>CM060846.1:303400511-306039677 GCA_030762175.1 Metallyticus violacea | reverse complement strand
GCCATGACTGTTTTGCAGCACATTTTTGTAAAATAGGGATTCTCAAATATGAGGAGTGTGCACTGTGCCAGCAGCCAGGAACAGAAATGATTGCTGACCACCTTCTCACCTGGGTGAAATTTGACTGCAATCAACAGCAGATAGCCTTCTTCTTTTCTTCTTCTTCTTCTTCTTCTTCTTCTTCTTCTTCTTCTTCTTCTTCTTCTTCTTTTTCTCCTCCTTTCTCCTTCTTCTCCTCCTTTCTCCTTCTCCTTCTCCATTATGGCCATGGGCTGCTGCAGCAACCTCTGCTTCCTCTACCTCTGGCTTACAACCTCATTGATAGAAGAGCTATTGAAGAGGGGGCATGTGATCAGCATGCCAGCTACCTAATGTGGCTTTCTAGATCAAAGAATGCCATCTCTCCATCATCAGCTTCACAATTATCCTCATGAGGCTGGGTGAATCCCATTCCAGAACACCCTAATTAAGAAAAATTCCTTAGCAGGTACCAGGAATCAAACTGAGTCCTCCCAGTCAGCTGTCAGCAATGCTAACCCCAGGCCAAGGAGGTGGTCACAGCAGATAGCTGACTTAGCCAAATTATACTGGACAGCCAGGTTCTGAATGGAATGTAAGATTTCAGATGACTACAATGGGGGGGAGCTATATTCATAATTCATATTGTGTTACTGCTGTGCAAGAATTGAAACCTCTCAATGAACACAAGAGCGTAAATGACTTGTGTACTGTCATTGGTTGCCAGGATTTGTCAATGTGCATCCGTGAATATGAACTATACGCAGTACTCTGATGAGGTGTGGTTCCACCTACTTGTGCAAGTATTTAAGCTAATGAGAATGTATGAGACACACTTCATAATAAAAAACATTGGAGTGCTCTTTGGGCTGTGTCACAATGTATTATTGGCATTTTCTTCTTCTATGCAATAGTGTATGGCACAGGCTATACAAAAATCTGGTGAATCAGTCAATGAAAAACTCTATTTTGGTCATTTTAGCAGAATCTGCTATACCTTCAGTGTCAGCATAGCTGAAATTGATTCCATTTTTGAAAGTTCTGTCATTTTTAAAGGCCTTTAGCCACCAAAGTTGCCTGGTCTTAATTCACTTGAAATTTTTCATATGGGGAAAGGGAAACCATAGATTTTTTTATGGAAACTCGATAAAATATTCTTTGGGAAATTTAAGCTGGTGTGTTGATGAATACTTTCTTTAACATGGATAGGCATATGAAGGCATACCTTAATCTAATGGCAGCCACTTTCAACGCTTGTTATGACATTTTTTATATTTTTCATTTTCCAAGATATGTCTTTGTTAAATGTCACTAAATTAAGTCCACTAATTTGAAAAGTATAAGGGAAAACAAGAATTGAGAGTAAGTGAAGCACTCCATACATCAGATATCTAGGTCTTCAGCGTAAATATGTTGACATAATACTTAAAGCTTTGACAATATATTTTCAATCATAGGAGCTAATTAACTAGAGCGACTATGATATACAGTGAAATATCATTTTCAGAAAATAGTGTTCATAGGGTTTACATTTTCAAAATAATCATAGGAAGCATGTTGCCAAGTTAGGCTTTGATTAAACAAGTACCTAAAGTTAAGCAGTCATTTGCAAATGTTTTTAACCAAGTTTTGTACCTAAGAGTAAATTTAAAAAATATTTTTAAAACACTATTGTGATATTATCTGTTTATTTTATCAGCAATAATATTTCATATTATTACACAACAATATTTCTATCTTAATATGTTTTCTCTACAGGTGTTGCAGTTCTGTGACTTCTTCTGTTCAATTCTTGCCTTCTGGGTAACTTTAATTGCAATTGCTGGCATACCACCACAAGTAGCCTCAACACTGCACATGGTTGGTGTTCTCATTATTGCTGTAGGGGTGGAGTATAATCGTACTGGATTGTTGGTGTTCATTATTCCTTTTGGACTGGGAGTTGTCATTCCAGTGAGTACAGTATAGAGCAGTTTAAGTCTTTACTTGAGCTTCTGATATATATTTTATGTACCAGTTATAAGACACTGTGTGTGGGTGGGTGCGTGCATACGTACGTACGTGCATGCATGCATGCATGCGTGAGAGAGAGAGAGAGAGAGAGAGAGAGAGAGAGAGATTGGTTAATTACCTAGCTGATGTGTTTTATAAGGTAATGGTAAGGATTTAAAGCTATTTATTGATATAATCATTAACATTATAAAGCATACTAAATAAGAAACCAACTCATAAAACTTTTTTTCCCATTTATGTGGTTTATGTTTGTTGCCTACATAATCTAATCTATACTGAAGTTCTTATACACATAACTAAATACATCAGTTATTAGAGATGGTACAAATTTCTAAGATTTTTCTTCCAAGTATGCAGTGTCATTGATACAAACTTTGTGCACATTTTGCTTAAAGTAGCTCATATAAAAATCTAATGTTATCAGGTCTGGTAATCACAATGGCCATATCTTCCCTTCCTTGTCACTAATGAGCTTGCAGCATTTTTGAAGATCCCTGAAACATGCTAAATTTTTGGATGAATTTTTACAAGGCTTCTAACAAGTAATATGTCCAACATAATGAAACTACTCCTCAAAGCTATTGAACACTGTGTATAAGAAAAGAAATCATATTTGTAATATTTTTATGTATTGTAGGAATATGCTGATCAGATTGAGTAATATTTTATCACCGGTTGGGTATTTTCTGTCAATTTTGAAAGATTTCAAGTCTGTTTTCTTTTAAACACATTTAGAAAAAAAATTTGCTTTAACTGGTATGTTACATAATGTTCTCTGTGGGATGCAAGAGAAAATGAACAGTCAGACATATGCTCATAAGCGAAAGTGATGGGTATCAGTATTCAAATGTATAGAGCAAGAATCAGCCTGTTTAATGCTAGGAATGTTCAGTTGAGTAATGAAGGAAAAGAAAAAAGGAAAGGGGTTGAATGTTGGCTAGTTGTGGTAATGAGTTTATTCATGATAGGACGAATGAAACCTCTAGGACCTGAAATGCAGCATGTGTTAAAAATGTTAAAATTTATTATGGAAAATATTAAGAAATTTAAAAAAAACCTTAGTAAAGGCTAAAATGTTATATGGAATTGAAGTATGAGGGTATGATGACAGTAGGAAGGGTAATTTTTGGATCAATAAATATTAGAAAAATTAATTTTTGGAAAGAAGTAAGATCTAGAATTGAAGATATTGGGAGACAAGACATTTTTGCACACTTGAGAGATATTGAAAATTTATGCTATCAATTTATTGCCAATAAGATATCATTTTCAATATAAGTTTATGCTTATTATCAGTTTTAAATCCAGTATAATTTTTTACTTTCAGCAAAAATGTAAATACTAAAAAAATATTAACTTACATGCAGCAACTTTTTAGTTCCCTTTTTCTAGTTACAGCAGCTGCACTAAGCAACTGACTTCAGGCATTCCATAACTCAAAGCCTCACCATATGCTGATATATATATTGCTGTTAAGCAACAGTTTGACTTATTTGACTTGAACACCCCATCACAGGTTCAATCAGAAGGAGCAGATGTGTGTGCTAATAATGCTTGAATGTGGTGTGAGTAGTTTGATTTTCTAGCACCATACATATGCTTGATTAGGTTTTTGATCTCTCTCTTAACCTGACAGCACCCTGAGCTTAAGTTGCATAAACTTAATTTAGAAGACACTCTATGCGAATTGGAGTTAGTACACAAATGTGAATTGTCACTGATGTTATATGTCTCTGTTAGATGAAATGTATTGTGTGTTGTTTTTGTTATTTTAGTTGTTCATTTGTTTTCATTTATTTAAATTGACAGCACATTTAAATCTGAAACCAGGAACAAAGATACAAAAGTTAACATTACATTATCGCAAATGACATGATTATATAAGAAGAATGTCATTTGTGCTATACTATTCTTCCTATTGACAATAGTGTGGTGTCCCCTCACTACACTGAGCACTGTGTCTCATCTTTAATAATAATGTATCAACAAGCATGTATAATATTCACTAAATTGAATCAAGTGACAAAACAGGCCAACCTGGGACATCTCGTCTGAGCCAGTCTTGTGACTCATCAGGAGCAGCCAAATCTGTTCAAATGTACAGTCTTTTCATTTGAAGAGAGGCTGGTTCAGAATATAGACAGGCATTATCATTGATATCTTGAATGAAGAGAAGACTTTCAGGTGATCACAAATGCAAAATACTGGGACCCTAGAGACTCATTCTTACTGACGGTAATATCTGCACATTCTTCATGTAAATTGTATCCTTTGGTGGTTAAAGTTTTCCTGTAGTGTATAGGTTTTCTCATCAGAAAAAAGGTCTTCTGTCAGGCCTATAGCATACTTTGAAATCAGTCACATTTTTGCTTTGCAGCGAGCATACCTCTGTACCTCCTCTAAAAGCTTAAGTTTAAGGTATTCCTTGAGAGTCCTACTAATTGTTGACAATGAAATCTTCATTTGAAGAGACAGCTTCTTTTGGTGTATGCATGCATTTCTCTTAATTATGGTCCTAAAAAATTGAGAAAGGCTTCAGTTCTGTTTTGTGTGATCAAAGGATCAAGGATAGTTTCAATACTATCAGTCATACACTGTAAACTGTAGATTTTGTTTAAAAACAGTTTGAAAATTGAGATTGAAACATGGTTTTGCATCTTTCTGTCCATTTTCAGCAGAACCATTTTAATAATAAATGGTGATATGTTGTAGTTTAGCTGAACCAAGTCTTCATTGTTCTTCTAGTCCTTAAAACCTTGAGTTGTCATAACGTATCTGGTGCATTTCTGGTCAGTTTGATATCATTGACCTCTTTTAGCCTGAGCACAAAGTGGAATCAATTACAATGGGCAACAATGAAAATGTTTCGGGCTTAAAAATAGTGAATTTACATGTATTTCCATCTGCTGAATTCAAAAATCACCATAAAAATTATAGATTAGCTCTTGTTTTGAAGATAAAGTGACATTTCATTTTTTAGAGTGAAGATTTTAAATTTGGGGGAATTTTTTTGGGGAGTTGGCACACCTGTCAAATAACAAAACACAAATGCTCTTCAGCTGTTTGTAAATCATAAACATAGATACTGTTGCTATGACTGTGAATTACATGTAGTTTCTACTCAAATTAATGCAAAATTTCTGGTTCGCGGGTGCTTTTTAGTGTAAAATTTGTAAAAATGCCACGAAAATGTGTAAATATGGTGAATAACTTTTGTTATATTTGTGGTGAAATAACATTTTCCTCATAGAAACGCAATCTCACGCCTCTTGTAAAGACTGCCAAGCCTCTTGTGGACCCAAAAGACGTTCTTCTTCCACCCCTGCATATCAAGCTGGGTTTGATGAAAAACTTTGTCAAAGCTATGAACCGAGAAGGACGGGCCTTTAAGTACATCAGAGAGAAATTTTCGAAATTAAGTGATGCAAAAGTTAAGGAAGGCATTTTTGTCGGACCACAAATAAGAGAACTTGTAAAGGATCCTGCATTTGACCAAGTTTTGGAGGGGAAAGAAAAGGAAGCTTGGGAAGCCTTCAAGGGTGTTGTTCATGGATTTTTAGGCAACAAAAGAGATGACAACTACAAGCATTTGGTGACAGTGCTCCTGCAAAAATACCGTAACCTTGGATGCAACATGTCCCTTAAGATCCATTTTCTCCACTCCCACCTAGACTTTTTCCCTCCTAGTTGTAGAGCTGTTAGTGATGAACATGGGGAGAGATTCCATCAGGACATTTCTGTTATGGAACAAAGATATCAGGGCCGTTGGAATGAAGTAATGCTTGCGGATTACTCTTGGTCTTTGTATAGGGATTCTGCGGAACTCCATCACAAGAGGCAAGCTAAAAGACGAAGTCAATAGGCCACCACATGATTCTCTTCAGACACGACTATCTGCAAAGTATTTTTCCAGCAATTTAGAACTCTTAGCATGTAATTACCAGTTAAAAAAATCAAATGCACTTTTATTGTTGTTAGCATGTATGTAATTAAAATGTATCCTTTTCTCTCAATCCGTTAATATGTAATACTTCCACCTTGTGTATATCATAGAAACTAGAGCTAATAAAAATTTTTCATTGTCATATTTGTTTTTCTCAACCCAAAATTAGTAGGAATTGCCTCATAAAGTGCTCGAAACATTCAAAAATTATTTTTTTGTTGCCCAGTGTTATCTGTGGGAATTTTACCAGTGGACTTCATTCATGTTGCTGAATGAAATGAGAAATGAGCATTTCTGAAATATGTTTATAGTAATTCAAATTTACAATTGAAACTTCAATAGGATTTTCCCTTTGAATATGAGTTGACGTGTTTCTTTGTATTTAATAAAGTTGGACCATCTTTAAAGTTCTTTCAAAAATGCAGATGAAGTATGTAAATACAAATATTATTTGTTTCTAATAATTTAATATAACACATTATTATTGAGGAAATCACTCAAATTTCACTAATTTAGTTCCATTTAGATTGGAATCATGCTGACGATGAAGGCAACCACCTTTGAAACATGCCCAAGTAAGTGGAACTAAATTAGTGAAATTTGAGTGATTTCCTCAATAATAATTTGTTATATTATACTATATTTCACTGTTAAAATTCCCGCTATTCAAAACTATTTACTGAACATTTATTTTATAATCCATTCTTTCAGCAAGTTTTTCATTCAGGCTGTATTCTGTTAGAAATTTATCTTAACATCTCCACACTTCTAGTTTTAGTTTGGCATTACCTTTTTTGGAAATGGCATCATTCATAATTTTCTGAATTAGAATTTCCTACCCTTTGATGGAATGATGTTTCTGTTGTAACATACTTAAGAGTTTTCTTGTCTTTTACTGGATCTTCCATTTCATGAGGCCTGCACAGAGAGGCTACTTTGGTGATCCTCACTGCAATTGGTAAGCACTAGATTTTTATCATCAAAGATATTGACACAAGCAGTAGGGCCTCTCAGCAGTTTGGAGAAAAAATTCAAGATAAATATGTCTATCCCGTAGTGATATTGCATAGTATTATAAATTCCAAATCAATACAGAAAGCTGATAAACAAACACCCTCCAGTACATGTTAGAAATTAACATCATAAAATTTCTACTGACATTGCATGCAATTTTATACAAACTATAAGTCATTACTACATATTTAATAGAGCTCTTCTGTGGCATGAATGTTTGGGTGAGTTTTTATTAACTTTTTAGATCAGTTTTAAAATATGAAAGCTCAGAGCTTTAAGGTTTAAATAACTGGCACCTTTTTACATTAGTGGCAGATTTGGTGATTTTGGATCAAAAATGTCCCCATCATGTGAACTTTAAAAATTTGTTTGAAAATGCAAAGCCTAGGTTGCTTTGCTTTATTATTGTTGTTGTTGTTGTTATTAAAGAAAGTAATTGTCCCAGGCTTAAGTTTATGGCACTTCTCTGACATTTGCCATTTATGAGGGTTGAAGAAAATGTGAAATAAACCTCAGTTAGAGAGCGGTCCTAGAGGGAATTAAACCCCAGAACTTCCCTCTCACTAGTTCATGCTTTTATGACTTCAGCCACCCATGTTGATAGAGTTTAGTATGAAATCTATACAATTTTTGTTATATATAAAACCAAGTTCAGATCGCTAAAATATCTCTGCACTTCATCCATTATTTTGTTTATTTTTGGTTTATCCTATGTAATGTAATGTCTTTCACCATTATTGTTATATCATTTGTATAACCAAGAACATATCTGCCATGCTTTTGAATTTATTTTACTATTATTAATATAGAGCAAAAGCTCAAAAAGCCTGAGCTTCAATCCTTGTAGCACTGCATGCTTAACCTCTTGAAACTGAGCTGTAAAATTTATAATCGTTTTGTTTTATTTATGTTATATCAATTCAATATTCTCTATTTAAATTGTACTTAGGAAGCTATAGACAATGGAGTAGTAATATTTCATTAGAATGTATTAAATATGTTCACACTTACAACACTCACTTATATGAATGAATGAATAAATTAATTAATGTATTTATTGATCTTAATATATTTACATAATATTATTACACTTTTACTGTTCAAGTTCAAAAATAACTTTACAGAAATAAGAGAACCCAACTACTCAATGTGGTGGCTGGATCCAAGGGTGCTTATTTGGCGATCTCTGATCATTCGAATAGGAACTTGCTGAGTTCATCAATGGGAGAAACATAAAAAATCATTCAGTTTTTTTCTATTTTTCAGGATGAAATTTTTTTCCAAAGTAGGTAACTCTATTGGATTGTGGAGCTCTTTCAGCAACTTAGGCGCTGATTTAATTTTGTTATTTTGGGTCCAAAAGTAAGCTGCCACTGCTGATTTATCAATTTGTTTAAAACAAATATTTCTAGTGTTCCTTTCTCCAAATTTCTCTTTATTTTTCTGATGTATTTTTGATTACAATCTGCACATTTAATTTTGTAAATTTCTGATTTCTGTTCCATTTACTATGGATCATAGTACATTTTTTTTTAATCCAGTCACCACATTGAGTAGTTGGCGAACTGAGAGTGATTGCCCCAGAAACATGTCCTAATGTTGTATAAGTAAGTGTGAACATATTTAATAAATTCTAATAGGGTATCCTGTTCTATGTTTTCCAAACATGATGTGGCCCACTTAAATGAATTGTTTCTTACCCATCATTTTTCAAGCAACAGCTTTATATATACATAATTGAAAGCTTTGGAGAGATCCAGAAATGTGAATGCTTATATTCTCTTCAATCTAAAGCTATTTAAAATTATTTAAATTTTTGATGATATTTTAGTATTGCACCTTTGTTATTTTTTATTTATTTTTTGTATTATTATTTCTGCTATTAGTTTAAACCTATTACAAAAATTTTATAACTCTTCAGATATAAGCACTTTATAATTTTTGTAAAACTCAGAGCATAATGAAATAGCTATTCATGCATGAATTTTCATTCTTTTTGCTTATATAATCATGCTACAGTTACTTTTTTTAGTAAATCTGGAACAAAATCTGATTGATAATGTGTGCTGAAATTTAAGTTAATCTCATATTTACAATATTTAACTATTTGATTTGAAATGTCATCCAGAACAAGATTTTTATTGTTTTAATTTGTTTATTTTCTTTATTACATCATTTTGTTATTTCTACTAGCACCATGGAATTTCAAATATTATAGACTTCTACTTGACACTAGAGGTTTTCCTTGTATATTTAGACTTTTTTTATAAAGGTGTAAATAAGAAATCGGATGTTCTTTTATAGTATACTACTGTATCACTCCAATACCCATTGCCCATTAAAACTAAGGAAGCAAAAAAGTAGGAAAGTAAGAATGTAAAATCACTATATAAACTTATAATATAAGAGAAGGGATAAATGTATGTACAAATTTATAGAACAACTAATACTGCAGTCTATAAGGATATGTATGAAGCTCTCAAAAACCAATGTACACAAGTACTCACATCTTTAAAATCATAAAAATATAGTAATAGAATAATGAAATCTTCAAATAGAGTAAAAGCAGCTTGGAACATTGTAAAAGATCAGATAAAAGTGGCAAATAAATATTAGAATATAATTTTGAAACAGCATTGTCATATGAGAACCAACCCATGTTTTATTAATATTTGTGTTTTATTAATATGGAATCAGAGCAAAATAATTATGTTCCTAAAATTAAGCAAATTTCTAATAACAAATGCAATATACTTATAACCAACAACCAAAGATGAAATGTATTAAATAATTCATTGTCTCAAAATGCAAACATCTTCAGGGAAGGATAGTATATAAAAAAAAATGTATATTTTTAAATAGTATTCTCTAGTACTATATTGACTTTTCCATTGTTAAGGGTATTTTTCTGAATTGTCTGAAAATTAGTGTGGTTAGACCTACTAAACCATTGTCTGATGGCCATTTAAACTCCACATTGACCGTTCCTGGATACCCAGTAAACAGTCTAGACATTCAAACGGTACACAAATTAAATATCTACACTACAGATCAAACCTTTAATTTTGCTTATTTTTATCATATTTTAATGAAACAAAACTAAATTAAAGTACATTAAGTGCATTATGAGCCAACTACAACAAGTATTACTTATTTATTTGCAAAATGGGACGAAGGGAATCAATTTTTGAGTCTTTTTACATGTTGGATTGCAATTTGTGGAGCTAAAAGTGTTTTCTACCTTTCGTCTCAAAGGCTACTACCATTCATACCATTCAACACTAGTGTTTTTAAGCATTGTAAGCTCTTAGCTGAGCCAGCATACAGCAAGTAATAAATATTGAAATATATCCTAAACTTAGGTATTTGCTTTTTACTCTGAACTCCATTTATTTACATAAAATAAGACTTGTTTTGGGAGAATCTCTCCCATCTTCGTTGCTCACTGAAATGCCGTTACTCAAAACGATGGCTAGACACCCGGAAATTCCTGTGTTGGCATCTGTTGGCTGAAGTAAGAAATGACTGAGTTCATCTATAAGAGGAAACTTGAAGTTCGTTATGTTTTCTTTATTTTTTAATATGAAAATTTTTTCCCAAGGGGATAATTCCATTAGAGATAATCCCAAAAGAGATAAGGGAAGTTTCTACACTTAAAAACATAAAAGTAGGATACAAGTTCAAAAGTTTCACCTACCATCCAATTTACCACTGCAAATTTAAGAAAATTTTCAAAGAACATGGGATAATGTTAGCCCCAAAGAACAGATAATATCAAGAATTTATTAGGTTGCACAGTAAAAGACTCCACACCAACAGAACAGAAATCAGGAATTTATGTAATAAAATGTGCAGATTGTGAACAAAGCTATATAGGCAAAACAAAGAGATATTTAGAAATTCAGAAGAAAGAACACTTTAGGAATATTTCAGCTTAAGCAGGTGGATAAATCAGCAGTAGCAACTCACTTTTGGACCAAAAACTATGAAATAAAACATGAAATTAAACTGCTGAAACATCTTCACAACCCAATGGAATTATCCACTTGGGAAAAAATCCAGGTAGAGGAAGGAATCCATATCCAGGAAGAGGTTAATAAAAAGGTGATAAATGTGACAAGCAACTACATACCAGTAACACTTCCATTATTGCAAAATTATATAAAAAAAATACATTTGATTAATTTTTCAATAAACATGATGTACTGTTCCCTTATTAGCATGGCTTTAGCAAACAATTTTCAATAGTAACAGCAAAGAATGAATTGATATATGAAAGTATATTGCATGAAGAAAAAGATGAAAATGTACGGGAATGAACTTAGATTTGTCAAGGGCCTTTGATTGTGTCTCTTACAGTATACTATTATAAAAACTGCAAAATTATGGTACCTAATCTTACCATAACAACTTTTAATACTTTACTTCCCCCTCTAACAGCCTGTACATTTTCGAGTTCTGGTGAGTCATTGAGAGTTCAACTGCAGCACCAAAGTTGTTTGTGTTAGTTTATAAGATGGAATGGGACAATTATGAAAATCGTGTAACTGTTGTAACTTTGCACAAGGTAGGCAAATCCTCAGGTGAGATTTTCAAAATTCTCCATAAACTGAATATAAGCAGAAGGCTCATGTACCACACTGTCCAACACTTCCTTGAGACTGAAACTGTAAAAGACCACCACAGTCAAGGAAGACCACACATTCTGCACATACCAGAATTGTTGAAAGCAGTGTGTGCAAAGAAATCAGGTACAAAGAGGGTCATGATAGCTTGTGAGCTGTAAATTTCTAAAATGATATATCTCGCATATTGAGCAAGTGATCTGGGACTCTTGTGCATACAAATAATGGAAAGGAAACCTCCTCACAAGTGAGCTGAAATGCCAGAGGCTCTTAAAAATCAAAATGCTTTCTTCAGCATTTCACAGCAAATGGTTATCAAAGAATCCTTTTCAGGTGAAAATATTTTCAGTTTTGAGGAGACTTTCAATGCTCAAAATGATATATGCCAGATGTTCTGCAGAAGCTGCTTAAAAGGCTCCAAGGATCCAGAGGAGCCATTATCCTGCATCTGTTATGGTATGGTGGGCTGTAGCTGTGAAAGGTACCACCGAGCTCCATTTTTGCCAAAAAAAAAAGGGGGGGGAGTCAAAACATCGATCAAAATGTACCAAAAGACAGTACTGGAGAGACTGGTCAAGAACCGCAGCAACACTCTCTTCCATGGCCAAAGCTGGAGCTTCCAATAAGATTCATCCCCAGCACAGGCTTGGACAACCTAGGAGTGACTTGAGGTCATGTTCCTGACTTTATTTCTACATAAGATTGGCCTTCTGCAAGACCAAAACTTAAACCCTTTTGACTAGAAATTGTGGTCTAAGCTTCAGGAGATGGCTTGCAAGGAGAGACACCCAAATATTAAAAGGTTGAAGTGTTCTCTTCTGAAGGCGGCAGCAGATTTCCAAATGGAAGTGTTGCAAAATTCAATAGATAAATGGCCACAAAAACTTAAACACTGCGTGCATGCCAGAAGTAGTTATTTTGATTGTGATTGTGATTTAATTATTATACATCCATTTTACTAATATTATTTAAATATTAAAATATCTCAAAACATTTTGTAGAAATTTATTGGACTTTGTGACAGTATTTATGGTAAGACTAGGTATATGAAATAAAATGCATATAAAAATGGAAATATTATTAAGTACGTTTTGTCACACTATGATACCATTAAATTAGGAGTTCCACAGGGGTCACAGCTAGGCCACTGCTGTTCCATGTATATGCTAATGATGTACCTAAATTTAGAAACAATAAACCAGTATAATATGCAGACAACACATCACTATTATTTTATAACAAAAATGAAAATTATTTGCAGAGTATGATTTTCAAATATTTTATAGTCCTATTAAAGTATTTAAAAGAAAATAATATGAAGGTTAAGTTGGGGAAGAATAAAATGATCCCATTTGAGTACCACACAAGCAATAAACAACTAGATGTGTGAATTGATTGTAAGAAGATTAAATGTGTTAAATTATTTTCTAGAATTACCATTAGGCTAAAGCTTAAATTTCCGTGAGTAGATTCGGCATATCTGCAACAAGATTATTTCTAACTAAAATTGTTAATTGGAACATTGCACAGTGAAGCTAATCATATATTAAGATCATTGTGTGATTGAGTGAAATGAACACTCTTTAGCTCCACTTACTTGTTTAAATATGTAGGACTGGTTTCACAAACCCTTCATTTGCATTGTCAGCCCCGTGGTTTTACATATTTAAACAAGTAAGTGGGATCAAAAAGTGTTTTAGGGGCTGACGATGAGAATAAAGGGTTCATGAAATCAGTCCTACATATTTAAAGTAAGTGGAGTAAAAGAGTGTTAGTTGGACTCAATCACACAATGATCTTAATATAAGATTAGCTCTAGTCTCTATTTTTTATGCAGATTATCAAAATATAGATATTTAGGTGTAATATTACTTCTTTATATATAAGTACGTAAATTATGATTTTGGAATATGGGGAATTACAGTACTAAACAGGATGCTCACTCTACAAAATATGAGTCTAAGATGTGTGTGCGTGCGTGCGTGCGTGCGTGCGTGTGTTAAATAAAAGAGTGCAATGTAAAATATATTTGTAAAGAAAAATATATTAACAGTAGCATGATTATATGTGTATAAAGTTATTTTACTTGTTGAGGGTAATAAATGTAATATTGCATTCAATAATAGCTACCATAATTATTGCACATGAAATCATGAAAAATTTTGTAGAATATGCACAAAATAAAAAAAAATTAGAAAAAGGTTCACTTATGAAAGGATTTATCCTACTCAACAAATTACCTCAGATAATAAAAGAATTTCAAAATGAAAGGTTTGAGAAAGAGCTTAAGAAACGTTTAATACAAAAGTGTCTATATAAAGTAAATGAAATGTAAATTGTGCCTAAAACCATAACATTTATTCTACTGATTGTAATTTCAAAATGAAAGAAATGTAATTGAATACACTTAATTTTAGAATCCTAAGGTTTGAAACATATTTATTTATTCCTGTAAGAATATGTATTTATCTATATTACTTAAGCTTCAAGGTATATATACAACTGATAGCTATACTAGATTGTATAAGAACATTAGGGAGAAGTAAAATTGTTTTGTATATCTTAGTCTTAATAGTAATATTGAATATAATATATACATTTTGTAAATGTAGGAATATTAGGGAAAACTAGATCTGTTTTTGTATGTCTTAGATTTTTTAATAATATTGTATATAGTATGTGTAACTATGAGAGGTGTTTTAATTAGATTTTGTCAATGTCAGAATCCTGAATACCATATTGGCAGCAAATTTGTTGTTGTTGTTGCTGCTGCTGCTGCTGCTGCTGTTGCTGTTGCTGTTGCTGTTGCTGTTGCTGTTGCTGCTGCTGCTGCTGCTGCTGTTGTTGTTTGCATAATGATTTCATATATAAATAATGTATAAGAAAATAACCTTGAGTTGAAATACTGTAGAATTGACAATGCCTGAAAGTTACTTGTGTGTCTATAGGCAGTTATCATCATCATCATCATCATCATCAATTAATATTCATTAAAATGGTTTCATTTAATAAGAATATTCTATTCTACAATATTTTCCGATTAGGATAATTTCTAGAGTACTGAAAGTAGTGACTTTATGTACTAAATGTACAATTCCCATGTAATTTTAGCTATATTTACAAGCTTTATATTTTATCTGTATGACTTGACTTTTTAGCCATTTGAATGATTTTCTTTAAAACATTTTCACAATATTTTTTGTGCATACTGATATTTCATACAGTTTCGATTTTTTAAGCTCATTTAAGATCATCCTTAGTTTTGATTCCTTAAGTAACCCATTTTTTATTTTTTCTTTCTACTATGGATATACCAGTCTCTTACGGAGAGTGGATTAAAAATCTCTTGCAATTTTGCAATAAACATTTAGTATTTTACATTTAGACCACTGATTCATATAGTCTTTCTATTCTGTTTGCAGTCTGTTTGAATTATTTATTTTTCATTTAAATTATACTAATATTTCGTTGGTTCCCATGATTTTAAAATTTAATTTAGTAAGTTGCCCATTGCAATTGCTTAAACTAGGCTTTACTAGTGCAAATTTTAAAGTTTTTTGTTAACTCCTGTAATTTTCATGTTATATCTCTCTAGCCTGTTTAATAGTTTATGTCTATTCATTCCATTTTCTCCTACATTAATGATAATATCATCTACTACTACCACTACCACTACTACATTTGAAATACTAACAAAAAATAAGTAATTTCCATAAAAGTTGTTTTATCCCCCCTGTTGGCCTGCCAAGAATGATAAAATTTCTCTCTTTATTTGATTGCATTTTCTCAGTAGCCAATTCACAGTGCATTTTTTCACAAAAATCAGCACAGTTTATTTCTACAATTGTACATGCTATTCCCCCACTACCACCATGGGTGGCCGAGGTCGTTAAGGTGCAGACTTGTGACGGGAGGTCTGGAGTTCGATTCACGCCAGGACCATCCTCCCTGACTGGGTTTTTTTTTTCCAGGTTTTCCTCAGTCCTCATAACTGGCAATTGCCAGGGAGGTAACCTAAACTTAGGCCTGGAACATTTTCTTCCTGTAAAAATGTTCTTTCCTAATTTATCATTTCATCTCATGTATCATCAGTGTCCACCGTCTGTGGTGCCTCAGTAGTAAAAATGGGCATTTAACACTACTCAAAAAAAAATCCCCCACTAATATGTGTTTCCCTATAAAAAAAACTCATTTATATTATTTATAAATATTTACTATAAACTCACATTTCTTGAAACAATTTTCAGTAAAAACTAGTACTTTAGGGTCCAGTTCTTTTATTAGCTGTATATCAAATGTTTTGATGGAACACTGTGACATGATTATTGTTTACATCTAAATGCTTTTATTTTGTGTCTTAACATATTTGATATAAATATATATCTCCTCCAGAATTTGCGGTGATAACATTACAACAAACTGCTATTTCTTAGTTTTCCTGACTATTTCTTGATATTTTAACAAATTAGCTGAGTTTTTACTATTAAATTGATGGATGGCAGAGCTTACCCCTTTAAGTGCATACCATAATTAATTAACTATTGTGTCATGAATAGGGCCCAGATTCTTAAGTTTTAAACTATTTTGTTGCCTGCTAGGTAACTGTGATACTGTAATATAATTATCTGCTTCCTTATAATGGGAGTCACATAGTCAAATCTTATAAACCTAAAAGTAGCTAAATAATATGTTAAAACCTTGAAATGGTTAAAATGCCCTTTTATTAAATTATTAAAAATGTATGATAATAAAATAAATAAAATTCCTAATAAATGAAAAAAACATATTAAGATATTATGTCATGTTTTACTAAAAGTAAATTTTAAAACATTAGCCAACATTGTGCATTTTAATCATTGTTACATTTAAATGAGAAAATATTTCGTTGTCACAGTAAAGGGAATCCTCCTTTTAGGAACAAACTGCAGGCATTCTTAAGATGCTTACACTTGCAGTCAATTAACGCTTACTCCAGCAAGATGGCAAAGTCATATTTTGTCAGGTCCATTTTGCAAACAAAGATCACATTTTCTGTAACATGAGTCTACAGGCATATCAGTAGCATTGAGAGAATACGAAGGATCTAATACCAACCACTAATTTCAGGTTTTTCTGGCTCTTCAGAAGATAATTTTAATATATTTTTTATGAGTTACTAGTATCAGCAAATGTGCCATAGCATGTGCTACAAAATCATTATTCAGTAAATTTCTTTAAGACATCAGTGACTAAATGATACCAGACAAATCATCATTAAGAAAAAATTATTTGCTGCAACTGTACAAGGAAAATATTGAATGTATCATAACAAAACTATAGGACTGTAACTTTGGTTCTTGTTGGTCCTGGTGGTGTAGTGGTAACCATACTTGCCTTCTAAACCCAAGATCGCGGGTTCAAACCCAGCCAGGATTGATGGATTTTTCAGGTGTAAAAATCCTAAGTATGACTTCCTTCAGAAGGGAAGTAAAGCTGTGGAACCCATGTCGTACATTTATGGCACAAAAAAGAACCTTAAGCCTGAAAGAAGAGGCCTCTGAGCAAAATTTGTCGGCCGTTTCATGCCTTGAATAGAATGGGACGCTGGTGACCTGAGCTGTTAAAGAGCGTCCATAAATAAATCAAATCAATAACTTTGGTTCTGAGAAGATGAGACCACTGATAGTTATGGTCATTTCATTGCTAACATTTGATGGACAAACTAGATCCCAGAACTTGCTAAATCCCCATTTCATATTATGTAAGATGTTGGACAAAACAAACCAAGCACCATATCCTGCACTATTAGAGATACCATATGCATCTGCAGGTGAGTAGAAAACTGTGATGAGACACTTCTATTCTTATTTCAGACAGTGCAGCCTACATAATCAAGGTGGGAGAGACATTGAACAATTTCTACCCTAAGTTGGCTGAAAGGTCAGAAACAGTTTCCAGGAAGTGAACAGCATTATTTCATTCACGAAGAAAGTTTTCTTGAAAGCTCCCATTTGATTTCAGATTTTCAAGTAAATGCTACCACAAACGCTTCATCCACCAAAACCCATAATCACCTGCTGGGAAACTTGGCGGATGGTAGCCATCTACTATGCTAACCATTTTGAAGATGTCAAGAGTGTTCTGACATATTAGATATCAGTGATGCTACTTGCAAAGCCAAAACTAAAAGTGCTCCTCAGAATAAGCATGGCACCACTTCATTCATTTATTATTGCCAATTTCAGTGATCTGCAGCTATTCAACTTTTGCACCTTTACTATTAGATCAATAACATAGCAATGGAAATAATTGACACAATTTCAAAGAAAGAAATACGAGAGCCAATGGGAGCAGCCTGTTCCTGAAGCTCACCAAGAATGTGCAGCGGAAGCCAAGATTTACAGTAATGAACCATTTATCCTCAGTTCTTCAGACAGAACAAATTACAGATGATGTACCAGGAGACTGACAGCTGTGGTTTCATTGAAATTTGCACTGATGACTTCATGCTGTGTAGAGAAAACATTCCACTAAGATCATTTTGAAAGACAACAGAAAACTTTTCACCATAACATCTAGTAATGTATTTAATAGTGCAATGAAACAGCATATCACCTGAATATCACGTGAAAAATGTTCTTGTTGGGTTTAGTGTATTGTAACTTTTTTAAAAGTTTGAGTACCCTGACATAAAGACTGGGAAATTACAGGGGTAATTCTAAAATTATGTTGTATAAAAGGTTGAAAATTAACCAAGTGTTGCAGTTCTGGACCATGGAAAACATAAGTAAAATAAATAAACAAATAAATTTCAATATGATTATGTACTTTAGTAGAGGAACTTCAAAAAAATTATCTGAAAATGTTTAAACAATGATTTAATGTGTTTAAAAAATAATACAAGGTAATATTATAAAAACTAAAGAAAAAATATTTTAATATGCTTAAAAACTAATACATGGCCCAAAATTATGGGCCCTATTCATGGCATGCATATTTACAAGACCAAGGTTTTCAAATTTTGCACACATTCAGCTAATATCCCTATTTACTTGTTCAACCTCTTTGTTTACACATGAAGAGTCATAAAGTCCTAGCATACCTTTATGGCATATTCATAAGTTTGCTAAAACACTTTTGATACAATTTACAAAATAGTTATCATAATTTCTTGCAAAACTATTTGTGCCATAGATGAGAACAACACAGTCCTTTTTCAGATATTTGAGTGTTTCCACCCACTACTTCTTTTCACAACTCCTGTCATAGGAGCACCATGTTTCACATAAATTCATAATTGCCATAATAATTATTTATATTTAGTTTTTTACTGATACCTGTAGTATGACTATCACCAATTATTATAACCGTTTTCTGTATCTTTGTTTATGGAGTTTGCATTTAACTTAAAATTTTGCTGAGTTATAACACTTGTTTTTCCATCACTAAACTCTGGTTACCATCTCGTAGTGCACTACATATTTTTTCCCCAGCTATATTTTCTTCCTTATTTCCAAATATTTTGGACCAAAATTTTTGTATGGTTTCTTCTACTGGCTTCCATAGGAGAGGTTCTGTTATCCCCCAGTATAAGTATTTTCCATATACTTGCTTAACTGCTTCAGGCAAATTGCTTTTAGTTTTCTTCTTTAAAATGCGGCTATTAAAGTCTGAACAATTTCAAGATCATTTGCAACATTTTTTAAGTTAATTTTCTCCTTCCATTTCTGACAATGCTTGTATTTAAATTACTTTTTTTTTTGCAAATTACCTTTATTTCCAGTGTTAATTCCTTATATATGTTAATTATGAATAAGATTACTTCACTGCAGTATAGTTACTTATTTTCCAATTATCTAATGATTTATGATGACATTAAAAATTATATTGTTGAGTTTGGTTTAAAAATTATTTTATTTTATAAAAGCTGAAATCAGTTTTGCTCAAATATCTGAAAGATCATTAAATGCCATCAATGCCCTTAAATTTCATAAATAGTACAATCAATAGGTTTGTTAGGATTCAACTGAATGTTGTAAAAATGTTTTTGATGCACTTGTAATATAGAGGCATCTATCTCCAGAATTGCCAGCAGCATTATGAATTTCCTCATTAGGAAAAGTAACATTTCATTTTTCACCCCTCTTTATATAATAAAGTATGTATTTTGTTTGTTCAGAGATAGAAACCATATCTGCTAAGCCTTATGCTATATTCAGTGTTAATCATTTTCAGTCCCTGATCAATGTATAAATATGGAGATGTCAGAATGTCATATCTTTGCACATGTGCAAAGTAAGTAAATGAGTAATTTACATGTAAGTGTTGCTAAATATGTACTAGCTTAATTAAATGGCATGACTAGGAGATCACAAAGCAGTTCAAAATTAGCAGGTCTATCTGGAAGGCCCAATCACAAGAATTATTTAAAACCCCAATATAATCACACAGTCTATGTAATGCCATTTAACATGTCATAGCCAAATATAATTTAGAAATATTACAAAATTATGAGTAAACAAAAATTATACCAAGTAAATAATTTATTTAATTTTAGTAATGAAAATGATGTTCGAATTTGCAACCACTATATACCTTGCAAAATTACATTTGCCAAACAAAATTCAAATGCTGTTAAACTTTGTGGCAAAAGAAAGAGAGAGAGAGAGATATTAAAACCAACTCATATCGTAACAAATATATGTCTTTTCACAAAGTATGATTATGTTCATAATAATGTTCTATATTGTATTAATTGAGATTACTTCAGAAAATGTGGGTCTTATTTTGAAAGTTGTTAATTAAAAATTCGCTAAATATATCATATAATGTTTTAAATTACCCCATGTAAACTCAATAAATTGTAAATATACTGCAGGCATTAGCAAGAAGTTGCTATATTCAAATTCAGAGTATATGCTCCTAGTATGTCAGTATGCTTTAAATCATCCCTAGAGTAGAATGAATTAGCTATAATACTGGAGATATGGGTAATATTGCATGCATTGAATTGATTTGTCAAATAACACTAAGTCTGCATAAGGATTGTATTTCTTTATATTGGTGACTTGTGACCTTTACTGACAGTAGACTTACTGAAATCAGATGCAGTGGCTCAAATTGAGTGCATTTGCCTATGTGTAATATATTTTATGGTAATTCTTTTTGTAAGTAATTTCCAAAGGCTATGTGACCATCAAAGCTGTACTGGCCTAAGGATCCTCAGTATAAAATATGCGCCACAATGAATATTCATTTGAAACAAAGTTGGCAGTAGGAGCTTGGGGGAAAAAAAGCAAATTGTTACAAAAAAGTGAGGGTCCATATGAAATTTATCAACTAACAGAAAAAAAGTCTAGAAAAGTATATACAATAGCTAATGATCTAATATTATATTGTGGTAAAACTAAACTAAGCCCTAAATGAATTGGACAAAAGATCAAATTTTATAAACAACAAATTACTGAATTAAAGGCTTTCAGCAGGTTTGCAAAGGTATGAACATTTCATTGTGAGGTAAAGTTTTATCACATTTTTGGGTCTTGAGATACAGGATAAGATTATTTCCCATGGAACAGAAATTTTTCCTCAGCAATTGTTTGAATGAAATTTCAAGCACATAAATAATGTGAAAATTAATTTTGTTGATCTATTCTTGTATTTTAAAATGTTCAGCATAAACATGGTCCTGTATCTATTTTAAATTATTTCTTACATGTTTTTACTTCCCAGAATTGTTAACACATTTAAATAACAGCAAATAAAGTATTAAAAAGTGCATGTTGAATACAGATGCTAATTGGCAGTTCTATGTTGAAATAAAGGAGTTATAAAGAATTAGCCATTAAGTTCAATAAAGTGATAGGTCTTGCAAGAATACTGATAATTTTAAGATTGGAAAAATAATAATAAATGGTGGGGTTTACAGGTAGCTGCTTGGAGTATAAGATGCTGTCGTCAGAGAGCATGCATCCATCTACAGCGTTCATTGGTGCTGCTTCTGTTGCCAGGCATTCTGCTTGCAGCAGTTGGTCTCATTTTATTTGCATTTATTGAAACTGAAGCCAATTATCAGGTATGCAAATAAGTAGAATATTTACAATAATTTTTTTTGTGCTTAAGACATATTAACACTTTGTAAACTAAGGTAATTTACAGTTACTTTTAATATTTTATGTTAATATAATGCTGGCATTTAAAATTGCAACACAATGTGCAGTCCATAATAGCCATGTGTACAAGATCTCTGTCTTGTTCAGTTGTTTGACAGGGGTGTTGGAATTCTTCACATCTATGTTCATCTTTCTTAGACCTATTGATCCATGTTTGCTTCACTATGGATGCATTTTGTTCACATGAGTACCAATTTCTTGTGAATGAATAGTGTTTAATGCCCGTTTTTGCTACAGAGGCACCACAGGCAATGGACACTGATGATACATGAGATGAAATGATATATTGGGAAAGGATTTATTTTTTTAAGGAAGGAATCGTTCCAGGCCTAAGTTTAGGGTACCTCCCGCATTTGCCATTTATGAGGACTGAGAAAAATCTTGAAAAAACCTCAGTCAGGGAGGACGGTCCTGGCGGTATTCGAACCCAGACCTCCTGCTCAGGAGTCTGTGCCTTAATGACCTCGGCCACCCATGGCGGTAATTTCTAGTGACATCCCATACTCTCAGTGTATAACAATTCTCCAGGAATAAACTGATAAACTTGCTGGTATTTCTGTCATTATTCTTTGATATTGCATATTTGTTCCTTCTGAGCAAATGTGGGGTGGGTTGAATGCATCTTTCGGGGCATTGTAATTTTAATGTCCACAAGTACAGTTAAATATGTGGATTTTTTTTTTTTAATATCTATTTTGATAAGTATGAATCTTCACATAAGTGCACTTCATCATGTGTATGTATGTATATTTGTATAGTATTTGCAGCAATTGTAGGAAATATATACAAAAATAAAAGGGGGAGGGATTGGCCAAGAGCCAAGATAACTTGATGAGTTCTGAATTTGGAACAGGCACATATTTCCCAAACTTTGTTTAGGAAGTAAGAGGAGGAGAAGGAGAAAAAAGTTATTAAATTAACTTAAGACATATTTTTTGTCTCAAAGCTGTGCCATATAGTTTAGGTCTGTTTGGTTTGGGACAGTCTTCTCATAGAAATATTTTAGTTCACTTTATTTAATGGAAATGGTGATAAAATCAATATGCTACTGTTTCAATATACCAAAAGCTTTATGTATGAGGCTAATACAAAAATAGGCAATATTAACAACAGGCTTAAAATAGATGAAACATTGTACTTGGAAACTATAGACAATATAGTAATTATATATCATATTAAATTTATTAAAACATGGATATCATTGTATGATTAGTTGAACTACACACTCTTAAAGCTTCACTTACTTTTTATAAATGTATGGAACCGGTTTCGAGAACATTTGTTCCCATCTTCAGCCATGCTAAGGTTCAACTGTCGGATCATTCGTTGAGCTGTGGGAATGTAAATTCTGCTCTGGTGGCGATGTGATAAACTTGTAGTTTATGTTTTCATCCCCGACAATGTCGAAGTTCATTATGCTGTTTTTGTATTTGTAGATGTAGATTTTCTCCCAGGTTGCTAATTCCGTAGGTCCTTGTACTGATTTTAATAATTTTGTTTTATTTATTATGTCGTGATTTTGTGTCCAAAAATGATATGCTACTGCTGATTTCTCTATTTGCTTGTACTTTATGTTCCTGAAATGTTCCTTTAACCGTGTGCCAATGTTTCTCTTTGTTTTCCCTATGTAGATTTTTTCACATTCTGCACAGTTTATTTTGTAAATACCTGATTTTTCTTCTTGTGGAATACTGTCATTAACATTATCTATCAGCAAATTTTGAACATTAAATCTATTAATCGGTGCCAACCTGATATTAAAATCTTTAAGAATATTTAATTAATAGATTTAATGTTCAAAATTTGCTGATAGATAATGTTAATGACAGTATTCCACAAGAAGAAAAATCAGGTATTTACAAAATAAACTGTGCAGAATGTGAAAAAATCTACATAGGGAAAACAAAGAGAAACATTGGCACACGGTTAAAGGAACATTTCAGGAACATAAAGTACAAGCAAATAGAGAAATCAGCAGTAGCATATCATTTTTGGACACAAAATCACGACATAATAAATAAAACAAAATTATTAAAATCAGTACAAGGACCTACGGAATTAGCAACCTGGGAGAAAATCTACATCTACAAATACAAAAACAGCATAATGAACTTCGACATTGTCGGGGATGAAAACATAAACTACAAGTTTATCACATCGCCACCAGAGCAGAATTTACATTCCCACAGCTCAACGAATGATCCGACAGTTGAACCTTAGCATGGCTGAAGATGGGAACAAATGTTCTCGAAACCGGTTCCATACATTTATAAAAAGTAAGTGAAGCTTTAAGAGTGTGTAGTTCAACTAATCATACAATGATATCCATTAATATGATTGGCTTCACTGTGTTTAAGTTCCAATTTTACATTTATTAAAACATGTTAACATTAACTCCACTTATATATAACATTAGGACATGTTTCAGGGGCAATTGCTCTTATCATCAGCTGTTTATTGACTACTTGGTGTGATAGTTGGAACCCAAGGTGTTTTTGTGCAAATGTCTGATAGTTGCCTAGTTCATAGGTGGAACGTCAAAATCCATTAAACTTCCTCTGATTTTCAGGATAAAAATGTTCCATTGCTCCCAAAGACTCTTATTGTACTAGTTTATGTAAGGTATAATAATAGAAAAACTAAGCCTATTCCTGTTATTTAATAGATAAAAAATTACATTAAAGACTGGTTAACTCAAAAGAGCATCCCTTTCAATATTTCAACAGGAACCACTTTTTACTGTGCTCAACACAAGGAAAGATAAGATAAATGTGTCATTGATGAGATAGCCATTAGCTAAATCAGTAAGCAATTGAAATGTTCTATGCTTGGTGCCATAACATTGTAAACTTGGACCCTATAGATGCAGGTGCAAAACTATTAGAAAATTTTTCTTTAAACTTCCAGCAATGAGAGTTAATTGGCTGCAAATGAACATGACATAGCACAAAGTGGATATTATAAAATATGTAAAAAGGGATTAAAAGAAAGATTTTTAGTCCTTTTGGCATCTTCTCCATCATTGCAACTGTGTCATATCACATTGGAATGCTCCTACTTTGCCTGTATGGAGACAGAAGGGTTTATTGAAGAAGGAAAATGGTGTTCAGGCTTAAAAATACTTAAATTTTTTTATTGTTATTCATTTCTGATACATTTTTAATTTATATGTCATTTGTTATAATTTTTACAGTGTACTGCATTATAAAGTATCAGATTATACTGGATCCTTCATGATTGAACCTCTCACTTCATGCAGCTGGTTGAACAGCCAGCTACAGCAGT
Source organism: Metallyticus violacea (assembly GCA_030762175.1). Lineage (NCBI taxonomy): Eukaryota > Metazoa > Arthropoda > Insecta > Mantodea > Metallyticidae > Metallyticus > Metallyticus violacea. Next base: position 306,014,628 of record CM060846.1, on the reverse strand, counting down.
AACTCTAGCTGTAGTTACACATGTTTTGATGCATGTTGCCATCTTTGGATCTCTGCATTCTCATTGCAGCAGTAGTAGAATTTGTTTGAACAACTGTGGCCAAGCTTATAAATTGCTTATGCTGTATTAGATGTTACTGATGTTAACGAGCTTAGCAATAGTTTTCATAATCCCTCAACATATGTACATGCAACTAAGAATGTTTAACAGAATATCCAGGCATATCTACTCCACATAGAGGTACCTGCAAAATCTTACATACAAATTTAGAGAATCTGGATTTATACTTGATAAGAAGTGAAGGGTAAGAAGGCATGTTCTTACTGAGAGAAACTAGACAAAGTAAGAGTAAGAAGAAAATATTAACTGAGAAATTTATTCAATTTTAGCATATGAACTGATGTGTGTCAATGAAAATTCCCTTAAATGATGCTAAAATTGTCTGGATGGAGGACATCATTTCAAACATCTCTTATCATAAGGTATAAGCATACTTTCATTGTAATTATAATGATAATGAGAATCAGTTATGAGAATATTATACCTGACTTGCTGGGAGTTACCCCGTATGACTGGCCAGTGTAAAGCATGTGATTTGACCATGACATACCTTGAACAATGTGTCTGTCTTAAATGTATAATAAAACAAAAAGTTATTTATCAACAACTTCTGAAAATATTTCAGCAATTTTCCTTAAAGGGTAACTCAAAAAATTGTTTACATAGGTTCCATAGGGCCAGAAAAATTAGAGCATGCATGTAGCTATATAGGACAGCAAAGTACAATTGCAGCATCCATAGGGATATGAACTTCATAGCAGAAATCTTGCTGTGTGCATGCTCTTACTGAGCCTAGGTATGTTAAATAGATATAATGTTTCATAAGGACTATCAACTGAGACCAAATGATAATGTTCCAAGCTGTATATCAATTAGAAAATGGGAGAGGCACTTAATGGAAATGGGAGATGCGCTTTCCAATTTGGATAAACATGCCGAACAAACATAACAAATTATTATTGAGGAAATCACTCAAATTTCACTAATTTAGTTCCACTTACTTGGACATGTTTCAAAGGCGGTTGCCTTCATCGTCAGCATGATCCCAATGTCCACTTCCCCACGTGGTATTCAGATGTCGCTCCGTAGATTTTATGAACTTTGTGATAAGGTTACTATTGTTTGGGAGATCAAAATTAACCAAATTTTCTTTGTTTTTATTTATGAATATATTTTCCCACAGTGTCAATTCTATTGGTTTTTGAAGCGCTTTTAAGAGTTTTGGTACCTTTTGGAATTCGTGTTTTTTTTTGCCAGAAATGGTCTGCTATTGCTGATTTTTCCATGTGTTTATATTTTACATGTCTCATGTGCTCCTTAAACCATATGGAGATATTTCTTTTTGTTTTGCCTATATATTTCATATTGCAATCTTTGCAAGCAATTTCATAAATGCCTGATTGTTTTTCTGGAGAAATTTTGTCTTTTGTGTTCGTTTTTAGGAGGTTTTTTAAACTATATTTGTTTACTGGAGCCAAAATGATGTTTGCCTCTTTAACAATTTTTTGGTATTTTTGGCGTGCCCATGGGTGGAATGTGAATTTCTTATATATATGATCCCCTTTGTAGCCTTTTAGTGTGGTGATATCTTTTATTCATTTTTTCTTTTTGAATTTTTCTATTTTCTTGTTGACCAGATCTGTTGTGTAACCATTTTTCTGTGCTATCTCTATGATCTCAGATCATAGCAGATCTTGCAGAGCTGCAGTATGTTAAATGGATGTAATGTGGTTTTCATCAGATTATCAGCTAAGACCACTTGATAATGTTCCAAGTTATATTCAATTGAAATTTATTGAAATGCTAACAAAAAACACACAATAAGCTTGCACCTTTCTGACTCAGGCCATTTTGGATGTAACCCCTCGCAATTACATAAAAATTTTAATAAATAATTGATTTTATACCCGAATCTTTATCCACATTCTAAATAATAAACAAAATACAATATTTCTACCATGATTGCATCAGCCCCCAGTCCCCAATTCATTAGCAGCAGGTTACTGAAATTTCTGGATACCAGGCTGTGACCCAACTAAAGGAGCCAAAATAAAAACATTTGAATAACTCTACATACACCATTATTTTATCAGCTAGCTACAATCTCTACAAACTACTAATTCATTGATTTTTCAAATATCTGTTATAATGGTATATTTATTCACCTTTTAGAACAATTTCCAATATCAAAGTCTCGATAATATAAATAAGTTTAATATAGTTCCACTCCCAACCATTCCTAACCAATAGAAATTTTTCCAATAGCAATAATTCCCTTTTTAAACTTATTTATTAAATTATTTGTTAATCTATATAAGGGAATATAGCTAAGCATTCAATCCAGGCACTTAGCTTGCCATAATCATACACCAAAATTTCCTAATCATCTAAACATACAACTAATTTTGCTCCATAACTTAATTCCCTCTATTGAAGATACTGCTTTATCACCATCAAGCACAAGTGTGCTGACATTTGGAGTTTATATGATGCTGTACTCCTCTATCACTGCTCTCTGACAATGCATTCTTTCCTCTCTCCACCACTTCATGTGTTAGTTGCATTTACTCCCTCCTTGGTGATAATACTTTGTTCCTGTCTCTCCAGTGTCATTCCTTCATGCCGTATATGCTATGTCATCTTCCAACCTCTTGTCTGACATAATCTTCTCTCCATACCTTCCTCCCACATACATATAGAATACAATAGTCCCTTCCTTCCAACTGATTTCTGACCCCACTTTAGACTTGCTGTAAGTATTATTTATTTCCTTCCCCTGGCTATAGATGCATAAAGCTGATTCATATCCTTATGATGCAGTCTTGTATACTTTTCCTGCACAGCCAACACCTGCCCATCAATCCACAAATGTAGATTGTGAATTAAAGCCTGTTTCTCTTCTATCTGGCTATCTTCATTTGTTGAATTAACTTCTCCTTAAGGACTCGTTGTTCCACTGATAAATCTGGTGATAAAGTTATCAGTTTCTTTTAATTGCTTAGCTTTCCTCAAGACTTCATACATAAACTGCACAGATGTAAATCTCCAATTATCATTCTTGTTCTACTTAATCTTCCCACTCTGACAGCTTTACCATTCTCCCATCCCTGTAACACCATTCTCAATCTTCCTTCCAAAATCTCTCTCACTTCTTTTATAGACCACACTTCATTCATTTCCTGTACTCCTGCGATAACTAAATTAAATCTTTGACATTTCTCCTCCATGTTTCCCTTCTTCTTCTGATATTCTGCACCTCTGTTCTCACATCTTGCACATATCAACTTATTTCATCCTTAATTTTCATTAATTCTTTTTCTATCCCATTCAGTTTGTTTCCTATTCTCTCATCTATATACTTTACTCTAGACAGAATCTCTTCCATGACTGCTTGGTTTTCATTAGGTCCAGGGCTGATTTGAACTCCACCAATTATCAATAACATACCAATAACACTTAATAAAATAAATGTGTTTACTATCTTTTCCTCTCCTTGTTTCTTTTTAACTCCATTCCACTTTATCTTATTGAAGGTCCCAATTCTTCCTGTGTATGCTTCAACGTTCTCTTCCATTGTTTCTCATTCCCTCTTACTTCACACCCTCTTCTCTCTTCCACTGCTGTCTTAACACTCCTCCAAGCTATATATCAATTAAGAAGTGGTACAGGCACCTCCATAAAACTGGAAGTGTGCTTTCCAATTTGGTAAACATACCAAACCAAAGTTGCTGATGCTATTGTTAGAAGTCATCCAACGGAGCTCCCCCAAAAAATCTAACAAGCTAGCAGTCAGGTATATGTACCTAATTCCACAGTTCACATAAAAGATTGCATCTATAAGCCTGTGAAGTGCAAATAAATGTGCCAGGAAATTAATCCTAAGGACAAACAATGATAGAAGGAATTTTAGTTGAAATTGTTGAAAACAAGGGATTCCTCAATGAAATCTGCTTCTCAAATGAGGAACATTCCAAATTTCCAGGAGGGTGCACAAGCACAATTGCTAAATATAGGAAGCAGAAAATTCCCACATGGTCTGCGAGTACCAACAGGATACATCCAAAGTGATTGTGTGGTGCACATTAATGATGAATATCATAGGTCCCTTGTTCTTCACAGAAATAAATGGAAGCAACTATCTAAATAAGTTGCAGGAATTTGTTTGGTCTGACATATGGTGTAATTTCCCAGTAATATTGTCACACCCCAGGATTTTAGGAGATGACAGGGGGAGCTAAGCTACAATAAGATGGTAGAGCTAAAGTTAGTTATCTTTTATTATAATCACTCTGAATGATACCAATTACAAACTAATGTGAATGACCTTTCAAGTTAATGTTACAATATCAAGACAGCGTCCTGCTAACCATTCTGCTGCTTGTGCCCCCAGTCAGGGCTTACCTTGGAAGATGCATCTCGGAGTGCTATAACTTCTCGGTCGGTCCTCAGCCTAGCCTCTAGGCTCTCTTTCTCCCTGTCTCTCTCTCTGCCCTGCAGGAACCTGCAGGCTCTTAAATAGAATCCCGTACCCCAGGGAGGAGGCCAGAGGCATTACCAAATATGGTGTGCCACTGCCCTAGGTTTGAATTAAAGCAGCCAATCACAGAGCAACACATGAAAGTTCTCAAACATCCTGATTGACACATCACATCCTGAGACCTACGTGGCTTTAGCAGATTCCTCAAAGGAAACTGATGTCATGGTGAAAACCCTTGGGTTTGTCACAGGAAGTGACAAACCAAACTTTTCCTGTTGCACAATAATTTACTAAGTATCTCATGCTAATACAAAATAGTAAAAATATGGATAAACCAAAAACTATGTCCTTTCCGAGACATTTCAATTTCAAATTAAATTACATAAATTCACCAATATTTACCTCCCGAAAATAGCATCTGTGACAATATGTTGCACCATGCCATTATATACATGTGGTGAGGAAGTTTCTGGATCAAAATTTTTCTGGATTATGAATTAAAATAGGTGTTCATCCTATCATTTTGTCACCTATACCCCAGATATTGCTACACATGATTTTTTCCTGTGGGGCTTTGTCAAGTTTCATGTGTATCAGTAAATGATATTCCTGATCCATGACATCACATTTCTGTGACTCTCAAAAATGTTTTGACTGCAATGCTGACAAACACATGGATGAAGACTGTACAGGTTGGACATCTGTAGCACAACTAATGGTACTCATATCAATGCAGTGTAAGCAACATTTGTATAAGGAAACATTTAGTTACTGTGCATGTAGAAAAAATTGTAAGAAAATATCTTCATTAGATTTCTAATGATAAATTTTTGCTTTACTATACAGAGGACACCTGTAATACATTTACCGAAGTTAAACAGAATTAAATTATATTTCAAATATATAAGTTAAATTATAGACATGACATTAAGTAAATGCACTTATGCAACTCACACATATTTCTGTTCAAATCTGTATGTACAATGCATCTGAAAACAGTGCATTCCATTTAATTTGCACTACCTTTTAAAGATGAAACATTCTTACAGATCTTATTTGTTGCAAGAGAGCCTAATGGGCATGCCTATGCAATAAAAATTTTACCTAACATCCATTCATTACAATTTTATTTATGTAAATGTCTATCAGTCTTACAAGAAGATTGGTCAGTAGATTTGATTATCTAGGAGTAAGATTAAAATTGTACTGGCAGAAGGAGTGATCAAAAGTGAAAGATACTAGCTAAAGGAAAACTCTCTTTGAAAGCTATAAGGACATGAATAAAAAAAAATACCAGGAATGCAATTAAATTTGTTGCAGAAAGTTTATCTTGCTAGTAGAGGCTAAAATGTTAGATAGAGTTGAAATTGGGGTTAAGAAGAGGGCTGGATAAATGTGGGTTCAATTCACAGAAATGTTTGTAAACAAATTTTAAGCTTATCAAGGACTTCACCAAATTGAGCTCCATACTGGAACTAGGAAGAATTGGTAGTAAAGTGAAATTATTGGAAAGAGTATTCAAATTTAGGTACAGAATAAGAAATTTGGAGAAACAAAATATTTAGACATTGTTTAATAAAAAGGAAAAGAATTAATCAAGATGAGATTGGGATTTAAAGATTAAAGAAATCCTGGATAAAATTGAGTTGAGAGAAATATGGAGAGATAGAAAATGGATATAAAATGTTTTTTTGAAAGAAATTAAATCTAGTATTGTGAATATTAATGGGCATGAAATATTTTAACAAATCATCCTTAAGTACATATAGAGAATTGAAGTGGTATAGGGAAAATTATATTCAAAATGTTACAAAGTAGCAAGAGAATCATTTGCAAGTGCCAGAAAACAGGGGCTATAAAACTGAAAGTATTTAGAGGAAGAAGGGATATAGAAAAATATACAATGTTTGAATTAAAAAATGATAATTTGCACATATTTAAGAGTACAAAGAAACAAGATCCTTTGGGAAAAGCTATGATTTGAGAAAGAAATGAACTAATTTACCAAGGGAAATATGGGCAAAAAGATGCTGAATGTGATGTTAGAGAAAAATATGAATGATATAGGAAGCTATGTATGAAAGTTTAGAAATAAATGGTTCAGAAAAATGGACTCTTTATTTAATGAAAATTTGTCTTATATGTAAATAATTCTAGATCTCATGACTTTGGGGCTTAAGAAAATGTTAAATATCCTATATCAAAGGGAAACTGTCTAGCATGGAAATGTAAATCAAAATTAGCTTTTATAAAGAAATCATAGTATTCTAGAATGCGTTGTAGCTTTTATAAAGAAATCATAGTATTCTGGAATGCGTTGTTTAGAAGAATTTTAGGAACTGTAAACATTCTATTTATGTTTCTAATTATGTTTTCTCTAACTCTCTCCTTCATTGTTCTTTGGTTATCTAGTTTAGAACATTTTATACTGTAAAATAATTGCTTTTAATTGTTACCTCAACTCTCCCAATTTCCTTGCTAATCAGTCACTTTTTCAATTCTGATTTCATTGGTACTCCCCTGCTTGCGCTGAAATTTAGCTTATCTGTTTGACCCATCCAGAAATTATTAAATAGATGTTGATATGAGCTATACAATGGCAAAATATTATAAGCTCATGTAAATAAAAAACACTGAAATTAAATATTGAACAAAGATGTTTTGCAAAGATTAGTAGCCCATCTTCCTACCTTCCACTCCACTCTCAGTATCATATAACTGACTGTACATAACTGGTAATAGCCAAAGGATGGACTAAAGGTAAAATAAGATAGGAGGTCTGTGGAAGAAGGCTGATCAACAGGTGTCACCAGGTGCATACCTTGCTTTCTAAATGGAACATTCCAAGTTTTCTTAGTATTTTAAATTGTATTAGCAAGTAATATATTTCACTTATATATGTAGTATCAATATCTATGTGTAAAGTTTGAGATTAATTTTTGAGATGAGCTTCCTTACAGTTTCCTTGTCAGTAAGGGCTCTAGGCACAAATTTTTACTTTAGTCTAGAAGTTGTTGTCTTGGCTACAAAGATGAGAGTTGTGCTTGATCCTAACACAAAAATAAAAGTGACTCATGAAAGTAAGTCAGATAAATTGTCTGTATAGCAGAACATAAAGATGTTTAAAGAAAGTAACACACACATGAATGCGATTCTAAAGAATAAAATAAGAATTTTGAAGTGATGGGAAAATTATGCTAGTGGGAAAAAGAACACTTGAGAAAGTTGCAAATGAAGGCATTAATGAAATACTTTGTGATTGGTTGGTCAGTTTCTGGGCAAAAAATCACTGCATGTGGAGCCATATTGTTCAAAAACATGCCTAAAGGTCACTAAAAACTAGAAAATGCTGAATTCAAATATATTTATCTAATATATTTGGAAAGTTTTCAAAAAAGACATCAGATAGTTTTTAATGAACTTTGTTGTAAGTCAAGTAATGTACAGTGAGACCATCTAGAAGTGGGTAGCTACTCATAAATGGCAATCCATAGTCAAGAGATATGAATATGAAAACATGCAAACAAAGATGAGAATAAATTGCTATGTCTGAAAGGTGAAAAACTTTCAAGAGGAAAACTGTCCTAAGTTAGTATCCTTCTTAATTATCTAGTGAGTTGGTTTGATAATCTTATGCTTCACTTACTGTTGAATTATGCAAAACTAGTTTCCCAGGCTTTTTCCTGCATCCTCAAAGAATATATTATTTGCTTCACTTTATTGGTTCCAACATGAAATTAAATTTTATATTTAATATTCTTACTTTTTTTCTGTGTGGTTTTATATCAGATGAAATGGAAAACCCCTTAGTGATCGGCAATGCAGCACAGCCACAATTCTTCTAGAACATTGATATAAACAAATTTCTCATTGAGTGCAGATTCAACAAAAAGACTTCAATGACAACACATATCATGGAAGAATGGTTAATGAATTTAAAGGGCAGAATAAAAACTGGCATGTTTATTGTTGGATAATGCAACTTGTCATCCAAAATGAAACTTTCCAATATGTGACTTGCTTTGTTCCCTCTAAACACCACTAGTATTAATTTATACCTTTGAAGGAATCCACACAGTAAAACGAAAATATAACTTCTTTGTTTATTAAAAAGTTAAAATAATCAACACTCATGAGTGTTGATTATTTTAACTTTTTAATAAACAAAGAAACCACTAGTATTTCTCAACCAACTGTTTGGAGCCTCATTTAGAATTCTCAAGTACACTATCATTACATATTAATTAATTATTAAAATGTAAATTGGAACTTGCACAGTGAAACCAATCATATAATTGATATTATTGTATTATTTAGTTGAACTATACACTCTTAATGCTTCACTTGTCATAATATGTAGAACCGTTTCAAGAAGGAAATGTTCTCAAAACCGGTTCTATATATTATGATAAGTAAAAGTGAAGCATTAAGAGTGTGTAGTTCAACTAAATCATACAATAATATCAATTATGTTAATTCAGTGTTTACTGTACAATATGGTTTCAACATAATCTGCCTGTAAACTTGCTAAAACTTGCTTGTTCTAGGTTCAGTTATTTGGACGAGTCAAGCAGTAAAGAACTTGTCAGAAACTGTGACAAAGTATTATTATCTATATATTTATATTATTATATTTAAAAGATGTATTAAATCTTGTTTTATGAATTTTAATAAGTAGTTATAAATTTTTAAGATTGCCATTTTTTTTTTTTTACATATAAACAAGCCGAGGATGCTGTGTTCAATTTGTTTACGAATTTCAATGACATTTCTTATAGCCTTCTTTCATTATTAAAGTTGGTGGTTATAATTATGATGAGGAAGAGAATGAGGAGGAAAAAGATGACGTACTTACTGAATTGCTGTATAATTTTTTCTTGTAGTATTTGTGTGGAAAGTGGTAGTTACATTATATTTAAGTTGATGTAGAGCATATGCAGTTTAACTACCTGTTTTCAGCATTTTAAATAATTCATAGTACTAAAATGTTTTTTCAGAATGTTCTACACAAATTTAAAGACAATTTTAATATTAATGTTCTCAGAACTTTATATGTTGGAAATCGATTGCTACAGTATATCTTCACTTACATCCAACTTATTTATTTTGAACAATTTTATATTTTGTTCATTATATATGTTATATTCTCTAAGACTGTTAGTGTCTTATTAAACAATAAATGTGTTTGAATCATAAGCAGATAGTTAATTTTAGTTTAAAGCTGCTTGTTTAAAATATGGTGGTAGGCTATTAATATACTTGCTGCATGAATAATGGCTGTTTTAACCACATGTTGACCATGTAACTCTTGTGAAAGATAAGTTATAAATGTATCCCAATTAAAAGACTGACTAGCAAAATACTAACCATTGCTTCAGATATGGTGCACCTTGGCTCATGTAAAAAAAACATGCACAAATGAACTGCTGTAAATTTATGCTTTGCAAATTGATAGCTGGTAGTACACAAAGAATATGAGGTATTCATTGAAGCAAGTAGTCTTTCTCTAGATGTGAACTTTTATGTGTGTGGTTATTATTATTATTATTATTATTATTATTATTATTATTATTATTATTATTATTATTATTTGAATGGTAGAAAAGATTCAAGTTATAATCAATTTAATCAATTCCACCATTTAATTCAAGGTTGGTGAACAACAGCCATTTCTCAGGTTTGTCAAGAAAATTATGTTAGCCATCTGAAATAACTTTCTACATCATGTAAATTATCAGTAAATGAGAAAGTACTGTAATTGTGATAGGAATAAAGCTGAGCATAAAGGAGGAATCACTGGAGGTCATAATTTACTAGTCTTCAAAGTCCATTTGTTAACCATTAACCACATTATTTTGCAAGTGTGGTAATATATAAATGCACTTCTATTAAAATTTTACTCAAATATAAGTATAATATATAAGTTAATTTATCAGCTGAACACAGAAATAAAATAATTCATGTATATTAAAAAGTCATTCATAGAACTTCTTTTCATTTTAATTGATTTACAGGACAATCCTTTGATCCCCTAACTTGAGTAACATTAATAAATGATTTCTCTCTATTGCTGCTGTTTTTACAAATGTACTCTTGCTGATAATACTTGGCATGGTATCAGATCCATTGATAAAATATAGTACTGAACATTCAGAATTTATTTTTAATGCATCAGCAAATATTCCACATCAACAACTCATTGGCAATTGGGTTGATTATCTCTAGTATTCCTGAATTGTATTGACAAGCATTTGGAATCAATGACAGTAATAAATATTGAGTTTTTTTGTCCATTGGGAGGTTTCAAATCTTGCACAGCAATAAAACTATATGCATTCAGCTTTGCTTTTTACTCAGCTTGTTCACATGTACTTGAGGAAATCCCCATCTCCTGTGACAGTTACCAAAGGCTTCTCTAGAGAGACCAGCATTCATTTTTCACTTCCTGTACCATTGCTTCTGGTAGTTTCAGACATTCTCTTCCATGGACATTTAACAATATTCCTACAATTTTCAGCATCTTTAACAGATATTGAATGGAGAATTTTTTCACTTGTTTCCAACCCCAAACTGCACAGTAAATTGTTTTTGACATTTCTTTATCCAGTAGTGTAGACAATAAAGACAGCTGTTCCATTGTGCACCAATATGTTGTACTATATTTATTGTATTGCTGCTCATAACAGAAAAGCTTCAATGACTTTATGAATGCATAAAAACAACACAGTCTGATGCATTACACTTCTTCCAAGGACAGTGAATGTACAAGCCTGCATGCCACATGGAATAGAGAGTAGTTCTGCCATTTGCTTTCTTCTACATCCAGGTTTCTTGTGCACCAAAATATGTTATTGTCAAATTTCACTGTATTATGCTATTATCTTGAAGTTATGAAGAAAAATAAGGGGAAAACTAGCAAATAAAATGCTCAGTATAATTAGTATAAAACATAAAAATTGTCAAGATTAATTACACTGTGAGTTGTCTATTGTCACTGTTAATTCCTCCAAGGCTGTTATCCCTGATGTGTTTCAAATTTCAAAAAAAAGTAATATGTCCTGGAGGTCATGTGTTCTTGCTCTTTTGCTGAATGCTGAATTTGAAACTCTAGACAGTGGATTGTAATACATAATATTAATATATTAAATTTAAAATTCATTTTGTGTCACAACTAATACAGTGAAGCAATTAATTTATTCTTAATTAGCTAATGACTCACAATTGATGATGCAGGCAAAGGTCTGTGAAACATGTTCTTTATAATTCAATGGTAAATAGAGCATAAGAATATTAAATCAACTCACTAGCTAATTAAGAATGAAAAAAATATTAATGTATCCTCAATAATTAGCAGAAATGTATGAATGTCCAGTAGTTTAACAAAGGATAGTAATTTAACAATGAATATCTTCAAGTATATTGTCTTTATCTTTAATTATTGCCTGTTTGAAAAATGAATGTTCTAATGTTTATGTTTTGTCATTTGTGTTTCAGTATGTTCACAGTGCATGGCACATTGTCATTGCTCTGTCTCTTGTGTTTCTTTTACCAAAGAAATGCAGCAAGAAGCAAAATGGGCCATGCCAAAGCTCAAATGAAGCAGAGCTGTTTGATGTCAATGACTACTACTCAGCCAGTCCTGTGTTTATTGTAACTTCAGATCTCGATAATTTATTAACCACTCAGTCATGAGACTGGTGTAAGCATAACATTTTTGTTTTTATTATGCATAATTTTATTACCTCATTGTTAATAACATGTTGAATGTTTGTGTAGATTGAATTGCCATGTAAGTTGAGGCATGTTCATGCTCCAAGCTCTCGGGGTCTTAACATCTTCATATATAGTGCCATTTATAAGACTTAGCACATAGTATATTTTGTATTTTATAGAGTTCATCTACTTTTATTATGCTGCTGTGCACAACTATACTGTATGTATGGTTCCAGTATAAATAATGAACAAAGATAAGCTTAATTAAAATGTAAATTGGAACTTGCACAGTGAAGCTAATTGTATAATTGATATCATTGTATGATTCAATTGAACTACACACTTATACATGTGTGAAGCATTAAGAGTATGTAGATCAACTGAATTTAAATGATATAAATTAAAAGATAATCTTTTTAATCAAGTTGTATTATCAAACTTTGATTTAATGGATTAAACTTATCAACAATTTAATCAATTTATGTTACTTTATTTAATTATTTTAAGGTGTTATAATACAGGTAATAGTGCATAATTATTGTTTTGGGAACTTTGTTGTTAAATACCATGCTTTCCAGTCAACTATCTCCCATGCATGCGACAGGTGGCTGTTTGGGCCATCTGTTCACAGACAATTCATTGGGCTGCAGAATATATGTGAAGATTTTGTTCAGAGATGAAAGTAATCACATTTTTACAAAACTGTAGAAAATATTTATGGTTGAAAATAGTTGCAGTACAAAATGATTACAGAAGTATAAAGTATAATAATTTGTTATTGAAACTAATTTAAAAACAAGTAAATTATTGAGTAGTTCAATTTTTTATTTCAGGAGGGAGTAAAATTAACCAAAATGATATTAGGCATTTTTCAGCATGGTTCCCTGACTATAAATACTGTATGTGATGCTTTCAGACTAGGAGTAGATAATGATGACCTTGACATTACTCTCCTTGAGAACTGGCTGTACAATGTAGTATTAATATTAATGGCATTATTTTGCATTCAGTTAAATGCAGGAGCATGGTAAAAGCTGTTCTCATGTATCACATAAGTTAAGAAGATGGGTATAATATCAGGGTTGTGGGCATCATCATGCCACTTCTGTGCCTCAGTTGGCTAGGGCAGCAGTACCCTATCAGCTGGAAAAGCAGAGAATGCAGTTTCAAATCCTATTTAGGTCAAAATGCCTTGGTGCAGATTTCTTTTTTTTTTCTTTCTTTCCCCCCCCCCCCCCCAATTTTCCCTTAGATGGGAAACCCAAATAATGGTAACTTAGGTGCCAACTTATTAATAGTGTACTATTATAGTAGATGCTTGAAGTACCTGTCCTCTGCTGTGAGACATACCTGAATCCTTTTCAAAGGATTTTGACACTTGCCACAATTCTTCCTCAAAATATTGTAAATTGCCTCCCAGATATTTGGTTTCTCCATTTATTTCAGATACAGCCATAATTTTATATGGATGAAGATACAGCAAATAAGTGCTTTATATACTCTGCAAAAGATACATCAATTCACGGAGCAAATCATGTTAGACTTCAACAATAACCCATTCCATTAAGCTTTCTCTTCTGTTAAAACACAGTTTTCTGATCTGGGTTGAAACACCATGAGTTCAAATTTTGTTCACCAATCTGAAAATTGCATTTCCAAATGCAAATGTTACTCTTAGAAATTTAGCATGAAATTTTCTCCTGCAGTACTTGTATGATTTCTTCTGTCAATAACAATCATAAGTAAATATTCTTTGTTCTAGCATATATATATATATATATATATATATATATATATATATATATATATATATATATATTAGTGTACTCCTTAATACACAAATACAAAGTAGAAAGTCTAGCATGCACTTCCTATAGAAATACAACTAAAACAATTGGCATGATAAACATGACTGAACAATTTTAATTTTAATATATTTAGGAATCAACACAGTGAAAACTAGTGTAAGATCTCCAGTAGATAAATTGTTTTAAAATGCTAAAAAATATTTCTGTGGCTTCACTTCCAATGAGCACAGAATCAGTCTGAATTAAAGACATTAAAAATATTGATATAATGACGAAAACAAAATGATAAAAATCTTTGGTTTAATAGTTGACAATGTGAGCAAAGGTCTCACAAAACATGTCCTGAAAAATATTAATTTTGGGAGTGAAATGTTAAGAGTGCTATATCATTGTTACAATATTTTAAATATTTTTAACTCGGACTACTTCTATTACTGAGCAAGTTGAATTGCCTACATCAACAGAACTTCAACTCCAATCTTACCATCCACTGAAGGTCAGTTAGTTTCCAATAGGGTATACAAACTCCAGTTTGCATAGCAGAATATGGGAACAGTATACTCCCCTCCATAAATAATGATCTTTAATAAAAGCTTATTGATTTTAAAAGTCTGTATATGGATTATTTTTGTTCCTTTCTTTGTAAAATAGATCAATTTTCAATATTATTGCTTTTTCCTGCATGCCACTTGTTGCAAGTAACAGTAGCACCAAACCAAAATAACAATCATATGCAATTCATTTAAGAACTTTTGAAAAATAATACATTTTTAAAAAATTCTGTTGGAACTCACATGTTAAATGTAAATTATATCTAATCTGTCATCTAACACACTCAAGTGAAGCATAAGAGTGTGTTAGATAACAGATTAGATATAATTTACAATCATATACAAGTGCCATTAATATTGAAACTGTTCTTACTAACATTTCCATCCTTAATGTAATGTTTGATCTTGCTGTACATAATCATATTTACAATGAAACAAGGAAAGAAACTGTTGGCAAACATTTTTATCTGGAATGAGAAGGACCAGCACTGTCAACATAATTTTTATTGAAACTTATTTCATTTTTACTGTCAGTTTTTGATTCACCAGTTATTAAATTAAACTCCTCATCTGACTCCAGTGATGTAAAATAATTTAAAAGCTTGTCTTCTGTAAGCATGTTAAGCAAACTAAAAGGTGTAATTTCAGATTATATTGGCATGCAATACTTCCACATTTAACAAGTCAGTCAGTGCATAGGTTCACAAATATTTCTGCAGATGTCATCCAAGACTGGATACTATATTCTAACTGAACTCTGTAGCTAAGAAATGGCATTGTAAGTCAGATCAAAATGAAGGCTTTATAATAAGCAATTCTGAAGATAAGCATTTAAATTTATGCACTTTTTTATATTCAAGTACACTTAATTTTAGCACCACAGTAGTGCAAATGTTGGACCAAGTTAACATGATCTCAGCCTTTAAAGGGTTAATGTTTTGTAAGTGAATTTTTCCATTGAAAGATTTTGTGCATAATACTGAGAGCTGACATGTTTCTCCAACTTGCCAGTTTTCCCATTGCCTTTCTATAATTTATATATGGTATCATGTTAAATTTTCCACAGGTCTTTTGTAAAGCATTGTCATTATTTTTTAAAAAGTTTGTACAGTACTTACAGAATGCACCACCTTGATTGTCATATTTAGTCTCCCAGTCCCTATTGTACTTTACAGTTACCTTTTTCCTATTCTCCAATACATTTATTTGTATTGAGTACTGACTCATTGGTTACATCATTGCAAACAGAAATGCTACCAATAGACACATCACTTTTTTCTTTTGAACTTATAACTGATCCTACTCTCCCAGACACTATTTTCAGTCACTGTATTACTTGCATCGTTTTGATAGTTTTGTGCAATATGTATGTTACAGAAAGAACTTGAAATGCACTTTTGTTTCTTCTTTGTTTTCAACATTGCACAAAATTTCTATAATTACTTTTAACTGTTATAAAAGAATGTATTTTTTTTAATTACAATACCAACTGCTCCATTGTATTTAAAATGGCACAAGTAAAGCAAAATACATTGTTCTCTTACAATATGGTGAATACAATTCATGATAAGTACAATTCTGTGTAACTTCATATAAGGTAATGTAATTATGGAATTTTAACAGGAATAACATACTGCACCAGGAATAACCCCCCTCCTGGTACCTTCCTTGGATTCAGCACTGCATTTTATTGTAGCAATTTAAGCAAATAAACATGATTTCAATTTGAATATATTCAGGAATCAATACAGTGAAACAAGGTTAAATCTATAGTAGATAAAACATTTAAAATGTTAAATACACTCTTTTGGCTTCACTCCCAAGGAGATAAAACATTTTAAATATTGAAACATTCTTGATATTTAACTCTCAAAATTTTTAAAATTCAGGACATGTTTCGTGAAGCTCTTGTTCACATCATCAACTGTAAATGATGGACAGATCATACTAGTTTGGAAAAGTAGTAACCATGACGGCTCTGGTAGTCCATTGATGAACTTATACAAAATATTGTCTGCTTCTGGAACATCAAAATTCATGAGTTTATGTTCATATTTCCTTATAAAAATCTTTCCCCCTCCCAGAAATGTGCTGCTATGGGCAATTTTTCTATCTGTTTATAATGAATATTTCTAGTGTTCTTTCAATCATGAAGAGTGTTTTTAATATTTTAAATGTTTTAACTTGCTCTCCTTTATTCCTTGGAAATGAAGCCACAAGAATATTTTTAACATTTTAAATGTTTTATCTATTAGAAATAAACATGAATTGGTAATTAATAAATATTTAAGAAATTGAGGCCTCTTCATAAATGTTGTTATTGTATTAAGGACTAAAAATTGCATTCATTACTTGGTATGTGTAAATTGGGAATCAGGTGGTCAGAAATGCTGTGTGCAAAAATGTTCTATGAATATTCATTATTTTCACAATTGTTTTATAACTGTAAGTTTTATTTCAACTCTATAAACACAAGACCAAAGGTAAATAAATTGTGCTTGAAATAGAGAGTTTAAAAATTAATAACATTGATCTAGTCAAACAGGGATGTTAACCCATATTGCATGTTATGCATGAACATGTGTTCACCTTACAAAGAATTATATTGTATATTTGTGGTATTAAGGAATTAGTTTATAAAAATTAATGTGCTATATTTAGTTTAAGTTTTCTATTATACAGATAAATGTATTATTTGTTGAGTAATAGAGAAATTATTGTTAGATTTTTGTGATATGAAATTGATATGTGACATAAACCAGCAAAAGGCTAACTGTGTTACCTCGTAATTTGTTTACTATCTACAGCAGCATATTTCTTTATTAATATATACATGTATACATGTATGTATAGCTTGGGTTTCTTGTTGAAACTATATTTATCCCTGAGTGTTAATAGTTATGGGGGAAAATCTGGACATAATTGTGAAGGTATTTGAAATTGTAAATGTTTGGAAATAAGACTAGAATTTCAGATCATGTTTACTACTGTTTTAATGTCCTGCAAACATGTGTGAATGTGTTCTCATTTTATATGTAGATATGAACTTTTCATACAACTCCTATGCTATTAAAAGGAAAAACATTGCAATATGATTGTATGCTCAAATACGTGAAAATGTATATAACATTGTTTATGCATGAAATGGAGTGACTTAGAAAATTTGCAGTAAAAGGAAAGAAATAAGAGGACAACATAATAAGTGTCTTAGACTTAAGCTTATTGCACTAAAGGCACTTACTCTACCATAAAGATTGTCATTTAGTTCTAATGAGAAGTACTAAAAATATGCTATTAAACATCCTAAAATGTGGAATTAAAAATAGCCTTAATAGTGAAATTATTTTGTACAGTAATGGTCTAAACATTTCCACATTTTCCATGTAAAGCATAATTTGTTTTTCTTAAATTTCACCATTATTTTTATGAAAGTTTTCCACATTTGCAAAAAAGAATATGCAAGGAGAAACACTTAAAACTTAATTTAAAAGTTGTTTCACTAACATATGTTTATAATTCAGAATAAATAAATGCAAAATGCTCTGCAGAATGAAATATGTGCTGTATTGTTTAATATATCCCAGATTATTTTAATTTTACTTAGACAGCTATTAGAGTGGTAATATATTCTATAGAATTTATTAAATAGGCTAATACTATTCCACTTATTTGAACGTTTTGGGGGTTATCTGTCATATTATCAACTGTTAACAGACTTCTGATTGTGGTGACTGGATTGTAAGCACTTCTGTGAGGACATCTGATGGTTCAAATAGGTACTTGCTGACTTCGTCCACAGGTGGAAAATTAATTACTTTTCCTGTATTTTTCAGGATGAGCATTTTTTTTCCCCAAACAGTGGCTCTATTGGGTTGTGAAGCTTTTCAGCAGACAAGCCTATGCTTTAATTTTGTGTCTTTGGGCCCAAAAGTGAGTTGCTACCACCAATTTATCTATTTGTTGATAACAAATATTCCTAATTTGTTCCTTTCTCAGAATTTCTAAATTTCTCTTTATTTTATTAATGTATTTTTGATAACATTCTGCACATTAAATTTCATCAATTCCTGATTTCTGCTCTGTTTGTATGGTATCTTTTACTGTGAAACCTAGTAAACGTTTTATATTATATTTGTTCTTTGGCGCTAACTTTATGCCATGTTCTTTGAATATGCTGAATGATATGTGAACATTTTGAATTTGCTACTTTCCTTGACCTCCTCCAGTGTGGAAACCTCTTTTATAGAATTTTTGTCTTAGTTGAAACAATTGATAATTGCTATGTTTATCTGTTGGTTTTCTATTTTGTACTCTGATTCTGTCAGTGTGCCAAGCTGTTGAATACAGCATATTTGTGTGGGATGGTGTTATGGCAGTTATTTGTTTATGTAATGTTCTGCATGTGTTTCTTTTCTATAAATTCCAAAGTTGAACCTGTCTGCATTTCTTATAATTTTTAAATACAGGAATGGGAGCCCCCATTTTTCTATACTTCCTTGATTTTTTTTCCCCCCCCAAATATATCATCTACATACCTGCACCATTTTTTAAAAATTAGTGATACCATTTGACTTAACACAGTAAATTCAGTAAGATATTCAAAGAACATAGTATAAAGTTAACACCAAAGAATAAATGTAATCATATACCAACAGGAAAGAAATCAGAAATTTATGAAAATGAATGTACAGATTGTAATCAAAATACATTGAAAAAATAAAGAGAAATTTGAAGAAAGGAAACTTTAGGAATTTATCAATTTTAAACAAATTTATAAATTTTAAACAAATTGATAAATCAGCAGTGGCAGTTGACTTTTAGAATTTCTTAATCCAATACAGCTATCTACTTAAGTTCCTATTCAAACCATAAGATACCTCCACAAATGATGCATCTTGGAATCCAGTCATCACTTCAAGTAATCAGTCAACAACTGATGATATATTTATTGAAAATGACTTTTTATGCCCAACATAAGAAAGTAATGCAGGACTGGAATGATGTCTAAAATGTGTTATAACATTTTTCCTCAAGTATGAGTTCTTTTTTTCAAGACATGACTACACTAATGACAGCTTTCCAAACTCACAACATTAAACTGCAAAATATTAAGAATTATTAATGCTCTCAATAATTTATTCTTGTTGTCCATACAATTATTTGACTACATTAATCATGTAGTACTATAGAATGACTTCAACAATTAACTACAGATTGGTAGGTCTTGACCTAAGATTTAAGTTATAAAAAAGTAGCAACAATGAGGAATTAAAGCACTGTTCACTAATAAGTACTTAAAATGTCAGTTCTTCCACTTTCAATATTTCACCATTTAGTTTCTGTCCTGATAGATTATATCAGTGTCCATCTTGGTACTTAGTGAACTGTTTAAATATTTGTATAAAATATAGTGAACTTTTGTAACAGTGATGTCAAATATTAACATTTTAAAAAAAAAATGAGTCGAGATTGTAACATACACACCACTAAAATTCAATAAAAAGGAAGACTAGTTTCAGCAGCAATGGCTCCTGAAACTAGTCTTCCTTTTTATTGAATTTTAGTGGTGTGTATGTCGACCAGGAACTGACGATAGGAGTGTTGGCTCCTGAAACTAGTCTTCCTTTTTATTGAATTTTAGTGGTGTGTATGTTACAATCTCCAGGAACTGACGATAGGAGCAATGGCTCCTGAAACTAGTCTTCCTTTTTATTGAATTTTAGTGGTGTGTATGTTGCCATCTCAACTCAATTTTTTTTAAAATGTTTAAATATACCCAACAGAAAATGCTGGCAAGGAGTAAAACTTCCCCTGGACTGTATTTTACCCTCACAAGAAGGGAGAGCAGAGAAATAAGCTGATTTTGGTTCATGACCTTCAGATTTAAAATCTCAAGGCTGAATATATATTGCAAGAGAAACTCAAAATGAATTTAAGTTTTGGGTATGGTCATCTCGGCTTATATTTTAAATTTTGTCCCTTATAAATGTAAGTTTGTAAAACATTTATGAACATAGATTTTCAAATATTTACATAAAAATGCATAAAACTATTATGAAAAAATAATCCTCAGCAATTATTCTTTCAGTCTCTTATATCTTAATTGAAAGCATTACTGTAATGTAAATTAAAGAACATAAGTGATGCAATATATTTTGTGCCTCACAGCCTCTGCAAGGTACAAACACAGTGCACCTTTTATTAGCAAACAATATTTACTGTCATTGCTTCATGTGGTTAGAGTTTCATATCATGTAACATCAGTTTACTTTTCAGATATAAAAATAAACTTTTACCTAATCATTCATCCTGTTTTGTACAAGGTATGAAAACAGCTGCTATCTTAGCAAAGCACATGTCACCATTCTTGATTTAACTTATGTTCGTTCTTTGCTTCATGATGCCGAATTTTGACCTGACTCTAAGTGGCAGTTGCAGTTCATTTTCTGTAAAGTGGTGGTGTTTATAATAAAGTATCACAGTTTATTACAACAGTGCTTAAAGTGAAGCCATGACAAGCTGTCTTTGTACCAATAGGTCACAAAGTTTAGGAATGTTTTCAGCCTAAATGAACAAGTACTGTACTAAAGGCATATAATTGCTGGAATATTGCACTTAATGAGCAAATAATTTATAATTGGTATCACTTTCAATTTTTTTAGCAGAGCCTTCCAAATTTTCATTTTATTTTATTCTCTTAAGCAGTTATTTAAGTTTGCTGACGTTTATTGAATAAATCACAATCAATTATTAAAAATTACTCTTGAAATACTTGAATGATACTCCTGAAAAGTCAAAAGTTAAATTTGAGTAAATATTATATCCCTAATTAAATGGGTCATTGCAGAAAGGTCATGTGAACTATTTTTTTTCTTTCTCTCTTGGGGAGGGAACTACATAATTTGGATGGTAGATTTGATGTTCAGAAAATGCACCTAATGCTATTAAAACAATTCTCCTCTATGACAAAACAGTGCACAGATGCGCTGCATCCTCTACCTCAATCTTGCAAATCACTGATAGAGTGCAGCATTACAGGGGGGCATATGAACAGCAGGTCTGTACCCCACCGGTCACCTATCATGCAGCTTTCTAGTTCAAAGGACACCATCTCTCTATTAGACAGCTTCCCAATTATCCTCATGAGGCTGGGTGGACCCCATTCCAGACCTCTAAAACCTAGAACAAGTCATAAGTAGGTACCAGGGATCAAATCCAGGACCTCCTTTCCAGCAGTCGGCAATGCTAACCACTAGATCAAGGAGGCAGTCTTTCCCAAAACAATACCCTGAGGATAATGCCAATTACAAGTTCTGTTTAAAGAATTACAATGAGAATTTTAAATTGAGAATGACCCAAATTGATACTTGTTTTAAATGTGAAGAATTGTCAGCAAAGATACATAGTTCACACATTTCCAAAGCTATCAAAAGAACTGCAGTTGCAGAACTAATGGTGCATCATAGGAGGTCAAAGAAATGTTATGCGAAAATAGAAGAAATTTCAGATTGCTGCAGGAAAAAATAAAGTACAATAAGTTTAACATTTGACTATGTGAAAAATTAACCCTTACATAACACCCCTATTCAGAATATTTTCTACTTGCATCAACTCAGATTAATGTATTTTGTATACATGATCTTAAAACAAGTACTCTTATTATGTGTATCATGAGGGTGAGGCAAAAAAAGGGGGATAATTATGCATGCTCCTTCATAAACCATTATATTCAGAAATGTATCCCAGAAAATTAATCACCTCCATAGTATAGTGGTAGCATTTGTGACTACTAATATGGAGGTACTAAGTTTGATTCCTGGTCAGGTCAACCTTACTGGGTAAGATTTTTTCAGAGTTTTTCCTTACCCTGAGAAAGTGAATTCCAGATAGCTTTAAGGCACCAAGAACTTGAGTTCATTTGTATCATGATTAATTTCATTCGCCCATAGATTTCGAAATCCCCTTGTGCACCATTGTCACAGGACCATCACCATCCTCTCCAGTGGAACAACATAGCGGTGCCCTATGGGCATCACAGCTTCAGAAATCCACTACAATACTGCCATGCCAAGAGGGGAAATATCAGTCAATGGGCTGGCAATGAAACAAAAAATAAATACCAGAAAATGTGACTGAGCTGCATCTTTTTACTAATGGTTGTACCAGTGAGACCATGTAATGGTTCGTTTCTGTCTAACTATGACTTACACCGAGAGTTTAAAGAAAATCAAGCATTATTTTCTTGTTATTGGACAGTTTCCTTTCAAACAACAGACCTTCGGGCTTATATAGATAGCCATTAATTGCTATTATAGGATTTATTTCCCTGAAGAAAGTAGTATAATAATTAAAAAGTTATCACAAATTTACAGTCTAAAACATGCATAGTGTACAAATATTAGACTGCATTGGTAGTAAAGTTTGGAAGCATCACTGTTGAGTTATCAAAAATTATGCAATAATTTCAAAGAAATATTTTCTGTTAACATATTGATTAATGTGACAATTGTGAAAATGGTCAGCAAACTATTAGATCTTGTTTCCATGTAAAAAGAGTGGACTTAGATGATGGTTTACTGTTGTAGATGAATGCTGCTTGCATATAGAAAAGCAGCAGGTTGTGTAATCACTTATTCTCACATAAATCACATCATATTATTTTAATGGTGTTTAACGCTCATTTGAACTACTAACGTACACGTTTTGTTGGTACAACCGAGTTTCTTGTATTTGTGCTGAAAGTGCAACCTCCCCGCTGATGCATGTGTATTGACTGTTTCATTCGGCGAATTCCCGCTTGCCGTGTATGACATAGTTATATTCCTACCACGAGTCATATCATTCCATGTGTTTAAAGCATTTAATTCTAGACGTTTAGGTGAGGACGGCATGAATTATGAAAGTCATGAATGTCCGAATTCTTATTTCATCCCTCGTTAGCGTTGTGCCTGTGGGCACGTGATTCAATGTAGTTGTGTCTCTATGCATTTACTAATCATGGCATTTACATGTATGAATGGAAGATGAACTTATATGTTGTAAGACTTATCTAAGTGAGTGACTCGTGGCACTATCGTCCAGTTCAGTGGTTAAAATACGGTAGTGTCACAGTACTTACTTTGCGCATAATATGGACCAATATGTTATAAAAAATCAACATTTGGTAATTCAAGTGATACATCAACTAACGTTAGTAGTGTATATCCCTTTCCCGGTGAAGTTTATTGCAGGTAACTGCATTACAGAATATTATGAATTACGTCGGCAACACGTGCCTGCATTACCGACATGTTTACCGACCTTTAGAGGTATGCATTCCTGTGACAAATACAGGCGAAGAAGGTATATTATTTATGTATTATCTGCATTTTGGGGATGTGTTGAAAGGTTCCAGTTTTTTTTTTTTTTTTTTTTTTTACTTTCAGAGTTTTATTTATTGTCCAATGAGGTGGGTGTTTTTTTCCCTTGGTGGGGTGGGCATTTTTACTCTGCTGGAAAAAATATATCGCGTTCGACTTTTAATATGCAAAGAATTACTAATTATGCTAAAATTATGCGAGAACACCCTTAAAATACAAATTACATTTTTTAAACGCAAATATTTTAAAAATACGAAATCCTATTTTTAAACGCGAATGATATTCTTAAAATGGAAGATAGCTTTTTTAAATGTGAAAACGTTTATTTAAATGGAAACACATTCTTAAAATATGAAATTGACATTCTTAAAAATGCAAAATATATTTTTTAAACGTTAAATCTTTTAAGCACAAAAAGGTTCTTATAATTCGAAAACATTTTTTAATCCCCAATGACGTTCTGAAAATGCAATAAAATATGTTTAAATGCAATGGATGTTGTAATGATGCAAAAACTTTGTTAAAATGCGAATTACACAATTAACGTTGATAAAATATAAATTACACCAATAAAATGTAAATTATATTATTAAAATACGATTGACATCGTATTTATGCCTTAAAATGCAAATGTCACAGCTAAAAGCAACCGAAATTGATAAAATATAGCTACGATGCGAAAAATAGGTCTCATGTGTCATGAAAAGATAGCATACCTTTGGCCAACTGCGTGCTTCCACCTACGACTCCGTCGACTTACTGAGCGTAGGTGAAAAGTTATGCTGGTATATGTTTTTCTCCGCAATCATGTTTCAACCTGTCTGAAAGCTTTCACCCTAGGAATTTTCATTGTTTCACCAGTGAAATGCATTACCTTTGTTTGTGAGTTCCTGCATTAAAATGGTCGAAATTTAGGGTACTGGTGTTGTTTCTTCTATTCAAAGCATTCCCTTTGTTTAGGAATTCCGGTCTTAACGGGTGTTCTGTTGTTCGTTTTTAAACCAGGTATATTTTATTGTTTCCCCTCTTAAAACCATTTACGAATTCCAGTCTTAAAGGGATTTTTTTGTTGTGCGTTTATGGCCGGGTGTATTATATTGTCACGATATTCTAAAAGAGTTTTTCCATATTTATCAGAATTTCTCTCTTTCTTAGGATAAGGAAATGCGGAAAAACAATCTCATTAGTTGAAAATCAAGTAGAGCGGGGCATGCAGAGCAGAAAACCAATTCTCATTGCCTGAAGTGCTGCACATGTAACTGAATCGTAGATTTCGTCAAGTGTTAGTATATAAAAGTAAATCAGGATTTATCAAATAGGTACCTGGTGGTTGAAATACTTATTACACCGGTCTTTTCAGTGAAGTAAACCTTTAGTATTCTCAAATCAGTGAAGAGATGCATAAATAAGTTTAGCAAGTATTGTGACAGTTATAGGTATACTGAAGTTCACAGGGTGAGCTATATTTGGAAACCATAGCAAAAAGTTTAATAGATATATTCCTTTACCAGATTCTACGTACTTGTAAACTATCCAAGTCCATGCAAGTCAACTAACAAGTGTCCTCGAGGGATTTTTAATTAAAACCAATGTCAAACACACTTCAAAGTAATGTGTAAAAATTATTTTAGTGAAAATTCACATTTTTATACTTCTTTGTGGAAGCTTTTTCCCCAACGATAAATTTGTGCACTTTATTCTTGAAGATATAGAATGTAGAAACATTATGTCGGAAAGAAATAACCCTGTACAGTTGTTCTACAAAAACCCAGCTTTTTTATCCCAAATGTTTGTAATGTCAAGCACTCCATACTTGTAACCTGTGTAATACTACATCGCCATTTCTAAATATACATAACCACGTGTGCAAGTGTATCCATCGTAATTTCTTCTTTTAATTTTCGATATGTTGTTATATCATTTCCGCAAAATAAGATTTTTAATGAAATGTATATACTAGCACAGTATGTTTAATTTCTCCAAAATAATAATTATTTTTAAAAATGTGTTGTATGTGGGGGTTTCAACAATGTTTTTGGGTTTTAATACATATTTGTCACAAAAAATTTAGTTTTTGTATAAAAATATATGCTTTAATTTTATATATTTTGTGTAAACATTTTAATAACACGGGAGGACCCACTTACTCTTTTGGTTACAGAACCATTTTCTGTTTTAATTTCCTATCTGTTTAAAAATAAGTTTTCAACAATGGTTTTGAAATTAATGACTGAATGATGAAAGAATTAATCAATTAATTTTTTTTTTGAATTTTAAGAAGGTTTTTGTGTTTAAAATGTTTTAACATTTAAAAAATATATTTTGCCTTTTTAAGAATGTCATTCGCGTTTAAAAACAAATTCGTATTTTAATAATGTGCTTGCGTTTAAATAAACGTTTTCACATTTAAAAAGTGTCTTCCATTTTAAGAATGTCATTCGCGTTTAAAAATAGGATTTCGTATTTGTAAAATATTTTGCGTCTAAAAAGTGTTTTTCCGTTGAAAAAATTTTATTTGCACTTTAAGTGTGCTCTCGCATAATTATAATAATTTTAGTATAGTTAGTAATTCTTTTCATATTAAAAGCGAAAGCGATATATTTTTTCCAGCAGGGTAAAAATGCCCACCCCACCAAAGAGAAAAAAGCTTTGCCAAAGTTAAAAAAAACACCCACCTCACCGGACAATAAATAAAACTCTGGAAGTAAAAAAAAATGGAACCTTTCAACACACCCCCCAAAAATCAGATAATAGATAAATAATATACCCTCCTCCGGCTGTCTTTGTCGCAGGAAAGCATACCTCCAAAGGTCGGTAATCATGTTGGTAATGCAGCTATCCATGTCGGTAATTCAGTCGCGTGTTGCCGACCCCACCCATAATGGCCTATAATGGAGCTACCTGCAATAAACTTCACCGGGAAAGGGCTATTACTACTAACGTTATTTTAGTGATGGTGATGATTGAAATTGTAAAGCTAATGGGGTTGCTCTTGGTGTTTATGAACCGTCATTAGAATCGAATAGGTCCACCACCACTATTATTATTATTATTATTATTATTATTATTATTATTATTATTATTATTATTATTATTATTGTTGTTGTTGTTGTTGTTGTTGTTGTTGTTGTTATTATTATTATTATTATTATTATTATTATTATTATTATTATTATTATTATTATTATTATTATTATTATTATTATTGTTGTTGTTGTTGTTGTTGTTGTTGTTGTTATTATTATTATTATTATTATTATTATTATTATTATTATTATTATTATTATTATTATTATTATTATTATTATTATTATTATTATTATTATTGTTGTTGTTGTTATTGTTATTATTATTATTAATGACATTTATAAATATTGGTTTCAAAAACTGGAAGAAATGCTGCAGAAGTTTCGGGTACATGAAAAGGCTGATTGCTTAGGCGAAAGAGTTTTAGCTGTAACTAATGTCAATTTAGGTGTGAATATGTTCGGGCAAATTTATACCGCAAAGGAACTACAGATGAAAAAATCTCGGGTGGCATTATTGAAGATAGTATCATATTTTATAGTATCTAGTTATGCAGAGTATCGCTATAAGAGGCCACACGGATGATATGAGTAATTTAATTAACCAGTTGCGAATTAGAAGTGCAAATGATGACTATAGTGAACGGATCACTATTCATATAAATGGTATTCTTACGACATATATAACGAAATACTGCAATTTTGAGTCATTGCGCACTAAGAATATACTATAAATAGTGTTAAAATAAAAAAAAATACTCTATAATGTTCACTGAAAGGTCCAATATTTATGTAAAGAATCAGGTGTCATTGTGCTTTAGAACAGTTACATATATCGTGAAGCATAAGAACATTTTGTAGGATTCTACGAAACGTCCAAGACAGATGCCGGAATGATTTTTTCCAATTATTAATGATGTTATTACACGATTTGCTCGTGACATAAATAAATGCATTGGCCAGTACTTATAAGGCGCATCGAACATGGCAAGCTAGTACTTAAGAGTTCAGGCAAGACTGTCAGAAAAATAACTCCTAGCACTGTTTCGCTTACCCACTTAATCCTGTTTTTCAAGGCATTGTTAAGAATATTTCTGGGAGTAGGGATGTGCTGAAATTAATAAAATACATAATTGTGTTTGTGAGAAATTCGCTCAAAACACTTTCACTCTCCAGGCAGTTACAAGGCGATGATGCAGTCAACATACGACCATTCTGTCTAGCTAGATAGGTGGTTCGCTTCTTATCATTGCCATCGTTTCATTCCAATTATTAACAAATGAAGAAGATTCTTGAAGAGTTGTCACAGACCCATCAATGTAGGTTTGAAAAAAGTGGAATTTTTTACTGAAATGTAGTAATTTAATTTATATTTGTATTTGTGTTGTTTTGCAATATAACATATTTTACTACATTGATGCTGTTAACATAGAAGAAAATATTGAGTTTGCATCAAGCACATTCTATCGTTCGGCGCTTTGCAGTTTCCCTCACACATGACACATTTTGGGATTCAATAATACACAATACCTTCACCTTAAAGAACCGGAGCTACCACGCCAAACAATCTCCGAAAATATTATTTCCTCAAGTTTTGTCAGCCCTTAAAATATCTACCATCCAAAGTTTCTTAATTAATAAATATCTTCCTTCAATGTCTTGCTACTAGATTTTAAGGTCCTTCTTCAAGTTTTATGGTGAACAATTTAAAATTCTTCACAAATAGAAGTTACAGTATTACAGAAATTCCTTTTTTCATTATATTATATACATTTTTTTTCATTTAGATGACATTAATCCTGACAGACTGACATTGCATTCGTTTGTACAGTTACTGAAATGTGAAAAATGTGTGTCGGAAATGCCTCCAGAATTAACTAAAATATTGCAACTTGTTTTACCTGAACCGGTAAAACCTACATCAACTTAAGATTTTTATAGAGTTTCCGACGGCTGCATGCTTTTTTAGATCATCAATTGAGCAGAACAGTCTTAATTCAATAGCTATATTGAGTTGGCACTGAAATATCACGAACACTTTCGATCTCAATGGATATAATCGATCAGTTCATCTGAAGAAATAGATTGCATCGTCAGACTTTCCTCAAGGTTGGTAATTAGTTTTTAATGCGTTATTTCTTGAACGACTTTTACACTAGTTTGCATGTTTTCAATTTATATCTTTATAACAAAATCTAATATTGGATTTATGAGTCAAATTCATATATCTGATTTCAGTTTACTACATATTCAAAAAATTTTAATTTATTTTAATTTAATGTTAAACAATTGGAATATATACTTTTCAATTAATTATTATCGCATCAAAATGTTCAACTTCGGAATTTATGTCGATGATGAATGAATTTCCAAGTTTCGGACGGAGGTTGAGATGGACCCCCAATATTTTAATAAGAAATCAACCCCTATGGTAATCTAAAGAAGTACCTTCTTTAACCAAAAGTAAGCAAGCTCAAAATTCTTCAGAATCGTCGCTACATAAATGTTGAAAATTCTTGAAAAGGTATTCGCATTTTTTTTTCTTTTTTTTTTTTCTTTTTTTGAGAACATTTTAGAGTCAAACGGGTTTAAAATCTCCCAAATTTAGCAAATTGTGGCTAGAGCTAGCACTATATTATGATGTCAAAGCTAACAAGCCATGCCAAGTTACAATTGTAGATGACAGGACAACAAACACAGTATTTGAATCATTCCCTAATTTACTATATTCTGATGCTAACCCAGTGCCACAGAGATAGCAGCAACATGATATTTTGGGCAAAATTTCGTAAATGTTCTCTTTATTAATGAATAATTTCATTTTAAAAGTAACTTAAATAAGATATCTTCAAATTTAGGATATTTAGGTACGTTTCTCGGATACTCAGAAATGCGGTCGAAATGTAGGATATGTCTAGAAAATACAGGAATCCTGGTCATTCTGGAGTTGATTCACCTAAGGAAGTGTCACGTGATAGTTTTAATCCATTAGGAGAGAAATGTTAGTGAATCACTTATATTATGCAGTTCGGGGTCATTAACTTAGGCATTGGTAATCTTATCAAAATAAATTGTGGAAGGTATACCAATTTCAGATGAGGAGCTACTTATCAAAACGCAAAATGTCACATAAAACAAACATTTCAGAAAATGCAAAAATGCGTTATTTCTTAATTATCTGAGATAAAAAATCTCAATCCATTGAGTTTGCAGAATTAATTGTTGTAATTAATACCTAGTTCACAATAAAAAGTATCATTAGAAGTGTAAATGCTATAACAATTATTCACTAAGAGACATTTTGTGTTTTAAGAAATTCTATGGACCCAATTGCATTTGATTTGACTATATATATTTGAGCCCTACAAACAAACAAAAAAACAAACAAACAAACAAATTCAGCACTCGCCTGTAGATTTAATTTGTAGCCATACGTAAATTTGTACAAAATACACATTATAGAATTCTGTCAAATGCACATTCTTCTCTCACTTTACATGAGAATAAAATATAAATAGGTGACACAAATACTACACACACGGTACAACATTTTTTCAATTTGTTCTGAGTCCCACGCATAAATTCATAATTGTTTTTTTTTTATTTGTTACAAGCTGAAAATGTAACACAAAAACGCATAGTTGCTCTAAAATCATTGTGAATCCTGCAAAATAAATTAATATGAAAATTCCAATTCCAACAAGTTGCACATATACGTATTTGAGCATTTTTTTTCAAGAGAAAATTCTTCTTGCAGACAACCACACGTTACGATTTCATCTATTTCCTCTGTAGTGATTGAATCACTGACACATTCTTTAGAGGTAAAAAAATCATCCATATCGTTTCAACTTTCCTCGTACCTTGATGTTGAAGCTGTTCCTGGCTCGCCATCTATAACGGAGTAATTGAGATAATAAATATTTGTAATTTTAAATCATAGATGCTGTGATCTTACAGGTATGTGGCGCTACTATATAAGGGAAACTTCGATAACAAAAGTCACGTATGTATAATTAAGATGGTATAGTTTTTAAGATTAAGCATTATGTCTACAATGTGCAATTTTAGTAACATTATATCAAAGTAAGGAACAACTCAAGTCTTTCTCCGAACAGAGTAAGCCTTGGCAAAAGTCACACAATAGAAACTAATCCCTTCAGGATTGCGGCGAGCGAACAGGGCATGGAATCCAGCTATTTTCACTCGGGAAGTCACGGTCATTGACATAACGTATAAAATTTGTTTGAAGTGAGCTGATTGACGAATAAAGTAACCCGTGATCTGCCAAAATTTATCCAGCAAATAGAAATAAATTTCAATGATGTCAGCATTTGACCTATGAGCATGGTGAAAACAAAACCAAGGGGAATATTTCGCGTCGTTTTAAGGGAGAGATTCTCTGCTTTTCTAGGGTATATAAGAAATAGATTTTAACTTAAAAATGGGCAGTCTAAGAATTCACCGGGCTAAGATAGTGTTGCTGCGGCGCCCGGCAGTTAGAGAAAGAACGACCAAGGTCCGAGGTTTAATATCCGGCATTAAGGGGGGAAGTTTGAGAATTCTCCTAGCCAAGATAGTGCTACTGCGTCGCCCAGGCAGTTAGAGGAAGAACGTTTCAATTCCTAGATACAAGAAACGGCATCAATGATGCTCGATAACCACTCAACGCGGAAGCTACATAAAGCACCATTGTGCTGCGTTAAATTCCATTGAAGCAGCACTTTCTTCATATTGGGCAGCATTTGGGTTAACGCAACCAAATTTGCACTTTTGCCTACTTTACCTTGACAGTGGTTCGCCGTGAGACGTGAGTTCATCTAATTATTCATGTTTGGGAGAATAAATAACCTCTGCAATTAAACCACGAGGCGTTATATATCGGCGCAATTCATATCAAATTCTAATTCTCTCAGCCTTGGCTATCTTACAGTTGCCATAAACCAACGGAAAGCCCTAGAGAGAGAGTCTCATGGAAGCAGAGTTGGTGGTCTGCAGCAGCCGTGGCGAAATCTGCGATCGGCGGGCTTAAATTAATTAACGCAGCTACTATAGAGCCCAATTCCCACCCTCCCCTTTAAATCCTTCTTCACTGTTAACAGCATCCTCACAGTTTCCTTCTTCTTGACCAAAAGTTTATCTTGTCTGTCCCTAGAGTACGTTGAAATTTTTGCCCCTTTTAGCCATTGATATAAATTTATTTGAGGGATCGCAAGAGCGATAAGTGTTTTAGTCTTTATTTAACATCGACAGTTTCTCCTGGTCCAGTTTTTCATGAGTAAATTCTTTTCATATCACTAAAACCATCAAGTTTTTCAATTTTCCTGTAAGTTACATGTAATTCTTAAGGTACAGTGCACTCCCAAAACTGTTACCTCTCTCACCTCTCTGTGCAGATTCACATACTGGGTTGGAAACAGAATTTCTGGAATTTAACGATTTTTTTAATCTCGCCCAAAAACCTTATCTGCGTGCAAAATGAATGCAGACGAACTGCATAAAAATCGACCAAGTTCGTTATATACCTTGGTAAATGCTTCAGCAACCAGAAAGACAAAGCATGTATAATATTTTGGTTTTTATTTGGTCCCTGCATCCATCTGCGAACAACCCTACTTCAGCGGTTTATCTTTTTAATTCTGATTTATTAAGAAAATCTGTAACAGCCGAACCAACATCTTCAGCCCCTCTCCAAGTACCCTTTTCAGTCCACAAGTAACATGTAGGGTCTTTACCATTTGTATCTGTCACATTAAAGCTGTACAATGAAATCTACTCACAGTAGTAAGCACAGACAGATCTGTAACAAATACAATCTCTACCAATAGTGAGTATTTGTTGCAGATCGAAAACAAAAATGTTGCTCCCACTTCGTTTCTCAGAATCAGAAAAATTCAAGTAGGCTATATGAAAGCAAAACAATAGCATCAATAACTCAGAGTATGTACATAAGTACAAAGGGTAAGCAGTCAAAAATATTATTGGTTCTAAGTAAACTTAGAGATTTTTTAGGGATAGGAGGGGAACTTTTCCAAGATATGTTACCAGTCAGAAATCATTAATTGTTGAATATATAAATAGACAGATAGAGTTAAGTGAAATAAAGGGGAAAATTAAAAATTTAAAAAGGAATAAAACCTGTGGTATTTATGGTTTATCAGGAAAATTTTGGAAGGCTTGGGGCCTAGAGGAAAATATAGGGCATTGGTACAGTAATTCAATTCAATATTTGAAGAAGGTAAGGTTCCCAAAGAATAGAGGACAGCGACTATAGTGCCAAAATTTTTGCGGAACGGTGATATAAATAATTCAGTAAACTATAGAGGAATTAGTATATTGTATGTGCTAGGATAGTTATATACTGGCATATAGGTATAATTGCTACAAAAATGGGCAGTATATTTAAATAAAGTTTCAGAATTTCAAGCAGACTTTAAAAGAAATAGATTGGTGGACTACCATTTTTATAATAACTGCAACGATAGATAAATGTTTAGGGCATAAAATAGGTTATATATAAATACTTTTTGTGGATTACGAAAATGCATTTGATACAACCTCTCGTATTGTGGGCTAAATTGAATAGAAAAGGAATAAGTGACAAGTTCATATAAGTATCGCAATATTTACATTTTGATAATGAATATTGTATCAATATTGCACACGATACATTGACTGCAAATAATCCGAACACAATAGGTCTTGGATAAGGTACCAGCTAATTTCAATAATATTTCATTGGTATTTTAATATTTTACAAGTAATCTGTAAAGTTAACAGTCATAAACCAGCAATTAAGAATATCGAGATTCCTTGCTTACAAATTGCAAATGAGCTAGTAGTTAGGTCAGTAACTAATGTTTAAGTTAAAGAAAGTAATGAAAGCATTGTCTAAATTTTGTGAGAAACGTGTGGCCTAAAAATGAATATTGCGAAATTAAAAAACCATGGTATTCGAGAAAGGAAGTAAGTTATGGAACAATGGAAATTGGTGTTGAGAACGAACATAAATTAATGTGCTTAATATATGGTACTATTTAGATATCAGACTTAATAGCAATGGTAGCTGCAGTGAACAAAAGAAAAAGATGTTTAAAGGAAGGAATTTGTAAGATATGAATGTTTGCAGTCATAAAATCTCAGGAATGCACATAAAGTGACTGGAGAGAATATACTCGGCAGTAGTCGAGGAATAGAAAATTGGGGTATTGTCGACAGTTTGGTATACTATCTTCTAATATTAAGAAATTAAATAACGAGAGAGAAATAAATGGTGGAGAAATGGGTTAATCTACCAACAGAAATATTGGGAAAAAAGTTGTTGAATATGAAATCAGTATATTATAATGGAGATTGGTGATTATTTAGGTAAAGAAAAAAGTAAATGGTGGAAGGATGTAAATAAAGTGAGAAAACAGTGCTTATAGGTAATTAATTCAAAATATAAATGGAAAGGATATAAGTTCACGTACAAAGTGGTCCCGGTAACGGATTAGCCACAATGTAAAAGTTTTCGGCCCACCGGGGTAGTTAGAAACTTATAAGTGTGAGTTAAATTTGAAATCATGACTTTATTTGTAATATAACTAGATGTTAGTTTATATCAGATAGTTTTTAGTTTATTGTTATTTTGTATATATAGTGTTGGTTAGCAATGGAGCCTTGTCCCTTGTATATTCCAGTACGCTACTATTGACGAACCGTGAGCGAGGATTCAAAATTAATAGTAGTATTTGGTTATTTTTGAAATAATGGAAATGTATACATTTTAATTGTAATATTGCTGTTTGTTGCAAATAAATTCATTCAATTATTCATTCATTGGCTCTAGAACAACTGCTACCCATGCTATGCACCGTAATCTCTAATGGAAACGTGTATTTCGTAAGTTCGCAAATCAATCATAAAAACTTGTGAACTTAAAATTTGTCGTTTACAATGATAACAATATTACACATTCTTCTACATTTATTAAAAAAATTATCCATATACATGTTTAAAATAAAAAATAAAAATAAAGTAAACCTTAGAACGATTTAGCGAAAACAGCAAGAACTAGAGAGACAGAAACAGACAAAACACTCAAATAATCATACAAAATTTGCTATACACATACATTTGTAAAAATCATTACAGTGTTTTTGAATCAATATAATGTATTGTAACTCATATATACCTTTACGTAATAATAGACCTTTTTACACCAGTATGTTTAAGAACAGGTGTGAAGGATTTCCCATTGTTAATAAGGCTTTTAGTCTAGGAGGAAGAGCGTTTCTATTAAAATGCACTTGTAATAAACTCTTTTTGGATTGCAGGAGAGTGTTGAAACTGGCCTATCTAGATTAATTTCTGTATAGTATTTTTGTCATGTATATTTTGATTTTGAACATTTTTTCTTTATTTCTTATATGAAAGTTCATGAGGAATAATACACATTTACATGGAACAGTTAAATTTTCCACTTGACTAAAGAGGTATCTGCCTGAATATTTGTGATGTGTACCAGCGATTATTCGTATGATTTTTTACTGTAATAGGACATGCTTATTTTAAGGTGACCATATTTTTAAAACAAGAAAATGGGACATTATAACATTTGTCTCAATGGAAAAAAAAAAGGGACAAAAGTGGAAGCTGAAATTTGTTTTGTCATAAATACTTCAGCTTGGAAACCTATTATGAAACATAGTGACGGCTTCTTGACTTCTCCATCATCATGTAAAGACTCCATCATGTGACCCCCCGGGCTCAAAATCCCGGCAGATCCGCCATCATGTGACGTCCCTAGTTCATTATCAAGCAACATCACCAATATAAAAATCGATTAAAATTCAAAAGGGGACTTGGGGATTAGGAAGATGAAGGGGTATAATCAGTGATAACCTCAGAATTTAAAAATAACCTAATAATATTTACACAGATATAGTTACTATACCTTTTACGTTCTACTAGTCGTAGACAGATGCACCCTGGGTAGCTATAGCCTGGACGCTTTCTCTTCCCTGACTGACTTTCTTTGCCCTTACAGACTGAATGGAAATCACTTACCCTATCCACTTACCTTACCTTTGGCTGCTGGCTGCTATCGCAACTCTCGCTACTGGCTTGAGCGACAACGGAGAGAGCCGAACTTGTTTCATACTCCACGTGACTCAGTAGGAAGCATGCTCGTACTTCATCACGAAAGGAAATGGATAACTGTAAAGGAGCAATGTAACACGTAAAGGTAATTAAACGGAAAAAGGCAGGAAATGGGTAACTGTAAAGTAGCAATGTAACACGTAAAGGAAATGATAAATAAATAGGAAAGTGCATGCTCGTTGAACAGAATAACTTTTGCATGCGTTCCGAACTGTATAAGGGAAATATTTCTTAATTTGAGGTGGGACTAGGGTACGTTGTATCACATTTTGCAAGGGAAATGCGATCAGATGTTGTATGACATCCGTTGTATCAGGGTTTTGCAAGGCGAATGGGATGAGATTTTTTTTTAAAGCAGAGAATTTTCTGTGGAAAAATGTTCCCCTTTTGGTACATTTCTTTAGTGTTGGACATGAATATTTGTTCTTTTTGGTTGCGAACTGCACCTAATGATGCCCTTAGGCATTAGGATGCCCCGACTCACTTAGCAATTTCGTTTTCTCTTTATATGGAAACCCCCTTAATGGTATGAAACAACTCACTAGCAAGTTTTCCGACAAGGACATAGAACAGTTGGGACTTTCTTGTTTGCTTACTTGAGCTAGTATTTCCTCCTTTTCATTGGGAACAGAAACATCTTCAGTGTTTATTATAAGGCCATTAGTTACTTCAGCATATCCTATAGGGTGTTCATTGCGGATCTGAAATTGACATATGTTGTGTATGTGTTTACACTTGTTCCATTTAATGCTGAAATCAACACACGTGCAAGAGTATCTGTGTATGCATGTATTACGTTTATCATACCATTATCTTGCACAAAATATATTTCGGCAGCTGTCGATGAGGATGGGACCTTCCGACCATTTTCTTCCTTAATAATGCTGTCCTTGCTTATTTCCAAGCCTGCTTTGTGCCCACTACGAATGTATTTCAGTTGATCAGCTTTCCTTTGGTAAGCACAATGAGCCTGCCGAACAGCTCGTCTTTAACAAAGGACATTATAGTATATATTGCTTTATCCAGACGTTTGACATGTTTTCCATGCAGATCATATATTTAAGTGTGTGGTGCATCTGCCCGATATGCATGTTGGTATTTAATCCAGCGTGCAACCGTAAATCCAGCATTCTACATTCTACATTACTCGCATGGTTTTCCTGGAAGTATGAAGCAAAAGGAAGATTGTCAGGGTCGCATTTCAACTTACCTATTGCAGTAGTAAGCATTATTTTAAATGCGGTGGCATCTCTCTCTTCCAGCAATGTTCTTACAATCCTGTAAACATCTGCTTGTTTCTCTTGGTCTTTGACTATCTTTATATTTTTTTCTCCAGGCTCTATCTACGTACATTTCACAATGAGTCTCGTTGTTGGCGCTTCCCTTATAGAAATCCAAGCATTATAGAAGGACTTTGCTAAATATGACATAAAAACTTTAGGGGGTGAAATATATCCAACAACTTACTTTATGCACTGGAAAAATATGGACAGCACCTGAAAATCACTACTGTTACATATAAGAAAGACGAATGAAATAAATTAGTAGTAGCATTACGAGTTCGAAAGCATGGCTTAGTTCATGTGTTCCGTCAATATATACTCAGTCGTTTTCATACTTTTTTAATAGTTCGCTCTGTGCGCTGTTCATTATAACTAATACAAAATCAGTGTTTTTATTTCCGGGTGGGAGTCACTGACAGTGTCTTATAGATTATAAAACCACACACGGGGGCTGTTACTCAATTTCATTTTAAATATTCATACCTCAACACTAGTCCCATTGCTTTGATGCCTGACGAGTGAGGGACACAAATTATAGCTTCGTTCAATATTATATAAATCATGTTTGGTTAGTACATAACTTCTTTGTAGTTTTCCATCTGCCACAGAATATCTAATTTTGTCCAGTATGGTTGAAAAGGAATTTTGCTTGTAATATCTGCAGCTATATTGCACCTTTATTATTTATTTATTTATTTATTTTTACAGTCTCAACTGTCTGACGTAAGCCATGTTGATGACCAACATAAGTTGAGATAAATGTGACAGGCATTTTCATTCCTTGGCTTGCCTGTCTCGTATCTTTGCAGGACATACGCCGCCGATTTTATTGCTTCCTTGAATTTTAAGTGTCTGATACCTTTACATTCAGAAACAAAATAGCCTGAACGATGGCAAGCGTAATAATGTCTTACAATATTGTCAGAAGAAGTGTGAGAACCAGCACATTTTACAAACATCGATCCTGTTGTTCCTTTAATTTCTTGCTTACAGTTTTTTAATCGTCAAAGGATAAGAACTGAGTTCTTCCGATTTTACTTTTATTTCATGTACTGATTTTAAATGTTCAAATAAAAGAAGTTATGGTGTTGCTTCATGACTACATAAGCTGCAGATCATTGATTTTTTTGTAGCTGAACCCTCGCCATTGTAAAATCGCTGATGGCTTTGAAGATGGATGTATAATTGAAAATTTTTTTGTACATTTTACAGTGATAGGCGCACGATTGCTTTCTTTTTAGAATAGACGCAATAACCTTCAGCTTTTCCAAGTGTTCTGTAGAATTATGTTGTATTAGATTCCTGGCTATTGCAGTCATACTCCTTCTCACATTTCAGGCATATGAACTGTTTTAAGCACTCGACTGCTATCTTTTCACAACAGGCGCGATGACCTTCCATTCTTCCGGGTGTACTAAAGAAACATGCTGTCTTAGATTTTTATTGTAATTATACTCCTTCCCACATTCCAGGTATACGAGCTGTTTTGATGCACGCATTATTATATTCATTCACATTGCACGCAATATTACATTCATTCGCACCGTACGACTTAAAGGAAACCGCAAAATGTGCGTTCCCATTCCATTCTCTTTTTCGGGACAGAGGAGTTCGGTTCTCTCTGCTGTCGCTCGAAAGCCGCAAGATTTGCGCTAGCAGCCAGCAACCAAAGATAAGGTATGTGAGATAAGGTAAGCGATTTCCGTCCAGCTTGTAAGGGCAAGTTGAGACTCACACAACCGTTTCCTTCTCAACAAAAACAGAACTTCCTTTCACATGACAAACTGTTGTCAATCACCTTCCCTTTACCTCTCACTCTCTAACTCATTTCCTAACCACGTAAACGTTTTTTTGTTTTGTTTTTGTTTTTTTGGTAAATCAACCTCTCTTCCTGTATTCCGTGTGCAAAATAAAAATGTCAAGGATGATTGCATCTACAAGTAGCTGAATGATGCACTGATCCCTGACGAATTATTTCCTGTATTATCACAATATATAAATAAAGAATTACTATGTGATTTACAAGATGTAGTAGTATTGAATTCACTGCAGCCAAACAATCCTTTAGAATTATTAGTGCAGCATTCATCGATATCTTGCTGACCAATGGATCTTCTTTAGGAAGTCCTCTTTATCACACAGTGTTTTGCAAAAATTTACATAAGTATAATTAAAGTTTGCTTTATTAATCAACATAGCTTTTAAATTTTGTACTAAAATACGTTCTTTTCATTTGTCCACTGTAAGAAAACACCTATTCAGTAGACGTTACTTCAAGGTGAACAAAGAAGAAATATTTTCAGAAAATTGGAAGAAGGCACATTATTCATATTAAAAGGTGGAATAATTTTTATAGAACAGTCGCTAAGTGATAACCTTTCCAGCTTTCTTTTTTCTAATATTTTTTGTTATTTGTGTTTTATTTTTACACGCTCATCATACAGATGGATATAATAGATTATAGATAAAATGACCATTTCACGAATGAAATACTCATTCTTTTGTATATCTTTCCATGAGGTCTCCCTGCCTTAAATGTGACTCATCTGTGGTCCCGCAAACTCTCAATGGATGCAATCAATGTATTTAAATATTCAGCTGCAGTTTAATTAAATGTATGAACATGCCGTTTAAATGTTTCAATCTGTGATGATAAAACCCCCCTTTCGAATTTACCAAGATTTGATCTGGTAGCTGATGTTGTGAAGCAAACTTCACCCTTGGAAACTACATTAGTTTTAAATCATTCAACACGGAAATTGTTGTGTGCGTACCGCCACGGGTGGCCGAGGTCGTTAAGGCGCGGACTCGTGAGCGGGAGGCCTGGGGTTCGAATCCCGCCAGACCCGTCCTCCCTGACTGGGGTTTTACAGGTTTTCCTCAGTCCTCATAACTGGCAAATGCCGGGTAGATATCCTAAACTTAGGTCTGGAATGTTTCCTTCCTTAAAAAAAAATCCTTTCTCAATATATCATTCCATGTATCATCATTGTCCATCGCCTGTGGTACCTGAGTAATAAAAGTGGGCGTTAAACACTATTAAAAAAAACGGAATTTTTCTCAAATTCTGTAATTTTTTGACCCTCTACTCTTTGAACTGCAGAGTGAAAAGTTGATGCTTATTTGTGAAGAAAGTGCAGCCATGCTTCTGATAAAGCATTTTCAAAGGATGAAGTAATAAGAAATAGTAATTTATTTTGATTTTCAAAATATGATTTCAGAGGAACAAGTATAGTCAGAAGACGTTCGACCGCAGGGAGTAAAAAGCCACCATTTGCTGCTATACCCTAAAACTTGTTTATACTCCTGGTCTATAAATTCACAAAAATGTTAAGACCTTCAACCCTTATAGAATACACGTAGAAGAATATATTTTAGAAACAATGCGGTCGTGGTGGTAACCATACTTGTCTCCTAAGCCCAAGATCGTGGATCCCGGCCAGGACTGATGGATTTTTTCGAATGAATTTTTTTTTAATGATTTATTTATGGACGCTCTTTAACATCTCAGGTCATCAGCGTCCCATTCAACTCAGGGCGTGAAACGGCCGACAAATTTTGCTCAGAGGCCTCTCTTTCAAGCTTGAGGTTCTTTTTCGTGCCGTAAATGTACGACACGGGACCCACGGCCTTACTTCCCTTCCGAAGGAAGCCATACTTAGGATTTTTATGCCCCGATAAAATCCATCGGTCCTGGCCGGGTTCGAACCCGCGATCTTGGGTTTAGGAGGCAATTATGGTAACCATTACACCACCAGTACCGACTGGATTTTTTTGGGCGTAAAACCCTAAGTATGGCTTGCTAACGAAGGGAAGTAAAGCCGTGGGTCCCGTCGTAGATTTACGGCATAATAAAGAAGCTCAAGGCTGAAAAAAGGGGCATGTGAAAAAAATTTGTTGGCCGTTTCAAGCTCTGATTTGAATGGGACACTGAGGTGTTAAAGGCGTCCATAAATAAATGAAATCAAAAAAGAAAAAAAAAAGATAAGATACAATTTCTTCAATATCAATAGGAAGTGCATCAATAGGCATTTGGATGGTACTGTGAATTATAAGGGCAGAACACCCAACCCCAAGTGAATTATGCTCTAAATTTCCTTTCAGTTTAGTGAAGACTTTGTTGGCCACCTTTCCAGATGCAGCTCTTAAATTGCAGGTCGTATTATCTGCACAAAGAGCAGCTGTTTTTCTTTTAAGTTAGTATTTGCCAAACACTGGCTCAAAAAAATAGCAAGGGGTTCCGTAGTTTTTTTCAGGCAAAGATTTAAGATCCAACATTTTAACTTGAATATTTGTACGCACTTATGGATCAATGCATCCGTCATTATTAAAATAAAATTATCTTTCTGTAAATCAAATTCTAGCTCTGAAATGGCAAATAGGGTACAATTGCCGACTTTACTACGGCCTCACGTAAACTTTGATTCAAAAGTACATCGGACAAGTTTAGAAGTACAGTCCATGTATCCGAAAGATTCGTTGTGCTGAACATGGCGATAAGCGAATGCTCCTGCACCAGCTACTAATTCCGTTTCTTTTTCACCAAAACTTGCACTTTTAAAAAAATTAGTCAATTGCTAGAAGATGCACTTCCGCGCACTATTTTTTTAACTGTCTATATGCTGTGATATTTCCGATCGCCCTCCCCCCGCATGGATTATACTGAAAGTAGATGCACACATTCCTTCAGTATAGCACTATTAAAACACACTTCCTTTTCGGCTGAGACATTATTTTCAAGGGTTTTAGCACTCGCAGTTTACTAAAGTAAACTATGTTTTAGAATTTCATAAATTCAGAACACAATACTGTTATCTACCAGAGTCACAACTGTAATTAATTTCTTTCGACTGAAGCATATGGTTTGCAGTTTTCAATGTTGTTGGCATTCATATAAAACAGAGTGATTACAATTGGTTAGTTGGCGCAGTTCAATTGTCGGCTACATCAATTGTTTACTGACTTATCCAAGTGAAGCCCCCACATTGTTGCAAGTGCATACCGATAATAAAAACAGCCCTTTGAGTTGTCAGTA
This sequence comes from Metallyticus violacea, assembly GCA_030762175.1. Lineage (NCBI taxonomy): Eukaryota > Metazoa > Arthropoda > Insecta > Mantodea > Metallyticidae > Metallyticus > Metallyticus violacea. Next base: position 305,972,172 of record CM060846.1, on the reverse strand, counting down.
ATTTTTAATTTTTTCATGATTTTAATGCTAAAGAGTACAGTATGAGAATTATTGTTAATGACATTTTATGCTGGTAAGTATTATTACTATAAAAAGGGAAGATTTTGACTTCCCATTTTACATTTAAAAATAGACGGATCGGAGATTAAAGGGGCGGGGGACTGTCCTGGCTAATACGGGAAGTCCGGTCACCTCAGCTTAATTAACTAATTTTCGCTAAAACAGAATAGTGTTTAACGCCCGTTTTAACTACTGAGGCTTCACAGGCGATGGACACTGATGATATATGAGATGAAATAATAAACCGGGAAAGGATATTTTTTTTTAAGACAGGGAGCGTTCCAGGTCTAATTTTAGGGCACCTCCCCGGCACTTGCCATTTATGAGGACTGAGAAAAACCTGGAAAATGCCTCAGTCAATCAGGCCTCGGCCACCCGTGGCCATTTTTTGAGTTGAAATAGGCTTAACAAACTTATTTTAACAATTAGCGTTAATTTTTTATGTTTAGGGCGGCTTCGATAAGTTGAAATATACGATACGCCACATTCACATTAGTTCTGTCTATTATTCGCACCTTGCAAAGAAGAATTTTCCACAACCAACAAAAACATTCTTCTATGAAAAATTTCCTGCGGCTAAAGAAGAAGAAAAAAAAACCATTCTATCAAACATCTACCCTGCATTTAAAATACCACTTTCGGCTGTAATTTTTAATTTTCCTACCGACCGAACACTGGCCTGAGAATAAAACTTGGTTAATTATAACCGTCCATTTGGGAACTCTAATTGTGATCATTGTTCTTTATATGATAATGGCTTTGATTAAGTTTCAAGTTGTTTTAGAAAAAGTTCCATCCTCTCGGAATTCCGAGTGCAATTTCCCAAAGAACCCTACTCGGAAATATTCGGCGAAACGGTTCGTGCGTCGAGGAGAAATGAACTTTGAGGTATCATTTCAAACAGCGTAAAAAAATTAAACTGATGCATATGATACGATACAATTCGTACCCATAATATCTCCCTTCATTAATGTCACAATCAGAACATTTTAGAAAGTGGCAACACATAAAATTCGTTTCTCGCAGCACATTTTCTACACTTCATGTATTTTAAAATTTATGCAAATCGGGAGGACCAAGAACTGTCCTTGCGTCATCTTGTTACTTGAATCTCACAAGCAACCGTCGGAAAAATTCTCTTACCCCTTTTGTAAACAAATTATCTCAACCTTTATTAAATGTCCGTGAAATACAATTAAACAAACAAAACCACCCCAAAATTATATTTAAAATATTAAAACGAGTACCTTCGCATCACCATAACCCCCTATTCCCAAATTCCTCAGTTTAAAAGCGAGCATTTTCATTGTCATGCGTTTAGAATTTCTAACACAGTTAACAAGCATCGACAAGCACACACTTTCGTAAGGTACATAACTATTGTTGTTGAGGATATTGTGAGGGATAGGAAATAAAAATGTTTTTGTGGATTGTTTTATGCATATAAACAAAATTGGTTAAATTAAAAAATAAAACATTAACAACAACAACAACAACAACAACAACAATAATAATAATAATAATAATAATAATAATAATAATAATAATAATAATAATAATAATAATAATAATAATAATAATAATATGCTTCTTATCCTTTACATGTGGAAGTGTGTAAAGTACCTTCTCTCTCTCTCTCTCTCTCTCGGAAAAATTACTAGTGTGGGGGAGGAGCAAAGTTAAAATTTCCCCCACAATCTATCCTCAGGTATACCAGTGAACAGCAGCGTAGTCGTTATCCATCTATGACCTTCATTGACAGCTAACATGGCTTCGCATCTGTCAAATGAAGATTTCGAAAGATTGCAGGTAATATGTTGTAACATGGAATAAAAATAATTCAATTGCTAGTTTGTGGGTATATTTATTTAAATAATTGTGTCACCGCACACACCATTTCAAACATTATTTAGGTTATGTTTTCCCATATAATGCAATATGATGAAACTGGGAGCTGAATTCCGGAGTTTTAAGCAGGAACGCTATATAAAGTGTAGTAGTTGTTGCTCCATAGATCCCATAATTAGCAAATGCTCCAGGATATGAATCGTGTCAAATATAACATTGTATATGATAAGTGCTACCATCAAATAAAACAAAATAAGATACACAACAAGCAAGTCAAGTAAATTAAAGAAGATACATAACATGTGCTGCAATTAAATACAACACGGTTACACAACAAGTGTTAAAGCTCAAACTTTTGATCTGCTAAATTATTCCTCTATATTGTAAAAAAATGTTGGAGGTTAGGAAATGTTCTAAGTTTTTCTTAAAGATTTTGCTTTCTACATTTTTGCCTAAATTTTTCATAGATTTTGAAATTATATTATATATTTGAACAACAGAGAAATAAAGCTACCCTTTTTAAAAAGTTTCAGTGAGTTAGCCAGGGAAATCAATTCATTTCTACATCTGGTGTTAGTATATACTGTAAAACTACATTTAAAACAGTTAAAATTATCAGCTAGGTAATACGTAAGGAAATATAGGTATTCACTGGTGAAAGTAAGGACTTTAAGATACTTAAATAGAAGGTCTTTAAGATTGTAAATTCTTATTGCTCTTTTTTATGGACAGAACATACTTTTACATTGTACTAAATTATCCCAGAAAATTATCCCCTTTCTCAGTATGGAGTAAAAGAAACAAAGTATATAGTGCATAACTCTTTATGATTTAGAAGGGTTCTCAGATCATTTGAGGCAAAACAAGCTGAGGTGACCTATTATTTTGGGCGCTAAGTATATTTTTTTAGGAAGTCAAAGAGAAGGGTTCCAGAATTAAGTTCTACATGGCAGAAAAAAATCATTATGAGCTTCCTTTTTAGCACAATGTTATTTCACACTTTTTCGTCAAAATATAAGAACCTTAATAAATAAAAAAATTATATAGAAATTTTTTTACAAACCATTAAACATTATGACAGAGTACCACTTATGTTAGCTGAGCTAAAATGTGTAAATATAAACAGTTTTTATTATTTTCTATTTTCTGTAGATGAGTTACAAAATGTGTATGTATTTTCATAAAAAATGGTAATTTATGCATGAATATCGATCTCTGCATCTGCTGTAGAGAACATTTTGAATGCTATGTAGCACAGGTTGAATGCAATAGCAATCTTTTTGTTATTTTAGCTATATATGGAACTCTAACATGAAAGTTTAACTATTTCGTTAAGAATTTATAAAAAGTAATTACAGATTTGTAAAAGATTAGCATTAATTTCGTAGTATGTGGTAGTTGTAATGTAGACACTCTGAAAGGTAATGAAATAAAAACTAAGCATACCTCCTAACTAAGTACGTTTAATTTACTATGTATAGTATAATTTTCAACTAAAATAACGAAGAGTACTGTAACAGCCATCCATCAATGTATTATAGAAAAACAGAGGATCCTGCTAGAGTGTAAGTTAGGTAGTTAGTTGGTTCATTAGTTGTTGCTCTGTAGATTCTATAATGAGCATAAGCTTGTAGGATATGGAACAAGTCAAAAACAACATTTTATACTATAGATAAATGGGATACATAGTTCACACATATCACAGGTAAAACAAATCCTGCATTGGTTGTGCTGTAATTGAATACAATGAAACAATATAAATGAAAAAAAATTGCCTTAAAAACAATGCACAACTGATATACAACATGAATAAAAAATAAATTCTATTGGAGAATGTAAATTTGAGCTCTTGCAGGATCTACACAACAAGATATATAGAGATAAAACACTGCAATTACCACCTATAACAACTTTACTTTCACACACCCCTCATTCTGTCCATGACCCATGACTGTAATAAATGAAAAATATTACATTACATATTTAAGCAACAAATGGCATATGGCAAAACACAATGCATATATAACTCAGCCTGTTGAACTGCTAAAGTATTTTTCTATATTAAAATAAGTATTAGTGCTTAAGAATTGTTTTGAGTTTTTCTTAAAATCTTTGCACTTAGCATGATTGTCCAGAGATTTGAAAAACTTTGAAAATATATTTATATATTTGGACAGCACAGTAACACATCAGCAAGTTTGCTAGTTGATGCATATCATTCCCATCTCTGGTGTTATAATGATGAACAGCAAACCTACATTTAAAATCGTAAAAGATAATGGTTAGATAGTACTGGACTTTCATGTAAAATCTATATTTCATGTACAGTGTTTTGAATTCCATTGGTGGTGAGCAGTGTGACATGCCCAGTCACCGAGAATCAACATGGCACTTGTGGGATAGTTTTTACATGAAAGTCCTGTACATAAATAAATATATTTACCAGTAAGAGTAAAGACTTTAAGATTCTTGAAGAGGGCTGTTTAGCTGCAATGCCACATATGATTCTTAGTGCTCTATTAAGCAGAATAAATGCTCTTTTATGATATACTAAATTACCCCATATCTGAGAATTGAGTGAAAGTAAGCAAAGTGAACAGTACACAATTATTTTTTTTTTCAGAAGATTTCTCAGGCTTCTTAAGGCAAAACAGATTTAGCTGAGCTTGGAAACTGTAATATCTGTATGCCTATTCCAGTTTAACTTATGATTAGATCCTGAATTTATGGTAAAATGCCCTTTTTTTTTTTTTTAATTGATAACTGTCAGAAAAGATCTAAGTGCATGGAAATGAAATTTATGAACTATCAAACAATATGAAAAGGTTTTATTTTTGCAAATTTTTATATTTTTTGCCTATTTCAGACTATTCTGCCTATTCCTTCCCCCCTTCCCATTATTTTGGTTTAGTGTTTCAGTGTTGGGGATAAGAAGTAATTGTTTCTTCTAAGTAGCTGTTCAAAGAATGTTTTTCAGCAAATTTCATTTTATAAAGAAAACATGCTAACAATGTGTTCAAGTTTATGTGGATTACTACATGATTGTCAAGAGTTTTCATTAAAATACTGATTTAAAGAGTTATTGAGGAATTTCTGCCAGCAGTCTTTGTTAAATCTGACAAGGGATAGGCTCTCATTTCACAATATGCTGATAGTTAATACAAATAATAAGAAGAAAAGTGTTATTGAAATTTTTCAGTTAATAACATTACAATTAATTGTACATTTTTCCTGCGTTCCTTTGTAGCTAGTTCCATTAATTTCATAAATTACCTTAATTAAGAAATTATACGTTTTCAACACATTATCATTTAATCTGCTTATTTAACTAATTACTGTACCCTTGTCTTTGGCTCATCAGCAGTTTCCTACAGAAATATGTGGAAGACTTGGGTTCAATTATTGTATTGAAATTTATTGCAAATATATCTCAACAGACTACATGTATACTACACTGAAATATATATACTTTATTAATTCATTACAAAATAAACCACCACAGGTGGCTGAGGTCATTAAGGTGCACACTTGTGAGCGGGAGGTCTGGGATTCGAATTCCACCCGGATCGTCCTCCCTGACTGAGGTTTTTTCCAAGTTTTTCCCATCCTCATGAATGGCAAATGCCAGGGAGGTACCCTTAGGCCTGTTTCCTTAAAAAAAATTCCTTTCCCAATATATGTTCATGTCATGTAGCATCAGTTTTCACACCTGTGGTGCCTCAGTAGTAAAAACAGGTATTAAACACTATTAAAAAAATTACAAAATAAGATCTACAAATAAAGTGAATAACACTTGTTTATCTACTCTCGATATTTTCTTCTTATAGTTGCTTGCTAACATTTTGATCCCAATTCACACAACTTCAGGTTATTAGTGTTTTGGTGACCATCATATGTATAACCATATTATGCTATCATTTTATATACTTATATGACTTATTGTACTTATAAAGTTACATTTCTCTGTATCTTCATCTTAATCGTTCTTATCCATTTCTCTCTAACTTTGCCCAAATAGTTCCCAATCACTTTCATATTCTTCTCTCCTTTTACAGTTAGAATCTTTGTAATTAATATTTCCACATCTAAATTCTTTCATTTTTGTTGCCAAGCCTGTTCTCTCCATAACTGTTGCCTGCAGTATAATAAATAGTAAACATTCATATTTGTTTCCCCACATATTAGGCATTTTGCTACATCTTTATCACATCTTAACCCTTTTAAATTCATAATTCCAGTTCTAGCACATACAAATCCTTCCCAGTCTGCCTTATTACATTGTTCTATAGGTATTTTCCCTACCCCATACTATTTTTTATTTCTCCATACAATCTCAATGATTTCTTTTCTCTCATAATACCAAACATTTCTTGTCTTTCAATATTTTCTAATCTTAGATTTATTTTTCCCAGAGTCCTCTTTTTGATTCCCTATTTATCTGTGTTTCCCATACTTATCTATTGCAAAATTTCCTGCATTTTGAGAATACCACAATACTTTCCATTTATATTTCTCTTGGATATTGAAACATTCTTTAATAATATTGCTCTCTTCCATTGTGGTAATTCTACAGATGCATTTCATAATTCTTGTAATAATTTTTATCTCGGTGGAATGCCTACATAATTCTAGTTGTGCTACACCATTTGATGATGCTATTGGAAGACCTAAGATCTGTTTACAAAAACTTTATTTTATCAACATCTTTCTTCCCCATTTAACATTTTTTCTTCTACTGTATCTGTGTAAATTCTTTCCATCTAATTTACTCTTGTACCTGGAGTTTTTCTTAAATATGCTCTTATAATACTCACAGCTGCTTTTCATTTTGCTATTGCCATTTTTTTCTGTTCATTCCAACGTACATTAGAGCTTAATCTTAACCCTAGATAATTAAATTTCCTTACCATCTCTATTTCTCTCCCATTTAACTGCCATTTCTCATCCTTTCCCAATTTATAACCTCTTTTAAAAGAAATCTTTGATTTCTTTTCATTTACTTTCAATCCCCATTCATAGCAAAACATATTCACTACTTTAATTGCCCTTCTCAATCCTCAACTAGATGTAGTTGCAATTACTAAGCCATCTGTGAAACCCTGGTATTTATATCTTTTCTCTATGAGTCTCATCCAGAATGTCATCAATATGTTGACTGAATAGTATTGGACTTATATACAGTCCTGTCTTACTCCTGTTTTACTCTGGATATAATCCATTAATTTATTACCTGAAAATTTCACACAAAGTTCTCATATTATCTTTTGTAATAATTTTATAAACATATTGCTTATTGTAATTTCTAATTAATCTGTCATCTGACACATTCTTATGCTTCACTTACTTTTAAATATGGAGGGACTGGTTTCGAAGAAACATCCTCTCCATCTTCAACCAACTTGACGACTGGTAGGAGAAACTAACATCTATCAGGACCTGTAGCTCCGCCATAGTTGTGTTTTCTTTATAAACTGAAATTTGTATTACATTCTTCTGTAATCTTGAAATTTATAAGATGATCCCTATGTTTATGAGTAAATCTTCTCCCATGTGTCCCATTCTGTACATCCGTGTGCTTCTTTCAATAACTTTATTTCTCTTTTTATGTCACGATTATCTTGCCAAAAATAGTGTGCCACTGCTGACCTATCTATCTGTTTGTACTTAACGTTAATGAGATGTTACATGGTTAAAGGAACATCAAAATTCATAAGATGATCCCTATGTTTATGAATGTAAGTTTTTTCCCATGTGACCAATTCTGTATGTCCGTGTGCTTCTTTAAGTAACTTTATTTCTCTTTTTATGTCGTGATTATCTTCCCAAAAATTATGTGCCACAGCTGACCTATCTATCTGTTTGTACTTAACATTCTTGAGATGTTACATGGTTAAAGGAATGTCTCAGGAACATTAAGTACAAACAGATAAATAGGTCAGTAGTGGCACACTATTTTTGGAAAGATAATCACCACATAAAAAGAGAAATAAAATTACTTAAAGAAGCACATGGACGTACAGAATTGGACACATGAAAGATTTACATTCATATATATAGGGATCATCATATGAATTTTGACATTACAGGAGAATGTAATACAAATTTCCAGTTTATAAAGAAAACACCACCAGGGTGGAGCCACAGGTCCTGATAGATGTTAGTTTCTCCTACCAGTTTTCAAGTTGGTTGAAGAGGGAGAGGATGTCTCTTCAAAACCGGTCCCACCATATTTAAAAGTAAGTGAAGCATAAAAGTGTGTTAGACAACAGATTTGTCAGAATTTTTAAAAAAAATTCTTATTTTTCAAAAGTTCTTAAATGAGTATTGCTTATTCCTTTCCTTTTAAATTTTAACCCATTGCATCTCTATTTATGGTATCAAATGCCTTCTCAAAGTCTATAAATACAATGTAAACCCTTTCCCTTTATTGGTTAAATATTTATCCACAATTATCTTTATTATCAACATGTCAGATATTTTTCTTCCTGCTCTGAACCCTGTTTGAAACTGATCATTTCTTCTTTTTCTGTACCCATTAAGTTAGTTGTTAGTAAATGCTTGCAGTTAAATATCAGTTCACAATTTTACACAATGCTAAAACAAGTGAGCATTTAAGTACCAAACTGAACAAGTAAATGCAATAGAGTAATGTCTGGCAATCCAATGTAGAAACAATAAAAGGTACAGGTAAGATTCTCAATGATAAAAATGCAGATCATGGCTCCATTTACTTTTACTTATTTCAAGTGTGCTCAAATTACCACAGCAGAAATAAAAAACTTTCTCTTTCTGTTCTGAAAAATATATCCAACAAATGACAAAATTTCATTATTGGTAATTTGAAGAAGCACTTTATAGTTAAGTGGAACTAATGATAAACAGCATTAACAGGATGAGTCTATTATTTTTGTGATTTTTTTTGTAAATAATGTTGTTACTTTAAAATATAAATGCCTTTTGTCATTGCCTATATTACATGTTTTAAGTGTTGTTGCCTGCCATTTTATACCTTTTTAATGCCTAAACATCTTGACTGTACTTGTGATCAATTTATAATCATAAAAATTTGTTATGCTAAACTTCAGTAATGGTAAATATTTGGTAATGAATACTAAATTCAGGTTCTATGCTACATCTCAACTACATTCTTGCTTTTAATTCTGAAGTGTATAAAGTTTGTTTTATCACAGTTTACAAACAATTTGTTAGCTTTAAACAACAAGTTAAATTCCTCGAATATGTTGTCTGCCTTAACTTGCAATTGTTGCAGTGAATTTCCCAAAATGATTGCACTTGTATCACCAGCGAAGAGTATCACTCTCACATTGGTATTGAGACTGCCAGGCAAGTCATTTATATATATCAGAAAAAGAAAACGGGACCCATCACTGATCCCTGTGGAATGCCACACTTAATGATACCTATTTCTGACATACACTGTTTAACTCAGTCTTTTGGGTTCTGTCTGTTAAATATGATTCAATCTAAGTTATTGAGGAAGTTTCTACACCACGAAGGGGTTAATTTTTTAAGAGAAGTTTATGGGTTAACTGTGTCAATATCTTTGCTAAGTCATAGAAAATTCTAATCCAAAATCTTTTTTATTTAGTGCAGTTATACCATGGTAAGTTTGTATTTGGCATTGCTAGTTTATATAATTCTTCTAAAGGTATTTTAAGTTGGATTAAAATATTGCTTATACCTAAGTAATTAAGAAGGCAATCAAACACTACTTTTTGCAGAATCTTGGAGGAAAAAGTTAGGCTTCTATTTTGATGGTAAACAATTGTCACTATAAGGCCTCTCCTATTATATATGGCCTCTCAGATCATGGTGCCCAACTGTGTAACTCAATGCCCTAGTGAATATACCAGACAATAAAATAAATCATAAAAGAATAATTAGAATGATGAATAATGCACAAATTAGTGAACTCGAGCAAGTTCTTAAAAATGAAAATTGGGATTCTGTTTATTCTTGCATGCATGTGAATGATAAGTTAAAAATATTTATTATTACTGTATTAGTGCCGTTTATGGAATTTTTTCCATTAAAAATAATTAACATCTTTTAAACTAAAGAATAAAACTTGATTAACAAGAGCTATAAAAATGTCTTGTGCTACTGAAAAAAAGTATATCTTAATATTGTATAAGTAACGATTGAAATCATAAATTGCATTAAAAACATACATATTGTAAAATACTCCAAAGTCTTAAAAATGAAAATTGAGATGCTGTTTATTACTGCATGCATATAAATGATAACTTTAATTTTTTTTAGTACTTTATTAATACCATTTAATGCGATCCTCCTATCTACATCTGGCAAACTAAAGAACAAACCTTGGTTCCAACAGGTATAAAAAAGTACTGCTTTACGTATATTATCATCACCCCGCCATCACCCTGCCACTTCTTCTTCCTTTTCTTCTTCTTCTTCTTCTTCTTCTTCTTCTTCTTTGCCGAAATTGAACAAATTGATGGGGTGAAATACCCAGCAAATTATTAAAATGCGCTCATTTGAAATAAGTGAATTGATTAGCCATGTAATAAACCACTTGTTTACAGCAGGTATTTTCGTGAAAGACTGAAATAAGTTACATTTAAGCTGCTTGAGAACAGTGGTTATAGAATTTTGATTTCAAATTTAGGCCCATTTCCCTTTTAACCTCAATCTCAAAGGTCTTTGAAAAGGCAATATATAACAACAATATAAATTATCTTAGCTCCATCTCATTTTGGCTTCTGAACAGGAATGTCGTTTATCAATGCTACATCTAAACTAACTTCTGAAGAGTTATTTTCTCTAAGTAATAGAGAACTAACATTAGTGATTTTCCAAGAGCATTTGATAGTATAAACCATGAAATTCTGCTGCAAAAGTTATAAAGTTCTCTGGCCTAGATAAACTTTAATTAAATTTACTTATCTCCTTTATAACAAAAAGAACCCAAAAGGCAATAATTAACTACCATGAATCAATACCAAGTATCATAAAACAGAGTTCTATAGGATTAACATTGGGTCCCTTGCTCTTCCTAATTTTCAATAATGACTTATCATACAGTTTTGGCAAGAACTCTAAAGCAATACATTTTGCAAATAATACTAATTTATTTATATCTGAGGAAAGATCAGAGCTTTGTTAAATACAGTATTTAGGGCATTTGAAGAACTAAATGCATTGCTTTAAGCTAACAAATCAATGTTAAAATATGATAAAACAAAATTTATTAAATTCAGAACAAATACAAACAAGTAATAAAAGTGTGCCAGACTTTAAAAATTTTAATAATTCGATAGAGGAGCCGATCACAAGAGATTTTGGGACTAGTGGTAGAAGATATAATCAATTGTAAGAAACTCATAGGAACTATGAGTCAGGATTAAGCGTAGCCTCCTTTCTTGGGTGAAATTATACAAGTAGAAGAGGAAAGGAATGCTTCAAATAAAGGGGTGATATTGACAAGAAGCAAAGCAAAGTTGGAGCATTTTAGATATGAGAGAATGGTTTCAGAATAGAAATAAGTTCCTTTTCTATAGTATGCTAGAATATAGAAGGATTATTTGCAAAATACATAATGGGGACATTTATCAGATAACCAAGTGGGCACATATAGTGGTGACAATTTGGTTATCAATTAAAAGGTTCTGTTTTCAGTATCACCAGGTATGATTATTTTGAGAATGAAGGAGTAAAGATCATAGCAAAAGGTCGTATGTCTGGTGAGTTAGGGTTATTTGTAAAATAAGATAAAACTTTAAAATCAACATGGAAAAAGATTTAGAAAGTGACAAAGTGTTGTGGTGCATATTTAGTGATCTATTTGGAAGAAGTATACAAATGTATTAAGACATTGTTTATAACCAACCCAGTTCTTTATGACTCAAGTTCATTAAGCTGAAGCAAAATATCAAAGATCTAAAGGACAAATATACAGGTATAGAATTAATGCCTGTAGAGGATGTGAATGAGTAGGAGAAGAGCAGATTAGAGTAGATTTTAATGGCTTTGGTCCAAAAGACGTAGACCCAGAAAAGCATTGTAGTAAAAATAAAATTTGCAATAATGACTGAAAAAATCTAATAAGAGTTCTTTGAATAAAATAATATTTTGATGTGCAAAGAAATAAATGGATAAGGTGAATGCAATGTGTGTGTGCGTGTGCAAGCGCAAATAAAAATGGCCAAATTGTCATAGATATATGTTATACTCTTTAAGCTTAGATATATATATATATATATTAGACTCTGTGATTAGAGATAAGATATGTATAAGCAATAATTTTCCATTAAAAATGGAAATCAAAATGTTACAGGATAGTAATAGGGAGAAAGATTCTGGGTGTGGTATCCAATTAGAACTTTACAAATGGAAGAATGATCTAGCTGAATTGTTTTATATGAAATTAAATCAAAAAGTGAAATGGAGGAAAGCAATTTTACAAAATCATGGAGGATAGGAATATTGAATAAAGTATTTCTAATATAGAGGAAGCTGTTAAAATAGCAGGAAATTAAATGAAAGTTACTGGGAGGAGGCTCAGAGCAAATGGCAGCTGGTATGATCAGGAATGATTAGCAACAAAAAGAAGGGTATAGATAGAGTTAAAATATTGCAGATAAATGGGGAAGGAATTAGATACAGGTAATTACTTTGTAGAAAGTTGGGAATTAAGGTGTTTATAAGATGCAAAAAAGAAATTGTGAAGAGATAAGCTTGGCCAGAAGCTAAACAAGGCAGCAAAAAGAATGAAAATAAGACAAGTTGGACAATGGTAGGCAAAAGGTACATAAGAAATTCAGGGGATATTGTTGTATTACCAATAATGTGGTGTAAGTTTTTTCAGGGACTTTTGGAGTAAAAACTAATACGAACAAGACAATTTGATTAACAACAATCCATGGAAAATAGATATGTAGGACAGCAGATTTACTTCAAATGAAGTATAGTAACAAATCAAGAAGCTAAAACTTACAAGGCATGTGGAATAAATGGATTTCTAGGAGAATGTTGGAAAGCTTGGGTAGAAGACCTAAAAAGATATTGGTGCATTTACTGAATTTAATCTTTGAAGAAGATGAAATACCAAAAGTGAAGATTGGAAATATTAATATCAATATATAAGGGTAATGGAGATAGTAGAAACCCAGTAAATTATAGATGTATTTACTTTCAATAATTGGGGAAGTCCTCACTGGCATGATAGCAAAACGGTTACAAGAATGGGCTGAAAAAGAAAGAAAAGTTTCTTTATTTCAATCAGGCTTTAGGAAAGGCAAAAGAACAGTTGGTAATATTTGTATAATTAGAACATTAGTAGATAAATACCTTAGTAACTAAAGAGGTAGACTATATTTATTGTGTTTGGAGTTAAAATTTCTATGAAAGCACTTTAGATCAAACTGTGGAAAAAAGAAGTTAGAATTTTATAATGGTAATTCAAAATATTTACAATGAAAATGAATTTTATATAACATATGAAAGGGGAAGGGTAACATAAAATAGCAAACACTGTAGATCTCAGACAAAGATGTAAATAAGCCCAGTGCTCTTTAATCTATTGATGATATTTTAGATGAAATTAGTAAAAATAATGTACATTTGCCAACCATAAGCAACAGAGATACGCCAGATTTACACTTTGGAGATGATCTGGTAGCCGGTTCACTAATGAGTATAGGATTAAAACAATCACTAGTAGTTATAGGTGCATTCTATAGAGAATGGGATCTAGATAAATAAAACTAAATTTAAGATTATGGTAATGAATTAAAACAAAAGGTGAAATGATGGTGGAAAGGCAAAGAAATTAAGATTGTCAAGAATGCTGATTATATTGGGATTAAATTGTCTAGCAATGGCAAATGGAGCAATCAAAAAAGGAAAGTATTAGCAGAAGGAAAAATGGCAATGAGTGTAATTAGACTTGTGTAAATAAAATACCAAATATGCAAATAAAATGGTTAGAAAGAGTATATAGTGCAATAGTGTAGAGCACAATGATATATGGAATAGAAATTTGGGGCCAGATAAAGGATAGGAAGCAATACATGCGCTAAATAGATTATTTTATAGATTTGTCCTAGGTTTACCTAGATCTTTGCCAAATGAGATTGCTAAAAGGGAATTAAGAAGACTAGGCAACAAAAGCAAGGTAATGGAAAAAGTACTGAAATATTGGTATAGATTAGGGATGCTAGAAGAGGAGAATATTATAAAACAGCATTTGGTGTCACAAGAAAGAATTATGGGGGAAAAAATCTCGGATATATAAAATCCAAAATATTCTACTAGAAGTTTGCATGGGATCAAAATGGTACGAGAGGGAAAGAATGAGTAAATGATTTTGAAAAGAGATAAAAAATGCATTAAAAATCAGGAAACATGAGCTAGTCATTATGTTTAAAAATTTTTGAAACTATATATGAGGGATAAGTCATATGTCATGAGAACTATTTTTTTTTCTTGTGAACAAGAGTAACACAAAAATCTAAGATTATGATTGAAAGCATATAGAATATACTTTCAAATAAAGCCACTAAATGGTGTATGTGAGCAAAGCTGTCCTGAAGTTCAGTCGATGAGCAACAATGATCAGGAATTGAGGTCACAAATATTTTTGTTTTAAATTTGTATCAGAAATAAGACAAAGGAAAAAAAACATAAATTTTCATAAGCACTCAGGCCTTAATTATCAGTGATAATATGGATATGTTCCTAATTTATGCAACATAAAATCAAGTAATATGAATTTTTTTTATTTCAGGCACAGCTTATTGAACTTAGAACTGTCAATTATAGTTTGGAGGAGCAATGCAAGAAATATAAAATTGGTAAGTCAACTTTCTGTCTCTCCCAATTTTCATAGTGAATGCTCTCTCTTGTTAGTTCCTTCTGGCTAATAAAGCAAAATAAAGGTAACCTGATTTAAATTCTGTTACCATTGTTTCAACTAAATAAGTAATTTTTCCATTTTTTCCTACATCAGTTAACAGTGTAGAAGTTTATAGAATATTAGAAAAGAAATCCAAGATTCCTTAAAGAAAAATTGTGAGTTGCTCTAATGTTTTCTTGGGAATTTATTCTTTCTAATGCTTTTATCATCATAATATTCATTAAAATCATGCAGGATTTATTTTACCCATATATTTCAATACTGAATTTTATCAATTGTAGTTCCTTTAAATAATTCATATCTCTGTGAAATAATTATGAGTGTTATAAGCATTTTTACATTTTGACCACTGCAAATATTTTGAGTATGTCATATTTAAACCTGCAGCAGTATTTTTTACACATGACTACTGACTTTTGAGTCATCTTTAGAATCACATTCCCTGTGTTTTTTCTCAGATTACACGTTACGTAGTGTGAGAGTAGATGTACTCTTAGTACAACTAGTTAATACACTGCTCTTTGTAGGCCTAACTGAAACTTGCCTTTTCTCATCATCATGACCATTCATGTTATCTTTCAAAATTTGAATTGTTTAATTATTTCAATAGTTTACCATAGGGCGAGTCAGAAAGGATGTTTTTGATTTTGATGAGAAAACTGACAACTTGATGCTGAATATCTCCCTTTAATATCTAAAGTAAGTGAATGGGTTAGAATTGGCGAATATTGAAAATAAAGTAAGGGATGCAGAGCCTATAGAAGAACAGGCAGATATCCATGCTGTTCCAGGCTTGGGCTTAGTGGCACCTAATGTTCCTGCTCCTAGCCATAGATTTTTTTTAATAATGTTTAACACCTGTTTTTGCTACAGAGGCACCACAGGTGATGGACACTGATGATACATGAGATGAAATGATATATTGGGAAAGGATTTTTTTTTAAGGAAGGAAACGTTCCGGGCCTAAGTTTAGGGTACCTCCCCGGCATTTGCCATTTATGAGGACTGAGGAAAACCTGGAAAAAACCTCAGTCAAGGAGGACGGCCTGGCGGTATTCAAACCCAGACCTCCCGCTCACGAGTCCATGCCTTAACGACCTCGGCCACCCGTGTCGGTGCCTAGCCATAGAGGTGGTATAAACTGACAGATATGACATAAAGCTTTGCATATATTGTGGCATTTTAAAATTATTAATGCAATTTTATTGAAACTCATAGTCATAAATCTTTCAAATTTAGTTATGTAATAAACAAGGAGATTGAATGTTTAATACAGAGAAGGAAATATTATTCAGTAACAGAAATAAAATTTGGAATAAATGCATCTTTTATATAACAATGTTCACTTAAATAAAAACAATATACTGAGGGTGCCAAAAAATGTGTACACACTTTCTCAGTAGATATCTATTTAATATATTTCAAAGTTGAACATAAAAACAACAGTAATGTATAGTATGATGTTCTGTGAACAGATGTGATTCACATTACATTATATTGCCTCGTAAACCCAAGATTGGGGGTGCGATCCCAGCCAGGACCAATGGATTTTTTCCAGTCTATAATCCTAAGTATGGCTTCCTTCTGAAGGAAAGTAAAGCCGTGGGTCCCATGTCATACATTTACAGCACAATGAAGAACCTCATGCCTGAAAAAAGAGGCCTCTGAACAAAATTGTTGGTCATTTCACTCCCTAAATAAAGAAAATTAAAAAAAGTCTTATGCTAGCATTGCTACAACAAAATGGAGCTAAGATTATCGTTTGAACAGAGAAAAGCAATTTTGAAGTGTTATTGGAGAACCAAGAATGTTGTTGAAGTTCATTGGCAATGGGGACGTGTGTACAGAACAGAAACCCAATGCGAGTAACAACTGCATGCATGTGAGACAAATTTGAGACTCTTGGTATCCTATGCAATGTTCACAATGTAGTGTATGCACCACCACATTACCACCAAGATGTAAATGCGTACCTGGATGACAATCTTCCAAGGCACTGGATAGGACGAAGAGGTTCAATTTTTTCACCGCATTCTCTGGATCTAACTCCATTGAACTTCTACCTATGGGGAACCCTTAAGGATGTTGTATACCGTATGATGTGCTGCTATACTGGCAGCACTTTGGAAAGAAATTGAAACGGTATGTGCTGCAACCACTGGGGACAATTTTGCAAATGTTGCTCCATCAGTAGTTCAATGTACTCAGAATGTATCAATGCTGATGGTGGGCATTGTGAGCAACTGTTGTTACTGCAAAAATCTAAGATGATTAGTGTTCATCATTGTCTGTTTGTGTGAATTCAGTTTTGTAATGGTAACATAGTTATTTTTTGCGTGAAGTGTGTATACATTTTTTTGGCACCCTCTGTATTTATTGCTTTCTCCCTAAATTAAAATAAGTTATCTCTTTAAAATACAGTGGAGTCTTTTTAATTCAAACATAAATAATTTAAATGTATTGTATAATTCAAACAGATGCGTACTCACCCCTTGAAATTTCTCATGTAAACAATGTAAAAATTCCGATTTTGTTTGAATATTCAAATATTTTATTTTGATAATACAAAGGTACGTATTATTTATTTAAAAAGTACTATTTATTTCTGAATTAAAATCTATGCTGGTTAATAGATATTTCCAAAATTTATAGCAGTGGTTAGACCACAAACGGAATAATGCAATTTCAACTGGTTTACAGTTATTCAAAGACAATTGTAGGGAAGTAGCTTTTATTCACTTGTAATGTACCTGCATCTTTCATTCTGTCGTCAATAATGTGGGTTTTCCACCTCTTTTATGTGCATGTGTTTACCCTTCAAACTCCGTCACCTATTCTTATGATTTGTAAAAACAAATATTTTAAAAATCTTTTTAACTGTACTAAGTTAGTGATCAAAGGACAATAAGTTATCATTTATGATTTGTCCATGTTCAATGCATTATTTGTAATGTCAAAGCATGGTGAAAAAGATAGTTACTGCTTGTCTTTCTAGTGTTAATAATGTATTTGTGCTAAATTAATAACAAAGCAACTCTGTGCCAAACCATATAAAGGTACAATTCAATGTTACATAAAAGAAATACTAAAATGATTAACAGTAATTAATTTCCCTTTCTCTTGAATGTGATATTGTCACCCCAGATATTCGGATGACATCAAACACCACCCTCAGCTAACATATTACTAGAACTTTTGTGTCTGGCTTACCAAAAGCACTGCTGTTCTTACCCTCCCTCTACCATGCATTTCCAAGTACCCTATCCTATATATAGACTACTTACATTTCATTTTAATTCTCCATAAAATCTGCCCTAATCTTCTTTATGTATATCTGGTCTTTAGAGTTTTCTTCAGAACAATGGTTCATTTATTTTCAGATATTTCTGTGAATTTAGTGACTAAAGAACCATAAATTGTCAGTTACAATTTATCCATTTTCAGTGTGTTGTTTGCAATGTCAAAGCTTGGCAAATAGGGTAGTTTAATGTTACAGAAAAACTAGTATAAAAGAAGCCTGCCTGTGTAACTACCTGTATAACCACATTCTCAAGCCTAGATCTAATATCTGCCAAAATCTCTTTATCACAATAATACTTGACACCAATGCTTCTCCTGGGCCATTTTTCTTCATTTCTTAATGCGCTTTATCTAAGTAAACTGAAACATATTTTTCTTGTCATTCCAAATATTCTGTTAAAATGAATACTTCAAAACTTTTCCCCTTAGTGTTTTTCTCACTTAAAAATATCTAGTTTCAACAAAGATCTAAAAGATCTACCATTTTCTAGCACATACCCAGTATTATGTATCAAAAGTTGTTAATATCTATTTTCTCCCAACGTCTTCTATCTCCAAAATTTTTATCCAAAAGCCAATTTTGATTCCTGTAGCACAGTTTTACTCTTTCAAACCACAGTGCATCCATTGCAAATGCACTTCTTAACCAATTTAATTTCCATCCTTCCCTTGCTAACTTTTTATCTCTTGCCAACTACTTGTGCTGCTATTTAATTACCAGATAAAATCATCAATAATCTGAATTTCATTGCCTGACATTGATCATTTTCATACCTTCTAAATTTCTTACCATTTTTAAGCTCCGTAATCTTGGTCTTACTGGTTTACTGTAAGCTCCCTTCTTTACATTGTTTTCCAGTATCAACTACAGTATCTTTAAACCTATTGCAGTTAAGAAACTTATCATAAGATTATAAGATAAGATAAAGTACCTCAGGAATTTCTAGATCGTTATTTATCAGTATTTGCAGTGCTCTATTTCATAAAAATTAATATAATGAATAGTCTCAAAGAATAATAGTGGATGAGATTTTATGGTTTTCATTTATTTATAAAAACTCCCTTTTGGAAGCGAAGTATTGAAGCAGGTCTGTGTAAGATTTTTATTCTAGCATTATAATGAATTAGTGAGATAATGAATTTGTCTTTTTATTTAAGTACATTACCAAAAGAAAAATATATATTTCCGAAGAAGAGCTTAATATCTTTTAAGTTTTTAAATAATGCCTTTTATATACATCTGATAACTACACCATTTTTCACTCAAATAACTTTTTTTGTTTTTTATAATATAAAAAACAATATTTTTACAGAACTATCCTAAAATGTATGTTTACGTGTAGCTGATGAGCTTTACAGTCAATAGGAGTTATATATTTTAAGACCCAGGAATATCTCAGGTAATTAATCTAATTTTGTTTTATCAAAATTTAGAGACAATGTATTTCATGAGTTGGAGAATGCTAACATAATCAATGAAATACTTCATCTGTATGATTATTTACACATGTTGATGTAATCAGATGTCTTATGGTCAACCCACCACCATAGTTTGCATTTGATGGTATACATTTTTCATCATTGTGTAATTGGGGCATGAACTTAACTACTACAGGTTTTCAATTTCAAATTCTTAAAATTGTTATATGGGGAATCTGTGCAGTTTTAGAATATTCTGGTGCACAGAGGCAGTATATATTTAAGAAATTAATATTTTCATAATTAACAAAAGAGATGTTCCAAAATAATCTCTTCTGAGTTGAACTAATTAAAACAATCGTTTTAGCTTCCCTTACTAGAGATTTACTGACATGTTTCATGGGCCCTCATCCATATCCTGAGCTGTTAAACAACTGTCAGATCATTAGTTGAAGTTGGGGTGATAGATGTGTAGGTTGACTTTGGTGATCTTATGATTAACTTGAATAAAGAGCTGTCTGCTTCTTGGATATCAAAATTCATTATATTTTGCTCATAATTTTTATATTCTTAACTGTCAAATCTACTCACTAGATAATTAAGAGTATATTAGTTACTTCACTGTATTGGTTCTGACACAAAATTAAATTTTATATTTACCTTTCTGATATGTTTAATTCCTTTGGTTGTTGAACTGTTTTCTCATGGTATTTATTCCAAAAATGTAATGCCACTGCTGATTTTCCTATTGCTTGTTATGGATGTTTCTTCAATGTTCCTTTAACCTTATGCCTATATTTCTCTTTGTTTTTCCCCTAGTACATTTTTTGCAATCCTGACAATTAATCTGGTAAATTCTGGATTGTTTCCATATAACAATCTGTTTTATTTAATTTCAATAAATATTTCACATTGGTTTTGAGGTATTAAGATAATGTTGCACAGCTTGAAATTTTTTTAAATTTCTTATTGGCTGCTGGTGGTACGTGAATTTTTTAAACATTTTTTTCCCTCCTAAATCACTCAAAGATGCTAAGAACTAAACAAATCACAACTGTGAAAGATTTAGGGGGAAAAAAGATGTTCAAAAGTTCACATACCACCCAGTAGCCAGTAAGTTATTTCAAAACGTTTTTAGGAAGTACAATATCACATTAGCACCTCAAATCTGATAAAGTGTGAAAAATTTATTGAAATTAAACATTCCAGGCCCAGAAAAAAGCATCAAGCTATTAAAAACAGTCCACCAGCCAAAGGAATTAAACGTATAGCAAAGGATTTACATGAAAATCATGAGCAAATCTTAATGAATTTTGACATCCCAGAAGCAGGCAGATCTTTATTCAAGTTTATCGCAAGACCACAGGAGTCCACACACCTACCAAACCAACTTTAACCAATGATCTGACAGTCATTTAACAGCTGAGGATATGGACAACAGTACGTAAATCTCAAATAACTCTAGCTAAAAAGAGCGTTTAAAATGATACACTATGGGTAACTTATTTACACACTTCACTCACTATATATTCCTAAGTTGGAACAATTTTTCAGGAACCAGGTTTCCCATCCTCAGCCATTGACCCAGTGGTTTCTGATGCTCACGTTGGTCCCTTACAAGTTGTTGTGTGAACTGTGGTGTCCTCTGGTGGATCTAAATGAATCTAGAAAGGTGATCCCACGGCGGAAGGTCAAAATTCATAGCGATTTTATGATATTTTAAGATGAAAATATTCTCCCAGGAAGCTAATTCAAATGGGTTCTTTATTTCTTTTAAAAGTTTTATCTGCGGGTTTATTTCATGATTTTGACTCCAATAATGATGTGCCACTGCCGATTTTTCCATCTGTTTAAATTTGATGTTTCTAAAACGTTCTTTCTTCTGGATTGTCAGATTTTTCTTGGTTTTTCCTATGTATTTCAAATTACAGTCTAAACATTGTATGGCATATATTCCTGATTTCTTTTCTATGGGTATCTTGTCTTTTAATTTTGAGCTTAGGAAGTTCTTGATATTGTATCTGTTGATTGGGGGCTAGCTTTATAGTGAATTTTTTGAAAACCTTTTCGAATTTGTAATGCAGTTGTGGGTTATACATGAATTTGCAATATTTTGTAATGTCTTTAATTACTTCTAGAGTCGATGTCTCTCTTATGATTTTCTCGAGTTTGTATTTGTTGATCCTTTTTATTATGTTTGAGGTGTTAAATCCATTGTTTATGGCCGTGTTCATGATGTATTCAAACTCAATCTTGTATTCTGTAGCATTGAGCGGGATGTTGACCAGTCTAAACGTCAAACTGTTGAATACTGCATATTGGTGTGATACTGGGTTGAATCCATTCTTTTTATGTAGTTATCTGTATGTGTCGGGCTATGATATATTCCAAACTGTATATTATTCTCTTTTCTGATTAGTTTTAAATCTATGAATGGAAGCCATCCATCTTTCTCGATTGGCTCACCAATATTGGTTTACAAAATGAAGAAACAGAAAACCTTATTAAATTGACGAACCTATGTATCCAACAGAGCGCCTTCAGTTTCAATAGTAAAATATACTAACAAATCACTGGTCTAGCAATGGGAAACCCATTATCACCAACATTAACAGAATTATACATGGGATTATTTCAAACACATATCTCCAAAGCCTTTCCTTGGATATTCAAAACCTGGCATAGATACGTAGACGACATATTTGTATGGTACCGAAGAAAGGTGATTCCTTCAAACTACTCAACTTACAAGACAAATCTGTTAAATTCACTATAGAAATCGAGAAAGATGGATGGCTTCCATTCTTAGATTTAAAACTAATCAGAAAAGAGAATAATATACAGTTTGGAATATATCGTAGTCCGACACATACAGATAATTACATAAAAATGAATGGATTCAACCCAGTACCACACCAATATGCAGTATTCAATAGTTTTACGTTTAGACTGGTCAACATTCTGCTCAATGCCACAGAATACAAGAATGAGTTTGAATACATGATGAACACAGCCATAAACAATGGATTTAACATTTCAACCATAATAAAAAGGATCAACAAATACAAACTCGAGAAAATTATAAGAGAGACATTGACTCTAGAAGTAATTAAAGATATTACAAATTCACGTATAACCCACAACTGCACTACAAATTCTAAAAGGTTTTCAAAAAATTCATTATAAAGCTAGCCCCAATCAACAGATACAATATCAAGAACCTCTTAAGCTCAAAATTAAAAGACAAGATACCCATAGAAAAGAAATCAGGAATATATGCCATACAATGTTTTTTTTTGTTTTTTTTTTTTTTTGAGTAGTGTTTAATGCCCGTTTTCACTACTGAGGCACCACAGGTGGTGGACACTGATGATACATGAGATGAAATGATAAATTGGGAAAGGATATTTTTTTTTTAAGGAAGGAAGCGTTCCAGGCCTAAGTTTAGGTACCTCCCCGGCATTTGCCAGTTATGAAGACTGAGGAAAACCTGGAAAAAACCCCAGTCAGGGAGGACGGCCCTGGCGGGATTCGAACCGCAGACCTCCCACTCACGAGTCTGTGCCTTAACGACCTCGGCCACCCATGGCGGTTTATATACAATGTTTAGACTGTAAATTGAAATACATAGGAAAAACCAAGAAAAATCTGACAATCCAGAAGAAACAACAGATGGAAAAATCGGCAGTGGCACATCATTATTGGATCCAAAATCATGAAATAAACCCACAGATAAAACTTTTAAAAGAAATAAAGAACTCATTTGAATTAGCCGCCTGGGAGAATTTTTTCATCTTAAAATATCATAAAATCGCTATGAATTTTGACCTTCCGCCATGGAATCACCTTTCTAGATTCATTTCAGATCCACCAGAGGACACCACAGTTCACACAACAACTTGTAAGGGACCAACGTGAGCATCAGAAACCACTGGGTCAACGGCTGAGGATAGGAATGCTGGTTCCCGAAACATTGTTCCAACTTAGGAATATATAGTGAGTGAAGTGTGTAAATAAGTTACCCATAATGTATCATTTTAAATATGGTGACTTCACTGTAAATAGCTTCAAGAATTATACATATAAGTTAAAAAGAGTGTGTTTAAATAGTTCAACTCAAAAGAGATGTGTGCTTCACTGTGTTAGTTTCCAAATTTAATTAATATTGAGAATTTGAAATATGTTCAATCAAAGGGTTAGGTACCTATACAAATAGCTATTAATTGCAAGGACAGCTGAATTAAATGAAGGTTCTTATAATATCTTATGATTGCTAATAGTACATATTTTCACATTGTTTATCATGTTTCCAGAAAATGAGAGTCTCATTAAAAACATTAGTGGATTGGAAAGAGAATACCAAAAGCTTCAGAAAACTATAAATAGGAGCAAAAAAGCCAAAGATATTGACCTACTATTAAATGAAAATGAGAACCTGCAGGTAAAACTTGAAGCTCAAGAAGATGAGTTTCGTTTACAAAACCGGACTTTGCTGCAAGAATTTTCTTCGGTAAGACTTTGCGGATAAGAATAAATAAATAAAAAATATAGCAATGTGCTGTATGCATTACTTAGTCTTGAAATGTGATCCTTTACTGTATTTTATGCATTATGTACAAAAACCAAGTATTTTGCCAAATAAATCATAAAAGACAGTCTTAAGTTTTATGTGTGTGGTTATGTGTGAATGAATACGTGTGCATGCATATATTTATGAATGAAAAAAATAAAATTTAGCTATTTTGAGTCATTGTATAGTACATAATCATACACAAATACAGCATCATCTCTTCTATTTCTGCATTTGCTTTCAACTCTTAAGCCTATTTTCCAATTTTCCATTTTTACCCTATTATTTCTTGCTTTATTTCACATTTTCTTCTTACCCTTCTCATAGGTTGCCCCTTATTCTCTTTATTCCAGTTTTGTTCTTACTGTTTGCTCTAAGATTGTATAGCAATATGTTAGGAATATATACATTGTTTTCTTTCTCTAGCCAGAATCTTAATCTTGGAAGCAGAATGACTTGAGCATGAGTTTTGTAGAGGAAAAGTCATTGGATAATCCTAAAATATTGTCATTTTACAGCATTAATGCATTAATTTTTAATATTTGCCTGTCATGCACTATGTTCTTAATTGTCAAATACAGCACTTAAAATGCTTCATTTAAATATGGTGCAATTTTTCTCTTTGAATGAATGTATTAAACAAAACTACTGGGTTTGACTTTCATTGATGTTTTTGTATTTTTAATCTTATTTTGATTTAAAGTAAAACACTAAAAATCATGTTGTCACATTAAAACTCTCTTTAAGTTTCACAAACACAAACACATATTGTGTTTGTGAAACTTAAAGAGAGTTTTAATGTGACGACATGATTTTTAGTGTTTTACTTTAAATCAAAATAAGATTAACAAAAGTTTCACTGTGCGGATTCCGACATTCCGTAAACATTTTGTATTTTTATTTATTGTTTTAAGAAAGGAACTGAAAATATTACATTTACATTCTGATGAAAATAATTTGCATGAAATAGTTAAGGTTTGAGCACTAGCTGGATCATTGTCCTTTTATTTGTTATTGTGATCATCATGAAAGGTTCATACCACAGTAGGGCATAATGACAGAGGCCAAAGAAAGAAAGATAAAGATTAAATCACATGTTGGATTACTACATTTGCTTTAAATTTTGTATTATGTATATTATATACATAATGTGCATGCAGAGGAAGAATTTTCAGTATGTTATGTGTACTAATGCTGTTAAACCAAAATATGGAGGGGACAAAATATGGAACAAGAAGTGGGATAAATTCTGGCATTAAAGATTTTTTGGATTAGCAGAAAAAAGATTTCAAATCAATTTGGAAATTATGTGGGGAAAGTAAGAGAAAAATTGTGGAGAAAAGGGAAAATGGTAATAAGTGAGGGAAGGAAATCACCTTTAGGGAAGATTTTGTAAAGTTCACTCAATAATATGTATAGTTAGAGTGATGTAGGATCCAATACACAACAACCAGGGTGTTAGTTCTATAGGATCCTGAATTAACAAGCACTCCAGTATATATTATAAAACTGTAATTGTAATATGTAGAAAAAATAAATATTCGTTCACACTAATGCTGTTCCTTTTAGTACACTCAAAGGTAGCAATGCAGTTAATAGCATTGAATAACTGCCCACCTACAGAATCAGTGCTAGACATCAAAAAACTGATCAGAACATTAGAAAATGTGCAAAAGAACATTTGTTTTCAATGCATATCGTCATATTTTGGTAATGGGGGAATGAAACAGTAGAGAAGAAAAAATCAAACTCTTATCAACAAAATAAACTATACAGATATTTTAACTCTTTTGTGAATCTCAAATCAAGAAAAGAGACACAAATACTGAACAAATATATTCAACCACAAGGAGAATAATTGATAGACATCTGGAAAACTTGGGCAACTAATTGTCAAAAACTAAGGAAAGAAGCCACAGCAATGTTTCAATTAAATTCAGGCCAGAATTGCTTGGTTGCACACCTGTGCAAAATTGAATCTTAGAAACATAAGAATGCACACTGTGTGGATAACAAAACACAAAAATGAACCAGAAACTCCTATTCATTTGTGCAATTTTAAATAAAATATTCCAACAATTGAAGAACATAAGTGCATTTTACTTGGAGGCACAGTACAAACAACTATATACAGGATGAATATGAACTCGACTGACAAAACTTTCACAAGTAGTTCAGGGATCTTTCCTGAGTATACTGACATACAGAACCCATGGTCTCCATAGGCTCATTACCAGATAATTTCATTTCTTTTATTTTGTTTAAATGAATTACTTTGCATCTGTTTACTCAGAATATAAGTGTTTCCAAACAAAATAAAACCTTTCGTTTCCAAACAAAATAAAACCTTTCCCTGCTGTAGTAGAGCATAGCAGTGCATGTTTTCAGTGCCGTCCATCATCCAGCTTGAATTCCTGCTCATTTCTGTCTTAGCATTTGTTTCCTGCAGTACATTGTTAATGATATGGTATGGATAACTGTACTTATGCAGAATTAGCCGATATGCATCTCGTCTAAGGTTTCTCAATGCAATGGAAGGGCAGCATAAAGATGCTATGCAGAATTATTCCTGCAATGACAGCAACCCAACGGCATACTCATCACACCACATTTGTAGTTGTACACAAGTGACAGCAAGAAACTGGATCCTTTGCTGCAAGATAAATGCTGTTATTATTATTTGGTTTGTTTACGGATGCTCTTTATCATCTCAGTTCACCAGCATCCCATTCAATTCAGGGTATGAAACAGCTGACAAATTTTGCTCAGAGGCCTCTTCTTTCCGGCTTGAGGTTCTTTATCGTGCTGCAAATGTATGGCACGGGACCCATGGCTTTATTTCCCTTCCGAAGGAAGCCATACTTAAGATTTTTATGCCCAAAAAAATCCATTGGTTCTGGCCGGGTTTGAACCTGTGATCTTGGGTTTAGAAGGCAAGTATGGTAACCACTACACCACCAGGATTGACATATTGGCCCTGAGTGGAGTGTCAGAATGCCCCTAAATTTGAGAGGATATTTTAAATGCAGTGTATGATAATCCTGCAAGCAGTAGTCATCGTATTGCATGAGAAGTAAATGTAAACCAGCCAACTGTTTTGAGGGTCTCACATGAGCAGTTGCACTCATATCATCCACAGAGGGTCCAGGCATGGCAACCAGCAGGCTTTCCACGTAGAGTGCAGTTTTCTAATTGGTTCTTAGAGCGATGTGCAGACAACCAACATTTTCCTGCCATGGAAAATTGTGCATACGGGGCACTGTTTACTAGAGAAGGCATGTTCACCAGTCTGCCATATCTGGGAGTCATGCTGTGGTGAATTGAGCCTGCCAGCAGGCATTCTCTGTAAATGCATAGGCTGATATTGTTAATGATTCTGTGATTGGGCCTTATGTAATACCCAACAGAATGAATGGCATAGTTTACAAAACATTCTTTCAACATGTCCCAGCACATTTTGCAGTGAGTGTTAGGGAAAACCTTGATGAACAGTTAGGGCACAGATGGTTTGGTCATGGTGGTCCTGTCCCTTGGCTAGCCTGATAATCAGATCTAATACCCATAAACTTCTTCTTTTGGGTTCACATGAAGAGCGTAGTGTACGTCACTCCTGTCCAAACCAATATGGTCCTAGTTTCTTGGATTGTAGCAGCCACTGACAGTGTGTGCCATTCTCCTGGGATGCTAGGGCATGGTGTCCATGAGGTGTTGCTGTGAAGTTTGTTGCAATCATGACAGTAAACATTTTAGACATATACTTTAAACAGTGTAATTTTAGTTTTTTCATGTCATTTTTGGTAATGGTTGGTCGTCTATCCTTGAAAATAAATAATTGCAATTGTCAGGAGGTGACAAGTAGTTGATTAATTGGTGGCAGACAGTAATGTAAACATGCAGTCAAAGGTTGTGTTTTGTTTGGAAACAATCATATTCCGAGTAAACAGATATAAAAGTGGTTGAGTTATTATAAAAGAAAACATTTAAATTACCCAGTAATGAGCCACTGAAGGTCATGGGGTTCCTTTCTATCAAAACACTCAGAAAACAATCCTTGAACAACTATAAAAGTTTGTGAAAGTTTGTCGGTAGAGTTCGGGTTCACTCTGTATGCAGTAAAATGTACCTTAAATGGAATTTCAATAATCTACAACATTTTTGCAATAAAGCAATGTTTCCAAATAACCAAGACATACAATAAAAATTAATCCAAAATATGCACATATTTGAGAAAAAACAAAATAATTCATTTTATCATACTATAATAATATAACACATGCAAACATTACACTGGACACAAAAATGTTACATAACTCACTTTTTATAGTTTTTCCAAAACTCGAGCAGAGTTTTTTTGCACACTGTTTACACTTTGAGTTTTTGAGTGACCTTTTTAGCATATTCCTGAACCACTTGACCCAACATGTAGTAATTTTTCATGACACTGATAAATCACTCACATATGAATTCATTATATTCTTTGCATGCAGTTTTTTTAAGTTTTCTTTTTATTTTCCATTAGCACAATTTTCCCACCTATTATATATTTGAGTTTTACCAATGTTATATCTTTATAATCTGCTTGCCATACAGTTTATCTCATTAACCTAATCACTTTTACCCTTGTTTTAAGATATATCACAACTCATCTTTGTATCCATGAAAATTGCTTATGAAAAGGTGGGCCTACAGCCCTTGCCGAGTAAAATTTCTTGAATAATAAAACAGTTCTGCTGAAATTCAGTTCAGATAAATACAGTTAAAAGCAGAATTATAAAAGTGATTGAGATGCCATTGTTTAGCACAGAAACTGGAAATAGTAGGAACAGCAATCAAAAATCAATTACTGTAAAGTACAACATTCTCTATGCAAGGTAACTGAATTGAATTGAATTTATTGCCTGTAGAATCGTTAGTACAAATACTAAGCATTGTGAATATAATCTTAACTATCATGTATGCATAATTGAAGATTAAAATATAGTTGAATTAACAATATTTCATTAGTAATTCTAGATATTTCCTATGATCAATAAATAAAATGATTAATAATCAGTTTCTTAAATTTTCTAACCTGTAAGAGTGTTAGTCAATTAAATACATTTTTAATACTTTATTAAAAGATATATCCTTTGAATTGTTAATGTAATTTGGAAGTTTGTGATAAAAATTGATGAGAAAAATGCTCATAATAATGTGGGATCTTGAGTAAACATCTTCCAGAAACGGTATCATGTTTCAATTCTTACTCAATGCATTCCATATTATTGCTATATGCTAGTATGTTGCAAACATGTTGGCATTAGCTCTGTAAACTTAATGTTTTGCACCAAGCTTAAAATATATTTAAGAAAGTGCTAATATTTAATCTGTCTTTTCAGTTGGTTGAAGTAAATGAGAAGCTTGAAAAGGATTTAGGAGAATTAAGAAAAAGACTTGCAGCACAGTGTATGACAGATGCAGGAGAAAAACATATGGAGGTAAATATTTCATTCATATTCTGTTCAGCAGATTATATAGGGGAGAATTTGGTTGTGATGGAGTAGTTAGTTCCAAATATTTTTAATTTTTTAGAAACCCTGCCAAGTAGAGGCACCATTTAGACTTTAAATCAGAAAGATTCTCATGTGAACTTCACTACCTGCATTGTGTTGATATTCCTTAACAGATACCTTTAGCACTGCTTGTAAAGTATTTTATATGTCTATACAGTGACCTATAATATTGAATACTTTACAAGCAGTGCTACAGGTATTGATTATTGATTAAATTATTTTTTTATGTAACAGACATATGTAAGCAGATTCTATTAAATCTTATGTAGATATGCATAGACATATGAAGGAGCAAGTTCAGAAGATTTAGTTCAAAATTTGTAAGAGCAAAAACAATGGCAGCGATTTTCCAGTCATTCCCTCAGGGGCCCATTTGTTGGGTACAGGGCATAGTGACCCAATGTCACCCAAGCTGCTCCCTCTGGTTCAAGCTTGTTGCTAAATTCCTTTTGTTTTGCCTATCTTTTCTTTTATACTTTGCTAACCTCTCTTTTCTTAATCTGATGGGTGCCTCTGCATTTGAAATGGTAAAAGATGACTGGGTAAGGGTTATCTTGTAGAACATCATATCCCCAGAGAGGGGCCATTGCATGAGCTCTCTTCCTGAAAATGACTGGGTACCTCTGTCTTGACACTGGGAGGCATGACCCCTGAGGTGACAACTGACCTAAGCCAGGGTAGAACCCAGAAAGTAGCTTGCCATCAGAAAGAGTTGCATTGGTGTAGGATGAACCCGTTATGTTGACTGATAAATTTCACCAAAACACTAGGTGCAAAAGATAGACCTAAAGGAAGTG
This sequence comes from Metallyticus violacea, assembly GCA_030762175.1. Classification (NCBI taxonomy): domain Eukaryota; kingdom Metazoa; phylum Arthropoda; class Insecta; order Mantodea; family Metallyticidae; genus Metallyticus; species Metallyticus violacea. The sequence goes on along the minus strand of CM060846.1, from coordinate 305,941,725 downwards.
GCCAAAGGCAGTCAAATGCCAGTTTATTCCCTCTCGTTCTTGTAAGCAAGAATGGCTGTGATGGAGTTCTGCTACAAGATTCTCATATATCTGGAATGACCTCTTGGTAATGAGGCAACTCGAGAATTCCTGCAGCCAGTACACAAACGACCAAAACATAGTAGTCTTTTACTGCGCATAATGTAATACAAAAATAAAGCAAAATAAAATCTACAATATTCCATCCTGGCACCTTGTTATCTAAACTGGGACGTATATTAACAAAGTTTATCATTTATTAATAAATTACCACTACATAATACTTTTACAGATTATAATCTATAATTATACTTATATAAAAATAAATTAAAATAAAACAGTATTTCTAATTAACAATTCACTACACTAAATATAATTACAATCTAATCAGAACCTGTGAAATAACCAATAACTGGTAGCCAGCTAACTACCTAACCTAATATTAACCATTGGGAGCCTAAGAGTCAAAGTGCTGATAACCAGCACCTTCCTCACCCTAACCATCTGGGGAAATTGTAAATTCTACTTATTACTTTTTCATTCCATCTTCTAAATTCACTTTTTTTTACTTTGTTTTAAACATTATTTCTCTTTACTTTGTTTTAAAAATTATTTCTATTAAGGTTTTAATTGTTTTTATATTCTTATTCTTATAATATGGATACATAAAATAAACTTTACTCTTCTCTCCATGGTTCACTTAACACATTAAAACTTTTACTTTAAGTATATTTCTATTCTTTCTAAATAATCACAACACTACACTTCACTTCACTATAGCAATCATCCACTATTTGAGTATTTGGGTACTATTTATTTATACATATAACCCTTGTTCTCTAAATCAGTTACTCACTACTTTTCACCTACTAACTTCCCACTGCTTTCATATTTTGTATATCTTATCTAATATTTGAATTAAAAGTTATCACTCACATTTACTCATACACTAATCAACTGATTAATTTTCCCATCACCATTTATTATCCACCATTTTCTTTTCCTGTAACAGCTCTGTCCCTGGCTTCTCTCTTTTCCTCATGGTCCTCATCTCCCTTCCAGTCTTAACTCTTTCTCCGCCTTCTGCACTATGTTGTTTGTTATAGTGACTGTCACATCTTCTATCTCTTCAGTATTTGGGATGGTTTGGATAGTTTTGTGTGTTAATGATGTATTTATGATCTTTTATAATTTCCCTCTTCTCTCATTCTTCTTTTTCCTTCCCATTCCCTCACTCTTCTTTCATCATCTTTAGTTATTGTCAAGTTGTCATCAGTGTCTGTTTCTTCCCAGTCTTCATTCTTCTTTGCCACTGTCCCATAACTTACATCTTTCAGCTTCCTTCTTCTAACTTCTTCCCGGTCCAATAACTTGCATCTTCAACACCCCTTTATCTTCCTTCTTCTATTTTCTTCCCAGTCCCATAATTTATGTCTTTCAGCTAACTAATTTTATTCTGTATTCTTCCTTCTTCTGTCTTCTTCCGGTACCATAACTTGAGTCTTCCAACTCACTTAAATTTCTTCTGTATTTTTCCTTTTTCTATCTTCTTCCTGGTCCCATAACTTATATCTTCCAGCTCACTTAATCTTCTATATACTTTTACTACCCCATTGTCCATCCTGGTGGTGTAGTGGTTACCATACTTGCCTCCTAAACCCAAGATCAATGGGTTCGAACCTGGCCAGGACCGATGGATTTTTTTCTGGGTGTAAAAATCCTAAGTATGGCTTCCTTTGGAAGGGAAGTAAAGCTGTGGGTCCCGGTGTCGTACATTTACTGCATGAAAAAGAACCTCAAGCCTGAAAGAGAGGCCTCTGAGCAAAATTTGTTGGCCATTTCACGACCTGAGTTGAATGGGACGCTGATGACCTGAGCTGTTAAAGAGCGTCCATAAATAAATCAATCAAAAAAAATCTACCCCATCACTTCTACTTCTTCTTCCTCTTCATCACTGTTCTCTTCTCTGTTTTTTTCTTCTACCCCCTGTCTGTTATTTGTATCTTCTGTTTCTCTTCTCCTTCTCCTATATTCGTCCAAAACTGCTCTTGCAATTTGCATAAATTTTTGTTTTCACCACTTATAGGTAAAAATCTCCTTCCTCCCCATTCTTTTCTTCTGGTTATAGTCCAAGAGTGTTCCCATCTATTATAAGTTTAAATATCTTCCTGCCCTTCATCACTCCCCTTTTCCTCACTCCTTTGCTCTACCAGTCTCTTCCTGTTGATTAATAAAATTGTCTTGCATGTTATTTATTCTATCTATTAGTTATTTTTTAATTGTCTTTGTATTCATATGCATTCTAATCTTACACTTTTTCTTCATTAATTCTTATTATCTGTTCTTGTGGTAACACCTATTCTCATGCCAGATTACTTATTCTGACTGCAAGCTGCTTAAGGGATTTGTATAGGCCCTTATATCTAAGTATATGTGCCACCTGGTGGCCACGTAATATTTTTCTTTCTTCTCTCACTTGTTTTAGATAGTGTATAAATTAAAATAATATGTGCTCTGGGTTATCCTGTGTTTTCTAAAGTCTACATATATCACCCTGTTCTATTATTAATTTTTTTTAATAAGTTTTATAAGGTCCATGGCCCTTAAGATAATGTACTATACCTTTGGTAGATTGTATAAATTTTAACTTATATCTCTCAAAATTGTTGTTAAATTAGTTAAAAGTTCTCCTGCCTGCCTTGGTATTTTCCCTTTTGTGCTGCCATTGTACTTTTAGTTTGTTTTATTTCCTGTAAGTTGTTGCATTAACTGCAAATTATTAAATTTACTTTCTCCAAGCTACCTTTCTTTTACCAATAAACAGATCCTCTTAATTTAATTAATAAATCAACTGATCATATTCCTGTAACTACTAAAAGGGCCATGGTAGGTATGGTGTTTGATGCCCCTGTAAACCTTAACAACACCTTCCTTTGTGATCTTCTTAGTAGAGTTTTGATTTGTACATCCTTCATCCTCAGAGCCCAGGTCCCTGCTCCATAAGGCATTGAAGGAAAAATGCTGGTATGGTATGTTGTTATGGCGTTTAATGAACTTTTAATACTTAATTGAATTAATCTAGCTAATTTCATTATGGCATTTTTTATTTTATTTATTTATTTTTTTTTGTTGTGTATTCAGTATGTTTCCTAAAATTTAATTTTTCATCTAAATAAATTTTTGCTTCTTTTTGGTGTCTTATATTTTGATTGTATATTTTATACGTGGATTTCTTTTAAGATTACCTTTCAAGAGAATCCTGATTTAGTTGGAACAACGTGGAGTTTAGTTTTACTACACCAGTTAATTTATTAGTTAGTTATTTGCTCTTCTTTCTATATCTGCCATATTGTTTCCTTCTATTAGGGTAAAACATCATCAGCATAGAAGATAGTGTTTATCACATTTTTGTCGTTATTTAGTTCATTTAAAAGAATCTCAAAACTATATCCCAAAATATTGGTTCTGGAATCGAAACTGGAGTACAATCCTTGATTATATTTTTGTAATTGTTCCCTCAGTACCTTTTACATAAACCCGTCTGTCTTTGCAGTAATCCATTACTATTGTGTATAGGCCTTTGGGAGGCCTTTTTCTCGTAATTTTTCAAATAATACTGGCCACCATAAATTATAGAAAATACGGGAAATGTGTATTAAAATTCTAATTAAGTATTTTGAATTAGAGTTATTTACCTTTTCTAATACATGGTTTATGACATCTTGTGTCAATTTTCCTTTTCTAAAGTTGAATTGATTGTTGTTCTTAGCTGTATGATCCTAAATTCTTTCAATATTTTACAAATGAGTTCTTCTAAAAATTTCCAAGAGTATTCAGGATACATATAGGTCCATATGATTTTGTCTCCTTAGGATCCATGTCGGCACTTTTCTTTAAGATAATAACTTTTGCTGCTTTCCAGCAATAGGGAAAATGCCCTTTCTATATACAGTCATTAAAGAGTCAAAATAGGAACGGTGTAATTTTATCTTCCAAATTTATCAGGATTTCATTGGTTATTCCATCCGGACCTGCTGCTTTTTTCTTTTTTAACTAGTTTATAGATAGTTTAATTTTCAAAATATAAAAAATTAGATTAGTATATTATTTCTATGTATTTTCTCCATTTTCATGCAACTTGCTCATGACGTGCCACAAGGCAGCTGTTAAAGTTATTTGCTCTTCCAATCTACTTAACTGCAACTTGATGTCAAAGTCTGAATTTATCTGGTTTATATCTGGAATCCTCTTGTCAGTAAGCAGTAGTTTGAGTTGAGTCATTCTTTGTTCACGTTTGGCTTTGAATTAAATTTTATTACATTTTTACTGTTGCTAACCTCTTCCCCTTTCTCTTCTTCTGTATTATTGGTTTCTCTCTATTTGAGCTCTTCACAATTGCTATTGTACTCATTGCTCTTTATGGTGTTGTCTTTGATTTTCTATTAGCCTTGAAGTTTTTGTTTTTATTTGATCATAGCAGTTTTAAAAAACTACTACACGTCTTCTTTCATGGATCACTTTGTTTTCATCTTCTTCTGATTCTTTTTCTTCTCATATTTCTCTTCCTCCTCTGTACTTAACTCTTCGTGTAATAAGGCATTATAATCTACGTCAATATTTGTCTTTATGCCCAGTTTTCTTATTAATTTTGTGAATACATAATTTTGGCAGTAGGGTTGGTATATTATCTAACATTCTATCCTGGTTATTTATCTTTTCATTATCAAAAATTCTCCTGTGGGTTCCTTTTCTGTTTGTGTTTTGATCTCGGCTGTATGCGTCATGATTTTTAGTTTTAATTTATGTGCTATGACTCTTTTTAAGTTTCATTTGATCCTATTGGGAGTGTTTCTTCTTTTAAGTTTCAAATTATTTAATTTTATGTGTTTATCCATAATCTATCCTGGTGATAACTCTTTCCCATATTAGTTCATAGGTGGGACAATAATTTTTTCCTCCACATTTTTTGTTTCTCCTAATGCTAGTGGGTTGTTTGCCTTTTTTTGAGCAAATTTTCCATGCGTGTTCCTCTTCAACAAAATGATCACAGTTGTTTTTATTTTTTGCAAAATTTAGCCATGTGCCCAAACTCGTAACATTTTAGGCATTTAGCTACTGAAATAAAAGTTTTTTGTGCTTATGGACTGGAAGCCGATAAACAACCTGCCGCTGGAATGATCAGTTTTCGCAAATTGGTGGATCCATGGTGAGCAGTTGCTCTGTCCCTAGGTCCGGTTTTAAACCTAAGCTTAAATTCTTTATAAAATTTTTCTTAGGAAATTTCTTTTTCAAAGTTTTGCTTATAAATAAATAAATATAAATTCTTCTTCCTCGATACCTGTTAATATATTGTACATGATTGTAAGAGGGTTTCTCTTCTTTGATGGTTCTATTTTGAGATCATTCTCTTTAAGATTTGCACTGTTTATCACTTTACTTAGGTCTTCTTCTGTTTTGGTTTCCATTATTAGATACTGCCACCTGTGGCCGAGTTCGTTAAGCCTCGGACTCGTGAGAGGAATGTCTGGGGTTCAAATCCAACCAGGACCATCCTCCCTGACTAAGGTTTTTTCCAGGTTTTCCTCGTCATAAATTGCAAATGCCGAGGAGGTACCCTAAACATAGGCCTGGAATGTTTCCTTCTTTAAAAAAAATCCTTTCCAAGTATATAATTTCATTTGATGTATCATCAGTGTTCACTGCCTCTGGTGCCTCAGTAGTAAAAATGGACATTAAACACCATTCAAAAAAAAAATTATTAGATTTTCTGTACTGTTCTTATAAGGCTAATGATTTTAATTTTTTCTGTGCCGGTTTAAGATTTTGTGTTACTATTTTTTGCAGTACTCTGGCATTAGAAATCTTGCTGGATGAAATAATCATGGTGTACTTCTTTAATTCTGTAGTTTTTTTAAATTTTATAATATTCTCTGTCGGTGCCGGTAATGTGATGACTTGAGCGAATGATCTTATTGCTTCTGTGTTCATTTTCTCCAAAAATTTTTGGCCACTTTTGTCTCAGCCTTTGATTTCTCTCCTTTGATCTTAATGTGTTCCTGAATTTTTTGAAGTTATGCTAGTGGAAGGTATCTTCTCTCTTTTTATCTATGGTGATTTTCTGTTTTCCCATAGGTGTATTCAGCTCTGTTAATACCTCACCAAATGTTTTTTTGGTCTCCATGACAGTAACTTCTTTTACTTCTTCTATATTGACAGGCTGACTTTCCATTGCTTCCTTACTTATTTTTTTCTATCTCTCTCCTTTCCTTTCTGGCAATCTACTTAACGAGTGACTAGGTAAAAACACATCTCTCGCTTCCATTATTTATTTGTAATGGGGAAAACTCTCACTATATCTTTCTAAGCCAGGTAAAAGGGAGTTATAATGTACTGTCTCAGAAACCCTACTGTAAAGAACAAATTATTTTATAGACGATGGCACTGAGGTGTTATTCACTGCAACTGGCCAGATGACTGGCAGGTGCATGCAGCTGATGTCACAGCTCGTTATACAGTAGCTGACTGGCGTTAGAAAACTCGCCATAATATCTACACTCAGATTACCCACAGATAGGAAAATCAATGTTAATAACCAATAACCGCATCAAACACCAATTTTGGCACCTTTCTTGTGGCATTTCATGAACTAATGATCATCGGCAAATCATAAATGCAACCACTGGAGGTCAGCAATGCAGGCCTTACTATGTTTGTTTAATCATTCCTCCTGTTTTACTTGCAGTTTCCTTTCTTTCTTGGAGAAAATAAGTCTGTTAAGCTTTTACTAAACTCCAGATAACCAGTTATAGAACCACCGACAGCCTGAAGAGTCAAATACAAGAAGCAAAAATCTGGCTAGCATGTTCTGAGCTGCTGATACAGATTGGATTTCTTCATCTTGTTTTTGACTCTTCAGGCTGTCAGCAGTTCTGTAGCTGGTTGTCTAAGTTGGGTGAAAGCTTAATAATGACTTAGTTTTATCCATAAAATAAAGCACACTACAAGTGAAACAAATTATATAAATAGTGAGATATTCCTATCAAGTACCCACAGACGTAATTTCTTATGCTACCTCTCCATAAGATGTTGCACCAGAAAGTTCATTTTTAAAATCTGGCGGTAACTCATCTTATTAGCCCAATTCTAAGCAGATAGGAAATTAGGAAGGATATGCGAAGTTAAATGATATGTAATTTTTTGTATATAGCGTGTACATAACCTAAAAATGTAAGTAAATTAAACTCTCAATGATGGTGTACTACTATGTACAACAAATAACAGTACATGTAATTTTATTTAAAGCACACAGAGGTACCAATATATACCAATATTGAAGGTTATAGTGTACAAAAATAACATTTGGTCCTCCAGACAGCATTTACATTGTTAAGACCTAACATTGTCTATATTTTTAAAAGAAAGGCACATTAAACGCAACTATGTAATAAATGATATCTAATGCTCACATACAAATTCAGGAATTATAAATTCATATATGACACATACAAAAGCAATGCAATACGTTGACATGAATGTGAGGAAAATTAAGTTTTTAACTTATCTGAACACTGTTGTTATAATGCTGAAAGTACTGGGTCTACTTGTAAGATTATAAAGAACACAAATGTAATTTTTGACCAAACAATGCACCATGGCTCATATGGTTAGGGAATTGGTCTTAAAGCACTGCAAAACATCACTGACTTGAACTCTGCCTGGTCAAGTTGCATGAAGGTAAGAATGAGCCTACTTTATTTTCAATCATTCTATTCATCATCTTGACCATATAGCTTGGTATGGGATAAATGCAGTAAAAATAAAACCATACTTCATATAAATTCAGAATGTTATATATTACAAATAAGCAATATATAAAGCAAATTGCAAAAATACTCTGTAACAACAGTAACATAAATAATGGCATAAGTAAAGCATAAATTATGTAAATCATATTGTGAGCTGTGTAACATGATTCTGAAAATCCAATTTCTGTTCAGATTCTCATTAGTATATCAAATGTAAGCCTTGTTCAATTATGTGTTAATAACTGTGGGGCCAAAATAATAGGGGGAATGGCATGGGCTTATGTTGTTATAAAAAAAATGCCCCACGCTGTTAGTGTCAGGTGAGAGCGGGGTTTATTATGGAGTGGGTTTCAGTTGGGTGTGTATGGTGGATGCGGTTATGCTGTTGACTTCTGGTCATGGTCTCAATGTTTCCCCGGCTGCTCACTGATAATGTCTGCTCCAATTCTGTTGAGTTCGGTCTCAGGGTCTACTGGAGTGTTTTGTGGATCAGTTTAGATCCATGGACACAAGAATTGTGTTCCCAAAAAATACACCAAGTTGACTTGTTCCAAATATTTTATTCAAGTATAAAAAATAGTGGGGGTTACTTCCTGACTGCTCGTCGCTGACTTCACTATTCACTGCTAACTAACTATTCTTCTCAGGACTTCCTACGAACTATCATGCACCACTCACTGCTGAAAATCTCTCACTGTTAACATATAACTTCTAACTGCCCAAAACTCATGATTAAAACAGTCCAGAATAATCAAGAATAACCTGGAATGACTTAAAATATCGTAGAATGACCAACTTCTGATCCTGTACTCCAGTTTTCTACAACAATGCCACGCCTCTCACTAAATTAAATTCCCTCATTTATTATCCTATTCCCGGGTTATATCTTCACCATTGGCTATTTTACAATATTTATTGTATCGCTAAGTTGTCCTCATTCATTAATTTTTTGTTCGATGCCCATTGGCCAAAATTATTTTGCCCTTTCTGATCTACAATATCTTCCAACAAGCCTGAATTTTCCAAGAACAGCCTGTCATAAATTTCGGCACATGTTGATTTCTATAACATCTTTTGCCTCCCTTAGTTGCCAAAATGTTCTCAGAGATAATGCATGCATTTACTTTAGCAAACTTGTGCTTGTATAGAAGGCATAAAACTTTGTACCCCCGGCTTGCCTGTAATAAAACATTTCCGTCTCTGTTCTAACATTTTCAATTCCTTTTAAATTATTGCTATATCTTATTTTGTTCAAATACTGTCCCGTTACGGACATGGGTTTCTCTTACTGCGAACTTCTGTCTGAGTATTCACATGGGCAGAAGTTTCATTACCTGACAAAGGAATCTTTTACCCTTTTGTATTTCAAATTAAGGAAGGGTTCAGCGGACGTGCGGTCAGTAGGGTACAGGGGATATCTCTTTCTCTTTCTCACACTTTTACCTAAATATGACTCTAGCCAAAGTATACAATACCTTTTATAAATTACAATTACCTGCCACATGACATACATATAAGTACAAGTTACAAATGATATCAATTCCTGTTAAACCTATCTCTAAATTATTAAATTATACATATACATAATAAACACTCTTATCCAATTAATACCTTTATAAATATAACTCTGAACCCTAAAGTTATTAATTTAATAAAGGTAGCCTTATTTTCGGCTGTAACTATGCTGCCAATAGGATAGAATCTTTAAGCTTACTCACAAAGTAAAGCACCTGAAAATTACATGTTACTTGGATCTCTATCCCTATATGTTTAGCTAAGAAAGTTTTCTCAATAGATTACCATAAAACAGCTTAGTTCTGTTTTACAAGTAAAATGCACGTTTACTGGTAAATTAAATGTTCAGACTGCCGAATCATAATTGTTGCAAAATGTTTATGCTGTACCAGACTGGTAAACAGAAGTAGAAATCTATCTGATATATATGGAAATTTCTAAGGATAAATCTTCAGCAGCTCCAAAATAAACTGCAAATGCAGAGGATATATGTTCTAGTCATGCCTTGGCCAGTTTCTCAAAAAGTCAAATGGCAGTTTGCTTAATGGCCTTATTTGCACCTTTCATTCCATTTAATTCAATATATTTTGCTACACCAATTGGAAATGAATGTATTGCAAAAGATCTGATAAATAACTCACTTCATTGTATTACTGAGAAAAAAAAAATTAATATGGATTTCAGTTAATATTATATATTGAGCTCTACATTAATGCAAAAAGTAAAGTCATGCAAAAGAACTTGTTAAAGTGGAAGTTTACATCTGTATGCTAAGATAAATATTACCTCTAACGTGTTGAAAAATAACAATTTTTCAATATGGTAATACCGAATATTATTTGTATATTATTTGTAATTATCTTCAATTAAAGAAATACCAAAATCAAAAATTATTTATAAATACATATAAATAAGGTGGTTTATAGCAGTAATACTGTATTTGGCTTACAGCTACTGTTGTCAGCTCCTTTAAGAGCTATGGTTATTGTGTTGTTCATTCATGATTTAGCATTACATTAAAGCATAACATATATAATTTAATAATTATTGTTGAAATTTTGACAAGCTGTGGAAGTTGGAACAACAAATTCACTGTTTAATATTACTAAAGTGAATGAATCTAATATGTATGGTAGTTACTACAAAATTTTTGAGATATGTAACTTTGAATAATAATAAGTTGCTACACTATTGGATTTTTACATACACTAGCAGCTCTGCCTCTGGAAGTAGTATGCCACTCAATCTTTGGCATAGCATTCATCAGCAGCAACAGCTTCTTCTAGGCTGGAAAATCAGTGTCTTTGTAGGGGACTCTTTGCATTTTATTATTGGAAGAAATTGCATGATAATAATTTGAAATTGCAGGTATGATGAAATTACTAATTTATTTGAATGAGGAGCAGCATAATCATGAGATTGTCCTGTTCTTGGTCATCTCTCCTCAATTTTTGAGAATGATTTAGATATATGTAATTTTCATCTACTTTGCTCAGTATCCTAGATAGTAAAAAAGCATCATATAAATTATGTTTTGCATGTTCATTAAATTGATAATGTAAATTGCAACTGTTTTTACCTTATTAGAGCAAAATTTGTTTTTAAAATATTTGTCATTATGTAAAATGATATGGACTGATTGCAAATTTCATTTCTACATTTATTGCATGTGCTACACATTTAGTAATAAATTTTTTTCAGAATTTTAAATTATCAAGACCATTTCAAACCTCAAAATACACTTAAAAATTAATGTAAGTGTAGTGCTTTTCTGCATTCTTATGGAGTTCTACTTTGTACCGGACCTAAATGTATTAACCAAGATTTAATTAAATTTAAAAACCAACATCATATTGAAACCACTAAAATGGAGCTATTATATATATATCTAGATTAGGCTAGTGTCGATTTATGTACTGTTAAATTCCACTTAGTATAGAACTGTTCAAAATGTGTTTCATGAGCTACTGCAGCTGATGAACTCTCAGCATGTATAATTATCCTCATTCTCTGGGGCATAGATGATATCAGATTTCTACAGTAGTGTGAACGAGAGGCTACCAAATCCCAGGTTTCTTAAATTTGTGCCCCTTAGCCATCTTTAGTGCATGCATGTGCAGCATATTGCATTTAGATAGAACAAATAATGAAGGAAATGTTATAATATTCATTTATTAGTGTGTAAAGAAAACAATTAGTGATAGATGGTATGATTTTTTTCAAGAAGATTCACAAAAGCAAGCCCATTTAATGATTTGATTTATTAATGGACGCTCTTTAACATCTGAGGTCACCAGCATCCCATTCAAATCAGGGTGTGAAATGGCCACAAAATTTTGCTCAGAGGCATCTTTTTTCAGGCTTGAGGTTCATTTTTGTGCCGTAAATGTACAACACGGGACCCACGGCTTTACTTCCCTTCTGAAGGAAGACATACTTAGGATTTTTACACCTGAAAAGTCCATCGGTCCTGGCTGGATCAAACCTGCAATCTTGGATTTAGGAAGCAAGTATGGTAACCACTATACCACCAAGACCAACTCTTTGACAATGTGATATTCAGTATTTAATGAGAATGTTGCCACACATTATATCTATTTACATTCTGGTAGTTTGCCACATACCTCATTTGTTTCTAAGGTAATGCAGATTATTAGGTGGTTCGTTTCTAACTAAAATTATTAATTGGATTACTTTGACTCATTCGCACAATGATCTTAATATATGGTTCATTTCCATTAGAACAACAATGGTTTCCAACAAATAATATGCTAAATGACTAGCAATGTATTCAGTATAACACTATATCATAATATAAATGACTACAGAAATAAGTTTCAAGAATGCATTAAAGAGAATTAATTAACTGTACTTGAGCCTCATTAATTAATTGCTTATTGGCTAAATTACTTGCAAAATGTACAATATAACACTATACCATAATATAAAGAGCTACAGAAATAAGTTTCAAGAATGCATTAAAGAGAATTAATTAACTGCGCTTTAGCCTCATTAATTAATTGCTTATTGGCTAAATTACTTGCAAAATGTACAATATAACACTATACCATAATATAAAGGGCTACAGTAATAAGTTTTAAGAATGCATTAAAGAGAATTAATTAAGTGCACTTAAGCCTCATTAATTAATTGCTTATTTGCATACATTTCAATTTTGCAATGAATATGAAATTGTAAATTAAGCACACTGACTTACCATTTGCTAATAGGGTGTAAATGGCAGCTGCCATTTTATAGCTGAACACTTGTGCTGCCAGTTTGACTTTCATTTTGGAAGCCCCTTTAGGCTCCACATGTTGCTGGGTGATATTAGGTAGCAGCCTAAAGAGACTTGGACTTGGCTCATCAAAATATTCAAGGTGCTCTCAACTGTACCATTGGCTCATCTCCAATCTTTTCATATAGTTGCACATCAGAACTTGTGAGCCTATTTCACATGCATTTTAAGAAATGGGTGAATTAAATATTGTCACTATCTCTTTGTCCTCGTATGAAAAGATTGGATTCTCAAAAGTACTGCCTAAAGCTTTCACTGCCTTTACATTGTTGATACCAATGTCACAGACAGTGGTCACAACATGCAGCCCATCATCATTGCAAGCTTTGAGCACTTCTTTTAGTATCTGAACCAGAGCTTCAGCTCTTACTAGACCTTTGCTGAAGTAGAAGGCCAGCAACTGTTTTCATTTCTTATGCAGGCCCTTAGCCATGAATACAAGGGCATGGTTTGCCACTAAATTGGAAACACCCAAAGAGCCCTCGTCTTCATAGCCTAGAATCCTGTCTAATTTGGAGTTGAACTGTACATATTCCCTGAGGGTCATATCATTGACATAAGGGAACAAGTATGATCCAACTTCTCTAGATTAGAAACAATCTGAGAAAGGGTAATGAACATATGGTATTTATACCAGGAAAGAAAGGAATACGGTTAAAGATGGAAAGCAGAGTGCACTTGCTGGTAAAGGGAAAAATAGGATCTAAGGAGTTCATAACCCACAGGGGAATGCTTGTGCAGGGCTAGGGCTTGCAGTTTATTCTGAGCTTGTCCATATTTGACCTTCTGGTACCCTGTTGTTATTTCTCACTTCTCAGTCAAAAACATGGGTCCCAGACATGGACTTGAAAAGAAACTGTACTATTCTTCTTAATTCACTGTCTCTTATCTGATTAATGTGTTCTTTCAAAGTCAATGTCTGGTCATTATACTACTTCTTAAGTTTCTGTATATATTTCCTTTGATTTTCAAATTTTATGAACAATTTTTTTTTTCTTATAGCCATCTCCTTTATTCCAAATATATTAATTTTGCTCAAAACTAAACTCCCTTTTTAATTAAATGTGGTGTATTGTCTGCAAATACACGATAAAACACATTTTCTTCTAGTGAAAAAGAACATTCAAATGGTGTAGCCAAAATATCTGAAACAAGCTCAGAAGAGTTGCAGGAACTAGAGGATTGAGACACACAGGTAGCACAGGAAGGTCTAGAATCAGAATTTGATGGAACTACAGGAGTTAAGGCAGTAGAAAAAGAAGGCACAACACATGTATGTTTAGTACCTCTTATGCAGTCTTCTACAACTGAAAATGTAATATTAGCTGATCTTGGCCCACAACCCTGGATTTCTCGAAGGCACAGCGAATGATTTAAAAATGTGAAACAACAGTTTATCCAAACTGTTTTTCGTCAAAATGTTCAGCACACATATAGGCAGTTTTTCTCTCCTGCAACTGTTTGTTTCCAGAAAAATTGGCTCAAAGCTTATATCTGAAATGAAATATGGGTTATTAAATGCATGTAACACTTATAACACAATAGTAAAATAACATTCTTGTTTTCTTAAATCCCCTAACATGTAAAATGTTAATATTTTAATAAACAGTTTTGAAATGTCTAATTTAAATTGTTCTCTAAATAGTGCTTATCAGTAATAATGCTGTTGTCATTCTTGATAATACTTCCAATTTAATAAAATGTCACTCTAATGATACTTTTGTATGAATTAAGAAAGCACATTTTATTTTACACCATTTTGGGTTCACTGTTATTATTACTATAATTTTTTAGGGAGGAAGGGGAATTAGAAGAAAAATGCTATCCAGTTATAAACTTATAAATTTACGATATACTTTGTGGAACAATTATGTAAAAAAAAATGCTCTTACTCATTTAATACACTTTTGTACAAGACACGTGCACAGCACATTTAAACATATAATTTTAAATATATGTTATTTGATATTGGGTCAATACAGTTTTTCAGTGCAATGTGCATTTTTATCTTCAAGAATCAAGTACAATAGCCATAAGATAAACATGCTGAAAACCACTCTGCGTTTTTCGGGAAACGAAACAGTTTCATTTCCTTATCGTCACTGCTGGTATTACAGCCCACCACTGCGCACGTATTTTTCAGTAAATAACGATACCTTTTTCACTTTGCCTTCTTGTAATGTACAGGTAAACATGAGTCTGTGATTCAAAGCAATCACCCTGATATGAACATGTGATGTAATAAGACACATTTCTTTGTTTCGTAACTGCAAATAACCACTTGAACGTATGAACACGAAAACTTCGTTTCTTGATTAACATAGACACTATTATTTGTGGCCAAGAGTGAGCAAGAGTAAGCAAGTCAGGTCGCCGAGATACGAACAAGAGTGAAACCTTATTTGACCGCCTTGAGGTGCCTTTCCCTTGTTACTTGGTTGTTACACGCACAGTTGGTCAGTCTTTTATAATTCAAAAGGATTTGGATAACATATCTGGTCAAGTGAAATCCTACATATGACCGTGCAATGAATCGCTTCTCTTGGAGACGCTCTGTCTAGTCCCAGACGTTTCAGTTGTTGAAGGCCACAACTTGTATGTTGAACATATCTTGAATTCGTCACGAGGAATAGTTAACAAACACCAATGTGCTCGACAGCATGTCAGACACGGAAGTTTGAGGTTATTTGCCAGAACAAGATGTAACCGCAATATGTCGTGTTCAGGAGTAAAAAGAAGTATTGCCGGCCCGTACCCTTTTCCTCGCCTTTAATAGGGTGGATACAAAGTAATAGATGCTAGGTCCTACATTTCTAGCCCATTGCGGCGTTATCGTTTAGGACACACCCTCATATCATGCAAGAGCGCCATTTCCATATGCTACACCTGTGGGCGGGAAACTCGTGAGCATGCACATCAACTTATCCGTCTGCATAACTGCCTTGGAGCACATCCAGCAACGGGTTTTTTTTTTAAACTTTATATGGTTTATTTACGGACGCTCTTTAACATCTCAGGTCATCAGCGTTCCATTCAAATCAGGGCGTGAAACGGCCGACAAATTTTGCACAGAGGCCTCTTTTTTCAGGCTTGAAGTTCTTTATCGTGCCATAAATGTACAACACGGGATCCACGGCTTTACTTCCCTTCCCATGGAAGCCATACTTAGGACTTTTAGGCCCGAAAAATCCATCGATCCTGGCCGGGATCGAACCCGCGATCTTGGCTTTAGGAGGCAAGTATTGTTACCACTGCACCACCTGGACCGACTCCAGCAACGTCTCGCGACTATCCCATCTTTCGATAAGAACGTTCTATCCAGGAGCTCCGAATCAAAAAAAAGCTTTCCTTCACTGAGGCTCGCCAACCGTTACTCCTGAAGACGGATAGCCGCCGCACCGGTACCAAAAAAAAAAAAAAAAAGAGGCAGCAGTAAGCAGACTTGCGATTTGGTATTCACCGCCTCCTCTGCAGTGATGATTTCTAAGCCACGTTCCACCAGCAAGATGGCGCCTGTGGTGTTTAACGTACAGCCAATTAATTTTAAGAAGACCTACAAAAGAATGATTTCTTAAAATCTTCCACTGACCAAAGTAAAAGCATGAAAACTTAGAGCCCCTCTCGGAGGACAAGCACCCACTTAGTTCCGGGAAGCAAACCTCGATGGCCACCTTCACCGCCTATACCGATGGGTACTCTCTTCCAAATACTGGAAGCGAAGGTCTCTTCTGAAGAGCTCATGCAGCAGGATATCCCTGCCCCTAAAAAAACGCCCAGTCCCACAAGTCGTTAAAATGACTGGTTCATTCCCCCCCCCCCTTCCAGGCAATAGGTGCATTTCCCTCTTAACCGCTTACCCCAACCACATTCACAATGTCTACCCTAATATGAAATGTACGTGTAGTACGTATGCGTAGAACGGAGCTGAAGTTATTGATGAAGTTCACTTATTCTCCTTTAATTTGTTTGCAGTAGTCCAAGCTCGCCCTCAGAACTCCTTTGTCCTCCTGGTTACTTTTCGGCGTGTTTTGATGTTCCACCAGGTGATGGCATTCCCGCTCATGGCAGAGTTTTAGTCCGAGATGACGTGTCCGGTGCCGTTGCAGTCGCAACTACAGGCTGCAGTTCTTAATGTCACTTTTTCTGGACTTGTATGTGCTCTTAGCACCATTTACTTACTTTCTTCTTGTGATGTCCCACTGTCGAATCTTGAGTATCTCCTCCCCCAGTTACAGCTTCCTTTTTTATTACTACTGGAGAATGTTAATGCGCACTATCCCCCATGGGGCACTTCAAGAGAGTGGGCGAGGGGCAGTATAGTTGCCGATTCTTGGCTCGCCACAGTCTGTCTCTTTCGAGCACTGGAGAGCCTGCTTTTCTTTCCGACTCACAAACAGCTTTTCACATCTCGATTTATCTATCTGTTCTGCTCCTCTTTCAGTACATCTGTTATGGTATCCTCCCGGACATTTACTCCAGCGATAATTGTCCATGAAGATAAATATCTTGTCTCTCATGTACATCCACAGCGCGCACAAAATTGACTCCTCGATAAGGCGAATTGGAGCCTTTTCCGTTCTCTGGTCGTGCTCTTCGCTCTGTTGGCGACATAGCCTAGCACCTCGAGACCGTTATTTTTTCTGCCGCAGAACAAACTATTTTCGGTCGTCTTCCCAACCCCGACGCCTCGCATTTCCTTGGTGAACCGATGACTGGACGCAGTGCTTACACGCCGAGGTGCTCTTCAAGTATTTCGTTGCTATCCTACTCTGGAGAATATAATTCTCTATGAGCGGCTGTGCGCCAGTTGCCGCCGAGTACTGAAGAATAGCAAGAAGGCGTCTTGGGATGCTTTCGTTTTAACCACTCAATGCCTTCATTATTGTGTTGCAGGTAGGCCTTGTTATTCACCCATATTCTGCCTTAAAGTTATAGAATCGTGTTATTTATTCCCTTGATGACATTGCCAACATTCTAGGGAGCACTTTTGACATGGTATCGAGCTGCGCTAACACCCCACCTGCGTTTCTCACGCTGAAGTCGCTGATCTCTATCTAAGAATTTCTCCTTTGCCTCCGACAATCGAGAGTATTATAATGTCCTATTTACCACCCGCAAGCGGAAGCTTTTCTTCTGGACATTGCGCTCCAGGACCAAATGATGGACATGTTGCTACCGAAACCTGGAAAGGACCCTCACCTTCCTTTCATAGCCCGTTTGTAAAGTGATGGATCGCATGATTAATGGACGATATATGTGGTGACTAGAATTGAACATCTTCTGACCAACGTTCAAAGCTGTTTCCTTCGGTACCGCTCCTCCAACACTCATTTGGTGTCGATTTCGATCCATTTTATGGACACATTTCTGCAAAGGTGCCAAACCGTTCCCGTTTTCTTTGATCTTAAGAAGCCTATGATACCTGTTGGTGAAACGGTATCATTCGTATGTTCATATGGCATATTCGCAATTGGGTTGGTGTTTTTATGTCGATTATTAAAGTAGGTTGGGTTCTGTTTTGTCTTCTCGTTTTATTCAAAAGAAATTAGAACCTTAGGACTTGGTGCTCAGTGTCACACTCTTTGCCATTGCTATCAGTTCTGTTATGGAGTGTCTACCATCAGGAATTTTTATAGTTGTTCGTCTGTGACCTTACAATTTTTCTTTCTTCTCAGTGTACCTAGCTGTTGAAATGCCACGTCGAATGCTACCTCAATCGTCTCTGTGCTTGGGGTGTGAACCACAGCTTCTGTTTTTTTCTTCTGAGAAGACCATCTCTTACCACAAGTATTATTCCTCGCCTTCTCTCCATCTTGGCCCACTGCTCGGCATTCCACATATAAGCCTTTCATTAGAACCTTACTTAACATATACGGTCCTCAGTTGTTGGCTCCAAGATCCCTCTGGTATAAGTTTTGAGAACTTTTAAGGAGTCTGGGCATCAAATTGCGTGATATTTTCCCACCAAGGAAGCTCATTATCCCTCTTGTCTGCTCACAGAGGCCCTGATTCATTTTGGGTTAAGGTCCTATCTAAAGTCTAGGACTGTGCTCACTTTGTCAGCATTTTAGTGTGATATTGTCTTCATATGAGGGATGTGATTTTAAGTATACAGATGAGTCAGATGGTAAGCATGGAATGTACCTTCATTTTTAATGGATTCAGTTTTACATTTGGCGTTAACTCATCAAAAACTGTATTTATGGCAGAACTTTATGTGCTTTATCAAGTAATTTTATATTTATCTGCACAGCACCTGAGAAACTCAGTGATTTGTTCTTATATCCTGAGGTTTCTTTAGAGCCTTCATAAACTGTACATTTTGCATCCACTTGTATAGAAGATCTAGAATGCAGTTAATGCTCTGGATGATGCAGGCATGAGCATCACACTGCCATGGATTCCTGGACATGTGGGCATATCCATAAATGAGTTCGCTGATATCACAGCAAAATTGTCTCTTTTAGCTCATGCTACAATCCTTAGGTGTGTTTACTCGGAGAATTTTAGTGCCAGTTTACATTTTAAGGGTAAACTTACTCAAATTTGCCTGCATTGTGGCCATCCTTTACAGTGTGCCACATTTTAATTCAATGTAGCCAGCTGACTCCTCTTTGGGTTTCAGTGTCCTTGCCTATAGCTCTTGTAGATATTTTAGCGGATGAGGTCATTTCTGTTGAGTGCATGCTCCATTTTGTTTGTCTTTGTGGCGGAAGGTATGATTTTCATTTTATATGTGATGGTTTCCTTTTTTAGAGCATTTTAAACCAATTTTAACTTCAGCTTTTTCTGGTTAATTTTTTTAATATGAAATTTTTTGCATTTTTTCCCATATTTTTTTGCTTTTAATGGCCAACCTGCTGTTATTTTAGTTTATTACTGTGCATTGTTTAAGTGTGGGTAATTCTATTTTACAATAAATACCAGCTTAAACATTATCATCATCAGCATCGTCGTCATCATCATCATCATCATTGTTGTTGTTGGGGGCAAATGACCTTTGTAGTTGTGGACCCTAAAACCATATTCATCATCATTTTCTCATCACCATGGGTTTCAGGTAATGCTGGCCTTAAAGTTAACTTCTTTTGGACAGAGGAAGAATTTAAGCTGCAGCTATTTGCATATTATCAGATAATATTAGAGTTTAAAGTTAGCAGCATGTATGGTAAAAGTTAAAAAATAAAGAAAAAAAGAGACCATCTTGACTGGATATTCTTCATACATAATTTTCCTAATATGTATGAAAAATTAAGTGCTTATGTTAAGAAGTTTTACTATATTTTCATGCCTCAAGAAAAGAATTGGCATCATCTTAAAGCCATTCTAGGCATTAATCTTAACAACCCTTTATTAATTATTAATCTACCAAATTTTCTGTTCACAAGATTAGAAAAGTTCTGTCCTTGGTAGGTAAGTTGACATCTGCAGAGAGAGAGTGCAATATTTCTATCATATATTTTAGGAGTGCTTCTGCTTAATTTTTTTTACCAATGTTAATCTTCCCTAGACAGAAGATGAAACCCACTACAGATGCACCACTAATGAGGACAATTGAGTAGTTCAGCCAAACAAATGGATCAAGGAGAGAACCTTTCTTTCATGGCTGTCATGCTTCATGAACTGTGATCATTCTGTGAAAGCATTCAATTTCTTCTTTTTTAGATAAGCATAATAGGCACAAAGAACTGAAGATAATTCCTAGGCTTGTTCACTTCATGTCCACATGCTGTCATTAACACCCCACGGATCACAAATTCCAGCTAGTTTAAGTGTATTGCAAGACAACTGAATTGTCTGGTGCTACCTACTAGTTTTCAAGCTGTAAAAACTGCACATTTAAAGTTCTTTCTTTGCATATCGTAATTGCTGATTATCAAACCTGTGACTATGTTCTACAATACCTAAAGAATAACACGTTTTGTTGTTAGTAATATGCTTTCCAATAAAATACTACACATCAGAATCCTGAACCCAACTATCTTAATTCTGTATATGAATTCATTAAAACTTATCTAAAGGCAGCTGTGAAGTGAATTCTTTCAGCATGTCAATTTTTAATCTATGTTCAGATTAACACAATTTTTTTTAAAGCAGTAATGCACATTCTGCCTTTCTGTAGATGAATACAGCTAATTGTTTGTTCTTTACATAATGAATATAATGTATAGAGAACTCTGCCTCAGAGATGCACGAGCAGGAAGTAGACATAAATATAAAGGTCTGTTATAATGCATTGCATAGTTCAAAATGTTATTATGGCTGGGTTAATAGCCATAACTTATAAGTAATATAATTTGGTCTAAGCTACTAAAATATTTATGACTTTCCAAACATTTGAATTTGTTTTTTTGAAATTGTTATGTCCCGTATTAAGAATATATGCAGTTGCAGTATGGTGATAAAGGTACAGCTTTAGCTTTAGCTGGTAGTTTTAAGAAAGAAAATTTTCATGAAAAAAAGCTAAATAAAGCAGTAATAAAGTTTGCCACTGAAAATTGTTTGGTTTAGAAATAACTGCTAAAAAAAACCCATATTCTCTTTACATGACTGCATAATGGCCAGGATAGTAATAAGCTAACTTAAAACTGAATTGTCCATAGTTTGTTTTTTCTGCAAATGCCTCAGTTTCTTTGCATTAGCTGTAGATATCATTACGAAACTACTACAATGTAACTATTCTGAAGTTCTGCAAATGTTAATTTATAAAATTTTCAAAATATTTAAGTAATTTTTTAAGACAACTTTAATGGTTGTGGTAGTAATGGAGACAGAGATTGATGTTATATCAGATTTTTCCTTCCCATGTGGCACTGGCAGACTCTCAAGCATTTCATTTTTCACTTTGCAAGAGGAGCATAGGAAAGACACGGATCTGTAAGAGTTCAGATTTCAGTCTTCAGTTTATGTCTGTCTGTCTTGAAATATAAAATTAGGGCTTCAGAACTTTGGAGCAAGTTCAAGGTGGGTCAAATTATTTTCCTTTTTTATCATTGTAATTATTTAGCCATTGTAGTCATACTGTTTTACATAAGTCTGTGCTTGTGTTTCCTATCTTTAATGGTTGTTCATCATTTGATAGAAGTTTATTTTCATTGGGTTTACAGCTAACTCTTTTTATACTGCTTTTCAATTTTAATTTTGGACCTTATACCTTTCTTCTTACTTTGTCAAAAGATCATAACTGAAATAGATATTTAAAATTTTTTTAAAAATTTTGACTATATTAAAATACATAATTTAAAAGCCCATCAATCAGGTTAAGATGAATGACAGAAACATGCCTTTAAAATATGGCAGTCATATTATTTAGAGATGTTGAGAAAATGGTTCATCAATTGACATAGAACTACACTAACCCACTAACAAGGAAATGTGATCAGTTTTGTTGAAATTGTAGGTGCATTTCTCATAGGTCTAAAGAAAACTAAAAATAAGTAAATTTGCTAACAGTTCCATGATTGTCATTAAACATGTACTCCGGATTGTTAAGCTATTTTCTGAAAGTTTTCCCTAGTTTACAAATTAAGTTGCAGCAACTAAATGTGTTACTTCTATTGTATGTATTTAACATAAGAAATATACTTTGTAATTATCTAGGAAAAGAGTAATTGCGTAACAATAAACACCTGATTCCAAAGAATTGAATAAATTTTTTTTTAAACTATACTGACTTTTTTTTTTAATTTACAGTCTCATTTGCAAATTCAATAGGCAAGTTTTGAATTGGGTAACTTATTAATTTACTAATTGATTCCAGCTGTATTGTTAAGTACCAAAACATTATTCTCTTACTGATTCAGCAAAAAGCTCAACTTAAATTTTTGTTGCTGATTTAATCAGAGAGAATGAAGACATTGGCAGATCTTGGTCCTTATACATTAACATTTATTTCCTGAAAAAATTAAGAATTTCTACTTAGAGAACCCTGTGACATACTTAAATCACTTGTACCATATTTTCATTATAGTTATAGCACCTATTCAACGTAACAGTGCTTTACAGGTTACATGTTGGAGCAAATGACATTAATTGTATTCTGGTATCTGCTAATGCTATAGGTTGACTATTTCCTTCTTATGAACAGAAAAATATCTTAAAATATAGCCAATCCAAACAAGAGCTTGCAGGGTTAAGGCACCAGATGTTTTATCTTAGTATACTAAACTGACAGAAGGTCTTGGCAAGTATAACAAACTATAGGAAGGAGCTTGTGGGTAGACACATGTTAGTATATATTTTGTTGCAATCTTGTTTTTGGGATCTTCTTTGACAACTAAATGTGACATGATGAGATTTTAACAACAATAACCATCATCATCATCATCATCATCATCATCATCATCAAGTTAAGCAGCTTGCTGCTATAAACCTAGTCAATACATTGTATGTTAAACCTAATATAGGGTCATACAAAAATAAAACATTGCACAGGTAAGAGGAATGTTCAATAAAGAATGATCCTTTTTTTTCTTTTCTTCCCCCTCTTTTTTCTTTCTTTCTTCCAACATAGCTATACCCATCCTCATAATTTTGATGATCTTTCTCAAAGTAGTCCCAATTAGGTGCAGTGCATATGTCACAGCATTTCTGTCGGTATTAGAACATGTTGGAAGTAATTTTTGACAGGTCCTTCAGAATCTCCTCTACAATCTTCACCACTGCTTCTGATGTTTAAAAATGCCTTCCAAGAAAATGTTTCTCCTTTGGAGAAAAAAAATGAAGTCACACATGGCTAGATCTGGATTATAGGGAGAGTGAGGGACATACTTTATATGATTTTGGTGAGATATTAAGCAACAGCATTGGGATGTGCAGCCATGCATTATCATGGTGCAGCATCCACCATGTTGCATGGAAATGTAGTCTTTTGCATGCGATATGGCCATGCAGAGTTTTCAGGATATCTCTGTAGCATTTCCCAGTAGCAGTTGGATATTACAAGCTGGTAAATCATTTTCCTTAAATATTGATAAATAAGATGACCCTAACTTTCACAGCAGAAGCAACCACTTTTGTTCTTTTTTGGTGTTGGTATGATGGAAATTTTACTGAAGAGCTTTGCTGATGAATTAGCCAAGTTTCATTAGCAGTGATTACCACTGAAAGTAACTCATCTTGTAACATCATCTTCAAATGCATGCAAACCTTCATGTAAATGGCCTTTTGTTTGGGAATCAGCAGTCTTGAAACCCACTAAGCACAAACATGTCTCATGTGCAACTTTTCAATTACCAAAGTGTGGGTGGCACCCAGTGAAATGTTTAAAATTTCTGAAATTGTTCTTAATGTTATTCAATGACAGCAGCAATGTTAAAGTTTTCTTTCGTTAGAGCACAAACTGGAGTGCTATGTCCACCTTTCTTTGAAATTGATTGCCTCCCCTCTCTAAACATTTTAAACCATCTTTGAGCTGTGATATAGGGAAGAATGAACTCTCCATAGACCTCCTGTAATATTACATACACCTGAGCTGAAGTTTTGTTGAGATGAAAGCAGAATTTCAGAGCAGCATACCACTTATTGTGTGTTGCCTTCATTTTCCTGTAAGTAGAACTAAACATGTCTCAACTTGCACATTTCTCACAGGTGGGAATCAGAAATACAATAATGAAACTATTACCACATATTCATTATGCATTAAGCTAGCAAAATATTGTAAAGTTAAATTTTGGCATGAGAAATTATACTTCTAAAAATTATGATAATTCTTTTTTGAACAACCCTCATATAATTTGATTGATTTAGTGCACTTACTCGAATAATGAATGGTTGCTTCTCAGAAACAAAGACCACTTCATGCTTCCAAACATAAGCAAAATTGCAGGCAGTCTCCTACAAGCAATGTTGTTATAGTACTTTCATAATGTGATTGCAAGTAGTATTGGCATAAGTCAGCCTTCAATGATAAATTTGTTTCTTCAAGAAAGCCATATAAGTTTATCATTTTCTTCATTAAAATCAGAAATGTAAAAAGTATTGCATTTTCAATTGATTAAACAGAATCAAGTGAGCATGTGTTTTCTAATATGAAAAGATATACAAAAGAACAGTGTTCACATTCCAATCTCAAAGTTTCCAAGCAGTTCAAGGCATTACTTGGTAGATTACATGTTTGAGATAATGTGTGTTCAAATCTGGCACAATTTTTACACTTTTTTTTTTTAATTTTTTTCTTGTTTGCATGCCCAGTTACTCAGTATAGAGTTAAATTTTAAATGTAAGAAGAGCAAGAATTAATGCTTGTAGCTTTAAAATGTGTATTGCTGCCTTAAGACCTTTCCACTGTGGCCCTAAGAAATAAATGTTTACATTTGGACATGGTTTGGTACTATTAAAATTAAAATAAACAAGCAAAACATAAAAATAAATAAATGCTCAGTCCAATATTCCTCATGCTCAAAAAGCTTAATAATTCCTCTCTGCATTGAGTCTACCAGCCTGCAAAAATAATTTGGCCTTCCTACGAGGGAATTTCATGCATCTTTAACCCTAAGCCATAGCTCACAGACGTCCTGGAAGGTGGAAAAGGGGAATTTTGAATTCTCTTCTTTATTTCTGCTCAAACTTTCTCAATAGGTTTTAGAGGGTAAGGTATCAGTAAGATAATCTGCTTGTCTATCAAACAAAGCTAAAGTACCTTTGACATGTAAATGCTATGTTTATCATACAGAAACATGATTCTCCATAGGAATACATTTATCTGGCAGATGGGACTAAAATGAGTTCCAAAAAGTCGTGGTTAGTCAAAATGTTTAACCTTCTGTTCAAGGCATCCAGAACCTTCAAATGAAATCATGCCCCAACTTGAGACGCTATTGCGATCATTGTGATCACGATAGCCACTTAACATCTGTCATATTGTTGACCATGTGGTCAATATATGCACACTGGCCCATTATACGACGACATTATAGATTCATCTTTGAAGATTACTCTCCATCATTTGCTGTTCCTAGCGTCGATGGCATATGCAAGATGATCCACAAGGTGTTCATCATACAGAAACTCCTTACAAACAGCTAATAGTTGCCTAAAACAAACTCTCTACAGTGATTCCTTATGGTATGTAAACAACCTGAAAAGTGACAAGTGGGCTTCAATTGTGCAGTCTTCTTTCTACCTCTACCCAAAGACATTCATCATCCTCCCAAAGAGAAAGTCTTACGAATTGTACTATGTCACTTTTCTACCTGTCCAATCCAATCTAGGCATTTCAACCCACTGTGGGGCTTAACCTCCCTTAGTTTTTGCCTCCATTCATTCCTGCCTAAGGCTTTTTTTCTCCATATCCTTATTTACAACAGTTGTGATGTTGCAGTTACAGTTATGTTGGTCATGGTGGCCTAGTGGTAACCATACTTGCCTTGTAGATCTAAGATCTTGGGTTTCAATCCTGGCCAGGGTTAATGGATTTTTTCAGACGTAAAGATTCTAAGAATGGCTTCCTTCGGAAAGCAAGTAAAACCGTGGTCCCATGTCGTAGATTTACGGCATGTAAAAGAACCTCAAGCCTGAAAGAAGGGGCCATTGAGTAAATATAACGGCCGTTTCATAACCTGAATTGAATGGGATGCTAATGACCTGAGATGTTAAAGGGCGTCCTTAAATAAACTAATTCAACAATCCCTCCTTACCACATTTTCACATCTATTTCTTGGCGCTCCTTGGCATAGAATTTACAATGTAATATCTTCTTAGGTATAAATTTATATGTTATTCTTATCACCTGTCCAGCCCATCCAAGTCTTCTGATCTTTATTTCTTTTACTATGTCCATTTTCTTGTATTCGCCCATACATCTTCCTGAAAATGTTCATTTCAAAAACTGCTAGCATGACCTCTGTTATTAAGAATAGCATCCAACATTCACATGCATGCATCAGAACAGGTTTAATTAGTGTTTTATATAATCTTGTCTTAGTCTATTGACTTATTTTTTATTTTTGAAAAAATTATGAAAGGAGTAATATGCCTTATTCACACTCCTAATTCTGGTCTTGATTTTTTTACTTTCATCATTATTTTGGTCTGCAATTGTACCCAGATATTTAAAATGGTACACCACTTCTAGCTGATCACTTCCTGGTGTCCATTTTCCATTATTTCTTTTATTTTTCATACTTTGTATCATTATTTTAAGTTTTTTCTCTATTAATGTTTTCTGCATTCCACCTTTACCTCATTGTACAATTCCATTGCAGCAGTTTTTGTTCCTCCAATAATGTTAATATCATTGGCATATGCTATTAATTAATCTGTACTGTATTCTATAGTTAATATCTACATTTATTTGTCTTATTTTATATTCCAGTATTAAATTAAATAACACTGGTGCTAAGCCATCTCCTTGTTTGAGCCCTTCCTATTATAATACTTCCAGTTAAACTGTTCCAGTTTTCACATGTGCTGTTATATTTTCAATTGTGACCTGTATTAGTTTTGTCAATTTATTTCGGATTAAAAAATATTTCAAAATTTGAAACATTCTCTTACAATTTATACAGCCATATGTTATGGAAGTCTATAATGATCTGATAGATTTACATATCATATTCTTAATTTTTCTGTAGAATTTGTCTAAGGGTAACCATTTGATCTAATGTCAGTCTTCCTGCTCTGAACTCTGTCTAATATTCCCTAATAATTTCTTTTACATATTGTGTAAATCTGTGATTCATTATATTTTTAAAATCCTGTATCCTGTGCAGAGTATGGATATACCTCAGTAGTTCTTGCATTCCAAATTTTCTTCCTTGTTTTTATACATTGGTGTTATTACATTTATCTTCAGTCATTTGGTAATTTTTCTTATCGACACATTTTCTGTATAATTATATTATCTATTCTAAAAAGATATATTATTATGCATTTTTTGTATTGCTATCTATATATCTGTCATATCTGGGGGTTCCACCATGCTATCTTGTTCCTCTACTGTATTCTGCCCTCATCTTTCATCCCCAGTAATCATTCAATTTTCCTTGCAGCAACTCTTGAAAATATGTTTTCCATTTTGTTGTATCTCCATATCCTTGAACAGTAAAAGTCCAGAGGTTTATAACCTCCTTTCATATGATCAGTTTCTTTAATGCCTTTTCTCAAAGTGTTATTTTTCAAATCTTCCTCTATTTGTCTCATTTTTCCTTCCATATAACCTCTCTTCTTCCTGTAGCATGTTTTACTGGCCTATTTCCTCCAGTTCTCATATGTCAGTCTTTTGGTTCTTGGTCTATTCAACCATATTTTATATGCTTCATTTTTTGTTTAACAAGTTCCATACATTCTGGATCAAACCAGCCCTTTTCTGTTGATTTACCTTGCATTCCTAGCATTTCTATGGTAATCCCTCCTCTGCTATACTTTGATAATTTACTTCTAATATCTGAGTCTGAGTTTATTTTAATAAATTTCACTTATTATTGAATCTTGAAGTTCTTCTACATAATCCTTTCCAGTCTATTGGTTTTTGTATTTTTGGTATATATTAGAGTCCATCTAATTCTAGATTTTACTAAATAATTTTTCTACCATCGATCTTCCCTATATTGCTGAGCCCAATGCCTCCCTGTTTGTTCCAGTATGCCATGTCTGCAAACCACTTTAGATGGTGAAAACCCTGCATTAATCAAAGCTAATATATTGGAATGTCTGTCCACCAAGGCAGCAATATCTCAATTAAAAGAGAACATGTCAACAGCAAGCAGTCCTGAGAGTCAAAAGAGTATGCTTTAGTTCAGCCAATCACTGAGAGTGATAGTAGTGTGCCATAGCACATGATCTGAGTGGCTTGTTCTAGAGTAGAATAAAAGAAATGATACAAGCACTCATAGCACTGAACCAAACCTGCATTCTGGTCATTTTAATACTGGTGTAGAAAGTATTATAAATATACCAAATAAGTTTTTTATGTAGTAAGACATGCATATATATTATGACTAAAAAGAAGCATTTTATTTTAATGAAATGAACAATCATTCATTTTTGTTCTTAATCAGTGGAAGGATGTTAGCATCAAAAGAAAGATGTAATATTTATGTATAATTTTTTTAAAATGATACTTTATAATTAATTTTAGACAAATTATATTGTTCATAAAAACAAAGAGAATGGAAAAATGTATAAAAAAAATATGAGGTTCAGGTGTAAAAAGAAGATGTGATATTCAAGCTTGCATAGTTTCAAACATCACATTCCATTTGAGTCAACTAAGCCACTAGGCCATAGGTGCATCTACCTATAGGCTTGCTATAGGGAGTACTAGTGTCTTCTTTAAACATGTAGTTACTCTTCCTCTGAAATCCATCATCTGTAGGGACCTTGATTTGAAGGAGACTTAGTCATATTTTGCCATCCAAGAATGTAGCAATTCCTTCTTTGAGTAAGTGTACATAGTATTTACATGCTTAGGATGCACATCTATTCACACATTTAAATGTAAGATAAGTACAAACAGATGTAACTAGATTCAGATACTAATGTTTACAATAAATATAAATTATGATCTATTTATTAAACAATTTTTGGATATTTATACATACCAAATAAAATTAGCTTGCAGAATACAATAAGTAGAGAGCATCACAAAATAAAAACAAGTATACTATTATAAATGCTGCTACAGTTTTAACATAAATTTGGCTGATAATTTTTCCATTTATAATCTTCATATTCTTTGATACTGTAAAAAGTCATGTCCTTTAATTACTTTTCCTAACAGGTTTTAATCTGTTTTAAAGATATGAGTTGTACACTATGAGGCAATTTTTTAAAATGTTTAGGGCCTATATTGATGGTACAAAAATTACAATTAAACTAAAATATCGTTATATACATTATTAATATTGCATTTTATTCTCAAGATCAAGATTCCCACAGCGTTAATCTAAACACTGTTTCCTACCTCCTTAACCCCCAGGTTGTATGGTTATAAGAAACCTCTTATTAATTGATATCATTGTATGATTCAGTTGAACGACACACTCTTAAAGCTTCACATACGTTTATGAAAAGTAAGTGAAGCTTTAAGAGTGTGTAGTTCAACTGAATCATACAATGATATCAATTAATATGATTAGCTTCACTGTGCAAGTTCCAATTTACATTTAAGAAACCTCTTATTCTTTCCTTCTTTATTTATCTTCTTTTTCTTTCTTTTTATTTTGATTCCACTACTCTTTAACTTTTCCCAGAATTTCCCATTTTCAGCATGCTTTCTATACCTTTATTTCTGAACATGTTTATCACCACCATATCTTCCTGTAAATTATCCCCTTTATTATCCCAAACTTCCCCCCCACCTTTTAACCATATCACATTCGAATAAATAATGGGACACACTAACTACTCCCCCACACATTTTACATACTTCATTGTCACTTCCTGTATATCCTTTCATGAGTATTACTCCTGTATGCATCCATGCCCAACTGCATCCTACGCATTTGATCACAAATATCAATATACTTCTTTCATCCCCAATTCTGTTTAATTCTTTTATATACAACCAAAGGAGATTTACCTTCTAAACTAGCCCATATCTCTTATATTTCAAATCTTCTATCCCCTGTCTAACCATCTTCCAGAATCCATTCTCATTAATTTCACCCATTCTCCATATATTCCCAAAACCTATATCTTCTAATACCTTCCCCACCTCCCAATACCAATTCTTCCTTCCCAAGACCTCTTTTTGATATATAAGACATTCCATACCAATATTTCATTACTCTATAATTATACCTTTCCTCCGTATCCTTCCTTATTCTAACACACTAACTTTCCCCAGAGAACTTTTAGGTAATCCCAAAACTTCCCTACAAAACATTCTATGAGCCATATCTACCTTCCTCCACCCCTCTTCGACTCCCCAAATTTCCACTGCATACAACATCCTGGTTTCTACCACTGCCTCATATACTCTCTCCAACAATTTCATAGATAATTTTGGGATCTTAACAAACTTATTCTAACAGCTGTTATTGCCTGTTTTCCTTTAACTTGCACACATTTTGTCTGTGCCTCCACTGCCACAGGTGGCCAAGGTCGTTATGGGCGGACTGTGAGTGGGAGGTGTGGGTTCGAATACTGCCAGGACTGTCCTCCCTGATTGAGGTTTTTTCCAGGTTTTCCTCAGTCCTCATAAATGGCAAATGCTGGGGAGGTACCCTAAACTTAGGCCTGGAACATTTCCTTCCTTAAAAATAAATCCTTTCCCAATGTATCATTTCATCTCATGTATCAGTGTCCATCACCTGTGGTACCTCTGTAGCAAAAACGGGCGTTAAACACCATTCTTTCATTCATTCATTCTGTGCCTCCCATCTTCTATTACTTCCAAATCTCACCCCAAAATAATCAAACTCCTTCACTACTTCCAATATCTTACCAGGATTACCATTTCGCATCTTTCCTTAATTTTGTACCTTTTTTTTTTTTTTTTATCATTTATCATTAAGCCCCACTTTGCACAATAATTACTTATCTCATCAATACCCCCCTAGAGTCCTATCACCATAATTGCTCCTATTTTAAGATCATCAGTCAAAAGCAACCCTTGTATTTCCCTCTTGCCAACTACCATACAATGTCTATTTTTTTCCCTCTAATCCTTTCGAGAATATCATCTATAAATAAATTAAAAATTATTGGTCTTAATTCACACCGTTGTCTCAATCCAATTTTTTGGTTGTATACTATGTAATTCTATTTCTTATCATACCTAACACCGAATCTGTTTCCTTCATAAAGTCTTTATGATCCCAGCACAAACTCATTACTCACTTCTATACTTTTTAGCTTATAAGCCAAGGCATCCCTATTTATTGTATCAAATGCTTTTTCAAAATCTGCAAGAAAATATACACTTTTCCCTTTTTATTTCTCAAATATTTATCCAACATAATCCACATTATCTTTATATAGTCTAATTTTCTCCTACCTTTTCTGAAACCTGCCTGGAACTCCGAGAGTTTACCTTCCTTCTCTGCCCATTCATGCAGTCTTCCAGCCAATATACCCATATATATCTTCCCCCAGTATGGATAACAGACTAATTCTTCTATAATTATTTGGCTTATTGATATCTCCTTTTAATTTATATAAGGGTACGATCATACTCACTTTTCAGGACTTAGTATTACCTTCCTCTCCATTATTTTATTTAATATTTCATTTAAAAATCTAATACCTCCCTCAATTTTTACAAATGCTTTCCAGAGCTACCCTGGAATTCCATCCACTCCTGCTGCCTTATTCCTTTTCAGTGTTTTAATCTGCTCTCCTATCGCTTTCATACTAAATTTTTTATCCAAACATTCTACTCTATTTACAACACTACTACATTCTATATCATACTTTCCTACCCTCCCAACTCCTATCAAGCCCCTAAAGTAATTAGCCCATTCCTTCGGCATTATTTTATTCCCTTCCCTTTTCTTTCTGTATATCTCCTTTACTACTGCCCATATGTATTTACTATCTTTAACAACTAATGCTTCCTTAATTTTCTCACTCATTTTCCACTGCCACTATTCCCTTTTTTCTTTTATTAACATTTATAACTTTTTTTTTAATTTTATTTATTTATTTATTTTAATGTTTGCCTATCTTCCTCCTTTTCCAATCTTCTCCACCTAACTAATTCTTTAGATAGATCTGCGACCTTGTATTTACACGGGTCCCTAATGCACCATGTTCTCTGAAACGAACTACCGTGAAGCCCAAGCAGGTAGTGTTTAATGCCCCGGAAATTAAATTCAAGACCGCTTATACTAGGACTGACTTTATGAAGAGGATAAGTGAAAGAGCCCTTCTCCTCGGAGATCTCACTCCCATGATGGGAGCAAGTCTGCTAGGGGTCGCCGTCACCGCTTATTTCCACATCCAACCGATTCCAGGTGTTGGAATCGGTGAATGCTTCTCAGAGAGAGAGCCCTCCCTTGAGGAGGTCATGGAGCAGGATGTGCCTGTTCTTGGAAAACCACCTAGTCCCACGCGACTGAAGAAAGGACGGTTGATTCGTTCTGGACCGACTAAGAAGTATGGTGGTATTTTTTTTTTTTTTTATTTTATCTTAACTATGGCTATCCTTTCTTGGAATATGCGTGGGCTCCGCAGCCAAAGACTTGATCTGTGGTTACTTTTACTTTTGACTCTCCGCTTGCGTCTCTAATAAACTAAGCTTCGACCACAGGATGCTTTTACTTTACGCGGTACTCATCATTGAGCTACGATCTTCCTCCCGAAGACTGCACTCCCGCGCACGGCGGAATTTTATTTCTCATCAGAGATGACGTGTATGTGTTTAGTTGTTCACTAAACCTTCCGACTTATAGGCTGCTGCAGCTACAGTTTTCTTTTCTGGCCTTAATTTTACAGTTTGCACTCTTTACCTACCTCCATCTGCTACTGTCGCCGTGACTGATTTCGAGGACCTCAGCTACCACTCCCTGTCCTACTTTTGGGAGATTTTAATGCGCATCATCCCCTGTGGGGTTCTACCACCGAATGTGCCAGGGGTAGCATTTTGGCAATTATTCTGGATCGCCACCATCTTACTCTGCCCAACACTGGTCAACCCACTTTTCTTTCTGACAGTTCTCACATTTTTTCTCATTTAGACTTATCTTTCTGTTCTGCTTCGCTTACCTAAACCTGGAAAAGATCCACAACTTCCTTCCAGCTGCCGTCCGATTTCCCTCACCAGCTGCGTCTGCAAGGTGATGGAACGCATGATTAATGGGCGGCTTATGTGGTGGTTAGAGTCGAGGCACTTATTAACGAACGTCCAGTGCGGTTTTCGGCGTCATCGCTCCTCTGTCGACCATTTTGTGTGTCTTTCCACCCACTAATGGACGGTTTTGTACGGCAGTGCCAAACGATCGCCGTTTTCTTTGGTATGGAGAAAGCCTATGACACTTGTTGGAGAAGCGGTATCCTTCGAAGCTTCATGATTGGCATATATGATGAGGTATGTTTGTTTTTATTCAGGCGTTTATGAAAGACCGGCTTTTTAATGTTCACGTGGAATCAGTTTTATCATCTACTTTTATTCAAGAGAACGGTGTACCTCAGGGCTCGATACTTAGTTGCACACTGTTTGCCACCGCTATCAATTCAAGCAATGAGTGTTTACCGCCAGGAATCCAATCGTCTTTGTTCGTTGACGATTTTGCTATCTTTTTTTTTTTCCTCTCGGAGAACTTGTCTTTTGGAACGCCGCCTCCAATGCTGTCTCGACCGTCTTTACGCTTGGAGTGTAAACCACGGGTTGCGTTTCTCCGCAGAGAAGACCGTATGCATGAACTTTTGGCGTCATAAGGAGTATCCTCCACCATCTTTCCATCTTGGACCAGACGCTCTCTCTTTCGCAGACGAAGTTAGGTTCCTTGGCTTGGTATTTGATAGAAAATTATGCTGGTCATCGCATATAGCACAACTCAAAGGCAAGTGTGAACGTTCTTATTGTATTTTACGTGTTTTAAGTGGCACATCATGGGGAGCTGACCGGACTGTTCTTTTACGTCTATACCGCTCTTTAATCCGGTCCAAACTGAATTATGGCTGTGTTGTTTATGGCCCTGCGCGACCTTCCATTCTTCGTCGCCTTAACCCCATTCATCACCGGGGTATCCGTGTGGCCATTGGAATATTCCCAACAAGTTCTGTGTCAAGTTTGTGTGCGGAGTCTGGAGAACATCCGTTGTTTTATTGTGGGGATCTTTTACTTGCTGCTTATGGTTGTCGACTAGCTGCGCAACCTCGTCATCCCACGAATGAGCCGTTTTTTAATGTGTCTCTCGCTCCTTTATATGCTGCTCGGTCTTTTACTCCTAGTCCTCCCGGGTTTCGTTTTCGGGAGTTGTTACGTACATTGGACGTGGAGTTACCTGCCTTTTTCCTAACCGCGCAAACACCCTCTCCCCTTGGCTTTCAGCAGAGGCCCCCGTTCATCTTGGGCTTACGTCCTGTCCTAAGTCTTCGATCGCAGCACCTATTATTCGTTGTTATTTTGGCGAGATCATCTCTTCTTTTACTGGATGAAATTTTATATATAGCGACGGCTCTGACACGGGAGTTGGATGTGCCTTTGTTTTTAATGGAACTAATTTTACGTTTGGTCTTAACGTTGTGACATCTATTTTATGGCGGATTTGAATTATTTATTTATGGACGCTCTTTAACAGCTCAGGTCATCAGCGTTTTTTTTTTTTTTTTTTTTTTTTGGCGTAGCTTTATGCTATTTATTTTATTTATTGCTGACCAGTGGCTGGCGAACAGTGTTATTTGTTTCGATTCTTTGAGTGTCCTTTTATCTTTGAAAAAGCTGTACAACTACCAGCCTCTTGTACAGAAGATCCAGGATGCAGTGTGTACACTTCTGGACGCTGGCGTCAGGATAACACTGCTGTGGGTACCTGAACATGTGGGACACGCAGGCAA
Source organism: Metallyticus violacea (assembly GCA_030762175.1). Classification (NCBI taxonomy): domain Eukaryota; kingdom Metazoa; phylum Arthropoda; class Insecta; order Mantodea; family Metallyticidae; genus Metallyticus; species Metallyticus violacea. Next base: position 305,906,646 of record CM060846.1, on the reverse strand, counting down.
CGAGGCCGCAAATGTCGCAGCTAAATCCGCCCTTTTAGACCCTGCTGAATATGAGCAACGTTTTTACGCGGGGAATTTTAAACATTCTTTAAGTCGAGGCGTTCTCTCCCGCTGGCGTGAGGAGTGGAATTTAATCCCTAGCAACAAGCTTCGAGAATGTAAATCCAGCCCTTTTAACTGGCCGACTTCTCGCGCAGTTCGTCGCGAAGAAGTGATTTTAGCATGTTTGAGAATTGGGCATTGTCGTTTTAGCCACCGTCACCTTTTTAATGGTGAACCAGCTCCAACATGTCTTTATTGTGACCACCCCTTTACAGTGTGTCACATTTTACTTGAATGCCATCATCGAGCAGCTTTTAAACTTTCCCTAGGTTTGCTCTCCTCTATTGAGGACCTAATTGCAGATGATGTGGTTGCTGTTGAGTGAGTGCTCCATTTTATCCATGTTTGTGGTTTTTGGAGCAAGGTGTGGGGTTATATCATTTTATTCATCACGGCATTTTTAGACTATTTTAAAACTGTTGTGTTTTCAGCTCTTACTGATGTGTTTTAGTACCAGTCTTTTGTTTTTTGTTGACGATTGTACCCTTTTTATTTGTTTTGGGGTTTTAGTGTTACAATTTTATACCATTTTAAAATTGCTACATTTTCACCTCTTGCAGCTGTGTTTTTGTTACCAGTCTTGTTTGTTGTTGACTGTATTACCCTTGTTAGTTGTTATGTATTTTTTTTTTTTTGCCCAAAGTGCTGTTGTTTGTTATTTCATACACTTTGTGTAGAGTATTTATTATTTATTCCTTTACTCTTGGCGCAGTTTTTAGTGTGTTTAGGCGCTAATGACCTTAGCTATTTTGTATCCCCTAACCAATAATAATCATCATCGTCATTATATTAATATTAATGTTTCCAGCTATAAATATCTGGCAATTTTTGTTCCTCTTTGAAAATGCAATAAGTTTATTCATTGCATCAATAAAGATGTCAATAATGAAGAATTAACAGTGAAGGAAAATATCATTTGATAATAGCAGTAGACATAGTTCACTATTATACCTCACTTGTTTAAAATCCAGAACATGTTCCAAGAGCATTCAATATCATCATCAGCAGCTGGAGACTCTTTTCCTCTAGCAATGGCAGAATGAATTTACTTAAGTCAATCCATGGTGTAATCTTGAAGTTCATAATAGTTCTTGCTTTTTTATAATACAAATCTCTTTCCAAGTTGACAACTCTGCTGCATTCTTGACTGTTTTTAATGATTAAGTCTTCATTTTAAAGTCATGATTTTTGACTCAGAAATGTACTGCAACTACTGATATTTCAATATGCTTGTATTTAATTTTTCTGAAATGTTCTTTTGTGCAGATTTCAAAGTTTCTCTTTGTCTTTCCTATATATATTTTATTGCAATTCTGATAATTAAGTTAATAAATTTTGACTTTATGATTTGATACTGCATTGTTTTGATATGATTTTAATGGTATATTAAAATATATAGACACTAAAACAATCATTCTGTAGAGCACAGAGCATAAAATTCATACATCCTCTCTAGATAAATTTTGAGAATATTAAATATTTTGCATTTCCATTGAAGGTTTACATCCATATAAATAGCTGTACTATCATATTCCCTAATTAAGTGCATATACTTTCATAAATTTTTTATTTATACTTATAAGATTATTGCTATTGCTTGCTTCCTGTAACCAGACATCTGTGCAGTCTAATACGGAAATTAGCAACATGCATAAACCATGTTTGATTTGGAAAACCTCGGAAACATTCGCTGATGCAAGGGTTTACAATACATGTTTTAATGCTTCCTTCAGTTCATGCTCGTTATGCCATAAACAGGAAATGTGTCTGTTTGTATCATGTGATCTAATGTCTGAGTAAACAAATTTGCATGTCTAATAATAAGAAGTACTTAGTTCCATATCCTCATTATGCTTGAATTTATATTTGTTAGTGTTTGCAAATAAAATTAATATTTAATATGTGGTATAATGTTAACAGTTAACTTTTAATGGACAACATATATTTGAATTTTAAGGCATATGCTCAAATATAAAAAGTTAAATTAATTATCTTTATTATGAAAATAAATGCCACATTATATAAATATTCTAAAGTAAAAACTAAAAAGAAAGTATAAATTGTGTTTATATCATTTAAAAATAATTATTAATTTACTGTTTATTTTGATAACAAAGATTACATTTTTTTATGTATGTGTGAGCATAAATATCTTAAAATTTAAATAAACCTTTCCATTTGGAAGCTATATAATCATGTGTATACTATACATTATTTTTACTTCCAAAAATAACAAAGAGAAAAATCATGCATGGGTGGAATTTGAACTTCATTAGTTCGTATTGCTAGACAACTGATTTTAACTGTTTGACTATCCATATATGCCTAATATGGACAACACAATGTGACTGGTAATGACAGAATAAACCTAAAGATTGTAAGACCTTCATGCAGAGACATGATGTGATTTAAGTGCTGAGCCAAGCAGAACACATTTAATGCTTCAAGAGTTTGGTCATTCTTTTGTCTTATGGTGTACATATATATGAAAAAATATAATTATATGCATGCTTTTGTATTTATATGTATCTTCACCATGCAGGTAACTTGTCCTCCAGTAAGTGTAATTCCTTCAAATACTGTGCTAATGGAGGATTGTGCAAAGGCGGAACAAGAGCTGAAGACCATACTGGATATCATACAGAGATATGCACAGAGCAGGCAGGAAGAGAGGTGAGCCAGATGAAATGTGCTGCACATTATGCAAGTAATTGCTGACAAATATTTTATTGATACTAGGAGATTTTTGCATGGTTGTACTTAAATGTGTGTGCATGCGTGCATGTTGTCAGGCCAAGCCTAGGTGTGCTACGTTCTACTGAAAATTTATTAGAACCCATCCTTAAACTCACAGAATAAAAGAAAACACTGAATGACTAATTAACAGTGAATTATTCTATTGCTTATAAATATCATGGGAAAGTAACAATTTATAATTAGACTGCAAAAATTTATACACTAAAAATGGATATATAAACATACAACTATGCACTAAAAGTGCCCTTATTTGTGCTAAAATCTAAAAAATATGAAAATAAAAGTGAAATATTTTCATACATTGGCTGTAAATGACTTTCAATATCAAACATGTTGCATTTATAGTAACAGTCATTATATCTGTAAACTCTAACTAATCTGTTGTCTAACACACTCTTATGCTTCACTTACTTTTAAATACAGTGGGACCATTTTCGAAGAGACATGCTCTTCATCTTCAATCAACTTGATGAATGGTAGGAGAAACTAACGTCTATGAGGACCTATGGCTCCTCTCTGGTGGTAATTTTTTTACAAACTGCAAATTTGTATTACATTCTCCTGTAATGTCGAAATTCATAAGATGATCTCTATGTTTATGAATGTAAATTTTCTCCCATATGTCCAATTCTGTCCATCCAAGTTCTTCTTTAAGTAACTTAATTTCTTTTTTTATGTTATGACTATCTATCCAAAAATGGTGTGCCACCGCTGACCTATCTATCTATTTGTACTTAACATTTCTGAGATGTTCCATTAACCGTGTTCGTATGTTCCTTTTAGTTTTTCCAACATATATCTTATCACATTCTATACATGCTGTTTTGAGATGCTTGACTTTTTCTCCTGTGAAATGTTATTAAAGGTGTTGTCCACTAAAGCATTTTTAGAGTGTACGTGTTAACCAGTGCCAATTTAATGTTCAAATCTTTAAAAAAAATGGAATTTATTCATAGCTACTGGATGGTAGGTGAATTTTTTAAAAACCGGGCTCTCTTTTTCAGTCAATAGTGTGGTGGTATTCTTGATCAATTTCTTCTTTTGGAATCTATTAAGTATTTTGTTTACTAAATTTTTGTTAAAACCATTTATAAAAGCAATCTCCTGTATCTTCTCAAATTCTTTTTTGTACTCCTCTTTACTGATTGGTAAATTCACCAATCTATATGTTAAGCTGTTAAAAATTGTGTGCTTGTGAGCTATGGGGTTGAACCCACATGATTTTATATAGTTATCTGTGTGAGTAACCTTTCTATAAATTTCAAATTCTAAAATTTCCATGATTTTTATTAATTTTTATATCTAAAAACAGCAACATTCCCTTTGTTTCTGTTTCAAGTGTGAGGAATATATTCCTGTTTTGTATATTTAAAAGTTTCAAAGCATCTTCAACTAATTCTTTTTCACTAAACTAAAAATGTTGTCAGCATATCTGTACCAGCAATTAAAATAATGTGGGAAGGCAGAAATTATGTGAGTTTCAAATGTACTCATGAATAAATCTGCCAGAAAGGAGGGCAAAGGATTTCCCATTGTCAGACCTCTTTTCTGTATATAGAATTCTCCTGCAAAATTAAAATAGGACTGGTTAATACAGATGTTTCTATATAAATGCTGGTACAGATACGTTGACAACATTTTTAGTATAGGGAAAAAAGAATTAGTTGAAGATGTTTTGAACATTTAAATATATAAGACAGGAATATATCCCTCACACTTGAAACAGAAACAAAGAGAATGTTGCCATTTTTAAATATAAAAAATAATAAGAATCATGAAATTTTAGAATTTGAAATTTATAGAAAGGATACTGACTCAGATAACTATATAAAATCATGTGGGTTCAACACCATAGGTCACAAACACACAATTTTTAACAGCTTAACATATAGACTGGTGAATTTACCAATCAGTAAAGAGGAGAATATAAAAGAATTTGAGAAGATACAGGAGATTGCCATTGTAAATGGTTTTAACAAAAATTTAGTAAACAAAAACTTAATAGATTCCTAAAGAAGAAATTGATCAAAATACCACCACACTATTGACTGAAAAAGAGAGACTGGTTTTTAAAGACCTCACCTGCCATTGGAATTTATTCATAGCTACTAGCTATGAATAAATTCCAATTTTTTTTTAAAGATTTGAACATTAAATTGGCACTGGTTAACACATACACTCTAAAAATGCTTTAGTGGACAACACCTTTAATAACATTTCACAGGAGAAAAAGTCTGGCATCTACAAAATAACATGTAAAGAATGTGATAAGATATATGTTGGAAAAACTAAAAGGAACATCTCAGAAATGTTAGGTACAAACAGATAGATAGGTCAATGGTGGCAAACCATTTTTGGATAGATAATCACAACATAAAAAAGAAATTAAGTTACTTAAAGAAGTACATGGACATACAGAATTGGACATGTGGGAGAAGATTTACATTCATAAACAGAGAGATCATTTTATGAATTTCGACAATACAGGAGAATGTAATACAAATTTCCAATTTGTAAAAAAATCACCACCAGAGAGGAGCCATAGGTCCTCATAGATGCTAGTTTCTCCTACCAGTCAGTCGGTCCTGGTGGTGTAGTGGGTACCATACTTGCCTCCTACACCCAAGATCGCGGGTTCGAACCGATGGATTTTTTCGGGGAAGGGAAGTAAAGCCGTGGATCCCGTGTCGTACATTTACGGCACGAAAAAGAACCTCAAGCCTGAAAGAGAGGCCTCTGAGCAAAATTTGTCGGCTGTTTCACGTCCTGAGTTGAATGGGACGCTGATGACCTGAGATGTTAAAGAGCGTCCATAAATAAATCAATCAATCCTATCAGTCGTCAAGATGGTTGAAGATGGAGAGCATGTCTCTTCAAAACCAGTCCCAAAGTAAGTGAAGCATAAGAGTGCGTTAGATGACAGATTAGTTAGAATTTATATTTAAAAAACTTCACTGTGTGAGTTCCAACAGAATTTTTAAAAAATTTCTTATTTTTTGAAAGTTCTTAAATGAGTCATTATACTGTTAATTTATATTCAATAATTACTAGGGAACAGTGGCTCTTTGCTAAAAAAAAAAAAAAGTACGGTTTATTAGTGTGGAAGTAGATGCCCAGAGTCAAAAATTGGTTAGTTTTCTGTGTATCATGTATAGGTTTTCCATAATATATATTTGTTCTATATATATTGGTGTGTAGCTTTCACAGTATATTAAGTTGGTCGTGGTTGTGTAGTGGTAACCATACTTGCCTCGTAAAACCAAGATTGCAGGTTCAATCCCGGCCATGATCAATGAATTTTTTCAGGCGTAAAAATCATAAGTATCCCCTCCTTTGGAAGGGAAGTAAAGCTGTGGATCCTTTGTCATAGATTTATGGCAGGAAAAAGATCCTTAAGCCTGAAAGAAGAAGCCTCTGAGCAAAATTTGTCACCGTTTCATGCCCTGAATTGAATGGGGTGCTGATGACTTGATATGTTAAAAAGCGTCTATAAATAAACCAAATTAATAAAGAAAAGAAATTTGAACACAATATATTAAGCCAGTCCCCTTATTTTACTCTCTAAATATTCACTTCTAACTTAAGAGGTACAAATATTTTTGTTTCACATCTTATCATCCACACAGTTTTGTTGTTCTTTCTGCCGTTTATTTCAGAATGATGTTTTCCATTCCTCCACTCTCTTACTTTGCCTGGAAGTTATTGCTTACAAAAGACTATGTTGTAGAGTTCCTAAATTTTGTTAGTTGAATAGTTGGCTTACCTCTGTGAACAAGTACGAATTTTGCTATAGTGACATATCATAATTTATGAATATATAAATGGCTTTTAAGCATAGTATGTTAGTGTAACTGGCATAAAATTTGTAAACTTTTGTCACTTTAAAAAGACTTGTTTCAGTTAACATTAGCCATTCTGTGCTGTACAGTCATAGTGCAAAATTGTAGTTATAAAAATAGAATATGGCTGGTAAACCAGGAATGCATAGAAGACAGTATGTGCAAAATACTCAGAAGTTTGCTATATTTGTGGTTGTTATTTGTTTAATGAAAAGGGACGTACAAGAGTTTCTTTTGTAAGTAACTTTTATTTTAATATTTCATTTATTTAGAAGCTATTGACAGTGAAGCAACTGAAATATTCGACTTAGAAATTATATTTTGCTTATTTTAATAAAAGTAGGTGACATGTACCTCCTAGTTCATGTAGCAGCTGTTAGATAATCTGGTAAGCTATACAGATGTAAGAAATCATTTAAAACAGTTGGGAGAGGAAGAATATCACCCATCAGCTGAAGGCTCTTTATTGAATCTTTAAAAAGGAGCCTTACAGCAATTTTACTTCATGCCAGCAATGAATTAGCATCCATACCACTTGCCATTCTGCAATCCTATCAGGATCCTATGAAACATTAAGATAGGTTCTAGAAATAAAATGAATATCATGAGCATGAATGGCAAATATGCAGTGACTTGAAGGTTACTGGTCTAAAACTTAGGCAACAAGGTGACTAGACAAAATATCCATGCTTTCTGTGTAAATGGAACTGCTGGACTAGGGACAAACACTGACATGTGTACTGACCTGAAAAAAACAACTAACATCAGGAGACAAAAATATTAACAATCCTGTATATGCCTAGAATATTACGTAAAAAACAGTCATAACCACCATCCAACACAAATATGCAGTGTTCTATAGCTGGGCACACAGCTTAATTAATAACCCACTCACAGAACAGAGTACAAAACAGAATATCAACGGAAAATTAATATAACAATGATAATGATTTCAACAAAGACAATAATAAAAATTATCAATAAATTTAAAAGACAAAAATATATAAGAGAGGTTTCCACACTGAAGAACATCATGAAAGATAAAAATTCTAAAGTTTCACATATCCAACTTATAACAACAAATTCAATAGGATACTTAAAGAATATAGCATAAAGTTAGCCTTAAGAAACAAATATAATATAAAAAATTTACTAGGTTCCATAGTAAAAGACACCATATCAATAAAACAGAAATTAGAAATTTAGAGAGTTAAATGTGCAGATTATAATCAAAAATACATTGGGAAAACTAACAGAAATTTAGAAATTTGGAGAAAGGAATACTTTAGGAATATCCGTTTTAAACAAATTGATAAATCAGCAGTTGCAGCTCACTTTTCAACCCAAAATCATGAAATTAATCTAGAGGCTAAGCTGCTGAAAGAACATCATAACCTAATAGACCTATCTTCTTGGGAAAAATTTTCATCCTTAAAAATAGGAAAAATTTAATGAATTCTCAATATTAATCAAATTTGGAATCTAACACAGTAAAACATGCATTAATAATCTTTTCTGAGTCAAATTATTTATATAACACTCTCTATGGTTTCACTTACTTAAGATTTAGTCAGGACATGTTTCGTGGACCCTTGTCCACAATCTCAACTGTTGGATCATTTGTAGAAGTTGGGTTGATAGGTATCTGGGTTGACTCTGGTGGTCTTGTGATAAACTGCTGTTTGAGCTTTATTCAAGTTTATCTCAAGATCACCAGAGTCAACCCAGATACCTACCAACCCAACCTCTATGAATGATCCAACAGTCATTTATCAGCATAGGATGTGGACGAGGGTCCAAGGAACATGTCCTAAGTAAATTTCTAGTAAGTGATGCTATAAAGAGTTATAAATAGTTTGACTTAGAAGAAATTTTTAATGAATTCGATGTTCAACCCACTGATAAACTCGGCAAGTACCTCTTTGAACCATCAGAGACCACTAGAAGCACAGAAGCATCTTGGGATCCAGCCACCACATTGAGTACATGTAGTCAGTCAGCAGCTGTTGATGGGAGAGTTTGCTTGCAAAACATGCCCTAATGTTGTATAAGTGGAGTTAGTGTAAATATATTTAATAAATTCTAATAGGATATATTACCACTCCATAGTCTATAGTTCATAGTACCATTTAAATAATATGTCCTGTTTCTCATGATAAGATTATACTTCCTCCTCTGTACATAAAACTGGTAATTGTGAAGCAGTTTGCCAAAGCACTAGACAAATATCTGCCTTGCTTTCAGTATGTATTTTCAAAATTTTCTCTTCATTGTCACAATCTAAAATTAAAGAGAGAATTTTTGATATCCCACAATTTTAGCAGGACTAGGAATGAAACAGAAGAAAATGCATGGAGTAAATTCAAAGAAGTTATGAAAAAATTTCTTGAAAATGTGAAGGATCCAAGTACAAAGAAATTATAAGAATCTGGACAAGTTCAAAGTGCTTGGTTGTAACATGAGAATAAAGCTTCATTTTCTAATGGCTCATATAGACTACTTTACTATGAATTTAGTGAAGAGCAAGGTGAAAGGTTTCACAGAGATTTGAAAGAGATTGAACTGAGCAATCAGGGATGTAGAGACAAAATTATGATGGCAGATGAAGCAATATTTATGAGATGCCACTCCCAATTAAAATATCATTGAATGCCGCCCCCAATTAAAATATCACTGAAATTAGCATAATCAATTACATATATTATAAATAGTATTGCAATTAATATGTACAATTTATGTGTATTCCTATTAGTAGTTAAGTTATTTGTGTATTGTGTATTTGTTGTTGTGTATTTCATGGGTAGTGAGAAGAAAATAACTGGTGGACAGAAACTTTAGAAATAAGCCAGAAAAAGTTGATTGTGAATGTGTTTTGGGCTGGACAAAAAACAGATGACCATGGACCTCCTTTGTATTTTTGTAGCAAGATGCTTTGTGTACAAAGGGTCGCCCCTTTAAGGTTTCTGGAAAAGCTTAGCTTTGTTAAAATCTGAAGGCAAAGCTGAATATGGAACAGACTAAGAACAACTTGTCATGAGAATGAAATAAACCAGAAAGCCTGACATAAGGGAGCTGAAGGGGAAAGAATAACTTATATTTAAGGATTGTCCAATCAGGGATCTTAGGAAAAGTATATGCATGCCCCTCAGCGAATAGATAGAATTTTGTTGAAGAATAATAGTTCGAAATGGTAGGAGATGGTCTAATGACTGGACAAAGGAATATTGGAGAAAAGATTGGGATTTCGAGGCCTGAAGGTGTGGAAGTTTAGCTATCTGAGGACAGAGTGACAAAGTGAGTTTTAGCTATTGGGACAGAGTGAGTTCAGCTATGGGGAGAAAGTATGTTGAACTATAAAGCGGAGTGGGTTTTAGCTATCTGGAGAGAGTGATAGGCAATTAGTTCCGTTAGAGTGCAAAAGTGATCTAAGAACCATTCCACCAAACTTAAAAAGGCGACCCTTAACATTGAACAGGTAACACAAATAAATAAAAAGTGTAATCTCCAGTTTTAAGATTTGTTTGCATACATTATCTAGTTCCTGACTATTTACCCCATTGACCTGAAAAGGTCATAAAATTCCAGTGCTCTACCTAATCTAGCCATGGCATAGCGACACTTCGAGACAGGGGCCAGAGAGAAGAAGAAGAACTTCATTGATTCTACAAATATTATGAGTATTCTAATTAATTAAAACCCCAAAACCAGATAACCATCGTTTTCTTCCTTCCTCCCCCCATTAAAACTGCCTCACAGATTAGTTCGACTGTTTTACATGCTACCCTTCCAGAGAACATTAGAGGACTTCACATACTCCCAAGTTCCATGGAAAGAGAAAAGGGAAATCTGGGAGTCTCTAACATACATTCTAAATAATATTTTGCTAAATTGCAAAAAATCTTATATGGTAGAACAAAACAAAATGCATTTTTGAATTCACCACTGCAAAATTAGTAAAAATAGCCTGCTTTTATTTGTAACATAGAATTTTTTTTAAATTTTTTCCCTAGTATTATTATTATAGCAATAAAAAATGCTATTCTGAATTCTGTACTAGATGACTCCTTTTATTGTTATTTAGTATTAATTTTAATGCAGGGAATGATCTCTCAACATTTGAAGAAATGACTGGTTCATACTTATAAGTAGCAACATTTTTGACATTGGTTTGTGAAATTCAAATGTAAATGTACTTACATCACCAAAGTTATCCACAAGGGTCAATCTGCTACAAGGACCAGTAATAGAAATATTGACATGTTTTAAGTGATTAAAGATAATTGAATCACCTATGCTGAGATTTAGACATCTTTGGTGATAGGCAGGGCCCAGATGTTGATTATGTCATCATCTGTTTTAAATTTAATAGGGTAATGCTAATATAAACATAAATTCAGATCATGGATTTGTGGATGTAAAATGAACATTTTTAATGCAAATTTTTTCATTTTCTGTCATTTTTGTATTTTAAATAAATTTTCACAATTTTAATATATTGGTAAAGTTTTGCATTTTAGCGATATATTTAATTTATTTTTAGATTTAATTTAATATTTTTCTACTTTGCAGTACTCTTGCCTTCCTCATTTAAGCAAAGCTAGGATGGAATTTTTAAATGAAACTTGCCTTAACCGTGAAATAACTGAGTAGAAGGAAAAATTTTGAGTCTTAAGTATGAAGTTTACAATTTTTCCTAGTAACTTGCCAGAAAGTGTTATTTAAACAGCCAGCCACACATTCTGGGAATTAAGGAGTAAGACGTGACACAATGGACAACCACTGGTTTACATTGCTGCCAATGTAAATGTTATATGACTAGAGGTTGTGGTATGCAATCCAGGACAGTTTTAGTTTGCACATCTGTAGGCAAATAGCAAACTTAGGAAAACAGTTAACTTCAGTAATCTGCAAATCAGCTGGTGCATAATGGTCCATTTTAGTCAATTAAGTTGCACTCTAAAAATGTCAAAAGTAAAGCCATGTAAAAAATATCATTTAATCCAAATGGTTGCTGAATTTAGTAAAGATGTGTTTGTGACTGACAGTATGATATTATTGTGCAAGGTTTTTGGAGTAAAAGTGATACCAAAATAGAGATTTACAATATAACAGCACATCAGATGCAACAAATACATAGTGCTCTTGAGAATGGTGCTAAAAAGAAAGCATCAGCACAGATACTGCTAACAAAGCAGCAAGTAGCAGTTAATTCTTCAGTGTTGTGATGTTCCAGTTTCAGTGAATATTCCTATTAGGAAACTAAATAAAGCAAAACTAAGGGATTTCCTGCAATGCTACAATCCCAATCAACTACTATTGAGATGATTTTATTATATTCCTCGGTGCTGTGAAAACACCATCAGAAAACTACAATGGGTGGCCAAGATCATTAAGGTGCAAACTCGTGAGTGGGAGGTCTAGGGTTCAATTCCCACCTAGACCCTCCTCCCTGACTGAGGATTTTTCCAGGTTTTCCTCAGTTCTCATTAATGGCAAATACCAGGGAGGTACCCTAAACTTAGGTCTGGAATGTTTCCTTCCTTTAAATAAATAAATAATCCTGTTTTGCATTTCATCTCATGTATCAGTGTCCATCACCTGTGATATCTCAATGATTAAAACAGATATTAAATACTATTAAAAAAAATTAAAACATCAGAAGAATTAGAATGATCAAATCTAACAAGATCTTTGTTTCGATTGATGATTGAAGGCCACTTCATAGCCCATGTCATTATGGGGACTAAGGAAATCAATAACCCAGTGAAGTAATTCTGCTGAACACCAAAGTTTTGGAAGCAGTCAACTATTCAACTATTTGTCAATTTTGAAACTGCTCCATGTTTTTACTGTGGCCCAAGGGAATTCTATAAGATGACATCCTGCTGTTTGTCACTGACACAGCTACATACATGGTAAAAGCTGTTGAAGGTTTTTATTTAAAATTGTGTATGTAACACCTTCTGCATGCTATGCCAGAGTCACAGAAGAAGTTTGTGCCAACATTTTTAAAGTTTATCCTTTTGTGTTTCAAACAAAAAAAATGTTAGTTCCATCAAGAAAAAAGTTTTCAGATCCATAGCTCTAGATGTTCCCCTGCCATCTGAACCCATCATTACATGCTAGAGATCCTGGATTAATGCTGCTGTGTACTATTGTAACAACTTGCAAGTATAAAATTTGTGATTGATGCACTAAAGGTGCAAGATGATAAAGCATCCAGCAACCTCATGAGCTGTTTTATGACAGTAAAATAGAAGGGAAGCTGGCATTCTTAAAAGGAAACTTGGGCTTCATACCCTCTATAATTGCAAAATTTAGAGAAAGTGGAGCAAAACTTGAAGACCTCCATTGAACTAGTCAACAAAAGTCCAGTTGAGCTTTGCAATGTGTGTGGTGAAGTTGGTGAAATGGTGAAAAATGAAATGAAAAGTGTGTTAGGTAAAAATCTGGGGTCTGGCCATGTGATTGATTTCTGAAGTGCTAACTGATGAAAACTTCAACAAATTAGATTTCAAAAAACTATTTGTAGTGACCTAGTATACTTTAAATATGCTCCAATTATAAGTAACAATGTTGAAAGCAGTGTTTCAAAATATAAGGATGTTCTTGCCAATAATAGGTGCTCTTTTCTTTTGAGAATCTGTAAATGTATACTGTAATTTGCAGTAATGCAGAATAAAGTGGCTACATTTTACAGTGTAATTTTTCAGTTACTTTTTGTCTTTTGCAAATGATTAATATAGAATAGAATATTTATTTCCAGCTTTCATTGCAAGGAGTATAACAATTTTAACATTTCTTGTGTATTGACTATTTAACAATTTATACTCCCTATATCTCAATAGACTTCACTCGCCTTGTTGCTGCATTTCCTAGACCCGATAGTAAGTTACATTTAATAAAACAATGGTACATGCTAACCTAGATTACTTTTCATGCATTTTCAAAAATTTTAAGTAATTTTTTGATCTTTTGTACAATTTTTAAAATCATTTTAAGGCATTTTTAGGTCAACAACAACCAGACCATAACAAAACAAAAGATTCTCCGCAATTCTATTGCTGATAGGAAGCTGTATGCTCAGTGGATTTCATAAAATTTGACAGAAGCTGAGTAAAACATGTTGACTGTGGAAGAAATAGTTAAAAAGTTCAGTCAAAGCCAGTCAGACACTGTTTTTCACATATAAGATAACAAAACATGATTTATTGTTATGGGCCATAAAATAAATAGCAGTGAGCACATTGAATCTTGCTAAAGTCCAGACAACAACAGTCAAAGGATGTCAAAGCACTGGCAAGAAGATGGTTGTCTTAATTCTTTCACCACTTTGTTCCTATCTTGTCTGCAATTTGTGCTGAGTGATATACTATATTTGTTTACAAACATTCTTAAAGAAAGTATGCACAGAATTACCTCAAATCCATATCTTCCCCCACCATAACAATGCATCATAATACCACACTGTTCAGACGGACTTTTTGGTTGCTTCAGTTGTGAAATTAATGACTCAACTGCCCTACAGTTTTGATTTGACATCATGGAACTTTGTTTCCCATCATCAAGAAAAAATTGCACAAATTGTCCTTTAACATTGATGAAGCTGCAGCTAGCCCTTCAACAAGCTGGAGTCTGAAGTACCTCTAGAACAGTATAGTGCTTTGGTGACTGATTTTATTGAATGAACCAGTGCATAAGAATTAATGGGAATATTTTGAGAAGCAGTAAAGCTTAAAGTAAGAATCGCTGTACATCCTTTGACAAAGAAGAAGAAGAAGAAGAAGAAGAAGAAGAAGAAGAGGAAGAGGAGGAAGAAGAAGAGGAAGAAGAAGAAGAAGTCTCCAGATTCTGTGTGTCATTAAGAAAAATTCAGGGATGCTTATAAATGCTGCATTCACAACATGTATGCAGTGACTGGCACACTGCAATGAGCACTTTGCCTGTAAACATAATGGTCACAATCCTAAGCATCTGAAAAGAGAACATTAGGGTAGAGTAGCAGTGGCTGAGTGGTTTACTAAGGCATTGCACTTCTGCATAAGCTCCTTGGTTCAAATCCCACACAACATTTTTATTTTATTTTTTATTATTGGTTTTATAAGGTGCATATAGAATATCATATTGCCTTAATACTAGATAATATTTCAATATATCATTTGAGTTTTATGGCATTACCTATACACAAAAAAAAGTAGTCACAAACTAATGTTTTCTTTACAAATAACCAAATGAATACTTGAACAGAAAACTTTATCTTATAAAGTGAAAACATATAAAAATAAACACAAATTAGCATTGGGTGTATGAACTGTCCTGGATCTTTGGGGCATAGGTATCTGATTTCTATAGTAGTATGGACAAATGATTACAACATCCCAGGTTTCTTGAATTTGTGTGCATAAGCCATCTTTTGTCCTTTGTGTATGTGTAGGGAATGCTTGTGCAGCGTATTGTGCTTAGATAGAGCAAATACTGAAAAAAAGTTAATATTCATTATGATATGTATAATATGTTAACATTAAATCTTGCTGTGTATGGAAAACAATATTATGAAGCTAATTTGTCTTAATGTGTAACAAGGGTTTATTAAAAAAAAGTGTTTCATACAAGGAGCAATCCTGTACTCTGAAAACCACGGCATCACTGCACACACTGCCACAGAGCTAACAGAACACACATATACTAATCAGTTTCTTTAGTGCATGTCATATAACAACAGCTTCATTCATTACACAGATTTGCTGGACACCTTGAGCATCACATGCTGTAACAAACAGGACTTAGAAGAATTTTGCATTCAAGAGATGACTTTTTTTATCTTTTGTTTTTCTTCTTCTTTTTTCCTTTCCTCCCCCCTTGTGTGTGTGCGTGCATGCGTGCGTGCGTGGATCCCTCCCCCGCAGGTTGCAGAAATGTTCAGTGTAACCCTTATATAAACGGTTACCTAGACTGAACTTGATTTAGAAGCCTAGTAGAGGAAATTAGTTAGAATTATTGTGGTTCATGGTGGAAATAAGGAATATGAGTTAAAATAATAGTGATAATTAGTATTTGTATTTATTGAGTAATTTAGTGCTTTTTGGAAAGTTTATAAGTGAATATGTTTCTTGCCAACAAAGGACAGAAAGGGACCAGTAAAATAAGTCATTAAGGAAAGATCAGTGTTCCTTTGACTGCATGGGAATTTGTCAGGTGAAAAGGAAGAAAACTATGTTTTACAAAATAAGGGCTATGTTGTTGGCATGGTTTAAGAAAACTTTTCTGTTGTCAACTCAACTGACTTAACTATTGCCATTGATCAACATGACTGCTTTGTTGAACTCAAAGTAGTAGTTGTTGTTGCTGTTACATCTAATCAACAAGAACAATATATTACTATCAATCCCTCTTACAAGCAGTAGTGTTGACAAGAAAATACGGGCGAGAAGGAAGCAACTTGAGGCTCAAGTACAATTTTGACATTGGGGAACCAGAAAAGCTTAAATACTGATACAGGCAAAAATTAGTTGGTTGTTTGGTTTTTGATTTAGAAACTTTGGCTTTAAAGTCTGAGCTAGCTGATCAGTCAGACTTCCAATATATAATTAACAGCTTTGCTAGCATTAAGGTATGGAAAACTGAGTGAAGTGGTTCAGGCAGTGATGCTTTGGACTCACAAGTTTTTGCCTCAGCATCTGGTAGGTGGTCCTTCTGAAAGGCTCAAACTCCTATAGGGGCTTCCATTGGCATTGGTGTGTTCTATTTGGTAAAAAGTTAGGTTACCCCATCTACATCTGCACAATCCCTGCGCATGGATCCTGGCCTCTGGGTATCTCCCTCACCTCACCCCTTCAGTAATTAAGTATCTTTTATAATTATACTAGAATTTAAACTTAAAACTACAATCACTAAAACAACAGAGTAATGATACTGACCTGCAAAAGACTTTATTTCTGCTTTTATGCCAAAATATGCTCTAAATATAAGTTAAAATCCATTTGTAGCTGAACTACTGACATAATTTAAGTGAATGTTGAATGAAACATACATAGATGCCATTCTCATTATTATAAAATGAACTTTTCAATATATAAGAGGTTACCCTTCAGCTAGCATGTTGTTAAAAACTTTGAAATATGTTCCCTTGTGGTTGTGGGATACATAGGTTCTCTTATGATTAAAAACATTTGGGTTATGTCAAACTAAACACTCGTATTGCTCCATTTGAAGTGGAGCAATGTGATTTTAATTGCTCCACTTATTTCAAGTGGAGCAATAGGAGTGTTCAGTTAGACATGACCCAAATGTTTTTAATCATATAATTGGCTTCACCATAATAGTTCCTTATATACTTTTTCAAACAGATTCCCTTTTCAATCCCAAAACTTGTCACATTTTTATATTTCTGCAATTTTCCTTACATTTCATGTGCATGGGGAAAATAGAATTATTCCTATAGCTTATAGGCAATCGTTCAAAATGTTCACTGCAAAACTCAATTGCAGTCAGAGAGCATGCCTTGTCCTCATGGTTTTGAAGAACTGATAGCTGCCCAGCATCGTGAAATTGTAGGTTTTGCTTACTAAGGCCAAAACTTCTTGTAAATTGCCATGAAAGTTGGTTGCAACCAAAGAACATTGAAAAAATTGTTGCATTAATACCAGGAGGAGAGAGTTAAATGGGTCAAATTGCAATAGTGATTAGGCAGACCTCTGGTAACAACAACTGTTGAAGATGAAGCTTTGGTGGAAGATGTAAGGAACTATCATTTAAGTCACACGTCTGCCTTTCTAGATATCAGTGGAATGTTGTTACTCATATGAAATCATACAGCAAAAAATAAAGGAAGCTGGTATTAAACCTCATTGCGCTGCCGCCAAGATCCTTCTGACTGAAGCTGTGGATACAGAGAAATGACCTTCCTCAAGCATATTGCGACCTGGTATTATTGGAACAGTGAATAGGTTAACATGCAGCAAGTGTTTGATTAAGCGATAAACATGCGGTAGCCATATCACAGAGCACAAGAGGAGTACTGTGTTAGTTCCCTCCAATAAATAACATTTCTAGTTCAATCATTTGCTAGAGTTTGATTTGCATATCAATTCCACATGGAGCTGTAGACCTTGTTGCAACAATTCCCTGTACTTTGTCATATCTCAGTTTGTATTATAACTTTCAAAGTGGTGATTGCAATATCAATTGTGCAAAATGTATGTTTGTGGCTGCAAGGAGGAAACAGTCACACAAGATTTAGGTTGAATGTTAATTTTAATCAGCTACGGGTAAATTAAATTCTTATTTTATTCTTCCATTAAGAGAAAAACAAAATTTGGCTACAGGACACCCTAATCAAGACATCATGCATATTTAGGTGAGAGGATATAAGATGTACATCTTCAATGAGGTTCTTTTTTGTGCCGTAAATGTATGACACTGGACCCACAGCTTTACTTCCCTTTCGAAGGAAGCCAAACTTAGGATTTTTACACCCGAAAAAATCCATCGGTCCTGGCCGAGTTCGAACCCGCGATCTTGGGTTTAGAAGTTTAGGAGTATGGTAACCACTACACCACCAGGACTAACCCCAGAACAAGAGGAGTACATGTTTATACATGATAATAGTGGTGTGCATATCCCAATATGTCCACAATTGGCTATATACACACCCAGAAATAATCTGCATGGACTGGCCTCCAAGGCCTGTTGAACTAAAACCAATTGAATACACATGGGTTTTTGTGGTTCAGGAATGAGAAAAATGGCAAGCAGACAAAGTGCAAGAGAATTTGGTATCCCCTGTGATGGAGTTATAGAATATGATCATCGTAATCCAAACCACTGTTCTGCTCTTGTTGCAAACATATGGGAATGTTACATGGTAATTGCAGCTGGATATTTTTTTTAAAATTTGGTTTATTTATTTATAGACATATCAGGTCATCAGCATTCCATTCAATTCAAGGTGTGAAATGACTGACAGATTTTGCTCAGAGGCCTTTCTTTCAGGGGTTTTATTTTCTTTCTCCCCCCCCCCCCCTTCTGTAAATCTACAACACAGGACCCACAGCTGTACTTCCCTTCTGAAGAATGGGCATCAGATTGTTGAGGTCTATGAAAGTATTTTTATGATACACCACTTAAGTGCTAAATCACCATCAAACAAATTATAAGCTTAATTATCAACAATGTAATTCACTATGCTTTATTGATTTTTGTTATGTTTATTTGAATAAGATAATGACAATTATACTTGGCTCTGCATGCAGGTGTGTATGTGAGTGTGTGTGTGTAAGGAATTATTGTACATAATAATTTTGCATGCAGTCACAACTGACTACATTTTATAACATTTTTCAGAACAGGCATGAACATATGGGATATTTACTGTTTCTTTATTTGGATAATAAAGCCAGTTTCAAACAGAGCTAATCACATTGCCATCAGTTGCAAATTCCTGCAATGAGCATTCTTAAGGGACTCAAATTAAAATCTAAACTTGTTAACATCAGAATATACCTCTTGACTTGGTATGTAGCCAATTGATGTTTAAAAGATGAATTAAAATTCAATTAAAACCAACTTTGTGATTTACTGTCCAAGTCATCAGACTGAGACCATTTATCATCTTGCAAAAAATATTGCTTAGATTCTAATGATGACAAACAGACCTCTTTAAACGGTTGAAACATGGCCGTCAAGTTGTTTCCAGCTAATTGAAGAGTAAAACACTAAAAATCATGTCGTCACATTAAAACTCTCTTTAAGTTTCACAAACACACTTATAAAAGTAATTTTGGTACATGTTTCGTGAGGTACATTCCTCACATTGTCAACCAAAACGACGACTCGTCGTCGTTTTGGTTGACAATGTGAGGAATGTACCTCACGAAACATGTACCAAAATTACTTTTATAAGTGTGTTTGTGAAACTTAAAGAGAGTTTTAATGTGACGACATGATTTTTAGTGTTTTACTTTAAATCAAAAAAGATTAACAAAAGTTTCACTGTGTGGATTCCCAAATTCCGTAAACATAATTGAAGAGTGTTTGGATATAATCACTTGCCAACAGCTGATAGCAGCTTAAAGTGCTTCACTCAGCTGCTGTATTTCTGTAAACATCATGGTTGTTTTTAAATATCTTCTACTCTTTATTTAGCTGTGATTAGGTTCAATTATACAGCAATGTTATGTATATGGAATACTTATACATTGTATTTTTCTGTTTATTGCCATTATCAGTGTCTGTAATTCTGTCTCTTTATGTGTGTTTCATTGTCTTCCAGTGTTCTAAGCAGTGAGGGAGAATTTGTTGAAGTAGGTGAAACTGTTGTATATCAGAAGCACAGCACACAGTACACCAGTCTCCTTAAAGAAGCTGAACAGAAGCTAAATTATCTGGAGCAACATCAGCAAAAGCTTAGAGGTAAAAAGCTGCTTTCAATTTCTAGCAGATTGTAGTGATTGTTCATACTCTGTTTTAATTAAATGAAGCATCACTGGAATGCTGTCATAAATAATATCTTCTGCACAAACAAATATAAATGAACCAGTAGCTGGGAGACCAAGAAATTTCATAAATAAAACAGTAATAGAGTAAAATCTCATCCTTTATTACATTTTGTTATAGAAGGTCATAAAACTTGAACTGTAGTCTGCAATTTGGTGCATTTTTCAAAAATATTATTCAAGAAGTTGTATAAATGTTATTAAATTGAAGTTAAGCCTGAATATTACAGGTGTATTTGCCTTTTTGGAAAAAGAAAAACAAGACAAAACTCTTTTGGAATCAGGTTTGAAGCAAGTGCAGGAAAAGTTGCGCAGAAAGCAAGAAAGCCTGTTGCAGTTGCAAGAAGAGAAGGAAAAGCAGTACACAGAAAGCAGGTAACATATACAATGTTAGCTCACCCAACTGTAGACTGTCTAAGATAAGCTTACAAAATTATCTGTTACTTTAAAAGTAGTATTCTAAAAATTTTAAAGCCATCATGTTATTGAACAGTAGTGCATTTTTATAAAAATTTAAGGTTTAATAGGGTAGCGCATAATAATGCCTTCTGCACCATGATCATTTGCTAATCTTTTGTTTTCCCTTCCTTTAGTCTCCTAGAATAAATATATTCTTAACAAAGAATGCCAACTTCTTAAAAGCAACATGGTGAATTTCATGCAATTTCAAGAACAGTTAGTTAAAAAGTTTAACCCTCTTTGTCAGAAGAGATTTATAATCACATAAATTATATGCTATTTCTTTTGCTTTGTTACATTTTCTGCAAGTTCAAATGAAATGAAATTTATTGAAAATATATTCCAACAGACTACATTCAAATATACGTACTTTATCAATCCATTACAAAATGAGATCTAAAAATTACATACATTAACACTAAACTTACTTATCTCCTCTAGATCTTCTTTCTAGATTTTCTTGTTTACATTCTGATTCCAATACACACAACTCCAGGTTATTAGTGTATTGGTGGCCATGTAGTGCCTTGTTTATACTTATCCGACCTATTGTACTTCTAAGGTTATGCTTCCCTCTAGCTTCCTCTTAATCATTCTCATTCATTTCTCTCCAAGTTTGTCCAAATAGTTTCCTATCATTTTTATATTCTTCTCTCCTTTTACAGTTAAAATCTTAATAATTAGTTTTTCACATCTAAATTCTTCCATTTTTGTTGCCAAGTCTGTTTTCTCCATAACTATTGCCTACAGTATAATAAACAATGAAAATCCATATTGGACATTTTTCTACACCTTTATCATATCCTGACCCTTTTAAATTCATAACTCCAGTTCTAGCCTATGTAAACCCTTCCCAACCTGCCTTATCACATTGTTCTATATATTTTTCCTATGCCATACTATTTTTATTTCTCTATAAAGTCTCAATGAACCCTTTTCTCTTATACTGCCTAATTTTTCTTGTCTTTCAATAACCTCCAATCTTAGGTTATTTCTTCCCAGAATCCTCTATTTTGATACTCCCTATTTATCCATAAGTTTCCCAAACCTATTTGTTGCAAAATTTCCTGCACTTTGAAATACCATGATCTTTTCCACTTGCTTTCCTCTTGGATACAGGAACATTCTTTAATAATATCCCTCTCTTCCAATGTGGTAATTTTGAATATGTATTTCATAATTCTTGTAATAATTTTTATTTTGGTGAAATGCCGACCTGACCACCTCCTTGGTCTAGTGATTTAGCATTGCTGACTGCTGCCCGGGAGGCCCGGGTTCAATTCCCAGCACCTACTTAGCATAGAGAGGTCTGGAAAGGGGTCTACCCAGCCTCGTGAGGACTGTTCGGAATGGAGAGGTGGTGATCTCCGATCTAGTAAACTGCGATATAGTGATCAGCAGAATGTGGTGTGCTGATCACATGCCCCATGCAATATTGCACTCTACCAATGAGATCGTGTAATGGAGGTAGAAGTTACAGTGATTGTCGTGGTAAAGCTCAGGCTCACATGGGGTTGTAAAAAGGCTTCACTAGTTAGTTATTTAGAATTGCCTACCTAATTCTAGCTGAGCTATACCATTTGGAGACGCTATTGGTAAACCTAAGATCTGTTTACAAACATTTCTATTTATTTTATCAACATCTTTCCATGCATCCTGTATACCCCATATTTCTTCTCCATATAACATTTTTTGCTTCTACTTTGGTTGTGTAAATTCTTTCCAGCCAGTTTACTCATGTATCTGGAATTTTTCTTAAACATGTTCTTATAACACTAATAACTGCTTTTTCTTTTGCTGTTGCCATTTTTTCTGATTATTCCAACTTTTTAGAACTGAAACTTGTCCCTAGATAATTAAATTTCGGTACCATCTCTATATTTTTCTCCCATTTAACTGCCATTTCTCATCTTTTCTCAGTTTATAACCTCTTTAAAAAAAACATTTTTTTTTATTATTTTTCATTTATTTTCAATCCCCATTATAGAAAGTATGCACTACTTCAAATGCCATTCCCAATTCTCCAACTAAATCATCTGCAAAAAGCAACCCTAGTATTTCTTTATTATTTATTACTGGTAAATATATCCTTTCTCTTTGAGTCTCATCCAGAATGTCATCAATATAAAGATTGAACATTATTAGATTTAATTTACAGTCTTGTCTTACTCTGCATATAATTTTACTTTATTACCTAAAAATTTGACCCAAAACAGGTTCTGGCTATATATCTTTTGTAGTAATTTTATAAACCTATGGCTTGCTCTTTTCCTTTTTAATTTTAACCACAGTGCTTTTCTATTGATGGCATCAAATGCCTTCTCAAAGTCTATAAATATGATGTAAACCCTTCTCCTTATATTGCTTAAATATTTATCCAAAATGGTCTTTATTATGAACATATTATCCTATTTTTTCTCCTTGCTCTGAAACCTGTTTGAAACTCTGATAATTTATTCTATTTCTCTACCCATTTTCTGCAAGTTAATCTATTTTTCCCATCTTGTAGAGATGTCTTTTCAGTTTGAAAGTGCCCTGATATCCTGCCAACAAGAAGAATGTGTGTATATTTAATAATGGACATTGAGTGCATACGTTCCATAATTGACTCCCAGTACTCTTTATATTTCCTACTAGTCCATTCTCAGACTCAGCAACAAAGTCATTCTGCTCTTTTATTGCTGTGAATTCCCAGATATTCAAAGTAAATGTATTGTGCTCGGCCAGTTTTATAAGCAATCTACTGCTTTTTCAGACCAGTTTTGACTTGATTTTGGTTGTATTAGGAGCCTTAAGAACTGCTTGGCTATCTGAAAGTATGGTGATGTGCCTATTATTTTATTGCGTTGGATTAGATTAGATTAGATTAGATTAGATTGAATTGTTTGGGATGGAGAATGCTTTGGTACTTCAGCCTTGCTCATGGCTGGTGGTTTGTGCCTACACCCCAATAGGAGCACTTCCAGGAGGACCCTGGTGAGGGAGATGTAGGTAGCCAGGAACCATGGGCAGTGAGTGTGCAGATGTTGATGTAGTTTCTTGACACTACTATAGTTTCTTCTTATTTTCAGATAGAATACTCCCATTGCAAATACCCCCCCCCCCCCAAGGAGTTTGAGCCCTTCAGAAGGCTTGCTTCCATAGGAAACATAGGAGCAGGAACCTTACAAAGTGTAAGTCACCATCACAGTGTGCCAACTTTTCGCACTTTCAATCCTGTAACAGAACCAACGAATGAAATGGGGCAGTGAAAAACTCATGGAAATGAAAGGTCCATTCCAACACTGACAAAAAAAACCCAGCTTGTTTGAATCCAAGACCTCCCCAATATGAGATCCAAGCATTACTGCCTTATCCACCCTACTTGTTTATTATTATTATTATTATTATTATTATTATTATTATTACCATCATCATCATAATCATCACCACTGGCGCTACTTCCACCACCACATTATATTTATTCAATCAGCAATTGGCAGTGAAGAAATTATGAAATTATAATATAGTTCAGCTTGTACTTGCAATTATACGTGGCAACCTAATTAAATAAATGTAAGTCTGATTATATACATGTAAAAAATTAATGCAAAGCTACCTAGTTAAACACACATCAACCTAATTTAATACATTTTAACATATTTAAGTACACTGTAACCTATTTAACGTAAGTCATTCAAATTTAACACATTTTAATCTAATTAAACACATCCTAATTAAATACATTTCAAACTAATATAATACGATTTTGCCAAATTAAATACAGTTCAACCTAATTAAATGCACTTTAAACTAATTAAATACATTTCAACATAATGAATCTGATTAAATGCATGTAAACCTAATCTGGTTTCTTTTGTCAATAATTTGTTAATAATTAATTTTTGGGTAGCATCAGTTTTAATTTTTTTCCATAATCCTGGCTAGTTGTAAATTGTACATACTGTTTTCGTAATCTGTCTCATTCATCATGACTAAGATTCAGATCACAATGTGGGAAATTTCTAGAGCAACATAAAAAATTATAAAAAAATATAACAGAGGGTACTCAGATCTCCAAAAGAAAAGTGTTATTTATAGTAAGATCCTAAAAGGAAAAATTATGAATAATTATGAAAACTGATTCTACACAGAAATATATTTGTTCAATGAATAAAAATTTAATAAAACTAACGATTCTAAACAAGGAAGGAAAAAAGATTACACCAGACAACCTCTCCAGACCCAGAAGCTATGGTGTACCAAAAATTCAAACCTTTTGTTGTTGATTTGGTTCATTTATGGACACTGTTTAACATCTCAGATCTTCAGCATCCCAATTAATTCAGGGCATGAAATGGCTGACATATTTTGCTGAGAGGCCTCTTCTTTCAGGCGTGAGGTTCTTTTTCTTGCCGTAAATGTATGATATGGGACCCATGGCTTTTCCTCCCTTCCGAAGGAAGCCATACTTAGGTTTTTCACCTGAAAAAATCCATGATCCTGGCCAGTATTAAATCTGTAATCTTGGGTTTAGGAGGCAAGTATGGTTACAGTACACCACCAGGACCAACAAAACACAAACCTGATAATAAAATGAGCCCTGTAGTATTTTTTTTTTTTGATTGATTTATTTATGGACGCTCTTTAACATCTCAGGTCATCAGCATCCCATTCAACTCAGGGCATGAAACGGCCGACAAATTTTGCTCAGAGGCCTCTCTTTCAGGCTTGAGGTTCTTTTTCGTGCCATAAATGTACGACACGGGACCCACTGCCATACTGCCCACTGGAAGCCATACTTAGGATTTTTATGCCCGAAAATATCCATTGGTCCTGGCCGGGTTCGAACCTGCGTTTTGGGTTTAGGAGGCAAGTATGGTAACCACTACACCACCAGGACTGACAGAGCCCTATAGTAAACCCAATAAATTTACCCATATACAATTGAGCCAATAACCTGTTAAAAATTCAATAGTTTACTGAACTGCAAAAGCCAAAGCATTAAAATACTCATCAGAATTAATAGGAAAAATCAGATATTGAAAACTAGAAATGACCAATTTGCTAGTTTCTGTTTCCAAGCATCCCCAAATAAAAACTACTAATTATCATAAAGAAAAGGCTAACCTCAATAAACCTACCTGGAAAAGTAATAGAACAATATCTAAACCTCACCAAAATTTGCATTAATCAAACCTACTTCTCATTCAGAGACCATATCTGTACACAAAAGAATGATCTAGCAAAGGAAAATGCACTCTCACCATTCATGGCAGATATGTGCATGAGTTTCTTGGAAACAAAATTAGTTGATGCTTTCCACATATATATTATATGTATATTATATGTTGGTACTATTATGTAGATTATGTCATAGCAATAGTAAAAAGGAAAATGGAAAGAGAATGCAATAAAATTACTGAACCTACAAGACAACATCATTAAATTCACAATGGGAAATAGAAAACAAGATTCTTCCCTACCTGGATATAAAAATTACAAAAATGGCAATAAACTGAAATTTGACATATTCAGAAAAAGTAATCATACAGATAATTACATAAAAAAACAACAGCCTTAAACCAAAACATTATAAACTTGTAATAATCAACAACCTCACATTAACATGCATATCCGAGTACTAAAAAAGTATATATATAGAACAAAAAAATGGGTACACAATAGATCTGGTTGACAAGAATATAGAAAAATTCAAAAAAACAAAAATAAAAGACATCGCCACACTAAAAGTCTACACAGATGATCATGGGTACAAGAAATTCACATTCCATCCATTGGCACATCAAAAATTATTTTGGGTCCAGTAAACAAATATATTCTACATTAATGTGTTCAATTTGTTAACACTAACTCCACTTACTTTTTAAAACTTAGAACTAGTTTCGGAAGAGGTTCCTCCTATCATCAGCTGCTGTTGACTGAATGCTGTTGTTTGAAACGGTGGATGGATACCCATTCATTCCTGTGGTTCATCCAGCGGCAGAAAATCAAAATTCATTAAGTTCCTCTTATTATTTAAAATGAAAATTCTCTGACAAGTGGGTAGTTCTATTCGGTTGTGAAGTTGTTTCAGTAATTTAATTTCTGGTTTTATCTCATGATTTTTGTTCCAAAAATGAGCTGCTATTGCTGATTTGTCTACCTGTTTTAATCTGATGTTCCTAAAGTGTTCTTTTCTTTGAATTTCTAAATTTCTTTTCATTTTCCCAATGTAGGTCTTACTCTGCTCACAGTCTGCACATCTAATCTCATATATTCCTGATTTTTGCTCTGTAGGGATGGTATTTCATTGTGCAATGTACTAAATTTTGTATATTATATTTGTTCTTTGGGGCTAACATTATTTCATGTTCTTTGAATATCTTCCTAAATTTGTTGTGGTACGTTGGGTGGTATGTGAAACTTTTGAATTTACATCTTTCTTCGGTGTTCTTAAGCATGAAAACTTACAGAGTCTCTGTTGAAACTGTTGGTTATAGCTGTCTTCCTTATGTGTTGGTATTCCATTTTGTATTCTGTTTCCGTCAATGGGATGTTGGTTAATCTGTGTGCTAAACTGTGAAACACTGCATATTAATGTGGGATGTGGATGTTATAACTATCATTTTTATGTAATTTTCTGTGTGTGTTTGTTTCCTGTGAATTCCAAAGCTAAGACTGTTTGCATTTCTTATTATTTTTAAATTTAGGAATGGGAGACATCCATTTCTCTCTTCTTCTATGGTAAACTGTATAGATTTGTGTTGTAAATTAAGGAGTTTGAATGCATCTAGAGAATGTTTTTTGGTATTATTGCAAATATATCGTCCACATACCTGTGCCATGTCTTGAAGATTAACAGTTTGGTGATAGGTATTTCGAAGGAACTCATGAAAAGATCTGCTAGAAATGGAGACAAAGGTTTTCCCATAGCTAGGCTGGAAACTTATTGGTACTATTTTTTATTTAAACTGAAAAAGTTTTGTTGGATGCAAATATCAGTTATTTTCAGCAAATCTTCTACTTCTTCTGATTTTAAGTTTATAAATGTTAACCATTTTTTTAGAATTTGCATCAAGTTTTCTATTGGAATGCTAGAAAATAGGCTTTCACGTCAATTGACACCATTATATCACCAGTTTTTAGTTTGTTATTTAAGTTTTTCGACTAGCTCAAATGATTTTTTAACGCTTAAGCTTTGGAATTTGTTAAACAAATTGAAAATGTTGATCAGTTTTTTTGCTAGTTGGTATGTGGGTGAGTTTATCTTATTTATTATCGGTCTCATGCTGTTATCATTTTTGTGTGTTTTTGGAAGTGCATAAAGTCTGGGTATCACTGGGTTGCTCTGTGTGATTTTAATTTTTTCTGTAGTGGACAGTATATTCACTTTGTTTAATGTTTCAGTCAAGTTTTTTGTCCATCTGTTGAGTGGATTCTTTTCTATTGGTTTATAGGTTTCTCCCATTAACATATACTCTACTCTATTTTTGTATTCTTCCTGGTCTAAAATGGCAATTTTATTTCCTTTGTCTGCTTTTGTATGTATTACAGCTTTTTCTTTTAACTTTTTTAATGTACTACTCTAGTTTTTGAATTTATTTTGGTTTTTTTATGTTTTCCAAAATGTTTTTGCATTTCATCTTCACAAACGATTTTTCGCCATCTTTAAGGTGGTGGATGGCTATGTCTATATCCACTATGTATTCCTCTATTTTTTTGAAAAATCTACGCACGTTTTGAGGCCTTTGTTTAGCAACTGAATTTCTTTGTTTGAAAATGTGGAGCTGGAGAGATTAATTACATTGTTTAATTTTGTGCGCATGGGGTTGGTACAGTTTTGGTAAGTCATTTTCATTTAGTTTTTTGTATTGTAGACTTTTTTCTGTTTCTATTACTCTTTTTTCAGCTGCTTTTTCATGAATGCTATTGTCTATTCAATTGTTTTTCTTACAAATTTAGGGGTGACTTTATTTTTTAGGCATAATTTCCGGAAGTTTATGTTAGCTGCAATGTGTCTCTTCTTAATTTGTAATTTCAAGTAGGTTTTTATATCCCGTTTTGGGTTATTTAGGTTCAAATTATATGTGGTCAGGTTGTATGTGTTTGTATCCGCCATGTTTCTTATTAACCACGTGTTGAATGAATTGCTTCTGTGACTTGTTCGTGTTGTATAATTAGGTAAAATTGTACTTATGAAGCTGTAGACAATGGAGTGGTAACATATCCTACATTAATGTGTTCAAGTTGTTAACGCTAACTCCACTTACTTTTTAAAACTTAGGACTAGTTTTGGGAAAGGTCCCTCCCATCATCGGCTGCTGTTGACTGAATGCCGTTGTTCGAAATGGTGGATGGATACCCGTTCGTTCCTGTGGTGATATCTGGTTACTCTAGTAGAAACTTGCTGAGTTCATCCAGTGGCGGAAAATCAAAATTCATTAAGTTCTTCTTATATTTTAAAATGAAAATTCTCTCCCAAGTGGATAGTAAGCACACAGATTAATCAACATCCCATTGATGGAAACAGAGTTCAAAATGGAATACCAACACATAATGAAGACGGCTATAACCAACGGTTTCAACAGAGACTCTGTAACAAAAATCATCAATAAAGCTAAAACACAAAAATCGATAAAGGAAATTTCCATGCTTAAGAACACCGAAGAAAGATGTAAATTCAAAAGTTCACATACCACCCAACTTACCACAATAAATTTAGGAAGATATTCAAAGAACATGGAATAATGTTAGCCCCAAAGAACAAATATAATATAAAAAATTTAGTACATTGCACAATGAAAGATACCATCCCTACAGAGCAAAAATCAGGAATATATGAGATTTGATGTGCAGATTGTGAGCAGAGCTACATTGGGAAAATGAAAAGAAATTTAGAAATTCGAAGAAAAGAACACTTTAGGAACATTAGATTAAAACAGTCAGACAAATCAGCAATAGCAGCTCATTTTTGGAACAAAAATCATGAGATAAAACCAGAAATTAAATTACTGAAACAACTTCACAACCGAATAGAACTACCCACTTGCTAGAGAATTTTCATTTTAAAAAATAAGAGGAACTTAATGAATTTTGATTCTCCGCCACTGGATGAACTCGGCAAGTTTCTACTAGAACCATCAGAAACCACTACAGGAACGAATGGGTATCCATCCACCATTTTGAACAACAGCATTCAGTCAAAAGCAGCTGAAACTAGTCCCAAATTTTAAAAAGTAGGTGGAGTTAGCGTTAACAACTTGAATACATTAATGTAGGATATATTACCACTCCATTTTCTACAGCTTCGTAAGTAGAATTTTACTTAATTAAACAAATATTATTTAAAAAAAACATCTAAAAACCTACACAAAAGACAAAATTCTGCCAGAAAAACAATCAGGCATTTACAAAATCAGTTTCAGAGACTGCAATATGAAATATAAACAAAACAGAAAGAAAAACATTATCCTACAGTTTAAGAAACACTTGGGAAATGTAAAATATAAACACATGGAAATATCAGCAATAGCATACCATTTCTAGCACAAAAAAAAAAAAAAAAACAAACATGAATTCCAAAATGAGCCAAAACTCTTAAAAGCTCCTCAAAAAGCTATAGAATCAAAAGTATGGGAAAATATATTCATAAACTAAAACAAGGAAAATGTATTCTTAATTAGATAGTGAGTCGCTTTAATACTCTTATGCCCCTCTTAACATTGAATTATACAGAACATGCTTCACTGGCCTTCGCCCACATCATCAGCTATGTGTCGACGAAAGCCTATGAAACATGTGTTCTGTATAATTCAATGGTAAGCTGAGCATAAGAGTATTAAATTGACTCACTATCTAATTAAGAATATAATAGCTACTTCACTGTATTAGTTCCACAGAAAAATTAATTTTAAATATAAGGAAAGTGTAGTAAATTTAAATCTTCCAAACAACAATAATTTCATCACTAAATTTATAAAATCTACAGAGTGACATCTAAATTCTATGCTGGGAAGCTGACAGTGGAATCATGCTGATGATAAAAACAACAGCCTTTGAAACATGTTTAAGTAAGTGTAACTAAATTTGTGAAATTTGTATGATTTCTTCATAAAAATTGCAAAATTATCTCTTTCAGTGTTTATCACCCAGTCACAGATAAACTACCATCTAGTAGCTTAATTGTACCAAGTTTATAAATGGTTCTATTTCCTTCTTGAATTTTGCTCTCCGAGTTATATCCTCAGTGTTCTGGTACTACTTCCTCCATAAAGATTGTCTTTCAAATTGCTCTAAAACTGGAGCTGTCAATGATAAATGTTTAATAGTTTAACCAGGTGCCTTCAATCGATTAATCAAATTTTAATTGTTTTAAACAGTGTTTATAATTTTAAAGTATTAGTTTATTTTACTATTTAATTTTTGAAATAATTTAAATTTAGTAATCTATAAAGAAAAATACTCATTTATAATTATTTTTAATGTTATTAATGTATATTATAATTATTAGAAAAACAATTGACTTTGATGATGATTCTTTTGCAATACTTGTAAAGTGTGAAAACTGAACAGTGTGTGTTTTCGACAACTGAAGAGGATCTGTAAAGTGAAAATCTAGTTTCAGCAATTGCCTGTAGACTGCAATCTCTGTGTAAGTGTTATTCATTTTGAAAATGAAAGGGCATGGCTGGAAATTTCTTTGTCATCATCATTCTCAAAAGTCAGCTTCCTCTTCTTGATGCATGATTCCACTGAAATTTGTGCATTGCCAATATCTTTTTCCAAACTTCTGTTCCACAAAGATTTCCTGTCCTTTTTTTAGTTCATCTGAGATAGAAACTTAAATCTAAGATCTAGGGCTGTAGCTTCCTGCTATATTTCTTAATTATTTCCCTTATTTACTCTCTTCATTAAATATGCAAAAGCCTTTTAAGTATCTAGAATTGACATCAAGAGAAGTGAAAAACCACCTTAAATATGTTATTCCTGGCAGCACTACACTACTTTTTCTACCAAGATGGTGTCGGAGTATACAAAAGTGTTGTATAGTTGCTAGAATATTAAACAAAATTTCTGTGAAATCCAGCTGTTCATATAATGTTAATAAGATGATTGTAGTAAGTGTAAAATGACTTCAAAAGCGGTACCTGTAATTGGAGACAGGGAAGATGAAAAAAATGGATAATTCATTTGGTAATACTTGTTTGCCTAATGATGTCAATACAACGATGGTACTACAATTAGTCATAAGCACCCTAAATATGAAATTAAGTGAAGCTAAGAATGACGTAAAGAGGCTGAATGACTTGAATGCAGAATTAAAGCTTCAAATTGCAAACATTGCAACAAAGGAGAAAAATTTGATTTTACACACATATATATATTTATTGCAATACACTTCTCACATCTTTGAATTTACATTTCAGTCCTCCCCTCCCCCCAAAAATAGAAGTATGTCTGCAAAATGGGCATAAACAGCTCCATCGCTTCTTCGTCACACTTAAATTTTCTTCTTCGAAGGCCCTTCTTGAGTTTGAGAAGAGGAAATAGTCACTGGAAGTTAGCACTGGGCTGTAGGGTGGATGGTGGATGGTGGATATCCTTGAAACCACATTTCTTCACAGCTTCCTTTGCAACAAGAGCTGTGTGCACAGGCGCATTGTCATGAAGAAGGCGCACACCACCAATCAGCTTTTCTCACCTTTTCTCTTTGATGGAAGCACGTAGTCTGTGCAGTAGACCAGCAAAGCACTCCCCATTTACTGTGGTGTTGCTCTCCTTGAAGTCAATGAAGAGTATTCCTTCACAGTCCGAAAAGATTGTGGCCATGAACTTTTTGGTTGACTGAGTGACCTTGGCCTTTAGAGGTGGTGCTTTGCCAGGTTTACGTACTCCATTGATTCTCTTTTGGACAAGGGATCATAATAAAGTGCCATAGTTTCATCTCTTATAAAAATGTTTAGCAGAACTTCTCTCTCATTGCCACAGCAGAGCTCCAAAAAATGCGTGACAACAGATGACTCATTGCTGCTTTTGGGCTGAGGAAAGAAGTCTAGGCACCCATTTTGCACTAACCTTATTCATATTTAAATGTTCATAATTCAAATGACTCTTGTTTCAGAAAGGCCCAACCTTGCTGCTATTTCTGTAACTTTGAGCCACTGGTCTTCCATAATTTCTCCTTCCACAAGAGCGATATATTCAGGAGTTAAACCTCCAAAGGCCAGCCTGCATACTCTTTGTCTTCAATGCTTTCCCGACCCATTTGAAAAAGTTAGGGCCATTATTTTATGGTAGAATATGAGGAGATACTTCCCCATATACACCTTCCAATCGCTGTTTAATTTCATTTGGAGTAAGTCCTTCTTTTGTGAAGAACTTAATAGCAGCTTGATACTCCATTTTGAACATGTCATAATCTTCTACACATAACCTTCTTTATGTACTATATCTAAACAACTGAACACAGCAGAGCAGAAGTTACAGCTGCAAGTATTTACTTTATAGATAAGGCACAACACTAGATAAGGATTTCGTGAAGGTGATAATCCTTATCAGCCAGGCTAGAAACCTGTGGACCCACCCTCGTAATGTCAGAGAAGAAGATTGGGAAACTGTTAGTTATAAAAGACTATTCAAAAGGGCAACAAGACAGCTACCAAGTTACTGCAATCATTTGAAACTATTATTAGCTTTGCAATTCTGAATGGAAGTGACTCTATCGAAGGTGCCAGCATTTCCTCCATTTGACCGATGCATAACCTGAAACCAAATAAAGTGAAAGAAAAGATATGGTCATGCAAATTGATCAATCTCAAACCAAATAAAATGAAGCAAAAGATATGGTCCCACATATTGATCATCCAAGGTGATAGTAATGTGAGAGGAATAGCCAAACAATTTAAATTCGCTGACCTACAAAAGGAAAAATTTGGTACTGTGAAGCCAGAAACTCCAATAAGAGAGTACTAAAGATGCTAAGAAGGGTAATCTAACCAAAAATGACTGTAGTGAATATTACAGGTACTAATGATGTTTGTAGAAATATGAGCAAGAGTGTAATCAGTGCTGTCAAAGCATCCCTTGATAACTAAACATGTGCAAATGTTTGCATAGGCATGATTTATCTAATTTTTCTGTGATAAGCAAAGAAATATAATTTGCTAATCAAAAGGGGTGGAGGACTGCAGCCATTTTCAGAATGTGCAAGTTGTATTCATAGGTCTATGTTCATAAGGTATAGAATACATCTTAACAGCCAAGGGAAAGATTTTCTAGGAGATATATTGTCAAATACTAGCATAAATTTCTTTAGTAAGCAAATATCTATTTTATTATCAATGCAGGGCAACTACTATAGCACCAATAGAGGTGGTAAGAAATGGTGCAAACATCAACAACAGCAACTCGTTCAAAATAATTCACCAAAATATTCAATGTGCTGCAAATAAGAGGTATGAGATAAAACTATTAGTTTTGAACAAGATCCTGGCCTAATATTAACTGAAAATTAGATTAAAGATGAAAATATAGAATTCTAAATTATGCAGACTACAAAATTATTGCACATTTCTCAAGACAAATGAATAAGGAAGGAGTCATTGGTTTACTTAAATGCAATAAAGTAAATATAATAATAGTAAATATAAAACACTAAAAGATATACAGGACTTAGAAATTAGAAAACAAATAGAAATTACTGCTGGTGAATTACATGTTACTTTTCAAGGCAATAGGCATCTATTGCCAATCAAGTGCACAGATTTTAGCATTTTCTTAAATCAAGTACCAATTTTACTTCTGTAAACAAAAAAAGCATAAAATGATGATACCAGATGTCCATAATCTAAATTTACTCAAGCCTGATATAGATTGTATAAAATATAGTGAACTTTTGTAACAGTGGTGTCAAATATTAACATTTTAAAAAACTGAGTCAAAATTGTAACATACACACCACTAAAATTCAATAAAATGGAAGACTAGTTTCGGGAGCCATCGGGAGCCTGATATAGATGTTAAGAATAGTCTTAGAAGGTTTTAATATTGTTACAATTAACACAGCAAAAAGATTTACAGAGAATTTGAAAACTTATATTGCTAATATAATAATTGATCTATCTAGTAATATAACAGTAGCAAAAGTCATACATACAAATGTTTCTGAATCATAAAAGGACAGAAGTCGGTTCTGGTGTTGTAGTGGTAAGCATAATTGCCTTCTAAACCCAAGATCATGGGTTCAAACCTGGGCAGGATCGATGGATTTTTTTGGAGGTAAATGTCTTAATTATGGCTTCCTTCATAAGGGAAGTAAAGCCATGGGTCCCATGTCATACATTTACGGCATGATAAAGAATCTCAAGCCTGAAAGAAAAGGACTCTTAGCAAAATTTGTCGGCCGTTTCATGCCCTGAATAGAAAGGGATGCTGATGACTTGAGATGTTACAGAGCGTCCATAAATAAAACAAATCAATCAATCAATAAATAAAGGACAGATTTTGATAATAGGAATAGCAGATATAAGCAAATAAGTAAAATACATTTTAAGAAGTTTCTATGACAAATCTGTGTATCTTGTTCTGCTTCAAATGTTAATTAATGAAAAATTGGATGATATGTATAAAACTTACAATGCAAATGGCATATGTATACAATTCCAAAAGATTGTCACCCAATATATACCTTATAAAAAGAGTAGTTTTGCATAAGGATACAAATACTTTAAAGTGGAAAACAAAGGGGATTTATATATGTAAAAACAAACTCAGATTATTAACAGAATTGAATAAAACAGCAACCTGCCCAAAGTTTAGTACTGTGTTTTAAACTCTATGTTAAAAAATACACACAAATATATCTGAAAGTAATAAAATATGCAAAACTGTTACATAATTCCAAAAGCATTGCTTTTTTTGAAAATAGAATCAAAGTAGTTGGGACATAATGAATAAAATAAGAGGTAATGAATTTAATGTTGAGCAAAATATTTGTGTGTATTCAAATGACAACCTTCTAACTGACCCACAGGAAGTGGCTAACACTTTCAGTAGATATTATGCAAATGTTACGAAAAACATAATTAAAAACAACAAGAATGACTCAGAGGGGTTTAACACTAAATTTTACAATTTGTGTGCATTATTTTTATGGCCAACTGATAAAATGGAATTGCTAAAAGTCATAGATTCATTAAACCCTAACTTGACTTCTGATTTTGATAACTTAACGAATAATATATTAAAGGTGTGTAAAAATGCAATCTTCAAAATTTAGTTGATATAATTAATACATTTATGCAGGAGGGTTTTTGCTCAGTGTTATAAAGATAGGTAAAATGAAACCTTATTCAAAAAAGGAAATAATTATTGTCCTGTAGCAACAAATCCACATTATTCAAAGTTTTAGAGTAAACAGTTTAGGTTCCAGAAACATGTATCCACAAAGATGCTAATATCTCAAAAACAGCAAATGGTATTATTAATAAACTGAATTGTAAAGAAAAAATTGCAGGTCTTTTTCCATATTTATCTAAGGCTTTGGTCGTTTGGATTACTGTTTATTATTAAACAGGCTTGAAAACTATGGCGTAAGAGGGTTAGCAGGAAATTGGTTAAGGTCTTGTTAAATAGGGATCAGGGCCCTGACATTAGGAATGTAAACAGGGAGGATAAAATAATAGATTTTAAATCATTATTACAAATGGTTAATTATGGCATACCTTAGGAGTCTATTTTAGTTCCTTTCCTATTCCTGTTGTAATGACATTCCAGAACATATCTGATTTATGGGCATTGGATGCATCATTAAACATATATACTGTCACCATACCCTTATCTGCCAAAATAGTAGATCTTTTAAGTAAAAAATGCTTTGAAATGTTGTTGAAATTAAACAGTTATTTTGATACAATTTAACACCAAACATTTACAAAACTACTTACTTTCTTCTCTATAAATAAAAAATAGTGTTGATCAACTGTACATAGCATACAATAAAGAAAAATTTTTGGATATGATATACATATACATGTTGATGATAACTTTCCACGAAAGATCATGCTGCATTTACATTTTCAAAACTGAATAAAAATCGGTGAGTTTTGAGAAAGTGCACTAATTAATTAACAGTCAAACTCTACATACATATATTTTGCACTGTTTCTACACACACTTTGAATATGAAGCAATGATCTGGGGACCCTTATCTAATATACACTTCTCCCAGATATTTGCATTACAAAAAAAGAACTGTAAGAATTATTGCAAAGTTCATACCCCCAGAGTCATGTAAATCTCACTTCAAGAAGTTAAAAGTAATGCCTTTATTTTGCATCCATCTGAATTATGTTATATTATTACAAAACAATGTAAAGCACAGCTCACAACTAAAGATATTCATAATTATTAATATTTGAAAACATTTTTTTCCGCCGTTCATACATGCAGAGGTGAATTTGGACAGAAAAATATTGTTCATGCTGCATCAAAGTTCCATAATAGGTTACCAACAGAACTAAAAAATATAACAGACATAAAACATTTCAAAAGAAAATTAAAAGTATTTCTATTAAATAATTGTTTTTACATTTGCAAGAGTTACCCACACAAATGTTTCATTGGACACATCAAGTTTTATGTTCTCTAATAATGAGATCTATAGTAGCAATTCTTTGCAGAAGTGAGGTATCCTACATTTTTTTTAATAGCACAATGACTATTTTGCCAAATGAAGGATGAATAGATGATAACTTGACTGAATGAGTTCAGGGAATTTTGTGGCCTAAATTTCCCTGGTATCATGTAAATAATGGGAGAAAACCTTGAAAAAAACTCAGTCAGAAACTCAAGTGGGAATTAAACCTCGGCCCACTGCATGGGAAATGCAAATGCTACCACTAGACTACAGCAGTGATCTAGGTGTCCTACATTCTTTTGCTTCAGCATTTAATTTAACAAGCTGATCAGCATTGAACTGCCATTAGTGACATTCATATTTCTCTTTTGAGGAAACCCCGTCCTTTTTCTAATGAATGCCTTGTCTCCTTCCCTTTTTATCA
Organism: Metallyticus violacea; assembly: GCA_030762175.1. Classification (NCBI taxonomy): domain Eukaryota; kingdom Metazoa; phylum Arthropoda; class Insecta; order Mantodea; family Metallyticidae; genus Metallyticus; species Metallyticus violacea. Next base: position 305,868,954 of record CM060846.1, on the reverse strand, counting down.
TATACTATTTCTGTGTGTATGCGTTTTTTTTTCCCTTGTGAAATATAAGTTAGTTCCCTTTTTAAATGAAAGCTTAAGCACTTTTTATTATGTGAATGCATAAAACAGTTTATAATATGTTTCAGGAAGGTATATGATGAACTTCAGCAACAGAAAGATCAGGATCTGAATGCCCTGAAAGAGCAAAATAGTAGGCTGAATGTTCAGCTAAATAATTCTCAACATGCTCTGCAGGATTACAAGGAGAAAACCTCTCAAAGAATTCAAGAACTAGAATCTCAAATAAATGGATTAACCAAGCAGGTACAGTCATTATTATGAAAATTAACCTAGTGAATTGAGTACCACATGTTTCTCACAAAGTTTATGGGAAAAAATCATTTATAAAATCACCTGCCCCAAGTTAGAATTGATGTATGCCGTTGTAGCAAATAATGGTTTACAGTAATTATTGTTCATAAAATAATTTGCAGTAACAATGCATTTGTGGATCAAATAGCAATTTAAAGTTTAATGTGTGCTAAAGTTGCTGATATTCTTTATTCTATGATAGTTATTATGCATAATTGAGTATAGTCTGCATAAAAAAAATAAAAATTTAGAGGCATGTGTTCATTTGTTCACTAATCATTCAAATAAAATACTAAGTTATTTCATTGCAAGCTTTCACAAGAATGTACAATGTGTAGTATTTTCCTGACTGAAGATAGTACAAATACAATATTTATACAGACCTTTGCAAGTTGTTGATTCCTCACTCCCTGCTGTGATGCTTATGGTCTACATATTGAAGTGTTAGAAATTCATTTTAAATATGTATTACCTTCTGCAATGTAGAAATATATTTTAATTAAATAAATACTACTCAGATGAATTGTCATTTTTCCTGGTTGAATAGTGGTGTAGACAAAGTCTCTATGTCCTTGCTACTAGCCCTTGCTCTTTGTTGTTTTTCTTCTCTTATTTAACAGAAGTAGCCAGGTATCATTGGAGGTGTTCTCAGTTCATTTCTTCTGCAACAAATTGCATGTTAGTATTAAATTAATAAATATTTTTGTGTAGAACATAGTTAATACAATATTTGCCTGAATATGAGATTATCCCTGATTTTCCATTGGCTTCTGAAGGATTTTGTACAAGTAGATATGTAGGTAAGCCCTACAGTTGCAGAGAGAGAGAGCTCAGAGTAATTGTTGCTGTGCATATGTATGAATGAGCAAGTGTAGCTCTGAATCAGAGACATCTGTGGTCAGAGCTGTGAGTTAGTATGTTGTTGCAGTGAACTAAAATTTTGTGTTGAACTGCAAGCAAGTGCTACAGAAGCATGCCATTGTTATCTTAGTTAAATGTTTGATAAATTATGCAAAAGCAGGACAACTGATTGCAGAACTGCGAGGAAGGAAACACTTTATAATGCCATAAGTAAACAGACTCCAAAAACTACAGTTAGTTATAATATTCTAATATGAACACAGAAAAAATTATTTCAATCAATAATCATAAAAATTTTATTTACCAATTCTGTTCATGCTAATAATAAAAATGAAGTTATTATCAGAACAAATTGCAGTACAAATACATAGTTAAAAGATGTTCCCTTTTTGGCCAATCTGTACTCATATTTTTTTGCTTTTTCTGCTACATGACATCACAAAGGCAAGGGATGTGCCATGATTGACAAATAATTACACAAGTACAACATGAAAACATTGACCCACCTGGCTTTTATTTTTTTAATATGCAAATTAAACATGACCCCCAGTTTGCAAAATATTAAAATTGGGAAAACCTCTTTTTATATTCAGTTGAATATGGTATGTACTTATGTAAACAGGATGTATTTGAATTTATTTATTTATTAATGATATCTGTACATAAACAGTTAACAATTTCAATTCACTATCCTCTGTACATTACTCACCACTGGAATTTCCTGAATTTTTAGTAATTTAATGTACATAAAAATTTACAATACCAGAACTAAGGTTCTCCCATACCTTAAGCTCCTGGATATATGTATGGTAAATGAACCCTTACAATAAATCATTATTTCCACAACTGTGTGAGCTGACTAGTTCCTTCCTTAAACTTCTCCACATATTTCTTAACTTTCCTAAGAACTCCCCAATCTTGTTTATTTTCTCTGCCCTCATATCTGACAACATTTTAATAACATCCATTTTATGTTGTACTTTATCCCATTTTTCATCCCAGATACTATCCATACACATTTTTACCATTTTATATTATGTTAGACAGTGGAACATATTTTCCATTTTCCTGTATTACATATTACATCCATCTTAAAATTTTTTTCTTAATCCTTTTAGAAATAATACCCTTGTATGCATCCATGCAAGACCTTTCTTCCAAATTGATCACAAACTATTCTATATAAATCTTAGGAACTTTTATCCTCTAGATTAGCTCAAATCTCTTGCTTCTCTATATCGTCTACCCTCTGTCTCGCTTCTTTCCAAAATCCACTGATGTTACATTTACCCATTTGCCACGCATACCTAATTCCAATTTCTTCTAATAGTTTCCCCATCTCCTCAAACCAACTCTCACATCTCTTTGGTACATAAGATTTCTTTTGATATGTTGTTATCCAATTTTCCACCTGTGGTGCCTCAGTAGTAAAAACGGGTATGATTTTAAACACTGTACATACACTATTAAAAATCTATTAAAAAAATCTAATTTTATACAACTGTAAAAAGGTTTCAAGATTCTCTCTGCTATTATACCTTTCCTTCCTACTCTTCCTAGTTCACCAAACTTACCCCTTACCCCCCTCTGGGAACTTTTTGGTAACCCCCAGAACTTCTCTACAAAACATTCTCTGTACCACATCAGTCTTTGTCTGCCCCTTTGACACTCCCCAAATTTCTGCTGCATACAGCACCTTTGACTCAATCACAGCTTCATAGTCTTTCAAGCCATTTCATTGGCAATGTGGGAACTTTATACGAAATTATACTGACAGCTTTTATAGCTAATATACCTTTGGCTTGTGTGCATTTAGACTGTACCTTCCATCTTCCATTACTCGCAATTCTCACCCCCAAATAGTCAAATTCTTTTACTATCTCTATTAGAATCCTATGTTAGATGGATGGATTCATTTCGATAATCTTTTGTCAATACACCATTTCTGGAAATACTTCCTGTTACAGTCTCACAAAATTCTAAGAGGATGCATAAGCTTTAAATTCTTGTTGCAAAATCTTATTTAGTCCCCACTGGAGTCTTGTATATGTGTACCTAGAGAAAGAAATTCAAAGGAGTCAAGACAGAGGAGCCAGGGTATTGATGCTTAATGCCCAATTCATCTTTTGCCAAAATTTAATCCATATACTCATAGACAACATAAGTGAAGTATGCCTTCATGCTGAAACCAGATTTCACATTGGACTTCCTGCAGTTAGATAAGGTCTCTGAAGAAACGTTAGGTAAATATCACCAGTAAGCTGTAGAGCTAATAGTAGGGGCTGTTGGAAGTTAGGTACCCCCATAGATTGTCTTGAGGATCCATCAACAAAAGTTGATGCAAGGAGTAAAATCATTCAGTCTCATCACAAGTCCCTTCTGGTCATGATAAGGGTGAAAATGCTCATCATGCACAAAGTGCCATATCAACTTGTGGTTTACACACAAGAGTATGTGCATTGCTTTGGGCAATAATATCAGGCTAAGCCAAAGTGCATCTTCAAAGTCTGGTAACTATGTCCCAATGGATATCCTCAGGGCCATTAGTTATGACCTAAGCTTCCTGTTTCATGCAAATGCCACTCCAATCTCATACCAAACAAGCATCACATCAAGTAGGGTGATGTTTGTTTGGTAAGTACTGTCAAGCTGGAAAACCTCTTTTGCATTCCTTTGAGCTTCTGCATAAATGAGAAGCATCTCATTGTAGTCTGCATTTGTGCTCATGTTCACTGTAATTCATTCCCAGTTAACCATTGCCACACAGATATAAAACAAACTCTAGATATAGTCAAGGACTGTGTCACATGACATCAAGTTACATCTTCTGGCATGCTACTGCCCTACAGGAATCCACATTCACAATCCAAAGGCTCTAGCATGTAAGCAATTCATTTGTAAACATTAATATAGATCAAACTCAACCCATCTATCTACCACAGAGTGTTATAACTAGGGATAGGATTTTAATGCAAATGCATATTTCATTTCTGCTGTCCGAAATATATGCTCACTTGGTATGTGAGTCAATTATAAAATTTCCAGCAATTGTTAACTTAAAAAGAAATTTAAACAATATTTTATGCTGTATATAATGCATAATATATCTGTTTTGTTAATAAGCGTAATATTTTAGCAGTTTGCATATTATGCTACATATTTGCTTGTTTTACATGTAGATTTTATAAATATATTTTTATTCTGTTTATTTTATCTTCATATTTGATTTACAAATACTATATTTCTGAATAATATGTGGTATCAAGTCAGTGTGGAAAATTAGTAACACTGATGGTAGCGTACACACAAGATATTCCTGCTATAAGGATATCTTTAAAAGCAATAGGAGGTGGCAAACTATGGTAAACTTCAAACATTTGGTGATCGTAAACAGCAACAGAAAAGAAACTGAGATTGTGTAGAATTAAAAATGTGAAATGTGAGTACATTATTTTGTTATTTATTGTGTTATTGTTGTTGTTTTTTTTTTAAATATCCCAACTCTTCAATATTACAGATAATTTTTTTTTTATGAGTATGGTTTTGACAACATTTTTATTCACAGAGACATTACATAAAAATGCATTCAATTTTTTATTTTATGTCAATATGAAGTCATAATACTTTTTATATAGGCATATTTATGTACATATCATGGAAGTTTTCAATGCTTAAATTCATACATATTAAAAGGATTGTTACAGCAAAAAATTCCTGTCACTAGTTATAACATTTATTTATAACCTGTCTAGGCAGAGGGAGCCTACCATGGTTACTGCTTGAAGTACTTGCATTGTAAATAATGTCATTTTCATGTATAGTCTTGTAATATGAATATTTTGAATGTTTTAACTGAATGCTACCTTCAGATTGCTGAGAGAAGACCTTGAATTGAAGTATTATTGCCAGAATATTGAATACATATTACTTACATCCAAGCCTGAAGAAGCAGGGAAAACTGAAATGCAGACATCTACTTGAACATTATGTTAACAATAAACCCCAAACATTTCTTTTTAAAGATGAAAAAATATTCATCATTGAAGAGAACTACACAGCTGCCAAAATGACAGGGTGTAAGCTTCAACTTCCCAAATAGCTTGTGAGTCTCTATCCTGCCTAAGTGATGGTTTGGTGGGGAGTGCACTATAATGAATGGCATTTCTGTCAAAAGGAGGCTGAAGATAACAGCCAGTGTATATGAAACTACTCTTCTTGAACCTGTGATGAGGTCCCTACATACTACTTTGCTCAAGAATAGGCACCAGAATATAACAAATTATTATTGATGAAACCGTTCAAATTTCACTAATTTTGTTCCATTACTTGGACATGTTTCAAAGGCTGTTGCCTTCATGTTCAGCATGATTCCACTGTCTGCTTTCCAGTATGGTATTAAGATATCTGTGGATTTTACAAATTTGGTGATAAGGTTACTGTTGTTTGGGAGATCAAAATTAACCAAATTTTCCTTTCCTTTTAATTTTTATCTCCCAAGCAATAGTAACATCATCACCAAGCTCATAAAATCCACAGAGTGACATCTTAATACCATACTGGAAAGCAGACAGTGGAATCATGCTGAACATGAAGGCAACAGCCTTTGAAACATGTCCAACTAAGTGGAACAAAATTAGTGAACTTTCAGTGATTTCATGAATAATAATTTGTATATTATGCTATAGTTCACTGTGAAAATTCCCACTATTCAAAACTACTTATAGGCACCAGAGTTTTCAGCAGGATTCAATAAGACAATATCTACCCAGATATGACTTCTGAGAAATATTCCTAATATTTTGCGGCTCAAAACTGGTCTTGCACCATCCCAAACTCAACTCATTGGACTGTAAGCTGAGGTCACTGCTTGAGCTTATGGCATATGAGGTCTGTTCAGGAAATATCTGAACTTTCAAAATTCTATGAAATTCTATGTAGCAAAAAAAAGCTGATAATACTGATTGGCTCTAACCTTAATGAGACACCTCCCATTTGCCATGGATTGTTATTATTTAAGTTGAGTCCCATGCTGCTTCCTTTTAACTGGATGTTGGAGTGTTCTGTGATTGAGATGGTAAGCAATCATGAGCAGTGCATTAACATTAAATTTGGCATGGAACTTCATATCCTTTACAGAGACTCATGAGATGATGAAAGAATCTTATAGAGATGATTGTTTAAGCTGTACTCAGTGTTGTGAGTGCTTTTTGCAGTTTATGAGTAGTCAAGAGTCTGTGATTGATGACCTATGTCTTGGATACCTAAAGACATCAACTGATAATGCTCATGTGGCCAGAATTAATGAGATCATTCATGAAAATTGATACCTGAACTGAATGTTAAAAGAAATTGCTCAAGAGTATAACATTTCTATGGGATTGTGTCATGAAATCCTAACAGAAAAGCTCAGTATGCATTGTGTTGCAACAAATTTTGTTCCTCAGCTGTTGACACAAGAACAGAAAGACAACCACATCATGATCTGTTAGGAGCTCTCGAATTGCATTAATTTATGAATTTTTATTATTATTATTTAATATTATTTTTATGAATGCTAAGAAAATACAAACTGCAAGGGACCTCCATCTATCTGGCCCAGGCCATTTTAGATGTACCTCACAATTAAAATGTTTACAATAATAATGATATATTAATGCCTTAATCTAAATTCCAAATAAACAGAATACCAATTATTCACTTCTATTGCATGAGACTCCAGTCCACGGTTCATCAGCACAACATACTGGAATTCCAGGGGACCCGATTCTGAACTGACCCCAGGTACCAAAGTGATATCTACCTTACTCTCTCTTTACCATTATTGTAACAACTATATACTATTATTTATGTGAATTTTCTTCTTCTCTCTTTACTGTCCACTTCCACTTCTGTTTAACTTTAAATAAATACTGACCCACACTCCTGCACTCCTTTATGAATGTTCTCTTTGTTATTCTATTATCCTTACTCAGTTCATTTCTCCAGTTTTCAGTTTCCTTACAATCAAACACTATATGTTCTAAGTTTTCTTTCCCTCCACATAATGGGCATTCCCCTTATGTAAAACCTCCTCTTTTACCTTTTAACTTCCGCACATCTGCTCTTGCCCATGCCCTTTCTTTCCTCCTTATTTTTTTTTATCATTGCAAATTTCCCTTTCCCATGTCCATTTCATCTTATAAAATTTCAGTGATGTTTTTCTAGTTAAATTACTAAATAGTTTTTGTATCTCTGCATCCTCAAAACATCTTCTTGCCTCTTTTCAAAAACCTTTAACTTTTGTATTTCCTTTCCTCCATATATACCCTAATCCATGCTCTCTAAAATATTTTTAAACTACTCATCCACCCCATAGTTAAAAATGATTCTTGATATATCAAACATTGCTTTACTAGATTATCTTCATTTAGATTTAGAATCCTATGCCATAATTAAACCTTTTCTCCATAATTAAACCTTTTCTTGTAGTTCTTCCCATTTCTATTTGGGCAATTTCTTTTACAGCCAGAATTGGTAGGCCGAAAATTTCTTTGCAAAATAAACAGTGTACTAATCCACAATTTCCTAAGAATTTTCCATTCCACAAATTTCAATACCTTAGAGCATTTGAGCTTCAACTATTGTATTATATATTCTTTCCAGCCATTTGAATTCCAATTCTGGTATTTTAAAAAGACATCATTTTATAATTGACATAGCTGCTTTCCCTTTTGCTAATACATATCTTTTTTTGCTTTTCCCATTTTCCCCCTCCATCCATTTTAATACCTAAATAAACGCAATCATGTACTACCTTATAATCCTTGTTTCCCTTCCAATTTTCAATTTACTCAACCTCCCTCCTTTCTTGTATATTAGATTTTGTATTTTATCTTGCTTCACCTTAAGGCCCCATTCTGAGAAATATTTATCTATTTCTTGCAAGGCTGTTTTTAGACCAATTACTGTAATCGAGCCAACTACTAAATCATCTACAAATAATAAACTGAGAATATGGCTATTGTTTATAGTTGGCATAAAATTGTTGTTTTCCTTTATATTTTGCAGTATATCATTAATATATAAATTAAACAGAACTGAACTTAGCTTACATCCTTGTCTTAACCCCTTTTCTTGTCTTACTTCTCTGGTTATTAACCCATCCTCATATCTTATATAAAAAGTATTTTCCTTATATAAAGCTTTTATAATTTCTATAATGTGTCCACTGACCTTTTATCTGCAAGCTTATACTGCAATTATTGCAATTCAATTTGATCAAAGGCATTTTCCAAGTCTACAAAAGCCAAGTATAATTTACCTCTCTTGTTTTATTGCATTAATGAGGATGCAATTTTTATGAATATGATAATTGGTGAAGATGAAACATTAGTCTATGATTATGATGTTGAGATGAAAATCCAGTCATTAAATGGTTAGAAAATCTTAACCAAGACCAAAAAAAGCTCATCAGGTCAGGTTAAATGCCAAAGTACTGTTGACAGTTTTCAATATTCAGGGTATTATTCATCATGAATTTTGCTGGAGGGTCAAACTGTGAATTGCTGATATTACCAAGATATTCTCAGACATCTCCAGAAAATGAGAGAAGGAAGATGCCTGGACTGGGGAGAGACAATTCATGAATCCTGCATCACAATAATACACCAGTGCATTCATCAATGCTTGTTCCTGATATTTGTGCAAAAAACAAGATGACTGTTGATTTCTTCTTCTTCCAGTAAAGGCCATGACAGTTGTTATTTTCTAGGCAATAGTACAAAATCAAGAGCAGCACCCAGAAAGATTTTTTTGATATGAAAAGCAAAACATAGACTACAAAATAATAATTGATATGGTCTTTACTGGAAGAAAATGAAGAAATCATAACAATGGCCATGGAAAGCTGCACATGATTGTTCTTCCTCACCAACCATATTCTCCTTATTTAGCATTTATGTTTGTTTTATTTCTTTATTTATTTAATTTCCAAAACTGACATCCACAATAAAAGAATGAAGATTCAACTCAGAAAGGAGATAAAACAAAATTTGCAAGCATATCACTTGAAAAATGCATTTTTCAAGGACTGCTTTCAGAATTTAAAAAAGCCATTGATGGAGGTTTATCGTTAGAGGGGGAGATTACTTTCAGGGATACAAAGCTTGGTAAGATGCAGGTAAGCCTGAATTTTTAACAGTTAAAATGTTTGGTTATTTTTTGAACTGGCTGCGTACATTGTCACAATGATGGAAGTAGTGCTTTCTACCTGTTTCTAGAATATGATTCTAAAAAATTCAAATACAGTGTGTTATCTCCTATATCATTTTATACAGCGAAAGTTGAAAGAATTGTTAAGAATAAAAGTGACTGATATTCTTATCAGGCTCATATGAAGATAACAAGAACACTATTGTAGTAATGTTTTTTTTTCATTATTGTAGTCGGTAATGGTAATGTAGTGGTAACCATACTTGCCTCCTAAACACAAGATCGCAGGTTCCCGGCAAGGACCAATGTATTTTTTCGGGTGTAAAAATCTTAAGTATGGCTTCCTTCACAAGGTAAGTAAAGCCATGAGTCATGTGTCGTAGATTTACAGCAGGAAAATGAACCTCAAGCCTGAAAGAAGAGGTCTCTGAGCAAAATTTTTCAGGCATTTCACGCCCAGAATTGAATGGGAAGCTGATGACCTGCGATGTTAAAGAGCATCCGTAAATAAAATAAATAATAATCATTATTGTCAAAGGTACTCAAAGTAGAAATAGAACACATTATTTCCTTTACTAGGTCACTCTTACAGCCAGTATGACAGAAACTTTGGTAAATATGGAATTTAGCATAAGCAAGTAGAAAATATTGAAATTCCTGAGCAGTATATTTATATAATGGAAGACTTCTTCTCATTGGCACTACAGTCCATGGTGAGCCTTGGCCTGCTGAGGGGACCTTTGCTTCCTTTACATCCATCTTTATGACTTCATTGAAAAATGGCAGTATTGCAGGGGGGTATGTGATCAGCAAGATAGCACCCCACTGGTCGCCTATCATGTCACTCCCTAGATTGAAGAATGCGACCTCTCCGTCAGGCAGCTTCCCAATTATCCTCATGAGGCAGGTGGAACCCATGTCAGAACTCCCTAACTCAGAAAAATTCCTAAGCAGGCATCAGGAATCAATCTGGACCTACTGGCCAGCAGTCAGCAATGCTAACCACTAGACTAAGGAGGTGGTCATAATGGAAAATTGTAAGGAAAAATTTAGTTAAATAGGGTGGACTTTTGTAACAGTGATGTTTAATACTAAGAATTTTAAATGATTGAGTCGAATCTGTAACATTTACATCATTAATATTTCAAAGAAGGAAAACCAAGGTTCTGGAGCTAATCGCTCCCATCATCAATTCCAGTTCGACTGAGACTTAGTTTTCCTCTTTTATTTTTTTTTTTAAAGGAAAAATTTCTTCAGAAATTTGAAAGATTCCATTTTAAAAGTAGTGTGGGGTTTAAACATACAACTATCAACCATTCCTCAAATGAAAAACTGTGGTACTTGCCTCATATTGTCTGATGTTGTGGAAATTGTGGAGTAAAGGCAGAAAAAAATCCTCAGAAACATTTAAACCCAAAAAATTCATAATGGTATACAAGGATTCAGTTTTTTTTTCTTCTTTTTCTTTAGCCACTCATGGTGGGAAGGATTCAGTCTCATGATGATGTGAAACTGCCACGGGTGGCCAAGGTTGTTAAAGACGGGCTCGTGAGCAGGAGGTCTGAGGTTCAAATCCCACCAGGACCGCCCTCCTTGACTGAGGGTTTTTCCAGGTTTTTCTAAGACCTCATAAATGGCAAATGCCTGCTAGGTACCCTAAATTTAAGCCTGGAACATTTTCTTCCTTAAAAAAATCCTTTCCAAATATATAATTTCACCTTATGTATCATCAGTGTTCACTACCTGTGGTGCCTCATGAGTAAAAACAGACGTTAAACACCATTAAAAAAAAAATGATGATGTGAATACAGATCCAGAAATGGAACTGACTTTCAGAGTGAATAAGATTGTTTTTATTTCTTTCTAGAAATGCTAAGTAATTTTTTTTTTAAACTCCATCTGTTGTTTTCTCATTCACCATCATAAATGCCAGATTGATTTGAGAACATTATTATATTATAAAACATAAACAAATGTGAGATATCATCAGATACCATTAGGCTAAAAAATGTTTTTAAATATAATTTGAAACTGTAGTGTTTTTATTAAGGAGTTAATTAATAAAGAAATACATTTTGGAATGTTATTTACATTCTAAGAAATGTTTCTTTACATTCAGAGACCTAAATGTCAAACTTGTGAAAGAAACAATTTGTCAGTGGGGTCAAGATGCCAGTATTAACAACAGTGCTTAACACATTATTATAATCAATAATTTCATAGTAATGAATTATGGAAATAATACAGCCCTTCACAATTTTCTTTTGAGCTATTATGATTTGAAACTTTAACATTGCATTTGGCACAAACCCATTAGCCCACTTATGCTATTGTTGCATTCAAGTCCTCACATTTATCTGATTGTCTTATGTTCCATCATCATTGATTAGTTTCAGTATCCATAAAACTGTATTCTTTTTTTTCAATCTGAATTATACAAACAAATTGCTATCACTTTCATTTAAATTGTCAGGTATGTGTCTTAACTATTTTTTCTATCCCATTTTCAAAAATTCATGATAAGGAAATTAATTTTTGCTATCAGAAATCTGCTATAATGTAGTAGCCATTTTGTAATATATTTATTCTCAGAATAACATTGTAATATCAACTCATGACATGAAATAATTTATTCTCCAGCTAATTATGAGATAAACACAATTCCTTTTGTACAACTCATTTGAATAGTTTTTATTTGGGTCAATTCTGTGTTCATAGAACTATTTCTGAATAGATAAAATGTATCTAACTCAATATATTTCTAGCGTGTTTCAAGGTTTTCATTTTTATTTTCTATCTATTAATGTGAGCATGGAAGTTCTTCAGATTGAAAAACATTACACTAAAATATTGCATATTAAAGAAATTGTTAAATGGGAAAACAGAATTTTTAATTCTTTTACAAATTAAACAATTATAAAAATTGTAAGGCCTTGTATGATGGGTTGTTCAATAAAAAATGATCATAATTTTCATAGGCATAATTTCTCATTTTAAAATTTAATTTTACAATATTTTGTTAGTTTAATGATGCATAATGTACACATGGTACTAGTTTTATCGTTGTCATTTCTGGTTTGCCTGTAAGCGGTGTGCAAGTTAAACGGAGGTGACATGAGACAGACAAAATGCTGCTCTGAAATTCTGCTTTCATCTCAACAAATCTTCAGCTGAACCTATGCAATGTTAAAGGTCTATGGAGAGTTTGATCTTCCCTATAGCACAGCTCACAAAGGGGGTTTAAAATGTTTAAATAAGGGAGGCAATCAGTTTCAAAGGAAGGTGGGTGCAACATTCCAGTTTAACAATGTTGGTGTCATTGTGAGAGAGTATCATCGAATAATATTAAAACTGTGAGAGAGGATCATTAAATAATATTATAAAAATTGTACTTGAAAAATGATGGGTTCCAAGACTGCTGATTCCTGAGCGAAAGGACATTGTGTGCAGTTTAAGATGATGTTACAGGTTTACATTTAAAGGTAATCACTGCTGATGAAACTTGACTACCTCATTTTGAACCTGAGAACAAACAGCAAAGCTCTGTGTGAAAATGTGTATTATTCCTAACACCAAAAAAAGGTTTCTGCAGGGAAATTTAAGGTCTTCTCATTTATCAATATCCAAGGAATGGTTTACCAGCTTGTTGTACCTTCCCACAAAACTGTAACTACACAACATTACAGATATGTTCTCGAAAATCACAAGGTCATACAACATATAGAAGGCCACATTTTCATGCAACAAAATGGATAGTGCAACATTAATGCATGGCATACATCACAAATATTGTTGCCTTTGTTAGAGGCATTTTTGATCATCAAAAGCAGTGGTGAAGGTTGCAGAGGCAATTCCTGAAAGATCCATCAAAAATTGTTTTCAGTATATCTTTGAAGACTGTAAATGCTGGAACAGATGCATTGCATCCAACAGGGACTTTTTTTTTTAAAAAAGATCATCAATATTATGGGGATCAGCAAAGCTTTGTGTAATTTTTTTTTTTTTTATCATTCTTCATTGAACAGCCCTTGTATTTTTATTCTGTTATGCAGATTCTATAGGTACCAAATTTGTCTTTTAGCTGAGCATTGTGTAAAATCTTTATCATCCAGCACTGTGGCTCAAAGGTAGAGTATGTGTTTTGAAAACTTATTGGACTAGATTCAAGCCCTGGAATGGGATAACTTATTTGTTTATTCTAGGAATGTGACTTAACTCCCAGAAGGTGATTACAAGTTAATTTTCAAGGGGCAGCAGGTTTCAGTGTTTAAAGCATCAAAAGTATTTTGTTCAATTATTAAAATTATCCCTGTCTTTATCTTCATGGATGGAATGCTTGACTTAAACGATCACAGCAAAAAGTAAAATGAACAATGGATTATCTTTCAAGAAAGTAAATGTATAATTTTGCATATCAGTATTGCTCAGACATGCATGCATGGAGAATAAAAAATATAAATCAATTGAGTTCACAGAGCCATTGTAGCCATTGCTCCTTTCAAAGATTTGCAGTCCTTATTTAATTATTTTGTCAAAATATGTTCTAGATGCTATGAAACTACTTTAAAACTCTACTTGTAGCTGAACGATGGTATATCTGTATTGAATATTCTCATAAATGAACGTGTATCTTAGCTACAAACCACTTACAACTGAGTAAGAGGCAACAAAACAGTGACAAAAACTTGATACTGTGTTACCTAGAGCTACATAGAGTTTGAGTTCTTTACATTCCACATCACTTTTATATTTAATATAGTATCTTTGTTAGTAAGGATTGCACAACATATATCATACCCCCTCTATTTATGGACTGTCTCTCATAAAATTCCCCTTCTCTAACTGTAATCACTAAAACAAAGGAACACATAAATTCTCTTCAAACGTATGAATTCTCTTAATCAGAAAAAGAACTAAAAGTAATTATCCATCACATGGGAGATTCTGTTGCACTGTCTGCTTGTCATTCCTCCCAATCCTGAACTATGAAGGCCCACACAAGCTCAATTGGGTTCTGGTCAGCAGATCTTGGTGACTAATTTATATAGATTATTTTTGGTGTCAACCTAGCCAATCCCTGGTCATATTGGATAACACTATTGTTATCATGCATGAATATATATTTCACTTGTTCTGAAAAACTAGCCTAAGAAAATGATAGCAAAGTGTTCTCCAGAACACCAACATAAAGTGCACTTATCATTCATTCTGACACTTGAATTAGTTTCCCTGGATATTTCCCTGAAGGCCCAGAAGTGAGCTGAATTTTTTCCCAAATGCTGAACTTGAACTAAATGCTTAATCTCATATCTGATTCCGCATGGCCAATGCAGGCTTAGTCAGATTGGAAATCTTATCATCAGTCCAGATTACCAGGTCCCAATATGGTTAAGGAAGGTCATTATTCCTCTATGCCCATTGTAACCTTCTTGCCCTGTGTAGTTAAAAGGAGATGTGGCAGGGCAGTGAGATTTAATGCCAGCTTTCTTTAATCTTTGTCATATGGTTTCATATGAGTAACTATACTTCACCACTTTATCCACAAAGACAGATTTGCCTTAAAGGGCAGTTCCTTACTTCTTCCATCAAAACTTCTTCTTGGGCTGCTATCATTGCCTAAGATCTGTAATTTCATCCCACTGAGTTCTGTTAGTTCTTCACAACTGCAAGGACCAGATATACTACTTGACTGTTGTTGATTTGTTTTATTTATAGATGCTCTTTAACATCTCAGGTCATCAGCTTCCCATTCAATTCAGGGCTTGAAACAGCCAGTAAATTTTTCTCAGAGGCCTCTTCTTTCAGACTTGTGGTTCTTTTTCTTGCTGTAAATCTATAACCTGGGACTCTCAGCTTTACATCTCTTCCAAAGGAAGCCATACTTAGAATTTGGCTGGGATTGAAATCGTGATCTTGGTTTTATGAGGCAAGTAAGTTACCATTAGACAACCAGGACCAACCTACTTTACTGTGATGAGGTGTTACAAGAAATATTTTGAATGACAGTCTATAAGTTGTAGGAATAATTATATTTTTTACATGTGCATGAAATGCAAGGCACAATAGCTGAATTAAAAATGTGATGAAGTCCTACACTCATATATTCAATTTGTTTACACTAAATTCCACTAACATAAAACTAAGACATGTTTCGGGAGCAATCATTCCCATCTTCAGTTATTGTAACATGTAACAATAGTTGGTCAACAACTGAGTGCTCCCAAAACATGTCTTAGTTTTATGTAAGTGGAGTTTAGTGTGAACAAGATGAATACATAAGTGTAGGATGTATTACCACTTCTTTGTGTACAGCTTCATAAGTACAATTTATTTAAATGATGAAGTGTTTGGGATTGAGCAGAAAATCTTACAACTGCAAGAGAACTATACCAATGTTTTTAACCACAAAGCTAACATGATAGGTAATTGTGGACCTCTCATACAGAAACAAGTTCATTGCATGTGCTGTCTGTTTCATTTAATATTCACCCACATTATACCATCAGTAATTCAGCTACAGGTGGACTTTAACATGCTTTTTGTGATATTAATGCATATTTCAGCATATGCACTAAATAATGACTCAAAAATCTTCAAAGTAAGGAAATGGCTATGAAGGTCCCTATGAATAGTACAACCAATTTAATTTTCACATTTCCTATAGGCAAAAGTGTACATTTACCTTCTTGAAATATGGCACATCTTTGTGGATAAAGGTTAATCTTATTTACAAAGCAATTCATAGATATTTTTTATTTCATCTACTGCCTTCAGTAGTGTGTGCAATGCAGTAAGTGTGTGTGTTATTTTTTTTATCTCCCTCTCTCCATAACATTGAAGGATAATTCTCACTTTTTTTTGGTTAAATGGAACCTAATGGTGCATTGATTGGTATATTAAAGATACATTGCCAGTAAAACACCTTGTTGTGGTAAAATTCTTCCTTTGTTTTATTTTCAGACTGAAAAGACATCTGATGAACACGTATTGAATCTCCATGCAAAGGTAATTGAGTTGGAAGTTGTACTAGGTGAAACAAAGAAAGAGTTGCAGAATACTGAGAAGGAAAAATCTCAGTTTGAAGAAAAATTAATGCATACTTTACAATTATTAAAGGAAAAAGAAGCTGTCATACCAACTTATGAAAATGAAAAAATACAATTAACAAATGCCCTTGAAGAAGCAAAACTGGTAAGTCATCTTCATTGTTTACATCCCCTTCAGTTTTAGAACTTAAAGCCAATACCTGGGTCAGTTGCCTACCAGGAAGCTAATTACCTCTGAACATGCATTAAGTATATGCAAGTATGTGTGAATACATGCACACACTAATTACACACAGAGGAATTCTCTGAGTCAGTCCAATGTTAGGAATGCCTCAAAGACATCACATAGAAATAAGCAGACACAGACAGGAAGATAGAATGAAGGTGAATGTTGAAATATAAAGTGAATCCATAGATGAGAAATATTAACCTGCCATTTATTTGCTCATTTTGAAAATGGACAGAGAAAAACCACTTAAAACCTCAATCAGATTTGAACCTGGAGCTTCCCAAATACAAGTCCCAAGTTACTGCCTGAGTCAGCCCATTCTGGTAAGAATTCCCATTACTAAAATTTTAATTGCAAATTGTTAAATAAGAGCAAATGAAAATATTTTAATATCACTATAATAAATTCATAAGCTCCATTTTATGTTTAAAAATTTTAATTTATTTTGATAGTTGTTCCTTTTATCACCTTCAGCATTTGACAAGATGAAGATCTGAGGAGTCACTTGATTTAATTTAAGAAGTTAAAAATTGGATAAACTTCCAGTAATTCTAAGCTCTTCCGAGCATTTAAATATCCACAATTCTTGAATACTTAAAAACATTTTAGCAGATATGATATTAAATATAACATTTAATTTCACGTCGGAACCAATGCAATGAAGCGACTATTATGTTCTTAATTATCTAGAGAGTTGATTTGATAAATAAGAAGATATGATATTACTTAAATTTTGATATTTTCTTGTTAGAAATGTACTTCTGCAGCTGATTTACCTAATGTGTTTGATGTAATTCTTGTTTTCTTGATATTTGATCCTAAATTTCTTTTAGTTTTTCACGTATGGTGAAACCTGTATTGAGAGACAATTTGTGATAAAAAGAGTGACCTAAATGCTGTTGACATAAGCTGTGTTTCTTAGTAAATATCTTTATTCAAATTAATATCATTATGAACTTCACATTTTTCCACATAAAATTAATGTCATAGTGTAAGGGATAATCACTAAATAAAGTTCACTGTATCAAGCAAAGTGGCTCAGACATTAATGCAGACATTTTTCCACATAAAATTAATGTCATAGTGTAAGGGATAATCACTAAATAAAGTTCACTGTATCAAGCAAAGTGGCTCAGACATTAATGCTTGGGACTTGTATTCCAGGAGATCTCAGTTCAAATCCCCTGACTCATTCTGGCCTTTGTTTTCATGGTTTCAGGGGAATGCTAAGAAGGAACTTTCCTTTCCATCAATTTTCCACTCTCTCATTTCACCTTATTTTATTCTGTTGGTTCTATTGCAGGGTTGAAAGTCTCAGAAAAGCTAGACTGCTGCTGTATCTGGCATGGCAGTGGTTTGCACTTTAGAAAGATTTCTGCTTTAGCAACCTGTGTGAAAGTAATCCTTCTGAGGGGCTCAAATTCCTTGGAGGGTGCTTTATCTGGAAACACTATTAGAGACCCTGTAAAAGTGCATACCTCATAGCCCCTGGATTCTGGCTATCCTGTGTTTCTTTTACCTCATTCCTTCCTCCCAGAAGTGCCACATTTAGGGACAAAGGACAAATATCCAGCCTTAAAAACTCCTCCTCTGTCCCTATTTATCCAATCCAGTCCAATCTGAGGTTATTTGTTTTGCTTGGGGCTTTATTAATAGCTTATGCAGACATTAAATGTATAACATTGAATGGCATGCTGATGACTACTTTTCTATATGGTCCTCTAAATGATATTAACTTATTGCATGAACTTAAAAGATTCCTGTATGGTAGAAATTCAGCTCTTAATGTGTTGATAAGTAAACCTGAATGAAAAGTGTAATTCCATGGTACATAATTTTTCACATTCTTGCAGTGCTGCTCAGTCAGTTCTACAGTCCATGCTATATTGATTGCATTGGTTGCAGTGAACTAGTCTGCCACTGCAAAGCTCATTTTCTCAACTTGTCTTTATCCACCAGAAAATGTTCTGCCACTCACCATCAATTTCTGTCACTTGCCAATGGGTTTCATTATGAGATGCATGTTTAGCTCATAAAAACTTAATCAAAGATTGAGCTTCCACATAGAATCACGTTTCAAGTCAAATCATTAATGTGTGTTCTAGATAAATTATTGTTCACATCAAGGATCATAAGGAATGTGTCCACATGAGAAAAACTTAATTTTTCCTAGGAAAGAAGAAACTATTATTGAAGGAACCTTACTTTTGAATAACCCTCATATTACAACATATAACGCAATGCTACTAAAGCATATTATCATATATGCATTTAGATAGATTGCAGTCTTTCATAGCAGTTCACTTAGTGCACATTTCTTTTTAATTATGATGATTTTATACTAGCAGTACAGACTGTTAAAACTTTTTTTTAAGAATAATAACAATGGAGTGCAGTCCCCAATAGCTAAATGCTCTTGATAGCCAGAGCACCACTATTTCATAATGAGCTAGTTATTTTCTTTGCCTCACTCTCCGATTCAAGTGCTGTTTTCTTTGCACAAATAAGGATTTGTTTTAAAAAATGAATACAAGTGCAGGGTTAAAAACATAGGTTTTGCCAGTCACTCACATAAAATGGAGTCACTTCTTAATGAGCAGTACTTTGCTCTGAAATTTTCCTTCTCTCTGCAGAAATCTGGTATGTTACATCAAACATATAGCAATGATGTTCTGGCACAAGCCACTGCGCTTTAGTGGTTCTAAGAGTTTAAGAAATGCCATGTTTCAACAACAAAGTAGTATGATCCAGGTGCTCCAACCACCACAGTAAATTAGACATGATAGCACAGTTGCCATCATTGATTGGGAAGATCAACTAGCAGACATGTTATAGATTTCCTATGGTAGTATGTTCACCATTTTGCACAGTTGCTTACATATTAAATGTGATTTTACCAAATGGTGCTGAAACTGCCGATGCTAAAACAGAAGATGCTGCAAGGGACATGTATTGGGAGCTTCAGTGTTTGGTAGCTGAACATGATGAGACATACTTGAATTCTATCATTACAGGTGATGAACTTGGCTTCACCATAATGATCCCAATAGCAAACAGGCTCAGTCTGAAAATCACTTGGTTTTCCAACACCAAAGAAGTCCAAGATTGTTTGGTCTGTACAAAAGGTTATGGTGATTTCATGCTTTGACTGTGATAGAATGGTTTATCAGCATGAAGTTCCCCTCCAAATAACTGTTAATGGGATGTATTACAAGATAGTTTTGACATCCTGGCTAAACACTCCAACAAAAATGTCCTAAGTGGCATCCATTTGGTTAAAAAAAAAAAAACCTTCAAATGTGTTTCCCAGCCTACATACAGCTCAGACCTAACTTCTACCTCTGTGCCATTTTCTCAAAAACAAGCTGCATTTTCCATCATCAATGGCTGTCGTAAGGAAGGTGGAGGCAATTCTGGAAACAATGCCAAAAGTTCTTTTCCAGCATGTCTTCCGGTACATTGGGCCAAGTGCACACAACTCAATGGGGACTTCTTTCAAAAAGTTCGTATCAAACTTGATCTTGCCTAGTGTATTTTGTAAGTAAAAAAATTCATTCAAAAAAGTCTTTATTGACTAGCCCTCATGAAAACTTAGGGGCCTCCTGTCACTTGAACAAAGATATTTACTTCATGAAGGATAAATTTGTATATCAGCATGAATGTTATACAACCAGCAAGATAATGATATAAGTACTAATAAATAATTTTATTAAGTAAAGCAGACTCTTCCAGGAAATTTTCAGGGATCAGAAGTTTGTGCCTATATAGCTTGACATATTTGCATGCATTTATACCCTAAAAATAGCTAAATATGTTACAAATTATGTTTATTAAATTTGAGCTGATTTTAACAAAATAGTCCATATTTAGGTTATTTATGTTTGGTTCATGGATTTTTGAAATGCCAGCCTGAATGCTTCATTATTGATATTACAATTCACAACTAGCAGTGATAAATATTTTCTGTTTTCATTATTCACCTAGCACAGCATTGTAATGTTAAAAATGTAGTTCTACATTGGAAGAAGTAACAAGGATATACACAAAACATGCAAGTTGTTTTATAGAAAAGTTTGTTGGTTTTGTGTTTTTCCTTTGAGAACATCTTGGATTTCAGTAAGTTGATCTGAGCCAGTATAAATATAATTATTTATTATATAAATAATTATTATATTAAATAAATGTAATTATTTATTGTATAAATAAATAAAAATAAAAATATTAGTTACTTTTTACTTCACTTTATTTTCTACAATTCCCATACTAATGTTAAAGTGGAGATTGCTGTATTGAAATCTGTTAAGGACTGTTATAATGAAATACAAATTACTTATAATGACTTGAGAAATCTAGGAATACAGGCTGATAAAAATGGGCTGATATGAACACAAGGTCACCTAATTCATTGTTTGACAATTTTTTAGCTAATTCAGTAGATGCTGCTTCATTGGAATCTAAAGCATTTTTGATTTCTCTAAATGAGAAAAATGGTCTGAATAATATAGGGTAGTCTCAAGCCAAGCACCTGATTAGGTTAAAATTGACTCTGGTTGCAGAGAATATTTGGTGCTATTATTCTGAATAAAGAATTCTAGAAGGAGCCTTTGCAAATACTTTCTTAACAAAAGACACTAGCTTGTCAACTAATGGACAACATAATTTAATGGTCTCTGCTATACAATGAAGTGCATGTGCAAGTCATGTTAAGTGAATCATATAGGGAAAATACTTTTCAGTGTTGTACAGATTTAACCATATAACTAGCTGAGTCCATTATTAAGAGGAGCAAGTTTTCATAATCAATGCTATAGGCAGCAACAGTTTTATTGAATCAATGAAAAAAACTAGCTGTTGCTGTGGTGTTAGTAACTTCTAACTCTACAATATTAAGAAGATATGGGGTTGTAAATTGTTCTTTACAAAGGGCTCCAACTACTATTTTCACTATTTGATGGTCTTCAAAGTTTGTTGTTTCATCAACACTCAGACCACAAATTGATCCCTGGGAGTTAACATCACATTACATATGTTTTGCACAAAGTACTTATACCTGATATGTGTTCATGGGTATATGAGTATTTCTAAAGAAAATTTCATAGTGTTGGGTTACTGAGTTTAAAGAGAGGATTTTTAGGTGCTAGAAAAGCCCTAACACAAACCTGCACAAAACAGTAATATCCTGCTACCTATAAACTCCACAAATTGTTCTTGCTTCAGGTCAATTTTATCAGATTTTTAAGAACTGATTACCTATATTTGAATGTATTTATATGCTGCAATACTTAATACCATTTTTCACAGCCTACTTTCTTCTCACATGCTTTATAAAACAGAATATTATTATCCATATCCATTTACCCATGGAAATAAACTCAGAAAATTTAGTTTGTAAGTCTTAAATTTAGCTGGAGCATTTAATTTTACTTTGGTCATAATTAAATAGTGCTATAGAGCACTACAACAAAAAACATAAATCCATTTAACTTCTCATCACACTCTATGACATGGAATAATTTTCCAACACAAAGTTGAAAAAACAAAACACAATGGAAATTTTGCCTTTCCTTCAGAATGGTAAAAGATACAACATAGCAATGCAGAGATTCCTGGAAGCATATGTATGCATAATTTTACTTATAAAGCTGAAGGCATTACATCATGTGCCATATCATTGAACTTACATTTGGCATTGAAATGCTGAGTTTGCTCTGTCACAGCAGGTTTGTATATAATTTCTGCCATCCAGATATTGATTATTTACTATCATGCATTATCATCCATGGGAAGATGAATTAACATATAAAAAACACATTATAAATATTCCTTTTGCAGTGTTAATAAAAGGATGCATTTGTAAAAATTGCCAAAATATGCAATTATATGCAACTTAAAACCATGTTTAACACACCCAAATGTTAATAATTCTTATAGATAACCCACAAACATAGATTTGTGCTGGAAAAAAAAATATTGAAATTCCCGTCCTTGCTCATGGCACAACATAACCAATGTTAGTATTTTGCAGCAAATTAAATGTGAAATCAGTATCAGCCATATGTACTACTAACAGTTGTAAAATCTATTTCTGAGTTCTCCATCCCTGTCCTTAATGGACAGTGCAGGATGGAAAACCAGTGATGCAGGTATGTATAGTTGGGGAAAACCAGAGTCTTCACATCACTACCAGCTATGGAAACATTGTTTCTAATAGTAATTTCCTGTGATTCAAACTATTTATAAACACTCTTCCTGATTTCACTTATTAGAGATTTAATCAGGACTTGTTTTATGAACTTTTGTATTCATTCACAGCTCTTAAACAGATGTTGAATCATTTGTTGAAGTTAAGTTGGTAAGTGTATGCGTGGATTAAGGTGGCCTCCTAATCAACTTAAATATTGAGCTACCAGGATGACAAAATTCATTAATTGTTGCTCAAAGTTTTTTATGTAAATCATTTTCCAGTTGAATTCCTTTGGTGGTTGAATTGCATTCAGTAACTTGATGCTTTTTTTCTATCTCATGGTTTTCATTTCAAAAATGCAATGCTACCACGAATTTTTCTACTGCTTCTCTAATATTTCTTCAACCTTATACCTATATTTCCTATATTTGCTTTTCCTGCATCAAATTTTTCACAATCCAAACAAATCTGGTAAATTTTAAATTTTTTTCTCCTTGGGCATGGAATCTGTTTTGTTTAATTTTAATAAATATTTCCCTGCTAATTTGGTTTTTGGGTGCTAAGATACAAACTATGGTAATCTTCGAACGTTTTTTGAAATTTATGATTGGCTACTGGGTGATGCCTGATTTTTTTTTCTATTATATTACATAGAGTTGTGATTTTTTTTTTTTTTAACTTTTTTTGTTGATCATATCTTTGCTAAACCCATTTGACTTAGTGGTGTCCATTATGTGTAGGTATTTGAATTACAGACTAGTAGAATACCACTAAACAAAAATGAATACAACAATGAATATGCTACATAATAGCAGCCTCTAAGACAAATAGGTTTAGAAGAGGGAAAAAAAAATCTAAAACAAAACAAAAATTAAATAATTACAACTCTGTGTGATATAAAAGAGACAAACATTTTTAGAAATTCATGTACAACCCAGAAGTCAATCATATATTTCAAAAAATATTTAAAGATTATAATATCACCTTTGCTGCTGAAAACCAGTACAGTGTGAAAAATTTATTAAAATGAAACAAAACAGATTCTAGGCGAAAGGAGAAAAAAATCCATAATTTACCAGTTTAATTGTTTGAATTGTGAAAGAAATGCAGTAAAACAAAGAGAAATATAGCCATAGGGTTTAAGGAACTTTTGAGAAACAATGGAAAAATTTGTGGTAAGATAGAATTTTTGGAATGAAAACTATGAAATAGAAAAAAGCATCAGTTATTAAAAAACACTTCTATAGGCAAAGGAATTAAACATCTGGGAAAGAATTTACATAAAATAGAAACATTAGCAGCACCTAATTAATTCTGACATCCTGGAAGCAGGCAGCTCTATATCTGAAGGCCACCAGAGTCAACTCATACACTACAACTCAACTTCAACAAATTATCCAACAGTCATTTAGATGTAAGCAAAGGTCCAGAAAACATATCTCGATTAAACTTTCAGAAAGTTAAACTAGGAAGAGTGTTTTTAAATAGTTTGACTCACAAGAGATGCTTAATGTGTGCCTTACTGTGTTAGATTACAAATTTAAAATATTCAAAATGTTTCTCATCCTAGTCGTACTCCTTGAACTGCTAGAGCTGTCATATTCATTGGTAGCTCTATCCGTCAGATTAATTATTGAGCTGTCTATTATATCTGCAACCACATCTTCTTATAGTTCCTGTACATAGCGGCAGAATTCACTTTATTCTTAACATATACGATCAGTTGTCTGCCCATGTTTTCCAGTAACTTACTTATCATCAAATCTCCACAGATATTTTCTTTCTTAATGTGATTTGTTCATTTTCACCCATGCCAACTTGTTTCATTTTAGCTCACATATAAGATGGAAGTTGAGTCATTGTGTAGTGGTGCATTTAGAGAATTTGGTAAATTTTGTACATTTTCTCCTTCTGTTTTAAAGGTTTGATGAGAGAATACAGATTTCTTTTCCATGCTACTATAAATATACCCTTTATATGAAGCGATTTTATCATATTATGTAAGAGAATATATTTGTGTTTTGTGCTCTTCAACACTGTGATACAGCATATAATTGCAAATAACCATGGCATTAGTTGCATTAATGGAATTAGTCTTTGTTTTATTCATTTATCTTAATTCATGCTGTTCATCTTTCAGTGGTAGCCTCCTGATGAACAACTGCTTTAAAAAGTAGTTTAGCACCTCTTATAACTCACTATATTCTCCATCATGTACAACTATAGATCTATTAGACAAATTCATATTTGTGTGTATGACAGTCATATCTTTGTGCTACTGTTCTTCTTCCTGAAAACTCTTTAATTTTCAATGGACACTGCCCTCTAATCAACAATGTGCATGCTTCCGACTAGCAGTTTTTGGAAAGCCTTTATATTTAATCTTTATTAACATCTATAATAGTCTTACTTTTCTTACCTCTTATTATTCTCTCTTAATAATAGGTAAATTGCTTGGGAACTGTTGACATTCATTTTTCCTTTACATAGAAATCTTAAACCTGTATTTGTTGTCCCACATATTCAAAGCAACCAACTTTCAAGGTATTTCCATGTAACATCTTCATTTTCTTACCTGAGATGCCAAAACTTTGTAGGACTATTTTTCAACCTCACTTTGCTCTCTTCTTCAACCTTTATTTTTTCTAATAGTGGGTTCTCCAATTCACACATAAATAACTCTTTCCATAGATTTATTTTGCTTATTAATAATGTTTCAGTATTTTCTTCCTGTCACACTTCCCAATTAAAGACACAGTGAGCTCCTGATGCTCACTATGAATAGCTGAATTATTAAAATTAAAATGTAAAATGGAACTTGCACAGTGAAGCCAATCATATAACTGATATTATTGTATGATTTACTTGAACTACACACTTGTAATGCTTCACTTACTTGTCATAATGTATAGAACTGGTTTCGAGAACATTTGGTTCTCATCATCAGCGAGGATAAAATCCAACTGATGAATGAAACGTCAAGGAAATCTGGAATTTGGAATATACAGAAAGAATACACACGCAGATAATCAAAACATACAGTTTTAACCCCACAGCCCAAAAACATGCAGTTATCAACAGTTTAACACACCGGCTAGTTAACCAACAAATTAGCAAAGAAGAATATTTTAATGAATACAAACAAATAGAAGAAACAGTGGTTAAAAATGGTTTTAAAAAGAACTAGTACACAAAAAGGTGCAGAAATTCAAGAGACAAAAACGTATCAAAGAAACCACAACACTTTAAGCAAGAAAAGATAAGCTAATTTTTAAAAAGTTCACATATCATCATCCATGGGCTACAAAAAAATTGCGGAATGTTCTTAAATATTAGGCTGGCACCAGTTAATAGATTTAATGTTAAAAACTTACTGATAGGCAATGTTAATGACAGTATTCCACAAGAGAAAAAAAGCAGGTGTTTACAAAACAAATTGTGCAGAATGTGAAAAAAATCTACATTGGAAAAACAAAAAGAAATATAGCCACAGGGTTGAAGGAACATTTCAGAAACAAAAAGTACAAGCAAATAGAGAAATGAGCAGTAGCATATTATTTTTGGACACAAAATCAAATGAATAAGGCAAAATTATTAAAATCGGTACAAGAACCTACGGAACCAGCAACCTGGGGGAAAATATATGTACATATACAAAGATAGTCTAATGAACTTCAACACTGCCGAGGATGAAAACATAAACTACAATAATTGGTTGACAATGTGAGCAAGTGACTCAAGATACTAGTCCCAACTTACTTTTTAATAAAAAAAAATTAATTTGAAATGTCCAGAGTGTTTAATATATTGACATGATTTTAGAAGTTTTACTTTTAATTTAACAAGATAAACTACAAGTTTATCACACTGCCACCAGAGCAGAATACACATTCCTATAGCTCAACAAATGATCCGACAGTTGGATTTTTGCCCAGCTGATGATGAGAACCAAATGTTCTTGAAACCAGTTCTATACATTATGACACGTAAGTGAAGCATTAAGAGCGTGTAGTTCAACTTATTCATACATTAATATCAATTAGCTGAATTATGTTTACACTTCTCCATTCTGAAAATTAAAGTTGCTTCTTGCAGGCACCAAGGAATACTACAATGTTAACTAAATATGGAATATATATTCATACCCAAAAATCTATAGCCCATTGCAACTCTTTCTTGTCCTCTGGCCCTGGAAGGACTAACGCTTAGAGATGAAAAATTTGGAACTGGACAGTGAAACTCTATTATAATTTTTGAAAATCAGAATTATTCCATTAGTGCCAAGCAGTTGTTATCAGCCCAATACATATTATATATAGGAGTAAAATTGTACAACAAATTGCCAAATTTCATAAAATCAAGAGAAAAACTACCACTATTAAAATTCTAAATAATGGCACAGCTGCTTGATCATTGCTTTTATTCTATAAATGAATATGTGTCCTAACTTCTATTAGAGTAATCTCCTCCTAATCAAAATATTTAGATCACTATGGTTTCACTTACATGAGATTTACTCAGGACATGTTTCATGGAACATTTGTCCGCATCTTTAACTGTTAAATGAATGTTGGATTATTCATAGAAGTTGGTTAGGTAGGTATCTGGGTTGACTCTGGTAGTCTTGTAATAAACTTGAATAAAGTGCTGTTTGCTTCCGGGATGTTGAAATTCATAAGGTGTTTCTCATGTATTTTTATGTAAATCCTTTCTCATATGTTTAGTTACTTTGGTTGTTGAACAGTTTTTAATAACTTGATGCCTTTTTCTATTTCATGATTTTCATTCCAAAAATGTGTTGCTACAGCAATTTATCTATTTGTTTGTAACAGATGTGTCTCAAATGTTCCTTTAACCAAATGCCTATATTACTCTTTGTCTTCCTTACATAGATTTTTTTGACTATCCTTACAATTAATATGATAAATACCAGATTTTTTCTCTTTGGGCCTGGAAACTATTTAGTTTTATTTCAATTAATTTTTTTCACTGTGCTAGTTTTGAAGTGCTAAGATGATGTTGCACTGCTTGAAATTTTTTTGATATTTCTTATTGGCTGACAGGTGGTAAGTAAACTTTTTAAATGATTTTTCCCCTGATAAATTACTCAAAGTTGTGATTTGTTTTATTCTTTTTTGTTTCCATTGAAATGGTTTAAAATGTGTTATGGAGTGCAAAGAACCTGAAACAAACTTACTCATAAATAGATTTGTCACATAAATACCATGCCCTTAAATGACAAGACAACAAATGAAATAAGCCAGGCGAGCTGGAAAGTGAGCATTTATTCATAATTTGCAGCTCTAGATTGAAGAAGAAAAGAAAGGAGATGAAAGAAATGATGGACTAGAGGACAGTATTAGGAGAGAAGAGAATATGCATGAGCATTTCAACCTGGAGAGCGGGAAACCAGAGGCTTAAAGGCTGAAACATCCATTGGCATGTGGATGGAGGGTATAAAAGAGATTCATCAAGGTCAAGGAAGAATGAAAGTAGTGTAACTGTAGAAGAAAAGAATTACTCTTAAGAGAAAACTATCACATGAAGTCCAATCTGCAGCAGGAAATGTGTTGATGGTGCAAGAGGGTGTATAGAGGAATGATGACTCCACCACAACAGACTGCTGTATAGCACCAGCACTACGTGGCAGTTTATTGTTTATTCAGAGTGAACAAGAATGGTGCTATGAATCAGGTTATGATAAACCACAAGAAGCAATACCTACAGAAGAAATTCAGCTTAGAAGTAAAAAAGTTAGAAACCTTTAGGCCTAGGAGCTGTTCAGAATAGGGACAAAGTTTAAAGGAAAAGGGATATTGACATTGGAATTTTGGAATTGCAAAGACTTAAAACAAAATTTGGTGTCAGGTTTTTGTAAAAAACTTTTAGGGAAAATGCAATTATTAGTAATAGTAGAAACATGAATGGAATCAGATAATATTAGGGTCCAGTGCTTTGATTTCATAAACAAAAGTGGAGCTAGGAAATATAAAAGGAGAGTTTCAGATAGAATATGTTTATTTGTGTCACATGAACTGAGAAGAGATGTAGATTAGTAAATGTTATGTGGACATAAATTTCTGATAGAGCACTCTATACAGGAGTGGTTTATAATCCACCAAAGAATTCCCAGTTTCATATCCCAGATCTTTTTCACTGTCTAGAAAAGGAAATACAAGAAATAAAAGAGGATATTTTCATGTTTGAAGCAATGTTAAAGGGTGATTTTTAATGATAGAACTCAGGATTTACAGGCAAGGAAAAGTAAAATACAGGAGGAGCAGTGTTTCTATATAGGAAAATATTTATGTAAGAGGAAAAGCAAGGATTTAGTGGAGGATTTTAAGTTAATAAATTTTTGTGAGCATAATGAATTGATTATCTTGAATATCCAAGAAAGTGAAATTGAATTTGTTAAAAAAAGTTCTAAATGCTTTAATAATGGTAGTCATTTTGCATGGAAATTCCTATTAGATACAATGTTAAAGTGTGTAGTGGAGAAGTTAGTGGTTGTGAACTTATTAAGAAAGTGATGATTTAAGTGGAAAGGTGAACTGAAAGAACATTTTACACACATTACATTCATCTATGACAGATATGTTTGTGTGTTATAGGATAATGATTGCATTAGTTGAAGAAGAAAGGGCATTATAAATTTTCAAATTTATATTAATACGGGCTAGAGGTATGGTGATTAAGAGCCCTAGAAATTTTGAGTCTGTACTATTGACATAGATGAGCTTTGCTCACCACCTGATGGGAGTGACAATAAGAGATTTTTTTTTTAAATAGTGTTTAACACCTGTTTTTACTACCGAGGCACCACAGGTAGTGAACAATGATATATATGAAATGAAATGATAAATTGGGAAAGGAGTATTTTTTTAAAGGAAGGAAGCATTGCAGGTACTACCTTGGCATTTGCCTTTTATGAGGTCTGAGAAAAACCTAGAAAAATCATTGGTCAGAGAGGATGATCCTGGCAGGAATCAAACCCCAGACCTCCAGCTCTGGCTTCTCGGCCACCCATGGCAATACAAAAAAATATGAAGAAGATACATTTAGAGAAACTTTAAAGATGAAGAATATAGTTAAAGAAATTACAGAATATCAAAATAAATTGAGAAAGAATGGGCCCCAAATGACTACAAAAATTACTGTACAACTACAAACTCCATGGTAGAAGAGACTAAGGCAAACTGGGAGCAAAATGGCGTAATCATTTCTGAATATGGAACAGGCATGTGTTTCCCAAACTTGTTCAAGAAGAATAGGAGGAGGAGAAAGAAGAGGAAGAAGGAGAAAGGAAAGGATGAGAGGAAGGTAGATGACAAACAATGTTGAATCCAGCTGCTTTCCTCTGGAAGAATGTCATAGCCTTCACATTTTAGTACCAATACTAATATTTTTAAATTTCCCTTTATCTCATATATGTAATTAAATTATGTGTAATTAGGTATAATTATCATTAAGAATGAAATTAAAAGAATCAGTAAAGCATTATAGCATCCAAAAACTTATATTTATAACAAACTAATATGTCAAACCCTTTTTACAGCACATATTCTGTGAGTGAAATCATAAATTAAACTTTCTGTGGGTTCCACATTCCCTTCACACAAACTTGAAGCATATCATGAATCCTATTAATGTTGTCATCACCCTATTAACTGTCTGTGGTGCCTCAGTAGGAAAAACGGGTGTTAAACACTACTCAAAAAAATAAAATCACCCTATTAATGATAGTGAATGACTTTTCTAAACTGGCAGTGGAAACTGGAATGCACAGTACCTACACATTCAGGGAGTGTCCTTAGAGCTTCATAGCTGATATCATCCTTAAGATAAAAGAAACAGAATACAAATTTTCTGACTTATTATGACAACAAACTTAAAAGAATGCTTAAATTCTAACATCAACATTCTTTACAATCATTTTCACTAAACTCTTGAAATGTTTTAAAAGTTTCAAAATATGCACTTAGTCCCATTGCTTTCACAGCCTTGTCATTGAACCTGTGCTCCATTCCATTAATTACACTAATTATGTAATTGAAATCATTGTATGATTGAGTCAAACTAAACACTCATATTGCCCCACTTGTCTATAAATGTAGAAGCAGTTTCAAGAACCCTTTGTTTTCATTGTCAGATAATTGTCGACTGCTAATAATTTGTTATGCTGTGGGAATGTATATTCTGCTCTGGTGTAGGTGTAATGAACTTAAAAGTTTGTTTTTATCCCCAGAAGTGTCGATATTCAATAAACTGTGTTTGTATTTGTAAATGTCAACTATCTCTCATGTAGCTAATTCTGTAGGTTCTTGTAGTGATTTTAATAATTCTGCTTTATTCACTATGCTGTAGTTTTCTGTCCAAAAATATGCTACTGCTGATTTCTCCATTTGCTTGTATTTTAGAAAACTATGACATAGTGAATAAAGCAAAAATATTAAAATCAGTATAAGGACCTACAAAATTAGTTACATGGGAGATAATCTACATTTACAAATACAAAGACAGTTTAACGAACTTCGACACTTTTGGGGATGAAAACATAAACTTTAAGTTCATTACACCCACCAGAGCAGAATATATATTCCCACAGCTTAACAAACTATCAGCAGTCCACAATTAGCTGACAATGAGAACAGAGGTTTTTTGAAACCAGTTCTAAATTTATAGAATAAGTGGAGCAATAATAGTGTTTAGTTTGACTCAATCATACAATGATTTCAATTATATGATTAACTTCACTGTACAAGGTCAAATTAAAATTTCACAAATTTTGGTATGTTTATTATAGTATTTTATTTTTTTAATGGAGAGCATACTTTTAATTTCTGCTGCATACATTTCTAGTTTTTTAATTTTGTTTAGTGTTTAATGTTCATCACAGAGGTAGTGACTGTTTCTTAAATGTTCCAGAGCTGCAGAAACAAGTACAGAGGGTTGTGAAATTTTGAGTGATTCTTTTTGCAGAATTTTACTTAAGTTTGAGGTAGCATTTAATGTTTCATTCAAATTCACAAAACCTACAATGGAAAATCATCATTTCTAACAAGCTTGCTAAATCCTCAATGTCCTTCTGTATATGTTTACCTATAAGCAATATGTTCACAGGTCATTTAAATGGACTAGTAGTATAGGAACTGTGCAATAGGTACTAAACCAGCATATGTCAACAGCTTTGAGTATTTTTTAAACATGTTGTTCTAAGCATGCTGAATTTATCAATGCATTTTCCCATTTAGGAGAAGCTTGAAAAAGTTTATAAATATCCTTAACAATATGTAATGTGTGTTTTATTATAGGGTGTTTACTCCTACAGTTGGTGACAGCAATAAGCAAAACATGTGCTCTGCAGTGAATGTCTGGCAACTTGTGCCCCCTTTTTTCTGAAAACCAAACATGAACCCCAGTGACAACCACTAAAATTATCAGCACCACCAAAGGAGCATGTTACTAATATGTGAAAGTTTTAAATTTTTTAGTTCTTTATCAATTGCTAAGAATATAGATTGAGTTGTACTCTTCAGTTCAACCAGATATAAAAGCCTTTCCTTTACTTCAAAAGACAGAGATGGCACAACATAACAAAAAAGAAAATTTGCTTTGGTTACAAATATTTGTAGAATCATCTACCATTAAAGAAACATATTTATCATGGAGAATTGTTTTGTCTTGATGTCTAGAACCTCACCAATATATTTAATAATTCCAAAGCAGTATATTTGCTAAAAAATATAGACCTATGACTTTGAAATATAATCCAATTTTCAAGGCTAATATCATTTTTTAGTACTATCTTATGAATTAGAGGTTCATATTTTGTTGTGTGGTGGATCTCTTCTTTACTAAGATATTACACACTTTGAATTAATGAAGAAACAGTTTGCTGATTCATTGCTTTTTCAATTTAAATTTGTTGAATTTCTGCATATGAACTAAAGCATTTAATCCCTGTAATTGACAATTTTCAAGTGCAAATGTCTTTCCATTATTTTTCGGACTTGGCATACTTTACTAGTTATCCTGTGCTTGCAAAAGTTTTCTAAATTTAAGTGAAATGCATTTAATTAAGTTAACTGTCATGTAAATATGTTTAAAATAAATTTTTAATATATTTAAATTAGATTGATTTATTTAATTCTAGGTTGGCACGTTTATTGAACTGGTTTCTTTTTTAAGTGTTTTGCTGTAAATAAACATTACATTTTCATTATGCTTCACAGCCACCAGGTGTAAGCCCAATTGTAGTTAATACATATATACATACATTTAGTGAAAGGTACACAAATGAACATTCTCCTTTTACATTTTAGTCAGAAAGATGACTTAAGGATGGGTCAGATGTAGCATACTAAGCAACCTCTAAGCAATTCACCATCATTAGCATCTAGTTCAATAAATGAGTCTTCTGAAATACCTCTTTTGTTAGAAAAGAAAGAATATAATGTTTATTTTTTCTAAATTTAAGTATTCATTTTTTTACACTAAACTCCATTTACTTACATAAAAGTAAGACGCGTTTCAGGAGAATCTCTCCCATCTTCAGTTGCTCACCGAACCGCCGTTACTAAAAATGATCATATCGAGTAACGGCAGTTCAGTGAGCAACTGAAGATGGGAGAGATTCTCCTGAAATGCATCTTACTTTTATGTAAGTAAATGGAGCTTAGTGTAAAAAAATGAATACCTAAGTTTAGGATATATATCCGCTCCATTGTCAACAGCTTCGTAAGTACAATATTTATAATGTTTATTTTTTAGACATATTTTGGTACTTATTGTTGTATTTCAATGGAATTTTATTACACACTACAAGTTAGCAGTTATCAAAACAGATGATAATTTATATTCATTATTTTTTACTTTTAAATATAAATATTACATACATTTAGAAAAGATCTTAAATTTTCAGGGGAGACTTTTTAATTTCTGAACTAATAATTGGTCACAAATGATGTCCGTTAGAGAATATTTAAACAAAGTAAAATAAATAATGAATTTAAGAAAAATTAATTTCTGGTAAACAGTGATGGAGTTGAAAATTTTGAAATAATTAAAGGATGAAAATAAATAAATATGAAAAGCCCATTGAAAGAAAACCCTCTGATGTCATTACAAGAGCAATCAAGTGGTGACTGATTTCCAATAGGAGACAACTGACAAATCGAAGATAGAGTTTAGCATAAATAATTAGTATTTGCCAGGGCACACTCTATTTCATTTTGTTTTGTTCTAAGAATTGGAATATGAATAACGATCGGTTTATAATTTATTAAAAAAAATTATTGAAATACATTAATTTTAATTGTGCTGGGATCACCAAAGAATGGCCTAGACCAGATAGGTGGGTGCCTCTATGTATTTTCTTAACATTTCTCAATAAGTATTCAATATTCAAACAGAGTCATAAAAAATTCAACTCTATAAAACTAGCAGAGGTATTCAAAATGTCAGTTTCTGATAATGGGAATAGCCAAATTTCTAAACATAAAATATGGTCTTTCAGTAATTATTACATGTTAATCAGTTTTAATTGATCTTTAATCTACTTTAGTTACATTTTTAGTAAACATTTTTGCAGTAGATGGTGTCCATTGTGTTCATGAATTTTTCCACCAAATAATAAAAGGTGCATGTCAAATGCATAGGCCTTTTAGCATTTATCAAAGCTGACCATTAGATATAAATAAAAAACATGAATTCAGAAGATGATGCACTGGAGATCACATTGATGGAACTTGAGGAAAATGAAATAGTGAATTAAAAATATTTTAATGTTGTTTACACTTTGTCTAATGAGATGAGACTGGTTACAGCATTCTGAATAAGAGCTATATTTTTATATTTTAACATTTCCATGATTACTGTATAAATTAGCCTTAGACAAATGCTTGTCTGCTTAATGTAATAATGTTTAAGTGAGTGTGTGTGTATATATACTCTTTAAACAGAATTCCTGAAATGTTGTTATTAGTACATTTAATTACACTAAGCAAAGGAGAATATTCATGCTTTTAAAAGTAAGTGAAGCATAATAGTGTGTTAGATGACATATTAATTATATTTACATTTAACAAGCTTCACTGTGTAAGTTGCAACAAAATTTTTTAAAAATGTCTTATTTTTCGAAAGTTCTTAATGAATTCATTCTTTTGTTTTTGGAAAGAAATTAGAATATTAAAATCATTGTTATTTGCCCTATCATGATGAATACATATGTGTGATTATTTTTTTTTATAGCTAGCGCAGAAAAGAAAAAGTCTTGTAGATGAAATGTCTATCAGAATACAGCAGAAAAGTGATGACTACAAACATCAACTTTCTAATCTTACAAATGAATTTAGCAATAAGGAAGAGGAAATGAAGAAGCAAATAAACACACTCCAGGTATGCAGTGTTTCAAATGTACCTTTTTATAGTAGTATTATTAATCTAAATTAATGAGCTATGAATCTGTGCAAATGAGCAAATGCTCATATTATTTGGAAACTATTTCCCATTGTATTATTATGCTTATTCTCTATATTTGCTTGTGATTGAAACGGCAGTGGCAATTTTTTGATTGACAATTCTGAATACTAGTACAGTAGGGAAAATGACTAAACAGATATCCTGATTAACAACTTACACTCCCCATTCTCATCCTACTCTCCTTGTGTATGTATGTATGTATCTTTTTCATAATTTTCTTGATACTGATTTATAAAACAAAAGTAGAGTTCAAGATGGCCACCAGCAGCTAACATGCTTCACCTAAGCTCTTGACTCAGAGAGAATTTAGCAGGTGTTCGTACTTGTTTTCTTGTTGAAAATAACCTCCATCTTGTTATCTTGTTTCAACATTTGACTGTGCAAGTAAAATAAACTTGGGACCCAGGAAAAACAACTAAGATGCTGATATTGTGGAAATCATTAAGAGTGCAGTGATGGAAGCTCTACAAGATGCTGATACAAACGACGCTCTTGCCACTTGGCACTGCAACCTCATGGTTGGTGAACTGAAAGTGACATTGGAGGCTAACACAGGAGTGATCCATGATCTACAGGAGCTACTCCATGATAAGGATAAAAAGATAAATGGCCTGGAGCAATACCAATGGCGCCAATGTCCTCGCATCTTTGGTGTGAATGAGGAAGATGGTGAGGACACAGATAAGATTGCCATGGATGTCGCATGTAAGGTAGGAGTTCAGCTGAGTCCCGCTGATATAGACTGCAATAATAGGGTTGGGAGGAGAAACACTGAAAAGCCCTGTACTATAATTGTTAAGTTTGTGAGCGCCAATAAAGTGAAGTGTTTAGGAATAAAAACAACTAAAAGGGTTTGGTGTTATGATTCAAGAGGACCTTATCAGAGCAAGACACCAATTGCTACAACATTGCATTGTTAAACATGGTGTAAGAAATATGTAGACAATGGACAGTTTCATTTTTGTGCTCTAGGGGGAATAACAAAAGAAAAGTTACTTATGCTAGAAATATTGAGCCCTGAGGCAGTATAAGCTGAGCTTTGTGTATAATTGTGGTTTTTTTTTTTTTTTTTTTTTTTTTTTTTTAATTTACGGGTGCTCTTTAACACCTCAGGTCATCAGCGTGTATATTTGTGTGACATTATTGTTGCTATTACTATTATTATCATCATCATTATCATTAATACTATTTATATTATTGGTTTACTCATTATTTTTATTATCAAATTAATTTTTAATATTAGGAATAGAATTAGGAAATTGTCTAGGTTAAAAATAAAATAAAATCTGCAATACTCCATCCTGGCACCTTGTTGCCTAAACCATGACAGATATTCCAAATTTTATTATTTATTATTTATTAAATAATTGTCTAGGTTAGTTGTTAAAGCTTCATTTATTTCAAATTGGCAACATTTATTGCAGGCATAAATGAAGGTTTGACAGACTCTGACATCCCTCTGGCCATTGATCTTGACCATAATGCACCCCAAGTGCAGAAACAGGTTATCTCCTAAAAAGCTTACTCTCCTCCTACCCCCAGGCACTTCACTCAGCTCATGCCAACACTCAAAGTCTCACTAGTCATTTCCATGAATTTCAATCAATATTTTTGTCCCTAATTCTTCATGATATCTGAGACATGGCTACAAGGCACAGGATGTTCGCTGGTCAATCTGAATGAATGCCTCTTATATTGTAATGATCATAGTGATAAATGAGGACGTGGTATGGCAATATATGTTCGAACTGATCTCCAACCTAAAATAATATATAGAACTGACAGCGAATATATAGCCCGCCCTGGAATTCTTCTCTTAGTGATAGTACTCAGCTTTAAAAAAAGTTTGCTTGGTGTCATATATAAACCTCCCAAAATTAATTATCTAGACTATCTAGAAACTCAATTGTTAAATTTATTGCCATTTTATGAGCATGCTGTAATAATGGGCGACTTCAATATCAGTCTAATCGCACGTGACTCCACCTATAAAATTCAGCTACAGACAATGCTCCACTCCTGCAATATATACATTCTTCCTCTTGCTCCAACCCATCATACTCATTACTCCAAAACCCTATTGAACTTATAATTATTACTAACAATCCTGACAGAGTACTGACACATGAATAGCTACCAGCACCAGGTCTTTCAGCTCATGATCTTATTTATGTAGCATATTCACTGCAATGTCCCAAAAAATACCCACAGGCTGTAACTTAGAGAGACTTGATTTGTATCAGTGACATTTCCTTGACTAATGACAAGATGTTAATTCCTTGGAATACCACCTGGACATTAGGCACAGTGGACCTAAAAGTTGACCAGTTAAATACATGCATTATGGAACTGTTTAATAAACATGCCCCACTACGAACAAAATGTGTGACTAAACAGCCAGCATCATGGATGATTGCTGACATTCTGAATTTGTTAGCTCAAAGAGATCTTGCATATAGGACTTATAGATTAAATAAACATGACATAAACCTAGATAGCTATAAGCATATTCCTAACAGGACAAACTGATCCATTAGGAATACCAAAATAAGACATGCTTACTGTCTCATTGGGCCAACTGCAGGCGTTTGGTAAGACATTCAACCAATGGGTTTGGGAAAGACTTCACCCCAGGTGTACGAAATGACCCTTTCCCTAAAAGACCTAAATGACCACTTTACAAAAGTTCCCTCAGAATTAAACAAAATTGTCAAAGAACAAACCATACAAAAGTTACTCTCTGAGATACCTGACCAAGAGAAATTCTACTTTACATACATCATGGAAACAGATGTTATGACAGCATTAAATCATATAAAGACTATAGCACAGGTTCCAGATCATATTAATATAACTTTAATAAACAAAATAATTTGCATCATACCACCGACTGTTACATCTTCAATGCCTCATTCATGACCCCCTCAGGGGCCCAATTTATTGGGTACGGGGCGTAGCGACCCCGAGGCACCCGAGCTGCTCCCTCAGGTCCGCGCTCAGCGCGTTTGACTCCTTTTTATTTCGCCTCTTTTATTGTTTTATTAGTCCTACTTCCCTGTTCTTTGTCTGATGGGTGCCCCCGTGTTTGACGCGGTAAAATGTGACTGGGTAACGGCGTAACTCCCAGCACAGGGTTATCATGTAGGACAGGAGCGTATCCCCTGGTAAAGGCCAGGCCCGGGGAAGGGCCATTGCATGAGCTGTAGACTTCCTGCAGGCGATTGGGTCCCTTCGTCAGCCCACAGGAAGGTGTGACCCTGAGGTTACTTTGTTCAGGCCAGAGCCAGTAACCTAAGCCGGGGTGGCGCCCAGGAAGCAGCCCGCCATCGGAGACGGTTGCAATGGTGGAGGAATAAATCGCTATGGTACTGGAAAATAATCCTTTACATTTTAAACGTAAAAGAGTTGATGCAAAAGAAGTAATCGAGAAGTCTTTCCCTCGTTACTTAGTCATTAGTCGTACTGAAGAGAATCAGTCGTTTACGACCGTAAATCCATTCAAAATTCAGAAGGGCATTGATGCCATAGCTGGACCCGTTAAGTCCTGTACCCGTCTACGCAACGGATCACTTTTGGTGGAGACACTAGGCTTGTCTCAAAGCAACTCGTTGCTCAAGGCGACGTTACTCCACGGATATCCCGTCCGTGTCGAGAAACATAAGACCATGAATTCGTCGCGAGGAGTTGTTACCACAAATGTTCTAGACGGAATTACCGACCCGGAAATCCAGAGCTGTCTGGAAGACCAAGGGGTCACCTCAGTATATCGTGTACAGGCAAGGAATGAGGGGGAATTACAGCCGACCCGGACTCTTTTCCTCACATTCGACAGGGTCGATTTGCCGCAGAGGATCAAGGCGGGCTACGAGGTGATAGAAGTGCGCCCGTATATCCCTAGCCCGTTGCGATGTTTCCAGTGTCAGCGTTTTGGACACACTCGCATATCGTGTAAAACTGCCGTATCCATCTGTGCAACCTGCGGTCAAGCAAGTCACGAGGGAGCATGCCCATCCGCTCCTGTCTGCGTCAACTGCCGCGGTGAACATCCAGCCTCGTCCCGCGATTGCCCTCGTTTTCGAGAGGAGCGCTGTATCCAGGAGATCCGGGTGAAGGAAAAACTCTCCTTTACTGAAGCCCGGAAGCGATTCCAGTCTCGCCAACCTGTCGTGCCTAAGACCGGCACCTACAGCGCAGCAGCTTCTTTTGCGCTCAAGAAGTGCGATAGCAGTACGCAGACCTGCGATCTTGTGTTTACACGGGTCCAACCTACGCCTAGTTCTCCGAAGCGCTCTACCGTGAAGCCCAAAGCGGTTGTTTTTAATGCCCCTGAAATTAAGTTCAGGACGAGTTTTACGCGTACAGATTTTTTAAAGTCATCAACTCAGGTAGAGCAGAAAAAGAGCCCTTCTCCTCCTCGGAGGTCACGCTCCCATGATGGGAGCAAACCCGCTAGGCGGTCGCCGTCGCCGCCTATATCTACATCCAACCGATTCCAGGCGTTGGAATCGGTGGATGCTTCTCAGCGGGAGAGCCCTCCCTCTGAGAATGTGATGGAGCAGGATGTGCCTGCTCCTTCAAAACCACCGAGTCCCACGCGACTGAAAAAAGGACGTTTGTTTCGCCCAGCACCGTCCAAAAAGTAAGGTGGTAAATTTTTAGCTTCTTTTATCTAATTTTAACTATGGCTATCCTTTCGTGGAATGTGCGTGGTCTCCGTAGTCGAAGACCTGACCTCGAATTAATTTTACGTTCTACTGACCCTTTGCTTGTGTGTCTCCAAGAGACCAAGCTTCGCCCAAGCGATTCTTTTAATTTACGCCGTTACTCTTCGGTGAGATTTGATCTCCCTCCCGAAGATGGCACTCCCGCTCACGGCGGAGTTTTACTTTTAATTCGAAACGACGTGTACAGCACCTCATTACAGCTCCAGACTCCTTTACAAGCTGCTGCAGCTACAGTTCACTTTTCTGGCCTTAGTTTTTCAGTCTGCAATGTTTATTTACCTCCGTCCGGCACCATCACCACAGTTGACCTGGACGATCTTTTGTCTCAGCTACCACCCCCTGTTCTCCTTTTGGGGGATTTCAATGCACACCATCCCCTATGGGGTTCCGCCACGGAGTGTGCGAGGGGTAGCATTATAGCCGACTTTCTGGATCGTCACCATCTAGTACTGCTCAATACTGGTCAACCTACATTTCTTTCAGACAGCACCCACAGTTTTTCACACTTGGATCTATCCATGTGTTCTTCCTCGCTTGCTGTACATTTCACCTGGAACGTCATCTCTGATTTATATTCCAGTGACCACTTTCCGTGTCAGATCCATGTACTCTCTCCGAACGCACATTCACAGCGCACGCCAAAATGGCTCATTGATAAGGCGAATTGGACTCTCTACCGATCTTTGGCCGAATTTTCAGGGTGTGAATTTCCATCTATCGACATCGCGATCGAGCACCTCCGTACGGTCATCATAACAGCCGCGGATAAGGCTATTCCCCGGTCGTCTTGTCACCCTAGACGCTTACCGGTTCCTTGGTGGAACGATGAATGCCGGGATGCACTGCGTGCACGCCGAGGTGCTCTCCGAGTTTTTCGTCGCCACCCTACATCAGCAAATATGATTTGCTACAAACAACTTCGCGCCAAATGCCGCCGAGTCATTAAGGATAGCAAAAAGGCTTCTTGGATTTCTTTTACCTCTTCTTTTAACCGAACAACGCCTTCATCCGTAGTTTGGGAACGGCTACGCCGCGTTGCTGGCAAACCAAGATTTACACCTATACCCGGTCTTAGGGTTTTAAATCGAGTGCTCACTACTCCGATTAACTTCGCCAATGTTCTAGGGCGAACCTTCGCTGATGTTTCTAGTTCCGCCAATTACCCGGCTACATTTCGCGCATTACGGGAGCAGGTTGAGGGGAAAGGTTTCTCATTTGCCTCCGACCATCAGGAGAGCTACAACGTTCCTTTTACCGCCAGGGAACTGGAGCATGCCCTTTCCACCTCTCGACACTGCGCACCGGGGCCAGATAACATTCATGTTGCTATGTTGCAGCATTTATCAGCAGAAGGCAAAGCTTTTTTATTACGAACTTTTAATTTTATTTGGTGTCATGGCACATTTCCCAACGCTTGGCGATTGGCCACTGTCATTCCGATACCTAAGCCTGGAAAGGACCCTCATCTTCCTTCCAGTTACCGTCCGATTTCCCTCACCAGCTGCGTTTGCAAGGTGTTGGAACGAATGATTAACGGACGGCTCATGTGGTGGTTGGAGTCGAGGCAATTATTAACGAACGCCCAGTGTGGTTTCCGGCGTCATCGTTCCTCAGTCGACCATCTTGTGTCTTTAACTACCCATGTAATGGACGGTTTTGTGCGCAAGTGTCAAACGGTTGCTGTATTTTTTGACCTGGAGAAAGCGTACGATACTTGCTGGAGAGGCGGTATCCTCCGAACGCTTCACGATTGGAACATACGTGGGCGTATGTCTGTTTTTATTCAGGAATTTATGAAGGACCGGGTTTTTAATGTTCGCGTGGGATCAGTTTTATCATCTAATTTTATTCAAGAGAACGGCGTACCTCAGGGCTCGGTACTTAGTTGCACACTATTTGCCATTGCGATTAACTCTATCACCGAGTGTTTACCGCCAGGAATACAATCGTCGTTATTTGTGGACGATTTTGCCATCTATCTTTCCTCTCGGAGAACCTGTCTTTTGGAACGCCGCCTCCAATGCTGTCTCGACCGCCTTCACGCTTGGAGTGTTTCTCACGGGTTCCGTTTCTCCGCAGAGAAGACCGTCTGCATGAACTTCTGGCGCCACAAGGGGTATCCTCCACCTTCGCTCCATCTTGGCCCAGACGCACTTTCTTTCGCAGACGAAGTTAGGTTCCTTGGCTTGGTGTTCGATAGGAAATTATGCTGGTCATCGCATATAGCGTAACTAAAAGGCAAGTGTGAACGTTCTCTTTGCATTTTACGTGTTTTATGTGGCACATCTTGGGGAGCTGACCGGACTATACTTTTACGTTTTTACCGATCTCTTATCCGATCGAAACTGGATTATGGCTGTGTGGTTTATGGCTCTGCACGGCCTTCTGTTCTGCGCCGCCTGAACCCGATTCATCACCGGGGTATCCGTGTTGCCATTGGGGCATTCCCCACCAGTCCTGTGTTGAGTTTATGTGCGGAGTCTGGAGAACCTCCGTTGTTTTATCGTAGGGATGTTTTACTAGCTGCGTACGGTTGTCGCTTAGCTGCGCAACCTCGTCATCCCACGAATGGGCCGTTTTTTAATGTGTCTTTTGATCGTTTTTATGCTGCTCGGTTTTTTACTCCTTAGCCCGCTGGCTTTCGTTTTCGGGAGATTTTACGGACGCTGGGCGTCGAGTTACCTGCTTTCTTCGTAGCCGGGGAAACTTCTTCTCCCCCCTGGATTTTAGCAGAGGCCCCCGTTCATCTCGGGCTTACGTCCGGTCCGAAATCTTCGACCGCAGCACATATTATTCGTTGTTCTTTTAGCGAGATCAAATCCTCTTTTAATGGCTGGAATTTTATCTATACTGACGGCTCTAAATGTGACACAGGTGTAGGATGTGCTTTTGTTTTTAATGGGGCAAGTTTTACGTATGGTCTTGACGTTGCAACATCTATTTTTATGGCGGAGCTTTATGCTATCTTTCGGGCGGTTTTATTCATTTATGATCAGGGGCTAGGGAAAAGTGTTATATGTTCCGACTCTTTGAGTGCAATTTTAAGTTTTAGAAGTCTGTACAACACTCACCCTCTTGTGCAGATGGTCCAGAATGCAGTTTTAACCCTTTACGACGCTGGCGTCAGGGTAACACTGCTATGGGTGCCTGGACACGTCGGACTCCCAGGTAATGAGGCCGCAGATGTTGCAGCAAAATCCG
The DNA here is from genome assembly GCA_030762175.1 of Metallyticus violacea. Lineage (NCBI taxonomy): Eukaryota > Metazoa > Arthropoda > Insecta > Mantodea > Metallyticidae > Metallyticus > Metallyticus violacea. Next base: position 305,825,685 of record CM060846.1, on the reverse strand, counting down.
CTCTTTTAGACCCTGCTGAGTACGAGCAGCGTTTTTATTTCGGGGATTTTATACATTCATTACGTAGAGCCATTTTTTCGCGCTGGCGCGAGGAGTGGGAATTACTCCCAAATAATAAGCTCCGTGAATGTAAATCCGCCCCTTTTAACTGGTCGACTTCTTCTCGCGCTGTTCGTCGCGAAGAAGTAATTTTAGCTCGTCTTAGAATTGGGCATTGCCGTTTTAGTCACTCTCACCTTTTTAATGGTCAACCCGCTCCAGTTTGCCCTCACTGTGACCACCCCTTTACAGTGCGTCACATTTTAATTGATTGTCTTCATCTGACAGCTTTTAGAAATAGCCTAGGTTTGCCCTCCTCTATTGAGGAGTTACTTGCAGATGATGTGGTTGCTGTTGAGCGTGTGCTCCGTTTTATCCGTATTTGTGGTTTTTGGAGCAAGGTGTGAGATTTTATCTTTTACCATTGACGGCATTTTTTGACTCTCTTAAGACTGTTGTTTTTTCAGCTTTTGCTGAATCGTGTTAACTAGTCTTTCATTGTTGTTTTGCACATTACCCTTGTTATTTGTTTTGGGGTTTTATTGTTACCATTTTAATCAATTATAAGACTGGTTTGTTTACAGCTTTTGCTGAATAATTTTGCTACCGGTCTTTGTTTATTGACCTGTGTTTGCTTTTGGATTTTATTGGCACGATTTTAGTCCATTACAGGACTTTTGTGTTTTTCCGCACTTGCGGCTGTATTTTAGTAACACTTTAATGTTTGTGGCTCCTTATACCCTTGTTATTTGTTTTTGGGTATAATTTTTATTGCACAAGTACTACTGTCCGTTCATTATGCGCAGGATTTGCGTTCTTTGTTTATTTATTTTTTTTTTTCTGACATAGTACTTGATGTGTTTGGGCGCTAATGACCATAGCAGTTTTGCGCCCTAAAGCAATAATCATCATCATCTCATTCATGACATCATCCTATCCCAAGTATGGGAAACAGGCATTCATAAAACACCTTCCTAAGATCAAAATGCCCAAATCCACTAAAGCCTAAAAACCAATCAGCATACTGCCAACACTATCCAAAGCACTTAAATGCAACATACACAAACAGCTAACAGGTTATCTTAATGAGCATGACCTTCTTGACCCTTACCAATCTGGTGAATGGTGTTTAATGCCGGTTTTTACTACTGAGTCACCACAGGCGATGAACACTGGTGATACATGAAATTAAATGATATATTGGGAAAGGATTTTTTTTTTGTAAGGAAGGAAACGTTCCAGGCCTAAGTTTAGGGTACCTCCCCGGCATTTGCCAGTTATGAGGACTGAGGAAAACCTGGAAAAAACCTCAGTCAGGGAGGACGGTCCTGGAGGAATTCGAACCCCAGACCTCCCGCTCACGAGTTCGCGCCTTAACGACCTCAGCCACGCGTGGCGGTATAATACAAGGTTATTCTTGTTTGTCGGGGTTACAAAAATTCATAACTTACAGTGCAATTGACATAGGAATATGAATCCTGTTTTATTATTTACTGTAACTCACAGTTTTTTTACATACATTAAAGATGCTCGATATGTGCGCCTTTTGTAACTCTACACACATCTACTCGATAGTCCATCTCTTCCCACACATGAGCCAACATGGCAACGGTGATGGTTTCGAAGGCGGGTCGGATGCGCTGCTTCAGTTCCTGAATAACCACCGGTAGAGGAGGAACAAATACCTGGTCTTTAACATATCCCCACAGGAAGAAATCGTATGGTGTAAGATCTGATGAACGTGGTGGAAAGGGTAAGAGCATCAGATCACCTTCTGTTTCGCGTCCCATCCATCGTTGTGAAAGTTCTTAGTTTAAAAATGCTCTGACCTCCCTGTGGAAATGAGGTGGTGCACCATCCTGTTGCAGCACGTAATCGTCCCTGTCATCACTTAACTGGGGTAACAGCCATTCTTTGAGCATGTCCAGGTAAGTCAGCCCTGTCGCTGGCTGTACATTGAAGAAGAACGAACCGTAGACCTTCGTGTTTGAAACAGCACAGAACACATTCACCTTAGGGGAGTCTCGCACATGTTCCACATAACATTCGTTGTACCCCAAATGCAAACGTTTTACTTGTTCACCTTTCCATTCACATGAAAAATAGCTTTGTAACTGAAAGCTAATCTGTCAAGAAAACTTTCATCTTCTTCATAACTTTCCTGCAGTGCCATGCAAAAGTTGAAACTTAGGACTTTGTCATTAGCTGTTAGAGCTTGACGCAATTGTAGGCGATATGGCTTTACCTTTAGGCGCCTTAGTAACACGTGCCGTACTGTGGTTTGAGGAACTTGGAGTTCCCTGCTACAGCTCGTAGTTGATTTCTTAGACTACGGAGATAAACGTCCCTAATCCGATTCACATCCGCTTCTGACACAACGGGACGCCCATTGCTTTTCCCATTGCACAAACAAATTGCATCCACAAATTGTGCGTACCATCTGCGAATAGAGTTGTCGGAAGGAGGCTCCTTCCCGTATTTTGTTCGAAAATGGCGCTGGACTATGGTAACGGTGTTGATGATATTCAAGAGTACAAAAGGCTTTCTCCTTACCGCTAACCGCCATTTTGTTAAAACACTGCTGTTACTGCCATCTGGTGCTAACTGATGTCACTACAGTTGATACAATACAAAACTTTGACAGTTTTTCTAACCATTACTGCAACAATAAAAATGGTATGGTTTCCACATTTTCTAAAAAAAATTTACGAACCCGCGACAAGCATTTAGACTAACCCTGTATATGTGAAGATATATGTGCTCCCTGTTATGAACATAAACTAACACTATTTGTATTGCTTGACATGACTAAGCTTTTGATTCCATGGACACAGACTTCTTACTAAACTAAAGGTTTTAAATATGTCTGACAATGTTGTCTTGTGCTTCAACTCCTATCTTCTTGAATGCAGGAATGTGTTATTTCTGGAAATCTTTTCTCTTTATGGTGGTTTGTGAAGGTTGTGAAGGCAGGAGTTCCCCAGGGTAGTGTTATTGTTTTCATTATACATCAATGACATATCATGTGCTATTAACTACAGTAAATACCACCTCTATGCCAATGATTTACAACTTTACATACATTCCCAAACTAACAACATTCATTATGCAATAACTAACATTAACCAAGATCTACCCTCAGTTCATTCATGGATGTGTACTCTGAGCCCTAGTATTAATTGCTTAAAATCACAGGCTATGGTTGTGGGACACCAGCAATTACTAAGTACCATAAATATAGGCAATATTCCTCCCCTTAATATCAATCAAACAGCAATTCCCTTCGCTGATTCTGCAAAAAACTTGGAGTTATTATAGACAGTAATCTCTGCTGCAAAAGCCATGTTGCTGAAATCTGCAGGAAGGTAAGTTTTCTAATCCATACTTTATAAGATTAAACATGCCCCTACCCAGAACCTTCAGAAAAATCTTGGTGCAACCCCTGTTGATGCCTCACCTACTACTGCGATTTTCTGCTCACAGACTTTAAATCTAAATTAACGCAAAAACTACAGCATGTTTATTATAAGTGCAAATGTTACATCTGTGATGTGTGCCTGTTCGATCATATAACATCCTCCCTCAATATGCTTTCTTGGTTCCACCTGAAAGACTGAAGAAACATTCATTGTCCCAGACTACTTTTCAAAATTATCCATACATTTTCTCCATCTTATCTATCTTCTCATTTTCAAAATCTATCTTCCTCTCATAATGTTAACACAAGTTCTGAATCCCATCACATATTATTATTGCCATTGCACCAAACATCACTTTAGTTATCACCATAACCGTAACCACTGCCCATCTCTGGAATGCATTGCCATGGGATATCAGAGACTGCCATGCTTTAGGAGTATTTCATAAGAAATCGTTTAATATTATTAGAAATCGATGACCCAAGATTCAGATTCCTTTTGTTACAATACATGTATTTATTAGTTTTATCCTGCTGTAGAATTATTCATTCTACTATTTTTATTACTATCAAATGTTCCTATCTCCTTCATAATATTGTTAGCGTTTTTAATTTTATGTTTTGCTTATATCTTTATTTCCACTCTCAGGATTTACGTAGATTGAATATGTATATGTTGTCATTGCTGGTGTTTGTTGTATATTTTTGTTCTTTTATTTTCATCTTCTTAAGTTAATATTGTTCATTGTCCATATTTATGTATTACCATACATTTATTTATAAACATCGTGTTTTACATTGGTTTATATGTGTACAATTATTGTCAACTTTACTGTCAATGTTGTGATTGTAATATTGTCACTATAACTGTAGTTATTATTAGATTGGTAGAGCGGAAGAGAAGGCCCAATGTCCTTAGCTCTGCCAGAATAAATAAATAAAATAAATAAATAAATGGAAGCATAGTTCATTAAAGGAAGTGTTAGAAATGTTAAAATTTTGTACAAAAAAAAAATATTGGCTATAGGTATGCAAGTTTCAAAAAAGTATTGAAGGTGGCACTTACATTTTACGTAAGCTTACCATCCCACATCTAAAGTCAGTCATTTCAAATACCATTTTTAATTTTTCTTTTCTCTCTCTCTCATAGGCAGAAATCAAAAGATTGACACCCCTTCAAGGAAAGTTAGACCATGCATTGATAAAAATAAAAACTCTTGAAGCTACAAGAGATTGGTATGATAGACGACTGAAAGAAGCTGAAGAAAGTTCAGCTAATCTTCTCTCCTATTATGAAGATGTTGTTGAGCGTTTAAAAAAAGAACAAAAGCAGGAGGTTGAGCAGTTGAAATTATATTATGAAAATACTGAGAAGGTATGTTTCTTCATTATGTATACTAATATGTGTCTTTTACACAATAAGTTAAAGTATGATAACAAAAAGTGAAACAAAGTGGCAGCTTATTATTGTTTTTGTTGTTGTTGTTGCATGAACAATGTAATCCTGCTGACAGAATTGCAATTAAAATTTAGAATGTACTAATGGTTGCTAACTGCCATGGTACAGCACTCTAAATGTCCAACTTAAATGAATAAATAGTCATTAGCATCACTGTCATAATTAAGCCAATAAAGACAAAATATTAAAAAGCTTGAATAAGTATGTACTCTTAATTGTTGAATGCACTTAGTAGTACAACCACTGTATTTGCCGAGATTTAGCATCTGTGATCTCATATGTGATTGCCATAAAGCAGACCTGTACAGCAATGGGAATATTGGCAAAGAACAACCATAGTTGTGCTTGTAAGTATTTACATTAATGTCAATAAATTGTTTTTCAATATTCTGAAAAATGTTAATTTTAAATAATGCGTATATTGCATGGTATAGATATTATCTATACAGTTGTCAAGTCGTTAGAAAGGGATGCTTTCTATCAGTTCCATACGACATTAGAAACTTTTTCCTGACAAGCTAGCATATTTTATCCATTATTGAATGCAATCCAAGTTCATCCATTCATGAACAAGCCTCACTGCTCACATTATTCTTGGGGTAAGAGTCAAACAAATATGTGGAGCAAAAAGCTGCATGCATCTGGAACAAAGCCTATAATGTACATATCCTGGCAAAGCTTTCATATTTGGATGGTGAATGCTAAGGGGATTTAAGTGATACTAGACTGGGCTTTATAGGTGTAAAGATAGTTTATATTGCAAAGGCACAATTAAAAGAATTAATGCCTTCATGTAAAAGGAATTTTTCTCTTCTTCTTTTATTTGCATAATGATTCATTTATAGAGATGAAATTGAAAATGGAGATTTGAAAAAATAATTTGCACAGTTAGTTTTTTTGCCCAGTGTACTATGTTTCGTTTTGCTATGAATGAATATTCTTGAAATATGTATCAAAGTTTGATGATGGTTTTGTAGTGCAAATCTGTATAGGGTATATTTTGTGAGAGAAAGTAGAGATTGTTGGTAATATAAGTCAAGAAATTGTCAAGTTCCAAGATTTGAAGGTGTTCAAAGATAATGGGAGGTAATGTTGAAACTTTGAAAAGGTAAACTTCACATAAAACCATGATGGTTGAATATGGCTTGTGCTAAGGGTCCTGGTAGTAAGAGCAACAGTGTTTGGGCTATGTTAACAGTTCAACAGAGGTTTAGAGTTGCTGCAATAAATAAAAATGCATATGCCAAAATTTAAGTTTTGTTTTGGATGAGGTGGTTTTGATTGTAAAGGAATTATAGAGACAACAGACATGAATGTACTAGAGTTATGACAGAGATATGAATTTACTGTATTTTAGAATCCATACCATCCATATTTTAGCATTGAGGATCAGAACTCCAAATGTTGATCGAGGGGCAGAATGTGTTTATCATCAGTCAAACTCAATTTCAGGATTGGCAAATAACCTGAGTGGTGAAAACAAAATTATTAAAACACACTTGCAACCCTTTGAAACTAATAACATGGGGAAAAATTACGCTAAAAATAAAATCTGCATCATGAACTTCAGGACACTAATATTAGATAAGTTCAATGAAATTCTCCGACTACCCACAGAATATGCTTCTACCAAATGGTCTTCTGCCGATGATGGGAGTGAATATTCCTGAAACTTGTCCAATTAAAAACCAGTAAGTGAAGTATAAGTGTCATTATACTAACTCTTAGTCTCTGTGGTGTTCATCTAGAGCTTTTCTTCATTTAAAAGGCAAATTTAACAAGGCAGATTCTGAAGGTTTTCTGGCATGATTAACTTTTGAGAGAACATTACTAAAATAAGTATATAATATATAAATATAATGTGCATTTGCTTCAGCAATTTTTCAAATCTATCTACAGCCATGGCAAGTTTTCCAAGATGTAAGAACTTTATACACAACAGTGCTTTTCAGCACTACTCTGGAAGCTTATCTCACAGTAAAAAGTCACAAATTGAAATATTATTACATAAATATAATATGGATACCTTTGTAATTCTTGAATTTAATATTGATAACTAGAAGTTTTATAACTTTATAAACTACAACATATATTGTCTACATAATAAACGTCAACAAGTGGCAAGTGGCATACTGGTAGGAGTCAGAAACTTCCTTATAGGTGAGGCAGTATTTATGAGTTGTCACCCCCATATTTAATTACATTAATTGTATCAAATAATTTTATGTAACTTTGTTATAGCCATGTATAATGTTCCTTTTCCTGTATAAGTGTTGAATATTGTGTCTAAAATGTTATTTTCTTGTCAAGGCACAGAAAGCTACCCAAAGCCATAAAATTTGACCTGGGAATTTCTGTAGCCTTTTGTAACAATATTTGTAAAGAATCCTGGAGCCAGATGTTTACTGATATTTTGTTAGAACCTTTCTTAAGCAGGGTAGGTACCATGAAAATATTTGGCGACTATAGAGATGAAAAGACAGGGAAGAAGCCATTCGCTACATGGAAAAGTCACGCAGACCGTATTTACTTAATCTTGCAATTTTGAGGCCCTCAGTCAGTCTGGCAGAGTATTCAGAGGGGCAAGGTCAATGGAAGGGCTTTCTTAGTTCCGATTAATTAGTGGAAATTGATAGTTAGTTTTGTAAGAATTAAGTGGACATTCTTCATTAGTTAAGTGCAATAGTTTATGTACAATATTGTTAAAACAATAAATTGTCTTTCAAATTCCATAACAAAGAAACATTATTAATCTGCATATACTCCTTCCCCTATGGTCACAGGGCCATAAAAGTATCCAGCATCAGACTCTCAACAGCCATGGCAAAACTGTAAGACAGCGGTAACCATTGTCGGAGAGGAAGGAATTATTTACCCCTGAGATTACATCCAAAACCCATTCAAATTAATTTCCTTCTTCCAAAAACTTACCTTCCATCCATCCATATACATAATTTAATTAAAATTTTCCTTTTTTAAATACTACTGCATAGGTAAAACATCTACAATGAAAACCATGAATTCCACAAATTATGCTGAAGTCACTCGATCAGAAGTATGGTTATAGAGTGCAAAATGTGTATACACTGTTTTGTTTATACAATTCCCTGAATAACCACCAACTAAATTTTGAATTAATAAAAGTTAAACAAAATACTCTAATAATATTTTACCTAAATGGTCATTCAAAACAGTGGGGGTACAATTCCTCCAATGAAGTAGGAAAAATTATCAAGGAATTTTAGGATGGTAATGTCAATTTTATATACAAAAACAATAAGAATGTTGTACATTGTGTCATTCCGTTTTCTCAACTAAACTTGGAAAGAAGAAGAAGAAGAAGAAGAAGAAGAAGAAGAAGAAGAAGAAGAAGAAGAGGAAGGAGGAGGAGAAGAAGGAGAAGGAGGAGAAGAAAGGGAGTATGATGTATTTCATGCACTTAAAATTTCATAAAGTGAATAGAAGCATTTTATGTGGAACAGTGTGAGATGTGTCATCTTAAATTTGGGTGGTGCTGCTTCCATTGTTTGAAGGGCCTTTATATATGACTCTGTTGTTAAATTAAATTTTAATATTTTACTTTTGTTTTTTTAATAAAAAGGTGTGACTATGTTTTTTCCAACACTTCAGACCCTCTTCATTTTTGTTGGTAGTTCATAATCTTCAAAATACTGCTCACAACTGCTGTTTAGTTTCCAGAGCATAATGATAAATTCACATTTTGTCACCTGTAAATATGTTATGGTCATCCAGTCTTTCACATTCATTGAATTTTTGCAACATAAATTTGCACCAGTCAGCATGATTACATTTTGATTATCGGTGAGGGAAAGGGGACCCAACAGGAATGTTTGTTGATGAGACATAAATATTGGTTAATTTGTGCCGCCATTTTTAGTTCTGACTCTAAAATGACTTGTTACATCAATGTTTTCAGGTGAAAGTGCTGTGTGGTAAGCCAAGGTTTACTTTCTAGGGGTTCTCATCCCTTTTTAAATTCACTATACAAACTATGAAATATGGGAAGAAAAGCGACATATTCCTTAAAAGAGGGTTATAGTGAAGCAACATTAAAAGGAATGTAAACAGGTTTAAGAGATAAAAAGTGCATGAGTGACATTTCCACCTCCTTGCAGCAGTGATTGGATAACATAATTTGAGCAGCTAAGAGCACAAAATCTAGTGAATAGACAAGTGTTACATTCACTGTAAATCCTTGGAACCATGTGACGTGTGTTTAAAAATTAGAACTATTGTCACCTTTAGAAATATATGCTACATGTATGAGTGTTCAAGCCTATGAAAACTAAATGTGTGGGTCTCCTTTCTATGAGAAGAGGAAACCTACAGATCCCAGGACAGGCCCCTTGAGACCTATGACCTCAGTAGCACGGACACAGCAAAATCAAGAATTTATACTGACAGGGTCACCAGAGCTCCCAAATTCCCAGAATACCCTTATATTTCAGTTTCATTTTTTTAAATGTTTCACTTTCCATATGTAAGAAAAATTCTCCCAAAAATAATTAAAACGGTTTACTCTTTATTGCATTCTTCAGTTTTTTAGTTTTGCTGCATAAAAATACAGGTTTGATGAAGGAATCAAAGTCAACATTTCAACTAATTTCTAAATGTAATAATAAACACATCTCTGTGATACTTTGTGCAGATGATTTAGTACAAGACCAATAACTAATCTAGGATCGCTGAAATCAGTTGAAGCAATATCTGGTTTTTCTACAGAATGGGGTTTAAATATTAATATAAAGAAATCTAAGATTATGCTATTGGAAAAGTGTTCTAAACTAAGAAATGATGAGAATGAAACTGGGAAGGAAAAGAAATTGATGTGTTGTGCAATTTTGGTGTAAGTTTTAAGTTAAATTTAAAATTAATATATTCCTAATTAACTAGTTAGTCGATTTAATAGTCATATGCTCCACTTACCATTGAATTGTACAGAACATGTTTCACAGGCTTTTTCCCCGCATCATTAGCTGTGTGTCTACTGCCAGATTAGTTGTTGGTTGGATGGACTTGATGTAGCTTTCATGGACATTATATGAACTTATGGATCAATTTGTCTTCTGTTGGAATCTCAAAGTTGATAACCTTATCTTCATAGTTTTTTATAATTTTTTTCCCTCGTATTCCCAACTGTAAAAATCTATCTACAAATTTCAATAATTTTACTTCCGTTTCTATATCATGTTTATCTCTCCAAAAGTGTTGTGCAGCCGCTGATTTATCTATCTGATTGTACCTGATGTTTCTCTAGTGTTCCTTTAGCCTAATTACAATGATTCTTTTTGTGTTGCCAATGTATATTTTGTTGCATTCTGAACAGTTTATTTTATATATTCCTGGCTTCTTCTCATCAGGTATTCTATTATTATCACCACATTGAGCACATAATTTAGGCGGAATTTGTTCACTGGATACATAGTAATCCCAAACTCTCTGAATATTTTCTGGAATTTTTTGGTGTCCCAAAGAAGATAAGTGCATTTCTTGTGAATGGTAGTTTCTTTTTTTTGCTGACAATGTTGTAACCTGTTTTAACCTCTTCTCATGTTTGAATTTCATGATTTTCTTGTCTACAATTTCTTGGCCACACCCATTGGCTTTTGCCATTTGTATTATGAAAGTACTCTTTGCTGTATTCAAACTCATTCATGTTGTTAATGTTAATGAGTCTATGTACTAAGCTGTTGAGAGCTGCAAGTTTGTGTGCTGCAGGAATGAAGCCACTTACCTTTATGTAATTTTCAGTTTGCATATCCTTTCTCTATGTTCAAGTACTTATGATCTTTAGGACAAGGAAAGGAATTATGATGTCTTTCAGAAGTGAATTTAATTTCTCTATCTTGTAGGTTTAGCAATTTCAAAGTATCATCCAAATGTTTTTTATTAAGCATTACAAAGATATCACCCATATATCTGTGCCAAACTTTAAAAATGTATGGAAATGATTTGGCGATGTGCATTTATAAATTACTTATATATCACCCAGAAAAGAATTAGTGGATTCCCTGTAGCTAAACCTGCTTCTTGTTTATTAAATTCACCATTGAACCTGAAGAAATTCTTACTTATGCAGACATTGATTAGTTAGATATATTCCTCAATCTCCTCATTGCTTAGATTTAGAGACTGCAACCATTTCCGAAGGGATGTTGGGAGTTTGCATTTTGGTTTGCTGGGAAAGAGTGAATTTACATCAAAGGACACTAGAAGATCATCCTTTTGGAGAACCAAATCTTTAATTTTCTCTACCAATTCTTTAGAATTACTTACAATTAAGCTATCATAACCTGGAAATTTTTTTAAATCTCTGGAGGAGTCATCTTGCTAGTTGGTAGGAAGGTGTGTTTCTGCAGTTGATTATAGTTCTCATGGGATTATTAAATTGACTCACTGGGTAATTAAGAATACAATTAAGTTTATCCTAAACTTAGGTATTCATTTTTTTACACTAAACTCCATTTACTTACATAAAAAAAAAGACGCATTTCGGGAGAATCTCTCCCATCTTCAGTTGCTGAATGAACCGCCGTTACTCGAAACGATGACTATACACCAGAATATTCCTGTGGCGGCCTCTGTTGGTTGAAGTAGCAAATTGCTGAGTTCACCCATAGCAGGAAACTGGAAGTTCATTAGGTTTTGTCTATTTTTTAATATGAAAATGTTTTCCCAAGTGGATAACTCCAATGCGTTATGAAGATGTTTTAGCAGTTTAATTTCCGGTTTTATTTGATGATTTTTAATACAAAAGTCAGCTGCTACTGCTGATTTATCCACCTGCTTAAACTGAATATTCCTAAAATGTTCTTTCCTCCAAATTTCTCTTTGTTTTCCCTATGTAGCTCCACTCACAATCTGCATATTTTATTTTGTAAATTCCTGATTTCTGTTCTATTGGTATGAAGGTCTTTTGCTGTGCAACCCAATAAATTCTTGATGTTGTATATCTGTTCTTTGGGGCTAACATTATCCCATGTTCTTTGAAAATTTTCTTGAACTTGTGGTAAATTGGATAGTGGGTGAAGCTTTTGAATTTGTATTCTTCCTTTGTGTTTTTCAGTGTGGAAACTTTCCTTATCTCCTTTTTGTCTTTTAGATTTATTGATAATTTTTATCACCGTGTCTTTGTTGAAACCATTGATTATAACTTTCTTTATTATCTGTTGGTATTCTGCTTCTGTGAGTAGAAGCAGAGTACAAAATAGAATACCAACAGATAATAAAGACACCTATAATCAATGGTTTCTACAAAGACACAGTGACAGAAACAGAGTACAAAATAAAATACAAAATAAAATACCAACAGATAATAAAGACAGGTATAATCAATGGTTTCAACAAGGACAGTGATAAAAATTATCAATAAATCTAAAACACAAAAGGAGATAAGGGAAGTTTCCACACTGAAAAACACAAAGGAAGAATACAAATTCAAAAGCTTCACCCACTATCCAATTTACCACAAGTTCAAGAAAATTTTCAAAGAACATGGGATAATGTTAGCCCAAAGAACAGATATACAACATCAAGAATTTATTGGGTTGCACAGCAAAAGACCTTCATACCAATAGAACAGAAATCAGGAATTTACAAAATAAAATATGCAGATTGTGAGTGGAGCTACATAGGGAAAACAAAGAGAAATTTGGAAGAAAGAACATTTTAGGAATATTCAGTTTAAGCAGATGGAAAATCAGCAGTAGCAGCTCACTTTTGAACCAAAAATCATAAAATAAAACCGGAAATTAAACTGCTGAAACATCTTCATAACGCATTGGAGTTATCCACTTGGGAAAACATTTTCATATTAAAAAATAGACAAAACCTAATGAACTTCGAGTTTCCTGCTATGGGTGAACTCAGCAATTTGCTACTTCAACCAACAGAGGCCACCACAGAAATATTCTGGTGTATAGTCATCGTTTCGAGTAACGGCGGTTCATTCAGCAACTGAAGATGGGAGAGATTCTCCCAAAACGCATCTTATTTTTATGTAAGTAAGTGGAGTTTAGCGTAAAATATGAGTACCTAAGTTTAGGATATATTACCACTCCATTGTCAACAGCTTCATAAGTACAATATTTATACAATTAAGTTGTTAGGTGGGATGAAATGAGCAAAAGAAAAGGATATTTTCAGGGAGAAATTGGCATTGAAAGCCATAACGGTACGTTTAGGGAAACTACTAAAAATTAAATGGTTGGAATTTGTGCAACAATATTTCAGGCAAAAATTCTATATGGGGTAGAAATTTGGGAGATATTCAAAGGTTGGGTGGTTGCTGATTTGATTCACAGATGTTTCTGTAAATTAATTTTGAGGTCTACCAAAAACTTCACCGAATGGAGTAGCTCCAGCAGAGTTTAGGAAATAAGGGAAAAATAATAGAAGTATTGGGGCTCTGTTCAGCTCTAATCAGCAGCCTTGGCCAGACCTTCCTCTTTCTTTGTAAATGCCAAGTGAAACATAATCTTAAGAAATTAACTTGCTCTAGGAAATATGTTACATTTTGATTGAGTAAAATGTTCCATTTCTATTTCCAAATATATATTGTGTGTTGCAATTTCAGAATTTAAGAAAAGTCCTTTATCATGGAAAAGCATCTTGACTTAGAATATGGTAAAGACTAGCAAAATTTTTCCTGGAGGCAAAATTCAAACAACTTCTCTCAACTGGGCATTGATTTAACTTTTATTTTTTATGTTGACATCGTGACACCAATATGATGTAAATTGTTGGTGTTCGGGTAAAATGTTGATTGAAAAGGTGCTTATATAGGTTTTAAACTGCACAAGAGCTGCAAGATAAGTTTTGTAATAAATTATAAACAATAAGAAGATTTATAAATAACAATTTCTTATAATGAAAATCATTGTATGATTGAGTCAAACTAAATGCTCTTATTGCTCCACATACTTGTCTATAAATTTAGAACCAGTTTTACAAACCCTCATTCGTATCTCAGCTAGAAAATCGACTACTAGATACTTTATTATGTTATGGGAATGTGTATTCTGCTCTGGAAGAGGTATGATGAACTTAAAGTTTGTTTTCATCCCTGGAGGTGTCAAAGCTAATTAAGCTGTCTTTGTATTTCTATATGTAGATTTTTTCCCATGTTGCTAATTCTGTAGGTCCTTGTACTGATTTCAATAATTTTGCTTTATTCAATATGTCATGGTTTTCTGTCCAGAAATAAAATGCTACTAGTGATTTCTCCATTTGCTTGTATTTTATGTTCCTGAAAAGTTCTTTTAACCGTGTGCCTATGTTTCTCTTTGTTTTTCCAATGTAGATTTTCTCACATTCAGCACAACCTATTTTGTAAATACCTGCTTTTTCTCCTGTGGAATACTGTCATTAACATTGTCTATCAGGAGATTTTTGACATTAAATCTGTTTACAGGGGCTAACCTTGTATTAAAATCTTTAAGATTATTCTGAAACTTTTTTGTAGTCCATGGATGATATGTGAATTTTTTAAAAATTAGCTTATCTTTTCTTGTTGAAAGTGTTGTGGTTTGTTTAATAAATTTTTGCCTTTTGAATTTTTGTGCTTTTTTGTGTACTAGTTTTTTCTTAAAACCATTTTTAACCGCTGTGTTTTCTATTTGTTTTGTATTCTTCAAAATATTCTTCTTTGCCAATTTGTAAGTTAACTAGCTGGTGTGTTAAACTGTTAATCATGTTTGTGCATCATGGGGTTAAAACTGTCAGCTTTGATGTGATTGTCTGCATGTGTATTCCTTTTATATATTCCAAATTTCAGGCTTCCTTGATACTTCATAATTTTGATGTCCAAGAATGGTAACATGTTATCTGGTTCTGTTTCGTAAGTGAACAAAATGTTTGTATCTTGTATTTTCAGACGTTTTATGGCATCATCAACGAGTTTTTTTGTTAACTATGGTAAATATATAGTTAACATATCTGTACCATTTTTAAATATGTATGGGAATGCAATTAACATTTCTAGTTAACAATTTCTTGTGTTATTGTTATCGTGCAACAAAGTTAACTTACAGCCTTTTCCTTGGTAGTCTCTCCTGTGTTTTGACAACCAGACTTCTGCATACCACTTTATAATAACTGTCCTCTTTTGGTATTCCAGCGTGACCATTAGCACTTGATTGCTTGTTGAGAAGAAATTTACCACCATTTTTTAGTATTGGTTGCTGGAAAGTCTGGAACCAGTGAGCAGTATTTAACTTTAGTGTCAAATTGGTAAATCCAGATTGCACCATCTGTTACAATGTCTGGAAACTGACTGAGAGTTTTCATTGCTAAATTTTTGCAACAATGCCCTGCACTATCTCATCCTGATCTGCTTTTGCTCTTCAGTGAGGTTGTGCAGACTCATTAAAAAAATTTAAAATAAATAAAAATATATAAAATAATAATTATCATTAATGCTTAAGACAATGTCATTGTTCTTAAAGGCTACCTTTGCATTTTCTTTTCTCATAGTCTCCATCAGAGAAAGGTATTTTTCATTCACCGTCATTGGTGGAATGCCACTGCTCTTTTTATCTTTAAGGGATACTTTCTCTTATTTAAATTTGGAAAACCAATGGAAAACTGTGATATGCAAAAGAGAAAGTTCCCTGAGTGCTTTGCAAACTCTTAAGTAATCATAACAAGATTAACTAGAATCTTGGGCCGAAATCACTTAAATTTTTGAATTCTCTGTTAGGGTCTCACAGTTCTGATGGTCTAGTGGTAACCATACTTGCCTTGTAGATCCAAAATCAAGAGTGCACTGCTGGCCAGAGTTGATGGATATTTTTGGGCATAAAAATCCTAAGTATAGGTTTCTTCAGAAGGGAAGGAAAGCCATGAGTCCTGTGTTACATATTTATGGCACGTAAAAGAACCTCAAGCCTGAAAAAATAGACCTCTGAGCAATATATATTGGCCATTTCATACCCTAAATTGAATGGGACATTGATGACCTGTTAAAGAGCATCCATAAATAAATTAAATAAATCCCTTAGGGTCAAATTTCTCTATTATGATAACCTTCAAGGTGTTCAGAGTATACATGCATAGATAGGAAAACTTTACAGTAATGGCTGCACTACATCTCTTGATCTAGTCCTAGTAAAAATCTCTTCTTCTTCTTCTTCTTCTTCTTCTTCTTCTTCTTCTTCTTCTTCTTCTTCTTCTTCTTCTTCTTCTTCTTCTTCTTCTTCTCCTCCTCCTCCTCCGCCTGCTTCTTCTTCTTCTTCTTCTTCTTCTTCTTCTTCTTCTTCTTCTTCTTCTTCTTCTTCTTCTTCTTCTTCTTCTTCTTCTTACTTTGATGATAGGTGTATAAATATAATTTTCCAAGTTATTCTGTGTAAGCCAGTTCAGACATGTGCTTTTGTCCAGTAATTTAGAGTGCTTAATAAGACATATTTTACAGTTAACTTATATTAGATCCTAGTATTTAAAATAGTTACTTTTATGCAATAATGTGCTTAATACTTACCATTCAATTCTTCATTCACAAGTGAAGTTGATTTCTTGAAAAAAGACCAGTATGCATGTCAAATTAAATCCATACTTTGTGCTTCTTATATCATAGGGTTTGAAAGTTAAGCTAGAGTTAGCTGAAAGTGAAAATGTGAAGAAGGATGAAGCTTTCCAAATGCTCCAACTTGAGCTGCATGATGCTGGTGAAGAAAAACAGTTAGCTGAAAAGAAAATTGCTTCTGTGATGAAAGATCTGCGGAGACAACTAGCGGCTGAAAGAAAGCGAGTTGAAAAGTTGCAGGAGCGAATTCGTGAACTTGTTTCTAGTGATGGAGGCCATAATAAAACAGGTAAATAATTTTAAATGAATTAAAATGTTTAATTGCTTTATGCTGTCTTTGTTTTGAGAATGTTATGTAAAGATTTAATGCTGTGTGATACAAAGTTAAGCATTTATCAGACTAATTGTAAGGATTGCTATTAAATATGTATTAGCAAAATAAAAAGTAATTTGGAAACCATTTCAAAAGAACACTTCATATAAATTCAATACAAACCGAGTAATCAGTTGTTGCAACCCATTTCTGGTTGAAACATCATCACACTTTTAAAGAAAACAAATATGATGACCTGAAAGGAAAATGACCAATTACAGAAGTAGCAAAAAAAGAAAAAAATCAAACCCAAACATAAAAAAAAAAATGCGGATTAGCGGAATGCAATTAGCAGAAATTTTAATTATTTTCTAGATAAATATTGTACTTACAAAGCTGTTGACAATGGAGTGGTAATGTATCCTTAACTTAGGTATTCATTTTTTACACTGAACTCCATTTACTTACATAAAATAAGACACGTTCCAGGAGAATCTCTCCCATCTTCAGTTGCTCACTGAACCACCGTTACTCAAAACAATGGCTAGTCACCCAGAAGTTCCTGTATTGGCATCTGTTGGCTGAAGTAGGAAATGACTGAGTTCATCTATAGGAGGAATCTCGAAGCTCATTAGGTTTTCTTTATGTTTTAATATTAAAATTTTTTCCCAAGTGGATTACTCCATTGGGTTGTGAAGATGTTTCAGCAGTTTCATTTTTGGTTTTATTTCATGGTTTTTGGTCCAAAAGTGTGCTGCTACTGCTGATTTATCCACCTGCTTAAGCTGAATATTCCTAGTGTTCTTTCTTTTGAATTTCTAAATTTCTCTTTGTTTTGCCTATGTAGCTCATTTCACAGACTGTGCAATTTATTACATTAATTCCTGATTTCTGTTCTGTTGAGAGATAAGGGAAGTTTCCACACTGAAAAACACAAAAGAAGAATTCAAATTCAAAAGTTTCACCTATGGGAAAATACACAAATTATATTGGCTGGCCAGGGAAAAAATGATGAATCAAAATCCTGCACATTAGATTAACAACAACAACAGTTTCACCTACCATCCAGTTTATCACAACAAGTTCAAGAAAATTTTCAAAGAAGGTGGGATAATGTTAGCCCCAAAGAACAGATATACAACATCAAGAATTTATTGGGTTGCACAGTAAAAGACCTCTATACCAACAGAACAGAAATCAGGAATTTACGAAATAAAATATGCAGATTGTAAGTGGAGCTACATAGGGAAAACAAAGAGAAAATTAGAAATTCGGAAGAAAGAACACTTTAGGAATATTCAGCTTAAGCAGGTGGATAAATCAGCAATTGCAGCTCACATTTGGACCAAAAACCATGAAATAAAACCAGAAATCAGACGACTGAAACATCTTCACAACCCAGTTGAGTTATCCGCTTGGGAAAAAATTTTTATATTAAAAATAAAGAAAATTTAATGAACTTTGAGTTTCCTCCTATAGATGAACTCAGTCATTTCCTACTTCAGCCAACAGATGCCAACACAGGAATATCCGGGTGTATACCCATCATTTCGAGTAATGGCAGTTCAGTGAGCAACTGAAGATGGGAGAGATTCTTTGGAAACGCATCTTATTTTATGTAAGTAAATGGAGTTCAGTGTATAAAATGAATACCTAAGTTTAGGATAAAATTTCTAGATGCTATTGACAATGAAGAAGAATAATCATCATAAGCAGAAGACAAACTGTAGGAAGAGCTCTCTAATGGCAGCAGAAGAAATATGTTAAATTTATTTAGTAACAAATCTTAAGTTCTATCAAAATCATGACGCCATTCTTGTTTTTAATGGTGAAGATTTTTTCCCATATTGCTAATTCCAAAGGAATTATATGTTTCTTCTGCTGTCATTTGAGAGCTCTTCCTTAAGTTTGTCTTCTGCTGAGGATGGGAATAAGCATTTCTGAAACATATTCATATAAAAACACATCTAAGTGAAAAATAAGTGTTGTGTAACCAAATCATTTAACTTTATTATTCTTCTTCGTTCTCAATAACATCTACAAAATAATTAACATTTTCTGCTAATGTGTTTTCTTTTTCTTTCTTTCTGCTTTTTCTTTTTTCTTTTCTTATTTTCTTTTTCCCTACTTCTGTAATAGGTCATTTTCTTTTCAGTTCATATTTGTTTTATTTTATTTTAAAACTACCCCAGGTATCTGCGGCCACCAAATTAATTTGTGCCATCATATTTAATTTTATTGATTCTGTGTTTTTAAAATTTTTGGCAGCAGGTCTTATTTTTGGTTGTGCTCTGTTATTAAAGTCTAAGGCCTTTCCAAGTACTTACATACCAAATTATTCATCTAGACACTTGATACAATGGCAGTAGGTACTCATTGTGAATAATGTCGGAATTATGCATGCCCATCATCACAAGACACACTTAAAGATAACAGACAAATGTAAAAATCCACCCATTTTCAAGGCAGGATTCAAACCTGCAATGCTGTGGTCACTAATTGTTTGCCTTAATGTATACAGCTACAGGCATATGACAAACTGGAGTAGGGGTATTATTTTATTTTCACTGTTTAAAGATACTTTGTTTCTCTATCTCTGTCCTTTCATGTAAGGTATGATTTGGTAAGTGGGTTAAAATAATAAAGTTAATTTATCACAGCTTATTATATTAAAAATCTGGAAAGTTCTGTATGTCAGTGAAAAATTCTATAACTTGAATATTTTTAATGAAGTTTAATTTTTTTCTTTGTAAGTAAACCTGAATCAATGCTTCAAATTTTTTAAGAACACACTAAGAATCATATCATAAGCAAAATAATTTCTAAGGCTAATAACAGACTGACACAATTTTATCATTTCTCAGCCAAAATGAAGGATGAAGCGGATAAGATAAAATGAGAGCATTAATTGTTTGTATTAATAGCCCCATCTTGTGGTAGCCATTTGGAGCAGATAAGATGATAGTTAGATGAGGAAGTCTTGACGATGTGTTGGATTAATCAAGATTTTGATTTAGTTAATAGGGTGATGTGTAAACTCTCTTCTCTGCCCACTCGCTTCTTTGATGGTGTTTTGAAGGAAAAGGAGATGGAAAGATGGCAGTTGACAGAATACACATGTCATGATGAATACAGCCTGGATTTATACAGTTGCTCTAGGTATCTCAGAGTTCACAATTGTAAATGTTTTATCCAGGAAGTCTTAGGAAGTTCTCTAAGGTGCCAGTACTAAGCCCACAAACTTCATCTCTCATTATTCCAACAATTTATATAAGGAAAGTTCTCCACACCAGATTTTCATCCTTTCCACTAATATACGACTACAAATGGACAGTATTTAATTATTTGAAATGGTTCATCCTGGAAGTCATTTTTCTGCTAGCTTGCTTTCACTATCTCATATTAGCAATACCAAATATTGTTCTCCAGCAAGCACACTCTACTTTTACGTGCAATTCTACTCACCTTGTCACAAGCAAGTTATAAGACTATATAATCTAGCTCCCACAGTGTAGTTATTCAAATTGTTTACTATGACGAACTGCCTTGCACTGACTACAATTAACTTGTTTTCACTCGCTGTGTTCATCAAGTGTTGCTCAAATGTTTTACTGCAAGAATGTTTCTGTTATACTGTACTGTCCCAGGGCTTCGAATTTCATCTGGTTTTGTTACTATCCAGTCTGTCAGTCACGGTGTCTGGTTTGAGTCTTAAGAGATATTAAATCAAGATTATTCTTAATATTCTAATTTTTGTCCAAGCCTCCTATTTCCTGGTCACGATCTCTTGATATCTCCGATTGGTTTCCTGTAACATTTTTTTATTACTTTGTTTATTTAAAAAGAACTGCTAGTTCACAGGAGGGCAGAGAGCACTGACCTGGGTAATCTAACAAAATACCTTTCTAACTGCCTTTCAAATGCAACCTCTGAAACTTTGAATATGATGACTGATCTGTCCCTCAAGGAATTCTTAAGACTTTTCACTCCAACGAAAGTAACAGGTCTTAGGGTGGCTTTACACCATTATTGACAAAAGAGATAGCAGGTTCAATTGCTTTGCATAACATTAGAAGGAACTTTTAAAGTTTTATTTTGGTTCTGGCAATAAACCCCTGTAGCAAACACATTGGTACTTCTATTAAGTGTAAAAAAATTTAAAATGTACATTGTGAGACATGTGTACTGAGGAAAATATGTAAAATAAACGTATAAACTTAATCTAGTAAACAATATATAATATACATACCCACTCTTAATTCAAACTGCAATGATAGTAGCCTGGAGGGTTCAAGGCCAGGGAATCTCAGGGATCTCAGGGAATGTAAAGTCTTTTTTTAATATATCCATTGGCTTTGAAAACATCGTGGAGATGATTTAATTCATGTTTAAGATGTTCTGGTTCTGTGATGGTTTTTGCTCTGTGTACTAAAGTCTTGATTACAGTTTTTTTTTTTGTGCAGGTAGATGATTCGATCTGGCCTTGAGATATCTTTCCGTATGTGTGTGTTTTCTATAAACTTGATGATCAAGAACTCCTGATGATTTTCTCTGAACTAAGACATCTAAAAAGGGAAGTGTGTCATTACTTTCCTATTCCATAGTAAATTTGATATTTTTATGGAGACTATTTAAATCTTCTAAAAAGAGCTGTAGTTTATGATGTCCATGTGGCCATATGACAAAAGTGTCATTCATATATCTGAACCAGAGTGAAGGTTGACAGAACCGGAACACCTTAAGCATGAATTAAATCATCTCCACAATGTTTTCAAAACCAATGAACACAGCAAGACACTGACAGAGCCATTTGCCCTAAGCAGATGGCAACATCTAACACCTATTCAAACAAAATACCCAAGGCTTTTCTTACATACATAGAAGACGTTACTGTGCGTATAGCATGTATATTAAAGAAAAAAGACATACAATCTATCTTCACACCAGCTGTTAAATTAGGGCAAATGCTTAATAATGCAAAAGACCCTAAGCATCCTCTTGATACTGCGGGAATTTATAAAATATCATGTGAATGTGCTAAAGTTTACATAGGCACGACTGCAAGATCGATTAAAAATGATTGGAGGAACATCAGCGACATCTTATCCTTAATCAAGTGGAATGATCTGCAGTAGCAGAACATGTAATAAATTAATGCCATGGTATATACTTTAATAAAACAGAAGTAGTTGCAAAAACACAAGGCTTTTCAGTCTAGCCAGGAGGGAAGCATTGGAAATACAACAGCACCAAAACAACTTTAATGGAGATGGCGAATATCACCTAAGTAGCACATTCTTCTTTAAAACAAACAACTACCACCCCTCCATCCTCCCCCCTCCACTTGTCCGCACACATAATATCAATCGTCATCTAAAGCCACACAGAGATAGATCAATACTGTTATCTTGTTGACAGTTAGGTGTTGTTCATTGTCCACTGAAGATGCCAACCAAATTAGTTGGTGAATGCTAGGGTAGTAATTTAAACCATGGACCATGGCAAAACAGCCCGGGAGATTTTAACTGTTTTAACTATAACACCAGCCGTGAAAACCTAAGAAGTACATTAATATTGTAGCAGTATTTGCAAAACATGTTTTTTTATTTTGTGGTAGGATTAGTAAAATATGTGGGTTGTTCAAATATCTTGGAAACAATTTGTAACAATGATAGTGATGCAGCTGTGCATGTGCAAAGGTTATGATTTAGTGTAAGAGACAAGTCATTTGATGTCACTATGGCACTAGTAACCAATCTGCAACATTGCCTAAAATAGATAACCATATAGGGACAGCTACATCACAGCTCTTTCTAATGCAAACCATAAAATTACTGCTATTAAAGAAGCATGCAAAAACAAAATTTTACTGCAATGGATAAAAGTGAAAGGTCCACATGGTTTAATTCTGAAGGGCAAGAAATGAGTGGACCTGCAGCCTGAAATTAGTTCAACTCTAGACATCATGAGAAAAGTTAAGTCATTGATCTCTGGTAGTAACTCAAGCACATAATTGAGCTTGATGCCTCAGGCAGTAATGCTTAGGACTTTCATTCAGGAGGTCCCATGTTCAAATCACTTGGGGCCTGCCATCCTGACCTGGGGTTTTGTAGTTTTCCCTGGTTATTTTGGTGAATGCTGGGATACATCATTTCTTTGAACAAATTTTCTGCTCCATCATATCATATTATTTAATTCTGATGGTTCTGTTAAAGGGTGGAAAGTGCCAGCAAGGTGAACAGGTGCAGTGTGATGGTGACACACTTTGGAAAGGTTTCTCTCCCAGTTTGATATAAATGGTCCTTCTGAGGGGCTCAAATTCCTGGGGGGGAGGAGCTCTGCTGACATCAACGTGTTCTATCTGGAAACGTATTAGGGACCCCATCTACATTCATGCATCACCACCCCATAGAACCTGACTGCCTATCATCTACCTCGTCCATCCCTTCTTCTCAGAGCTGCTCCCACTTGGTTTTATACAAAAACAGCCAGTTGTTGAGCAAGATGGAAGTACTGAAATATCCTCCTCAATCTTGCAATTCAATACAACCCAACCCAATAACACAAAGAGTCATCATATGTAAGCAAGGTATCTCTTTAGCAACTGTCAACGCTGTCATCAATTAGGATTTGAATTTGAAAAACTGTCACAAATTTTTACCTCTTCACATTTCAGAATGTTGCACAAATGGTAGAAAGTTGTAAGAGAAACACTTATCAGAAGAAAGATGGATGAGCTATATATGTATCTTAATGAGTGCAACAAGCTCTTTATAATTTATAGAGAGTGAAAAAATGTTAAATTTTGCATTTTAGACCAATGGTGCTCATAGGATCTGCTCTGAGGCCTGAATTGGGGCATGTGGGTGTAGGCAGAGCAGGCAGTAAATGAACAGTAGTGTACAAAGTTTTCAAATAAATGTTTTGAAGATTACAGTGCTGATTAATTTTCACAATATATACTGTAATGCATATAGATAACATCAAAGGAGCTAGGTCCATTCTTTTAACAAAATAAATATGGTTATAAATCAGTAGAATGGCTTTACATCAATAAAACAAATATAAAATAAACACTTTTCTTTGGAGCATATGTATTGCAATTACATTATACGTATATAAACAATGTATACAGTTTTTTTTCACACTAACTCCATTCACTTACATAAATTTGGAACATATGTTTCGGGAGCGATCCCTCCCATCTTCAGCCTGTTGACAAACTGTCGTTAAACGTGGCGGTTGGGTCTCTTGATGTTCTTGTGGCGGCATCTGTTGGTATTATTAGGAATTTGCTGAGTTCATCCATTATATGTGTTTGTGCTAACAAATGTGAAATATCTGGACGTATGGACCTACTTGAATGCAACTGAATCACCATTGCTAAACCCGTGGCCAAGGTCGTTAAGGCATGGATTCATGAGCGGGAGGCCTGAGGTTCAAATCCCGCCAGGAACTGTCCTCCTTGACTGAGGTTTTTCCAGGTTTTCCTCAGTCCTTATAACTGCCAAATGCCAGGGAAGTATCCTAAACTAGGCCTGGAACATTTTCTTCCTTAAAAAATAATTTCCCAATTTATCATTTCATTTCATGTATCACCACTGTTCACCACCTCTGGTGTCTCAGTAGTAAAAATGGGCATTAAACACCATTTAAAAAAAAAAACATTGCAAAATAGTTGTTGCTTTGCTGTGATCTGTGGCTGGATTTACACAGTTTTGGAACAGAAAACAATCACATATTATTTTTGTTATTTTCGCTGCATGCCTGTTCAGGCATGGGAAGCAAACTTGTGTGACATAATGATAGAATTTAGCTGTATCATTACTTTGAGCTTTATCATCAAGAAAGCTTTCATTTGTTTTATTGTTGGTTTTATATTTATATAGTTTAATTTCTGTTTTAACTACCAAGGCATCACAGGCAGTGGACATTGTTGATGAAATGATAAATTGAGAAAGGATTTGTTTTTAAGGGAAGGAAGTGTTCCAGGCTTAAGTTTCAGAGTACAATTTGCCAATAATGAGGACTGAGGAAAACCTGGAAAAAACCTCAATCAGGAAGGACAGGTTGGTGGGAATCAAACCCCAGACATCCTGCTCACAAGTCCACACCTCAGCGACTTTGGCCATGCATGATGGTAACTTCATTTGAAATCTATTAACTCCATTTAAAGTGTCAAGGGAACTGTGCATGCATCAATAGAGACTGAACATGAATATTTGAAAAAATCCAACTCGATAGATTTTATTTCACTGAGTCTTTCATGAAATGCCTTCTATAAACTTTTTGAAGACTTTACAAATAAACCATATTGAGAATCAGTTATTTATAACATGCAAAGGAGGGGGAAATGGTACAAATATTTTTTTAATCTGTTGTGACCACAAGATAAGTTTCATTTTAAATGCTTTAATTTTATCAAATAAATCAAAGATCAGGGCGGTCTTTGCCTTACAAGGAAATATGGAGTTCATTCAAGCTTTTCCTTGCAACTGTTGTGACCATAAGTTAAGTTTAATTTTAAATGCTTTCATTTTGTGAAATAATTTAAAAATCAGAAGGTATTTACCTTGCAAGGAAATATTGAGGTCATTTAAATCATTTCTCACATCTGTAAGAAAAGAAGGGTCATTTATTAGAGAAAACATTTTCTTAATTACATTGCCCCTATGAAGCTCTAGACAATAAAGTGGTACATAGAATGTATTAAATATGTTCATACTAACTCCACTTAGTTATAAACATGACATTTTTGGGGCAATCACTTCCATCATCAACTGTCGACAGGTTACTCAATTTGATGGCCGTATTCCAAGGTCGATCCAAGGTGAATGTATTTAATACATTCTTATAGGATATAGAACATTTTCTTTTCATATCTAAGAACTAATTATTTTCTTCAATCAAGAGGAAGAAACATTCCAATATTTTTCCAGTACTTCTACCTGACCTGACAAATGTAAGGCACATTAATGTAATTTCCATCAAGTGATTCTACATGTTCCCTAAACTTTCTGTTATTAAGCCCTGTCATCCTTAAGAAGTTAACAATTTGTGCCACAGCACTCATGATGCTTTCAAATAAAAAAGTTTTGTACATAACACCTCCTGATGAAGAACAGTGTATACACGTATATGTAGATCTTCAGGTAGTTTTGATTTTAAAAGCCTTACAAACTCAATATTACAGCCTCCCAACTGAAATCAGCAAGTCCCAAGAAAATTTCAATCTTTCATTATTTTGCTTAATGGCACAGAAAATATATTCACCTGTTGTTATCCCTTTCATTTAAACTATATGTAGAAGCTCCTGTGTAATGTTCAAATTTCTGTCCACCCCTCAAATGAAAATGACTAGATGAGCTGTATCTACAGTGTCAGTACACACCTCTAGACAAATAGAATGAGCAATAAATTATTGTCCAGTTAAATGCAATTACCTTTGAATGTCTTTACTTATATCCTCAGTTTGGCATGTCACTGTGTATAAAGACAAGGATATTTTATTTAGTTTATCTGTTTCAACATCTGTTTCAACACTTGGACTCCACAGCTGATTATAAACATTTCTTGTTGAAGAGGCCGATGCTGATCAGTTTTAGCACCCATATTACTCTGAGCACTCTTGCTTGTTTCTTCATTATCATCCTACAAAAAAAATTATCTACATGCACAACTTCAGCACCACATTATTATTATTATTATTATTATTATTATTATTATTATTATTATTATTATTATTATTATTATTATTATTATTATTATTCAAAACAAATGAAAAAGAGTTTTCATTTCCATAATAGATCTTGCCTTTCTTGACAAGACAAATGTTTCAGGCACATAACCATTTTTTCATGATCATCTCCTTCAGTCAAACCATGCATGCTTGCATGTTTACTTTCATAATTGTATTCTACATAGTATTTTTAAAACTGACAACAATGCATATCAGGCATCTTCATTATTCATCAGTTTAATAAAAAAAAATATTTTTCTTCCCAGTTTAACTTCAGGATTGGGCTTCCTGTACTTCTCCCCTCAAAAATTTTGGCAGTATCCATGTTGTATGCTGTGTATACTGCACCCCAACTACCACCATTCCATTAACTAACTTGACCTCATACACTGATATAATGCTCAGTTACATCATCATGCTCTCAACCTTGGCCTGCCCTCACGTAGCAAATTTGCCCTGAATGCAAGTTGGTCACTGTGAGCAAGAATGTTTTTAATTGTGGAATACGGGAAATAATTTTTATGTTTTATCATAGAATTATTCATTAAACACAACTGCATTTCTCATATTTCATTATATTTTGTAAAAAAAATCATATCTGTTCATATTTCAAATTTTATATTTTTAAATCAATTTTAGGTAGTCTTATAATGATATATAATGATTTTAAATTTTTTAAGGTTTCATTTTTTACATTTTTCAATATATTCACTAACATTTGTGAAAACTAAATGGTATAAATTCTTTCAGTTTGACTCATGTATTGTGTTCTTTCTTGCTGCATTGTTAGCACTCAGCTGCAACAAGCCTTCTTCCTCTGATGTTCCAACCTGCCCATGATTTTCATGTATGGAAGGTCTGAGCTTTGATATTTTTTAAATTGCACATATAGGACCAAAATATGTGTAAATGACTTCTGAAGGTCATTTCATAAAGTTGTGCGAAAATTTTAGCTCTGCTTAGGAAGAAATAGTAAATAAAAGAACAGGTATTCTGGTAGGATTGGTCACACCTCTGTCATTAGTAGTCTGATAACAGTTGTATAGTATATTCTGATAATTGATGAATCATGGTACCAGAGCCAGAATACAGTACATCAAGGGTCATTTCATAAATAATACAAAGTTGGCAGTACTGCAGATTGTATGATGCAGCACTCATGAAAATTACATCAGTAGCTGTGGAATGCTTGAGAAAGAAGCGCATGTATTCACTTTGCCCATAGCATACTCTATATGTAGATAACAAAAGCTGCAGGTATGTTGAATACTGTGACTGTTGAAGATCAAAACTTTATGTAGTAAAACCCCATAGAAATATAAGTGCTTTGGGTGAAGTTTGTGTTGAGTTCACAGTAATTATTTTCATGTTGGTCTTGTCAGCAAGGATGAAGATCCAAGACCAGGAAGGCTGAAGACATCAACAAAAACTGTGGTGGATACTGTTCAAGAAGATATGACATGTGATATGTGAAGAACTTTAAAGCCTCAGAAATTCTACCAATATCAGCATTTCACATTTTGACAAATGATTTACAGAAGAGAAAAAAATATATGAAAGATGGGTCCCTCACTTCTTGATTGCTGAACAGAAGTAGAAATGAAGGTATCTGAAACAAAATGTTGATTTTGAAGGTCAAGCATTCTAGTGTAGAATTGTCAATATTGATGAAATATATATATCAAAGACTTTGAACTAGAATTGAAATCACAGGCCAATGAGCAGAGATGTTCATCTTCCACATGGCCAAGCAAATTTTGAGGGGTGCAATCAAAGGTCTTTGCATTTGATCATCAGGGAGTCATTATGACAACCACCCACATGGAATAAGTGTTACAACTGTGTATTATCATGATTTCATGAAATAACTGCACAAAAGTTAAACAAAATCCAACCCCAATAAGCTGCATGAATAGAAAACAGAGGTTCAGTCATCACTTCAGATAGTTTTTCACAACATCACAGGGCTCTCATTCCATTCCTTCTCTTATTTATTTTCCCCATTACTGCTCTCTTTTAAGTTCCTTCTCTGTTGCAATTTTTCTCAAGTTCATCAATCACTAATTAATGAATAAACTCTAAATATATTTTATGGGTACCAACTTTTTAAAACTAATTTAACAAACTGCAAGACACTCGTTTGTTAACCATCAGCATCCATTTATTTTTAAATCTATATAAATAATCCCTTAATTTTTTCATTTGAAATAGATCTCCCATAATTTTCTCTATAAATTCTTTCACATCTGCACTCATTTCTCCTTTATCAATTTCTACCTTCAATCCTTTGTTCACAATATATGTGCAGCACTTTCCATTCCCATACAGACCAGACAAACATTCTGCTCAAAATTTCTCTTTATAACCTTTAATCTCCAAACTCCTAACGTACACCATGCTAGTTCTTCCCTTTCTTTATTATTACAATTATAAATATAACCCTCCCTGCTAGTATCCTCCATTAATTCCTGATATGGAACCAAATAACTTTTCTCTATCATTAGATAATACATCACTCTGTCTATATCCTCAGATCTCATATTAACTAGTTTCCAAAAGTATCTTGATAATTTTTCTCTCTTACTCGAAATATTTCCCAATCCATGCCACAGCATTTCTTTATTGATTTTGCTAACAGCTGACTTCCCCTAAAACAGAATCCTGAAGTTTCAGACACTCTTTCAAAATATGACCATCCAGAAACTGTTGAATTCTAAACCAACATTCCAGAGTTCTCCCTTCACTCAATCTTGCTTGCATACTTACTTTTCCCATTTCTAACAAGGCACCCACATTGGCTGCATTTTGTGGAATGTCAGTCATAGTTTTACAAAACATAGCTAGTATTTAATCATTACTTTTCTTCCATCCCCCATAACTCTATTCCTAATGTCCATCTAGATTTCACTAAAGCTCTATATATTCTCTCAAACCACATCACCTTCAAAAACTATCCCAGCAAACTAAAAGCTACTAAATGTAGCACAATATGAGTTTACTTCTGTCACATCATATGATGAGAGTGCAGTTTGTTATTGTACAAACCATTCTTGCTGAGAAACAGCACAATCTCTTGCCAGAAAACCTGGAGAAAATGATTGTAATTTAATGTCAGCACAGTCTACGATGTAAAATACTGAACATAAAGTATAATTTTAATTTACATAAATGAAAGTATTTTATAACTTAATGGTATTTGCTAATTTGGATATGTTAATTTTTTTAAATCATATTTTTTCATATTTTAGTGATGTGGATTTAATACTTTATCAAATTGTTCTTAATACTTTTCCACTCTAAAACATTATGTGGGTATTAATTCCCAATATAGCACTATGTATGGGGATAGTGTATAATCCACCATAGAATTCATTCCCAGTTTCATGCCATGGATCTTTTTCATGGTCTAAAAAAAATAAGAAAATATCAAAGAAGATATTCCCATTTTTGAGATAATGTTAATGGCTGATTTTAATATAAGAACTGGAGATTTACAGGCAAGGGAAAATAAAATGTGGGAAGAGTGCAGTTTCCATATTGAGAAAGATTTATATAAAAGAAAAAGTATTATTTAGTGAGGAATGAAGAGGGCTTTAAATTATTAAACTTTTGTAAAAATAATGAATTGATTATTCTGAATTGGGGGGATGAAACAGAAGATTGACATTTGTGAACAAAAATGGTGTATTGTTATCAATTATGGACTGTGTTCTATCGAAATGTTGGCAGGGTTGGAAACTTTTAAAGTTCTAAATGCTTTCAGTAATAAAGTCATTTTCCATTGAAAAAGATGATTAGGTTTAATGATTAAGTTGTCAGTGAAGTAAGCAGTGACTGGTTACAAATTAAGAAAGAAATAAAATATAAGTGGAAAGATGAACTAATAGAAAATGTTAAAACAATATTAAATTCTTCTATGACTTAGATAAGTTTGCATGGTATAAGAACAATGATTACATTAGGCAAAGAAGACAAAGCACTAAAAATTTTCATGCTCGCATTAAAGTGGACTGGAGGTAGGATGGTTAAGAAGTTCAGAAAGCTAAGGATGACAGATTTTATAGAGATTGTAAGGAGATGAGAAATTAATTAAAGAAGTAATCAAGTGGTGGAGGAAAAGAAATTTGTATAAACATAAGATAAAAATATTAAGAAGTTTATAGAAATTTATTGGAAGGGAACAGCTGAGTGTGGGTAAGCCAAAGGAAATTGAGATGAAAATAGATTTGAGCAAGAGCCATTTGGTGTGGGTGGTGAAGTAGTTGGAAAGCATTCTAAAAATCAAGCATGAGGAGGACATATTAAACCAGTTAAATGGATGGAATTTTTAAAACCTTACTTAAAACACAGGAAGGTTATGGTAAAATTTTGAGCTTAGGAGGGAGTTGTAACTATATAGAGGAATTGAATCAGGTATTTTCAAATTATGAAGTATTTAATTAAGTTAAAAAGATGAAGAGAAAGAAAGCAGTGGGTATAGATGGCATACCTGAAGAATCGTTCCAAGGTTGGTGTGAAAAGATAACAGGTTGAATTGTTTAACTGAGTTTTTGAATGCTATTAAACGTAAAAAGGACACACTCAGAAGTTGGTGAATGGCTTTTATTCACCCTATTTATAAGGGAAGATAGTGAGGGAAGTCCTAATAATCAAAGAGGAATAGCATTATTATCCAACCTAGGAAATATTTTTACAGGAATATTAGCAGAAAGAATTAAAAAATGGAGTGAAAAATATCAGAAAATATCCTATTATCAGTTTTGCTTTCATAAGGGCAGAAGGACTTCAGATAATGTTCTGATAATAAAGGCAGTAATGTATAGATATCTAGCAACCAAATATGGGAGAATTTATGTGGCCTTTATGTATTTAGAAAAAGCATATGAGAAAGTGTTAGAAAAATGTTATGGTATAGATTATTAAAAACAGGGATAAGTAAAACAAAGTTGAATTAGTGCAGGAAATTTACATACAAAACACATTTTGTATCACATGTGGGAAGGAGGAAGTGACTAAGGAAGTTTTGCAAGATCAGGGTTACAGACAGGGTTGTAAGTTGAGTGCAATACATTTCAACTTATTCATAAATCATTTAATAGACGGTTTGTGGCTGGGTAACAAGCATATATCAGTGATAGATGATAGAAAAAACCCAGGTTTAATTTTTGCTGGAAATCTAATGACTACTTTACAGTGGTCAGTTTTATTTTGAAAGAAATGCAGGAATATAGTAAGGAATGGGGATTAATTGTGAGTCAGGAGAAAACAAAAGCGATGATATGTAATAAAAGTTCAAAATTAAAAAAAGAGGATGAGTAATTTACGGCAGATAAAAAATTCAAAATGTAAATGATTTTGTTTATGTGGGTATTAAAATCAGTAGTACAGGTAATTTGGAGAAACAGAAGAATGGGCACTAATAAAAGGAATGTCTTCTATGAAGTTGATATGAAAATGTTTGCATATAGCACCACTAATAGAAGTCTAATGGTTGTAGAGGATTTATACTGCTCTAGTCAAATCAAGATTGGCATATTATCTTGGGGTTGTGAATGAAGGAGGAGAAGATATGAAGATATGAATAAAATGGTGGCTATGTGGTGTAAAAGCATGTTAAAACTACCACAATACTGGGCTAGTGTTGATGCATTGATAGAAAAGGGTAAATGGGGTGTACTTGAGGAATAATTATAGAGGGAACTAAAATACTGGTATAGAATCCAGCAATTTCCTGAAGATTGGATAATAAGAGACTGAAGTATCAGGAAAATTCCAGGATTGATAACTGCTGGATAAATAAGATTAAATGCCAACTACTGATAACTAAAATTGGGTAATATTTTTGGATCAAAAGAAATAATTTGCAAAGAATATTTTGGCAGAAAGTAAGATGCTGATTAAGGTACATAGATAGGCAGTTTATATATGCATGGATGAAAGAAAATATCTTACTTAGATTTTAAATGGTAATTAAAACAGTTCCAAAAAGAGAATGGTAAGTGAACAATTAAAATATAAAGAAAGAGAAGGGATTGCATGGTTGAGATTAGGAGTATGAAAATTAAAGTGATCCAGAAGAAATTTAGAACAGGGATATTATCCTATTTGCAGAAATGAAGAGAATATTAAGCACACATTATTTGAATGTTCAGGTATAGAACAATGGAGATTGAAACTACTAAAACATAAATGGTTCAAAATGAATAAAGAAATTGCATGTAAAAGTTTTTGAAGATAATTCACAAATGGAGGATTTAGGATAATATTTATAAAAATTAAAGAATAAATGTGTATGGTCAATGAATAGGAATGAATGAAATTAATGAATTTAAGGTAATATGAGGGGGAAGAAGATGATGATGATGATGATGATGATGATGATGATGATGATATAGAGAGAGAACCCCTTGGTGTTGTATTAGAATAATTGCAAATATGGTTGAATCTCTTTCTTTTGGTTATTCCAATACAAAACTACTGGCAATGAAGATAGAAGCTAGTATAAAGTAGTA
Source organism: Metallyticus violacea (assembly GCA_030762175.1). Taxonomy (NCBI): domain Eukaryota; kingdom Metazoa; phylum Arthropoda; class Insecta; order Mantodea; family Metallyticidae; genus Metallyticus; species Metallyticus violacea. The sequence goes on along the minus strand of CM060846.1, from coordinate 305,792,663 downwards.
GGTGTCAACAAGGGAGTACTCTGTTCTACTCCATTCTATTTTGGGGTTTTGTTCTAATAATTTAAATAAAAATTAATTATAAACTGTTTATAAATTGTTAAAGAGATTTATTTTTACATATTGTTTACAATCTTGGAACAGGGCCAGATAGGTTTTATTTTCTTAGCATTTTAATTCAATTAAATTTAAATGTTTCATCCTAGTGATGTACTACCGTTCAGGAAATATAAAATTTTGGCAAATGTTAAAGAATACAACTAAGCTTTTTTCAAGGTTTTCACTATTATTGCTAGATACAAATATTATGGGAATTTTACTATTTGCCATATTGCTAAGAACGTCGTATAATATCAAACTTAAGTTTTGACTCTAATTTACCATACTTACATCTTCATTTTGATTGGATAGACACAATCCCACTATACCAGGATCTTATCCTGGCATTAAGTCATATTTCCAGTAGAACCCTCAAATTTCTTGAAGAAATTATGCAAAAACAGGAATCCATGCCATGCATTTAGGCAACATTCCATGAAATCATATCTGAATTTTTGCACCTTTAGACTCTTTAAAAAAACAATGAAGAAACAGATACTGTACTGTAGACAGCCTAAGAAAAGCCTGCAAGGAGTGGAGAAATGTGGATGTGGGTGGCTACATAAAAGTCTGCTTTAGTGGAAATTGAGTTGTGAAATGTACTCTTAGCTTACATGAAGGAACATTAAATAGAGCATGGCAGGTGGTGCAATAGGGAATTTCCAAAGATAAGACACAATTGAAATTCCTTCTCAGAGATTGCAAGGAATCATGCATGTACCCAATACTAATAATTGTTTAATTAATCAGTCTCAGGCAGGAAATCCCCACCAATACCAGTTGGAGGTGGATATTTGTTTGTAAATAGAATTGCTTACTTCATCTTTAGAGTACATAATAGCATTTCATGTGAGTTTAGTTAGGAAAAAAAAAATCCAAAAATTAAAAATATATCAATTTTTTAAAGGTCTACAAATTTCTTTTTTTATAGTGAGGTGCTTGAATTTTTGTTTTCCTAATTGTTATTTATGGGCTCTTACAGATCTGAACAAATCTCAGGATCCAGAAACAAGCTCAATCTCTTCATGGAGCATGATGAGTGGACATTGTGAACCTCGTGAATCAAGTACAAAGGAAACAAGTTTCATTGCAGGTTCAGTGGGCACTGTAAATGGTAATGTAAGTGTAATAATACAAATTCAGATTTTCTTATATAAGAAATATATGAGAATCACTCTGAAAGTTTTGAGTATGAAAGCAATAGAATTTTTAAAAAGATAATCTGGTCATTTCATCTTTTCAAAGTATTCTCCATAACATTCTATGCAATGTCTCATCCATCAAGCCATTTTGCAAATGCTGAATGCCATGCTTCCTTGCATAGGGTGCAAATATATTCTTCGTATGCAGCCACTATGGATTCAGGTGACTCAAATTGTTGACCAAGAATTTTTAATTTTATTTTGAGGAATAGAAAAAAGTTGCATGGGGCCAGTTCTGGACTGTATGGAGGCTGCAGCAACTATTTGCCTCCTGATTCCTGCAGAAAATAAGTTGTTTCCAGTGCAGTGTTGTCATGGAACAACAATCTTAAGATGCTTAATTCTGTGCATTGAAGAATGGGGCAGACATTTTGTGGTGTACACCTGGTACTGAGTCCCTCCCCTCAAATGGATCTATCATAATATAGTCACTAGCTGAGAAGAAATAACAGATCAACCCTTGACCCTTCTTGCCTCATTTTTGTTCCGGGATCCTCTTCTGGAAACACTCAGACCTATAATTGTTGCTTAGTTTCTGAATCATACCCATATATATCTACCTTTTGTTACCTGTTATGATGTTAAATATCTTTTCTGATCTTTCTCCATCCAATTTTTCCAACTTTTTCTGACACCAATCCACACATGCATTTTTCTAATCATTTATGAGGTAGTGGAGAGTCCAATAACTGCAGAACTTCCTGACATGAAGTTTTTCTTTGGGATTGTTTTTACTGCTGTCAATCCAACATTCAGGACTTCTTGAATCCGATATGTGAACTTTCCACAACATAGGCTCTGATTTCATGTGTTGCTGTAGCCGGCCTGTAGCTTTGCAGTCTTCATCTTGAAGAGAGTCTGTTCCTGTACTGAAATCTGCAAGCCATGGATAAATTGTGGATTGCAAAGAGCAAAGATTCCCAAATGCATGATGCAATCTTTCAAGGCATTCTCTCTCCCATAAATTGACTTTGAACTTGTAGTAACTCATATTGCAAAAATATCTGCCCTCCCCAAAAAGAAGGAAAAATAGCATCATGCTCTGTGCATACATGCTTATTAGGATGTGAAGATAGTAGCATATTTTTCAGAACACAATCACATTATCCTAATAAGTCATTATAACAGCACTTAAGTAGTAGAGCAAAATTCAGAGAAAATAATTTTTCGAAAATTACAATCCTGTACATTAATTAAACCTGTCATCTAACACTCTTCATGCTTCACTAACCTTAAAAATATCCGAAACTGGTTTCAAAGATATGTTATCTCTATCTTCGGCTGTGGACGACTGGTGTGAAAGGTTGTTGTTACATAGTATCAGAAGCAATATAAATTTTAAGTTCATAAAAGTATCACCAGAGCGGAACATTGCTTCTGATACTGTGTAACAACAACCTTTCACACCAGTCGTCCACAGCCGAAGATGGAGATAACATATCTTTGAAACCAGTTCCGGATATTTTTAAGGTTAGTGAAGCATGAAGACTGTTAGACGACAGATTTAATTCATATGAGCTTCACTGTGTTCCATATGAATTTTTTAAAGTTTTTACAATTTTTTAAAAAATTTTAATGCTGTACATGTTTATAAATTATGTATTATTTTATTTCCAAAGTTTTATCCTGCATAAACTTTTAATTTAATTACACACATAAACAATGTTATGTCATTAGGTGTCGCCCTCTCCTGATGAGCAAGACCTAGAACAGGAAAACCTCAAACTTGTAAATAGGATTACAGCATTGCAACAAGAAAAATGGGTGTTAGAGGAAAAAATAAATCACTTGGAACAAGGTAGTGCAGCAATGGCTGAAGATCTAATGCAAAATAAAGCAATTATTCAATTCTATTGTATGGAAGGACGCTCAGGTTAGTGTTTTTATAATCCGCTTTATATCTAATATTTGTAGCAGTTTGTGGTTCTGCATTCTCCATGAAGCTATAATTTCTAGTTAAACAATTTTAATAAGGAATCCCTCAAATTTCACTTAATTTTTACCAACTAACTTGGAAATGTTTCGAAGGCTATTTCCTTCACCAGATACATTTGCTATCAGATTTTTAGTGTGGTAGACAGATATCTCCCTGCAAAGCTTTTTTTTTTTTTTTTTTTTTTTTTTTTTTTTTTTTTTTTTTTTTTTTTAATGAGTTCATTTGTACAGTTAAGATAGCTTTAAGATTTGGAGTTATGAAATTTGGATTATTTATTATCAGAATTGTTTAATTATTGTTACATTTCACTATAAAAATTCCCACCATTCTAAACTAACTTTATTTAAATTTTTCTGTTTAGTGAAACCACTTGTTGAGGACATGGTTTTACATTGTATCTCTGGTACAATATTTTTTATATAATGGTTCAAGGCAAAAGTGTAGAGCTAAACAAAAATACTGTTTTGGAATTATAATAAATGAATTTAGTTAATTTGTATAAAATGTGTTAGATGATTAAATGAACTTTTATATTGCAAATAACTAAGGTAGCCTGCTTTCTTAAAATGTTATACTATTTTATTAAATATAATTTAAAATAAACAGACTACCTCATAAAAGTTCTTTCAATCATATAACTTTTTTTTTAAATCGCTAGTGATTATGGCTGAGTGATTAGACTGCTTGCTCCATCCGAGGCAGGCTGGATTAAATTCTAGCACAAGTAAGTGCGATTTACAGGTTTGCCCCAGATGCTCCAGTTTCCACACAACTCATGCTGCCATTGCTCCATCATCTCATCTCCATCTTCACCTTAATCATTCATTGCAATGTGCTAATTCTTGGTGCCTGCATTTTAAACTGACTGTGCTACTGCCCTCTGCTGCCCTTGTGTGAAACTTTTTTGTCTGGTCAGCAATTGAGTTGGCACTAGAATACAAATACATATGTATTTTATTTTATTGTTAGAGGAGGGCAGGAAGTTTATAAAAATATATACATATAATATAAATGAAAAATATATGAACAATGTAACTAAAATAATAATAACTAAAGAAGCAGAAAAAGGATAAATCACAGAATAGACACACATAATTTATGTCCGTTTTGTCCTTTTTCTGCTTCTTTAGCTGTGTGTGTGTGCATGCGTGCGTGTCTCTCTCCCCCCCAGCAAAGAGTTAACGTTTCATGGTGTTACACATGGGGAGAATGAGACCCACACTAGCAGTAAATAAGTCATCTGTCTCTCACATTATTTTGCTTCCTCTCAGGGGAGCAGTATGCCTAGGAATAAATAAATTATGTGGATATATGGCTTGAAAAGTTATGTAAACTTTGGAAAACGCAGGAAACGTACACATGCACTCATCGTAATACTTTCTTTAAATACTATTTGCTCAAAAGTGTATTAACTGTGATTAAAGTTTACACTTTATAATAATCTAAAAACTTTAGCATTTTAATATACAGGAGTTAAGAGACATTTGTAATATTTCAGTTCATTAATTTACTTATCAATCAATGATTATGTGGAATATTGCAGTCATCTAAGAAAAAGTGATCAGGGCCAAAATCTATAAATTTTATTTTAGTATATATAATAAATGTTAAATATTAAAATAGCTGTCTTTTGCCATGTTGGATATTAAAATTTTTTTACTAGCAAAACCTCACATTTCCTGCTTGATGCTGTTAGAGACAGTGTGTCCCAAATATCTTCTTGCTATTCCCAAGAGGAAGAGGAGGGAATGGATGTGGAAGTGAGAAACAGAACATTTACTACTAGTGCATTCCTCAGTCTACCCATGAAACGTGTGTAAAATGTGTGTAACTGGTCAGGTAGCATTATGTGATATTTTAAATATGTTATGCATCATTGTAACTTATGGACTTAATGGCACAATATGTGGAACATTATATTAATATATAGATATTAAGATAACTGCAATGATAAAACAGAATATATACTTTCCATAATATGTCATTGTAAGTTGTTCATCATTCTAGATTCAACTGCATCATCTTCATCTTTTTCATCACCTTCTACTGAAAAGCTATCAATGAAAAAAATTTTAGAACTATTTAAAGGAGATGAGCATGTTCGTGAATCAAACAGGCATATGCAGCAGATGCTGGAGGAAATGTTAACCAAAAATATGCATCTACAGTCAAATTTGGAACATCTCTCAGAAGAGGTTGTCAGGTTAAGCAAAGAATCTGAAAACAGTCACAGCACCTGACGTGTAATTTGCAACTGCAAATACATTCTTTACAGTTTCATCAATGATTTTGAAGCTTAATGTAAGTTGCTTCAAGTTGTGTTGCAGAATCTGCATCTATATTGCAGTTACTGATTTTATATGCCTGTTGAAATGTTAAAAACTTGTTGATTCTTTTATATAGTTTGTTTTTCTATTTAATTCAGATATGTTTATGTTGTGAAAATAGATAAAGGCACTTAAGTAGAATGTCAGTATTGCAGTTTTTGCTAGGGACCATTTTGTAGATTAGTTACATGACTATATCAAAACTGTTCACCTCAAAGAAAAATTTTATTTCTGACTTGCTTAAGAGATAAAACCAGATGGCCTTACCAAAGGAAATGTGTAAAAATTGAGAATGGGAATGGACAAAATCAGTTAAAAAATAAGAATCTACTGATAGTAGAAATAAAGGAACAGGATTGGAACCTGTTTCTTTGCAAATAACATAGCAATACAATAACTAAGTAAGTCTGTGCTCTTTCATAAAATGAAAACAATTTAATGAAGCCTCAACTCCCATCCTTCATTAGAAATGTTTCAAGTATTTAATGTTTTAAAAGTATTTTTTTTACAATTTCAAATGTTTATAGATTGCAGCTGGGCTGTGAATTAGAGGTTTATTTAAATGTAAAACAAATTGTGCTTACTATTCAGCATTTGAGCATACTTTTTCTTTTTGCCTTTTTTACTTGTGTTGAGCAGAGAGAAACTATTAAAACAAGAAAAATTTATTTATTCTAGTTTGTTATAATGTATAACAGTATTATGTGGAATTTTGTAGAAACAGATTTTAGTTAACTAAGTTTTTCATGAATCAAAAAACTTTCACAATGTTAATTCAATTAGAATATGCCTGTAAAAAAAAAAAAAAAAAACATTTTACTTGTTGTACACTAACATTAGAGCTTGTTTTATTTTTAAAAGGTGAAACATTTGCGTGAAGTGTTGCCCTATTCATAATATTAATGAACAATGGAAGTTTATTTATGTGTTCATATTCCTGCTTTAGAAGGAAGTTTTGACTCAGTTTTACTTTTAGTTTTACTGGTCTCCTAATGACTCTTTCCTGAAGTCATTAATATTGATTTTAATGATAATAAAGGCTTTACAAAGGTGGAAGAAGTAATAAATTACAAAAATGTTCCTTGTAAGAGATAACAGCATAAATTGATTATGCATGAAAGCTCCTATAATGTAAATATAGTAGAAAGTTAAAAAAAAAAGCATTAAAATGTCATCTTCTTTTCCATCGTCCTGTCATGTGTTAAGCCTATTAAATTCTGTCACCTTTAGCATATATTCATTTTATTTTATTGTGATATTTTTAAAACATTCTTTTGAGATGATTTGTTGTTTCATTTCTTGTTATTTATTTTCCAAGAAGTTTTAATTGCTTATAAAACTTACTTTCCACTTCTGTTATTCTCTAATAAAGCTCATCTATGCTCCCATAACTCATTTTTTATACTTCTGTTTTACTTGCATATGTCTGACCAATATGCTGAAAATGATGTAGTCAAAATGGTATCAATTTTTTAGTTTTGAGGAATCTTGCTTCAAATGGCTTTTAAAAGTTGTACAACTTTATTGTAAACATTTTCCCCCCTCCCTCCCTATCTCTCTATCATAAAAGGAAAAATAATAAACATTATGGTGAATATATTGATTTCATAATCACTTAAAATGTATTTATCTTAAACAGAAGAATATTCAGCCATTAAATTTTATTAATTCCTAATTTATATGAATGTTCATTATACATATATAAGGCTAAAATGCATTATGATATAATCTTATGGTTTGTTATTTGAAGCAAAATCTGAAGCTATTACAATTTTCAAACTATTTGAATCTTTCATTCTTTATAGCCAAAAAAACGATAGTATATAACTTTTTATATACCATTGGAAAAACTTTTATTGTTCTCCCAAATAAAACTTGGCATGCTGTCTAACATGGTCAAAGGAGATGATTTACAATGCAAAATATTTACAATGAATTTCTCTCTCTGTATTTTTGCTACAGCCTATGTAGGGCCTTGAGCTGCTTCACCATATCCTACCATTCTACTCAATCTCAAACTAATTCCTTCCAATTCTATATTTCCAATGCCCTAAGTTCTTCCTTCACATCCTCTAAATTTTCCTTGGCTATCCAGGTGGTCTTCTCCCTCCTAATTTACCATGTTATACTTCTTGCATTGCACAACTTTTTGGCATATGCTCCACATGACATAGCCATCAAATATATGCTTTCTTAATCTCCGTTACAATAATTTACTTCTGATATAAAGCATAGGTTTGTCCAATCACTTGACCAAAGATTTTCCTCAGAATTTTTCTCTCCCATCTATTTAGTTGTTCTTCACTTTGCCTAGTCACCACCCATGTCTCATACCCATAGCTAATAACCAGTCATATCATTCTATATAGGAGTGTTTCAGAATTTGACTGCACAAATTTCAAGGATGGCAAAGAAAATGCAGGCAAATATTTTTAAGATAGGAAACTTAACACTGTTTGCGACCAAAGTTCAAACATATTTTGACATTATTATATTAGTAGTAATAAGTTGACATTAAAACAAAGTATTAAATTTAAAATCAATTTTGTGTCAGAACTAATACAGGGAAGCAATTAATATATTCTTACTTAGCTAGAGAGTCAATTTATTACTCTTATGTTCCACTTACCATTGAATTAATCAATGGAAACTCAATGATAAGTGGAGCATAAGAATATTAAATCGACTCGCTAGCTCATTAAAAAAAAAAAAAAAGTTTGTTTATAATTCATTGTTCAAAATTTTAATTTCTACTCCTTTAGTGAGGCAAGTGCTGTTGCCAGTAGTTACTAGAACTAATGTCAAAGATTTGAGCATTTTTTTTTTTTTGGCAAAATTTTGCTTCAAGCATGGGTGTGCATGCCACTGATAATTGTGTAACTCATTCTTGCCTTTGTAAGCTATCAAAAAGGGAGTCATTCTCAATCAGTATGATGTTGGTTTTCCAAATAAAATGAACTTGGTTCAAGTTCCATGTTTAATTTATTGGTTTTTACTCCATTTCTGCTTTTCCAACAGCTTAATTTCAGTTAATGATTTTTAGATTCATTGATAAATCTTTTTTTGGCTGTTGCATTACATTTTTTATGTGGAAATGTAGTGGTATTGAATTATATAATATAGATTAACTGCTACTATTATTATATAAATACACATGCTTAATGTCATGCAGTGCTTACATACACTGAAGTTAACTGCTCCTAGTCTTAATTTTAGGAGAAACAGGTAGAAAGAGACAGCAAAGATTTGCGACCCTCAACTGGTGGCCCATTATACACCCTGTGCAACTCATGAGCTATGAACCTCCTGCACATGTTGTAGGTACAAATAAAATGGCAATGCTTGCCATTAGCATTCAATCTCACCATTGAGAGGTTCTGTAGGAAAACATGAATCAAAATTTTACATTTTCCAAGCTTGTAGACATGATTTTGTTTAAGGAAAAGCTAGAGGATGTGCACCCATAGCTATATTGGGAATTATATCCAGATAGACACTATCTTCATCATTCAAACTTCCAGTCTATCCACCAGCATCTGACCAAAACTGGATCTCTGGCAGTGCATAGACCAGATGCTGGTGCAAACCGAACATGTTGCACCCCAGCCTTCGAACAAGAGTTGCTTGATAGACTTCATGCAATCACACATGCCGTGGGCATGAATAGTAGTAATGTGTGGTGAATCTTGCAAGAGAAACAGCTCCATCTATTTTATCTTCTGAAGGTGAAGTCCTTCAGACCAGCAGACTTCATTCCTCAGTTGCAGTTTTGTAATAGGATGTTAAGCATCATGGCAGAAAGCCTGATTTTCTCTACTTTGTGCTCTTCATCATTGAGGCCACTTTGACAAGAGTTGAGTTATTTTTAAATTACAGGAACAGCCATGTGTGCGACTATGAAAATTCTGATGTCATAATGTAGACAAGCCATCAACAGAGGTTCAGCGTGAATATGTGTACTGGCATAGTTGGTGATAAACATTGACTTGTACTTTCTTCCTCTGCAGCTTAAGGTGAATCTTCAATTTTTAATCCACATATTCTCTGTTTTTCTGGAAAACATCCCTCTGGCCATTCAATATCAGAAGTGGTGCTAGCATGATGGTACTCCTCTATATTTTGATATAACATGCAAAACCATTTTGACAATGTGTTTTCTGGCTGCTGGATTGGAAGAGGAAATCCTGTAGGCTAACCACCACACTCCTATAATATCATTCCCTTGGATTTATACCTGTGGGGTTACAAGAGCCTCATATTTAAAACACAGGTTGTCTCAAAATTCAAGGTACTCCACGAATATTTGAAGGGGTATACGGTTCTTTTCTAATCATTTTTGCAGGAATGTTAGAGGTCTTTCATTATTTCCAGTAAGTGAGAAACAGAGCAACACTTATACAAGAAAGACAATTGAAAAGTGTCTTCATAAAAGGCATGAAGAAAAATAGGTTGCCTACATAATTCTTCTTTTGTCTATTATTTCTTTTACTCAAAAGTGAAAAATTTGACAATCATTTTCTTTTATCATTATCTTTTATTTCATTAAACCTTTTTCTCAACCTAGAGACAAAATATGTTACCATTTTTCTTCCTAGGCCAGTATTTACATCCTTGCCTTTGAGAAATGGTGAAACTCCTTGTACTCATTAATTTTTTTGTATTTTTTTAATCCTTTAATATTAAAATATTTCCATTTTCACTATGAAACTATAACTCATAATGCAAAAATTTATAGGTGTCACCATAGTATTTTGTATAATTTCCTAATTTCAAAGCATTTGTGTTTATTGCACAAGCCATGAAACTGAATTACATAGATATCCTGCAGAAAGATACACAAAGGCTCCTTTTTCATGATAAAAAGAGGCCATACAATTGTTGAGATTCAAATCCTCACTCTTCTTCACTAAGCATAACTACACTGCAGTATATACTTAATAAACCCATTGTGCTACATTGTAAGAGTGACTAGCCATTTGATGTTTATCCACATTCATGTTAATATCAAACAGAAGGCAAATCAGTGGCATGCTACTACCCTCATTAGAGTTTGTTCAATGCAGAGAATTTTGAACCCGCAGATCATTAGTTCCCTGTCTCAAAATGCTTGTCTTTGGCTCTCTCCCAACATTAAAATTTGTAGGTCAAATTTTAAAACACACTATATAATTACATTTTGAGAAAACCCTAGATTTGAGTAAGTGCAATGCACCAAATTGGCGATGGTCTCCCACACATAGTTTTCCTCTAAGTTTTTTGTGTATCATTTTAGTTCATGATTACAGAACGCAAATATTTGAAATCTCTAGCATTCTTAAACATTTTATCTCTCATAGGATATCAACTATTTGAGTTTCTCTTGCCATCACCACATATTTAGTATTTCTTCCTATTTGAAGCTCAGCTCCACCCTGATACTTCTGCTAGTCACTAAAAACTCTTTTTTTAACATCTTGCACAGTCTTGCACGTCATGGCAAAATCATTTCAGTAAACTAGGTATTGCAATGTTGGTTGAAGAATGTAACTGCTACTCATATATCTTTTTTAAGAAAACTGTTCATAGTGTCTCTGCTGCTAATAGCAATAGCTCTTATTATTCTTTTTAAAGAAAAATTAACACCACAAATGATACTGAGTCAATCTGTTTCAAACCTTGATTTGCACTAAACTCCTTTAAATGCTCTGCCTGTACTTTTACAGTATATTTTTCATTTATAAGTATTTGTTTGACCATCTCCTTGGTCAGGTGGATAGCATTGCTGACTGCTGCTGGGAGGCCCGGGTTGTATGCCCAGTATCTACTTAGGAATTTTTCTAAGTTAGGGTGATCTGGAATGGGGTCCACCCAGCCTTGTGACGACAATTGGGAAACTGCCTGATGCAGAGATGGTGTTCTTCAATGACAAAAGCCCCATGATAGGAGACCTGCGAGGTGCCAGCATGCTAATCAAATGCCCCCCTGCAATGCTGCCCTCTATCAATGAAGTCTTAAGATGGAGATAGAGGAAGCAAAGGTCACCATGGCAGGCCAAAGCTCACCTAGGCTGTAGTGTCAAACGAGGAGGAGGAGGAGCAGAAGAAGAAGAAGAAGAAGACGAAGAAGAAGAAGAAGGTTGAATCCTGAGCCATTTGCACACTCTTTTAAACATAATTTAATATCCTTTTAATACTGGTCACTTACATGTGTATAAACACAGAGCACTAATCATTTTTCAAAATGGCCACCTTTGGCCTTCACACAGGCTCTAAGACTCTATGGCCATGTATCAATGGATTTATTCACAATCTCCATTAGAAAATCTGCCACTGCCTTCACCAGGGAGCACTTCAGCCTGTTGATACTGGGATGTCTCTTCTTACAAACCATGCCCCCAAAACACAGACTACAACATGTAGTACAATGGGTTCAGGTCATTGCTGCTGGAAGGCCAATCATCCAGAGCAATGAAGTCCGGAACATTTCTCCGCAGCCATCCTGGGTAGACTTTGCCTTGTGAGTAGGTGCTGAATCCTGCTGGAAGCTCCATTGTTCACTCCTGAACAAAATGTTGCTCAAATCCTTCACAACAGTCTCCAACACTATGTTTTGGTACACTTTGGCAGAGGTTTTCATCCCTTTTTCACAAAAATGGAGTTTGGTGGTGCCGTCATATGCCACTCCTCTCCAAACCTTGACTGAGGCTGGATGATGGTTTCTTTGGATCTTCAGAACTTTCTCACAAGCATCTCGAGATGATTTAGCATAAACACAATCATTTGGCTGATTGAAAGCCTCCTCAATGATGAAAATCTTTTCATCTCTGATAAGAATTTTTTTGTGGCCATTGTTTGCGTAATGCTGAGGAAGACATTTTGATTTTATCACCCTCTGCTCCTTCAGATACTGGGTTAGAAGGTGACCTGTATTCCACCGGTAAGCTTTCAACTCTAGGTCATCACTTAACTGGTAGGAAATTGATATTTTTTAAATGTTCAGCTCTCGAGTCAGCACAGACTGCTTTTGCACAGGGTTTCGTTGATTATGAGCGCCACTGTTTTAACCGCCTGCTTATCCCTAATGATGCCTGGTCTTTGGTGATATTCAACAGTTCCACTTTCTAGGAATCAGTTAATGGTCCGATACACAAACATTCTGTTTATTTTGAACTTCTTAAGGGTAGTGAAAATTTTGAATCTGATTTACCCATCTTATGAAGGGCTATCATTGCTACACAGTTTTCATAATTGCCTCACTCCATCGCTATAATAGACAGAAACGCGCTTTCTCTTCTGCAGCTCTATTCACAACGACATCCTCCACATAAGCATTGACCAAGACCTTCAAAACTGGTTGAACAGCCTGTGCCAAAAGTTTGTAACAGTATTTATGTTAAGACTAGGTATATGGGCCATAAAGCTTTATCTTCTGCTAAACCATTTTTTTACAGATAAATGCATATTTTATTTATGTTTATCAAAGAATAGTCAATTCATGATACAAGTCAATTAAACTACAATATATAAATCAGAACAAAAACATTAAATAGTATAAAAATAAAAGGCATACAAACATAATTGCAGTTGCAAGAAAACTTTCTTGCTGATTCAAACAGATTGTTCCTTTTCACACTGACGTGCTTTTAAATAATCTATGTAGATTATCAAATATTTATGTTTACTGGCAGAGTTAAGATCTTATACATATATATTTAATTTCAAATAATCAATGATAAAATACAAGGCAATTAAATTACATCAAATGGGTCAGAACAAAACATTACATAGTATAAAAATGAAAGGAATACAAATATAAATACATTAAAAGTAAAGTTTATCACTGAAGATATTATCTTTTCACACTTGCATATGATTTTTTGGTAATATCTATATTTATTTATTAATTAATTTATATTGGCAGAGTTAATGCCTTAGGGCTTTTGCTTCCACTAAGTCAGTGATATACAGATACATACATAGTTTATTCTTCATCCAAATAGTGAATTAGTGATATAGGACAAGTCAATTAACTTGCAACAAATGGAGCAAAACAAAATATTGCATGTTTTATACAGATAGATACATATTTTTTTTCATCTAGGTATTCAGTTAATCATATAGAACAAATCAATTAAATTAAAATAAAGGGATATGAACAAAATTATATAGTATAATAATAAAAGGAACACAAACATAAATACAATTAAACAATCATTCTCTCACTGATTCAAACATATTCCTTTTCCACACTAGCATATGCTTTTTGGTAACCTTTATTTATTTATATTGGCAACATTATGGTGTTTTCTTTTACTCATTCCTATAGAGACAAATTAATTTTTTTTGCAATAAGCATTTTATTTGCTGATTACAGTGAATTGTACCACAACATTTCGTAACTAGTACATTATTTACAGATGACTATACAAAAAACCTTAATGTAGTGTAAGTTAATAAATTATCTTCAATATTTTGGCAACTGAAATTGGTTGCATGAAACTGAGACCCTTTCGATTATTGGTTTTTCCCCTGCAAATGGTAAGTTCATTTTTATCTTTAGGAAGCTCTTCTTTCTCAGCCTGTGATGCCACAGTAGTAGTAACGGGTGTTAAATTTGATTTAATATAAAAAATTCTTCCTTCCACCTACTCTATGAAGTGACAGCCCAATATTAGGCTTGGTCTGCTGCTGTGACTGCTGCATTTTCTCTCCATCTTGGGACATCACAAATAAGGGACATTATATGCAGGTGGCATATGATCAGCATACTGTGGCCTATAAAGCAGCATATGAGATCAAAATATTCTTCTTTAGAGATGACACTTCATTCTTAAGCATCAATAGCTATATATATATATTCTTTCGGGCCCTATTTGCACTTTCACAAAATGTCACCTTAAATCTTTGAGCCTCAACAAATCTATTTATTTACATATACTGGCAGAGTAATTGCCTTAGATCCTTTTTTCCCTTAATCACTTTTATATAGATACATATATATTTTGTTTACACTCATGAAAATAGTCAATAAATTATAAGGATAGGATAATCAATTAAATTACAAAAAATGCATTAGAACAAATCATTACCTAGAATAGAAATAAGAGGAATGCAAACACAATTAAACGAAAACATTTCTCATTGATTCAAGCAAATATTGCCTTTTCACACTATCATATGCTTTTTTGATAATCAATATTTGTTTATAATAAAGTTAAGATTTTAGTGTCTTTTCATTTACTCAACCAGTCTTATACAGAAACATATTTTATATTTTTGCAATGAACAACTGTATTTGCTTATTACAGTGAATTATACCACACCATCTCATAATCAGTACATTATTTATGCAAATGGTAAATTCCAATTTTTAAGTTTAGGAAGAATATATTCTTCTTACCTCCTCCTCTATGGGGTTTAGCCTGCAACAGTGACTACTGCATCCTTTACCTTGGGATACCATATATAGGAAACAGCATTGCAGTGGGGCATGTCATTAGTAAGACAGCACCCTGACCAGTTACCTATATGAGCCCTTCCGAATCTAAATACGCTTCTTTAAGAATGACATACTTTCCTTCATCATTTATTTTTAAGCACCAATAACAGTACATAATCTTTCAGGCCCTATTCACACTTTGACAAAATGCTGCTTTATATCTTCAGCCTAACCAATGAATTTATATACTTATTTATTTATACTTGGCTGAGTTGTTAAGGCCTTTGGTGTTTTTCTTCCACTTAACCAGTTTTAAACATATACATATATACTTTTAAATTTTCATCTAAATAATCAGGTATCTATATCAACAAATAGATCATACCAAAACATTACATAGAATAAAATTAATAGGTATACAAATATAAACAGAATTTAAAGAACACTCTCACTGACTTGGATGCTTTTCACACTATTGTATGACTTTTGGTAACCTATATATTTATTTATACTGGCAGAGTTAAGGTTTTAGGTCCTTTTCTTCCATTCAACCAGTCTTATACAAATACACATTTTATTTCTTTTCATCCGTTCAATTGTCAGGTCATTTAAATTACAATTAATGGATAAGAACAAAGCATTACATAAAATAAATATAAAAGGAATAGATTCAAAAATACAATTAACAGAAAACTCTCTCACTGATGCAAACAGATATGCCCTTTTCACACTATCATATACTTTTCAGTAACCTGTATATTTATTTATTTATATTGGCATAGTTAAGACCTCAACCACCTTGCAGTTATCTACATGAAACATTAATATTTATGTGGAAAAATATAAACCTTTATAAAGCTAATTCACATAAAACGAGAAACAAAAATTTCTCTGTAATACAGTCCTATGTAGGAACAGCTTATTTCACACAAACTTCATATCTTTAACCATCTACCATATTATCTTAAAGAAGTACTTGTACTGTGTAAGTTTTAATATTCTTTAATTCTTAACTTCATGTATTTGATTTTATAGTTAGAGGAACATTTTAAGAGTTTTTCTTTTTGTATTAGCTTGTATTGTGCTCATATTTATACTTATGATTGTATTCACTTTGTTATATGACTTTTATATACAATTTTTGTTTTGACAATCCCATGAAATCTTTGTAATTTCTAAAGCTAATAAACTTCAAATATATTCATTCATATTGTATTTATTTTCATGCAAATGTTGATGTAATAATACAGAATAAGTCAACTACATACAATAAGTGGAACAGATCAAAAAATGAAATACTTACAAAATAAAAGGAATATAAACAAATATACAAATAAAAAAAACTCTCTCACTGATTTCAGCAAATATTCCCTTTTCACAGTATCATGTGGAAATCTATTCTGGTAGAGTTAAGGAATTAATGCCTATTTTTTTCCTTCTCAGTCTTATACAGACAGATAAATTAATATATATATTTTTTTTTTTAATCTACATAGTCAAATAATGATGTAAGACAGGGTAATTACACTGGCACAGATATGTGAGCAGGATGTCTTGGTTTTGATTCCTGCCAAGATGTTCCTCCCTGACTGAAGTTTTTCAGGTTTTCCTCGGTCCTCAAAAGCAACAATGACTCATGTTTCCTTGCTTAGAAAAAATATTTTCAAATTTTCATCCAGAAGTCAATAAATGATATAGGACAGGTAAATTAAATTACAAGTAATGGATCAAAACTGAACATTGCGTAGTATAAAAATAAAACAAATAAAACCACAAATGCAATTAAAAGAAACTTTCTTGCTCATTCAAATAAATTTTCCCTTTTTGCACTATTGTATGCTTTTTGCCAATCTATATATTTATACACATGCACACACACATACTGGCAGAGTTTAAGGCCTTGGGTTCTTTTCTTCCATTCTACCAGCATTAAGGTCCTTTTTTTCCACATTTTTTTTTGTCCATATAATCGATTAAATTGCAATAAATGAATTGGAACAAAATATTACACAGTATAATAATAAAAGAATAAATATAATAAAAGAAAACTCTCAGTGATTAAAGCAGATGTTTGCATTACATATTTCATATGCTTTTTGATAGTCAATATATTTATTTATTAATTTATATTGGCAGAGTTAATGCCATTGGTCATTTATTTTTCCCACACAACCACACATATAAAGTACATACACATTTTGTATATTTTTAACTAGATAGCAAATTAATTATATGGAATGCAAGACATTTAAATTACAATAAATGGATCAGAACAAAAATAAAAATAAAAGGAATAGATACAAAATTATAATTAAAGGAAGACTCTCTCACTGATTCAGATATCCCTTTTCACACTATCATAGACATTTCAGTAATATGAGTATTAACTAAAATTGTTAATTGGAACATTGCACAGTTAAACTAATTATATATTAAGATCATTGTGTGATTAAGTCAAACTAACACTCTTTAGCTTCACTTACTTGTTTAAATATGTAAAACCAGTTTCACAAACCTTCATTCGCATTGTCAGCTAGAATGTGGACTGCTGGATTTGTATTTTATTTATTTTCATCCAAATAGTGAATTAATGATTTAGGACAAGTCAGTTGCCTACATTATAATAAATGAATCAAAACAAAACATTACATATTACAGAAGAAATATAAATACAATTAAAAGAAAACTCTTTTATCAGAGATTTCAAATGGATATTCTCTTTCCACGTGCCTTTTGGTAACATATAGAGACAACACTCGCACGTGTGCATACACATGCATGCACACACATACTTTGGGTCTTTGGGCCTTTTCTTCTACTCAACCAGTCTGATACACATACACGTGTATTTTTCAAATAGTCAATTGTATAGGACAATATACAAATGAGCAAGTATTAGGTGAAACTAAAACTTCACTAATTGGT
Source organism: Metallyticus violacea (assembly GCA_030762175.1). Taxonomy (NCBI): domain Eukaryota; kingdom Metazoa; phylum Arthropoda; class Insecta; order Mantodea; family Metallyticidae; genus Metallyticus; species Metallyticus violacea. The sequence goes on along the minus strand of CM060846.1, from coordinate 305,774,760 downwards.
TAATTCTTCAGAACATAATTCAAGAGCGTTTGCTCTCATCCTCAGCTGGGTGCCGACTAATGGCAGGTGACGTAGTGACCTCTGGTGGTTCCGTTAGATAACCGAACAGGAAGTCCATTGGTGGAATGTCAAAGTTCATACTCTTATGTTTATTTTTTAAAATATAAATCTTTTCCCAAATTGCCAATTCATTGGGATTGGTGGTAACTTTTTAACAGTTTGACTTCTGCAATGTTGTGATCGTAAGTTCAAAAATGATCTGCAACCACTGATTTATCCACTTGTTTATATCTTACATTTCTGAAGGGTTCTTTGGTCCTTGTCTCCAAATTTTTTTTGTTTTGCCTATATAAATCTGATCACATTCCAAACAATCTATCCGATACACTCCTGCCTTTTTGCCGGGTGGAACATCTTTTATAGTACTATTCAGAAGCTTTCCAATACTAAATTTATTTTGTGCTGCCAAATATTATAATTTTTAAAAATCTTCATGAATGCCCTGTTTGCCCATGGATGATATGTGAATTTTTTATAAACCACATCCCTTTTTTTACCGTGGAGAGAGTTGTGGTGTTTTTAATATCTTTTTCTCTTTTGAAATGTCTAATTTTCTTATCAACTAAAGAGCTGCTGAATCCATTGTTGAGGGCCATTTTGAAGATATAGTGATATTCTGCTGAATATTCTTTGTTGAGTGGGATGTTTACCAATCTATGAACAAGGCTGTTAATAATGGCATGTTGGTGTGGTTTAGGGTTGAAGCTGTTATGCTTTATGTGATTATCTGTATGTGTAAGTTTCCTATATATGTCAAATGAAATTATGTTGTTTCTCCTGTATATTTTTAGGTCCAAAAATAGCAAACAACCGTCCTCCTCCGAGGCTCACACCTCATATGCTGAATGCAACCAAGGCTGCTAAGAGGCCAGCAGAAACACGGGGCAGTCTTTATGAACCTCCAAACTCACTAACAGGTCTTGTTACTGTGGATGCATTGATTGCATATGCCAACTTATTGGAGTGGCTTGCTCTAATTGTTGAGCACTCACTTCCCATTCTGCTGGAATTAAAGGAAAGAGTTCATAGTGACTGTGACCCAGCACATATTTTTGCATTGCTCTCTGAATCTGTTTGAAATCTTCTGCGATTTTCCAGCTATCTATAATGGCACTAACCTACCCCAAACCATTTCGTTTTGCGTACTACATGTGAACGGAATTAAAAACCAAAAAGAAGGCCTACTTAAGTTCTTGGCACAGCATGAACTCGATGTGATGCTAATATGTAAAACTCACCTTAAACCAGAATGCTCATTTAGGCTCCCAGATTTTATTATACATTGGAAGACCTTAGGGAGGGGTAGCGATTCTGATTCCATCATATATAGCATATAGAGCTGCCCCACTGCTTCCTACTATGTACCAAGAGGCAGTTGCAATACTAATGAGTATTGGGGGAAAGGAGATCGCTCTGATTGCCGGCTATTATCCAGCTGGGACTCCATTTTTTTTTAAGTGGATATTCGAAGTGTGCTGCATGCTTTTCCCAAAGCTAGCTGGAGACCTTAATGCTAATCATAGTAGCAAACCCTCGTGGTCAGCAAATGGCAAATTTCATTAATGCGGAGCTTCCCTTGAAATTCAGGGGCCGCATGTTCCAACACTAAGACCGAAGGCTGGCAGGCCAAGTGTTATAGATTTTGTTATCACTAGACACATTCCCTATTATTTTAGTTTACAGACTGATGGTATGGACTATGACCATGAGCCAGTATTAGGTGAACTATTAACTTGCAACTCAGCAAGACCCAGAGGAAACTGGATACGTCAAACAGATTGGGATGCCGCAATTGAGGCTTTGGACGAGGCACTCCACCCCAATCTAATTTGCCAATTTACGGCAGAGTTAAATGCAGTTGTAGAAAAAAAATTTGAAACTATTTTCAATATTGTCAAGCAACACACTTATAGATTCTCAGAGGATCTTGATAATCTATGTACTCTGCCGCAACACACTCATGACATGAGAAAGCGGGTTCGTTTCATGCGCAGACTGATGCAGCGTCGTCATCGTCATCATCATCATCATCATCATCATCATCATCCAACTCTGCATAGAATATATATAGCTATTCAGGCTAGCGTCCAGCTCCTAATTAGGCAATATAGGGACCTAACATGGGGCAATAAAGTAAATCGCCTTGATTTAAGTGACAAGAACGCTTGGTGATAAATTTGCAAGCTTAGAGGTGACCGTGACAAACACTGGCATCCAATACACGGTGTTCGCGGTCGGCTGGAAAAAAGGTGGAAAGAGCCACTGGGCTGGCTGACGCATAAGAAAACACTTATGATCCAGCAGACGACCCCCAGGCCCGTCAAAAATTATACTAGTGCGGAACTATCCGAACGAGGACCTGGGGGATCGAGAGGAGCAATATAAATTGTGTGAGAACTGGCGCTTAGCAGAGAAAAAAAATGGAGCTAGCTCAAACAGGATAAGCAATTCCATAGTAGAGTCTGGTCAAATATTTAGGAGTAACCTTAGATCAATGTCTCACCTTCCAATATCATGTACGCATTAAAGAAACGAAAGTTAGAGTAACTATTACACAATTGGCCTCTATTTTCAAGAATTACTCCGTTCCGACCGGAATAAAATTACGCAAATATTATGCCAAAATAATGTTATATGCAAGTGAAGCTTGGGAATTTGCTGTTCCATTACATATTCAATTCTTACAAAAGGCAGAAAATATTGCCCTAAGGAGCATTTTTGGCACACACAATAGATAATCCTCTGAAATTTTGTCCAGCCTTCCGGCATAAAACATGTCCTCAAAACTATTAGGGATCGTGTGGTGGAAGAACTTGTAAGCCTTTTGTCGTATGAGCAAACGTTTGGTTTACTTTGGTGATCGTTCGGTATGCAATGATGTTTCAGGTTCTCCATTTCTGTTTTTGTGAATTTGCAATTGTTGGCCTAGATCCGCTTGCTACCTTCTATCCCTTTCATTTTGAAAGGTGTCGCATCCGCGATAGGTTGCCGGGTGATGTTACCGATAGTGCAGAATGTTACATTTTCTTGCCTTCTGAGCGGGAAGGCAAGCAAGCAGTAGGCGCTCGTCTCCGCACAGTACACATTTAGTACTTAGGTTGCACGTTTTGTACGTGTGCCCCAATTACTGCAGTTTAAGCACGGTGTGATAATTTGCATTTTGTAATTCTCAATTTGTGGCATAACATTACAAATGCGTCTGTCAAATGTGAATTTTTTGCTATGTTCGTTCTTTTCCAGGGTAACGATAAATATTGACAAAAGCCTACCTTTTGTTTCCATCTGCTTTACCTATTCTGATTTGTAGCCCCGGGCATTAGGTCTTCTTGGATGTGGTCTGTGGACATGACTTAGTAGTTGTTAATAATAATAATAATAATAATAATAATAATAATAATAATAATAATAATAATGTAATTTGGGGCAATTTTAGTCCCAATGTTGTTTTAGAATTGTCTCTCTTCAGTCCAGCTTGCAAACATTTTGGGTGTGAAAGCCTTCCTAGAGAAACGATCTCCCAGTTGTCAGTCAGTTATTATGTTAATTTGGGGGCTTGGGAGCAGCTTTGGGAAGTATATTTTGGGTTTGGAGTTTTTCATATATTTCTTCTTCTTCTTCTTCTTCTTCTTCTTCTTCTTCTTCTTCTTCTTCTTCTTCTTCTTCTTCTTTTTTGCAGGAAGGTCTTCAGTTTCTATTTTTATTTGTCGGTTTTGCTTTTTGGTTACCAATAGGTCGAGGTATTCTTGAATTTGCTCTGGAGTTGTTTGTTGTTCGTCGTAAATTTTTATTATAGTTAGTAACGGTGGGTTATTTTTACTATTAATGTTCTTGATTTGTTGGCGTGCTGTAGGTTTTGTGCTATGTTTGTGAGTTCTCTTCTGTGCTATATATTTATTGCATTTGATATGTATTTTATACATTTTGCTTTTACATGTTCATCTATTGGTGTAATGTTTGTCAGTCGGTATACTTCATTTTTGTAGGAATGATGGAAGTTCTGTGTTTTCCGCATACATTTTCTTTCGAAAGTAGCTCTTTTTTTTTTTTTTTTTTTTTTTTTTCATGATACTGTTTTATGTTAGGCCGATGGCAACTGCAGCATATGTGAGTATCTGTCGAATTAGTGCTAGGTAAATGTGGCGGAGTGTTTGTGGTTTAGTCTTTCCTTTTTGGTGTAGGTCAGGTGTCGAAATGTTTCTAAGCCGGTGTTAGTTTGTTGGAGTTTCTCTCGGTAATGGTTGTTAGTTTTAACTTGTAGTGTGCCATGACCTCTTGGTATTTTAAAGCGCGTTGGGCTTTTGTGTGTTTTCCGGCTATTGTTATTATTGTATCCCTTAGTACTTGTTTTAGTTTGGGTTTTACTACCATTATTTGAGCTTTTTGTGGGTTTATCTGTATGCGTCAGTTATTCGCCCCCCCCTTTTTTTAATATTTTGATATATTTTTCGAGTTGAGTTTTGGCACCTAAGACTTCATTTGGTTGGATCTAGCCTGGAATTCCTGAACGTGGCCAGCGGAGTGTTCGTTCCTGAATGGTTCGCGTTGTTTCTTTAGTTCAATGTTTTGTAGGGCCGGATATGCTATTTCAACCTCATTACGGTTTTGGAATACGAACCGCCGCCCGCTACTTGCCAGCCTACACTTGACCAGGAAGTATCTCTCTCTGTCTCTCTTTCTCTCTCTCTTTTGAGCAGCACTACGAGCAGACCATCGTGGCCAGCCAGATACTGTACGATTGCCGGCAGTGGGCACTGGCCCCCTAATAGCCGGCCACACCCTGCCTGAGCCGCTACTTAGCGGAGGTGCTGGCTGTAGGCAGTGGACATATTTCCCCTGATAGCCTACTGTCCTCACACCCCCCTCTACCCCCGCCCGGCGAGACCAGGGCATTAACTTCTGCCAGTTGAAGGGAAGATCTATAGGTCTTCTGAGGGGTTTCCTGCTATCTTTCTGTCTCCAATTATCTATCTATTAGACTGACCACAACTGACTTATGTACATCGTGACAGCGGGGCTTGTATGAGCAGAGCCCTCGAGCTACAAACTGACTCGAGTGGGCGCGTCCCATAAGGGGTTCGCTCCGCTGCAATCATCCGGAGGGAACCCGCGCCGACACACCTTGAGCGAGGATTTCGAAGATGACATTACCAGACCTGTGCCCAGCAATAAGGGCACTGTGACCGCCTCACGGCCATTAACTAGATCTAGGCGGAAAAGCCCTTAGGAGAATATTCTAAGAGACGCCATAGACCCTCACCCCTCCCATTTCACCTCTCTGTCTCCCTCCCTTGCCTCAGACAAGCAGCGCCTCAAGCACTAGCGCAGACTCGGACCAGGAAGGGTTCATTCAGGTTAAAGTTCGCCGTAAGCGACGCTCTGTTAGGAAGGATCGCACTGACGCCCCCCTCCCCCTGCACCGGCCTCAGCAGCTGCTCCACCTCCACCCAGAAGGAGGGAGAGGATTCCGCCTTTACAAGTTGCGTGAGGGTGATGCGAAGCTAGAGGCGAAACTTACAGGAAGCTTCATCGCCACGCGCAACACTCGGCGAATGCGAATTCAAATACAGCAGAAGACCATGAGGCGGCAAGGGCCGTCCTCAGGGAGGAGGGAATACAGTCCTACACTTTCTCCATCCAGCGCCCGCAGGTCGAACATCGTGTAATTCGGGGCCTTGACTCCGAATGCACGGTGGAGAAGCTGAAGGAGGCGCTGATGGCAGAACATGGCATAGATCCAATCATTGTGGCACAACTAAAGAAACATATTAGAACTAAGGAGTGCGTTAGCAAGGTGCCCATGCCTCTGTTCCTAGTTCTTACTAACAAAGAAAAGGACAATAGAATGCAGCCGATAGAAACCGCAAAGGTGCTTTTTCATACAAAAATTGCCATAGAGCGATACTATGGGCAAGAAGGACTGGCACAATGTTACAGGTGCCTGGGGTTCCATCACTCTAGCATGGCGTGGGAGCGTAAGCTTGCTCGCCTGTGGGGTTCCGGGCTCCACCCTGAGAAGGAGTGCCCTTCACCGTTCGAAGGGCAAAAATGTGCCAACTGCGGCCAGCTGCAAATAGGCATTTACAGCCGCTGTCCAGTTCGTCAAAAAATTATTGATTCAAGAAGAAATAAAAGCCCAGCACCAGTGCAAGATGGACTGACATTCTCGTCAGCCCTGCAGGGGGCGGAAGCTAGCTGCGGCCGAGCCAATCAGCGCCAATCCTGGCCTTAGTGTAACACAAGGGCAGCACAACAACAACATTAGTGGAAAATTGTCTCTCAGATGCCCTTGCCGAAACCGCAGCGCAGCCGCAAGAAGAATACACCTAAAGCGGCATCTAGCGCCACAAGTGGACAGACAGCGCCTGTAGTGGAGGTACCAACTGTAAACAACCAGGAAGCAACAGCAACAGCAGCAACAAGCACAGCAGCTGCCAGCCAACCAGCGCCAGCTATGCGGCCGGCCACCAACTTGATTACTGCTAGAGCGCCAAGCTCTCCCATGCTCTTGCCTGATTTTATAGGCAAGGCAGAACTAAGGGAATATGACACTCTTATGCGGTGGTTCCTGGAGATCGTCAAAGTTCAATTTCCCGCACTCAGACAATGCAAGGCGGTGTACGAGGACGCCAGTGCGACCCATGCAGATAAAACCCGAGCGATGCTTCGCACGTTGGCAACATTGTTCCCTAATGCTCAATCGTAATGGCCGGCAGACAAGCCCGTCGACCATTGAGATTAGCGTTTTGGAACGCGAATGACATAAAGGAGCAACGCCCCAACATGATAGAATTTGTAGAGTACCACTGAGTTGACATCCTGGTGGTCTGCGAAACCCACCTAACTAATAACGTACATTTTACTCTTCCAAATTACGTCACCCATCGTGCTGATAGAGTCGACCGACAGGGTGGCGGTACAGTTATCTGTATTAAAAACCACATAACCCATATTCCTATGCAGCTCCCGCCCCCACAGCAGGTAGAGGCATGTGCAATCCGGCTTATGCTGGGAGGACATGACATCCTGCTGGTTTTGGCATACGACCCGCCTAGCCGCTGCTACATAGAAGCGGATTACAAAACCATACTGAGCATGCACCCAATTGTCTGCGTCACAGGAGTCCTGAACGCGAAGCCTCAACATTGGTACTGCCGCTGTCAGAGCAAGAGGGGCCAAAAGCTTTACCACCTCATAAGCGGTGACCCGGCCCGAAGGCCCAACTCTCCATTCGGCCTACGGTGGCAGGTCGGATGTACTCGATATCATGACCACCAACAACATTCCATTTCACTTGGACCTCACGGTGGTCAACGGATTGGACTCCGGTCATGGTGGATACAGACATGCCTATGGCCGCTCTGCACTTTCCAGAGTGGAATGAAGAGGTCGACTGGGACGCAGTAATTCTTTTTTTTTTGAGTAGTGTTACGCCCTTTTTTACTACTGAGGCATCACAGGCTTTTCAGTAATTCTGCATTTAACTCCAACTGTAGACCCCAAACCTCGAATTGACTCAATAGAGGCACTAGAGGCTGAGGCTACAGCTTTTTCATACCGAGTCCTCACCACGGTCAGCTCTAATACCTACCGCATCCCCATGAGCACCCAAACCCTATAACTATCCCAAATGAGTTTAGTAAGCTCATAAAAGCCAAAGGCACAGTTCGTAAGCTATGGCAGTGCTTCCGCCATCCCAGGATCTGGGCAATATACCAGCGGTTCAAGTCCCTGATGCGAAGGCTGCTCAGGGCGCGCCGCACAGTGGACTGGGAAAATAAAACGAAGCAGATTGACCTCCAAGAGAGGAAGCCGTGGCGGATAATCAAAAGTCTGCGAAAGAACAAGAAAATACACCCCACCCCCAATACATGGCACTCGCGGAAAGCTTTTCTTAACTTCCCCAGAGAAAGCCGAGGCTTTTGCAGACTATCTGTAATCACAGTTCGAACCCCGCGGTGACCCGCAGGACGAAAACGTCACTGACATCGTGGAGGAGAGGGTGGACGCCTTTCTCGAGGTGCCGCGCGACTCCAATGATGATGTCCACATACATACTCATTGCAACTCCGAAAGTGTTTGCATCACTCATCCAAGACCTAAAACCCAATAAAGCCCCTGGACATGAGCGCGTCACACCGTCCATGCTCCAGCACCTTCCCCTAAAATCTGTGCTATACTTGACCCGTATTTATAGTGCATGCCTTCACATTCGTCATTTCCCCATGGAGTGGAAAGAGACAAGAGTGGTATGCATTTTAAAACCCGGCATGAACCCAGTTTTTCCATCCAGCTACAGGTCCATCAGTATGCTCCCAGCCGTTTCAAAAGTTTTTCAGCGGCTGGTCCTAGCCCGCATTTCTCCTCTCTATGAGGAGAAACAACTCCTACCGGACCATCAGTTTGGTTTTCGACAGGGACACTCCACCACCTAGCAGCTACTCCTAGTAACGGAACAGGCCTCTTTAGGCTACCAAAAGAAGGCCAAGACCGTGGCAGTGCTGCTGTATGTGAAAAAAGTCTTTGCAACCACGTGACACGAGAGGCTGCTCCACTAGCTTCTAGAAGCGTGCATCCCCTCCCCATACATTGCACTGATAGCTGGTTCCTCCGGGACCGAGTTTCCGTGTAAGAGTGGACGGCTCAATGTCAACCAAAGGGCCCTTCGGCGCTGGAGTACCGGAGGGCAGTGTACTGTTCCCGCTACTTTCTGCTGCTAACATGGCCGAACTCCCGACAGAGCCGAAAGTTACGTTGTGTCAGTACGCGGATGATGTTCTACTACTGCCCCAAAACAGGAACTTACAATACTGCTACCGACCGCTCCAAAGACAGCTACGAGCTATCGGGGAGTGGCGTGAGAAATGGCGTAAGGCCATCAGCCCGGAGAAGAGTTCTGCTCTTCTCCTAGCTCAGACCAGATTACCGCATAACCAGCAGCCCTTCCGTTTGCGCCGCAGAGTGATCCCCTGGGTCACAAACGCGAAGTATCTGGGCGTTCTGCTGGACAAGCATCTCATTTTCATCCCCTACACAAAGGACAAAATAAAGTTAGGCCATGCTGTTCTCAGGCAGCTGTATCCTATATTCCTATCCAAAACACTACCCACTCACCTAAAACTGCAGATTTATCGAGCCATCGTACCGCCCCTGATTCTGTACGGCTGCGAGGTCTGGGGAGTGGTGGCCAAGTCCACCATCCGCAGCATCCAGGGCGCTCAGGATTATCTATGATACCGGCCGCAGGTTTCCGTCGAACATTCTCCATGAACAATCCGGGGTTCCATGCATTGTCGATGTAATTCGTAAAAGGGTAAAGGCATTGTATGATTAACTCCCCTATCACCCTAACTAGCTGGCGTGTCTCCTAGGACAATATGATAACAGGGTTGCCATGCGTCACCCCCCCATATAGGCTCCCAAAGAACATGTTGGACAAATAATTCAATTACAGGCAATCACACTGTCCGGAAAAGAAGTGACTATACCATGCTGTATTTAAGGGGCATTGGCTTTGGTCACCGCTTGGATGGGTGGCCAAAATGCTTAACCTACGATATATCAAAGGAATCCTCCCCTAATTAACTTAGACGACAAAACGCACAATATAAAAGCACATTAAACCCCACGAGGACCTATAGACCACACAGGTAAAGCCGCAGATGCGATTAGGTAATGTGGCCTGTAACACCCTTCCGTAGGACGACTCGAGGCTGTTCTGGCGTTCTGGAATACGAATTATCATGGAAAAGAGGGACGAACTTTACTCTCCAGTACGCCCTAGATGCCATCTTATTCAGCGAGACGCATTTTCATCAATTTCACCGCTTCCATCATCCAAGTTATACTTGTTTTAGAACAGATCGCAATGGCCCAGGAGGGTACTGCGATACATGTTCGAACAAGTGTAGTCCATAGAATTATTCAGCTCCCATCACTTGAAAACCTACAGGCCACGAATTCGGTGAACTGTTGAACTCGGTGGCACCGACGGTTTGCTAGTGTCTGCGTATCACCTCCCTTCCAGAGCATTCGTGGAAGCCCAATACTTTTCCACACTAGCCCTTTATCCTGGTGTAATACTGGCTGTAGTCTTCAATGCCAAATATTTTAATTGCTATTTTAGTCAACGGCCCGATAGAAGAGGCAATGCAATCGCTAGAATTATTGATCAGGACCTACAGCTTTGAGTACAGGGTCCCTGGCAACCCATGTATCATCCGCTTAGTAGAGGAGGACTGTCTGTCACCGAATTTGCGATCATTAAATACTTCCCATATCGTCTCACTGTCTCATCGATCAACGCACTTCATATCAATTATAATCCCGTGTTGACAGACATCAACACTAGGGTTGCCTACCACGATATCACAGTCTAACCCACGAGATCAATTGGAAAAGTGTCAAGGAATGTCTCGGCATTGTTATCCCACCAAATCCAAATATCCCAAACATACCAACTGTAGATGTACCAGTCTCATCTTTCACATCCATGGTGACACGAGTGACTCATTGACTCACTGTCCAAACGGCTCTCCCCACATCCAGATGTAACACCCCTAGACCTAGAGTTCCTGGTTCGCCGATCCTGGGTTGCCCGCAGACTCTACCAACGACACTGCACACCACATCATCTAAGACTCTTATGGCAGTTACGACAAGAGGTCAGTGCTCGCCTTCGCGAGCATAAATGTCTTGCCTGGGAGAATACGATGGCTAGAATGAATCTTTTTCATGGTGAGTGTGGAAGATCACCAAAAACCTTCGTAGGCAACGAGATAGAAACTCCCATCCTATTCATGGCGACAGAGGCCTGGCCTACGATCCCCAAGTTAAAGCTAATCCTCTTGCCGACTACTTGGAACTTCTTTCTAGGCCTAGAGATAAAGCCCACGACAAGGCGAATTTATGCCACACTCGTCGGTTTCTCCTACGGCCGGTGAATGAATAGGGGCACTAGTATCCCCATCTTTCACCCCAGCGAAGCCGAAGGTGGACTACAGCATCTTCGACCCCCCCCCCCAATAAAGACTGCCGGACCTGATAGATTAATGCCCTTCATGCTCCGCAACCTTTCATTCAAGTCTGTGCTGTTTGTGACTAAGATTTTGAATATGTGTGTCAGTAGAGGCCTTTTTCCACGAAAATGGTAATAAGCTTATTGAAACAAGGCAAAGACTCAGTACACCATTCCAGCTACCACTCCTTTTTCGGGGCGTAAAAATCCTAAGTATGGCTTCCTTCGGAAGGGAAGTAAAGCCGTGAGTCCCGTGTCGTACATTTACGGCACGAAAAAGAACCCCAAGCCTGAAAGAGAGGCCTCTGAGCAAAATTTGTCGGCCGTTTCACGCCCTGAGTTGAATGGGACGCAGATGACCTCAGCTCTTAAAGAGCGTCCATAAATAAATAATTAAAAAAAAACTACCACTCCGTTAGTCTCCTGCCAACTTTATCAAAAGTCTTGAGGAGACTTTTGGTTGTCCGTTTGCTTCTTCTTCTGGGGAACATCCGAGCCATCCCTCCTCACCAATTTGGGTTCCGTCCTGGGCATTCCACCACCCTACATCTGCTGCCAGTAGTTGAGGTTGCAGCCCTGAGTTTTCAGTACAAGACTTTTACCCTAGCGGTATCTTTGGATATGGAAATGTCTTTCTCTGCGACCTGGTACGCCGGGTTCCTTTCGAAACTTATCTCCCTTGGACTTCCACAAATATACACATATAATCTACATTCATATCTCAAACATCGTAGTTTTAAGGTTGCCGTGGCGGGAAACAACTCAACACTAGGAGCAATCTGCGGAGGAGTACCACAAGGCTCTGTGCTATCACCAATTTTTTTACCATTTACATGGCAGACTTTCCCCACACACAAGACATCAACATTTCCCAATATGCAGATGACGCTTTAATTTACAAAATATACAGACACTTAGGCAAAGTCATTAACCCCATCCAAATATTACTACACCTAATCGAAAAGTGGTGCAGGCGTTGACGCATGTCAATCAACTCAACAAAAAGCAACACCATTATATGTTCAAAATGTATCATACCCGCAAATACCCCCACACTCACATACAGGCAACAGGGGATTCAGTGGGAGAATTCCCTCCCGTAGCTGGATAAAAGACGTAGCTTCAGGGTTCACATCACTGGAATTACAGAGCGCATAGAGCTATTGTTTAGCTGTGCAATGTATTCAGTTCTAAAGCAATGCCTGTACATCTAAAATGCAACTTTTTATAGTTCTGATCATCCCCATCATCTTATATGCCTAAGAAATCTGAGGAATGGCATCAGGCATTTTGCTGCTGCCATTACAAATGGCATAGAATAGAGGGCTTAGAACTATCTATTTTGTATACCGTTGTTTTCGTACCCGACTATTTCATGAAGACTCTTCACTTCCATATATGTAAGGTGAAATTAGACGCTGGGTTAATAAATTTCCAACAGTTTACCACACCATGGAATTGCACTATTCCGAACTCTGGGAAACTTGGATGTTTATACCAGACCTAAGCCCTGGTTTAAGGCTCCACAGTTAGCATGTGGTTACCTCAGATAATATAATTCTACATCATGCTATCGGAACAAAGTCCTAACATTCATTGACTGCACTTTACTAAGCTAAAAACCGTTTTAAAATTTAGTATGCTGATGACCAAATCAGGATATGAACATGTTCACATTACAGAAAATCAAGGATGCTACACCCACCCCTCACACCGTAGAGAAAAAGCACTTTCTCCATCAAGCTTTCACCTACTAAATAAAATAATGCTAAAATCCTCTTTCCCCTCTGTGGTTAAACCTTAGCACGGGTAGGCATACACCGCTACGGATGGCCCAGGTCGTTAAGGCGCGAACTCGTGAGTGGGAGGTCTGGGGTTCGAATCCCGCTAGGACCGTCCTCTCTGATTGAGGTTTTTTTTCCGATTTTCCCCAGTCCTCATAACTGGCAAATGCCGGGGAGGTACCTTAAACTTAGGCAAGGAACGTTTCCTTCCTTAAAAATAAATCCTTTCTTAATTTATCATTTCATTTCATGTATCACCAGTGTCCATCGCCTGTGGTGCCTCTGTAGCAAAAACGGGCGTTAAACACTATTCGTTCGAGTAGGTATACAGCAACTGTACACAGACTGGTACAGACCCAGTTTGCCTCAACATGGTTGGTTGGTTATGATGTATGTTTATTCCATTGAATTGCTGGTTGGAGATTTTAACGCTAAACACAGACAATGGATTTGCATTGCAGCAGCCACTCGAGAGCAACCAATAGCAGAATTTATATATGCGAAAGCCTTCCTTGAAATTCAGGGGCCGCATATTCCAACACTAAAACCGAGCGTTGGCAGACCGAGTGTCAAAGATTTGGTAATTACCAGACATATACCGTATTATTTAAGTTTGCAGACTACTAGTGATTTGGACTCGGACCATGATCCGATATTAGGTGAATTGTTAACTGCCAATACAATACAACAAGACCCTGAGGAAATTAGACTTATGAAACAGACTGGGATGCCGTAATTGAGGTATACAGATTAGATAGTTCTAAGTCCTCTATTCTATGCCGTTTGTAATGGCAGCAGCAAAATGCCTGATGCCATTTCTCAGATTTCTCAGGCATATAACATGATGGGGATGATCAGAAATTTAAAAAGATGCATTTTCAGATGTACAGGCATTGCTTTAGAACTGAATACATGGGACAGCTAAACAATAGCTCTCTGCGCTCTGTAATTCCAGTGATGTGAACCATGAAGCTACGTCTTTTATCCAGCTACGGGAGGGAATTCTCCCACTGAATCCCCTGTTGCCTGTATGTGAGTGTGGGGGAATTTGCGGGTATGTTACATTTTGAAAATATAATGGCGTTGCTTTTTGTTGAGTTGATTGACATGCGTCAACGCCTGCACCACTTTTCGATTAGGTGTAGCAATATTTGGATGGGGTAAATGGCTTTGCCTAAGTATCTGTATATTTTGTAAATTAAAGCGTCATCTGCATATTGGGAAATGTTGATGTCTGGTGTGTGGGGAAAGTCTGCCATGTAAATGGTAAATAAAATTGGTGATAGCGCAGAGCCTTCAGGTACTCCTCCGCAGATTGGTCTGAGTGTTGAGTTGTTTCCCGCCACGGCAACCTTAAAAGTATGATGTTTGAGATAAGAATGTAGATTATATGTGTATATATGTGGAAGCCAAAGGAAGATAAGTTTGTAAAGGAGCCCGGCGTGCCAGGTCGTAGAGAAAGACTTTTCCACATCCAAAGATACCGCTAGGGTAAAAACCTTGTACTGAAAACTCAGGGCTGCAGCCTCAACTACTGGCGGCAGATATTGAGTGGTGGAATGCCCAGGACGGAACCCAAATTGGAGAGGAGGGATGGCTCGGATATTCCCCAGAAGAGGTAGCAGGCGGCAACCAAAAGTCTCTTAAAGACTTTTGTTAAATTTGGCAGCAGACTAATGGAGTGGTAGCTGGAAGAGTGTACTGAGTCTTTTCCTTGTTTCAATAAGATTATCACACGTGCCTCTTTCCACTCTCGTGAAATGGCCGAGACTGACACACATATAAAATCTTAGTCACAAACAGCACAGATTTGAATGGAACGTTGCGGAGCATGAGGGGGCGTTATTCCATCCGGTACGACGGCCTTATTGGATCAGGGACACTGTAGTGCGCCTTGGATTTCGCTGGAGTGACAGATGGGGATACCAGTTCCCGCCTTTTCCGGCGGCCGTAGGAGAAACCGACTACCTTTTCCACGTATGAGGCCTGAAAACCTTTCGTCCTGAGATTCATCTCTAGGCCTAAAAAGAAGTTCCAAGTAGTTTGCAAGCGCATTAGCTTTGGCTTGATGTTCGTAAACCAGGCCACTGTTGCGATTTTTTTTTTGAGTAGTGTTTAACGCCCGTTTTTACTACTGAGGCACCACAGGCGGTGGACACTGATGATACATGAGATGAAATGATAAATTGGGAAAGGATATTTTTTTTTAAGGAAGGAAGCGTTCCAGGCCTAAGTTTAGGTACCTCCCCGGCATTTGCCAGTTATGAAGACTGAGGAAAACCTGGAAAAAACCCCAGTCAGGGAGGACGGTCCTGGCGGGATTCGAACCGCAGACCTCCCGCTCACGAGTCCGTGCCTTAACGACCTCGGCCACCCGTGGCGGTCCACTGTTGCGATAAATAGGATGGGAGTTTCTATCTCGTTGCCCACTAAGACTTTTGACTATCTTCCATACATCACCATCAACAGGATTCGTTCTAGCCATCGTGTCTTCCCAGGCGAGACATTTATCCTCGCGAAGTCGGACACTGACCTCTCAGCGTAAGTGCCAAAGGAGTCTTAGATGATGTGGTGTGCAGTTTCGTTAGTAGCGTCTGCGGGCAACCCAAGATCGACGAATCAGGAGCTCTAGGTCTAGGGTGTGACATCTGGATGTGGGGAGAGCCGTTTGGACAGTGAGTCAATTAGTCACTCGTGTCACCATGGATGTGAAAGATGAGACTGCTGCATCTATAGTTGGTACGTTTGTGATATTTGTGTTTGATGAGACAATAGTGCCGAGACATTCCTTTACACTTTTCCAATTGATTTCGTGGGTTATACCTGTGATATCGTGGCAGGCAACCCTAGTGTTGATTTCTGTCAACATGGGATAATGATCGGAATGAAGTGCGTATATCGATAGAAGAGTAAGATGAAATGCGAAGTGTTTGATGATCGCAAAGTCGATGACTGATGGTCGTCCTCTAATATGCAAATGATGCCATTGTTGCCATGTACCCACTGTACCCCTGTACTGTGGGTCCTAATCTATCATTCTAGTGATTGCATTGCCTCTCGCTTCCGCCCATAGTTTAGAATGCCAGCGCGAATGTTTGGCATTGAAATCTCCAGCCAGAATTACACTAGGGTGGAAGGCTAGCATGGAACGGTAGTCCGCCTCCATGAATGCCTTGGAAGGTGATGATTATTGCTTAAGGGCGCAAAACTGCTATGGTCATTAGCGCCCAGCCTTGGAAGGGGGGTGGTAAGCAGACACTAGCAAAAACCTCCGTGCCTCCGAGTTCAACATATATAGCCATGCCTCTAGGGTTTAAAGAGCTGGGATCTGGATTGTTCTGTGTACTACGCTTCTACGAACAAGTATCGCCGAACCCCCTTTTGGGCCTTTGCGATCCGTTCTGTAACAATTTTACCCCGGAAGTTTGAAGCGGTGAAATTGGTGAAAATGCATCCAGCTAGGCTAGGGCATACTGGGCAGCAAAATGCTGAAGTTTGTCCCTCTTCTCCATGAGGACATCCGCATTCCAAAATGCCAATCGGAATGAGGTTCTTGACGTAATTCCGTTTTCCATTTTGGGTCTTCACGTCTCCATTGAAAAGAAAGGCGATAGTCTCGAATGCTATCAGCATCTTGTTTAAGGAGTTGGGTGCTTGAAGGAAACGATTGCAAAGTTCCTTCAACCGCTGACCATATATCTGCCAAATATTGGTCAGCCATTGCAGCAGCTCCAATGTATTTCTGCTCTTAAAGTTCGGATTGGTTAGTCCTGTGGAACTGGCTGGGTTGGAAGTTGGTCTGGGAGGTATCGGCCGCTCCTGAGAATTTCCAGTCAAAGGAAATGCAGAAGATTCCGCGTTCCCGTCAGCAGGAGTGCTCCTTGGAATGGTTCTCTTCCTCTTAGGCCTAGGAGAGGAGATTTTTGGAGGTTTCTGGGCTTTGAGGTGGGAATGAGTAGGTGCGTGCGCTGTTTGTTTTGTGGCACCTGTATTAGCGCATCCATCAGAGGTCTGTCCCCGCGCTATTGCTGCATATGAGGATGCCCCTGGTTGGTTCCTCCATCTAGCGTTTGATTTGGCCATTGCTGGTCTGAATGAGGTTTTTGGAGCTGGCCCGAATGGTGTCCTGGGAGAGGAATTGGCAGTAGATGTAACTGCGTTCCTACTGTGTGAGTTAGCTGAATCAGTTCTTCTGTTGTTGAGCATCCTCGGTCTAATTGGGCACCGTCCGTACCATGCCACAAGGTCCCCCTTGGAGTTAACGCAGGTTGGGAACTCCGTAAAGACTCTTTTGCAGATCTCATGGGGATGGGGGCGACGCATCTCAGGTAGCGAGGGTTTCGGTAGTAAAACTGGCTCGCGTGTTTGAATCCCAAACAACGGTGACATTGAGTTGGAACGCCAGGGCTTCTGGATTTTTCCACCTTGACACTGGGATAACATGCGGACTGAATTTTGTCCAGTGTTATCTCAGGGTCATCCACCCTCTCCACTATTACCAGGAATATGGCAATATGTATTTTTTTCGGGTATCCCTCTTGAGTTGACTTGGTGAACTATTTTACTACTTTCGGGGTTATGCCTTGGCGTTGGATATCTGCAACGATTTCCCCCACTAAAGATCCCACTGGCAGTCCGCTGATAATTTGTTTAATATCACTTGCCTTATCGACAGCGAAGCAGAAGTGAGGTATTCCCGTCTTAATCAGTGAGTGAGCAGTCTCTGGTGATCTTCATTACTTTTAGCCTAAAATTTGTAAGTGTGCCCCTTCCGCATTTCCTTGCGCGCTTCCATGAGGGTGGGCATGACTTGTTTAAGGAAGCCAGTAACACCCTGGAAAGAGTCCACGGTGATTGGCGGAATATGTTTCCTAAGACGTATGTTCGGCAGAAGTGTTAGAAGCTTGGACAGTAGGTATCTGTTGGATACAGAACTATTACTATCTAAAAAGGGCGAGTACGTCGCTTTCCTTTACCAACTGCTTGAAAAGATGCAATTTATTCTGCCTCTGAGGCGAGTCCAGAAAAGCTATTCTCTTCCATATGGGAAGAGTGCTCGGAGAAAACCAATGTTTAGTCCGTATCTTTGGTCGAAATGTCGATGAGTGAAACCTAACGCTTAGAAGTGGATTCTAGATCCATGTTTTTGCCTGATCAGATGGGCGATCTTTCCCGAGAGAGGCGCTCATCTGAGTTGGCTGCACTTTTGGAAGACACTCCCACATTTTATGCAAATAGTGGTTCTTCCGTCTTCTTATAGGCCAGAAGCTAGTAATTTAACCTTCTTTGTGGCAGAAGTGTTGGTGTTAGGTATGTGCTGGCTGCCAGAGACTCCCTTCATATCTGGTTGTGGAAAGTCTGCAATTTTGGAGGCAAGAACCATGTTATGGAAAAAATGCTCTAAATAGGCATTGGCAATAGACACTGCGCAGATTAATGTGCAGTGCACTACAACTGTACACAGATGTGTATTGACCTTTTTTGAAATAGTTTGTAAACTTTCCTTGGTGTGAAATCACAAAAAAGTTGGGAAAAAAAGCACAAAACTGGCACACAATTAACACGGTTTGCGTAGCGGACGCGAATGAAAACTTCTCTGCTGACCAATCACAGGTGAGAATCGGAACCGAACCATGCATCATAGAGCAGACAAGCTAGGGTTATTGACCACCCTGTGTGCGTTTGCTGCGTACCTACCCTGTGTTAGGGATAACCGCAGCAGATGGAATTGGGATGTAGGTTGGTTTTATTGTTTTGGGTGTGGGATGATGGGGAATGTGAGTTAAAAAATTCTCCTTGATGATGTGGGCGGATTTGACATCCTTGGATGTAGCTTGTTATGTACATGCTGTTAACTTTATTTTTGTTAGCAGCATGAATATACGGCTATTGTAATTTTTGCATTTGGTTTTTAGAATTTTAGGAAAGTGCTCCTGTAGTTAGGATTTGCCCTTCGTTATCTAGGGTGTTCACACGCTATGCGTGGCACCTTGAATTTTGGCTAAGGCCTATTACGACAGATGTAACTGCCAAGTGAGCGGACAAGAGCACTCTCATAATGAGGCAAATGGGCGTATAATGTTTTGGCACGGCGTCTAATTTCCTCTTCATTATATGAACGGGAGGAGGTTTCGTGCAGTAGCCTAACTGGAAAGCACCGATATAAGAATAGATGGACCTTAGTCCTGTATTCTGTACCCTTTGTAGAGGTGCCAGCCAACTGTCGGCGGCCATACCCCAAATTTCAAAGGCGTGTAGCGTGACAGGGATGAATAAATACTTTAAAAATGTGTAATTTCAGATGGACTGGCATCGCCTTTGAACTAAGCACAGGAAACACCTAAGCAATTGCTCACTACGCCCTGTGAATAGTTTCGGCGATGTGTCCCTTGAAAGTTAAACCTTTATTGAGTTACACACCCAAGTAGGTTATGGAATTTTCCCACTTTATCCTTTGATGTCTGTATATGAATGTGAGGGGTTTGCGGGTATGCGGCGCTTTGTGAATATTATGGTGTTGCTTATTGCCGGATTGATTGGCGTTCACCAACGCCTACACCACCTTTCGATTAGATGTAGCAGTCTTTGAATGGGTATGATGGCTCTGTTTAAGTTTCTGTTTCTTTTGTATAACTGGATCTCATCTGCATATTAAGCAATGTTATCGTCTGTTGTGTA
The DNA here is from genome assembly GCA_030762175.1 of Metallyticus violacea. Taxonomy (NCBI): domain Eukaryota; kingdom Metazoa; phylum Arthropoda; class Insecta; order Mantodea; family Metallyticidae; genus Metallyticus; species Metallyticus violacea. Next base: position 305,755,224 of record CM060846.1, on the reverse strand, counting down.
TCGAAAGTCTGATATGCAGATTTTGAGTATTGGGGAGAGAACAGATCCTTAGGGGATTCCGCCACATATGGGTCTTAGGGTTGAGTTGTTTCCCGCCTCCGTTACTTTAAAAGTACGTTGTTTTAAGTATGAGTGTTCTAATTGTATGTATGTTTTGGGTAACTCAAGGAGTATTAGTTTTTATAGGGGTGAAGGACCTGTCCTGAAATCCCAGGACTGAGGCCTCCACCATCCTCAGCAGCTTTTTGGTTGTAGAATGCCTAGGACGCAAACCAAATAGATGGAGGAATGGCTTGGATGTTTTCCAACAAGGCAAGCAAACGGACAAGTAGTAATCACACCAGCACTTTTGAGAGTGTGGAAAGCAGGCTGATGGATCGATAAGTGAAAGGGTGAGCTGGGTCTTTGCCCTGCTTAAGTATACATATCACCCGTACCTCCCTCCACTCTCGTGAAAAGTGACCCCGGCTGATGCACATATTGAAATTTTTTGTGACAAAGAGCACAGCCTTAAAAGGAAGGTTGCTGAGCATGTAGGAGTTATCCCATCAGGTCCGGCAGTCTTTATGAGTTTGAGGCGCTATAGTGCGACCTGGACTTCGTGGGGAAGGAAGATAAGAATCTTATAGTCATGTTCGTCCACCGGCCGTCGAAGAAATCGACGGATGTCGTGATACGTACCTGACTTGAGAAGATATCGTCCTGGGAGTCGTCTCTAGGCCTGAATAGTCCAAAGTAGTCAGCGAGAGCATTGGCTCGGCATAAGGATCATAGACGAGCCCTCTGGTGCTGTGAATGGGATGGAAAGCTTCGTCTCTTTACCCGTGGAGGTTCTTGGCTATCCTCCACACGTCGCCATCGATCAAATTCTGTCTAGCCATTGTGTCTTCCCACGCGCGCTTTTTGTGCTCGCAGAGGCAGGCACTGACTTGTCGGTATAAGCCCTTAACAGTCTCAATGATGTGGTGTGCGGTAACCCTGGTAGAGTCTGCGGGCAGCCCAAGAACGTCGGATGAGAAGTTCAAGGTCTAGTGGCACGTGTCTTGATGAAGGGGAGGGAAAGTGTGGATTGTAAGGCTGTGTGCGACTTTGGTAACTGTGAGAGAGAAGGATGAGACTGCAGCCTCTAGGGATTGATTGTCAGTGATTTTGGGGTTTGGAGGGATGATAGTGCTGAGGCATTCCTTGACGCTTTTCCAGTCGATCTCGCGGTTTTGACCGGCAATATCATGACTGGCAATCCTCGTGCTTATTTCTGCTAACACGGAGTTGTGGTCGGAATGCAGTGCTTTGATAGGTGTGAGGGTGAGATGGTGTGGGAAGTGTTTGGAAATCACAAAGTCGATGACAGATGCTTGTCCTCTACTAAGCGCATAGTTGGTGGGTTGCCAGGGAGCCTGTACTCTGAGCTGAGGATCCTGATCAATTAAACGAATGATTACGTTGCCTCTGGTATCCGCGCGGCGAGCGGAATACCAACGTGAATTTTTGGCTTTGAAACCTCCTGCAAGAATAACACTAGGATGTAGGGCGAGAATGGATTGGTAATCAACCACCACAAAGCTCTGGGTGGGGGTATGCAGAACTAATAGAACCTCTGTGCCTCCAAGTTCGACGAAAGCCGCTTTTGCTTCTATTGTTTAAAGTTGCGGGATCTTGATTGGACAATGGCCTACATTTCTCCGGATAAAATCGCTGTGCCACCGCCTGGAGCACCTCGATCATTGCGGAGACAGGTGTAGTCCCGAATGCGGAAGGTGGTGTATTGATGGAAAAGTGTTTCGCTGATTAATATGGCGTCTAAGGCAAACCGGGCAGCAAAATGTTGAAGCTCGTCCTTCTTTTCGGCAAGTCTAATTGCATTCCAAAAGGCAATTCGGAATTAGGTACGAGACCTAATTCTGTTTCCCATTTTGGTTCCATGCATCACAATCCAAATATCCGCTTCTAAAAAGGGTGAACAAGTAGCAGCAAGCAGGAGATAGTTGACCAATCAGGAGGGATTGGCAGATTGCAGTTCTCAGAGCTGTCTAACCTCAATACGTCTTATTTCACCATATGTATCACACTGTACATCTACAGAATAACACTAGCTGTGAGGATAGGCAGCATGCTGCTGCCGTGGTTGCCCTCACTGGCAACAAATCCACATCCCTAAAAAGGGGGGTTTCTCTTCTATGCAGCATGGCGTGCCACTACTAAAACAACTTTCTTCTTTTATGATGGATCTGACTGCGTCCTTCCCCTTTTCTTACCCTACCCCACCCCTACAGTCTAATGCCACATATATTGCACAATCTTCTTCCTTGTCAATGGAACCCGCGCCTCCTATGGACGGGGTGCCATAATCTGTGACGAGCAGTAAGTTTAATTTGGCTACAGTAATTCAACAGCAGGCCGGTAGCTCAAGCAGCTGCCAACAAGTTAAGGACAAAGTTCCCAGCAGGGAACCTTGAACACCTGCGACTAGTGACACTAACAGCTTCACTGTGATGTCTCACCAAAAGAGGAGGAGTGTTTCAGATTCCCCGTCTCAACCAACCCCTCCCTCTCCTATGGAGTCACAGCGTGAGGTTGCAAAACGTGGGAAGGTTCCACCGAATTTTGCATATGTTTTCACAGATTATAGAACAGTGATCAAAGAGGCTGTCATTACAGAAGACACTATTGAGGCGGTGAGAAGCTGTCGAGAGATAAGGTTACAAACCTGCAACAAAGAGCATCATAAAGATGTATCAGTAGCTTATCTAAAGCAGAAACTTATTGGACACCACACTTAACGTGGAAAAGGCAAAATAACATCGCAGAATCTGGCGTAGTCTAGATGCAGAGACTACTGCTGATGACATTGCAAAAGCAATTAAGAACACGGATATCAAAGTAACACAAGCCCATTAAATAAGGAAAGATGTGTCAGGAGAAGCAGGAAAACCGGATCAAAAGTTTCGATGCCTTTTTATTTTGTTTAGGAGGCTGCCACCGTCGAACAGCGCTGTCAACTGCACGACATTTGTGCCCTTATTTTAACATGTGTCGGGTCATGAGAGGGTAGGACCAACACAATGTTTTCGGCGCTTGGGCTACAATCATACAAACTCAAACTGCTCGAGGGCTCTGAAATGCCTTAGGTGTGGAGGTAACAACATGGCAGCTAAATGTGACAAAGCAACTGGACCACCAACATGCTTAGATAATAAGGGGGCATATGTAGTCACATACAAAAAGTGTCCAGAGCGACTACGACTCATTGCAGACCAGAAGGCTCCGGCGGAAGCTCCACTGCTACAAAGAAACTCGCGGGTGCCACCAAAGATACAAGAGGCTAAAAACCACTCTCTATTACAACAAAAGCCTCAATTTAAAGTACAAACCACACCAAAGCAGACAAAACGAACTCAACAGGCCAGTAGACCCACCACTCCGACGACCCAAGGAGCAGCCAACAAGCCAGAGCCATGACAAGGAATGCCTCGGCTAAGACATATCTCTTAGATCCGAGGCTGAAATCAGCACAGGTACGACAAAGCAGGGCGCAGCAATCTGGCTCCTCCTCCCCTGCCAGCTCCCGAGATCCAACACCAATTGGCGAGCGTAACGCTGATAAAAGAGATCTGCACAGGCCTGAGGCATACGCCGATGCAACAAAGGCCGCTCAGAGGCCACAGTCCTGGCGTACTCCTTACAGACATTCACTAACGAACCTTGTGTCTGTGGATGTTTTGACGGAGTATGCCAACCTAATGAAATGTCTTGCTAAAATAACAGAACACTCCCTTTCTATTCTGCGGGAACTACAGGCAATGATCCACAGTGCCTGCTATCCTAAACTAAATTGGCGGCACTTTCTAAAGGCGTGCGAACCATACTTTGCTTTTCCGGGAATCCGTATTGAAGCACGCCAACCCCAATCCATTTCGATTTGCATACCTAAATGCGAACGGAGTTAGAAATTAAAAAGAGGGTCTACTTGAGTTAGTGGCGCAGCTCGAACTGGATGTGTTGCAAATTTTAGCCCGGAAATAAGCTTCGGACTTCCCGGGTTTATAACACACAGAAAAAATAGAGCAGGAAGAGCAAAAACGAGGTGTACATGTATTAATACGCTCACATTCAGCACACAACTTTGCGTTCCTGCCCTCCACCACTTGCTTGGAGGCAGTCGCAATTGTAACAAGCATTAGGGGCAGAAAAAATGCTCTGATTGTGGCTATTACAGGACTGGAGTTCCGCTCATTGCAGTGGGCTTTCAGAGTATGTTGCACGTATTCCACAAGGCATTTCTAGCGGATGATTTTAGTGCCAAACGTAGGCAATAGAATTGCGTTGCATCTAAACCTCGAGGTGAGAGGCTTGTAAATTTTATTAACGCCAATGCTTTTCTTTTGAGGTACAGGGACGAAGAACTCCCACGTTTAGACTCGGGGTTAGTAGGTCCAGTGTAATTGACATCGTAATTACTAGGCACTTTTCGTATTATGTAGAACTGGAAAGAATACATGATCTTACCTACATTGTGAACCTGTAGTTTATATATACTAATTACTGTTTCAGATTACTAATTACTAATCTGTGACTTCTTTTTCTCAGTGCTGTATCCTTTTCTGGTTTTCTAGTTATTGTTATTTTAGTTACAATTTTAATAAGTTACATTATATTTCATTTATATGTGGATATATATATATATATTTATTTATTTATTTATTTATTTATATATATATAATTCCTCATTCTTTCAATGTTCCCCTCGGTTTAACATTTGACCTGATCACGCGATAGGCAAAGGTAGCCTATACTTTAAAATTTACTGCACAGTGTTAGTCTCTTTCTTTCTCTGTCCAACCATCTCTCTAATATTTCATACGTTTTGAATAATGGGACACACATAATTTTTCAACTGTTTAGCAGAAATACTTTGGGAATTGTCCGTTATCATGTAACGGTTTATATATAAGAGTATATAACTTAAATTAAATGCAAAATCTATAGAAGTAAATATTTAATTTATGCAAAATATATGGCGCATGTATTTATAATGTATAGTACAATTTCTGAATTCCCAGCCTGCGACATCAATAATATTTGGTTTCAACAAGTTTCACGAAATTGTAGAACTCTGTTAACGTTGATATAAAATTCAATTAAAAATCTATAGTTGCAAATATGTAATTGGTGCAAAATATATAGAGTATGTATTTATAATGTGTAGTACATTTTCTAAATTCCCAGTATGCTGTATCAATAATATTTGGTCTCAAGAAGCTTCGCGAAATTGCAGAGCTCTGTTATCATTGATAAGAAACTGAAAGAAATATGATATTTTTTGTGACGTAAATTCATATATTATGTATTCAAAAGAATAAAGAAATTCTGTTAGTATGAAGCATTTGAGGTTCAATATATATAATTTTTAAGGGACATTGAAACTGAAATTTCTAATTTCTCCACTTTTTAAACTATTTAGTACAAATATAATACCTTCACGGATGGCCGAGGTCGTTAGAGCGCGGACTCGTAAGCGAAAGGTTTAGGATTGGAATTCCACCAGGGCTGTCCTCCCTGATTGAGGAATTTTTCAGCTTATCCTCAGTCCTCATTAATGTCAAATGCCGGGCAATTTCCCTAAACTTGCCTGGAACGTTTCCTTCCTTTAAAAAATCCTTTCCCAATATATCTTTTCATCTTACGTATCATCATTGTCTACCGCCTGTGGTGCCTCAGTAAAAACATGCGTTAAATACCATTAAAAACACACACAATATGATAATTATGTTATTTTGCGGTTAGTACGTACTGCGCAAAATATCATTTCTTTATTATATTACTTTCGAGGTATCACTTGAAGACTTATTACAATTAAGAGCATCTATGAACATTATTAGGGTGTCAAGCAATATCGTTTGAATAAACGGAAAAATCTAGCATGCAAATTTCTTTTATTTCCTAGAAAAATATCATCTCAGCCAGGGATGCATCCACAGAGGGACTGAAGGGGCGCAGCCCCCTCAGAAATCATAAGAAATGTTGTTGCCACTGCATAAGTATTTCATCCCTGGGATCCCTAGCTTTTTCCATTGGTGAGTTATTGTGTTTATATCATGTTCAAAATTACTATAAAGTAATACGTATCTCCTGTGAATAATATCATCACAGATAAAGCTACATTACCTACCAAGAGAACATGAGGGGACTATCAACAGAGGAGATGGTAAATGCTTTTCCTGATGAGTGTGCAATTTGCGAAGTTCGCCTGCACCGAAGTTTAGATAGTTCTTCCTGCATGTGGGTGTGTATAATATAACATCAATCAGTCCTCAGGTTACATTGCTGACGATCATGGTTATATTGTACAGCTAGCTTTTCTGTTTTGAATGTAAGTAATGGAGGAAACTTAGGAAATGTACATGCCAATTCAATTTATGCAGCTTTGTTTTTGGTTAAAGAAAGGTATCTACAATTGCTTCAATTTGACAGGTGAACAATTGATCATATATAAACAAATGAAGATAACTAGATAAAAAAAAGCATTATTTATCTTCTTCAAGAAACCTAAAACTGGTGAAACTGGTTTAATGCTAAAGCAGAAGATGCAAGTGAAAACATAACTTCTAATAGTAGTGAGTGTGCTGCATTCATTAACGCAATATGCGTAATTAATCAAACACAAAGAAATTCTGCTGTTGCTGCGTCAACAGCAAAACAAGATCATAAGTTCTCCTCGTCGAAACTGCAAATGGAAAGTAAGAGGATAAATCCATAAGTTTCCGGCCTAACCATTTTCTAGGTATATTAAGACAAAGCTGTATTTAACCTTTCAATATAGTTACCCTTTATTGCAATACACTTCTCACATCTTTGAATTAACATTTTAACGCTCCCCCCAAAATAATCAGAAGTCTTGTCTGCAAAATGAGCATAAACAGCTTTCATCACTTCTTCTTCACACATAATTTCCTTCCTCGAAGGTCCTTCTTGAATTATGAGAAAAGGAAATAGTCACTGGGAGCTAAATCTGAGCTGTAGGGTAGACAACCAATCTCCTTGAAGTCACATTTTTTCACAGTTACTCTTGCAACAAAAGCTGTTTGCACAGATGCGTTGTCGTGAAGAAGGCGCACACCACCACTCAGTTTTTCTCACCTTTTCTTTTATGCAATCAGGTAGGCTGTGTAGTAGGCCAGCATAGTACTCCCCATTTACTCTGATGCTCCTCTCCTTGAAGTCAATGAAGAGTATTCCTGCACAGTCCAAAAAGATTTTGGCCATTATCTTCTTTATTGATTGAGTGACCTTGGTCTTAAAGGCGGCGATTCGCCATGTTTACGCCACTCCATTGACTCTCTTTTGACAAGGGATCATAGTAAAGGATCATAGTTTCATCTCCACTAACAATGGTTTGCAGAACTTCTCTCTCGTTGTAAAGGCAGAGCTCCAACATGCCTGACAACAGATGATTCGCTGCTGCTTTTGGACTGAGGAAGGGAATCTAGGCACCCATCTTGCACTAACTTTATTCATGTTTAAATGTTCATGAATACTTCGAAGGACTGTTGTTTTAGAAATGCCCAACCTTGCTGTTATTTCTGTAACTTTGAGCCGCCGATCTTCCATAATTTCACCTTCCGCAAAAGCGATGGTTTCAGGAGTGAGTACCTTCAAGGGCCAAACTGCACGCTCTTCGTCTTCCATGCTTTCTCGACTCATTATAAATAGTTTTGCCCATTCTTTTACGATACAATATGACGGGGATGATTCCCCATATACACCGTTCAATCTCTGTTTAATTTCATTTGGAGTAAGTTCCTCTTTTGTGAAGAACTTAATGTCAGTTTGATACTCCATTTTGAACATATCACAATCTTCTACACATTGCATTCTTTATGCAACTATATCTGAACAACCGAACACAGCGGAGCGAAAGTTACATTTGCAATTATTTACTTAACAGGTAAGGTATGACGCCAGGTTAGGATGTAGGGAGGCGATAATCCTTATGGACGAGGTCGGAAACTTATGAACCTTCTCTCGTATTTCTACAGACTACGATACCGTTTTAACTACCAAGAGATGATATTGGTGCTTATATTCGTGTTGCCAAAAATGTTTCTAAAGAAGAAAGGTACCAGCTCAGAAAACTGTGTGGATTTCAGACAAAAAGTATCGTTAACCAGCAAAACACTATAAGCATTTCAAATGTCGAATTCAGTTTGGTACATTTAAATGCCCGATATATTACAAATTATTACAGGGTTGATTTTGTAAATTATGTTTTATTTCTAAATTCAAATTTTGTGGCGTGGGAAAAGGTTCTTGCGAAGCCGTGGGTACTCTTGTTGAAAATCCTTGAGCAAATTTAAAAGACTCATTGGAAATTTTAGAAATTATGAGAATAGGCATTATCACAAGAGAAGTCTACTCTCACTATAGATAATACTTTATGGATAATTATCCATAAGCAGAACAATGTTCTACTGTAGCTTACAGCCGTATCTCTTAGGAGGAACCAATTGACAATTATGGCAATTTCCGCAGTTTGTTGAGGTATCGAACGAACAATGGTGGTGTCAGCTGAGGGAACCTTCGCAAACTGTGCGACCAATGCAATATACATAGTCCCGATAGTTTATCGTAAAATTGTCCCAAATACTTGGTGGACTAATCCAATCCAAAAAGATGCACCAAGCTTTGAAATCAGTACATTATTCAATGTCAGCAGATGACACAATATTAAACAGATTGAATAACTTTCTTTACATCTTCGCATTGACTTAAGAAAACTGCCTGTACTAGGTAATAATGGTGTAGCGGCCACGCGTGATAAGTTTCGAGGCGTTCAAGCAGTTATACAGGAATACATCCAAACGCACTTTATGTACATTAATGCCCCATTGCCTAAATATTTTCTTGTCAGGTAGTTCAAAAACTCAGGAGTTACGAAATGTATTTTATGTAATTTCTAGATTTCGTGCAGTTTTTAAATATTCAACATATAGAACTGCCACCCTGAAAAATAAAGGATAACAGATTAAACCTAATGAAGGAACTACAAAATGAAGGCATTATGTGAAACACACGAAGTTGTATTAATTTTTAAATAATTTATAGAGCCAATTGTTGCTGCATTAGAAGACACAGAGCTTGAGCATAAAGTACCCTACTCTTCCAGAAAGGGGAAAAAAAAAAAACCTACCATACTGCGTTAGTAATTATAAGATTTTAGTTAGTGTGTTTTTCTAGCAAGTTAATAGAATATACCTATAATATGAAACGATTTGGTCATGGGATGTTGTTATTGTTGTTGTTGTTGTCAGCCCCACGTTGGTGAGCCAAATTATTAAGCGATTTAGTATGGCACCCACGTTGGGCGCCAAAATTTAAGATGGCCTGGTATGGCTTCGGCTATGTTGGGCACCAATCTTAAAGCGATCTGTAGTTGACGTTAAGTGGCTTCACGTTGTGATGCAAATTTTGAAGTTGTTTCGTAGATTGAATATTGGTCACTTTGGTGTTGTTGCCTAGATAAATGACAGCAATTCTCAAAGTATTCTGCTATTTTGTTGACTCGTATTCAACGGGAATGGGAGAGAGCTTCAATGGCGTAAAGACGCACTCGATACGACTTAATATGTAATGCGTCATTTATTATGTCCAAATTCTTTCACGTCCTCTGCTGTTTTGAATATTATGGACTTAGGTATTTTGAATATAAACTCTATTACCGCCCGTGAAACTTACAGATGAGTGCCGCGGAAAGTGAAACTGAAAGTCTTACTTATATTGACTTCTATGACCTGCGTATATCTTGCCGCGTGTCGAACTGACGAGTGAGAGTTGAAGAATGAGCCGGACTGATCTGAATTGAACTGACTCAAAATAATGACCGTATCTTGGTATCTTGCCGAGTGTGGATCTTCAAACTGAGTACCTCAGCCAAGCAAACTCTTCCATATATATATAAAATTCAAATGAAGCAATCGTTGGTTTAACGATGCCACGAGGTTACAAAGGCAAGCGCAATCTTCGCACCTATCTTTAAAAGTTCAAACATACCTTCTCGTTATTTTTAATGGTGTTTAAGGCCCGTTTTTACTACTGCGGCACCACAGGCTGGGGATACTGACGATACACGAGATGAAATGATATATTGGAAAAGGATTTTTTTTTAAGGAAGTAAACGTTCCTTGCCTAAGTTTAAGGTACCTCCCCGGCATTTGCCAGTTATGAGGACTGAGGAAAATCGGAAAAAAAACCTCAGTCAGAGAGGACGGTCCTGTCGGGATTCGAACCCCATACCTCCCACTCACGAGTTCGCGCCTTAACGACCTGGGCCATCCGTGGCAGTACCTTCTCCATTGGCTGGTATAAGTCAACTACTATAACTGCCATTCGATAATATTTGAAAGTTTTAAAACATATGGTCGGTATTGGATGGTTTAAAGGCGAACGGTTCCACGCCTGTCGAATTCAGGGACCTTAATGAGTTTATAAAAATCCTTCTGTTTATAACCTCCAACATCAGGCCTTTTCAAATGTAGTCTAGCACTTAACCCTCGGGTTTCTTCTTTTCAATGGGTTTTTATGGCTTTACCTTTTCAAGCTATCGTAACAAAATACCAAGGAGCTTTCTCTTTTGTCGACCTAACACAATTCAGACGTTACAGTTATATCTTATTACACATTTATACATACACTATGTCCACAGTATTCATTACAGTACATAAAATATTATGATTTAACTTACATTAGTATACATTATAATTATATTTCATTGGGGATGAATCAAATTTATCGGAATATCTACATTAATCAAATCTAGACTTGGTTACTGCCATCAACCAGATATGTGAATTTATCTCGGCATTACAAAATATTAGAGGAAATGCTGAAACCAATTGGAAAGAATTTATGAAGCAGCTAAAGCACTCGCCTTTTTTTTAATATTGATAAGACAGCTCTACTTCCACATTTAAAAAGTACTTATTTTCAGACAAGTAAAGAATACAATGGACAAACGATACTTATTCCTCACATAGACAATTATTGTCATCAATGAATGAAGTTTCTTGTGGCAAAGGAAGTATATTTTACCATCAAAAAATTTTGGGCAATCATATTCATGCTTTAAAGCAGCAGTTTCTTTCTACAGTGAGGATTTAACCATATTCATTGATAGTATGCAAGTGGAATGGAATTTATGGTAAATTAAACAGAAGACAGTTGAGCAAAATCTATAGTCTGATGCCTTAATCAATTGTGACTGCAATCCTCGCAAATATATACAAGTTATTGAAAATGCTGGCAGTGTTTCTTGTGTTCAGCTGAAAGAAGTTTTTTTAACTTTAAGAAGGCTCAAAGCATGCTTTAGGAATACAGCTTCAGAAATGTACCTTTTGAGACTCGCATTCTTTTCTATTCAGAGGGATATCACTTGTTAGTTAAATGAACTTAGATAAAAAAAATTCATCAGTGGAAAGCATGTAAGCTTACTTTAGCTCTCTAATTTCATTCGAAATCTAAATCATATTTAGATGTTCTGAACTGTTATCTGAGTGACATTTTAATATCTTCCATAGTAATTTAGGTGTAAAGAAATTCTTTTTTATATTAAACAATTTGAAATTAATACATAATTATAAAAGAGTCGGAAGTACAATAAGTACGTATATATAATCTTAAATATATATATAACCATAAATCAGAAATATCGCGCTACATGATGAATCGAAAGTTGATACTGTAAGGCAAGATAGAAACCAACTGAAATCGGCAAGTCATATTTCCATCAGTAAAATAAGTGCTGTTTGGTGGAAGAAACTCAAAAATGCACTCACTATGATTACCGCCAATTTCAGGCAGTATTGAAATGGACAACGGATAAAAGAAAAGAATGTAACACATTTAATTATTTATTTTAAAAACCATGGAAGCAGCGTAGCTAAGTTCATGAATGAAATCCAGAAAGTCAGAGTTGCGGGATGGTGAAGCAAAACGTCACTTCAAAGAAAGTGCCAATAATGTGTAAATTAAGCAGTGATTCTCTGTTAATGATTTCGTAGCATTACTTGGAGGGTCAAAAGACATTTACAAAAACGAAAGTAAGCGTAAATAAAGAACATACAAAATGCTCGGATTTCTGACGCATAAACATGTATTTGTGGTATCTTTCCAAACGGGTATGATTTACATACAGGTTCATGTGTAAACAAAGAAATTAAATGAGTGAATAAGCAAATATAGTCAATGTGTACGCAGTTTAAAAATGTATATGTGATTGATATTATCAACCTAGAAAATTTTCATACTCAACATGAATTGCCTTTAAATGGAGCAGACAAGGATTACCTATGCAACAAAATCCCAAACATCATAACTAGTAAAAGAAGCCGCATTAATAAGAGCAATGGAGTTTGTTCCAAATAGCTAGTGACTATATAAACAATCATTTCGCCTATATATGTATATAAGCAAGCTAATAAAGATATTTTCATCAAAAAGTATTACAATCAACTAAGTTTTATAGTCTACAATGTGCAATCTTTACCCAATAAACACCTAATCCATCTAAGTTCATTCCACATAACCACCGTGCACTTGGTTGTTTGCAAGACATTTTGATGGAAATAGAGGTTAAGATAACTCTTGAGCTAACCAAAGTAGCTGTTATGTATTTAATTTATACTACAGTGTGCAATCTAACTACCACACGTAACTCCCACCGACGCACCGCTTCACAAAACATCTTTTCTAGCATTTCAGGTTTACTACTGAGCACCGCATGCCTGATACGCACCTTTAAATGGTCAACGAAGTTCATTTTGACTTTATGCCCCATGCAAAAAATGTCAAGAGGTGTGAGATCAGGAGAACATGGAGCCCAAATGAGGTGTGAAACCTCATCCACGTACGTGGAAATGTGACTTTCAGGTACCCACGAACGACCCGTGCGAAATAATGGACTGTCCCATTCTGTTGAAAAACCATCAATTCCAAGACGCCATTTTGATGCAATTGTGGTCGAAGGAAGAGCTCCAGCATTTCGAGATACGAAAAACCTGTCCTTTGGTTTCTGCGAGGAAGAATGGTTCGTATACCTTAGACTTGGTGGTCCCCAACTACACTTTACTTTTAGGGTGTTTCGTTCCCACTCGAGAATCTAATTTAGCTGTTTATCTGCGCACACTTTGCAGTTGTGTCGATTGACCATGTCACGTTATGGAAAGTGGCTTCATCACTAAAGAACACCTTTTGCAGCAAATTGTCCTCTTCGACTGCCTGTAACAGATACACACATTACTCAGCGACCAGCGTAGTCCTAGCTTTCCAGCTAAAGTAGGATTTGGAGGTGGTTTATCCGTTGTTTCAAGGTGCAGTAGAGAATTTTCCACACAGTTGGTTGTGGTACACCTAACTTCTGACTTAGTTTCTTGGTTTGTGCGTTTGTGCTACTGCTAATTGCATCCTCTACCTGTTTCACAGTTTAGACTTGTACACTAGGCCTAACGGAACATTTTACATATTGCACACTACCCGTAGTTCTGAATTTCTGAACCAGTAATCTATGTTTGCCCTGATGGGAGCGGAATTATGAAATTTTTGTTTTAAAGTCTGCTTGAACCTCCTGGTAAGTAAATCCACTTAAATGCATACAAGTCACGTTCTTTCTTCAGTGGCTAGCATCTTTCAGATTACCTATAAAAGAAACATAATCAGCCGTTTTCTAACAAATGGATCGAGAGTTTATAATCACCCTGTATTTAAGGAAGAACATTAGGTTTAACTGTTTACTTCATGTAATATATATTTCCCCAGAAAAAGATATTGAAATTTGACTGTAGATTTTTTTATTAGTGTTTAACGCCCGTTTTAACTACTGAGACACCACAGGCGGTGACACTGATGATACTTGAAATGAAATTATATATTGGGAAAGGATATTTTTAATGACGGAAACGTCCCAGGCCTAAGTACAGTAGAATTACTGGGTTCAAATGTAGCGTTATTGTGTTTATATAGATCCCCAAACTGAGACTTTAACACTTCCATTTATACATTGGAAGCAGACTTCAATTGGTTAAAGATTAATAAATTAAATAAATTTTATATAATATGTGGATATTTTTATATTTATTTTAAGAAATCAAATAAACATAAAAACTTTGAAAACCTTCCGTTAACTTATTATCCTAATACCATTAATGAACCAACCCATATAACTGAAAAGAATGTTACTATTATAGGTAAAGTGATAATAATTGTCAGGCAAAACTGTAATACAGATGATCTAAGTATAGGTTTAATTGCTTATCAGACTCAAATTTTACAATCAATTTACAAAATATATCTTGCGAACACTCAAAATTCAAGGAAATTGTTAGGGTATATGGCACTGATAGCTTAGAGTTATTTGGATATCTATTAAAACAAATATCTTGGTAGGGTGTATTTAATAGCAAAGATATAGTTTATAATTTCGGTGTGTTCCTAGGAAAACATGCAACAATATTTTAAAATGTCCTTCCCACTAAAACCATCACTAAAGGAACAAATGTTTCATGTGAAAGAAATAAAAATTTAAAATATAAATATAAATTAATCAGAAAAGAAAAAAAAAAAACGTTGGTTAATGATATATGTATCCAAACTTTAACAAATAAAATGAAAGCTATTTAGAAAATTACAAAAACCATAACAAAGATTCCCACTGAATACGTAATATTAAAACAAAACGATGAACTTATAACAGAGAGAAATAAAATAGCACAAATATTCAATCATCATTTCAACGAACAAAACATCCCTTTTATACAACAGTTACAATAGCAAAAATTTGAGCATTATTACTTCCACCATATATGGCCAACTGATCAAAATGAAATTATACAAATAATATCACAACTTAAAATAAATCTGGTACTGATATCATTCCATATACTATTAATGAAAAGCATGCCTATTTTATAACAAACCTCTTGCGGGCATTTTTAACAGCTTTCTTGAGGAGCTCAAAAGTGGTAGAATAAACCTACTTTTTAAAAAAGGTGAAAAATTAGAATAATTATAGGCCAATATCATTGTTATCAGCCTTTGTCAAGTAGTAGAAAAATCTTTTACATAAGATTTTCCTACTATATTAAAAAGAATAACATTGTCAGAAAACATAACATGAATTTAGGAGGAAAATCCTCAGAAATAGCTGTCTTTACTTTTTTAAATAATATGCTAGAAAGTTTGAATTAAAAAAAAACATGTATTTGATGTTTTTGTAACCTATCTAAGGCATTCTATGTTTTTAATTGGAAATATTACGGAATTAAAAAAGCAGGTATAATAGGGCATACTTTTAAATGGATTCAATCATGGCTTCTAAATAGGCTACGCCTTATTGATATTACACATATGAACAGGGGAAACTTATATCACCATTATTTCAAATCATAAATCACAAAAAAAAAAAAAAAAAAAAAATGGAGTACCCCAAGGATCAATTCTAGAACGAATTTTACATTTCATTGTTTGTAAATTATTTAAAGACAAGCATTTCCTTAGCCACTACAACACAATATTCCAATGACACAAACATAATTATAGAGAGTAATTCTTCTGATTTTCTTAAAAAAAATAACAATATATTAATAAAAATCTCTAAATGATTCCAGTACAGTAATTTATTTGTTAACACAGAGAAAACTGTAGCAATACACTTTTATCTTTATTTCTCAAAAAATACTAATACGCATAATATTACCTTACAATTGTGTAATAAGGTCCTTGAAAATATAACTTATACCAAGCTCCCCGGCATCTGCCTACAAAGTAATCTAAAATGGGACAAACACGTTGAATCCCTAGTAAGTAAATTAGGCATCTTGTGTTAGAAGTTCAGGCAATTAGTGAATGTAATGCTGATGGAGACACTTAAGTGTGTACATTTTGCCTGTGTACCCCCAACTTTAAGATATGGTATTACAGTTTGGGGTAACTTTCCATCGTGTAAAATATTATTTACCATGCAAAATAGATCATGATAATTATTATTAAAAATAACCAGAGATCTTCTTGTAGGCCCCTCTTCAAAGAACTCCAAAATTTTCCTCTTAACTGTATTTACATATGCGAGTCACATAGTGATGGGGCACAACTTATAAAAATCTCATTGCATAGAATCCACAAATATTAACTTATCACATCGATGTGCAAAAATATACTTCCTGGCACAAAAAAGTACAACACTTTCACTTTTCTCAAAAATATAGCCAAAAGCGCCTTCAGTACCGATATTCAATCTTTATTTTCCGTTAAATATTCACTACACGTTTACTGTTATAAGTAAACTTCACCTAAGTATTTCATACATTTCAGATCTTTGTATGTTAATATTTTCTCTACGTACTGTTGTTCCGAAACAAGAATTAATGCCAGCAATGAATATAAATACTTAGGATGTAACAGTATATTTAAATAATTGTCCTGCACATTAATCCCCCCCCCTTTGGCAGTGACTTACGATGTTCAACAAATCGGTAAGAGGCAGAAATGCCAAAATAAGCCTCCTGTCACTAATCATTCGGGTTTATTCTTAATTATGATAGTGCTGATTCTTTTTAAAACGCAATATTATTTAAGGATGCGTTAGTTTAGCTAGCTTTATAGTGGAAGGATTTCTTATTTTTTGGATTCCTCATAAGCCTTTGGCGCGAAACAGCAAACAGCTGATTGGAAGTAATAACTTTTACCTCACGACAAATGCTTACGGAATCGCCTCTTGCAGGCGCTACGATAGTGAGGACAGACTCAGGGCGCTTGGGCGTGGTAAGTCCACAGATTCTGTGTGCCCTTCGTGAAGCTTCACTTTGATACTTCCTTCATTCCCTTGCCTATCAGCTTCTTAGCAACTCCATTTAAACCAAAGCATTCTGAACTGCAAAGCCTGGACACAAGGAGAATTTTCTTTAGCCCATTCTCTTTACATATAACACACACGAAATTGTCTCCATTTGCATAGCCGTTTAAACCATGTGCGCCTTTCTTGTGTACTTCAATGCAGATGCTGAAACATTCAGGGGTTGCATTTATGAAGTTGTATAATCTTTTTGAGTTTACAGTCTATGCAGAAATTATTTCAAAGTATTTACAATTCAAAATTAAGGTTAGCCGCCACTGTAGTCACTAATTTTTATAAATCAATAGATTGCCATCAATAATGAAGTACATAAGTTCAATATCAGATGTAATACAGATAGATGTACATAAGAGTAGAACCATACAACATTTCAAAATAGTGTGGTGCAAATGGGTGTCACACTTTTCAATAAATTACTTTATTTAATAAAATCAATAAAAATCAAGACTAATGAGTAGTTTGCTTAGTTGATGTTTTTATATCGTATAGGAATATATATCAACATAATAGTATAGAAATAATTATCAACCATTTTCGCCTTTACTGAGTGCTAATGCACATAGACTACCTTACATTTGTTACTATTTTTGTTAATGTCTCATAAGTTTGATAATTTGTTTTATTGTTATAAACCCGTAGAAATATAGACATTAAAATGTGTAGCCTCTGGTGACACCGTAATTGTAATTATTGTAGTACGTTTCCTTTTTCCTGTGCACATAGTTATTGTTAACTTTACTATATGGTTATTACCTTTCTTTTTCTGTTTGTTCAATCTCCTAAGTATGTATAAACTTATAGACGGAAAAATAAAAGTAAATTTTGTAATATTTTGTGTTATGTATTTATGTTTCTATGTTTTGCTTTTTTTAGATGTTATTTCTAAACTTTATCTTATAAGATAATATTATAATTTACTGTCGTGTCCTATATCATAATACTTTGTATATCAGCATGATTTTACAGGATGAATAAAAACACACACAATGCATATACTAATTTTCCTTGCTTTGAGGACTATGGTAGAAAATAACTAACCACTAATTTTGAAGTACTCACAGAGTACACATTTGATTTGTGCTTTACGCTTCCCACATGGTCAATTATGCCTGTTCTTCGCCATGTATAATGGAAATGTTGCATACCTTTTACATTCTATTTCGCGGTCATTTCTTCCTCGCTTTATGAACGACCGTTCTTCTGAATATTTTTCCTGAAACGAAAACTGGCTCTTCAGCATTTTAGAATCACTTTGATATTCAATTTTACTACTTTATCAATTATTTATCACTAAAAATACAAATTAATTACATTCGACACAGACTACGTCGTTATAAATTTAACAGACTGACTTAATTAAAGCATCACCACAACTATAAAACTTCCATAGATTCGGTATATGTATGGAGCCGGCATAAAAAAAATACCTGACCGAACTACCAACTTTGTATTTTGGTAGTGCGCCAGTGTTTGTAGTAGATATTCTGGGTTGTATATGAAACTTAATTGGACAGTTTGCGGTTTTAAAATATAACCACTCTTCCAACTAAGAGTTAAAAAGGAATTTCATTTAATCAGATATTTCATTTCGCAAAAAAAAAAAAAAAAAAAAAAAAAAATTGGAGGAATCAATGGACAATCATAGCCTAGGTTTATTTAATGGGTCTAAACAACACCACCTTCACTTTTAGCAGACCTTAATGCGACTATCGATTTTTAACAAAATGGCGCGTCGTGTGAGGTACACATAATTTAGTTTCTGCTCTCGTTTGTGCTTGAATATGTGATGATTATTCGAAGGAATAAGTTTTGAAATATATCACGTCAACCTCTATGCGAGTGTAAATGGGTGTTATAAGAAAGAGTCGTTCGTGTTGTGTTTCGGGATGTAGATCCAACTATGGTGCTTGGTGCTACGAACACTTCAATATTTAGGTTTCCTGAACATAAATTACTAAGAGAGAAATGGAATAGATTTA
This sequence comes from Metallyticus violacea, assembly GCA_030762175.1. Classification (NCBI taxonomy): domain Eukaryota; kingdom Metazoa; phylum Arthropoda; class Insecta; order Mantodea; family Metallyticidae; genus Metallyticus; species Metallyticus violacea. The sequence continues at coordinate 305,736,348 of CM060846.1, read as the reverse complement.
TCCATCGTGATACTTTTGTAGTGACAGATGATTCTGTAGTGCGTATTAAACACTGTGAAACAAGTTCATTGTTAGAGAGGACATTTTCCCCTTAGCAGATAGTGAATCAGTTGCTGTTTCTCAAAAGAAATCGAAACTTAAAGTTGATGCTTATCCATTATATTCCCCCAATCAGTCATCCTATCACACTATTAAGATACCTAAAGACAGAAAAGACCCTGCAATTCGTTGTGAATGTTTGCTTACTAGAGAAGAAGAGCATTTTAAAAAGGCGTGTGAATATGATGTCGTTTCTTGTTTTGAAAAATGTAAGTATGGGGTTATGAAAGAAACATTAAGCCATTCAGTTTACTCGTTAACGAGAACTATATGTTGTTTATTAAAATAAAGGACGAGGATGCACTAATATTCCATCTCTTACAGTTAACAAGGGCACTGTAGTTGATAATCTGCAACGTGTAAAACTGGCAATAAATGAAATACCATATTTCTCTATTAATCCTGAAACACAGAAAATATTGGTATGTATTGCAAGATATACTAGCAAGAAAGTAATTGAGAATTATTTAAGTATGGAAACTGCATTAAGTGTTACCTAATGTTGCTGTCAAATGAGGGAATGCAGTTGGTGTGTGATAAGGATCATTTTTCATATTTCACTCGATTTAATCCAGGTGGGCTAAAATGTCCCTTGCCTTTCATGATTACCTCGTATTCGAACAAATATGCACTAGTTCAGGTTTTGATCAGCAGCAGTTATGAACCGTAATTTTTAAAACTAAACATTCCGCGAAATGAAGTCATGACATTAGGAATTCAAATTTGTGAAATCAGTATAATTGATCTGGATAAACAGTGTGATTTTGGTGTGTCTCTGAAAATTATAGCAAAAAAGTGTGTCAAACTGTTAAGTAATATTTTCATTAACAATTACACCAAAATGTTAAATGAGTATAGGATTTCAAAAGAGTTACCCAAAAATTTAAAAAGCAAAATGACAGTAATCATTAACTGGGTGAGAAAGTGAGAAAACGTAAGCAGTACATATTCAGCGAGCAGCTGGGCTTCAATTCATAAAACAAGGTAACTCTAAATAACTATGTAATTTGCATCACTAAATTACCTACATAAATATCCTTTAATAATGCATTCACTGAAATAATATTGAAATTGTTTTAATAATTTGTATGGGCTGAGCCTAAACCTATAATATTAAAATAAGTATGGTCGATTAAACTAACTTATGTTTAGAACATAACCTACTGCTATTTGAGATATGCTGAACAATTCCCATTTCTTTTAAATATATAATCATATTAAAGATTTTGCATAAGTGTCGGTTATGTTTGCCTAAAGATGGTATTTAATTGCATTAAGCTCTATATGTTTGTTAATATTTTAAATTATTTCTCTATTTCCTTTTAATATTATATACATATATTTGGGAAACGAATAACACGTGGACATACACCCTTGCATAAGAATGTTATGTTAACCTGAAACTGATACACAATCAGTCAGAAATATTTGTTTATATTTAACAGTTTGTTCTGTATTTTCTTTGTGTAAATTATATTTTAATATTTATATACATTTATTTATATGTTACTCACAAACTCTTGCAAAAGAGCACAGGTTATGTTAACCAACAACTAATATTTTGTTTTAAAAATATAAATACATTAATTTATTTTTAAACAGATTTTCTGCACTTCCTTTTTAGAAAATGCAATGTTTAACACACACACACACACACACACACACACACACACACGCACACACACATATATATATATATATATACACACATATTTTTTATAGGTAAGGAATAATAAACGCACAAACATACAAAATCTTGCGTAAGAGCCCGCCTAAATTTGGTATTTAATTAGAAACAAGTTTACATATTTGTTTTTTTAAACTGTTTACTGTATTATTCCTTGTAAAATAAGATATTCAATAGTTTTACACATTCAATGATATCTATATAATAACGTAACATACATTTTTAAAATTTTTATTACATAGTATAGAAAGGCTTACATCCAACCTATTTGGCAGCTATCTTTGTTTTCTGTCTTCTAGTGCAGACGGTCTAAGGAGACGGTTAGGACCACAGAGTACAGAATATGATTTTCTACTCCGTGTAATTGCCCCTCAAAGTTACTTCAGAAACTCATAGCTGTTCGATTGCTGAAGATGGAAAAATCAGAATAATTTAATTTTATTCAAATCAATCCTGAAAGTCCACTCTATATGCCCACACAAATTATTTTTTTATAATGTTGCAATTGACGAATCCTCTCATTTCTCCAGTCATCTTTCGAAACTAAAATTTTAATATTAATTTGTTACACCAACGCCATTTTGGTTTTCATTATAGCAAATGCAGCGTACTTGTGGTCGATGAAATTGATGGCAGCAATGGCGTTTTGCGAATGAAGTTTTAGCAGTGAATACTCATCGCTTAATTTCTGAGAATGTTCAGAGACCCAGATCTACAAGTAGAGAGCCCTATTGGATACTTCACAAACGTCAGATCATGGCATCCATCAAGAAAACAACTGAAGCTCGGTGAAAATAGAGTAATAGTTCTGGAGGTGGTGTTGTGTTATATGTAAGGGTTTTTACACCCTCTTGAGAATTAGTAACCATGTCCTCTCCTAGTGCGGGGAAGCGACGAATGGATACTGATGTGATCAAACTGTATCCTTTGTTCTCTTAGGTTGTGTTATGTTGATAATCAACCTTGACGTGGACTATCAGCTGATCAGGTCTCATGGTTGCTGCATGAGAAAGGAATGGCGCTTGTTTCTATAAAGTATAAATAAATATGTGTGGATGTCTACCAATTTTCGCACTAACAATTGTAGAATATCTTAACTAAATTAATGAACCTATTGATTAATCCATAAGCTACAGTTCAGATGAACATGTTTAAGAAAAAGTGTTGTTTTAATAGCATATGCATAATATTTTCACTAAAGTGTAATTACACCAAATGACATTGGACATTAATGTATAATGGGCCTATAATAGTGTTTAATTCCTCAAAATTATAGGAGAGAAATATCGTTCTCCAACGTTTGCATAACCTTTTTCACGAAGCAGAGTGAAATAAACCGTTCATATTGTGGAGTATCGTTTTGCAATTCAGTAGTTCTGGTGTTAGAGTAATAAGATTGTTTTGGATAGTTAGGACTCAAAAAGTAAAAGATGAAATTCAGTACACAGGAATGGCCTGGCATTCTTATATTTGACAGAATTCAAGGTTGCAGTGACTGTAACCTAAAATAGCATTATTGCTCGAAAGCTAAACCCAGGAAACATCGGTAAATTTCTAGCAGCTTGTTTCTGACCGCAAAACAAAAAAAAAAACATTTTGATATCTGAGTTTAGTCAGTCTCTTCTGCATTCTCTTTATAAACGTTATTTGTATGCTTCCTGAAAAACACCACCTAAGAACTTCTTTCATTCCTTATTACAACTTTATGCATGAGTTTTTTTATGTTTATATTTTATTACTATATACATTTTCTCTTTACTCAATTTCTGTTATTCTATACTTCAAAGGTGCTTATAGTTTATATTTATTTGATGCTATGGGGAAAGTATCTAGCCTTTGTTGCTAGCAGCTGGTGTCTATTTACATCATAGGTATCTTCTTTTTTTTTCCCCAATTGTTTTGTAGTTAGTGTAGTTCCTGGAGCATTCAGTGAATTTGCGAAGCAGTCACAGAGACCTACGAATATTGAACCTGTTAATTAAGCCTTTGGCTAATGTTTTGAAATACTTTATCACTTTGTCTGTTGTCCTCAGATGATGTTCTATAGCATGAGCAATCACAAAGTGCATAATCATATACTAGGTTGTCACATGATATTATTCTATGTCTAGCATTTTCATTTTATTATATGAAGTTTTGTCTGCAGGCAGTCATGTTTATCTACATCAGTCATGTTAATTGCAATTAATTTCTAATAATATGCTTTCAATTGTCCTGTGGTCCAGCAAATTATAGCCAGCAGAGATATAAACCATTTTGCCAGCAATTGTTACCTAATAAGAGGGTCATGCTTCCAAGCAGTATGTAATGTGGGTACCACCATAGTTTCACATATCTTTGAAAATGTTTTTGTCCAGTGTTTTATTACATGTGTTTTTTTTTTTTAATTATACCAATTAAGTGTTGAAATTTAATAATCTTATAATCATATGCTTCAGTTTAACAACTCTATTGCCCAGACGATGAATTTAGTAGCTTGTTTTTTAATATTTGCACCTTGTTACTATTTTTTTTTATTCCAGCATTTGTATAGGAATATTTCCACTAATTTCTCCAACTTAAATCATCTCTGTTGTAGGTGATTAAATATGTGCCATGTGATAAGCATCTTGAGATACCAGTACTTTTATCAATGGGTGAAATTTACCAGAAGTGTCTGGAAAAATGTGAGGGAATGTGTACAATTTGTGCATTCTGTATGTGTAATAAAAGGCTTTAAATGTACTGTCTGGTATGACTGATTTTGTTTATTAGTAATATTTGCTATGAATGATTAATGAAAAGCATTTTTTTTTCACGTTAATGTTGGTTGATCAGAACCATTTAAGCCACTTATTTAAGTCTGTTGTGGTGGAAAATAACCACATAAAAGTCCAGGCAAGCACCTTGATGCTGTAGAATTTGTACCTAAGCCCTTCTTTGCAAGTGCAGGAAACTTCAAAAAAAGTACCTTAGCCAGCTGAAGGTGACTATGGCCTGTCTTACATGTATAATTTCAATAAGTAGAACTAATTACAGAGGAAACTTAGAAGAGATTTGTTGAAGATTTTTTTTAATGAAGCTAATGTATCAAGTTTATGCCAGACATATGCATCTTTTTTCCGTTCCTATGAAAATAATTCTAAATAATAACTGAGCATTAAATTTCAAAGCGGGAAACTTCCAGTCCATACATTTACCAATGCAGTTAATATTATTTTCTTCTGCCTCATGTAATACAACATAACCTCCTGTTCTGCTTATAAGTTTCAGCTGATTATACAGTACCTGATTTTCTAAGTTAAAGCTTCAGAAATAAGAGTTATTACTCAAAAGTGATAATATAACTAATAATAACACTGAGGTTCAAATATTTTTTCCCTGATTTCTGTTTAGAAGTTTTCAGCTTTTCAATACTCAGCATAAAGAATAGATAACTTAATAATGACAAGCATAAGAATGGAAAATTGTCAATTATTTTTTAATTAAATCTTCATAAATAAAAGCTTATAATATGCATGCAGTTGTTATTTAAGTAGAGTCAACTTTTTTCTGAAATGATATTAGCAAACTTTTCAAGATATTATTAAATATTCGCACCTTAAAATATGGATGAATATTTTAATTACACTACAAGTAATCATTGTGAAGAACCTTTTTTTAAGTAATAAGTGATGGTTGCAAAGCTGAATGACATACTTATTATTGCTCAGTATTATAAATGATGATGGTTAGCTATATTCCTATTGCACGTGTTTGACTGCTTTGTAAGTTTTATGGCATGTTGAACATCCTTGAGCTTTACTCACCATAGGATCCAAGAACAAGAACGTCTACTACCTTAAACTTCAGTTGCATACTAGTGACCATTTTAGTACCAATTAATACCAATGGCATGTCAGTGACTGACCCCATAGAGTTCATAGTGTTTTTTCAGTAAGGGTACATAAATTATATTTTTTTGTAATCATCATGATTTTAGGATTTTATATGTAAATCACCCAAATGATGCAAAGCTAAGAGTTTATAAAGAAAGTATTTAGAATTTCATATTAAATATTTTTATTCATTTCACAAAAGGCAGCAGATTCTTATTAAAGATACAAAAATCTTCTAAGATATATATCATATATAATTTATTTACTATATCCATGTAATATAATAGTGTACAGTAATTAAACTTACATAAGGAATCATGTAGATGAAAACAATTGGTCAGATTCACACTGCAAATAAATTCTATTGGAAATTAATTCTTCTTTTTCTGTAGGAGCATGAAATGCCTTCTTGTGGTTTCAGTTTTTGCTTCTTGCATAAATAGCAGTGATCATTCTTTGGAATATTTTAACTGCATAATGATTACTTTTCCTTGCAGCTCTATAAGCATAATTCCCTGCTCACTTCACCTTGATCTTAATTGCAATTATACCCAAAGATACCTAAAGAATTTGTATACTTGTATGTAGACTAACAGAATTTTTACCTCATCACTGTGTACGTATGATGCAAATTTCTCAAGTCAGTTCCTTCAAATAATCTTTCCTTCCTGAATCCCTCTTGTGTACTGTTTTGCCTACTGGTCATTAGTTTAATTAATTATATACTGCAATATCAGTTATGTTGAACAGAACTGCCAATGGACATTGCCGAATTCCTTGATGACTAGAGTTTGCTCTTACAGTTATCAAGAGCAGCATTCCAAAAGTAGACAGTGTGAATAATATGGCAATAAAAATCATAAAAATGAAAAACAAATTTCCCAGTGATAAGAGATATTATGAAAAATCTTTGGGATTACTAGCTGACCCCTCCCCCCACCAAATTGGTATGCAACTATTAACTATTAATTAACTGAATAATAAAATTTATTTACTCTTTAACATTGCTTTTTGTTTAAATTATTCAAAACTTTTACATTGATTAATCTGCTTTCCTGTGCAGTGGAATGTAAATTAATCCCACGAACATAATATTCTACTTTTAGTCTTAAGAGTTGCAGTTGTCTAATTTTTCAAGGACATTGGGTATGAATTAATAAAGTTATTTGATTTTGGGGTAGCAAACTTAAAAATACTTACATATTGTATTGCTTGCAGTTGTCTGATTTTTCAAGGACATTGGTACGAATTAATAAAGTTATTTCATTTTGGGGTAGCAAACTTAAAAATACTTACATATTGTATTGGGTATACACAAAACCAAAATAAGCCAGTTTATACCAAACTGTGGAGAGATGCATTAGTATAAATATCAAAGATAAACATTAATCTGCATTACCACAATCTTAAATAGCATCACAGAGTTAAAATGGAAATTTCCAGGATTTTGGAAAATTTTGGCAGTTCCAAAAATGCTTGATAAACCCAGATGTCAACCTTCACCCTATTGAATGTTCCATTTTGCCTTTCATTTTTTAATTCTCTGTTAGTGGAGAATCAGAACATGATACAGGCAAAAGCCTGTGAAACATGTTCTGTATAAATCAATGGTAATGCAGCATGAGTATTAAATTGCCTCATTCACTATTTAAGAATATTCAGCAGAGTTACTTAAAAATATTCTGTAGGATGTGAGGAATTACTAATCACAGTTTCAAAATCCTATGGAAGTTGTATTATATTTTTTGAGGAAAATCTAATAGTGCTACCATCTTTGAGAATGAAGCTTACAAATCCATTTATTTGTTAACATTTCACAACTCTGCCCACTGTTTCATGAACTTCAAAGGCATGTAAAAGCTCCTTCAGTCTCTCACAAATGTTATATATCTGCTTGACATTTCAGGTATACATCTAATTACTGTCATTTAATAGCTGCATCTTTTCACTTGCATGGCCTATCTCATTCCAACAAGTTTTAGCAGTAAGGACACAGGCATGTACTATATTTGCATTAATCTGCTGCTTAACTTTAAAAATAAATATTGTAAATGCTTGTCATACTCTTCAGCCTCAAAACCATCTTATTTGAGAAATATGGCTTTCTTTTTGACACTCAAGAGAGCCATTTTATTGCTATGCTGTGCTAAAATAGCAAAGTCTATCCATCATGAGTTTAGAAAGCACATGGTGGAAATAATTTTGATTGGCTGACTAGTGTGTTTACTTTCAAACTAACTTGCAAAGCATTGCCACTTATTAAATGAATGTATTGTGTTATATGTGTGCTTTTCATTTAATTTTTATTATTTACAGTATGAAGAGACTGGTTTATTATATATAAAATATGTTTGTTACAATTTCTGCCAAGAATGAATATTGTTTTAATGAAAGAGATTTAAAGCACATACACAACAAATGATGAAATGTTAAAAATAAGGCAGGATTGTAACCTATGTTTGTTGATGTTTTGTACAAAGACATGATGTTTCTACTGCAAGATTTGAGGTATTACATGGTACATGCATTGACATTTGTTAACTGCTAGCTTACTTTGCTGTCAGTACTAAGAACTTCAAAGGCTCAATCAATTGTATGAGGAACTTATTGCTCTATATTGCATTTTTGTGAGTTGAATAAGAAAGTGAAATATTTTAAGGCAGAATATTGGAAATATGTAGATATATTATGGCAGTTAACATTCTTGTTTTGCAAGGGAGGATTCAAGGACATTTTTAAAGGAAGAAACGTTTCAGGAATATAATTGTACCTGACTGAAAAGATTATTGGTAACTTGCTCTCCCCCCCCCTTGTGCTGGACTGAGCAGTAAATCTCCTCCTCTTGCTTTGAAAAATACATGTTACGTGAAGTCCATATCGGAATCCGTTTATGCTGCTGCTGATTGCATCTTCTCTAAAAATCAAGCTGTCCATCATTCAGCTCAAATTTTTCTCCATATACCTTTTCAATTTTAAACATGTTCACAGCACTTTGACTACTTTTGTGCAGTGTAGTTGTCAAAAAGTTCCATTGCCTTCATTTTCTTCTGTTCTAATGAATTTCCAGAAATAGGATTTTAATGGTATCTTTGATCTATGCCCAAGCTAATAACAATAGGATAAAGGTCTGCATAATATGGTGGGAATGGCAAAGGGAAGATATTATTGTCACAAAGAATTTTTTCTATAATATAGGATTTTTCTGTGTGGATATGTTTGACTAGGAGGAGTAGTACAGCTTTCCACATAATAGATTCAAAGTGAAAATCTTAAACATTATTATTAAGCCACTAAAATATTTGCAATTTTAGATGTACTGAAGTTATTTATAGTTAAGCTGAACACCATGATACTGGAGTTATCCATGATCAAAACTGTTTTGGAAGATATGTTTGGAATCTGATGACAAAGGCATTTAATAAAACAAAGTTCATGTCATTGTGATAGTAACCTATTTTGATGGGATTTACAAATAAGTAATCCATTTTTAATAAAACCAATTTCATCTCCTGCATGACCATTAATTAACTGAGGACCTTTACTAATATGTGCCAAAACACCCAGTTCTTCTGGAGATTGCAATTTTGTAATATTTCTTATATTGTGTGTTGTGCTCACTTTTATCTCTTGATTGATTAAATCTTAACCAATCTAGGTGTTTGACAAGGGCATTTATTACTCACTTTATTTTTATATATATACATTGATGACTTAGTTATGAGGTGGAAAAATGAAATACAGTCTGGGATTAAAATAAAACTAAACACCTCTTTAAAGACTAACTATATGTTGATAATCAAATAGTTATGCAAGAAACAGAAAATAATGTACAAAGAGCAATATATAGATTAAGCAAAATGCAATACTTTACAATTTAACTATATCTACAAAGATAATGGCTTTTAAAGGGAAGAATCCTATTAGATTGAAGATACTAATAAATGAAAAAATATTGGAACAGGAATCCCAATTCAGTTATTTAAGATGTGATATTAGTTTTAAACATGACAAAGACATTGAAATGAAAGTTGACAAATTGTAAACCTTTTTTGGAACAATTGGAAAAACTTTTGGAAGGAAAAACTAGAAGATGGACACAAATGAAATTTTATAAAGTTATGGTTGCATGTAATCTTATACATGGTTCTGAATCGTGGACAGTGACAAAAAGAGAATTATTTCTTCTATTTTACATAAAGATATAATATTTTTAACATATAAATATAACCAATTTCATGCAATTTTCACAAGCAAATAAACATATTAAAATGAAATTAAACAATTTACATTTCCATATTCTCAATACATGTAAACTAACAGTATTAAAACATTTAAATTTTCCACTATATCAACCTAAATTTATGGAGTTGCATTCCTTCTGTACCCCATTATAATTAACACCAGTTTGAGTACAGTAGGGGTGTATATTCACTCTTAAATAGTGCCATTGTCAACATTTTTGTTCCAATTTGTCTTGCTCACCTTCCATATCATTTGTCTCACCATTCTAGTGAATTTTCCAAGTTTTTTATATATATATATATATATATATATTTATATATATATTTTCATCGGATTTTAGATGTATATGCAAGAGAATGCACTAGAGTTGATAAAATGAGAAATGAAATATCAGATTTGAATGTATTTTCAATTAATGATAGGATAGATGAAAACAAAATGAAATGTAAAATTCATATTGAAATGATGACAGAGAATAAATTGCCAAAGAAGATAATGAATTATAAATCAAATGGGAGGAGAGATTTGAGTATACCCTGTAAAAGGTGGCTTGGGAATAATAGACCAGAACAGATGAAATCACCTGATCCTTGAAAGCAAAAGATTGATTAAATATATTCAAAATGTAATATATAAGGTTAATATATTTAATATGTAATATATTTAAAGTATTCAGTAAGAATATCAATTTAAACAAAGATATGAGTGTGAACATGTTAGGATTTTTAGTTTTTATATCATATTATTATCACATTTTCACAGTTTTCAGGTCAAACATGGTTGCATATTTCTAACATTTTACGTCATAAACCCCGGTGTTACTTATATGCATTGCATATTATCATGTAACATTAAAGTTTAGCAACATAATTTATGTCTAGGATTTTTTTAAACTCTTTAAAGCTGAATATACAGAAAAGGAAACTGTATAGCTGCTATCATCTTCTAGATCCTTCATTGGCTATAATGAATCACTGAGTTATTTCAAGTGATTATCTATTTCAGAAATTATATCATTTTTCTTAATTAAAAGAGCAAGAAGCTGTTGGAACTGAAGAAGTGGGTGTTGAAACTGTTGATGGACATGGTGTTAAATTAAGAATAATATTTGCAATGGATCTGTAGTGAAGTATGGAAAAGTGTCATGAAAATCGTCAGTATGTATGTTTAAATCATTATCCTGTTTAATTTCTTCCTCCTGGGATCCTTCATTTAAGTTAGATATGGTTCTATTACATTTATTACATTATGAATGCATGTATAAACATAATTTATCATTTTCTCAGTTCTATAAACTGATATCTAATTACTTGCTTTCTATGGTGAACAATAAGATAGCAAGAACAACACAGCCTCCATCAAATGCCATTCTGGCTTACATTTTTTCCAGAACCACTAAGTTGCAGCAATTTTAAGTTCTCAAGTGAATCTGTCTCTTAATGACAACCAGCTCACCCGACATTCTTCTCTTGCCGAGCCCACAACAATAAATCATTATATATATATATATATATATATATATATATATATATATAAAAATTAAATAGAAGTAATAAAAGAGCTTCTTCATAGACAAAATTTCAACTCTTTCATGTCCAAATAATACTTAGATCCCTACCAGATGGCAATAGGCTTACAACCTGTCAACTCGCCCTATGTAAGAAAGTAAGCATAAATTCTCCTTGATAATTAAAACCTCCCACATAGTAGGCACGCATGTACTCAAGACGGAATGATGGGTACCAAGTCAAGTAGAGGTAGTTTTAATAAATGTTATAATACAGAGACTGTTCAAATAATTTAAATTAATGTTGAAATTATAATCTAAGAGGATATAATAAAGCCTCCAATGTTTTTTTTTTTATCATTATATGCGTTATTCCTAGTTTATTTGATTAACAAGGGATTAAAAAAAAAAGAAAAAGAAAGCTGAGGTTTACATTGTAAAATTGTATTTCCACACAACTTATTTTTTCCATTGTTTTTGTAATCATTGTGATGTTTGTTGTAAATATATTTGTGCCATCATGCATACTCAAAGAGCAAGTAGTCTCATATTTGTATTAAGAAATATCAATATATGCTTCTTGGCTTCAAGAACAATTAGCTGAAAACAAATGAAATGCAGAATTCTTTTTTCTATTGTTTGCATTTATGAAAGTTTGACCTTGCCAAAGTCCAGCCAATATCATGTGGCATGCTCTGCAAATGTTTGTTGATCATAATTAAATATAGGAACTTGTATAGTGCAGGACATACCTTAATGACCTTGTCCAATCTCACCAACTTCCAAGTGTCTAGTGTTATCACTTCCATATAATTAGTAACCATTACCATGACACCTTGTGATTTTCCAATGTTATTTCCTGAGCAAACTCTTATGCATCTCATTCCTCATGCATAGAACATCAGCATAACAAATAAACAGCTGGATAGCTGTAATCTTATTTCCAAGAAATAAAATGCTATCAAGGATGGTTCCTTACTTTATTTGATAAACATGAACACAATGCAATGCCAACAAACTTTAACTGTAATTCTGCCATAATGGGCGAGTATGCAGGAAATTCTGTGTGGCAATAAATTCAAGAGTCAATAGCAACAAAGGGAAGGGGCATAGCAAAAACATAGATTAATAATTTTGCAATAAAGTTATGATGGGCAGATTTTATGAACCAAACACATAATTTCATTCTGCTGCTGATTTCAAGCTGTGGTGTTCAGTAATGTAATTGATGTGCATTGTACCACTCATCATTGATTTTGTATTTGTTGTAAAGAATGGGGACTAAAGGTAATATAGTAATGCTCATTTTTTATTGAAAATTGTTTCACAAATGCTGATATCCTAATTAAAACTTATTCTAAAATGATTCTAAAGCAGCTGCCAGACAAAATAATTGCAAACAGTAGTGATATATATAATAGATGTGAACTATTGATAACACGTTTAAGCAAAACTAATTTTATAATTAGAACTGCTGAATTTTCCTTCTAACTATATATATAAAATTTAATTTTTCTGCATATTGTACAAAGGATGCATGCCCTGTCATCAAACAAAATAAAAATGATAGTGGTGATTGCACAGATCATCAATATTCAGACTTTTCTAAGTATCTTTCCAGTTTCTTTTCATTAGAACTTAATGGTGAAAAAAGAGTGCTTTAGTAAGCTCCCCTTTTTTTCTTCTAAAATTAAAGATGATGTTTATTGAGTTCTGTGTAGACTTTGCAGTAAGATTTTGCTTTGATAGAATGACTAAAAAATGCCGGTGAATACACAAAAATGGAAATGTCTGCCGAATATTAACAAACTCGAGGTTGATAAGGCAACAAAATGGGCAAACCATTGACAGTGTATTAGTTGACAAATGGAAGAGGAAATACTTCACTGAAGAACAGTTCTAAAAAATGCAATAGCAACACTTAATGTTACTAATCACTAATAATAACAATTGTGAAGTACTGAGAAAAAATGCAGGTTATGTGTCACCATGAGGTGGAAATTATGTCATGATGCTGGAACTAATCACAGAATTTGATCCATTTCTTGCCAAGCTTATCAGAAATTATGGGAAAAGAGGAAGCAGCTCTGCTTTCTTCCTTTTCATTGACTATCTGTACTGCAAAGTATTTGTTTGCAGTGTGTGTCATGCCAATAACCGGCAAGTGCAATAAAAATGTTCATGAGCTCTATATATATGAAGAGCTTATACCAGCAATAGTTGCGAAAGTAATGGAATCATTTATGAAGCAAAGCAGTTGTTAATTTGGTTAATTTATGGATGCTCTTTAACATCTCAGTTCATCAGCATCGTATTGAATTCAGGGTGTGAAATGGCAAATAAATTTTGCTCAGAAGCCTTTTCTTTCAGGTTTGAGGCTCTTTTTTGTGCTGTAAATCTATGACATGGGACCCATGGCTTTACTTCCCTTCCGAAGAAAGCCATATTTGGGATTTTTACACCCAAAAAATCCATCGACCCGGACGAGGATTGAATTTGCAATCTTGAGTTTACAAGGCAAATATGGCTACCACTAGACCACTAGGAAGAGGCAAAGCAGGAATGTTGTTGCTTGATAGTTACTGATTTCATTATATGCCTGGCTCATATTAGAACTCTCTCATTGTGAGATCATCATCAAAAAGTAGAATATCTGTTTATAGTCTACTAGAAATTCCCTCCAAATGATAGTGACAAAGGAGAAACCCTTGAAAATGTCAATCTAAAGATTTAACAGAAAAGGACCAACATGACTGGTCTTCCAACCAACAACTAAATTGTAAGGTTATATATGTGCAATTTGGTACATTCACCAAACATTATTGATTTTTGTGCCTGTGAGTGCTGGCTACATTCTGTGATCTTTTAAAGCCTTTCTCAACATTTACTAGTAGACAGAAATTGTCACACTTTTTCCACAGCTTATAAGTCTCTCTGAAACAATTGGATTTGTAAGACCTGACATCCATTTCAGCTGTATACTTAGTGCTTTTATGGGAAAATATTACAGAAATATTTAACTGACGAGCACAAAATGTGCAAACCAATTGACATTGGATTAAATAGGTTTGAACATATATACAACTCTTTGTTATGGTGATTGTTCTTTAAGTATCATTTTATTTTTGCACACATTTCCATTTAGCTCAATATTATTTCAAGTGTTTTTACTTCTTAAGAAAAATAGCTTTTGCCAGACTCACCAGAATAATCATCCTGACTTCAATTAAATCAGAATTCAATGAAAATCTCATTCAGCCTGCCATTTTTTCAAATTTGGAAGCAGATAAAAGTTCAAAGAAGCCAAAATTGATGTATATAAAGCATGTGGAGGCAACTAGAGTTTTTATTCATGCAATTTTGCCAATTTAGTTTCAAATGTTACGTGCATTACGCTGCTAAAAATGAGTTTTGCCTTTGGTAAATGTGTATGTTCAAACTTAATTTTGAACTTTTACTTGATGAAATACTTTTTCTGATTCTCTTTTACCTTTTAAGGGTTGTAGTGGATCCAAGTTTCATCAGTAGATATGAAGCAATACAAAAATTTTTCTAGGCTATGTTTGGACAGTTGTAAACAGTGCTTTGAAACACTATGTTCAATTTTTTGAATTGTCCACTATTAACAAATGCAGCAGCTAGCCTGCAGGTGACTTTTCAAAACAATTTAATTGATTTTTTTCAATCATATGTGGAGTTGTAACCTCATTTGCATATCCATTTCATAAAATATGCAAAAGATTATGTTTAAATTCAACATAGAAATTTATCATTGTTCATTCAGTCACCATAAATTGAATCTAAGTTGATATTTAATGCTCTCAATTGTGATTAGAAATCACAAGTTGCTTATTTCAAAAACCTCTCAGAAAAAACTAGTCATTTGCATATCCATTTCATAAAATATGCAAAAGATTATGTTTAAATTTATCATTATCATTGATCATTCAGTCACCATAAATAGAATCTAAGAATCTAAGTTGATATTTAATGCTCTCAATTGCGATTAAAAATCACAAGTTGCTTATTTCAAAAACCTCTTAGAAAAAACTAGTCAGTGAATTTATTTGAAAATTATGATATAGAACCTTTAATCATGCAGCTATTTGATTCTAGTGGTATCATCTTGCAAGGCAAAGTAGCTAATGAACAGCCTCGTACCTGGAATTCTTCAATGATATGAATGAATGTGAAGGCAAAGGATGTATATAAAACATATGTTGTAAGAAAAAGGAAACAGATTTTGTTCAAAGAGGAAATCACTGTTTTGTAAGTTAAATTTTATGATGGTAATTTCATGATGAATAAAATGAGGTCTAAAATAACATTCCCCAACTAAAGAAAATCTAAAAATTTACACTATATATGGCAATAAAATATACTATTGTTTATTATACTAAAACAATTTATATAAATTTTAGTGGCATTAGGAATAGAAAAATATTGATTAATTTTAATAGAAAGGGCTTAAAATGTGCTATGTCATTTTATACAACTTACTAAAATAAAATGACACACCAATCAATATTTGTATAAATCATAAATAAAGTTCTTGGCTATCTTAGAGAGGCTTGCACACTTACATGACCATTTACCATATTCTTTGCATTTTACCCATGACTATCTTGGTTTGGAAAGGCGTTATAGTACATGCAAACAGAATCATCCATATCTTTTTTGAATTCATAATCTTTGCCCGAAAATTTATTTTGACTTCCTTTGCCTTTAGTGTATAAATATGTAGAATGGACATTAAAACATGGGAGCTGCTGTGATTTCTTTTCCCTCCACGAGATCAAGATGGTGATGAAATATGACAGGTGTGAGATGAAGTATCTTGTTGAAAGTGTAGCTGAAGACATGGTGCTTCCTCCAGAAACAGTTGAGCTTCTTTTTTTCTTGATGAATTTGAAATTTCAGATTCTTTCTCTGGCTTGTCTTTAGGAGTTGTAGGCCTGAATAAATCTTCAGGGAAAACAACTAGACTTAGTGGGCATATGCTTGTTGATGAAAATATTCTTAGAACACTGCTAATTTTTTAAGTATTTTTGTAGCCTTCTGCAAACAAATTGGCTTATTGAAATTGTTCACATTGCTTACTGGATAATTAAATCATTTGGTTACAACATGATTGCAGTTAAGTTTTCAAAGTTACAAAGAAAGAAACATCCAGTGATTGAGGCCAATTAAGGGGCAAAAGACAACATGATAATGACACGATGGCATAGGTTATGATTTATGTTTATATGTGGAATGCCCATGCAAGATTATGACTTTGTTTTGTTGACTTACATTTGCATATTCTTGAAAATACTTAGATAAAAGATAAAATGAATCCTCCAATCATCCACCCTGATTCAGTAACAAGTCCTTGGAGCTCCATCAAGCAGCTCATTCTTCCATTTCTTTCTTGCATTTATTAGAGATGAAAGTATGAATGCTCCTGTTGAACATGTACAGCATATCCCATTAATGTGCTGTACTGTCTCTACACTTTTTAGGAATTAAACTCGCTTCTTATTGCATATATTTTCTTCACGGGTGATAAGCTCGTTTCATTTATGTTCCAAATTGTTGTTGGTAGGATGCTATTATCATCTATAAGTTATTACAATGTCTCGAAAAAATATCACTTGTTTGTTTATTAAAAGGTTGTATTTGACCTGCAGATGTTGCTACAGCTCTAATAAAATTGTCTTGATTGTGAAGCCTAAAAATCTTAGCCAATACCGTTCTGCCGTTTATTTTACCTATTGAACCTTCTGAAAATTATTACTTTTGGCTATTTCAAAACCAAACTTCTGCTTTTGTCACAGGATAACCCAAACAAACATAACTCCATACTTTTAGTGTAGCTTATCAGTTCTTTTTCTAATTCAAAAGGGAATATTATTGCAAAGCAGCCTAACTCTTTTTCCTATACTAACAACATGTTTATTTCCCCTCTTGCTCTCAGAAAAAGCGTAGTTTGAGAAATACTGAAGAAATTATAGGATTTCAGCTGCTATATTTTCTTTTTATTCATGACAACTAAGGCTTGTTGCATCAGAACTCACTCCATGACTGCTGCCATTGTTTCCTATAATACTTGCAATGGCAATCAAAACATAAATTGATTATTGCATTATCAGGCTTAACAAGTTCCCAACATCATACTTACATTTACCTAGATAAAACAACACAGTGTGTAATTTTATCCATGCATTTGGTATGTTTTTTCACTTTTAATAGATAGCATTGAAAATAAGGATTATAATCTAACCCAAAGCAGAACAATTATTTAGTTGTTTTTTGGTATTAACAATTAAAACCTCATATTTGTAGTCTTCAACATGACATTGTTAATAAAAACCTAATATTGTATAAAAGTGTATAACATAACTTAGCATCATATTGGTTTTCTTAGCATTGCACTTGCCTTCTAAACCCAGGATCGCGGGTTCAATCCCAGCCAGGATCAATGGATATTTTATGGTGTAAAAATCAAATAGAAGTAAAGCTGTGGGTCTGGTGTCTTAGATTTATGGAATGCAAAAGAACCTCAAGCCTGAAAGAAGAGGCCTCTGAGCAAAATTTATTGACTATTTCACATCCTGAATTGAATGGGATGCTGATGACCTGCAATGTTGAGGAGTGTCCGTAAATAAAATAAATCAACAATCTCAGCATTGCTTCTGCTTTGCTAATGATACCTTCATATTAAAATACATTGAAGCAATTTGCACCATTGCATAGAATTTGAGATGTGGTAAACAAGTAGCCCTGTTTCCATCATACTGGGTGTTAGTTCTGGTGTTTTAGGCAAAAGATAAAAATAGTTCTGCAAGTAAAATTGGTTCCCATTATATTTGTTGAAGCTTCCTTTCATTATTAAACAGTTCATAGTTTATGTTATTTCACCAAAATATAAAAGTATTAAGAAGGAAAGTAGATGAATTTGTTATATATACACACATACAGAACATTAATTTTGATATTACATAAATGTGCCTAACCGAACACCATATGACAGTAATAGATCTAAAATGTGTAATGATTATACATGGTGGTCTAGTTTTTGCAGGAGTATTTTAAACTGTGAAGGTGTGAGTATTTTAATTAGATATAAATAAAATACAGTAGCATAGACGTGTAAAGAGCAAGATTTTAAGTGTTGTGCAGTGAAGCTGGATACCAATAGGAATAACTTTATATCTTTTAATACATAGATCTCCATTGTGATAATATCTTCATTATCTTATATCTTCATTGGTGAATTAGAGAAAACAGTTTCATCTCTTTATTATACCAATGTTAACCTAATGGTTTTTGGTATTTTTAATGTGAACACTTTATATGACAGTAAATCGAAAATTAGGCTCGCCTCTCTATTAGGCACTTAAAATTTGGAATTTATAATTGTTTTTCCTTCCAGAATAGCATGGACTTTGATAAAATGTTTTATAGATAAGAACAATTTCAAATTATTCAATATTTCCACATGATAGTGGCCTCTCAGATCATGATAAGAGTACCCAAATGCTAAATGGCAACTCAAATTATTTAAGAAACCAAACTATTGTGTTAAAAATATAATGAGCTAATAAAGTAAAATAAAACAAAACCCCTTTATAAAACTTAAACTGTTCATTGTTTACATTATGGTACCAAAATTTAAGGGAATTAAGAAAAAAAGATGAATTAAATATACATATACAAAATATTAATTATATCACAGTAATGTATTTAATGGAACATGGTAGCAGACCTGAAATGTGTAAAATTAAATAATTATACATTGTGCTCTGGATTTTGTAGGAGTGTTTTAAATTATGGAAGTGTAAATTAAATATTTTGATTAAAAATAAAATTAAATACAGTAGCATAAGTGTTTACCCATATGGTAAACAGTGAGATTTGGAGTACTGTGTAGTGAAGCTGGATATAAATGAAGATACTTTTATTATCTTAGAATATTCAGATTTCCTTCTTCAATCATTTAGAAAAAACAGTATCACCTCTCTGTAATGCTACGTTTACTTAATTTTGTCGTGATTTTACAGTGAACACCATAAATGACAATGAATTAAAAGTTAGGCTTACTATTCGACAAGGAGCTTGAAATATGGAATATAATTGACTTTAGAACCAGAGTCTGCATAGACTGTGCAATATAGATACATTTAGATACATTTTTGTCGATAAAACAAAAATTCAAATTCAATATTTCCATTTGTCATTAGCATCTCAGATCATCATGCTCAAATGTGTAGTACCCAGAGCTGTCATAAATGGCAAATAAATTAAGAAATAGGCCTCTAATGCAATTATATCATTAAATAATGAAATAAGACCTAGGGAACGAAAATTGACTTTCTGTGTATTCTAGCAAATGACAAGTTTAATACATTTTTAAATACTGTGTTATTTTTGTTTGAGACCAGCATTCCTGAGGAAAATGCAACTAAATCTCCAAACACTAAGAATAAAGCTTGGTGTACTTTGGCTGTTAGAAAATTATAAACGTAAACATACTTGCTACATCGTGTTAGCAACAACCCAGATTTAAAAAGTATTAAGAGGGGGGTTCGGAAACTAACCGCCGTTGTTCCGTTTTTTTTTTTTTTTTTTTTCCCGATTTGTTTATTTGATGACGCTGTTTAATATCACAGGTCATCAGCGTCCCATTCTATTCAGGGCGTGAAACAGCAATTTTGCTCAGAGGCCTCTTCTTTCAGGCTTGAGGTTCTTTTTCGTGCCGTAAATGTACGACACGGGACCCACGGCTTTACTTCCCTTCCGAAGGAAGCAAGGAAGCCATACTTAGGATTTTTACGCCCGAAAAAATGCATCGATCCCGCGATATTGGGTTTAGGAGGCAAGTATGATTACCACTACACCACCAGGACCGACCCATTGCTCTGTAGCGAAAGTAGTAGTGGATGCGTTTGCACATTATAATCGCATAAAATGAATGCTGCAATAGAACTTTCAGCAAAATGTGAGGTGCGTGGTGTGATAAAATTTCTTTGAGCAAAAGTCTGTCAACAGCATTGTAAATTCTACTGCCACGGGTGGCAGAAGACGTTCAGTCACCGACTCGTGCACGGGATGTCTGGAGTTGGATTCCCACAAGGATCGTCCTCCCTGACATGTTTTTTTTTCTCCAGCAGATTTTCCTCAGTCCTCATTAATGGCAAATGCCGGAAGGTACCCTAAACATAGGCCTTGAACGCTTCCTTAAAAAAATCCTTTCGCAGTTTATCATTTCATCTCATGTATCATCAGTGTCCACTGCCTGTGATGCCTCAGTAGTTAAAACAGGCGTCAAACACAATTTAAAAAAAAAAATCGTGAATTGTATACAGTATACGGCCCAAACATAATTATTGAAGGGGTTGTGCCTCAATGGATCCGATTTTTTAAAAAATGGAAGAACAAACATTCATGATGAACCGAGGAGTGGTAGGCCTTCTGTAGTTAGTGATGATCTTTCCAAGAAAATAGACGGAAAAGCTCGTTAGAACCTCGATTCTAACTTTCTCGAAACTTTCTAGACTATTTCCACAAATTTCTTGGACTGTTATGGACGAGGTTGTCACCAAAACAATAAGCTATCGGAAATTCTGTGCTCTGCCAGTACCGAAAATTTTAACGAGACCAGCAACCAAACGAATGGGCTCTCCCTTAGAAGTTCTTCCACGATACATAAAAAAGGAGGGAATATTTTGAACAGAATTGTAACTGCCGACCATACTAGGTTGGCGTATGTAAACGCTGAGATAAAACAACAGTCTATGGCATGGAGTCATGCCGGTTATTCAAACAAGCCGAAGAAAGCCCGTCAAAGTTTGTCGGCGAGGAAGTTTATGGCTAAATATTTTAGGATGCTATGGAAATCTGCTTGTCGAATTCAGTGAACGTGGTACGACAATCACTTCTAAAGTTTACTTTGATACTTTGAAAAAATTGAGAATAGCCACCCAGAACAAACGTCGTAGTCTACTGACATCTGGCGTTGTGCTCTTCCATGACAACGCTCGCGCTCGCAGTGCTCGGCGAACACAAAACCTTTTGAAGCAGTTCAAGTGTGACTCTTTAGATCATCCCACGTACAGTCTCGACTTGACTCCATCCGATTTCCATTTGTTAACTCAAATGAAGAAGTGGCTTGGGGCCCAGCACTTCGATGATGAAGATGATGATGAAGAAGAGCTTTTTAAATGCATTCCCAGAAATTCAATGCAAATTTAAAATTAATCTGAGAACAATCATTCATTCTTAGGGGATATTTTCAGAAAAAATGAATTAAGGTATAATTGAGCCTATATCCAAAAATAATGAAATATTTATGTCCTCAAGTGACAAATTTATTTCCAATTTAAACATTTTCAAAGTGTGTGGAGGAAGGAATTCCATGGTATTGACAAGCTATCATTAAATTGGTTCACTTCATATCTAATAAAAAGAGTCCAATGAACCAGTAGTTCCCAACCTTTATTTTTACTGGGGACACACTTTTCTGAATGCCCAAGATATTTCAAGACATTTATATTTATTATTAATAATAATATAACTTCTATGTGGTGTCGAACATCCAGTGTTTTAGATAGGTTAGTGTTAACACTCGGTCAAACATTCTAAAAAAACAAGTGGTAACTTGAGTGGCATTAAAACAAAACAAATTTATGTATAAAAAAAAGTCCAACCTTTCTATGCTGAACGTCCAATAAAAGATTTTTATTATCATTTTTTAAAACTTATATATTTAAATTAATTTGCAGTCTGCACTTGATGGGTTGCACAGAGCTTCTGTATATGTGACCTTATGGTTAGCAGGCCATCATCTCCAAGATGCAGCAATCTGTTCCTTTGTTTAGATTTCACTATTTTAATGATAGAAAATATGATTTGCATAAGTATGAAGTTGAAAACACCAGCAAAATGTTTATGGCCCTCTTAGCATTTGTGAGATACTGGCTTTGCACATAAATCTAAAAAGACTGCACTGAATTCTCTAGAAATTTTGTTTTCATGGTAGAATAGCATGACAAATCTAGCAAATCATTTTTCTTGTTGACAGGTTTTTGACATTTTGAATGTTGATCTTACCAAAAGTAACAAAAGGAAAAATTACTCATTCTAATTTGAAACAGACAAGCTAGGGAAGTACTTTGTTACTGGAATTTGTAACCCTTTTAGGTGTTCTACTATTAACTCCTTCAGGCATTTTTTTTCCTCATTTTCAGGAAGTTAATTTTCAAAACTGTTAACTAAAGGAAAGGGAAATAATTTCTCTGCTATAGCTGAAAACTCCCAAAACTTCAGTTTCTTGTAAAATCCTTAAATTGTGTTTGTGACTGAAATAATAGTTTCTGTTTTATGTTGCATTGCTTGCATTTAAAGAGTTCAGTCTCAAAAATTTCAGCAAGATATTCTTGTTTGGCACACAAAAAATTTTATTCCAAAAGTTTAACATATTTTGGCCTTTTGTCCCCCCCCAAAAATTAATAATAATAATAATAATAATTAATAATAGTCATGAAGCTCTTTTAATAGTCATACTTATCATAGATTCTAAAAGATCCCCTTCAACAGTTCTCATAATTATTGCCTGCCTGTGTCAGAAAAAATGAGTTGTTGTTTTAATCAGGTTTAATACTCTGACAAAACTTATAAATGCTTTGATTTTCCCTGTTAATGACTCTCCTCTGTCTGTGCAAAGAGAGAAGTAATTTTCCCATGAAATATTGTTCACAAAATAGTTAACACAATCTTAAATATCTTTGTCTGTAGTTGTAGTAGTTTTAAGTTCTTGGCAAAATAAAAATGTTTCAATAATATCTAAATTACATTTGAACTTAATGAATGCAATTAAATGGCATTGATCACTTGTTTCATGGATTTCATCCAACTGTATAGCAAACATATCCCCCAATAATTTACTATTCATATATATTTAATGTCATGATATATTTCTTTTATTCTGCAAATAACATTGTAACCCGAAAACAGAATTTTGGATATTTCTTCTTTCACAGCATCACTAAACATAATTTCTATTCTCTCCCCTGCCCAGTTGATAATATTAGTTCATCGTCAATATTATGAGGTTTTTTTATCAGAAACAAATGTGATTTACTTACGCACTAGAGAATTTTTCCTGTGACTTCAAAAGATGTTCAAAATATTCTCTTGGTAAAACTACATGGACCACCTTCTTGGTTTAGTGGTTAGCATTGCTGACTGCTGCTTTGAAGACCCAAGTGCCATTCCTGGCACCTACTTATGAACCATCGACTGATTTGACAAAACATTTCCGCACATAAGACACACAGAATTTTGTTTATATTCATCTCCACACCACTTAAAATCATATTGCAATATTCATCACTATATTTTTACCAAATGCAGTATGTTTTTGTAAACCCTGAAGGGAATTTTCACTCACATTATTTGAATTAGCACTGCTCTCATCTAACCCAAAATTTGATTCCGATTGTCTTTTTCGAATGGAAAACTTTTTTGTGATAAAATCTAAATAAAACACTTTTGATAAAATGGTCACACTATCACCATTCTGAAACAGACCAATATGCTGTGACAAGTCTAATCTCTGTTTATTACTAAGTGGGAAGAGAGTAAATGAATTATGATGCATTGTTGCAGGTGTTCACCTTCATTCAAATTATCGCCAGACAGAAAATTTAAACTGAACTCTGTTGCAAGTGTTACCATTTCATTGGTAAAAATCTGTCTGAAAATAAAATGTACCTTACGAAAAAAGACTTTGTTGTAAATAAAAAAATAACATCCTAAAGAGACTTTCTGGTTGGCATTAAATTATTTTTAAATTCCAAAATTTTGCAACACACTCCATGGATGTGTGCGACTTACCAATGTGTCCCAGCATTGGTAGGAAACCACTTCAATAAACTATCATCATGGTTTTAAATTAATTACTGGAATTATTAAATTTGGTCTTCCACAAGACTCAATACTGGACTCTCATTCTCTTCCTAATATTTATCAGTGATTCACCTTGTAGCCTAAGTAATGAATCTATGATGGTACTTTTTGTAGATTATACCATTGTGTGTATTTCTGGGAAGTCACATGTCCAGCTTTCAAACTTAGCCACAAAGCCTTTAAAAAGCTAAGTATTGATTTGAAGCTAATTTAAATTAAATTAAAAGCTTTTACAAAACAAAGTTTATTCATTAAAATGTTGGATTTTAGCCTGGCAGATGATGAGAACAAATGTTCTCAAAACCAGTTTTATACATTATGACAAGTAAGTGAAGCATTAAGAGTGTGTAATTCAACTAAATCATACAGTAATATCAATTAGAGTTTATTCAGTTTAGATCTAAAAACAAACAGGTATTAGATTTAAGTATTAATTATGTTAAAATGTTAATTGGACAGTTGAATTTCAGCCAAGCTGATGATGAGAACAAATTGTTCTCGAAACTGGTTCTATAAATTATGACAAGTAAATGAAGCATTAAGATTGTGTAGTTTAACTAAATCATGCATGCGGATGCACTTCTAAGCTCGGCGACTGACTCCATAATAATGGCAGTATCCTTATATATTAATATTATTTGAATAATTGACTAAAATAAAAACACTAACTCCACGGGCGGCAACTTTTGCCTACCTTTCACTGGTTTCAACGACTGTTATTTATGCAGTAGGCACTCAGGCTGTGCACAACTAAAATTTCTGTAAAAATCATGTGCCAGGACAATAAAATGTACGGCGCTTGAATGGGCAGATATATTTGAATGTGCAATAGCATTAATTTCTAACATTTTCACTTTTCGCGATGGAAAACCATGTTCCGCCCACAAAATAACCGCAGTTCAGAATCAAATATAATGTAAGACATTTTTGGTAATTACCTAATCAAAGATACAGCAAAGTACTTGTAACAATGTCATACTTCAGCAACTTTAGCATGCAGATTGTCCATTACTACCTAGTTGTTATTTTGAAATGAGAAAGAATGGTGTGATTCATTATGTATATTTTTCGGGCAGTATGAATGAAATTCGGAACTATTTTTAATTGAATCCTGTTAGTGAAATCGCGCCATTTGCCAAAATTGTAAAATTAGTTTTTCCGAGCTGCAAAAAATTTCAATACTAGCAAACTAAAGAAACATATCATTCACAAATTGCTTTTACTGAATATCCCAACAAAAATTTGTGGCAGTAAAAACATAAGTGTGGAAGTAGCAGTGGATGAGTTTGTGCCCATTCTATCGAAG
Source organism: Metallyticus violacea (assembly GCA_030762175.1). Classification (NCBI taxonomy): domain Eukaryota; kingdom Metazoa; phylum Arthropoda; class Insecta; order Mantodea; family Metallyticidae; genus Metallyticus; species Metallyticus violacea. Next base: position 305,710,702 of record CM060846.1, on the reverse strand, counting down.
TAATCGTGCTCGTTAACATAATAATATTACTAAAATATCCGTCAGATTACACTTACATTTTCTCTGGACAGTAAGCCAGTAGATATTCTATGAAAGCTAATTAACAGTATAGTAGCATACATGATAAACACAACCAGCTATTTAGTATTGTCAAAGACCACCACCACCACTACCAATAATTTTGGGCAACATCAAAATCTAAATCAATTACAGAGACTTTGCATGTAGGATTCTTACTGTTAGTATTTTCTGCCGTACCAGATACATTATCTTCTGAAATTGAGAAACTCATTATCAACCTGCTCGAGCAACTTCAGTATTTGCTGCCCATGACATTTCATCTTGTAATATGAAATTTTACCTAAGAACTTGGGGAAAACTAACATGACAATGAGTTGATATTGCATTGACTGGTCAGTAGTCGACAATATGCAATCTTACCATTTAACCGCAGAAAAAAATAATAAGAGGATGAGACAGCACTGTAATGCAAACATGAACTAATTCTTCTTTTGATGTAGGATAATGGATCCTTGAACATCCTAGATCATACATTAACTTATCCTGTGATTAAGCATTGAAAGATATGCAATAGTTTTTTCTGTTGGCTTCAGTGGTAAACAAAACAATATAACTAACTGAAAGTAAAGAGAGTGCAGTGCTCATATGTTGACCAACTATGGGTTAAGATGTGGCATCACCCAGAAGCCAAGGATAATATGTGGGTAATCCCAAAAGTAAAATCTCCAAAGCTCTGGGGCTGTAGGGAAACTTTTTGTGCGGGTGTTAGCCACTGTTGTGTTTGTTGCTTGCTCCACTTGCTACAGAATGCATCACAGAGCTGCTGGGGGCGCTCAGTCTTGGCTTGGTAGTCCAGTTGTAATCAAGCTCCTATTAACCACTACCACCAGGTGTGAAATTAGCGCAGTTATTCAGTTTTTTATGCTAAAGGTATTAAACCAATCGCAATTCATCAAGAGTTGATGGATATCGAAAACATCTGCAAGTGGTGTAGAGAGTATGCAGCTGGTCATACTGAAATGCAAGAGGATAAAAGAAGCAGAGGACAGCCAATTTGCAATGAGACAGTCTCAAAGTTTGAACAAATCGTGCCTCAAAATCAGAGGATCACTCTCGATGAGTTCTGCATTGTTATTCCTGAAGATTCTCGAAGCACTATTCATAGAACTTTGGTTGATGTGTTGAAATTTCGGAAGGTGTGCGCAAGATGGGTCCGAAGAATGCTGGCAGAAGACCACAAATGGAACTCCCGCCAATTTCTTCGGCGTTACGCAGATGAAAAGAATAACATTTTAAATTCAGTTGTCAAGGTGATGAAATCTGGGCTTTCCACTTCACAGCTGAGACTAAACAACAATCACATGATTGGTGGTATTCCTAGTCACCCAAACTGTGAAAATTCCAAAGAACATAGTCTGCCAGTAAAGTCATGGCAACTGTATTTTGGGATCAAAAGGGGATATTGTTGGTTGACTTCATGGCTCCTGGGACCACAATAAACACTGACAGGAATGTTCAACAAGGGCATAAGCCTTCTCCATGACAACGCTCGTCCCCACACCACCTGTCAAACTGTGGATCTTCTGCAACAGTTTGGATAGAACATCACCCATCCACCCTATAGTCCAGACTTAGCACCCAATGACTACCACTTGTTTCCCAAGTTGAAAGAACATTTGGCTGGAAGGTATTTCAGCTACAACGATCAGGTGAAAGATGAGTTCCAATGCTTCCGTAATAGCATGGCAGCAAGCTGGTATGAAATGGGCGTACAAAAACTGCTGGCTTCCAAAACCTAAGACTCCGCATAATGCACCTCAATGAGGGGATCTGTAAAATAACCCAAAGGTTCATAAAACTAAGGAAGAAATCAATACTCCTGTACCATCTACAATTCTTAAGATGCTGCAGCAACAAGGACACAATACCAAGATTTCTAAAAAATCATGTTCCATTGTTAAAAATTGCATCACTTAAAAATTCTACATTGAACATTTCAACTTTTACTTTTAAGAGAAAATCAGAAGTTTCAACTTCAGGGACTGCATACTCAGCTTTCCGTAACTCTAATGTATGCCGACTGCAGTTATCTACATCATATAATGTTGATGTTATGAAAAAATGCACACATCAATTTATTGAAGAGACAGGACATATTTCAATGCCTATATCATCATCAGCAGCACTCAAGCAAATGGCTACAGGATGAAGAAGGCCTAGTTGAATCTAAATAATCAATTGCTGAACAAAACTACACTTTTCTTGCTCATTAGAGAACTAAATTTCTCACATAAACCAAGGCAACAGTAGAAAAGATTATCTCAGGAATGGATGGAACTATATCAGAACTACCTCCTGCAGAAAAGGACACCATTAGAATATACATATCTTATTCTAAGTAAGGCAAAGTATCTGCTTTCAACACTAGCAAACAGAAGTAAGAAGCCATCAAAGCATTGAAAAATATAATCAAAGTAACTCTCCTACCAGCTGATAGAGACAATGCAACCATGGTCATGAACACTTATGGCTAAAAAGATAAGATGCAAATACTATTATAGATTACAACATACAAACTCATCAATAAAAATCCAACAACCAAGATTGAGAGAAAACCTCATCCCTCAGGAGTCCAGAACACTAGCCACCCTATGGTTCATCAAAAATTTATAAACTAGGGACCCCCCTCTGACCCATAGTCAGCATCTTAGGAACATCAATTCATCCTGGCCAGATAACTTATGAAACTATTAAGGACACTCTAATGTTAAAGACTCCAAATATTTCATGGAGATCATCAAACGACTGACAATTACACTGGCAAATGTAATGTTCACATGGAAGGAAGCTGTGAAAGTTCTAAAATATAAACTGGAAGAAAACAAGCTTCCTGAAAAATGACCAGAACCCACTTCTCACTGCCTTGCTCTATTTAGTTCCAAAGATCCAGATATATGAACAAATAGATGGAGCAGCCATAAAATCTCCTCTGTCCTCAGTTATAGAAAATATATACCTGGAGGAATTCAAGACCAAGGTGCTAAAAATATTCAACTCAAATCTATCTTGTGGTTATGCTACATAGATACAGATTTGTCATATGACCCAATGGGGAGGATAGAATAAGGCAATGTTTAACTTAATTGATTATCATGCATGCAAACACTGAATTCATCGTGGAGAAAGAACAGAATGCCTCTATTCCATTCTTAGATGTATTGCTACAGAGAACACTAAAACGTGGATTAAGAACTTCTGTGTATTGTAGACTAACTCATAAAGATGTGTACCTTCATACTATCTCTCCCTTCATCAGCACATAAAAGCAGTGATTGGTGCATAAATTTATGCATAGGATGTGCAATCTCAGCTTACTGAACCACAATCTATGATATCTCTGGATCACGTAAAATCAATGACTTCATCAAAAGAGCACTTAAACCATACACTGAACAAAAGGAGAAAAAAAATCATCTGTACCCACAGCTGTAGCACATTTCAAACAGTTATGGACAAAATAGCAAGAATGCTAAAGAAGAACAGCAGAGATACATATTGTAGATCGAGCCAAAAACTTCAACTTCTTCAAATCATTAAAGACCTTGTGGATTCCCGTGCTTAAACCAGTTTATAGTATAATATTCCCTTTGAATGTGGTAACATATATCTAAGGCAAACAGGCTGCTTCTTAGACATGATAAAGAAGGAACACATATGAGTATTACTCCATAAACTAATCAAACAAATCAGCCCTGGCACACATTCCAGTACCACCAGACACTTGCTAGCAAGGAAAGGGTGGAACACTTCAGTAACAGACACATCCATGAGACAAAAGAAATCTACAAAAATAAACACAATAGAGATACAGGCATCTATCTCAGCAATATCTGGAAGTACTGTTAGAGAAGAGCTCCATTGGCCAAGTAATAGCCAACCAGGAAGAAGAGGAGGAGGGGTAAAATCCACCACCTGTAACTATATAAGGGGCACAGTGTCAATAGTTGATTGCAGTAGTTTGGAGGTTCCAGAGCAAATAGTCCTAAGGAGCCCACCAGTAGTTCAACAACTTTAATAAAGTATAACTTAGACTATGTGAAACCTCTGCAATAGAATTACATCATTAAAATGCAATATCACCCAGAATCCAAGGAGCTTGACATAAGCAAATATGAGTATCTTCTTAAGACCAATATAATCAAAGCAACTATAAATAACTTATTTTAAAAAATGTGTTTTGGATTATATAATGAAACTGTTTCATCTGCTCATTATCACCACTTATTGATATTCATCAGATTGATATTTTTTGGACCCCTATCAACAACTTCTCAATACACATGTGCTAAGATTGTGAAAATTTTCCCATAGGCCCATAATCTAAGCCTTTAAATTCAATACAACAAACTTAGTTAAAATGACAAATATAAATCATATAGGGTTCGGTTGAACTGTGCAATTTTCAGGAAAAAATTGAGTGTATGCCGTTGGAATCAATACCTTTTTCTTCTTTTGATCTCCATCATTGGGATCATTACCTCTTTCTTCTTATAACTCCATTATAACAAAAATATGCTAACCAAGCATTTTATTCTTTAGAATCACCATCAAAATATAAGACATTTGAAAATAGCCTAATGGTTGTTCATTAAGGTGAACTAGGGAAAATGTTGAATCAAAATTTATAACATTGAAAACAGCATAAACAAGCTCTGGAGCCTGTAACATTAAAACAAATTTTAATAAAATGCTAGTCCCCCCCCCCCCCAAAAGGAACCTTAAAATGTATGAAACAGACCTCATCGTAAGTACAATTTTTACTTACTCATCATCATTATTATTTTTATTATGAAGTAAACTGAAAGTAAAACTTGCTAAATTTAGAAGAGCAAACTTTTATAAAACACAAAAATTCATCCATTGTATTTAAATTTACTAGAAATTTATCATATTTGTCCAAGGTGCACTTTATTTAATGTTGGTAAAGTGATGATCATTTACCTTTATATACTGCCGATATTAAAGGTATATTGCAAGCTTCAGTATTAGGTATGTTGTCAGCTTTTCCACCATTTGTCGCTAGTATATTGACAACTGCATGTAAACTATTTACTGTCTTGCAAATGCTTCACATTTTCCAATTTTGTTTTTAATAAGGTGCATTGGTTTTCTCTCCCATTAATACTGTTGTGATTTTTAATTATGTAATGTCTAATAAAATGATTAAACTTCTTAACTTATTAATCAGAATTGAAAGCAAACATGAAGTTACCATTTTAGGTGGACTAAATGAGTTCTGTGTCAAATTTTATGGACCTCGTGGAAGTAAGTATAAGAAGAGTTGGTCATAATTAATTTGGTGTGCTCTTGATTATGCTGCAGCCTGATGTGTTTTCACAGCTTTTGTGACTTTTTGTGCATAAAAACTGTAACTACCATTTTTAACTGTAAAATATTGAGGCATAAAATATTATAAATTTTTAAAAAATTGTAAGAGATGCCTCTATTTAATGTATTTCTAAGTGAGTCATAGTTGCAGAAATGTGTGTGAGATTGTAAAATAACTTATATGTATTTACAACATTACTACATAGGTAAAAGGTATTATTATACATAAGTTTAAGATATATAATTTGCAACTGTTTTTATTTGAGTGCAAACTTCAAACTTTAGTACATTTTCACCTATCTTTAGGAGGAATACATAATTTATGTCATATGCTTTTCTGCATACTTGCATAGCTTATTTGGACATGTAATGTCCACACATGATTGATTTTAAGGACTTTTATATGAACAAGAAGAAAACGTTTTGTATAGTGTTACATAAAAGATGAATTTATCTGTTTGGTCAGGAAGATGCAGTTTTGGCTTGATCATGCTTAAGCATTATGACTTAGCCAGTTTCACCTGTTAAAAGTGATCCTGTTCCAGGTTGTACATTTGTGGTGATCCACTTACCATTTGCATGTTGAAACTGAAGGTCATTGGTTGGATCATCTTCAGGTTTCCCTGAAGCCCAGTATTTTGGATTTTGTTCTTGTTTACTCAATGCTGCAATGTAGAGAAGCAGTATTTAACTTTTTAGAACATTTTGTTGTTTTTTCTAACTTTTACTTTATTATATGCAGCAAGAGCAGAAAGTAGAACTATTCTGCAGCAATTTCATCCCAATATTAACTTTGATATTCTCTTATTTTCCAATCTTTTCACTACCCAGACCACATCTTTAATCCTAAAACTTGCAACTTCTGTCCTTAATGGCATAGTTCATTTTTACAACCTCATATTTTCAATGAAACAATGAACATTATCAACAACTTGATGTATTACCAATGGGAAATACACTAGGCCCAGTGGTGACTAATTTTGATGTGGAATATTTTGAAAAACTGGCACTGAAGAGACACTGACATCTTCAAATGGTAATGCTGAAAGTATCTACAGACTGCCTTGATCAATAAGTTTATCAAAAATAGACATCAGATGTGTGATATGTTTTAGTGTAAACAGCAATTAATTGCTGCACAGACAAACCAGTATCTAAGGGCAAAGCATTTTTATTCTATTTAAAAAATATCTCTCATGATAAAATTCTAGATAAACATCAACTATTCGCATGTTGGCAATTAAGATGAAACAAGTTTTAAAAACAGGTAAGACCCACTTGAACCACTGTCCATTGGTATATACAATGTTCCCTGCCCATGTGGTCTAATGTAGGTAGGCATGACAAAATGCAGTATTAAGGCACATATATCAAGGCATAAAAGGAACTGCTAGAACTAAGTTATTATGCAGGTCCTTATGAGGAAGTAATGGAAATAACACAAATACCCAAATTAATTTACATAAGAGAGCCCATTTGGGTCACTTTGATCTAGTGGAACATTAAAATTCTTTTCATATTTAAATTGATTGTAGAACAATTTTCTTTTCACAGTTTTTATCATTTTAGAAGCATTTTACCAATACAAAAAATGTTATATATCACTTATTTCTCTAAATGTGAAGTCATTTTTCTAAAATGTATAAGTAATGCATATTTGCCTTAACATTGGCATTCTTGAGGTTTCTTTTTTACTTTTGTAACATGTTCTCTAGTAACAGTGATTATGTTTGAAAACATTTTGTTTGTTCTAAAAAATGCTTTACATTGTGAAAAATTAAGGATTAGTTTATTCATGTTCATGTTATGATGCAGAACCCCTTGTAGATACTTATGTGAAGATGAGCTGTTTTTGTGCTCTGAAAGTTCTGCAAGAAAGTTCCAATACCATTCCAAAATTCAGAGGATGGCTATGTGCTACCACCATTGAATCTTCAAATGATGAAACTGAAAAAGCTGGATATATAAGAAGTGAAAATAATGAGCCAGGTAGGCTTTAGTATTTTTATCATCATTACAAATACGTACTATTGCCATATAATTTTCAATTTTCTCAGTGTTGTAATAATTTATTGCAGGTGTAAGGCCTGCAACTGGTAACAACGTAAATGATTCTAGAAGTCAGAGAATATCTACCAGATAGTCCAGCATCTTTACTTCAACATACAGCTCCTATTGGAATAAACAACTGAATGTAATAATTAAGATTATTTTATGATTGAGTAAAACTATACGCTCTTATTGGTTTAACTTGTTTTTATTTAGAACATGTTTTGCAGACTATTGTCTGCATCTTCAGCTAACTGTCAACTGCTAGGTCTTTCACAGTGTACCTTTGAGGATGCATATTTTGCTCTGGTGGAGGTGTGAAGAACGTAAAGTTTATGATTTCATCAGTGGAAGTGTCAAAGTTCATAAATCTGTCTTCATATATATATATATATATATAAACACACACACACTGATGTTCTCCCACATTACCAGCTCTATGGGTCCCTTTGCTGACTTTAATAGTTTTGCTTTTTTCACTATCTTGTGGTTCTCTGCCACCACATAAATCCAAAGAACCACGACAATGAAAAAAGCAAAATCATTAAAGTCAGCATAGTGACCCATAGATCTAGCAATGTAAGAGAAAATCTACACATATAAATACAGAGACAGATTAATGAATTTCGACATTTCTGGGGATGAAAATATAAATTTAAGTTCATCACACCTCCACCAGAGAATATGTGTGCTCAAAGGTACCCATGAATTATCTAGCAGTTGAAATTTAGATGAGGATGTGGATATTCTGCAAAACATATTCTAAATATAAACAAGTAAGTGAAGGCTAATAAGGGTGTGTAGTTTGACTCAGTCATACAGTAATCTTAGTTATATGATTTGCTTTACTGTACGAGTTCCAATTAGCACTTCAAACAGCTGGACAGCTTCCTCTACAAATTATTCAGAGGGAAGTTCAGCACCATGCCAAGAGTAGCTACACTGGACGTTATTTTATTTCCAAGTTCATGCTCCAGTATATTCAAAATTTACTGTCGCAGGGGCACACAAGATAACTGGTAAAACCCATAGGTCTTTGACAATTGATCAATTATAAGCCCTCATTTCCGTTATTTATACCAGAAGTGTCAGTGGTTGTAAGAATGCAGTTTTTCATATCTTATATTCAAATGCAGAAATGGAAATAGATTTTGTAAGATAATGAGATATTTAGATTTGATATGAAATCTATTCACTTTGCTCATTTACCAAAAGACAAATATGCACTGATTTCTGCTGTGTGGAATAAATTTATTCAGAACTGCAAGCTCCGTTTCAAACCTGGACTAATATAACAATTAATGAACAATTATTTCTCAGTAAAACTAGTAGCCCATTAATGCAGTTCATGACATCAAAGCCTGATAAGTGTGTATAAAGGTTTTAGCTTGGTGTGGATGTTGGTCCATACATGTTCTAAATGCTCTCTCCCTTAACTTTACAAGGATATTGTTCAATCTGTCAGTGAGTATGCATCTGATTTTGATGAAGCTTATAAAGCCATATTTGTCTTAAAATGGAATTAATGTCACAACGGCCCATTATTTCACGTACTTATATTTAGCTAAGAAATTGAAAGAAAAGTTAATTGCTCTTCTTATTGAGGAGAACAGAGTAAAGATTCCTTATTTTATAAAATCAGTGAATGCTCCATTGCATACTATAACTATTTTAAAGCTAATGTGTTATGTCTAACTATATGAAAGAAAAAAAGCTAAAATGTTTTGGTAATGCACTTTTTTTCTCTCACAGTCAGTATCAGCTCAAATGAGAAAACTCCAGAAAGTATTGACTCTATAGTACAATTAAGTAAATTGTAGACAAAATGGTAAAGGAATATATGTAATGACTTAATTTAGATATTGATCTCAGTAAATTCACTCTATCAAGGGAAAAATATTAAATGAAATGAATAAATGAAGCATCCTGCAGAAGAACTCGTAGTGAAACATCAGAACAGCAGTCTATTAAGAAACTCATATGAATCTGATTATAAATGTAGCACTGTGAAACAAAACAATTCTGTAAGGGCAATAAAACTATTAGTAAATGTTTGCATGCTAATAGAGTGATCTGTGGGAAATGCACCAAGAACTTTGTAACATATCCATATTCAAAAGTTCATCATAATCAGATTTTCAATAGCTTATATTGCCTGTTTCACAGCTTTATATCTATAAAATAACATTCAAAATTATAATTATTATTGTATGATTTAGTTCAACTACACACTCTTAATGCTTCACTTACTTGTCACAATATATAGAACCGGTTTTGAGAATATTTCATTCTCATCATCAGCCAGGCTAAAATTCAACTGTCCGATAATTTGTTAAGCTGTGGAAATGTGCATTCTGCTCTGGTGGCGGTGTGATAAACTTTTAGTTTATGTTTTCATCCCCAGCAGTGTCAAAGTTCATTAGACTGTCTTTGTACTTGTAGTTGTATGTAAAGTACAAGCAAATAGAGAAAAATCAGCAAAAGCATATCATTTTTATAAGCAAATGTACTTGTACATGAAGTGCAAACAAATAGAGAAATCAGTAGTAGCATATCATTTTTTATAAGCAAATATAGAAATCAGCAGTAGCATATCATTTTTGGACAGAAAACCAAGACAGTGAATAAAACAAAATTATTAAAATCAGTACAAGGACCTACAGAACTAGCAACTTGGGATAAAATCTACATCTACAGATACAAAGACAATCTAATAAACTTTCACACTGCTGGGGATGAAAACATAAATACAAGTTCATCACACTGCCACCAGAGCAGAATACACATTCCCACAGCTTAACGAATTATCCGACAGTTGAATTTTAGCCTGACTGATGATGAGAACAAAATGTTCTCGAAACTGGTTCTATATATTATGACAAGTAAGTGAAGCATTAGGAGTGTGTAGTTAAACTAAACTATACAATAATATCAATTATATGATTGGTTTCACTGTGCAAGTTTCAATTTACATTTTAATTCAAAATTATGTTTGCTCCAAGTTCAAACTTAAAAATTTGTTTTCCTGTATTAGAACAAGCTTTCCACTATATTACTTGTGTGATTCATAAGAAATATTATTTATAGTTATCCATTTGTGTGAACTGAAAATTAATTATACTTCTGAAATAAAAATGGTGTAAGTTTTCAAAAATGTATCTATAAATACTCTTTTTTAATATTAAACTAAATATAATTGGATCCTATCACTTAAACAACTTGTAGAGATCCTACATGTATCCAAATATAACATAAACCTACCCCTCATTCCAAAATCCCTTCTTATTCCTATATTAAGCTCTATATATAAAATATCAGCACCCTCTTATGGCGTCAGCAGTTTATATTGAGCTACCGAGGTGACAACTCCCAACTCTTCATTACCTCTGAAGATATGCACCATAGAGTGTGACAAAAGATCAGAATTACCCAATTAATTATCAAATTATAGACCACAGCCATTAAGTGCAGAAGTTGCAGATTTTAGGACTAATGACACCAACTGTAAAAGCCTGCGTGTGCAGTTTACACATTAGCTTTCTTTTTCATTGACTTAGGAATACTCACTTTGCTTCCACTGTATTTCTAATAATGAACTTTCTTAATTTATCATTTAATAATGATGATGCCAATAATAATAAATATATTAGTCACTATTATTTGTGATAGGCTATACGTTGGATCATCAGTAACATTAATATAAAAATAATAAACATGAAAGATTCATATTTCTATCTGTAACGATGTGCATATGACACAGGTGCATGCATATGACACAGGTGCATGCATATGCAGGTATGTGTGCGTGAACTACTCTTTTCTGTAATGTTAAGCTACAGTATGTGCCATGTTTGGACATTGCCAACAACATATTGTACATGGGCAAATCTCAGCTGACAACTTAGGAATCCTTTGGTCACTAATTTTAGTACAGTTTAGAAAATTTTTACATATTGTTTTTTCCTTGCAAATCTTAATGGATGAGGGGGTTTGAAGGCTAAACATATGCACACAAGTCGGTCCTGGTTGTGTAGTGGTAACCATACTTGCCTTCTAAACCTAAGATCGCGGGTTCGAACCCGGCTAGGATCGATGGATTTTTTCTGGTGTAAAAATCGTAAGTATGGCTTCCTTTGGAAGGGAACTAAAGCTGTGGGTCCCATGTCGTACATTTACAGCACGATAAAGAACCTCAAGCCTGAAAGAAGAGGCCTTTGAGCAAAATTTGTCTGCCGTTTCACGCCCTGAATTAAATGGGACCCTGATGACCTGAGATATTAAAGAGTGTCCTTAAAAAAAAACATCTGCACACAAAAGAGGTGGGAAATTCATACTATTGAGGAACAAGTGAAAGCTAAAGGTACAGTGCAAGAGAAACAAGCTTACTTCCTTACAACTATCTGTATAACTGTAAACCAATTGAAATTACATTAAATCTGTTGTCTGATCATTGCAAAAAAGTCATAACAAATCATAAATTTGAATTCAGGAATATATACTGCTTTTTGAATAAATACAATCCTGCCTTTGAATTACAAAATAAAATGTTGAAATAGAAATTTCAAGGGGAATAAACTATATAAAATTTTCAATAAATAGAATTATCCACACACAAAAAGTCCATTGTATATCCAATTTACTGTCCTCATGTTCTTGTTTTTGTTTATTGGGACATTAAGAGTTTTGCTTTTTAAAGTCAAAGTTTCTATGTAATGACCAGCTTATTTTTTTGTCTAACATAAATTTATGATTTAGATGCCCTTAATTTGATGTAACAGAGTGAGTGAGTGAGGTGGGGTGAGCAGTGGCGTAATGGAGAAAGGTTGGGCCCCCTCACAAAACGATTCATGTTCAAGCATATGGGTTCATAGCATGTCTTGACCATGGGAAATATAAAATTTGATAGACTGACAGGACTTGGAGGAGTCATAGGCATTAAAATTTGCCTATATTTTTATTATTATTATTATTATTATTATTATTATTGGTGATGGTGATAGTTATTTAGGAAATAAAGTAGTCCTATTTCCTAGATGCTAGACACAGTACACTGCTTACCTCTAAAATCTGGCTCCGGCACACTCTAATATGTAGAATCCTTAAGAATCATTGCAAGCGGCTAAGAGCTAATTCTTGAAGGCAAAAGTTTCCAGTACTTCACTCACATCAGTTGTTCATATTCTCATACTCGATACTTAAAATACTGAGACCACTTAATCGTTTGATTTATTTATGGATGCTCTTTAACATCTCAGGTCATCAGCGCCACTTAATCATGCTTGTGACATGGTGCTACATAAATGTTTTTACTAGTTTTAATTATGAAAAGGCTCGCTCAACTGATACAACAGTTACAGGCAGAGAGAAAAATTAAAATGAGAGTAGTGCAAACATCTGGTGTACTTGTAGCTAAAGCATAGTTTTCGATTAGCAAGATGTGCACCAATTCTCAGACATTTTTAATAACATGGGCTATTACAATTTTCATATATTATGTTTGATTTAGTATTAAAGAATCTATTTTCACTAATTCTGAAACTGCTCTTTCAATCTATCTCTTTTTTCTCCATATTTGCACACCACTTAAATGTTCATTACTAATTTTAAGTGACTTCATTTTGAAAAGAAAAAGAGAAAGAAAAAAAACAGAATTAAACAATAAACATAAAACAAAACTTAAATTGATAGAACTAGGCTATTTTTAGTCTAATGTTGCAAGCAACATGAGACCAGAATCAAAAACTAAGTTTCACTTCTACCACCGTACCAAGCTTAAGGTAATATCCAAGCCAAGTGACACTGTATCTGCTTCAGTAATGCGGAAGCAATGGAAAAATAAACCATTACATTCACTGTTCATGAATGTAACCTAAATATGCATTGTTGGCGGCCTGAGGTGCAGCGACAAAAGACGAGTTCATGTTAATTTTCAATACTCCACATGCTGATTGTTGACTGTATTGGTGTGTTCCCTGGAAGTTGTGAACTCTTTTTATTTTACTGCTTTGCATGTTTTTGCCAGTGTGACAACATATTTACATTCCCCCCCCCTTTTTTTAATTTTAATTTTATTAATTATTTTCAATCTTCCCCCCCCCCCCAGCAGGCCCCTATTACCTCAGGCCTCCTCACATCATAGAGTCCGCAGGGCCTTCATATATTGGGAATATGAAATGGGTTTTCATACACCAGGAAATGGTACTAACATTTGCAAATTTGTTGCCAAAGTACATTAACCAGTAGCTCAACCTAGGGCTCTTGGGAGCACTCATTCATGAGGCTTTATTGCGTTGTTTCAAGGCCAAAGAAGTCCTACATAGCACAAGAAGATTGAAACTTCAAAACTAGAGTCAAGAACATGCTGCATTTAGCATTGTATAATTAGTAAAAATGGAAGGTTTGGTGATAAAAATTCAACATGCTGAGCTATAACTGACTTAATGTTCTAATAGAAGTAGAATTGTTTATTAAAAAACTAACAATCCAGAATTAATTCCCATTGAACATATGTCCTGGCTGAAACTTTTTGAGTTTTTTCTTAGCCTGATAATGAAAATAAAGAGATTCCTTTAGTAGCTGTAGGATTCCAAGTTTATTTAAATCATCATTAATTAATTCCTTTCATTGTCTCAAAGATGATCAACATAAGAGGTTAAACTAACCAATGTTCCATAAACTATGATCACTTAATTGATATCATGTATGATTCGGTTGAACTACACACTCTTAATGCTTCGCTTGTCATAACATTTAGTTCTTGAAACTGGTTCCATATATTATGACAAGTAAGTGAAGCACTAAGAGAGTGTAGTTCAACTGAATCATACATGGTATCAATTATATGATTAGCTTCACTGTGCAAGTTCCAATTTACATTTGAATTATAATCACTTGTTTAATAAGTGATATTGAAGGCAAACCTTCATTTGATAGAGTGCATTTTCTTCAGCCGCAAATATTATGAATAGCATTTGAGGGCATACAATGAGACACCTGGCAACCAAGTTTGTTCACATACTGTAGCAACTGTAGTTTATAGTGCTGTAAATTGAAAACTAAAAATACTTCTGCTATCTTGCAAATATTTAGAGAGGCAGAGAATGATTGTGCAACATCTTTTGAAATGTTATCCAAATGGAAAGGTATCTGATAGTAGATATACTTAGGTGCTGCACATGATTCAGATTATGTTAAAAGGTTTATTTCTGCAGTAAAGTGCAGCAGAATGACACTTGCTAGAGCTATTCATGTAATGTTATCCAAATGAAAGTTATTTATTGGTAGATGCACTTACACTGCTGATTAAAATTTATAATGCATTTAGTAATGACATTTATTACTATATACACTATAGTTAGTGGTCTTTCCCCACCCCCTTTCCCCAGTACAACATCCTTCATAACATCAAAGGTCTAAAGAGACAATAGTTATTTGGTTGCTGTAATTAGAAACAAAGCAATTGCTTATTTAAGTTAGTATTTTCAGAAGTTCATTGAGAGTATGGAGGTAGCCTAGAGCCTGTGAGATCACAGCATATGAAAGAAAAAAATGGACTTTTAGCTTTCTCGGTTTTCTTCATTGTGTTTGGTAAATAACACTTTTAATACTAGGAGAAAACAGTTATTATTTAGCATTTCATAACAAAAAAACAGCAATAGAAAAAAGTTATTATTGATGGAAATAAATAAGGATATGCTTTGATTGGTATACTTACCAGTTAACTTTTTACCATAAAAATTATTTTTCTGAGGTTATGTATTTAAGAGTTTGAAACTTTACAAGCACATCCAAATAAATTTAGTAAAATTTGCCTTTCAAGTCTCATAGTCATCTTAACAAATACCAATAAATACCATGAGATAAAATGTTAATTAAAAAGTTCGCTTTCAATTGTAATACAGGAAATGGATCATGGTTGCTCTTATGAAGCAAATAAGCATTTAGCAGTTAATATTCTTTAGAATGAAAACTACTCAATCAATGAAATGGCAAAACAAATTGAGAATAACTTTTGTGCAATTTTTTATGAGGAAATTACTCAAATTTCGTTAATTTTGTTCCACATACTTGGACATGTTTCGAAAGCTATTGCCTTCATCAAATGGTTCAGCATGATGATGAAGGCAACAGCCTTCAAAACATGTCCAAGTAAGTGAAACCAAATCAATGAAATTTGAGTGATTTCCTAGTGAAAAATTGCAAAATTATACTGTTTCATTGTGATAAATTGCTGCTATTTAAAATTATCCTTATGGAATAACTTGTTTAACTGTTACCTTTAACATCTAAAGATGTAAAATAAATAAATAAATATTGACATAAGAAGTGTCATATCCACAGAAACTATTAGCACAGAGGGTGAGTTACAATAACTGAAATGAGAAACAGCACCACAGATACTATCACATTTTAATAAAACTCTGGTAAAATATATCCATTAGTACAGCAAAGATAAGTTTTCAAGGTGCTAATCTGTGTGTGCCAGAGTCATATTTAAAAATCACACCTGAGAAAAGTTAAAAATGAAAAATTATTAAGTAAGAATAGATTACAGATATTGGGCACTTACAAAACTGAAAAAATCAACAACCGTCTATTATTGTGTAGGACTGTTTTGTTTTCTGGAGTGGGTAATCCCCCCACAGAATACAAAAAATCCTGAACATAAATGTCTATTATAAAATTTACCCAGGTATGCTGTTCCTTATATATAAATGCTGTGTTATGCTGTGAGATAATGATCCCAGGTACACTGTGTAAGGACTATATAAAAAGAAAAAAATATGCCAGAAGCCTGGGAAAATTATGGAGTGGCCATCATAATTACCAAACCTTAACCCAATTGAACTGTTGTGAGATTAGGAAAGAGTATTCAACATCAAACAGAAGCTCTTCAACATTGAACAGTCATCATGGATTAAAATATCACCAAGTGGTTGCAGAAATTCATCAAATGCCCTAAGTTAAGATAGAAAATTTCTCCATTAAAGTCAAATATGGAGAATAATAAATAATGAAAATGCTTCTAATATTGTTAATTCCTGCATAACAAAGTGTTTCATAACAGTTATTTAGTCTACTGCATTCTGTATATTTTCTTTTATGTTTGACATTCCCAGAAAATATCTGCTACAAACATTTTTAATGGCATTGTAGACACTGCACATGGTTCACTTTATGTTGAAAGATTATTTGTTCAGAAAAGTACAACTGTTGAGCACCCAATAATTACTAGTCATTTCATGTTAAATTATCCATTGATCCTTAAACTTACTCTTTCAGATCTTAAATAAATAGAAACAGTCATAGGAAGTAGTCCCATCTCCAAGGGCTAATACTTAAAAAAATACAGAAATGTAAATATTTTAAAAATTTCAATATTTTTCTGCAAAAGAACCTTTATTTATGTGTATAACTTGGGCTCTATTTAAGTTTTACAAAGTTGAGAATGGTATTGATCAGAAGGTAACGAAGGTACATTTTAAAGGACATATAATAGCACTAAAAATCAAGATCAGACCTTCAACATAGAATTATCAGAAAAATTGCCTAAAATATTTTGGAAAAAAATGTTGCATTACCCCAGAACACAAAACTAGGGCAAAAAAATGGAAGTACATATAATGTTAATGGTTTCAGATAAATATTTTTAAGCAGTGTTTAATGCACCTGTTCACTACTGATGCATCACAGGTGGTGGACACTTATGATACAAGACATAAAATATCACTAAGGGTGGCCAAGGTCGTTAGGTGCAGACTCGTGAGCGGGAGGTCTGCGGTTCGAATCCCGACAGGACCGTCCTCTCTGGCTGAGGTTTTTTCCAGGTTTTCCTCAGTCCCCATAACTGGCAAATGCCAGGGAGGTACCCTAAACTTAGGCCTGGAACGTTTCCTTCCTTAAAAATCCTTTCCCAATATATCATTTCATTTCATGCATCACCAATGTTCACCGCCTGTGGTGCCTCAGTAGTAAAAATGGCCATTAAACACCATTCAAAAAAAAAAGGACATAAAATTATATTCATATTAAGAGGTCAGTATTAGGCGACACTACTTCAATAAATTAATTAATCAGAACATGTTTCAAGAGCATTTACTCTCATCTTCAGCTGGAGACCAACTAATGCTGGCAGGTGATGATGTGACCTCTGGTGGTTCCAATATACAGCGAAACAGGAGGTCATTGGGGGGATGTCAAAATTTATGATGCACAAAATTATAATTTGAGAAAGGAAGTATTCCAGGCCTAAGTGTAAGGGAGCCTCTCTGGCATTTGCCATTGATGAGGACTGAGGAAAACTAGTCAGGAAGAATGATTCTAATGGAAATTGAATGCCAAACCTCCCATTCACAAGTCCATGCTTTAAGCACGTCCTGTGATACTGCAAACTGATAATTTTTCAAGAGGGGACCCACGTCCAGAAATGCATGATTTTTGACACTGTTGGACATCAAAGTATAACAATGCTTCAGATATAATGTGTGCCCGTTCCAGATTTTGTCAAGAAACCTCCACCAATCCAACAAGATCATCATGTTGTGCATTTAATTACAAAACGAGTTCGAATGCCGACCTCCAACAATTACATAGTGTACATGAACAGTTTAGAGATTGATACACACAGTCAAGGATTTGTAGTTGTATGCAAAGCATTTCACATGCTGCATAGTCCATATAATAATGTACTCCTTTCTAGCCGATACATTAACACTCACTGAACCTGTATTGATATCTGTGAGCCATTTGAATTTTCAGATTTTCTTCCGATACACACATGTTGTGCAAGTTCAAAATGCCATTTCAAATCTCCTGTAATCTCTGTGAGGACCTTTTCACTCAAACCCATGCAGCAGCATTCAACCACAAGTCTTTGACAGCATGTGCCAATCTCCACAACATTGATGTAAGCTCTGTAATCATGTTGGGTTAGTGGAGGCCTTGGCAAACTGTGGAATGCATGCCCTATGCCATCCAAAGCATTATCATACTTTGATGTCCCATAGTATCCAAACCAAACTTTTTAGGACATGGTCCCATCTTGAAAAAGGATCAAGTTTGCCATCCTGCATAGCATACCAAGCACTGTCAATGATTTTTTGAATTACTGAATATTTGACTGTACCGGTAGAAGAGACCAATTGAGATCACAAATGGATTCACTTTTAGGCCAGTTGCATGGATTTAATTGCTCAGTAATTATGTAGAAGAGACCAATTGAGATCACAAATAGATTCACTTTTGGGCCAGTTGCATGGATTTAATTGCTCAGTAATTATGTAGATTAACATAAATAAATTTACTCACCTCCTTATTGCAACATTTACATATTATAATTTTCCCATTAGTTATGTACCACTTGAAACTTGAGCACCATGTCTTACACTTTCTTTCAGCATCTTGATAAAGTCTGACTGTGTTAAACAAAATAACTCAGGAAACGGGATACAAAGATCTATATTGTATACTAATGTAGTATTATTAATTTACCAATCGCCAAAATGTACTACAGAATTTTTGTAAGATTGCTTGTAATTGGGGCATGACCAGTCCTATTGGAACATCTGTGATTTTATTTTTTAAAATATCTTCCTAGGAGAGCTAAATTTTTCCACAACTTTAAGAAATGAAATTCAAATGTTCCTGTTTATTTTATAAATAATGGAGCAGTATGTTTCAAAATATCTAACTTAAAATACGATTATGCATGTTTTGGTCCTGTATATGATATTTAAAAAAATGTTGGAAGTTCGGACTAACTATCTTTGAAACTCATTGGCAGGTTGGAATGGCATCAAGGAGAAAGGGTTGGTTACTGCTTGCAGCTGAATACTAACAATGGCAGAAAGTGAATAGAAAGAATACAGTATATGAGTTGGGACTAAAATAATTGTTTACATTAGGAAAAATGTATATATTGATGAGATGTTGATTTGTTTCAGATGTATACTTTTAAAGTATACTTTCAAAACCACCAACTAAATGTGGCATCAAGGTGACAGCTTGTCAAATTCCAGGTGCTCATATCTGTGCAATATGTACATCTAAACCAGTAGAGATGTTGATGGTATGGACTTTATAATGATCAAAGGAAATATGGTAAAGACACAATCTGTTTTGCATTTTTCAGAACCTGTTAAGAAAAAAATTTCAACACACTGCAGATAATTGGTAATTCATTATTGCATTATCAAATCAGGAAGGGAGAAATAACTTTCATAGGAACATTGAAAAGAATATAAGGGAAATGTCAGCAGAATCCTGGCCATCATCAAGAAGAATAAGTTCCTCTTTGTATGGGTGTAATTTCCATCTTTTGTATGTAAGAAGAATTGTGCAGTAATCTTGGTATTTTCAATGCAGCACAGGAAAAGTACAAATGAGGAAAATATGAAAACATAATAATACATTATTACAATGAACCAAGACTGGTGTGCCTGTACTAGATTTAATAATGTGCAAATAAATCATCTAAAAGACAACCAAAAGATGGTCTATGGCAGTTTTCTTTACAGTTTGAATATAGCACTTGTCAACAAATAAACAAATATATTATTTTATCTTTGGGAAGAGCCATTAGATGGGTTTTGACCTTCTGAATACCCTGATAACAGAAATGGTAAAACCTCATCTGCAATGATACTGAGGCTTGTCTAAACCACTGAGGACATTGCAACAAATTATTGAGGATATTCTTGAAGTAGTAAAAGATGAGGAAACCCCATAACTGCTAAAATTAAAGAGAGGAATGTGAAATATGTGTTCTTAGCAGGTAATGCACAAAACTGCCTTCAAGTGCATAAGTTGCGCATAAACAACTATATCAAATATTGTATAAAATCTGTACATCTTGTGGTTAAGAGGTTAAATGTTACTAATGCACAAAATAAATAGAATACTTGTTTGTGACTTAAGGAAATAGAAGAGAAACGTGTTTGGATTGTTGCGCAAAGAGAACTACATATTATACTTCTTTCAGTTTTAAATATTTTTGCTCATAAATGTAATGAATTCGTACACTATTATAATGTTTTATTTTTATACAATAAATTTTTGGGTACATTTTTCTGAAATGTGTCTACAGACAATAAACAAAACTCCTTGTGGCAGTCTCATAGAGTGATAATATCAGGATATGAGATCTTTCATATCAAGGATTAAGGGCAATGTTGTGCTTATACAGCTATGTTGAATTTGCAATATTTTTGTACATTTTTCTTGTAAATGATCACAGCTATAGCTATTAAATTTAGCAGGGTTATAGAAGTTTTTTTTTTTCCCCTCCCAAGTTAGAGCATTTTTTTGCTGTTTGGGTCAAAGTGTCACTCTCAGGCTATTTTATAATTATCAATATTTTCTTGCATTTTTATTGCTTTGTAATTTAAATGTTAGGTTTCACACTAAAATAATGGCAGTAAGTGTAGAACTGCATGTAAAATTTAAATTTACCTGTCTACTGTTGCTGAGAAAAGAGTACATAACAAAATAATGATTTTCAGAAAATTTAATTCAAATTTGCTTACCAACCTTAGAACATTCCTGATCTACTTCATTAATCTCAACTTCCTGTTCTTCTCTATCTCTCATTCTACTCCTCTTGGTTAGCCTTGCAATTTTTGAAATTATATAAACTTCTATGTCTACAGGATTTAGATAGTCCTTGCCCATTTGAACAGAATTGTTCTTGCATATTTTTATCCTGGGGAGATTAACTGTTTTCTTGTTGTAATTTATTATATGCTACCTCTTTTGAATGGCAAATATGAGTCATAAACCCTCATTTGTAAGATATCTTATCTTAAAACCATGACATGGTCTTTGAAATACTGCACAGTTTAATCCCTGAATAGTGGTTTGTGTCCATCCAAGAAAATATCTTCAAAAGATTCACAACTATCAAACTTGTAAGAACTGATAATTGAATTTTCACATATATGTTCACCTTTTGGACATAGAACATGATTTGGGTTTGCATCTTTTGACAACTTGTGAAAAAATATTGCCCTCAGTGCTAGCTTTATTTGCCATGTTATCAGTATTGTTTCTTATTGTCAAGCCATTAATATGTTTGTAATAGAGTCAGCTTCTTTGTTCTGTGAGCCTCCCTTTGCATGAAACTGATTTCTGAACTTCAGGATTTTCCCATTGAATTTTCTGTAAATATCCCATAATCTTATTCACATTTGTTTTTGTAAATATCCTGTGCACTTGTAGTTTTTTATATCATAGTCACCATAGAGCTTAGAATCAACTGAATTAAATGTTCTTTAATATTTCCCAAGTATTTTATGTATTTCATCCCATGTAAATCCAATGACCAACAAAACATATCCTGTTCCTTGAAATTCCATGCACTACTGCTTTCAAATAATTTTCAGTTAGTTAGGACCCCAGGGGGAGCAAGATCTAGGCCATTTGCAATGCCATTGATTTGACGAGAACCCAGAAACCACACCAATGATTGTTATTTTTGTGTTCACTAACTTCACAAGGCATGACATTGGCAAAGAGAAGAAAGATTATGTACATCTACTTGGCATCAGTCTTCCATCCTGTTCCTCAGCTCAGAATTGTTTGTACATCAGCCCCCTCTACTCTGGACTATTGACAAAGAAGATACTGATTCTCCTGCTGAACTAAGGGAAAAAATTAAAATTTCACTGTTTCCAATTCATAGGTTCATTGTCCTACACAGAAAGAACTTGACGCGATTCACGATCTCAAACTTGGCAAGTGTAAAGCAGAATTTCTGGGTTCCTATCTGAAAGAGTGGAATGTACTTGCTGCTGGTGCCAATGTTTCTTCATATCATCAGCAACACAAGGCCTTTGTAGACTTCTTTTAAACAAAAGTGTTACTGTTTCTACAACAACATTGATGGGTTGCTGGCAGCATTGGGAATTTGACGATGAACCACACGAGTGGGGGCTCTTCATTGATACCTTAAAGGTGAGCTTAAAATGTGCATTTCTATACAATGGGAATGACAACAAAGTATATTTTACTGTGTCCACAGTACCCTACCTGTTGATTAAGATTGACACATACAATTGGAAAATATGTGTCAATTTTAAGGTTGTCTGCTCTACTAGGTATGCAGCTGGGCTACACCCAAGTCCTTGTGCCCCCTCTGTGAGTGTGATAGTTTATGATATCAATAAACATTGTGAAGAAGTGGCCAAAATTAAACAAATAGAATCTGAAAGAGGAATGTTTTGTATCATCTCCTTGTCAATAGGAAATAGATCCTGTTGCCTTTACTTCTTATAAAACTCAATCTATGAAAATTTTTGTAAAGGCTCTGGATTCAGAGAGTACTGCCTAAGAGTATCTTTGAGAAATATTTCATAATATGACAAATACGTGGCTCAAGGATGATGTTACAAAGAGCAATCATTTACTGAACATCTGGATGAAAAGGGGAAAGCATCATGGTTCACATTTAGGTACAGGGTTGGCAATTTTGTTGGAAACAACAAAGCAGCAAATAATGTGGGACTGGTGCGAAACATGAACTGTCTCATTTCACTCAAATTGTAATACTTACACTCTCTCTTGGAATCCTACTCAGAGTCTCTCAGCACCATTAGTGATTAACACAGGGAAAGTTTTCCTCAACAAATTACTAAAATGGAAAAGTGTTACCAGAAGTAATGAAATCCCAATATGATATGCTAGGTGACTATTGTTGGATCCTAAACAGAAAGAATCATAAAAAATCTATAAACAACAATCTCACAAAAGAAAAATTTGACTATAATTGCAAACATTCTATATTGGAAGTAGCATTCTTATTATATGTTTATAGATAAACAAAAATGTCGTATATTACAAAAAATGTAGTCAACAAAGTAATTTTATTGGCCTTATTACCTGTATATTATATGTATATATAGATATATGGAGTATATCATGCAAACAAAATCTAACAAAACAGTTATATTGTAATTTTCTTGTTCAGCATAGCACCATACAATGAATACAATTTGTTTCATCAAGCCAGAAAAGGTTTTCATTTGTTGCCCAGTGTAATCCAGTTATTGAAACAATTTTTTTTATTTATTTTTATTATTTCTCCTGATAGTATTATCATCCCATTCTAAAGGTCAATATCAGCATTTCTTTGATTCGCACAGTCAGGACTGGTGTTGCATTTTGATCTCATTTTTTGCTAGAGGCACCAGTCAGTATATTATCATAGCCAATATGATTTTAGAGATTTTACGGATCTTTTATTAACATTTCTAGAGCTTGTGGCAAGTGAAGGATATATAAGAAATGACATATACAACACCGATGAGACTGGAATAAACTGAAAGTCATTGACTCAGAAAATTATTTCATCATGTTGTTAAGACAGCACTCCCTAGTTTCAAATAGAGTAAAGAGTGAATTATAATTATGGTTTGCACTAGTTTTAGTGGGGTTCAGTTATTACCATTGTTTATCATTTGAAAAATTAAGAAACCCCAATGTTTAAAAAATGTCTGCTTTCCTGTAAATTTCAAAGCCCAAGAATGCATGGATGACCGAAGAATTTTTGCTAATGGATTGTGAATGATTTTCATTCCCATAGTCAAAGAATATTGAGAATGCAAAGTAGGCAAAGTATTACTTATTTCAACCAAATATCACAGCTCTTATTGAACATTAGGAACATATGTAGACTATAATTTGTTCTGAAATCCACATGTAGACTTAATATGTGAATGAATTAGTTTTTGATATCATTGTATGATTCAGTTGAACTACACACTCTTAATGCTTCACTTACTTGTCATAATATATGGAATTGGGTTCGGGAACATTTAGTTCTCATCTTCAGCCAGGCTAAAGTCCAACTGTCGGGTCATTCGTTGAGCAATGGGAATGTGTATTCTGCTCTGGTGGCAGTGTGATAAACTTGTAGTGTATGTTTTCATCTGCGGCAGTGTCGAAGCTCATTAGACTGTCTTTGTATTTGTCGGTGTAGATTTTCTCCCTGGTTGCTAGTTCCGTAGCTCCTTGTACTGATTTTAATAATATTGCCTTATTCATTACGTCATGATTTTGTGTCCAAAAGTGATATGCTACTGCTGATTTCTCTATTTGCTTGTACTTTATGTTCCCGAAATGTTCCTTTAACTGTGTGCCTATGTTTCTCTTTGTTTTTCCAGTGTATATATTTTCACATTCTGCACAATTTATTTTGTAAATACCTGCTTTTTATTCTTGTGGAATACTGTCATTAACATTGTCTGTCAGTAAGTTTTTAACATTAAATCTATTAACCGTTTTTTTTTTTTTTTGAATGGTGTTTAATGCCCCTTTTTACTACTGAGGCATCACAGGCAATGATACATGAAATGAAATGATATATTGGGAAAGGATTTTTTAAGGTAGGAAGCGTTCCAGGTCTAACTTTAGAATACCTCCCTGGCATTTGTCAGTTATGAGGATTGAGCAAAACCTGGAAAAAACCTCAGTCAGGGAAGGCGGTCCTGGCAGGATTCGAATCCCAAACCTCCCGCTCATGAGTCCGCACCTTAATGACCTCGGCCACCCATGGCGGTCTATTAATCGGTGCCAACCTGATATCAAATCTTTAAAAATATTTGGAAATTTTTTTGTAGCCCATGGATGATATGTGAACTTTTTAAAAATTAGCTTATCTTTTCTTGCTGAAAGTGTTGTGGTTTTTTTTTATACATTTTTGTCTCTTAAATTTCTGCACCTTTTTGTGTACTAGTTCTTTTTTAAAACCGTTTTTAAATGCTGTTTCTTCTATTTGTTTGTATTAATTAAAACATTCTTCTATGCTAATTTGTAGGTTACTAGCGGGTGTGTTAAACTGTTGATAACTATGTGTTTGTGTGCTGTTGGGTTAAAACTGTCAGCTTTGATGCTATTATCTGCATGTGTATTCTGTATATTTCAAATTCCTGATTTCCTTGACATTTCATTATTTTAATATCTAAGAACGGCAATATGTTATCTCTTTCTGTTTTGTATGTAAATGATATGTTTCTATTTTGTATATTCAAAAGTTTTAAGGCATCATCAATGAGATTTTTGTTAACTATCGCAAATATATTGTCAACATAGCTGTACCTTACCTTAAATATGAATGGAAAAAACTGTGTTGATGTGGCATGAAGAGGTAAGCTAATAGATTCAAGACATTACGTAAGTTTCAGAGCAGGAGTATAAGCAATTCATATCAGTTAATGGAAAAAATTAAGGACATAAAACTACATCCCTCCGACACTCTTAATATCTTTTGATGTAGAATCTCTGATTCCAAGCACACCAAAAGAAAAACTCCTAATTTATCTACTTAATTGGCTTAAAACAAGTGGAATTAAGGATACACACATAAAAGATTACATCAAACTCACAGAAATTTGCATAAACTAAGCCTCTTTTACTTTCGAAGGAAAATTTTATAAGCAACAAGCAGGACTTGAAATGGTCAGTTCCTTATCACCATTTGTAGCTAACTTCTTCATGACACACCAACACAGCTTTTTCCATACATATTTAAGGTGTGGTACAGATATGTTGACGATATATTTGCCATAGTTAACAAAAAACTCATTGATGATGCCTAAAAAATTTAATTATACAAAATAGAAACATTTCATTTACATACGAAACGGAAACAGATAACATATTGCCATTCTTAGATAATAAAATAATGAAACATCAAGGAAATCTGGAATTTGGAATATACAGAAAGAATACACATGAAGATAATAGCATCAAAGCTGACAGTTTTACCCAACAACTCACAAACATGCAGTTATCAACAGTTTAACACACCCGCTAGTAGCCTATAAATTAGCAAAGAAGAATGTTTTAATTAATACAAAAAAATAGAAGAAACAGCATTAAAAACGGTTTTAAAAAAGAACTAGTACACAAAAAGGTGTAGAAATTGAAGAGACAAGAACGTATCAAAGAAACCACAACACTTTCAGCTAGAAAAGATGAACTAATTTTTAAATAGTTCACATATCATCCATAGGCTACAAAAAAATTTCTGAATATTCTTAAAGATTTTAATATCAGATTGGCACTGATTAATAGATTTAATGTTAAAAACTTACTGATAGACAATGTTAATGACAGTATTCCATAAGAGAAAAGCAGGTATTTACAAAATAAATTGTGCAGAATGTGAAAAAAATCTACATTTTAAAAACAAAGAGAAACATAGGCGCACAGTTAAAGGAACATTTCGGGAACATAAAGCACAAGCACATAGAGAAATCAGCAGTAGCGTATCATTTTTGGACACAAAATCATGATGTAATGAATAAGGCAAAATTATTAAAATCAGTACAAGGTGCTATGGAACTAGCAACCTGGGACAAAATCTACATCTACAAATACAAAGACAGTCTAATGAACTTTGACACTGCCGCAAATGAAAACATACACTGCAAGTTTATCGCACTGCCACCAGAGCAGAATACACATTCCCATAGCTGAATAAATGACCCGACAGTTGGACTTTAGCCTGACTGAAGATGAGAACTAAATGTTCTCGAAACCAGTTCCATACATTATGACAAGTAAGTGAAGCATTAAGAGTATGTAGTTCAACTGAATCATACAATGATATCAATTATATGATTAGCTTCACTGTGCAATTCCAATTTACATTTTAATTAGATTAATTTTTGTATATATGCTTTAAGGCATCTAGCATTATACTTATACCATGAAGTTCTAAAATCTGTACACTATGGAACAACTGTATAACTAATTTAGTTTTATGATATTGATTTATGTGGAAGCTGTAGTATAAATAACAAAAATAGAATTTTGTTACTACAAAAAGATGTTTAAGGTGTATATTTGGGTTAAACCTGAGAGTCGCCTGTAGGGATATTTTTATAATTAGCGGGCTATTTACAGTTGTTGGATTTTATATTTATGGAGTTATACTCATTGCAATTTCAAAAGCTGAAAACAGGTTGACCAATGATCATTTATATTCTTATGATACAAGAGGAAAGGATAATTACCATAGAATAATGCTAAACTTGAAATCAACAGGCAAAGATGCAAAGATCCAAAAATTAAAGGATTAATATTCTATAACAAATTATCCTGATATATAAAATTTGTAATGGTAATAGTTTTAAGCATAAACTAAAGAACTATATAATTGATAAATGTATTTGTAAGCTGAATGAATTTTAAATTTAATGTAAATATAAAATGAAAGTGTCAGAAACTTGTACCAGTCTATTGACGAAACATAATACACCACCACCTCCTCCTCGTCCTCCTCCTCCTCCTCCCTAGCAACCAGGAAATCAATAGAGAAAATGTACAGGGAACAAGTTTTACATAATTTGTTTTTGAACAAAAAATGAAAAAAGAATACTGTTTTTTTCTAAGATCCTCACTGTAATGGATAGCTGCTGCATGTTTGTCCATTCAGGAAATTTACTTACTCTGCAGAATTTAAGGATTGCCGGGAATTAAAGTGTATAACAGATATACTTATGACACTTTTGCTCTTTTTTTTTCTACTTTTTATTTTGATAATTCAAATAATTGAAAATATGAACTACCCCAGTTTTCATTAGTTTAAGTTATCAATGTTCTATTGTATATTTTCTTTTACTACTTCTTTCACTGCATCAGTCATACTTCTCATTACACAGTCCTTTATTTCCTCATTAATAAGTTTTATACAATTTTGAAATCGAGTAGATCTTTGGAAGAAATTCATTACAATGCTTTCCTGCAAATTAGTCTTTGCACTTTGATCATATATCTTCAAATTATAAACTATGATCTTAAATGATACATAATTTTCAAATTTCCTTAAAAATAGTATTTTTTTCTGCTTTATATAAAATGAAAAGGTTTCATTGTCTATCTATATGTAAGTCCATTTCTAACTCTTAACATCCTCAAAAAAAATGACTTCAAATGTTTATATTTACAAATTACAAAGGAGAAAAGGGCATTTGAAATTTAATACATCATTCCCACGTTGTAGTATTTGATTTTTATTCTCAAAATTCAAATTACATTGACTAATTTTTCCTATGAAAACAATTGGAATAGAAGCAAAACTCCTGCTATTATTATAATTAAAAGAGTTATTTTATTTGCATTTCAAACATAACATTAATGGGGATTAACTATGTTATAATTATTAACTTCTCCACTTTTACATTTGCAGCAATTAAGCTTTCCTTTCTCTGGGCTCTGCTTTTTTTCTTTTCCCCTCTCGTAGATATTTCATTTTATCTTCTCATTTTTTAAACTTAACCTATGTAATACATGTGCTTTAATACTCCTAAACTTTCATAAACAAATGCCTGAAAACAATGCAAGAACAGTCATATAGCATAAAGGGATAAAAATTCTTTCCATAATAAAATGAGACGAAACATAAAAAAGATACATAGCCTAGGAGTAGCATGACATTTAAAAGTACTTATTTACCTTTAAAAGTCAAGTAAGTACAAACATTGGCAAATTACGAAGGTGTGAACTACAAAATGTAATTAACACCAAAAATCTCAAAATGAATAAAAATGGTCCAATTTGACTTACACTTAAAAAGACTGGCTTCCCGAGATAATTTGTAATCTCTCATAGTGATAAGAGTGCATAGCTAATCTGTTTAAGCATAAGGAATTGATGAAATAAAAAAATCTGAACATCTACAGATACAGCACTCCAAATATTTATCTCTTCTGTTAATGTTTCGAAACCTTTTAGGATAAATTGCTGTAGCTCCAGCTGCACTCTCTCAGCAATTCAGCAGTCAGTTTTTTAACAAAATTGAAAAGAAACTTTTTGGCCTTGAACACATTATTATATGGAACTTTGCAAGGAATTATGCCTTTGTTCTTCAGGATGAGTGTAGAGGTTTTTTTGAACAATAATTTGATCCAAGGAATCATTCCTATGTAGATTTGTACACAAGTTCTGAAACCGTAGTAATAGGTTACATTCCTTGTGTCATTATATCAGAATACTTCTTCTTCTTCTTCTTCTTCTTCTTCTTCTTCTTCTTCTTCTTCTTCTTCTTCTTTTTATTTGTTGTATTTACGGATGCTCTTTAACATCTCAGGTCATTAGCATCCCATTCAATTCAGGGCGTGAAACGGCCAACAAATTTAGTTCAGTGGCCTCTTCTTTCAGGCTTGAGGTTCTTTTTCATGCCGTAAATGTATGACATGGGACCTATGGCTTTACTTCCCTTCTGAAGGAAGCCATACTTAGGATTTTTATGCCCCTTACCACTACACCACCAGGACTGACCAGAATACTTGTTTTTTTTTTGAGTAGTGTTTAACGCCCGTTTCCAGAATACTTGTGCTATAATACTAATGGCATATATTTTTTCCATTGTCATTTAATAAAGTTTATTTCCATCTACAGTAAATCATCACAGAACCAGATTTAAAGTATTCAAATTGAAATTATATATACATATGTTAAATTAAAGCACTTTTCAGCCTTGTTTAAAGACTGAATTTTACAATAATGTACATTTCTTAAGTCAAGGTACATAAAAACTTTGCTGTTCTTAAATGTTTCAGAATTTTATTTTTAAAACTTTTGTGTTTTCCTTCTTTATTTAATATGATTTCAATTTAAATTCACTCAAGCTACTATTTACATACTACAGTGTATTATAAACTGAGATATTAATTTCCAAATTTGGGCTTTATAGAATTAACTGACAATTCATGAGTTACTTCAGAAATAAAAGCACTTTTTGTGTTTGTGGTTACAAATAGCTTGGTAGATATGATCCATTGTAGGAACATGTTTGTTAAAGTGTGATTTTATTTAGACTTTTTCCACAATCTCAATAGATGAATAACTCTGGACTCATTTGTATCCTAAATAATTTAATCTCCCTAAAGACTTTTGCAAGTGGGCAGGAATTTTTAAAACCCTGAAAGAAAAAGAAAAACTAAAAACTGCATTGAACATGTTTTCTTTTTCCTTTCTCTCTCTCTCTCCCCCTCCTCCTTCACCTCCTCCTCCTCCTCCTCCTCCTCTCTTCTCTCTCATTAATGATACAATTTGATAATGTGGTGATGAAATATTTAGTACATAACAATTTTTGCAGGATTTGAGGAAGAGGAGAAAGGGGAAAAAGCAAGAAATATTGTTAAAACTTAGAACAGCACAGCGTCAATGAGCAAATAAACAAAAGCTGGTTAAAATATAAGCTGAAACTTGAACCTCCAATTTTATGAGCAACTTTTTCTCTTCCATCAATGAGAACTTTGGTCTATGTTTGTTTTTAATCATTGAGGATTTCACTTTAATAAGTCATCAAACTATTATGAGTACTGAAGAGGATGTGTAATTACCAGTAAAGGCCAGTATATGAGATGTTAAGTATTATGGCTAGATAGTTGAGAGAAGCATATATCACCATTTTATAAGCATTGAAAAACAGCAGTAAAGATTGCTTTAATGTTATCAGATTTAGATATTTTTAATGCTGAAGTATTTTTGCATCATTAACATTACAGGTTAATTTACCGCCATGACTGGCCAAGGTTGTTAAGATGCAGACTCGTGAGCGAGAGGTCCGGGGTTCGAATCCCGCCAGGACCGTCCTTCCTGACTGGGTTTTTTTTCCTCAGTCCTTATAAATGGCAAATGCTGTGTAGGTACCCTAAATCTCACAGTGCTCCACCTGTGGTGCCTCAGTAGTAAAAATGGGCATTAAACACTACTCAAAAAAAAAATTAATTCATGCTGAATGCTGGTATTAATAAGTAAAAACTAATTTAAAATGTAAATGAGAGATAACCATGATAATTATAACTGCACTTTTTAAGAGATACCAAATGAAAACAACGTATCAATAGTCTAGAAAGGCAATATTAAAAAAAAGTTATTAATGTATTAAGAAAAAGTTAGAAAGAAGTATAACTGTCAGGGCATGAATATAATTTTATTTCTTTAATTAAAAGAACAAAAATGATTTTGTGCAATACTTTCTTTATAAGTCTCATAGAGTATAGAGAGCTATATCTTCAAGAATTTTACAAGAAGACCAAAATGTTTGAAGATGTAAATTATATCTAATCTGTCGTGTAACACATTCTTATGCTTCACTGCTTTTAAATACGGTGGGACTGGTTTCAAAGAGACATCGAAATTCAATGTCTATTTGACCTCTAGTCATCAAGTTGGTTGAAGATGGAGAGGATGTCTCTTCGAAACCAGTCCCACTGTATTTAAAAATAAGTGAAGCATAAGAATGTGTTCGGGGACAGATTAGATATAATTTACATTAACAATCTTCACTGCATGAGTTCCATCAGAATTTTTTTTTTTAAAACAAGTCTTATTTTTCGAAAGCTCTTAAATGAATGTTTGAAAATGTCTATTGAAAATTTTGTTACAACACTCATAGCTCCAAATTACAAACCAGTCACATCCCAGCTGTCAGTGTTATACATCTTAATAAAGTATGCATAATAAGGGCTATAGTGTTGTTTTTGTCTATATTTAACTTCCTGAACTTGATTTCCTCTTTCAAAGGAAACAATTGAAACAATGATTTATCCCTTGTTTTTTTTCTGTATGTCAATTACAATGATGTCCACTCTTTTGGTAGATGTTTAGTATATACAATGCATCTGTTCAGACTTATTTGCTGCAATTTCCAAAGCTATTAGTGACAGAATTTATTTATGAATTTATTTAGATGATTAATCCTGAAAAATTTTCCTTGCAACAATAACCAGAGAAAGAGTTTTCATCTCATTGCATACCTGGCAATTACTTGACTCCTACCTGAGACACTTTTAACCACTACTAGATTGGAGTTCATATTCATTGCATAATATATATTTAGTGTAAGTATTATACAAACATTTCTATGCACTAAGACGCCACAATATAAGTATAATGTTAAAACTGCCTGACTATAGATGGAAGGCAAGGATAGTGTGTTAGAGATACCAACTCTTGTATCAGCCCAGTTCAGCAAAGATTTAATTGACTTGCTATCTAAATGGGTATCTGAGAAGTTCAGTTTTGGACAAGTTTTTGTAATAGGCACTGGTGGCAAGTGCTAACCATTATCTTCATTTAATTAATTGGAGCCATGGGATCTATGGTGTGAATATGGGATTTTACCTTACTTTATCCTGTTCACTATAGTTAGAGAATAAGCTTTACTTCTTTTGGTAGCTGCAGCAAGTTTTAAGATAATGGACAAAATGTTTTTGAAATATATCCTCATCAGTTTCCTGAATTACTGTGAGGGAAGTAGACACACTGCACCTGATAATTTGTGATTATGGAAGTACTGCTGGGAACTGGAGAGATGGCTAGTCAGAGGAATTTTTTGATAATATCCAGCTGTTCACTATTAATATTCTGCTTTTGTTAACACAAAGAGATGGACTGACTCTTAAGTTTTGAATAGATGATGATACACATGCATTGTGTAATGTTTTACTTTGCAGATAAATCCCCCTCCCAGCATACATTGCTAGCCATCTCTCCAGTTACCAGCAGTACACCGACTTGTGCCATTGGCCAGAAATAAATGTCAAAGTAAAAAATGCAAAAATAAAAAAGAAAGGATGTTATCACATGCTGAGCTATGAGATATCAGTAAGTAAGAATACAATGATATGAAAGTGCATAACCTTGTTAGCACTATACAAACATTGCTTCTTGAAGTACTCGGCAATTAAAATCTTCCCTATATGTACTACTAGGTCTGGAATGCAGCAACTTATTCTGTAACCTCTTAAAGTACATCACTGATTTCTCTTCAGCAATTAAATAGAATACATTTATTTCATCCTTTTGTATACAGCTATAGGACACATCATGATTATTATTAAAAATTATATAAATGTACAGAAGTAATACATTTAAATCATAGTTTATATATTTAATGAATATATGCAATTAAATTTTCAGACTATCTTACATTAAGAGCAGCATATGCTTAATATATTGCAGAATAAACTTATTCTATTAGCTTATTGTGCCCATCTATACTTTGTTACATTTGTTACTTTGACGTATCGGCTTGATTTCTTTAAGTAGTTTATTGTACAGTTATTTTCCTATACTATCTAATTACCAGTTTTCAGCTTTCTCCTTAGTGTTGCCCTTAAATAATTTTCTGTGTTTTGTAATTTGTATGAATTTATTATAATTCTCTAATTATATAGAAAGTGCATCTATTCCTTATAGCGTCACTGAAGCTAGACATTTCTATGTCAAAGTCTTGCCATACAAAGGTATACTGATTCTACCATAAAATTATCAAACAATAACACCAACATTTAGCTGATAACATATGCAGTAGAAATTTACTCTGATTGTAATGCGCAGTCTTTCTAATGTCTTGTAACTGTGTCAGTATTTGACTTTAACTGTACCTCTGCAATATTCTACCTTAAAGTCTAACTGCAGTATAATGTCTTCTCATTCTTGTTGCATAACTATCTCACCTTCTTGTACTAATATACTTACTATATGCTGAATACTTAGTGATTACTGCCGACTGCTTAATACTTAATGCCTTGGGTCTTCGAGATCACTATCTTTTGTGAATTATACAGTCGTCCAGTCGGGACACTTTCTCCTCTTTTATAATGTTCTCTATTGGCTGCTACTTATACAAATAATCTTCCTGAATTCGCTGGTTGGACATGATCTTAGTATTTTATTCACTCTAAATTCTCTGATACAGGTTATTAGGATTCCTTTGTCCAACCAAAACATAACACTCCTTATACAAATAGGTCAATATTAGGTGACAACTTCACTGTTCCTACCTTCTTTTAAGATTACAATAACACTCCTTGTTTACCCTTAAGGTTCCGGCAACAAGTTTTTCTTTTCAATACACATGAAATAAGTCAAATGACCTAAATGTGTACATGGCAACATACAAATTACACAAATTGATGATATCGGGGTGGGGATTGAAGCCATTAATTACTGCTTCTAATGCCTCCATATTAAAATTTCTTCGTTCGAAGACAAGAAAATTTAAGATGTGGTCCCATGAAAAATCTGAAATTATTATTGCATATAAGTACTCTTATTCTAGAATATACATAGGTATCAACTTTATTTTCTGTTTCAAATTTGTTATTATTTTTGCACTTTTAAGCATTAAAGTAGTATTTGATATATGTTATATTGTTATTTACAATTATATATTTTTACTTGTAAATTCTCATAATGATATACTTCTTGTCCTATTACACAAGTTACTTTGGGATAATATGAAATGATAAGATAGCGACATTGTTTTATATACATATACACACATATATATTTGTGTGCGTGCACACACACTTTGTTCTATTGCACACCACTTTCACAAATACACAACAATTTTATTTTCTCACTCGTTTCCAATGCCATGTTAGCGTTCACCCACCTGCTGGATTAATCTATTCTAGTGCACAAGTGTTTCATTCTGCAGGCTATCATGCAAGTCCTAGAGTTAATTTATAACATTGGTGCTAATACATAGCCAAGTGTGCATAAAATTGAGATAAAAAATAAGTCAAGCCAATAATTTCCAATAACAGTGGAAAATCTTAATTTTAAGAATTAACTCACTTCACTTTCTTCAAGTGTCTTAAAAGGATGTGGTAGCTTTATGTGATCGACTTAGTATTTTTCTTGTTTTGGGGTTCACTAACTTGTAGGTATGGTCCCCAAATTGTTTTTCAATTTCGTAAGGTGCTTTATAAATTAATTCCATGCAATGGTAACGCTCGCGAACTAAACTGGACAACTTTTTGTCCTTAACTAATATTAAGCATTTAATTGCAGAATCCATTTATGTGTCCTGCTTTTAACTTGAGCAGGCGTTTATCTGGCTTCTGTTTCATTCTATGGAACATTTTCTGTAATTTTCTTCTTTGGTCATTTTGTTGTTTCCGGAAGTTTTACCAGGCTGCCTGGCCTTTCAAATTTCTTCTGATAAAGATGATCTTCATCTCCTCTGATACGTCCTTAATGTGGAAATACTCTGGATAAACAATTTCGGATTATCCTCTCGTTCTTCGTTGAAATCTGGTGGTATGATTTCGTTAACAGGTTAGCTAGGCCACGCGATGTATGACATATTTGGCATGCATGAATTTGTTCTAGCTCTATTACACATGTTAGCATCAGATATGCACGGAGATTCATTGACCTCTGCCGTGTGTAAATCACGTGGTGATTCGGGCACTGTATTATCGAGATTAATTAGACTAGTACCATTGTTAATTGCCCTATTACTATTTCTATTCTCGTTTAATTCATCAGCTTTCTTAGATAACTAATTTTGATTGTTATCTAAGAATTGAACAATTCGTTTTAGTGATCTCAATTCTTGATTGAATTGTTCCTCTATTCCTGAATACTTACTGTTCAGTCTCAGACCATCTCCTACTTTTCCATTTCTGCTACTCTGCTGTTTATTCTATCTATATCTTCCCTGACCTCACCAAAATCTTGTCTCATGTTTCCTACTTAGTTCTCCCAATTGTTGCGATTTTTCTGGAGCTGTTTTGCGAGGTCTGACTGAACTTTCTGCACTTCGTTGAACTTATTTTCTATTCTATTACAAAGCGACTTCTCTGTTTGCTCTAATTTATTTTGAAAATCTATCTTACTACCATATTCCTCTTGTGATTTTTCAATCTGTTGTAATTTTGCATTTAGTCTGCTTTGAAATTCTCTCTGCGGGCTCTCTATCTTACATCTCGATTCCTCTTATGCCTTTTCAATCTGTTTTAATTTTTCGTTTAATTTATTATTCCTCTCCATGAGATTTCTCTAGTATACTTTCTAACCTATTATTCCTCTCCTCCTGAGATTTCACCATCTACTTCCTAACCTGTTACTCCCCTCTTTTTGAGATTTCTCCAACTTTTCTAACTGCATCTTGCATCATCTGGCTTATGAGTCTTATCATCCTGTCCTTATTATGTGTTTTTTCTGATTTGTTATTAACATTAGGTTCACTACTTAGTCAATGTCTACGCTGATAACTCCTTCTATTCCTATCATGTTTGTTTCTTCTATTGTTACATAATTTACTATGCTGTCTTGCTCTACCATATTGATCATACTTCTCAGCAACATTCACTTTCTTATTACCATTTATGTACAAAAAAAGTTCCTAAAAGAAAAATTCAATTTTGTCTGTACCTTTCTTCTATTCTCCTGCTGTCAGGTGCTGCGATCCGCATTGTGGTTGGCTTTTCCTCTTCAGCGTTGTAGGCAGGGCAACTCTCCTCTCGTAGCGAAGGTTTAGTAAGCCATAAGTCTACTGTTGATTTCACTTCGGCGTCGTCTATGTAGTATGTAGCGTTTGGCACGCTAGCCGGTCTTCTTTCTGCCGTGGTGTCGACTCTGCCTTTTGTCAACCGCTTTTCCGGTCTAGATGTTTCTGCGTTGTGGCGTCCGCTTCCTCCGGTTTAGACGTTCTTCGGCTTCTGCTGTTTAGATTCCAAATCATCGTTAATCTCCAATTCTTAATGAGCCAGCACGTTGGTTCGTCATTTGCGATAGTAATTTGTTGGAGTGGTGGGTAAAGAGTATGATTTTATGATTTTTGTTAATTTATTGGGATTGAATGCTTTAAGGGATTGGTGATTAATTAGTGATGAATGTCGATGGTGTTCACTTTTCCCACTGTTGCGCCTTGAAGTATCGCTTGTGCCCCGACTGAGTTCGGTAGTGTATACTGGAGTTTTGTGACACTTTTGTGTCATAGGGAAAGGAAGCAGAAGATGAACGGATTCGTGAAATTGAGTATAACAAGATTTATTGACTTTTCACTTTCTTGGATGCCTTTAAGTCTTGGCGAGTTTGAGTGTTACGTATACCACTCTTGCGCTCTACGTTGAACTGTCCGTTATAACGTCCTTTATATACGCCCTAGTTGCGATACAATTATGGTATTCGCTAATTCTCTCATTATTAGAACATGCCCCTATTATTATAGCGTCAATGAAGCTAGACTGTTTCTATGACAAAGTCTTGTCGCACAAAGAATTTACTGATTCCACCATAACATTATCACTGTGACAATATCACGAACATGTAACTGAGAACGTATAAGCAGTAGAAATTTACTCTCAGTCTTTCTAATATCTCGTAGCTAACTGTGACAATATCTGACTTTTAACTATACCACTGCAATGTACTACCTGAAAGTCTAACTGCACTATAATGTCTTCTCGTTCTATTTGCGTAGTTTAGTGATAACCATACTTGCCTTTTAAACCCAAGATCGCGGGTTCGATCCCGCCCAGGACCAATGGATTTTTTTTCGGGCGTAAAAATCCTAAGTATGGCTTCCTTCGTCCCGTATTATACATTTACGGTACGATAAAGAACCTCAAGTCTAAAAAAAAGAGGCCTATAAGGAAAATTTGTCGGCCGTTTCACGCCCTGTTTTGAATGGGACGCTGATGAACTGAGATGTTACAGAGCGTCCGTAAATAAACCAAATAAAAAATGCGTAACTATCTGATGACTTTCTTGTACTGATATGCTTACTGCCTACTGCCGGTTGCTTACTGAATACTTAGTGATTACTGTCGACTACTTAATATTTATTGCCTTGGGGCTTCGAAATTACTTCTATTATGAACTATAAAGTCGTCCGGTCGGGACACTTTCTCTTTTTCTACGCGGTTCTCTATTGGCTGCTACTTATAGAGCGAAATTAAAATTATATGGCGTTAAACGACCTATATAATGGAGCTAGCCATTAAATAGATGTCGGGAATAACGTGACTTAGACTGGGAGGCTGGCGAGGAAAGCAGGAGTATTTGCCACAGATAATCTTCCTGAATTCTCTGATTGGACGTTATCTTAAATTTTATTCACTCTAAATTCTCTGATTGGATGTGATCTTAAATCTTTATTTGCTCTGTTTATTCCCTAGGTCCCGTTACGTTATTCCCGATACATGTTAATCAACTCGTTCATCGGAAAGTTTTTATTAGTCCTCTAATATGACAAAAGCTAACCTTCTGGTCCTTACACATAAAAGAATATTTTCTGACCTTTGCTTACCCTGAAGGCCTAATGGAAAATGCTAGTTATTTAAAACTTCTTACAGATACATACATAAAAGAGATACAGGTTCTTAGGGTTCTTTTGTTCAACCAAAACAAAACACTCAATGTTTACCATTAAGGTTTCGGCAACAAGTTTTTCTTCTCAATATACATGAAATAAGTAAATTGACCTAAATGTATATATGATAAAATACAAATTATACAAATCGATTATAATAATATTTATAGTATAGTTAATTGAACATGATAATATTGATAATATCAAGGTGGGAATTGAAGTGATTAATTAATGCTTCAAATGTTATCCCATATTTTGTGTGAATATATGAATGAAAAGCACACTTGCTTCAATATGTTATCATCCATTATTCTTCTTAATTGTTTCATCATGTATATCCTTTTATTTATCTCTTTTGGAACATATATTGTGTGTGGCAGCCAATTTATGCCGTTGTCAATTATTTTTGCTAGAGAGTTGGGTTTCACGTCTCTCAGATAATTTCACCATTTATCTTAAGTTTAATGCTATTTGTAAGGTAATTCTTATTTTAAATCTCATCCATGCTTTGTTTTTGTGATGTTTTCTAATCTTTAATGTCCTATTCAGATCTTAGAAATATTTTTATAATTTTTAAAATGTTATTGAACTTATTTTTTAATGCTTCAGCTGTATTCTTTAATAATTATTTTGCACATATTTGCTTATCCAATTGCTATCCTATCATTTCTTTAAATTATTTCAACATATTATTCACATACACTAAAAACAGAGCAGATTTAGTTTAGAGCCATGCAGAACCCCTTGCTGAATTAGCTGAAAATTAGATTTTACATTTTTTATTGTACTGTTTGTTTATTTCCTCTTATTATGTTTTATTTTTAAGTATGATATAATACATTTTTGTGTAATTTACCAAACTCCACACTTTTCCAATTTTATCAATTTCATTATGAATATTTCCAGTCAAATCTTTTGACAAGCCTAAAACACATACCAAGCGCAGTATCCTGATTATTGAAAGCATTTGCTTGATTAGTTAAGTGGATGTATTGTTTGATTTGTTTTTTTGAAATCCACAATGCCATTATGACATATTTAGCTTATTAAAATATTTCCTTATATATGTTGTTTGAAAATGCAGAACATAATGTAATTTTTAATATCAAGCATGCTACCCTTCTGTTTAAAAATTAGAATAACTATTACTTTTTAAGTATGTCTGGAAACATATATTAGATTTTAATTTAATTTATTAGTTCTTGTAGATGCTCCTAAGTTCATCATTAGTAGCATTACAAATGTCAGTATACATAAATATATGAGAATAATATAAATGAATAATATGCAGTAAGATTCCTCAAACAATTGATCATTGCTTAGTAACAGGAATAAAAGAATAAATGACATACTATGAGTACTGTACATGATTACTCTTTAAGGATAAATACATTAATGAATAACATATACATGATCATCAGAGCTAAATACGATTATGGAATGATTTGCAATATGGGTTAATATCCCTACAGTTTCCTGTCTTAAGTATTTTGCCATTTCTTTTAATATTTCATATAGAGCAGTTGATTTTGTAATTTTTATCACCCTCTCCACCTGTTTTTCTGTTACTTCAAACACTGTCGTAGAATTTCAGTTGAATGAATTATTTGGTTTGCCTTCTGGACTGATGTTTTTCATGTTGATTTTAATAAATTTACCGAATAGTTTTTTAAGATGTTACAGATTTCATTTGGGTCTCTTTCTTTAATTTGATATTTTCTGCTTTTTTTTTTTTATTTTTTTTTCAACGTATATTCATTTGCCATAATCAACAGTGTTATCTTTTTTCTGCTTAATATGCTTGTTATTAAACATTTTTTTGCATTTTCTATAACATTTATTTATGTTTTCTTATAGACACTTATGTATATCATGGATTTTTCATCCATATTGTATTTTTTATTCATGTGAATTTTTAAGATGTTAAATAGTAACTCACTTCTTGTTTTGCATTATTGTGGCTAATCTGAGACTGATGGAAAACCCAAATCCCCCATTGGGTTCTGGATCTACCCATAGGAGTTTTTACATCTTTGGTGCATTAAGGGCTGCCATTAGT
Source organism: Metallyticus violacea (assembly GCA_030762175.1). Classification (NCBI taxonomy): domain Eukaryota; kingdom Metazoa; phylum Arthropoda; class Insecta; order Mantodea; family Metallyticidae; genus Metallyticus; species Metallyticus violacea. Next base: position 305,670,065 of record CM060846.1, on the reverse strand, counting down.
GTCCAGTTCAGAGATTATATTAATGCTGAAGATTCACAGAGTAATATTACAACCAGGATGTTGGTAATAAGGTTATAAAACAAATACAGAAAAATTCTTTAAAAATATTTTAAATTATTTTATGTAAGCAACACTTTTCTAAACAGTTTTGATTAATGGCTTTTCAGAAAAAGCTTAGTACATTTATTTCTTCACTTACTTGTGTGATGTTTGGAACCGGTTTCGAAGACCTTTGTCTTCATCTTTGGCCAAAGGTATGACTGATTGGAGAATCCAACGGCTCTGTAGAGATGAAGTGCCACCCTGGTGGTGTTTTAATGTACTTAAAATTGGTGTTTTCCTTCTTTGGAATATCAAAGTTCATTAATCGATCTCTGTATTTATGGATGTAAATTTTTTCCTAAGTATCCAGTTCTATATATTTTTGATTCTCTTTTAATAAATCCACCTTCTTCACAATCTCATGGTTTTTAGTCCAAAAAAGATATGCCACAGCTGATCTATCTATCTGTTTATATTTTATGTTCCTGAATGCTCTTCTAAACGTGTGCCTATATTTCTCTTTGTTTTTTCCAATATAGATCTTTTCAATATAAAATTAGCACCCATCAACAGATTTAATTTAGGAAACATCTTGAAAGATAAATGGCTGTAAAGACCCCACAAGCGAAAAAAGCAGGTATTTCAGAATAACATGTGCAGATTGTAAAAAGATCTATATTGGAAAAACAAAGAGAAATATAGGAACATGTTTAGAAGAGCATTTCAGGAACATAAAATATAAACAGACAGATAGATCAGCTGTGGCATATCATTTTTGGTGGCGCTTCATCTCTACAGAGCCGTTGGATTCTCCAATCAGTCATACCTTTGGCCGAAGATGAAGACAAAGGACTTCAAAACCGATTCCAAATATCACACAAGTAAGTGAAGCAATAAGAATGTTTAGTATGAACATATCACATGATTTTATTTATATGACTGGGCTTCACTGTGTTACTTTCATGTATATTTTAAAATAATTTTCTTTTTTAAAAGGTATGTTTTAACTTAGTACAGTTGTTTAAGTGCATGATCAACCAAAAAAGGGACAATCAAGCAAAGGATGAATACATATTGTGTTTCCCTAGAAATATTAATTATGATATACATTAACGCTAAAATGCCACTATGTATTTGGTTATTTGGTTAATTTTTTCTAGGGACCCATTGTGATTTTTTTCTGTAACTGATAAAGGACACACAAAAGAATTGACTTACTGCAAAAGTTAGCCCTTTGGAAACGTTTATAGAAAATTTTTAGAAAAATAATTTGGGTTGTTGCCCACAAGAAATTTTATCAGAGGACCAGTGTTGTACGTAGTGGTCTGCAATAATCCACAGAATATATATGAATTCATTAATTTTGATTTTATTTGTTTAACTGATTATGAAGAATGCAATGGAAAATCACACTTTTATTTTAAATGGTTTGCTAATTTTCATAATTAGTATTTAAAATTAATAATATTCTAACAATTTTTTATTTTGTATAATTTTTGTACTAGAGGTAAATTCATTGAATGATAGTGATAAATGACATTTTCCTTATTAGCATATCAGGTTTTTATTGTAAAACTAATCATTTACAATTAAATTTGTTGTTAGTAAAAAGTATTTTATGATATTCAGATTTACAGTTCTATGATGCACCAACTTTTAACCCAGTGATAGTTACTTTTAGATATGAGCCACAGAGGTACATTCCAAAGGTAGAATTCATTTTGGTAGTGCTCTGGTGCTTAACATGTTACTTTTGAATTCTTCAAAGTAAAATTTTAATTTGTCCTATCATGTTAAATCTTGCTTAAAATAAAACCTGGTTGGCAAGTTGTGCAGTTATAAACTAGGAAAACATTTCCCTAGCTACAAAATCTGTGCCTCTATATTTTGCATATTCCATTGGTAGGGTTCATAGTTTGACTTAATTGTGGGGACACTTATAAATAGTATAACTTTTTCCCTGATGAGACCTTTTATTAGAAGCAGAGAACATTTTAGCTGGTTCTCACATGAAATCATATCTGCAGCTTGTTGAATTGAAGAAGGTATTTTAATTCCCTTCTACTCAGAATAGCTGCTGAGCATTCCCCAATCTGGCACCTGGGAATGTACTCTCTATTGGTTAATTTTATAGACTTGATGTAATCCATGGAAAGAATCAGCAATTACAATATTAATTTGTAATAAATATTTTAACACATATGCTAATATAGTAACCATGAAAGTCTCCAGATCATCCACCTACAATGCTAGTTAGTCTATAGCTGATTATGAGAGCAAGTGCTCTTGAAACATGTTCTGCATATAAAATACAAAGTGAAGTATTGTCTTATTGTTTACCAATGTTTTTTTTTATTTTGTACATGGGACAACTTTGTCTGCTTATTCATTGTCATTGTATCCTCAAACCCAAGGAAAGGCATGAATGTCAATCTAACATGATGTTTACCATTTAATAAGGCTAGATACTCTGCAGTAATAATATTTATCCATAATACTTGCAACTGATGGGTACAGGATGGTGCAGATTAAGATTAAAGTCTAAATTAAGCGCTAAAAATAGCATTAACAAATATGCTATTTCCATGTATACTGTAGAACTAATGTTTGTAAGAACTGCTGCCTAGATGCTGTGCATCTGAGCATTAGACAGATTTAAGAATTTATTTGATCACTCCAGTGCCAATTCTCAATACAGGATACTGAATTTGCAGATTGAGATTATATAGTCAAATAAAGATGAGAAAAAGTCACTTAAAACAAATAATTTAAAAAATTTGGGAAATAAAACAAATAGTCATCAAGATAAATAATGATCTAAACTTCAGTGTATAAGTTATAATAATTTAGTCTTGTTTTTTATGAATGATACTGCAGGCACAGTTGCAATTGGCACTTAAATAGTTCAAAATTGGATATGAAAATAGTACATCAGCATGCTTATAAAAATGCAGTACAAAATTTCCAAAAGTAATATGTTTAATTAATAATATAGAGGTGGCAGTTTTCTACCAATATAAACGGTGTTCAATAGGTAAAGCACACTTTTCTTTCTATTTCAAAGTTTGTTTTGTTTTAATATAGATTGTTCCTCAATTATGTGACTATATAGTGCTATATTTCTAAAGTAATATAATGGGAGCTCCAGAATTTATCTTGAGTAATCTGGAGCTCAAGTTATATTTATTTGAGTATTTAGCAAATAAAATGCTAAAAATCAAATAATATATCCATAAAATGCACTTACAGTTATGAATGTCCAATCCAGCATGTCATTAATTTCTGGCAACAGTCAAACAGATAAAAGTCAAAATTAAACTCATTTATAAAATATTTTTTTTTATTTTTTCACTTTAAACTCCTTGGTAAAGAATTGATGATAACTTAAGCATGAAAACTTACAACACTAATTAAATGTACAATTATTAAAAACACAATGATGTTGGTTAATCTGATTCCACCACAATTTTATTTTGCTTAGTATTTTATGGCTTGAAACTTTGAATTATAAGATCATTTTAAGCATCTGATATCTTTTCAAAATATTTTCAATTGCCTGCCATGTTGATTATTGATTGATTACACATTGAAGTTCAAGCCAAAGTAACTATAAAGATATTTCTGTGCACTGCTTTATAGGAATGATAAATGAAAGAGAAAAAATAGAAATGATAAAATTGTGGGAACAGGCCACTGTGATTGATTGGAATTCCTGATATTCTTATACCAGATTGGCCAATGATTCAGAAGCTATATAGTCAAAATTGTGCCTTGTAAATTTATGGCTTTATGCCACCTAGATGTCAGAGCCTGTATGCGGCTGCATTATAGCTCTGTAAAGTTGTCTCTCAGCCAATTTTGTATTATGACTGTGACTTCATCATTGTCAAGTTTCCTTCAGTAAATTGCACCAAAAAGTTGAAAATCAGAAAGTGTAAGATTGAGGCTATAGAGTGGGTAAGCAAATTTTTTAATGAATTCTTTTCAGGTGCAGAGACTTGTGTGACTTCACTTGGTATTAAAGAACTTTGATTAAATTTTTTTCAGGACACATCTTCAAAATGAGCTCTTCAATTTCCAAAGATTTTTAATATACTTAGGAGTAAACTTTTTCATCACAAGGCAATATATCAATTATAATAATCCTTTCAAAGTCTCAGAAGAATGTGGCTATTACTTTTCTGACTGTGGGTGTTGTCTTGAACTATTTTCTGAGAATAAGTTTAATATCACTTCATGGATTGTGTTTTGGTCTGAGACTCAAAAGTAATAAATCTACATTTCACTTCCTGATACAATGCTGGATGCAACAATGCTGAGCATATGTTAATTATCTATTTCTTACGCTAAGCAGTTAGGCTTTGAGGAACCTATATAGCACAAATCTTTGAATGTTCTAACTACTGGATAATTTTGTTTTCATTTTCCAACAGTAATATCAAATTGATCAGTTAGTAGTTAGGTTGTTGTTCAGCAATCATCCCAAATATGTTCCAACATAAAAATCCTAAGTATGGCTTCCTTTGGAAGAGAAGTAAATTGATGTTTCCTGTTCCAAATGCATATTTCAGACCAGCATCTTAGTTAATGTATTTTTAAGGTTTTTGCTACTTGCCACAAAAATAATTTTTTTTTCACTCTCTGTTAGAATAATTTCTTTAGGCACAATTTTCTCAGTTTTTTTTTTTTTAATGAGAACATGATTGTCAAGCAGTATAAACAAATAAATACCTATAAAGGATCAAATGGACTAATAAAATGATCCGAGAGCAATCAGGATGCAAGATTCTTCTACCATCTCTCAACGGCTGAAATTGATGCTCCTATACGTAGCCCTATGGGACTATCATCTCAAAGTGGATTATTTTGCTTGAATATGGATAAATACATAATAAAGTATTTAAATTATCATTATGTCTGAGAAAAGTACAAGACCCATTTTTCAGAAATGATAATGATCTTCTCCGTGCATTAAAAATCCCTAAAGAGCGGACATAACCTAATTCAATGTATGAGGACACATGACAAACAGCTGTTCCTCTATCTTGCTTTTATGTGATGCCCACATGACATCACATGCAACTTTTTACTAATACTTTACCAGTGTAGCATTTCTTTCCTGAAATAGAAAGTTACAAGACTATACTTTAAAAGAACCTGCACTAATACACTGTGTGTATTAAACCATACTTTCGTGAAACAGGGCCCAGCTAGCAAAAGAAGATGAAACTGTATATAAGCTTGGTGTACAAAGGTTCAAAGATACTACACATTAAATATATTTTTTCAAGCTAAATTGGCAAAGAAAAAAAGGTGTTGCATTATTTATTGAATGCCTGTTGTAAGCAAATAAGCAAGTTCTGTCTGGAAATTATTCAGGTATTTTATATGTCTAAAGAATTTGATGCACGTCATGGCAGCCATCCAGAGAGGAGTGTACTGCTCATGCATGTACACTTTGCTGTAATGTTACTCAGGTTGCTGTGTGATGCTATTGAGTGAGCCTGTGTGTTGTGTGACAGTCACATTGACAATGACTGAGCAAGTAGATCAGCAGCTCTGCACAGTTTTGCATCCACTAATTATTTATAATGTTTAAATAAGCTTAGCTGAAACTCAGCTAAAATGGTGCTACTGATCCTTTTAAGAAGTAGATAACCTGTTGAAAGTGATGAACACTTTAGAAGACTGTAAAGAAACAGAGCATGCAAAAATTTTGAGACTATTTCAGAAATTTGTATGGAGAATTTACACATGACATACATGGTAAACTAACCATCCTGCACAAAATGAAGTTTTAAAATTATGCAGTAAACCAACAGTTTAATTAATAATTAATTAACAATACAACTCATGATATAAATATTTATATATCAAGTGCAAACAAACATAATTAGCTAAACATCTTATGTTTTAAAATGGAGGAGGAAACCTTAGTTTAGAATAGATTGTTGCATTGCCCTCCCTCTTTTGTTTTCTTCCATTACAATCTAATTACAAAATCTCTCTGTATTAATGTAGTTTGTTCCAAACTATATTATAGGCTGTCTGAGCAAATTTTGAGAACAGCTTCATTTGTATTGCTAATAGAATGTGCAAACTGTCAATCTCTCTAGCAGGTAATTATGGAAGTAGCCATTAACACTTACAAAACTACTTGATCCTACTTGACTGACAAACAGATTGAATAATTTCCTGTTATATTTTAAATATATTTTCTCCATACTTCTCAATGGTTTTAATTACTTATTCCAGAAGGGGGTTGTTGAGGGTACCTACTCCCTGAGAAATAAATATCCTTCAAATAATTAATAAAAAAAGGTAAAACAATACACTAAACTTTCCTTCAAGTTAAAAAAAGTATATTTTATATATTTAATTTTGCACACTATCACAAAAAATAATATTTTCTGATGGGTATATAAGAGGCAAGTGTGTAATTTTGTATTTGTTTTTTGCATTTTATCATACATTGAGAAATCACAATTTGCTCATTAGTCATATATACCAAAGAATATCACTTTCATATCTTTTACATGTAATGTAAATTTTTTAAAATGCTACAATCAACAATCTATAGCCCTGAAATTGTGCCACCATGATTAACAGCCATTTGGCTTTGCAATCTTAACAAAGGAGTGAGCACCAACATAGTTGGCCTAGATCCTAAGGCACAGAGCAAACATGTGCTTTGCAATTTAAATTCTGCCAGGACCATCCTCCATGACAGGTTTATTCCAGGTTTTCCTCATTCCTTGGAAATGGCAAATGCTTGGGAGGTACTCTCAAATTAGACCTGCAATGCCTCCTTCCTAAAATTTCTTTTCCAATTTTATCATTTATCTCTTACATCAGTGTCAATTGCCTGTGATGCCACAGTACTATAAACAGTTATTAAACAATATTCAAAGGAATCAACATTGCATAATATTGCTACTATTAACTAAATTTGTAACAGTAAACATGATATTGTTTATAAAACAATCACTTGAAAGCTATAATATAGATAAAATGAATACAAATAATAGACTTCATTGCCTGTAGACCTGTTGTTGTACAAGTATTGAGCATAATCATATATTGTAAAAGCAACATTTAAATTCAATATAAAAATATTATTCAAATAGAAGACATATGATACAGTTGCCCATTAATATAAAATAAAAAAAAGCAATAGTAATACAGGAATAATAATCAGATTAAAAAAATTGAGCAAAAATTATATTAATATTATGACTCAAAATGTAAAAAACACTTACAAATTAACATGAAACGAATAAAGTAAAGATCATAATTGGAATTAATTTATTCTTAAAACCTGAATCCTTCATTTGTGTAATGAATAACCTTTATTGGGGACAGTGTGTCTGAGAGATGCCTTTCCTCTATTTTTAGCATGCTGACATAACTGTTAATATAAAATAGTTTCAATACGCACCAACTTGGAAAATTAATAGGAGGTTAGAAACAGTGAAATAGTTTTATTTAATACATAAAGAAATTAGAATTATGTGACATTATAATTCACTAACTAAAACATGCTTCAAGAACTTTTGCTCTCATCCTGGGAACTGACTAACACTGGCAGATGACAATGTGACCTCTGGTGGTTCCAATATTACATGAAACAAGAAATCCATTGGCAGAATGTTAATGTTCATAACACAATGCTTATTTTATAAAATGAAAATCTTTTCCCATAATGCTGATTCCTTAGGATTGGTGGTAACTTTCAACAAATTGGTTTCTTTTGTGAAGTTATTATGTACATCCAAAAATGATATGCAACTGCAGATTTATCCACCTATTTATATCTTACATTTCCAAAGTGTTCTTTTGTCTTTGCCTCTAAATTTTTGTCTTTTAAAATGTCTGATCTTCTTATCTACAAAAGACAGTTGAATCCAATGTTGAGGGCAGTATTGATGTTATTGATGTTATACTAGTATTCTGCTATATATTCCTCCTTGCTGAGTGAGATGTTGACTAATCTATGAGTCAAGCTGTTAATAATGGCATGTTGGTGTGCCATTGAAACTATTATTCTTTATGTTATTATCTGTATGCTTTGGTTTCCTTTATATACCAATCAAAATTATGTTGTTTCTTCTGTAGGTAAAAAAAAAAAAAGAGGCAAACATCCTTCAATTTCTACAGGGAACTTAATCTTTAGACTTGCAGATTTAGTAATTTTAAGGTAACCCCCCTCCTCTCTTTTCGAGTATCATTGCAAATATGTCATCTACATAATGACCATGTTTTGGAAATAAATGGCAATTCTTTTGTAAGATGTGCTTCTACTGTACTCCTGAATAAGTTTTCCAGGAATGGAGAGAAGATTACCCATAGCCAAACCAGAGTTTGGTCTGTACACAAGTTTGTAAGATTAGTGTAATCCTTAATTTCATATGTGGATATGTTAATACTCTTAAGTCATTTGTTTAGAGGTCAACTTTCCCACACATGGAATGCTTGTGAACAAAGATGCATCATCAAAAGAGATGAGAGAGTACTAATTTCTATCAATTTATAGGAATAGTGATGTTTTTGCTTTCAAATCATTTCAAAGTCACAAATATTTTATCAGTCATTTTATCACATTGTAGATTAGTGCACATTTATGTTATTAATTTTTGCTTTAAAATGATTTGAAAGCAGAAACATCACCAATTTCAAACAATTGGTAGAAAAAATTAACAATGCAGTGTTTTTGCCAGACAGTTCCCTTGTTTGTTTTGGTCACAGGTATTCCAAAACAAAGGCTGCTCCTTATTCTTAAGAAATAGCTTTAGAGTACTAACATATCTGTAGATCAAACTGAGGATTGCACCAATCTTTAAAAAATTGTGCATAGACCAAAACTTCTTCTATTTCAATGGGAAAATTTACCAAAAAACTTTGGTTTGGCTGTGGGTAATCCTCTCTGCATTCCTGGAAAATTTATTCATGAGTACAATAGAAGCACATATTACTAAAAATTCCATTATCTTCAAAATATAGGTTAATTTTTCTTTTTCTCATTTGGCACTACAGCTCAATTTGAACCTTAGTCTGCTGTGGTGACCCCTGCATCCTCTACCTCTATCTTATGACTTCCTTGATAGAGGGCAGTATTGCAGGTAAGCTTGTGATCAGCATGCCTACACCATGCCAGTGGCCTATCACTTGACTTTCATGATCAAAGATCAGTACCTCTCCATCCAGCAGCTTCCCAATTGTCCTCATTAGACTGAGTGGACCCCATTTCAGACCTTCCTAACTTATAAAAATTCCTAAGCAGGTACCAATAATCGAACCTGGATCTCTCGGCCAGCAGTCAGCAATGCTGACTACTAGACCAAGGAGGTGGTCATGTGGGTTCATTATGTAGATGAAATATTTACAATAGTGCAAAAAAACACAGAATACCGTAAAAACTAAATCTGCAAGACCAAAGCATTAAGTTCACTATAGAAATTGAAGAAGGACGCTTGTCTTTTTTGGACCATAAATCTGCAGAAGAATCAACATCATTTCATTTGGTATATGTAGGAAACCAACATATTCAGAAAATTACATAAAGAATAATAGCTTCAACCCTAGACCATATCAATGTGCCATTATTGATACTTTGGCTCATAGATTAGTTAATATCCCACTCAGAAAGAAGGAGTATGCAGCAGAATAATAGTACATCATCAATACTGCCCTCAACAATGGATTCAACCAGTCTTTAGTAGATAAAAAGATCAGGCACTTCAAAAGACACCACCACTCTCTCCATGATAAAGAAGGACATTAGTTTTAAAAAATTCACCTACCATCCCATGGGCAAATAGTGCATTCAAGAAAATTTTTAAAAAAATTGGTATTGTATTAGTTGCACAAAATAAATTTAACATCAAGAACCAGATAAATTGTTTGGATTATGATCAAATATACACAGGCAGAACACAGAAATCAGGACAAAAGAATGCTTTGGAAATGTAAGATATAAATAGGTGGATAAATCTGCAGTTGTAGATTATTTTTAGATGTACATAATAACCTCACAAAAGAAACCAAATTGTTGAAAGCTACCAACAATCCCAAGGAATTAGCATTGTGGGGAAAAAAAGTTTATAACACAATGCTTATTAACTTTGACATTTTGCCAATGGACTTCTTGTTTTACTTAAATGAATGAATGAATGAATTTATTAATGAACAACATTACTATTTGTTATACATCCATTATGTTGACATCTATGCTGTGGATTATATATCAGTACGAACACAATCACTGATTTCTTCCATAATTTAACCACCTGGTTATGAGTATGTATAACTTCATTATTTATAACTTCTTTCTCTTTCTTCATATCTCTCCATTATTTTTCCTAGAATATCTCCCATCATTTGGATTTTTTCTCCTTTCTATTTACTAGCATTTCTATTACCACTATGTCTTTCTGCAATTTATCCCATTTATCATCCCATATACTATCTTGCCACCACACTCTAATAAATAATGAACCACATTATCTACTTTCCCACACATCCTATCTTGTTTTTCACTCTCAATCCTTAGGAATGTTACTCCTGTATGAGTCCATGCCAAACCCATCCTTCCATTTTGATCACAAATTTCAATGTGTCTCTCTCGCCCCCAGTTCTTTTTAACTACTTTATATAAAACCATAAATTTTTTATCTTCTATACTACCCCAGATTTTTCACTTAATTTTGAATATAAATGTCCATTATAAAATTCCAATGCCTCAGGTGGGTTATACACTATACCTATACCTTCACATAACTTAACTTCCTTCACGTTACATACCTTTACCCACATAACTTGCCCTTATTCTGTAGATAATACTCCATTCACCGTAGCTCCACTATATTTACAAATATCCCTATACCTCCTGAAACCCTCCCCCTAATACTTCTTCTTATACTGTGAACTCCTGTATAATCATAATCATTCACCAGAATTTTTTCATCTTGTTTAACCAAGTTCTACCATTACAATCATGTCTCCTTTTTTAAATACTTCAAACACTCACCACTTTTCAACTTTGATGTTAATCCCTCCACATTCCATAACACCACCCTCCAATCTAGTTGCTATCTTGGTTCACTCCTTCCTCCTTTGAATTTCTCAAGCTTCAACCTATATCTTGTTCTCCTTTCACCTGCAGCCACGTGATCTTAATCAGTTATCACCCTAATGCTTCCCTCTGGGATTGACACCACTTTTAACTCGAAGCCACTGGTATTACTGTGTACTCCCCTCTCCATTAATGCCGAGATCTTGTCCTTCTCTGTAGGTAGTCTAGCACCATTCTGTCTTCATCTTTCTCTTCTCTATTCTGTACTCATATCCTATTCCCCCACCCTGCCAGATTGTGAATTTCTTCTGCCTCTCCACTTCCTATTGGCACAATTTTCTTAGTTATTGTCCTTATACTGCATTCTCATTCCATCATTAGAGTTGTTGCCCTTATTGTCCTGGCTGTTGGTATCTTCTTTGCTACCATCTTCTTCCCCTACTAGTAGTGCTCTGCATCCCCATGGCCTTCTGCTCCGCTAGTTGGTTGGAAACTTCTGTCCCTTCTTGTCTTGTTGTTGTCTTTAGGTCTATTCCTATGCTTATTCACTCCTGGCTACTTTCTTGCAGTCATCTCTGGCTTCTACTGTATATTCTCTAACATTTCATTTTTCTGTTTTTTTCTACATTATTATCCATTTTCAAAATTCTTTCCCTTTTAGTCCATTACTGAAAATTCCTTAAATAAGCATTCCTCCCCTGTACTCTTGCTTCTTTCATCTTGCGTACTAAACTACTTAGTTGCATTCTCTTGTATGGCAATAAATCTTTGTTAATATAAATCTCTCTTCCTTTTAACCTCTTAGTTCTGTTTAGGATGTCATACACCAACTGTACCATTGCTAATTTCACATTGGTTACCCTTTTCCCTGGTTGTCTCCCTGCCCAATATGCCTGGACAATTTTCCATCCCTGTATACCCATTTCTAGCTTTTCTTTCATTATTTGTACTACTTCCTTCATAGGCCATACTCCTCTTCTCTCCTTTACTCCTATAGTTACTAGATTACATTTTCTACTATACTCCATATTTTCTATTTTTCCCTTAACCATTTTCACTTCCCATTTTACTTCCTTCACTTCATCTCTTATCTTCTCCTCTTCAGTATTTCTTGAATTTCCATTGGACCAGGTTTTTTTCCCACTCCTCCAATCATAATCAAAAATAAATTATACTCATTACAGCTATTAGATTTACCACTGCATACCTAGCAACTCACATTCCCATTTTCTTGCTCCTTTTTAGTTTATTTTTTTTCCGCCAAACACTCCAATTTTCATTTGGTATGTGTTAAACTCCACACCCATTCTCACTTAGGTCTGTTATACTCTTGGAAAGATGAATACTGTTGTCACACATGCTTCTTTTTAAATTAATGGCTTCTCACTCCTACTTCAATTTATGACACATGCTGTAGAACCCCCTATTGTTTTACTATATATTGGAACCACCAGAGGTCACATCATTGCCTGCCAATGTTAGTCCCAAGCTGAGAATGAGAGCAAAAGCTCTTGAAACATATTCTGACAGATTAATCATTAGTGAAGTATAGTGTTCCTAATGCTATTCTTTTTGTATATAAACATACAAGCTTCTTAAAACCCATTGTAGCACTTCCTTGCTCATTATTGATCAGCTGTGTATTATTTTTTATTCATTATTAAGTGAAAGTATGTCAGATACATTGCACCCACTCATTTACTCTCTCTGTCTTAATCCTTTGTTGCTGTTCGCCATGTTTTCATGTATATGATGTTACAGAAACAAGAAGAATTCAATCTAAATGACCCCAAATACTTGCAAAAAGCCATAGGAATATAATATTATTATAATTAGCTGCAACTTTCTGTTAGTCTGTAATTAAATAACTTTTAGTCTATATCACTGAAAAGATTCACTGAAGATACTCAGCATACTTCTTGCATATCTGTCCTGTATGCTGTAAACAGTAGCAAACTTCACATTTCTTGCAGCAATATCTTGAAAATGGCTTTTTCTATAAATTCAAGGAACAGCTCTAATAAATGAACATTTATTTTCTGTGTTAAACTAAGAGAAATTTTATGATTTTATAAAATATTTTAAATACTTGAAGACATTTATTGTTTACCTATTTATTATTATTGTGAAATATAAAGTTATTTTTCTGTTCCATGTTGTAGTATAATATATTTTTTGTAATATAGGGATTTATCACTTCAATACTTACACTGTACTATATTGCTTTTAGAAGTAAAATAAGGAGTACTACAATATAAATAAAACACCAGTGTAATAAATACATAAAATATTGTACCTAGAAGTATTTTCAGACAGCACAAAACCATAAATGTACCCAGTATCTCTCAGATACATTGTATCTGATCATGAAGCAATAGGTATTGTACTCAATGGAATATATATAAGCTGTATCTATACTTTTCTTATAGGATATTTTCTGATAGTCTAGATACCTTTTGTAAGATAATTGTGTACCTGTTTTTTTTAATCTGGTTCAGTTTACTAACAACTAATAAAATAGTTCTGTATACACATGTATGTGTGTGCATGCATGCATGCATGGAGAAAGAGAGAGCATAAACATTATTTTTTCATGCAAAATATAACAAAACAATATAATAAAAGAAATGTTTCAGCAATAATATATAGCTTAAAATTTTGCTCAGCTACTCCATACCATTAAACATTCTAATAATTTAATAAAAGTTATTCATTTGAAAGCATTTCATTTTTCATACTGTAACTACAAAATGTAAGTTTGTTGAAGGTTCTTTAAGCTAAATCAGAAATGTAATAAAAAATAAATTGTAACCTTTTTGGGAAACCACTGCAAAAGTAATTTATTAAAAGTTTACATGCATAGCTTACTGCTAAGTTTTAAATAGAAAAGTGTTAATGCAGCATGCATTGGTATGAGCTTTTTCATATTTCTTTCAGCTCCATATGAAGGAGGCATATGGAAAGTAAGAGTGCACCTACCAGAGCATTACCCATTTAAATCTCCATCCATTGGTTTCATGAATAAAGTATATCACCCAAATATTGATGAGGTTTCTGGAACAGTATGTTTGGATGTCATCAACCAAGCATGGACAGCACTTTATGGTGAGCATTACATTTATGGATATTTTTATTCGATGTTACAGCAATGACGGTTATATTGTTTTGCATATCATAATTGCAAAATTATAAAACTATCTGTGCTGAAACTTCATTTCAGTTTTCCCCTATGTACTAGTTTATTTTGTATTAAAACCTTTGCTGACTACATTAACAACAAATAAAAGCAGATTGTACTGCTAGGAATCAGTTGGAAAAACCAGCACTTTTGAGTTGGTTAAGTTTAGATTATACTGATTCGGCCTCTTATGGCAAAGACAGTGAAAAATTTGATGATTCATTCAGACATGTTTATAACAATAGTGCATTATTTTGCATAATAAAATACCATTATATAAACTGAAAAGTTCCCCAAAATGTTTTACATCAAGTAATTTTTCCAAGGATATACAGGGATAATCACCTAAAATAATGCTGCCAGAAATTTTTATGAAGTGTATTTCTAGCACAAATCTACTTTTTTCAAGTGGAACAATGCCTATTGACTTCAAGAGGGATTTTTTATTATTTACTATGGTAGGCCAAGTAGTTTATGAGATATTGCCATATGTAGGGCTTTCAAACCCATTTTAGAGATGTTTACGGAATTTGGGAATCCACAAGTGAAACTTTTGTTAATCTTATTTTGATTTAAAGTAAAACACTAAAAATCATGTCGTCACATTAAAACTCTCTTTAAGTTTCACAAACACACTTATAAAAGTAATTTTAGAGAATTTGCACATCATTAATCAAAAAACAATACATTCCTCTGATAGGCAAAAAACAGTACATATATTTGGCATTTTATCTGTTGTTAAGGAAAATAGTATTTTGAATGGGTTAAAATTCTAAGACTTAGTTATGAGAAAATTTTTTAAGAATTGTCTGCTCCATTTAACTGCTTAGGTACTAAACTGGAAATGTCCATACATTCCTGCCTACCATGACCCTCAGTGTTCTTCTTTTTCAACTTCTTCAGAATCCACTAAATTTATGTGCATTGTGGTATATTTCCAATCAAGTACCTAAGCAGTTAAATGGGGCAAACAACTCTTTAAAAGTTTCATATAACTAGGGCTCAGAATTTAGACCCATCCAAGGACGAAACTGTAACATACTGTTGATAATTTCCTTAAATTGCATACAATATGCAAGCAGTTACATATTGTTTTTGCCTAATGATCATAGGAATTCTCTAAAATGGTCTGAAAGTTCATATTCCACATGGCCTAGAATTTTGCAAAAAACACTCTTGACATTGTAATCTCATCTTTGATTTTATTTTTTTGAAGTCGATAGGCATTGTTCCATTTGATGAACTGTAACTTTATGCTAGAAATAGGCTTTCTATAATTTCTTGAATCTTGTCTGAACTTTATTTTTGTGAAAATAGTGCATCAATAGCACCTCATTTCAGAAATATTTGTGGTGATAATTATAGGTGATTCATGTTGTGTAGTTCAACATGGATAATAGAGGTTGATAAAATGACTGTCATATATTCCCAAAAAAACTTGTTCCCCCTTTCTCTCTGTTGCAGATCTGTCAAATATTTTTGAATCTTTCCTGCCACAACTGTTAACTTATCCCAATCCTATTGACCCACTGAATGGAGATGCTGCTGCTATGTACTTACATAAACCAGAAGAATACAAAAAAAAAGTTCAAGGTGAATAAATGTATGAACTCTAGTTAAAATCAAGAAAGGATCGTATATTTTTAACATTTTGAATGTTGCTTTAGTGCATTTTGCATGACTACATCAATAGGTGTATAGTGATTAGATTTCACAGTTTTCTATTGTTCGTAACAAGTATATCTTAGACTTCAATATCCTATAGTAAAACAATTACCTAGCAGGGCAAATAATAAGGAAGAGTGAAAGAAAGTTGATATCACTAATATTTTTAACATCTGCTCCTCCTCTTCATCCTACTACTGCTACTGCTCCACTTCCTCCTGAGTTGCAAGTCCAGGTATGTCCTTTATATTCCTATATTTATACTGTTTCACTGGCTTTATCATTAATCATCTTCAAATCCTAATGCAAATTGTATATGCATAATTTTCTTTTTTGAACATGCATGAATCTCCTCACTTTTTTATTAATCTACCATTGCATCGTATGTGAATTTCATATACAGGGTGTCTCATTTATCTTGCTCATCCAAAAGAATTATTTTCTGATGCCTCAAATGAAAAATTGTTTCAAACAAATGTTTTTAACATCATGGCATTTTGTGAGGGTGTCTACTTTTTCTGTATCTCCATTAATGTAGGAGATATGGGATGGAACTTCATTTTTTTAAATGGCACCATGCATATTTTATTCAAGAATACACTTACCCTCTCCAAGAGCTATTCAGAAATGTATCACGTGGTACCATTTTAGTCGAGATTGGTCCATGAACAATACACAATGGCTCAGACAGAGCATCAATGTCTGTGGAAAGTTAATGTCTGATGTGGAATTATTGGCAATATCATTATTGGACCTTGTCGATCCTGATGGCATAGTGGTAACCATACTTGCCTTCTAAACCCAAGGTTGCGGGTTCTTCATCCCAGCAGGATTGATGGATTTTTTTTGGTTCTAAAAATCGTAGGTATGGCTTCTTTCAGAAATGAAGTAAAGCCATGGGTCCCGTGTTGTACATTTACGGCACGATAAAGAACCTCAAACCTGAAAGAAGAGGCCTCTGAGCAAAATTTGTCGGCCGTTTCACGCCCTGAATAGAATGGGAAGCTGATGACCTGTTATGTTAAAGAGCATCCTTAAATAAACAAATAAAAAAAATTATTGGACCTTTTTTTGTAAATGGTAATCATAATTGCAGACAATATGCCACATTCTTAAGAACGCTCTTCCATGTCTTTTGGAGACCTTACCTTAGAATAGCAGAATGGTCGTGTGGTGGTATCAGCGAGATGGATGCCCAGTGCATAATGCCATACAAGCACAATGCATTTTGAACTGTAAATACCCTGGCAGATGGACCGGTTAGTTGGACTGCCCAATTCCTATACCTTATGACGCTAGATTAAGAAGTTAATCTATAGATGCCCTGGAACTTCTTAATTTGCAACATGAATCCATACAATTTACCACAGAAGAAGAAAGAAATTGGATGGCTACCATTTCTAGATTTTAACATTATAAGAAATGGAGATTGTTTGAATTTTGGACAGAAAAGACAAAAATACAGAAAAATACATACAAAATTAAGTTATAACCCCATTCCACATAAGTATGCAGTATTTCACATTTGGCACACAGATTGATTAATATTCCTTTCACAGAAGCAGAGTACAAAATAAAATACAAACAAATAATAAAGACAGCTATGGTTTCAACAAAGACACAGTAGTAAGAATTATCAATAAATCTAAAAGACAAAAAGGGATAAGGGAAGTTTCCACACTGAAAAACACAAAAGAAGAATACAAATGTTTCACCTTCCATCCAATTTACCACAAGTTCAAAATTTTTTTCAAAGAACATGGGATAATTTTAGCCCCAAAGAACAGATACAACATCAAGAATTTATAGGTTGCACAGTAAAAGACTTCATATCAACAGAACAGAAATCAGGAATTTACGAAATAAAATGTGCGGATTGTGAGCAGAGCTACATAGGCGAAACAAAGGGAAATTTTTAAATTCAGAGGAAAGAACATTTTAGGAATATTCAGTTTAAGCAGGTGGATAAATCAGTAACAGCTCACTTTTGAACCAAAAACCGTGAAATAAAACCTGAAATTAAACTATTGAAAGATCTTCGCAACCCATTGGAGTTATCCACTTGGGAAAATTATTCTATATTAAAAAATAGAGAAAACCTAATAAATTTTGAGTTTCCTGCTATGGATGAACTCAGCAACTTCCTACTTCAGCCAACAGAGGCCACCACAGAAATATCCGGAAGTCCAGCCATCATTTCGAGTAACAGCGGTTTGGTTAGCAACTGAAGATGGGAGAGATTCTTCCGAAACACGTCTTACTTTTATGTAAGTAAGTGGAGTTTAGTGTAAAAAAAAAAATGAATACCTAAGTTTAGAATATATTACCACTCCATTGTCAACAGCTTCGTAAGTACAATATATAGAGACATATCGTTTATATACAAAACAGAAGCAGATAACATGTTGCCGTTCTTGGATATTTAAATAATGAAATGTCAAGGAAATCTGGAATTTAGAATTTCAGAAAGAATACACACACAGATAATCACATCAAAGTTGACATTTTTAATTTCACAGCACGTAAACATGCAGTTATCAACAGTTTAACACACTGGCTAGTTAACCTGCAAATTAGCAAAGAAGAATATTTTAATGAATACAATCAAATAGAAGAAACAGCGGTTAAAAATGATTTTAAAAAAGGAACTACTTCACAAAAAGATGCAGAAATTCAAGAGGCAAAAACATATCAAAGAAACCACAACACTTTCAGCAAGAAAAGATGTGCTAATTTTTAAAAAATTCACATATCATCCATGGGCTACAAAAAAATTTCAGAATATTTTTAAAGATTTTAATATAAGGTTGGCACCATTAATAGTTTTAATGTTAAAAACTTACTGATAGACAATGTTAATGACAGTATTCCACAAGATAAAAAGGAGGTATTTACAAAATAAATTGTGCAGAATGTGAAAAAATGTACATTGGAAAAACAAAGAGAAACATAGGCATTTCAAGAACATAAAGTTCAAGCAAATAGAGAAATCAGCAATAGCATATAATTTTAGGACACAAAATCATGACATAGTGAATAAAGCAAAATTATTAAAATCAGTGCAAGGACCTACAGATCTGGCAACTTGGTAGAAAATTTACATCTATAAATACAAAGACAGTCTAATGAACTTCGACACTGCGGGGGATAAAAACATAAACTACAAGTTTATCAACCGCCATTAGAGCAGAATACACATGCCCGCAGCTTAATGATTTATCTAACAGTTGAAATTTAGCCTGGATGATGAGAACAAAATGTTCTTCATACCGGTTCTATATATTATGACAAGTAAGTGAAGCATGAAGAGTGTGTAGTTCTAAATCATACAATAATATGTGGCAATTAATGTATTATCCAGTTTTCACACAACATTGCCTTTCTTTCCTGCTCTAGAGTAGGACTTTATTGGCCATTTCACTTGCTCTTGGTGCCTAATTGTACCTTATAACTTTCAAACCAATGGATGTAATACAGTGAAATGGTTATGGAAAAATATGAATGGCAGAGCTACTTTCTAGTTCATGTGTTGTGCATGCCAGTGAAGGCCCATTGCATATTTGCTGGTTCTTGGCAGTAGTGTGATGCATCTAACTGTGATCTCAAGCCTGAAAGAAGAGGTCTCTGAGCAAAATTTGTCGGTCGTTTCATGCCCGGAATAGAATGGGATGCTTATGACCTGAGATGTTAAAGAGCATCCTTAAATAAAACAAATCTAACTGTGATGTTACAGGATTGTCATCAGAACCAACTAAGTACAGTATGAACCATTACACGGAGTCCACATGTATTGGGAAAACTGCGTGGATAGAGTGCCAAAGACAATTTGTAGCACAGTTTGGTTTCAGAAATCACCATCAAAACCATCCATTTAGTATCTGGTGAAGAAATTGGAAAACCACAGCTCCACCAGAATATTGCATTTTTATTTTCAGTTTTTACTGAATGTTTCAAATCATATGTAGGCTATTAATAAATTGTTCAACAATATTTGGCAATTAATTTATTATACACTCTTCACTTAGCATTTTCTCTCTTATCTGCTCTGGAGTACAACTTTATTGCCTCTTGTGTTATGAGCAATAGTTTATACATAGTACAGTATAAACCGTTACACAGTGGAACAAAATATGTATATTGTCTGTAGTGAGAAAATTGCTTGGATAGAATGCCAAAGACAATTTATAGCACAGTTTGGGTTCAGAAATCACCAGCAAAATTGTCCATTTAGTATCTGGTGAAGAAACAGGAAACCACAGGAACCTTGTTGGATGTTATAAATGAAGATGTCCAAAACTGCCAGAAGCAATGGTGCAGGAGGTGAAAAATAGACTACAGGTTCATTGCAAAAGTCCTTCCATCAACTGTTGTAGGAGATGGGGTTTTCTGCAAGCATGTGCCATCAAGCTGCAAAAAGTAAAACTGCATGCATGTCATATTACAGCTATGCAAAATTAAAGCCTCCTGATGAATACCAGAATTACTCTCATTGGTTCCAGCAGTTTGTCAGTGTACATCCCAGAAGAGAACTGTTCATAATATAACAAATTATTATTGAAGAAATCACTCAAATTTCACTAATTTTGTTCCACTTACTTGAACATGTTTCAAAGGCTGTTGCCTTCATCTTCAGCATGATTCCACTGTCTGCTTCCCAGAGGATTTTACGAACTTGGTAATGAGGTTACTATTGTTTGGAAGATCAAATTTTCCTTGTTTTTGTTTATAAATATATTTTTACACACTGTTAATTCTATGGGTTTTTGAAGAGCTTTTAAAAGTTTTGGTTCTTTTTGTAATTCATGGTTCTTTTCTTTGGTAAATTATACTATATTTCACCGTGAAAATTCCAGCAATTCAAAACTATTAATAAAAGGACTATTCATGTTTCTCTTATGAGGCATGATTCCACCTAAGTGGTCATGTCAATTTCCAGAACACATACATTTGGGCTAGTGAAAATTCTCATACCATATATGAGACACCTCTTCATTAAAAAATTAAAGTGTGATAAGTTTTGTTGCAGTGCCTCATTATTGATCCTGTATTTATTCATACTACTATCTACATATAAATCTCTCTGAATTTATGAAGCAGTTCAACCACAAGGAACTCTATAATGAATATTTTCAGCAGGATGGTGTCACCTGCCATACCTCCAGCATCAGCATGGTTGAAATTGTTTTCTCCTTTGATGATCTTGTCATTTTTATGGATTTTTGGCCACAAAAGTAATCTGACTTTACTCCCCCAGATTCTTTTTATGCAGCAAACTGAAAGGTTAATTGTATCACAACAAGCCATGGACTATTATTGAACTGCAAGGAAATGTTCAGCAGGTGATGTAGGCTGTGACACTCATTGAAGATAACATGAAGAGGTATGTGTAGGCATGCCTTGATGCTAATGGCAACCACTTTTAACACTTCCCTTAAATTTTAATATAATAATTGTTACATTTAATGCAGATGTAAGTGATGAAGATGTGCAAATATCCATTGCAATTAGCACAGCCATCAGAATCAGTATATGTTTTTCAGAAATTTTATGCAAAATCTAGCATTAGTTCATTTAGTATAAAAATCAGATTTTTATGCATGTTAAAGATGTACACCATACACAAAATTGACAGGTAACAGACAAGTAATTTTCACTAGGAAACCTAAGGTCTATAGAATCAAATTTCCAAGTTAACTCTTATAAATTCTTTTTAAGAGTTTGCATGCCAGTGACTAATAATTTACTCAAAATTATACCATACAAAAATGGGAAAAGAGTTGAGTAATAATCTTTTTTGGAATAAGGCATCACATTTGGATACTGCAGCTTATCCATTCTTAATCTTTGTTGTTGAGGCATTTGCATTTTTTCAGAAATGTAACCATATCTATGTAATAATCATGGGGTCTATGTCAGTTTTACATCAGTAATAATGGTAGCTCAATTCTCTTATACAAAATTGAATACCAGTAAATCATAACGCTATACTTCACTTGTTCAGGACATGTTTCAAGAGCACTTTCTCCTTCCTCACCTGTAGATACTGGCATTGTAGGTGAATGATTTGGAGACATCTGGTGGTGATGCATGTTGACACAGTTGTCCATTGATGGAACTTCAAAACTCATAACTCCATCTTTACTTTCTAGAATAATAAGCTCCCAAATTGCTTACTTAAAAAGATTTTTACGGCCTTTAATAATTTTACTTCTCTTATAAGATTGTGATTATTTTATCCAAAAATGTGCGACAAGTGCTAATTTAATAATTTGTTTATATTTAATGTTCCTAAAGTCTTTTATCCTATTTTCAAAATTTCTTTCAGTTCTGACTATATAAATTTGCTCATAATCATGACACTGGTTTTGTTAAATTCCTGGATTTTTGCTGGTATGGAGCAGATGGCAAAATATCAAATTGTTGGTTTAAAAAATATTACTAATATGGTCAGTTAGGTGGCAAAAATCAATTTGTTGGCTTAAAAAGCATTATTAATATTGTCAGTTAGATAGCAAAATATCAATTTGTTGGCTTAAAAAACATTACTAATATGGTCAGTTAAGCTTTTGTGTCTTTTAATATGAGAAAAACAAGTGCTGCATCACTAAAGAATGAATCCAGGCCAGAACATTCAACAAACTATACATATGGGCCACAAAAATTTATCTGATAAATCTGTACACTGACTACAGTGTAACAAGAGGCTAGTAGGCACAGCAGTAAAATAGCTGAGAGAAAACTTGGAAAACACAGAAAATGTAACTAGAAAAATTTACAGTACCACTAAATATATTTCTCTAATAGTAAACTTGATTACTCTTTTTCTCAGTTTTTTTGTCTCTTAAACATATGTGCCTCATCCTATATACTACTCCAGATAGATTCTACATAGTTATAAGGAAGGATGCTTTATATGTTAAAGTAGTATATTTCATAATTACATTAATATTTAAAGTTAAAAAAAATCTTCAAAATGCTAAGTAAATAATTAAACCTATAATTTTAAAAATAAATTATCATTATGCAACAGTACAGGTTGAAATCTTATTTTTTTGAACCGCCACGGGTGGCCGAGGTCGTTAAGGCACGGACTCGTGAGCGGGAGGTCTGCGGTTCGGATCCCGCCAGGACCGTCCTCCCTGACTGGGTTTTTTTCCAGGTTTTCCTCAGTCTTCATAACTGGCAAATGCCGGGGAGGTACCTAAACTTAGGCCTGGAACGATTCCTTCCTTAAAAAAAAAATATCCTTTCCCAATTTTTATCATTTCATCTCATGTATCACCAGTGTCCACCGCCTGTGGTGCCTCAGTAGTGAAAACGGGCGTTAAACACTACTCAAAAAAAAAAAAAAAAAATCTTATTTAATGCACTGATAAAATAACACAAAATCATGTTTAACAAATTGATAACTATTTTGAAGATAAGTGCATCAGAAGTTTGAAAAATGAACATTGGCAGCATAAGAGCTACTCATTCACCTAAAAAAAGATAAGGCAAGAGGTACATGGGAAGGGTGAATGTGTGTGCAGAAATAGCACAAGTAGCATTGGTAGCATTAATGAGCATGGGTATTTATGTATAGTAAAAATATTTATTCTTTGCTCATTAGGTCTGCATGTAAATTGATTGTTAGGGTAGCATAATATAATTTGCGTAAAAATTCTAAAACTGCAATTACATCCAGATAGACAACAACACATTTAAATGTGTTTTCTAAAAATTTAGAAAATAAAAAAAGAGAGATGGGGAGTTTATTTCGTGGGCACCTATTTTTAATTTCAATGTTTGCTCAATTAATCAAAATAGATGAGACTGCAGCCATTCTTCCTCATGTCACTTTGAAAATATTATCTCATGTTATATAACACTGTTTAGTCTGAATTACTCAGGACTACCATCCAGTAATTTTGAAAAGCAGATTCTAGTATTCTCTTTACAGCATTTCTACACATCTATATCAAATATTTACTATAATGCTCATTTTATCCATATACTGTTATAAAGTAGATATTGTACAATCACATTTAGCTCTGTGGTTCTAGGCAAAATCAAAAGTGTCTTTGACTAATGAAGCTCATACTGCTGTGATAAAAGACTTTTGATGCATACTGAAAACATTGCAGGCATAAGAATTGTACATAATAGTGCAAAGCTGTTCTTAAAGTGATGTACAAACTGTAGTAGTTCAAGGCAAGGGAAAAAATTGTTTTTCATCTCCACTTATATAATTACATTCAAAATAGTCTCCTTGGGGATGAATGAGTGTTTTCCCATGATGATAATGTTGAATGACATTTAATTCTCTTCTGGAGTTCATGGATACATGGGGCAGGGAAACATTTTCCCCTGAAAACTAGCTTTCAACTGGTTTTTCTAAATTGGGTGAATGATTATACCACACTCAAAATATACCAGATGATGCTCCACAAGGCCACGTGTTATTGTGAAATGGTAGAACACCCAGGCTCTAATTGTTGTGGTGGTTTCTGACAAATTTTTCCTGGAAATTTTTACTCAAATATGTTGCATGTAATCAGTAATGATAATACATGAAAGCCAGGCTCATGACTCAGTTGGTGCAAGTGTCAGTCTAGTTGCTCTGAAGTAAACTACAGAGTGCAAGTAGAAATTCTATTTGTAACAAACTGTCTGATTAACATTTTCAATCAAGATTTTTCTGCAGCCTATAGGACACTCAAATAGCTTTGAATAGCAAATTTACTTAACCTAAATGCAAAAATCATGAACTTCTTATAGTCATTAATCTATCTAACTGACATAAATATTTAAATGTTAGTAAATAATGAAATAATTAAAAAATTAACAGGGGCATGATTTGTGACAATAGAATTTTCATAATGACCATTTACTGCATGTATGATAACCATATTTTGTTTTATTTTTTCAAATCTTACGATAACAGAAGTTAACTCTGAGCAGGATATTGACACCATAGCTTAGTAACTGATCTTTCTATTGAGATTGCAGCACTTTTTTAGGGGGATTCAGTCTTCCTCCTTGGTAGTGGCCACCAAGAACTGGCTAGATTGCTATTTCTGTATATAGGGAGTGGCCTTTGTAAAAGACTTCCCTAAATATATAATTAGAAGTACTGAAGGATCTAGGATCAAGCAATGGAATCTGCTGATGGCCAAGCTCACAAAATATGTTTTTTGTATTACATATTTATATAAATGTGTGCACTGTTTATAAAATGGCTTCTCTCTGTGCCCAAAGTATAATGCAGTCTGAAATCTGGACAGTGGTTACCTCCACATCTAAAAATATCAAGACCAACTGTTCTTTGATGTTATAAATAAACATATTTGCTCGGATCTCTGAACACTATGGTATTGAAGGAAATTATTTGGCAGCTATATTGACAGGCGTGTAACAAGATTATCAGCAGTTGCCTATATGTAATTTTTTCTGGAATTTTATTTCACCCTGAAATAATGAATATAATATATCTTAAGCATCAATATAACCTTGGATAATTTATGACTTCTTATACCTTTTCCCCCCTCCCCTTCCCCTGTGAACAGGTTGGGAAATGTTTGTCTACAGGCCTGAAGGGATTGGTATGAAATGCAGCTCTTTCTAGGTGGCAGGCTTAATGGTCAAAATGCATTGCAACATTTGAATTTGAGAGAGAGAGAAAATGAGAGAGTGAGTTTCTGGGTATTGCCACTCAGGACAAAGAATAGATATACTTAGTTACTTGCCTGCATGTTTGTCATTGTCTGTTCAGTCATAAGCACTTTCCAAATGAATTCCAATCTCTTTGTCAACACTGTCAGTGATATGTTTCACCCCTCTCTATTGTGGCTTTTGTAGTAAGAATTGTCCTGCATGCTGCTCTTATCTCAATTATATATTTCCAAGTATTTCACTGCTGGCATTTATATTATAAAATATGTACATTTCTGGTCAACTTTGTGTCATGGTTTTAGGTTTGCTTTAAAACAAGACCATGTCACAACAGCCCATAAACTGTTTTGATATTATCTTAGTTGTCTGATATATTGCTTCCTAAATATTACAATCTAATAAATCTTGAAAATTGTCTATAAGTTCTGAGATGAGTTTGCTGCAGTTTGTAGACTAAGTCCAACCGTTAGCTGTAAGCTATTGCTTTAGAATTCTTCTCTGTCTTTCTAGTGTCTTGCAATAGTACAGTAATGATCTGAAGTTTGCTCTCCTAAATTGCAGGGGTACATTGGACTATCAATTATATCCTCCGTCATTTTATGAGATTTGCTTTCTAATGCTCTAAGTTGATTGTTGATATAGGTATTCTATTGTATACAAAGGGTACTTCATTTTCCATTGCTACTGCTTTGACAAGTTTTATCTGCTGTTTGATTTCCTTAATTCTTACGTAAGCTTTCTGCTTGGTTGAGCAGCCGTGATCCAATCTATATTTGCATTTTCTTGTGGGTACTCTTTCCACATAAATGGCCTCTCCTCCTCCAACTTTTCCTCCCAATTTGCTGTAGTCTGTGAAAATCTCTATGGTATACAAAGCTCATTCATTAATTTTGTGTCTCATCAACTTTTCCTCCCAATTTGCTGCAGTCTGTGAAAATCTCTATGGTATACAAAGCTCATGCATTAATTTTGTGTCTCATCATTGTGTATGTGCATGTGCATGTATACATGCTTTTTTTTATTGTTATATTCAGCTGTGCATTATATTTTTCAATGCTGTTTGTTTACCTTTGAATGTAATACAATGATATCAATTCATAAGATGACACAGCATCTTGAGTGTTAAGTATCTTGAAACATTATTTATTGTGAAATGAATCATAATAGGATTGCGCTAGGACAAACTTATGAATAAAAGATCCCAAACATAAGAGTATCATATCCTAGGATATTTGTTTACTTCTGCCAACTGTCTAAATTATGTCACTTTCATTGTAAATAATCCCTTAAAGTTTATCGTAAGTGGGAAAACCTGTTAATGATCTTTTGTTTTTTGTTCTGACAACTGCAGAAGCTAAGAAATTAAAAGAAAGTGATAGATTCTTACAAGATTGTGCAAATAAAGAACTGATTTCCTCTGAAATACTATAGCATCAAAATAATATTATCTTTTTCAGATTTAGAGGGAAGTCATGGGCCCCCTGTACACACAATGTGACCAAAAGTAAGGGGACACCCTTATGCAATTGTAAACTGAAGCCTAGACATCATTGAGGTATCATGCCATATAAAAGGTGGCAGAGAGGTTTATGTTCAGTGCTGTGAAGTAACAGGAAAATGGGCCAGTCAGCTGAGCAGAGTGGCTGTAAATATGGAACAATCATTGACTCACATGAGTAATATGTCTGTCATTGAAATCTCTTGAATTTGTGTAAATTGACTGTTGAATGTTGTTATGTATTAGGAATATGGAGACATAACCATAACAAATTCATGATCAGGAGGCTCCATATACCTATAGACAATACTCATAATCTTTGAAGAAGATAGTTCAGGAAAATCACTAGATGGCAATTAAAAACTTATCACTTATAAGTAGTTTTGAATAGTGGGAATTTTCACAGTGAAATAGACAATAATATAAATACAAAATCAAATATGAAATACAAAAGCCAAAGCATAAAGAACTCATCAGCATTAATAGATAAAATCAGACATGTGAAAGTGGGAAACAGGAATTTGCTAGTTTCTTATGGTGTATTCTCTCTGTTTCGTAGCATCCCCAAAGAAATCTAAACATTGTAAAGAAATGGCTAACCTCAATAAATCTACCTGGGGAAGTAATAGAACAATATCTGAACCTCACCAAAATTTGTATCAATCAAACCTACTTCACACTCAGAGGCAATAGTTATACACAAAAGAAGGGTCTAGCAATGGGAAACCCACTCTCACCATTCTTGGCAGATATATACACAAGTTTCTTGGAAATAAAAAATTGGTTCAGGCTTTTCCACATATATACAAATGTTGGTACCGTTATGTTGAAGTCATTGCAATAGTAAATAAAAATGGAAAGAGGATGCAATAAAACTACTCAACCTACAAGACAGCACTGGGTAGGTTAGGTTAATTCACAATGGAAATAGAAAAACAAGATTCTTCCCATCTTGGATATAAAAATTATAAAAAATGGCAATAATTTGGAATTTGGCATATTCAGAAAAATACCCACACAGATATTTATATAAAAAGCAACAGCCACAATCCAAAGCAACATAAACTCGCCATAATCAATAGTCTCACATTCAGATTAACAAACCTACCAATAAGCAAGACAGAATACAAGTACCATAAAATCAAAGATATAGCACAGAAAAATGGCTACACAATAGATCTGGCCTAGAAACATTAAAAATTAAAAAAAAAAAAAAAAAAAAAAAAAAGATATTGCCACACTAAAAGGCTACAAAGGAGATCATATGTACGAGTAATATAAGAAATTCACACTCCACCCATGGGCACACCAAAAATTCCAGAATATTTTAAAGAAGCTAACATCATTTTGGATCCAGCACACAAATGTAGTTTTAAAAAATCTCCTAAAAACCAACACAAAAGACAAAATTCTGCCAGGAAAACAATCAGGCATTTACAAAATAGTTGCAAAGACTGCAATATGAAATGCATAGGCAAAACAAAAAGAAACATTACCATACGGTTTAAGGACATATGAGAAATGTAAAATATAAACACACAGTAAAATAAGCAATAGCAGACCATTTCTGGCAAAAGAACCACAAATTCCAAAAGGAATCAAAACCTTAAAAGCTCTTCAAAAACCCATAGAATTAACAGTGTGGGAAAATATATTTATAAACAAAACAAGGAAAATTTGATTAAAATCTTTTGAGATATGTCGACCTAAACACTCTTATTGCTCCACTTACTTGTTGTAAAGTATGGTACCAGTTTCAAAGACATTCGTCTTCATCCTCAGCCTCGGGACGACTGGCTGGAAACTCCAATGGCTATGTGGAAATGAAGCTCCACCCTGGTGCTATTTTGATAGCTGTTGGAGTTTCCAGCCAGTTGTCCTGT
This sequence comes from Metallyticus violacea, assembly GCA_030762175.1. Taxonomy (NCBI): domain Eukaryota; kingdom Metazoa; phylum Arthropoda; class Insecta; order Mantodea; family Metallyticidae; genus Metallyticus; species Metallyticus violacea. Next base: position 305,641,077 of record CM060846.1, on the reverse strand, counting down.
GGCCGAGGATGAAGATGAATGTCTTCGAAACCAGTACTGTATTTTAAAATAAGTGGAGCAATAAAAGTGTTTAGATCGACATATCTCACATGATTTTAATCATTTAACTAGCTTCACTGTGTTAGTTCCATATATTTTTTAAAAAGAAGTTTTTAAAAAAATTTTAAATTATAGGAAAATTTGGTTAATTTTAATCTCCCAACCAATAGTAACCTCATCACTAAGTTCATAAAATCCACAGAGCGACATCTTAATACCACACTGGGAAGCAAACAGTAGAACCATCCTGAAAATGAAAGCAACAGCCTTTGAAACATGTCCAAGTAAGTGGAACAAAATGTGATTTCCTCAATAATAATTTGTTATATTAGCGCTTATAGTTTCAAAGTACTGTGCAAAGTACAATCATAAATGCAGTCATGCATCAAGAGGTGAGAAAAATGGAGATTCATGGTTATAAACAAAATATTTCATTTGAGAATGAAGTTTGGAGGAGGTGGCAAATTGTATGGGAGTGCTAAGCACTACCTACAGTGATGCAAACAGCAATTCTGAGGCAAGAGTACTGCTGATTTAACATAGTTTATTGCCTTCCCTGAAAACACTGACATCTCTTTTCAGAGCTTCTTGCACCTTTATAGACCTCTGCACAGCCAGTGAATTTCTTGAGCACTACTCATTTATAATATGTGATTCATTGTGACTTTTCACGGAATGAACTTCATACACTTTTAATGCTGTAAATAATGTAAGGACAGAAGAAATACTATAAGGACACTTTGACCAGTTTCATACTGCTTACAGTAGAGAATCATTACAGAGATTGCTTTTTATACCTACATGATAATGTTTTAAAATCATAAAGTCCAGTCTATAAAGAAATGGTTTGTGAACAATGTGGCTCCAGAAATATACTGGCCTGCCCAGACTCCCAATCTGAACCCCCTCAAACAACTGGAGTTTAATTAGAAAATCAAACTTTGTATTATATGCAGATGTCTCACATTATGATCTGCCATAGCTACAGTTATCCATGAAGAATGGGATACCATTTGAATACTTGTTGGAAAGACTTATGGCTATGATAAAGGCATATCAAAGACATTGCATATTCAAAGTCCACTACTGTGGGAATGTTACAGGGAAAGCCTTTAGGATTTTTCTAGGTGTTTGGTTATGTCTGATCAAATAGTTTATGTATTATTTACTTTCCTACTTCTTTTGAACAAAAAATGTCATATTCAAGGTTTTTTATTGATTGCTTTTCATTTATTGGTATCCTATTTGAATGCTAATGCACAAAACACTATAGGAAATAAGCATTATTTTTAGCGTAAAATCCACAAAAATAGAGAATTATGATAGATTTACACTCATAAAAATGAGAAACATAAGAACATCAAAATACATCGAATAAAAGAAATGAAGATAATGTGGAGAAATTAAAATGGCCATGCATAATTATTCCCCCCTGTCATACCTACTTGCTGTAGCATGAAAATCTGTTCTATTACCACTAGGTTGGTAAAATATTTTGGAGTTCTTTGACCAAAAGATAGAATGAAATTTCATTTGCAGATCTTAGCTGAATACTGAAAATAAGAATGAGAATGAGGAAAATTTTAATATGGACATTTTTATTTGTGTGCAACATATTGAAGGACATAAATGCTGTTCCAGATTGTGTTCATAAAGCTTTATATTAAAGATGTATGCAAATTAATTTCCTTAATGTTAAAGAATGTTACAGGTGAATATAAACTATTCCCTTTGGAGAAACAGCTAAAAGGAGCTACCCAACAGTGAAAAGTTAGAGCAGAAATGGGATAATTCCTGCAAGTACAGAAATAATCAGTGAAAAGAAACATAGGATTGATAAAGCTTTGAAAGGTTGTTCTTTGGAATAAGTTGTTAGGAAGGTTGCAGAAAATACACTAGATGCTCTTGTTATGCAAGAGTCTAAAAATCACTTGACAAACTTGTGATCCAATAAAGAAATATTACCTAGAACTGACAGTCTTCTCAAAGCCATGCATTAAACTTAAGAATATCAATTCTGAGATAAGAGATCTGATGATTTAACATAAGTTTATAGCCCTCCTTCAAAACATTGACAGCATCATTTCTCAGAGTTTCTTGCACTTTTTTCATACTCATCCTCAGCCAGTCAATTTATTTAGAACTACTCATATATAATATGTGAATCATAGGATTCTTCATATTTTAATGACTAATAAGGGGATACAAAGTTTACTTATCTTTCTGCAGAGCAGAGCATAGTAACTGTAGCAAATAATAGAAGGAATTTTTAGCAGGCTTCTGCTAAGCAGAAAGAGGAAACCTATTTATGTTTTCTTAAATGACTGGAGTATAGCTAGTCAAAAATGGTCATATCTCAGCAGTATACAGTAGTGAGGATAGACGCTTGTTCCTGGAGGTCGTTATTTGAAGCATTTTAATGCCCTTTCAATCCCATGTGCAAGCAAGCACACAGGGCATTTTCTTTACTAAAACCAATTGTAAAAAGGATGGCAGGAGAATGGTGCTGACCATGTTACTTGCAATGAGCACCTTGGTCAAAATATCATGATGGTCTTTCATTCTTACCTTATAGTCTGTATTTAAGGACACATTATTGTAAACAAACCGCCTGTGGTGCCTCAGTAGTAAAAACAGGCTTTAAACACTAATAAAAAATCATTGTGAACAAATATGACAATTTGGGAGCCATGAATCCTCTGTAAACAGATTCATTGTTACTCATATAATATGTTAATTATATATAAGTAATTATACCTCCATTTCTGAAATAAATTGCAGTTAAGGAGCTGTGGAGTAATGTGAGTACTAAGTAAAAGAAAGTATAATTAAGGCTTGCCTGTCCCTATTCACTGTACTCCCAGTACCTTGATTTAAGGGTTGAGCAAGCATGAATCAATACATTTTTAATATTTTTATTTATTAACCTATTGTTATAATGTTCCAGAGTATGTACGAAAATACGCAACAGAAGAAGCTCTGAGAGAGCAGGAAAACCAAGGAGTATCCTCAGATAGTGAATCATCCATGTCTGACTTCAGTGAGGATGAAGCACAAGATATGGAGTTATAACGGTGGCTCACACCTCACTTAATCACAGACATTTGCTACCTGTAGATATACTCTAGTAGCTTGCGCTGAAGTTGGTGTGGAACTTCAAGAATGTTGGAAGAATTGTATTGGTGGAACAAAAAACAAATGTTTACTGCTCCTCTGAGAAATACTGCTGTCCCAATGAAGTAACAATTGTACCCTTAGTAGGAGAGAAGATGACTCAATAATGTAAAAATCTCTTTGCTTATAAAACACTGAATTCTCTCTTTTTCTCTCCTCTTTTTTTTTTCTTCTTTTTTCTTTCTTTCTCCCCCCTCCCCAACAATTTTTGTAAAATAAATAAAGATTTCTTTGAAAATTATTGTAAAACATTGACAACAAAAAGGAATTATGTATAGTTACTTGCATTACTGGGAGGCTTAATAGTGTGTTTATCACTTGGTTTGTATCCTTATTTTCTCCTACTATGTCAACAAAGAATTTTGGGCCAAACTTAATATATAAAATTTTCCAGAAAATTTGTCAGCTTGTACAAAGTGGATGCATAGCTATTTTCCTTCTTCTAAGTAAACTCTGAATTAATCCTTTGTCCTCTTTTACATCTATTTTTGTTTTTTGCATTTCATAAGGGCCAAGATTCTGACTAATAACTCCACATTGGGGCAGTCAGGAACAATATTCAAATGGTTGTAGAGCAACTATTTTACTATAACTGTGCATACAGATTACACAATGGCTGATAAAATGTTGCTTTCATTATATTTACATAACAATATGGTTATAGTAGAATTAACAGCTTTTGTTGTTAATATATTAGTATACAATAATACTAAAGAGTTAGAAATACCAGTGATGTAAAGAATTGTATGGTGGTTGCCATTTAATGAATTTAAACATGAGTTGTTGGTTGTTTGAATAGAAAGTACTCAATATAAATAAAAAAGTATAAATGTTCCTCCTCCATAACATGCCCAAGAACCTTTATGCTGGGGCCACAGACATTCTGTCCACTTTTGATCTGTATGTTTTATTCCTAGTGTGCTGAAAGTTATTTCTTTCATATACTGGTCACTCCCTGGAGAACAAACTTTTAATCTCATCTTTCAGGTGCTCCTTAGGTATTTTTCTTTCCAACACACTCAGGGTAATGTTGTCACTTTTTAATCTTATTTTCCTTTTTGGTATTACCTTAGATATTGTGTTTATAATGAGGCATCTCATTTTTTTCCACCATTGAAGACAGAACAATTCAAATAATGTATATAATCAACTACTTGTCGTCTAAACACTCTTATGCTTCACACTATTTTTGAAAACGACGGGGCCGGTTTCGGAGCGACATCCACTCCATTCTCAACCAACTCGAGAATGGAGTGGATGTCACTCCGAAACCTGTCCCGTCGTTTTCAAAAATAGTGTGAAGCATAAGAGTATTTAGATGACAAGTAGTTGATTATATACATTTCAAAAGCTTCACTGTGTTTAGTTCCAATTAGAATTGTCGAATTTGTGTAATTTCGATAGTTCTTAAAAAAATTCAAATAATATCTGTGCATGTCTGCCTTAGCTACATATAGCAATTTTTCCTATAAATAATGTATGATGGTCAATGTAATATTTAATAAATGCATCTTCTCTCCATAAGGGGCAATGTAATTGAGGAGCAGCCACCATTTTCCAAGGAAGTCTAAATAGCTTTATAAAATGTTTGGTGAAATGCTTTTCCAAGTGCACTTTTTAATGACTACTAGATTACCCCTATGTTTTATTACTAATAATGTACTTGTGACATCTTAATGGAAAGCATTAATGAAAATCCAAGGGTGATTAAAACCATAGACAAATGCCAAAAATTGTATCCAATCAGAGTAATCCTCTACAGAAAACAAATATTCTGTATTTTGTCAGATTGCATAAAAATAGGAAAATGCCCATATCCACATCCTAGGAGTAAGAAGAGGAGAAAATAGATCAAGATGTTGACTGTGTAGCATAACTGGATGACACTACTAACTCTTTATTTGTATTTTGTAAGGGAATATATCTAAAGAAAATCCTCTGTATTTTAAATTATAGGTCATACACTGTGTTCAGTAACAAATCTGATAACTTTACTGGACACAACACACACACATTAAAATGAGAGAGCACAATATATTGTGAAAAGGATTGTTATTAATAAACGTAATATTGTCCAAAGTCCAGCTAAGATTACAAAAGAGGGATGCTATTTTGTACCACATTGTAAAATGTTTGTATGTCGTAATTTAATCATGGTGTAAAAAATATTAGTAATTTGCAGTTCTTCCAAGAGGCTTGTAAACCAAATAATTTAACAGCTTTTTAAACCATTTTGTGGTATTTATATTTATATTTATATACCACAAAATTATAGTTGAAAGCATACTAATGCCCAGAAAATGAAGGATCAAAGACAAGTTGTCAATATATGTCTCGAAAGCTCAGCACCATTTTTGAGCTATGCCAGGAAAAATAAAACATCAGATTTATTTTGTTCTTAATTAGGCTGTGAGTCAATTTAATACTCTTATGCTCCATTCACCATTGAATTATACAGAACATGTTGGTGATGCAAGCAAAGACCTATGAAACATGTTCTGTATAATTCAATGGTAAGTGGAACACAAGAGTATTAAATCCACTCTCTGCCTAATTAAGAATAAATTAACTGCTTAACTGTATTAGTTCCGACATGAAATTTATTTTGAATTTAATCAGATTTGTTATTGAATGCTGTGTATCCACTTGCACATATTAGCTTGCCAAGTATATACATTGGCTTTTAATCATTACTGTTTTTGAACTGCTGTTCATATAATTATACATTTTAACAAACTGTGTGGTAACTAATTTGTTTGATAATAGATTATACTTTAATAATTTACTGAGTTGATATTAATTCTTCTTTTTGTTGCATTTGTGAGTATATCATCACATTTATAAAGAGTCAACGTTTATTTATGTCTTATACTGTTACATGTTTAAGGTCCATTGTTGAAATATTTAATTTTTTTTTGACAGGGTTTACTAATTAGTGGTAAAGAGGAGGGGAAAGTACACACACACACAGACACATATTTTTTTTTAAATAAACATTATAGGTTGAAATTCAAATGAAATATTGGAAAGTTCTAAGTAAAGATATATATTTTTACCTTATGTTTGTCTTTTCAGTTTTTACACCATGATTGTTGATATTTTTATGTTTACTGAGTAAATTCTCCTCTTCCCCTTCTCTCTCTCATACCAAATGTACATGCATATATTATGTGTATCACCAGTAGTATTGCCAAGCAAATCATATAATGTGTTTTGCCTAATGCAAACCCAAACACTAATTTGTATCCCATCTAAGCAGTACTAATACAGTGACTGTATAATTGCAATCATGTACACATTTTACAATTATGAAATTTAAAATTAGTATGGATTGCCATTTTTTAAAAATATTATTTATCTCCACATCCCATTCTTCATTCATGAGAAAAGTTAGAAACTAATTAAACAGTGATTCCTTAAAATGGTGAGAAACAAAAGTGCTAAGATTTTTAAGTTCATTAAAAAGAATTTGTTGAAAGAGTTTACATCTGAAGTAATAAGTGAAATGTTAATAATGTCATTTCCTACTGTTCATATTATAACTGGTTAAGGGATTAGAATATGATAGAAAAATTTGTTATGCATTTGAAGCAAATCAGATTCTAAGTACTTCCAAGGTTGAGTTATTTTTACTGTTGCAGTTGCTTGGTTGTCATTTACAGTCCATTCTGTTCTATTCGCTTTGTATATGATAGGAGTTCATGGCTTTTGAAGTCACAATGGAAAATACAAATCTGTAAAAATGAAGGTTGAATATATATCATTCCAACTGCAGTAGCTCCTGTTATCTACTTAGAATGCTCTTATGATGCAATGTGTGTTAAGATACATAACATATTTTAAAAAGATGGAATACAATTTATTTTCCTCTGTTACACAAAGCAGACCTTGTGTAAATAAAATTAAACATTTTTCATTGATTTGTTGGTATATGCATCTTACTTTGTTTCTGTAAAACACTGATTTTGTGTTGCTTAGATTGAAAATTAAGTTATATCTTTTGCTATTTTATGATTTACACTGAACTTGGAATCTCCTATAATCATATAATTGCCAGAAAATAATGAAAGGTTATATGATTACCAAAATGCATTCAGGTAATAACAAAAGAGATTTTATTTCAACATTTAAAAGTCAAAAGAGCTCTTCTGAACTATTCAGGTGCATATAGAGTAAGAATGAATTATTTTTCTGTTCACTTGACAGAAATAGTAATGTGCTGTGTTCCAAATGTAGTTAGTATAACATTAGCCACATTTTAATAATATACCTTGATGATTATGTTATTAAGGTGGTTGTTGTTGCTGTTAAAGTATTATAGAAAGCAATTATTTGGAAGCTCTTTATTGGGAAGTTGGGGGAAAAAATTATAAATATTAGCATTCCTAATTGCAACTTGCAACCAGCCAACCAGCATTTTGGAAAGCAGGAAGTGTTCACTTTCTCATAACCAAAACAAAGATCCTACCACTGCTGTCAATGCCCATTAGAATCCACAAGTACAAAAGTGTAAAATTTTTAGTCACCTAATTATCTAATGACCAATGTGGCAGTGAGGACTGCATCGTTTGATAAGCCATTCCTCATGGTTGGTCACACTAGAGTTGGGACAGTCAGGCATGGAATACAAGAGTTGATGGTATAAACACTAACGTGAGAATGATCCGACAGTTAAACCGGTTCCATACATTTACGAAAAGTAAGTGAAACTTTAAGAGTTTGTAGTTCAACTGAATCATACAATGATATCAATTAAAACTAATGTGAGAGTCTAATAAATTCTAATGTACCTAAAACATTGTGTAATCATCCATATCATGCAAAGAGATGCTTTAATTGCCTGCCTTCATTTTCTACACATTTCTGGCTTTTACTTTTGAAATTCTTCTTCATTTTTCTCTTTGAGAAACTAAATAGATTTCTAGATGGGTGTTATTCTTTAATTAGTCTAAAGTAGGAGAAGGCAATACATCAATAATCAGTGATTGATTGATTGATTGATTATCAGAACATTTCATATAACTTGCAGAGAAATTTTGGGTACTCCAAATAAAAACCATTGAGTTGTGATTATCATTGCAGGAAGGCAGCACAAGGTAAGCATTCACTGATGCTTCCTTTTGTAAGGGCATAGTGTGAACTGGGAAGCTGGAAGACTGAACTCAACTAGGAAATAGTATATGAACATCCTGACCGTTACTCTGCTTTGTTTTGTGGTTTTTCTGTATGACTTTGTTGGTGTCATCATTCTAGGACTGTGTGTGAGTGATTTATTTCGAACAACCCATGAGATGAAAAATGATTCATTCTAAAAAGCAAACCATTCAGAATGGGAACAGAATTATTTGTTTACAGAAGTAAATTGCAAGTGTGTGTGTTTACTGTGCAATGACAACATTGCCATTGGAAAGAAGGGTAATGTGGAAACACATTTGACACCATTCAAAAATAAATACTGAGCCTCCTCCAAATAGTAACATCAGAAAGGAAAAAGCTAATTAACTTAATAATCAACTGCCTGGCCACAATCATTTTTAACAAGAATCACTCACAGAAATAAATCTGCCACTCTTGCTTCTTATAGCATATAACAGTTTTGTACTTACGAAGCTGTTGACAATGGAGTGGCAATATAACTTTAACTTATGTATTCATTAACTTCCTAAAATTATGTCTGAAAAGAAAAGTCACACCTATATTTTGAGAAAAACCATTAAAATCAACAATAGCATGCACCAGAAAGCAGCAGAAAGGTAATTGAAATTGAAAAGAACTTACAATATAAAAAACTACATGAAATAGACGTAGATATTTATGATATGTATTTAAAACTAACAAAAAAACTAGGATTTCACGTATGGGAAAATTTACAACACCACCTACATCAAAATTTAAGTGTGTAAATGGTAAACAAAAACCAAAAATTGAGAAAGAAACTTCATAACTTACAGAAACACCAAATAAAAACATTCCCACCCTCACGCGCGCACACAACAGATAAAGTAGTTAATCTTTAGAGTGCCGCATTTTCCAAAAATGAAATAAATCTCCTAAACAAAGACCTAAAAATTTGTATAGATTTCTCAGATAATATACAAGATTACATAGCCGACATAGACATAGCCACCCAACAACTAAATGAAAGGGAAAAATCATTCGTCAAAAGTAAATGCAAAAAAGTTTTAGAGAACATAAAAAACCGAAAGAAATCAATAAACTACAGAATGACATTAAAACAACTAAAAGAAAAACCAGTAATATACATAAAAGCAGATAAAGGCAATAAAATAGCCATTTTAGATGAAAATGAATACATAAATAGGGTTGAAATAATGATAAAAAGACTACAAACCAATTGAAAAGAATCCACTCAATAAATGCAATAAAATGTTAAACAAAACTTTGAATGAAGTCAAAACACTATCCACCACTGTAAAACAGAATATCACACAGAGTAATCCAGTACTACCCAGGCTTTATGCACTACCTAAGTTACATAAAAATGATAACAGCATGAGACTAATAATAAACAATATCAATTCACCCACATACCAGGTAGCAAAAAAATTGATCAAAGTGTTCAATTCTTTTAAGAGATTCCAAAGTTTGAGCATTAAAAATTCAGTTGACCTAGTTAAAAAATTTGAAAATAGCAGAATTACGGCTGGAGATATAATGGTTTCATTTTATGTAAAAGCCTTATTCACAAGCATACCTATAGAGAAACGTATGCTATACTAGAGAAATAGTTAACATCAATAAATTTAAAAACGGAAGAAATAGAAAACTTATTATAACTTACTAATATTTGCATTAAACAAAATTGCTTCAGCTTGAACAAAAAATATTACCAACAAGTTTCAGGCCTAGCTAGGGAAACCCTTTGTCACCTTTTCTAGTAGAATTATTCATGAGCTCATTGGAAATACACATCACAAAAGCCTTCCCTTTAATTTTCAAGTCATGATATAGGTATGTGGATGACATTTTTGCAATAATACTGAAGATACACTAAATAGATGCCCTGAAACTTCTTAATTTGAAACATGAATCCATACAATTTACTATAGAAGAAGAAAGAAATGGGTGGCTACTATTTCTAGATTTAAAAATTATAAGAAATGGAGATTGTTTGAATTTTGGAATTTACAGAAAAGAAACACCCACAGAAAGCTACATAAAAAATGAGAGTTATAACCCCATTCCACATAAATATGCAATTTTTCACAGTTTGGCACACAGATTGATGAATATTCCACTCACAGAAGCAGATTACAAACTAGAATACAAACAAATAATAAAGACAGCCATAATCAACGGTTTCAACAAAGACACAGTGATAAAAATTATCAATAAATCTAAAAGACAAAAAGGGATAAGGGAAGTTTCCACACTGAAAAACACAAAAGAAGAATACAATTCAAAAGTTTCACCTACCATCCAATTTACCACAAGAAGTTCAAGAAAATATTCAAAGAACATGGAATAATGTTAGCCCCAAAGAACAGATACAACATCAAGAATTTATTAGGTTGCACAGTAGAAGACTCCATACCACCAGAACAAAAATCAGGAATTTGCAAAATAAAATGTACAGATTGTGAACAGAGCTACATAGCCAAACAAAAAGAAATTTGGAAATTCGGAGGAAAGAATATTTTAGAAATATTCGGTTTAAACAGGTGGATAAATCAGCAGTAGCAGCTCACTTTTGGACCAAAAACCATGAAATAAAACCAGGAATAAAACTGCTGAAACATCTTCACAGCCCATTGGAGTTATCCACTTGGGAAAAAATTCATATTAAAAAATAGAAAAACCCTTATGAATTTCGAATTTTCTCCCATGGACGAGCTGTGCAACTTCCTACTTCAACCAACAGAGGCCACCACAGGAACATCCGTTTGTCTAGCCATAGTTTCGAGCAACGGCGGTTCAGTAAGCAACTGAAGATGGGAGAGATCCTCCCAAAACGCATCTTACTTTTGGGTAAGTGAATACATAAGTTAAAGTTATATAACAGTTTATTGCAAAAACTTATTGAAGATGGGGAGTATATTAAAGAATGGTTTTAACAAGCTACAGACTCTTTACTTTGTAGTTTTAAAAATAAATCTAAGAAGAATGACTGACATAAATCATCTTCAGCTCCCAGCCCAAACCATTAATAGATGTGTAAAAAAGTTTTACAAAATATCTCTTGTCTTTTGAAGAGGGTTTGAAATCTTACTTCTCAATGCAGCTGAATGAATTTACAGATGTCAGTGACACAGCTCAGTTAGCCATGAATTGTTTTTAACAACTTCACAGTAAAGGAAGATCTTAAAATTATTCATTTAAAAGAATGTACATGAGGCAAGGATCTATTCTTATCTGTGAAAGATACACTATCTGCAATAAGATCTAACACAAATATTAGTTAGTAGATGGGGCTTCTGCTTTCACAGGGTGACATAACAGTTTCATTGTATTTGCCCAGAAAGATTAAATGTTTGGACATTTTATCTCCTATCATTGCATTATTCACCAACAATTTATTTGTAATAAATTTTGAATGTGAACAATGTCATGAAGCTTGTAATCAAAAATGAACCATTGCATTACAAAGAGGATAGATTGATTGATTTATTTACGGATGCTCTTTAACAGCTCAACTCATCAGCGTCCCATTTAATTCAGGGTGTGAAATGGCCGACAAATTTTGCTCAGAGGCCTCTTTTTCAGGCTTGAGGTTCTTTTTCATGCCATAAATGTATGGCACGGGACCCATGGCTTTACTTCCCTTCCGAAGAAAGCCATACTTAGAATTTTTAGGCCAGAAAAAAATCCATGGGTCCTGACCGAAAGAGGATAGAGCAGACAACTGATTATAGAAATGAACCTTGTGTATGGAGAAATACTAATTCACATGGAGGTGCACTGGATTAGCAAAGGGAGAATTCTTCATCGCTTCTATAAACTCCTGCCAGCTATGGTCTCTGTTCTTAAAGAACATGTTGATTACTATTTACAAGGTCCCATACTATGGTATGGGACTTAATATTCTTGATTGATGTTACTGAAAATTCAACAGAAAATCTGCAACTTGATACAAGTACATTCTGCAAATGCTTTCAAAGATAGTCGTTTAGTGCAAAACTTCAATGTGGGGAAAAGATTTTGCCAAGGTGAACTCAAACATTTCCTTTTTTTGAAACATGTTGAAAGAGAAGAAAATGTTAAACCTTGTACAGCAAACGATAAACATGTAGAAATGTTAACACAACTTGGAGATGAGTTCAAAATCCAGTTCTCCAACTTCAAAGAGGTTGAGTCATTGGCTGAGTTCATTTTCTATCCAAATATGTCTCTTTAACCTGAAGAATTGTGCCTTACTATTGAAAAACATTTTAATATAAATGCAGCTACAGCCAAACTCAAAATAGTTACTCTACAAAATTACTTATGTTTTGAAGAGTGTTGTTGGATAAGAAAATGATTGTTGTGCCCAGTGACAAATACCCAGCTCTGAAAATGAAGGCTGTATATTGCTCTACTTTTCTGTGTGAGTCAACACTTACAAGCATTAAATTTATAAAAAATCAATTTAGGAACCAGCTAAGAGATGAACTTCTGGTTTGATGTAACCAACTATGAACCAGATGTTAAGGATATGAATGATGAAATAGATTGCCAGACCTCACATTAAGCCAATCATGATTTTGTACTTATTGTGAAAGGAATAAACACACAAGAATAATATTTGTTAAAATTTCAACACAAAATTTATTTCATATGTTAATAAGGATATGAAAATAACAAATTATGCATTTTTATTGCCTCATATATCACAACAAATGTTCATTAGATAGTTGTTTTATTCAATAGCTCACATATATCCATATGTTGCCTAGTGCTGATCTAAAATATGTGATTACTACTAATTTATTAATCACATTGCAACTTGGAACTCAATTGCATAGGAATTTCTTTTCAAATAATCTCCTGAGAGCATGAGTGGACTCGGTACAGATGTACAAATCATAAATAAACACTGTTGTGTAATAGAATAATTAGGCCGAGTAGACTTTACTCTAGGATTAGATGCGTGTTGTTTCTTTTCACTGTTCAAATAAAACTAGCTGACTGGTGTAAGACTCAAGGCCAATCAATTTGGTAAACCTACCCACTCCAACTTGTCTAGCCCGGGCTGACCTTGAGTGATAGCTTATTGACTGATGCAGCCACCCAAACATTTCAGTCATCAGATATTGGATGGACCAGTAATCATAAGTAAATCATAAAAAATAGAAAAATATTCAAGAATTGTTTGTTGTATATCTATAACTATTTTCCCATGACATTTATTACTTATCCAAAAAAGAATATAAAGTTAGTTATGTGTATTATAATTGTTATGAAAGTGCTAAACAATTTTGCTAACCTTCCAAATAGACTTAAGTCTATTGTAAATTTTCAGTTATCTGAATGATTTAACGTATGAACTGCAAGCCATGAATTAGCTATTGTATTCTGTAGAAATGAATTTGGAAATTTTTAGTAATAAGCCTTCACTTAATAGTACTGTTACTTCTTAGGAAAGAAAAAATATATATCAGGATAAAGGCATTAAAGGCCAGTCTGTTTGATTTTTTAATATTTTTATTTATTTATTTATTTATTTATTTATGAACACAACATTTTAAAGTGTCTCTCAGATTCTAAAAGAGTCACCACCAACTTTTAGGATAGTTGTTAAGCAGTATTTGCTCATAAAATGATAATTCAGGTTTTCTGTTCAACTTGGTTGGTTACAGAATTTGCCTTTCACCAGCACATCAGAACCCCCAGCATTCTTGAAAAATTCTTAGCAGCATATGAAAAGAGGGATCAGTGAAAAAGATGAACAGTAAAATACAAATTTATCTGTCATCAAGAAAAATTGTATTATCTGCAGAGCTGCCAACTATTTCAGATTGTCTGTAAATCTTGTGAACTTCTCCCCACTATTATAGCATTATAGCCAAAGAGGAAATTATTATGGAAATGCAAGATTATTACAGCTCCTTCCTAAAAGAAAAGAAAAAAATGTCAATCCTGTTCCCTTCTTTGCATACCAATTGGCAGCTGAACAAGATCAAATCACCTGTTCTGTTTACTGCAATCACTAATCTAATATCTGCCCTGATGTTCCAACATGATAGAGCATAGATGGCAGCTGTTTGAATTAGGTTTTGTATGTGCTGTGTTTGTGTATTTCATATATAATGGGCTTAATTTAGTGTTAATTTGCAAGTAAATGGTTTTCTAAAATTAAGTGTACCAGATCTCATAATGCATCCTGTAGTAAGAAATAGCAGTATTACAAAAATATTGTGGTGACTATACAAATAAATGCTTGAATGCTTCACCTATTAGTAAAAATTTGTGTTCTGCAGTGTGTGCTTATTCATTATTCTGTGGCAAAATGGTGGACAAGATGATTGTAAAACATACATTGATTCTAAGAAGCATGAAACATAAGCTCATTTATATACAGAAAACAATCCAATATCTCCATTATTATTATTATTATTATTATTATTATTATTATTGTTGTTGTTGTTGTTGTTATTGTTGTTGTTGAGGTTGTTGATGATGATAATGAGATTAGGATCACAATGCTCAATTGTTTTTGACATTCCATTTAGAGCACAGTATCCCAATAGCTGTTTCTGACCATGCATAGAAATATTGGAGTGCAAGAACAAAAACCTCTGCACTAATTCAGTACATGTCAGATGAGACAAAGAAAGAAATTGTTAAATTTTGAAAGAATTTATGTTTTTCCTTGGCTACCAATGCAAATACAGTAAAATTTTATTCTTTAGTGCATCTTTTTTTAATTTCCAGCCAGGTCAAAGAATCACTTTTTTTTATTGTTGCTAGAGAGTAGTGACAACACAAGGAAATAATTTTCTTTGTTATTGATAATGGATTATCTTCCCTATACTTTTCTTGGGGAAAATTTCAGGTTTTACTTCTGACAATGCCTATGTAATAGAAGCTGTTGCAAAATTAGCAAAGAAGAAACATTAATCTATAAACCTTCTAGGTAGTTCATATTGTCTTAAAAACACAGCCAGTAAATGTAGGAAACATTTTAGCTTAATTGTTTCACTATCCAGAGAAGAGTTCTGAATGACAAAGAAATATATAAATATGTGTGTGGCACAATCTCACAACAATTTGAAGTGTGTTAGTACTCTTTGGCTCTGTTCTTAAATCAATTAATACAGTTCTTGAGCAATGGGAAGCTTTGTCGTTTTGTAGAGAGAGAAAAATGAAACTGTTTAAAACCATCAAAACTGTCTAACAGGATCCACACACAAAATTATATTGCTGTTTCCTTCAGAGTACACTTACTATTTTTTAACTGTTGTAAATCTATTTCTGCAACAAGATGCTCCAACTAGATATATTCTTAAAAGGAAATCTCTTGGAATTGTAACTGTCCTATTGGTTAGATTTGTTAAGCCATCTTCACTTCAGTTTTATTCTACTTCATTTTCCAGTGTCAAATTCATAAAGAGGTTTACCAGAAAATGAATGAGTACTTGTAATTGAAGCAAAAGCCACAACATACTTAAAACAAAATGATTTTGGTTAACTGATATTTCATAACTATGTTAGAGTGTTTTGTGTGGCAGCTTGTAGTTAGATTGAAAAGAAAAAAAATTGCACTTGAGAATGAATTTCTTCAGCATGCAGAAGTTGTGGATTTCACATAAAAAAAAAATGTTTCATACTCACTTCTTGAATATTTTATTCAAAGGTTCCCATAATTGGTTTATGAAGGTGAACATGAGAGACTTGAAAAGAAATTGTAACTAGAAGAAGTTTTAAATGAATCTAGAATAGATAAATTTTGCTCAGAGGCCTCTTCTTTCAGGCTTGAGGTTCATTTTCATGCCGTAAATGTACGACATGGGACCCAAGGCTTTACTTCCCTTCTGAAGGAAGCTATGCTTAGGATTTTTATGCCCAAAAAAATCCATCGGTCCTGGCTGCGCTCTAACCCTTGACCTTGAGTTTAGGAGGCAAGTATGAAGTTCACACTGAATTGTAGAAAGTGCAAAATATGAGAATTCAAAAAGTAATTTACATTTGTCTTAGAAAATGTACAGCTCTAATAAAAGATATATATAGCTTGGTGCAGAAATATTAAAGTTTAAAAGGAAGACAAGCAGCTTTGTTTTGCAAACATTTAGTAATTTAACTCTCACTCATTTGTGCTAAATGAAGATGATGATGTTAGGATCAAGAGTGATGATTCGTCAGCAGTTGGAAGAATGAGTGGGAAAGGAAACTGGAATGCCTGGAGAAATCCTACCAAGACATTGCTTTGCCTCCCACAAATTCAACCAGAAATGTCTCATAAAAAGCTGGTGACTGGGGGCTTAATCAATTCATTCAACATTTTTTTTATACCAGCTGAGGCAAATCAGACATATGTTCAAACCGGTTGACCTGTATGCATACTGTGAGACATTGTTTTAACTTAAGAATAAAATAATTAAATCAAAATAATGAACAGATAATGAAATAGGTATATCTATAGTTTTATTTCAAGTTATCAAAGAAACTTTTACTTATTTTACTAGAACAGGTATTTCATTAAGAAACTGTTACGGTCTATTAATCCTGTCTTTGCTATTAACTTTATATTTTTATTCTTTTTGGGGGTCTAAAACTAATATTACTAAACATTTATCTTCATATAGCATTTTCTTGCTATTAGTTCAAGAAATGTATAACATTGTTTTGTTAAATGTGAGAAAGCCATAAAAACAAATGCAGAATATACTTGTAAAATAATCTAAAGAATTTTCATTAAATTGAAATACAAAGACTTTTTCATTATGTTATTATTCCTGAAGAACATATAATAACTCTACTGCTGCTGCTTGAAACCTCCACACATATCCAGGCTATAATGTATACTCCACGCACATTGAGAAATTAACAGTTGCATACCAATAGAGGAGGAGGATTAGATACTAATCCTAAAGAAGATTTTTCCTAATATCTCTTTATATTACTGGGAAATATGTTTTGTGTTTTTATGTAACTTTTATTATTGTCATATTATACTTGTCACAAGAAATCAACTTTCAGTGTCACTTAATTGTTGAACTGCAGCAATTGTTGGTACATGCTCACATAGGGTTTGTTATCTTGATATTTATCACATTTGAACTAGTAATTATTGTCGTTAGAAGAGTGTATTTTATTCATTTGTAAATATGGCTAAGACAAAGTATTTGACACAGGAGGAAGTTGAAATGGCGCTTCAAAATTCTGGTAGTGAATATAGTGATATAAAGTATTTGATATTTCCTGTAGTGAATCTGATTATGTTGTTCTGCAGTCTACAGACCAAATTATACTTGTAGAAGTAGTGAATTGGAAAAGGAATAAGGTAATAACTACTTTATATCTATCAATAATTACAGCTAATTTTTTGTTTTTGTAAATACCCTTTTTTGACTCAATTAAATGTACTTACGAAGTTGTTGACAATGGAGTGGTATATATATATATATAACCAATGTACTAAAATTTGTTCACACTAACTCCATTCACTTACATAAAAATTGGACATATGTTTCGGGAGTGATCCCTCCCATCTTCGGCCTGTATAGAAACTGTTGTTGGAAGTGGCTGTTTTGAGCTGTAACATTATATGAAAAAATAAATACCTCTTTTCTCATTGCATGTGTTTACTTATTGTTTTGGAAGTTCAGTCCATAAGAAGATCTTCATATTCAGAGGCAAAAATTGATCAACCCAGTGAAAAAATGTGACTGACCAATCAGAAAAGACATTCTGCCACCATCATCAGGAGCATCCCAAGAGGTCTTATGCCTGGGATGAAGCCAGGCACTGCAACGGGAAACATTCTGCATATATTTCATAATGATGGTCTAAATAATATTTTGACTTTCACAAATTATAACCTGGAATATTAAAATAATCTTGTATGAATGAATTTATTTGTAATTCAAAAGATTTTGTGATGGAGGAAATTTTGAAGTATTATTGGAATTCTTCTATACTTTGGGGAGAATCAAAAAAATAAGGGCAATGTAGTAAATTATATAGTGAAGGAAATTTTACACCATGTACAACTGCATTTTCAGAGCATAGATTGAGATTGTTACTGAAATGTCAGCATTTTGATGATGCAAACACATGTCAAGCTTAAAGAGAGTGCAACAAACTTGCTGCCTTATATTTGAATTTGGAACATGGTGATGAGAAAGTTTCCTGTGTTTTACAATTCTAGTGAGTACTTCGCTGTTGATTAAGAACTAATAGTGTTCCATTGGACATTGTTCATTTAGGATATATATCCCAACCACACCAGGAAAATATGGTTAGAAGTAAGCGTATTATGTAATTCAAGCAGAAACTAGTGTTTTCCAGCAGATCCTTTTGCAGCAAAGGCAGAAACTGAGCAGAGAACTTATAACAATACTCCTGAGATAGTGAAAAGATTGCTTTATATGTTTAATTTGGGACAATCTGGACAAAACATCACAAAGGACAGAAAATAAATAGCTACGTCTCTTGGAATGGAATTGTTGAAGAATAAAATAACTGCAATTGGTACAATGTAAAGTGACAAATGAGATTTTCCAATAGAGCTGTGACTTGTTTCTTTGAAACATGTCCAACAAGAAACTGTCACATTCTTCACTGAAGACAGCACTTTAGTCAGTAATGTTTCAAAAAAAGAAAAGAAAAGAAAGGTTATCACAGTGCTTTCCACACAACAGTTTGACATGAATGTGATTAAGGATAAGCCAGATATAATTTTTTACAGTTTCACTAAAGCAAGAATGGATGCTCTAGATAAGTGCATAAAAACATATTTTTGTCATCGAGAAAAGTTCTGTTCAACCTGATTGACATTGCTGTATATTATTTCGTGAAACTAATGATCACCGGGACTAAACAACATGCAAAAGGGATTCAGGAAGGAAAAATTGTATTAAGAAACTGGCTCAAAACTTTGCATCATAAATATAAAGAGATATAGTTTGGAATTGCGGGAATTTTCACAGTGAAACATAGTATAACATAACAAATTATTATTGAGAAAATCACTCAAATTTCACTAATTTAGTTCCACTTACTTGGACATGTTTCAAACGCGATTGCCTTCATCATCAGCATGATCCCGCAGGGGAAGCGGACATTGGGATCATGCTGATGATGAAGGCAATCACGTTTGAAACATGTCCAAGTAAGTGGAACTAAATTAGTGAAATTTGAGTGATTTTCTCAATAATAATTTGTTATGTTATAAAGAGATACGCTGAAAATTCTGTTGGTCTGTATACAAAATATATAAATGCTTTATGAATTTTGGTATAATTCAATGCAGTGAGCAGGGTTATTGTACTGGCAAAGCTGTGAGGAAAAGTAACTTTCAAGATGATTAAAAAATAATAAATAATCCAAAGAGAGGTGACTTCTGTTTATGCCCAAGAAGCAAGGACTGAAAACACATAAAGCACTTCATGCAATAAGCATACTTGTCCTGTTCATACAGCAAAAAAAGAGTCCATTCCCATTATATATGTTTGCAGCATGAATATGAATGACTGTTTTCATATATGCATTCTATGTCTTCAATTACTGTGCAAGTATCTGTTAAAAATAGTGTTGTTCTAAAATTGAAAATGAACTCATGAGTTTTCTGAATAAAAATATCTAATTCTATCTACTTTCTTTATAAATTCTTTGCTCTGCAACTTTTGAGTGCCTAATGATTTATATATAAAATCCATAAGTCATAACAATTAAGAAAGTGTATAATTTATGTAAACTTACTGTAAAAGCACTGTGAACTTCATGGGTTAATCATTGACCCTTCTCCTCTTGGTATTAATTGTTGCTACAGTGGTCATTGGTATAAGACTGTTAAAGATGTGGAGAGTCTCTTGTAGCACTTTCTTTGGTTCTGAATTAGAAATAAAAGCTGACTCAATTCTCTTAAACTTTGACTGACTCTTCAGGTCAGCAATGAATTTATATTCCAGCTTTCTTATTAGATTTTAATTGATCTGCAGATTCATAAGGATCATACTACACTGTTTTTTTCTCTGAAAATGAGGCTATAAAGTAGTGATGATTTTAAGGTAATTGATTTGCTGGACCTGCATTAACATAAAACTATCAAGTCTAATCACAGAATGAAAGTAACAAAACATGTGTAGACATGAAGGATTGAATGCACATCTAAGAAATAATATAGTAGGAACAGATGATCACTTTGAACAAAGCTAATGTGTAGTAAATGCCAGAATATTTTATTTTATCTTGTGCTGCATTCTGCTAAAAGTTGGACCTAATGGATTCTTGAATGATATATATGGCAGATACTTAGGAGTAGCAAAAAACTATATTATTAGTACAAGAAGTATTTTTACTGAAATAGTATTTTGCACTTTATTGAAATTACACAAAATTCAGCATAATGCATACTGATAGTGGAGAAATTATGTGAATATCGAGAATATTATAAAAAAAATACTAATGCTTGTTGGTTTAATTGTAACATTTAAGTGTGTGTTCCTTATTATTAATCTGTAAGTTACATCATGAAATTTGCAGGAACATCACACTCTTCATTTATTAACACTGGAACCACTGGAGTGGTCATTTTGACCACTTCAATTTTTAGTGAGTTACCATGAGTGCAATTTTTATCACAGAATGTGAATAATGACTTTTCCTAATTTTTCTCCATTCATTATTCCAAAATTTGCTGCTCCATCATTATTAGTTTCTGAGAAATAAAGGGTTATAGCTAGAAAACCAACAGTGCAGTCATTTTTACCAACATTTTAACAAGTTCAAATTCAAGCCCAAAAATGTAAAAATAATATAAAACACTGTCAATGAATTCTCAGTAACATTATTTCCAGTTCTTATCACTTATGTGCAGTTGTTTGACCCACAGCCAGGGTATAAAATGAAGAAATTTTTTAAATTTGGAATGTTATTCTAGAGAATCTAACAATTTCAGAATTTGATGATATAGTTGCTGATATTGTGGATGAAGATTATCACCCCAAATTTGTTTCAGAAAACTACAATGATTCATAAACAGGCTATAATCATAATGTCCAAAGTGTAGCACAGTTTTGTGTAGAACTCGTACAGCACATGGTGAGTTGCTAATGATGTTGCTGCTGCTGATATTATTATTATTATTATTATTATTATTATTATTATTATTATTATTATTATTATTATTACTACTACTACTACTACTACTACTACTACTTCTACTACTTCTTCTACTACTGCTGCTGCTACTACTACTACTACTACTACTACTACTACTACTACTACTGCTATTATCACATGTATTTATATGACTGTTTTATGATTATTGTTATTGCTATATTAATATTAGTGTTATTATTATTATTATTATTATTATTATTATGGTACATTATTTTGTCACAGGTAATAAAGATATGTTAACTCCTGATTCCAGCTTTGGATGGATATCAGAAGAACCAACAACATGCATGAAAGAAACTGAAAATCCCTTAGGACCCTCTCATTGTAAAAGGAGAAACCAAGAAAATATTCCAGCAGCAGGAATGAAGTTATTAGGTAAAGATGGTGTTATGGAGTGGACTGTAGCTAGCATTGACAACAGTACACCAGGTAGGGATACTCATCAAAATATCCTGAAAGCAAACCTGGGCCCCATACCATGTTCTAAGCAATATATGTCTAGTTATAGCATAATAAGTATTTGGCACAATTTCACTGATGAATTAGTGCTAAAATTAATAATAAAATGCTCTGAAACCAAGGCAAAAACAGTTCTTGGAAGCAGTTCCTAACATCTGAGTTTAGCAGAATTAGATGTTTTTATTGCCATAGTGTATCCATGAGGTGCTTTAGAAGCCAGAAACATTGAAGTTTATGACTAGGCCTAATGTGTGGGGACCAGCATTCTTTGCTGAACCATGGCCAGAATCAGGCTTTGAGAAATTTTAAATTTTTTATATTTCAATTCGAAAATAATGAGGTCATGGGACTAAAAACGGGTGTTTGCACTAATTTCAAGTATGTGGAATAAGTTCATCAAGAACAGTCACATTTTTTACATACCAAGTGGTTATCTAACTGTTGACAAATAGCTCTTTCCCTCCAAAACAAAATGCCCATTCCTGCAATAAATGGCAAACAAACCAGATAATTTTGGCATAAAATTCTTGCTGATGGCAGATGTTAAAACTAAATATATGTGTTTCCTGACCTTGATATGGAAGAATGGAGACCATCTAATGAGCAAATTCAGAAAAATGTAGTTATGAGATTGATTTAGCCATATCCCAAGAAACAAAGTAATTAACTATTGGTAACAGTTTTACAATGACAAACTTTGCAACAGCCTAAAGAATGATTCTACCAGGCTTATTGTAACAGAGCAAAAGAGAAACCTTTGAATTATTTAAGTGCATACGAGCTCCTCTTCACTGTTTAGTTTTACTTAAGAATGGCAAAACAACACAGTTTACCAGGGGGAAAAATAAAAAAATTTTCTAAACTTGAGCATAGTGCTCTCTATAGTCACTGTAAAAACTATAAAAAAAAAAAAATCCCTAAAACAGTAAATTTCTACAGAACCTAAAACCAAACCAAATGCATTGTAGATGCTTTGGATCAAAAGGCAGAGAAAGTACCTTGGTCTGCTTCTCAAGGTAGCTAGTACACCTATTCTGTAATATCCTAGATTTTAGCATCCATTAATTTTTATAGTATTCAAGGTAATGACAAGGAAAAACTTAAGATGCTGTGATTTTGTCCTGAAGCTTGCATATGAAATGAATTATTTGAGCACAAGAAAAAAAGCCACAGTGCCTTATTCATACAAAGATTCAAAACAAATAGATACTGGAACATTTCTAGAAAGGCTAAAGCTTGAATTTGTCAAACCACTTCATTAAAAAGGTGACAAAAATATTTACTGTCAAACTGAGGATCCATCTCACTTTTATCTGCATTATCAAAGGTTTTTGAAAAATTAATGTAATTACTTCCATGTAAACAAAATTTTAATTCCATTTCAGTATGATATAGGTATTATAACTAACAATGCCTCACATAGACTCATCACTGAAAAAGTAACAGTTATGAATAAAAAAAGATTTAGCTTTAGGAATTTTCTGTGATTTAGTCAAAACTTTTGATAGGGTTAACATAAACTACTTCTTAAAAAATTATCTTTCTCTGGCATAGATAAAAGTCCCAAAAGCTAGGTTTGTGTCACATTTAATGAACAGAAATCAAAAGACTGTGGTTAATCAGTGAATGTGAAAAATGTTTATTATTAAACATGGAGTTCTACAAGTGTTGGGTCCTGCTTTTTTCTGATATATACAAATAATTTGTGTTGGTCTCAGTGCTAATTCTAGTGTAATATACTTTGCAGATAACACCTATGCATTCACTTCAGAAAAATCACCAGAACAGTTGTCAATCAAGGCAGATATTGCATTCAAAGAAGTAAATTTGTGATTTGAAGCTAATAAATTGTTCTTAATTATGAAAAACAAATTATATTCATTTTAAAACTAGAAAGAAAAAGAATATTCTTGAATTTAGTATTCAATATCAAGACTGTATCATGATGGAAGTTTCTCTCGCCAAATTTCTAGGATTAGAAGTTGATTATGAACTGAACTGGAACAGACATAAGGAGCTACATTCCACTCAGCTCAGCCTGTTTTGCCTTAAAAAACTAAAAACTAATAAATCTCAGAAAGAACTAGGCACTGTATATTTTTCTTACTTTCACTCCATTCTGAGATATGAGATCATTTTTGGGGGAATTATGTACATAGTAAGAGTTTTGATTCTGCAAAAAACAGAATTAAGAATATGTGACAATCTTATAAACCCCCATATTCAATAATTTTAAAGTTATTACTCTC
The DNA here is from genome assembly GCA_030762175.1 of Metallyticus violacea. Classification (NCBI taxonomy): domain Eukaryota; kingdom Metazoa; phylum Arthropoda; class Insecta; order Mantodea; family Metallyticidae; genus Metallyticus; species Metallyticus violacea. The sequence goes on along the minus strand of CM060846.1, from coordinate 305,616,874 downwards.
ACTGGTGAATACATATATTCATTTATGTGTTATCTAGCTGTTAATTTTAACAGTTTAGTGTACAGCTATGACATCAGATGTAGAAATGATCTGCAGCACCCAGTTAACTCGCTGACATTTTTTCAAAAAGTCAGATACTACACTGCTGTTCCAATATATAATAAAACTTCCAACATTTCTGAAAGCATGAGGTAATCATGTTAAATGCAGAAATTTTGAGAAAAACTTAAAGCATTTTCTAATCACCCATACTTTTTACAATATAGAGCAATACTTAGGAGCTCAATAGGCTGAAATATGACACTTGTTTTATTTCACATTGTATTTTGTCACGAGTCATGTGATATTTAGCTTGTACTTGTTATGTAATCATTTATTTAAGTGCAGCACATGTTATGTATCATGTTTTATTTACTTGTACTTGCTTGTTATGTATCTTATTTTATTTATTGGTGGTATTTTTCAAATAAACATGTTCCATATCCTCAAGCATTTGCTCATTATGAGATCTACAGAGCAACTACAACAAAGCAACTTGGCAACATCGATATCAAACTGATAAATACAAAAACAGAAGAACTGTGTACTGTCCAATCTGCAATATACATATATATGGTTCCTGGACACTGAACATTGTAATGAAGGTTACATGTAAATCTTAATTTCAAAGTGCAATGAATTTGACTGCATTGATGGGTCTGATAGGAAGATAAATCCAGAGGTTCCAATGTTAAACTAGCTAAAACATGAAAGGACAAATTACATTCTCTGTTTGGGATTTAAGTTTGCAGTAAATGCTCAGATATCAAAGACAAAATATTAAATACTGATAAAGAGTTAGGGACCTGAATTGTTTAGTAAAAAACTACATTAATCACATTTGGGCAGTTTATATATATATATGTGTGTGTGTATACATATATTTTTTTTTTCCCCTCAAAGAGTGTTTAACACCCACTTCAACTACTGAGACAGCACAGGTGGTGGACACTGTTAAACATGAGATGAAATAATAGATTGGGGAAGATTTTTTTTTATAGGAAGGAAACATTCCAGGCCTAATTTTAGGGTATCTTCCTGGCATTTGCCATTTATGAGAACTGAGGAAAACCTGGAGAAAAGCATTAGAGAGGATGGCCCTGGTGGGAATCGAACCCAGACCTCTCCTTCACAAGTTTGCACCTTAATGACCTCAGCCACTCGTGGCATTGGGTTAATCTAAGTGCAGCAGAACTGTTGACAGTAAAGTAGACATGTTTTAAAGATGATTTTAAATTTTGAATGATAAAAATGTATTATAAATTTATAAAATACTAAAGATATATAATTTAGAATTTAAGCAGCTTTTTATGGTTGTCGTGAATGTATAGTACATATGCAAGCATTGCAGTAAATATTAGGGTTATATTAGCTGACATTGCAACATTATAGGAAAATCCAGGTTTGGAAAGGAAAAGAATAGAATGAAAAGGATAATTGTTAAGTTGACATGATCTAAGAATTTGCATATTCAGAAAAATAGGGGGGAAAAGGGGGAGTACAACAATTTTGAGCATTTTAAATGTTACTGTAATGAATAGTATATATATATGCATGTGTATAGAGGACTATTATAAGTAGCAAAAATGTGATTTATTATATAATAGATTTATCTTAATTATAGAATGAACAAAAGACCTGCTTAGAAATCATATTTTGAAAATATTTTCTGAATACTGTAGCAGATGAAACTTATTCCCCTCAATTTATTAACTGTAGATTTGTGTTATACAAGCATAAAGCATTGTCATTAGCTATTTCAGAAAATACAGTGTCATGGAGAGTATAAATATCTAAAGAGATAAGAAATACAAAAATATGGGAATGAATCCAGGCATTGGTTGTTACAAGGTATTAGTACAGTTTGCAGCATATTTCAGAGAGTAGTTAAATGCTTATTTTAAAAACAAATGCTGAGTGAAGGATAAAATTAAATCCGCTTATTTGAACAGCCTGTTTTCCATACCTAGTCTGAAAATGAAATGCAAAGCTATTATACCTATTCCTTTAAAAGTTTAATCAGAATCTTTGTTGTCTTTGCTGGAAATGTTTACAATATCTTGGAAAACATTACAAAATTCTGTTGGTTAAGAATCAACTTTTAAATGTTGCTGTAAATCTCTTTTTCTTTAAATTAAGGAATGAAATTTGCTCCTTCTCAGCTAAATAAAGCTGGAATTCTTTTTTAGCAGCAATTTTACAAGCAAATTTGTCAACCTTCATTTTATTCATGTGTTATGCAGATTCCCATACAAATTCCCCTACCCACATTTAAGGCTCTCTTGCCCTACAACATTTAGAGCGCCTTATAATATAATGATTAAAATGAATTAACAATACCAATTTAAATCCACTGTCCATAGTGGTGTCATGTAAAGACTCCTTATAATTAATACTCTCATGTGTGCAATGTTGGTATCTGAGAGATACCTTTCCTGCTTTTTTGAACTTAGTAACAGTAATTGCTAATGTCAAATGGCTCCAACCCATAGTAGGTATCTAAAACCCATTTTAGTCATGGTCAATTATGGATCAGCTGCCTTTTATTTTTGTTTAATTATGTATTTGTGAAATACATTGCATTCTCTCACATACCCCATCATTTTTGTGTCCCTTGTTGCTGCAGCCATGTTTTCATACATATACTGTCACAGAAACAAGAAAAGCATTCAAACTAAATGACCCCAACAACTTACAGAAAGCTCTCAGATTATTTTGGGATTAAAATGACAATTATAATGGATATATTTTTGCAGTAATTTTAAAATAATTTGACTTTAATGATGATGATGTCTATTGTTTATGCATGCAGAACAATAAAAATAATTATTCTTTCCCTTATTGTTATATTCCAATAATAATTTATTTCATTAAATACAAGCACTTATCACTTCAATATATACATTGTGCTCTGTTGCATTTAGAAATAAAATGAGGAATACTACAACATAAAATAATAATAAATGAAATATTACATGTAGAAAAATTTTCTGACAGCTTAGAGCCATAAATGTATTTGGTATCTCTCAAATACATTGCACCCAATTATGTAACAATAGGTATTGCACCTGAGGGAAGGTTAATACAGTATTTAATTTAGTCTTCATAATATTATGATTGTGTGGCACAGAATGTGTTGATTCCCTACAAGTAATTACTCTTGCTATCCTTGTTTATGATATTTTGAATATTATTTGATGTCAATAGATTTGTGTATACAAGTTTCTGACCATATAAAAATCTTAGAGTATCTGCAGTTTCTATCTATGTGCAGTATATCAACTTTGTAAATAAATTTGTATGTAATTTTTAAATGCAATATGCCTTCCTGGGTATTATTTATTCAGTATAGCCTTAAGTATAATGAGACAGAAAAAATTGTATAGAGTGTTTGCATGTATTATTAAAGCAAAGCAATTTTCTTTAAAATCTACATTCATTTTATAGATTTACTTTCTGTTAGAAACACTTTTTTTAAATATATATATAATTTTTATTTTGTACAACAGTTTAGCTTTATATTACATTCTTTCAGAAAAGTGGCCATGGACTTCACTGTGATTGTATGAGCATAAATAAGAAATATTTAAATATCCACCGTATCTGAAAATACAGTATGCAGCATTTTATAATGCCTGTGATTATGCTTTATAATTTTAAGTTTCATGAATATCTTTACTGAATTTTTGTGGAAACATAATAAGGAGAGCCAACATGTAATTAAATGTTACCTGTGTAAAAACGATTATAACAAAAGAAAATTATGCCTATTAATATACTGATAGAAATGAACAAAATTAAATGAAAATATGATTTCTGTACACGCTGTTAATTCTAAATGGATGCATGAAAATTATACCACTTTTTTCATAGTGTTTCAAGTATGTTAAGTAGAACAAAAAATATACAGACTGGAATTTGTATGTCATTTTGAGCACAGTAAAGCACATACAGACATGGTTTGAATATTCTTACCAATGCTGTTGTGATAAATGTTGTTATGCTTGGTAATTTATATGCTAGTCCTAACTTAATGAATAAAATGTGCAAGTAATAAGCATTATATATTCTCATTATGGAATTAAAGGCATTAATTTGATTGTAAAAGTAATATTTTTTTAAATCAATGACACTAAAATGTTCTAATTCAAAAGTAAAGCGGTAAAAAGAGTAAAATTTTAATATAGAATTTTATGTGTTGTAACTCCTTGTAAGAGGCCAGGAAACTTACTAAAACACAATTTCAAAAATTTATATCTTTTTTAGCATTCATATGTCCTTATGTAATATCTTCCTTTATTTATTAACTGATATATATATATCCCAAAGGTAAAATAGTAGTCAGCATGGGATACTAAAAAGGAGGGTTCAAAGAAGTTCTCTAATTTTTTCATTATAGATATATGCTGACATGCATTCCTGCATTTACAAACAGTTTATTTACTCCTCAGTTGTTTTTTCAAAGGTTTTGCAATTTTCCACCTAGAATAGTGATACCTGGCTTATGTTCTGATCCTGAATATCTAACAGTTACATAACTTTTTATTTGATGTACAGAAATTTTTCCTCTGTAGAGTATAGAGCAAGAGAAATTTGGTATATCCACAAATCAGTCGAGGAAAAAAATATAACAAATATAAATGTTACGTATATAGCAGTCCTTTGTTATCTCTGCTGTCAATTTTCATATTGTTATACCTAAATAAGATCGGTTGAGTTTTGATGATATTATATGAAAAATAAGGCTTCACTAAGGTTTAGCAGTAAATAACTAGTAAATAATGAATTTATTTTAAAATCTAAAAATGTAACTTTTTTGTACAAATGAATAATATTAATTTTTAATCAATGTTATAAATATGTTTAATCAATCTTTTAAGTTTGTGGCACCCACAAGGTATATAAGATGTTGCACTTTGTACATTATTTACTTTATTTTAATGTTACAACTTTTATGTTTTGTTTTTAAAATACAAATGAAAAATAATTTTTGGCTCAGTTTTTTTGTTATATTTACTTCAGAATTCACAGATTTATAGAATTTTGTTTTAAAAAATATAATCTATGCTTAGTGTTTTGCAGCAGGTATACAATAGAAGTTTATCAGTCATAATCAGAGGTTCACAAATGTAGCATCCCCTAAGAAAACCGTATTTCTCTTGCATTACATCACTAACTTCTGGTGTTTGTATTAAAAACAGTAATTTTATTTTTGTAATGAATCTAAGAATATAAAAGTTGCTGCATTTATGGAAAATGTCATATAGAGCACCAAAGTTTTTTTTTTTTTTTCTGTACTATAATTCATTAATTAATTGATTTATTTATTTATCAATTCATTCATGTTTTTTTTTGTTTGTTTGTTTTTTGTTTTCTTTTCCTAAATGTCTTAAATAGGAATGTTTCCAACATAATAGTTTAGATAGTTAGGAATATGATTTAAAACTTGGTACTTCTGGTTTAGGACTAAGTTAATGAGATAAAATTACTCTAGTAATTCCTTACCATAGGAAGGAATAAGATGGGAAGGTTACGTGCGTGGAGACCATTTTTTGCATTTGGCATTATGCCAAAATTAGTACTTGACCTTTATTCTCTGCTTTTCATGTATTCTCATAAGGAGGAAAGCATGAGAGAAAGAAATGCACTTCATCTCCAAGCTACAGGGAAGAAATCAATTAAACTAATAATATAATTAATACTATTCATTCTGTAATATAGGTAAAGATTATGCTTTGCCTTTTTCATATTCTTTCTCTTTATACACATTATACTCATTTTATGGTACTGTCCAGTTACCATTTTTTCTTTGCATTTTCTTTTCCTAATCCATTCAATAGTGTATACTTCAAGTGCCCCTTATCGAAGTGGCAGTATAACTTCTTTTATTTTACTTTAAGTTGTATTGCTCTTGATTAACCAAATAACTTGTAACAGCCTCTGAAGTTTTGTAGTAAATGATTTCACTTAGTGCAGCTAAATTAGATGGCTGGCAATGCCATATTTTAAAATAAGGATAATCACCTGCATTACGATTTGTGTTTTAAAGCAAGTAAAGAAAAGAAACATATCTAAATAAAGACCATGGATTTTTATTGATTTATATCAACATACAGCATGGAAATCTAGCTTCATTTAAAATATGGTACAGGCTGGCCATTTGGTTTGGTACCTGAAAATTTCCAATACACAAAATTTTTAATTTTACATTCCTTTATTATACATAATTTTATTACAACATATAAAATAAGATAGCATGTAAATAGATGGCAGAAATTTAATCTCTTTGAAAGGTTTTATATTGGCTATGCTTTGAAAAACCTGTCATAGAGTTAAAATTGAAACTATTTGGCTTGAAACACTGTAGTCAGTATATAATAATTCAATAAGTTGTTGAAAATGTTACAATGTGATAAGCTGCATGGATACAAGTTACAACTGTTCAATATGTTAGATCTCCTCATTCTTTTTGTGAGTCCTGGTGGTCTGGTAGGTACCATGCTTGCCTTGTAACCCAAGATTGCAGATTTAATCCTAAGTATGGCTTCTTTTGGAAGGAAAGTAAAGCTGTGAGTCCCATGTCATAGGTTTACTACACGAAAAGGAACCTCAAGCCTGAGAGAAGAGGCCTCTGAGAAAAATTTACTGGCCATTTCACACCCTGAATTGAATTGGATGCTGATGACCTGAAATGTTAAAGCATCCTTAAATAAATAAATCAACAACTCCTCTTTAGAATCACGCAGTTTTTTCTTCCCTATTTGTCTTTTCTAGCACTTTTTCAAATGGCCTCCATTTGCAGTCTATTTTATCTCACATAAAGATTTTCTATAACATCATTTGTCAACTGTACCAGATCTTTGTGGAACTCAGTGAATAATGAATTAAATAAATTTTGGCCAACTAAGTTTTATCAGTTTGAAAGCTACCAGTCATTTGTTTTATACTCAGTTATATATGTTCCATCTAGACTTTTTATATGGGAATAGATCCCCTTCAAGTAAAATGTGGAGACTGTTTTGCTTTGTCAAGATTTTTGCCTATCTTGGAAATCTTTTCCTGCAGTTGGCTCACTCTTCTAAGAGCTTTATTTGAGAATGTATTCTATAGACCAGTCTGTCCAAATTTCAATCAAATGTTATTGAAAGTTACCTATTTATGTCTCTCTTAACAGCATACAGAAACTCCTGTTAACTTTTAAAGAAAAGTGCATAAGAGGAAACTGAAAGAAGGAATTATTGCATATAAGAATAAACATCTAAAATTATATATAAAATGGTTACATTTACAAAATACTTTAATGATTATGTTGAGACTGTTATGATTATAGCAAACGAACAGTTAAATCATTTCTGTTTATTCATTCTGTATATAATGAGTATTTTAGGGTCTTAAAATTTATTTATATTAACAAGATGGAATGACACAAATCTCATGATGTAGAACCAACCTCTAAGGCTAAATTCCATAAAGAAGAAGAAAATTCCTTTATTAATTTGCTTTGTCATTGGAAATTTATCCAAACATACTGCAATAGTCTTTCTTCCAATTCAAGGAAAGAGAAAAGAAACATTTTGTTGTATTCCGTTTGAATTTCTCATCAGTAATGCAAATCAGTGGAACAAGCTGTTTAACTAAGAGAAATACTGGTAACAGTAGCAGTTGCACCAGCAGCAGCATTAGTAATGACTTAGAATTAACTAAATACCTCTCATATTGGAAAAAGCGCATTCCTAGTCTTACAGATTCTTGGGCCTAGCTATTATACATTCTCCTTATTTTAATGAGGCATTATAACAAATACCTTTATTCACCATTTGAAAAATAATGTAAAGTTAAAAATTGAAGAATAAAAATAAAGAAACGTGCTTTATTTACTTTTTATTAACTTTAAGAGATGTTGGTAGTAGAGTGAAATGTCTCATTATAATATTTTGATAAATGACTCAGGTGTAATTGTTTTTATTACTGTTAATATGCATTAAAATAAACAAACCTGAAAGTATTTCAAACTTTTATATATCACAATATTCTTCTCTAAGACGTGCTAAATGATATTCTCATCCCAAGTTGCAAAAATTTTCAGATGAATGATTTGAATCACAGTATATAAACATGGATATGACATATTGACGACACATTTTAGCATTCTATGGATATTTAGATCTTGGGGATGGTAGTCTTTAATAATGCTGATAGTGCACATATAAGTGTATAAGCAGTAATAATTTTGTTATATCTTACATCTAACATGAAAAGAACCCAGACAGAACACAAAAAAGTTGACCTATAGAGACAGAAGCTTTATTTAAAATAATGGTTTATACTCTTAAAAATAAAAGATACCTTTAGTTGTAGACTCTAAAATGTTTCATATCAGAGAGATATATTCCCATTCATTTGTATTTGAGTGCTCTATCTACAAAGTGCTTTGAGTTTAGACTTATGCAATATGTAGTCGTTTCCATGCCATAAGAGCAGCAATAACAAGGAAACTTCTTATCAACAAGTCAGTTTGCTTGACAAGTTTTATAATGATATTAACATATAATATTTTTCAAATTATGTGCACTGCCACTTTTTTAGTTAGTGTAAACTTTTGTTTTTAAGTAGTTCAGAGGTTTACTGTAGAGGGTGAGCATTTTCATTTGTTTTAAAATGATTAATGTGAGTCGTTTATTAATGCAAAATTAACTATTCTTGGTGTAAAAATAGACCATCATTGTACTACAATAAATACTTAGAACTGTAGGAATGATTATTCTGATGCCAACTCTTTTTCCAGTAAGGTATTGAAGTTCTGCAATCAGTCAATAGAGAGCAGAAGTGTAGTCCATTTGAACTGGAATGAGGGTGTATGAGTGAAGATGTAGCAATGGTAGAATAAATAGTAGGGGAAATGAAAGAACCCAAAGAAAACCTGCCCTGATGCTACTTTGTTCACTGCAAATACCACATACAGCTGCTGGGATCAAACCTGGAGACTATTTGTCTTACTTGGCCATGGATTGTCCTAATTGAATCATTTATTCCTGTACTTGCTTAGCCTATTATGCAGTAAAGCCCACATATACTGTTAACATTGTTCATGTATGCTAAAATAGTTTATTATGCTCATTTTTACCCTGTACTCAAGAATGGGTTAATTTTTGGTTGTCTTTGCAATTAATAATATAGTTTAAATGTTTAGAAAAAAATATATATCAAAATAATGATAGTTTATGCGTATATATGTAAAAATATTCTTAAAAAGTTAAGAGATTTTATTATGCTATTAGCAATGTTTTAATTTAATGATTGGGTGTAGTAGGAATTAATAAAGGTTATCATAGTATCAGTATATGATTTAATTCTCACATGGATTATTAATTAGGCTTATTGAGTCTCATAAGCATACATACTACTATTCTATTGGAATATTTTATTATTGTACTAACAGCATGAAAAATGTAACATTTTCAAAGTCTAAGTTTAAAGCCAAATAAAAAAATATCTTATATTTCCAAGTATTTTACTTTGCCAAAATATTTCTTAACTAATAAAAATAAAGTGCATTTTTAATATTTTAATTCTTCTGACAATTTTTAATTTAATTATATATGCAACATTTTGTTGACTTTATAAGTCAATATGTTGCATAAATATCGCAACATATTAAAAATAGTTTTCTGAAGTTCTGTTAACTTTATATTTGCTAATTCATTTATTCATTCTTACGATCATTGTGTAACTATATAATTTTCATAATTAGCTATGTTCTATCTGTTCTACTTCCTATGATCTTTTATGGGACTATTACAAGATAAATGATTGCAAATAAATATATTCGCTTGAGGGTTATTCATTTAATTTATTTTTCCATTTTAGCAAAAACAAATCTCATTATTTATATTGTATTTTGCTTAAAACCATATTGCCGGACAATTTAAAAGAAAATTTAAAAACATTTATGCTTGTAAAAGAACAAAACTCTTAAAACAAATTCCTTGATTTTTTTAGAGTAAACATCATTACTATGTAAAAACACAGACATGCTATCTAGAGAATTGATAATTTGTATATAAGATGTAGTTTAAATAACTGAAAAACTGCAGTAAGTAAATAAAAAGTACCTCATCAGCAATTATATCTTGTTGTTCTGTATTAATTTTCAGCCTGTAGAAATGCATGCCTCATTACATTAACATATGAAAACAACCTATGAGAGACTTGTAGCTTTCCTGGCAGTAACATTTATAAAAGTCTTCTGGGTGTTCAGCCAGGTGAATGAAGGATAAATTTCCAAGCTTTCAAGGGCCAGTATTGGTTTCATCATCAGGGATGCCAATCAAGGCCCATCCTTTGCTGAGGCCTGCTGGATCACCACTTATATATATAACCCTAGAAATTGGTGGAGTCAGTGGCAAAAAGTAAAATTATGTGGTTGGCTAGTCCTCCTGGTATAGCTAGCCAATAATAGAAGCCTGCTTTTTGATTGACTCACCTTCACTGGGCAGAAACTCAGGTTAAGCAACCCCAACTCTGGATAATCATTAAAAAGATTTAAATTGAATAAACATACAAAATTAACTTTAAAATATTTAACAGGCAACAACACATATGTTCAGCTCCCCCATGCACAAAACTAGGTTAAGCAGACCCAAGCTGCAACATAGCACCCCCCCCCCTTTAATCACTCAGACTTAGTGATGATCCAACAGACCTCAGTACACCATCCTTGTGATGAGAGCAATGTTGGCTCTGGAAAGCTTGGAAATATATCCTTCACTCACTTGACAGATCACCCAAGAAAACTTTACAAACACTATAAGGGTTATATAGCATATTGTACATTAATGCATACATACAAGATCAAGTAGTACATAGTAAAAAAATAGAAAAAAGTAATCTTCAGCATTAATGGTGCTCTTATTGTAGGGGAAAGTATCAAATAACACCAAATAATAAAGATTGTAATTATGAAAGATTGATTGATTTATTTATTTATGGACGCTCTATAACACCTCAGGTCATCAGCATCCCATTCAACTCAGGGCGTGAAATGGCCAACAAATTTTGCTCTTTCAGGCTTGAGGTTCTTTTTCGTGCCGCAAATGTACGACACGGGACCCACGGCTTTACTTCCCTTCCAAAGGAAGTCATACTTAGGATTTTTACACCCCGAAAAAATCCATCGGTCCTGGCCGAGTTCGAACCCGCGATCTTGGGTTTAGGAGGCAAGTATGGTAGCCACTACACCACTAGGACCGGCGTAAGAACCAGATAAGTTTCATATATCATCACAAGAATTTATTATGATGTAAAACATCAAAACTTAGTATTTATTAGGTAACAGGCATTTAATCTTGCATCCAGTATCATTCTATTATTTATTTTTGAGAAATAAATAAAAATAATAATCTTATTGACTCTCATGGTGGTATTTATAAAAACTCAGTTTAAGACATAAAGGATGTAACACATGATGTGAGCATATGTAACCATATATTTAAATTTGTTAACGTTTTATGCTAGTTGTCTAGATCTCCTGTTGGTTAAACAATATAAAAGAAATTTGCACATATGACTCTTGAAACTGAAGTTGCTTAAATTATTAAACATGCATCCATTAATTTGGGTACAGCACTCAGTTAGGCAGCATGACTGAAGCGGGATTCACATCCATGGTCTTGATATTTGTGGCCATTTTGCACTGACACCCTAACAACTGTACATGAAGGTGCCTGAAATATCTTTTGGCACTAAGAAATATAAGCATTTCCTAACCAGGACTATTGTTAGTACACATACTTTATCAGATGGAAAGGCTGATAATTTCCCAAACTACTGCATAGCAATCTTCTGACTTCACTTTTATTTTATAGAGCTTTATTGGAAAGGAATCTTCTCTATAACTCTTGGAGTAAAATGCAAGTGAACGAGTTGCAGTTCTGGACTTGAATTTGAAAAACTTGGTCATTCTAAAGTCTGATTTCAGACCACTCATAACTAGCCACCTTATTGACCTACTGCTCTGGTCACACATAATGCTTTGGAGTTAATATTTTCATAAAGATCAAATATGCTATTATAGTATTTTAAATAGTAAAACAAACTTTGTTAGAACTTTTAACCAATTTTTTGCATGTTTAATGTCCATTTTCACTATAGAGGCATCACAGAGTAATATTGATTACAATAATTTCTTTCTTATTTAAAATAATGAATTGAGTGATTATATTTTTCTTTTTCTCTCTCATTATCTAACAAATATAGATAATTAACATTTATTATTAATTCATTGTATGTGTGTTCTATGCTGAAAAAGGAATATGAGCACTTTTAGTTATCCCTGCTAAAACAATTATAATTATAATAATTCCTAACTCATCTCTATTGTGCATACATTCTAAATAATAAATATAATTTCATCTACCAAGATTTACTATTCAAGCAATTCTCAGGTTAAAACTAAATAAAATTACATAATTATCTTCTTCTTCTTCTTCTTCTTCTTCTTCTTTTTCTTCTTCTTCTTCTTCTTCTTCTTCTTCTTCTTCTTCTTCTTCTTCTCCTCCTGCTCCTCCTGCTCCTCCACCTCCTCTTCTTCTTTAATTGTTTAATTTAGTGATTCTTTCTCTCTCAAAACCTAACGATTAAGGACATAGCATATATCTAATATCAGGGCAAGGTATTTCTGGGAATCCCAAAAAGTGTTTGGAAAGAGAGTTAAATACAAATTTGATTGTGAGTTGGACACAGGTTATATGTGAGATAAAATTATTAGTTCAGAAAGGAACTTTTATTTGAAAAGGAAGCATTTCAGGCCTAAGCTGTCGATGAGGACTAAGGAAAACCTACAAAAAAAAAACTGAGAGGATGGTCTTGGTGGAAATCAAACCCCAGACTCCCATTCATGAATGCATACCTCAGTGATCTTGACCATATGTTGGCCACTGTTATAATTGGTGTTACTAAACTTACTGTATAAAATTTATATAAATAAGTTATAATGAAACCGCTCCTGGTTTACAAATAATATACATTAAAGGAAAATATGATTTCATGTCATTTGAACAGATATTTCCTAGAATTTTGTAAAAACCTTTTCTATTAAAAATTCAAATGGTGAAAACAGCTTTTAGTGTAAGAGCATATTTTTAACACTATTAAGTATTTTCATATCCTTGCTTATCAAAGTTACAGAAAACATGCTTTTATGGAATGGAAGGTATACTGGTGTCTTTCCTTAGCCCTATAACATTCATCAACGGAAGTTTTTCAAATAATTTTTTTTTTTTTTATTGATTTATTTATGGACGCTCTTTAACATCTCAGGTCATCAGAGTCCCATTCAACTCAGGGCGTGAAACGGCCGACAAATTTTGCTCAGAGGCCTCTCTTTCAGGCTTGAGGTTCTTTTTCGTGCCGTAAATGTACAACACGGGACCCACGGCTTTACTTCCCTTCCGAAGGAAGCCACACTTCGGATTTTTACGCCCGAAAAAATCCATCGGTCCTGGCCGGGTTCGAACCCGCGCTTTTGGGTGTAGGAGGCCAAGTATGGTAACCACTACACCACCAGGACTAACATTTTTTTTTTTCAAATAATGCTCATTAATCACTATATCTATGCTGATACTATTTGTAATTAAATTAGTGTAAATTCTGAAGACTGAAACAGTCTCAACTGTTCACTGCAAATATGTTATCTTCCTAAGAGCTAAAACTATGGAATATTTTAGTAATGTGTTATTAATAACAGAAATTCAGATCAAATACAAACAACTCTAGTCTAACATTAATCACTTGCATGACTCAAGGTTTTAGAGTTGCACAACACAATCACCTTCAAAGTATGTAGTAATTAATAATTACTGGAGTCTGGATTTTATATAACTACATATTTTAATACCAAATATATTTGCACAAAGGAAAGGCAATAATTTATGGGATAAACATATAGGAATGTTTCCCATAAATTTTATTTTACATATCTTAAATATTTGATTTAATATTACATTGCTTTACATGTTTTTAACAACATTGTATTGCTCATTGTTATTATATTCAAAGTGAAGCTACAGGAGTTCATTTTTCACCATCAATTATTTTTTTCAAACATTTTCCTTTCTTGTTCTGAAAATACACCAGAATTTATAAAGTTGTTAACACTGGTACCAGTTGCACTTTCATTATCATCCAAGCTGAAAGCATAAGTCTATATTGACAGTGTTTTTACAGCAGATGGCAAAATAGTGTTCTTTCAAAGCTGAGAAAAACATATTTGACAAAATTATAAAATCTCAACTTGACAACATTTACAAAGCAATCTGAATATTAGAAATGATCAATTTAGAATAACTGAGTCGACTTTGTAACACTTACATCACTAATAGTTTTTAAAAGAGGAAAACTAAGTTTCTGCAGCTAATCGCTCCCATCTTCAGTTCCAGTTTGACTGCCGGCCTTGTTCTTTGTGTTGGTTTGGTTTGTCTCTAGTGGCGGTTGGATGAACTTCTGTATTAAGACGTCACGTGGTGGGATTTCAAAGTTGAAAACGCTACATTTGTTCTTCCAGATATAAATGTTTTCCCAGATGGCAAATTCTGTTTTTCCTGTAATGTTTTTAAGTAGTTAGGGATTCCTGTTTATATTATGTTTTTCATTCCAAAAATGCCAAGCTACTGCTGATTTTTCTTCCTGTCTTGGTTTAATGTTCCTGATGTGTTCTTTTGCTCGTGTTTTTATGTTTCTTTTAGTCTTTCCTATATAAATTTTTTCACAATTGATACATTCCATCTGATATATTCCTGATTTGTTCTCTTGAGGAATGTCCTCTTTTAGTTTAGAATTTAGTATATTTTTATGGAGTAACTGTTTTTTGGAGCTAAAATAATGTTTTGTTTTTTGAAAATCTTTTGGAATTTGTAGAAGGTTGATGGATGGTATGTGAATTTTTGGTACATTCTATTTTCTTCCTTGTTAGGAATAAGAGTACTGATGTCTTTGATTCTTTTTTTGTTCCTAGCTCTGTTTATTTTCTTATATACCACTTCTTGTTTGAAACATTATAAATAAGTAATTCCATGATTCCATGCTCCAGAAATATGTCTATGTAGTAAAACCAGATGGTACTTTTCTGGGCTTTAGACTACATCCAGATAAACACAAGATCCATTCCAGCGTTAAGTAAATAAATATAGCTGGCTAGTTTGCTTGCCATAAGACAGCATCGAAGATATTTTACAATTAGATGGTTTCTTGTTCTATATATACAGACTGGCATTATTCTCTTCCAAATCCAAATTAAAGAAACATTTATGTCCATCATGTCTTAAATGTCCTACATTTCATCTTCCCAATAATGTGTAATAAAATGCCTGCAGTGATGGATGATCTAGGCACATTTTCTGCACCTGTTAATAACATTTGCCCTGATAATTATTATTTTCTTTCTTTCTTTTCTTCCACTGGACTTGGATTTTATCTTCAGTCATTTTTGGTGTTCCTTATTTGATCTCTTAAATATCCTTAAACATATTACCATTACTTAAATTTTCAAGTTCTTTGAATAGCCATATTTTGAGTTGAACTGAGTTGTTTATTAGCCATTAAAGTTACATAAAAATTAATGGCATCATGAGGATTTAAAATTATAACAAAAATATTCCATATAATAATATTGATCTTAACCCTATTATGTAAAACTGGTTTGTAACCAACCCAGAGGTGCATTTTTATGATTCTTAGATACAGAAATAATCTAAGGAGAATAACGCACAGAACAAAATCATTTTGTGAGAGCTTCTCCTACACAATCATGTCACTTTATAATAAGTTACCTGAAAGAATTAGAGATATTTCTGTACTACACACTTTTAAAAGTAATTTGCACAAATTCTTATTTCTAAATAGTTTTTATAGTTGTGCAGAATTTTTAAGAGCTGTCAGCATTAGCATATGCCTTTGTAACTTTGTATTTTTCTAGCATTGTTTTGTAGTATATGTCCTGGGAAATTTCTTATTTATTGCATTATGTTGTAGCATATGCTACATGAAGCCTCTGTTGATGTATTACTAAACATCTTGGTTTATAGTACATACTTTAAAAGAATTTTTCAACATATTTGTAAATATTTTGTAAGTTCTTTTACGTATTCTATATTTTTATAAAGATAACACTGATTGAATAAATTTAATGTAATTGAAGGTGGTACAGCATACACAGTCAGCAGCCATTTTTTTTGTCTAAATTGATATGTACCAAATTTTATATATATAGTGTTTAATACCAGTTTTTACTGCTGAGGCACCACAGGCAGTGGACAAAGATGATACATGAGATGAAATAATAAATTGGGAAAAGATAATTTTTTAAGAAAGGAAACGTTCCAGGCCTAAGTTTAGGGTATCTCCCCAGCATTTGCCATTTATGAGGACTGAGGAAAACCTAGATAAAACTTCAGTCAGGGAATTGAACCCCAGACCTCCTGCTCATGAGTTGGCTCCTTAACGACCTCTGCCAGCCGTGATGGTCCCAGATATTCGGACTTGTAGTAAACAAGCGCATAAACACTGAGAAAAATAAACCATAGGCCACTAATACTCCTTGCTAATATATGTGGTATTTGCTGCTATGATGCATTAAAGGCTTGTATATCTGAAATACTTAATTTAAAATTCACCATTTTTATATAGCTTCCTGAAACACTTGTACTTTCATGTAAGATTCTCAGTCACCTGCTTTGTATAGAGCTTTTGATACTAAGAATTTTCCTTTCAGATCTGCTGGTTTAAATTATTGTTTGTTCATGGTTTTTTAAGATTTAAACCAGACTTTGCAGATATTTCAGAGTCTGTCCCCCATTTCATGATGTGCTTTCTGTTCATTATACCATGTCCTTTCACTGAGCTCTTGTTTGAACTAGACACTATAGGAAGTATGAAATTGCTATGTAAGTTTTGTTTAAGTTCTAGGTTTACAAGAAATTGTATTTATTAAGTTCTAGAACAGAGTGCATATAATTTTCTATAAAACATAAACAGCAAGCTTACACTAAATAGTACCAATTATTAAAGAATTTATCTTTAAAAATAAAACTGTTTCATTCAACGTAGAGAAAAATTAATTTGTCTATCCATCAGCATTGTAGCCATACACAACAAATGGAATCATTGCTAATAGAAAATAAAAGCTACTTTTTAGGAAACAGTGTACATATCCTGAGTTCTAATAATAAAATTGATTACTTCTGTTTCCTTAATGAAATATTCTTCTAAAGGAACTCTAATGAAGAAAGTACTGCTCAGTAGCTCATTCATTGGGTCATTGATCCACATTCAGCTACAAAATTGAGGTTTAAGTTTCAAATATTGTTTGTGTCAGGATGCCTAGGTTGAGATTATTCCAGTTTTTTCTGGTGAGTAATTTTGGCTGCCAGTGGACTCTGGTATCATTTGCATTATTATTAATTCCATTTTATTGTCATGGACATCTTAGCAGCAAGCATAGGATGTTAAACAATTTTTAAAAAATTATGTAAAACCATTTGAGAGGATTTCCACTTGAGTTCAGTCTGTTAATGAATTTGCTTTTGCAAACATTATACTATTACTTTTTAATAATAGAAACACCAGTTTCAATAGATGTACCTAACACCATAGCATTCCATATAACCTGTTAAAGCATAAAAATTCAGATTAATTGAATTTCTGAAACAAAATCAATTCCTTTTCTAGCACTGTTTATACTGCTGCTGCAGCTGCATTGTGCCTCTTATTGTGTTCTGAAATTACATGCATGTTTCCCAATAAATGTAAAAAAAATGGTTTGACCTATTTGTAAGTATAGATAAATTGATATTATAAGAATTAATATAACTTTGTATTTAATATATAAAAGGAGAAAAGACCATGCAACATACTAGTATATTCTATATAAATAAATACAACTCAGTATGTAGCATTACAATCTTGACTCACTTTTGAAATCTAGTAATGTACTTTCTCAGCAGTATTCTAACCAAAGTAAAACTGCTGTTTGAAAACACTTCCTAAACAAAGGATAGATTGCATTGTGGTTTGTAACATAATATTGTTTTTATAAATAAATATCTATAAATATTAATATTACCGTTTATATTGATATAACTGTATACATAGTTATATATTTCATATATCTATAAGTATATGTGTTATTGTTGTTTTATGTTTTTTAATGAACTGAATGTGAACCCATTCTAATCAATGAATGCAAGTACAAATAATTTGCAAGTAAGCTGTTTCACACAAATAATAATAATACATTTGTGATTACATTAATTGAAAATCTAAAAATATAGTATAAAATGGTCACAAATTAAACAGTTGTAGATATCAAAACAATAAATATTTTAAACCTAATTAATGAACTGAATTTTATCATTTACTCAAAATGATTATGATTGTCTTTTTCTGTCTTGCATATGTAATAAGCAAATATGTATGAAAATTGTGAATCCGTAACTGTATTAAAGAGAAAAACACAAATACATAAAATTTATATCATAATTTATTTTCAAGCTGATAAAGGAAATATTGAAATGAGTTATATCCGCATAATAGCCCAGTTATGGTGGTAACCATAGATGTCCTTAAGCTTAAAGAAACAGGGAAGAGTAAAGAAGAAAAAAACGAAAAAGAATGCTGTATTCAATATTAGATATTCATGGGAATTTCTTGAAGAATATGATCATAGATACCACATATAAGACAAATATTAGCAACCATATGAAGGCATTATCACTTGAAATTGAAAAATATAATATTTACCCAATATATCCACTTGTTTTACTTATATCTGCAAGATAGGATATGGAAGATCAAGTTCACACATACCAAATAGAGTTTCATATTACATTACTCTACATTTAAATGCTTTTTAAGTATTATAATGCAAGATTATGGTTACGGTTTAGATTATGGAGTTTAAGGAGATTTAAAAATAGTTATGAAGGGAATAAGTGTCCTATTTCTGGAAGGAAGAATGTGCAGCCTTATATCCCTATTCAGTAATAAGTATAATATTATGTCTTCAGTTGGTCAGTAGTAGGTTTACATTTCAGTGCTCAGGTATCTGTCCAAATATACTTGAAATTACTGTAAGTTTTTTCAATACATTTTTTTTTTGAAAATTCAAAAGATAATCACTCAGTTCTCAAAGATGCACTACAATCTATGTACTTACTTCTATGTACATTTTCTAAAAATCTTGATTTTTGCTTATTAAATGATTCCATTGCCATTTTATTATTATTATTATTATTATTATTATTATTATTATTATTATTATTATTATTATTATTATTATTATTATTATTATTATTATTATTATGTAATTTTTTTGCTTCATAAAAAAATCATAATTTTTTTTTTTACAACCTTAATTAAATTATACTGATTCTTGGATCCTTTTAGTCACCCTTTCCCTTTAGGATGAACAATCTCTTTTGTGTGTGTGTGTGTGCGTGCGTGTTATCTTCCTGTAAAATATTCATACCTGTAACATTTAAATTTAATAATGCTATAATTATAAATGAGTTTGCAGCTTATTTCACATTCTTTCCAGACATAAGTATTATAATTAAAGTAAACTTTAAGTTGAGTTTGAAATAGCTCGTAGTTCTGCAGTATGCATTACAGCCCAACAAAATGGTTATCATGACAAGATTCGTGACTTAAATGAATGAAGCCCACTAAATGTCATACATATTGACAAGAGGGGATAACATTTATCTGTTAGTGGCAGTGTATGCAGAAAGTCACATTCTATATACATTCACCAGGTTTTAGAAACTATTCATAACTAACACAGTATTAGCATTTACACTGAAAAAACAACATTTTCTAATTTTATCAGAAATTACTTCATGTCATATACATCTAATGTTATAATATGAATGGGTACTTGTAACATTGCATGCAGTATTTGTTCTTTAGGAACATTTTTTGATTTCACAGTTTTAAGTTTAAAAAATAATTGCTCATAAATGTATGTTAAACATAGATGCTAAGTTGGCAAAAAATGAGCAAATTTTTTTTCAAATATTTTTAGTTTATTAATCTGCTACTTACACCTTCAATAATGGCCTAGTTCTCATAATATGTTCATGGTGAGAGGATTAGCAAATAGCTCAAAATCATTTGGTATAATTTCAATATTAATTCAATGTGGAATCGAACTGAGTGAAACATGCATTAATAAATAGTTGTTTAACAGCTGAGGATGTGGACAATTATTCCATTAAACATGTCCTGAATAAATGGCATGTAAGTGAATTCATAAAGAGTGTTCTAACTATTTTGATGCAGAAGAGATCATCTGGCATAGTTTTAAAGTCAGTTTCATGCAGTTCTACCTTTAACGTTTCTAGTTGGTTGAAATACTTAACAAATTTGTTTCTTTAATTTCATTTAGTGATTATAAACACTGAAAATGGTAGAAATGTTTTACATTAAATTTTATTTCCACACATTAGTCATTAGTACGAGATCTCACCATGTCATACATAGGTACTATATTCGGATTATGTCTTTAAAGATTACAATTCAGACTATTTAAGGGTCTGATTATATCATTCAGAAATGCCAAATCATTAATGTAGTCTTCATTATAAAGCTCAGGAATTTCATTCCCTAAAAGAAATAAAAATTCATGCATAATTTAATTTTTTGAGAAATTTCTTGTGTTAATTAGAATGTGAAAATTTATCATATGAATATTTCATACCTGTTCAATCATATTTCCATATATTGGTTTATTGATTCATTAATGTTGGAGTGTAAAAATATTCACTGTACCTAAGCCTCAAGGAACTTTTGTGCTCCTCTTTATCCTATGTAGTTCCAGATGCAGTACTTCTGTAAACTTCAGAATTTTCCTTATAAGCATAGGAAATATATCTTCAAAAGAATTGTTTCGAAGTTCAATTAAAAATTTATTATACAATCATTTAAGGTTAAGAGGCACCTATTGGATATTATCAATTTCTACAGTTGGAATTTGTACATAGTTATATATTTACAATCTCGTCTTACAGAACTTTAGCTATGAATCATTGAAACAATACAGACTTTTTATATCAGATAAAATTTAATTTGTATTTGAATTGTTTATTCCTTTGAAATTGTTTAATATGTTTTGGTAATCTGTAATTTTGAAGAAGTCCTTGTTCATTTGAATCTTTGTTAATCATTTTCATCTTTGTTCTTGATCTATAATAATCATTTTTCTAATGTAATGTTATGATTTTTTTTTAAAAAAAAAGAATGTTTGTGAACAGCAAATAGTATTGCTTTGTATGCACACAAGAATAAAGAGTATATGTTATATTCAATAAACCCACCTACCCAGGACTCTGTGGATTTTATGTTCTGGGATATTCTAATACATTTTTTTGCAGTATAAATACTCTTTCAAAGTACATCTTTGCACACATACCCCAAATTTAAATGATGTGATTGTTCAATTTTGAATTATTTGATAAGTAATTTTCAGTAACCGCTAATCACCTTATTATGGGTTTGAAATATATGAGTACATAAATTGCTTTATTGATTTATTACATATATATCCAATATGATCTGACTTAGACAATGTGTTATTTAATATATTCCTAAGAAATATTGTACTTACGAAGCTGTTGACAATGGAGTGGTAATATATCCTAAACTTAGGTATTCATTTTTTACACTAAACTACACTTACTTACATAAAAGTAAGATGCATTTTGGGAGAATCTCTCCCATCTTCACTGAACCACCTTTTCTCAAAACGATGGCTAGACACTCGTATGTTCCTATGGTGGCCTCTGTTGGTTGAAGTAGGAAATTGCTGAGTTCATCCATAGGAGGAAACTCGAAATTCATTAGGTTTTGTCTATTTTTTAATATGAAACTTTTTTCCCAAGTGGATAACTCCAATGGGTTGTGAAGATATTTCAGCAGTTTAATTTCCAACTTTATTTCATGATTTGTGGTCCAAAAGTGAGTTGCTACAGTTGATTTATACACCTGCTTAAACCTAATATTCCTAAAATATTCTTTACTAAGAATTTAGGAAAATAGGAATTCCTAAGAATTCCTATTTATGAATTCCTAAGCATTTATGTTTGTATGAATCTAATATGTAGTGGGTATTTATAGGTAACATAAGTTCTACATGTGTTTTGTTTGATGAACATATACATAATAGTTTCTGTTTTATCCATATTGCAGTGAAGTTATTTGCACTGAAATAGTTTAGAATGTTAATCATTACCTTATTGAAATTTTGCATTAATATTTCATTGTTTTTTCCATAGCATATACCTTAGTGTTATCTGCATATGTTATTACTGTATTTTTTGGCATAGATGGAATGTCATTTACATACACGATAAATAACAATGATCCTAGAACACTTCTTTGTGGGACTCCATACTTAACAGTTTTATAGTTTGATTTGTAAGATAATTTTTTTTCTTTTTGAAAGTTAATTTTTGTGCATTGTTTTCTATCTTTTAAGTAAGAAGAGTTCTGTTTAAAATGTGGGTATCAAAAATATTGAAGAGCATACCTTAGAAGCAATAGAGTATACTTTATCTTCAATGTTTGGAGATATTTCTTTAGCTATATAAATAAAGAAATTGTTGAAATCACATATTTTTAGTGCATCTAAATTTTTTTCACCTTTTACTTTCAGTTCTATATTTTTATGTCTATGTTTTTTTACTCTAATTTTTTTCATATCCCCACAGATTTTTACTTACATTAGAAGATTTGTTAATTTTGCCTTTATAATTATTGGGCTTTATATCATTTAAAGCTTTTACATAATACTGTCTCAAATTTTAACATTTTTCTTTATAATATCTACTCCCTGTGAATCTTTGGATTTCAAACAAGTCCGGAATATTTTTGTCTCAATTTAATCCATTTCAGGAGTAAGTTTTATTGTTGATTTCCTAGTGGATTTATCTCTTTTATTTTTATTGGACAATATATATCAAATTGGGTATTAAATATTTTATAGAAATATTGTTTGTCTTTCTAAAGTTTCACACTGTAGTAAGCGGTGTTTTGTGCCTCATCAGACTGTTCACATAGACTGCATATGGAATTTCCATGAAGAGCCGGATCATTCTCAGGCATTTCCAGAATGGCCAGTGACCAGTAATCATTCCAATTGCTTTCCTGGTTTGCTTTCCATCCCTGCTTAGTAGGTTCTTAGCCAAGACCAAGAAAGTTTGTCTATCTTATCTGATGCTGTTTCTTAGCCCATGTGCTTCTAGCAGTTTTCTTACAAATGCCGCAGAAAGGTTCTGGTCCTATGAAGTCACTATGAGCTCCTTATTTGCTACTTTGTCTACAGCCTCATTGCCTTCTATGCTCTGATGTCAAGCATCTAACAAAGTTCTTGATTCTTCGTGGAAAAGTTATTAAGAGCTTGGAAACATCCTCATATAAGTCTAGAATTGACTTGATGAGATCTAAGTGCACTCAGTGTAGCTAAACTGTTTGTAGGTGAGTATTTTTAATTAATAATTCCTCCACTCACAGAAGTTAAATCAGATCAGAAGAGTAATCACTGTTACCTGAAAAACTGTAAGAAAGTTCCCAAAACTCATGTAGATCTTTGTTTTTGGAGATAACCCCCATAAATTCCAACTTCTAAAGGGTTAATCAATATCATTGTATGATTCATTTGAAATACACACTCTTTCTTAATGCTTCACTTACTAGTCATAATGTATTATGGAACCAGTTTCGAGAGCATTTAGTTCTCATCTTCAGTCAGGCTAAAGTTCAACTCACAGCTTCACTGTGCAAGTTCCAATTTACATTTTAATTCCTAAAGGGTTTCTTACTCTTTAAATAGACTTGCCAGACATCCTGTATTATATATAGTGGAGGAAAAATTGTGTTCTGTTTAGAAGTCATATAGGACATCAAAAATCCTCTATTTTCTCTCTTGATTGATTTGTGTATTTCAAAATCATGCAGAACTCGTGTAATGTTCTTTTTAATTTCTCATACTTATAAATATTGGAATCAAATACTAACGCCAGTAGTTTGTAAATGGGGATAGATGAACCAGTAAGCATGCAAGCTCTAGTTAGTGCACTTGAGTAAATAAAAGTTTCACTCATAGAAAAAAAACTGGTTTAAAATGTCCAGTATTTTAATATGAATATATTAAGCATTTCTGGCCCTAATGCATTTGCAGAGGGTATTTTCAATATTAAATAAGAAATGTAGCAATGGGCAGTGAACTTTTTCTTTAAATTTAATTAAGAATGAAATTTAAATAAAATTATATTTTAATGCTAGTTGTCAAGGAGTTTATATGACAGATAAATCATTACTAAATAATGCCAAGAAGAATTGCAAGTATGATAACCCACCATGTTTATAGTATATTGTATATGTTGAGTGCAGTTACTGTGAATATGTAGTGCAAAATAAATATGCAGTATGTACGCGAATAATCGCCGCACCCAAATTTTAGGGAGATTTGGGAATTTTTTTAGAGCTGCATTAAACATTTATATTGAGCGCATTAAAGAATACAATAAAAATAATATAAAATGTTATTGTACTTAAGAAAATCGTTGCGTTATAATCATAATCTCGTCGGACGTGGAACCAACGAGTACTCTGCAAGAAAATGTATACACCTAAGTCAGCATCCTAAACTTTTCTCTTCTATTTAGCATAAATACGATAAAATATTATTTTCATAATTACATGCTGCCTTGCTTCTATTCATCACTTTCGTCATCACTGCAAGGAGAGTCGTCGTCTTGTCATCGTCAACGCCCAATCTCTATCCTCCCACAGCATATCGTTCTTCTTTCCATCGAGAGAAATCGAGTCCCATGTACTTTTCACCCATTCAAAGATTTGGATCACTTCCGGGAGCTTGATTTACCGCTTGGGGTGAGTTGATGCTTTTCCTCGGCCATCCATCTCGTATAACGTTCTTTAATACAACTTTAAACATCAAATGGTTGGAGAATCGATGTAAATCCTGCAGGAATTACAGCCAAGTCAGTTCTTCCCTCGTTCAAAATTGTCTGTACGTTGTAGTATGGCCGCGGTCACTGTCCAGAACAAGCATGTTCTCTAAGTTTAGCGTTCCTGGACGATGTTGCCATACTCGCGCCACCCAGTTGACTGTAAGCTCATTAGTCATCCACTCTTTAGGATGAGCCTTTGATGGCGCCCTTAACATTCATTTTAGGAATGGTTTTTCGTTTAAAGTTGATAAATGGCGGTAGCTTTCTTCCATCTACAGTTACACACAGCATAACAGTGCATCTTTGTTTTTCACTATCGCCAGTTCTAATAACCTCGCTGAATTCACCCTTATTATTTATTGTGTAGCCATGCGGCATTTCAAAGTACGCAGGCGTTTGGCTTGAAATATCAATTTGCGACAGTAAATATTGATTTCTTTGGCGCAATCTGATGATGAATCTGTTGAACTTCACTATTTTCTCTCCGTAATCGGCAGGGAAGCCGATGCTCGTTTTCCTACGAAAACTAAAGTCGTTACGTTGGAAAACACGTGAGCCATCCATGACTAGCCAGTACCGGTTATGATTAGTTCTCTTGCTATAGTTATAGCTTTCAATTAGTACACTTCACTCATAACGCGTTGGTCCTTGTGGTATAGTGGTAACCATACTTGCCTTCTAAACCCAAGATCGCGGGTTCGAACCCGGTCAGGATCGATGGATTTTTTCGGGCGTAAAAATCCAAAGTATGGCTTCATTCGGAAGGGAAGTAAAGCCTTGGGTCCCATGTCGTACATTTACGGCATGAAAAAGAACCTCAAGCCTGAAAGAAGAGGCCTCTGAGCAAAATTTGTTCGCCGTTTCACGTCTTGAATAGAATGGGACGCTGATGACCTGTGATGTTAAAAAGCGTCCTTAAATAAACAAATAAAAATCACTCATAACGTCACATACAAACTGTCTCGTTTCAGTCACATAATCTATTTTCCACTTCTGGATTCTTTGCTTTTGGCCGAGAAATGCCCGCCGATACTGATCGTCTGCTCAAGACGAGCTCTATTTTTTCGCCACTTACGAAATACAGTTTTCATCCAGCAGCGCGATTGTGAGTTTGATCAGCCTCTTTGATGATATGAAGATTTTCTTTCGCCTTGAACGATCTCTAAAGATGTTTTACACCTGAATACATGCGTTCACTTCAGCTGACGCTATGCAAATGACGTATGAAGCGGTCTGTGCACGCGGTTCTCGCTTGTAACGGTAGGATGCCAACTTCCGGATATTGGTATGTCATAAGTGTGGTACCAAATCTAACGCGAATAATACCCTCACCCCAACTTTTTGCTGTTAAATTTTGGAAAAAATATGCGGGGATTGTTGGCATATATATGTTAAGTATTGTAGTAACTTGACTAGTTGTAATTTTTATGGTTAGGGAAGGAGCCCTTCCGGCCTTTGAAAGGGACAAATTGATACCCCTTGTTGAAATTCTTAAAATCTGGCAAGTCTACTCCTCAACCATCTATAAAGAACTCCAGATGCCTCTTAGAAAGAACAGGTGAGTTTTCTCTCTTCTAGTTAGATCATTCTCCAATTCTGATCCTAAATAGTTGTGCTTTATAGGCATATAATTAGATGACACGTCAGAGCACTATGTTAGATAGTACTGTGGTTCTTGTCGAAGAGTGTCCAGCATTACAATAGCTTTTCTCTCCAGTTGCCTACAGCATTCCTTTACTAGGTTCCTACTCTGGCCTTTGTTTTGATATATAGGTCTACAGACAGAATTCCAAATAAAATTTTAGTACAGTCAGTTGCATGCTGCAAAATGCATCAATTATGCAAAGACAAGCAAGTTTTTGTACCCTCATAAGTCTGTTATGCTCAGTCATTTTTTGTGCCTTTTTCTAGAACTCCATATATTATGATCTCATCATAGCAACATGCAGACAATGGCATATTTGTAATTTGAGATCCCATGTATGTCTGCTTGCTATAATGCACACCATGCTTTATGTATAACATCAAGGTGAGTGTTCCAAGTCAGCGTCTGGTCTAGGGCTACTCCCAGATACTTACTCTCATATTATATTTGAGCATGCCATAGCTAAGTCATTACATTTCCATGTAATAGTGTAAATCCTCTCTATTAAATTTCAAACCTTGAAGCAACTTTAAGAATTTCCACATTTTCAGACAATGTGATATAATTCCATTCGTTTTCATAACAAAATCAATGACCATTTTAATATTAATCATATTCATATTTATCACTTTGCCCTATAGTACCTGTTTATGTAAAAGGAAGTATATTCTTAACCTTATGGAAATTAGTGTACACTAGATGTAATATAACAGTTAAATAATATATATTAAAAATTCAACTCACACACACCACACATACGAGTGTAGGTCCACAAGTTTCCGGCCTCGCCGATAAGGATTATCGCCTTCACAAAACCCTTATCTGGGGTAATACCTTATCTATTAAGTAAATAATTGTAGCTCTAACTTCCACTGTGTTCAGTGTTCAAATATAGTTGCATTAAGAAGGCTATTGTAGAATATTGTGACGTTCAAAATGGAGTATCAATCTGTTTTTAAGTAATTTACAAAAGAAGGACTTACTCCAAATGAAATTAAACAGCAATTGCACGGTGTATATGGGGAAGCCTCTCTCATATTCTACCATAAAAGAATAGGCCAAACTTTTTTGAATGGGTCGAGAAAGCAATGAAGACAAGAGCATTCAGGTTCGCTCTTGGAGGTGCCCAGTCCTGAAAGCATCGCTCTTGTGGGAGGAGAAATTATGGAAGCCGGGTGGCTCAAAGTTACAGAAATAACAGCAAGGTTGGGCCTTTCTAAAACAACAGTCCTTCGAATTATTCATGAATATTTAAACATGAATAAGGTTAGTGCAAGATGGATGCTTAGACTTCTTTCCTTAGTCCAAAAGCAGCAACGAGTTATCTGTTGTCAGGCATTTTTGGAGCTCTACCATGGCAACAAGAGAGAGAAGTTCCATAAACCGTTATTACAGGAGATGAAACTATGGTCCTCTATAATGATCCTTTGTTCAAAAGCGAATCAATGGAGTGGCGTAAACCTGGCGAAGCAGTGCCTCTAAAGGACAAGGTTGCTCGGTCAACCAAGAAGACCATGGCCATAATCTTTTGGGACTGTGAAGGAATACTCTTCATTGACTTCAAGAAGAGAAACACCACAGTAAATGGAGAATACTATGTTGGCCTACTACACAGACTATGTGCTTCCTTAAAGAGAAAAGCCACGGAAAACTGAGTGGTGGTGTGCACCTTCTTCACAACAATGCGCCTGTGCACACAGCTCTTGTTGCAAAGGAAGCTGTGAAGAAATGTGGCGCCAAGGAGTTCGACCATCCACCCTACGGCCCAGATCTAGCTCCCAGTGATTATTTCCACCTCTCAAATCTCAAAAAGGACCTTCGAGGAAGGACATTTAAGTGTGACGAAGAAGTGATGGATGCTGTTTATGCCCATTTTGCAGAAAAGATTTCTACTATTTTTGAAATGTTAATTCAAAGATGTGAGAAGTGTATTACAATAACGGGTAGCTATATTGAAAAGTGAGATATATTTTTTGTCTTTATCATACCTAGAAAATGGTTAGGCCGGAAACTTATAGACCTACCCTCGTATATGATATGTATCTAGTAAAACAGTTTTATTCTTTAAAACAAAATTATATATGCACGTGTGTGTCAAGTAAAATAAGAAATAGTCTTTGGAAAAACATTAAATCTTACAATTAATAAAACAGAAGAAAAGAGATTTAAAAGCATCTAAATTACGAGGGGCGTTCAATAAGTAATGCAATACATTTTTTTCCTAAGCCAATTTTGTTAGAAAAAAATTGAAATTTTGTGTAGGTAATCTTTAAATATTCCCGCTTCACCCCATACAGTTTCATTAATTTCCGATCGATGGCAGCGCTATAACTAGCCTTCAAAATGGCGTCTGTAACGGAGGTGCGCTCCAAACAGAGAGCTATTATTGAATTTCTTTGGCGGAAAATCAGAGTATCACAGGTATTCCTAGGCGCTTGCAGAATGTCTACGGAGACCTGGCAGTGGACAAAAGTACGGTGAGTCGTTGGGCGAGGCGTGTGTCATCAACACAACAAGGTCAAGAAAACCCGTCTGATCTCCCGCGTGCTGGCCGCCCACCCGCACACAGCTGTGACTCCTGCAGCGTTGGAATGTGCGGACTCTCTTATTCGAGGTGATCGACGGATCATAATCAAACACCTCGCTGCTCAACTTGGCGTTTCTGTTGGTAGTGCTGACACACTTATCCACCAGTTGGGGCACTCAAAGGTTTGTTCTTGCTGGGTTCCTCGACGCCTAACTGACGACCATAAAGATCATAGAAGGACCATCTGTGCGGAATTGATTGATCGTTATGAGGCTGAGGGTGACAATTTTTTGTCAAATATTGTCACGGCGATGAAACATGGATTCATCACTTCGAATCCGAAACAAAACGGCAATCCATGGAGTGGCACCACACCAACTCTCCTTCAAAGAAAAAGTTCAAAACCGTACCCTCAGCTGGACGTAAAGTCATGGTTACGGATTTTTGGGACTCTGAAGGGGTTATTCTGTTCGATGTCCTCCCTCATGGTGAAACGATCAACTGTGAAGTGTATTGTGCTACTCTAAGGAAATTGGAGAAGCGACATCAGCATGTTCATAGCCACAAAATGCAAATGAACTTTTCATTCTGCATGATAATGCAAGGCCTAACACAAGTCTGCGCACCCTAGAGGAGTTCACAAAACTTCAGTGGACTTTTTCCTCATCCACCCTACAGCCCGAATCTCGCAACTTCCGACTTCCACCTGTTTGGCCCAATGAAGGATGCACTCCGTGGGAAGCACTATATGGATGATGTGGAAGTTGTTGTGTTGATGCAGCAAGACATTGGCTCCGACATAGACCAGTAGGGTGGTACCATGCAGGCATACATGCCCTCCCTTCAAGGTGGCATAAGGTTGTAACATTGTACAGAGTTTATGTTGAAAATTAGGGTTTTTTAGCCAAAACTTTGGGGAATAGCATGCTGTATTTGAATCATGAATAAAACCAACCTGCTTTAAGAAAAAAATGTGTTGCATTACTTATTCAATGCCCCTCGTATATCATTTATTAATTAAAATCTTTGTAAGTGTATCTTAAATGTATTACCTGTTAGTAGTTTAATCTCTTGTGGGAGTTTACTGTAGATAGGTAGATATTTTATTTACCATTTGATTTATACATAAATCTTGGCTTTATCAATATATATAACTCAACTTAAATGACAGTATACATAAAGTGGATGCATTCTCTCTCTCCATCACATACTCGTACATGCATATCATTAGCTTTGATTTTTATAACTGAAGCAAATTAATTGTAATTACACAAATTATGGCAATAATATTAATGTTTTCATTATATGCTTATATTCTATAAAACTTATAATTTAAAAGCATTAAGTGCACTTTCCTTTTAAATGTCTTCATTTCCAGGTATTTGAGTTCATGGGCACTGTAGTAGAATTTAGCACCATTTACCAGTGGGTCATTCTCTAAATATTTTATATAATGTCCTGTCTTGTATAAATCATATTTATTTGCTATAATTATGCATTTCTAACTTCTTGCATGTAGACTTAGTAATTAACATGGTAAATAAAATAACACAATAAGAGAATAAATAGAAAATATCAGTTTACATTTAAAAATTTCCCTGTATAATACTTGGAATTGAGTTCTAAAATGGTCCCTGCTCCCTCTCTCCTTCTCCCTGGCTCTCCCTCTCTCCCCTCCCTCTCCCCCTCTCTCACAACTATGCTATTTAAAAGTTTGACAAATGGCAATCCCCATAGTTCAATTCTAATACAGCAAATGTAGTTAAATAACTCCATAATATATAGAATCCACTAATTCATCCATGAATAAATCCATTCACATATCCATATTTTAAAGTGTTTTAATGAATAAATAAATACCAGAACTTATCTTCATACAAACATAATTAATATGCCTATCCCATCTTAAGGACTTATCAATGTAAATTTCTAAAAATTTGCTGATGTAAAATTCTTCTATGTACATTATTTACATTAATTTATATTATTAATATTGCAATATTAACAGTATTGAAATACATTATCCTAGTTTGGTCTGAATTACATAATAAATTATTATTTCTAAAATAATTGTCCTGGCAGCATATGCACTCATTATGCAGATGCCAATGTACACCACTGATCTCACAGATTCTCATATATTTCTTTCTATTTATGGGATAGAATTTTGCATAAAATTATGTGTTAAAATGTTTCAAAGGCAAACTTCCTTCATCGTCAGCATGGTTCCACTGCCAGCTTTCCAGCTTGGTATGAAGATGTCGCTCTTTGGATTTTATAAACTTTTTGATGAGGTTGCTGTTGTTTGGAAGATCAAAATGAACTAAATTTTCTTTGTTTTTGTTCAAGAATATATTTTACCACACCAATAATTCTATGGGTTTTTGAAGAGCTTTTAAGAGTTTTGGTTCATTTTGGAATTCATGTTTTTTTTTGCCAGAAATGGTATGCTACTGCTGATTTTTTCCATGTGTTTATATTTTACACTTCTCATGTGTTCCTTAAACCATATGGTAATGTTCCTTTTTGTTTTACCTATATATTTATTATTGCAGTCGTTGCAACTGATTTCATAAATGCCTGATTGTTTTCCTGGCAGATTTTATCCTATGTGTTGGTTTTTAGGAGGGGTTTTTCAAATTGCATTTATTCACTGGAGCCAAAATAATGTTGGCATCTTTGAAAATCTTTTGAAATTTTTGGTGTGCGCCCATGGATGGAATGTAAATTTGTTATATATCTGCTCTCCTGTGTAACCTTTCAGTGTGGTGACTTTTTCTATTTGTTTTTGTTTTCTGAATTTTTCTATCTTTTTCTTGACCAGATCTGTTGTGTAGTCATTTTTCTGTGCTATATCCATGATTTTTTGGTTCTCCAATTTGTATTCTGTCTCATTTACTGGTAGATTTGTTAATCTGACTGTGAGGTTATTGATTATAGCTAGTTTTTGTTGTTTTGGATTGTGACAGTTGCTTTTTATATAATTATCCATGTGGGTATCTTTCCTGAATATGCCAAATTCCAGTATGTTATCATTTTTTATAATTTTTATATCCAGGAAAGGAAGAATCTTGTTGCTCTCCATTTCCATTGTGAATTGTATGTTGCTGTCTTGTAGGTTTAGTAGTTTATATTGTGTCATCTTTCCATTTTTCATCTACTATTACAAAGACATCATCAACCGACGATACCAACATTTGTATATATGTGGGAAAGCCTATACTAATTTTGTTTCCAAGAAACTCATGTATATGTCTGCTAAGAATGGTGAGAGTAGATGTGAATCAATTGATGCAAATTTTGGTGAGGCTCAGATATTGCTCTATGATTTCTCCAGGTAGCTTGATTGAGGTTAGCCATTTTTTTAAAGATATTTATTAGTTTCTCTTTGGGGATGTTAGGAAACATAGAAACTACATCATAAGACACTACTAAGTTCCTGTTTTCCAGTTTCATAAGTTTAATTCTCTGTATTGATTCTGTTGAGTTTTTTATGCTTTGGCTTTTGTATTTTGGTAACCTATTGAATTGATTTAACAAGCAATTGACTCAATTTTATGTGGATAAATTTATTGTATTTACTATAGGTCTCATTTTATTACCAGGTTTATGTATTTTCAATAGTCCATAGATTCTGGGTATGGTAGGGTTGTCTGGTAAAATCTTCTTTTTTTGTTACTTGTTCAGTATGGTTGTGCTTTTTAGTAATCTGCTTACAGTCAAATTGTTGTTCATAAATTTATTTTGATATACCAAGTATATAAGTATTAATACCAAGAGTGAGAATGAGCATTCTAACTGGATTGGGCAATGGCAGG
Source organism: Metallyticus violacea (assembly GCA_030762175.1). NCBI lineage: Eukaryota > Metazoa > Arthropoda > Insecta > Mantodea > Metallyticidae > Metallyticus > Metallyticus violacea. The sequence goes on along the minus strand of CM060846.1, from coordinate 305,583,826 downwards.
TCATCTCTTTTTGTGCTTCAAGCAAGGTAATAGGTGCTTTTAATCTATGCTTCATGCACAATACTAGCTAGTTATGAAGCCACAAGCTGGCTCTGAGATTCAGCACCTACTGAAGAGTCATTCTATGATTGACAATGGAGCACGGTCTCATGAAACATGTCCCAGTTTTAATTTTAAAAGTTTTAAGAATAGAATGTCAACAGTCTTTTTAATGTATTAACATGATTTTAAGTAGTTTTACTTTTAATCTACTAATTTTTACTTGTTTTTGTTTATGTATATATTTTCCCATGCTGTTAATTGTATAGGTTGACAATGTGAGCAAGGTCTCACAAAACATGTACCAATTTTAATTATAAAAGTTTTAAGAGTGGAATGTCAAGTGTGTTTTTAATGTGTTAACATAATTTTAAGTAGTTTTACTTTTAATCTACCTAAGAGTTTATGATCAATTCACTGTACGAATTCCCATATTCATCATTAATTGTAATTTAAAGAAAAATTAGTTCATTTTAGTCTTACAAACAACAGCATAAACGTAAACACTAAATTTGTAACATCTAAAGAGCGACATCTTAATACCATGCTGGGAAGCTGACATTGAAACCATGCTTATGATGAAGGCAACAGCCTTCAAAATATGTCCAAGTAAGTGGAACAAAATTAATGAAATTTAAGTGATTTCCTCATAAAAATATATTTCACTGTGAAAATTCCTGCTAATTAAAATCTCTCTCTCTCACACACACGCACGCATGCGCGCACGCACAGAGTATAAAATTAAAATTGGTAAAAAGGTTTTCTGAGAAGTTCCTAGTTACCAAAGGGCTTCACCAAGAGTTCTATTCATCACCAATTTTGTTTGAAATATATTTGGGCATTATCCTTTCAAATTAGAAGAAATGTGCAACTATGGCAAGTAAGTTTTGGAGGGCAAACAGTATATGATTTACACTTTGCTAATGATCAGTAACAACTAGCCTAGGATTTTGATGATTTACATTGTGTTCAGAAAATTTTTGAAGATGAAAAGTAGGGATTAAGTATAAACTTAAGAAAAGCAAAATATATGGCAATTGGAGAAGATTTACAAAATTTGGTACTAAATGAAAGAAGAGAAAATGTAGAACATTGTGAACAACACAAGTATTTAGAAATTGATATTCCAGCAATTAGATATTTTGAGACTGAAACAATGATTAATAACATAATAGTAAGAAGCATAAGAATATACAAGTCAGAAATATGGCATCTAATAAAAGATGCTGTCAATCAAAATTAATTTTTGGTGGAGAGCATTAAGAACTTCCAGAAAAGATAAAATCGGAAATACTGTGATTAGAGAATTAATAAATGTTGAGCACTCCATTGTAGATGTCAAAAAAATATTAAAACTTTGAATGGTATGGATGTTTAAGAAAAATGTAAGGGACAAGAATGCCTTAAACATATCAACAAATATCTGCAGAAAGGAGAAAACAGAGAAAGTCTAAATCAGCATAGCAACTGGAAATTAGGTCAGGAAATAACAGAGATTATAAAAAGAGATTTGGCAAGCAAAGAAGAATGGAAGAGGAATATTATAACATTTTAAATAACCTGTTGGCTCTAATTTTAAGTTGCTATAAAATTCTAATATGAAATTATACATTTATTCTAAATTTTAAGTAATATTTTATTTTTATGGTGTTTGGTAGCCAAAAAATATATCAAACATTTGTTTAACCAGAAATAAATTTATACATTTTTACGATTAATTTACAAATACATAAGTTATTTTCATAACTATCTGAGAACTTAGAATGCAATAGGTAACCATATTACTTTTGTACTATTGTAATTTACTTGCTACATTATGAAAATGATTATATTATTAACATTTTATTCTTTGTATTATCAAAGATCCATCAACATTTTATTCTTGATATGTTGAATATCCAGATCTGTAACATTAACAATGTCACTTTATTGTTTTCATAACAACATACAATATCTTTTTGAGCCGGAATATTGGAACACTCTTTCTGGTTTCACTTAAATGAGATTTTACTCAGGACATATGTTTCATGGAAATGTTTTCCACATCATCAGCTGTTCATGACTAATGGATCATTTGTAGAAGTTGGGTAGGTAGGAATATGGGTGGACTCTTGTGGTCTTGTAATGAACTTAAATAAAGTGTTGTCTGTTTCTGGGAGATCAAAATTCATAAGATTATGCTCATGTTTTTATATAAATCCTTTCCCATATATTTAGTTCTTTTGGTTGTTGAACAGTTTTTAATAACTTTATACCTTTCTATTTCATGGTTTTCATTCCACAAATGTGCTGCCACAGCTGATTTATCTATTTGTTTGTAGCGGATGTTTCTCCAATGTTCTTTCAACCTAATGCCTATATTTCTCTTTTCACAATCCTTACAATTAAATTTGCATGTTTCACTGTGTTTCGGTTCCAAATTGAATAATATTGATACAATATCTTATTGATTTTTCATCTCTGCAATTCATCCCTAGCAAAATTGTCTATTATACTGGCTTGACATTTTGTGGAGAGCAAAGAATCTGCTGCATCTGGGGAAGAGGCAGACTATGACTACAGTTTGCTCACAATTTCCAATTATTCATTTTGCTATACTTTATAGTCAAAAGTATAGTATAGTCAAAAGTAAACATTTAATATAATATGTTCATTATATTTTATGAATTTTTAATATTTACTTTATAAACTAATGGTTTGTACATATATGCACAAAAATATGGAATGTGTTTGGGAATTTTATATGAAAGTTGGTTCCAATTTGAATGATATTATTTTATTATTTATTTTCTATGTTTATGTTATGATAACCTGATGTCCATTTCAACTTCAGTTATGTTGGGTTTATTATAAATAATTAAACGTTAGTAATTATTCAATTACTGGTTGTTTAATTTGCATAATGCTAATTCTGCAAGCAGCTCTTTTGTACAATTCAATTGAATTTAAATAGGTGTACATCTTGGGGTGGGCAGACTTTACATTCCTTACTAAGGTGTGGATACATGTGATAACTCTACTGGAATATCTTAATTTACCATCACATGCCACTTTAGAGCATCCTGATTTTAGCGCCAAGTACTATCAATGCAAATAGAAAATAATAGCAACGAACCCTGCATTGGGATTTTCATATTTATTTTGTAATGTAATATTAAGGTAATAAGATGTTTATTCGTTCACTTATATGATGTGTCAGAATTGGTGCGAAAAATTCTGTTAGATATTTTACATCAGCTATATCTAGACGGTTTAAATTATGTTTAATTTAAAGCAGTAAAAAAATTGGTGTACATATAGACTAATAGGGAAAGGTGGTATTATATATTTGGCAGCACTGGCATGTCTGATATACTTTGCTGCTGCTGCTGCTATCTTGCGCCAGTTACAGAACGTGGTTCTAATGCAGCAGAAACGTGTATAGCCTTGACACACCTAAGGTTGAACGAAGGCCACGGCCTGGGCACTGGGCAGTGGGCTGATAAAGCGGTAGCTGTCAAGTAAGGGTTATTTTGAAATGTCATATTAAGCCTTGTGGTACGTTCTACAATGAAGGGAGTGTGAATTTTAAACATGAGCGATAAGACGAAGCCGGGATTGTCCCTCGTTTTCGAATCTGAAGAACAATTGCAGAAATCTTTTGAAAATAATGTTGCTATTATACATAGACAGTGTCAAGAGATTGAAGAACTAAAACATGAACTGGATGCAGTTACTACTGAACGTGATATGTTACTTTGCGAAGTAAGCAAATTAAAGTTCGAAATGGAGATTGCAGATCTGAAAAGGCTTCATGATGGTTGGTAAGTGTTTACACTGAGTTTCTGTGTTATTTAAAATGTATTATTGACATTTACAAGCCATATTGTAGCTCCGTGTGCATGATTTTTTTTTATATAGAATGGCCATTGGCGACTTTATCATTAGAAGCATTTTGGCAACTGATAAGTTGTCAGCTTTCTGTCCTGTCCTTTTCCGTAAACATTTGCATCCTGACGTCGGAAATCGCAATATGCGATAGCAATCTGGTGTTTCTGTGTGAGGTTATGATGATCGCGCTGACGTGCGTTGACGGTTGTACGCCAGTGATTGACAAAGTTGTGCTTCTATTAAATAACCAAATTAAAAAAAACAAAAACAAAAAAACCAACTCTTCGCCCCTTAACGTTAAACTATTATTAAGTTATTTGTCGGTGTTCGGAAGTGATCAGTAAAAGTCTTCTATAAAGTCTATGGTTTCTTTCTGTAGTTAGGCATTTCATGCACGAATTTAAACTTTTTGGGTGTAAGGTAGGGTTCATACAAGTTATGTAGTTTCATGTATTTAGGAAGAAATGTATGTGGTCCTATTGCCATTTGTTGAGGAGGAAAAATAAATTAAGAGGCCCATTCCTCAATTAATGGCACAACCATTTCTCTTTGCCCTGTAATGAGCATTTTGCATAATTGGAAATATATGTGAAGTTTCCCCATGTTGGGTGATACAACTAAAATATCCAAAATTTTGTTCTGTATTAGCAAAATATATATATTTTTTTTTGGTGAAATCTTATGAAATTGGGATAAACGGAATGTGTATCTGTATTGTATCTTTTGTTTTTTTTTGGCATATCTAGGCAGCATGTTAGTTTATGGCGTTCTGACAACTCTGTTTTTATTCTACAGCATTGGCAAACTATTAGGTATAACTGCAACACTTTTGTTGTTTTTCCTATTTATCAATGTTGCATATATATACAAATATTGGTGTGGCTGGCATTCAAGGGATTTCAAGTTTATTTATATTCAATATACATAAACTGAAGCAATTCAATGAAAATGAGCTTTTTGATAATTCATTTCCCATAATGCAATATGCTTACCAAATTGTATAGCCACAAGAAATTAGAGCATATGACTTAAAAGAGTTCCTAATTTTCGAATAAACAGATTATCAAAAGGTACAGTTCTGTTTTTTTTCCCCTCAAAATGAATTCCTTAAGTATTATCATTTTAAAATTTATTTTTATTTATTTTTTTAATTAAAAGCTAAAGGTAGAAGGGGTGAGAAACGCTCCACCATACCAATAATCTTAATATTCAGCATATGTAAAAACAAAGGTGCCCCAAAAATCTTCATGCAGGACCAGTAAAACATAAATGAATATAAGTTCATGAAAAACGGCTGATGTGGTTTTACATGATTACTACTAGTAGCCAATGTATTGTTCTTCTTGTTACACAAAAGATTATGTAATATTTTCTACATATGATTTTGTCCATACTTCTTGTGAATTCTTATTCAAATGTTAGCGAGGTCCAGGTGTGGAGATTAGTATTGGTATAATGAAATCTGACTGATGGCTAATATTATTTTGTGCATTACAGAACTTTCTTAACTTGTAATCTAGCTGCTGTCTTATATCATCACTTTTCAAATTTAGCTCAAAATATTCTATATGGCAGTAAACAATGTATTTTTATTTGATACCAAGGTTCATATGCATTTGTGCATAGTTATTGCCATGGGTGTCATATACATTGTTCACCATAATTAGCCAGTTTTTCTGCAAATTTTTACTGAAGGTTCAAGGTTATCTTAGAAGAGGGCCCTAAAAATTCTCTTGATCTTTAAAAAAAGGTTAATTAAACTGTCAAGTATAATAAATTTTGACTTTTAACTGGTTTTTTTTTCCTAGTAAGCAAACAGTTGCTTATGCTTAAACTGAAAGGATGAGAAAGTGTAGGCCATTAGGTTTGCAAAAGATAAAATAACTTCTTGCCAAACTTTGGAGTTGAGCTTCTTCTCTTGCATACTTGTATCCAGCTGTGTTGCTAAACAGATTTGTAACATGAATCAAACTCTGGATTGAGTAATCTTGCTCATTGGTATTTTTCCATTAATGGTCTGGATGGAAGATTTGCTTGCAAGTTTCTGTGACTACTTCTGATGTCATATTACTATTATATGGCATAAAGTAACACTTATATAATAATATTTATTAATAACCTATCTATTCTTATTTTTGAATCTGGTCTTAAATTTAAAATTCTGATATATCATATCCATGGGCAACTTTCTGACTTTGGGAAAAGAAACTCCCAATCTAAAATTTGGTCTGTTGACATTCCAAGTGCCAAATATTATCCAGTTCACCACATATTGGACATGTTTCTTTTACAGATCCCTTTCTTGAGCCTTATCACTCCAGATTTAAACCATGCTATCTCTTCTTTTCCTATTTTATCACAATTTGAATGTATTTTTCTATCCTCCAGTCACTTTTTAATGTTTTGTATACTTTTAAGAACCTTTTCCTCCCACTTAAGACTGGACCATATTTCCTGTTTTTCAATGTCCTCCAGTCTAGTTTTAGTCTCATTTCAAAAGTCTAAACTCGTTCTGTTTCTTTCTGCCCATAATGTTCCCATGCCACTTTCTTATAAGCCATAACATAATTAAATAATAGGAGCATTTATCTCGCAATGTTTATAATCAACACCATCGCTCATTCCCTACGCCAGCAATCTGAGAATTGTAACAAAACTATGAATTACTGTTTCTTTGTAGCATCCCTTACCACAACAAAGCCAATGTATTCGAAGATCAAAATTGAGAACCATGTACTATTCTTTAGAACAGTTTTTCTCAAAGCATAAAACGCCACTCTTTTGCTAAAGCTCAACTGGCAATAATGACTAGGTCTAAAAGAAAGGAAAACAAATTTTGGCCAATAAAACTACATAATGTATTTATTACTTCACACCATTTTCTTGTAACGTCACAATCACGACACTACTTGTGATGAAGAAAATGTGGGAGCAATGTATTTCATATTTACCCTTTTCAATTTTTAGAACTGAATGATGAAGGAAATGTGAAAACAATCTATTTCAGATTTATGATTTCCTATTTTTAGAACTGGAGCTAACATTCACTTGCTTCCTAACCTAGCCATTCGTTCGTAAAGCCAAAAATCCATCATACGTAAACCAGACCACTTTAAAACAGTTCGATGGAAAGATCCGTGGCTTACAAATAGCGTAGCTGATGACATCATTAAATCAACTTAAATGAATTTGTGCGTTTTCTTACTTTCGACGCGTTGACAATACATTTGCAAGTACTAATTCAAGACACGAACATGTGTGGCTACCAACATAGGTCATACTCGTTAATATGTTGCCAGTTATCAGTATGCGTGTGTTTTCTTTTCCATTTTTTGCTTTTTAGGGGACTATCGGAACGAAACAAAAATAAGTACTGACACAACAAGCCTAAAGTACATCAACTTTTGACGAAAATCTTATGCACGCAAGTTATCGCAACTGAAGTAGAAGCAACGATTGGTTGCCTATGTATGAATAAATTAAGAACTTTTCTACACCAGGAGTTGCAGAACCAACTATTTTCGCCCACGTAACTTTCATAACCGTGTAATTTAGTCAAAAACGGTAATAAAAGAGGAGAGTGACGCCTAGGCGTTCCCAGAAACAAACGCGATTATTTTTCTTTTTTATTTAAGCAGTGATAGTTTTTAATCTAACATGATAGTTTTGTTAGGCACGATTACGTAATGATTTACATGTATATAACTTGTTCTGCTACGCCCAGAGCAGCAATGCAGAAACGGATTTAGTTTATGACTTCGGTCTGCACCAAATACACACATATTTGGAAAATAATGCATTGGAAGAAATCGAGAGAACATTCCGTAATTATGTACCTTAGTATGAACATAATGTTAAAATCGTAAAAATACTGCTGCTACTATCACCACCACCACCACCAACAACAATAATAATAATAATAATAATAATAATAATAATAATAATAATAATAATAATAATAATAACAACAACAACATGGGTGTGAACATTTTCTCTTAACAGGAATAATGTGAACAAGATGACAGTGGACTAACAGCTTTTCTATGTCGGGAACAAAAATTGACAGCAAAACAAAAATGCGTTGGTAAGAAAATGTTATAGCTTTTTCCAACCTCTCTCTCTTTCTAAATTCTTTGAGCCCCAATATACATATTTACAGAGTTGTTGATAGAAACAGCAAGGCACAAGAAATTTGTTCTGAAGTTTAAAGAGAACATAGTTCGAAGTACCTATTGAAAAGTGGGGGAACATGTATAGAGTAATGTCGTAACTAGGTGATCAATTTGTTCTAAATTTCTGCTAAGAGAATTAGAGTAAAACAAATATTCTTGAATGGGAAACTTGTACGAATAGAAGTTTCGCTCCAGTAAACGGGAAGATGCAATTTGGAACCAAGCATTGATATATCTCAAAGGCATTCCTCAGTACTCCAGTGATTATTCTTTGGGTAAGACCAACAGGCTATATTTTGAAAATATAAAGGGACTCTGCATTGTCTTTCGAGAGTATTTTGAACAGCAAACCGGACAGAAGCTGAAAATGGGTAACAAAATGTTACATGGAATATTTTGTTTGGAAAACGCAATAACTATTCTACAAGTTCATAATTTTTGTTGTTTAGGAATATTCATACTTACTTTGTGTAGAAATTTGCTTTACTCCTCAAAAATTGCATTTTATCATAAATACTTTATTAAAGAAAAGATATAAATGCTAACCTTTTTTTAACATTAGACATTAATTTTCATATTTAAACATTCTCCGGAAAATAGACCCATTACATTCAATGTTTTTTTTTTTTCGTTATATTCCAAACGCTTTAATCCAGCTTCGATTAAACTGTTTTTATTATTGTTATATTAATTAAAAACACGTTTATTTTTATACAACAGCTTCTTTTTCATTGGTTTATGTTTTTAGTGCTCTGCTATGGCAACTTTTAATACACATTCGTTCCTGGTGGTCTAGTGGTAACCATACTTGCCTTATGGGCCCAAGATCGCAGGTTCAATCCCGGCCAGGGTCGATGGATATTTCGGGTGTAAAAATGCTAAGTATCGCTTCCTTCGGCGAGGGAGTAAAGCCGCGGGTCCCGTGTCGTAGACTTAACTGCACTTGAAAGAACAGGACTCCGAGCAAAATTTATCGGCCGTTTCACGCCCTGAATTGAATGGAATGCTAATGATCTTAGATGTTAAGGAGCGTTCGTATATAAACGAAATCAATTTTTAACATCAATCATCTCTAAACAGAATTTTGGGATATGAGCCCCTTATTGCAACTACGTCCTCATTGTAGAGCTTAGGCAATCATATCATTGTTAATTATTTTTATATATCTTTTTATTCATAATTTAGCATCACTTCAGGTGGAACTTGAAGCGATAGGTTGACCCATCTGTAGGCGCTAAGTGTAACTAAGTTCAATGGTTCATATCTTCCGTCAGGATCCTAGGTAAACCCTATTCCTAAAACTTGAAATCCGGTGATCATTTGCAATTATTTCTTTTGTTTTATAATATTTCACATGGTGAAGTTTTCATTCCGCTTGTTGACAAATTAATTTTTTTATTTATTTACGGACGCTCTTTAACATCTCAGGTCATCAGCGTTTGACAAATTTGGTTTTGCTTTGGCAGTAGTTTGCACATAGCCTCTTTCCGTTTAACAGTGCAATTTTGGATTTGAAACTTGTGCATATTTTTCATATGTACAAAACTAATGCAGGTGGATAATAATTATGTTTAGAAATATGTTACAAAATTAATATGTCTAAATATTTAATTTGTTAATACTAAACAAATGCCTTACGGTTAATCACATGGAACTTTTTAAAAGTTCTCCAAAGCTTCAACTGTTTTAAATGAAAAGTTATTTGGTAATTGCAAAGTTATAATTTTTGCTAGTCAGCAAACTTTTGCAACGCAGTGTCTGATAAATTTTATACATATAAATATTCATTCAAAAGTATATTTAATATTATTTGCCAACTACAAAAATGCCTTGGAACAGTAGATGAAATTCTAAAGATGTCCGTAGCGCATAAAGGTGCCTGGTATTCGCCTGTTCACATTAAAGAAATATTCCTCTCATAGCCGTTGTTCAGGATTTCCTTTTCTTTTGGTATAATTTGAGTGCCTGTAATTTTGTATTTGTAAGTTTCTCTTAAATAGTAAAGGTGAATGCCGGATAACTCCAATGTTGGTATCGTCTTTATGCAGTTTCTCTAGACTCTGAAGATGATCAAGATAACTAAGAAGCTGCCTGTTTATTACGCTATTAATTTTTTCTCTCTCATATAATATTGAACATCTCCGAGCATTCAGCGTTATTTTTTAAGGTTTCCCCCCCTCCAAAACCGTTTTCAGTTTCCATTTACTCAGCTCAATTTAGACTCCAAAAATAGTGAAATTGCTATACTTTGTGGTAACGTTTAAGCTCTTGTATACGAAAGAGGACGTGAGCTGCAATTACGCTTTTAATGCCCCAAGCGAGAGCTAGGAAGACCCAGAATAATCCTTGGACTACGAAACAGCGAAACCTTTCTTTGCCTTGAATACAAGTGTGACGTAATGGGAATAAAAAGTATGTTTATACAACATTAAAAGCATTAATATGTAATTAAGTACAACCTTACAAACCTACTAAATTAATATTACACTCAGCGTAGATTATTTAACACCATATTTGTGTCATCAATGCTGGTTTTTGTTTACGCTTTTTGCGTTTCTTAAACGTAAATATTTTTCATGGTTGAACATGTAATTAGTGATTTTGTTTGAACTGCAAATTACTTAGTATCTGTTTCGTATATTTAAATATTTAGGGGGGGGGGGAGAACAGCAACCTGAAACAGATGGAGACAAATTATCCGTGACTCAGAGTATTTTAGCTCTGTCCGAAATGATTTTACTGTGGCAAGAATATGTTTGCTATTCTCGGTGGTGTGCCACTTTGTTTAATCAAGCGAACAGAATGGGGCATCCATGGTTCATGGGCAGCGGTGCGGACAGATTGTAGTAGATGCTTCTGGTGCACACACAATCTGCTGGATGATGTAGTCTTCGTGTTGGATCTTGTACAATAGACTTTCATTAGGTTAATTGCTCTGCCTGCAACTCGCCGAAGAAGCTCTCCCCTTCGCGATACAAATGAAATTGAATACAGAGGCACGTAACTGCTAATGCCTTCGGTTTTGATATTCGCCGTACTGACGAGGTGTTCGAAAATAATGAAAATTTCACTGTGCATTATGTGCAAATATAGGAAAACTGTTTGTATATTTTATATTTCTCATGAATATAGAATTTCGTGTTAATCTATGCAGATTCTGCATTGATTGGTTCAGAGAATTAGCCAATTCCTTGTACGTGGATAAGATATATGTGCCTTGTCAATATTAGGGTTTTGAGGATTAAATTGCATAGACGCGTCAATCTGCAAGTATTTCAACCTTATTAACAAACCACTGTCACGCATTTATAATGTGATTGACTTTTTCGTGCATTAGAAGATAGTAACTTTATAGTTTTCTTAGGGGAAAAAAATCGGGTGTGTGATTTTCGTGGAAATTAAATTAAAAAAACACTAATTCGAAGTTACAGTACGAATAAAATGCCAGACCCTGCGGCCTTATAGCAAGGAACTTCAACATATACAACCGAGATACAAGACCTCACAATTTCTCTGGGCATTTTCCATTATGTCATCACCTTGACGATGTGCTGTTACAAATGGTTTGGTAATTTATTATTTTGTACTTAAATTTTGAACATTGCCAGTTGTATAGTATTATACGTTTACGATAGAGCCGTGTAATGTATGTTCCGGACTTTACAGGAATTTATGATAGTGATAGTAAGGTGAATGGAGGTTATCCAAAGAATATTTGTGCTGTTTTTTATATAATTATAGTTTTAATAATTATTAGGATTGCCGGGGAAAGCCACATCATTACCAATAATCAACATACTCCTACTTGTCTAACCTGACTGTTAGACTTGATGGCAGTGGCAGAGAAATATCGTGATCTTCACTGTAGCAATAATAATATTAATAATAATAATAAATAATTGCTCATGTACAGTATAGATGAGCTGTTAATTGGAGCACAGATTAGTAATGTACTGGGTATTACATTAAGTCAGTATTTTCCTAAATATGGTAGATGGTCTTTTATGATAAAACTTCGTGGCATGCTTATTATTATATACGTTGCACGGAAAATAACTCCCTATTGTAAATCGTTAATAAGTTCCTTAATAATTTGTCTCTTGTAGTGAAACAAGTTTTGTTGTAGAGAATAAATTGGCAGAAATTGTGTACAATATTAAAAATTTATATATGCACCAGCATTATCCGCAATTTCTGTAAGCTGTTGGGGACAGTCTCTACTGACTTCAGCAGAATTCCTGAGGTACGGTGGTGAGAACTGTTTTATCCTTTCCTCCAGTTCGTGCCCTTTTTAATTTGGTGCTGTAGACTTCGTCTTTTGCCCAACCCCACAGGAAGAAGTCGCATAGAGTAATGTCAGGACTCTGTGCTGGCCATTCACGCAGACCGAACCAATATCCTGAAAATGTTGATCAAGCCATTCACGATATATAGACTATTGAAGTCCCATCTTCGTAAATCCTTGAAGGCTTGGGTCTGTCTAGTGCCCAAGGTAATGACCCAAAGCATACACCCCTAGACACAAGGCTTTAACAAATCAAAATGAACGCAACTCCGATTGAGGATGTGTGGCATATTTTAGAAGGAAAATATTCAACATATTCATTCACAAATGCAATTAAACTTAAATATTAAATGTTGAATGGAAAAGAATTTGAAGCTACAGATAAATTTGTGAAATCAATTTTCCAGAAGATGAAGAAAGCCAGCATATAAGGTGGACGCACCAAATGCTGAAGAGAGAACATACTTTCTGATTTATGTACCTACATTTCAAACTAATTCTACTTGGGGATGAAATAAAACTTGCTAATTTTTATTTATAACTAAGTTTGTTAACGTCGTGTTTTGTTAATAGTATTTAAAATACAATGACGTAGCTAATAATTACGTTCGTTTTTGTATTTTCCAGCTACTTTAGCTGCCCAAACAACTATAGTCAGATTTTCATTAACGAAAATTTCTTAAAACGTTACAATAGCTGGCGAGTAGTGCTATGGAAATCTGATATTTGTGGTCAACAATTAGTGTAGTATAAAACTACAGTTGCCCATCTATAGGGAACCTCAAGCGTGAAAGACGAGGCCTCTGAGCAAAATTTATCGGCCGTTTGATGTCCTGGTTTGAATGGGACGCTGATAACCTAAGATGTTAAAGAGCGTCCGTAAACAAACCAAATAATTGGTTTGGAGCAACGTCTGTAGGAAACTTTACTTTTTGGCGTAGGCATTCGATTTCCGATTACGGATTTCCCGGTGGTGCCCTTGAGCTTGCAGATCAATTCCATCATCAGTTCAGATCGTTCACCATCCTAATAACTATCTTGGGTGATCAGTGTGTTATAACTTTAAGATATGAGCGGATCTATGATAAATGTTCTAATTTTTCATGAACATGTGCCTGTAAATTCTTGACACTGGGCCCGAAGAAAATGAGTTTGTCATCAAGTGGCCTCGCATTCCGAAAAGTAGTCTATGTGAGATGTTTCCATAGTTTTTCGTGGCTCTGAAGAATCAAATAATTGTTAATTTAAGCGTTGGCGAACACCGAATTCATTTGTTTCGTCCTATGAACGCAAACACTTCAAAGATTTAAAAAATATATTATTTTAATCGTATGATTTAATATTAAAACTGCATTCATGTAGTGTACCTAAATGAAATATTTTTCTGCAGCACATTTTTGTTTCTTTTGTTTTCTGACACATCCAAACCCGGACAACAAAATGAATTTGAGGTCAAATAATTTGAAATCTCCGAGAGGACTTAGATATTTCACAAAAATAACAGGAACAATGTAGCTGCGGCCTTTCTAACTTTTCGAAATAGAATAAGTTTTGAAGTTATTAGACGATCTATCCACTTAACAACTAGGATGTTTTCCTAAATTAAAACGTTGCTTAACATTTATTCCCATAGACTTTGGAACGTAATGGGCAGTTTATGTGCTGAGGAATTTCCATTTTCGTGAATAAGGAATTAAATGCTTCCTTTCACAAGAAAATGCTGCGAGAACAAATTGGAAGCTGAGCCAGACTGCAAGCTAGCAGCTGTTTAATCAGATGACCGATTTCTAAAAGTACAATGTCGTGAGTTTCGCGTCACGAAACTTCTTGTTACATTGCCATGAGGTAGCAGTTTCAGGATGTAGGTTTCGAGTCCTTCTGGGTCATTGTTACGTAAGGAATAAACACGTCACATTATCGTTGAAGCGAAACTCTGCAGTTCGTGCAGGCTACGCAAGGCTATATATCGACACAACAGCTAAAATTGACTGCATCTTCTCTCCCTTCCCTCCTTCCCCTTCTCATTTTTGCCGTAACCGCATATAATTCTTATCGGTTGTATGCTTTGATTGGACAGCTTAAGATAGCGTTTTTCAACATTTTTCAACTTTCGGAAAATAAACATGTCATTTAAAGTCTCGAGGCACACCCATACAAATGGAACAAAGTACATGTCTTTTTTCATCCATTACTAATATTTTGATTGTTTACCTTAAAAAAAGAATTGCATTTTCTAAAAGAAAGGAGAACGGTTTATAAGTCCCAATATATAGTTCAGCTAGTCGGCGGTTAGACCCCATATTGCTGCCGGTATTTTCTTGCGTAGACTTCGGCGCGTATGTGTTTCACTATTTTAAAGCTTAAATACAGTATATTAAATAACAGAATTTTGTACTCGCCTTCCTTACAGTAGGTGCTGGAAATTTTCCCCATACTAATGGACCTGACTTCATTTTGAATGTTTGTTCTTTCAAAATGTGAGGGTTGGCGGAATATACTTTTATTTTTCAACGATAGCCCATATTTCATCACTTTTTCGTCTATGAGCACAACATAGCTGCACCATTTAATGAAATCTCACTTTCTACTGCACAACACAACTGCCCGACTGTATCGAAATCCCACTCGCAACTTACTGGAAGAGAGAATACCTGGGAAATTTCAGCAATTGGAGGGGAATAGGTTCGTTGGTCGGTCGATGTAAATTGTGGGACTTTTAAACTGCTATCACTGTATATAATATAGAAAAGGGAAGGAAGATTTTTATAACCTTTGTGGAAATATTCAGCATCTAACTGTTGGGAGTTTGAAATGTCAACAAAGCTATTTAACATAATATATTTAAATTCTTTATTAGCTTAAGATTTATACACATTAGAAAAGAAATTTCGTTTAGTTCGATTTATAACTGGTGAAATTTGAGAAATTCGTTTATGTAATTTCAAAATAATAGGTAATCATCTAATTACTTCTGCTATCAAAATTAATGCACAATGTGAGAGTATGCACAAAGAATTATCTAATGGCTTCCAAATGTTCTTGTGTCGCGCATATTATTTTTATACATAGAGAAAGATTGCTCAACATTGCAAGATGTCACCGGACAAAGCAGGTGTGCTGGCAATAATATTCTCAGAGGATTCTACAGTTTATTACTAAATATGCTACACGACGTTAGAAAATTTGTATATACGGGATTCTTTTTCAACACAGCTTACATTTTAGTGGAAAATAATCATCCAACTCACATAGTACAACACCTTCCGAACTGCACCCTCCATTATTTCCATGACTTCTGGAAAAGCCTCCAGTTTCTTGATATTAGCTAGAAGTCAACTGAAATTAAATATGAACTAAGCGGTTTTAGAACTGCTGAATGCTAACAAGGATCCACCCTCAGACACTGTTGAATCAGAAGAAAAATTCTCCAGTATCTATTTCACAGATTCAAAGTGCTTACTTTGAAAATCACAGGTTAAATCCAGGTTGCTTTCCTTATAAGTACAGGTTTGGAGGCATAGATGTGTCATACAGCTGCTTGTAGCTTTGTAAACTCTTTGACAAAAATAAATACATAAAATAAATAATAATAATAATAATAAAACAGTCGGAGAACTTCGGGGACGTTCGTAAATGTCGGTTCTGGTGATGTAGTGGTTACCACACTTGCCTTCTTAACCCAGGATCGCGGGTTCGATCCCGGCCAGGACCGAAGAATTTTTTCGGGCGTAAAATCCTAAGTATGGCTTCCTTCGGACGGGAAGCAAAGCCGCGGGTCTCGTGTGGTACATTTACGGCACAAAAAGAACCTCAAGCTTGAAAAAAAAGAGGCCTCTGAGCAAAATTTGTCGGCCATTTCACGCAATGAATAGAATGGGACGCTGATGACCTGAGATGTTAAAAGCGTCCGTAAATAAACCAAATAAAAAAGGGGGGTTCGTAAACACTTATTCACAAGCGCATGCAGTAGGCATTTTGCATGTAAACGAATAGTCATAATCCAAAGAATCTGGAAAGAGAACGTTAGGGTAGAGTAGCGTGGCTGAGCTGTTTAGAAAACATTGCTCTTCTGCGTAAATTCCAAGCTCCTGCGTTCAAATCGGACACATTTTTTTATTATTAGTTTTATAATTCTATATGTAGAACATTATGTTGCCTTAATATCGTATTATATTTTAGAGTGTAATTTCAGTTTTGTGACATTACATATGCACACAAAAACGTAATCACAAACTAACGTATTCTTTAAAAATGATTAAGTAAATGTACGAACAAAAAAAAAAAAAAATGTATCAACATCGCAGGCTTCTTGAATTTGTGCCCATAAGCCATCATTTGTCCTTCTTGAATGCGTTTATAGCATATTGCATTTAGATAGAACAAATATAATATAAATATATTAACGTTAAAGCATGCTGTGTGCAAGTAAAGAAACTTTGCAAAGGAAATCTGCATATTCAGACTGTTCAGACAGAAAAAAATAATAAAAAGTTATTCTTAAAGTATGAAAATTCTTGACAGTAAGCTTCCTCATGGTAACCTCCCTCATTGGTGTGAATGAGAAACTGAATGCATCTGAAATCCATTGCTGAAAAGAATCTCGTTTTATGAAAATATCAATTTAACCGTTTGCTGCAGTATTTCTGCTAAATCAGGAACAAGTAGCTCATACAGGATTTCTATGGTGAGCCTATAGTATCAAAATAAATAAGTTATTAATTCCAAAATATTGTCCTTTTTTATTTGGGAGACTGTTAACCAAATAAAAACTGCTCTGTGATATTAATGAGTTGCACAGATGTTATTAATTGTGCTTTATCTGTGACGTCAGTTCACTCGTCCGACTGCATAGAAAAACGATCACAGTGCTTTGAAGACAACCTTTTTATACATATATGATTAAGATGTCAAATGAGGGATTTTTTATTACTGGCTTTTCAACATTATTTTCGATATGCATGTACATAAAAGTACAGACTCAGTCGTATAGTTTCAGTTTTACCCATGCTTTCTTGTGCATTATCAGATGTGCTAGCACGTTTTGTGAAAAGATCTATTTGATTAATTTCTGTGTTTAACAATACTTTAAAATATTCTTTATTGTTTTTAAGTGAGCATGTTAAACGACCTTTTTAACTTACGTGGTACTATTGATTAATTTGACAGTTGCTCCCCAGGATGACGCATCGAGCTCATGATCCCTCATCCCTAGTTGATATGATAAATGCCTTTCTTGACACTGACGCACAATACTTTTGATTTATTCGCAGACTCAGAAAGCTGGGTGAAGCAAGAGCATCTGTGCCATGGTCTTAACGCATTTTTTTTAAAAATTAAACAACTCATTTAAATACATTTACTCGCAGTAAATACTAACGTACAATGGATTACATCGTCAACTAAAGCACGCCACAATCGTTTACGGCGTGATTCTTCCAAGCGGGGAAAAGCATTCTTCATTGTGTACGCTGCAATTGTGTCAATGAAAAATAACGAAATATACAGGGAGATTAATTGAGTTACGGGTCAGCTGAGCGCAGCTGCTTACTGGGAAAGTGCATCCTCCTCCTCAGGAAAAGAGGAAATAAAGTCGTAGCGCCTAAAGTTAGTATTTTTGTATTAATATTTATTATTGTACTGTAAGCATAAAGTGATATTTTATTTAAAACTGATAATAAGCACTAACCTGTATTATAAGAGATGTTGAAAATTATGCCCCTCTTACGATATTAACGAAGAAGCAAGCTCTATTTTTTCTTCGGTGTGCACGATATTTATAACATGTGTCCTTTGAGGCCATTTTTGATGATGCTGATTTACTTTAATATTTTGAAGAATATTCCGTGCAGATTAGACATAAGTCAGAGTGAATCCACTTCTCTTCAATATATATTGTTTCTGCCCATTTTGAATGTCGCCGAGTCATTTATTTTTTTCTGCTGTTCTTTTATATCTTGCTACATTTCTTTCAACCCCCCCCCCCTGTTTTCTGCCTTATTCCGTGGGTGTGGTTATTTTTGAACGCATGATGTGCTTTTTACTACAAACCGTTCCAATATACTTTTGGGCCATTGTTCATAGTTGTTGCATGAAAACTAAACGAAAAAAAATTAATTGCTTTGTGCGTTGTTACTTTCTCGTATTGACGTGCACTATAAAGTGCTGGTGACTATTGGTTGATCTGTATAAAGGCTCGTTAGAAAATTACTTTACGGAATGGATGAAATCAAATGTCAATGTCCTCACAAATACTTATCATGCATTTATAAAATTATAGTAAATTTCTCCACGTAATTTCCCCTCACTGACATAGTTATACTTAGTGTAGCATAACTAAAAGGGAAATTATATTTTCTTTGCAGTGAACTCCTATATATAATATGAAATATATTGTATATTTGATTATGAATAATTTAACATATACGTAGAAGACGGAATGCTTATAATGCAAATTTTGATGCTATTAAAATGTAAATTTGCACATATACATTAACCCTCAATTTATATTTTCCATTATATTTCTTGGGACTAAATGTTCGTTGACAGAATCGTGCATAAGATCAGTTAGAAGAATATTGCCCCGTGTTGATGGAACATTTATATGATTTAACACTGAATGATCCTGGAAAACTTATATTAGTCAACATGAAAATAAGATTAAGTTGCCCCGCAACCAACATGAAAATGCAGTGCATAACACAATATGCAATACATGCCGTCACTATTCGATTTATAAGCAATCATTATTGTGGAGCTAATTTTCCTTACAGAGGTGGTTTTGGGCGATTTAATAAATATGTACTGAAATAAGGAAAAAGAATCTTACGGGATAGGGGGAAAAAAACAGCTTTATCCCTCTGACTGGTAGATCAAAGTATTGAATTCAGAGCACCTTTCTAAACAGAAGCGTTATATTGGGTTAGGGTTTTGCTACTGAGGAGTATTTCGTAGCTCGACTGTCTATGGGCCTATGTCATATACCTCTGGGAGGAAGGGATGAGATGGAGAATACACAGGGAAGCCAGGAACAGAGCAGTTCCTAACACTACCAGAGATAAGTCGCAGGAGCTGGCCTGCCCGCAAGATCACCTGTGCTTCCGCTAAGGCCTCACTTGAAGTGCTACATGTTCCCAGACGGAACTTTTCTTGAGCACAAGCCACCGCCGAACCATAAGGTACCAAGCCGCTTCGCTTGACCTTCCAACTCTTGTCACTGGTGCTTTGAATGAAATGTAAGAAAATGGGAGATAGGAAAATTCGTGGAATGTAAATTTCTATCCCAGCATTTGCCTAAGTGACCTGTGGAAACCACGGAAAATTCCATGATCGGAAAAGCCGGCCCAATGGGAATTGAACTCTGGACCTCCCAAGCGTTACCAGCTGAGCCGGTGCTCGGTGGGTTGTATTGGGATTTTACTATTTGTTTCTGTTTTATATAATTCAACACTTAAGTATTATTTATGTTGTGCTGAAATTATGCTTCTTACAGGGAGTTATCATCCACTTATTGTTTCTCCATGGTGTAGCAGCATTCAGTTAAGGCTCCATAAGTTCTGCGTCACCCGTGACTTTGAGAAATCTCTGTCTAGAGAAGTAAAAGGAATCAAAACGTTTCAGGCTGCATTCGTGTAATGTTCTGAGAGAGTCGTGGTTTGTGGTATTTTACCAACACTAGGCATTAAGTCCACAGGTATTTCTTTTGTATATAGGGGAAGTCAAATGCACAGGGGTGTTTCTGAATGGACTAACACAGATTGAATCCCTTGGACATGTGCTGGGCTCAGGATTAACTCTAGACATCAGTGGCATCTCCATTGAGATCCGTAAGCTGGTAATTGTCCTGCGTGTCTTCTAACGGTTCATCCAGACACACCATCGCTATCAATATACGTGAAGGTAAAGCCATTGTCGACTTCTATCATTTTGATAGAGATATTCAACAAGCCAGTGAAGTCGTTATAGAAGCCTCGCCTCCCATGTCTTTCATGGTTTTATCGCCCGTTTCAGATCACCTGGTGGGTCGGCAGTCATTACGGTAACTTCCGGCGAAGCGGATATAATGTTCATCTAATTCAAGTTTTCGCAATTATAACTACAATTACAATGAAAATATAAAATTAGAAAATTGTCGTTGACACGCATCAGTTCATCTCCCGTAAAGGAGCCATATATATATATTTTCTTTCAGTTTTTCTAATGTGTCGCGGTTTGTTCCATGTACTTTTTCAACTTCCCCGTAAATAAAAATCACATACTGGAAGATCAGAGGTCCATGTGGGCCGTAATTTCCCTTTTCTGATTATAATTTAATGACTTCTTAGATGTATGCACGGTGGCAGAATCTTGCTGGAAATGGTCAGATCGGCATTCAGTATCAATCAGTTCAAAAATGGTGCTAGTATATAATTCTTATATCTTTCTGCATTTGAGGTAGTCTCAAAAAACATAGGTCCTATAATTCTGTATGCATTTACTGCGCAACATTACATATTTAATCGAAATGCAAGAGGTTTCAGTGCATAAAATAGAATTTTCCTATTTATGTATGTGAAAATTGGATCCTGCACGTAGGCCTTAAGGGATCCTTGTGTTCGAATATATTAGCCTATTCAAAGTACACATTCTCTAGAAAAGAGACTATGTCCTTGATATTGGCTGTTCTGATATCCTCTGGGTCTAAAAAGAAATATCGCAGAGTTAAATATCTAGATTATGATAAACGAGCATATCTACATAATATAGGCGAAGAAGTTTCAGAATCCTCTCCACATTTCGTACAATTTGATTAGTCGGAAATACAGATTGTTGTGAAGGGTGCTATGACCATTAAGAAAGTCAACAACCTGCCGCATTCGCGTTCGACTCGGACGCAATCAAATCTTATACCAGAGGCTAGGTCCTGCAATAAGCTCTCGAGCTTGCCTGGCCCCAATCAGATCAGATGTTAGCTGTGGGTCCACTGAGCAAGGAGTGACCTGACTCCTTGAAAAGATACTCCAAAAAAGGGTTCCTGTTCTATAAAAATGCGTTACACCCTTTCTTGAGTTTGCTATACTTCAATACTTGTTATTTTGCGTCGAAACAAGCACGTTAGTGGAACCATACTTTGTCAGTAAATAATATTAAGAGTATTACTTACTCTTAATTAATGTTATTAGTATGCAATTAAGAAGTTTATCCGAATATCAGAATCACCTGCCTGATTTGCGAACACACTGTCGTTGTATACTTTCAAGTTTAAATTGACTCAATTTTGGAAGATGAACTGATTCGTTTGCTTGAAAGCTTTCTAAAAAGATGCCAGAATATGTGAATGTATCAGAACAACATTGCCTACATTTTCTAAAGGACGTATTTATTTTCATTGTAATTGTTGAGTTGGTTTATTCATGGACGCGGTTTAGCATCTCAGGTCACCAGGTTCATTTTAGAGTGTGAAACGGCCCATAAAATTTGCTCACATGCATCTTCTTTAAGTTTCTTTTACGTGTGGTAAATCCATGACACGGAACCCATAGCTTTATTTCCATTCCGAAGGAACCCATACTTTGAATTTTTACGCCCGAAAAAAAATCAATGACGCGGCTAAGATTGAACCCGCGATCTTGGGCCTACGAGGCAAGTATGGTTACCCCTAAACCCCAGGAATCAATTGCGAAGATATTACATCCGCTTTGCCGGGAGTTAGCGCTCTGACTGCCGTAAAACTGGCGACAAACCCGTGATAAACCCGCTATCTGTCGACAAATATCCTGTCATCGCACTGCTTCTAGGTAATAGAGGTGATGTGTTAAATATAATGTGGATATATCTAAACACTTAAATGTTCCTTCAAATTGGACAAATCAAACAATGGTTGCTATAACAAAATACTAATTAAAAAGTTTACACCATCGGCTTTATTTTACATGAAGTGGGCATTGAACATTTTGAAAACTATTAATAATTAATTGTAATTTTTGTTATTTCCCTCAGGATTATCTTTTTTCAAATTGCCATTCCAGTTATCTTTGCTCTAGTTAGTTGTAATATGTAATACTGATTTTTAATTTTTTTCTTTTTATTTGTACTTGATAAATGTTTATTCATTTTAGAAAACTTGAGGTCAACTCTATTTATTGACTGACGTCAATTTGACATCTTTGAATAAATATATCTGAAGAGTGAGATATAAATGCAAATTATGAAGAATATTTCTGCACACAATTAAGGCGACTTATAAATGAAAATGGTAAACGTGCATTACAAATACTACTTCCATTATACGCCCAATGCTTACGATTTGTGTGTAATTTACTGACTCTACAACACTTTCTGGATCTTAACTTTAATTGCGCTCATCTTCAACTGATATTTTATGTACATAAATACAGAGGGTGCCAAAAAATGTATACACACTTCAAGCGAAGAAAAAAACTTTGTTAACATAACAAAACTGAGTTCACACAAACAGAAAATGATGAGCTCTAATCATTTTAGGGTTTTACAGTTACAACAGTTGCTCAAAATACCCACCCTCGACGTCGATACACTTCTAAGTACGTTGAACTACTGGTTGAGCAACGTTTGCGAAAGTGTCCTCGGCGATTGCAGCACGTGCCGTTTCAATTTCTTCCCGAAGTGCTGCCAGTGTAGCTGGTGTTCTGCGGTATACAACATCCTTAAGAGTTCCCCATGGGCGTTAGATCCAGATAACGCTGTGGAAACTCGTGTGCACATGGCTTTATAGATTCCTGCGGTGAGTGCTCAAAACGTTCCAAAACAGCCAAGGATGCGGGGCTTGTTGCTGTGCGAGGTCTCTCAGATCTGCCCTTGTGAACATCGGTACGGTACCATGAGTCTCAAATTTGTCTCGAATGCGTGCAATTGTTACTCCGTTGGCGGTTCTGTTCTGTACACACGTCTCCATTACCTTTGAACTTCAACAACGTTCTCGGTTTTCCAATACCACTTCAAAATTGCTTTCCGCTGTTCAAACGATAATCTTGGCTCCATTTTGTTGTAGTAACGCCAGCATAACGTTGTGTGAGTCAGATCTGTTTACAGAACACCATAGGATAATCTTGGCTTCATTTGTTCATTGTTGATGTACTTATCACGTGTCTTAATGTATATCTGTTTACAGAACATCATACTACACATTACTCTTGTTTTTCGATCCATATTTGAAATGTATTACATAGATATCTCTTGTGAAAGTGTGTATACATTTTTGGCACCCTCGATATATTGAATATACCTTAATTTACCTCTTACGTGTTTTCTTAGGGAAAGACGAACGGTAAATAATATATTTATTATAAAAACGTTATGGATAAATACATAAAGAACAACAGGTGGGAAACTGTACACTTGTTGGCTTAGAGAATGTGTGCGATCGTATAGAGCTAAAGGATATACATTGAGTAAAGGAGCAAGTTATCATATTAAAGCCTTATACAAGAGAAATACTTTGTGTGTGGAAGCAGGGGAGGGAATGATAAAAAGAGAAAGAGATAAAAGTAAGTAAAGTAAAGTAAGTTATACCCTGTGTTATTTAATTTGTTCATTGATGATATTTTAACAAAGATAGGAAAGAGTAACAGTTGCCAATTATTAATATTGTTGTAAATCCTGGGTTGTTATTTGTAGATGGCTTAGCTGTAGGAACGATCTCAATAATTGGTTTAAAAATCCTTGCAGCAAATAGATAAATGTTGTAATGATTGGAACTTGAATGTAACAGAAGACTGAAATTGTAGTATTCAATAAAGGGGCAAAAAATGCGTAAATATGAGAAATGGAGGAAAGAAAATAAAGATTATAAGATAGTTAGGGTTTGTATTGATTTAGAAGTTAACAGTAGATGTGGGCGGTAAATGAGAGAAGCAGAAAAAATCGTTTTGGCTAAAGGAAAAGGAGCAATGGCAGCACTTATAGGTTGTAAATATAGAATTCTATATATAAATGCCATATGGCTAGAAAATGTATCTAATATGGTGGTTGAAACTAAAATGTTATATGGCATGAAATATGGGGACTGGATGGAATGGGAAACTGTGTATTTTGTACATAGGATGATTTGTAGGGAAATTTTAGACCTACTGAGTGGGAAAACAAAGGAATTTGCACAAATTGAAATGGGAAGAATTCCAAAGAAAGGCGTACGATTATGCAGAGTGTTCTTAAATATTGGTTTAGAATTCTACATTTAAATGAAAGAAACGTGTTAAAAATGCTTGAAATTTCAAGAAAGTAGCTCAAGGGTGAATGGGTGGGGTAATAAATAAGTTTTAGAATTATTTTGAAGAATAATGGATTGGGTAATATCTGGAGAAAGGGGAAAACAAATGTTTTTTTTAAAGGAGTAAGGAAAGGATATAAAGACATAGAAATACAAAAGCTGTTTGGTGAGATAGCTGGAAAAAATCCGTAGTATTTTATATATCGGTAAAATATAAATGAGAAAGATAAACATATATTGATAAATAAGTAAAAAACAAATAGTATCCCTTGGTAAGAGCAGGTGTGAGGAAATTAAAAGGAGTAAGGAAAGGTGCAAAGAGACGGGGATCTGGAGAAAAGAGTTTATAAATGAGAAATGGTTGAAATAATATAGAAAGATAAGCTTTAATGAGAATGTTTAGCAAAGATAGCAGGAATGTTGAAGAGCTGTGAGTAAAGTCAAAAATAAATGCAAACGACTACTAAGAAGGGAAATAAATGAAATATAACTTAAAGGGTAGTTAAATTGTTTGTTTAAATAAAAAGGGTATTGTGGGGCAGGACTGTGGCAGGTTAAGAACCTGGGTTACATAGTTAGTCATATTACTGTGGGTTGATTAATGTAAACAATTTAATACATAAATAAGTCTATGAGGGTACTATTGTTATTTGAAAAATATCTGTGGCTTGGAAATGGCCAGGAGTGAAATTAAATAATTGAGCTTGTGATGATGGAAATTGTTTGCTTTGAGTATATTAATTACGAAATAAAGGAAATGGTAGTGTGTAGAGATTGTACCTAGCTGATATAAAATAATGGCGTTTGTAAAACTATTGTTTTTTTTTTATTTTATTTTTTGGCGCCTTTGGTTGAGTCGGAGCCTGGTCACTGGATATTCCAGCAGTTATCTGCTGATGAACTGGGGGCTGATGCAATCAAACTGGAATGTAGTATTTTTAATTATTTAGTAATTAAGGTGGTAGTATATAATTGATAAAATTATTATTCAATTTTTGTAATTGTGACATGGACCGGATGGGGGTAGAGGTTTCCTTATATCTTCCATTTTTCTTACCATTTGAATCTTGAGTTGAAACAAATAACGCGGACAAATTAGGTTACATGCAGAGCACTTTCTTTGATAGGTGAAATTACATCATAACACATAAGAAGAAAAGTGCTGACATTGCTAATGTAATGTTGTTGAAAAGTCATTTATTCTTACGAAATTTAGTGTTACAACATCTCTGTGCATTACACTTCTCTGTTCCCCTTTTCTGTTTTTTACATGTTTACAAGGTGACATCAGCATTCATACATTTAGTGGAACATTCCGGATCTCTTTGGATACCTTTGGAGCATCCCATGGAGTCTGAATGTCTTCAGAAGTAATCCGAAGGTACTCTTTAAATTGTCGATGGGGATTGCCAACAGTGTAAGTGAATGTTTGCCTTGCTCTTACTTCTTTTGTGATTACATTCATGACGTCAAATTTCTGTTATTGTGTTCCGTCAGGCGCTTTAAGCGCATGAACACAACATATGCAAAGCTGCTGATCGTTCTTGTTGAAGAGATGTTGAGTAACAGGAGACTAAAACTGAAAGACATGGTGGAGAGTTTGAGCCTTTAAAACGTCTTGTCTTTAGCAGTTTGCATGAACATCTCCATATGAAAAAGATCAGTGTAAAACAAGTGCCATGACTTAAAATCTACATCCAATGTAAGGTTTTTCCACCATGTGTCAAAACAGAAAGAAAATTCCGAAATCAGTTGTGACCGTATGAAACTATGGTCTTCTTTGAAAAGGGGAGCCCGTGGAGTGACGTAAACCTGGCGATACATTCCCAAGGAAGGCCAGAGTTGACAAGTCCAAATTGTCATGGTCACCCACAGAGCGGATTCAGTTAGTTGACTTCAAAGAGGAAAACACCAGTGTCAACGTAGACTTTTACTGCTACCTTCTATGTTTACTGCAAGCAGCACCAGCAGAAAATATACGCTGTGTACTGAACTACGATGTTCGTCTTCTGCATGGCAATTGTGGATTCAGCGAATTGGTTCATTTTCATCCTCAGTACATTTTGTATGTTTCTCCTACCGTTTAAGTTCTTTTTGCTACTAGATTGTGCAGCTTTTCTGTAGTGCAGAGTGATTTTCCTCTAGATGAAAACTGTTAATAGTATGAAGTTTCGTTGGTACTGTTGCTCTATAAAATTTGCTCAACCTTGCAGTGGTAGTGTCATTAGAAGGTCGCGCGGTGTCTGACTGACGCCTCCCTTTCAGAGTTTTATGTTGATTGAAAGCTTAAAATTATTTTCCAGTCATATAAATTTTAATACATATTTTAAATGTATCTTAAGTACTATATTAAACACTGAGAAAATTAGAGATACGAGTAGTAATCATAATGGCTACGGCCAGGATACAATAATATAAAATTTAATCATATATTTTGGACAATAAGGCACTTGGGTCTTAAAAGAGCCCCTTACATTGGTGGGGGAAAAAAAAAAACAAGGAAATGTATGCTTCTCATACTAACCTTCGTCTTAAGACAAATGTTATACTTCTTGCTTCATTTCTTAAAGAAAATTGTGCATCTTACGGTCCGAAAATAAACTGTTCACTCAGAGCAAATCTGTTGAGCATGTTCTAGACAGCCGTAATGTCTGAACGAACGGCATGTGTATTTTGTAACGCCTTTTTCTCTTGGTACTTGGATTAGCTTCTGCTGTCATGTCTGGTTAATAGGTGTATAAACCGTTTGACGGTAGGGAAGAGCACCGAAAATAATCGTCAAGTTTATGAGCCAAGTCTTTTAGAAAGCGACTGCTCAGTGACTGACAGTTGTGTTGTTGGTCTAGTAAATTATTTATGAATTTATACCAGCTACATTTAGCATGCTGTAGAAAACAAAGATATGCGATGTGTTTGTTTTCCTGTATACGTTACATGTAGTACACAATTGGTCCAGGGTGTCGTCTCCTAATTTTATTGCATTATAGAAGGTTATTATTTCTACTTTATTTTTGTCTCCAGTGTCAGGGTCAAGTAATACGTCATGATGCACTGTTGAGAGAGTCAATATTACCATATTCTTTAAGACGTAATTGAAACCAAAGTGAGTTTTCCTGAAACTCGCACAAGGAAGAACCGACATCTCGTAGTTTAGTTCTAAGAAATTCAGGCCGAACTTGTGCTTTATTTTTTCGCAGGCTTTAACTAAAGTAATTTTTCCTTCATATGAATAGTTGCCAGCTCCAAAATGGTGAACCAGTTGTCTACAGTGATATTCCTTTCTGTGCCTGAAATAGCTGAAGTTTAGGCGTTGCAGTAAATCATTAGCTTTGTTGCTTATTTCATAATGTTACTGTGGTTGTTTCCCTGCATAAAATCCGTGCTGGCTGTATAGTACATTCTAACGCCTACCAAACATAAAATTTTATTCTTATTGTTGGGAATGTACAGTCTAAAGTGGCAGTTGTCACGAAACTTTCCAGTTCCTCGTCCAGTGCACAATACTCTTCAACACAGTAAGAATTCTGGCAAGATTGTCGCCCCATTTCCTGGTCTCCTGTGTGTTAACTGTCAAATGTTAGCCAATAAAGAGGAAATCTGAAACTCCTCTCAGGTATTTGGACAATGCAGAATCTATATTTGTCTTATCAGCAGCCCACACATTCTTGCATTTCTAGCAGTATGCAAGTAGGATATTTTAAAAAGGGATTTTATTTCAACAATATCTGTAGGTCGAGCATCCCTCTCTCGACTAATTTGCTTTGGCCTCAGTTTTTTTTTTTTATCTCAGGCGCCGTTTAACTTGTGTAACAATAACGTAGCTTAACAACACTTGAATGAAAACTGGCGATATGTCGTTTTAACATGTTTCTTACGATTGAATAGCTGAAAGCCAAATGACAGGTCAGTGCAATGGGCTTGCACATTTTCTTGCAATAATGAGAAAAACTAATGTGGCGTCTCACAGGGCTAATTCATGTGCTGGTCCTGTAGCAATTTAGCTACAATATATTCTAATACTGGCTAATTCACATTAACTCGGACACCAAGGAACCTTATAAATTAATATTGCCTTTAACAAAAATTAATTATAAAGAAGGTTAGGAATTATGATTATGTGAGCAATCTTTTCTTTCTTATTTAGATTCCTTATTTTAATGCGATATATTTATCGTATTATACATTTGTGAAAATAATTTCGAAGAACATATACCCGAAAAGACTAATGCTGGACTGATAGCACAATTCTGTAATTTTATGAGCCATGTTAAAATGCAATTTCAATAGGGTCATAAATAAACTTATTCATACTTGACTAATTACCCTGTGGAAATATGATCGCTGTCTCTATTTGACAAAACTATGTCTCATTTATTTTGATGTTGACAGATCTGCTATAAGAATAATTTCTTAAAATTATATTTGGAACACGCGGGTCTTAGAAGTTGGGTCCACATGTAGTCGTGCGTGGCCCAGTGAGAAGTTATTAGTGCTACTTTGACTTGAAAGTGCTGGGTATGATAAGTTGATAACTCTTTTGGCGTGCAAGTCACAGAATATTCCGCTCAAAAGTATCAATAAATACATTAGCAACCTCATATACGTGCCTCCATTAGTCCTGCAGACATCTAGATTCCACTCATTACACTCTGGGCAAACAGATGTCCTCACATTAAATTTTAGGTACGCACACGTCCTTCATAGTATTGTTGTATAAACTTGGAGAGTTTCTGTAATTTGCAAAGCATAACGTATCTTTATCCGTTTTTTAACTATGAACATTTATTTCTTGATACCTCATAGTGGAATATCCTATACATAATAACTCTACTTCTAGGTATAACATTTTTTTCCTCTGTTCGTTTATCTTAGAGCACAAATATGAAAATTATATATATTTATCGTAATAATTTGCAATTTTCCCATGCTTTAATTTTCCATTGTGTTTGGGAATAGTCGCTAAAATATGCATAAATGGAAAGCATATACTTTAAAATAAGCTATTGTTCAGATTGCTCTTTTAAGGGATTCGAGAAGTCTATAAGAAGAAAAGTTTAATAAAATATGGCAACATTGGCGATTTTTGTAAATAAATACTATTGCACTTAAGGATACTATATTTCAAATATTTCTCTTATGTCGTAGTAGAATAAAATATGCTTAAGTAGAGTATAAGAAATGCTTAAAATTGCGTCATTTGTTCTAATTTTCCGACCGATTTATCATGAAATCACCCATAGGTGCTGCATTAAATAAGCAACATATCCTTGAGTTCTGACCCTTTCTAACCAAATGCCTTTGGAAAAATGCTGTTAAATTTCATTATTTCCTAAACAGCTAGTAAATTCCGTACCATCGAAAGACGACCATGCAGGCGAAAGCACGGCTCAATTTTCTTTGTAGTATTCAATATTTTATTAAGAGGAACCCCCCAAATAGATTAAGCAACTTTGATTGCTTAGAACTAAGAATCTTGATTTCACCGCTGAATGTTGAAATCTCATAAATGGAAGTGAAGCAGCTTGAAAGACATAATTGCAGTATGGGAGGTAAAATAGTGGTTTCACCAGCAGAAGGTGCTATACATATGCTTAGTATGACTCTCCCAGCTCGAGTATCAGTACATTGTTGCGCCGGCTGTAAGAACTCTTTAAATTGATCTCTAATGGGAATTTTGTCAAAGCTACGAAGAGCTATAGAGCGCCGGGAACATGGTATCTATTTTGAAGTATCCAGAAAGTTGCGTTACGTAAAGTGTAAACTTGCAGTACTGCGTTTCACTTCATTGGGAAAGTAAAACTGTAATACTTACAACACTTAATACTTGTTGTAAGTCTTAAGATGCGCCGTTACTTTAAGCTTTCGGGGTATCTTCAAACAAAAAAACCTTCTGAAAAGGAGAAAAGCTGTCACGCTGTAGGCAATAACTGCCCCCGAACTGCTGGCTTTCTTCCTAAAAACTGCAATAAAACATCTGCTGTTCAATCGATCTGTTACGGACAAGCACACATACATTTTGGCGTCCTCTAAAAACAGCAGTCTTCTGCATTGCGAACTCAACTTGAGCCGGCGCTAAGAGCTTTAGCTCTTTAGCCAGTGGGATTTAATATCTTCACAAACTATATGAGCAGCAATAGGATTTTTGGTTTATTGTTACAAGAAAATCCTGTTATTCATTTTGTACTTCACTCAAAATTTGTGTGTTGTTTTTCCTGCAACTGTTTTGTTTATTTATTTACTTGCTTATTGGCCATTGGGACCTTCTCTACCACTCTGCCAAGCGAAAATGTTACTAGAAATATAGAGTAAAGTGTACATAGTTTTATAAAATACAGAAAAAACATATTAAATACATGTACTGCATGCAGATGTTACATATTTTTGATAAAAATAGAAAGTTAATAAAAGTAGTGTTAGAATTCCATTTGCTCTTCAATAATTTTTCTCCAGTACTCCTTGGAGGAAGCAGGATGAGAAGAAGAAGCAGAAGAAGAAGAAGAAGAAGCGAGGGACTAACTGTTGTGATTCCTAGAGACGAGATGAAAATTTAATCTACGTTTAAATTACTTTGTTGTCCGACAATCTCTGACTTCAGGAGGAAGGGAGTTGCAGATTCTGGGAACTAACACGCTGAATTATGTTGGGTAGAAATATGTTCGGTGACGAGGGAATTTTTTTGTTAATCTTTTAACATATTTGCAGCTGTGAACTTTTACTTTTTTTAATAGATGCAACACACTAAAGGCTACTCTGTATTGGTAGTTGATTGTTTTTATTAAGGAGTCGGAACTCTTCTCTGAGGGACAAGGCATCTGGACGCAGTTTGTCTTGCTACACATTACTGCACAGATCTTAGCGACATAAAACGTTACTAACTAGGAAATTCAAGCGTACATATTTTGGTTTGCACAAACTACACATAGAGTGTTTTTTTAATTGCTTTATTTACGGATGCTCTTTAACAGCTCAGGTCATCAGCGTCCCAGTTAATTCAGGGCGTGAAACGGCCTACAAATTTTGCTCAGAGGCCTCTTCTTTCAGGCTTGAGGTTCTTTATCTTACCGTAAGTCTACGACACGGGACCCACGACTTTACTTCCGTTCCGAAGGAAGCCATACTTAGGATTTTTACGCCCGGAAAAACCCATCGGTCCTGGCCGGGTTTGAACCCGCGATGTTGGGTTTAGGAGGCAATTATGGTTACCACTACACCAGTAGGACCCACAAATTAGAGTGTACAGACAATAGTCATCCACTGTTTTATTTCCACGTATAACTTTTTCCATGGTTGTCGGTAGCTTAATTGTATACTTAGCTAAATGGTGCCTTGACACTTGCTAGGATATTGTAGAATATTTCACGTTTCTTGGTCTCATCCGCGCGGCTACTCTTGTCATTGTTTGGATGTCGTGTTAGTGTAAGATATTGCTGTAAATTTATTGATGTAAGTGTAGTTTGTGGCTATTTCTTTGGTGCTATGTTTCAAGCATATAATGACCCAAATCAATGCTGCAGTGGCCAAAAGAAATAGAAGAGGAGGAAAACAAGGGGAGATAGAGTACTCGATAAGACGATGCTCCTGAACCTATCGGAGAGTAAATTAAAACCAAGAACAGCTGTACGCACACTAGCCCATAATCTCACGCTCGTTGAAATGGTGCAATTGAGGCTGAATCATCACTCAAATATCTCAATTTACTGACTATATTGTGAAAATCATTATTATTGTACTTAAATTAGCATACATGTTTTTGTATCGATTATAATATTTAAAATTCATAATTTCAGCGCTATAATAATTCTTAAATGTGAGCTATGCACATGCTTATTTTTGTTCATCATACAAATGGTTATATTCACTTTCTTAGGCAGCTTACATATATCATATTCTCATTGAAAGATGTTACATTATTTGCTCTCATTCTTTCACTTGAAAGGAAAGCTGATTTATTTCCTTTTGTAATGCATATTTTGATGTAAAAAATGATTTGGACTACATTGATTTATACAATTTGCTATAATTTAATGCTGTAAATATATTCTATTGTGTGATCGTAAGTAGTCACAGTCTAGGTATTATTGTAACTTAATGTTACATACATGTGCTCTCATATTACATGTAAAAATGTAATGTTTTCTGCTATTAATTTAATGTAAGTTATCTCAGAAATTGACATTGCTGTACATAGTTTATTGTTGGCTTAAATGTCCAGTACATATAGTTAAAAATGCTTGAATAAAGTTAGGTTGCCTTGCATTACTTATTGTCAGCCACGCGAGCACTCGTATTACAATAATTAGTGCGACCACTGCAAGCTAAACCCAAAAACTGATTCCCCCACCCCCCTAGTCTGTACCACTGAAGGCAGTTTTCCTTGCAAATAGTTTACGGCTGGATGTGCAGTATAAGTATTTAATTGCATTTTATTCATAATAGTGTATAGTATTTGGATTTCAAGGTTTTTGACAGAAATCCATGGTTATGTGTATGAATTAAGATTCTTTGTCATTCAGCTTTCCCGGGGTTCACTGTCGGTTGATACAAATTAGACTGAAGTACTAATACGATTGCTATAGGGAGGTTAGAAGCTGTAAAAACTGTACTTGATTGTTTTTCGTCAAGAGACAGGGCTACAAAGGGCATTTTTAGACAGCATAACTAAAAGTAATTCTTTCAACACAACGCTTTCAAACTAAAAGCTGCATTTTGAAACACCCAGTGTTATAAAAGTTGAACAACACTTCAGTCTTATCAACTTTGGTTGGTTATTAATATTTTTAAGTGGATAAAACTTGCATACATATTTTATAATGTATTACACATTTTTAAACTTTTTAGATTCCACACAGCGGTTTCGAAATCAGGTCTTAGTGCATTTAGTGATATTATATAATGACTATTAAACTTATTATTAATATTTGTTTGCACGAGTAACCATGTTAGCAACTCTGGAATTCTGTAAGGCTGGAAGAAAAAAAAAACAGTTAATCGCATCATTGCACCTGCTCAAGTGCATACTGTAGTTTCTTACAGCACGAGAAAATTACATTTTTAAACAGCGATTTAGTTGAATACATAGGGTGGATAAAATTAATCCGACAGACTGAGAGAGCTTAAATGGGCACAAAAATATTTATTTATATATTTGTAATGTTTTCCTATGAGACTTTTTCAAACCGTTAGTGGCGTATGCGTTCTTCAAATGTAATGACTGCTCAAAGCTCACGTGTTTTACGTCTTGATGCAGCGTAGTAAGTGAAATGAGGTAATGAACGTAGTTGAAAACAATTAACATCTTTCGGGCTGTTTTGCCGTAGTCCATAGTTTAAAGCTTGCACCAACTACTGCGGTTGACATCATCAGTGGAAAGCTATGGTAGCATATTAAACCATGAACCTGGGCAAAACAGCCCGGAAGATTTTAACCGTTTTAATTATAACTCCGAGAAAGTGAATTGGCAGAGAGAGGTGGTCCTATATTATGGCTCTCTCGGTCTCATGTTTTTTTTTTGTTTTTTTTTTTTTAATAAGGATCTGTTGCAGAAGTAGGGAGCATGAAACAATCCTGCCATCTTTGACCGGTTTATACAACGGTGTAACCTTTGTGGAGCGGTCAACGGAGGCAATTTTATTTTATTTTTTTTGTTTTGTTTTGTTTTTTGTTAAATAAATTAATTGTGCATGTTTTAAAAGTGTGTTAAGGCAAATGCTTTGCGTTACTTAAAACTTGGTGTCCTCGAAAAGCAAAGCCTAGTAGGAAACATGGTATTACAGAAAACATGTTTCTTTTCGTGCTGTGTGCAAGATTTCAAAGTTTGTTTATTTTTTTTTTTTTTTCCATTTTGTATTAAGGAATAAAAAAATCAAACATTTTCGCTGTAATTTTACCCCGCCTTAAAAGTCGCTAATTACTACCGCTGCGGTACGGATAACATTATTCAGAGATTTGCGTATCCTTTCTTTACGCAAACTGTTTCTTTCAAGCAGGGAACGCTTCAAAATTACTAGAAAAATATTGATTTCGCTATTACTAATTTAAAAGATTATTTTTGAAATGCACATTTAGTGTCGAAAGTAGTTATTAAAATGGTAGCATATTTATTTTCTGAATTCCAATAGATAAAAAAACAATATAGACATAGGTATTAATTTTCAGGGATAGCAGAGAAAGAAATTAGCAAGTTTCTGAATAGCTGTTAACAAGAAAATAGCTCAGTAAAACGTTAGATGTTTTAAATGCTCATAACACTGAAGAGCTTATGGTAAAAAGTCATTGTATTATTCCACCGTTGAAAGATAATTTAGCAAACAGACGAAGAATAAGCGATTGGTGAATAAAAGGAAAGAAGCTACTTTTGAGCTCTTTTCGTGAAATTATTTAGTAGATATCAAACAATGCATACTCGTTAACAGAATATAATAGGGAAAATAACTTGCTATGAATGTCTCGTTGTAACCAATGAGTTTATAAGGATGATAGCTGAAAAAAATTGTATTGCACAGATTAACACGCCACATTTCATGACGTTTATCGTTGTAGACGAGAGTAAATATTTGTTCAGGCAACCTTCTCCAGGTTATTACAATTCATGTATGTGTCAAGCCAGATAAAAACATAGGGAAAGCCTTCAGCACTTTGCAAGCAAGACTTATATCAAATTGATCGGGCCAGTAAGGAAAATTAATATTACTCATTTGGGTATAAAACTCAAACTAAAGAATATAATGTTCAGTAAGAAAAATTGCTATCAGTGATTATGCATTGCTGTAGCAGCAACCAACACCTCTTCGCTGCAAGAGGAGGTGCTGGTAGTGTGTCGACGATAAGCAGGTGCACAGATGCCTTTACCTGCAACCGACCGCCAAGCACAGGCTACGTTCTGTACGAAGAACAGTTCAACGCCAAGAAGTACATTTTTCACAAAATTATTAAGCATGAAGGATGGAAGTAACAATGGAAACAAGATGATAGAATTTTGGTGTTTGCAAGCAATAAAGAAAGTGAAGCAATGACAACAGTAAAATGTTTCTGAAGAAACCTTCAACAGTTGCAGATATACAACATTCATGTCAATTTGAGCAGATTGTTGGGAGGGGGGAAAAAGTGAAATTCCTGTCCTGCTTCCAAACAAGAAGCTAGAAACGCGCATGCGGTTGTTCACATTAATAAAAAAATTAAGTGTGTGAGTGTAATTCAGATTACATATTGACTTTGAAACGCCAGTTATCCATGCTTTAAAATAACTATTTCCTGGAAAAATTAGCGACCCCCCCCCCAATACCCCTCTTTCTTTTCCTGCGCGGCAGTGTCCCGAACTCTTATCTAAAGGGGGTCTGACCAAGAAGCATTTTGCTGTGAAAAATACTTTACCAGCATGTTGCTGAGCAGATTCTGTGATAATTCGCTCTAAGTGGACTGTTGTGTATGTTGTTTACCTGAATTGGAACGTTTCCCATTCGGTAGGGTTCGAATCAACGCCCATGTTCTCTTCACCATAGAATTTTGGAAGCAACATAAGGAACCTTAATGGGGCATCCGTTTGGAAACACTTCTGCAATTAACAACATTGTCGATAAGCTTTTTGCTGCTTACAGGCTGTTGTGCAGTTCTTAAACTCTTATTCTGCGGTTTGCCCAAAAAAGTTCATCTTATTTTCATAGTTTAGTATTGATTTCATGCATATCCTGTAACGGCAGTGGTGATGTGGCAGGGAGAAACTGATATTTTGAGCCTACTTTCTTGGAAGTATGATTCTAGGTTTATATAGCCTTGCTATACATACGTGTGAACATATAAAGCAAAGTCTGTGTTTTGGCAAGTTTACAGTAAACAGGGTGCTTACGAGGTGCTCAGCGCATATCTTTATAAAATTATGTGGGCGGTTCCATGAATGTTAAATATGCATTGAAATACTACCTCTCTTCCAAAATAATACCAGTAGTTCGCATTTCTTTAGAAAGCTATTTATTCACAATTAATGAATAGGACACTTATTTACAGAGTGTATTGATAGAAAATATTCAACATAGGGTACAGCAGCACGGGCGGAGATAATGTGCAGATTGCAATGAAGGAATAAAGGCAAACACACTTGCTGCATCCTCATGTGAGGTAGTTTGTAGCATTTTTCCCCATTAACCTTCATACATTCAAACATGACGCGTTGCAAGGTCAGAAAGACACAATTCAATGTAGCAACAGGAAGATCTTTGAAGGTTTTCGCAACGATGGAACAAGTTCGTTTACTGTGGCTGTTGGAGAGACTGTATGACAAAGTTGTCAGCAATTTTCTTTATTAAACCCCTCTTTGCAAAGACACCATTTTTGCTGGCACGAAGCAGGTGATCATGTGCCACATTTCTAATAACATATTGTGATATATGTCAACAAAACATGATATTCATGACTTGCATTGCCTAATGATGCTGAAAACCCAAATAGATGAGAACTCGTAACACATAACCTTGCAAGCACGTTTCATATACTCGGTGACCATCTCTAGTTCAGTGTATGTGCACACTTGCTTCTAGAGGGAACAAGACCATTGAGGAAATGTTTTGGGACAATGGTAGTATATAAAGTATGGAGGTACATATTTAGAAATTATTGATATAAGTCTATACAATGAATATGAATGAATGAATATGAATATGAACATACATGAATTCTATGTTGAGAAATAGATTATTCACCCTATTCATAGAGAATGAAATCTGAAGACTTTTGACTGAAGGTAAAGATAGCTCAAGAGTTTTTAAATACAAGAATTGGCGAAAATGGAAATGTTTTGGAAGGGAAAAAACTGATAGTTGACATTTACAATTGCGCGAAATAAAGATCAAAATGGTTTTTAAACTACAATTTTACCATTTTCTTCATTTTATGGATATTATTTATGTAAAATTAGTACCACTGCTAAGCATATGACCTAGTTCTGTATTAGGTGCTCTGGAAATAGTGACTTCAGCACTTTTCGATAAGAAATGCTTGTATTACGGCTGCATACAGCACAAACATTTGTAGAACTTTTGAATATCACCATTCGACTCAGGGCGAGTTGTAATCTGATCCTTTTGAGAAGTGGATAGTGTGATCGGTGTTCCAAAATCCTTTAATACATATGCCAAACCAAGTCAGAAAATAAAACATTGATTGCGTTACTAAAATAAAATAAAAAGAGAACCCCAGATAATGCTGGAACGCGATTTTAAGCACAAAATGGGATAACGTCATTGCCGTAGTAATACTACAGGACTCCCTCTGGCTAGGAAGATTGGGCTAACAATGATATTTATTACAAACACCAGCGTTTCAACAATCTAAATCTAGTTCCTAATGATTTTAGAAGAGATGAGTATTTTGAGATGAACTTCAGAGAAGTAGGCATATTAGTTCTTTTAACAGCTTTTTTCTCTCCCTTGTAGCGAAAGATAATCGCGGCCAGTCTGTCCTTGGTCAAGTTCGTGGCTTCGTGGGAGCGATCGGGTTTGATTCTCACTTGTAGGATTCCGCAGACATGCGATTATTTTTTCTCCTTTACATTTGAGCTTTCCAGAGTTTTTTTTTTCCTTCAGTTTTTGAGCTGCGTAGCGGTCGTATTTTTAATATAAAAGGTGTTCTCACACCGTTTCTCTAGAAAAGTTGCATTTCTGTTCTTACGTGTTCATTAAAACGATTCTAAAAGAAATAGGAATGGGAAGGGGAAATGGTGATGGTGGTGGTCTTGATGAAAATAATACTAATAATAATGAAAACTTCGTTTTTCTTTTTACTGTTCTTTAATTAATCAAAAATGAAAAGAAACAAAAAAAAAATGCCGGGTTAAGTATGAGGTGTAGTTATAAGTTTTCGTGAACAGTGAGATATAATTTGAAAACAACAATAGTTCGGTCATTCACACAATGAAACTTTCGAGGAAATAGCTACTTCGCATGGAAATCAACACACTCTGCCACTTCAGCCACAGCAGTGACGTTCATTTTGACTATTAAAGAGAAGGTTATTATTATTATTATTATTAAGATTCCATGTGTATAATAATGAAGAATCGGTGAACATAATGTAATTTGAGCGTGATAGCTCCATGTTCTTGAGTATTGAAAACTTACCACATATTAGCTTGAAAGCCTGGGGGTAACCGGTTTTAAATGGGAATCACTTAGCAAAATTTAGCAATACTAGGTTGTGTGGGTGGCTTGAAATTGTACTTCTGGTACACCATTGAGGAAATGAAGCGTTTGGGAATGTGCCATGATCATCTCACGTGGGTGAAAGTGGACAGACACAAAGATGACTGTTGCGAAGGTCGCAGCTGAAGCATGGGCTGTTTTACCCAAGTATTAACGCTTTTAGCTGACTGAATATCAGGAATTCCACAAGAAAAACTCCCACTTACCCGATTAGTTTGCATTTCAAGAGAATGTCGGTTGATAATACAGCAAACCATGCTGCATAGATTCCTGTATATTGTTTCATTTGCAAAGAAAAGTAATTAGTTAAGGGTGTATTAACCTTGACCATCTGCAAGTTAAAAATTCATTATTTTAATGTATCTCATTTCAGCAACTTCATGGAGGCAAGCATAATTAAATGAGTTTTCAGACTTGAGTATATTTATCTTATTCTAAAGAATAAAGCAGTAAATAAGGGATTTTCCAAAATTATTATGGGGGTTTTGTGAATTTCTTATGAGGAATGAATTGAGCCCGCGATTATTATCTTTGCACAGATGGATAGAGAAACACTCAAATTTGTGTGTGTGTGTCTCTCTCTCTCTCTCTGTTTTTTTTTTTTTTTTTTTTTTTTTTTTTTTTTTTTTTTTTTGCTATGCGCCATTCAGGGATTGTTGCTGCCAGGTGTCAGCGTTCGCAGCATGACGGCGAAGAACATTGAGAAGGAGTTTAGTACTCTCGAAATCATCAGATCATCACCAAACATTGAGAGGAATAAAAACTATTGGAGATAATCAGCGGCGTAGCCTTTACCTTTTGGGCTATAACTGAGAAACATGGCTTTAATGCCAACAGAATGATGCTTGAGATCATGAAATAGGTTGGAGGAAAAGGAATGAGATATGTTTTATGTGAAAATTATGTATTATCTAAATTATATTTGACGTAAACAGAATAGTACTATTCCGGTATAAATGTAATTTTCACAAAAATCATTTCTCAAAAGATAGTAATGTGTGCAATAAAGATCGGTAAGTATTCTATTTTTACGAGAAAAATGTTCGTAAGCCAAAAAGTTCCAGTGAAGAATTAATTAAAATTTGATGAACACTGTACCACTTTACTGTATATTTCTCTTCACTGAAAGCTTCAGTTTTCAATGTCCAGCTTAATTAACATACTACAAATGAAGCAGCAGAGGCATCGAGGTGTATGAACTATCAACAAAGGCTGGTAAAACTTTCATAAGGTTCAGTCGTAGCTATTTGACTTGACTGCGTAAATTTGACTTATTTTGCAATTAGTTAACCTTCTATGCCATTTGCTAATGTCGTCGACTGTAGAATTAATTGATGATAACGCAAATGAGATCAAGTCCTCCGGCGCCTAAGTTGGTGTCATTCCACTTTGCGGAGGGCAAATTCTGGAAACACTCAATCCCCCCCCCCCCCAGTGCTCACCGATACTTAAAAGCAATACACTGGGATTTCGACGCTCAAAAGTGAAATGCAAAGGAGGTAAAACAAGAGCACACATGTGGAATTCTGTCATGAAGCCAAGACTTTTCAACACACAGAGGAAATGCATGCAATAACTGACTGCATTTTAGAACGTGGTCTAGACAACTGAAAATATTTTGGCAAGAGGAACGCAAAACATGTCTTTGGAATAAAAGCAAAATCGCCGCCGGTACTAACAACCCAAAATTAGCTTGAGTGGTAACAGATGTCCAAAGTGTCTTCAATACGCTCATCTACATTTGCATTCTGCTTATCATAGAACTCAAATTATCGAATAGAGAGAATGGCATTACTCGGTTCCTTGGGGTCTTTATACTTGATGGCAACTGTATCAACTGGCATGCCATAAGACTCCGTATAATAATATATAAGAAGTTCTAAATAAAGAGTGGCCATGTTTTTGGTTATAAATTCATCTAGGCTTTCTCTTCAAGTAAAAGAATGAATGAGGAAAGAAACGGCTACGCTATTCTCAAAAAAGTGTTTTGAAATAAAAATGCTATGCTTAATTTCTCAAAGGTAATCGTGCATCTATCTTTAGTAGCTTCATTTCTCGGTTGCTGGCGAAATTGCACATCGGAACGGTACCCATATCTTTTTGCATAATTATTATGAAATATTCACTAATACTTTCGCTGCTTAATCATTATATTCAGCGATTGAGATGTGGAAGGAAATTTTTATGCTAAAACTTTGTAAGTCTTTTGCGTAGTTTTAAAATATATGAGTTTATCATATCTTAAAAGTACTTTTTCACACTACGTCTACTCTATAAATAATCATTTAGTAGTTCTTTTATTACCTCAATGTGTATTTGGTATTTGAATGCGCCTAAATGTATAGACTGTAAATGACAGCAAAACAAAATAATGCATTCCGCGCTCCGTTGTACAGATCACATGGTTTGAGTGCCTGGAAAGGAAGTAATGTTCTGCAAACACAGTCAGGTTATAGCTACAAATTGGAAGAAATCAGTTGTTAAGTCATATGGTTCGTGTGCCGGTAGCAGCTTGTAGTTTGAGGGAGGTTTGTCAGTGAGTAGTGTATGTTCTTCGTTATTTCGTTAGGCTACTACATAAATGTCCTAAAGAACGCGATTTTTATGTACAACACATATTTGACAACGAATTCTTGCAGAGACGTATTAGGCGATTCGCAAGAAAACATTTTAGTAGATTAACTGTTCACCATGTAGTTAAAAAGCTGCGAGAGACGAGATCACTCAATGAGTAGAAACCTGTTCCGAACAGCAAGAAAAGTTAAATGAAACAGGTGTTTTTTTCTCGCAGATGCCAATAATGCAAAGACGCTGAAGGGCATTTTAGAACACCGTTTTAAATACAGTTTCGTTTTATGCTTTCAATAAAAGTATAAATGCTAAAATTAAAAGTCTAACTTAACACCCGGCAAATTTGACCTCCTTTTCTCCGGTTGCGGCATTTGCGTTTCCCAAGTAAGCAGCCTGAACTCAAATAACTTTACTGCATTTTGAAAAGCTGCAGCCTTAGTCTCAAATATGCAGTCCGTGCAAGTAGGAAACTAAAAATTATACTCGGGTATGATGTTAAGGGATTGTTAGTGGTATATGCTCAAATGCCAATTTTAAAACTATATTTGCAAAGTATTCGTGTTCTGCATGTATGAAATTGGAATAAAATATGTAATGCCTGCTCTAGATAATGCGCTAGAATTATTAAATGAATATTATAACAATGTTTTCATTCTTAGGCGTCACTTTTAATCATTTTAACTGGCATAGCAGAGCGTTATTATACTCTGTTATATGCGGTACGTCTTTCAAACAATCTGTTACAACACTTAACATACATTTCAGCTCTTAAGTCTAAAGCATTTACAATAATGGATATTACATGCTAATATCAGAGTTCTTCCTAAATAACTAATGAATGATAATCGTGTAGGCCAGAACAATTATCACAATAGAATTTTACTTTGCCGATATATTAACGAATGCAGTGAGTCTCAGACTCTCGAGTGATATTTATTAGGAATATTTCTGGAATAAAATAAGGATTTAAATATCATTCTCCTAAACTTGGCTTACAAAATTGCAATACTTTTATGTTTGTATTATGAATAGTTAATCTTTTCAAGCCGTATTGCAACAGGCTAATATCGATTGTCAGTAATGGCAACAGAGAATAGCCAAATACGGGTTTAGAACTTATGTCGGGAAGAAAATTAAAATTAAAATAAAATATTTTTGAATTCGCGCACAGAATATAAACAATTGTATAAAATGTTATACTTAAGGATACCTACCTATTTAGAAGCCGTGAGACGGAAACAGACGAAAGTCGAATATTACAACGCTACCTTTCGTTTTACTAATACCAACTGAGGAAAAGAAAACAGAGATAGCATTTTACATTCTGAGCAACATTTACTGTTATTTGCGCAGATAGTGTTACACAATTTAAAAAATTATTTCAGAATGTTTGGCTGAATACCCAAAAAGAATCGTTTGAGCGAATATACACATTAAGTTAGTTAAACGTTCAATTTGCATGCTCAGGAATTATATTGATGGGGGTGGTAGAGTTTACTACACTGTCCTGAAGACAAATGCTCTTCGCGCGGTAAAGAGATTTGGTGAAACTTTTCGATAATTTTGATATTGGTATGTGATTGGTCAAAATTCAAACTGTGTTTCATTTCATTGGCGATTTCATAATGACGTCACATAATAGTCATTCAATTACTTGTATTTCTCATTATTCACAGAACTACATTAATGCTTTTAAAACTCCGTCGATCATACTAACTCCCTTCAAGACATTTCTTTCCATGACTGGCTTCAGAAACCGGTACTGAAAAGATGCAGTTATTTAATCCCTGAGGTATGCGCACATTCTGCTTTCCTGTTACTAGTTCCACATTTTTAAATGCATTAAACGTTACTGAGGCAACTTAGGGATATTTTGACACACTGTAAAGAAAGGTGATACTTTTAAAGCCGTAAGAAGGAATCATATTCTTGGTACGTAAACAAGTCTGGGCTACTCATAGATCATGCCGTCAGACGCTCTCCTGTGATGCACAAGCTGGAAGGCACGTGCTGTGCACATTATTGCCATGTCACTTCACATCACACTGCAGTATTTCAAGTTCTAGTATACTTCAAGGAATATTTTGTTTCCCTGACAGGTTCAGTGCCTTGGTAACGAAATGTTGTTTCGTCGAGGAGGGTTTAAAAATGTAAGATTAGTTGAGTACTTTTTTTGTATTTACTCATACTTTCCTCATAATGAAGGTACATTATATGCAGGATGATTCAAAAGTTCGCTGCCATAGTGTATAGGGTTGACATTTATAATGTACGGCTGTTATTAGTAAAGACAGTGAAATCTGAAAGAAGAGAACGTATATTTTTAATATAATGTACTTGAAAACACTAACGAAGGACGCTTGACAAGTTCTAACAATAGCGAATTGAAACATTTGCCGTTACAATTGTCATACCCCTTCATATGGTAGAAAGTAATTCCGAATCCCAAATGTAGCTTACGTTTTATTTGTGAGAGTTTTGAATCGAACTTTTATTGCTTTATGTACTAATAAAGAAGTTGTCCTATGGCGTTGAACTTTAGAATCATCTGTACGTCTCGGTAAAAGCAAATGGACGTTAAAACCACTAGCGTGAATATTTATTTTGGTTAGATCAGCAAAAATAAAATGCAACAATGCCATTTTGGTGTAAACTATTTCTTAAAATTGAGTCAAATTGTTCAGGGCTAATAAAACTATAGCAGTAATGGTTTGGACATCGAATAGAAATATTTTCAAATGTAATAGGTAACTCGGGGATTTGCTTTCGCCTATGCAATAAGCCTTATTACTTTAATTTATTTAATACATTAAATTAACATCGTCAATGTTCATATCTATGACTATATCCTCCCAGATTTCTTTTTTCATATATAAGTCTCTGTAATTAGAACATTTAAAGTATACTAAAATTCCCTTTGCCTCACATTTTCAGTATCGTTAGGCACATGCTTAAATCAAGTGTCAGAATGCATACCACACATTGACTCCGCTACGTGACAGCACACGAGCTCATTGTCTGCTTTTTCTTGTGTTTAATTGTGTCGGGTGCGCGCGCATCCTTTTGAGGTGTAAATGGTGCAATAGCTGCCAACTACGAAAGAAAAGTTCAGTCGTTTCCAG
Source organism: Metallyticus violacea (assembly GCA_030762175.1). NCBI lineage: Eukaryota > Metazoa > Arthropoda > Insecta > Mantodea > Metallyticidae > Metallyticus > Metallyticus violacea. The sequence goes on along the minus strand of CM060846.1, from coordinate 305,539,355 downwards.
CATTTATTTGCACTTTTCGTTCTAGCTAGCAGGCAATGTCCACCCTGATACTAAATATTTGCCGATTTGTTTGTAATTTAGGAGAAATTGAAGTAGGTCACAGCCTCAATTCTGATAATGAAGAAGATAGTATCTCATTTTAAAAATGCTAGCTAATGAAAAGAGTAGTGCTAATGCCATTAAAACTTCGTCATCATGCAATATAATTGCGATATGCTACCGAAAGAGAAATTGTGTAAAAGATTTTAATGAATTTAAAGGAAATACGGCATATTTCATTTGTTATGTTACATTAATTTAAGAAGAGGAGTAAAGGCTTCGCAACTTTGTAGTAAAGTTTCACTTGGTTAAATCGCTTGCGGACGGAATCTACTGCTTGCTACAAATTTGCAGGTCTAAAATCAACACAAAAAGTTGTGATTTTATTTGCATGTTTGTTTCTTAATCAGAAAAGATTACTTGGTTTAAGAACAATGTTTTAGCTTCATTGTTTATTATTTTTAACGCAAATACGCTGTGACCCAGAATCGTCGGGCATTTCTTCAAGCTATACGTACGTGTAGAATGCAAGTCATATTGATTGCATCTTCCAGGGGTCCTAGGAATAGATAAATTTAGACATTGTGAAACTGCGTTTCTTTCCTTTAATTGTTTCTGTAACAGTTTCTTTGCCGAATAAACTGCATAATTAATATTTAACCATTGTTTTATATGTTAATTTTCTCCTTTAAGTGTATCTACTAAAATATAAGTTCTTTTAGCTGGTAGGATTCTGACCTGCTGAAATTACTGTCAGTTCACATGGGTAAAATATTTATGCACAGATAGTGAAGCATGGGGAACCATTTTCAAAGGAAAATGCATAAGAAGTGTTTGTTAACACTTCCTCAGTACTCGGGTATTGACTGTTCTTAAATCACCCTTACAGCGTAGTTGCGGGTTGCCTATTCCACCAAATTGTACGGCAGTTCTGGGACACCGATGTATTTTTTTAATGTGTGCTAACAGTTAAAAATTGCGTTGGGTTAATCTCCCCGGAATTAATTCGTTGCTTATTTTGAGAGAGCAATACAAAGGAAATAATAAAGCTGTTCGGCAAGCAGCTAAATGTTGTTTCTTTGTATTGGGGTGAACTCTTACTAAAGGCTCCAAACTGCTGTGTATATAAAGCTATGTTATTTAGATAAAGGTAGAAAAGTACGCACCCTCAACATACAAAACAATACCTGATCGTAATTTATGCTGAAAATGGCCCCTTCCCACATGCAAATGTGTGCATTTCTACAGGTTCTGGAATATTTTTCCCAAAGTGGTAATGTCGACGGTCTCAGTCTCTTGGCATATAGCTTCTTTTGAGTTAAATATTGCCTCAAGTCTCCGCGGTTGTCAGTCAATCAGTCCTACATCAGAATAAGCTTTTGAGGAAACATGACTTAAGTTATAGGAAACGTCAGCAAGAACTCATAGCTAAGATGTGACGAATCCCGGAAGCACAAAGGGATTATCTATTTTAGCGGGGTTTATTTTTATACATGTTTCCTTAAATGAGGCCCATGGAAAGAAGTCACTACGTATTACATTACGTTTTTCTCGGAGCATCACATTCAATTCTTGAATACGTGGCACACGCTAAGAGCAATGTTTGCTTGTCTTTGACACATAGAATGTGGGTATCAGTTTTAATATTGCTTTTAATGGTAATGACAGTAATTGATCCTTTATATCGTTTATTGCTTCTTTAGGCAATTTGTGCCCTCGTGAATGTGGAATAGGGCGTCTTATTGTCGTTTTTAATTTTTAACCAGTTTCTGAATGCAATGCGTAGATATTACAGTCTTTCACCCAGTTAAGTCCTAAATATTGTCATGCTTTAAATTAACTTGTATGCCAGTATTTACGAACGGGAAACGTCTCTGAGCGATTGCTTACGTTAATCACGCGATAGTCTAATCACGGCTACTGAGATTCGGTGACGCGGATCATAGGCAAATTAAGATCTCTGATTAAGTCCGTTATATTGCGTAGAAGTTGTATGTATATATATATATATACATATATATATATATATGTGTGTGTGTGTGTGTGTTAAATATTGTATAAATAACATTTTATAGACAATAGTTTCTGCCTCTGGTGAGAGCCCCCCAGGGGCCCATTTTTTGGGGATGGGGCGTAGCGACCCCAGGAGAGCTGCTCCCTCACGTCCACGCTTAGCGTGTTTGATGCCTTTTATTTCGTCTTTATTTTAATTTTTATCGTTCATACCTCTCTGCTTTAATCTGATAAATGCCCCTGTGTTTGACGTGGTAAAAAGTGACTGGGTAATGGCGTGTCTCCCAGCACTGGGTTATCATGTAGGACGGGAGCGTATCCCCTGGTAAAGGCCAGGCCCGGGGAAGTGGCATTATAAGAGCTGTAAACTTCCTGTAGGCAATTGGGTACTTCACTACCCAACCTGAGATGACTTTGTTCAAGCTAGGACAAGTCAACTAAGCACAAGAAGCGGCCTGCCATCGGAGACAGTTGCAATGTTGGAGGATAAAATGGCTATGGTAAACAATTATTTTATAACGAAACGTAAACGAGTGGATGGAAAGGAAGTAACCGAGAAGCCATTTCATCGGTACTTAGTAATCAATCGAACAGAAGATGGTCCGTCTTTTAGCCGGGTAAACCCCTTTGTTATACAGAAGGGCATTGATTCCATAGTTGGACATGTTAAACATGTACACGTCTCCATAATGGTTTTTTTTTGTTTTTTTGTTTGTTTTTTTTGTTTGTTTTTTTGTTTGTTTTTTGTTTTTTGTTTTTTTTTTTTTTTTGGTGGAGACATTTGAACTGTCTCAAACGTACCCAATACTCCAGGCAACGATACTCCACGGCCATCCAATCCGGTGTTGAGCAACATAGGATTTGGAATTCTTCGCGATTAGATGGTATGTCCAACCCGGAAATCCAGAGTTGTCTGGAAGACCAAGAGGTCACATCAGTGTATTGAGTGCATGCGAGGAAAGAGGGTGAATTAAGCATACTCGTACTCTTTTCCTCACATTTAACAGGGTTGAATTACAGCAAAGGATTAAAGCTGACTACGAGGTGCTTGAGGTGCACCCATATATCCCCAGCCCGTAGCATTGTTTTCATTGCCAGCGCTTTGGCCATACACGCATATCCTGTAAGAGTATCATTTCCATCTGTGCAACCTGCGTTAGGTATTCATGAAAGAGCCCAAACCGGTAGTTTTTAATGCCCCTGAAATGAAAAAAGACTGCTTTTTTTTAAATCGTCCACTCCTGTTAAGAAGAAGAGTCTTTCTCCTCGGAGGTCAAGCTCCCATAATGGGTCTGGGAGCAAATGTAGCAGGATATGCCTGCTCCAGGAAAACCACCGAGACCCACACGACGGAAAATAGGACTGTTGATTCGTCCTGGACCAACTAAAAGTAAGGTGGTATTTTTATCTTATTCCAGATTGTAACAATGGCTATCCTTTCGTGGAATGTCCGTGGACTCCGTAGTCGAAGACCTGAACTGGGGTTACTTTTACGATCGACTGACTCTCCGCTTGTGTGTCTACAAGAGACTAAACTTCGACCACTGGATTCGTTCACTTTTCGCGGTTACTCTTCAGTGAGATTCGATCTTCCTCCCGATGACTGCACTCCCGCACATGGCGGAGTTTTAAAAATCACCAGAGATGACGTGCACAGTTCTTCTAAGCTTCTAAACTCTTATTCAGGCTCTAGCAGCTACAGATTACTTTTCTGGCTTTAGTTTTACTGTCGGCACTATTTACGTACTTCCATCTGCTACTTTCGCAGCGGTTGATCTAGATATTCTTCTATTTCAGCTACCACACGCTGTACTACTTTTGAGGGATTTTGATGCGCACCATCCCCTAAGGGGCTTTACCACGGAGTGTACAAAGGATAGCATGTTAGCAGACCTTTTACATCGCCACGATCTGTGCTCAATACTGGTCAAACCACTTTTCGTTCTGTGCTCACGTTTGAACCTATCTTTCTGTTCCATCTCACTTTCTGTACATTTTACCAGGAGCGTTCTCTCGGATTTGTATTCCAGTGACCATTTTCCGTGTCACATCCGTATCCTCTCTTCCCACGTACATTCTCAGCGCGCGCCAATGTGGCTTACAGACAAAGCAAATTGGACTCTCTTCTGTTCTCTGGTCATCTTTCCAGGGTGTGCTTTCCCATCAATTGACGCCATGATCAAGTACCTCGATACGATCCTCATTATAGTCGCAGACTAGGCCGGTCGTCTTCCCACCCCAGGCGTTTTCGCAGACTAGGCCGGTCGTCTTCCCACCCCAGGCGTTTTCTGGTTCCTTTGTGGGCCGATGAATGCCGGGAGGTATTGGATGCACGCCGTTTGCTTTACGAGGTTTTCGTCACCACCCTACGTTGGAAAATGTGGTTCGTTACAAACAACTGCGCGCCAAATTCCGTCGAGTGATTAAGGATAGCAAAAAGGTGTCTTGGATTACTTTCGTCTCTCCTTTTAACCGCACAACGCCTTCATCTGTTGTTTGATATAAGCTCCGTCGCGTTTTAGGCAAAGCTGGGTTTACACCTATATCCGGTCTAAGGATACAACATGGAATACTGGCTAATCCGATAAAGCCAATACATTAGGGCGCACTTTCGCTGATGTTTCAATCTCCGCTAACTATCCTCTTGCGTTTCGCATGGTTAAAGACCAGGTTGAGTCGAAAGGATTCTCCTTTGCCTCCGACAACCAGGATTGCTCTAATGTAACTTCTACTGCTAGGGAATTGGAGCATGCCCTTTCTACCTCTCGGCATTGTGCACCGGGGTCAGATGGCATTGATGTCGCTATGTTGCAGCATTTATCAGCGGAAGGCATGCTCCCGCTTTTTAATTCTATTTGGTATACTGGCACTTTTCCCAGCGCATGGTGAGTGGCCATCGTCATTCCTATACCTAAACCTGGTAAGGATCCACATCTTCCTTCCAGGTGATGTCCAATTTCTATCACCAGTAACGCATGATCAACGTGCGGCGTATGTGGTGATTAAAGAGTCGAGGCACGTATTGACGAACGTTAAGTGCGGTTTTCGTCGTCATCGCTCTTCAGCGAACCATCTTGTGTCTCTCTGCACCCATATTATGGACGGATTTGTACGGAAGTGCCAACGATCACCGTTTTCTTTGATCTGGAGAAAGTGTAGGAGATGCATATATGTGGTCGGATGTCCGTTTTATTGTAGGAGTTTGTGAAAACACGGGTTTTTAATGTTCGCCTTGGCTCCGTCGTATCATCTCGTTTTATTCAAGATAACGGAGTACCTCAGGGCTCGGTACTACTGTCACACTGTTTGCTATCGCTATTAATCCATCACACAGTATTTACCGCCAGGGATTAACTTGTTATTTGTTGACGATTTTGCTATTTTTATTTCCTCTCGGAAAACTTTCCCTAGGAAAGCCGCCTTAACTTCTGTCTAGACCTTTTTATACTTGGAGTGTAAACCACGGGTTCCGTTCCTCTGTGAAGATCATCTGCATGAATTTCGGGCTCTGTAAGGAGTATCAATCACCATCGCTTCGTCTTGGCCCAGATGCTCTCGCTTTCGCAGGCTTAATATTTGATAGGAAATTATGCTGGTCATCGCATATAGCGCAACTCAAAGGTAGGTGTGAACGTTCTCTTGGTCTTTTACGTTGCTACCGTTCTCTAAACCGGTCCAAACTAGATTATGGCTGTGTCGTTTATGACTTGGCGTGACCTTCAGTTCTTCGTCGACTTAACCCCATTCATCACCGGGAAATCCCTATGGCCATCGGAGTATTCCCTACGAGTTCTGTGTCATGCATATGTGCGGAGTCTGAAAAACCTCTTTCTTATCGTAGGGACCTTTTACTTGATGTATAATTGTCGATTAGCTTCTCAACCTAGACATCCCACGAATTAGCCGTTTTTTAATGTGTCGCTCGGTCCTTGACCCCTAGGCCTGCTGTATTTCGTTTTTGGGAGTTGCTAAGGACTTTGAACGTATAGTTATCTGTTTTTTTTCTTAGCCGGGGAAATTTCATCTTCCCCTTGGCTTTTAGCAGAGGCCCCCGTTCATCTTGGGCTTAAGTCTTATCCTAGTTCTTCGACAGATTCGTTGTCATTTTAGCGAGATTGTCTCATCTGCGAGGTGCAGTTTTATTTATACTTACGGATCGAAATCGGATACATGTTTCCTTTGTTTTTAATGGCGATGGTTTGACGTTTGGTCTGGTCGCTGCGACATCTGTTTTTATAGCGGAGCAGTTTTATTTGTTTCTGAACAAGAGCTTTGGGACAGTGTCATATATTCCGACTCTTTTGAGTGCCCTTTTACCATATAGAAAACTGCAAAAATACCATCCTCTTGTACAGAAGATCTAGGATGCAATGTTTACGCTCGTTGACGCTGGCATCATCGTGACACTACTATGGGTACCGGGACATGTGGGAATTCCAAGCAGCGAGGCCGCACATTTAGCAGCGAAATCCGCCCTTTTACACCCTGGTTAATTTAAGCAACGTTTTTACTCGGGGAATTTTAAGCATTCTTTATGCATAGGCGTTCTCTCCCGCTGGCGCGAGGAGTGGAACTTAATCCCTACCAATAAGCTTCCAGAAAGTAAATTCGTCCCTTTTAATTGGTCAAATTCTTCTCGCGCAGTTTGTCGCGAAGAAGTAATTTTAGCACGTTTACGGATTGGGCATGGCCATTTTAGTTACCGTCACATTTTCAAAGGTGAACAAGCTCCAACATGTCCTAATTGTGACCACCCCTATACAGTGCGTGACATATTAATTGAATGTCATCATCTAGCGGTTTTTAGACTTTCCCTGGGTTTGCCCTCCTCTATTGAGGAAGTACTTGCAGATGATGTAGTTATTGTTGAGCGAGTGCTCCATTTTATCCGTGTTTGTGGTTTTTTGGAGCAAGCTGTGATTTTATATCATTTTATATTTGACGGCTTTTTAAACCATTTTAAGACTGTTGTATTTCCAGCTCTTGTTGGTGTATTTTTAGTACCAGTCTTTTGTTTATTGTTGACTGTTTTACCATTGTTATTTGTTATGGGTTTTTTATTTTTATTGCCCACAGTGCTAATGTTACTTGTTTCCTGTACTGAATTAGTGTAAATGGATTATTTATTTTACTCTTGACACAGTATTGGTGTGTTTGGCCGCTCATGGCCTTTGTAGTTTGCGCCCTTTAAACTATAATATGGCGAGAGAATCGTCCTGTGTTATGTTCACTGTATTAACTGGTTATAGAAATATTTTAAAATCATATTTGCTCTGAAATTTATCACACGGTAAAGTATCGTATTACCATTTTACCTTGGGATTTTCTCGGCGGTGGTGTCGGTGTATAACCAGCAGTCCACACTTGGGACGCGATAGGTGAACAGTAACCGCGGTTAAAGCGGTATATTGTTTCACGCCCCTTGTGTGTGCTAATTTGTCAGGTTTTAACAGAAGGAAAATGTGATTATATCGCAGCTTAATTAATATTTCTCAAATTTGGTTAACCGGTAGAAATCTGCTATGGACCAGAACAACATGCTACATATTTACTAAATGTTAGCCCATATAAGATTACAGTGGTCCGTTGATGAGAACACATTGTTGCATTTAGTTTCTGCAGTTTGTACGTGTTCGAGTGTATGGCCGAGTTAATTAGTCAGTATCTCGAAATGTTGCACATCCCCATTAAAAAGGTAAGCATGTTTAATCACATTGACATTTTTAAATTGCAGAACTATTCTATTACTGATGCTTCACCAATTTATCTTTATCATTTATCGCATGCGGGAAAGATGGCAAGCTACTATTGATGCATTCTGCTACGCCGCCGCTGCCAAATAGCCGTGAATGAGCCCAGGCGAATTGAATTACTAATCAACAGTGTTGTAGTTTCACATTTTATGTAAAGGCAATGCATTTTCTAAACACGTTGGTCTTCGGTATGAGCGATTTGAGTTTCAATTTAACTCTTATAGTGTGCAGTAAAGAGAAAACTATCAGTAAACGGTACTTGAAAACAGAGCGATGTGTCAGAGTAGAGTATGTAATTGTTAAAAATCCACTGTTTTGAAAAACTATATTTAATTCAGTTATGATTATTACTTATGTGCCTATTCAGCTCATGTACTCAAGTTTATTTGGCAAATAGTTATTAATTAAATATCTTGCTGTATTAAAACATTAACTGGAACTGTTGAACTATAGTTGAAATCCGGGTTAATCTCTTATTATTGCGTCATCCACTTCCTGAGGGCCGACGTGCTGACGGGTTTTTCTATTGGTCGATAAATTAGCGGAGCTGTACTAGAATCGGGGTGGACGGTTTGGGCAGCATAAGAGTCGCTAATAGGTACAGTGGAATGACAGTCTAATACATTCATGCACTTAAAAAGCTATGTATTGAACCCTGTCATTCAAGAGGATACTGAAACGCTTATCTTCATTATCCACACATTTCTGGCATCTGCTTATGAAATTATCCACTACCCTTCTTAATTCTCTTTCAGAAATTATATTTATCTCTCGGGCGAAGTTGAAGTGTGTGGAGTGTTAACTAGTTTATGAATTGAACTCAATCACCTGGGAATTTATCTTAAGATAATTTCCTGACAGCGTGATCGCATTCAATGCGAATGTACGAATATAATAACTGAGCCTGTTTGCCAATTAAGTTTCTTAACAAAATTTACTATGGATTACACACCTGTTGTTTCTTTACAGTTCACTGTTGCGTGAGTCTTTAACCTCCCAAGCCGACCTACATTCATTTGTTTATTCATTCATTTGCAGCAGGGTATGGCGTCCGCTACTGTATTTGTGAAAACGGGGAGCACAAAGCAGGGAAAGCTGTATTGTTTTTTAATGTTGCATGCCAGGGAAGTCACCATTGATTACACTGGGCAACAAAAAAATAATTTTTGAATGTTTCGAGCACTTCATGAGGCAATTCCTACTAATTTTGGGTTGAGAAAAACAAATATGACAATGAAAAAATTTTATTAGCTCTAGTTTCTATGATATACACAAGGTGGAAGTATTACATATTAACGGATTGAGAGAAAATGATACATTTTAATTACATACATGCTAACAACAATGAAAGTGCATTTGATTTTTTTAACTGGTAATTACATGCTAAGAGTTCTAAATTGCTGGAAAAATACTTCGCAGATAGTCGTGTCTGAAGAGAATCATGTGGTGGCCTATTGACTTCGTCTTTTAGCTTGCCTCTTGTGATGGAGTTCTTCCGCAGAATCCCTATACAAAGACCAACAGTAATCCGCAAGCATTACTTCATTCCAACGGCCTTGATATCTTTGTTCCATAACAGAAATGTCCTGATGGAATCTCTCCCCATGTTCATCACTAACAGCTCCACAACTAGGAGGGAAAAAATCTAGGTGAGAGTGGAGAAAATGGATCTTAAGGGACATGTTGCATCCAAGGTTACGGTATTTTTGCAGGAGCACTGTCACCAAATGCTTGTAGTTGTCATCTCTTTTGTTGCCTAAAAATCCATGAACAACTCCCTTGAAGGCTTCCCAAGCTTCCTTTTATTCCCCTCCAAAACTTGGTCAAATGCAGGATCCTTTACAAGTTCTCTTATTTGTGGTCCGACAAAAATGCCTTCCTTAACTTTTGCATCACTTAATTTCGAAAATTTCTCTCTGATGTACTTAAAGACCCGTCCTTCTCGGTTCATAGCTTTGACAAAGTTTTTCCATCAAACTCAGCTTGATATGCAGGGATGGAAGATGAACGTCTTTTGGGTCCACAAGAGGCTTGGCAATCTTTACAAGAGGCGTCAGATTGCGTTTCTGTGAGGAAAATGTTATTTCATCACAAATATAACAAAAGTTATTCACTATATTTACACATTTTCGTGGCATTTTTACAAATTTTACACTAAAAAGCACTCGCGAACCAGAAATTTTGCATTAGTTTGAGTAGAAACTACATGTAATTCACAGTCACAGCAACAGTATCTATGTTTATGACTTACAAACAGCTGAAGAGCATTTGTTTTTTGTTATTTGACAGGTGTGCCAACTCCCTCCAAAAAATTACCCCAAATTTAAAATCTTCATTCTAAAAAATGGAATGTCACTTTATCTTCAAAACAAGATCTAATCTATCATTTTTATGGTGATTTTTGAATTCAGCAGATGGAAATACATGTAAATTCACTATTTTTAAGCCCAAAACATTTTCATTGTTGCCCAGTGTTATTAGCGGAGAAACCAAGTAGAGGAGCAACGGTTAGGATTAGAATTTGCTAAGGAGAATCATTTGGCACTGCTGCCGCTGGTGAGTATATGGGCCTATTGCAGCGGTCAGGGACCCCAGGATGCAATGTACGGGTACAGGCGGATCTCTTAACGGTTCCATAGATAAGTCCCAGACACCTGCGGGCCCGCAACAGACAAACCCCACCAGATGCTAAGACAGGAACTTCCCCATAGCCCCAACCTACCGCCTTCACCACAAGCTACCGCCTCGCCTAACGCTTCTGGCCATGTTATTGAAGCTGTGAAATGAAAATATCTACCCGTAGAATTCGCGTAAATGACGAAGATATTTGAACCCGAGAACTTCCGAATGCTAGTTCCAAGCGTTATCGCTTGAGATACTCCGCTCGTTTATGTAGAGGAGCAAGTGAAAAGGGTAGTTAGCTGTGATGTTTTATAAACGTCCATATGGCATTTTCTTGTATTCCAACGAAGAAATGCTTTATCAATAGCTGCATAGGGTTACGGGACATCAAGTAATTCCAAACTTATTGTGTTGATTTGCTTTTTTTATGAAGATTAGCGAGGAAATAAATTAAGACGCGCAAAATTGATGGCTGAAGTTCTCTGGGAAAAATTGCACTTGGTCAGTTCCCAGCAGTAATTTCCAAAATCCTGCTGAAATGTGCATCATAATAGCTTTTGGGCTAGTGCGTCTGCACTCATAGTAAGGCACTAACTGTTTGCCGTAAGACAATAATGAAAACCTGAGGCTCTGGAAGGGGAGAATGTGGGAGGGACTCTTTGTTGTCACAGTGTGTAAACCAGATTACCTTGGTCAAGGACCTTGGTCTCTCCCTCTCTCTCGCTAAAGGAAAATACATGCTCCAGCGGTAACAATTCTGTCCGGGATAGATCCTGCAGAAACTTGCTCGTTAGCTTGCTACAATGCTAACTGCATTGTGAAAGCTGGACCCTCTGTCGTTACGGCTGGTTTAAGAGGAATGGAAACCTGAGTTAGCTGCATTAGTCTCCTCGTCGTATTCTGATGCATTTAGCACTTCGACTCTTGAGTTTCCTTGGGACCATCACACTTATATTGTTGATACAAATGCATTATAAGCATATTTATTTATTTACTTATTTTTTCATGGCAGCTAAAGCATCTTTAATGTCCCGTTAATACTGCTATGGTTTAGTAGTTTGATCAATTAGTCACTTTTCCTACACTTAGCATCGATCTGAATGCAGCAGCGCATTAAAAGGATCCGTTTTTAAAATTTGTTAGGATTAAGCTGCCTGGTCAGATTTTTATTCAAGGTTGAATGCAAGTTAATATGTGATAATGTTTTACTTCTCGTCCCTATTCTGCAAAATAAGGAAAAAGAAAGAAAATACAAAACCATTATATTTCTCCATCACTCCATCATTCTGGAGATCTAACCAATCTGCAGCGATTGTTATAAATTAATAAAATAGTAGGTAAAATAGGAATCTCGTCTTTGAGAATAAAATTATTTTCACAAATGGATATGTCAGTCCTGGTGGTCTAGTGGTAGCCAAACTTGCCTCGTAGACCCAAGGTTCATTACCGGTCAGGGTTGATGAATTTTTTGGGACGTAAAAATCTTAAGTAATGCTTCCTTCGGAAGGGAAGTAACGTTCTGGATGCCGTGTCGTAGATTTACGCTATGTAAAAGAACCTCAAGCCTGAAAGAAGAGAAAAATTTATCAGCCGTTTCACGCCGGAATTGAATGGGACGCTGATGACGTGAGATGTTAAAGAGCGTCCGTAAATAAACTAAATCAACAACAAATAGATATTTTCGTCTAAAAAGTTCAAGAAATTTAATTTAATATGTGTTTAGACATTTTGCTTCGATGCTAATACGATTTATTTAATGTATTTGCAAATTTGTTTTACCCATGTCATATTTCACTCTCCCCTAAGCAATTCTAAACTTAGTCGAGGTTGCTTTAATTTTGCAGTGCCAATTTGATGAACCACTTATTGCAAATTCTGTTATTTAAGGACAGGGAAAAGTTGATCCTTCAAACTATAGAGGCTCGTTGACTAAGAATTTGTTTTCAAAAAAATTGATTAGTTTGACATTCAAGCCGAGGCCTAAACAGTCAAATTACATGATAAGGTCCTACTCTCTTAACTTGTTACTGACAAAAGCCCAAAAATTCATAGGTAAGTAATTGTCAAACACATTCATTTTGTTTAAGGGGATTGACTCGAGAAAACCATAAAATATTTTGTGAATGTATGCGCTCGCTTATAAATTGCTACTGGAGTTATGAATTTAAAAATGTTAAGATATAAAGATGTTGAAAAATGTTCATTGTGTGGAGAAACAATACGGATTTTCATTGTTACTGCAAGCAACGTGTTGGAGAGAACAGGTTTGGCAACCAAAATGAAAGAATTTAGATGGAGAAATATTAATTACAAAGATTTTAACTGTAAAAGGAGAAAGGAATATAAAAATTATACGGAATCATTTGGGCAAAGTTAGAGAGAAATGGATAAGAACGATTAAGAGGAAGGCAGGGGGAAACGAAACCTTAGAAGTATTATAAGTCAGATGAGAGGATAATACAGCAATAAATATGATGATCACCTATGCACTAATAACCTGGAGTTGTGTGTATTGGGATCAGAATATAAACAAGCAACTCTAGAAAGAAAATGTCTAAAGAAAATGTGTAAAGTTAGTATTATTTTATTTTTAGATCTTATAAGTATGTATAATTGAGTATAGCGTATTATACAGTTTGTTGTGATATATTTTCAATAGATGTTCATTTCTATAAAATCCTTCTTTCATTCAGTTTTCAAAAATTTTAGAAAAGACGGCAGATTTGTGTCCCAAACACACAATGGAGGCAAATTATCACAAGAGAGTCTGAGGTTGCCGATAAAATCACGAACGTAGTTAGTGAATTTATTTGTAAAGCTCAGACCCTCGAGTGATATTATTTCGGACTATTTCACGAATAAAGTAAGAATTTAAATATAATTCCCTAAACTTGGATTACAATATTGTAATGATTGTACATTTGTATTATGAATACCTTTTCAAGCCATCTAGCAACAGACAAATACCGATTGTCAGTAATGCCAATAGAGAAGAGCCAAATACGGGTTTGGTACTATTTCATGAATGGAATAAGAATAAAAGTAATATGGGTTTGAAATTCGTGCAAGGATTATTAACAGTTGTATAAATTGTTATATTTACTTATGAATACTTACATATTCAGAAACCGTGAGAATGAAATAGACGAAAGTCGACTATTATAGTCGCTACCGTTCGATTTACTAATACCAACTGAGAAAAACGAGGCAGAGAAAACATTTTACCATTCTGAACAACGTGTTTATTAAGATTTATGATTGTTTAGGCAGATATTGTTACAAAATTTATAAAATGACTTCCGACTGTTTGGATGAATACGCAAAAACAATTGCTTAAGTGAATACACATGAAGTTAGTTAAATTTACAATTACTGAAAAAACAGAAAGGTGGTCAATAAATCGTGCTCAGGAATTATATAGTGGAGGTATAGAGTTGGCTTCACTGACCACAAGACAAGTGCATTTCGTGTTATAAAACGGATTTAATAATTTTTTTCGATAATTTCATTTCGATATCCGGTTGTGATATGTCAAAATTCAAAATTTTGTTTCGTTTCATCGGTCGATTTTAAGATGACGTCACATAAGTGACATAGTCTGCATTGAATAAAATATTATTTTCATTCTTTCTATGTAGTATTACGTTGTAATGTTAATGAAGTGTAATATTACAGGAAGAGTAGGGTGGTTAAGATGAGAAATCAGAAAACCCCGAATCTTAACACATGTAATTCACTACATTTCTCTTCAACTCAATACGATATTGAAACATTTTGTGCTTTTTTAAAACAAAGGTTTGTTTAGAATGTCCAATCATTCATGCTCGACGTTGAACACACCACACTTTGAAAAACTCGTTTATCTTGTGATATTTATACAATAGGAACAGGAAGGGGATGATGCACCAATTCGAATCGAGTGTCACAACTGGCAACTATAACAACACAGACTTGTGCACGGATACGTTGCCATAGTGGGTCAGCATTTATAATTAATGACTCAGTTTGCCACACCTCTCCTTTATAAATGTTTTGCGCATTTTACCAATCAGGTTGGCATGGTAGCTACCTGTTATGCTTTCTCCACGGTACAGGAAGTCAGATATCCGCTGCATCCAAATCGTGAACACCGCGACCTTGCCAGCACTTCCGAGTACGCATTTTTCGTCAAAGAGGAGAATCATTGACTACTTGATTGGGATTACTTTTCGTCTCGAAACTGAGATAGCTTATTCATGAGTCATGGTAGTAACAAATCCCGAGTAGAAGGCGTAAAATATTTTCGACTCGGTAAACGCAGCCATATCTGCAAAGACTAGACGTTAAGTCTTCGGCTAACCATTATCAAGTCATGAGAAAAGAGCGGATCTTCAGGCAAGTGCCTATTCTTTTCCCTTAATAGATATGAAGAAGAAAATCAGAATAGTTATGCTTTGTTCCATTTAATGATTAAAATTTCTAGTTTTATATTGCATAATTGACTTATTTTCATGTTAATGATATTGCAAACGCAACCAAATCATATTCATAATTTATGTGTTGAGTGGGTGAATTTCTTCTTGATGAAAGTGAAAAATCTGGCAGGGCAAAAAATTTGTATTTGTGTGCAGTGACAAATATTTTAACAGGAAACCAAGCTAAATTTGACTATGCTGTTGAATTTATGCGTGTGCCCAAGATGAAACATGTTTTAGTGGCATCTGTAGATCTTTCGTCTTCAAACTCGACTCCAGACAAATATACAATTCTTGATACAGGCACTGGTAATTTATTGTGCAAGCAAAATACGGGAAATAAATTACTGATGTTTAAAAAGTTATTATATTTTTCTTAGTTATGTAAATTACAGCATATTTAAGGTTTATATTGAAAAGCTATTTTAGTAGTTTACTTGAAAAGCTAAACGATTAAAATGCATCAATTACACAGTGAAATTTTATTTTTATGATGAAATATTTTCATATGAACATTTTATTATTTACTTTATCAGGAAACCGCCAAGGGTGACCAAGATCGTGCAACTCGTGAGCTGGAGGCCTGGGGTTCGATTCCCGCCAGGACCTTCCTCCCTGACTGAGATTTTTTCCAGGTTTTCCTCAGTTCTCATAAATGGCAAATGCTGGGCTAGCCCAACTTAGGCCTGGAACGCTTCCTTCCTAAAAATATTTTTTTGCCAGTTTATCATTTCATCTCATATATCATCACCTGCTTGATTATGCACCTAGATCATTAAATTTCACAAATACAGTCATTATTTATTAACACTCAGTTTTCAAGTAAAAAATTGTTGTAGTCGCTTTTAAAACTTCATTATTTAAACTAATACAACGAAATTACTTTGTGAAAATTATTAAAATTTGCTATCTGATACATTTTTAATGCTAGTTTTTGCTATTAAGCCAACACAGACAATGGACGCTGATCACTTTTTGTTTTAACAGTGTTTAACACCAGTTTTAACTATTGCGGCATCACAAATTTTATAGTGCATACTTCTTCTTCTTCTTCTTTTTTTTTTTTTTTTTTTTTTTTTTTTTTTTTTTTTATAGCGCCAATGATTTTTGTGCCTAAAAGTCTCCGCTGTGTAGTCGTGTGAATGATTCATTTGTTCAGTTAGTGGCGGTTGTTGAAAGCCCAAAGCAAGGGTCATCCTCACATGATTCTCACTCGAGCTTAAATTCTCGGCACCAGTTTTATTGAGGAATGTGCAGTAATCTTTAATGTTGCTGCATTTTGAATTGCTTTTCCCAGTCTGTCACAGCAGTTTCTTTTTGATCGTGTAAAACCTGAAAACAAAATGCTGAAAGCAACTGATAATAATGTGCTATCCCAAAATAACCAGGAACTGTGAATTGCCATGTAACTTATTGGACATTTCGTGGTAGTCACATTCGTGATTCAGCTTGCTAGGATACCGGCCCGCAAATGGATGCGGGAAGACCTTGCAACGGGCATGGGACGTTAAGCAAAACAAATCTCTCGTGATGGAGGCGGCTATTTCGATAATCGTATTAGTATTGACATTCTGTGCATGGGCTACCGTAAAGCGCTCGGATATTTTCCAGCTCGTGTGAATTGCCAGTGCTTAGCAAACCGAGCCAAACAAGTTAGAATGCAGAGTTTGATCTTATTCAGTTTAGAATGTCTGTGTAAGAAACTACAAGCAGTGCATTGCGGTGGAATGTAGGAGATCTAAGCCAAGCCTCCTCACGCTACATCCTGCAACAATGAAAGAAATTTACAATACTTTAATGAGTTTATTTTTAAGGCAAGTTTATTTGCCAAATGACCTTCCGCTTGTACGGATATTAGTGTTATATTTGAGAGTGACTTCAATGTTTTGTCGTTGAAAATATTTTATCACTGACGTTTATTAAAGGCAGACGTTCTCCATTACAAACCCAGATGGCCATCATGGGAAATGGGCGTGTGACCTCGGAGCGGTCGGTGTCAGGCGGGAAGAGGCTAGCTCTGGTTAGGCTTCTGGTTCCTATATTTAAAATATCAAATATATCTTGTGTTGATACTTCTATGTATGTTTACAGAACCCACAAACTCCATGTTTTGTTTGATAGCGTTTTATTTTTAAAGAACCGGTTTGAAAAAAACGCCCTTTAATGCATTGATATTTTGTTCTCCAGAAATACTGAACAGTAACTATTGACGTTTAACAATTGTTCACTATCCCTTTAGGAATGTCTTGCAGCGGTTTCGTTCTCTTTTATTAATATAAATTTAAATATGGACACTACTCATCCTGGCTTAGCATGATTTTTTGTAGTGATTTAACAACTTTTCAAGCTCTGGGGTGGGAGAGATTGAGTTAAGGTTAGAATTAGGGATGTATAATATAGTAGCTTTTTGGTTTATTTTTTTTTATAACTAATTACATCCTTGAAATTTGGTTCACACATCAAAACTGTTTAAGGAGCAACAATCGTTTTAAAATTCTTGTGTATCTAAACAAATGATAAATGGTGAGAAAATATAGGTTCTTTATTCATTTGTCTACAACTAGTTGTTGTAATAGTTGGTCAATTTTATTTGTTTTCTTTATTAAAATTGTTATATTGTAAATGAGTAAGCAAGTTACTTTATACTATAGCAGTCTAGTAATTTAAAATTTTCCTGAACGTTTATAATAAATGAAATGCATGCTCAAAGTCAGCATTTACGTTCAAGTAACATACTTAATGGCTATTTAAGAATCGTGGAAAACAGGCTAATGCCGCTTGTGTCAACCCAAACTTTGAAATATATTTCACGAAAGATTATTCATTGTCGTCGTCCATTAAGGTGTCCTGTGTGGAATTGCGCACACCGTATTGCATGGTGCCGGATCATTTAAAGTGACAACAGGAACAAACGCAGTTGTGTTCTCTTCACCGATGAATCAGCTTCGGTCTGCACCCAGATTTCAGGAGAGTGCGTATATGGAGACAAGCAGTTAACGCAGAAAGACTGAGGAACATGCAGGAGATTCACTTGCGCAATGAAGATACCGTCATGATCTGGGGAGGAATAATGGCAAAAACAAATCTCGTTTTGATCCTAGGAACAATGAATACAAACAAATACTTTTTATATGCTTTGCAGCCTATAGTTCTCCTCATTACCGAAGCGTCTGTCCCTGAATTTATGTACGTGCATGACAATATCGAAGTGCATATTTTAAATGGTGTTTTACGCACGTTTTTGGAGCTGAGGCGCCACAGGCGCTGAACACTAATAATACATGAAATGAAATGAAATGAAATGATAAGTTAAGATTTTTTTAAGGGAGGAAGGGTTAAAGGTCTACTTTTAGGGTACCTTACCGGCCGGCATTTGTCATTCGTGAAAACTGAAGAAAACTTGAAAAAATCTGATGAGGAAGGATGGTTCTACCGAGAATCGAACCCCAAACCTACCCCTCACAGGTTCGTGCTTTTGTATGATGAACTTTCAGTCGTAATTATTAGAAAATTTAAGAAATATGCAAATGTCCCTAGACAGTTTTGTGTTAATATTTCACGCCCGACACCTGGAAACACACCAAATCCTACGTATCAGAGAAATTTCATGCTGTTGCATATATATCCACAAGAATCAAAATAGCTTAAAATGAAAAAGAAAAGGTTAAAAAGAATGCGGCTTAAAGTTGGACATATGTTGCACAGACTTCCCAATTACAGATAGAGTATTATTTTTTATATAATTTCCCCAGCAATTAGCGAACCCATTTTAACACTGGCCCATTGTAAGAGTTGTCTTCAGTAATTTTTTCCTTCATTTTATCAAAGAAAATGTTTCCTTGTTCCTGAAATTCCTACATTAGCTTAGACATGGTTTGGTTTGTACAGGTAAATCGCTTCATTGAAGTTACTTTCGTTAAGAAAATGACAATAACGTCAACTTCATTTGAGCCGCTGCGTCTGCAATGTTTCAAGCAAGACGGTTGTCGGTAGACGTTCATCAGTATAAAGCAGAAGCTTTGCCGAAACATGTTGGCGAGACTGGCATGTTTGACATAAGTGTACAAAGCCAGCGCACAATAATGCTTTTACTGAACGTTTTTGTAGTAGTTAACATTGCTGATTGCTAACAGGGAAGCCTGGTTTGGAATACCTGCACATGCATAGGCTTTTTTCTATGTTAGGGAGGTCTTAAACGGGGTCCACCCGGCCTCGTGAGGAAAATTGGAAAGCCGCCTAATGGAGAGATCTAGAGAGCCGCGTGATAGGATACCGGCATGCTGATTACGTGCCCCCCTGCATTACTGCCCTCTATCAAGGAGATCGTCAAACGTAGGTAGAGGAAGCAGAGGTCGCCGTGACAGGCCAACGCTCACCCCGGGCTGGGCGCCAATGAGAAGAACCGTTTTTGCCATGCACGAACTCTTTTTATCAGTTTTCTTCTATATCACGGTTACGGAAGAACCGAATTATATAGCTAAACACAGCGGCTGTCATTCTTGCTGAACCTGATTAATTATTTTAGTTCAAAGTTATGATATGCAATTTATTTATTTATTTTGGCATATCTGTGGCCATTAGGCCTT
This sequence comes from Metallyticus violacea, assembly GCA_030762175.1. Classification (NCBI taxonomy): domain Eukaryota; kingdom Metazoa; phylum Arthropoda; class Insecta; order Mantodea; family Metallyticidae; genus Metallyticus; species Metallyticus violacea. The sequence continues at coordinate 305,519,888 of CM060846.1, read as the reverse complement.
CTCTTCCGCTTTACCAATCTAATAATGATTACATGAGTTATAGCGACAATATTACAATCACAGCATTGACAATAAGGTGTTAAAGAAATGTTCAGAAAAGCAAATTATCGTTATCTTAAAAATATATATTGGTTAAAATTAAATAAAAATGATCTACCATGAAGAGCAGAACTTTACGATGAAATGAATGTTGTTTTGCATTTTCTTTCTTTCTTTCTTTCTTTCTTTCTTTCTTTCTTTCTTTCTTTCTTTCTTTCTTCTTCTTCTTTTTCAGCTCCCATAACTTGCCTAAATGTCAGTTAGTGGTTGCAGCATCGCAGACTGGTATAAGACGCAAATGAACTATTGAATATATTTTGTACATATTAGTACTGACACGTATCAATCAACTGCTGATTCCTTCAAATTAAGCAAGTGCAGATTTCATCACCTGTTGAGTCAATGGAATTGTTTGTTCGAAGTTTCCTTCCTGATGAAAAAAGAAAACATTATTTTATGAGCGGTTTTGTTTCCAATTGTGTTTAGTTCATAATTATAACAATTTTAATTTATTACAGTGTTGAATTTTGATGAGTATAGCCTGGGACCTAGAAACCGGGATTCGATTCCGGGCCGATAGAGTCTGAGCAAAACGTTTTATGTCTACAGCATCGCGGTATCCTAGGTGAGTTTTGAAGGTAAATAAACTCTTAATTTCTAACAGGATTATATAGAGATCAACAGAACTTTCCAGTTAACTTAGTGCGCTCTCAACTGTACTGAACAAAACCTAGACTGTGTGTTATCTTTGTGTAAGACTTGACCTTACAAGATAGTTCAGAGCTGTAAGTATGAAACTCGGTGTAAGAGTTTAGAACAAGAAAAAAATTAGGAAGCGATATGGACTGTTAAACGTACAGAGCGCATTTATTGATAACAAATTAGGTGTGCTCTTCTAATTTAAAAAAAATAATAAATGTAATATAAATTCATAAATTTTGGCAGCTCAGTTTATTGCATAGGAGAAAATAAACGAAAAAGTGTACGGATTTCATTGTACTAAATATGTGTAAGTACTTGCTGTACATACCTGTTACACATAACATGACTAACTTGAAGCAGCTTATAACAAAGAAGCGATATTTCATCACTGCATTTGAATTTCAGTTCTTACGTTGAAAGAACTTTCCAAACGTATAACTTGGACGTTTATCTAAAATTTCATCTGCAATTAAACCCACTAATCATTTTGCTCATTCTAATATAAAATGCGCATATAAAGGTCTTTAACTTTCAAAACGAGAACTCATAAATTCATGATAGCATTTTTGGTTCCAAATAACATTTGAAACGTGTAAAGTCTTTGGGCGTATTTCGAATAACATAAATGATGCGTCTTCAATGTTAATAAATTAAGGATGATGTACATTAAACTGAGTATATGCTTAGAAACACGTACTTCGGAAATTTGTACTTGAAGTGTGTAGTGCAAAAATTTGGGGATGCTTAGATTTCCATAAGAATGAAACAAGGCAAACTACTATGCTTGCAGTAATACTTGCTTCACCTGGAGGTGTTTGAAGCTTGTGGGAACGTGTTATTATTTTTGCCGCACAACACTATATGGGGAGGAGGGGAACTTAGATATTTCTTAGAATTATTAGTTGTGGAGGTCAAGTTCAGTGGAACTGCAAGCTTTGCAGTTGTCATTCTCAGCATGATTAAATATCTCTCATCAGCCTCAATTCATCAAGTGTCAAGACAGAACTGTGGAGCAAAGATGAGTACTGAAAGTTGCACAGTTTCAGGGATTCTTTTTGGAAGAACTTGCGAAATCAGGTTTTGTTGCTCTGGAATGATATATGTGACGTGCTAAATCCACTGTTAGCCATGCAGTCTTCTTCGCTTATTAATATCTATATGATCTGACTCGAGAACACCGCTCTTATTGCGCGTAAGATTTTGTTCCATTGTCAAGAAGTTCCAAAGTTGCAAACAGTTTTAAAACTACAGAACCAGTCAACCAGTCCTATCTTCTCCTGTCTGTCCGTTCTAGTGAGTCCCTTTATCTGTAACAATTATACGGTAGAAAGGGTAGAAAATTAATATATTTTAAATATAAATTTGAAAGTAATGCACATAACATTAATGGATAATGGTAAACTCAAATTGAACAAGGTAAATTAGTCTCATGCTTGTAACTAATATTGCTAGCGAAATGAAATTTTCTGTCATATAATATTGAACATTACTATAAACAAATGTGATAACAGAAAGCTCGATGCAGCGTTTTTCTCAGAATGCTAAGAGTTTTGGACATATAGTTCTCCGGGGCTGGTTAAGGGTTCAAATGTACAGATTTCCAATTTATTTTCAAACAGGAAAAATATTGCATTTACTTTACTTTGTTTTAGTGTGTTTCAGCATAAATACCTCAAAAATAAAGAAATTAAGAAAGAAAATTTTGCAATTGGATTCAATATTTATCATTTCTTGCAGAAAGTAACAAATGAAACCCTTCACGCATGGTAGTATTCGAACTATTGATTGATTGATTGATTTATGGGCGCTCTTTAACATCTCAGGTCATCAGCGTCCCATTCAACTCAGGGCGTGAAACGGCCGACAATTTTTGCTCAGAGGCCTCTCTTTCAGGCTTGAGGTTCTTTTTCGTGCCGTAAATGTACGACACGGGACCCACGGCTTTACTCCCCTTTCGAAGGAAGCCATACTTACGATTTTTACGCCCGAAAAATCCATCAGTCCTGGCCGGGTTCAAACCCGCGTTCTTGGGTGTAGGAGGCAAGTATGGTAACCACTACACCACCAGGACCGACGTATTCGAACTAAAGCACTCTATTGCTATACAGGTTCCTTTAACTCTCGACTACCAGCGTGTGTTTACCATGGAGAACTCAATGTGACAGAATTAGCTAAGGCAGTAAGACCCGCGCATAAAGATATGTCGTAAATCGAGTGTTGCGCCGAACATAGGTGATTCATATAAACGCTTCTAGAGTCTGATGTACAGACGATTGTAACTGTTGCATGAATTTACTGTAACTGTGTCATTAAACATATGATATAGAACTGAATGGGTATGTAGAAAAACTTATAAGTTTCTATTGACATATTAAAGATGTTACATAGTTGCCCCGTTTGTGATTGCCCACATCAATTCTGTAATTGGGTCATCTCACACTCGAAACGTGTCATTGTCGATTCCAGCAAAAGCATTCACGTTGCAGATTCGCAGGTCATTTAGATCAGCCGTTAATGGTGGTATAGTCGTGCATATATCCAAATACAAAAGCATTAAGGGGTTAAGACCGGGGATCGTGGAACCTATGACAGCAGTAGCAAATTATCATTTCTAGTACGACCAATCTTTCGATATCATAGCCTGGTGTTAAAGAATTCATGGTACGTCGGTATGAAAATGTCGGTCTGCAGCTCTGCGATATATCCAGATATACTCCTCCTCTAATAGACTCTTTAGTGAAGGTAAAACAAAGTTTTGAGGACTTACGGAGAGGCACAAACGTGCTGCATGTTGACATGGGAAATTGCGGTTCTTCAAGTTCACAGTGCTCCTGTTCGCTTTAACACTTTGAAAAAAATGCTGTTGAAAACAAGTTCATCTCAGAAGTCGTCCTCAACCATGAGGTCTTGAAATCGTGTGGAAAACCCATAGCGACGCATTTCGTGGTTGAGCTTCAAAGCTTATACCAAATACAGGCAATAAGGCTTCTCGTCAGCCGTTTCATTGCGAATTTCCAAACTGTCTATCGTGGAATGTTGGAGTCGCTGCTCGCTCCTCGAGTTGACTTGAATGGGCTACGTACGAAGCTGGTCTGTACGTGATCAATTGTAGCAGGGCGATACGTTGATTTCCCTTTACAGGTGCTCAAGTAGAATTAAATTGTTCATATCACTGTCGAATGTAATTGACATTAAGCAGTTCTTTGTGGCTCTTGCTACGAAATGTTTGCGAACCGTTGTGATTGACCGGAATGAGTCTTTTCACTGTATGTCGCCACCTTTACAACTGTGACACTCTTGCAGCTACGGACATAAACAGAAACAGGGGAATGCAAAACAACTTTGAGAGGTACTTGTCTTACATAGCCTCCATCACTGTATCCGTAATAGTAAGGTCATAAGCCCATAAAAATATCGTGAAACCAATATGATCGTTTATAGAAGCCCTATATTTTGTTATAAGTGTTACTGAAGTTACATTCTATTTTCATCTGTATTTGTCCAGGAGACAAATCGAAACACGTTTTCAGATAAACCCCGTAAATTGTTTTTGAAACAGTATAGGATTTTTAATCAGTGTGCTAGGATAAAGGGGCTTGCTTATATGCCTTATGTAACGTTACAGAACTTATTTTGGTGTGTATAGTATTCTAGTGAGTCATACACAAATAGTTCAAATTACTGGAATACTCTTGAGAGATCTTATTTGTTTCGTAAAGGTTCCCTCCGCTTTGCTAATGTCTTTTAGTGCTTCAAATTGGCCGTTAACTGTAACTTGTCTTGAGAATCAGTTTAAATTACCAAACCATGGCATACTGAAGAATAATTAGATAATAAGAAGAAAGAATAGTTAGATCCAGCAGATCTAACATCAATTTTAGAGTTCCACCTTTTTTTTTTTTTAGATATGTTTAGAAACAAAAAGGGAAAATATGCTTTCCAAAAATGGGCTAACTGGGGCTGCTTGTGCTTTGCTTACTTTCGCTTATGCGACATTAAACATATCGTAGTAGCGTAGCAAGTTCTTAACAGAGAAAGGGAAAAACCACAGTTTGTGGCTTTATTTCAGTGAATGTTGAAAGAAAGAAAAATTGACATTATAAACTCTACTGTACGTGCAAATGCGCTGGAACTTCCAAGAAAATTCTGGGGACAAAATCAGCAGGGCGCGAAGTTTCCATTTCAGCGCCGAATGTTCACCGAGCGTGCTACAAAAATACGCCTAAAATGATCTGGGGATTATAGCTTTGTTTCCAGGGAAGTAAGAAACCCTCCAAGGTAGCTTAGGGCCCCTTCAGAGTTTTGTACTTTTCGTTTAAAAGAGCGATATGTACTGTCTGGCACGTTACGGGAGTGCGCGCTGCGTGAAATTCCAGCAAGATGCATTTGACTAAAGAAACGTCGGTTGAGTTTCAAACAAAGAGTACGAATTAATACAGAGTGCGGAACAAATATATAAAGAATTTGCGAATAGACAAACATCTCAAGAATAGAAATAAATGATCTGGAATGCTTCGTTATGTTAGTGCAGGTGTTAACTCTAAACTGAAAACACAATATCTTGCCTTAAACAAACAATACATTCTGTCAAGTATGAAGCATCGCATACGGCAATATGTAATTGTTCAAAATGAGCTGTCAATGCATGTCAGTGAGATATCGCGTCTTTCTAACAGTAGTACAGTTCATATGCGTAATAAATGCTAATAAGTAAATTAATTGAAGTTCATGTAGAGTAATAGCTCATAACCCTTACTGTAGTTCTCAAAACGCTTGCCAGTTCTGAACGACTGTTTAAAGTGAGGTGCAGCATGCTTTTGACATTGTTTTACATTTGTCTGGCTAAGGTCACGTGTCACTCCTCAACGTTGCTATGACATTGCATATTAAGCTCGCTCTTACTCTCAAAATACTTAATACCAAGCCCTCGTTTCTACTCTTAATTTTTTCTACAAATATTTATAGCATCCGATACATTTCCAAATATGATTTATCACCTATCTCTCCATTTATTTAGTCGGCCCTGGTGGTCTAGTGATAACCATACTTGCCTCGTAGAGCCAAAATCGTAAGTTCAATGCCTGCCAGGGTCGATGAATTTTTCGGACGTAAAAATCCTAAGTGTGGCTTCCTTCGGAAGGGAAGTAAAGCCGTGGATCCCGTGTCGTAGATTTGCGGCACGATAAAGAACCTTAAGCCTGAAAGAAGAGGCCTCTGAGCAAAATTTGTCGGCCGTTTCACGCCCTGAATTGAATGGGACGCTGATGACTGAGATGCTAAAGAACGTCCGTGAATAAATAAAATCAATCAATTCATTTATCTAAAGCAATTACTGTAGGTAAAATTAGAAGTTGGAAACTTAAAAGTGGAAAATATAAAACGTAAAACGGATTTTGATAACCGTAATAATAATAATGGTATCGAATATTCAGAAATATGTTCATGTAGAAAAAAACAATAATTAGATTCTTATATTCGTAGGTTTATCGCGTTTGATGAATTATTTTCGAGAAAATTAAATGCACATTTCTTATACTGAAAACTTTACACTCGTTGCTTACTTGCTTTAATACTTAGTGTAGGGGGCTGTAATATTGCATCGTTTTCATCAGAATAGAAAATATCGATTATCTGAGCTAAAGTCAAAAAACAGAGTATTCATTATTTCCTCTATCAGGTCATTTTTGGTGACAATGGCTTTCCAAGAAATTACAAACTTTCCGACTGAACATAGCATTGTCCTATATAAACCACATTTGTGGGACACACCAGCCGTTTGCAATTCAATGCAAATGTTTTCAAATTAACGTAATTTATGTTATTTTATGCCTGGAGTCCTAAGTGGCATCAAGATATTCCCTAGGAAAATCTTCATTAAGTTAGATGATAACCCAATACTTAGTTCATATTTATATATTGTATTTTTAATATAACGTTCGCTGGAGTACTCCCCTAAAGAATGTGTGTTTTGACACATTTGTGAGTAACATACTTTTAAACGGCAATGTTACTCCCTTAAAATGCCGCGGGATGTTACATAGAAAGACAAGATGAGCAATTGCTTCTCTCCATGTTACTTATTGTCATTATACATTTACTTGCTTACTTGAGAATAAGTTTTGAAAATAGAACTTCGGAAGTTTGCTCATTAAGCAGCTGTTACAAATTAAAGCAGAGTTCAGTCTTAGCGCTAACACAGCGTTTTTTTATTTATCTTTTTTCCAAACAAGCATACGCCAACAAGAAAACTTGCCTCTTACCTATATCCGAAACTGCTAAATATGATAGTGCATTACCCGTATGTGCTTGATGCTGACGCAGACTGCTTCGCTCTACCGGCAATTGTTTCTTTGAAAATGACACCTCATTTCAAAATGTTCACTGCACGCGAATACTATTCTGCAGTAAGTGCAGAAAATATATATTGCGGTGCATTTTACCGGCTATGTCTACTTCGTAGCTGAAGGGATGCAGTAGAAGTGATAGCGAGATTATATGCACTACTGCTATATTATTGTCTTTAATACGGATCAGAGAAGGAAACGGGTGGCGAATTCCAGCAAACCAGACTAATATTCCGTAGAACAACTATTCCAAGTTGTTTATTAGCTAGTTACAGTTTACTGTTTAAAGTTTGCTAATGAAATTTCTGTACCACCTGGCCATTTGAAGTTTAATCGACAGAGAAGCAGTTCAGGGTTTTGCAATTAACATTGGGGCTACATTTATATTAATACACATTAAAAAGCTACGAATTTCGAGGAATGTAACACAATTCTGCAATGAACCTAGAAAAAGTATCCACACAAACATTACTGAAATAGAAAATAAATAAAAATATTTTAAGCCACAAATCGGACATCCATTTGATGAATAACACTACAAAAAGTCTGAACATATCTTAATGCTCATACGTGTAATTTTGCAAAGGAAAGAGCACTCGGAAAATATAGAGAAATAAAGTGAACTTAATGAAGTTGAGTTACGATGGTCACATTAGTTTTGGTCTTAGTAGTTATTTCGCGGAAGGTTAAGTTCTAGAAGTTTTGGTTAAGATTTTTAGGTTAAAAGAGAAGAAAGTGCAATGCAGGGTTATTGTTGGTGGTGAAAATTACACTTTTATAAGGTAAAGATTTTTTCTTAAAATTTTGGTACTTAAATGTTTATTCGCTCAGTTCTGCCTGGATTGTAGTTGTGTGATGCAGTATTACCTCTCGCCTATAACTGTGAAAAATGTCTTTCCTGCTTTGTTTGTATAGTTTATTGAGCTAATGCGCTCTGGATTGGTCAGTACGATCTTATTTTGAGGTAAATCTTCTAACAAAAGTTTTTATTTATATTCTTTTACACAGTTTTAAGAACTGTATAAGGAACGAATCGGTTCTTTTTTCCCGCATATTAATTGGGGCGATAAAGATGTCATTTGTATCCTTTGAAGCTAAGGTGCACTTTTTGAGGTGGGGGGGAGAATTCTAGCGTTCCGTTGGGATTCTTTTGCACTGTCGCTTTTCTATGTGGTATATATTTGCTATAAACTTTCTATAGCTTTAATGCGAATTCAAAATCTCTATTTTCTGCTAATTGATAGAGGTTCCATTACATTAATCGGATGCTGCTTTCTTCCTGAAGAAAAAATAAACACTTTTCTTCCCTTCAGTATTCATTAATGTAATGTCCACTGATGTCAATTGATCTTGCATGTTTGAAAGAGTATTTTTATTACTTTTGAATGATTAAACTTCTCTTCCTCGGGAACGGTTATTAAAGATAATTGTTATGATATATCCATGTTGAACATGAGTAGGAAGTGCCTTGTTTCTTCCCCCTCCCCTTTTAGTAATGAATGCTGGTTCTTTGCAAAATTGAATGTCTAGATCGAATGTCTCTTGTTACCAGAAGTGTTGTACATACAATAGAACATACCTACTTTTAATGTCATGTTAGTATTTATTTAAAAAAAAACTTTTTTTTACTCAATTCCTCATCCAGTAGTATAACAAAATGAAATGACATTATTTAGCTCTAACGATTGCTTAAGTAGCAATATAATCATTGTTTCACTCAACTGAAGGAAAATGCAGACCACATCATGAAACTTGCAGACTCTACTCAAATCACAACAATACACGCACGCACGCACGCACAGAGTCACGGAATTAAACCAAATTGCAAGGATTGTGAAGGGGTCGTAGATAAGCATTTTGAATTAGGGAACTTATGATCCCCATTGTAAACTTTCAAAGTTATAACGCTTTTTCAAAATCGGATATTCGAGATGATAAGTCCTAACGTAAGTGTGTGAACTAGATTATCATTCAAAATCCTCACGTCTTGTCCAAGTAGTCTGGAAAAGGTAGCGTTAATTCACAGTACACGGAAGTTGAAAACTATTGACTTTGCTACTTCGGTAAAATTGTTCGTTCTGCAAGGGTATGCACGCCAATGATAACAGTTCAGTAGTGCTACGAAGTTAATTGCGCATGCGCAAAGTACCTAGCATATCGCAGCTGAGACTTGGCGTTACAAACCGACGCTGTCCTGCGACCGAAATCCCGAAAGGTAACAGAAAGTCAAATTCCGCCCGAACGACAGGTAGAAAGTGTTAGTGTCGACTTTTGCGGGAAACTGGTGCACAGACCCGTTGCAAACCGAAGGCATCGCACTCCAGGCTTTGGGCGTAACATTCCACCAGCACCCGAGCAATTGACAGGGCCATGAAAACGATTATGTCCAGCGTGTATCGGGTCATGCACGAAGAACAACTATTTCCCTATGATCTGCTTAAGGTGCAGGCATTGGGGCTAGCGGATTTCGGTCCCAGACTAGGGTGTTGCAGGTGGGCCTTGTAACGGCCGAATGAACAGCCTGACTTCCTTCTCCTCAGCTCTCTTCACCGACGAGGCTATGTTCACAACAGGTGGGCTAATTCTGAACCATAGGAACAGTCATGTCTGGGAGTATGAGCAGCCGCATGCAGTGGTGAATGTTCGTTATCAGCACAGATTCAGCATCAATGTGTGGGCGGTCATCGATTCCAATCGAAATAATTGAACCGTATCTACTTTTACATGGTTAAACGGGCACGTGTATCTTTAGTTCCTCATTCATGTTTTGCTGTGTGTTTCAAAAACCTCTCTGAACATCTGACGTCAGATGTGGTTGCAGCACGATATAGCTCCTGCCCATTTCAGTGTGGAAGTACGAGATTATCTCAATGGTGTGCTTCCTGTGTGGAGGATTGAAAGAGGTGTTCCTGTAAATTGGTCACCGTGTTCTCCGGACCTCAACCCCCCCCCCCCCCTAGATTTGTTTTTATGGGGAATCTTAAGAGTCTCGTGTACGCATCATCACTTGATACAGATGAGCAGTACTAGCACGGAGGTTGGCTGCTTGTGATGAGGTTCGTAACACTCAAGATCTTTTTGTGAGCTGCGAGGATCACTTCCTCGCAAGTGCACTCTTTGCAGGGATGTTGGAGAGCCGACACATCGAACAATATCTCCCGTGATCTCTATTTTATTTTTTTTTTTACTTAAAATACTTTTTTCTTAATGCTCCAATTTTATTTGGTTTTTACGCAGGGTGAAAAACTAGAATGCAGTTTACTTAATTTTTCTTAGGTTTTTGCCTTTATTCAAGTACATTTTTCGAATACACTGGAGAAAGCCGTTTATTTTTCCTTTTAAGTACTTACTATGTTTACCATCATTGGCTAGAGTGGAGGAAAGTTCTTCTACATTTTGAAATGTACTTGAATGTACATCATATGCCAAAGTGATAACACTTGCGTAATGACTTTACCCATGCAAGTTTAAAGTTACCATGTTATTCGTTAAACACATTGTAATTTATTTTGCTTAATTCGTTAGAGTGAACGAGCGGTTCTGAACAACAAAACAAATGTGGTAACTATAACACGGAAAAAAAGGAAGAAAGAAAAAGAAAAGAAGCGAAACATACAGCATGGAGGTTCGAACCTCCTCCGCCATCACTATATCTAACGTCGCTATATGTACCATGCCTTTGACCACGGCGCTATTCCCTGGAGTAAGTGAAACGCCCATCTTTTTACCAACCTCCTGTGGAGGTTTAATCAGTGGCATGCTGACCATTAACAGAATTTATGCTATTGCATGAAATTTAGAAACTACAGGCCATAAGTACTCCATCTCAAAATGTTTATTTAGGACCTCTCCACAATCCTTGCAATTTGTGCGGCTGAACTCTGGGACAACCAGTATATATTTTATTAGTGTTTTTACTACTGAGACACCACAGGCGGCCGCTAAATATGAGAACGGATGTGTGTATTGAGAAACTGTGTTCACCACTGTTATCAACTACTCATGGGTTAACATTTAAAATTAAATATAATGGTCCAGAGTATCAGTACGTATTTTCCGTCTAAATTTTTATCACTAATTCAAAAATCATTAAATTGTATCGGATGCTTTTTCGTTGTAGTTTATATTTCTTTCAAAATACAAACATTAATATCAGCTAAGTGAATATAACTATTTTGTAATGGCTTAGCTTCCGATGCTCATTGCCATAACTCTCAAGACAAGGAAAGAAATAATCAATGATGACAAATGGGTAGGGAGTCCGTCAGCGTCTGAAGTTTACCTATCATTCGATTTTTTAAAATGAAGAACTGCAGAAAAAATTAACCCCAGTAACTACTCCAAGCATATTTCAAACTTGCGCCTCTTTTCTTTGCAGCTTGCCATCGATGGATGCCCTAAATCATTGTTTTTCAATCTATGGATCCCAACCCACTGGTGGGTCCTGAGAAGAGATTCGTATGGTTGCGAAGTACCCCGATGTGATAAAGGGTACACAAAAATTGAATCTCAAATATAAAATTGCAGTACAAATGCGTTATAGATGTATTTCTTGTTGGTATTTTGTTTTCAATTTTATTTCGTTACACTTCTAATATAACTGAATAATCGCCTTGAGTACAGCACTGATGTTTCTTCCTCTCGTGCTAACCTCTTAAAGTACACTCGACTCGCTTTGTCCTTGCCTGGCGGGAAGGCAATAACGCATTTAAAACCGATAATGAAAATTATAAAATTTCTTACTGAATTTATTGCAGATAATCAATTCAAAGACCACTTAATCATGGATATGCATTGGCTGCTAACACCATGTCGAGTGATGTGACAACAGTTTTCGACACTGCAGTAAAGTGATAAACTTCATAAAAGCTCGTCCATTAAATGCGAGACTTTATTCTTTGCTTGGTAGTGAACATAACATAAACACTTCCTGCTTCACACAGAAGTGCACTGGCTTTCATGGGGTAAAATCCCTGTAAGACTTTTCCAACATAGACAAGAAGTTTTTTTGCATTATTTCTGAATGTATGTAACTGTAAGTGACTTTCTTTTTAATTGACAAATTGACTGGCCACGTTACCTTATATAGCAGACATGTTTTCTAAACTAAATGGACCTAATTTTTCCCTTCAAGATCCAACCATCACTGTGTTCCAAGTTTATGATACTTCAAGGCATTCCACGAAAAAAAAAAAAAAAAAAACAAATCTGTTTTCACAGTATGTCCAAAGTAATTTTTCTGCCGTCCAAACCTTAGACATTTTCTGAATGGGAATGATCTTTCCTTACCTTCTGATTTTTGTGATTCTGTGGTATCCCATATATCTGCTATTAATAATGGGGTTGAAAGTTACTTTGCAGAAAATTACAGAGAATTTATTTGGATTTGAGACCCATTCCTATATTTTGAAAGTTCAAACTTGTTGCCAGTGAAACAACAAACAATATCATTAATACGTGAATGTCCTAAACTTTCGGATGGAACTTTAAAGTTGCTCATGTTATTCGCACTTTAAATCTGTGTGAAAAGGATTTTCTTATTTGGTTCAAGTGAAAAGCATGTACAGAAATGGACTTGGATGCTCTGATTTTCGACTCAAGTTTACAGTACTTGAACCCAAATACACGAGTTCATGCAGAAACGGCAGGCCTTGCCATCGCATTCGTTCGGTGAGTGATATTTTAACAAAATTTCAATATTTACTCAATTAGAATATTTATTATATATAATAACACTGTGTATGTCTTGAACGCAGTGTTTACTTTTTCATACCTGATTAGAGAGCACTAGCGTAACTTGTGAATCGCGTGAAGTTTAAAAAATTTCAAGATGGGTCCCAGACTTAAAAGGATTGAGAATCACTACCAAGAGGGTGTCCGATGATAATTAATGCTGTTGTAGCGTATATTAAAAATCGAAATCAAAACAAAAAACCTTAAGGAAGACGACATACAACTCTACTTTCACACTGCCCCTCGTTCTGTTCATGACGCCGTGACTGTAGTAAATGAAGATCTAACCTCCATCTCCCTTTGGACACGCAAATTTGGACTAAAATTGAATACAGGCTATAGTCATGGGACATAAACGTGCACTGGGTAAAATAAACTCAAACGATGTGCCGCCCATCATGATAAAGAACAAATAAAAAAACCTAGATGTTTATGTAATCTCCAATGTAGAATAGCACAGCCAAGTAACCCATACATGCAATAAAATGATTTCTTTGATTCACATATTCAAACATACATCAAAAGATCTAACTCTCAATATCAAAAAGAATCTCGTTTAAGCGTTTTATATGCCTCATTTTGATTTTTGTGATGTACTCTAATTTGAATATATTTACAATGCGTTCATAAAGCCTGTGTTCGTTTCATCTTCAATACTTGAACATTTGATTATATGATACCCCTACGCAATTAACTTGTACTGGCTACCTCTTAAAAGAACGTAAATTTCCATTCCCTTACGCTCCTGTTCAGAATCCTCCCTCCGTACCTCCAGCCCTCAGTATATCGCCTCTCATTCTGTATACCTGTCACCACCTTGAACGCGTAATATAACTTTACTGTCTGTCTCTCGTCACCGAACACACATGTACGCAACCTCATCAAGCGTATAAGTCCCCAGTTCCTCCGGAAGTTTTTTTTTTTTTTTGATTGTTTTATTTATGGACGCTCTTTAACAGCTCAGGTCATCAGCGTCCCATTCAATTCAGGGCGTGAAACGGCCGACAAATTTTGCTCAGAGGCCTCTCTTTCAGGCTTGAGGTTCTTGTATAGTGCCGTAAATGTACGACACGGGACCCACGGCTTTACTTCCCTTCCGAAAGAAGCCATACTTAGGATGTTTACGCCCGAAAAAATCCATCGCTCCTGGCCGGGTTCGAACCCGCGATCTTGGGTTTAGGAGGCAAGTATGGTAACCACTACACCACCAGGATCGACCCTCCAGAAGTCGGAGATTGTTGGACAATAAACGTGATTAAACTGTCATCTCAGCTCAAGGAATCACAACAGTTAGTCTCCCACTTTCTCTTTTTTTTTTTTCTTCATTTTCTTCCTCGTTCTTCTTGTCTCCTTTACTCGAAAAAATTTATTGAAGAATAAGTACAACTCTACTATTTTTATCAACGTTCTAACTATATTAAAATATGTAATATTTACAGTAGTATATTTTGTAATTTCACTTTTTTCTGCATTTTATATAACTGTGTATATTATACTGTTCTTCTCTTTCCGCCTAGCATAGAGAAAGAGAAGGCCCCATGGCCTTCACTCTTGCTAGGATAAATAAATATTTTCAAATCGAAAGATTACCGTTTGAAAAAAAAAATCCATGTAATACGTATGTAAATGAAGGCAGAATTTTTACTGAAATGCATGGGTATTCATTTTGAGCTGATACATGGCAGTGCAAATGTAATGGTAATATTAAATCATTACTTGATCGTCTCAAAGACCTGAATGAAGGTACATGGTATTATTGCGTTATCATAATGAAACCTACCGCAGGTGTTCATGGTTTAGTAGGCATGTTCCACTTATTTTCAACATAATGCATACATCCTGCGTTACATACCCGCATTTTACTTCGCAAGCTACTGGGAAATCCCGAAAGCCTTCTCGTATCTTCTACTCTGTTTTCGTTTGTAATGGAAAGCAAACAATTATAACGTGGCATAATATTTACTGGGAAAGACAGCCTACGTCAGTCAAAGTGTGCCGTACGAAGTCTTTTTAGGGAACAAGCTAAATAGGTATCAAACAGGCAAGCAGGGATAAACGGATGTTCTCCTTTGGGAGACGATAACATTGATCAAGAAGCGCATGGCGTGTCCTTTAAGAGGATTTATTTGAAATGTGATCACCTTAGTGGGACGTTGGTCCGTTTCTGCATTTAAAAACAGAACCTGTTAGAGTTGTTGGGGCGTATTTCAGTTTACGCAAAGATATATGTAAGTCTAAGGTTGTCTCAAATGCCTTAAGAATGAATAGCACCCAGCTGCTTTCCAACTGAGACGCAATGTGTATTGTATACGGAGCGCAGCCTACGCAGAATTAAACGTTAACAGAAGGATTTTCCCTCTGTGGCACTGATGTCAAGGATTCTGAGGTTTTACAAAGAACATAAATAAGCTTCCTAAGATTACGACGTTTACAAGAGCACCCAGAAGAAAACGTGGAACGTCTTCAACGAGAAACTTAAGGCAAACGAAGAAATAGAAACAACTTCAAGAGCTACAAAGGTAATTGTATGAGAATTTAAAAACAGCAGAAGAGGACCGGTATAAGATTGAAATGCTTATCAAGGAAACCTAGAAAGAGTTAAGAGGCTTTTGAGTGCAAGAAAAGCAATAAACGTGTAACCAACTCCAAAATACTTTTAATGCTTACAAAATTACAGTTAGATAAGCTGTGCGGACTATACAGCTCAACCCCCCTTTTTGTTAAAAGTACGTTAATGAAATTACGGTTAGCGTGTTACCGTTCGAAATAGGGGGAGGAAAAAGAAAAGACAAAGCTGCTCTTACCCATGCGATTGCATGCTCTCTTTCAATTCCATTTCAGTTGCTTATTGCTCTTTTATTTTTAAGAACTTCCGAAAATAGCACATTTAATAATAGCTCTGCCTTTGATTTGTAGCTCGTAGTAGGTTAGCCCAGTGGCTCTCAAACTTTTAATTACGGGACCAACCTTGAAGGATATGAAATTTCACGAGACCCATAAATTAAAGCAGTACACTTTAATAAAAATATAATTGTTACTAAAAATGAAAGTACTCTTAACCAGACTTACTGGCATTTTATTAAAACGTTTACATTTCTGTCGGCCTTTTGCCCTATCGGGAAACTTCAAGACCCACAAAAATTCCCTTAGGATCCCCCAGTAGGTCTGCTGGGGCCCATAGATTGGGAAACGTCTCTGTATAAATCGCAAAATTGATCCCTAAAAGTGAACATTTGTGCATTATTTCTAAAATGAATGGAAAGTTCACCATGCTATCTTCAAGCAGTTCTTCTAGACATTCCATTGAACGGAAGTAGGATTGTTTCAGAATTTTGCAGTACAGATATTTGTGTTGAAATGTATTTGATATGCTCCATACCTCCACGAATGACCGAGGTAGTTAAGGCACGCACTCGGGAGCAGCAGGGAGGTGTGGAGCTCGATTCCCGCTAGGACCGTCCTTCCTGGCTGAGGTTTACAGGTTTTCCTCAATCCTCAAAAATGGCAAATGTTGGGGAGGTAAACTAAACTGAGGCCTTGAACACTTTCTTCCTTAAAAGTACTCCTTTCTCAATTTATCATTTCATTTCATGCATCAGTGTCCATCGCCTGTGGCGCATCAGTAGTAAAGACGGCGTTAAATAATAATAATAATAATAATAATAATAATAATAATAATAATAATAATAATATGATCCATGTTTGAAATTGGTCATTTGTTCTAAGCACATTTTCGAATACTGTAGCGCAGTATTTCTTATTTAAATGTGAGTGTAATTCCAAATATCGATAAAAACATGTGTTTTTTCTTCGCACACTTGCGCAATTAATACTGCACTACAGTGCTCCATACATGGTTTTCAACAGAGGTCAAAGTGACAACGGTGGAAACTTATTCACGCATTTAATGAAAATGATTGCTTATTAAAGTAGTTAATAGGAAAATGAATACCTATAAATTTTACGTGGGAGTTCTTGATAGTGTAATTGAAATAAATTCAAAGGCATTATCAATCAAAATGGATTCACATTCATTTTTATTACTGAGGAACCACAGGCGGGGAACACTGGTGATACATGGAATAAAATGATATATTGACAAGGGATTTTTTTAAAGGAAGGAAACGTTCCAGGTCTAAGTTTAGGGTATCTCACCGGCATTTGAAATTTATGAAGACAAAGGAAAACCTGAAAAAAAAAAAAACTGAATCAGGGAGGACGATCCTGATGGGATTCGAAACCCAGACCTTCCGCTCACGAATCCGCGCTTTAACGACCTCGGCCACCCGTGGCGGTATTTAGCGGGATAGGAATCATGCTTTCTCTGACCTAGCGTCCTAAATAACTAAGAAGGATATAAACAAAACGGCAAAGTAACAATGATATATGGTTGTAAAGGTACCTAATTCAGGACGCTGGATTATTCTTTTCGCATTCAGTAAACCTCGATATCAGAATTGAAAATCAAGGAAAGAAGAGGAAACTGATTATCTATACGTCATTTATTATATAACAAATAGTAGTCCTTTTCATGAAACACAGCCTTTCATACAACCACGGGTGGCCGAGATCGTTAAGGCGTGGGCTGGTGAGCGGGAAATCTGGGGTTCAAATCCCGCCAGGACCGTCCTCCCTGACTGAGGTTGTTTCCTCATAAATGCCATATGCCGGGGAGGTACCCTGAAATTAAGCCTAGAAGTTTCCTTCCTTTAAAAAAAAAATCTTTTCCCAATACATCGTTTCATCTCGTGTATGAATCGTCATGTTCACCGCTTGTGGTGTCTCAGTAGTAAAAACGGGCGTTAAACACCATTCAAAAAAAAAAAAAAAAAAAAAAAGCTTCTTATAGGTTACGGACTACATATAACAGTAGCAGCGGCATTTGAAATGTAGACGTAAATTTCGAGCTGCGGAATTTGGGTTCACTGAAAGATAATATCATGCATCTTCTGCCTCATTTTATTTACCATTTTTATTTTCTATTAAATGTATTGTCAGCTCACAGGGATTAGGCCTAATACCTGTTCCGGCTCCTGACTGAGCAATTAAAGCATTTCATTTATTTACACTTAGTACCTACAGATTTCAGAGGGATAGTTGGTCAATCCATCGCCTCAAGTGTCACCTATTTCTAGCACGTGAAATAACCGGCAATTTTGTGCAGGAACCTCTGCGAGAGGGACTCAGGCTTAAAGTCCCTCCCGGAGGATTTGCGTTTGCCGGGTTTGAATTCTCGAGGAAAACACATTACCCCTAATCTACATTATCGCTGTTTTTTTTTTCTTTCTATTAAACATGTAAAACGTTTAAAAATGTAGTACTCCTTAAAACGTTTGCAAAATATCTACTTTTTAGGTTCTCATTTAAAAATGTACAGTTTTACCATTCAGCTCTAGTTAGGCTCTCTACTGGCGACCTGCAATGGTGTTTTCTTGTTTTCTCATCCTCCGGCAGATTTAAAGTGATAGGCAGCGGAGCATACCGGGTGTTTCTATAATGATACAAACTTTCAGGGATGATAAGAATAAATGTATCAATTTGAGGTAGGGAAAATATCCGGAAACGACTCAGTCGCAGGTTATACGCCAAAATTATTTTGGGGTGCTTATGAAAGTGGAATGAGAAATCATACGAATCTTTGTAGATTTGATAATTGTTTTATACTTGCGCTGCCTTTAAAAGCTGCGAAAACATTTACAACAGTTGTTTCTAATGGCATCCGCAACTTCAGTGCAGGAATGACAAAGTCCCAATAGTGTCTGTCGTCTGCCAGTTCAGCAACCATATTACAGCATTTTGTTCCGGCTGATCGAGTGTACGCTACAACGTGTAAACACGTACTGCAGTCTAAGAGCTTCTTTCCTAACCTCTCTTGACGGGCGACTGCATTGTGGCCGAGTTGCCTACACTTATGATATTGTTATACCTCTTGCAACCTACAGAAAACGCCTAAGGCTTATAACTTGTGAATGAGGCGTTTCTGGACCGAGGTGTACCATTTCAAATTAATACATTTGCACTTTTCCATCATCTCTGATGTATCGTCATAAAAACTCATAAGTATCAAGAAATGATCAAATAGTAAACACACTGTACTCTGAGAAAGGCGAAGACATTTGAAAACAAATTTGAGGCAAATATTAACGGCGGTTCGATATAAAATCAGTAGTAAAAGAGTGCGGTTTGAGAATGGCGAGCATAGCTCAAATGTGTCACATCTAAACGTAGGCCAAAACTCTGACCTTCAGTAAATTAGATGGAAGTAATATCAGGTTTTGTAATTGAATGCTTGGAGAAAGATAAATGATTTTTTTTAAAGTTTAGTTTTAGTTTTTTGTTTTGCGGATATGTCATAATTTATATATTTTACGGATTAAAATTGAGAAGTGCTTTTAGTTGTTTGTTCTCAGTACTTATTATTTTTTCAAGATATTTGTACATTATTATTACTATTATTAATAATTTTTAAATGTTTATACCATTATTGGCTTGAACGAAAAGCTAATGATCGAAATTTAAGTAACCCATACAGTGCCTTCTTAGGCCCAAGCTATACTACTATTGATTTTATCTCTAAGCAAGAAAGAAGTTTTAATATAAATCAAAATGCTTTTTACATTGAAGCTAAATTAAATTTATTAATAAGAACTAGGCTCATTAGCTAAAACACTTCCAGCTGGCATTTGTCTTTCGTGCGCCGAAGAATGATAGATACTTTTCTAAAGTGTGTAACTTGACAGGGAGACTTATTTCCTTTGTGCACCCTGTCTTGTTAAGTATGAAGGGATTATGCTTACACATATAAAGAGAGATGTAGTCCTTCGTCCATCAGTAATATGTACAAGGCGGTCGATGTCGGAGAATAACACACAGGAGCAGGAGTGTAGGGTAGGCGATAGCAGCTCCTTTGTCGTGTTGCCGTTGTGTAGGACTGCAGTGAGGTATTGTAGGTGGTCTAATACCACCAAAATGTATTGAAGAGCGCTAGTTGTTCCCGTTCACCTCTGTGAAGTAACTCAACAGTGTGAGGTAAAAGTATGTTTCCGAGTGCGTCTCCGACTCTCTTCGAATTTATTCAACCATAAAGACCACTGTTCTCACCGCCGTGGCTCAGATGTTTGCACGTCTACTTATTAACTGGTAGTTCCGGGTTCGATCTCAGTTCGGGACATACTGCCTGGATAAGGTTTTTTCAAAGTTTTCCTTTACATAGCAGGTAACTTTACACTCATTAGCATCTTCATTTCATTCGTCGTCTAGATTGTTCTTGATGATTGGGGGAATGTAAACGACTAATATAATTAAATGACTGACTTCTGAAGTATCAAGAAAAATATTAAGATAAATGACAAAAAAAAATCTTTGATTGCTCGACCTGAAGGAGGCCAGTGAACCATACAGTTGATTAAAACACCGACATCACTTAGTAATTTGTGCTGGACGGCGAACTGATCATTTTTAAATAGAGAACCATGTCCGGAAATGCGGTTTGGGCGCTGTGATAACGTTTCGGGTATGGTGTGATAGGATTATGTTCCATATTTTGTTGAGAAATCTCCAACGCTGGATGTATTCGTGCAACAAATTCCTCCGCTGAGGTTATAGGAGTATCGAGACGGCATCGTGAACTTGCACAACACGCATTTGTGGGCGGAAAAAAATCCGAAAACGCGGACGGTTCACAGTAATCAGCACAGGTTTCATGGTTAACGTACGGACTAGAGGAGGAGGCCGACGATATCGCATGGGTCGTATACGAAATGCTTCGTACACAACCACATGCCATTTTACGTGTGCGCCACTCTCTGCACGGCCGATGCAAGGTCCCCCTTGTAGTTAATTGCCCGATGTCATGTTCTCGTCGGGTTGGTGTAGATTCCTTAACAAAATGGGGAACGCATGCCCCTTGTCATGCTCTGACGCCCCACAGCGCCCAAACCATGCATTTTCCCGCATCCCGCAGAACATACTAAGCGTTGTTGATATTTTAATCTCTATATAATTATAGATTGACTTATAGATTAAAAGTGCGCTTACAGTATATAGTGATGGCTTCTGGGGTTTAAACCCGCCTCATTAGTGCAATTTGTTCCTATGCAAACTTTCTTGCTACTTTCCTCGCCTAGAAAAGAAGTAAACACAGGCCTAGGCACCAACTGACTGCGCCATCATACATTCATTCTTCATCGCTTAGGTAGTCCGCATTGGGCATTAAACGCTTCTAAATAAAACGCTGGGCCGGAAATGGAGAACAACTAATGAATTCTACTCGCGTACTACACCGCTACACTCCGAGATTGGTGCCTTAGAAACACAAACAGAATGTATCGTAAGTTGATGCAGACAACACAGTGCCGTTAGAGCGTCACACGTCAACTAACCGTCATAACAACACAGTGTCGGTAGTGCATTTCTGAACCTCACAGGCGTTATACTCGCATTGCTGAAATGCAATTTCAGGAATCTTGTAAGTTGTAACGGCACTCATCTAAAATTATATCAATTTTTCCTTTTCATATTTATGTTCACTTATTTTAAACTTATGCTAGCATTAATATTTATTTTATTGTGTATCACCGAAAATCAGATAGATTTTTGTGCATAGTATTTATCATTAGCATGAGCAAATATTTGTTTTTCAACTTTTACATTTTTCGTTCTACTTGCGAATTACTTAATTGATCAGTAGAACTATTCTTTAAACTGTAATAGGTTTATCATTCGCACTATTGAAATTTGTGCTCTACAAAAGCTGGACAATTTGAAATATCACGTAATAGGATACTTTGCCAGAAATTAAATATAAAATAAATTGTCCGACTAGGTTAATTTGTGCATTGAAAATGGCACCCCGTGCACTATATCAGTGAATATTCAATTGTATGTTTAATTCAAAGAATAAATTGGGCGAAATGAATGTGTCGGAGATACAACTGATCTTCCTTAATACTCTTCAAAATCGTACCGTAACTGATGATGTTCTGTTGCCTGTAATTATCGCGCCAGAAACATTGTGCACCATTGCGATTCAGAATATGTTTCTCGCTTGTTTATTTAGATCACGGCGAGATCATTATCTTGAGATCAATGCCGTGCTATCAACTTCACCCCGTTATTCCGATAATTTGTTTAAATAATTATATAGAATATTTTGAATTCTTTAGTAGGTTTCTAGACTAGTGCCGCTGATCACATATTTAACATATTAATCACTGATCAACGCAAACCAAATTCATTTCCTATAAATAAGTTGCATTTTATGGAAACCTGGAAAATGTAAACCAATTTTTAAGATGAAGTCATCGATTTTGAGTTTCTTGCAACTTTTAATGTTGTTGATGGTCTGAAGAAATTCTCAGAGCACAATTTCGACTACACTGAAGACCTGAGCCTGTTCCTCAAAAAAATGATCTAATATCATTACAAGTATATAAACTTGTAATTATTATTACAATTCTGTGTCACAAAGAGTTCTTCTACATTTGTGCTAACAATTCTAAACTCACAAGTGTACGAAAGAGTTTGTTTTGTTTCATATAATTATTACTATTAGTCGTGCTGTTAAACTTGCGTAGATTTCTCTGCATGTGTACGAATTCGTAGCTTCAAATACCGGTGCAAGTTTAACATCTTTTTAATAATTCCAGATATTAGTGCATCCAAATATGTGAGTATTAGCAAAAGTGATCATAATGAAGAGTAGCAGTGTATATAAAGAAAGAATAATTCAATATTTGAGTACAATGAAAATTATATCTTAAGTGCAATGAAAGTATGAATTATGACTGATGTTGGCATTTAGTTTCAAATGCATTATTCAGTTCAGCATCTAGTTTATATTGTTTTTAAGGTTTTTGGTCAATTCCCCCAAAATAAATTCTTTCCTTGCCTCATCCTGTTTGAAAACAATATCTTTTTGCCGTCATTTTCACGATTTTCTGTTTGCAGTAAAATCTGATTGCCAAACAATTCAAATTATAAATGAACTGTAAAATAAACAATCTTTTGCATTGAAAAACGCACTTCTTCCATTTTTCACTGAAACTGATGTTACGACCTAGTCGTATGCATGAAAATATGCGACTGTCATCTCAAAGTGGAATAATAAACTTGAATATTGACAAATTCATAAAAAAGTATTTGAATTGTCATTATTTCTGAGAAATCAATATCAGGTTCATGTAGTAGGCATGATAAAAATCCGTTCATAACATAAAAATTAAGAATTTTGCAAGTAGTAGACATAACCTAATTCAAGATGACAAACAGCCTCTCTTCCATCTTGCTCTTGCATTGGATCACTTTTTACTAATCATTTACAACTGTTGTATATTCTTTCGTGGAACAGAAGGCTACAACTCCGTGCTTTACAATGATTTGTACACGTTTAATGTATTAGAGGATAATTTTGTGAAATAAAGTCCTGGTGGTTAATTCTATGTTGTAAATAAAAAAAAACCTGAAAACACAGAAATTATATTTGTAGATCAAAAGCAAAGAACATTCCAAGTCATATTTTTTAAAAAAGTAAAATACATTTTTGTCATATAAATTGAGCTACAAAAAGGTTGTGTCAAAGGAGGTAATTATATTTGCATTACAGAGAGAAAACATTCCAAAATTAGGCTGCAGTGAAGTAACATTCCACAGTGAGGCGCATTTAAAATCTTACATTCGCAATTCGGGCGGGCCCTCACCGGCGCGACTTCCCCCGTCATCGCTGACATCTAGCACCAGGAACTCGGAAAATCACAACACTTCACCTTTTAAAACTTTTGAGCCTTCAAATAAATTAAATGAATGTTGTACTCGCCTTTCTTACGGAAGATGATTTTACAACTACCATTTATATTAGTCAGCTCTCCTGCAATAACGGATATTCTTCTTCCAGCATCTTCTGTAAGAAGGATGAGTACAGAATTAATTTATTTTATGCGTAGTGCCCAGGCTATAAAATGGTGAAGTGTTGTGGCTTCTCGAGTTCCCGGTGCCAGATGCCGGCAATAGCGGTCTTTCAGGAGGTGAATTGCATCGATAAGTGGGCGACTTGCGAATGAACGGTTTTATTGCGTGTCAGTCCATGTTTCTCTGACAGCATTAATTTGCTTGTTGTCATTGTTGAAATAATAAGTGAAGAATTCAGTAATGCTGAACTAAGTAAAAATGCCAGTTGTAAGTAATTGCCCTTCAAAGTTCTAAAGTGTGGTCAATTAATATTCAGAAACCGGCAGGAATATTTTAAATTTGACTGCAGAAGAAATGCACAAATTGAAACCCGGACTTTTAAGACGATGAAGTCGTTTCAGTGTCTTTTTTTGTATAGTGCGATCAGCGATGGTTTCCCCCGCGGCCCGATTTTTTTTCCTATAAGCGAGCCCCCACTCGTTTGCCGCGCCGTGTATGGATGGCTTGTTTTATACGTTTATCCCCCCGCTAATCACCCAGACCCGGTTGACCGACTAACCGGGTTAACGACCGGCGCGCTCGCTCAAAGGCAAGACACTCTGGGGGGAAATAAAACTGATCGCAGGGTATTAAGACCTTAAAGAATTAACAACTTGATGAAATTAACTGATGAAATTCTTTACATCCTCACAAAATGTTTAAACATATCAGCTGTAATCACGGTTTATGTGTACCTAAGAATTATTCTTAAACTTGAAATATATGCAAGAAAGAGAAAATAAATAAAATTTTGTTAGATTAAATATGTAATACCACCTTCTTTTAGTCTAACATTTTCTCTACTGCTATTTAACTTATGTTTAATAAACCTCAAGTAATTCTTTTGAAGTTAAAATGCTAATATCTCCAAAACAATTTCTTGTGACAGAATATTCTTTACCTATTTTTTCATTTAGTTCGTAGAAAATTGAGACGCAAACTCTGTAACCTGCAGCAATGACATTCCTTTTATTATTTCATCTAGGAATACTTTTAAAGATATCCCTCAACGTTCCTGATGTAATCGTAAGGTGCATTTCCCAAGCCTGTCGTCTTTAGAATTAATGTAAAGTTGTCAGAAAGTAGTTTTGTTCCAATTGACATCGAAATTGCTGTGTATGACTAAATCATTTAAATCGCAACTTTAAGGCTACTCTTAATATCATTACTAGTGTCATTTTGGAATCACCGCATGGTTATATCATCATTATTGTCGGTCCTGGTGGTGTAGTGGCAACCATACTTGCCTCGTAAACCCAAGATCACGGGTTCAATCCCGGCCAGGGTCGATGAATTCTTTTCGGGCGTAAAAATCTTAAATATGCCTTCCTTCGGAAGGGAAGTAAAGCTGTGGGTCCCATGTCGTAGATTTACCGCATGAAAAAGAACCTCAAGCCTGAAAGAAGAGGTCTCTGGGCCTCTGAGTAAAATTTACCGGTCGTTTCAAGCTCTGAATTGAATAGAACGCTAATGACGTGAGGTGTTAAAGAGCGTCCCTAAATGAAACAAATCAACCATCATTAGTAACAGCATTTTAACGGTATTAAAAGCACATTATATATTCACATTAGCATATTCTACGCTAACTCAGTAATATATGTAAATATTTCAATTTTGAGACATTAGAAAAAATTTGAAAGTACTTGGGTTCTCAGCGTGAAACAAAATAATAGTGCGCTTAAATGTTGTAAATTTTCAAGATGTTTTGGAGTTGTTTGGGAACATGCAGCCTTAGAATAATTTTGAACCCCTTATTCGTCTTATAGAAATTGAATTTCCTACTTTCTTTGTAGGAGTAGCAGTCATTGCTTAATTTGAAAAGGGAAAGCTCTGGACTAATGTGACCTGCCACTCCCAATACCTGACTGTGTAACAGCTATAAGCATTCAGGAAAAAAAATGCACTTTTTATTAGATTTACAGGCTCTAGGTTGCAAGGAAATATGACTATCCAGCTGCCCTTCCAGTTTGAAGTACAAAAGAATAGCTTCCCCAGCATTTTGATTTAATTCTGAAGTGCCACTCTTTCTCGTTTATGCATTTCCATCTTCGCCATTCTACTGTTCGAACCCTACTGTGATCAGGCTGCCTGATTGAGGGTTTTATTCTCAGTACTTCCTTGAGGTAAAACGTGAATAATATTCGTCTTTCTTAACCATTAACCGGTATTAGTGAAGATCTGCACATTCTGCATTGTCGAGAATGATTAAAAATATATAAAAAAGAGTATTAAGTGAAATTCAAAACTAGCACTTAAAAAGGGTGCATTTAAAAAGGCAGTAAGTCATACGTTCGGCGTTTTAAAGGAAAGAAGCGTTCCAGGCCGAAGTTTAGGCTACCTCTCCGGCATTTGTCATATATGATGACTGAGGAAAATCTGTAAAAAATCTCAGTCAGGGAGGACGGTCCTGGTGGGAATCGAACCCAGGACCATCCTCACACGAGTCCGCGCCTTAACGACCTCTTTCACCCGTGACGGTTCAAACAGTTGTGCTCGGATATGCTTCATTTGCATATTTTCGTATATTCCTTTGTGTGCATTCTTAAAATAAAACTGACAGTAGTCAACTTGAATGCCTGGGCGAAAGATAAGTTCACTCTCAAAAACAAGAAAATGTAGTGTTCATACTGCAACAGTACTGAAAGCCCTTCCAGTGTCATGAAATAGCTTTGGATGTAATTCAAATTTGTTTCAAAATAATAGTTTATAATACTTTGTATTATGTTGAAACAAGAACGTGTTCTTGTGTATGGGTTATATTCAATTTTAAGCAATGTCAGATTTAGCTACGAATGTTAATTTTTTCGCTTTGAACTTGAGAAAATCCTAAGAAGAATGCTTTAAGTATCAAAAAATTTGAAAATATTTTTCATATGTATTTATTTCTCTGAATATTGCCGTAGGAGTTTTAGTTACTTGAAAAAAAAAATAGCACAAAGTACCGTACCATTTCACAAGGTATGAGCTGCCTGCAGGAACCGGAAGTGGGGAATGAAATTAGGCTACAGTGCATGCCATTAGGATAACGGAATTGGCCAGGCAAAAGTGTAATTCATTAACATATGCATATCACGCATGGAGTTTTATTTATGTGCGGGCGCGTGTCAAAACAGAAACTACAGTTGTTCAAGACTCCGCTGTACGTGGGACTGATTTCCTCTTTGCGGTTCGCACTTTAAAACTGTCGACCAAAGAATTGTTTCCGGAGGAAGAGTAGTGAAATCGAAATTTTCAATTTGGATTTATGCGGCAGCAAGCATCACTGGCCTCTTCTGTCAACCTCACCATGTAAATAGAGGCACGTCTGGTACATTATACGATTGTGCTTACTAAGTAAAATTTATGAGGAAACCCTTCTGAAAATTCATGGTAAAAAGTAGATTCCTGGGATATGCTTAACTTTTAGCAATGTGTATTCATAAAAAGAATAATATTGTTAATTTCTTAATATTCAAAGCTATGCAGATGCATCTACACACATTCGCACAAATTCCCCAGTTTGATACACAATTATGTTTTAGTTCCATCGTTACATTCGCATAGAACAATTAAAAATAACATAACCTCATAGAATATTAAAAATAACATAACATTGAGGTAGATTGCAAAATGAAGGAAAGCATTTCGAAATTGTCGAAATCGTTGGGCGTAATTTTTCTAAAAGGTATAGAAGTGCTTTTCGAAAAGTACAGTCTTCAAAAACATAATACGGTAATATCGCACCAAGAGACGAATAGTGGTGCGTTTGAACACCGAGAAGCTCCAAGCTCTGCACAACAGTGTAGCTGTGCATGAAATATTACATGGCAGCAACCCTAGCCTGCAAGTAGTGGTAGGAGTGCGCCTTTCCTGTAGCTTGAACTGTTTTGACTGACGAACGCTAATGATAAGTGGGCTTCGTAAACGCATCTCATTCAGGCGGAAAGTATCTCGCGACTCAAGGAAGAAAAAAAAAAAAAAATACAGCGCATACGTTTGTTGAATTATTGTCTTAGCACATTAAATTAAACACTGCATATAACATTCCATGCTTCAAAGCACAAGAAAAGGGGTTGCGATTTAAGAAATTAGTCGTAACTTTTACACTTTAGAATGAACTTTACATCTTTGTGCAGTAAATAAAATCGACCATGATATTTTCATGCTTTTGGCAAAATACAACATGCTGACGATTATAAATATGTATAGAATTGTCGAATAGAATAATAAGCGACTATGCGAGTCTCCTGTATATAAAACATTTTTTCCCAAAGCATTTGAAATTTTAAAGTTTCCATAATTCAACATGTAAACATTTAGAGATGTCTAGTGTTTCAAAAACTGATATTATTTCTTCTCTTATGAGTTCACTTTAAATATAAGTATATTCGTATAAATGTTATTGTAATGTAATGTTACTTCTAAAAATGATTTATTCAACGTCACTTTCTGATAAACCGCCATGGGTGGCCGAGGTCTTTAAGTCGCAGACTCGTGAACGGGAGGTCTGGGATTCAAATCCCACCGGGACTGTCCTCCCTCAGTGAGTTTTTTTTTTTTTTTCCCAGGTTTTCCTCAGTCCTCATAAATGGCAAATGTCGGGGACGTACCCTAAACTTAGGACTGGAACGCTTCCTTCTTTAAAAAATGAAATCCTTTCCAAATATATCATTTCATCTCATGTATCATCAATGTTCACTGCCTGTAGTGCCTCAGTAGTAAAAACGCGCGTTAAACACTATATATATATATAACTTTCTGATAATCCTCGGTGCTTTGCCGTTGATAGAGTCGAGACACTGTGTATAATTATTCCGCGATGTTTTATTAATGGGCAGTTTGTTGCAGTGAAGCTACGATATTACAAATATGTACTACGCAGATAATAAGCTTCGAATGCTGGTTGCCTGAACACGCAGAGTCTATTGAAGCAGCACTGAGAATTGAATATGGTGTAACGAATGAAGTGACTACAATTGAAAATCGAATAGAACTGAGCAACGAGTAGAACAACGAACAGAAAAAAATCAAATGAATAAAATGAAGAACAATATGCGTAATTCAAGCAGAAATCGTTTGGGGCATAGAGTCGTGCGAGATATTTGATAGCGTCGCTTCTCTCCTTCAGAATTTAAACCTGCCTTAATATTTGCTACTTTAAATTTGCCTGTCTTCACCTGATTCGCTAGTAACCAAGAGCTTCAAAAACCTGTCTTACGGCACGTCGCTTTAAATTCTATGTTTTCAGCTGATCGGGTCATCCGCCTTCTCCGGCTTTTAAATTTCTCTGTTTACGGGATGTTTAAAGGAAATACAAACTTTCTCCGTCAAAACGTATCTGGAGTACAAAAGGACTGACCTTGGCTAACTTAGCCTAGGCGAACAAAAGAGTTACCCAAGAGTTACCCTTGCAAATTTCCATTATGTGATGTATTCTCAACACTACTGTGGGCAAAGCACAGTTTCCTGTTTTACAAAGACATCCAGCTATGCAACATATGATAGGAAATTAGGAAGTGAAAAAATGTACATTATTAAATATAATTAAATATTGTAGTGATTATGGGAAATGGAAAGCATATATATCTTATATTAAATTACGGGTGAAATCGTATGAACAGTTTTGTAGTATACAATTTTTTTTTAGACTTATTGGTTGGCAACGTAACACCCATATCGTTCTGAATTATTTCTTGCTATGAATTTTATTGTTTGTTCATTAGGAAATTCAGAAGATACATTAGGTTTGTTGTTTTCTTTTGCGTATTTAGATTGCTTTTCAGGCATTGTAAGGGAAGAAACAGCAACCGATGCCTCACTCTTAGCAAATGAAATTTTGAAATAAATATGTATCTTTCACAAATTGTGGAATGTATTTCCTCTCCACTTTCTGCCAATGGCTAGACAATCTAATCAACTTCTTTGTGGAAAGAAATGGAAAGTAGGTTTATACCTAATGCATCTTGCAGTCTTCTCCTACAGCTTCATGTTCTATCAGATATAAAGAGACAGAATGTTTGATAGATACTCTTTCTAAACTTAAAACAATCAAAAACTCAGCTTTCTCCCTTTTATTTTTTTAATTTCTACTGCATTGAAACATTTACATCGCTTAGCATATTAAAATATTGCCAGGCGTGAACAAATGAAACTTTAAGCATTTTTTGCAGCAGTGCACAAAATGTGTCATTTTCTTCTTTTATTAGCCTGACTACTCCGTTCAGCACACGACCTTGAGACAATTACCTTACATCTGTGTGCAATATTAAAGAAACCTGAGCGACATATTTCCCGACACACTTGTTATAAAGCTCGTAACTTCATAAAGTTAACCGTACTTGCAGCTTGGTTCTAAGCTTTAGTCAAATATTAGCCACAAGTTTTCGCAATGAGTCTCTCTGTAAAACACTAACTAGAACAAGAAGAAGTAATTAAGTTACAATGGATGACTTTTTCATTTATAGCTCTTATTTGTTTCCCTAACATAGGTGATACATGGTCTGCACGCATACTACAGCGATCTTTCAGTGAAAAGCCATGGTCATTAAGAAGCAACAGAAGTGAAAATTTGGTGGTCTGTAATTGAAGTTTCTATTTGTCAAAAATAAATAAATAAAATGAACAGAAACTGCTAATTGGCGTTTGTATGTTTGTCAATAATATCAATACTCTTATCCAATTGTAAAGCAAGTTTGGGATTAGATTTTATTTTCTTTGTTCCTTTATATATTGGGAATATAATGCTAGAGAGAGAGAGAGAGGGGTTAGGTTATCTTCTATTCCCCTATTGACTGTGTAAAATAAGATAGTAATTTTTGACTCACCGATAGTAAAGATGTTTCTACAGCTTACTAGGTAGTACCTACCATAACCTGAATATTGAGTGAATCCCACAAACTATTTACACAGGACGGGGGATATTGCATATTATCCATGGGTTAAGTAGCATGTGTGTTTATACACATCGTATTGTTTACATCAAGTCGGAGTTCACTGCACGTGACATGTTTCATTTTCTGTACGAACCTGCAGGTACACCAGTACAGTGAACGATGATGGAATCGTACAGCCAGCGTTCCTTAACCCTGTAGCCGTCCGCATCTAGGCAAATTTTGGTGTTCAGACACCCATTTAATCAGAAGAAGATTTCATAGCAGCATTTTCTGTAGCTGTTGAAACCGCTCATTACGTGTCAAGATTCTTTGAACTCGTACAACACTCAATACTCCGATGCAATAATGCATGTATTGTTGCCGATAGTGATAAATAAATTACATAATTTTTTTTAACTTTGCACATCACCCCCACCATACAACTTCCAAAACATCCCCTCGCTCCAAAAACTGATTTCAGTGATGTATCCCTGGTGACACATACACACACACACAAAGTGGAGCAAGCAGAAAAGTCATCTCTTGAACGCAAAATTCTTCTAAGTGGTACTCGTTACAGCGCACGGTTCACAAGGTAACCAGCAAAGCTGTGTAGCCACTGCAGCTGTTGTGTTATATGACATGCACTAAAGACGTTGTCTAGCATGTGTGTTCCGTTAGCTCTGTGGCAGTGTGTGCAATGATGTCGTTAAGAGCGCGGGTTCGCCTCACGGCATGAAACACTTTTTTAAATAAACCTTTGGAACATGTGAAAAATTTGTTT
This sequence comes from Metallyticus violacea, assembly GCA_030762175.1. Lineage (NCBI taxonomy): Eukaryota > Metazoa > Arthropoda > Insecta > Mantodea > Metallyticidae > Metallyticus > Metallyticus violacea. The sequence goes on along the minus strand of CM060846.1, from coordinate 305,488,491 downwards.
CGTAATATTTTTCCATACATAGAAAGCATTTATGTTAATATTAAATATATAATAATATTATATTTCCTTCAGTATTTGTTAAGTGCAATATTGCATGCGTATTCCCTGCACATGCACGAAAGAAGGACAAAAGATGGCTAATGGGCACATATTCAAGAAGCCTGGAATTTTGTAGACTCTCGTCCACCCTACTGTAGAAATCTGATATCTGATATATATGCCCCAAATATTCACGGCAGTTATACATGCTAAGGGTTGTTACAACCGATATTAATTTGTGTTTATTGCCATTTGTTTTCATTTAGGAAGATAAAGGCTTCTGTTCATGTATCTATTTAGTTGTTATTAAAGAATACGTTAGTTTGTGATTACGTTTCAGTGTGTGCATAGGTAATGCCACGAAACTCAAATGATAACGTTAAAATATATTAGGGTAGCATGTTCTACATATAGCACCGCCACGGGTGACCGAGGTCTTAAATCGCGGACTCGTGAGCGGGAGGTCTGGGGTTCGAATCCCGTCAGGACCGTTCTCCCGGACTGAGGTTTATCCTCAGTCCTCGTAAATGGAAAATGCCGGGGAGGTACCCTAAACTTAGGCCTGGAACATTCCCTTCCTTAAAAAAAATCCTTTCCCAATATGTCATTTCATCTCATGTATCATCAGTGTCCATCGCCTGTGGTGCCTCTGCAGCAAAAACGGGCGTTAAGCACCATTCATTCATTCATTCATTCATACATATAGTCCTATAAAACCAATAATAAAAAAATGTGTGGGATTTGAACCCAGGAACTTACACAGAAGAGTAATGCCTTCTAAACCGCTCGGCCACCGCAACTCTATCCTACTGTATTCTTTCCAGAGCTTAAGGTTGTGTACATTACCTTTTCAGGCAAACACCCACAGTGCGTTTACGAGAATCCCCTAAGTTTTCCGATCGACACTCAGAATCTGGGAGTGACTTTTTTATTTTGAGTATGTGTTTTTAACTCCTGTATCAATATGAACAAAAATTGTATATATTAGTTTGCTGACTCTGTTGCTAAATGATTTAGGTGCTTTAGAAGAGAGTTAAGATATGCGAGGTAAATTTCTGTGCAATATCAACAAAGCACGCAGCGATTATTTCAACTTGACGGGCTACTTGTTTCATTGTACAAATATCCGCGATATACTCTCGTAATAGGGCAACCATATAGGCATTCCCTGAAGCTCCTGAGGCGTAGTGTAACAAGTAGGTGGTACGTACTTCTAATTCCATGCATAATAACGAACATTGTTTTCTTGGTAGAAGTTATACTTGAGAGAATGAAATGTTCTCAGTACTCATCCTCAAGATACTGCAATATGCGTAAGGACGAAAGCTTTTTTACAATTTATTTAAAGTTCAGTCTTTACTTTTAATCTATAGCTCTAGAAACTGTCATTTGTGGAGTTTTTTTTTTATTCCTTATCGAAACGTCATATTAACATGTAATTTATAACTTTTATGCACCTTTTCCTCAGATTTATGCAGTTCGTAGAATTGCGAAATTGCTAATTGGTTATTGAATTCATAAAACTAGCTTTTAATGCAGGAAATTATATAAAATGTTTTTATTTCTAGTTTCAGCCTTGTAATCTTAATGTTGTAATGAATGATACATTTTTATTTGTTTAAACAGCTTACTATGCGTTTAATTTGTATAATGTTTTTAATTTACGTTTAGATTTGAGTATTACTAGTGGTGGTAGCAGTAGCACCGAATGTGACGTTGGTATTTTTCTTGCTCGTAAAACGATTTGAATGGCGAAGAGAGTTTGGACTTATAATAATAAAAAATTCGGGCGGAATGTACTCCTGCAAACGAGAAAGTTGTTCGCTTCCACAGTTAGTTCAACTTTGGGTAACGTCGATGTTATTCGGTAAAGCTGGATTCAAAGTAGAACGAACTTGTTTTCGATCGCTACGTTCCCAGTGAACATCGTGCGCGTCGCATATTTCTTACATGCCTCCCACTCCCATTTATAATAATGCTGTAATTCTAATTGAGAAAATGACCGAAAAATACATCTACTCCACCCTCTCCATGTTTCATGCATTTTACTATGTGGGCGATAAAGTAATATAGGTGTATCAGGCGTTGGAAATAATACTGCAACTTAAAAGTAATTCACATATAAAAAAAGCAACATTATAATAAATGGAGAGAATAAACTGGAACCGAGCTTATGACCACTTGAACTGATTGTTCATATGATACCTCTTGAGATAACTTCGTGCACTCATAATGCGAAAGCATATAATGCAATCTAGTTTACTGGATATAAATCAGTTGGTAGTTTTAGTATGTGAAAAGACACTGCCGAAGTGGATGCATTACATATTACATGAGCATTGTTCCACTTTTTGCAGCAGGTGTTTGATATACATCGTTGGTCTAAGAAAGAAACGTAAACATAAGAAATGACACAGTTGATGGTTGGATGAAGGCGGTCACTGGCTTCCCATTAGGTTGTCCTTGTCAGGGAGAAACAAGCTTTCAGGTGTCCTGCATCCCAGAGGAAATTCGGATTGCAGAGTGGCGTGGACTATTGCCAGACAGTCGTGAACTTTGCAATTCTTTACCTCTTAGTCAGTCAGGAATATCTTTGAGCTGGGTCAATCACGTTGCTTAATGTTGTGATTGTGTTCTTCAGCGAGTTTTTATGTAAGATGTTCCTTACCGTGTGATAACCCTCATTGCTCTTTGTACTGTTGTTGCACCTTGGCAACTCGACATTCCTTCTCACTCCCTTCGATTCCTCAAATGAGATGTGATCCAATATAGTGTAATTTTCTTCTGCATGTGGTGAAACTGTTTTACTGAGCTTTTGCACTATGTGAACATTTTTGAAAATATTCCCGATTTTCAAGAGAATTTGGTAACGGCCTGAATTGCAGACTTGGAGTCAAACAGGATGATTACAGAAGAGTAGGGTGTGTAATTTTTGAAGCGCATTGAAAATAGCTTGTATTTCGCCAACAAAGTTGTTCTGTCCACGCTTAGTGTGTTATATGATTGGAATAATTTACGTATAATCCTTCACCTGTACACTCGTTAGATCAAGTTCGGAATCCGTCTGTAAATACGGGGAGTCATTAGTCTCCGGGTATCTTTCGTGTATTGTTTCTAGTGCTAAGTGGTGAGACGTAGGCCTTCATGCAGTTTTCTATCAGGTGTATTTGATATGTAATGGCGTCAATTATTATGAATTGATAGATGCTGAAAGCAATTGATGAAGTTGTAGATGAACATCAAACTTTAATTTGGGTCGTACTTTCTGCAGGAAATCTTCTTGTATTTTTAAACTTCTTGGGGTCATTGGCTGCTGTGAAAAGTAAAAGGTGAATAAAAATTCTTATTTTTGTTACTAAAACCTTTTTATATTACTGACAGTAATGTTACTTTGCGCATCTCAAGAATGTGTTAGATAACCTTAGAATGCTGGAAATCACAAACCATGATTTGCTTAATATTACTATCAATATTTATCTTTATCAACTTGGGCTTTTATTTGACGCCATTGCTATACCCAGTGCACCAAAGAAAGATGCTGCACAACTGGTGTCATTATTTCGAATGGAAGCTTCATTGGCCAGTAGCACTGGCTGTAGAAACTTGGGGTTATGCTTGTAACTTTAAAATAATCAACCGCAAACTATACGCTCTCTGTCTCAAAATGCTTGTATAAGATCTTTCTACAATCCCTGATATTATTGCAATGCACTTAATTAACATTCTGTATATTCTATCTGCACTGATATATTTTATTTTATTATATAATTATATTTAATACACATGTAGAATGCGTGGTCCAGGCTTGTGAATATTAGGTTTTGTATGCTATTCTACTTATAAACATCCACGTCAAAAAACGTCAAAACGACATTTTTCGTTTTGCTTGCATATTTCAATCACGTTTCTCTTCCTGAAATTAGAGAATTTTTTTTTATCATCTCAGTAGCGGTAGATTTTACAAATTTAAATCAACCTTAGGGGTGTAATCCAACCATTCTGTTTGCAGAATGTAAATATCTTAAAATCATGCAAATGATAAATCTCATAGTCTTAATACAAGTCTAATTTTCTGGTAGCGAGGGTTTTGTTTTAACATAATGTCGCCTTTATGAGTATTAAACGGCTGTAATCAGAAGCTGAAAGGATGAATGAATTATTATCCATTGAATTACACAAAAAGATAGATTTGTTTCATTTTGAGAAACGGCATAGTGTACCCTTTAATTTGAATTCCTAGTTAGGAAAAAGATCGGGGAAAACATTAAAATAATTATAGCACATTAACATCATCTAGCAATCCAGCACAGCAGTACATATCAACGGCAGCATTGTAAAGGACTGTTGCCATATCATTTACAATGAACCACTGGTGCGTTCAGGATTGCTGACAGTGGTTTCCGGGACTTTGGCGACGTCTCCAGTGAACCTTTGAAGATCTCCTAACCTGTCAGCTCCAGATTTCTCTCTTTGCGGCTCTCTTTTCTGCTTGCCGGCAAACAATTGGGAAACTCCAGGCCGCCACCCAAGCTACTCGTAAAATTGCACCGATGTGATGAATAGCTTCTGGGAGCCAGCTACAGACTTTTACCTGAAAAAATTAAGAAACTACCCGATTTCATGGTCAAGATCATGGACATCATAATATACAGATTGTTTGTGGAAAATAACATCAAGGAACTTAGATTTTTCGTATAATTATCCTTTTTTATCATACATTTTGCTCAATCGTGTATCTTATGAGTTCTGAAGTTCAGGAAAAGGAAAATGATCCAATACTCCGTTTCGGACCGGGGGCGCTGTAGAGAAGAATCTTCTTTCAGTAATTATTCCATTATAGTGACAAAACAAAATAAGATTGATGATTGTTTACGTATATTTTCGTGGTCATTGCGACTCGTTTCGCCAACTGGTGTTCGGTGACTCGCTTGCATTCAGGCACATGATGCATGTGCTTACCAGCATAACTTTTATCCCTTGTAAGCAGCCGGTATCTCTAAAAATTAGTTTGCAAAGTTTTTTTTTTTTTTCTTTATACACTCTCAGTGCAGTATTCTGCCTTCTCTGACCTAAAGAAAAGGTTCAATTGTGAAAACTGTTTGTTCAAGTTTTTGGCACATTTCTTATTCCTTCGCATAGAGAATGTTTCACTTGGCACTATAAAGAACACCAAGGGAAAAGAAAATGAACGGCGCACATTATCTACAAGAGCTGCATCCGTCTGTCATGGTCATCAGATATACAGTTTATTGCGGAACCAGTATTTCTCCTGACAAGGCCAAGCGAGGTTTTGCTCACATCGTCTAGTTCCGCCTTGATGGAGAAGGTCGTGCGGCTCTTCCTTTCAAAGCAAATGAACATTCCCGGATCCATGCGACTACAGGAACACCCTCCCAACGGCGCTGAACTTTACAAGTAAATTGTTTAATCCAGTATTCGGCGCAAATTTATATTCTTTATAACTCAAATATTCCATTTTTTTTTTCTATATAGCATTTCTTTAAGAAGCATAGAATTATTAGCAGAAACGAGTGACCACTCCTATAGTTACGAGGGACACTCAGAAAGTTTCCGAATACGGGTCAGATATTAATGATGATTTGAAACTTAACACTGCATCCCTCAGCCTCTATAAACTTGATCACCCTTAGAAACCAAAACTGACAGTGCTATCGCCACTTATTGCCCTCAATGGTGCTAAGCTCCTCTTTGTATCGGATGCTGCTGCAACATCTTCTGGGCTTGAAAATCGCTTCTCCCACAATCAGTTCTTCTCCAAAGGGAACACGAAGTCCTAAGTTGCTAGATCAGGACTTTAAGGAGAAGGGGTGGCATGCTTCTCCAGGAATTAGGTATCATTGGTTCTCGACGTTTTTCACACACTTTTTAAAAACATTCGGAAGATAAACTGTTGTTGTGCTACTTTGATATTCAAGGAGAATTGTTGCCACATGACCGCTAGTGGAGTAGAATCACCACCTTTCCCCCCTTTCATTAAGATGTTTCCGCATCATATTGATAGATCCATGTATCTATGTACGCTGCAGTGAGATTGCGGGACATTTAGCAAGAAAATATCTTGACCCTTAAATAATAATGTATAATTTTTGAGACACTTTCCAATCCATTGTTAAGAAATGCTTCGAAATGCTTATAGGTTATTTGAGGGTCTTGTTGCAACCTCTCCACAACGGCGATGTTATCTGCAAATACTGCCATCGCAGGTCCTCCGCTTCTCTCTTCATCTGTAACAAATTGGTCGGCCCCTCTTAAATTCTACGAACCAACTGAAGACTGCTGTACGCAAAGGAGATGCGTATGTAAGTTCTGGTTTAAGCCGCTTTTAATGTCGTAACAAATCATTCAAAGATAAAATTCTGGCACAAGTGATGTTGGTTTACTGATGAAAGTATGGGCTATCACATAGCATATACAGTGCGGAAGGAAATTCGCTCCGCAGTACACCTCTAGCTGGAGAGAGCACTAGCAACAGCAATTACGTTGGACCACTCCGGAGGGGCCTGTCCTTTAAATACCATTAGCTACATAAATCCCATTAAAAAACGTGTCAATTCTCCGCCTTGAGGGGGCTGTTGCCAACTGAAGTACTTCCGCTAGCAACAAGCTATCGCTCAGCTCGGTGCGGAGCGATTTCCCCTCCGCGCTGTGCAATGTATATTTGCGCATTATAACGAGTCATCGACAAGTTCCTCCGCACTCGAGTGATGTTTCGCAAGGAGAAAGTTGGCATTTCTACATTTGTGACATTCCTTCGAATCCCGTTTTTAGCAGGTAATCCGCCCACCGTTGCTAAGAAAGAGCGTCCATAAATAAATCAACCGTTGCTAAGGTTTGGACTTTGATTTGTGTGCTTACCTTAGTGGTTAAGGAACACAATAACGATACGCTAGGAACGCGGTCAGCTCTGCCAGGTGAAATCGCTTCCTTAGTGAAATCTCAGCTACACAATGGCTGCTGAGCGACTTCTCGAACACCCCTTTAGTAAACAGTCTACTCAGGCCCGGAAACTTTCGGATTGTCTCTCATATTTCATTTAAAATAATTCGTGCACACGAAATGTGTGCCAAATTATGCAGAATGAATTAATAGTGCACTACCTAAGACTACAACTTTTCTAATTTGAACTACTCATATATTTAGGACAGTGATTACATGTTCGTCTTCTATACGCAATTTTTCCCCTTATTTCAGAAAAGTGGTATATCTGTTCAGCAGTAGAGCTCCAGTGCTGTTCCACAAATATCACTTTCTAATCATCCATAGTATGAAATGTCAATTGGATTTGCTTAAGGGAAATTTCTGTTTCAAAGCGCTTAACCTCATTACTTCATTTTTCATCCATGACATTTCCATTTCTTGCCATGACCTTTATCCCAGGGAGGCAGTATACGATTACTTGCGTTGCATATGCTTGCGTGTTTTCAAGGAGAAAGGAACAGAGTGTAGATATAGTAAATGTCTGCGCAAGTAAATGAATTTAGATGAGAGCATCCATTGTTATTCCGCTACCGTTAATTAAAGTGCTAGCAGTATTCCGTATTGATCTGTTGTCACTAATATTTGATCAGCTTTGAGTTTTCTTTGACTATTTTTAAACCAAGGTATCTGTTAACAGCAGTTGTTACTCGCGATATGTGCTCCATTATTTTGTTGTAAAATGATTACTAAAACGTTTTAAGTTTTTCCATCTTATAGATATGTTTCTGATATAGTGAGGTTATTTGAGTTACTAGCCGGCAGAACGCGGCTGATAGCCCGAATAATGTCATTTTGTTGTAAGGTACAAAACATTAAAAATGAAAAGAAATCACTGTAGTACAAACAAATTACCTTATATTTAGCTTTGTCTATATGAGCTGAGAATTAAGTTCAATTTTTGTCACTGGTGGTTTGCAACAGCGAGGTTTGAGATTGTACAGGTGGCTCAGAGTCCCCCTACCCCTAGTGTGCTTGGCTATGTTCTTAATTGATTTTAATATTCCATTTGGGAAAGGTTGATTTCTATGCTCATAATGTTTCAGTATGTTGCTTTTCATAGGGAAAGCGTCGGCAGCTATTACAAAAGGAACAGACCTGCAAGGCGTTGCGATTTTGTTGCGTGTAGTGCATTTGTTGCGAAACATCCCACCGTCAGACATTCCTGTATTGTTCTCGACTTCAAAATACGTATGTTGTGTAGTTAGCATCGATCATAGCAATTAAAACAACACTAAAGTTACCTTTATAATGTAATACATGCTGCCACTAGTTCTTTGCAGAAATACGTGCTTACTGTCGAGACTCCCTATACAATTAAAATACTTTCATTTTACTTCAGAAGCATTTAAATATGTTTCTGCATCCATTTCCAGTAGTCGGGATATGTAAAATTTATAAAGTCATTTATCACTGCAGCTACGCTTCGTCTATCCATCACCAAGGACAGCATCGGACACTGTTGTAGCGATGCTCAGTACAACTGAGTGTATAACAGTTGCCGGGCTTTTAGGCAGTCGGTAGAATGGTCTAGACACTGAAAATCGAAACTGGATTGCAACAATGTACACAGGTTGTCAAATAACACTGGCTGCTATCACACATCCTGAAAATCATAAAATACCAATACAAATTTCGGTAATCAAGTAGGGATTTTAAGAAAATCCAATTTAGGTGGCCAGAGATCCCGCAGGACAGTACGGAAGCGAAATGCCGAAATTTTGGCCAAAGTGGCACCAAATGTCAACAGCCTGAAGTGTATTACAATAAAACACCAAGTAGTGAAATATCAAAGCATTGACAAGTAGTAAAGAGAATGGCAGTGTACATCAAAGAGTAAGCTTACAAGTTTGTTTTTTTTTTTTTTTGTTTTTCCCCAACTGTCCGCGACAGATTAAAAATGAAAATGAAATTAACATCGAATACAATTATAACAGGACATGGAAGATCTAGAGGTTATTATCAGAGATACAGTATAAATAATACCTTGTGCTTGTGTAATAAAAATGAAAAACGGTTGATAATCTAGTAGTTGTAGTATATTAGGTAGAGACAGGTAAATTATGAAAACAAAACATAGCTCAAGGGGCAGGTGGCAGAAGAGTCATTTCATATGATTTATAAGTATCAGCTTTGATAACTTATAAGGTTTATTTATGGACCCTCCATGACATTTCAGGTCATAGCGTCCCATTCAATTCATGGCGTGAAACGGTCGATAAATTTTGCTCAAAGGCCCTTTCTTTCACGTTTGAGGTTATTTTGCCTGCCTTAAATTTACAAGGGACCCACGACTTTACTAGCCTTCTGAAGGAAGTCATACTTATAGATTTTTACGTCCGAAAACATCCATCATATTCAGTATGAGATTAATTAACTTAATAAGGTGCATTGTTCAGAGATAATTACATTTTCACTTCATCTTTCTTTTTAATTAAATTGTATAGTGTATTGTAATTTAATTTATATATATAACGGGTCGCCTACGCGTTTCTTAAATGAACCAAAATGCACACGTTAAGGGCGCTGTTCGTATTTTGTAAATGTGTCTATTATGGTTTATTCATCAAACCAGTTTCGTAGATATAGCGTTATTTGTGTGTGTGTGTTTAAGCTTTGTGCTGATCGCCATAGATCAGTACGGCGAATAACAGAACAAAAGAGACCGAATTCCGTTGACGCTTAAAATTACACGACGCCTTATGGCTAGGGAAAGCCGGGGGAGGGGGGGGGGTCTCACATAATGCTATCAGTCGAGAAGTTCCTGACAAATTGTTCTTTGGAGTGCCAGTTGGTTAGAGCTGCCGCAGGATATTGCAGAAAATCCATTGTCACACGGAAGGAACAACCATTTAGCTGTAGCAGTTGATGATAATCCTTAGCTTTCGCCTGAGATGCTCAAGTCAGAACGCCTTTCTGACAACCTGTCTGTTGAAAACAGCTGGTTTTAGTTGGACCAATCGTGGGACCAGTTTCAGTGACTTGCATTGCGCACTTATCTCACTTTAGCTTCATAATTATAGTTATACTTTACCCTTTGCAAAAAAAGGGGGGAGGAGGAAAGAAAGAAAAAAAAACTAAAGTTTTGGATCTTCAGAAAACAAGGCACTAAAGGACATAAATTATAATATAAAACAAACTTTTAGATTAATGTCCCTGTGCACCATCCTTGGTTTCTAGCCTTTTCGAAACCGCGGTGTTCCGTTAAAACCTGTTCACCATTGATTTCGCTCCCTCACAATACTGCGGTTTCGTTTCGCTTTAATATATCGATATTTCCTCGATTTGAAATAATTCTTCGTTCTCCTTTACAAGATCGTGTGCTATCGTTTCAACCCTGGACTATGTTAATTCTGTTGTGTGCATTTTAACTATAGCATGGAAAATAAAAGCAACGAGATATGCAAGAGCGTCAAATTTTAGTAGCTGTAGAATTTCATGATTTTATATATGATTCTTATGCACAAAGCAGTTAAAGAAAATAAAATGACTGACGAAATGGGTTTGAAGGAAAAGCAAATATCCCGGGAAAGATTTCCTGTGACATTTTAATCACTACATTTAATGAAAAATAGCCTATTATGTTATTAAAGACTACTCCAGGAGACTGGATTCTCACGTGTATGCAGTCCAGGGCACCCATTACATAAAACTCCAAAATAAACCTACCCTTTCGCTTTTCAGTCGCAATCCTCTGTGATAGATTCGACATCCGTTCTTTCAATGTATCCTGGTTGTCCCGTGCTACTCCCTCATTATGCTGAATTATTTGTAGATATCGATGATGTAATCTATCTTATAATCGTTGATCCATTTTGAAAAGAAAACTGCGTGTGTGTCGTTGGTCCATTTTGAAAAAATAACCGTGTGTATGTGTGTGGGAGGGTTATATGTTTTTTCACAGTACGCATATAGGCAGTACAACACGATCAGAACACACCGAAAGGCACATAGCAGCCAATTGGGCCGAAATCGATACGACAGAGGGACATTGTTTACGGGATAATGTGTAAAACGCCAGGAATGTATAACGTCTCAATCCGCAGGATGGGAAGACTCACTTTATATGCTTAATGTGGCTCGTAACGTCATTTATATAAAGAGAAAATAATATGGGTCCCAGTACTGACCCTTATGGCACTCCTCACTCTACTGACCTCCAAGGTGAAAAGCGATCTTCTATTGGTCCGTACATGCCGAGTCTCCCGAGAGATAGGAGTGAAGTTCTCGGATAAATACATGATACAAGTTTTGAGTGAAACGCTCTAGAAACGTTGATAAGTCAGGTCATAGCCTCACGGATGTCCTCAGTAAGCAAGGTAGTTGAAGTACTAATCCTGACTGGTAAGTGTAGTAGGTGATACTCTGCGAGTTGCTAACGATCCGCTCCAGTGCTTTTGATATGGCAGGAAGAATCTTGGTAGTTAAAAAAAAAAAGCAAGACATGATACACAGTTAAACGGTTCAGGACCATAGCCATTCCCATTTTGATGTATGATTAAATATAAGAACAGTTGCAAAGGATTAAAAGTAGAAACGGCAGAAATGAGATTCATAAAGTCAGTTTCATCAATATTCTATTAGGGGGAAAAAAAAAAAAAGAAAAAAAAAAAGAACCCTGATGATTAGAAATCATATGTATGTGTGTCTTAATTGAAAAAGTTAACACATTTCAACGTATTGAAACTTGGAACCATGGCTGTCAACTAGAGTAAGCCTGGATCAAATCCCTGACGTTGACGATGATGGAAGCTGTTTCTTCAATCTGCAGCTGCCTAATTATTACTCTAAAAGAAGGGCACTGCATTCTGGGTCAAATGTGTTATGCTTCAAAAGAGTGACAAGTAAAAGTCATGGGATAGGTTCCGTCGTATTCCTACGGAACATTATTGTATTTTCTTCATTTAGGATAACAAAATACGAAGAGCTAAGAGCAGCTTAGGCAGGGCTAGGGAGAGCCCTACGCAGAAAAACAGCATCGCTGTAGCTAGCAGCAATTCATGTCATTGCAACGGCTCGACCCAAGTGTCTTTCATTAAAGTGTAATGCAGTTGTGCTCTGTACTCCGCTTTATCTGGGTACGCTTTAATAGCCACTCTAGAGTGTTGACGTCATCAGTGAACTTTGACTCGTCAGTCACCTTCCTCTTATTAGCAGTAGACGATAGCGTATCCAAGTCTATCTATATGTTGCCCAATCTCCTTAAAAGAATCAGCTGCACCTTTGTCTATCGCAGTAGATGATTCATTCGTGTTGCAATGGCCAGTGCTAAATTGCAAAAGCGTGAAAAATGCTTCAGTACGTTAACTAAATAGAACAAGCGGATATCAAATCGTGATTGGATGCTAAATTAAATTATTTATTCAGGTAAGTGTACCAGCTTTTCTCCCAAATCTTCCTTTCTAATGCCAACCCGACCTTAAATACAGTTTCCGGACAGACTACTCAACGCTAGTGTTTTCAAAACAAAACCGATTTGGTTCAAAGCGAATGAAGCACGAGTATTTGCACAAGGTTGCCCCTCCCTTCCCTCCGTTTATCATAAACGTGCAATTTAATGTCATTATGAATTATGCTGATTAATCGTCATTACAATCACAATAATTAATAAAACTAATAAATGCGCCATAACAAAACTGTAATATGTATTCCTGTTATGCCCGAAAAATACTGTGTATTTATATGGTTACGGGGTTGAATAGAGTCTAATGCTAGTGCACTCTTGCCAGTTTCTTTTAAGACGATTTATTTAGTGGATTAATAAAGCAAATAAGCCCGGAGCCCTTGAAGCTTATAGGTACCTGGTATACATGGTTTAAAACCATAACGACCTCTTTTGCCGGAACCAGTAAACAAACCCATCCATGCCACAACCGCTTAGCAGAAATGACATCTAAGCAAAGCGTTTCTCCCTTACACATGGCCGCAGTTGTTCTGAAGGGAATGAGGGAAGGTCGTCCTGATCTGGTTGCCATGTATATTCTCCTTTTCATTATAAATAAAAGCCCGGAAAATGCCTTAAGGAGGCTAAATGTTCCGACGGGAAATTGGCCCGAGCTTGCAACACGAAATATACCGTTTAAGTAACACACTTTGATAATAGTTTTTTTATTCTATCTTTTCTATCTATTTCTTTTTTAACAAAATAAATTAGCTTGAACTTAGCTAATTATTTTCTTTAAACCGAATATGAATTATATTTCTTATAAGAAAAATATGATGTTAATTAAAGATCAAGTAGAAGTGCTAAAACACTTAATAGATACCTGTTCCTCGATGCAAGAACCAGGAAAACGAGACTACCCCACCTTGTGAGAGAGCAGAAAAACATAGGAAAGCATTTTTAAAATTCTTATTCACTTTTTCAGCACATTTAGTTTCAAGCGTGTAGTGCTTTTAAAGTGTTAATTAACATTTCTCCTCCAAATTTCTAACGTATGTTTTAAAATTGATAAAAATAATATATTTATTAATATTTTCTAAGTGACTAGCGATCTCACCTCGTGTGTATATATATAAAACACTACAAATGAGCGAAATGCATAAGCGTTTAGAACATTTATTTAGAAAAAGAACGTGTAATTCTTAAAACCCCTATCTTTTTCATCAATATTGAAAATATGGATTTTTCACATGCACTGCTGATGCTGTAGAGATTTTATAATGGTGAGATATGATGATAGAAACAGCAGGTTCTATGAATACTTTTTGTAGCATTTTGACATAAGGTGGTAAATTTGTTTAATAAAAACGTCAATGCCACTACGTTCGTTATACTTTAATTTAATTGGAAATCTTAAATCAAAACATGTGTCTATAAAGTGGGATTTGTTGAGCAAATATTTTGTAAATTTCATTGTATACTCTGTACTGTAGTACTCGAAGTTTGCATTTATGGGGACTGAGGAAAACCTGGAAAAAACCTCAGTCAGGAAGGACAGCCCTGGCGGGATTCGAACACCAGATCTCCCCTCACGAGTCCGCGCCTTAACGACCTCGGTCACCCGTGGCGGTATTCAAGAGTTTGGTAGGTTGTATGTTGAAACCCATTAGTTTAAAATTCACGACTAAAAATATATCGACTTCGAAAATTTTCCATTACCGCGCACGTTGGTTCTTGGCATTACCAGAGCTCCATCCTGAGATTGGGGCGTTGGAACCAAAAAGAATGAACCAATGATGCTCAAAGCAGATGTGAAACTTGTTGCACTTTTAAGTTAATGTATTTTGTACTCGTTTTTCCAGCTAGGTTGTCACAAGGTTTAAAGCTGCGTCATTTGAACTCTTGTCACAGCCATAGACTTGCAATCGTGGCGAGTTGTTTCTTCCTGAAAACTCCAGCAGTAGCTGTAGCACGTTTGATGACAGCTTCCAAACTAACCGAAACCATGATCCTCAGATAGATCTTATGCATGTGTTTGCTTTTCGTTCGTCTGTTGTTACTTGTGACTCGGGATTAACGTTGTTTTGATATTCGTCGACGGATGTCAGAAAGTGGAACGTATCCGGGAAACTATAACCTACTTCAAAGGGAGTTGAATGAAATGCTCATGTTCCAACAAAGCTGTTTTAGAACTGTGATCTTTTACGTGCATTTTCTGACCAGAGGATGTCTATACTCATGGAAACTCAGTTTGGTTTGTTATGTTGAGGTTACGTGCAAGGGATTTTGCAGGATATAATGATCTGGGCTTATTTTTTTCTCAGCAGTGGAATATAAACTGTAGAATTATTATAATTTATAATGATAACAGTAACGCTGTTGCGGATGAGATACGAGGGTGTTGATCTAGTGTGATTTTGTATGCGATGTCTTATTGGTGCATATTTTCTGGGCGAATAATTTCTCCTGAAGTTTTTGACAATTAATGAGAAAATCGAAGCACGGAGCTTTACATTCGTTTGCCGAACATCATTTTGTTTATCACAATTTGAAACTTGGCAAGGGACTACTGAAATGAAAACTTAGTTCCAATAATATTTTTTTTCGAAATTAAAGTATATTTGAAGTTTATGCATGTTTGGGAATGTTAGAATTCCGTGTGGATACAGTATTTCAACTTTTTACAGGTTCCAGCTCTGTCGTGCGTTTTTTCTTCCCGACTTCTCATTAAAGCACATTAATTCGTATAAAGGTCACGGCCACATCCTTAATGCAAACGCTCTCCTACTATCAACTCAACATTTGGGTAATAACCGGAAACGTAACCTGACGTCATTAATGCTGAAGGCGTCATTATACGCAGAGGGCTTTTGAATGTCACTAATTAGGAGAAGGTAGGGATGGAAAAGTGATTGCAAAGTGTGCCTGATCCTCTTTTGTTACGTATTGCGGGGTTATAATTGCGCTAAAATCTTTGCATCGGTGTTTTAGAAGATGAAAAGTTATACGATGGATGTGATAGAATGAATATACCGCCCCAAACCAATAAGGAGCATGCTGTTACCTCTGAAATGTTGAGAAATGACGTTTCTATGCTCCTGTCCTGAAATATATTTACATTTTTCTGTATGTGCAAACTGCATTAATATAACTCTTGTAATGATCAATACATAAAACAACGTTGCTGTTATAGGAAGTTTATTGAAAAGCGATATTTTACAAAAACAAATCGCAGTTTTTTTTTTTTTAAAGTATATCTGTAGCGTTAGAAGAGAGAATTGCACGCGAGCTCCTTTCAGCCTAGGGTCTCATTGATACCTTATTCACCAATCAGAATGGACCTTAATAAACAGTTTTAAAACATGGCACTCAAAAACTAATAACTGATAGGTGTTTCTCCTGAGTTTATTTGTTTTACTCCTATAATCTCTGCTTCAACTCGACTAGGGATCTAGAAAACCTATTTTCATGCATTTTCCTGTTCACTATTGGCGGCTCGTACAAACAGTAAAAATGACGAGATTTGGTGATCTTCGAATTCAAAATGTAAAAGAAGCGGTACAAGACCTAACTCGGCATGAATAAAAAATAAATAAAAAGGTGGTTTACAAAGGAGAAAAAGAACTTCGTTTTCGCTTTGCAGTTTTCTTGCCAAATCCTCCTCTTGTAGGTATGTGGTGTGTGTGTTTTAATTGAGGTGTTTTAAACTCCTGCTTGCCATTAGATAATTATTTCGACACCGAAGGAAATAATTATCATGACAGCAAACATTCGTTAACCTCCATTAAATTACCGAAAAATTATCAGTACTCGTGCTATTACTAAAGATAATTGCACGCGAGTACCTTTCAGCGTGTGATATCTTCTCTCATCAGAACATATCAGAATGGAACTTTAACGATACTTTTAAAGCACGGTGTTCAAAAACTATTACTGATAGTTTTTTCTCCTACGTTCATTTTTTATCACTATAATCTCTGCTTCGATTCGACCAGAAAACCTATTCTCGTGCATTTTCCTGTTCACTATTGGTGGTTTGTACAAACTGTAATGTAAAAGGGGGGAGGGCATCGTTCTTGCATTGCATTTATTTTACCGATTCCCCCTCTTGCTTATAATTGTTCTTAGACAATTTCATTGAGCTTTCAAACTCATGCTTGTTTTCATTACAAATAATGCTGATTTATGTGGAACAAGTGCAGCTTTTCAAAAATAACAATAAAACAAAAATTAAAAGAAAACTCACATTTATAGCAGAAATAGAACCCAACCCTCCAGACTTATACTCCTCCATCTCTTTTGATTCTCATGATTTTTCTTTTTGTTTATTCATTTATCGGAACAGTTATAAAAATTATATTCTTTCTACAGCAAAATAATTGATGTTAACTGAGTGAAAGATGCAGAAGAGCGCAAAGAATTTGTGGCACATACTTTTCAAATGAAAGAAAATATTTAAAATTATCGCACCGCTTTTAAACATATTTAAAAATTACCGGGAAAGTTAAAGTAGTAAAATGATATCAAAATTAAAAATGAGAAAATAAAAATTAAACCATAGTTTTGATTCTCCTTGAACTTTATATGACTTAATTTAAATTATTTTAGTTTCTTATGTAATGAAATACTTACATCGAAATTCTTTAACAAGTACGGGCAACTTTGCGTGTTTATTTTTGGCATGATTGACTACTTGTTTATAATTGTGCAATGTTTGAAGGCGGCTGCATGACACTAGGCAATTGACTTAACAGACGGAATATCACGTTCTAAAGTCGCAGACGAATTGCTTTGAGTGCCTGTGCAATGAAGCCCTATATTTAGTAAAAAGGAAGAAATTTGAAAGTTGTTGCAAAACATACACAATATTTCAGAAAATTGCGTATTCCTTATAACCGACACACTTACGACTGCCTTTGTAGCAATGAAGTTGAAGCAAATGCCCAATGGACGAACAAGGCACCAGTTAGTGTTGAGTTATACGTTTCAGCAAATTCATTATAATGGGATAGCAGTTAAGGGGAACTTAAAACTCTGACCCAGATTCCCGATCCCTCTCGTCGTGATTTGTCGATATCCTTACCGCATCACGCTGAATCAGTTATGAAATATTACAAATATTTTGCACCACCTTTTATGTTTCTTTTTCCGTTATATTATAATATTTTGTACTATTTGGGTTGTTAAACTACTCCAAAATACCTTTTATTCTTTTTTCTCAATTAGTGTTTAAATGAGTATCATCTATAATATCCAGCTAGTTACCAAGGGTGCAAGTTAGAATCGAGTCTCGTACAAAATGCCTCCTATTTGGAACTTTTCTCAACATATTACGCAGCTTAAGGGATTGTGGTTTCTGGACAGATAGGTATAGCTTGTAAAAGAAAGAACATTTTTATTTGTTATCATAAAAGCATTGTTGTCTTGAACACTAAAGTAAATATCACGGATCTACTGGGTCATTAATCAACTCCGAATGTATCATACGCTGTATGCTTCTTGCTTAAGCGTACCAACACACCCTTGACCTACTGGGATTCGAGCCCATGACCCGAATGCTACAGCGGTGCCGTACATCCGCCTTGCCAAGAAGCGCCTCATAGCTCACAAAGATTCTTTCGCTCACAGTGTGTAAAGTATTAAAGGTGTAACACTTTAGGTTTTTTGTAACATTAATAACCGTTAATTTCTACCATTTTAAAGCATGTGGTTGGAAAAAATAGTTTAAACTTGATTCGCATAATTGAGTAGGATGTTATTTTAATTTATATATTCTAATACTCACAGAAATAAACCGTCAGAAATGACCAAAGTATAAAAATAGTTGTTAAGTGTATGGAATGAACGTAATTAATAGTGCACATCTTCGATATCAGCTGGTGTTGGCTTGCAGATCGCCTATTTCTAAATATTAAGTACACATGTTCAAATCTAGCGTGCTCAATTAACGTATTTTTCATCCACCCCAAATATACCGGGTGGTGTAAAATAGAGTGGAACTGAAATAACAAGGCAAGCTTTCTGTGCAAATAGTTAAGGTTAATGTATGATACCATATTGGTGAAACCAATGATTTTCTCACTATATATACACACTCCTAAAAATTTAATAGATTCTTATTGGGAAATTACTCTACTAGACTCTTGATTTTTGTCCATATGGATAGAAAATCTAATTAAGCATCATTATTCTTTTATCGTATTTCAATAGCGTATACGGTGTTCTTGTAAAATAAATTTAAAAAATGACTATTTATCATTGTTTTTATTAGTGTGAATGCATTCTTATCGTTCCCTTGGTTATTTCACTTCTACCTTGTATATATACATATATGAGGGCTCTTCAGTAAAAAATTATCATAATTTTTTGGCAATATATCTTTAGTCTTCCTCATTATGTAGATGATCTTTCTCAAACGAAAGGTACCTGGCCCAGCATTTCCGCAAGACTTTAAAGACATTCTGGGAACAGTTTTTTACAGTTCCTTCATAATCGCCTCCGCAGCCTTCAACTCTGCTTCTGATGATAGAACATGTCTCCTCACGAAGGTGTTTCTTCAGTTTGGTGAAAAGGAAAAGTCACTCGGGGCTAATTCTGGACCATAAGGAGGGTGAACGACACACTTCACTTTGTTTTTGTGAGATATTCAGCAACAGTATTTACATTCTACGGTCATGCATTATCGTAGTGCAGCATTCAGCTTGTAGCACAAATATGTGACCATTTGCGCGTGATATATCCTTGTAGAATTTTCAGAACATCTCTGTAGCTTTTCCCAGTTAAAGCTGCCTATACAGGTAGGACATACTGATAAACCATTCCTTGAAAACGGAAAAATGAGAATATAACTTGCACGCGAACATCCTTGAATTGGGAATCGGCAGTCTAAAACCCACAGTGTACAAAACACATCTCGTAGGCAACTTTTCAATTAACAATGTGTGGGTGGCACCCAGTGAATTTTTCAGAATTTCTGAAGGGTTCTTAATGTTATTCGGCCACATTCTCTCACATTGACAGCAACAGTATTGTTTTCTGCCGTTAAAACACAAACTGGGCTCCCCGGTCCATCTTCCTTTGAAATTGATTGCCTCCCCTATTTAAACATTTTAAGCTATCTTCGAGATGTGATATATACTGAAAAGCAAACACTCCATAAGTCTCAGCTGAAGATTTGTCGAGACGAAAGCACAGTTTTAGATCTGCATATTGTTCACCTCCATTTGTTGTAGGTGAGACTGAACTTGTCTCAAATTGAACATCTCTCACAGGTGAGAACCGGAAGTGAACAATGAAACTAGCACCACGAGTACGGGTACATTGTGTTTTAAATTAACAGTACATTGCAAATTAAATTTTAACGCGAGAAATTATGCCTATAAAATTAACATCGTTCTTTATTGAAAAACCCCGTGCTTCTCATTTTCTTGGGTACATTGTTCCAAGAGTTAAGGTGTAGAGTTTTATATCTCTGAAACCATTAAGGTAAAAATTATAAACATATGATACTTAGCATACAGTTCAAATTAAAAGCTCTTATTTGCAGCAGAATATCTAGTATAAATTGGATACCTAACTTTGGGCTGCTAACATAATACTGAAAGACCTATATAATTTAGGACAAATTAATTAACGGCAGCTTTATTTAGATCCTATATTACAATTTTTATTTTTATTATTTTATTTATTTATTTTCGCTGTAACTCCAAAAGTTAATAATATTAGACGTCCTCCGTGATCACTGATCTATGACGTATCTAATTCTGTCCTACGAACCGCTACGGGTGGCCGAGGTCGTTAAGTCGCGAACTCGTGAGCGGGAGGTCTGGGCTCAAATACCGCCAGGACCGTCCTCCCTGACTGAAGTTTTTCCAGGTTTTCCTCAGTCCTCATAAATGGCAAATGCCGGGGAGGTACCCTAAACTTAGGCCTGGAACGATTCCTTCCTTAAAAATAAATTCTTTCCTAATATATCATTTCATCTCGTGTACCATCAGTGTCCATCGCCTGTAGTGCCTCTGTAGCAAAAAACGGGCATTAAACACTATTCATTCATTCTGTCCTACGATACTAAAGTCACACATTTTCTATTCATTAAGGCACTTTTTTCAGGTATTCAAATGGCTCATTACCATTTAAAGATGTAATAACTATTTTACTAATGAGTTGAAACGACATGCCTGTCATATTGCAGTATATTGCACTAGGTTTATTATCAAAGCTTCCAAATTTACACAACTAGTTATAGAAGTTGAGTTTTAGTAATGAGATAGTCAGGTTAGAATACGACCGGGAGTTACTAAAGTTGGTTTTGTAACGTGTTATCTACAATATTTTATCTACGTTTGGTATATTTAACGAAATTTATTTTGAAAATTCAGGAAATATATTTACTATATATTGCAGTTTATTCCACTCGGGCAAAGCCTACTTAATCCTTCACATTTGTACAATTGAGGAAATGTTTCCTGGTAACAAGAGAAATCAACAAACTTTCTTGCTGTAGTCTTCATTTTAGATCTCGCTTTCTCGCTTCAAAAAGTAAAATGGGGGAAAGAAAATTAATTTGACAGTCCACCAACTGCAATCATACAAGCAATCGAACATGCAACTTTGGGTATACTTCCTGAAAAAGTCTAGAAAACTTTATATGAACAATTACATCAAATCCAAGGTCTGGTGTTTAAGTAATTAGAATAAATGATCATATTTTACTAGCGTATGTTAAAAATCCAAGATCACTTTGCTACATAGACTTTGGTCTGAATATTCTATGATCAAATCAACTCTTCTGATTAACGATAACGTTGATATTAGTAAGTTGGAAAAACTGAGGGCATTTTTAAAGAGACAATCTGTTGGTTATCGCGCTAAAAATCACAGATTTTGTTTTCAGTGAGTAAATGATTAATATTAGAAATAAAATATAATTTCGTTAAATGATGTGCCTTCTATAAATTTTCAGAATTGCAGATCAGTCTATTTATTCATCGTTTCCAGGGAACAAAAACTAATTGTTATATTCTTATAAAACGTAAACACGATTCGAAGACAAGGGATATAACGATTAGCTGTTGTTGCCAGGACACGATCAACTAATCGTACACTTCCGTAACTGTAATTGATATGCTAGACATACGAGATACAATGTACATTTTGTACTAAGAGTCTTGTTAAATAACGTTCGCGGCCTAATTTCTAAAATTGTTGTTTCCTGCTACCCGATGTATAACATTTCATAAAAGTGCACTATTTAGCATGAATATAGCTGATTAAGTGATGATAAAAGCTGAAAATACGAAACTACATGCCGTTTATTGACATTTCATTCGTCTTCGAGCGCAAAGTGTGTGATTCATAACAGAACAAAGTAGGAACTTAATGTTTGAACACCGTTGCCCAAGTCTGGTGAAAGCCATTCATGGGCACATATCCAAATACACACATTTACGAAGTATCATGGTGCCATGTTTTAATGCGGACTTACTGCTGCAGTAGAGCAATAAGAAGTTCTTGTACGTCTCGCCGAAGACTTGGAGCCATGCTGACTCGCCGCTGTGCTCCAGATATTGACCCGTTTAGTGAATGCAAGGATGGTTGGATCTTAGCTACAAACAAATGGAGCGACACAATTGAAATGAATATGCCACCCCTGTCACATCCTCACAGCAGAGGGAGTTAGTAAAAGATTAATGTGGAAATGTGTTTCTGATGCATTTTAGCAATAATTAAATCGTAATCCATGGCTATGTTCGCTCTTCGGTAAATGTGCCAGAGAGGTGGTACAGCATATTGCAACATGCTAAAGTTTAGAACTTTTAAAAAATATGCATCTGTTCACGTAAACCCTAAGGATAAACGCAGATTCAAGTGTTGTACACGAAGTATAGCGTTGTGTATTTTTAGTGTTTTACACACATTTTCACAACTGAGGTGTCGCTAGATCGCGTTCGGCTTATATTGATATCTTCATTTTGAAGAAATTGCTTATCTCCACTGATAATAAGCCACATTAAATGATTTGGAGGGTGTGAGGAAGCGTTCGAAGCGTAAGTTTAGGAAAATATCTCGGTCAAGCTGGAGGGTCCTGTCAGGAATCGAACCGCAGACCTACCGTTCACAAGTGACAAGGTATTTTAGTGCAGGGGTGATATAGATAGTGACGTGAAAATGCAGAATTATTACTGTATAAATGAGTTGTACTCTGGTGCGAGAGAATTGAGGTAGAGAAATGTTCATAGGCCTAACTACAACACGTGTTTTGCGAGTTCTGCTGCAAATGTCGTCGTATTTCTGCCCCATAATTGTACCCCCCCAAAAAAAAAAATCTAGCTCCTGCTCTTTACTGCAGTACAAATATGCGAAAGATACTTATATTTCTTTCTTTTTTAGATTACAATATGGAATAAAATATTACTGCAGAGTCAGCTGCTGAAGAAATAATATGCAAATGAAAAGTGTGTTCAATTCCAGACCAAAATGGAATTGGTTTGTACTATTAAATGAAGACACAGCCTTACAACAGGACCACCAAAGAATTTAAAAATGGGACTTTCTGTATAACATCAAAAAGGCACACGTGATGGAACATTTCAGAAGCTCGACAAGGGACCTCCACGGGAGGCCTAGGTGGTTGA
Source organism: Metallyticus violacea (assembly GCA_030762175.1). Lineage (NCBI taxonomy): Eukaryota > Metazoa > Arthropoda > Insecta > Mantodea > Metallyticidae > Metallyticus > Metallyticus violacea. The sequence continues at coordinate 305,465,436 of CM060846.1, read as the reverse complement.
GGCGCGGACTCGTGAGCGGGAGGTCTGGGATTCGATTCCCATCAGGATCGTCCTTCCTGACTGAGGTTTATTCCAGGTTTCCCTCAGTCCTCATAAATGGCAAATGCCGTACCTAAAACTTAAACCTGGAACGCTTTCTTCCTTAAAAGAAATGCTTCTTTCCCAATTTATCATTGCATTTCATGTATCATCAGTGCCCTTTAAAATTTGCGGATTAGCCGTATAACTTATCAGCCATGTTAGAGTTGCATTCACGTGTAAACAGCCTAATGCTTTGGTACCATGCACACCATTATACTGACGCTTTGTGCTTGATTTTCCCAAGTGGTGATAAAATACAGTGAAGCCGGCAGAGTGTGACTGCGCACCCGAAGAAACCAGTTTTAAAGGTCTATGACGCATGTGCAGGTAGCCGCTTGCATTTAGTTTGAGAGAGGTGTTCTCAGCGAGTGTTGGTGCTTTCGTGTGTCACTTGGTGTTTTCAATATGTGTAAATTGTGTGCTAATTGTTAATCGTTAGTTATGCAACTGTATGAATATAGTCTTGAAGAAGTGGTTTTCATGTACATACATATCTGAAAACGGATTCTTGCATAGAAGTGGTAAGCCATTCGCAAGAATATGTCGTGTTTCAAGTAGAGAATCTGTTCGCCAACTTGTTGAACGATTGGACAGACAGGATCTCTCGATGACAAGAAACGTGTTCCGAAGCACCATTTAAGTTAAATATACGAATTTCTTTCACAGATGTTGGCAATGTATTGCCGCTGAGGGGCATCATTTCCAACATATCTTATAACACAGATTGGCACTTATTGTTTTCATCATCAGTTTAAATACAGTATCATATTATATTTCAGTATAAGTATAAATACATGGGCCGGTCGACTCTTCTCTCACCTTTTCCAGTTTGCGGCGCCTGCATTTTCGCAGTAAGCAAACGCGCTCAATCGTCCCGCAACTTAAATGTCCTCACTTTACTTACCGATGTTCTACAGATATAGAAAACAAAATCGACAATTGTAGGGACGCTAAGCAATTTAATACCATAGATTCAACGCTGCCACTAGTAGCAGAGCAACTCTTTTTGTTGGTCCGTTCTTAATTTAAAGATTTAAAATACTTGCCTTCAATTAAATGGGAATATTTAAACAGGAATGGCGCGAGTGTTGCACCTCCCCTATGGGAAGGGCCGAAGACTGCTATTTATGAGGCTGTTTTACTCTACCATTAAGGAAGGTTGAAAAGAAATTGTTTGCCTAGGGAGGCTTCCAAGTTAGGTAGCACAATTGAAGCTACATATTGGAAAACTGGAGAAATTCTTTTCTTCTCCTCTTAAAGAGGATAGATAAAGCCTGCATAAGAGAGAGAAGGGGTGGGGGACTGGGACAGCTATTTTAAAAAACAAATAGCTTTAATCGTATATTTTTCTGCCATTTAAATGAAATGATGAAGTTTATTTTCCTTACAGTGTTTAGTAAATAACTTAATTTACAATAATACGTAGGATGTACATGTGTGGTTTTTTTCCTGAATCATACTGTCATTAAAAGGCAAAAAGCTGGACCAAAATGCCCACTACACTTAATCCAGGTCTGGTACACTATTTCTTAGAGTAATGAGTAGAGTAATGATGTACTCTTAAAAAAGGTATAAAGCTGATTCACAATCAATCATCAGAGTGCGTACCAATCCAGCAGGAGACGGGGACAGCCATTGCTAAGAGCGAAGTACCTATAGAAGCTAAAACGATGTCTCTTCTATCAAGGATCTCAATTAATGGAAATTGAATTAGAGCGGAGTCCCAAAGCTTTTTATTTCGAAAGCTATTTAGTTCGAAAACTAATAAGTTCGCTTAATGGAAGGGTAGAGTTTTTCTCTTTGCATTCTATTGCTTTATCCTTTTTGAACGTATTTCGCTAAATGTACATGCCAACAAAAGCAGCGATGATCAGGTGGCATGCGTTGAAGCGCAGCTATTCGCTGCAGCCATAGTGGAATAAATTCATTCATTTGGTCTACTCGTATATTTAGATGCTAGGTTGAACTCTGCAGCACGTAGTTATAATAACGAACTGATTGAGCTTACATCCAAAGTTTTCGTCAACGCCTCCTTAGCACTTTTGTTAATGGCATTATCTGAGAACATCTTCTAATTCTGTTTGAACCAGACTTGGCATTTTCCTATGTATTCGTAAAAGCTAAAGGACTGTTGTGGAATACACAGTTTTAACACCTGATAACTTGATCACCATATGTGGTACTACATCGTCTTATGCATTTAAATGGTTGGAGTGGGCATTGACTAAATGCATAATAAATACTAGTCATTTCATAAATAATACAAGTATATGGTTATTTTTACATCCTACAGTATAGTCTCCCTGCTTCTCAATGACAAGAGTCCCAACTTTTACACCATTTCTGTTCACCTGCGACGGCAGCGGAAATTTCTTCCAAAGAGGGAAAGCAACATCCATCCATCCATCCATCCATCCATCCATCCATCCATCCATCCATCCATCCATCCATCCACTCTCTCTCTCTCCCTCTCTCTCACTCACTTTGGGAATCAAATTCTGGCGGTTCTTGTTTGGACAGTAGGGCGGATGAGGTAACATTTCCAATCCATATTAGCGCGCAGCTTAATGGGCACAGCATTTCCGGTGTCCATGAGCGTTGTCGTAGAAGATGAGTGGCCCAGCTTCGAGCAGTTGTCAAGTTTTGCACAGTTTATGGGTGAAATCACAGTAATACATTGCTGTGACACGGGACTCTGTCATAATGATTCCTGGGTCATAATCAAATATCGTAATTTGCTTGATCTTTGATTGCGCTCGTCAATTTTTATTGGTATTTGAATCATGTTTCGACAATTCGATACAATAATGCTTGCCATTCAATTTGAAATCATTGTTTCAGCAAGTTTGCAATGTTCTTGCATTTCTGCTTCTGTTTAGCAGTCGAGAAGTGAGCAACCCATGACGCACACTTTTTTTTATCTCCTGTAAATCATTTGTCAAAATATGAAAAACCCTTTGCTTCTGAAAATCCCTCACGTGTCACAAGACGACCTTCTTGAAGAGTACAGCCGCAAGTTTCCCACTTCGTTCATTTCTTGTCTTTGGACTTCGTGATCTTGGGTCATCTTCTGTGCTGACACAACCAACACGAAAACGATTAGCATAATGAGAAACCGTCCAATCGGATCTACCACATACTTCACTCATTTCTATGAATGTTTTACTACGTAAAGTTTCGATTTGAATGAACGACCTTTGATCTCCAACAGTCACAGTACCCGACATAACCTGCAGGGTTCATCACTAACTCTTGTTATGTACACCGAGAATACGTTATGGGTAAAATGAACATTCATGCCTATTAACAACGAGGTGTTAATAGGCACCTGCACTGAAAATAGAGTGAGCAGTAGTTCAGATATTCCGAAAATGTTAAAACTTCTTATAAACAGCTGTCCAGTTTTCAAAAGCATGTGCTCTTGAGATAACAGTGTCAGAAGTACCGAACAAATGGAATGTCAGTAAAAATTTAGATCCAGAATTTAGTTAGCACAATATTCTCATAAAATATGTTGGGATATTTGCTTAATCATCTTAGGTACACAGTTTTATTGTCATGTTTACAGACACATACGAAGATAACGTGCACTATATTTTCAAGATAACATTTAGGTGAGCTAAAACTCGCTTTGACCGCTTCAGTATGGATGTGCCGCAATCAAAATAATCATTCTTAATGCATTCCATTTTATTGTCTAATGTCTAATAAAAAAGCTTAGACGTATTTCCATCTGAGCTACCAAGAGACACTGGAGAGGTACTTTGCAAGACAGTCAAAATCGAGCGGGGTGGCTCAAGTGGTAACGCAAGCGTTTTGAGCTTCCGGGTTCAAATCCCTTGGGGGCGACCATTCTAACCTTGCCCTTTTTGGTGGATTCCCCTTGTAGCTCAAGAGAATGCTAGGATGAATCACCAAATTTCCACTCTTCCAGTGAATTACGCCGATTCTGTTACAGGGTCGAAAGTACTAAGGCTGATTGGGGTGAGGTGTGACCGGGGCTTGCGCTTTGGAATTCTCTGGAAGTGGACCTAAGGGGCTCGGACACCTTGGAGGGTGACTATCGGAGTCGATGTTTTCTATCTGGAAACATGACATGTTATGGAGTACTTTCGTGCCTTACCACTGTGGATACTGGCCGCTTGGTGTCTTTCTCGCCTCATTTCTTTCTCCCGGAGTTACCTCCTTTGGGGGCGTAGCGGTCAGCTATTGAGCAAGCCTAAAGTACCGAAATATCCTTCTCCGCCCCTAACAATGCAATCCTCTCAACCAAAACGTGTGATAATGGTTGGTGCATTATTGGTCCAGTTCTTCAGTACTGCCGTTATTTGCTTTTATCGGTTCTGAGCTCTGGAGCTTGATTAGAATAAACAAAATAGGCTACCGCTATTTTTTTTTTGTGTGTGTATGCACATATTAATTAGGAAATAATTTACTCATAATATCGTAGCTAAGTGTTTTACAGAACACTTGACAGTTGTATAATATAGTAATGTTTCAAATATTAGTTTTCTAAACCAGAGTAGCATGGTAAGAGATACACAACGATCAGACTTTTTAATTGATGACGCGTGAAATCAATCACGACCATGAATTAAATATGAATACAGCTCTGGTAAATGTGACATGGAGTACTGACGAAAGTAGCTCTGAAACGTTTCGATATTAGGAATCCGACTGTTACAAAAGCCAATACCTGATGCCAAACTGCAATTGTTCTTTTAGGTAATTTTACCTGGCATACATCTAGTGATAACAGCATGTACAGGTTTGATTTGCACAAAATTACTTGTTTTTAAATCCTAATAACGAGTTGGTTTTTAGTTCAGTAAGTCGTTTTGTATATATTGGCCCTCGTCACTCGATATGGTTTCTGCAGTTGTATTTGTGGAAACCACCTGTTTACATTTTCTTATCATTGTCACAGCAAAATATCTAGCCATAATTCACATCCCAGTGAAACTTTCCTATTATCAGGGATTAAGGGGTGTTCAATAATTTACGTACCTGAGCCTAATTGAGGAGTTACAAAAACTATTTTTGTTTTACAATTTAGTCCTCGGAAACTTAATACTCTTCTTTCTCTTTTACTGCAATGACTTTGAGTCCCTAGAAGTAAAGTTTTCTGGTTGGTATGAAAGTGAGCAATTTACAGCCAACTTAACATTTTTATCATTTGAAAACCGCTGTCCACGAAGTCATTTCTTCTAAACATACAAGAGGAGATTAATCCAAGGTAACTTGAATTGCAGCATGCGCTTTGTCTAACAATTGTCGTCGAGCAATAGTAATCTGGGACTTTTCTTGCAAAAACTTTGCACATGCATGTTCTTGCCGAATTATACGTTTCTTCTACTGTTTCGCATACCTTAATTCGTCTCTCTGTCAGAATTAATTTCTCAACTTTCTTGCACGTTTCTCCGGAATTTACTTCCATAAACTGTCCAATGTGTTGGTCATCTCCACTTTACTGCGTCAACAGATTATTTGAAAGGAAATTGCCAAGTGGTACTGTTCCGAGTCTTAAGCGATTCCTTTATTATCAGTTTCCGACACTTTAGATAAACTAAAAGAAAACATCCTTCAAGAGATAAATTGAAATTTTCAAAAGAGAATTAAGGATGGAAATGATTAATTTTATAAGCCAAAGCCAGAAACGTTTAGAAAGGAAAGGAAGGCAATTCCAGCAACTTCTTGCATGACATAAATGAGTACATAATATTTTAAGTGCATTAAATATGTTGGATTAACATTCTAGTAGTTCCACTTCCGATTCTTGCGCTGCTCCGCCTGCCCCGAGGAGTCGCCAACACCGCGTCAGTCGTCAATTGGATGACCCGATAATTTGTTCAAAATGTGCACCCTTCGCCATCACATATCTTTAACATCACTTTCTCCAGTTTTGTTCTATTCTGCAAAGAATATTCGCATTATTTATTTTTTCAGCTACCCGAATAAAAATATTTCGTTTAAAGTTACAACAGCTGGCACCTCATTAAAAAAAAACTCATTTTACTTCTAAGGAGAAAAGAATGATTCAAGATTGGCGATCTTGTTAGCTACCTTGTTGCTTTATTTGAGTGACCCGTCTTAGTGTTTTACGTAGATGAAAACACGCGGTTCTGCTCGCAAGTGTAAAGGCTACAAACACCTTATAATTAGGAGACCTTTCTTGAGTTGAATATATGGAAGATAAACGACTGCTGTCAAACGCTGAAGAAAAATCAATGCACCGTTTACTATTCTATAACTCTTGCGAAATATTGTTAAAATTTGCTTTGCCTGTTGTGTGGGGATGTTGACGGAAGTTGGCGAGTCCACCCCTTGTGAAAATTACTTCACCCACGATTAGTGCTAAAGCAGAAAATGTGATCTTAATTGAAGGAAAAGACTATCCTTGGAGCACATCTGCTTTAGAGAGATGCTGGGCGCATGGAAGTGGAAGGGTTGCAGCTGTTCCTCTCTCAATGTTCTGAAAACAAGACCACAATGCAAGTAATAGCACTTCAAAGCAAAATTTTGCAATGCCGCGAATCTATTAAGACGCGTGTCCACCACGTGCAATGCAGAGGAGCGAGGAAGTGCGACGACCTTGACGGTTCAACATTGCCTTTGCGATCGACATTCTGCTCTTTTAATTTTCTTTCCAGAACAAATAAGAGTTTGATCTTGCCATGGTTAGGAGGTACTTGAATGCGACATTAATTTATGAAGATGCAGGACATAGTGTAGTAGAGAATTCCCCAAAAAGGGCTCCATATAGGCAGCCATATAAAGATTCGCAAACACGTGAGACATGTGCATGTTTGAGCAAAAACACAAATTGTACAACTTGTGCAAGAAGATCTAACTTGAAGTAGTCGGCAAATAGCCATAATAATCGCAAGGTCCCCTTTTATCCTATTAAGAATCTTGAGAGAACTCTTGTGGAGTCCATATCATCCGCAATATGTGCAGTGCTGATCTGAAAGTAATTTTCAGCTACGGATAGCATTCTGTACACAGATAATTAGTCAGTACACTTTGTGAGTTGCATATTGTTTTTGATGAAGCACGTTTCACGAGGAATGGGGATCTTCAATTTTCGTCCATTAAGATTCTGTCTTAATGGATTTTGGGAGATAATGTTGATTGGACCTGTGGTTCTACCAAAGTTCGATAGCGCATATAAAACTTTTCAAAAACGTCTGCTCGAACTTCTGGAGGGTATTCCTCTACAAATCAAGCACTGCATGCTGTTTCAAAACTACGGAGCGTACCCTCATATTTCCATAATTGATGAATTGGTCATCATCCCATCACCTAGACTGCGAGAAGTCCCAATCTTTAGGGGGGAGGGATGGGGTTGAAATGTATTGTGTACCTTCAACAAGTGGAAACTGTGCAAGAACTGCGGTGTTTTTTGACCTCTGCGTGATATCTAAAACAATTGTGCAATGCTGAGGCGAGCTCAAGATAGAAGTTCCTCGACGATACCAAGCCTGCATAACTGCTGATGGTGGAAATTTTGAACATCTGTTGTGATAATGCCCAGTTCTCTGTGAAAGTTTTGTTTATATTATAATATATCCTAAATGTAAACACCTCTATCAAAGTGCGCATATTTGAAATTTCTTTCTTTTTTCTATTCAACTTGTAACTATCCCTGGCTCTCCATCAGTTACTGAATAATTGCAGCAATTAACATACACACTTTTAAATCAGCAATTATGTAACTATTTGTAGGTATATTGTGCCTTTCTCATTGACGAAACTTCGATTACCTAGTCCGTGTATGTAGAGTTAGATTGTAGAGCGTTTAAGACTGATCATAATATATCTCATGTTTAATTTCAGTAATATTTAAGTAATTTGTAATATTATAGCAAATGTTAAAGATAAACCCGAACCTCTCGGACCACGGCAAGACAACTGGCAGAGTCAGACAATGCCTGGTAATCCTTTCCGGAATGCAGCGAGTAAGGGGATGGTTACCCCTAAGGCATAGAAGCCAGCTAGTTTTCGTTGGTGAAGGCGACAGGTGTACAGTTATAGATCGTTGACATTAACGGACGCTAGCTGTTCAAGTCAGACTGGGAGCGATTAGCGAAGCTGATACTTTCAGAAAAATTGTCTAGCGAATAGTAGGAGAGTCTGCATGAAACTGGCGCGAAACTTAGCTTGGGTTGTGTCGTCATAGCGCAATTTTTTATTAAGTATATAAGGACCAAACTCCCACATGGCAGGGCAGTCTGGGCTACCCTAAAAATCTTCAACACATCAACTTCGTGTCCTCAGCGTCGACCGGCAGTCGGTGAAAGATTGACATAAGTCTGCTTCTTCAACACCAGTAACGCTGAGACACAAACAGCAATTAATACTGGAGCTGTGCATAGTTACAACCTCATAACAGCAGTATTTTTTCTTAATATACGGCTTTTAATTGGATGGACATAACAGAAACACGTGTCTGCAAAACTATCACCTCACAAGGTCCAACGCGAGACGCCAATGTACGCACGTGTAATATAATAAACTATGCTTACCAGTAAAATAACAAGGTGTTATTCTTCATCTGGTTCCACCTTTAATTTCCTTTCACTTAGCCCTAGCAAGCAACCGCTTCCAAAATTCAGCGGAACGCCCTGAAGAAAGTCTCATGGAGGAAGAGTTGGTGGTCTGCAACAGCTGCAACGAGACCCGCAATCGGCGATCATCACCCCACCACCAATCCTATTTCAAATTGGCACCCAACGTGGGGCAGACTATTAACATCACCACATAAAACTCGTAGCCTCCAAATTTCAGCGAAAAGTTCCCCTTTAAAGAACCCCTCTATTTCAAGATAGTGATTTGCTAAAGAAACAAGTAAGAGGAAAAGGCGTGCCTTTAATAATGAAAAAAAGTATTTAAGACTTTTTCAACATAGTTTTAATTACTAGTCTATTGTTACTAATGCGTTAATTCAAGCGTTGTAGGGATCATTTAAAGGGCAGTTCTGATTACAACAAATCCAGTTTACAGTAGCATGCTTTATGCAACACAATTTCATCCTATGGGAGAAGAGAGCGTAAGTAGTCGTTGTTTACCTAGTCTGCCAGTACAAGTGCTTCTGCAGTGGCAACAGAAAACGGTTGTATTGCTAAGTAACAGTAAAAACACAAGGCATTTTTCCAAAAATGCCGAATAAAAACATTTAAGAATTCTACATACCAAGGGTGCCAAAAATGTTTACGCACTTTCGCAATAGATATCTATTTAATATATTTCAAAGTTACAGATGTGACTCACATTATGATAGCGTTTCTAAGTGGCAGGTAAATCAACAATGAACAAATGAAGCCAAGATAGACGTATAATGTTCTGTAAACAGATGTCACTCACATAACTTTATGCTAGCGCTGCTACAACAGAATGGAGCCAAGATTATCGTTTGCACAGAGGAAAGCAATTTTGAAGTGGTATTGGAAAACCGAGAATGTTGTTGAAGTTCAAAGGCAATGGAGACGTATGTACAGAACAGTACCGCCAACGCGAGTAACAATTGCACGCATTCGAGACAAATGTGATACTCATGGTACCGTACGCGATGTTCACAAGGGCATATCTGGAAGACCTCGCACAGCAATAAGCCCCGTGTCCTTGGTTATGGTTTTGGAACGTTTTGAGCACTCGTCGCAGAAATCTACAAAGCCACGTGCACGTGAGACTGCGATAAGCAGAACCAGCGTACGTTGTATTATTAAATCAGCAAAGTTGAAAGTTTTCATCCCAAGACTTTTGCGTACATTAAATGAAGATGACCCTGATCGAAGAATGCAGTACTATGAGTGGTTTCGGAACATGGTGCAAGAGTATGAGGCCTTCGCAGGGAAAGTTGTTTGGTCCGATGAGGCACAATTTAAGTTGAACTGTTAGCCAGCATAACTGTGTCTACTGGTGTGCAAACAATCCATGTGATATTTTGGAAAACGCTGTTAATTTCCCGGAATTAATGTTTGGAGTGGGTTGTCATAAATGGTCTGTGAAGGAACATAACAGGCAGTGTACCTGAAATGATACGCACATCATCTTACCCGCCATTCATACGCTCTATGGAAATGAAGAATTTTACTTCCAATAGAATGGTGCACCACCACATTGCCACTGAGATGTAGGTGCGTACCTTGATTACAATCTATAATGGCACTGGATAGGACGAAGAGATTCGATTGAGTTTCCACCGCGTTCTCCGGTTCTAACTCCGTTGGACTTCTATCTATGGGGAACTCTTTAAGGATGTTGTATACCGTAGAAAGCCAGCCAGCTACAACGGCAGCACTTCGGAAAGAATTTGAAACGGCAAGTGGTGCAATCGCTGAGGAATCTGTCGCAAACGTTGCTTAATCAGTAGCTCAACGTACTCAGAAATATATCGACGCGATGCTAGGCATTTTGAGCAACTGTTGTAACTGTAAAATTCTAAGATATCATTTTCTGTTTGTGTGAAGTCAGTTTTATGTTAACATAGGGTTTTTTTTTCTTCTTCTTCTTCTTCTTTGCTTTACATTTTTGGCACCTCCTGTGTATTACAAGTTTTTTGTGTAGTGCATCAAGCATATATATGAAAAAATAACGTAAACATTGAATTCATGAACCTATATCACATTCATTGAAATAGGAACTTCTTTTCGACATTTTGGAGAATGGTTTTAGCCCCTTGTGGGCTAAAACGTTAATGTTAAGGATCTAGCGGTAACAAAAGTGGCTGGTGTGCATGTGCGTGCCCGTGCTCTCGACAGGTGGCCTGCGTCATATTTTAGCTTGGTGATGTAAGCAAATAAAAATTCACGTTTTATTCTCACACACATTTGCTTTCTCGTGAAAAACCTTGTACCACGGGCGAGTATACGTTCATTTAAATACGGCGCAGGCAGACCATCTTGTATATAACAGCAACTTACATTTGTGTTGAGAAATTATCAATTTTAAAACAATTTTCCATTTTCTGATAAAAATAAATGTATTTTTTTTCAGTTAAAGCGCGAAAATGTTGACTAAGTCTCCCTGAATCGGATTTTCGGTTTTCGGCATCTGTGAACACTAAATTCGGTGTAGATTCGAGTTTCCATTTTTATTCGAGAGCATCACAACGGGTGTAGCTCTTGATCTGATAAACGAAAGTTTGGTACTACAAAAATGGGGTTAAGATGAGAGCCTCTTGACTTGAGAAGACTTAAGTCACCGATTGGGTGCGGATAGTACTTAAAATTGAACTTGTCTGCGTAACTGATTAGAGTTTAGATTAAAATATTGAGTGACGCACAAAATACAATTGCTGGCGTACTAATTATTTGAAAGTGATTCCAGCTATTATTTAAATGTTAATGTAATAGATAAATATTGAAAATGCTAATTGGTTGCTTTTTATTATGTGATTATCGTTTCGCTTCTAGCGTGCCAGTAGTGTGTGTGTGCGCGTGCGTGCGTTTTTTTTTTTTTTTTTCGGAAGTGGATACACAAAACGAAAATAAAAGTCATGGGGTTTTTACCAGTATTAACTTAAAAGGAGCAGAACTGTTACCTTAATGGGAAATGAAATTAATAGAAGCAAACGAATGAGCTAATGACACATCCAGGGCCTTAAAATTTACATAATTTTGAAAGCCAAGTGCGCGTTTTCACTACTGAGGCATCACATAAAATGAGAAATTGGAAAAGAAATTTTATTTGAGAAGGAGGCGTTTGTTTGTTTACCACCCCGACATTTGCTACTTATTAGGACTGAGGAAAGCTGGAAAAATCCTCAGTCAGGAAGGATAATCCTGGTGGAAGCCGAATTTCAGACCTCCCGTTCAAGAATCTAGGTCTTAACGACCTCGGTTACCCGTGTCGACAACTCTTATTTGTACTCTAAATATTACGAATTGATTAAAGGCTTTATTGAATGTTGACATTAAAAGAATTGACTGCTCTTATCTTTAAAATGATACATAGATGGTTGTGCTGTTAATTTACTATTCCCCATATCTGAAACTTGAGAGCATCTTTTGAAAATACTTTTAGTCCTTTATAATGAGGAAATTTTTGGATAACACCTCTCTAACTGTCCCAACGTGTGCCTAGAAAAGAAACGTTCTCTTGGAGAAAGTAAGTGAGGGAGGGGGAAGATTAATACTATTCTTGTTAACTCATTCGGTTTGTGCTTATGCATTGAAGTCAGCTTGTAGCTCTTATGAGCTAGCAAAAGCCCGGTAGGGAGTGGGGAGAGCACTTAGCAACTATACATATGCAGTTCCAACGTACGACTACTTGCAGAATATGTCCTCAACGCTTGCTTGCTTGTCCTTGAACTTCGAGCCGTTGCCAGTCTTACATTCGTTTGCGAAGATGACCAGACAACTGACTTTAGGGCAACGTATATTTGGGTGTAAATGTTGCTATAAATACGAATCACTCGCTGCATTCGCGAGGAATTTACTAGGAAGTTCCCTGAGCAATTGTCTCATTCCAAAACTACAATTCACCATCTTGTGAATACATTTGATACTGCTGGTTCAGTGCAAAACGAGAAACGCGTGAGAAGACACAGTTTTTACAGAAGACAAATTACATGAAAGTGACTCAAATCTTGAATGTTCGCCAACAAAATGGATACCGGAATTAGCTATATAAGCTTGGGTTTCAGTGTCTTCTGCACACACAGTAACAAATTGTTAAAACTCAAACCTTACAAGTGTACACGTGTCCACTGTCTACGACAAGGTGATCCCGTAGCACGTGTGTTATTGTGGGTGTTTTCTTTCATCAGTGACTAATGGGTTAATCGACCCACAGCTTATGCTCTTTTCAGGCAAGGCGTGGTTCTGTGAAAATAGTCGTGTGAGAACATTCGCAATACTCACTATTGGCGTCCTGAAAATTCAAATTGTATGCAAGAAACCTCTCTTTATGATAGGAATATGGGAGGTTGGCGTGCGATTAGCGCAAAATGCATAAGGCGCGGTCAACTGTGGCATATCCAGTTGAAGACAGGCAAAAAATCCTGTGCGAGTGGTAAAGACATATTCTGGAAGCTCTGTAATCAACTCCTTATGTGTGGCATAAAAATTTACCTGTAGTTTTTAATGTTTAAAATTAGAGCTAAATGTTGCTTTTAGATTGCTGTCCGCTGTATTAGATGAAATATGGTTATCTTTCTTGTGGCCTCTCTTCTTCCCTACTTGGCTGTTCCTAACATGTTTAGTAAGTTTCCAATAAAACTGTTTCTCTTTACGTCAAGGAACAAAAAATGCCTTTATTTGAAGAAAAAAAAATGCCCATTTGAATTATTATACCTGCTTGTAAATCCTATTCAGGTATGTAACTGTTTAATTAAATGTGATGAAAGTTTCTTGGAATGTGCGTACATAATTATAGGTAATTTAATGCGAAATGGTATTTGTGGTATAGCGTGTGAAAAATCTGGAGAGTGAAGGGAATCCTATCCGAGTCATTGCGTATGGTCTCGGATTGTCGTCTAGTAGGTGAAACCGTCTGCCAGCAAATGGATGTCACACTCTGTGTTTAGCGATATCGGTCGCACACTTTCCGACACCTCGTGGAGTCACCGCCGTCGTATTCATCATGCTCCAGCTTCCTTACAGTGTGTTGGTAGCATGGGAAAGAAAGTGATAGCCAAGGTTTCTGATCTAAGGACATTTTAGTCTAGCAATTAGCACAAGGTGTATGTTGCTTAATGTCGTTTATTGTTAGTAAGCAAACAAAGCAATTTTTGATTATGATGTTTAAGAGGACAAATATAAAAATTCTAAATTATGCACATAGCGTCGTCGAACACTCTCGCTTCATAAGCACTGCGATGAAGAAACTCAACACTTTAAACGTTTCATCACCCAATTAGTAGCAGAAGGGTGACCGAAGGAGTCCAGAAAAATTCACCCAGCGTCATTTCCTTATCGTATTTCTCGAGCTTCCAAAGCATATATGTGATTAATTTCATACAAGCCCTTAAATCTCGAGATTCTGATGTAACTCGAGTTTCCTCCTATCATAAGTTTACAAGATTGGTAGGCCAACCCAAGTGTATCATTCCCGGGTTCACTTTCAAGAATTATTGCGCGTTCAATCCCGACCAGAATCAGTTTTGGGGCGTAAAAATCCTAAATATGGCTTCTTTTGGAGGGGAAGTGAAGCCGTTGGTCACTTGTCGTAGAGTCATGCCATGTAAAATGGCCTAAAGCCTGCAAAAAATACTTCTGAGCAACATTTATCACCCATTTCACGCCCTGAATCAAATGGGATGCTAATGACCAAAGATGTAAAGAGCGTCCTTAAATAACGACTTCCAAAGATCCAAAAAGTGTTGTAGCGTCATTGTGCTTTGATCCGGTTATCTAATAACTTTGGAATTTTGTTACCACGGGACATATACAGGTGTTATGTACTATATACAGATGTAAATAAACTATACCGAAATAATTTCGGAGATGGTAAAGTGGTCGTATAGAAGAAATTTGAGAAAGAGTATGTATTGTTCACGATTAAAAAAAACACTTTTTGTGTTAAAACATGTTGACATCAGATGCTGGTATGTTGATGTTATGGCAAAGTCGGGTGAAAAAAATGATTTTGAATGTCTTCAGAGATTCTTCGCGAGCATAGAAATACCGAGTTTTAGTAGTTCATTTTAAGCGTTTTCAAGATTTAATGCCACAAACATCTCTCAACTCTCGAACTAATTATTTGACACTGCGCCACTGATCATCCATTTCCTGTTTGTTGCGCTATGTAGTCTCGTCCGGAAGCAAGTTTCCACTTTTATTTTTAACAGTGTTTAACGCCCGTTTTTACTGCTGAGACACCATAGGCTGTGAACACTCATGATACATGACATGAAATGATAAATTTAGAAATAATTTTTTTTAAGGAAGCGTTCCAGGCCTAAGTTTAGGCTGCCTCCCCGGCATTTGCCATTTATGAGGACTGAGGAAACACTGGAAAAAAACCTGTCGGGGAGGGCGGTCCTGGCCGGAATCGAACTCCAGACTGCCGCTCACGAGTCCGCGCCCTAACGACCTCGGTCACCCGTGGCGACCTCTTGCTTAATGTATAGCGCCAAATGCAGTTGTTCCGAAGGTCACAATCACGAATCTCTGGAAGCAGTTACTTTTTATTATTTAATATAAAGTATTGCAACTGAGTAGAAGTACTACGATACGCATACTCCGGCACATGATTTTGATTAGTAAGTACTTTAACAAGTAGTGCCATTTTCTTGTTTAGACTCGCTATGCTGGGGATTATCTGTTAGGCAAAATGAACTTCTCTGAACTTGCAGATATTTATGAAGAAACAAGAGCTAATGGTTTATCAGCTGCAGAATTGTACCTACAGGTAAAGATGTCCCGATAGACGACAGCCACATCAAACTACTGTCCAGTCTATCAAATTATTTTCAGCAGCCAGTGGCGTACTCATAGCTTCGAAATTTGAACAGACAGGTCTATACTCTCTAATATTATTTCTGCGAAATTCATTAACCTCCTGTATGCATATATCGGGTGGTCGACTGCCTGTGTAACGGCGTACCTTTACTAGCTCACTTAAGTTGCTGACTAGTTTAACCTGGCGCTCATAGTTTCTCTCTGCGTAATCGATAATGCCTGCTGACACCCACCAGAAAATGTTTTGGGGTGCTTGGCAATTGTTCAACAGAAGACGGCCGATAGTGTGGCCGTTTTGGATTTTGGTAAAGAACTCATTTCTAATTGAAAGTGGGCATCATGATATAATGGCAACAGTGAAATGCACACTGATTGATAGTTTGTTTGTTATAATCGGTCAGCTCATAAGGAAACCATTCTGCAATGCTGTATGTCATTTCTATTCCACGCAGATATGGGGAAATCTTTTTATTACTGAGGGAAACGTTTTCGGAAGTTTTTTACGTATCAGTCTCAATCGCGGCGTTTGTTTCGCAATAATGCTAAGGAAGATCTAGTAATTGAATCTTTTGTAATGCTTATTCACATAACTATTCTTCATCAATGCCTTTCGCACTTTTTAGTCGTCAAGGGTGAACTCGTACACAAACTGGTATTACATCCTCAGACACAACAGCAGAACTCTTGTAAGAGTATTGAAGGATGAACGACTAATAATTTGCGATGTAAAATCCGTAAACCGATATAATGTGCTCTTCTTTTAAGTGATTTTAAATTTCTATTTATGGATGGCATAGACGACTGAAAATTTAGCCAAGGTGATTTCCTGTATTCCTCTCGAAGAAATACCGCGTTGGAATTTCTCTAACCGAATAAAGAGTACCCTATGATGGGATACACGGGAACAAAACGGTAATCTGTTGAAGAATTTAAAACATAATTTAAAAAGTTCACTTTTGGGTGGTCATGTTCGTAGCACCGTGATTTATAAGTATATTAAGAATAAAGGTTAGGTGTATTATTGTATCAGCAAGGGTGCCATGTTATTGAGACGCTGTTTTTGCGCCAAATGTCCTAAGCTACCTACACAGTGCAGGGCTCACTGTTGAACACTGCACCATTTTGTCGTTCAATGCAACTTATCCCAGTTAAATTAAATTACGTAATCCCATCTTATACCCGTGAATGTTTAATGGACTAGCTTACTTATAAAGCTCCATTCTTTTGAGGAAAGAACTCTTGGTAAATATTTGAAAGCGTTGCGCAGACAGCATCTTGGATGACGTCATCATGCGAAAAGGGAAGGCGCAAGTGTTTTCACAGCAATGAACACGAGACATGCTTTGATGGTATTCTTAACTCAACTGAAATCACTGTGAAAAGAAATTGTAAAAATATAACGTGCCATGTAGCGTTATAATTACGATAAATACGCTCAGTAATCCGTCCGAAACTAGGAGTGCTCTCAACCCCCTCTCTCCCCCGAGAGTCCCCACGTTCCCCTGAAAGGAAATAATGGGATCGACCGTGCAAGGGTGCAGGGAGGAGGGAGATTTCATCAATACAGGCGGCGAGCGCAGTCGCAGCAAGTTACATACATGGGAGGGTGGCGACCGCCTCGTGCGTCCAACCCTCCTGGCCCCCACCCTCTCTGCAACACTTGCTCGCTCACTCGCTTATTTTGTGAATGAATCTCCTGTATAGTGCTATAGGAATCCAAGGAAGTGCTTCTGGTTTCAGCGGCCAGAGCGATAAAAAGAAGTGGTTCTCTTTATCTTTTGCATTGATTTCATCGCGTGATTTGGAAAATTAACAAGAGTTATTAATACAGTTTGCAAGGACAGCTGACGTCAAGCCGTGTTATCTGCACTTTAAAATTCTAATAGGTGTCTCGTTTGTGACAAACGGTGCAGTAGCAGTAAAGCGGTGTTTGTGATAAGACAGGGTGTTGGCTTCTTGTTGTGCTTGCTGGAGTGTGCGCCGTGGCATGATAACTGACCTGTCGTCCTGTCTTAGCGGTTGAAGGGCGTTGTAGCTGCCGAACTAATGGAGGATGCTCGATGTGACGGGGCGTAGTTGGTATCAGCGTGTGCCTGGTGGAGCTGGTACCTACTTCCTCGTACAACACGTGCTCCATGACCCTGAATCTACATCGGATGGTACATGAGTTGTAGTTGCCCGACCACCTCGCCCCACTATCCTCCTCCTTCCTAATCTGCAATTATCAGTTGCCCAAGACTTGGATGGACATACAATTCCATAACAGATGTCTTCCATCGCGGCCACGAAATGAAGTCTGTCCGTGGCTCCATGACTACATCGTTGTGAAAATGAACTAAAAGGAATGTTTGCTGGCAGACATATGATTACGCTTAATGGCCAAGCTTGACTTTGTCTGTGCACAGTGTTTCAACCGCAAGGCATAATTACGCTTCCTTGTGTTACGTAAAGGAACAGCTCCCCTTTATTTACATCATTTTCTTGGAATTGTTTGCTCACTGAGCATCGTCGTGTTAAAGAGAAGGAAAGCTGTTTATCATCTGCACGATGAGTGACAGTGATTGTATGCAGTAAGTATACAAGTTTATATTATCTTCATGTGATATCAACCACAGAGTTGAAAACATAAGAGTAAAAGTCATCACCAAATAGTAGCGAATGCTTGTTTGTTGATTGTGTGTATGTTATTTGTAGGATTACATTTAAGTTCTTCTTTGTTGCAAATGCATGGGAATATTTATACTATTTTATTCCATAAATGCATAATGTAATTGGTAGATGATGCTAAATTCTTTAATGTCGCATTTATCCAAGCTCTGAAATTTGAGACTGAGTATTTGTTACGCCTATATTGAGTGACTGTTTAATACGTTGAACATCAGTCATATTTCACTCTTTCAATATGATTTGTAATAACACTTAAATGATGTTTTGTTTTGCATAACAAAATTATGGAGCACTAGCATATAATGTGATATCCAGATTTGTTTCTACTATAACATTACAAAATGAAGCATTTAAAGGAGGTTATACTGAATGTAAACTTTGCATGTATATTCACCAATAATCTGATAAAATTTCAAAAAGTTTTTAGAAGCATACTGACATATATATGCATATTCAGTTCGGTTTTTGCAAAATTTATAAATTGCCGAGCAAAATTAGGACTAGGATTAGGGTTAGCATCCTTGTGGGCAATGGCCTCTTCCGAATGAAAGGAAGCCGGTTTGCACCCTGTTTATTCATGTTCATTGTTAGCAAATTCCACTGCTTCCGGTCATTTGCTGGTTGCCGAAGATCCCAATTCTTCCGGATTTCTTTTGGACCCAAGTTGTAATTCTTAAGTCCACTGGTGTCTGGTCGCATCTTGCTGTGATGACAGAATCTTGAAGGGTATTTTTGTCCTTCAAGATGCAGTTCAATAGCAGATGTATTTGTAGAGGAATATAGTTTCGCGTAGATCGGTTATTTCCTTTACATATTGCAGTTTCGTGATGTTGACTGATCTCTCTCCAAGGCATTGGTAATTTATTAGTTTAGTTTTCTGTTGATTATTTATTTGGTAGTTTTTTACTCTTACAATAGTGCCACTGGCGGCTAGAAGCACAGCCTGAGATTAGCATCTACGTTTATAATTCAGTTTTTCTGAATATATCTTCCAAGGTATAAATGTTTTTTGGGAGTTCTGGATCTCTCAATCTTGCACCTCTTTTTAAAAATAAATTCTCTTTATTGTTCACCATATGTATGTCAGTTGTGGTGTTTAAATACATTTTTTCCATAAATGAGATCATACTTTTCTCTAGCCTTGTTAAGGCTTTCAATAATGGTACGTCTCAGCTCTGTGGAATACTTTGTAAAGTCCACGAATGATAGGCATATTTCCTGGTTAAATTCTTATACTTGAGTCTTTGCTTGCAGATGTTGTGTACTGGAGTAACGAGTTAGAAATCAGATTTCTTCTGCTGATTAATTTTCCTCCAGATTTCGGTTAATTCGTTCAGTAATTATTTTGGAAAATATCTTGTAAAATAGCCCTGGCAAATCCATATTATGTAAGCGCTGGACCATAAGTAGCGGACTTAATTGCTAAAAATAAGAGTTTTTACAATGAAATATTTGAGATTTGAATACAGCGTATTTTTGGACATGACGAATTTTTTAAAGCAGTAATGTGTGCTACTACAGCTTCTAGCATTAAGACTCTGTTGTGTTTTATATATTTTCGAAACAGTCCTTTATTATTATTATCGTTTCATTCTTCCATGGATTGTAGGACTTTCACGTATAATTATATTTTGTTTTTAAGAAATGAGAATATAATTCATTTTGCTCTTGACACTGTTTTAGATTGCAAAATATTAGTGTTTTTAGCTATTTTAGTAATTTTTGAACAGCAATATGGCATAAAAATCATGAAACTGTAATTCAACTTGTTTTAAGATAACATATCTTCCTTAAAATTTAAATACCACTAAATAAAATGTGCTAAAATATTTTTATTTCCAAATGAATGTGCAACTCTATATATAGTAGATCTGATTCCAATAAAGTTTTCTTGGTACAGATCCATATGTTACTCTTTCTCAAACTTCGGTTCGTATTTTAAAGACCTTCCATAGCGTGTCATTCATTTGATTTGGTTTATTTTTGTACGCTCTTTAACACCTCAGGTCATCAGCGTCCCATTCAATTCAGGGCGTGAAACGGCCGACAAATTTTGCTCACAGCCCTCTTTTTTCAGACTTAGGTTCTTTATCATGCCGTAAATGTACGACATGGGACCTACGGCTTTACTTCCATTCCGAAGGAGGCCATACTTAGGATTTTTACTCTGATAAAATCTACCGATAAAATCCATCGGTTCTGGCCGGGATCGAACTTGGGTTGAATCTTGGGTTTAGGAGCTTACCACGACACCATCAGGACCGACAGGGTGCACTTACTGAATATGCTAATAGTGTATGTTTGCTGTTGTGTGTCATAACAAATTACTATGAGTTAATATTGTAGAACATATAAATGGTTCCTATCTCACGTAACACGACTATTCCAATTCTAATGATTTAACGCCGATGTGGGGAACTTGTCACAAACATGTGCTATGAAATGAAGACGTATTTGCATCCAAGGTATCAGTCAGTGTCCATATGGTAGAAATTATTGTCGCACAACGTATATACATGCTGCTTTCGGGAAAACCGCCATTTTGTATAGCTTCTGTGGTGTATGCATCGTCACTTGGTTTATCACAAGCAGAAGAACATCACCATAAAATGTATCAAGATATAAAAATGCACGGTAATATTTTAATCTGTTGCACTTAAAAAAATTAGTACCTTTATAAATTTTAAATGTTTGTCTTTTACAGCAGATTAATTAAATACAGAATAAGATAACAGCAATGCCATTTGGCGGCTGTGGGGGAAAGGAAAGCAGTCACAGGGCATCATAAACCTCTGAAAGAAAAATGTGATTGCGTGAGAAGCCTCGAGTACATCGTTATCGGCCATGCATTTTATACTATAATATTAAAGGGCCAAGGTTATGAAATACGTACATTTTACGCATAACTTTCAAAGGCGGTATTATGTAATCATGTATAGGTAATGAAATAAAATATTTCATAAAGTAACTTTTTTATTTGTATGTTTTCATTATCAACATGGAGGAAAATTTACCCAGATGCAATAGTTGAAAGTCAGTTGCGACATGAGCAGATGAAAACTTCAATACTACAACCTTGAAGTGTTATGTTTCAGTCTGTGCTTGAAAGTTAACGGAAAATATTGACATCCACCACACAACATTGGAATTGTAGAAAGCTTTAAAACGCACTTGTTGTGATGTAACACTTCCTAAGAACACTGTCAACTTGCGTCAAATGAGACGCAAAATGGGTCATTTAGAAACCCTTAATTTGTATCTTTTAGAGATAACACGAAATATTGTGACATAATAGCATTTATAGTTCGCAGGGGATGACATTGCTCAGTTGAAAAATCGACAAGTAATCATTTGAAGGTCATGTACGTAGAATGAAACAAAGAAAATGTTTTCCGTTATGTTTCATATTGAAACTACAAATTTCATAATTGTGCAGATATTTTAAAGCTTATTATGTTCGTTCAGTAACGTAATGGACGTCCGTTCATACCTAGTCATGCGTAAGCTTAGACGATCAAATTAGCCCAGCACACAAAGAAGGGATAACTGTTGATATCAATAGTTCTTATTACTTCACAATGGCCCTCTTCCATATCTGTATCGTGCAGGCCCAGGTCTTTAAGATACGGGCTTGTTAGAGGGACGTCTGGGGTTCGATTCCCGTCAGGAATGTCCTTCTTGACCGAGAATTTTTTCAGGTTTTCCTCAGTCCTCATAAAGGCAAAAGTCAGAGAGGTACCCCAAATTAAGCCTGGAACGTTTCCTACTTTAAAAAATTCTTCTCCAATGTA
The DNA here is from genome assembly GCA_030762175.1 of Metallyticus violacea. Taxonomy (NCBI): domain Eukaryota; kingdom Metazoa; phylum Arthropoda; class Insecta; order Mantodea; family Metallyticidae; genus Metallyticus; species Metallyticus violacea. The sequence continues at coordinate 305,443,493 of CM060846.1, read as the reverse complement.
TCATTTCATCTCATGTATCGCCAGTGTCCACGACCTGTAACGCCTCAGCAGTAAAAACGGGCGTTAAACACTGTTAAAAAAAAAAGCTCGAGCAACAGTGTTACTTTTCTAAGATTCATAACATAAACAGTTGTGTCCAAGAAAACGTACCTAGAATAAAAGTGGCGTTCCTGTTTCCTTGCTAAGAAAAATCTTTTGGAAAAATTTCATCGGAAATCGAATTTGAGATCAGTGGAAGATTGTCTCACATTTATTTTGGGATTATGTGCTCAAAAAACAAATTCATTACAAATTAAAGATAAAGCACACGACCTATCACTTTCACCTGAGTACTATAATCAAGTTTTGTGCCATTTTCTTGGCGGTGCCAGAACCTGATGATAGATAATTAAATGTTGCCGAAAAGGATGCAGCGTCACAAAATCATGGAGAACTTTTCCTGAAATTACCAGAGTTTTATTTCAATCCAATGTTATGCTGTCACAAAATTATTATTAATGAACGTGTTTTGTTTATTTCTGTTTAAATAAATATAAGTTATATTTATTAAAGTTATGCGTTAAATAAAATTAGTACTTTTATTTTAAATCTTTATTTTCTAGCCACTGGATGCCCCCTGTATGTTTAGTAGATAAAGGCAGATTACAGCTATTTTAGCAATGATGGACATTTGACGGCAGCATTCTGAATGAGTTTACTCAAAATTTAAAGGAGATTTGTCACGTAATTTTTGTTCATTCACGTTGCAATGTGTTCTAGAAAGTGAATGTTTTTGCGATTTTTAAAAATTAAAGCCAATGCTGAAAACTGCATAATATAGCACTGAAGTAAACTTGTAGCCGTAGGAGAGGTATAAAAGCATTCAAATTCTATTCCGAAACAGAGCTATTGCTCCTCAAGCTGTATTTCACCGCCGTTATTGGCTAACAAACCAAATATAGGTGCACAAAATGGCTGTCAATAACATTAGCAGTTCTTGGAAGCATTTCATATTCTATTCACGCTTTCATTTGAAAACGGTACCTGAGGCGCATTGCCATAATCACTTGTTCTGTTATATAGCTACGGTCGCTTTTGTTGCTATGTAACTATAGCAGTGAAGTTTGTTATGCGTCGTGTAATATGAGCTAATGAGAAACTATGTTATATAGCAAGAAGAGGTACCTGTTCTATTTACACAAAGAATGATTTTTAATGATCAATATTGCCGGTAGAGGAAAATATTTGCTTGATTATTTGTTGATGTCCACTTATCAGAATACATAGTAGTCAGTAAAATGTAAAGCCAAAAATAAAGAGAATGAAAAACGGGGAAATACAATAGGATCAGAAATACGTTTATGCGAGCAGTAAGCAAATTACTTATAAAGTACAACTGATAAATATATCCCGTTGCAAAACTCATTTCATATTTCACTATTTTGGAGGGATAATTTTTTTTTTTTAATTTTTTTTAATGCTTATAACTTAAATCCGCAACTTTGGAAGTATACAATAAAAACGTTCGTAAAATCTGCTTTCATTGTAAGAAGATTATGCAGTAAAATGGTTTGAATGCTTCCCGTATACATCGTAAGAACATTTTCACATGAGCTGTGTTCCTCAGTTTTTACAAGCTTAAGAATCTATGCCTAACCACGTGATGGTGACGCCGAATCATCAATGGCCTTTCCTTGCGCTTTCTGGTTAGATATATACTATAGCTAGAGTAGGAAAATGTTATTAATGCACTCCCGACACATAACATACCTTGCGCTTTCTGGTTGGGTATATACTATTGCTAAAGTAGGAAAATGTTATTAATGCACACCCGACACATACATACCTTGCGCTTTCTGGTTAGATATATACTATAGCTAGAGTAGGAAAATGTTATTAATACACACGCGACACATACATACCTTGCGCTTTCTGGTTAGATATATACTATAGCTAGAGTAGGAAAATGTTATTAATGCACTCCAGACACATACATACCTTGCGCTTTCTGGTTGGGTATATACTATAGCTAGAGTAGGAAAATGTTATTAATGCACTCCAGACACATACATACCTTGCGCTTTCTGGTTGGGTATATACTATTGCTAAAGTAGGAAAATGTTATTAATGCACACCCGACACATACATACCTTGCGCTTTCTGGTTAGATATATACTATAGCTAGAGTAGGAAAATGTTATTAATACACACGCGACACATACATACCTTGCGCTTTCTGGTTGGGTATATTCTATATGTAGAGTAGGAAAATGTTATTAATACACACCCGACACATACATACCTTGCGCTTTCTGGTTGGGTATATTCTATATTTAGAGTAGGAAAATGTTATTAATACACACCCGACACATACATACCTTGCGCTTTCTGGTTGGGTATATTCTATATCTAGAGTAGGAAAATGTTATTAATGCACTCCCGACACATACATACCTTGCGCTTTCTGGTTGGGTATATTCTATATCTAGAGTAGGAAAATGTTATTAATGCACACCCGACACATACATACTTTGGCTTTCTGGTTGGGTATATTCTATATGTAGAGTAGGAAAATGTTATTAATGCACTCCCGACACATACATACCTTGCGCTTTCTGGTTAGATATATACTATAGCTAGAGTAGGAAAATGTTATTAATGCACTCCCGACACATAACATACCTTGCGCTTTCTGGTTAGATATATACTATAGCTAGAGTAGGAAAATGTTATTAATGCACACCCGACACATACATACCTTGCGCTTTCTGGTTGGGTGTATACTATAGCTAGAGTAGGAAAATGTTATTAATGCACTCCCGACACATACATACCTTGCGCTTTCTGGTTGGGTGTATACTATATCTAGAGTAGGAAAATGTTATTAATGCACACTCCACACATACATACCTTGCGCTTTCTGGATGGGTATATACTATAGCTAGAGTAGGAAAATGTTATTAATGCACACCCGAAACATACATACCTTGCGCTTTCTGGTTGGGTATATATTATATCTAGAGTAGGAAAATGTTTTTCTATCATAACTAGAACCCTTGTTTTATGTAATTACATATTTTAATGCCACAAAGGAAAGGCAAGTGTTTACAAGGTACACAAATGGAACCTGTTACATGAATGTAATTTTATATATTTTAAGTGATTAGTAGAATACTATATATTTTAGGCCATATTACCTAATTTTACCTGTTCTAAATTATTGTGTTCCTCATTGTCGCTATATTCAAAGCGAAATTGTAGGAGTTTTGTGTAGCCTTCAAAGACTCGTCTGAAACATTGTCCTTTCTTGTTCTCAAAATGCATCAGAATTTGTAAAAATAAATTGTTAATAATGGCATCAATCGCGTCTGCATTATCGTCCAAGCTGAAAGCGTATTTGCGGTGCTTTTACAACAAATGGTAAAACAGTTTTCTATCACGTTGTGAAAAACATAACGGATGTAGCTACTATAAACTCACAACTTGACAACATTTACGAAGGAAACTCGATAATAGAAATAAAAATAGAATTTATATAAAAAAAAAACAAGCGTTACTTACATAGTTAAGAAGCAGTCCACATATCTAATAGTGAGTGCAAATATATGTGCAGGACAATGATCCCTTTCATAAAATCAGGCGCATAAATTTAAACATTACTTGCAGAAATATTGCAGCCGCTGTATTTCTAATGATTGAACAATGAGGAAAAATTTTATTGAATTGTCATTAGATCGACACCTTATAAATATATAGAATTGATATAGGTGGTTAGTATATATAGATAGCTGTTAATGAGATGGCTTGAGGGTAAGTCTATAAGTTTCTTCCCTAACCATTTTATAGGTATGATAAAGGCAAAAACTATATTTCACTCTTTAATATAGTTGCCCTTTATTGCAATACATTTCTCACATCTTTGAATTAACATTTCAACCACCCACCCAAATAGAAGTATTTTTTGCAAAATGCGCATAAACAGCATCCATCACTTCTTCGTCACACTTAAATTTCCTTCCTCGAAGGCCCTTCTTGAGTTTTGAGAAGAGGAAATAGTCACTGGGTGCTAGATCTGGGCTGTAGCGTGGGTGATCAATTCCTTGAAGCCACATTTCTTCACAGCTTCCTTTGCAACAATAGCTGTGTGCACAGGCGCGTTGTCGTGAAGAAGACTCACACCACCACTTAGCTTTCCTCGCCTTTTCTCTTTGATGCAAGCACGTAGTCTGTGCAATAGGACAGCATAGTACTCCGCATTTACTCTGGTATTCCTCTCCTTGAAGTAAATGAAGACTATTCCTTCACAGTCCCAAAAGATTGTGGCCATAAGCTTATTGGTTGACTGAGTGACCTTAGACTTTAGAAACGTTGCTTTGCCAGGTTTACGCCACTCCATCGATTCTCTTTTGGACAAGAGATCATAGTAGAGGACCATAGTTTCATCTCCTGTAACAATGGTTTGCAAAACTTCTCTCTCGTTGCCACGGCAGAGCTCCAGAAACGCCTGACAACAGATGACACTCGTTGCTGCTTTTGGACTAAGGAAAGAATTCTAGGCACCCATTATGCACTAACCTTATTCATGTTTAAATATTCACGATTTAATTCGAAGGAATGTTGTTTTGGAAAGGTCCAACCTTGCTGCTACTTGTGTAACTTTGAGCCACCGGTCTTCCACTAATTCTCCTTCCACAAGAGCGATGTTTTCAGGAGTGAGCACCTCCAAAGGCCGATCTGCACGATCTTCATCTTAATGCTTTCTCGACCCATTCGAAAAAGTTTGGCTCATTCTTTTACGGTAGAATATGAGGGGGATGCTTCCCCATATACACCGTCCAATTGCTGTTTAATTTCATTTGGAGTAAGTCCTTTTGTGATGAACTTAATAAAAGCTCCATGCTCCATTTTGAACATGTCACAATCTTCTACACATGGCGTTTTTAATGCAACTATATCTGAACAACTGAACAAAGCGGAGCGGAAGTTACAGCTGCAATTATTTACTTAACAAATAAGATATGACATCAGATGAGGCTTTTGTAATGGCAATAATCCTTATCGGCGAGGCCGGACACTTATGGACATACCCTCGTACTTTCGGCCGTTTCATCGCTAAGAAGCTGTGACAACTGGGCTCTCAGATTTGCATCCAAACCCTGTTTGATTTACAGTCAACAACTGTACGATATATAAATTAATTATGGATTTAAGATATTATAAGCAGATGTTAAATTTTCTATTGTTGCACACGTTTGCAACAGCATACATGTTAAATGACATGATGCATTTTACTTGCCTGTCTCATGCATTGCAGAGAGTAGTAGAGATAAGAGAAGCATCCAACAGATCTAAATTGCTTAGATAAGTTTCATACATCACATGTTGTTTCAGTAGGCCGGCAGCATTTAGAAACCGTGTGTCTCTTCAAGAATCAATGGGGATAATGCAAGATGCAGTTCAGAAGGATAGCATAGTACCACATAATGAGGGTGATAATAGTTTGCATTAAATGCAAATTGTGCTGAATAAGAAGCTCAGATACTCACATTTTCTGACTTTGGGTCGCTTTTAAATCATGACATTCAATCTCCGAGAATATTATTGCTAGACGGTTTCTGTTTTTAAATATGCGCTGCATATAAAGCCATATTTCGGAGAAAGGAGCATGACTCAAGAATGTTTGGAAAAATATTTGGTAATTAGTTTTGAGTCCCCTTCCAATTTAACTGATTAGGCTTATCTGTCGGTACTAATCCATTACTTACGATAATTCTGCAATTTAATGTCTGCAGTAAAACTTATTAATTTATACTGGTATTTTCTTTCTTTCTTTCTTAAAATTACAAGTGCGAATTGTTTAATCTGACTAGTTAGCACTTAAAGAATATTGAAAAGGAGATATATTTTTTAACTTTTATAGCTACTTCTAAAAGATCACAGGTTTCCACTCCCTTACTCTCTCCGTACCTCCACCCCTCAGATTGTACCTCCCGCTTCATATGCCTGTCCTGGAATGTTACTTTACTGTCTATCCGTTGTCACCTAACATTTCTACTCAGCCTCAGTCAGCATGTTACTTCTCAGAACCTGGAACTCCCCTCTGAAGTCGGAGATTGTCGGACAATAATGCAATTTAAGCGAAGATTTAATTTGCTTCTCCTCAACTCTGGGAATCACAATAGTTATTCTCTCATTTTTCTTCTGCTCCTCCCCTTGTACTCAAGAAAAATTAACGAACAAGTGCAATTTTAACACCACCCTTGTGAACTCTCTAATTTTATAATAAATATGTCATATTTACATGCATTACGCGTCTTTAATTTGTCTCTGTTATCTATCTAGTTTTATAACAATGTATATTATACCCTGTATTTTATTTGTGTTATTTCCGAGGTACAATGGAAGAGAAGACCCAATGGTTTTAACTCTTTCCAGGACAAATGAATGAATAAATATATAAACGTTTTTCTATTAAAAATTAATCATATGATGATGCATATAATTACTTCGTTACACATATTTAAGCATATTTGGCTACATGTTTCTCAATTTGATATTATATAACATCTTAACTCCTAGTCATAACTTCTCATTAAACAGGGTAATGACTAGTGCTGTGTATGGTTTTGGAAAGGTATTGCACGTTTTACATTACTTCTTGAGTTCGTTAATGACATAACAGCCTGTCATAATACTTTCACTGCAAATTTGATAGACGCAAGGTGTTTGGACCGGCAGATTATAATCCTCATATTGAACAGAATTAGGCAGTTTTCTGTGAATAAGTAAGTTAAGATTTTAAATATATTTATTACATTTTGCATTCATTTTAGTTTTCCTTTACAGTAAGAGTACATTGTAGCAGCATAAGATGAGAGAAGCTGCGAAGACATTGATAAATCTTGTCCTGTTCTGTAATTTATTTTATGTTGATTTGGTTTATTTACGGACACTCTTTAACATCTCAGGTCATCAGCGTTCCATTCAAATCCAGGGCGTGAAACGACCGAAAATTTTGCTCAGAGGCTTCTTCTTTCAGGCTTGATGTTCTTTATCGTGCCGTAAATGTATGACACCCGTGTCCTACGGCTTTACTTCCCTTCCCTTCCGAAGATGTTTACTCCCGAAGAAAAAAAAAAAACAACATCGGTCCTGGCCGAGATCGAACCCGCGATCTTGGGTTTAGGAGGACCGACTCCTGTTCTGCATGAAAATTTGTTCTTTTCTGAGCTTTATGAAATCTTGACAGAAGCTCGCACTCTTCCATGAGCTGTACTTTGCTTACTAACGTTACAGGTTCAGTTTCCTCATCGGGTTCTACGTGTGACTTGTTCCATTGCAGTATATGCTACAAATGAGATGATATGCATTGCGGTAGCATAAGGTGGGGTTTATTATCACTAATATAAATATATAGAAAGAGAGCTCTAACTCGTGCATCACTGAGGGAGTGGCCCTAGTGGCTGTTGCTTCAGAACTACAGCTGAACACCAATGAATTGTCCAAACTATTTTACTTTCTTCCACTGTGTATTTGTTATTGTCTTTCCTCTATTTAACGCATTAAAAGTTCGATTGACGCAGTATCCCACGTTAGTCCCAAAAGTTGACTCATCTTGGCTACATGTATTAATAATTTTAGGGTAAATGATATGTCCTGCAATAGAAGAAAAATCGCCAGCAGGAAAGGTCAACGCCCGAATGGGGACATTAGCTTTGCATCGCGGTTCTCATATTGAGCGATACCACGCCTATATGAGCTGACAAGGCCCATAACTAAAGCTCTTATGTTCTTATTAGAAATGAAATTCATCCTTCCGTCTCTTTTTAAATCATGCCATTCGGTAATTAATATAACTGTTGGGATTGTATATAGGTATATTATTCTTTAAAGAGTGAAATTGGATAGTTGCAATACAAATTTTGTTGGGCTAAAGAGGAAAGGGAGAAACAATGTCTTTAGCAGATTAATATCCTCATGTTAATGCAAATCTAGCTGGTATGGGCTGTCCTGCACTTGTCCTTAATAATGCAGCAGACACATTTCCTTTGATATTCAATCTATCTCGGCCTCAGCAGACAACTTGAGTAATGTTTCCAATGATTCGCATTAAAGTATTTTCATATTATAATTGCAGTCTATAGAACGGCGCGGAGGTTTTGGCACGAATAGCTCGGAGTTCAAAACCTCATGTAACTTTATCCTGAGCAAAAACTTCCAGGCATACTCGGTTTAACTGATCCAAAATTGCGGAAAACCCCTCCAGGTATGTGGAGAAGAGAAACTGTAAATAATTCTGTATATACAAATTGCTAACAACTCCCAAGCGTGTGTAAGTGATGAACATGTCCTTGCGGGATAGGCTTTAGTATTTCATAATGATACTTTGATAGTTTGTTTACGAGTAATGTTAATGATAATAGTCGTTATTGCTCTTCAGTAAGGTCATGATGATAACTATAGAACCTGGTGTCATTCCCTATACTATGATGTAATCTGAGATGTCATGGATAAAATGTTCAGAATGTTCGAAATTACTAAAATCATTGTTTGTAAATTCTTCCATAGAAATAAAGTATTCGTCTTAAGAAATGCGTATAATCAGTAAGTAATGAGTTGCACTAATTTTTCGATTGCCTTAACGAGGAAATTCGCTAATTGGTAATGGAGACATTGCAGAACGGCTGTTTGCACTTGTTCATCGTTGGCGGATCTTGTCCCTTATATGTTCTTTCGGCTTGCCGAACATATAATAAACAACATCAACCTGCATCAGTGTCTTCCTTACCGTCAGCATTAGTCGTGTCTGTGCGGCCTTGTTCATACTGCCTGGTATCATTTCACACACCGCTAAATGCAATGCATTGTTGCCCACAAAAATCGTACTGTTCCTTTTACTTCAATCTTGGAGCACGTTTTCAGTTATGGGCTATTTTGCATTCGTGTTATGATGCACCTCTTATCCCTATTACAACGTAGGACTCTTGACATGAACTCTGTTCTGAGCTTCCACCACTCTTGTTGCGCAATGCTGCGGAATTCTGGCGACAGGTACGATACTTTTTTAATCCTCCTCGTACTGCATCGTATTGCGAATTTACTTTCTTAAAAGAAAATGTTTAAGGAATATGAGACTAATTTCATGAAACTATGTCTAAACGACGTGCTTTACCAATGATTAACATTTTTTCTTGTTGTAGGATAAAGTGATATGTTCATAACTAGGCATCAGAATTTCTAAGCACTATAGCAGAATGAAGTTATGTTGGTACCGGACTGTAGACAACAGGTGGAAAGGGTACAATAGGTCACGAGCTACAAACCACCCTCTTTCCTTGCGCCTTGTACCCATCAGTTGTTTATCTGCCAGGCGGTGACTAATAGCATTTGTTCTTGCTTTGTTAATTTGTTTGAGTGTACCTTACTTGATGTTAAGTGCTTAAGAATTTCAGTGCCTATTTATAACCGATATCTCCTTAAATGTTTCTTCAAGGTAGGAATTAACCTTAATAAGAACCTATCAATGAGAGATATCCCTCATTCATACATGCATACTTGTTTAAGTCAAAGCCTCTGTATAAAAATATGATTCAGCTGTTTCAAGGAAATCTGCACTCTGTAAATGATTTCTAGGTGCTACGTTATTTGGCAAATAAAATCATTGAGTGGTGAAATATATCAAAGGACGAATCAAGAGCAACACTAAAATAGTCACGTACATGAAATTTAATAATACAAATTGGTGTATGTTATACTTTTAGTTAACTTTTCTTAGACGAGTAGAGTCACAGAATGCCACTTTTTTAGTTCATCAGTGGGCTATTTTTGCATTTTAAATTTTAGAAAGAAACATGGCACATCCTACAAGAATGCATTCCATGACAATCTTTGCATCTATAAATAAATTCCGTCCTACAACTAAAGTGTTGCTACTTGATGTGGTACTTTGTCAATTCTGTGACTAATGATAATCTGTGGTCTCTGGAACTCGTCTGTTTAGAAGTTTCGGCTGTAACTGCGGCAGTTATTTACAGTGCAAGTTGGGAGTTTCAGGGAACTTTAAGCAGTTACTAACTACGGAAATAGTAGGAGAAACGTTTAATATAGACCATGCTTAAAATTACAACAGCCAACAGACGCTATTGTTTAGAAAAGGCCAGTAAGCATTCAGTTTTAACTTTAGCACATGCAAGCTGGAAAGAAATGCATTGCAATGTTGAGCACATTTTCCACCACTTAGCGATACAAGGATAAGCAAGTTTTGTCGAATTACGCATAACGAAGCATAAGTAACTCTCAAGCTAAGAACAAAAAAAGTAATACTAGTTAGAGAACCGCAATAAATGTCCCTTTCCACGACAGTGCAATTCGACCAGTTGTTAATGCCTTCAAGTATTATGTCTAAATAAATCAATTAGTTACATTACGCGCTGCTATTAGGAAAAAAATTGTCGTTTTCATTCAATAACAAATTAATGATTTATCTCCATCTTTCATCACTTTGCACAAATAAGTAGCAAATTTTAACATTCACATTATAATCCTATTATTCTCATTGCTTACATCTGGCATGAAAATTTTTTTAGTTTTGTTGATTATGGTCATTTAAGACGGCCATAAAATCGGTGTCTTATTATCTCTCCAACTTGAAATATTTATTTAAATTACACTTATTGCTGTGTAATAAACATTCTATAAACTTCCACGACCGGCGTTTTTATTAAAGTTGAACATTACTGGGCTATTTTACTCTGGTCTTTGGTTTTAATTAATTTAAAAATCGGAGCTTTTTGCCGACGCTACTACCGGAAGAAGTGGGAAGGGGTAGAAGTGCTTAGAGAGCTGTGGAATAGACGTTTGTTGACCAGTAACGGATTCCAAATCTTGCTTATTTGAAAACCCCCGTCTTTGTTAATATTATCTGCATGCTACTGTAATTCTAAGACTTTTCTTCTAGCCAGATTAAAATATCCTGTTGTTATTACAATATTACTTCTTCTTCTATTTCTTTCTTTTTCCCTTCAAGTTTTACTCCATGGCAATTCCTTTTTACGGACTCTGTTTCGTCTCGCTTCTTACGCTCTCACTCGCTCAAAGAGTGACCCTCTAGGAACTTGTATCATAAACAACCATTAAGAGCCGCAAGCGAGTGACATGCATAATGTAATTTCTGTGTACAAAACAAAGGCGCTGTTAAATGAACAAACATTTGTGATTAACTTTGAGCATTTTACCTTTCCTGGTTGTTCTGAGAGAATGTATCGGGTTAAAGCTGTAATATAAAAAAAAAAAAAAAAAAAAAAAAAAAAAAAAAAAGTAATCACTTGAATGTTGCACAGGATATAATTAAATGGAACGTGGCACTTAGCCGTTACAAAGAAGACAAACCAAACCGCAGAATCATTGTAAATGTAACCACTTGGGGGAAGGGGACGAAACACAACAAACTGCTATCCGACGTCTTTCAGATTATACAATCCTTTTGCTTAAATCCATACATCACCTTAAAGGTCAAATGTAGGGCGAAACAAGCGTGCATTATTCCGGCGTTTATCTCAGAGTCAGGCTTAAGCATCGGTCTTCTATTTGTCAATTGGACGGTCTGCTTTTGATTCTGGGTCTTGTTTTCTCGTCCTGAAAAAGAAAATGTCGAATAGTTTTAAGGTCGATGGACTCTACTCATGTACGACATTATTAATTTATTCATCTATCGCCTGGAAGACTAAAATATTTGACATAGAATGTAAAACCTTACAAAAATAATCGAATAAGAATAAGTGAGAGCTTTAAGAGTTATGATGCAAATACCGCGCGGTTGAGTTACAGACAGGCAGAGTTGCGGGAAGCCAATCGTCAAGACTGTATAATGCATTTGCAGGTAGCAGCTTATAGTTTGAAGAGGTGGGTGTTGTGCGTTAGTGTGTTACTCCGTACTGTATTAATTATGGCACTATGTAACTGTACTCTGAAGAGCAATGTTTGTTTCCGATATCTGCAGAGAAGTGCAATCCTGTTTCAGTTGGAGAAACTTTTCTCCAACTGGTAAAAATTTACGAAAGACAGGATCTCTCACAAGAAACGTGTTCCGTGCTCTTACGGAAGAAAGTTAAATGAAACACGGCATTTCTTATGCATAATTTTCAACAGCACTTATAACATCAGTTATTGCTTATCATTTTAAATACAGTATTGTCGGTCCTGGTGGACAAGTGGTAACCATATTTACCTCGTAGACCCAAGGTCTCAAGTTCAATCCTGCCAGTGTGAGTGTATTTTTTGGGACGTAAAAATCTAATGTATGGCTTCCTTCGAACGTAAGCAAAGCCCTGGTCCGTGTCGCGTAGATTTACGGCACGTAAAAGAACCTCAGGCATGAAAGAAAAGGCCTCTGAACAAAATTTATTGCCCGTTTCACGCCCTGGTTTAAATGGAACGCTAATGACCTGAGATGTTAAGAGCGTTCGTTAATAAACCAAATAGATAAAATATCATTTTATGCTTTTAGTAAAACTTTTAAATACTAAAATGAGATACTACTATTACTCACGGCAACTCTTAGCTCCGTTTTTTGTTTTGTTTTTATTTTTTTTATTTATTTATTTATTTATTTATTTATTTATTTTTTTCCGTTTGCGGCGGCTGCTCTTCCCCAGGAAGCAGTTCTCAGGCTGCCGGTAACTCAAATAACCGCAGTGTACTAACGTGGAAGATAATTAAAAGTTGCCGAAATAACGATTGCATGTATGGGACACTTAAAGGCAAAGAAATAAACATTTGTTTTGTCTTGTTGTTGTAGAAAGATATTTAATTTTATTTTCATTGTGTTACCATCAAAACTTGTTTTCTTTAGGAAAGTATTACATATTTGTAATGTTGAAGCTGAAAAGTGGTGTATAATCGTAAAGCCAGTTTTGTCTCATGCTATGCTGAAGTCTGTACAATTTTTAATTTATCATATCCTTCGAGAAGAGTGATGTTTCTTTGTTTAACTGGTACCCTAAGTCGATGGCCAAAATGAAGGCAAGAAAAATTTATCAAATTCAGTATTCATGTGACACAACCATGTTTACTTAAACTGTAGCTTAAAATACTTCCAGAAAATGTCACGATAGAATAGAAACTTCATAGTAGTAGACATAATTCGAAAATAACTTGAACAATTCAATAAACGTTTGTATTTGTTAAGCATTGTAATATCTATTGAAGACCATATTCAAAATAAAGCAGCTCACCTCGTTCTGAACTTCTCTAATGTTTCAAAGTATTTACATCTTAAGTGTTTAATGTATAGCAAAATAAAATATTACCCGCAAATCTACTTCCGGTTCCGCTACATGTACGTATTAAAAATTGTCTTGCTTAATTTCTTTAAATTTATCATGCTTGTTTATAACGGAATCGGAATGCATTAACGGGTTAGGAACTGTGCTAAGCAGCTTTTAAACGAGATATCCTGAAACAGTGAATTTGGTCAGCATCTCTTTAAAATTGCTGTATTCGTTTGATAGGATAGTGGAAAACAATATTTTGGTAATTTGATTAATTTTGATGGTTGTCGTTGGAAAGGTCTTATTGAGCTTGGGAGCAGACACCTGTTATGCCAGCTCTTCGACAAGGAACATCATAAATATAAACTGGGGCAGTATACAATGGACAAACTTAAAACTGCTGCGTTTTGTGGTTGAGGCACTGAGAAGAAAACACATTTGTTGTATGGAGCTTTGCTGCCGACAGCTTTCTCCACTGAGATTACTCCACAGAAACAGGTTTTCTGAAATATTTGTATTTTTTTCCGGTTTGGGGAGTCTACTGTTACAGCAGTAGTGAATTCCAGTAATTTATCGACTGGCTATTTTCTCTTATTTCCATCTTTGTATTGTCCTCCGTTTTCCTGGTTTGCGACTATTTTAGAAAGGATGCCGTGGAACCTCTCATGTTATGTCGCTAGAAAAAAAAAACTTCTTTCTTGCCATTATTTCATATTTTTTATTTGAAACATTTACCCCGTGAATATATCGAGGTATACTTACATTAATATTTACGTGTTAGTTACACTGGTCAAGTTTGATTTACACATGCTAAGTAAGTAATTATATTGTTATTTGCACTGTTTTGATACGCGGATTACTTTAAGAATTATAGTTGCTAGTGAGTTATACAATAATTGTGCTTGAGTGTGAGATACATTTTTCAAAGTTTGCCGAATTCTTGAGGAATAGAGTTCTTTGTTTTCTTGAAGTTTGCATCTCGCGAGGAGATGAATAGCCGGCTGGTTATCTTCTTCATATGGACATTCTGGGGGTTGTAGCTTGCCTATTCCATATAAAGTTTTCAGAATGAAACGCTAAATGATCACATACATTTTTTAAATTATTCTTATTTTTTAACATAGTCTCACTTGGCACCCCAGGAATGCAAAATACGCCTCAACCTTATTATTAACTCTTCATCGGACGGCAAATCATACCCAAATTCATAAACTTTGTCCATTGCAACCACACATGTGTGAGGATGAGCATTGTCTTGACGCAAGATGACGTCCTTCTTTTAAATCCGGCCTTCTCTCCCATATTTTTGTCTGTAATAAGGCCAAAAGATTAGTATAATAAGCTCCAGTTACAGATATTCCAGTAGAATGATAATTAGCAGTACTCCGATTTCACGCTTTGGCGGTTGAGTATCGTGATGCTTCCATTGTTTAGACTGCTATTTTGTTTCAGGTTTCGTCATTGGTAACAAATGTGCGGGATCTCCCTGGAAACGGCCAAACTTTGTTCAGAGAATTGCACCCATCTTCTTTCCTCAAGCATTCTAGTGAAATCCCAAAAGGTTCACAAATTTGTGACACTTTTAATCGGCGATCCTCCAGAACCATGTTTACCTTATTGATAATTTCTGATGTGACGAATTTTGGTCGTCGCCGCGTGGGTCATCTTACAAGCTTTCAGGGCCGCGTTTAAACTCAGTGGTCCACTTGGAAACGGTTGAAAATGATGGTGGAGAATCCCCTAGAGTGTTTGTAGTATCTATATGACTTTATGTTGCATTCATGTCCTTCTTTACCAAATAAATAACCGCACGATGTTCAATATTTTACCCGTATATATACAGTTGCAACAAACAGCTATAGCCGCTATAATTCTTGACCAATTCATGCACAAATGTTTCTATGAACGAATGCGGGTTTGATAAGAAAATTGTTTCGGAACTGTTGCTGCAATAATCTGTGGGTTATTCTGAGAACTTTTCAAATAACCCTTGTAGACGCTGAAGGAATTTACCATGGTTGCGTAGAAACTTGGAAAGATATTTGTTTGTTGCTTAGAGGGAAGGAGAGTTTGGATGAGAGACTTTTAGAAGAGGATACATACAGCTGCGTGGAGCTTTCTGTGATTTTTCGTTTACAAGGTAATAAGGGAAATCTGTTATATTCTATAAAGTTGTTTTCCCAGAAACCGGCATTTGCTAGGAAATATGCACGTTCGTTTTCATTCTTCTTAGTATGTTCTCCTGTATTTCAGGAAAGCTTGAAGAACCTTCCTAATTTGGATGACGGATTCAATTAAATTATTATTGTTATTATTATTATTACTATTACTATTACATACTGCCATAATAAATAAATGATTTTGGAGGCAGTGGAGGTGACATCTTGTTTCATGGGAAATAGCGGTTTCGGCAATAGACTGGGAGAGATGCAAATTTCAACGTATGATAGCTACTTTATTTAAATTTCACTGATAGATATTGCTGAAAATTTTTCTGATACTCTTGAAGTCCAAGTCCCCCTCCACGGTACGGCAAACGAGTGGGGGCTCGCTCAAAGGATAAACCCCGCGCCGCTGAGGCAAGCATCACTGATCGCACGGTGTTATGAACACTAAAAAAAAAATTATATTATCCCGAGAACAGAGCAAGTATGAACTCCTCAAGAACCCGTCACGGAAGCCTACCCTAACACACATAGTTTGGTAATGCCGCTTTACTTGGGAATTAGCTGACTTTTATATGTGTAGTATAGACGCAACCATTCAGCATTGGGAAAATCTTGTGCTGGTGCTAACTACAGAGTCGCGGGACACAGGTTCTGTTTGTCTTAGGAAAATAGCGTGACTGAGAGTAGCTATCAAAGATATGTTAACAGAAGTTCACAGAGTAAGCCGTATTGTATTTTACCAGCATTAGTGTGAATATCCATGGGAAAATAAACTATTTTCGTGCGGGAAAGTGTTCTCCAACACCAGCTATGGGCTTATACGGCTAATATCGATTTGTTGAGTGCACGAGGTAGCATCGGATTATGCAGCATCAAGATAAGGACGTATCTCAGTCGATGTTTAGGGAGGAGAAGAACCCCTGTGTGATACTGAAGGGCTACCTGCGTGCACGTGTTACAGCCAGATGGAACGATATTATTTCAGCACGTGAATAAAAATATCACTTTATGTTAAAGTGTTTCTATCTGCAGATTACAGCTTGTGGCATATTCTTTAAAATCCTCAGTAGCTGTACTTCCGATATGACGTGGGCAGACACTTTTTCTCACTTGTATAGGGTATGTAAAATCACATCTGTCCGTCGACGTTCATGTGAAGATAAACGATTAATTGACTTTTCTACTAATTTTAAATTTGAAATATTTGTATATGTAAGTAGATATTACTCACCGATTATTTCAATGCAGGGGCTTTTATACATCTCTGTAATGTCACAGATAATATTTCTCTTGCCCTTTGGGTTCTACAAATTCTTATAAAACGTTTGAATCCAAGTGAAGGGCGCGATGAATGATATTGTAGATGACAGAACGCCTCACAGTTATGAAAAATAATACAGGCTGCTTACGAACATGTGGTTTCATCCAGTTGATAAATACAATATTGGTATCCAAGTGAGTATGAATGGACAAAATTATAAGTAAGGGCACTGCAACTGAAGCAGCTACTGGTCACGCGAATAAAAGCAAATGCAAAGCAATAAATTCATTTTATTCTATAATAACAATTCCCATTTATCAAACGTTAGATATATCTTCGAAAACTGAAACACAGAACCAATATATTGTATTTCTTTATATTTTTAGATACAGTTTATTAAAGCAATATAGGATTTAAAAAAAACACACACAATACAACTGTTAACTCACTTGAGCCGATGTCAATTTCTGCAATCTTATCGTCATAG
This sequence comes from Metallyticus violacea, assembly GCA_030762175.1. Taxonomy (NCBI): domain Eukaryota; kingdom Metazoa; phylum Arthropoda; class Insecta; order Mantodea; family Metallyticidae; genus Metallyticus; species Metallyticus violacea. Next base: position 305,426,330 of record CM060846.1, on the reverse strand, counting down.
CAGCTACTTATTCTTTAACAATCTTTTTCATAGGCATCCATATCTAACCTAAAGTACATACTTTAAATGCACTACATTTACGGAGGAATAGTTCTTACACCCACCTTTAATAGAAATGTCTAAATTCCAGTACTATACATCGACACTATACCTACTAACACAAAGATGAGGGTTCGCTAACACTCCGTAGGGCAATACAAACATTTTCACAACTGAGAAAGACAACACCAATGGAAAGCTACTGCAAGGATATGTAGTGTAAAGAACATATTTTAAGAAGTGCGTATCTTGGGGTTTGGCGGACCGCAACGTTCAATTTAATGCTCAAACCTCAAACTGTAGTAGTGCTAACTTCAAAACCATGCACGCTTTATACAACGGAACGTGCTGATTACTCCAGTGGGCGTAGCCCAACTTGCAGGCTTACAATTAGCGAGGAAGAGTAACGAGTTTGACGGTTTGTATATTAACCCCGAAAATAAAAGGTCATTGTTCTGCGGAAAGGATAACCTAGATAACTTTTTTGCATAATTGACTATTAAACCGATCAACAGTGATCCAAAACTCGGAAATCCCGTTAAACGCATTTTCTAAATTCTCTAAATGATACTTTTTTGCTTGGAGTGCTAGATTAAGAATACATTGAAGCTTCTAAATTTTATATTGAAATATTTCTAATTTAATAAATACGCCGTTAAAAACAACTTGAAAATTAATATTTTAAAATTCTTGTTAAATGCAACAAATTTAAATGTAACACTTTGTGTAACTATTAGATAATCGACCAAAATGTGTGAAGAATTGAGTTCTCGTTTATTTATAAATATTTGCAACTAAAAGCAGCAAAGAAAGCTTCTAGCGAGCAAAGTGTGGTAAATTTAAAAACGTTTGTACACACTTGCAGTCCAGTGTTAACGTGATGGTTATGTGACAGCCTGTACTTAGATCGACGTTTTTATAAAGTATGGTGCCCATTCATTTATTTTACCAAGTAGGATAATCATCTGCTAAGGTGATTTAATATGACAAAATCTGCTTCCCTCATTATCTCGATATTGCAAACTCAGAATCCAGTAAATAAAAGAATCGTCCGATCTTTGCGTTAACAAGAAAGAATACATTGAAGACCATACCTCTTCTTCAAACACCACAAATATTAACATACATGATGATGTTACAAATAAAGTAAAACACAACACTGTTATAACAATAATCGAACGGAAAGTATGCATTGCGATCACATACACTTCCTCAAGCCTTATAGCGAAGCTACACCTATCGACTTTAGCACACTCCAGTTAAAACTCTCAACGTTTCATTTATGGATAATATTTCTGGAATGTGTTCTGCACATTCTTATCGTATTTGTGTAAAAAGTGGCAAGTACGGGACGTAAAATTAAAAAAAAAAAAAAAAAAAAAAAAACTGTGCAGTTCAGACGAAATCACATCCAGAAAGAAATAAAACCTCGAGTGGGACTGTATGTTGATCAGCCTGAACTTTGGGAGTAATGGAACTACAAATAATGACAACGCTGTAAAGCAGTTTTTTTCGCTGCTATCACTGGTGTTGATAAAGAACTGATAAGACGCTTTGATTTTATTTTGACCACTCTTTCTTGTGGACACAGCATAAGCGAATCAATTTATAATGGGCATGTCTTAATTAGAGCAAAGCCTTTGGAGAAAAATTTCCTTACGCAAGATTCTGTTAAGAAGTTTTTTTTTTTCCCTTCCAAAACTGGTGATGGGGACTACGCAGGTGGAAAAACAGATTAATTTAGTAGAAATAAAATGTTGTTAAACTTCGAATTTCAAACAAAACCTAAATATATATTATGGCAGTAATACTGTCATTCCTAGTTATGGATGGGGCAAAATATGTCAGTTCTTTGTGCTCAGAAAGCTCTAAGTGCATTGAAATGACTACTTATAACATCTGCATGCATTTCTCAAAAAATATTTAATATAGGAATTTTGCTGGTTTTTCTGCTCTTTCGAGTCACTTCACAATCGTGCCAGAGAAATACCATCTGTTTTACTGACCGTCATAGTAACAAGAAATCGTAGCAGGTGAATTAGTTTTAAGCATTCCCCTCAGCTCGGGGAAAACGGGAGATACGGGAGACCTTAGAAGTGAATTTGCAGCCAGTTTGTCGGTGGAGCAAACCTCTGTTCATGGACGCCGTTAGCCAATTTGGTCAGCGGAGCGGAAGCCTATATAGCGCACCGGCGTGGCGGCGATAATTCAATGAAGCGCCGCATGTTCCGCGAACCCACGCAACAAAGTTTGATACCATCGTGAGCTAAAACATGGAGCAATGTTGATTGTGCTCTCTTAGAATACTTTTAGTTTGATTTTCAGAATTGAGCGGAAGTATAGTGTAGTTCAATCTGTACACTTTACATAGATTAATATCATGTAATGTAATTATATCCCCTGGATGCTTGTTCTGTGCATGTCCGAATATAACGATCTGGAATTGGTGCGGACTTTGTTTCTGCCATAAAGCCATCGGAAAAGAAGCTTGAATTTCCGTCAGCTATTTGTTGTATCGTTCTCTTTAGTTTTCAATAGTTACCGCCAGAGAAGTGAACTAAGCTGTCGCCAGATTGCGTTAGTTTTCTTACAATGAGATGCGTGAAGATGTTTCGTTAACTAAGTGGGTATCTTAACTTTATAATAATGGAAGGTCACACACAGATTGAAACCCATTTGAAATTTACAGTTAAACAGTTTGCAGTATTTACTTAGTTTCGGGTTTTTAACGTGTCATGTCGTAAGCTATAACTGAAGGTAGTGAATGCAGATAGCGCAAACAAACCCAGAGTTGCAGCTTTTCAGGGTGAGGAACAACTCTGGAAAATGCCGCTTTTAGACAGCTTAATCCAACCGTGAATGGACTCAAAGAGTTGAGCACGCATTGTTGTTTCAACTGTTGGGGTCGGATATTTAGTAGAAATGTACATCATCACCGTTTGATAACCAAGAAATAAAGAGCAATCGGCATCAAACACATAATTGCTGAAGCACTCTTTTCTAATATATTTTCATGTTCATTAAGCTACTGCCCTAAAGTATCAAATTTCTTTTGCAATGCGGTTTCAGTAAACATATACATTTTGCTCAGAAAATATTTAGTTGAAAGAATCCTGTAATACCTCTATTTGTTTCTCACTTGCATAAGGGCAGCACATTGCAATACAAATAACAGCTGCAATGATTAAACAAACAATTACATTTTGCGCTCGCTGTTAGGTACGCTTTGCATTTGTTTTAGAAAATCAATCCATAGATTGCAATATAAAAAAAGCCGTAGAAAGTGCAGTGCTGTATACATGACTTAATGAGATATTAAATCCCCGACCGAGGTAAAACCGTTTAATGTGGGAGTGTATCTGGCTTTTACTCAAATATAAATTGCGCAGAATAAAATATGGTTTAAAACGTACATTGAATGGTACGCCGAATCGACATTAAAGACAAAATGCATAATGGCTAACGAGTACCCTTGAGCTGCGTTGTTGAGGTACAGTAAAATGTATTGTACCTTTACCTTGCCAAACGGAATACATTGCGAGCCTCTCCAGGCAGCGGGTCGAAGTGAGCTTTGTATTGTAATGTATAGAGAGAATATGTTGTAGCTACTCGCTCTGTTTAATGTCTATGCCTAAAATGTAGCGTGTTCGCAGTATATTATAAAACCACTTATCCTCACATTCGTATATAAGATAGTAAAGGACGTTAAAAATACGGGTCATTTGGTTCAGTCAGCTGCAGAAGCAGAGAGAAGCGGCTCGAATGCCGCTTGTCAGTTTGTTTGGGATGTATCGGGAAATATTGGGTGGTGGTAACGCTTTGGGTCCTGGGCTCTTACGCAGCAAATGTAATCTCCGCTTCCGTCACAGATCTGAGTAATCGGCATAGGACACTACTGGTTAATAAATGCGCCTCCGCATAAAGAAATATTTTAATGTGATAAGTGCTTAAGAGGAAGGGAGGACAGGAGTATTGAGGCTTCATGGAACTTGGCAGGCTACCTCAACTAAATAGCGATTTAAGCGCTGGTCAGAAGATTGGAGTTGTTTATAAGTTAAATGAAAGTCGCTATAAAGAACGTATCTACCTGAATATACAAGTTAATATACAGGATGCATAAAAATTAATGGCGCAAACTGAAACAATTGAAAGTATATGATAATAGAAGCAAAAATTCCAGTAAACATGGGTCCGCAAAACGAGCCATGTGCGAGATAATTGCAAATGTGTGGTTACAAGCCGCCACTGACTTCATTAAGAAACATCGACCTGTTTAGTAAAAATTAATTTGAAAAGCAGACTTTTCGTTTGTTTTCCATTCTAAGTTGACTCAAAATTCACTCATAGCTTAATTTAACAAGGAATACTATTCTACTCTAGTGTGTTACATACTATGTACTGTACACTGTTATCTATTAAAGGAAATGTTCAGTGTCGCCCTTGCATCTAGATGCAATACTTTCAAACACCCTCGGAACATCTCGGAATTCTTGACAAGCATGTACAATTCTCTGCTCCAACATAATCGGGAGTGCTGTACACTAAACTTTTGAGCTGACCCTAGACAGGAAAACCCAAAGGATTGAGATCAGGTGATCATGAAGGCCAAGGTACATGCCCTTCTCGACTTATCTATCTTGGACCATATCTGCGCGTCATATGTTCAGTTTTGTAAACAAAGAGCACATCGCGGACCGCTTCTAAGTGCGCAACGAATGACATGATGTGTACAACAAATGAAGTCAGTGGTGGCTCATAACCTCACACTCTCAGTAATAAATCTTGTGCACTTGTTTGTGGGCCCATGTTTACTGGAACTTTTTTGCTTCTATTGTATAATTTCAACCGTTTCAGTTTGCGCTATTCATTTTGATACATTCTGTATAGGGCCATCCAATGATTTTATAACCGACGCGGCGGCAGGAGACTGCATCGAACGATAAGCCATCGCTCAAGGCCAGCCGTACGTGAGTCGGGGCGGGCGAGCGGGATTAACCGAATTACTACGTTGAATCTCATGCCACTCAGTGTCGCTTGAACAATGGATGAAACAACACATGTCTAATCTTAGAGTAAAGCCTGCTAAAACACTAAATGCAAATGTTTGGTTTGATTATTCTACACTACAAGTATTTTTATTTATTAACCATATATCCTTAACGATCCGTAATGCTGCCAGGAAATTATTTGAAGGCAAATTCTCAAAAGATCCAGTCCCTAGAGGAATAAAATATAACATCCGGTCCACAAGTCAATTTAATTTCTCAAAAACAATTAAGAACGGCAATGAGTAACTTCACAAACAAATGCCAGAAATGAGTGGAAAATGAAGGCAGGCCGCTTCAGCATCTCTTTGCATGACACGGATGAGTACATAGTTTTATATGCATTAGAATTTATTACACGACCATTCAACTGTTTTTACCATTGACATGCATTTTTGCTCTGCCCGCCCCGACTACAATTTAATATATCATGGCGGGAGCGATTGCTTATCGACCAATGATATCCTCCGCCTCTACATCGGTCATCAGATAATTGAATACCCGATATTAAGGCTAACACTAGCTGAATAAGCAATTTATACTGTTACAGAAGCACAATCAAAATAATAATTGGAACTGGTTTGAATCATTTGGAGTTCTTTTGGTTTTTCAGTTTTAAATTTACAAATACAAAGTTTTAAGATCATTCAAAATATTTTGTTTATTAAGAGGGATGTGATTCGATATGTGTTCTTTCAAATTTCAGATTAGATGAGATAATTATCATGGTTGTTTCAGGGTGTTTTTTCCAGGTAGGTTAAGGTGTAAATTATGCTTTAACCTGTTTAGAATTTGGTCAGCAGTATTGTGCTAACTGGCCGTTTAGTATTTATGTTTTGTACGTAGCTTTCATATTTTTTCATAGATCCAATCACCCCGCTCTGCCTTTCTTCCTTCCCCACCTCACATGTGGATTTCCTATGAAAACATATTTTATATTGAGGTTATGTCTTTATCTCAAATCCAGAGATGTGAAAATTATGTACACATGCGTAATGGAAAACAACTTGCACCAACCTTTTATATTTTGGAAGTTGTTGATCTTCTAAGAAAGAAGTAATGTGCCTCCAATAGTTTGATGACAATGGATTAAACATTCTGATAAGGCAAATTACTTAGTTACCGCATCATACAGTTCAGTAAAGTGCAGAAAGCTGCGAAGATGTTCAGAACCCCCTTTTATCTGCCTAGACAGAGATATCTAAGTCGCAATCTATCCAGGAAGGGTTACTCGGAAAGGGTATGTGTACGCTAGAGTGCTTCCCTTGCGCTACATTAATCTGTGTTAGATACGCGTCATGGCTTGTGCTTTGTTAAACTTTCCTCTTATCTTTAATGTGGAGCAGAGTAAATTATACCATGTTCAAAGTTTGCCGCATTCCTAAAACTTGAAATTTCTAAAAGAAATTCTTCGCCTTCATCTTTTTGAAACGTATTAATTTTTGTAACTAAATAAGAAAATTGTTTTGGTGGTTTTGATTTATTTGCATTTATTGTTTTAACATTGAAACCACATACTTGAGCGGTTCTGAGTACGATCATAGTCGGAAAAGCTGACTGAATCTGAGAAATTTTATTGTGAAGATTTTCTGGATGAATGCAGGGACCTGGGCATCACTTCTCATGTCATTCATTCCCCTAAATACTTTGTAGATAGTGCACAATGTTAAACAATTTTATGTATAATTCATAGCTTTATTGCATTATACACACACACACACACACACACACACACACACACACACACACACACACAGCCTGTTCCAGAATTCCCGTACTAACTCTGCACTATCATTTTTGTAGGAACAAATCTATGAGATACATGTGGAAGAACCTATCCTCTAAGTGTGACACTTTTCATGTTATCGGAACACAAAGTTAGTCAATAGGAAGGCGAGCATTCAATAGCATTTTGTTTTAGTCGTTTCTTTCTCTCTCTTTCTCTCTCTCAAGGTACGGGTTCAATCCCGGCCAGAGTCGATGGATTTTTTTTCTTGCGTAAAAATTCTAAGTATGGCTTCCTTCGGAAGGAAAGTAAAGCCGTGGGTCCCGTGTCGTATATTTACGGCATGTTAAATAACATAAAGCCCAAATGAAGAGGCCTCCGAGCAAAATTTGTCGGCCATCCATCGACCCTGGCCGGGATTGAATCCGCAATCTTGGGTTTACTAGACAAGTATGGTTACCACTACACCACCAGGACCGACGTATAACGAATTTTTTTTAATGAGGTTAAACGCTCGCTTTTACTACTGAGGCACCGCAGACTGTCATATAACGGAGAACATGTGGCAAGATTGTATGCATCTGTTACAGAAATTTATAATGTGGACATTTTGAATATCTGTAAGTATTCTTTATTATTATTATTATTATTATTATTATTATTATTATTACGCATTTCAGTATTCATAACTTGTTTTAATAGTAGTACAATAATAAAACATAAGTTTTGGTAGCTCTGTATTTTATTTACTTAAACTATCTTATTTAACATTGGGTTAAAAATTTTCGTAGCCAGAGCGGGTTTTGACAGCGACATGTTCGTACAATAAATAGCTGTTCGGAGAGAGACTACTTCCCAGGCCCACTTTTAACCTTTCACTAGTTCGAATATCGCTGCAGAGCTGAGAGTTGTGCGGTGTATCACACCACCTCGTGCCGAAACGTAGTAGACTTTAATCAGAAATCCGTGCCTTAACGACCTCGGCCACCCGTGTGTACTGGTCACTCAGAGGCGCTGTTTCGCTATTGTTAACATCAATTGCCTCCTGTCAAATGTCAATTGCCACCGGGCTCATGCTGCCATCTAGTGGCAATAGCCCCAGGTACGCCAATCAAACAGTACCCCACAGCAATTTGTAATTTACTTATTAACTTAACCTTGTGTTTTCCAGCAGTCATGTTGGATCATTAAAATTTCAAATTATTTTAATTATTCTTATATTTGGTAATTTGCGTACCTTGTTTGTAGATAACGTATGCACCACTAATATGACATAATTTATTTTACGTTCTTAAGTGTTTGCCCGCTTTTGTACACTCGTAATTACATTTGAGAACCACCTAAGTAATTCACATTGAGAGTATGTATGCGAGTCGCTGAAGCGTCTTTATTCTATGCTAGGCGAACTTTCCTAACCTAAGCGGAATAGTCTCGTGGCTTTCAAAACAACAAATATAAATACTGTAGTTATGGTTTTCACACGTGTAATGATATGCGACTTTTGAAGTACAGAACATTCCGAATTTATCGAGGGAATTCTAGGATAGATCATTTGTTGGACATGACTTTTGAAAGTCTCTTAGTAAAAGCACATTATAAAATAGTCTTAAGTTAGAAGACGCTGACATTTTACTTGCAACAAATGTTAAGGTGAAAGTTACACAATGCATCATATGTGGTATTTGTTGGGAAAATTTGATTTTTATTGCGTACATTTGTTCATAAGTATGTTTTATAATATATTTCTCTGGCATTGTTCTTAACTAAGCTACTGAGACGTTGTACGAAATCTATACCTTTTATTGAATAAAATTGGATTGAATTTGCTAAGATTACAAATAAACATTGTTTTGTCTAACAAAGTCATAGGTTAAACTATAAACGCTATTTCTTAAATACTTGCGGCAAAAGATAAAAATTAAATATTTCCCTGGGATAAACTATCAGTGTAGAACTACGCATGCAAAGAAGGAATGATTGCGCATACAGAGAATCAAAGAAATATTCTGGAAAGGAAGAAATGTTTAACAGAAAATCATGGAATTTTATCTATTTAATCTCGTAATTATTAAGCTTCTTTGTTTGTTTTGTTTTTTCCCTTCATATTTAGTGTTTTCCGTCAGCTGCCTTGGTCTTCAAAGAGATGAATGAGATTACATGTTTGTGCGTGTGTGTGGTTTAATTACGGACGCTCTTTCACATCTCGGGTCATCAGCGTACCACTCAATTCAGGGCATGAAATGGCCAATAAATTTTGTTTCGAGGCCTCTTGTATCAGACTTGAGGCTCTCTTAGGTGCCCTAAATCTACGACACGGGACCTACGGCTTTACTTCCCTTCCGAAGGAAGCCATACTTGGGATTTTTAAGCCCCCAAAAATTCATCCTGAACCCACGATCTTGGGTCTACGAGGTAATGAACGGCAAATAACCCCATATTCCAGCGGGCCTAAATTTACTTGGAATCCACCTTTGCCGGTTGAGAGAAATCTACTAGAAGGGGGGGGGGCAAAGTAATTAAAGTTTAATTAGAATCACCTACCTCTGCCAAGTTGTAGCGTGCTTACTGTGAACAACAGTGTTTTGTTTCGCAACAGAATTTGAGTTCTATTCTTCGTCAATATGTTCATTTCCTTCACGCATATAGAAAACAATTTATATAGAGATTCTTTGCCTGTTACAGGAGATATTATTTAGAAATTAACAACAGCATGCGAAATTGTATCTGTATGGAATTTGGTACGTTGTAGTTTATTCAATTCTTGTTTTTCTTTAATAGAAGGTTCACGTTCTTAAGTCATTCAAATTAGAGTGAGCCATAACCCCAGAGTTAATAGTTATGGTTTCGCCGTTTAAGTATTTTATGGGCCAATGAGTGAAGCATCTGCTGGTGTCAGTTGAAGGCAGCAAGAACTGATTTGATAAAACTTCACGCTAGCTAGCAAGCGAGCGTGCTGGCGTGCGCACTAAAGAAGGTGGTGATGGTAGCAACGGTGATATATTTATTCCAGTGGCACTATTACAGTAAAATTTCACAGGCGCACGGGTTCAGCTGACCGTACGTGTTTTTATAATACACTATGCATGTTTGTTTTAACACAAGATATTAGATATTCCAATATAATAAAATATAAGATTTGTATATTTTAACAATAAAGTATGGTATTAATAAATAACAATAGCAACAAATAAATAAAAGGAATAACAAAGAAAGGAAACAAAGAAAATAGAAAGAAATAGAAAATAACAGAAATGTAACACATACAGTTGGGTTCACCCAATTTTATCCCCCCCCCCTCTCCCGTTGTCAGCATTTTCAGACCTGAGCTGTCTTACTTGTATCAGAAAATTGTCGTCTTCTTTGCCTGCAGCAGAGCATAGATGATCATCTCCCTTAGCTCAGTCCCGTAAAGTATACTTTTTCCTTCATTCTTCTGTACCTTTGTATTCAGTCAGAATATATCCGCAATTCCCCCTTCACGAGATGGGGCAAACTCTCAGTCCATTTTGTCCTTGATCTTAATCATTCGCCATGCCCCTAGTATGAGCCACATGAGCTTCTAGATAATGAGTTTGGTACCCTGTATTTAATATACTTCTCTATCTCCCACTCAGATTTTAGCCTCGATTGTACTTATAGCGAAATCATCTTCCTTGCATTGCGCAATGTCTGCTGCCTATCCATATACTTCAAGCGGTTCTTAACCTTCCTCCATGCACTCCTGTTTCCCTGACATGTTATCCACATGGAACGTAGCGCTATCCAGTCTTTTGGATTTGGACGACCTTGTCGTGTTCCCACCCAATCTTAGCCGTTCATGGTAACACAGTGCCTTGATTGAAAGAATGGTTCCCATGAATAATTCTGTGATCTAGCTGAAGTCCCGAATCCCCTGCTAATTCTGCAATTCGCCCCTCCCCAGGTGCACAATTCCTTTCAAAATACGTGTTCTCGGTGAATCTAGGTTCCCCTCATCCGGAAATTTCTGCCCCATGTCTTCGCAAATCTGACATATTTAATTCATAAATCTAAGTATTGTTTTAATAACGCGCGCAGTAGCTTTCCAACATTTACAGATTACTAGTAGGTAATACATTTGCTAGATGTTTAGATTTATCAGTGAACTGGGTAGTTACATATATTGTATGATACGCTTATAGACGGCTGTTATATCCACCGTAAAGATAAGAGGTTTTTTCTTAGTAAGGCGCTCCGCCTTCCCCTCCTGCAGCTATACGGCAAACTCCTTCTTTAAATTGGATAATGAAATTGACTCTCTTTATAAAAGTAATTAAGTGTCAAGTTATATCTTCTCGTTTGTTACTAGCTATTTTTAGCGTTTTAAAACAGAGTTTTGAAATTTCCACTGTAGAATCGGTAAGGAAGCTATGTAATATGTAAATATTTGATCAACGTGTTACGTACTGCTTTAAGTGGTTCTAAACTTTACGTGCAATATTCTGTAAATCCTGGCATCTTGTTTTCAGGGATTGAGAGATAACGTTTAGCTGAAATTTGGCGAACGTATTTAATAATTAATTAAATATGTGATTAGTGTATTAACCGATGTTGATAATTTGGCTTCACATTTTTAAGGAATGTGCGCAGTAGAATGCATTTCCTGTGTAAAGTTAAAATTCTTGATATGAGATGCTGAGATTAAATCCGTTTAGTTCTTTTAACACTCTTGCAGTAAAATACGTGCATATTACAAATATCTACAAACCAAGGAGTTAAATTAAAAACCACGTTGATTTATGAGACTGAAATGCATAAAAACCACAGGGCTGACAAACTTTAAACATTCTACAACGTCCTATAGGCTGTTTGCTTGACATTTCCTCTAGGATGGGATCGTCTGCTCAATGCTTATACCATCATGCCTTGGTGTGTTTGTTGTATATTTAGAGTTTCGGTATTTTGAAGTTTATGCCCATATGCTTCATGAACACTGAGAAACAAAGCTCGTAATGTGCTCTGTGTTCCATAGAAACAGTTGCGTTTGTTCACGGCATAAGTATCCATCCTTTACTTGAGAAACAGTTCTGAAGCTCGGCAAACTCTTATCACGCACAATAAGTTGGCGTTGGCACAGATGTTAATTTGCAGAATGCTGCTTAGGTACGTATGCCCAAACGCGCCAGCGGATTAAATTGTAGGTTGCTATATGTCTATTCTCACGAGTATTATATCGATAAACCGTTTTGTGATCATTTAAGTTCAGGCAGATATCTAATACCACGCTGTATCTTCTCCGTCCCATTAATTCTCTAGTTAAACATAATTCGTTAAAAGAGTCGTGCCCAACTTAATATTTTTTGCACTTTGTAAAAATACTTTTATGCTGGAGATCTCTCAAACTGCTATTTTGCGGGTTCGACCCTTTTTTCCTTATAAATCTATTCTAGTCATCATTAAAAGTGTTTTTGACATGTTACAAAATGAATAAACGGAGCACTAAAGGGGCCTAATAAACGTGTTGTGTTTTCATATGGCTATCTAGTTACCTTAAGGCTTCGTGTCGAATGTCCGTTTCATGTAAAGCAAATGAAATTTTAAAGTGTCATATCCAGAATATATCGTGTCTTCGTTTTGTTTTTCTCCAAATTCGAACCGGGCAGGCAGCCGGAAGCACATATCCAGGTGCCCACACCCAGCCCGCCGTGCGATTGGCAAAGTACTGAAAACGTATTTATCTGTTGCACGGAAGATGAAAATTCTCTTTCCCGAATCTGTAGGCTGTAAGACATGCGCTCCATTAATCTCGGAGACATGACGTTTTAGCGATTGTGTAGCAGAACGTGCCGATGTAAGGTTGACCCTTAACTTCTGCTAACTTTGCAAGAGCTTTTCGCGACCATTGCTTTAATCGAGCAGCAGTATAATTCATTTTCCTTTTGTTAACACTTAAAACTGCGTCGTATTTTCTCTTCCAAAATTGATCATGTTGTTTTTTATTTAAGCACTATTTTAAGTACGGTAGAACTGTCCGGTGGATGAACCCTCGGAAAACGTTCTAAAAATTCTGCACACACTGAGCAATTGATTCATTACTTAAAAAGTATCACAAATGAAAATGCGAACCTATGTTAAATCTTTGAACCGTGGCAAACAGAGAAATGAGACGCAACAACATAGTAACTTCTCACTGTTTCGAACCTAAATACGCACTAACAGGCCTTATCGGTGGCAAAACGTTTCCTTGACGTCTGCGTGTGTAGATGCGACCTGCCGATTTCGGACCAGTTCTGCGTTCGGAGAAAAACAAATCGAAGTTCCGATACTTGGAGAAGAGAACTGTAAGCGCAGACTACAACCTGATTTATGATGCAGGTTGTTCATGACTTGAAAAACATAGAGCTCAGCTTTTCAAATATGCTATTTAGGAACTCAATATCATTGTAAGTGTTGAATCCAAAACAGTTTTAAAAATCAACTTGCAAAATTAACAAATAAAAATAAATATGCCCCATTGCCACAAAAAAAAAAAAAATGGCAATATAAAGGATCTGAAGCTTCAAACTGTACTTATTCTCTTCAACTTATGTATACATGTTGATTGCATAGATTAATAAAAAAACATAGTTGAGAATTTTTTTAAATAAACCATGAAATACAAATAAAAAATATTATTTCGTTACACGTTAGGTATACATTCAAAATGAACAACTATATAAAATTATGAACCCCTACGAATTAAGAAACAAAATAATTACTCGTCTGGGAGACATTGTATTACTTTTTTTCATGCAAAACGCAGCTTAAATTCTGGAATCTACTTTGTCAATACCTGAAGAGGTCTATGGGTTTAGCTCCGATCCATATGAATGTAATCTACCAATCAATTCTGAAATGGCGTAAGAGATCAGTTTATTGAAATATGACCTCGGAAAGTATGTCTTGTAACAAAAAGTAATTCCAAGTTTTGCAACAGAGACTTTAAACCAACTTGTTTTGGAGGTCTGGAACATATCACCATTAATAATAATACGTTTACCATTAATAATAAATCTTTTACGATGCATGATCGAAGATAGTTTGTCATTAGGGATGATAGGTGAAATGTTCAGTTTGCATTTCATGGGTCATTAACTGGTTTGAATTTAATTACCGAATTCTGACCTGCCTCTTTGGTCAGCCAATACTTCCATTTATGATTTTGGCAACAGAAAATCTAACAGATTTACCTGTGACGCCCATAGCATTAAAATCTCTCTTTTTTTCCGCACTGGTATTGCTTCTTCATCAATATTAAGTGCGTAAAACATTTGTCATGTTTCTTCTTGAAAAACTCATTTTGTTGTAAAAGCATGCATCCTTGAAAACTGATAACAAATGGAACTGTGTAATTCGAATTAGTTCATTAGGAAACACTGTGTCTCTTCCATTGCAACTATTGTGTTTAAAATATTAAGAGGTTATAAGCCTGGATGCGCCCAGCAAAGCTCAATTTATTCTGGAATTGGGAGGGGAATAAAGAAAGGTAGATTCTCACATGCGTCCTTTTACTTCTGAATGTTTTGAAGACAACCGCCATTAAAACTCATCAATTACATGAGAGCGTGTGCGGAGGACCATGTTCTACAGTCCATTATGCTCGTTTCAAAAATATCAGTAACCCAAAATGTACATACGGCATTTTGCTTCTCAGGTGCGGATATTACGGACAAACTGGATAGACAGACAAGAAATTTTGGTTCCTTTTTTGCATTAAGCCAGACGTGTCTCCCGCTGCAGTGAACAATAGATGCCTGTGATTACGGACTGGATTTCTTTGTTGATTTGGTTTTATTTATGGACACTCTTTAACACCTCGGGTCATCAGCGTCCCATTCGATTCAGGGCGCAAAACGGCAAACAGATTTTGCTCAGATGCCTCTTTTTTCAGGCTTGAGGTTCTTTTTCGCGCTGTAAATGTACGACACGGAACCCACGGCCTTACTTCCCTACCGGAGGAAGCCATACTTAGGATTTTTACGCCAGAAAAAAATTCTTCGATCTTGGGTTTAGAAGGCAAATATGGTTACCACTACACCACCAGGACCGACGCGGACAGAATTGAAAGCATTCCAGTGACACTGGGCCTAGAGGCTTCGGTATACCTACCCAAATGAGAAAGAATAGCACTTGAATGTTTTCATAACTATAACCGGTGAACAGTAATGGTGGATCGAATAGTAATTATAAATGCAGAAATGTGATCGATATTTCTAGACCTTTTCATTACTGTAAATATACATATTTCATTCATTGTTAATACTGTGAAGATAACTTTTGTATTTCTCCATCAATAATATTAAGTAGAAAAGAAAGCATTTAGGCTCAATCCCATCTCTGCAACGGCAACAAGGAAATAAAGAGATCTTAGTATTTAGACTTTTTGCCCAAGGCAACGCTAACCTGGTGGCTGGAACTGCAAACAAAGGTCTCTGTTGAGTATTTTTTTGCAGAGCAGCACACGAGTTTGCAAGCAAATGCCTCTCGGTAGAAGAGCATCTCCTCGTTCTCCCTTCTGTTTAAAGTAGCACTTGCTATCGCATGCCCAAGCACTAACGTAACGAGGCATGTCGGACAAAAGTATGCTCCGAGTACGGCGAGTATTTGAATCGATAGGCGTAATATGCTGCACGAACTGATCTGGTGCAGCAGCTTGTACCCGAGTGTAAACAAGTGAAACATGAATTTGCAGTTTGAGTAGTTCTGCTTCTCCATAGTTTTCTTTGGCGCTCACGTGAGTAAAAGACGATAGAAACCAAATAAAAATTCTGTAATAAAAACGCGTCTTTAAGAATTCAATGGAAAATAGGTGAACATTTGTTTCTAAGGTTACGTTTATTTTTAACTATCCCATTAGGCTGAAAAAAATTGTAGGAAAATGCAGTCAAATTGAACAATCAATAGGTATTCCCCATCCGATCTAGATTTTTTCCAAAGGTTAGCGTGTTGGTATAAAAGCAAAACTAGATTTCAAATAGAGAATGCCGCCTTAGTTACTGACCAACTCAATCTTAATTTTAGTTTTATTTAGTAATGTAATATATATATATATATATATATATATATATATATATATTTACAGAAAAAATGTTTAATTTTATACATGTACGAAGCAGCGAAATTAGCGTCTACCCGTTGCCTCTTAACTATTATTGGGTACATTGACCTGCAACATTATCAATGTAATATATAGTTTAAAAACACAGTAATTTAAATTTTGACAAACGTTTCAATTATTATCTTCTCTTGATAAAATGAAGACACATTCTTGCTTGTTTTCTTTCTTAACTTTACTTTCGAAATGTTTAGTTTTGCCAGTGCACCCTGAAAATGTACACTGTTGAATATACTTTGATGTGGACGAATCTAAAATTAGATGCACTGTATGATTGCTGAAAACAAATAGTTGCAAATTGTCGGCATTTTAGAAAACAATTTTAATTTGTCTAAATTGTCGCCATTGTAGAAAACAATTTTAATTCGTCTGTACAACATTTTTTCACATCTTATTCACATAGGACTACTATTAGAGATTTAGCATCTTAGTTATGCAAAGGTGATAAAACTGAAGAGCAAGGGGCAATGATTATTGAATGATAAAATACATATGGAAACTGAGAAAACGTAATGATAGGGACTTCGGAAAGAAAAAGAAAGAGTGAGAGAGTTGAAGATATTGAAAGACAATAGCTATAAGGAGAATTAAAAATAGAATGGGGATGAGAAAAATAGATCGACATATGTGATAAATGAGGAAAAAATGGGGCAAGAACGGGTGTGTTAAAATTGAGAGGTTTAAAAATGATGGCAATGTATATGTACGTTCATATGCAGAAGTGAAGGTAGCAAAGTGTATATTAAGATGTATGAAATCTACTCATTTAAGTGAGGAAATATGGGAAAAGTTTGGATAATTTATCGCCAGAAATAATAATAATAATAATAATAATAATAAACAGAATATTAGATTAGTAAAAGAGAAGAGAATGTTGTAAAGATGGGGAGATATATAGGAAGATTAAGAGAACAATAGAGTCCAACCCAATGGCCTAGTGCTCAGAATTGGTTTGATTCCGGGACCTGTAGTGGGAATTTTTCCTTTCTTAGGATGATCCTTATGGCGACCAAGGTCTGGTTAGTGCCGGCACCCCTAGATTTAGGGACATCCTTGGTGAAATGGAACAATGTAGCGGCGGCCTGTGCCTCAGAAGTCCGCTACAATTCCGCCATGCCAAAGGAAAATGCCTACACGTTAGTGAGAATGGCTGGCTGGCATTGGCCCCCCCCCCCCCCAAAAAAAAAAGACGAGGAAGATATGATTAGTAGCAGAAAGCGTAGAGTAGCTGACCTGGTATAACGATCAAAAATGAATTCAGTTATTGTTGATAATCCCTAAGCACAACAACTGGGCTGTTAAGGTGAAATGAGGTTGTGTACGTTAAGCAACTCAATTTCTGACACAAGATTGTGGGTTTGTAGGAATATTACATTGCACTTAGGTTAGGTAATAGAACAAGTAAGTATTCTTTTCTTAGTTGAAAATAGAATAATTATGTATTCCTTTGAATTGAAATGAAATCTTTAGGTTGCGAAGAGGGGGGCGGGGTCTCCTTTAGATCTATGACTTGAGCAGGAGTGGAGCCACTAATACGTGCAATCAGTTTCGTTTTCCCCCGGAGTGTTTTGTCTATGGACGAGTGAGCCGTTCGTAGCCGGTTAGCCAGCCAGCCAGCCAGCCGAGTCTCGATGATTAGCGAGAGAATTAAACAAACCAGCCATACAATAATACACAAACCAATTTAAGAGATCAATACCAAATTATAAAATAAGTGTAGAAACTGCCCGCCCTAATTCTCCACACACTTTTGGCATCTTTTAGGAAATTGTTCTTCACTCGCTGTAGTTTATATTGAGAAATCCGGACAATTGCCTAACGAATATTATCTTTTGAGTTCTTGTATGGTGTGTGGGTTCGTCTTGTAAATACCATTTTTTTTAATTTATCCCAGAGATAAATTGCAGGATGTTAAATCGGGTACCACAAATCCCTACTAATAATTCTGTCTTGTGGAAAAAAATCGTGAATTGCCCTCGTGGAATTATTCAGTGTGAGCAGTCGCTCAGTACTGTTGAAAAAAGTCGGTTAATTCTCTAAAAAGGGGTTTAGAGTGATATTCACGTCAGTAATAGAATAAACTGTATAATTTAAAAAAAAAATGATCCTATGATTCCTTCACCATTGAGTTCACCACACATAGGAATCGTACTTAAAGACATGCTAGGGCTTAACACATATTAATTATACTTGAAGACACGCTGTGCCGTTGTACACACACGAACATAGCACAGTTTATGTATACTGTCGAATTAAGAAACGAACAACAGAACACATCCCGGGAACAGGTGCGCTATGACTGCGACAGTCAGCAGGGTCAACAAGTAAACAAGCAGCCTTACTACCCCCTCCATGGAGCGGAAAACGAATGTCGCGGGGAAAAGCTTCACTGATCGATCGCATGGTAGTAGAATAGTTTGATTTGTTTTAGTTTCATTATAAACTGAAATCTGTTATGATGATTTTTAAATTGCTTTAATAATTTTTTAATAAATAAGGTAATGTTTTAGAATTAGTTGAAATGTTGTTATTGTTTCAGAATGTATTTTATATTAATTGTTTGAAATAAATATATCATATTATAATTACACATCTGAATTGCCTTCTTCCACAATGGGTGCTCATTTGGCACTATTAACAAACTCAAAGCAGAAATGAAATGTTTTGGTACCTGCGAGGATGAAGCATAGATAAACAAGATCTTCAGTAACATGCAGAGTGTACTAGTGGCGTTCAAATTGGGGGCGTGTGAGATAGCTAATTAGAAATGGAGCATGACATTACAAGATCATATTGCCCCTAGCA
The DNA here is from genome assembly GCA_030762175.1 of Metallyticus violacea. Classification (NCBI taxonomy): domain Eukaryota; kingdom Metazoa; phylum Arthropoda; class Insecta; order Mantodea; family Metallyticidae; genus Metallyticus; species Metallyticus violacea. Next base: position 305,407,603 of record CM060846.1, on the reverse strand, counting down.
GTACTAGGGGTTAGCCAATTGGATTCCCCCTTCTTACACTGTATTGCTTGGAACTTCGGAAACTACAGGGCTAATCAAAACATGCAGGGGATGGCTTTCTTTTTCATTAGAGCGTAAAATGTATTGACGGATTTGTAAATAGCGCAGTTTACCTTAATTTATTTGCAGATACCAGCTGCGCATTAGAAGCTGGGTGTTTAATGTGGAAATAATGTTTTTCCAAAATGCTCTAAGGTCGAATCTAAGATCCTTTGGAAATCATGAATCGATAAGTAGCAAGGAATTAAAATTGCACACTATAAGGTAAGTACAGAACTTTTCATAGCAGTAATAGTATACAGAAAGACGGGCATCTCCTTAATAATCCCCAGGCACTATAATCTGTCTGTCTTCGTAGAGAGCGACATAAATGGTCAAGCGGTCAGCACAACGTTCTTTCTACCTTAATCTCTGCTCACTAGACCTCATTTTGCTTCCTCGGAGTTCAAGCACCCTGCAATCATCCTCACAATTTAACAATAGTTATAATTCTTAATATACTGTTTCATTCTTTGGAAGTGAAATGCGTCCGGAGGAATAGGACTAATAAAGCAACAAAGATCGTATTATTCAAAGACAGACAGCAGCACAGAAAGGGGGGGGGGGGCAGCAAAAGAAACGAAACAAGGACGAGTGAGAAAAAGAAAAGGAGAATACAAAGAAGGGGAAAAATACTAGTATTCAATTACGGACTGATTCGCTGAAACAGTAAACGCCGAAATTCACGAAGAGCAACAGAGAAAAAGTTTTTTCTCTCTCTCTTTTTCTCTTTAAGAAAAACCCCACTCAAAACCATTTTCCTAGTAAGTAATTTTTGCACGGTTCTAAAGTGCAATTGACAAGATGACATAGGCGTTTCTTTTGTTATTGTTATGTTGTGCCGTTCAACCTCAAACGTAACATTAAATAACTAGATTATTTATACTTGTGATCAGAAAGGGCTTGCAAGGACTCGCGCCAGTCATTTGTTACATATTTATATTAAGATTTATTTAGAACCGTTTGTTAAAATAGCTCGCTAGGAAATGTCAATAAAATAATCACTTTTTAATTTATCCATCATCTGTTTTACATCTTTTTAAGCGATTAATTGAAAATATAGGTAACAATTTAACTGCATTTGCACTGATTATGGAAACTTTCTACGTGTATAAATGTCATGTTTACTTGAGGTGCCATTCAGTTGCCTGGCTGTTGTAGCGTTCTGTTGTAATATATGTTTCTATTTTTTTTTTTTTTGTTATGTGATTAAAATATTGTTATTCTGTGAAGCGGTGCTATTCTGTTTAGTAAAATGAAATTCAATTTTCGTACAAAATGGCAAAACTTGTAATTTCTTTTATAAAGGAAATCCAATCAAAGCAGTTAAAAAGTGCAAGCCAAAATTAACAAATTACAGAAATCCTCTTATGTGATCAGACAGCGCACGTAACAAGTCCTGGGTTTGAAGCAGAAGCAAGTAAGTTGAATAACTCAAAATCTACAGATAATTTCAGTATAACAGGAATATCTCCGGTTCTTGGCAAATTATTATTTTTTATTATAATTACTATTATAAATATAATATTATAATCCGGGGATGCTTATGCCCTAAAAAGGTTAAGTATGCAAGCATTTATTACCTAAATACTGAGAAAATGTGGCAACAATATGACCTAAATACTAATTTTTCGGACACATTGTCAATATCTAACCTTTGTAAAAATGGAACACATAAAAATATTTATCTTTATTGTTACATTTTAAATTTAACACTCAACACTACACACAATGAAAGAAATACTACATAATAGTGGATTCACAGAGAATTGCAGTAACAAATCACCTACATTTTAAAAAGTTCAAAGAAAAATGATCTTCTGTTATCAGTCAGCATTGAAGTGTATCGGCATAAACTCCGCTCAATATAGCAGAATTATAGGGACACATTTAAAATGAATCTGAATCATTACTATTGAATTCCGATCCCTCTTTATTGAACTTTGGATATTTTGTGAATATAATATTAGAAAAGAAAATTCTGAGAAATTACAATTCAGGGAAGTGCCAAATTCGCCTTGAGACGACAGTCAGCAAATAGATGAAAGGGAATAAAGTATTGATAAAATGTGGCCAAATAATGAGGGGGAAACCATTACATGGCATTATATGTCTTATGAAAAGCTTATAATTTTAATCAGAGTAGATGAAATCATGTTTATTTTAAGTTCAGGGCGGAAATAGCAAAAGGAAACAAATATGAAATGCCATTAATATCCGGCCCTAGTTGTTGTTGTTAAGAAAACTGTTTCCCACTTCCTCTGCCCATATTTTTCCCCTGGCAAAGTTTCTCTCTAGCTCTCTCTTTCTGCGAGTCCTTTGTTAAAATTATTGCCAGCACACCCCTGATTAGGTGTAGCTACAAAAACAATATCCTCTTACAGATTGTAACAACAACGTCCTAGAATTTGTTTCGTTCCTTGCATGTGAATAGTTTAACATGTTAATCGTGTACTTCAGAATAACCATTGCATATTTAAAGACTATATTTTCTATATATCCCAGAAATAGTATTTATCCATTCTTAAATTGACATCTAGAGTTAACTATTTACATTACAATGTTTATGATCTTTTGAAATCTCTTAGGGGGGAAAAAAAGATAGAAACCGGATACAAATTTGCTTGTAAATATGAACCTGGCGACTAAGGTCTACAAAAACCTTCCAGAGCTTGCGCTTGTTGGCTCCCATAAGAGCGTTCACAAAGAATGATCACAACATACGGACTACCCGCTACAAGGAAGTGTTACTTTACATGCACGTTTATCTCACATTTGTAGTACTGAGGGGCAGTTTGGATTTAAACCTTTTCATGTGGCACAGCTTCCCTGGAGACTCGCATTATAGTTGTGTAAAAATCTGTTGACTAACTATAGGAACCGAGCGCTCATAGGGGGATATTGTACAGAAAGACTGTACTCCAAGATTTCAGAGAGAGATTTTCCTTTACAAAATTATTTTTATACCTAATATTACTATACGGCAATGCTGTCTATTTAATGGCGTGGCAGAGGATTTTTGGCTGTTTTAAATATCGATCATCTCGTTTATTATAAAGCATTTTTGTAATCTTGGCATATAATCGCAGCAGCTTAATAAATACATAGCTGATAGTAGCCCCTTCCAAAAAAGAAAGAAAACCTACACCTACAAAGCAAAGTGCGGTGCTTCAATTTTAGACAAATTGGCGCATTGAGTCGTGTTCCACGAGCATTATAAAATGCTACAAAACGGATGTGAGTTTTATGCGGAATAGTATTTCATTTCATATTACGAGAACTTTCTCGTCATAAAGCCGCTTTCAATATAAGTCGATAAAGTTTGTTTGGAAAGAAAAGCAGTTAACGCTGTTCACGCGTCAAGTACTTACACCGTTCTAATGGCGACCATGTGAAACATTACGGAAATTAATGCGTATACTTAATGACTCTGATTAGCACAAGTACCGTTTTCTGTACGCCATAAGCGCATTGAGTCGCTGAGAGGAACAGTTACGTGCTTACGGACCCTGTCGAAAGTAGGGTCGTGCTTAGCAGTGCTCAGTTGCCTATTTCAAATTCATTTTAAGCGAGGTGAGAGCAATTGCAAGCTTCCAAAATGTCATTCGCGTAAAACCTCTGTAATGTTACATTATACAGGGTTTCATCAAAACTTGCTATTGTGAAAACTGCCTATTTGAAATAAGTTTAAATTAAACACAAAAACACGCCAATGTAGATATTGAGGTGAAAGTTTAAACCCAATGTTGATTACATTTTAGATTTCTACCTCTCACCCCTTTTCAAACTTCAACGGCCGGTTACCTTGTGGTACTTAAATTTTAAAAAGAATTCATTTGTCACATTTTTTTTTCTGTCGTTGCCTGGCAATCTGCCTGGATTATTGTCGTTTGAATTTGGACAGAGTAGGATGAAAAGAATTTGTTGGGTAACTACAATTGTTGCTGTAAACGTAATGCATGGAATCCTGACTAATACATTGTTCTTTCTTGTAGGGCACACGCAATTTGAAACAATATATTTCCAAAACACAAATATTACATACATTAAATACCCATTAGCTTTGTAAACAATTGAATCCTATTATATAAAAGTTTAGTGCCATTGAAATTTGAAACTAAGGATGGAAGTGGGTGAAATAGATTTGGTTTTAAACTTCCTCTCAATTGATAAATTGTCGTGTTCTTTGTTGAAATTAAATTTATTTAAATACTCGTAGTAATTATTCAGAAAGGTGTATTTTCTGTGTTATTTGTCCATTTGTCGGTTCTTATACTTATCGAAGAACTGACAAAGCTAGAACAAAGTATATATAGCTATCAGTAATGAGCCAAAAATCCATAGCAGCCATCTTGGGGCTGAAAACGGTCGCTTAGACTTTGAAAACATACAAATGTTGAAATAACGACATTTGTTTTAAAAATAAAGGAACATTTCAAATGTTTTTGACAAAATTTCAACCGGTTCCTATTAGTTTGATGATATTGCATTTAGCATGCATGGAACACGCTCTACTGATTGTTGCCGGGCTTAGGCTCGTGTGATTGTATACTTCTTACTCAGCAAGCCCTTTCATCTTTGTGGAGAAAATCACCTTCTTATTTTTGTTCCACGTTTCCAACTTCAGATGACTTTAGACACTAGTGTATTTCAAGCTCATCTTCGTGTCAGCATTATCCACTTCATCTGTTGTGGCGTTGAACCATACAGACCACCCGAGCATATGGAATTTGTAGCGGACAGGATTCTGCAGTTTCCTGTGCCAAGTACCCTTCCTGAAGAGCTACATTATCGGTATATGGCATTAATGGTTCATCATCGGGCTCCTTATTCAGCAAGGAGTATAAATAGCATGATGAAAGTACACGAGGGAAAATTAACTACTTAACCGTTAATCCTTGAAAGCACTCCTAACGCCGTAAAATATGCAGGAGACAACTTCCTTGTATGTGAGATTGTGTCTCCGCATGAAACTTGACGCATAACATTAAATTTTCAGCTGCTCTCTTGCTATCTGACCAAGTGTAGTAAAGCAGAGTGCATAAAGCGCTGATGCTATCTTTACAGGAGTTTGCGGCAAACTGCAACGCTTATAAGTAAATTATGCAGTGCGTTGTAATTATTCAGGCGAAGGCATTTAAACACGTCTGAGGGAGCGGTCTTAGACCTGCTCCATGGAAGATACCTTTCGCCACAAGTTGACCAAGGAAAACAACAGAAAAACCAGTTGAACCTCAACTTCCTGGTCGGTATGTACCACTGGGCAAATTGTTGTTGACCTGGGGCATACAGACATTAAAGAGAAGGATTAAGGTTGAATTACACTGCACACAAACCGTGATAGCTGTGTTTGCGGTAGCTGCCATCGAATGTATTTTCTTTCAACGTTGCGCATTACTGCTTCTTTTATGTTTTCAAAATATTACTAAATTCAGTTTTCAATCCTAAGCAAGTGGAACCAAATTAGGCTAAATTTGTTAATTGCAGCAGCAAATTGAAGACAAGATTGATTATATTTTTCTAAGTTCATTGGTTGTTAATAGTATTTAATGGGGAAAAAAGCTTACACAGGAAAGGAAAAAAATTCTTTGACTTTCCGTGGTCCCTGTTTTACTATGCCAGAATGGCATCCAGTTATATTCAAGCTACACACGTGTACTTTCATGGCTGACCATGCAATAGTTGCAAAGTCCCCATGTTCGGGAATGCATAGTTTCGGATCTGTGGGGCGTCAAATTATGGTAACACTTGGAATATGGTGATGAGCGTGCATTCCACATTTTGTCAGGAAACTCCACCGACCCAACAAGAGCATCACATGGTGCATTTAACTACAAATGGTGATTCGAATTGTCGACCTCCAACGTGATTACAGAACGTACATCTGCGGTGCAGGGATTGGCACAAACTGTCAGAGACTTGTGGTAATGTGCGAAGTATAGATCCGTGCACTGAGATTCTCCGCTGATGTTACGAGTCTCAAGACGGCATGGTGAACTTGCACATGCATTTATGGATGGAAGAAAACCCGAAAGAGAAAATGTCTCACAACAATATACACAGGTCCGGTGTTAACATATTTGCTGGAGGAGGAGAACCTTAGCGCACGAATCCGTACAACGTGTGAAATACGTCGTACACAAACATGCACCGCTTGCTTATGATAAAATGTCAAACGCATGTCCGAAACTTTTCCATATTTTGACGCCTCACAGCTCTCAAACCACGCATTTCTGGACATGATTCCTTCTTAAAAATGACAAGTTAGCAGCCCCGCACAACATAATAAGCATTGTCGATATGTATTTAATTATCCTGTATATTGCTTTCCAAATCTTAATACTCAAGCACATTAATGCGAACTTGTTCTTTTCGTTTTTGTACAGTGTCAGTATTCATAATATATAGCTAATTTTGAAGCATAAAAAATAAACACGGCTAAGAATACGCACTTAAGGTATTTTGAGTACTACAACCTTTCTACAAAGAGAAAGTCTATTGTCTATTCAATCTCTACAAAGAAAATGAATAGACAGTACCAAATGAAAGATAGTGAATAAATGTACAATATAGAGATATTAAAACTTAAACTAGTTTATGTATTTCGGAATCATAAAATGCTATTTTAAATCGTAATATTGCGTACCCCTGGCCTTCCTGTGTGGGTGAGTATATACAGAGCGTCTTCCAAGACTACGCAAACAAATGATTGTAATTTACTAAAATATTTTGGTTTTGTAAGCTCAATTTCAACTCATTTTATACTTTTGAACCACGTTATTTTCTGTATTAGAATTGGTCGCAAAATTAAGAACATGACTAATTGAACATAGATATTAGAATGAAAAAATTACTCATTTTAAATTCAATATTCGGAAATATTGCGAAGAAATTTATTTTTTATACATACGGGATATAACTTACACCATTGGTCGGTTTATGAAAAGTTAACAATAATTGCACTCTTAGCCGCCACTGTACTGATTCTTTTATTACTCTATAGAAATCAATATTAACATAGAAAACACAATCTCATTGCACTGTTGCATACAGCAAGAATGCTGCCTTGCCATATCATTCATTTCAAACTAATGAGCATACGGGCTATCATACACTCTTACTGTATTAGTCAAAAGAATAAAAAGTAATTTCTTACTTTAGAATAAGAAGAAAGGGCCAGAAAATGATAATTGAAATTTCAGTAGCAAGCGAAAGCCAACATTTTCTAACAAAGCGGAAAATCGGCCTGCCTATTCAGTAATTCGATGCGCACTCTTAACCTGCCTTACCTTGCCGTCCTGTATAAGGCTTATTTGTATTCTAATTTTGAAGTGCGTTTTCCACATAATTCCACCGACGATTCTCTTATTAGAATGATGACACTGTAGAGGAGAAAGTGGCAATACGGGACAGGGCTGTAATATGGAACACGGCTAATTTTCTGAAATTAGTGGCGCTGTTTGTTAAGTGCCGCACTATGTTATTAATTGATGCACGTTTATAATCAATGGTATGCGATGAGTCAATTGTGTGTTTTGAGAGGATGGAGTTTGCTATGCCATTTTTGAAAGTTTTCGTTGAATGTACTTTTCTCGTCTGTTGCGTAAAACCAAGGTAACCTAGTGCTTTTATTTAGTAGAAAGTACAAACGACTAATGCTTAGCATCTTGAAAATGTAATGCAAAACAATTTTTTCCATAGTCACATTTTGTGAGTGGTGTCCCATATTGCACCTCACTTATGTGCCAGGAAATTGTAATTGCCTCCAAAATAAATGTTTAGAATAGAGATAGAAACTTAAAACTTTATTTTTTTGTGCAGATTAGTCCTTTTGAAAATGCCGAAGGCAAAACTAGGGACGTAACTGAAAGGAAAACGTAGTAATTATTGCAGTTTTTAGTATCATAGTTTCAATAATTGGATTCATTAAAATATGTTATGAATTTAATGAAAAATTAATATTTACGGGCACATGATCTTAAATTATACAATTATTCAATGATGATGAGATGATGAGAATATTATTGTTGCAGATAAAGCTGTTAGGAACAAGAAATTCGAGAAGCAGCGCATCATTTCAAGGTTCTTAAATAAATACATCGCTCTCCCCCTTTTTGGGCTCAAAATCTGCGTGCAGAACAATTTGTTCAATCCTTGTAAATAACATAACGTAGATACAGTTTTTAAACTTACAAAACAGATTAAAAATACATTTCGCTGCACAAAAGACCCAAGGATACCATTTGCCTCAGCCGGTATCTATAGAATACCATGCTTGTGTGGTACGGTTTACATCGGCACCACTCAGCCTGCATTGATACTCGCCTTACAGAACACAAGAGACATTGCCGTCTAGGTCAGACAGGCAAATCAGCCGTCGCTGAGCTTGACCTCGTAGCTGGTAGAAAGTATAAAATTGGTGTTAAAGATACTGACGTATTAACTTCAACATCTCGCATCATCCTCGCTTCCGGCCTTACAAAATACCAAGACAAGTTATGCGAATCAATCAGCAACCAATACCACGCTGGAAACGCCCAGAAGCTCCATGTTAGAACTCAGTTCCACAGGTACCCCAACTGTGTATATCGCCACCCATTCCAACAATGAGTCAGTCACTGCCTCATCTCCAATAAGACCACCTCGAGCACACCGCTGATGATGTCCACCCAATCGTGAACGAAACGTCTGGGAAGATGAAGGAGAAGCATCCATCGGACCACGGCCTTACAGCCTGTAAGACTCGGTTCATATAATCCTTGTAGAAGAAATGAACGAATGGTAACCATCTTTTTTGTAGCTTGTTGGCCTTCATCTTTCATGTGGCTGAAATCTGCATCGCTGAATATATTTCTGGTCAAAGAGTGGATGTCTGTAACACGAAACTTGTTAACAGAAAAAATAATCAAATAATTCCGGAACTATAATTGCGATTCTTAAATGACCATCTGTCGTACCACTAGCAGGGCCATAGCTGGTATGCATGTATATATCCTCAAATAATCCAAAAGCCCAAATCCTGCATAGGAAAATGCACTGCGTGTAAAAAGGATTAATTTGTTTGTGATATCTGATTGTAGAGTGAATTGTATCCTGCCTCAGCTATGAAAATATATTTGTTTGCTTTTTCTAATATGTTATAGGTATTTATGTTTTAAGTTTTGTATGTCATTTACATTTTAATTTTTAGAATAAATGCAGGTCATTTTGTCTGTCCCATATTACACACCATTTTCCAGAAGTCTTTTTTTTCATCTTGTTAACATTCTTAAGTACAAAACACCAGATTCCTGGATGTAATATGGTTAGAACATTGCACACACCAAGTGTAAAAGGGCTCGGTGTTAGGGTAGATGAGTACATATGTTGTTAATAAACCCATATCCAGAAACACTCAGTTTACCTGCTAGGTTCTCTTGAAATTTGGAGGACGACGTAGACAGTACGGATCACAAACTTTAGGGAAGAAGTAAAACAGAGAATTGAAACACTAAGTAAACAACACTACAGGAGGTGCTCAATATGGCTGCCCCCAACTTCGATACATTTTGTGCATCGCCTGGTTATATCATGTCGAACTCTTGGAAAGATGCCCGGCATATCTGGTATGACTAGCTGCTGCTAAGTCGTGCAATAAGATCTTGTTGTATCTTCACGGTAGTCTCATACACTAGGGTTTGCGAAATCCAATGGTGTAAAATAAGGCAGCAAAAGGGTCAGGCTATTGAGCCTCCACTTCCAATCTATCTGTTGCCAAAAGTGTATTGAAGTGACCATGCACCTCATGATCGAAGTATGTTGAGTGCCATCGTGCTGGAACCACATCGCACGAGGGATTTCCAAAGACAACTGTAAATACTACCGTTGACTGTGGTGAAAGGCTGCTGTGCAACACGCAACAGCTGAAGCAGTACCACTGGTAAACAACCCTTAACTAATGAATGCAACCTCTACTGTGTGTCGCAAAGTTTAATGGATTGTTTACCTATAGTCTTTCTCCTCCCTTTTCGGAGGCGTTTCTGAACAAGGGACCCTGTACCTACCACCGAGCCTTGTAACATACCTTTTTTTACACAAGTATAAAAATGATATTCAAATATGATTTTTACCTCTAATCCCATCTATAGCTTCGTTTTCAAATTACACACTGAGGTAAAAGACCATGTACCACCTTCTCCTCTATATGATTGATAAAAGAGAATTTAGATGCTAGAAAAAGTAATGTGTATTGTTCATTACGGTTAATACGCATTGGTTGTAATAAAACCAAGAGAGCTAGGATGTGCTGCTGTTTTTAATTAGGAAAAAAAAAACTGCATTTGGTGCCTAGTAAGCCACAGAAATTCTTTCTCTACTTGTTTGTATTAAATGTTTATTTTTGTTATTCATTCTGTTCTGTTTATTTCAATGTCAAATCACATGCATAAGTAAATACACCATGCTTACACAAGCAGCAAGGTGATTTTTTTTTGTTATTTATTTTTGGCGCTCTGTATATTGGTGCATTTGTTGCACTTAACCACGACAAGCCACGACTGTGCGTCCTCGGAGAGCTTGCAATAGACTACTGCCTTGTCCCCAAGGGCTATGAAATCTGTGAAACGCGGGGGCCTGGTTTCAGCCCTGCAGCGGAAGATCTACACAAAGCTGAGAATTCCTCCCATTGTTCTGTCGTAATGTGAGGTTACAGCATCTGTATATGTGTGGCAAACTATGAACATCTTAAATAGTCGCGTCTGCAGATACTTTAAGAAATATGTCAGGTGTCTAAGAAGAAACTACCCTTATAAATTAATGCGGTACAAGATTTCGGTAATATCAAAATAACCACTTGTAGACCTTAAGAATGTTGGACAGAGCATGGTGTATTAAAATCAGCGATTTATGTTCCCTAAAAATGTCCAAAGAATGACAAAGGTAATGCTCAATAAGGAAGCAGTAGATAAAACTAATATTTAGGCAGTTCCCACATAAGGGCAAAATTTGCATTCTCGTTTATTATTTTGTAAAATTTGAAAGTTGATACCTTTTTTGTTCTTTGGTGTGGTAATGGTAATTTGTGTTAAAATAAATTAAACGTTGTAGAGGACTATTTAGCTCATGATCATTGGCCAATGCGGCACAAGAATATAAGAAATTCCAACAAATCACCACTGCCTATTGCCAAATTTTATCGTTTCCGTTTTATCTCTTTCATTTTATCGCATCTACTTGTAATTTCTTTATGGAAACTCATCAGAAGGGCGCACTGAAATATCTTTATAGCTTTTTTGGCTGCAATAAACAATTAGGAACCCTAATATATGCGAATGACTAGATATTAATTTCTGATACAGAAGATGGCCTGGAGAATCTTCCAAGATATTATCAGATAGAATAGTATAATATGCAACTCTCCATAGATAAAACTAAAACAGTAGTTTTTGAAGGAAAATATACGAGAAGGGCAAAAATAATTATACAGAACCAGCTTATAGAATAAGAGATCTTTTAAATACTTAAGCTGTGAAATAAGTAATTTAAAGAAATAGGAAATAGATAAACCCACTCAAAGATGTAAGTATAACAACGCATTTTAAAAAAAAATCAGAAAACAAATGAGAAATGAAGTGCTATTAAAAGTCTATCCTATGTTAATGTATTTTAGGATCTTGACAAATAATGAAGAATGATGAAACAGTTCGGTGAGATTTTTAAGACCATTAGTAGGAGTGACTAGAAGAGATCATATTAAAAACGATTATATTAGGCAACAACTCTTGAGCCCAAAACATTATTGAGGATACCAGGGTAAAGCTCTTGCCACAAACTTCACATTTATATGGCTTCTTTCCTGCATGAATCGGGAGGAAATTCAATCATACAGAAAGAAATAGACCACGTGAATAGAATGGGAAAAGGCAGATTACGTAAGGTTGTATTTCAGTACAAACCAAAAGGATTTAGATCAGCATGAAACCCAAGAAAGAGATGGATAGAAAATCGTTGCTTCGAGACGGGGAAAATAGAACCCATACCTGTAACGGAAAGAAGAAGAAACTTCTTTGGCCTAAACACCAGTGTGCACTAGAAATCAATAATCAGCATAGGGAGGGGGGGGCTGTTGAAAACGTTTTGGCGAGAACTCGGATGCATAAATTGAGCTTATAATTCAAAGTTCCAACCAAAACATACTAAGCAAAATAGAAATAGTTTAACGAATGGCATTTGATTTTAAATAACTGTACATTTAATTACTATTGAAGGTTATCATGCCTCAGCTTTCAATTTATCAAATAGTTAATATGAAAAATAAAATAATATTCGTAAATAGTTTTAACTTCGACCTTCATCTGTTCGACATGTAGCAGAAATTAAAACGCCGGACTGGAAGGTCGTAACTGTTAAAGGCATTTTTTAATATATTGTTTGTTTTTTAACATCTTGTTTGCTAAATAGTAAAAATATTTCAACTGGATGGAGTTTCGTATTCTCTGAGAATAAATTCTGCAGCTCTCGTTATATTATAATTGCATTATCGTTAGCGCAAAATATAACAAGAATAAAATAATATAATAAAAGCTGAGGAATGTAGAATATAGAATTTTGCATCCAGTTTAAAAAATAAAAATTTAAAAGTGCTCTGCAGTTCCTCTTCCAAAAACAAACAAACTGTAGATAGTGGAATTTGAAAACGAGCTGAGGTAGCTATTATTAGAACTGGAAAGAAAAGCACTTCTTTTTTTCACATAATGTGTGTTGAGATCTACATTGTCGAATTTGGCTAATATGAATTAAGGAATGTTTAGTAGGCATATTCGTTGTTATAACCGGATTGTAGGCAGTCTAGTACATGGCTACACGGTCAGCCTTTCTCTGTACAATTTTGTGTTAGCTAAATAATCTCGAGGTACCTTAACTTTGATGGACTATTTGATAATTTTTTCTCATGCGGAAAAGCTCTGCAATAATTGCGATGTGTATGCAAATGGTAATTAACTAGAGATATATTCCCCTTCTGCACTTAACATGAAGCCAGTAGTCACAGCAGCGTGCCAGATATATTTTGTATTGTTTCATTAACTCTTTATGACAGATTTTTTTTTGTTTTTATTTATGGACGCTCTTTAACACCTCAAGTCATCAGTGTCCCATTAATTCAGGGCGTGTAACTGCCGATAAATTTTGCTCAAAGCCCTCTTTTTCTTTCGTAAATCTACGACAGTGGACCCACGGCTTTGCATCCCTTCCGAATGAAGCCATACTTTGTATTTTTACGCCCGAGAAAATCCATTGATCCTGGCTGTGACTGAACTCCTGATTTTAGGTGTGCGAGGCAAGTATGGTTAATACTTGACCACCAGAACCGACCCTGGTTGCAAGGAAGTAAGAAAGACTGAGAGCACTGGGATGGCTAATAAAACCACAAATTAATTAATTAATTAATTAATTAATTATGTGTATATATATATATATATATATATATATATATATAAAGAGGTTTCATGCAAGGGCCACCGTTTATATATGTGCAAAATTTGTTATTCTTATTTTAAAACTCCTCTGGTACAATGCAAACTGTAATCTTAGGACAATGCATGTAAATAAAGAAATGAAATTAATCCGAGGTCCGCAAGTTAGTTAAAGCTACCTGTTTGTTGTTGATTTGGTTGGGCCCTCTTTAACATCTCGGGCCATCAGTGTTCCATTGAATTCTTTCGTGAAACGGCCGATAAATTTTGCTCAAAGCGCCTTCTTTGAGGCTTCAGGTACTTTTACCAGCCGTAAAGCTACGCCACGGTACCCACGGCTTCACACCTCTTCCAAACGAAGCTATACTTAAGATTTTTACGCTGGGAACCCTCAATCTTGGTTCTATGAGACAGATATGTTTGGCACCTGGACCGACAAAGTTACCCAATGACCGTCTCTTCAGAGCGAGGGGGTAAATCTCATTCAGGAAACTTACCTAATCGGGAATAGCCGTGGTTAGAAATCAGTTACAAATGGGGAGAGGACGAGTTGGAATCCTGCTTCGGCGAATCTTTATGTTTTTAAATTTTTAAGCATTCTATTTCATTTCGATCAGCTTTGGTGCTGAATATCTAAGCAGCGAGCATTATGCATTAATTGTGAAAAAGCAGGCACTGGTGCCAAAAATGCCAATGAGGCAAGTCCAATTTTTCCGTTGACCGGCATGTAAAAATACTTCAAGTCGATGGGAGAAAATATAATAATGATAATTGTTTGACTAGCTTTATCATATTATGTAAGTTATCATAGCTCGCAGACCAGCTTCAATATATTGCTTTGGCACGTAACTCTAGGTCTAACAGTTTTTTTTTTTTTTTTTTTTTTTTTGAGACATGTTTCGAAACCTTTAAACTTTTTAGTCTGGACACTAGCTTATTTTAAATCTCATATTTTGCTGAACGTGATGATTTGTAAAACATTAATTAATTTAAAAGATTAGAAGAAAATATGCTGTCAAAATTGCAAAATTTTAAGTCATATAAATATGTTTTCATACTTGTGCTCAAAGCAAAGAGTATAAAAAATAATAAATTCATACCCAGAAGTGGAATACTTATGTCTTCACACAGCTATCACACTGTAAGAATACAGCTGACTTCTCGCAAGACCCGCAATTTCGAATACAATTTAACAATATTATATTAATTGAAAATTTTTAAGAAACACCAAAATAATAGCGGTACATTTTCGGATAGAGAGGAGAAAGCTATCAACCGATATTACTGTTTTTCGCGCAGAAATTATACACACAATCGTGAAGATGTACATGTCCTTGTTAAAATATTTTAAATATGACACATATATAGAATGTATAATATCAAAATTTTAATGTCTAGAATTGGTCTCTTTTCGGGCTCCTGGCCTTCAAAACTTTTGATTTTCACAAATATACTATATATTTATGCCATTAAAACAAAATGAATGGACTAAAAGTAAAACGGTCTTCACACAATCATATAACTCTTAACCCTCTTTATGTATTTTTTTTTTCTTAAGACGTATGTGAATTTAAAACTGTGTAATTTGGGTATCGCAACTTCGAACAACCGCCTGTGGTGCCCCAGTAGTAAAAACGGGCGTTAAACACTATTAAAAAAAACTGCAACCTCTTTACGACGGCCGCTCCACATTCGGCTGTATTACAATCACGTACTTTTCAACTTGGAACATAGTTTCGAGGGCACAGCGAAAACTCCGCACCTGTCTTTTGCTGATAAATATCCGTGCAAATACTAGCATACAGGTCATGGAAAGGAGCATGCAAAAACACTACAAAATGCAGTTTCGTTATAAGAGCCGTGTCAGGTAGTTTTTCTCCTATTTTGTTCTTGAAACACTCTTAGTTCTATAATTATGAATTTGTAAAAATCACAGTGATACGATTTTAGTTATTAGTTTTTCCCTAACCTGTTCATTTACTTGTTAAAAGGTCTATCTTAATGGTCATTTCGAGAATAAAAAAGAAAGTATTTCTTATTAGGAGTGATATTTCTTACTCATCTTTTCGAAAGACTGTTCGCGAGCTTACTGGTGGTCTATCACAATTTAAAACTGAGTTTCTCCTGCCAAGATTTGTTTGGTGTGCAAATTCCCCTTTTAGCTATTGGATAAATGTAGATGTGTGCTGGGTGTTGCGAATTGAGACGGTGCATCAGTATGCCTCACTGATAGCTGTAGTAGTAAGGTCAGTTCAAAAATGTAATA
The DNA here is from genome assembly GCA_030762175.1 of Metallyticus violacea. Lineage (NCBI taxonomy): Eukaryota > Metazoa > Arthropoda > Insecta > Mantodea > Metallyticidae > Metallyticus > Metallyticus violacea. The sequence continues at coordinate 305,391,808 of CM060846.1, read as the reverse complement.
TGTGCATTCATCTTTCGGACACAATATCTCGAAAGATACGATGAAGCTAGTCAAACGACCATGTTTGTTAACAAAAGTCTTTCCAATCTCAGCACTGCAGTGTACAGCTTTTGAAGCTTCCTAGCTAATCGAATAACTTCCTTCGAGTTGGTAAATTGACACTATACTCTGATGGGCACTACGGGTTTCAACATGTATGATCAAAGTTCGGCGTTTATAATTTGCTTTGTGTTTCGGACACTCAGAATGTTGGTATATGCTCTCTGGCGGTGCATTTCTGGCTGTTTTCCTCCTAGCAACAATCAAAACAATAGTATAATTTTTTGTATAATGGTGCTTAACGCCCCTTTTTACTACAGAGGCATCACGGCGGTGGACACTGATGATACATGATATGGAATGATATATTGGGAAAGGATTTATTTTAAAGGAAGGAAACGTTCCAGGCCTAAGTTTAGGGTACCTCCCAGGCATTTGCCATTAATGAGGACTGAGGAAAACTTGGTAAAATTCTCAATCGAGGAGGACGGTCCTGGTGGAATTTGAACCCCAGACCTCCAGTTCACGAGCTGCGCCTTAATGACCTCGAACACCCCTGGCGGTACAGCATTAATTAATTGTTGCCTAATGAGCACAAAGCCTTAAATTATGTGGTATTCCACATCTTAACATGAAAAATTGGAAAAGCAATGAAGGAGCACATGACAGTAGAAAACGGTGTACGATCCTATGATAGGAAAAAAATGGGTGGTATCGTCTGTTAAAATAATCTTTAGTTCCAGTTTTTAGGAACATACTTTTCTAATTTACCAAAGTTCGGTTGATTTGGTTTATTTACGGACGCTCTTCAATATCTCGGGTCATCAGCATCCCATTAATTTCGTTCAGGCTTGAGTTTCTTTATGTGCCGTAAATCTACGACACGGGGCCCACGGCTTTACTTCACTTCCGAAGGAAGCCATGCTTCGAATTTCAACATCCTAAAATAATCCACTGATCTTGGCCAGGATTGAACCCACTTTGGGTCTATGAGGCAAGTATTTACCATTAGACCACCAGGACCGATCCGTCGGTCGTTAGAGCTGGTACTAAGACGGTTGTCTTCAGACTAAACGGTTCGGAATTCGATCCGTGGTTGTAGGGTCATTCCAGGTACTATGCAAAAGAACATCTTTGGGGTTTGCTTTGATATAAAATTCCTCGGAATGCATTACTGACCAGATTACCTCCATAGTACCATGGTCATGAAACCCGATACCTCCTTTTCTGAGGCCACGGTGGCATACAGATATGTGGGTTTCTCAACTCATGGCTTACTTATCAGGTTGGATGCATTAGAATGGACTTTGGTGGTAGGAAGGCAATAAAAGGCGATAGAGAAACACCTCTACTGACGTGGTTTGGGTTACCTACTCAATTAAAGAGAATGTATGATGTGCAAGTGTATGTCGTGCTTATTTGAAGCATTACTCTGGAAATCGTTTTACAAATTGATCAGTAGGAAAATAATCCTTCATGGAGTGCATCAGTTTAATTACCACGTTATTGCATGTTAACGATGTTCTCGTGTGATTATTTTACAAAAATTATAGGAACACAATTAGTGCTATTTAATCTACCTCCCTCATTCGCAAATTACACGTTCATAAGTTTAACGACCTCGACTTAATTGAAATGAAGCTATATCATCAGCGGAATATATTAGTACGTTGATCAACATGGAAACTGTTATTGTGAAGTGGGTAGGATTTCCACACCAAAACAGGCAGCGTTTCGATATTGGAGCCCTGGTCTGGTTGTAACGATCTTGGTTTGGATTTGTAGGTACGAAAATTATTTCTGTGTGTTTAAAAACTCAATAATGTTTTTCAAGGAGAAGAAAGCATTCATCTAAATGTACCGCCGCTTACCCCAAATTTCCTGTATACTAGTTAATCGCAAGAATAACTGTTACAGTGAGCCACGAATGTTGAACTTAAGTATTTTAAATCGATGATTATCACGCAACAATGACTTGTATCTTAAAAATTTACATCTAATCATTATTGCATATTTATAACACTAATATTGTTATGCTTCAGATGCTTGGGATACTCCATAATGTACCGGTTAAATGTACGTGTACAAAATATCACGCATTATTTGATCGCTCCATATTCATAACTGCAACTGTCGTCACAGTCACATTTCACGGTAGTTCAAAATATTATTCAACTCATACAACCAGAATATTAATCTATTTGCACGCTATCTTAAAATATACAATAACATTTCATTTACTGAAAAGATTTATATTTAGGTGACTTGCAAGTCAGTATTTTCAATTAAAGGCCCCAGCTTGTACTTTCACTTAAGTTTGGAGACTGTAAATGATTGAAAATATATTTATTCACCTATAAATTTGGACCCTAGCAATGAATTTCTGGAAAAGGCAGAATATTTTAAAATACTGATGACCTGAAACCGCATGTCGTACGTGATAAATAATTTAGGAGATATTTCCCAATATTAATAGGAAACTCCGCATTTGGTTAGATGACAAAAGAAAGCGCGTCCACTTGAATTTAAATATTTTTATGTTGTTAAATAATTAAGGAATGGTTCAGAGCGCTTGCCACTGTTTCTTGACCTGTTCGTGTTTTTTCAGGGAAGTCGATGATCCCGTATGTAAATCTCGTATTTGAATGGTAGCTGGTCTCGTTGCACAGACTCCGACATGTGAACAAACCTTGTAGTTCATTTCGTTGCAAAAGGTGCACGCGACGGAGCAGTTCTCACAAGGAAACCCCTCGTATTCGAACAAACAAAACGCACCAAAATTTAGTGTACGGTGTTTACTTACATCTGAATTTAAGGGAGATATTTATTTTTCTGTAAAACGCCGGAGTTACTACAGGGCCCCGTTTGGAACAAAGTAGTTATATTCGTTTATATGCCATTTACTTAGCCACAATTGACCAGTAGTGGCCTCTGAGGACGCTGCCATAGCAAGAGGCGAGCGAAGAATGATTAGGCCCAGTCCTCTAGTGAGCAACTGTGACGTTTTACAGAAAACATTAAATATCACCATTGAATTCAGAGGTAATATTCTGTAACTAGGGACCTGCAAAAGGCGTGATTATTTGAATCGTTTCTTAGGAGAACCCATGTCGAAAGTTAGGATCATCCAATTTATCAAGTGGGACGATTACTTTGATAAAAGCTTCTGTTGTATTCCTGACAAATTCTTACGCTGCCATCCTGATTCTTTCATGAAATAGAGAGAACGACGCGTTTAATTGCTGCCGCATTTAATGATGGCAGCTTGTGTTTCTCCGATTCTGTATGTTTCAAGCAGGAATTCTTCCAATCCAATGGCATGTTATATTGCAAGATTTCAAATAATCTTTCGGCTATCTTTTGCATCAAAGTCATGCTTGTCGAATTCCTTCTCACGATCTTTTTTTTACCTTTACAGATGGTTTCGACATTGTCCTTATTCACTGAATACAAGCAGTAATTAAACCTTTTCTCTGCAGAACCAGTAACGACCAGAATTATATACACCGAATAACACATGCCATTACAACCACATGCGATCTCACAAGCTGACTCAAGCTACAAGTTCCGAATCTCAGCGACTACCAAGTGATGTCATCGCAAAATATATTCTCTAAGAAAAAAAAAAAAAAACATAACGGCAATAACCCACGCTAAGAACTGAGAGCTCGTGGATACGGCATTGTTATATTTCATGAAAGTGGCGGGTTCTACCCAATATTCTAAGTATGTAATATATGATAAGCCACGTTTTAAAAATTACAAAAGCGCCATTATTCAAAATTGCTTTAAAATTGCATTTTCCCTAAAATTCTGGTTATTCACAAATAAAGTCCAAAATTCCCATAAAAACAGTTTTATTGCAAATGCGTATTTTGCACGTCCCTGCGTGTAACTTGAATTTTGTCACGGTTTTATTTGTTCGAATCCGAGAGATTTAATTGTCAGTAAAAAACGATCACGATAGACGCAGAATATTTATTCTGCATTTTATCCCTGCTTCTTCCAAATAAGAATTTCTATATATACCTACCCTTCTCTGAGCACGAGGAGGTATATTTCTGAAATAGTTCATAATCAGTGACGATTTAGGCATTACTATAATTTGCATATTAAGAATATAAGGGTATATGATTATATGGAACTGGAACGCCCAAATTGCCTACTAAAACACTAAGTAACGAATAAATTACGCACATTGGGCAATTTTGCCATGTGGGTACCGCATTTCTACCAGCATGAAAGATTGCATAGGCTCGATGTTGAAGAGTGGATTACTCATCTGCGTATTAATTGGTATAATACGACATGCTTAAAATTAATCTTAAGTATAGAACAAAATCATCATTAAGATCATAAATAAGGTAAGCTGGCTAATTTAAAAGTAACAACCTTTTATTGCTGTCCAGTATGACCGAACTGTTAGATACAGGCGTACACTTTTGAGATACGCCCAATAAACATTTCTTATAAAAGCGCCGAATGGCACAGAGTACGCAGTTTGCAATCCGTAACTGACTCAACATTGCGTAATAGACAATTAAAAACCCTCCCTTGAAATAGACGGAACTCGAACTTGTTACCAGATAAAAGCTGGTTATCGCAGCACAGCTTGGAAGTTGAGACGGGCAGCCCTTGTTCCGCTTTAGTTATTAATGTTTGTTATATTATATCTTCAGTAACCAAGCTCTGCTAACAAAATGTAGCTGCCTTTAGCTCTAGCGAGCGTTTCTTATATTGTATTGACGCAACAATTAAGCTCTAAGGAAACTTAAGGCGTAGAAAATCCATCGAAACGTGTGTGCGTTTGCTAAAAGAAAATAAAGGGGTTAGCAGTATTTACAAGAAAGTATCGTAAGTTGTTTTTGCATATCAAGTAATTACATTTTACCTTTATTAATGTAACATTAAACAAGACAAACTGTTTGTAGTTAGACTTTAAAAACTTTTTAACATTGAAATATTTCTGCAAGGTCTCATATACTACGAAATTGCTTAAAAAATGAAAGATAAAAAAGCTACCTAAATAGGCTAGCAAATCACATAATTGCCTAGTAACCGGTAAAATTATATAACACAGTTAAGTAGATAATACGCAAGTACAGTAACACTTGAATAGCTCTGTGATGCCAGTTCTTTATCATATTAAAACCCAGTGATTTAAACTTATATAATTTAAATAAAATGTAAACACAATCTATTAAGTCTGCAGCTTTAGATAAGGAATGTGTTTATTTTATGGTAAATACCATGTTTTGAAAACAAAAGAAAATGTGTATTCTAAAGAACTGAATATTGGGGGGGGGGGACGGAAACTGTTGTTTCGAGTAAAGAAATAACCTCTGCTCCCCTTCGTATAAATAACCATGCAAAATAGTTTATGAAAAAGGTGGAAAACAGTAAGCAGATTTCCCTTATTTTTTATTATTTTTATATATTTTTATTTACTCTTTGGCGTTCTTTTTTTTTTTTTTTTTTTTTTTTTACTTCCCGTGTCTATTCATTTTTTTCCCTCTTTTTTTTTTAAATTTTTGTAATACTTGCTATTTATGATTAGTTCAGACTTACAGCCTGCGTTACTAGTCATCTTCTTATTAAATTAATGTTAAAATTTGTTTCTAATATTTTATTATTCACTGAAGTGAAAATGCTTAGAGGAAAATATACTCGTGGCCAACGAAAAACATCTTATCATTTTCATGATCGTGTATTATAGAAACAGATGCAGCACACGTGTTAAGACACGAAACGTGAAGCCACATTTCGTGTATAGGAAACTTGAGGATTCCTCGAGCATTTTTAGAAAAGCTATATTTGTGCATGTGACAAGGGGAAGGGCGGCTACAAATCAGTAAACCTGGGAATGACAGGACTGACGTCTTCCAACTGTCCTTATCCATTTGATATGTACAACAGCTCAAAGGTGATAGATTACGACATTCAGCAAAATGGGCATAATTAAGTAAGGTTTTGTATCTCTGTAGTTATGCTGTTTGCTTTATAATTGAGTCTGTATTTGCTTTGACAAGAGATTGAGGAAGTTTCATCAGTTGAAGCAATGGAGGCTATGAGAGTATGAAACTCTCTAAAGTTAAAAACTTTAATTGCCTTTAATGTGGTTCAGGATAGTTTAAGTATATCAACAAATTATATTGCGGGAGGGAGTAAAAAGGCAAGTTAACATTCCTGGTTATGTCCAAAGTACTTTTTTTTACTCAAATATTCCTGATGTTTATATCCCTGAAATTGAACTGCAACTAAAGTGGAGAAGGTAAAGTAGCAGCAGCAGCGTATTTGGGAGAGTTTTTAAAACTCCCTCACTTCAGCCATAGGCTTTTTGTACCACCCCCAAATCCGTTGTAGTAATTCGCATTCCGTGTTCTTAACAAGGTCCAGAACCTTACTTCCTATAAGGAGAGCATCCATATCAAAATATGGTTGTGCACCGATGAGTTGGTACCTCCTTCTCTCCAGGACCTCACACTCTAGGAGTATATACATGCTTCACAGTCTCGTGAAATTGGTTGCAAAGTCTCCAAATGGACTCTCCCTGAAAGAGTCCCATTTTCTGTAGATGTTTCCTAGATTGACTACACCCAGTGATTAATTTCACCTCCCGCCTTAACTTTTTCCTTCCCAATCTCAAAAGTTTTCAGTGAATGTGGGATTCGGTTTACTGACAAAACTTTTCCCGAAGGTTTTTCCTAGATAATTGGACCATTGTGTCTTATGTTGTTCTCTGACTCATTACCATTTTGTTCTTGCTGTGGATTTGATAACTCCGTAGGATGGTTCGCATCCAATTAAGGGGCCAGTTTGTCTGCTGCTTCATTCCCTGTCATACCTTCATGACCTGATATCCATCTTAGTTCAAAAGAGTTGTTGTATGACAGGGCTTTAAAGTGTTTGAAAGCCAACCAACTTTGAGTTGAATTGGTAAGAATCAAGTGCTCGAAGAGCAGTTTGACTATCCGAGAGGATCATAATACATTTACCGTAATAGCCTTTCTTTATACCTTTATGGACACAGGTCAAGATTGCCAAGATCGGAGAGAGAAATGATCCTAGTGGTGTAGTGGTAAGCATACTTGCCTCGTAAACCCAAGACTTCGGGTTCAATCCCGACCAGGGCCAATGGATTTTTTGGGGGGCGTAAAAGTCCTAAGTATGGCTTACTTCTGAAGGGAATTAACTCCGTGCATTCCGTATCGTAAATTTACAGCACAAAAAGAACCTCAAGCCTGCAAGAAGAGGCCTATGAGTAAAATGTATCGGCCGTTTCGCGCCCTGAATTGAATGGAACGTTGATGACTTGAGATGTTAAAGAACGTCCGCAAATAAAACAAACGAACAAAAAGATCAGGGAACGTAAAAGGTATAATGTATATAAGTTAAAATAAACATAAATATAGTAAACCATTAAACACCCTGGGTATTTCACATTCTTTTATCATTGTCACTTTAACAACGCACTCCAAATTTTCCACTGAGGAATTTAATTGACTGAGATTTTTTAAATGGTGTTTAACGCTCGTTTTTACCACTTAGCCACCAGAGGCGGTGGATGCTGATGATACATGAGAATGACAAACTGGAAGAGGATTATTTTTCTAAAGGAAGGAAATGTTTCAGGTCTAAGTTTAGGTTACTTTTCCGGCATTTGCCATTTATGGAGACAGAAGAAAATCTGGAAAAAACTACCGGTAATTGCAATGAGTTAACGATATTAAATTACCTCAGGTAAACTTATCAGCTTTTGTGAGTTGTTTTCGACAAAATAATTGTAAAAGCGATCTTGGCCATTAATTGTATTATAAACAACTAAGCATCAGATGTTACATTAATAAGTTGGAGAAAAATTATCTAATGGAAGCAAGGTAATAGGAACAAAATCTTTCGTGGGATAAGAACAACTAAATATTTCAGGTTATAACAACGGGTTAATTTGTGTGCGGTCTTTTATCATTCAAGGTTATGGTAACAATGTATTGTGAACAATTGTCATCTCTTTCTGGCTCAGAAATGAAATCAAAGAAAAGTTGACATGAGTAAAACATGACTGCAGGAGAAAAATAACTATCACTTGTTAGCTTTTGAACATCATACTAATAACTATAAGGTTAATTCGATTCTCATTGGTCAGTCGAGCTTAATAAGCTCGATCATTGACTGAAAGACGCTCGCATGGAATTTGGAAATATCTTAGCATGACAGCGGTGAATTGAATACCAGACAATATTTCACTACAATTAGCCTCGGCGTGAACGGCATCTTCATCTATTATTGAAAACATTAAGCGAAAAGGAGGGGAAATCAATATCTTAGAACACCTTACATTATTGAGCGTATAAATCAAAATGCCCAGTTCTTTAATCGCAGTCCTATCTGAAAGGGTCCAATGTAGTCAAAACTATGCTATTTTAAATTCACCCCTTTAATATGAATCATTCTGTATTACAGTAATGTGTGTGGAAAGTCGAAATAACGAAAAATAACATTTGCGCACAATAAATCTAAAAACAAATTAGGTTACAGCGCTGAAAGATATACTAAATTATCATACAAATTAAATTTAACTATTTAATATTTATATTTTTACACAGTATGATTTGGTATTTATAGGCAAAGTAATGACATATAGACATATTTAGTTTTCATCTAATTTCCACACTATTGTTTGGATACTTTTATGCTTTTAATTTAAATAAGTTCTGATATAAACATATTTTAATTTAGAGAAATTAGCATGAGCTGGATAGGTATAATTTTCTCAATTACAGAACGCTATAATTTAGAAGGAAAAGTGAGCACATAAATTTAGTGGGAATTAAAATGTTACGTGTTCCTGGGAAGAATATGAGCATGTGTCATTGGTTGTTAGTGGTGAAAATACCGAAATCCATGCCTGCAGTTATAAAGAGATGTTTAAGAACCGTGCGTAGTTTCATCGTTAGTGAGTGCTGTTTCTTGGTGGGGTATTTAATAGAATTTAGAAGGAAATGTGTCATGTTTGGGACTGCTGGCAAGAGCGGTCGCATAGCCATTTCCGTCGATTCGGTTAAATCAATATTAGAATTACGTCAAGAAGGCCACAACAAACTGCTGAAAATGATAGCACTGACATATTTTGCATTAGATTGATGACAGGCAGTAATAACCGATCTGCAGGTTTGGTCATGACCTCCCATTCTCTTTCCTCCTGTTTCATATTTCCAGGATATGTATTCGAACTGCTGCTGTCTGTTGCATGGATAGTAAGCTATACACCGCAGAAGCAAAATATCCACGAGAGACTGCTTGTTGCTGCTTAGGGTGGTAGGCACGCTTTATAGAAACACAGTAAATAATTCAAGTTCTGGAAAAACATATTTACTGGCATTCTCATCTCCACTGTAAGAGCGGTTTATTCACAGAGCGAAAAAACACATGGGGTAATGCAAGAAGCAAACGCTGACATGAATCAGATATACGTAATTGCTTCTGCAGGACTCGAAAGTTGAACATCCTTCAACTCTAGGACTGTGTTCTCCAGAAATATAGGTCCATTAATGCCACACAGGTTGTTTGGACGTCTTTCTGAAAAATATAAACTTATACAGTCCTAGTGAGCGTTAAAAGCCTCAGGAATGCTCTATCTCTCCAAAGTAAAATGCTCAAGTTTACTCAGAATTGATGTGAAATTGGGGGCATAAATTTTTGCAGGTCATTTATGAAATTTGACAATAACTTAACACAGTACTTTTTACCTATACTTTCATCGAAGAAATATTTTTCATATGTAATGAATTTTACTGCATTTTATGTTACTTTCTAAATGTATATTCCATAAAAGATATATTGAATTGAACACAAATGTTTATTAAGCATATTCTGAAAATTTGAAGCAACTTGGTGTATTAGATTATGAGAAAATGTGTATTTTGTTTGATAAAACTATTTTAAACAAACAATAAAACTTAGAATGGCTTTCAGTACATTTTAGGAGTATGTTCTTCTACAAACTAATAACCATAACTAGACATATCATAAGTGTTTATAAAGGTAATGCATGCATTTAGAGATTTATATTATCATATAGTTCCATAAAATCATAAAAAATGTACCTATTGAGCATAAATTTGGAAAGAAAGACATTTATCAGTAGTTGGACAGTTCCTAATCGAGGCTCGCCGATAACACATGTTTTTCTTGAATTTTGTAACTTACTGTATGTCATTAAAAGAAAGAAGATTCTTTAGAATTCAATAGTTAAAAAATAATATTTTCACAATTTTACCCTTTGCGAAGTTCCTTTTAATACTTTTAGGAAGTGCGTTGTATTGATAGTTGTTGAACCTATCTAAGCCGAAATAGCCTGACATTGCTTTAAGACTGAGGTAGGAATTATTTTTTTCTGCTGTATTGCTCTTTCCTTGAAGTTTGTAAATGTTGAGTTTCGAGTTAAATTGATTGCAAAAAGTTGGTTTAACTGCTTCAACAAAAATGGCTAACAGAACTTTTTACATCCGTTAACAGTTCTACGGTGAGAGGTATTGGTAGCAACAAACGGACAATATTCAGAATAATGCAACAACACCGGTTGTATGGCACTTGGGCTGAAGCAAGTAGACTTTCTGAGTAAGAACATTGCAATATACGGTGGTGAAGGTCTGCATAATTCTCCAATCCAGCAGCATGAGGCGTTAGTGTGTAAAGAATGTTGGATAGATGAAGCTGTTTGTTTGAAGTTCATTATTTGGGATTTTCATTACATTAAGGAAATGCTGGGTATCGTGTATGAGCTCATCAAAGCGCCAAGTCTGTTAATGACTGATATCGTTCATCGTCCTTAAGTTCTAATGAGTAGAACCGAAACTGTTAGAGTAATGAGGCAGTTGAAATATGATTTTGTTCTGATCTTACGCGAGAGAGACTGCAATAAGTGTGAAGGCAGAACTTCACTTTTGTCTCTTCAGGATGTGAGTGTTTATAAAGTTTCAACCGCTGAAACGTATACATCGTTCTAAAACGAAATGGAAAGTTGTTCCCGCAGTTCATTTGCAAATGTAAGTAAGCAGTAATCTGTCTGCTGTTTACTTCACTTTTATCACTCGTCATTTTTAGCGCTGTGGTTAGGAGAGAGATTCGATCTTCATCGAGAGAAGACAAGTTTTGCGCTACTGTGCACAGAAGTGTGTCTAACTTTGATACCGAATTACACTTGCGGATTGTTTCTTGTTTTAATGATCGTATTCATTACAGTTCTATGACAGAAAAGCGTCATCGCGTATTGCGCGCAATATATTTCTGATAGTCGCTTTGTGCGCGTTAAGTGGAATCAGTTGTCAACAAAGACGGCTTCATTATCGAGTCAGAAATGCATACAATTTTATCACAGCGTATACGTTTGATACATTGACAGTTACCGACAATAACGAGTTCATTGTTACAAATCCGTTTGAACCGACGCTGCGAGTGCTGTGTGGCGCACTTTTTACGCAGAATTCATTGTAATGGCAAGGGTAGAAACTAATGGGAAAATTTCCGTGGCATTAAGCATATTATACAGAGTGTTAATGATCAACTGCTGCTCTGTATGTAGAGCGGTCTTAGGCAAGTAATTTGAGATAAGGAACTCTGTGTCTTAGACGTAAAATGTCGGAAGTTGTGGGCAAAGTTGGTGCTCAGAAATGCATATTAAAGCTAAATAGCGGTAAATGGTGTGTTAGAATGGCTTCACGCCTCTCAATATTCGAAATAAACATGCCTGTTAATAAATAACCAATGAACATAATTTTCAGAATAATGTACAAACGTTCAGGCTAAGTGCATGATTGCACCAATCGTATTGGTATTCAGTTGTTACAAACAAAATCGCGATTCTGCTTTTTTTTCTGTTACGAAATATCTGTCAATTGTGTCGTGCAACGGTTGTTTTGTAACCCTTAAGGTAAAATGACTCGTCAAATAAATGCAAATTGAAGAAATGAAAAATAATCAGTTCTCTGAACTTGCCTATATGCATGAGGAAACAAGAGGTTGTGCTGTAAGAGCTGCTGAGAACTACAAAGATTCCCTAATAGAAGCCACCCATAATATGTTACATTTCAATCTTTTGATAGACGTTTGCGTCAAATGGGATGCTTGAAGGTGCAAGTAAAAATCAGTGATGTTCATACTCTTTTCAAACTTTAAGCCCAAACATGTAAGTTTGAAACCTCTAACTCTAAGTTCCCTATCTCAACTTGCTTGTCTAAGATACCTCTCTCTATATGATTATTTCGGTGTTCATTAGGATCCTGTATTTTATACTTTAACGCATAATTTCAAACGCTGGTTAAATGACGGAAGAGTGTGTTGGAGTTGAGTAGTTAACTATAGTTACTTCATTAACGCACGACTTGGAAAAGAATAAGCTACTGGTTGACATTTAGGAAGTGAAACAGTGCCTATTCGTGCGACATGATTGAAAAAAGGCCCAGGAAAACAAAGTTTCTCCTCCTTCGTTCCTCTCTCCGAAGTCCAACGCTACTAAGTTACTCCAAAGTGAAGTGCTGTACCGGTCTTCGTCCTTTCACCTTTCTTCCTGAACAGCTGATTACGCTCGCTGCTTTCTGTACACCAGCTCAACCATGGAAGCGCGACATAGGTTTCCTTTCACCGCAGCAGGGTAATTAACCTCCCCTCCAACTCCTCACGGCGAAATCACTTTGCTGCGCTGTGGACAGTTGTGTTTTTGTTTCCTTCCATCGAGTTAGTTTCTGACGTTACTTTTCCCAGCTAATATATCAGTGTGAAGTTTTAAAGTAAGCAGTGAAATGTCTCAAAGGACCTTATGCGAACATGAGCAAAGAGGAGAGGAGCAGAGATAATATACCGTTCAATGTGTAATATTCGTCACAACCTTAAACCTCGGTGACATTTCTTCCAGATTTTCTTTCTATTTCTAGAGTACAGCGGGAATAACAACCTAAAAAGCCATCTTTTCATGCAGCTCTTATATCTAGGTGAGTTAATTTTATGCAAAAAGAATACGTTTACGTACTGGCCATTTGCTTCATCTTTCCACTGCAGAATTCTTTAGAAAGTAGTAGAGGGTTATAATATATAACAATAGGTGCGTCGTAAGAGCTTTTGTATCTGAAAGAACTTACGGCATAGATGCTAAACATCACCGATAGCTTGGTGCAAGCTGTTGATTTGCATAAGCGGTTAGTAATAACATTCTGGATGTTTTTATCGTTTTTGTCCGCCCAAGGTTCGAACGCATTAAAGGGATGCCGTGGACTGCCTTGTACATTACTGATGTAAACAATTAAAAAGCTTGCCATATTATTGGGAAGCCTTAATGTCCCTTTTTCCTAAAACTGAAATACAGTTATGCAGTTGCTTATTTATGTTACGTTAATATGATACTCATGAGGAATGAGGTACATGGAGTTCACACAGGAAAACAACGTTGTCACATCTGTGCAAACTTCCTCAGTACATGTTTAGTGCTAACAGAGATTAGGTGTGGAAGTGAGAGTAAATAATTTGTTCTTTATTTATTAATTAAGACACCTTCAGTTATTCTTAATAACACGAGAAACGGAAATGTTCATACTTTCTGCTCAATATTTTAAGTACGAAACTCTGGAAAATTATTGCCGCGCTCGTAACATAACCGGCAGTCTTTTGATGTGATAGCTTATCGTTCGGATGCAATTACATCTCGAAATTCAGTGCATCCGCACTAATGACATATGCAAGCATGAGTAAACACACTAAATACTGACACACAAATTTTAACTTCACGTGGTCCGTGCATCAGCATTGCGATATCGTGCACACATTTTTTTCCGCGGGTAACCTATTATGATTCTTCACGCAGGAAACAGTGAGGCTGGGTTTCTGAGTGTCCGTATTCCTGCAAGCACATCGGCAAACTCGCATGGTAATGAATGCAGGCATATATCTTTTATTGCGGGCTTGTTAATTATATGTTGGTAAATTGTCTACAAATGTGCAATCGTTCTAAATAATGCAAGCTATCACTCCCGGCTAAACGTTACGTTACACCTATCTAGGTGTACCAAAAACGATATGGAACGTTCCTTGCAAGAACGTAAATTTGGATATTCCGATTCCACTTTAGACTGGTACTTTTAGAAATAATTAAGGCAGCAAAACTACAAAAGGAGCTTGTCATTGTCATTCTCAGCTCACTCCCACATCATTATAACTTAAGCCCAAATTGAATTGGTTTGAACCAGCCTTAAAACAGTCAGCGAGGAAAAGAAATGTGACCCCTTCTGCGAGTGACAGGGTGTGAATGATATGGATGCGAATTTAAGAAGGAAATTCATGTAGAGAGACAAAAAAAAAACTTTTTTGGGTTCAATGCCAGTTCACAGTATCATGAATTTGTGGGTATTTCCCATTGGTACATAGTATTGTGCCGGATTTCTGAGGCCGGGAAGCCCATAGGGCGCGCAGTTTGGGATCTTGTGATTCAAGGTAGCCAGTTCATATGTGTGTGTGGGAGGAAGTGATACTGAGGGCAACAATTAGTACGTAAACAGCGACTTATTATAATGCATGCATTTTATAATCCTAGATTGATAAGAATAGAAATAGTAGTAAAAGAGACATACTTACATTAGATGAACAATTTTAACAACGGCAAAATAAGAGTGACATTTAGAAATTTCCATCAATGATCGCCTCTCATCGGAAACCGTGGCAATGGCGCTTGTGTATTGAAGCTGTTGGGGTTAGATTGCATTGCAGTTATGTCGCATGTAAATGTTATAAGCGCAGCAATAGGTATCCCATGACAGTGTGTTACTCTTCAGACGAAAGCCATAACATTATATTGCAATTTGCCCCAATACTGCGATAAAAACTAGACTTTCGCATTATTAAGGAAATGTTCATGGTTCAGATGTTTTATTTTTTTTTAATTTTTGCAGGATCCGTTGCAAGTTTTGAACTTTACTCCCAGAGGCAGTGGACTAAATCAGCTGGGCGAGTTCCTAAAGAGCCCTTGCCACATACTGTTGTTGCTGATGAAGTTGCTGACGCTAGTTACTATAAATTATGCTTACAGAATGCATTCTAGTGCATATGCAACAAACATGATTTTTACAATAGACACAATTTCAAGCAATCACTTTCAAGATCAAAGATCTAGTTGGTTGGGGCTGTGCAATTTCAATACTTGCTTGCATCATACTCATACATTTTATCGGAAGCTTAGCTTTAAACGTTTGTATTAGTTCATTAATATGAAGAAGATTATTATAGGTAATGGACAACACCCGAAACTTGCGAATTTTTTTCAGGAGATAATAAAACCCCGCCAGAGTGGGTCAGAATTTTGCACGCCACCACTCCAGAACGAAAGAATAATGCAAATTTTGCAGAAAAAGTTCAAAAGGCATAAGAATCTGCCTCCGGAATGTTGTCTAGGATAGTTTTGATGTATTGCGAGAAACAATATGCTGGCAACAGCTGTAGAGACCGATATGGGTGACGGAGTTTGGTAAAGTAGGGATTCGTGAAGATAGGTTTGTCGTTCCAATCCCGTCATGACCTTCCTCCCTGACTAGATTTTTTTCCCAGGTTTCATTAAGTCCTCATCAATGACGAATGCCGGCGAGGTACCCTAAACCTAAGCCTGGAATGCTTGCTTCCCTCAAAATTCTTTTCCTAGTTTATCATTGTGTACTTCATTTCATTTATCATCACTCCAGTATACACCGCCTGTAATGATGCAGTAATAAAACATTAAAATAACAGCTTTAGAGAAGCGTTTTGCTCTGATTGTAGCTAGCTGTCTATGTGAATTATTACAAGAATTAAACATTTTAGATACAAAGTACATTGTAATCAAGGAACCTAGTTAAGGAGCTGCGCTATTTGCCCAGAGACCGTAACTCTTGGTTAACTCAGGCTTGAAGACGAAACAAACGAGTCAGTATTTTTGTTTCTTTCCTTTTCTGATTTCCCTTTAAACTACCGAGTCTAAATGAAAATTTTTATTTATATCTTAAAATTTTAACACAACGGAATGTTGACTTTGAAACATTTGAAATGAGTTCTTATCTTGTTCATAGCCTTGAATAATGCAGTTCGAACACGGAACAGAGCACATATGTACATACACAGATGCATTTTATTGCTATAAAACTTTTAGGCTTCATTTAACCGCCAAATGTGAACTTTTTAGCATCTTAAGTGTTTTGGGTTTAGCGCATTCCCCCCCCCCCCTCTTCTTCCTGTAGCAAAATTTACTTAAGCTTGCATAGATATGTAGAGGGACAAAAAAAAAAAAAAAAGAAAGAAAAGAAAGAAAGAAAGAAAGAAAAGAAAAGAAAAAAGAAATGAACAAATGCGTTCTATAGGCCTAAATGCACGGAACATGTTAGTGCTATTATGGCTTCAACATAATTCTTTAAATCAATGAAGATGGAACACTCAGGACGAATAAAGTTGTGAGATTACTGTGAATGAAATATTCAGTAATTTAGTAAACTCTCAATGCAAAAAATATACATATTGACAATTACGATCCTATCTCGCAAATAAAAAAATGTAAAATACTCTTAACATTCTCAGAAAATCCACACATTTACGAAGAATTTCTTCTGAATAAGTTATTAGGCATTATTATTTCTTATTCTGTACCTTGTTTTGCTTTATGTTTCATCCTTTTAAACCATAGATACTTATTACTATAAATATTTATTTATTTATCATCAGCATAAAGGCTTCGGCCTAAGACCTATTCCGGGTCCTAACGGACCTTATGAACCTTTAGAATTCAGTCATACTCGGCACCTACAGAAGGACCGCCATGGGTGGCCGAGGTCGTTAAGGCGCGGACTCGTAAGCGGGAGGTCTGGGGTACGAAACCCGCCGGGATCGTCTTCCCTGATTGAGGTTTTTTCCAGGTTTTCCTCAGTCCTCATAAATGGCAAATACCGGGGAGGTACCCTAAACTTAGGCCTGGAACGATTCCTTCCTTTAAAATGATCCTTTCCCAATTTATCATTTTATTTCATGTATCACCAGTACCCATCGCCTGTGGTGCCTCTGCAGCAAAAACGGGCGTTAAACACCATTCATTCATGTCATTACCTACAGAAGGATAGGGGTTAGCCCATCGCTTCAAGTGTCATCTAGCGTGATTTCACTTGTACGTGAAATGTGCGGTAATTTTGTCCAGGGACCTTTATCTTAGATATGTGTTTTTTAAACGTGTCTTAAATCTATGACACGGGAACCACTACTTTAAGTCCCACCAGGAGAACTTGGTTCAATGTTTTGACCCGAAATGTATTATTATTATTATTATTATTATTATTATTATTATTATTATTATTAAATAAGGTACAGAAGCTTGAAGATCTCTCGTCAAGCTTCCGCATCTTCATTTATAAGTCCCTGTTGTCATGCAAGTTTTAATTTTTGATAATCATGGATTATTTGCTTTCATAATTATTAGTTTCTGTGTGTATGCGCACATAAAACGAACGTAGACAAATCAGCTTATATTTTATCTAGTATTACGTGCGGATTTTATGAGAAGGAAAGTGCTTTTGAATTACCCTGATTGTAACCTCAGTAACTAGATGACCTAATGCAATCCACCTGAAAAAAAATAAATAATAAATAAACGTAATTGGTCTGTATATGTAATTTTTCTCCAACGTGAAAGACGGATATAGGTCACGTTTGATCTTTCTGATTATTCAGTTTAACTTGCATGAACATATTTCTTTTTTCATTGCGATAACTTAAATGCTATGGAGAAATGCACAGATAAGGAGCTCAGATGCATCAAGAATCGATTAATAGGACGCAGTCAACTGCTCGCTTTATAGATGATTTGTTATAATTTGGGTTGGTAGTCTAAAGGAATCTGATTTGGTTGTCATCAAGCGAAATAATGGAAGTTACCAGGATTGTAGCGTCTGCATTTCCACCTGACATTGGCCTCGTTCAGTGACAGGATAAGTCATATGGCTCAGCAGGTTGTAGCCACGTGATGCTCTACACGTGTGTCACGGAGTTGAACAAGGATAAAGAATGCTTGGTGGCACGTACCCTAGGCAGCCAAATTTCACCAACAGGTTTTCTACAAAGTAGCATGTTTTGTAAGAAATTCCCAGCCATTAACAGTTACGATCTTTTGATACGATATCAATGGTACACCGGAACAGGACTCTTTCTCAGTGCTGACAAATGAATATAATTTTTTACTTCGTCAAATACACTTATGTAAAATCGCTGGCAAGTTTAATTCCAGCTACCATCAAATTTAAGACGCTTTTACATATTGCTGAGTGTATAACCTCATAGCATCTGCTTAAAATATATTGATATATCACCAAATGAGAGTGGGACTTTGTTTACAGCATAAGATGAATACGACTTAGGCATAGAGCATTGAAAATAAATTTAAATGTAATATTAAAATGTTTCAGTTATATTAACTGAAAGGAACATTAAAATCTTATATACTTTCCGACTCCCGTTTGTCGGTCCTGGTAGTCTAGTGGTAACTATACTTGCCTCATAGACCCAAAATCACAGGTTCATTCCCGGCCAGGGTCGATGGATTTTTTCCGAATGTAAAAATCCTAAGGATGGCTTTCTTCGGAAGGGAAGTAAAGCCTTGGGTCCCGTTTCGTACATTTATACGGCACGGTAAAGAACCTCAAGCCCGAAAGAAGAGGTTTCTGAGCAAAATTTATCGACGTTTCACGCTCTGAATTGAATGGGACGTTGATAACCTGAGATGTTGAAGAGCGTCCATAAATGAACTAAATCAACAATTATTCCCGTTCATCGCAGTATTTACATATTCTTAGCACTATATCATGGAAACATTTTTTTATTTTTCAACTCTATAAAAAGTAGAAAGGAAGGTCAGCAGTTATGACTGTCGCGTAACACTTAAAGCACTTAAAAGGTACGTTTACTCAGCCTAATTGAGCACGAAGATGTTGGAACTGCATCCCTTCTTTTCCCATACATTTCTGGCATCAACTTATGAAATTAAACATTACTCTCTGCAGTTACCTCTGACAAATGGAAGAAATTACTTCACGAATGTTCTTTTTCAGTTTATGCAATGTGTGTACATTTGTCTTTAATGGCCCCCAGAGATAAGAATCGCATGGTGTTAAATTGGAATACTGAGGAGGCCACATGTTATTAATGATTCTTATCATCGAATATTTCACGAATTGCATGTAAGGTGACATGGGTTGTATGTGCCGTTGGAAAATCGCGAACCTACGATCCCGTAAGTTAATTCACTGAAAAAGGGTTGCAAAATATTCTGCACACAATTATCACTATTGTTTCTTAAAAAAGTAGATCGTATTATTCTCTTGCCGCTTATGGAGCACCACACTCCTATCTTTTGATCATACAGGGGTTCCTGGTGATGCAGTTTGAGTTTTTCTGAACTATAGTAACGGCTTTTTGTGAATTAGCATACCCTCTTAAGTGGAACCAAGATTTGTCCGTAAAGAAAATAGATTAGGATAAATTTCTCCGTCATGCACACTATTCACAGTTCATTCACAAAATCTACTCTTCGATGCAGGGTAAATCGTTTTAAATATGGATCTAACTTAGTAGCTTTGTAGCCGTTCGAACAAAGAAATAGGAAATACCCATTTGCTTAGAAAGGCTTTAAGGTGATTTTTAGGGGAACGTTCCAGAGTATGTTCAATGTTATTTAACGTCTATCTGTGAGTACTGTACTTGCCGTTTCATTAAATTCATACTTTGAATCGAACTTTGACTTGAAAGCCGAATATCAGGGAATCTCTTGAAACAATCGCCGTGCATTACATGTTTTTTCTGTACACGTATGAATCGTAAATAAATATTCTTTGGGGAATAGAATACCCGAATTGAGCCTTAATAATGTAATTAACACAATGTATTGCGCACCCTAATGAATTCTTAATACACTGTCGCATATCACACAAAAACACGTCCGTACGTTCCATGAGTTTAAACTCACACTGACCTCCCCTCCGGCTTCCCGCCCGATTTTCAAACTTGCGATTGAGATGAGAAGTGCAGAGCTCGGTCAACTGCGCCCAAATGCACCTGAAGCGATCGTGCGAAGGAAAAATCATCCAGTACAATTATAAACCACACTATCGTGTTTTTTTTGTTTGTTTTTTGTTTTAAGGATCCTAAGAACACAGTTGTAAAACAACATCAACTGGGTCATAACTATCTTTAAATGTCTTTGACACAATAAAAACTCAATTTGAACAATTGGTGCAAAATACAGTGACCAACATTCCCTACCAATGGGTAAAATGGAACATATTAACCACTGTAATATTTTTAGAAATCTATATGGGAATTAAAGAAAGGAATATTAATTAAAATAAACAAAATGCGGTTAACGAGATGAATACTCTTAAAATTCAGCAGTTTGAATTATTACTTTTCGGAAAATGGCAAAGAAGTGCTAACTACGGCTTATCCAAATCTTAAACTGATCCTAACGTTTGTGATGAGTTCAATTGAGGCCTCCTCTTTGTGTTGCTGTTTATTTGCCAGAACTACATGAGCAGTGCTCTCAAATCCATACAGTCGTGCTGCAGTCTTACTACGTCGCATTTCGCATTGCGTATTGGCGCTGTTATAGAACCCTAATTGAGAATTGCAGGGATTCACTACGCTGTCTATTTGCCTGTCTGCAGACGCAACTGAAGCCCAGTAGATTAACGCTGTTATCCATTTGAGTTACATTTCAGATGGCCATAGCAAACGTACGCCCAAGACAGCAGTAAAGGCTAATATTAGTTCTAACTGAAATGAGTATTTTGCATGATACGCCAAGAAATGAATGGGAAGTCCAATGTGGCACCTTTTTAATTATGCCAATTTTTTATTCTTCCGTTGACTGATTTATTTTATTTACGGACGGTCTTTAACATCTCAGGTCATTCAGTGTCCCTTTCGATTCATGGCGTGAAACGGCCGTTAAATTTTGCTCAGATCCTCTTCTTTCAGGCTTGAGGTTCTTTTACCTGCCGTAAATCTACGACACGGAACCCACGGCTTTACCTTCCTTCCGAAAGAAGCCATAGGATTTTTACGCCCGCATCGACCCTGGCCGGGATTGAACCCCGCAATCTTGGGTTTATGAGGCAATTATGGTTACCACTAGACCACCAGAACCGACAAGAGTTCTTTGCGCTTTTACTATAGGTTCATCTCACACCCGTTCGTTACAGTGGTCTACAGATCATGGTTACTTATGAAGATTTTTTTTTTTGTTTGTTAAACTTCCATTTTTACTGCTAAGGCACCACAGGCGGGGGACACTGATGATACACAAGATGAATAATAAATTTGAAACTTATTATTTTAAAAGAAAAAAGTATTCCAGGCTTAAATTTAGGGTACCTTTCTGGTATATGCCAATTATGAGGATTGAGAAAACCAGGTAGGATGTACCTGGCGGGAAACGAACTCCTGATATCCTGCTTCCAAGTCCGTGCCTTAATGACCTTGGCCACCCGTGAATCAGTTTATGAAGTAATGCAGCATATGAAAGAAGTAAGGTCTTTGAGTTTTGTATAACGAAAACGAATGTCAGTTTAGCTGTTAGTAGATATTGTAATATATCTAATAATAGCACGACTACAATAAAAATGCATTCCGTCTATAGAAAGTTAAAATAATTAATATTGTTTTTATTCCTATTATGGACAAAATATACAAAGAAAATTATTGCTTGAATAATTATTTCAGGAATAGCGTTCTTGTGTAGTACAGTCCTAAAATAAAGGAAGGTCCTCCTCTATACGGGGTAGCACCTTTCTATTTTACGTCCTTGGCTACCAATTTGCGGATAGCTAAACAGCTTCCTCGCAGAAAACTTTTTAATTACTGTTTCGTCCACAGCATAGATGTCATTGTTCTAAATGCTGCAAAAGAACTCAGTAGTGCACCAATAACTGCAGTAAGGCAAAGTGATTAATCGTTTCCAAACTAGTAACTCAAAGCGAAAAACAAATAATAAAATGGTAAGGAAAAGTAAACAGTTGCGAAAAGAAACATTGAATAAAAATTATTTGAATAGCACACCGGGGGGGGGGGGGGTATACTTGTGACAGGAAATATTTTATTAACACTTTGGAAACGAGCAGGATTCGCACAGGTGCGTTTCTCATTTGCGTCGCTCTTCGTTCATCTTGTAACTGTCACTTAGACTATCTGGAAATATAAAGCGGCGGCTAACAGGTAGCTCGTGCAGTTGTGCTCCAGCAACCATCATCCGAAACCAATGCCTTCAATATACATATTTCACTGTTTATTGACTTATATATACTTACCCAGTACTATTCTAGCAATGATGGTTGAACTGGAAAGGAGTGCAAACCTCTCTCTAGTTCGACAGTTTTACAGCAAGTATTACAGTGTTTCTGCATCTACTGCAAGGAGGTGGGCAAATCTTTATCGCGAAAGGGGACAAGTTGCTGTACGGAATAGCATAGTTCCCCACGTAGATGAAGACAGAAACATGATGGCAGAAATACCTCCGCTGCTCAGTGCGCAACTTTGTCATCATTCCCAAGTTGTGCAGGAGCAATTCGCAATCGTAGGGATCCCGCGATAAAGGGGTTCTTAACAGACACCCGCTTATATATCTGAATACCCCCCTTTTTAATGGTTTTTAACGCTTGTTTTACTACTGAGGCACCACAGGCGGTGGACACTGATGATACACGAGATGAAAAGATATATTGGGAAAGGATTTTTAAGGAAGGAAACGTTCCAGGCTTAAGTTTAAGGCACCTCTCCGGCATTTGCCATTTGTGAGGACTGAGAAAAACCTGGAAAAAATCTCGGTCAGGGATAACGATCCTGGCGGAATTCAAACCCCAGGCCTCCGACTCACGAGTCCGCGCCTTAACGACCTCGGCCACCCTTGGCGGTAGATTTGAATTCGAAGGATTCTGGAGTAAAGTAATTTTCTTTGACGAAGTTGCATCGCACAGTTTTTGTTTATAGACCGAGAGGGATGCGCTACGACAAACATTTGCAAGAATGTTATTAATTGGACATTGATAAAGCTGCGTATGCAGGAACGCGTTTGGAAAAGGTTAAGCAGTACACCATACTATGATGTTTTGCAAAACTTTCTCCTCCCATCTGCCCGAGAGCGTTATTCCGAAAGTTTTGTTACATTCTAGTACGATAATCACAAAGTCAGCTATGGTTCAAAATTAATTTTTAAAGCAAACAAATAATTTGAAACAAGTGCTTTGACTTCCGAAGTCGCCAGATATGAACCCCGTTGAAAATGTATGGTCTAAACTCAAGAGTAGACTTTCCACTAGCCCGAGGCGCGCGAATACTTCAAAGAGTTCTGAAATGCTATAGAGAACACTTTGGAAACCCTGAGAGATGACTGCAACAATTTTGCACACTCGTGAATACCATTCCACAAAGTTGAGGACTGTGGTAAGTAATCATCGGAATTTCTGAGCACTAAAACCAAAATGAAGCGAAATGAAGTTATGTTGGTATTCCATTGTAGACAACAGGTGGAAAGTACGATAGTCACGAGTTACAAACCACTTTCTATCCTTATGTCTGTTACTTATCATTTCTCGTTTGACTGCCCGGCAGCGGTTCGTAGACTGTGTGACTTGATGTTAAGTGATTAAGAATTCCAATGCTTGTTGATAAGTAATCACGGTTTCCAAATAAAATATTAATTTTTGTTCTTCGTTCTTTATATAATATTTATTAATAGTTATAATTTTTTAAATTTGTCTTTCGTTCTATATATGGCTTTTGTCGTCAGATATTGATTGCATCAATGAGTTCCACTCCCTTCTGTTTATGTAGATCTCCTACAATTCAAAGCTTCGGTATGGTGCGAGATGTTATTAATTCATTTCTGCTTGCAAAACCAGGCTTTAAACTAATTAACTGTTAATTTTACATTATAACGTAATATATTCACTTTTATCTCGACATTTCTGTCTGATTTGTATCCCCCTCTCGATGAACCGGTCTTGAAGGACTTCGTGCATTTTCTTGAGACCTGAATCATACTAATTTCTTATTCGCTCAAACTTTTTTCCCTTACTGTACAATAACCGATTACGCCTGCTTATTGATTTATTTAAAGAGGACACAAGTTTCATAACAAAGTATACCTGCTGTCGCTTCAAGCTTATAGATGGAAATGTTGAATTTTAATGTGACAAGTATTACATTTTTAAAAAAAAATACTAATATTTCTCTTTCGCACATGAGAGAACTACCTCTTTAATCATACAAACAGCCTCTTTCTGTCCTGAACACTTCAGTAGCTTTTGAAATATGTTCCTATATATATATATATATATGGTGTTAATGTATTACATCGAAATATTTTCAGAGAGTGTGGAGGTGTCTTAGACAGGTAATTTGAGATAAAAAAAACGCATGACCGATCTGTTCAAATATCGAAGCAATGACAATAAGTTTCTAAAGCCCCAGTACGGCACTGGCTAATGAAGATGCTCCTCAAAAGGAAAAACACGATTACGAAGGGAGGTTTCAAAACGTGTCACTCTGACACAATGATTACGGCATTAGCTTTCGAGCAAGAGGTAGTCATTAGTTTTCGAGTTGAGGTCTCTTACCCATATTTGTTTTGTTTGTATCTGGCTAGATCCTAATAATACAGCTTTTAGCCTTCGTTTTTAAGTTGAGGTTTCAATTTATACACTTAAATCTTGGCATATCACTTCATATAATTACAACTCTTGTTGTTGTTATTATACTCATCAATCAAATTTGTGTCCGGAGTTTGTATTAGGTAAATTTAGTTTTAGGCATCATGTAATTAGTAAGCTTATTAGGCATTGTATTACTTTGGTAATACATTCATTATTTAAAAAGAGAACAAAACTTGAAAACATTAGTAAATTTCATTCATAATTCTTTGGTATACGTATAGCAGCACTTCATATTTAAAGAATAATAATAATAATAATAATTAATAACAACAGCATGACAAGAATTGAACCAGCGGCCTGCGGAACATTAGCTTTTGCGTTATGCATTACGCCACACAAGCAGTTAAAGAACTCTCTCTAGACCGGGCTACATTTATATTTATATCTTGCCTACATAGTGCAAGAAGGCATGTTCAGTGTCGCACTGTCAAATGATTAGTTCCAGATATAAGGAATTTTATGGCACTAAAAAAACTTGATAACGCTGATAACGAGCTGCGAAAAATCGATACTTTTATCCTCGCAAGGCAATTATAAAGATATTCTAAACCATTTTTTCACGCGGCTTGGCTTTTAACGCCGACTTATCAGCATCTGATGCCAAAATGTTTTTACACCAGAAAACTGCGATGTTTATTTGTGGACCACACATTGCCTATCTCAAATTGATTATATGCGACATCTCTACACTCTCTGAAATTGTTTCGATGTAGTTTATTAACATCCTGTATAATAGACATCAAAATTCGATATTTGTACAGGGCTCTACCTTACATTAAGAACAATATTGCACAGCATGGGACTTAAATTCAATATTCTTGAGTTGCAGATGTTTCATTTCCATTTACTAGTCCGCATTAAGGGACACGTTACATTAGGAGATATTGTCTCTCACTGGAAGCTTTCCTATTATATTGTATCTTCTCGGCGCTGGATACGCAAGATTCGGACTTAATATTTTACTGGGAGTGGGAAATTGTCACATTGAGATACCTAGGAACAATATCGCTGAAGCATAATGCTTTTCTCGTCCGTTTGTTGCATTTAAAGCAATCTGTTTCCTTTGCATTGGTTTCTGCGTCATTATGGGTATTTACAACTTGACGCTACAAATGCGGGTACAAAATGACACCATTTTCACACCTCTTTTTTTTTTTTTTCCCCTTTCCCTTCAGTGAAACGAGCACTTCTAAACTTAGCGCTGTTATTGGCGTTTATAATGTGTACACAGAAATATAAAAAATTATTGACTCCATTAATTGCATTCTCTATTGCAAATGTTGCTTACATGTACCTGCTGTCAGTATAGATGGAAATTCTGATGTACTTTAGTCACTCTGCTGGGAAATATCGAGCTTTGTGGTAACCTGTGATGGTAATAAAGCAACTCTTTTCGTTAAGCTTTAAAGGTGAAGTTAATCAATGGTAAAGGGACAACACGCATCACTTAATCTGTGGTCCTTAGGCCTTAGTAAAACCTCATAGGATGGTTAGCGCACCCCTAGCAGTAATACCGTCCTGCATAGTTGAAATTTGTTTACTCATTACGAGAGGTCCAGGAACCAAAACGGCCAGCAGAGGACTACAGGTGCCGTGAATTGTTGAACACTAATCTCATTAAGGGAATGCGTTGCCCGGTAATGCTTACCCCATCACACTCAATTTTGCAAATAGCTTTAACACCGCTTCATTGTAAAGGGGTGCAAATGCTACAAAATCTGACACAGGGTGTTAGCATAAAACGTTTTAGTATGCGGTAAAGTCTCTAAAAACAGCTAACAGAGATTTTCCATTTGAATATATTAAAGGCTTACTCAATATTAATCAGATATAAACCGGATGATTTTCTATTTTTTGAGTTTTTAATACGCTTTCTAATTCTGTAAATGTTATTTAAATAAAATGTTTATTACATTGTCTTACTTCTGCTACATTTGTATTATACCATACTTTTTATAACATTCAGTTCATTTGCTTTCATTTATTTAATTCAATTTGAACATATCTTTTATTATAGGCGTAATTCTGGCTTCATCTCCAATTTACGATGCAATTATTCCCAACCAATTTGGTGAGATCTTCTGCATTTTCTTTTGGCAATTTCACATTTATATTTATATTCTGCTCTTGATTCAGATGTTTTATAATGAAGATAGTTTAATATATTTCGTTTTTTTTCCCCTCCTTTTTGTGTAATTCTTCGCATAACTTTATTTTAATTGATCGATTTAATTAAAGTATTTACAAGAATACTAAAATATTTGTAAATGTAAGAAATCAGTTGATCAACTATTTCATAGAGCCTAATCAGGGATTCAGAAGTATAATTTTATCACCCATACTTTTTATTCTTTGCTTTGACGAAATTCTTCAACAATAGAAACAAAGGATAATTCAAGTGTATATTTAGGGAGGAGGAATGCATCTTAAAATATTATCTGTAGACGATCACGTTATTGTCGCAGAAACGGAAGATAAATTTCAATTGAAAATTTGAGATCTGCGCAAAATATAACTTCATATATAATATAACTTCAAAATTTCAATTGAGAAAACCAAGGTAATTGCATTCTAATAATAAAAAAATAAATAATTTTTTATAAACAACATAATAGAACAAGTAAATAATTTTAACAATCTAGGTTGTAATATCTGTGTCCATAATGATGTACATATATAAACAATACAATTAATAAATTCAACCAATTATGTGGAACAATAAAAATAGCTTTAAATAAAACAACTAAAGAAACACAATAATCGTGTCTAAAGTTTAGCATTACTCGCTTATCTCTGGTTCAAAATCTAGATGGAAAAAAAAAATCTGGCGAATGGAAGATAATAGAAGCGGAAATGAGATGTTTTCTTTCAGTAAAAATTGTATAAGAACAGTAAAAAATTTGTATGAGAGGATAGAATTCTAAATAAAATTATAAGGCGGGATCTTAACATATTTTCAGTACTAGAAAAACATTCATAATTATAGATAACCCTGGAAAGACCATGATAACAGAGCCAATAAGCTAAATACTTTATCAACCCAAGAAGAAGATGGAATTGAAGTCCGAACAGGTTTTAAGACTTAATCCATAGTTTTAGATGATGATAAATTCATTGTCAATGCAACTTAATTCGTTTGTATGTAATAATTAATGTCAAATATTTTAAAGAGAAGTGCTTTCCAGTCACCGGGGGAAAATATTGCGTTTATTGCATATGCACCTGTGATGTTAGTTAACCCCAGTGTTTAATTTTGGGATCTGTACGGAGGTGGTAGCAGCGCGGAGAAATCTTATCTGCAGCGGAAATGCATAATATATCTTGATAACTGCGTTGGTAAACTTGCCTTACAGCCGAATTTATCGTTATTACTCACGTTGATTAATGTCTTCAGTTTATATGCTTGCATGTAGCAATAAGAATAAAAAGACTAGTAAACAATTTCATTTTTTGCTATCGCAAGATAAGCCAGCAGTATGTGCAGATTTACTACTACAAATAGCCAATATCGCATTATCTCTACTTATAAGTAAAGTTTGGGTATTTGCATAGGATAAGTGTGCAGAGAATGTCATAAGAATTAGTCAGCGCAATTTTAAGACCATGCAAAGGCAACACGCGTTTAACTCTGAAGTGTATCGAAGTAGAGGAATCTCATGTTAAAGATGACTCCTAATAGGGTTGGTTGGTTGTTAGATCTAACAGTGAACAGAGCTTGACAATTGATTATCCAGCTTCCCTCAAACTGATTATTACTCGGTTTAACGAAAATGTTTATGCTGATAAACAGCGATAGGCCAGGAGTTTTTTTTTCCGTTAAACAAATTTTATTTGTAGCTGTCATTATACTACCTTATCATAACTTGAACTTAATCGTGTTATTATCTACACGTATGCGCCCAATGATAGCGGCCGTTCCTTATAATACATACAGTTATCTAGAGATAACCGAACTACATTATATCATTTCGCACAGTAAACCAGTTTTGTCATTTAGGATAAACTCATTCTCAAAGGGATTTTTTTTAATGAAGTAATTACTGAGGACTTTAAGCATGTTATTTTTGCTGAAGCTGTAGACACCAATTTTATAGTAAGTCTTTCGCTGAGATATTTGCTTCTTTGTCAAACTTGCTTGTCGGACACTTTGAATTTTACTAAGATTCATGAAAACTGCTTGTGAAAACCTAATCTTCTTTAAACGTGTTGATGAGCATAATTGTTTTTGTGTTTATGAGATAAAGGACTCTGTTGCAACTAACTATACTAGATTGAAGATTCGGCAATGAATGCTTGTAGTTAGTGGAGGGGAAGGGCAGGAAATATAATACGTTCTCCTTTGGGAAATGTTGCATTATTGTACGAGGGAACACTTATCGCTTTAGTAGAAACCTGCATGTCTATGGAAGGGAATCGTTCGATTTCATACTAGTCTTTTATGTACTTTCGGTGAATATGTTGACGGTGAAGCTGATTAACTAAGCCACGTGGTACATTATTTCACTAATCACGCACTACGGAGCGTGGTTGCTGACGGCAGTAAGTAATCCCCAGATCAGCGATCGTCCCATGAAAATCGAAATTGTTGCCATTGTGTAAACGTAAGAACATTAGAAACTTTAAGAGTAACGTCTCTTGCAAGATGTAATAAATCGTAATGGTAATGTGCTACGAGAGATGTAGCAAAGGATATCTCAAATGTTTTTGGGATATCAAAGAGATAATTAAAATGTTCCTGGGATGTTTATGGCCTAATCGCTAAATGAAAATGAGCTACTTGGAAACACTAGTTTTTACCTTCACCCTATCCGATGAATGCTCTCAGATCTGGCCCAGAGGATTAAGATCTTGAGGACAGTTAAAGTACTGAAGCTACCCGATTCCCCGAAGTATTTTTTTTCTTTCTTTTTTGTTCTTTCCAAGGAATCTTTGCGCCTCTGACTCCGGTCCCCATTAATACTAAGGTTATATGTTCCCCATTTTCACCAAAATGTCATTCTGAAAATTGTACAGAACTTGCGAATGACAAGAGATGCAGTGATTACTGCAGCTCCGATATTTAGATTTCAAAGATGTGCCATGAGGGACATCTCTGCTTGAGTGACTGCCATCCTAGGAACGTTTTTCCTCACCGAGAAAGAAAAGTTCGTCACGTAGGAGCTGCGTAAACTAAGCGAATTCCTCAGCAAGTTGAATTTGTTAAGATTATTACACAGCGCGCTATAGCAGAGAACAAGCGACTCTAACTGAAGATATTGCATATGTATTTAATAACAACACAACTTTCAGGCTTAAAAGTATATGGTTTTCCCACATCATTAATTTATTTACGTGTTATATTGTTATCTTAAAGTATCCAATTGCACTTAGATGTATAACAACTAAAACAGAATGTGTTTAACAAGCTACATAGTTAATTTTAGGCGTACAATTGCTTGCTTTTCTGTTATCAGAAACTGTTTTGTTCTCTCCGCCTGCATTTACACTAGCAAGCTTGATAGAGTACACACACTACCTCTCAAGATTTGCACATCGCTCCAGCATTACTTCAAATTCGCCTTTTTCCGCTGCCGTGCTATACTGAAGCCGCAGGACAGCAGTTGTCTGCTAACAATCCCCCCTATGTATCACATCTTCCCCCTCCCCAGGCCTCCTTAATCGACATCTTCAGCGATTACATAAATTCGTTTTTCAGGTACATCCCCACACTTAATGATCATATTTTCCTGATTTTCAGAAACTATTTTTCTTATTTTGATTTATATGGTATATACAGAGTTTTGTACCCCCCCCCCCAAAAAAATGTTTTAGGTAAATCCCACTCATAATAGTTTGATTTCGCTGATTTTCAGCACACATTTTTCATATTTTATTTCAATGGCATACAACGAGTTTCGTTCAGATAAAACAAAACTTGTAGCCGTTGGAGCGATTTTTAAATGTTCGCTTTAGCTTAACCTCCACCCCCAATGTTCCGATTTAGCTGGTTAACGAACTCGATAAATCGTTTGTCAGTTATCAGTATATGCAAAGCTTTGTTGAGAAAAAACAAAAATCGCGGCCGCTAGAGTTTTATCGTCATTTTGGAAACAAGCGCAATAACTACATACCTTCGGAATTCGTTAAACTGCAAGTGTTCCAGTTCCTGCTCTTGGTATGTCGTCTAGCAGAGCTCATTAGACTGGTAGCCGTTTAAGACATACTTGCCACAGCCTCCTCAATAAACAATCAGTTTGGGGAACTTATTACCCCACTGAGACCAACCCACCCGAACAGTTCCACTGCAAAAGAGGTCGGATATGTATCTTTAGTGTCATATGTTCAAATCTGCAATATTATACATAACACCTCGTGCTCAGGTTTGTGTTAAGTTGTATCGCTGTCATGAAATGCGGCAGGTCTTCCCTATCCGAAGGCGGAACTTATTAGAGGGGTATTGTTGGCCAAGGCGGAGCATAAGTACCGCATTTTAACAGCATGACTGTCCCACTTTTTTTCTTTCGGAGGAGGAGGATAATAAAGGTGAGTTATTCCATCTAACCGCCCCCCCCCAACGAATTCCTCTACCGCAAAACTTGGAAGGAGCCAAAATTTCAACACAGTCTGCGGGCATTATCAACGTTTATTTATTTCCCTCTCTCACTCTCCATGCTTTTTCTTTTTTTCGTTGCGGCCGTGTTGAAGGTCACCTTTCATGTACATGCTATTCACAATAAATTAATTTCAGGTTTTGGAACCAAGGCTGAGCATTATCTCACTGCTTTAATGCGATGGTGTTGCTAATAACGCACTATAAAACGTACGTTCCTATGAATTAAACATGTAGATTCCTGCACTCGCCTATGGAAGGAGATTGCGAGACTATATTGCAATTGTCGTAGCTAACAAATGTAGAAAGGAAACTCAATGTTTGTAAAGTATAAGAAAAAAGAATGTTGCAGGAGCATTAATAACGTTAGCGAGATATTATCTGATGCATAAACTCAAAAAACACCTTGATCAGAGCTAATAGTGCTTGGGAAAAGGATCTCCAGTTTTCATTTTACCCACCCTTAAATGAAATCGGGTGACAATGACATAAGAATGAAGTTTTATAAAACGACATCAATATATGTAAGTAAAAGCTGAATTAACTCTGAGAAAAGCCAGTATGCTAAGTATGAAAATTCAATTACAGTCTAATTTAACGAGTCACTTTTGATATCAGCGAAAAGATCGAAGAGAAACTCCAAGAACATAAACTGTTTGAAATGCAGATGAAAGCATTCTCACTCTGATCTTGAATAAGGCTGTCTGCCTTTATTATGCCTTCGTGAGGAATTAGACCACTTTATGCTCAAACGAATCATGCGAGAGACCTTAAGAAAATATATATGCTTTTCTCTTGAGCTAGCGTAATAATTTCCATATTTCCAAGTTTAACTCCCTCTTGATTGCCTGTAATCTTGTAGACCGATTGCGAAAGTTGACTGCAATACGAGGGGCGTTATAAAAGTTCTCTGTCTAATCAAGTAAACACAACATTTAAGAGAATTTTTTTTAACATAGTCACCGTGTAAATCAAACATTTAATCCAATAACTTTCTAACTTTTCAATACGCCCAATAAAATAAGATTTTGTCCAACTGTGAAAAATAACCGTCTGTCTCAACTCCAATCTCATCATTTGATGTGAATCTTCGTTCACCCAGTCATTTCTTCAGGTTTGGGAACATAAAATAATCGCTGCGAGCCAAATCCGGCGAATATAGCGGATGTGGAAGCATTTGGAAGTGAAGGGCATGTAGTTTTGAAGTGTGTGAAGGAGCATTATCGTAATGGAACAACTTTTTTTTCGCAACGTGTAGACGTTTAGCCTGAATAGCATCCCTCATTTGGTCCAGTAGTGAAGTGTAATACTTCCCGGTGGTGGTTCTGATCTTCTGGAGGTTGTCTACGAGCACCACACAATGAGAATCCCAGGAAACCATAGCCATGACTTTTCCTGGAACCGCTTTTTATTTCTTTGGTGCATTTTCGCCTGTTGTAACCCACTATTCGACTGTTCTTTTATCTCTGGCTTGATGATGAATCCATTTATCAACTACTGTTAAGAAACGTCGGAGGAATTTACTGGAATTGCGTTTAAACAAGTCTAAAAACTCTTGAGCAATATTCATTCGAATTGCATTTTTGGTCTATTGTTAACAAACCGGGACCCATCAAGCGGAAATATTTTTTATACACAAAACTTCGCGTAAAATATAGTGCACACGGCCTATCGAGGTCTTTACAATGTCAGCAGCTCGCGTACATTCAATTGGCGATCATCCAGCACGGCAATGTGAATTTTTGTCTTAACCACGTCGATCGTAGTAGTTTTGGGACGCCCTGAACGCTCCTCTTGATGTAAGACCACGCAGTCCGCTTTTTAACTATCGACAATGAAAGGAAAAAATTTTAATGTAGAATTTAAATCCTTTTGTATTTTGGCTATGGTTAAACCCTTCTAAACGAAGTACTTCATCACAGTTCATATTTCAGTTTTATCCATTTTCTAGAAAATGTTAACATTAGTTTGTTTACACGATCATCACAAATGACTGCACTTACGCTTCTGAAACTTTACAGCGTGCCATCTAAAGGATGATACTTAACAAGCAACACTGTAATTTGGTCATCTTCACGATATCTCTGAATCAGGTCGAGAAGTCTTAAAACCCCCGTATGATATTCGGACTGCTGACTTGACCTTGTTACAGTACATAAAGAGTTGGTCGTGGAATCAGCTGCGTAAATAAGGTGCATTTTTTTAAATGGTTGTTTAACGCCCGTTTTTACTACTAAGGCACCACAGGCGGCAAGGTGTAAATGAATAATATCCAAGCGTCTCTTAATATTAATTAATACTGAATAATTGTCAGGTGTTTCTCCTTTCCTTCACGACACACAAATACAATGCACAACATTGCCTCAAAATGAATCTTCTCAGATTATCGGGAAAAACTCCATTCCACATCGCAAGAAACGAGGAGCAAAACGAAAATATTCTGTGGTTGAGAAACGCCACCGGTGGCTAGTCTGTTTTACTACTGAATCACATCCCTTTTTTCGCATATTCTTGAATAACCACAATATTTTCTCAGAATCGTGTTTAATATTTGTTTCGCGCATTCTGTAACAGGTGTAACTGGTGTCTAGTAATTGCTTGCGCCATTTCATGCACCAGCTCAAGAGCTTCAGGCATCTGAAGATTTGTGTTTCTAAATGTTTAATTGTATACAAAGTTATTCTGTATGAACTGTAAATCATACAATGAGCCGTCTGTAGTGCTTGAACAGTATAAACGGGCTTTAAGATCTGTTTAAGAGCTTTTAACAATCCTAACAGCACAATATACATTGTCATCAAAGGCATCCACTACTTACAAAATTGTTTTGCAATCTGTATGGTGATGACGGAACAGCCGTATCATGCCGTTGTTTACTTCTGCTTACTCATGCTATGGACGCGCGCACTCCGTTATCGGGGTTGATAAACCTGAGCCCATAGTATCGGTCCCGAGTGTCCTAGCATACTCAATGATAGTATTGGCGCTCAGGTGTAAACGCAAACATAACCCACGCATTTATATAAAGAGGTCAGAAAATTCACGTGTTGGCGCGGACATTAGGGCATTTGCTTGGCAGCTAGCAAGCCCGGGTTGAATCCCCGGTCGTGTCATGCTGCTTGGATAAGGAGTTTTCCGTAGTTTTCCTTACCCTCAAAAGGTGAATATCAGGTAGCTTTAGAAATTATGACACTGTTTGGCAGATGGCAGGATGTTAAACGATTACAAACATTATTATTCATGTGGAATATGTAAAACATATTTTGGCAAGAGTTAAGTTATTTTAATCAAGAAATTTAAAATTAGAAGTAATAATTTGTTTCTTTATTTAATATGGATTTTAAATACTGTTCAATGTAATGATATTAAGCATTGTCCTTTTGCTCAGCTAGTGGCGTGAAAGGCGCGGATTCGTGAGCGGGAGGTATGGGTTCGATTCTGGCCAGGACCGTGCTCCCTGACTGAATTTTTCCCAGGTTTTCCTCAATCATAAATGACAAATGCCGGGAAGGTACCGTAAACTTAGGTATGGGACATTTCCTTCCTTAAAAAAAAATCCTCTCCCAATTTATCATTTCATTTCATGTATCACCAGTGTTGCCGCCTGTGATACCTGAGTAGTAAAAGCGGGCATTAAAAAAAAAAGCTAATCGTGTGGGAGCTCCGCTACTTCATAACCTCAGTAATGTTAAGGAAATTATACAGCACATACGTGAGTAAACTTTTGAGAATGTCACAAGGGCTTTAGGCACGTTTTAATGTCGAATTTTATTGTTTACGGTTTTTATTTTATTTCACACTATCGTCAGCTCTCTGCAATTCTGTGTAAATATAGGTGCCCATTATGTGTTTCGAAAATCGCAAATATTTAATTTGAGATTAATAGGGAATAAAGAATTATTTTGGTTCTAGAATGATGTGGAATACTTGTTACTTATGAATTCGGAAATGGGATCACATGTTTATATTTATTAGTGAATTTTCCTCTTTCCTTTCTTTGGAATACGCGTCATGGTGGAACAGGGATGATTATTCCTTCAATATAAACCAAATTGTCTTAGTATATTCTGTCAGTATTGCCTAAACTGTACACACAAATTTTAATTACTTATGAGCCCCAATCTCACCGAGTCATAGTGTATGTGTCGAAAATGCCAATAAATAATTATGAGATTAATACAGACTAAAGAATACTTTTGGTTTGAAACTTGACGGAATAGAGTCACTTATGAATTCGGGATGGGAGCACATTACACCATTTAGTTTTATTAGTGGAAGTTGCGCAATTGAAATAAAGAGCATTCTTATGATAAAATATTATTTTAACGCACTTAACCATCTTTTTCTTGTAAAAAGTTTTTTCTTTAAGAATGCCAATGAATTATGTGGCAAGTGCTTTCATTGCATAACATTTAGTTTTTATATTTTAGAATAATATTTGCATTGTTCTTAGCATTTTTCATGTTAGTAAAATTGAAATAATTGTATATGTAAATATATAAACTGATAAAGTTAAAGATCTCTTGTGTGTTTCTTAGGGCCAGAAGATAAGGTTTAGAAAGGATGGGAATGTTGGCCTCATAGAAGTGATCGTTGCAGGAACCGCGTCTGTTTATACCCGAAGAAGACTTGCGCTGTTTCTTTAGCACTCGGGATTTATTAGCCTCCTCCTAAGCCAAACCTCTTTTGAACTCTTGAAACTTAAGTGGTTCTGCGAGCAACCCACACTTTCATTAATCATGTAGAGCAGAAGGAAACCTGCAGCTACTGAGTGGTGCTGCCGCACATCCTCTAGATCTTTTACTGAAGAGATAGTAAACAACAAAGGACACTGTCGGAATCTATTTAGTGATGGAAATAAACCTTTGATAGAGTGGACCCTTGTAATGGTTTATGCAAAGAAAGTTACGCTTTCTTGAACAAGCTTCCTTAAAAACAAAAATATTCACTATGTTTACTGTGTGAATCGCGCTTCCGAGTTCATTGCAGCGATCACTAAGCAAGAATAACCCGGCATGTTCCATCATTGCCCTCTTGTTTAAAGTTCAATTGCTAGGTTTGTCAACTACTGTAAAGTTATTGTGAACTTTTTCTTTGTCAACTTTCCCGTTAATTAACTGTGTACAAAGCGTGTCAATTGTTGACAGCATGAATCCGTAAACCAGAGGCACCAAAACTACTCGATAATATCCGTGGAGAAAGGAAAACTAAAGATAAAAATCTCATGAAGGAAGTTGGGTCCAAAATAGGATTGAGCACGTGGCCGCAGCGTATGCAGCTGCTCTAAATAACTACTCGCGGAGACACCTGAAGTGTTTCTTTTGTGTATATTCCCAGTACGCATGCACCTTGTATCGAATTGATTTTTAAAAGAGAGATAAAACGTTAAATTTGAGTGTTCAACGGATATACAAAAGAAAATTTATTTACACCGAAAGCTGGAGAGATGGTTAGTACTCTGCTGATACGTAGCCTGCGATGGAGGCTCAAACCGAACGCTCCGTATGTAGAACTTGAATAAGCACCACAACGCTTTAATAAAAAATGTTGCGGAAGTGAAAGTGTGTTGCACGTGAAGTGAATGTGATATCACCTACTCCACCAACACACTAGTGAATAAGTGACCCTCCTACGTCGCTATGCCATTTTTCTTTTCTCTCTTTAAACGAATGGTAGCACTAACAAGTACATCGTGTGAGGTGAGAAAATGTCGCTAAATAGACTTGATTAATTTGGCATGCTGAATAAATCAGAGGCAGTAATATCCAGTCCCCGCTGCATGTGATCATCAGCTTAGTTACAAGTGTAAGTCAGTTGCTGATGACAGTAAGATACTTTTTTGTATTCCACATGTATAATGTAACCAATTCCTTTTTGTTTTATGTTATTTATTTTGTCGTGTTTGGACTTTGTGCTCTTACTTTAATACTTTTGTTTCAAGTTGCATTGTTTCTACATGGGCTTTAGCTTCCCACCATATGTAGCAGCTTTCGTAAGTTTTTGCCTTCATTCTTCATATATTTGTGAAAATATATTTTTCCATAAAAAGTAAAACTGCGTGCAAAAGTAGGTAAACTAAAAAATGGGAGTGACAATTAAGAAAATGCAGAAAAGAGACAGAGAGAAAAAGCAATGAAAATGAAGTCGAAAGCACAATAGGAAGAGAAAATGAGATTCAAAATGGAAACAAAGAGAGGGAAAGAACCGCGGGAAAGAGGAAAAAATAAGAAAGCAAAATTGAAACATAAATGAAAAGTGGGGGAAAAGGAAGAAAAAAGAACGAAATCAGTGGAAGAGATTGAAGCAGATCAAAGTAAAAGGTAACGAGGGCAAGAAAGGAAGAACATGAAAAATACAAAATAAGAATAAAAAGTATAAAATGAAAAAGATAGAAAATGAAATAATGAAATAGAAGGATAAAAAGGGGAGTAACTGAAAGAAAAACCGTGGCAAAGAATGGAAGAGAAACGAAAGCAAGGGTTTATATACCTATGGGATAATATGTAGCTCGTTTAGTAAGCAGACTGTACGTAATGACGTAGAGCAGCCCACGCAAATCTGTACGCACCTTCCTGCTGGACCGCCGCTTTTGCTTCCTACACATGTATGTTCATAAGTGGAATTTGCTGTACGGTTTTCCCCAAGATGGTCACAACGCCATCCTTGCATTCGTTCTTCTCAAGGACAAACTGACCTACTGGTTACTAGGAAATGTCTGATGAGTTTTCCACCTGGCCTTACACGAGCGAGCACGCCGAAATGCTGCGGCTCCTGTATTCAAGAGCAGGAAAATAAAGAGTGTTGCTTTTCTGAAGAAATTTGTGGCTAAAAAGATACATATCAAGTGGGCTTGGAAGCTTATTATAAAAAAGTTCAGCAAAATGAAATGCATTACAAAAGTTACGTTTCGACAACTAATTATAAGAGAATTTGCGTACGTCTAGGCTTGATTTGATGAACTTGTGCTGACATAGCACTCGGTTATAAGAGGTTTGAGTGATATGCAATAATCATTCACTCGATTCAACCATTAAAATGATTTTTCATTGGAAACGAAAATAATTTTAATCCCTGTGTACTGCTCTGCAGTCTGTTAACGCGAAAATGAGTTGTTAGCAAGACCTTGGTAAATAGAGAGTAAGCTAAAAAAAGAGCATTGCGTTCCCAGAGGTCAACTAGTATTCCGTTATGATCGGTTTAAACATTCTCATTAAAAAGAATTTCTGTTCTTCCGAACATTAATTTAGTAGTGCATAATCGCTATGTCTTACACTATCCTTTTTCAGAAATAAAGTTTACTATTCCCTAATAATGGGATAAAATCTCTTATATCTCATTTTCTTGAACCCTAAAATAATGTATGGAATAAATAAACTTGTTCTTTCCCCAACATCATTAAGTTTTTTTTTTTCCTTAGGCGTAAAAATTAAATTTTATCTTAAATGAGAATAATAAATATAATCTCTTAAGATTTTTAAATTCATCTTATTTTCTGTTAAAGGTTTATTCAGCAGCCATCACATCAGTCGTTATGTTTGTATTATCTGTTCATCGTAAATTTATAGTAAAATATTACTCCGCATTTCCCACTTTGTACCTTCGTTTTGTTGCTATTTACTCTAGAATTTATCGCCTGCACACTCGGTCGTTGTTTTTACGATCTCATTTTCTGTTGTGTTCCTATTATTTCATTTTCTTGTCACAAATTTAAACCAAAACTTATGATAGTAATAAAATGATTCCTTGACGCTATTAGTAACAAAAAGAAATACAAAGGCTTACAAATAACCGCATATAATCATTTAATAAGCAGTACTATTTCGCGAATCAATTTCCGCCATATACTTTTATTGATATGCGCTATAAACTTATAATGGACAGGCCATAGAACCTCAAAACATCAAGGTCGGTACAGGTGGTGTAGTGGTAACCATACTTGCCTTGTAAACCCAAGATCGCGGGTTCAATCCCGGACAGAGTCGAAGGATTTTTTTCGGGCGTAAAAATCTTAAGTATGACTTCCTTCGGAAAGGAAGTAAAGCCGTGGGTCCCGTGTCGTACATTTATGGCACATAAAAGAACCTCAAGCCTGAAAGAGAGGTCTCTGAGCAAAATTTGTCGGCCGTTTCACGCCCTGAATTGAATGAGACGGTGATGACCCGATATGTTAAAGAGCGTCCATAATTAAATCAAATCAACAACAATCAATACATCAACTCTGCGCATGTTGTATAGTTGTGAGAATCTAGGTACTTTAGCGTTAGGACATCTCTTCAAGCTTTAAGCTATTCAAGATTTTTTGCATTACCTCATTGTAGAACGTTGGTATTTAGTCAGTTATTGTTTAAAAGCAACATGATTAACATTAAAGAATGAGAGGGTCTGATATTGCTAAATTTATATATTGTAACTTATTTTTATGTCTCTTCTGAGTTTGCTTAACTTTTTTATATAGCTATTGTGATATTTAATTACTTCGCGTTGCCACTGTTATACGTGTAATTTAAATATTTCTTTAAGTATGCATGAAATTCATAGTTAAAATACATCATTTAGTATAAATTATATGTGAATAATCCAAAAATAATAAAATATATATTTTTTTTTACTTCAAGCAACAATGTGAAAAAAAGCTTAATTTTACTCGCATTTTTAAAGTAAATCTATTCGTAAAACACACCACGAACATATTTAATTATTTACTTACAATAATCAGCTAACACGCTTGGTGAGCATTATTCTTTTGTATTATTTATACATGATAGCACGTTCTAATGAAAAAATGTCTTCGTGTTTATTTCTCACGGTAATCAGATTAGAAGGAAAGAATTGCAAGTGGAAATGATGACAAAGTATCTCAAAGTTTTATATCCATCAACATGTTCTCAATGTTCCTTTGTAGTTTTTAACCTTTGCATTCCCCAGAAAATTACTGCACACAAATCTTGGGCCTACTCATGCTTGTTTCTCGTTGTCTGTTAATAGAGTTTATGAAACGCTATCTTGTTTACGAATTTGAGTGCCAATAAAAATACCTTCTTTCAGTTTAACGTTAGTCAATCAGGGGAATGTTTTTTTTTTCCCTCCAAATACTGGAAACTCGTACTCTATAAGTATTTTATGAACTCAAATTAATGTGAATCGGTGGCTGTTGTCTTAATTAATGGTTTGTTCCTGACCCGGGACCAAACATGCCTTGCTGTCCACTCTAACTTATGTTTCTCCTTACTTGGACTGTTCCACTTACACAGAAAGCAACAAAATTTGGTGAAATTACTCTGCATTCCTAGAAGTAATCCTATAACTTAAAGATTTTCACACATTTTTTCGTCAATACATTCCTTACAAAAAGAAGAACTTGGTTGGCTGTTTACAGCACATGATTTGCCGAATTACAGGAAATCCTCCTCCTGAAAATATAAATTAACGAGTATCTTTGCGGTTTTGTTAAGGTAATATCACAAAACTGATTTCAGTTTTGTCATTATAACCTACAATATATCAAAATAATGCATTTTGTAGTCGGGTGAAAATTTCAATGTTGTGCAATTATAAACAGCAACGTGGAGTTGCACCGTCACCAAAAATAATCAGTCGGTGGGTACATCAGTGGTCGAGACCGGCTACGTTTAAGACAAACCATCCATTTAAAATTTAAAATAGCAAAGCTAACTTTCATATTTATTCGACGCCGACATTAACGTAAAACTAACATATAACATTACGCCTCCCTTCAAGCCAAGCAACTTTGTCTAAAGAAATTTCTTCTATCACTAAAATCGGCCATGTTATTCAAGTGTCTCGAACTCGTGGAGTTACCTGCGCCATCACAGAATGAGAGAGTGGCATAGTTTTGATGCTATTACGCTGTGTGTTCAGTTTTACAAAAGTCCAAGGAAAATAAAAGTTAAAAAGAAATGTCTAAGCTGTAAATCGGAGAATCTTGATGCCATGATTAAAGGAACCAATGCAGATCATTACCGACCTGGGAATGTTTTTCTTAAATGAACCTTGTGAACATTAGTGCGAATTTTTAGTCGCTATGATGTCTAGCGATCTACGTGCTGGGCTCATTTTCGAAGAGGTCTGGTGTTAACTGAGAACACTTGCTAGTCTAGTTCTTTCAACGTGAGTTGGGGTGATTCTGTTGAGTTTGTGGACTGATGAGCAAATAGCCAATTCAGTAAATCTTGCTTTGTGGAATCGTTTTCAAAATAAATTTCCAGTCACATTAGATTTATTTTTCAGAACGCAAAGTTTTACCATTCAGTAGTTTATGTATTGTTATTCAGCACGTGCATCAAATCTCCAAAATAGAGGTGGATATTAGTACATGTTTTGACACACACACAAAGTGTCGGTCGGAGAATTTCCGGGACGCTCGTAAACCTGTGTACACAACGCGCATGCAGCGAGTGCACACTGCAGTGGGCGCTTTACCTGTAAACTTAATGGTCACAATCATAAGCATCTGGAAAAAGAAAACTGGATATAGTAGTGGTAGCCAAGCTGCTTAGAAGGCATTGCTTTTCTACGGAAACTCCTGGGTTCAATTTTTTTTATTGTTCGTTTTATAAGTGTATGTATAGAATATTATGTAGCCTTAATATTATATTTTAATTATCATTTGAGTTTTTTGACATTACCTATACGCGCTCAAAATCATAATCACAAACTAGCGTATTCTTTACAAATAACAAAATAAATATATCAACAGAAACATTTAATCTCCTAAAATGAAAACACAGAAATAAATTCAAATTAATATCGGGTGTATGAACCCTCAGCATGTATAACTGTCCTCAATCTTCGGGGCATAGATGATATAATATTTGTACCATAGTGTGGACGAGAGGCTACATCCCTGGCTTCTTGAATTTGTGCCCGTAAGCCATCTTTTGTCCTTCGGGAATTTGCAGGGAATGCCTGTGTAGCATATAGCATTTAGATTATAATGTACATAATATGTTAACGTTAAAGCTTGCTGTGTATGGGAAACAATATTATGAAACTAATTAGTCATAATATGTTATACAGATTTACTAAAAATAAGAAAAAGTGTTTCATGCCGGGAAGTGAACCTGCGATCTTAACTTGGCATCACTGCACACTCTACCACAGAGTTGACAGAACACACTTCCTAGACAGTGTCTTTAGTGCAAGTCATATTCGTATAAACACAACTACTGTTGCGTGGTTACACAGCGTTGCTGGATATCTTGTGAACCGCGCGCTGTCTGGAATAAGGCATAGAAGAGTTTTACGTTTAAATGACTCATTTTTTGTCAAAAGGTGTACGCCGTATATACGTAAATAAATAAATCATACGTTATCTGTGTT
Source organism: Metallyticus violacea (assembly GCA_030762175.1). Taxonomy (NCBI): domain Eukaryota; kingdom Metazoa; phylum Arthropoda; class Insecta; order Mantodea; family Metallyticidae; genus Metallyticus; species Metallyticus violacea. The sequence goes on along the minus strand of CM060846.1, from coordinate 305,349,091 downwards.
GATAATTCCTACCTCAGGATAAAATAATAAAACGTGAAAGGTGCAGCAAATCCGGGCACATTCAACTCACTTATTCTTACTGGGATACTGTAACCACCCATTTCAACACTTAAACAGAAGATTCCGGGTATTTCTGAAGAAACATCGACTGCTCGAAATATTCCTAAAATGCGAAAAATTCTAAAGGTTGCTCTGGCGTTATTTATTTCATGTAGCGAGCGACGGGACCTAATTGTCAAAACGTTCAAAAGAAAGGTACAATGTAATGATGCAAAAGGAAGTGAAATGTGCATTGTACTTTTATCGATTAAACGAAACAGAAGCGATTCTATGATGTGTCCAATGATGCAAACCAGCTACCAAACTGAACGCAAAGAACGTCATATCCAGGTTTGTTGGTTTAGCGCCGTCTTTCAGGAGACAATGGGACAGCTTGAAAGACAAAACCGAGCAAGGTACTTGACCTCACATTTTAGCCTGCCCTGCACGTGGAGAGTCATTCCCTGGATCAACCTGCCTTTGGAGCAGAAAAGTCAACAGTGTTGCTGAAAATGTTGGAAGACCAAACCTTCATTCCATGTTGGAAACAAATGTATTCTTCTGAAGTACAGACAATTTTTCTATGAAATTATTAATATTCCGTTTTTTGTGAACAGCAACATTAAGAAACGGATTTGGCAAATACATTAAAATCCATATATAAATGCTCGAAGCGATTCTCGAATGTGTAACACTGCTATTTCCAGCCATCAAATTGGACTGTCTGGCTTAAGGTTAATAATAATTTAACTAAACATTTGTCACTGGAAAATATATAAAATAATATAATATATTTATTTGAAGCTTTTGCTGTTCAACACTAGCGCTCTAAGATCCAGAAAAATAGATTTAAACTTTTTAAAATTTAAAACTCTATTTCTGAAGTTTAAATTGCGTTTGTACCGTTGCGGTATTCTAAATGACAGAAATGTGAGTGTAATATTGTACCGGTATGGAGAAAATTTGGTATGCAAATGTTGTTCGTCAGATCGTAAGATGCTCAAAATAATTCATTTTAAATGTGTATTTCCCGAAGACAGTTAAGTATAGTCCAGTATTAATTCTGAAATTTTTGTTTGTAAATAAATTTCATTTCTTAAGATAGCATATTTTTAATGGTGTTTACCGCTTGTTTTTACTGCTGAGGCAACACAGACGGTGGACACTGATGATATATGAGATAAAATGATATATTGGGAAAGGATTTTTTTAGGGAAGGAATCGTTCCAGGCCTAAGTTTAGGGTACCTCCCAGACATTTGCCATTTAGAGGACTTATGAAAAACTGAAAAAAAAAAAACCTCGGTCCTGGCGGGATTTGAACCCCAGACCTCCCACTCACGAGTCGACGCCTTAATGACCTCGTTCACCCGTGGCGGTCAAACTAGCGTGAACGACAAAACTTTTTTCTTCATTCTTTGGAATAAAATATTACTGTTTTTTTTTTTGTGTTTGGTAAGAGTGTTACGCTATCAGCGTACATCTCTTATCTTGGAAATTTCTGTGCCAAATAATTGACTGCAGTTGTAGATAGGTAATAATTGTAAATAGAATATTGGTAAGAACCCCAGGTATTGGAAAATATTGGTGGATTTCGCCGTGTCGTATATGCAACTTCTTGTGCACATATGCTGCTCAGAATATCAGGGTGGTAGAGCTGACTATGCCCGAAATTGTGTTTCTTCTGGTTAAGCATCTGTTATCTTTAGCTTTCTTTTCAACGTAGTCAAATATTTCGGTAAGATGTTGCTGACAAGAAATAGGTTGCTGTGTAATTTTGATAGCATTTAGTAAATTGACCAAATAAAGTAGTTGCGCAGTTTTTCACATTATATCCACTTTCCTTTATAATGGAAGTTCTTATAAGTTGTAATAATGATTGGCAATTAGTTAAACGCTTGAATGTGATGACATTAGTTTTCACTTCCACAGTTACGTATCCAGGGGAGGCGATCCGGTCTTTATTTCCTTTCCACTTTCTGACAGAATTTAATATCATGTATTTATTAAGCCTTCTCAGGGTAATTTTTCCTCTTGTTTAAAGCTCATAATTGCATTTGAGAAAGTCGTTCTTTTTAATTTCAGAGAGGACTTTCATTTTTTCCTATGTAGTTCATTTAAAGTTTAATACGCTTTAATTCTTTGCATAGGAAACAAAATTTGATTCCATGCTACAAAGCATTAATTTTATGGGAACAGAAGCTTTACGTAAAATTATATTACCTTCAATTAAATTATAAATTGTTTTCTTTTGGTTTAGAGTATATATTTTGGGTAATTGTTTTCCCCCCATTTTAGCTGAAGAGTAATTTCAGATGTAGAATGCAATGAATTTATCAACGAGGAACGCAAAAGAGCCTGAAGTCCCCCTAATTTTAAGAGACCTGGCAGTCGGATTTAGAAAAGGAGAGGGACACGTTAATTTACCGCAAGAATGATTTAAACGTGCGATTTCTTCCGTAGCCGGTGCAGATCTATGCAGTATATTCAAGCCAACTAAGCCTTAAATTTGGCTAGTGTTCTTATGGAGCTAAATTTTTATACAGTGTATTGTACTATTTGCTTTTAAGAGGGCCCCTTGAGAAGTCGCGCAAAGGGTACCACGTCTAATATTTCAAAACAATAAAATTCTTGGTGACTGAAAATGACTAGCCAATGACCAACTTTATATTAGAGACATAGTCGCAAGCTCAATAAGACGAAGTCTTTGGTTAGAGGTTGTAAACTGTTGACCATCCATGAGGGAAGAATCGAAATTGCATGTAAATTACTGAACTAATTTTGGCTGAGTCTGGCATAGGTAACAGATACATCGCCTTGTTTGGCATCCGTGACTGTGGTTTGATCATTCACGTTTACCCTTCACCCAGATTTGCTATGTATTTGGGGAATATAATAAAATTTAGCCAATTTTTACGTTATATCGTTACCGCTTTGTTTCCCTTAACCTTCATTTTACAGCTAATTGATATCTTGGCACAGCAAATGTTTAGCAAATGGTAAAAAATATTTTTTAAGCAGTCTGTGCCTAAATATTGTTTAAAGTACACATCCGGAAGTAATCCTAAGGAAGATGAAATACTTTATTGTTCTTTTTATTAGTGTTTAACACTTGTTTTTACTACTAAGGTACCACAGGCGGTGACACTGATGATACATGAGATTAAATGATATATTGGGAAAGGATTTTTTTAAGGAAGGAAACGTTCCAGGCCTAAGTTTAGGGTACCTCCCTGGCATTTGCCATTTATGAGGACTGAGGAAAACCTGGAAAAAACCTCAGTCTGAGAGGACGGTCCTGGCGGAATTCGAACCCAGACCTCCCGCTCACGAGTCCGTGCCTTAATGACCTCGGCCACCCGTGGCGGTTCTCTGAATACCAGGAAATAGCAAGATTATTATGAAACCGCAATTTATCACTTTTAGATTTGGCGTTTTCGTCGTGTTTTGCATATAATATTTTTAAGTTTTCCGATTTCTCTAATTATTCACTATAAAGATTTCCGATCATTGTGAAATATTTTTATTCTAAATTTGATCACCTTATTGAAAGATCTAATCTTGTTATACAAACACAGGAACAGAAGCATAAGTTTGGTGGAATAAAAATGTGAACCTGTTTTAAGAGACAAGAGTGCCACAACTTTGTAAGGTGGTATATCCTGATTAATTCCCGTTTCTACCGACAGGAATGGTCAAGGTCATTAAGTTATTCACTTTGGCCGGGAAGACTGCATTTCGAATCTCGTCAAAACTATCCTCATTGGCGAATGCCGGGGAGGTACCCTAAATTTGGCCAGGAACGCTTAATTCCCAAAAGTCCTTTCCTAGTTCATAATTTCAACTCATGCACCATCACCGCCTGTGATGTCACAGTAGTAAAAACGAAAGTTAAATTTCATCAAAATGTGCTTGTCCTAGCTATGAATTCCTCAAATTCGCAATGTTGCGAAGTGGAACTTACGAGCTTCTGTTCCCTCATCTCGACTAAGGAAAGTCGTTAAGTGAATGCTCTCTTGTTTCAAAACATAAACTGAATAATGTTTTTATTAATTGCCACATCATTCCATATCACGATACTCAAGCGATCTAAATGTAAAATACTCTGGATATGTGAAAAGGTTTAATCACAAGTGCAATCTAAAATGGTTTGATTACCAGGTAGACAAATGACCAGTTTGGATGAAATATATATATAGCTATCCTTCCGTAAACGACCAAAGTATCAGTAAAATATAAAATACTTAAGTCCATCTTATCAGAGTCAGTGGTGTAAATTGTAGATCGTATCGAGTATAAAGATTGATAGAAGAATTTCTAATGATTATACAGTGGCATAAGCAATATCTTATAGAAATGAAAGTAACAGTTGAAAAATCTATCAATACAGTTTACCTTACCGTTACTTATTACGTCGAATGTTAATAAATTGTCATCGACGGGCCAACCACATTCAGAGCGCTCCTTATTACAAAGGAAAGAACTTAATACACACTACAGATCGATGTTTATTGGGACTTTCAATGTTTAGCAGTTTCACGTACAGGGTGCCAATAAAATACTTACATTTCAGAGATTGTAGAGAGGTCTTAGACGAGCAATTTAAGAAAGAGAACTTATGGTCTGCCTTTTCATATTTCAAAGTTATGACATTAAATTTCTAAAGAAGTACGCACCGACTAATGATGCTTCCATTCAAAATTATATCACTTAGTAACCGATGAAATTTGCAGAGCAAGTCTCTTTGGCGCAGTCGGTATGTACTTGCGTCAAGTTAAAGCGAATATCATTGTTATTAATTGTGAGTCGCGTTGATTTTTGTTCTTTTTTTTTTTCCCCCTTCCTCTATGAGCATGCGTCACCATAATTTTGTTTAAAAATGTATAACATACTTCCTAGGACCCGACTCCACGATCTTTGAAACTACAGTTTATCGCCCTATCCCCGTAGTCTAAGCTAAAACATTCATTGTTCGGTGCCTAATGTCATATGGTTAGTACGAGAATTTAGACAGTTTTATAGCTCTACGCTGATGGTGAGCTATTGAAAATTGGGATTTCCTCGCTCGCGAAGCAGGTTTAAGACATTTTAAAGTAAATTTGTATCTCTTATTTGCTTTCACATTCACTAATCAGCTTATAATTTCAACTTCTTGTATCACCAAATATCTCCTTTATTATTCTTCATTCACCGTAGCTTTTATTTTAATTATCGCCTTGCGCTCTATGGTAGAATGTTGGATTTTAATCGCTTATTCAAGCTCTAAATCCGGTATAGTTTTTCCATCCTATTTATTTACCCTGGCAAGAGTTGAAACCATGGAGTCTTGTCTTCCATTCTAACAGGCGATAAAAATAGCAAAAATTGAGTACCACATACATACTTATATAAATACGGAAAAAAGCCAAATTAAATAAGATGTATACTGAATGTAAATATTACATATTTTAATATAGTTAGAAAGAGGATGAAGATATTGTTAGAATTCCACTTATTCAATAATTTTTCTTGTGTACAAAGGGGAAGGAAGAGAAAAACAGGAGGAAGAAGAAGAAGAAGAGGGGGAAAAAAAGCAGTAGCGAGAGACTGCTGTTGTGATTCTTAGAGTTGAGATGATAATTTAATCTTCATTTAAATTGCTTTATTGTCCGACAATCTCTGACTTCAGAAGGAAGGGAGTTCCAAATTCTGGGAACTGACACGCTGAATGAGATTGAATAAAAATGTGTTCGGTAACGAGGTATAGACAGTAAAAGTCATGTTCCAGGTTCTAGGTAGGGACAGGCATACGAAGGAGATGGGATATACTGAGGATTTTGAACAGGAGCATATGGGAATGAAAAGTTCTGCGTTCTTTTAGAGGTTGATTGCGGGAGGTAATACATGATCAAATTTACCAGTGTTGACCCGAAGATTTTGTACCAGTTGGTATGGAATGTTATACTTGAAAAGTATAAGGTCTTAATAAGTAATGAAATGAATTAATGATCCTAATGAATGCTGAGTAACTCAATATCTAGTGTTGCCTGAAAGCGCGCAACGCTTCTAAAGAATACTTTGTCCAGGCATTTTGTTTCACCAGCCACAAAATGACCTTTAAATGATAACCAGATGTCATTCTTTAACTCTTTCCAGTTGTGAAAGCTGCAAAGTTTTTTTAAGGTTATAGGAAATAAAGTACGTGTCAAAATAACGCCTCTTAAAAATGTCCGTCATAGGTTTTGAAATGTTTTCTTTAAATACTACTTAACCACACATTTGCACAAGTGCGTTTACAGTTGAAATATTGGTGTTCTAATCTTTGACACGTGATTTTCGCTTGTTTAGCGATGACGTACAACAGAAGGCAACACTGTCAATCACGTAGAGTTCTTACTGCGGGCTTCAGGTTAAGTGGATCTGAATCATATCTTTAACTCTTGTGCGACTTCCCCGTATGTAAAGTTAAATGGGTAAAAGGAGGAAAACTCGTATTCAGGCATAGTTGTGGGAAATCAAATGTTGAACGATATTCATTTATCGCGCATAGGATGAAAAGTGGTATTTAGTTTACGAAATGTTTTCGGTAAAGTTTTCTGTCTGTTTTAATTCAGAACAAAGTTTAAAAGTAATTAGCAATCATAGGCGTCCATGATCTTCAAAGCAATGTTGTGATGATGGCATTGCCCTGCAGAATTATGGTAGGGGAAACGGAAATACTCGAAGGAAATCTGGTATTAAATTTCTCATAGCGTCGGTGGGATCGTCTAGAAGGTCTGACCACTAGCTACGACACTAATAAAATACGGTTGTGAGCAATAATGGAGACACCGGAAATTTCATAACGTTGCACATTATTTCTGTCATGCATGAAATATATTAATATAGTATTACGCCTTAATCGTTATTTTATATGAAGACATAATGGGTATTTAGTATAAAAACGTTCTGGAATTCAATTTTTTTGCTTTAGTCTTTGGTTTTAAGAACACGTTAACTGTATTAAGAAGTTTAATTATTCTCGTTTAGATATGATCAGATTATCGTTCATTTTTAGTATTCTTACGTTATTAAACAGTAAATCAGCTACGAGCGGTACAGTTATCCCTCATTACAACTCGAATGTTAATTTAAAATTATTTTCCCCTCTGTGTAGGCATTGCAAAACTGACAGGGCTTAAATAATACTTTTTTTTGATGTTAATGTATTCATGTGCACGTGTACAGGTCGAAACACTTAAAACAGGCTACCTGAATAGCACTTTCAGTTTTAATAATAGAAGAAAGTTATTCAGGCAAGAGCTGCTTGAATTAAAGAGAGGCAGAAAGCGCTGTTGTTTTATTTTATTTTTTCATAGGTAGTGGAGATATGAAAGTCAACTTCGATATTTTTATGGACTAATGCGCTTTATTATTTACAAGAAGCATAACATGAATGTCATTAAAGTCGTTGAATGCCAATGAAGGACAATACATCAAGAAACAGATAAAACATTTCGGTAACTGACTTGTATATTAGTACGTGTTTAGAAGGTGACCTGGAGCATTGATAATGCTGTACAGCAACTCTTTGCAGACATTTCATCTGGACTTATCACAGAGCAAGCCAGAACAGATCGCAAAGGTTGCAAGATCGGGATATCTTTCAGATTGCATCTGCACTTAGGAACATTTGCCGTAAATAAAAATCGTATCAACATTCTCGGTTTCGTTTAAAGCAACGTGAACTTGCGAATAGAAGTGGTCGTCTGATCGCTATTACAGCATACCGCACTCTGAACAAATGCACTACTAATAATAAACAATACAACTTATCAGTACATTTAAAATAACAAACTTGACTTTCGTATATGCTCGACATCAATATGACAAAACTAATGAAGTGCCCTTCATACTAAAAATGGCAGTGTTATTCAGGTGACCTGTTTCAAGTGCCTCATCTATATATATTTCATAATGTACGGATACTACGTCAAACCTGATCGACAATAATCGTACTATTCGATAGCTATTGCGTTTCACATCTATAGATTTTTTTCCAATTTCAGTGTCTATTCTGTAACCCAGTTACTGTGCCAACCTAACCGAGCGAGGTGGCTCAGGCGGTAACGTTTAGGACCCGCACGTATTCACTGTTCAAATTCCTTTAGCTTTTTCGTGGCTTACCCTGTTTGCTTAGGCATCGGTCACATCCCTTCCTCCTGGAGATGCTCCACTGAGGGCGTAAGTAGAAATGGCCAACCATTGAGCAAGGCAGGAGGGGCGAAATATCAATCCAATCATGCCAACCTACATAGTATTATATTGTTCTACTTGACGTAGCGCTATATAAAAGCTTTGTTGCTTACAGCAGGAGGGTTTTGTATTGCATTTTATACAATATTTTAAGAATGTTAGGACGCTAAACTAATCATATAGGTCGCGAATATTTTTTCTTCCTTGTTATTTGTTGAAATTATCTTTTTAAACATTCTGAAATGTAATATTTAAACATATTAATTAAAGTGTCAAGATAAAAATTTATACTTTCTTTTTTGCAACTGCAATTTGGGATGCGTGCCATACATTTATGCTCTGGAAAAATTGTTGAAAAATTAATTTTTAATTGTTTAAATGTAAAATTGAGAGTCAAAATTATTTGACGTGCTGTATATGTCGAAACTACGATGCGTATTGTTGGAACTAAAATAAGTTGAAGTAAAAAAGCGAGCACGAAAAAAGAGAAGAGGAAAAACGAAGGTCGAAAGGAAAAGGAGTTTGAAGTTCGCTCGTGTACGTATCGAGAAGCCCATGACTTTTAAGCGCGCTTAACCCAAGTGCTTTCTCCTACAACTTCCATATTTAGTTAATTACCGTTTCAACAAGTTGGATAAGCTATTAGCTTTCACCCATTTAAACTAAAAAAAGAGCTGCGTTTTTTAATACCAAAGGTGTGTCATTTATCAGACGAAATATGAGTAAATTTTCCTTTTAATTTCTAGCTAATTCTACTAAAGTGTATAGTTTCTTACCTTAACATTTGTCGTTTCTTATTTAAGCCTTTGTTTTATCCTGATAAATCATGACATTTATATAAAATTAATTAACAGTAATATGTGCAAATGCGGGAAGAGGAGAATACAGTTGCTCATCTTGCGAATATTTCAACTGTAATACATCCTGGCGCCTGGATTGTTCAGTAATCATGAAGTTTGCGTTTACAGGTTTATTTGATTTGTTTCGCATTCTTTGTGATATACGCGACGTGTCGCTTAAGCAGTGAATAGAGCGTTTGCATTTTAACAGCTGTCATCGAAAGTGAAGTGTAAGTGAAGCCGGAGTTGGAGTGGTTGTCATGTTCACACTGATTAATGTGACACTGAAAGCATGAGACAGCTGAAGCAGAGTCGTCAAAGTGCCTTCAATGCATAATAAAACATCTTTCTTATTCATAGACCTAATGTGGTAACTATCACTCTATGGTAGCCGTTCCGTTCAGCAGCAGAAATTGAGCTCGCAACTCAGGCTATTCCACCGACTTTCACATTGTTTTGCTGAGGGGAAAAAAACTCGTGAGCATCGAGGCTGCTGCTAAAATGTAAACTGGTAGCCGGAGGTCAAAATATACGCTTCATATATGCATTTACTTCGGAATTTGTAGAGTAACTCTTTAACTCTCGCATTAAATAAAATAAATCTTTAGTTGGTACTTTCTAAGCGATTAAGCGAATTGAAACTTTGAGTATTTTAATGCAAAATTTAACGGACTTACGCTTATAGTAACTTGTACAGAATGTTAATGGACTATACCACAACAATTTCAGAGGTTGTAGAGGGATCTAGGCAAGCAATATGAGATAGCGAATATATATTTTGCCAATTCAAATTTCAGAGTCATTGCATTAAGTTGCTTAAGGACCAGTCTGTCATGAAGTTTGCATTCAAAATTATATCACGGATTCGAGTTCAAGTATCGATTACTTTTTTACTTTTACATGATAATGTATTAGCATAGTTCATCAAAAAATAAAATTGAACAAAGAAGAAATAACAAAACAATACGCAGGTCCCGGGTGTACAATTTGCAACCATAACATTTCTCCTTATTAATTAGGCCATACAGAAAGATGGTTAGTTTTAGCTAAGCTACATAACGCAACCAGTGCGATCAGTGATGGTTTCTCCGCGATGTAGGATTTTTCCTATGTACGAGCCACAACTCGTTTGCTGCGCCGTTGAGGGGGTAGCAAGCCTGCTTGCTTATTTGTTGACCCTGCTAACTGTCGCTGCTGTAGCACAGCTGTTCCCGGCTGTGTGTTGTGTTGATCATTTCTTAATTCGACAGCGTGCATAAAGTATATCATGCCTCTTGTGTTTTAACGGCACAACGCAGCGTGTCTTTATGTAAGATCATATATGTTAACTCAGTGGTGAAAGAATCATAGGACCATTTGGGGGGGGGGGCATACAGTTAATATTACTTATGTGAATATCGTAGTAACTCCATTTTTTCACAGAATTAACCGACAGGGAGCGGGATCGTGCTTTTTTCAACAGGACTGCCACTGCTCACAGTGCAAATAATTTACAATATGTTTTCCTCCAGACAGGGTTATTAGTTGAGACATGAGGCACCCTCGGTTCTCCGATTTAACAGCGTGCAATTATCTCTGGAATAAATTTAAAAAATGGCGTATAGAAGACGAACCAGCACACCATACAAGAACTCAAAGATGATAATTTTCTGGAAAGTGTCCGCATTTCTCAAAATGAACTAGCAAGTGCTGAATAATTTCCTAAAGATATGCCAAAAATATGTGGAGAATGATTTGTCAATAAGTATTGAGCCCCTTATGGTTTGTTTTATTGTTTTACCCTCCCACTAATTACCGAGGCCTGGCTGGCCGTCAAACCGGCTAATGAGCTGCGAAACACTCCGGAAAAAAAAAAAAAGTGATCGCACGGTATTAGCTAACTATTGTTCAATGTTGTACTCTCATATGATTGATTTTATAGAACTTTATTAGCACTAAATATTAAAGATGCTGATGAAGAAGTTTTTAAAATTGAGATTTCCCTGTTTCCAAAACAGCTTTGAAAATTTTCTAAGGGAAACTTTTGCCCTATTTCGTTTTAACTCTTATTTATCAATATCTAATTTCAACACACACACACACGCACGCACGCACGCACGCACGCACACACACACACACAGTACCATTAGGTAACACCATTGTTTTTCATTGTAGACCGTCTAGTGGTAACCGTATTTACCTCGTAGACCCAAAATTGCTGGTTCAATCCCTGCCAGGGTCCATGGATATTTTCGAGCATAAAAATGCAAATATGACTTCCTCCGGAAGGGACAAAAAGTTGTGGGTCCCTTGTTGTAGATTTGTGATACGCAAAAGAACTTCAAGCCTGAAATAACAGGCCTCTGAGCAAAATTTATCGACAGTTTCATGCCCTGAATTAAATGGGAAGCTGATGACGTGAAATGTTTAATAGCGCGCGTAAATAAAACCAATCAACAAATTTCTTTACGAACCGTAGATACCCTGTCTCAAATTGCTTGTCTATTATAATCTCTGAAATTATTGCCCTGTACTTAATTAATATCCGGTATATTCAGCATTAATTGTGCTGGTATCTAGCAGGCATGCCAGAAACTCGGCAGGCGCATGAGCTGTTTTCGGAGTTCAGGGATTTCGCTGTACTAATATAGAGTTACTCGGAAGCGTCAGAGCCTCCTCCTAAAGGGCACAGAAGCTATGCATATTGTTTTGCCAACACCCAGTGATAAAAATGTGGTTAAACCGAATGCTACAAATGGCCAGAAAGGAGATAAGCCAGTAAAATTCTGATTCACATCCTGATATAAGCTGAAGTAAAACTCACCTAACAGAAATAGTTTACATTCCTCCGCACAAACACCAGCTTCTCACTCTGTCGTCTGCATTGGTGTATATGCCGAATTCGTTCCAACACGTTGTAGAACGCTGGATGGGATGTCTTTTCCGCAAGACGAAGTGCAAAACCTTACCGCCATGATATCTGTTAGTGTTTTTGTTTTTATCGTATTCCTAAGTCTATTTAACATGATTAACTTGGCTAAAACTCTTCTCTACTTCCGCATTTGAGTGTGGCAATATAAGTATTAGAAACGCCCAGAAAATGGATTATCCCCTTTAGCGTCTTTGCATTGATTAACTTTTTGCCAAAATGCTGCTGTAGAAGATGTATTAACCCATTTCATGAAGCTTATATTTCTCTATTGATTTTCAATTCTGTGAATACTCTCTTCATAGCCAAAGCCCATTCAGTAACTGGCTGTGGAACTGATTTTAAAATTTCATTAAAATTAAAGTGACATTTTTTTCAAAACTTCTATATTATTAGGTAGCCTGTTCTGAATTTCTTTGACAGGATTTTTAGTGAAATTTACACAACTGCCATGTATTTTTCGACAAATTGAAAATTTTCAACATTTTCCACAGAATACTCAAGATATAGGGTGGGGTGAATATGATCGGGTAAATATGTGCAGAAATGTTTAAAATCCTACCACTTATATAATACACCAAGTTAATTGTGTTTCCAATAATTTTGTAGGATTTGCACTTTCTGCTCAAAGAGTTCATTTACTCTTTGAACTTCGTTTAAAAATGTTTTAAATAGCACAGGGCCCTTGTACATGTTGTGTAATTTTCTGCAGTATAACAATTATTCTAATGTCTTGCGAGATAAAATGTAAAGTTAATTCATGTTGCTGTTCTAGAATTCTACTTACAGAGGATTCGATATTTGTAAAGGGTCACCTTTATCACAATTTATAGTATTATATATTTCTTTGTACGCAAGACGACATGCCGTAGAAAGAGAAAAGCATTGTAAGTATCCTGAAAAAGAATCTCAATGTTTGTACGCAATTTTTGTTGTGTGGCATGCAATAGTGATAACTGTAAAGCATTAACAAGGTTGTTTTTTTTTTAAAGATTTAGAACTTATCTCCGTGTAGTTGTTAGGTCCTACAGATATCGCAAGAATAATATTTTCAGCAGTTGGTGGCAACGGAAATCTGTAGTATGTAGAAACAAACGCTTGACCAGTCCAACTAACATTTTTTTATGAAAATTGAACCTATGAAAATAAAAATTACTAGAAGTGCCTAAAAAGGGAAAAGGAAAGTCCAAGAATGCCACTGGTGGCTTTTTATATATATTAGTGTCTAACTAAATTCTCAAAATTGCAAGATTGGCAAACCTGCATATATTTCATAACAAGTTACTGTAGCATCTGAGGCTGAATACCAGTGCGCATGACCTAGCTTCAGTTTCTAATATTGGCACAATGGCACTGCTTGTAGATTCCAGTGCACGTTTTAAGTTAGAATGCTCTTTTTTATTTCTGCAAGAGAGAAAGAAGGTCTAGCGTTACGCTGCGATGAGGGAGGTGTGCCTTGAACGCGTCTTTATCTGAACAGAAATGCAACGTTTTCATGGGATTTTCTTCCGAAACTAGGTTACAGCATTACGTTCAAGAAGACAGTTCTGCATAGACAACGTCTAAGACGAATTTCTTTCAGCTAAGCACGTGAAATGCGGTCACGGTATAATTGCATAGTTTGATTGGCAGTAGCCCACTGTTCTCTAATCGGTTCAGGTTGCCATCTTGTCTCCATTGTTCGTTCATGGATGCACAGCAACTTTCTAATTGCTGAAGCATAAACATAGAGTCGGGCACAGAGACCGTTGCTAAATAGAAAGGGAAGAGTACAATAACGTTGACAATGTACCATGAGCTGTAAACGAAAAGGGTATGCTGAATTTGGGGCTAATGCAGTTTCTGTTTCCTGTTTGTTGTGATAGCAGTAATGGGCTGGGTTTTTGTGCCCACTGTTAGCCAAATTCAGCCCCCAGGCAGAAACTTATCTCAAGTCTTCTGTTAGATCCGAATATTAGCGAATGTTTTTCTTTTAATGCACTTGATTCCTGGGTGAAACTGAATGTTCAAGGTGGTAGCGATATATTGTACGCCCAGGTGGCCCCCCCCCCAAAAAAAAAAAAAAGAAAGAAAGAAAGAAAAAGAAAAGAGACCGTCACGGTTAAGGCGGATACTCATGAGTAGGAGGACTGAGGTTCGATTCCCACCTGGACCGTCCTCCCTGACTGAGTTTTTCTAGGTTTTCCTCAGTCAAATGACAAATGCAGGGGAGGTTCCCTAAGCTTTGGCCTGGAACGCTTCCTTCCTTTAAAAAAAAAAAAAACCTTTCCCAGTTTATCATTTCCTCTCACATCATTAGTGTCCATCTTCTGTGATGCCTCTCATTAATTAAAACGAGCGTTAAACACCATTTAAAATAAATAAACAAAGAAAAGAGGAAGCAATGAACACCCTTTACACTGGCTCTTCCGTAATTTTCAACAGCTTCACCTACTTTTTTTTTTAATTCTGCCAGTTTATTATTTTTAATGTGGTCGCCATTTGTTTAAAGCTTAATTACTTCGGATTCGATCGGAAAATTTAATTTTCACCAATCTTGTAGAAGTAAATTCAATTAAAGCGGACTTAAAATTATGGTTAACATTACTGCAGTACAATTATCCAAATTCATGAAAACAATTAAATTATATAATAACGAACTTCTTAAGTTTGGATGCGTTTTACTTAACATCGCTGTAACACTTTCATATATGCATATCTATCCGGTGATCGGAAGGCTAAAGACATGTTCTTATTGAACTAAACATCATCGCACTTTGTATTGTTTCTTTCCTCATAAAACTTATTCATTCACTCGAGAAAATATGCGGTTAAATGGACATAACGCCTAAGCTCTAAGAGATTACAACTGCAGGATTCTCGTTCCGCTCTGCAATCGGAAATTGATTTTGCCGACAGGAAGTTAATGCGTAATGGCCTCGCCGCCTACCGAAAGAAGTGGGTCCCGCGGTGGGAATTCATGGCGCGCATTGTTTCTTTCTTTATTCATCAGTAGTAAATAGTAATTAATATTGTACTGGATGTAGCTCCTGCCTTCCGCTATAAGACATGCCTGAATCCTTTGGATAAGATATTTGCTACAGTTCATCCTCCTGAATATTTTAAACGACCCCTACGGGCTTTATTTCAGATAAGGCTGTAAGCATGAAGATACAGCAGCTGATTGACTTTATACGCACTTCCGACACACCAACTTGCTGGGCCAATCATTTTAAAGACTTTCCAGGGGAAGTTTCTAATCGATATCCTCTTTCATCAAGTTTCTCTCATCAGTTCTGGTAGTGTAATGGTAACTATACTTACCTCGTAGTCCGAAGATAGTGGCCAGGGTCGATTGATATTTACGCCCAAAAGTATGCTTTCCTTCCTTCGGAAGTAAACCCTTGGATTCCGTGTCGTAGATTTACGGCACGTAAAACAATCTCAAACGTGAAAGAAGAGACTTCTGAGAAAAAATTATCGGCTTTTCAAGACCTGAATTGAATGGGGCGCTTCTGACTTGAGATATTAAACAGCATTCGTAAGTAAATAAATCAAAATTTCCTCTGTTAAAAACCGGATTTTTACTCTGTTGTTCTTGTCAATGGAAATGTCTTGGGTTCGAACTGTGTTCACCAATTTGAAAATTGACTTCCCGGCGGAGATATTACTCCTGGAAATTTTCCTACAGTACTTCCACACCCGCCACATTCGCGCAGGGACTGAGAATTTATTTGACTTTCCGATGGAATTGTGATTATGATCTCATCCCCAAAGTGAAGCAGCCATTGCGCGGAAACATTTTGCTCAGCATTTCGACACGAGTTGGCCCACGTTACTAACTCACATGCAGCAGATGGTATTCAGCGCCTTCCCCGTCGCTGGCATCGTACTTGGGGACTACTTCGAATGCTGCTAAACATTTGAATTACCTGAGAGACCCGTCATGTGACGATTTGCAATCCTGTTTATGTGGTTGTGTGTAACATTTGCTCATGACATAATAAATCAATTTCTGGTTGCGTGTGTTTCGCTTCTTCCCTACAAGGGCCGCCTACATCTAGTCTTCCGTTGTTGGCACCACTCGGCAGTAAATGCCGTATACTTTCAATTGTATATCTTAAGACTTTTCGCGTAGTCTCTTGTTCGCAAGAGAAAAAGTAATAGTTGCTATAACTAATTACTTATCCCTCGTATTTAAACTGGTTCCTGTTGGCTAAAATTGTATTTATTGTTTTTGTATTAGTGCTGTGTATGTATAAAATACTGCGTCATAGATAATCCTACTTTTTCACTAGAATCGGCACTCCAAAATTATATAAATTTCATATTAATGGGGTTATGAGTGTTATTATTTTTATGTTTAAATGGTTCTGTTTTACAAATTTCTATTTCGTTGTGTTTTTGTTGTTACTGTGTATATATAGGAAAGTAACATTATAGAGACTATTTCACTAATGTGACGTCATCTTAAAATCGACCAATGAAACGAAACAAGATTTTGAATTTTGAACAATCACAGCCGAATATCGCATTGAAATTATGGGAACCAAATTTATCAAATCCGCTTTATCACGCGACGTGCATTTGTCTTGTGCTCAGTATAGCCAACGCTATACCTCCACTATATTATTACAGAGCACACATCATTGACCATTTTACTCTTTTCAGTAATTGTAAATGTAACTAACTTAATGCGTGTTCACACAAGCAATGCTTTTGCGTGTTCATCCAAACAGCCTGAAATCATTTTATGAATTGTAACAATATCTGCCTAAACAATCATAAATCTCATTAAACACATTGTTCAGAATGGTAAAATGTATTCTCTGCTTCGTTTTTCTCAGTTGGTATTGGTAAATCGAACGGTAGCGACTGAAATAATCGACTTTCGTCTATTTCATTCTCACGGTTTTTGAATAGGTAGGTATTTATAAGTATAGCATTTTATACAATTGTTAATTAACGTTCGCGAATTTCAAATATATATATATATTATATTTATTCTTATTCTATTCATGAAAATAGTCTCAAACCCATATTTGTCCCTTCTCTATTGTATTGCTGACAATCGGCATTCGCCTGTTGCTAGATGGCTTGAAAGTATTCATAATACAAATGTACAATTATTACAATATTGTAAGCCAAGTTTACGGAAATTATATTTAAATTCTTATTTTATTCCTGAAATGGACGTAATAAATATCACTCGAGGGTTTGAGCTTTCTAGATAATAGTAATATCACCTCCTTGTGATATTATTTGTGATTTTACTTCTCCATCGAGTTCAGCACCCCAAAATAAGGCAATTCTCATATTTGCAAACCATATACAGAAAGGAGTGTCTGTTGACTAATGTTATTGCTTATCACTGCTGTATTGCTTTTACCAACTACTAATCTTGGTTCAATTACTGATTGGAGAAAGATTTCTGAATGAGGTATTAGATTTCCCTTTTCAGAAAAATAACGTTAATAAATAAAGTTAAAAAGAAAGGAAAGTTTTTATCATTCTACACAATCTGTCATTATCTTAGCAACAATGATGGCACAAATTAGCACGGAGCTGGTCATTACTAGTGGTTTTGATATTTCACATGATATTTATCCCTAATGAGATCTAAGTCTAGTCCTCCAATTAAAGAGCACGCACCTAAGCGTTAGTTCATTTTAAAAGCCGAAGGTGGTCTGCGTGTGACGATTGCAGAAAGTTTTCTCTAACTTTTATGAGGAAATGAATGAATGTGTTGTCAAATTGAATTGCGTAATACTTGGGTTCGCCGAAGTGATAGCTAAGGAGGTTAATGAACACAATTACGAGTAAGCGCACAACTGACGGTCGTAATCCATAACCGCTAATCTGCTCTCGATCCTTACCACTCGCTTCGCAGTGGTTTTCGTTTGATTTCCTGGATAATTAATGGCTTGGAGATATAGACGGCGGTCTTCTTGTTCCTTTCACTGTTAAATTCATTACATGCATCTCGTTGCCAACAAGGAAATGTCTTCAAACAAGCATATGTTGGTTTCACTGCCTCACAAGTTCATTTTTTTAGCTTTGCAACGTCATCATGGCCATCATTACTGTATTTTTTTTTTAACCAATCAAATCACAAGTATTATTCGAATGCATGCTATGTAGTTTTAAAATAGTTTGAGCTATTGTGCATGCACTGAAAGCATTTCCATTATCGTTGTTATAAACTAAACGCAACAATCGCACGAACATTTATATATATTGCACAAACATTGGCGCATTTTAGGGGGTTTTAAATGTTTAGAAGTTTTATTGTATCGCAAAATTTAAAGTAAACTATAGTAACGAAAATACAAAACATTTGTAACTTTCTAGCGTAGCCATAATAATTGTGTAAGAACATTTTTATACTTTTTTGTTCATTTATATGACAAAATTTATAAATAAAATACGTAAACAATGAAATTTATTTTGAAAAAAAATATAACATTTACATTTATTTATGCAGACACCGCTAATTATTGTTACGCAAAATTAAGACCTCATATTTATAAAATGTCATTTTTATCTTTTATTTTCTTTAAAGGGTTGTTTCTTATCATATATCTAGTATCAAGAATATTATATAAACTTAATTTAATTGCTCTATGGCCTCTGGTTTGACATTCGTATTAGGTGCATACACCTCTGATGCCCCCCAGCAACTACAAAGCTAGAGTGCGTTGTTTTGTCTCCTTGTACATTCAGCTTACATTTAAAGAGGTATGCAGTAAGCGTCCAAGTATAAGCGTAGTTGCTGCCGTCCCCGTTGTGTGTTTCACACGCTTTCAATAGCTAAATGATCGGGTCAGCTTATGACCGACGGGGCGGCGGGAACTGCATCCGCCGATAAACCACCGATCAAGGAATCGGGGGCTACAAGAGTTGAGCAGGGCGGGGTTTATCGAACTGCTGTGTTGGCCTTGAGTCTCACGCCATCCAGTCAGTGTCGTTTGAACAGTACAGGAAACAATACGTATCTAATTTTAGAGTAAAGTCTGCTGAGAACTAAAGCAAATATAAAGTCTTTCGTGATTTTCTTGCCCGTTGGAGCGGTTTAAATGAAAGGTGGGGTGTTAAGGATTATTAATTAGTTGATTAATAGGTTGTTGTTTCTATGCCCCACGTTGATTCGTCATCTGGAGCGGTTTCAATAAATGGTGGGTTTGTAATCAGAACTGGTTTTAATGAAGGTGTGTTCGGGGGATGCTGGGATTCGGTTGATGATGAATGTTGGTTTATTGTTCTTTCTTGTTGTGTCGGCTCCTAGCTCAGTCGGTAGCTCCAATTTAATTGTGGTGTAGGTCTCAGGGTTCACTGGAGTGTTTTGTGGATCTTTCGGATCCATGGAAACAGGGAAGGTATCACACAATAGACTCACAAGATAGTTTTCTTCAATAACAGTTTATTCATATTTAAGACGCCAGCCTATCAGTATCGGACTGCTAGCCACTGCCTAACAAAGTTCTATTATCTTGTTACACTGATATGATATTCCCCCACTTCTACTCTCTGCCTTACTATTCTGTCTTTGTCACTGTCTATTTTCCATACTATGACTAACCATTGACAGTCTGCCTATGCTCCGGCTATCGTAATACTTGACCTATTCTTTGTTACATTTGCATCGTCGGCCGCAATTCTCACTTCTGTAACAATTGTGTTAATTCTCATTGGTCCTCTATCTCTCAACCTTCACAATAGCGATATCTGCTCGCGACTGTCTTTACTCTGTTACTTGTCAACCACTCTCTTCTCGTTCCATCCTTCTGATATGTCTCAACAACTGTCCAATATGTTCGCAACTGTCTGTCTGCCCAACTCTGATATCTGTCAACAACTCTCTTCTGTCCTGCCTGCCATTCCGCTTTCTATCTCCTCGCTCCTCCCACGCGAAATAAAAACTCTTTACTTATACTATTTTATTTCCTACTGATAAGTTCTCTATTGGCTATCCCAAAATATTTATTATATTGCTAAGTTATTCTCATTCGATCATTTTTAGACAATGGCCATTGGTTCAAATAATTCTCCTCTTTCAAAATTCACTTTTTCTCAATGCCTAGGCTTCTATAATATATTTCGGTCTAGTCTTTGATAATTTGACATTTTCAATTTCCTTCCCCCTTCACTATCCTTGATCTGGAAACTAAGATTTAGCGATAGCGCACGTACAATTCCCACTATCATAAGTCCCTATTCCCCTGAATGTACGGCATAATTCTTTTAATGCTAGCTTTCTCCATCTGCCTGCTAAAAACACTTTGTCGCGGGTTTGACATTTTAATTCCTTTTAGAATTTTGTTTCTTTCAAAGTGTGCTACTCGTGTTCTGTTCTTACAAGCGGTTATAGCAATTTCCCAAACTTGGCCCGTCTAAAAGGGTTTTAAGCCTCTTGCCCTGTGTCAGTTACCTTCTTGCCGATATATTCCCAGATAGAGCCGTGGCTTGTGGTCTTAACAAAAGGAACCTTTTGCCCATTGTCTCCTTTGCAATTTTGTCAGCATGATGACACGCAGTCTGCCTATACACATGTACGCAACATTTCTTTCCCTTTCTAGGGGTTTTTCACAGTTGGCTCAGGTCAACAAGTTGTAACAAAACATGGAAATAAACACGATGCCTATTGCAAAATACTGTTGCCTACCAAAAACATACACGTATCAGATCAAATACACATACAAGAAATAACTATATTAATATATAGTACACGTAATTCTAAATATCAAATCACATAATATACATAATAAATATAGTTTTGAATCCCTAATTCTTATTCCTATGTAATGTATTAACACCAACTCATTACCATAATAAAGGTAGCCTTGAATTTCTGCTGCACCGTTTCACTGTAGCTCCCAGCGAAGTGACTGTAAAATCCACTTAACCGATTCAAGTTTTTCGCAATTGCAAATGCAATTAAGATAAAAATAAACACGTACTTTGTGACAGATGTTGGCTATTTTGTCCTGCATCATACACACATTTCTGGCATCTTTTTTGAAAATTATCATTCATCTTCCAGAATTGAGCCAGTTAAACAACGAAAGGCTGTCATATCATCATTATCCACGAATTGCTGACAATTGATCCTGATATTCGGATTTTTTTTTTCGTCCCCCTAATGAAGCACAGTTATATTTGCTTGGCCATGTTTCGAGGCAACACACAAAAGAAAACTTTGAAATCCCCCTGTATGACGAGAAAAGCGATGCGCAGTAAATGCTTACAGAATAATAGGGCTTATCTTCTTTTGAGAATGGATGCAAGGATAGCATACTGACAGTACGTGGTTTTTATTTACTGGGAAAGTTAAATAACAAAGTGTATGTAACAAACCCCTGCGCATTAGAAGAATTGAACGAAAATAATTGACTCGATTTCGGAAGATGAACAGATGCGTGCGAGTGACGGTTTACTAAAAAGATGCCAGAAATCAACATCTTTCATAAGACATGCGTTTATTTTCATAGTAATTTTAGTTAATAATTGCGAGAACTTGATCAGTCATACGAATATTACATTCACTTTGCCGGGACCTTCCGCTCTGACTGCTGACCCGCAGGTCGCGTTGATACGAAGCGACAAAACCATGAAAAACCAATACTAAGCCTAAATGTCCTATTCCACAACGAGTGTTTATTTATGATTTGTGTGTCCGTACCGAGTCCCTTATTACTATCAGGAGCTTATTTGGGGGGGGGGGACGGGTAGTCGGGTTCCAATCATGATAAGAGGTACTTTAGAATTTATTAGTGTTTCTACAACCGACTCTTTTGTTGCCCCGCTTCCACCGTCGCTTCGGATATTAGATACTTGGATGACCTGGTACATTATAGTTACTATAGATAACGTCGTTGGCGAGGATGGTCAAACATCATTGTATCCTTTATTTTTTGGGACGTGGAAAAAGAAACGAAAGAAATAGTACATAGAGAAAATAAGCCAGTGGAAGTGTTTGGCAAATTCTTTTGCGATCTCATGGGATGTTTGTCCCCAGATTTCTGTTGTGTGCTCTGTAAGCACATAGAGATTAGTCGCACATCGCGGATATATCTGACATTCCGCGCGACTAGAGAAAATTGCACAAGTGATGATGCCAACTTTGCTAGTGTGTGTGTGTGTGTGTGTGTGTGTGTGTGTGTGTGTGCGCGCGCGCGCACAGTCGCGTGAGGATGATCGTTTGAACAATTATAATTAATCCAGTCCCGTATGCCGAAAGCGCATTTTAGTCGTGCCGTCTAGAACAGATCATAATGTCACGCTCTTTTGCACACCTGCTGACATTTAACACCAATGCACCTGAATACGATTTGAAATCTAGGTGGTAGTAAAAATTTCGGTTGTACCGCTTACATTTGGAAGATTCATCGAATATATATTTCAACAGAAAGGGTAAGTTATGTGCTATAACATTGTTGGGCAAGAATATTGAAAAATGTGCTGCATAATATTCATTTGAAAATATACTGGCATCTTCTAGGTTTTCACATCAAAATTACTGAACTTTAATATCAGTGTGAGCGTGATACGCACATACACATTATTTCAATTTAGCGCTTCACCTTGCAATGAATAACTGACTTTGCGGATGGCAAACATTTAGGTTATTATTATTATTATTATTATTATTATTATTATTATTATTATTATTATTATTTAATATTTGGTGCAGCGATACACTTATTTATATGAAAATTTAAACACTTCTCGCTTTTAAAGGTTTTGTATTCTTATTCCCGACATTACCACGTACGTAACTTGATTTATTTGTCGTGTATTTCTTATATTTAAAGGTTATTTTACATATGTTTCGAAGTAAAACCGAAAAATAAATTAAGCAACGATACATGCAAATGTTGGTGTTGGAGTGCCACGTTAAAACATGTATTAAGGTATGCTACACCATAATAAGACCAACTGACTAAACTCTTCATGTACAACAAAAACTCCATTCTCAATTAATCAAAAAAAATCCTTTCCCAATTTATCATTTCATTTCGTGTATCACCAGTGTTCACATACCGCCACGGGTGGCCGAGGTCGTTAAATCGCAGACTCGTGAGCGGGAGGTCTGGGGTTCGAATACCGCCAGGACCGTTCTCCCTGAGGGTTTTCCTCAGTCCTCATAAATGGCAAGTGCCGGGGAGGTACCCTAAACTTAGGCCTGGAACGTTTCCTTCCTTAAAAATAAATCCTTTCCCAATATATCATTTCATTTCATTTCATGTATCACAAGTGTCCATCGCCTGTGGTGCCTCTGTAGCAAAAACGGGCGTTAAACACTATTCATTACCAGTGTTCACCGCCGAGGTTGTTTTTCTTTTTCTTACTAGCCTGCACAGTGTCGATTTGTAAACATTGGCAGTGGGATCACGAGAAAGTTTCCCAGCAATGATTCACCGGCACTGAGCTTTCTGATCACTTGCCTCTTTTGTCGAGGTGTATGTTTTTGAGGTCTTCCAGGAGACCTTTTCATTTCATAATTATTTTCTAGCTTCAGGAACCTATTTATCACGCTTGGTGACCTGCCAAGGCTTCTTGCTATTTCCCGAGACGAAAATTCTTCTTGTTTGTAGGCGTTAACCTACCTACACATCTACCTACCCGTCCTGTCTTCCAATCTACTTACTTCATCGTGCACTGTTCACAAACACAACAGACACTCCACAGCTGGGAAACCGTGTTTGTGTACGAAGCTAAGAATTATTCATCCTGATCTTATCATTTTGCAACAGGACTATCTTCTCTCTTCCGACCTGTGTGCAATGAATACATATGTTTGTAACTACCTCTACGATAAAGGGCATATACTTTGATTTCCTTAAACTCACAAATATTTGGTTTCATTTTTTTTTTCTATGCATAACGAGTTTCATCAGTTGGTCTTATCATTTTGCAACGCACCTCAGATATCGAGAATTTTTTTAATTCAGAATAATTTCGATCTGCTTAACTCAAATGTATACCATGAACATGTCTTCCATAGGAATTACGGTGAAACTGTTGTTCTCTTCGATTTGGGTTCGTTGGGGTGAACACAAGATATTATTCTATTCACAAGCTTTATAGCCTAGTGAGTTTTCATAAAGTTGTGTGAAGGACATTTTCTTCTTTTTCCAAGTATTGTAAATTAACTCATCAAAGAGGAAAATGCTCATTATTGGTAAACAGGTAAATAAACACAAATATCTGATTTTCATACAAATTTGAAATTTCCATAAACAAACAGTTTTGTCATGGCATGAGAAAATAAAGGTAATATGATATAAACTTTGATATTTTAGTCCTGGTTATAATCTCGTAGTTTCGGTACAGCCCTCTGGTTTTCTGCTGGACAAAAGCCTTGATCCTTTGTGGGATTGGTATCTACGGAACTTTGCCGAACAATAAAAAACGTTTTACATTAAACAAATACTTAAAATTTCTATTTTCACACACGAATTAATGTTCTTATTTTTAATTACTTTTTTAGAAAGAATAGAACACATGTTTTCGATTCTCATTGAAATATTTATAAACATTGAATGATGCTTGGAAACCCAAGAGTAAATACACAGGCATAACCTAAGTAACAAGCATTACTTTCAAGCCTCTGTTTGCCTTTACTGTGAATGTGTACTGATACACATTGCATGAAGAAAGATTTCCAATTCATTTATAATCCTCGGTCAAGTTGGTAGACAGGCTAACCACTGTAAATGGGGTTTCTAGTTCTGCACATGATGCCCGTTCCATAGTATCCGCTGTATTAAAAGTTTTTGTTCAAATACATGACATTTTTGCAGGTGTTCCTACCAAGTTTACGGTAATCCGTTTAGCCTGGGACAGCTTTCCTTAAAATGCTTATTAAAGAAACAATCCATTAACAATCGTGGCTTTCTAATGCCCTCTTTTTGTCCTCTTACGAGTATACGAGCTTAACGTTTTATATGTGTTTCCGTAGTGTACACTGCAGCTCATTAATTCAATACATTTACAATAAATCGGCACTTAAATCAATTGCTATGCAATGTTATGCAGATGATTTAATTATTAAATAAATGGTATATTATTTTACAATGTCATTGTTCACTTTGTTTTTGCTTTAGAGAAAGTAACTATAACAATCTGGAGTTGAATATTTTATTGCCTGGGTCATATGTACATACATAAGTGCCTATGCAACTTACGAGTTGGCGATATTCTTTCGACTACTATAACCAAGGTGTGCAACAAGGTCCCTTTGCTAGTTAAACCTGCTGTGTACAGTACAGTTCAGTTTATTGGTAACAATTTAAATTATTGCATGATTGCACTGGTTCCAAGGGTGAAAATGTCGCTTGAAAGACGTACTGCAATTGTAGCACTGTGAAAATCCGTCAGATTTCTAAAGAATGTGACTTTCTATTTGGAGAGCCTTGTCCCCCATACAAATACTGGTAGCAACGAGATTTGCCAGCAGTATAGCTTTGCAAAACTATAAAAAGAGATGATGAATTTGTTGGAATTAACAATAAAAGAAATCGATTTAAAACTGCACCATACATTAGTGAATTAACAAGAAGACTGTTGCATTGGCAAAAAGTCCACTTTCAGAGGCTGATCTGAAGCTGCATGTGGTAGTAAAGAAACGCTTTGTTAATTCATACTTACATAGCGGTAGAGAAGAGACTCCATGGGTAAGACAATATCGACACTGAACACTTGCTGATTGCTATAAGTACAAGTACTTTTCACAGATGAGCATTTTGGTAACGGGTGAAAATATGAGCCTGCCATCGTAAAGGAAAGATAATGTTTGACGCCCGTTTTAACTACGAGGCATCGCAGGCGGTGGACACAGATAATTATGGATACATTAATGAGATTAAATGATAAACTTGGAAAGGATTATTATTATTATTATTATTATTATTATTATTGTTGTTGTTAAGGAAGCGTTCCAGGACTACGTTTAAGGTACCTATTTATCATTTTTCATTTGTGGGGACTGAGAAACCTGGAAAAACTCTCAGTCAGAGAGTACTCCTGGTGGGAATCGAACCCCAGACCTCCCGTCTACGAATCCGCGCCTTAACGACCTCGGCCACCCGTGGCGGTATTGTAAAGGAGAAAAGGTTTCTCACCACTGTGTTCTGCTGTTAGTCGTGGGGTCTGTTATGACTCAGAAATGGTTTTCTGGGAACAAAGTTGGGGATATTGTGAAAACTAGAGGAAAAATGGATCAGAAACAATATCTCAAAACTCCTGGGTGTCATGAAATATCGTCTGGATTGCATTTAGTATGTAAGTGTGTCACCTTGCAGCATGATACTTCTAGATAACGATCTGCATCTGTGCGAGGTGCATTATATTTAAAGAAAAGCTAAAGTTGGCTTAGCTGAAACTTTATAGAATTGTTGCAGACAAAATGGATAGTGTATATTCAGGAAGTGCATTTAAAATTCTCAGACTACCTCTGGAAAGTTATTCAACTATTAGAATCAGAAAATCTTCAAGGACAGGACAAGCGAAATTTCTAAAGTTTGCTAGGAAGTTTTTAAAGCCAAGATGGGTTCTTGGATCAATAGACATTTAATTTTGTTTCTTTGATAGATATATTTTGCATCCGTCTTTATATTTTGACATAATAAACAAATTTCTGTGCTGACTTCTTGTTAGTTTGTGTTTCTCTTAGAAATATCAGGATACTTAAATATCAGTAGGGTATATTGTAATCGTTATACAGGTGTCCCAATTTTCTTGCTTATCCAAAATAACTAATGATGCTAAACAATTTTGTTTGAAACAATTTTCATTTGATGCATCAGAAAGGAAAAAAAAAAATGTTATTTTGGGTGAAGAAGGTAAGTGGGACACCTATGTATTTTAATTGTTTCTTCAGTAAGCAGTTTCCGAACATTGAAATGAGTTTGTGAACATAGAGCTTTGTGTTTGTTCTTTGTGGTGTTTGAGAGCTTCACTTATGTATGTGAAATAAAATTATGATGGAATTGTGTTTGATATGATTTATCTTATCTCTCACATACAGTTCAAGTGACAGATTTCATTTAATTTTTCATTGGTATCCTAGTCTCTGCGTGTGACCGGAGTCTTTGCTCGATGAAGTGTGTAATCAAAGTGGAGAGACGAAGCGTGCGAGCGAAAAAAGGCTGTGTAATGAGCTTGACGGTAACCTGTAAAGAAATCTCTTCAATGAATTTCTTGGAAAGTACAATTTATGTGTTAATTTGCAATTTCTCGTAGCGCAGGTTAAACAAGCAGAAAATCCATGTACATTAAATTAATCCAGAAACATTTTCCAGCATCTCAAAAGCTACACATTCTTACAGCTAATTTCATAGTAACTAAATTGTTAAGCACTATTGTGGAGTGTTTATGATGTTTACAATATATTCATACAAATTCCAAATGCTTTGTTAATTACCATAGTAGCTGAAGAAGCAACGTGACTATCAATGTAATTGAAGAAACGTTTAGAAATATGTTTAAAATTTTGAAATTCCTACTTGCACTGCATGATATCCCATACAAACATGCCGGACTTTATTAACAGAATTACTGATTAACTGGACATGAAATTAAATGTTAATAGTTTGCTCCATAATATTCATGTACTATTTCTGTAACCTTCAGTTTTGATGTGGAATATTATATCATGCTATTTTCAAAACCTGTAAAGGAGCAGTAATATAGTTCCAGATTTTGTATTTGTGAAAGGACAAACTGCGCTGCACGGCTTGTTTGTTTACTTCATTAAATGTTCCACGCCCATTTTCGACCGTTAGAAGGCTTTACGCGATGGATAACATTAAATTAGTTGTTTATATTGATTGCGCAAATAGTCGTTCATTCTGCTTTGAGAGAATTTTGATGCTTGCTCCTCCGTTGTAAACTTCGCAATCGTCTGTAGATGCGTGCTAAACAATATAATGTAGTAGTAGTAGTATCGTTATTCATTATTTAGGAATTTTAACTTAAGTTACTACATTTAGTTTGTGCAACATGTTCTTCGGTGTCTATCATGTAATTTTTATTTAGCTTTGTAATGCAGATAATAAGAAATATCAACTTTCATTTGTTTAACATGAATCTAGCTCTGTAATCAGCTATTTTGTTATTTACTTCTAATATAGCTAATTTTTCTATTGACTGCTACGCCCTAAGGATCTGCTTGCAATCTATTTCTGTCCTTATGTGCCATGACTAAAAGCTGAAAAATATGAAGAAAATGTTTTACGAAATATGAAAAATTAACATATGCAAATTAAAAGAATAACATTAATATTAATATATTTTAATTTATTTATATTAAACATTTAAAAAATTAATTAAAACATACAGTGCACTATTTTAATTGTAAATTACAATAATTTTGTCCAAGTCTCCTGGCAGAAATGCCACATGATGTGACAGGAGCGAACATATATCCTTCTAAATGTTTTACCTCTCGTATGTTCCGTGTTATAGATACCTTCAAGTAATTAAAATTTTATTTAATCTCCAAGTAACGAAATTCTAACATCCGATGTCATTCTTATATCACGTGATTTTACTATTGCGTTTTTAGAAACACATGCATTTTATACAAGAACATAAATTCTACCAATTAATCGGTTTTATTATTTAGGCATTGCCAAAGTTCATTGTTTAAAAAAAATTCACCAATTTTGTAGGTAGTGACAACGTAATTCTGAGCACAAAGAAACAATGGCATATGAATATGTATATGTTTTCCATTATAATGGCGTTCATCGACGTACACATCTGCAAACCACAATCTTCCAATCTGTTATGTAGCAATTGAAACTTGAGTATCGATTTCTTGCACTTTCTTTTGCCATCTTGATAAAGACCGTGTTTAACAAAATAGCGTAGGAAGCAGGATGCGGAGTGAACCTTTGTACTGTACAATGACTTTGATATTACTGATTTATCAATTACCAGAATGTAGCATAGCACTGTAGTAGAATTGCCTGCATTTGTTAAATTTCTTCCAAGGCAGAGCTAAATTTTTCCTATAACTTGAAGAAATGAAATTCTAAAGTGTGGTTATTTTTAATAATGCAGAGGCACGTTTCAGAAAAGCCAATTAAAAATATAATTACACGTGTTTTGGTTCTGTACGTGATATTTAAAAACAAAATATCAAAGCTCAGACCTCATGGCTTCGAAACTCGTCGGCAGATGGGAAAACATCAAAGGAGGAAGAATCGATTACTCGCAGCTGAGTGTTAACAATGACAAGTAAATAGAAAGAATACAGTATATGAGTCTGAACTGAAAGAGGTTCATGAATTTACTTAAGAATATGAAACAAAATCTTGAAACAAATAATAATACTATGTTATTTATATTAATATTTGTTCAAAATATGATACCATTTGGATTTTCACGAATGTTAGTGAATGTTCTGAAGAATGTTAAACAATACCTGAAAAAAAATAAAAATATTATATAAGGCTACTTAAATTACAAAAAATAATAAAGTTGTGGAATATGAACAAATATTAACATTTGTTCAAAATATGAACATGTTTACGAAATATTAGTGAAATATGGAAAATGAAAGCACGCTTATTGGATTCTACACATACCAAAAATGAAAAGTAATCTTCGCAATACTCCGCAATTAATGGCCTAAAATGTGAAATTTCATATTTGTCCTCTCTCTAATGGAAACCTATGTTTACTTTCATATAACCTACTCGGGATAATAATACTTCAGAAACGTTTCTTCCACTAATTTATTTATAATTCCGCCGTAGAAGCGATAACTTAACTATCGGCGCGCGATTCCCGAAAGAAATGTAAGCAAGTTTTCCCGGAATTTATTTTTAGGTCTTCAGGGCTTTGTGGATTTTTATTTTATTTTATTTTATTTTATTTTATTTTTTTTTTGTTATTACATCTCCAGGGGTAAAAGTCACAGGGAGTTAGCTTGGCGGATCGAGGGGAACACATACTGGTAACTTTGACGATGAACGCCGTATGAAGTTCAGTCATCTGTAGGTGTTGTGGAATTCTGCTTTGGAAAACGCAGACGCATGTCTCCTCTTCGTTAATACACCACAGAGGGGATGCAAAATCGCGTCCTTATATCTTTTTGACGTCAACGGTTTATTTAAAGAAAATGGAGTCTAGCATTAACTTTCGTTCAGCATTGTATTTGGGTGTTATTTTCTAAGCCAATAAGAGAAACATATGAACGCGTATGCCAGAATGTGCCATTAGAGCGAAAACGCATGTGGCTGGCCATTTGTCGATATCCAAGTCAAAGATCATTATTCTCCGGATTTGGTACTAGAAATTGCCCATCGGCAAATATTGGGTTATTATTTATTATATATTTATTGTGATTAAAATAACATGTAGAGAACGCTACTTTGTCCACAAATCAAAGACAAAATACAACAATTAAATTGAAACTATATTTTCATACATTTTCACCGAAATGTACATTAAATAAGAGAGAAGATATAATTAACGGCAAAAAGAAATGAGATCATGATGGAAAATAAGAAAAGCACATGATGTTATTGCATAATCAGTATAAAAGTTAACGTTTATCTAACGTCTATCGCATATTTAACCTTGTGATGCCATGCTGCCATTACTCCCACTTATCTTGCAATGGCCGCAAGCTTTGCCCTTGATTACTGCCACTTTTTATCAATAGCAGCTATTTTCTAGCGTAATGGAGCAGCTGCAGTAGCATTTTTAGCTATGGTGTACGTAATACTTTCCGAAACCCGGAAGGATTTTCGTAGTGTAACCTTTTACAACGCTAATTTTGTTTTGAAGACTGTTCTACCGCCTGAATGCCGGTACATGCGTCGACTTAACTACGAACTTTCCTTAAGCATGCTTAGTGATTCTCAGAGAAATTAAATTCCAATATTTTGTGCTTAAAGAAAACGACAAAGGGCGAATTTCCGCAGAGTAATATATAAAACTGCAGCTTACTTAACTTTGTAAAATATTCTCATTTGTGAATGGAAAATAGTTTGTCTCAGTTTGTACGTTTGTGATTCTGAGATAATAAATGTTTATAATTCTTAGATAAAAATATATATTAACTTTTTATGTTAGAATACCCAGTATAATATCTTTTCACACTTTCCTATATGATCACATAATACGTCAATTTATTAATGACAAGTGTTTTAATTAAATCCTGTTTTACAAACTATGTATTTAAAGTAAAATTATGGAATACGGACAAAGCTCTCCGCTTTCACTGGTATATATTACTGCTGATTCTATCTTGCTGTATTAAAAATTTATATCCTGAATTCATTCACGCAGTTTCTCCATGTTATACACTGCTCTATATGGATACAGTTTATCAGGGTCTTTAAATACTCATTGCATGCTTGAAGACCCAGCAAATATTTTACTATAAAATAACGCATTGACTTGTTAAAAAAAAAAAAGTCCCTATAAGTTACCAAATTTCTAACTGAAAACATTATTTTAGATCTTGTACTAGGAATAATGTTCCTAAACTTTAAAATTTCAGAGACCTCTAAACTGAGGCATATTTGCAGAAGAGCACTGGTTAAGTGTTTCATATACAAAGGACCAATTTATAGATTCCTGCACTAATTTCTTTGAGTAATATTCCCATATTTTGGGATAGAAATTCTTTCTTGTTTGCTTTTGATGGATTTGTTATTAGGCTCTTCCGGTTCAATGAAACTGGTAGGGTACGAAAGTACCATCTCAAACAGCCTATAGAACTTAGTGATTTTAAATAATTCGCCAAATCACAATTAACGCATAACCTCTTTACTATCTATTAAGAAGAGAAACGTGTATAAAGCTTTCTCTACGAAAAGTTCCATATACCAAGAAAATGTGTATTTCCTTATTCCGGGTCGGTCGTGGTGGTGTAGTGGTAACCATACTTGTCTCCTAAACCTAAGATCGCAAGGTCAAACCCGGCCAGGACCGGTTGATTTTTTCGGGCAAAAAAATCCTAAGTATGGCTTCATTCGGAAGAGAGGTAAAGACGTGGTCCCATGTCGTAGATTTGTTCCAGAGCAAATGAATAAATGTGAGGAAATTTGGCATTGAACTTATCGTAAGAATTGCAACACTGTATGAAATTAATTGATGCTATTTGGATATCACATACATTTCTCATTTTTAAAGTAGTTTTTCTGTAAATAAGCATTGTATTTTCATTATTCTTCACTGTCACAGTTAAATACATACATAAATACATTTGCAAGCCACTCGAATGTGTTGTTCTCAATGCAGAAAAAAGCTGGCTGATGTCTTGTGCTAAATCATTTGTAGCGCTACCAAACGATTGGCATTTTTACCCTATAAGCCACTACCCTATAGTATGTCTTTTCTTTCTGTTAAGATGCATTGTCATCTCTTATTTTCAACTGCTTTATTAATGCATTAGAGCTAGATAGTATTCGTGTTCGTCTTCATCTTCCTTATTCTCCATTTGTAATTGAGCCTTTGTGTGCAGTTAGCATATTTAATATCTACTGAAGCTTAGCGCTCGAAGACCGAACCCCAAGACTTCCATTCACGAGTCCGTGCCTTAACGACCTCGGCCACCCGTGTCAGTACTTTTATTTTTATTTAAGTTAGTTATTAGTTATACTAATTTACTAACTGTAAGAACAGTCTACAACTATATACAAATGTAGCGAGCTGCTAAATAGTGCTGTTTGAAAATATAAATACTTTACAATGGGATTTGTCTTTCGAAACTCTTTGACAGCTTCCGTTCCTCTAACTTTACTGCAGCATTAAACTTGAATGTATTTAAAGAGGGCAATGGGTAAAAATTGACTGATATTCTTGCAAAAATATAATGTTGTCTGTGCTACAATAATTGTACTTAATTCGCAAGCATACTTTTAAACGTGTTTCGGGATATTCAAAATCTTATCATTTTGTTCACATTTTATGATACGAGTGACCTTTAGTGCATGTTTTATATTGTAATTAATGAAAATCAATACTCATATTTTATATATTAAACATTTATCAAAATAAAAAAATAAAATATGTGATGAACACGAAAAAAAAAACAACAACAACAATTAAAAATTGAATACACGTATTGCTTATTTTCTTCTCTTCTAAGAAAAGAATACAAATTTATATTTTAAATGTTTTTATACATATATCAGTTCTGCTGCAAAAAGTAAATTAATTTTTTTGCTTTATACTTGAGGACGGAGATAGATTTGGTAAGATAGTTTTTAAACAAAAATGCAATAACTTAAAAAGCTTTTATACTAAGGTAATGAAACTTCGGTATATTGATGTGCGTGCTACAAAGAATATATGTGCTAAAAATGAAATACTTAGCTCAAAACTGCAGAAAGTAGAAATCTCACTAATTGCATCCCTTAACTCACAATTCTGTATTGCAAACGTGTTTGTGTTTTAACTTCGTATTTATTGCTTTTTTTAATGACCATACCATTTTCTATATATTTGTGATTTTATAGTTTCGTCTTAAAATGCTAATTACAGCTTGACGACACTCGAACGGCAAGTTATCTTGCTTGTCATATATATTTCAAAGTTGTTCACATAGGTAACGAACGTAATGCTAAATTAAATTCCAAGAAAAGGTGTCCATTTAGACTTTTCCTAGATATAATACTTTTACTTTGTGAAGACACAAACTGGTATAAGCACATTAAAAATAGTTAAATGCGGAGGGAACACACAAATAAGTATAACTATTTATCCAGTAAATAAAAAATGTATTCCACAAAGAGGCCTTCTAAGTTATGTATTATAACACTTGACCTAGAAGACGAGGAAGAAATTACGCGAGAATGAAGAAGAAGAAGAAAAAACCCACTTTACTTGAAGGCCCTAGAAGCTGTAAAGCATGCTTGCATAGAAAGTAACATTAAACGCAGTAGGACCGTAAGTGCTCACTGTCGAAATGGAGACTAAAAGCCGAGATCCATTAATTTTTACTCGTGTTTGTCACCATCGCGTTTCTGTCGTTCACAGCTGGAGTATGCCTTTGCCTGGTACGAGGTAATGACGTGCAAAAGATATATTGAAAAGGGCCAAGGAGGACGAACTGTCATACGGCCTGCCAAGTAATTTATTCCGACAGTTCGAGACACGTTACGTACCAGTGTTCAAGTTATGACCTCTTCTAGATGGTGGATGGATGATGAACGAGCTGAATTATTTTGTTTGAAACGGAGCCTCGTCCCATGTTCAACGTATGTAGGAAATCCCGGGGGGTGCAGGATTCACCCACATAATCGCACTCTGCATTGTTTTTCTTCGTCTTTCGTGAGCTACAGAGATTCAGTTTTTACGAGACTTCCAAGCATGGAACTGCTAAAAAGCTATTTCGAACGAAAAACTTTCGAATTTATACCTAAATGCAGAATGACATTGTCAGACACTACTGGAAATGCGAGACATGTGTTTGGAGAAAATGTTTTGTAAACTCAATTAATGTTGTGAATACCGAAAAGTCTTTGCATCGTTCACTATATGTAGGTTTAGTAGTATTTCGTTTATTTACGGACGCTCTTTAACATCTCAGGTATCATCAGTGTCCCATTTAGTTCAGCGCGTGAAACGGCCGAAAAATTTTGCTCATAGGCCTCTTCTTTATGTGCCGTAAATTTACTATACAAGACCCATACTTAAGATTTTTACACCCGATAAAAATTCATCGACCCTGGCCGGGATTAAACCCGCGATCTTGGATCTACGGGGCATGTTGATTATCATAGACCACCCAATGGATAATTGTAAATGTAAGACAATAAAGGATGAAAATTATCGTAATAAAGTATTTATTTCAATATGTGTGGCGCTAGTAAAATTTTTCGAATATTTCGGTTAGCTATTTAAATCACGTACATTAATTTTTTATTCTGAATTAATTCTTCAAACCATTTCTTTACATGCACTCATCTGAATAAGATAAGATAATTTGTTCATATAGCCGAATAACGATTGCATAAATATTAAGTCGATCCTGGTGGTGTAGTAACCATACTGGCCTCCTAAACCCAAGACCGCGGGTTCAAACCCCGCGAGGATCCATGTTTTTTTTTTTTTTTTCGAGCGTAAAAATCCTAAGTATGACTTCCTTTGGAAGGAAAGTAAAGCCGTGGGTCCCGTGTCGTACATTTACGGCACGAAAAAGAACTGCAAGCCTGAAAGAACAGGCCTCTGAGCAAAATTTGTCGGCCATTTCACGCCCTGATTTGAATGGGACGCTGATGACGTGAGATGTTTAAGAGCGTCCATAAATAAATCAATCAATCAAATACATAGATATCAACCGCCTGTGGTGCCTCACTAGTAAAAACCGACGCTAAACACTAATAAAAATCATAGATATATATTTTTTTTTTATTTGGGTATGTTGCGGAATATGAAACCACTGCTGTGATTTAGGGAGAACTTGAATAGGCAAAACACGTTTCAGGTTTCTCAACCCTAAAGGACAAATGCTGTTTTTCCACCCAAATGCATAGACGCGCGTATTTTTCGTTCTTCGTGATAATTGAAATATGTTGATAAATGTCTTGTTTGATGTGGTATAGTAGTGACAGGTTGGGTGTTCGAAAAATTTCTCGTTCTGATAAGCAAGTTCTGTGACAAAGTCTGGCGATTAGAGCGATACAAGAGGGGACTGAAGTGCGAGGGGGCGTGAACTGTTTATCTGCACACGTACAAAGTGTACGTGAGATACCCATACTGGCACATGAATGAGTACTTCTCGACATTTATCATTATATTTATAATCATATGTATTATATCTTTAAAAGATTATATTCTAAATCATTTTAGAAATCTTGCAAGCCCGCAGGAGTTCTGACTATGGGCGAGATGTGACAACAATGACAGCACTTCATTTTTTATCTGCACTAACATCGTGAACATATGAGGAGGGTAGAAAATATTTACGTAGCACATTCCTGTCACTTGCCTCCTCCTCATCGCCAGACAATACTTGGGGCATATAAATCGTTCTTTCAAAGTCATAAAAACCCTTTAGCCTGGTAAAAGGAGCATTAAAGATTTGAAAATAAAAAGAAAGGTGCAAGATAGTAAGGGTATAGCTATGATAATAACCAAATATTAGATCACTGACTCGATTTGGATAATTAGATACTGTATGATTTTTGAAAAGAGTATGCTTTCTAATAACTTTTTACATAATTATTTAAAATAGGTTTTATTTTTTATATACTTTTCGGTCGAACAAATTTCGTATTTTTACTTAATGAAGTACATTGTATGAAGTCTATGTAATGTTTGTCTCATTTACTAATTTTTAGACTTGGTTTTGTAATGTTGCAAACAGGAAAGCAATATAAAATGGTAGTACTTGTACCATTTTCGACAGTGTTTTGCTGAAGTTTAAGTGAGGGGGAAAAGCTGCGATACGAACCAATGCTATTTTGGGAACAATAATTTAGTTACTTAGCACTAGTTTATATGTCCTTGATGATGATGATCGCTTGGGACTGTGAAATCAAACCCATACATTTAGCTTTGTTTAGTGAACAAGGCAAAAACAAAGCCTCTTCTTCTTCATTAGCTTTCACGAATGTGTAGAATAAAATGTATCTCGGTTATTTTCTTTTGCAAAGTAGTACAAGACGATACTTACATTTTTTTTTCCGCTACCGACATCATTCAAGCCACATCCTGTCGAGTGCTAAATATCTTGGCACTGCCGGTGTGTGTGATATGTAATCTCACTGAAGCTGCATTATAAAGGGAAGCAGTAGGAGATAACGTAACCGCAAACCTCTTTCTCTTCATTTCATTAACGCTTACCATCGCATTCGTCTGTGTAGTTTTTAAGTTTTAAAATAACTAATTTCAGTTTATCTAGCTACATACTGTGTCTTTTAACAAATATATAAGCTAAATTAATGAGCAACTTCCTTGATTTAACAACTTTAATATTCATAAGGAATACATGAACAAGTATCGTTTTGATGTTTAACAAAAGTTAATGTAAATACCAGTCCTTCAAAAACTGCAGTATCCTTGAGCATCCAGTTCATGGGATAGTTTACAGCTTCGGTTCACCATTTGCGCTATTCCTTGTCCATTTTTGGTACCGTAAACATTATGACTGAAGGTTAATTGAATGTGGCGGCCTCTCAGTCTTTAGAAAACAGGAAGTCGTCCAACTAGTAGTGTGGTGATTACAATATGGTCGTGGCATTATTTTACTGAATGCTGGAGCGTTAGTTCTTGCAGAGTTAAGTTTAATTCTGTTGAATTAGCTGATTGGATTGCTGAAACGATTAAAGCGTCTTATTCTTTATCTGTTTTGTATGCAATTGAAGTGTTTTTGATGAGGGAGGTTATGATTATTTACATAATTAAGATTTTGTAGCTTCTTGGACTGCGTTAGTTGACCATCAATGCCATCATCTGCAATGACACCCACGTTATAATTGTTTCTGGGTTAAGATATCAATTGTACACCTTGAATTAGATAGTGATTGTTGTTGACTGGTATTGCGCCATTTTCTTAATAAAAATAGTTTACAGCAAAAGACCAAGGAAAAGTTTAGATACAAGGGAATG
Organism: Metallyticus violacea; assembly: GCA_030762175.1. Lineage (NCBI taxonomy): Eukaryota > Metazoa > Arthropoda > Insecta > Mantodea > Metallyticidae > Metallyticus > Metallyticus violacea. The sequence continues at coordinate 305,311,535 of CM060846.1, read as the reverse complement.
GTCGAGCTCTAATACTCTTAGATATATGGATATTTTAAAACAGATTTGCTGCCGACAGGAAAGTCTACTTATATGTGTGTAAATCTAGGTTAACAACTATTTGTAAATTTCTTTTCATTTCCTACGAAAGTTCATGAAAGATTTTATGCTTGTTTTGCTTAAATCAGTTGATTGCGCTGAATCGAGCATTTGAAGATAAGTTGAGGTTGCCGAGTTGTGCACTATTGGACCATGATGAAATTTAGATCTCATGCTTGCTTTGTACTATGTAGGAGTAGGTTGGAGAGAGCTTACTGATCGTTGAGGCAAAGTCTTATATGGGGTTCAAGGGTTGGATAAATTTAGATTTGATTCACAAAAGCTTCTTTAAACCATTTTTGCGTCTACTGAGAGCTTCATCCAACAGGGCAGCTCAAGCAAAGCTGGGATGAAAAGAGAATAAGGGGAAAATAATGGAAAAGACATTAAGGTAGTGATTCAGGGTCAGCAGACTGGTGAAAGCAAATATATTAAGGCAATGTTTAATTTGACAAGAAAGGATAAAAGAAGCACCTGGTTCAATATCATTAAAGAGATTTTGGAAAGAATTAATATGGGAGAAACGTAGAAAGATAGGGAATTAAATGATTTTTGGAAAGATATTGACTTAAATATTGTAGTGGAAGAATATTTGATGTCTTTAGCTATAAAATGTATATACAGATGCATGAAAAGTATTGAGACAGGGAAAAATATGTTAAATATGGATATGAATGATAGAGAAAGTGTTTAACGCCCGTTTTTACTACTCAGGTTTGTTTTTTTGTTTGTTTGTTTATTTATTTAAGGACACTCTTTAACACTATTGAGGTATCACAGGCGGTGGACACTGGTGATACACGAGATGTAATTATATATTGGGAAAGGATTTTATATTTTAAGAAAGAAAACGTTGCAGGCTTAAGTTTAGGGTTCCTCCCCGGCATTTGCCATTTATGAGGACCGAGGAAACCTGGAAAAATCCTCAGTCAGGGAGGACGATCGGACGATCCTAATGAGATTCGAATTCCAGACCTCCCGCTCACTAGTCCGCGCCTTAACGACCTCGGCCACTCGTGGCGGTACTAGGGAAGGATTTGCATGAGTCAAAACTGAAGTTAGTAAGTGAATGAAGTAGGCGGAAGGATCAATATAGAGACATGTACAATATGTGGAGAAAAGAATCTGGAATAGTTTATTAGAATGTAAATAAACTAGATTGTTGAGATAATTTTTAAGTAGAGTTTAACGCCCGTTTTAACTACTGAGACATCACAGGCGGTGGACACTAATGATATATCCGGAAAGAATATTTTTTAAGCAAGGAAACGTTCCATGCCTAAGTTTAGAGTACCTGCCTGTCATTTACCATTTATGAGGACTGAAGAAAACCTGGGAAAAAAAAAAAAAACCGCAGTCGGGAGAACGGTCCTTGTGGAAATCGACCGCAGCCTCCCGCGCCTTAACTACCTCGGCCACCCGTGGTAGTTTATTGGGATAGAAATCGCATTTGAAGAATTGAAGAACGTTCCACAGAAGTAGGTGGGAATAAGAGTGTGAATTTAGTTCAGAGGTAAAATGTCAAGAAATAAAGTTATTATTTAAAGGAATATGGGAAGAAATGGTTGAGAGGGATCAATAAAAACTTAATAAAATGAAACGAAATGAAATTATTAAACATGACGGTTTTAATTATGTGCATGAATCCAATATGCTTATAACCACAGTATTATGTATTTGGATTAATAAGAAAGCCAGCAACCATGCTGAGAGATTCAAGTACGAGCGATCGTTCCAAACGCAGGAATGTAACTCTGATTACTGTATCCTTATCTTGCGCCCTTCATTCATAGGACAGGTAAATGTAAATTTTTTCTGTAAAACAGTATGCATGTTTTCTTTTTTTAATTTCCTGTGGCTTTAACGGAGTACATTCAACATTATTTAAAATTTTTCCCGAAACGCAAGATGGTTTACATAAGTCGTCTCTAAATGCAACACATAACAGTATTAAAAGCGTAACGCCTAAGGAAGATCCTCATGTATTACGTTCTGCATTTCTAATGTTTCAGATAATGTTCCATTGTCTAGTCATCATGGTATATACCTATGTCTTTTATTAGTTTAGAGAATGGTGAAGTCAACTAGTATGTATCATGTTTATGAAAGTTTCATCAGTGTTGTCAGTGTCCGTAAGTGTTTGTTTGTTTTGACTGATGGGAATGCTTCAGGTACTATTAATTATCAGCTACATTTATTATTTATTTGGAAACTTCGATACAGTTATTATTCATGATAATCGTAATGGGAAACCGCTTCGGTACGGTTCCTTGTTCACGTACGGGAAATGCCAACTGTTTTGTGTCCGGTAAGGTAGAGTTACGTTGTACATCTTTCATCACTAGTAATTTTGCGTGCATAAGTTATCTCAGGTGTATTGTATGGACCAACGGTGCAAGAGCTCAACTAAAACTGTCCTTGTTAACCTCTCGGGGCTAAAGTATGATAGATAAGCTTTGATGTGTATCATTGTCTGCGTGTAACCTTCATTGGAAATGTAACGAACGAAACTAAATTCGTCTTAATTCGAATCCAGCTGTACCAAGCGAGTCCTACCGACGTTACCCGGACCTAGCTGATCTCTGAAAGAGCGTTCCCCCCCTACATAGGTGCTGCCTATATTGCCACATGCCATTGGCTATTGGAGGTGCTAGGTCGAAATATAAGACAAATGATGCAGTATTAAAATATTGCAATGTATTATTTTATCATTGCTCCTAAGATCTGTAATTGTTAAATGATTTGAAAGTTGGGCAGTGAATGCATTACTTATATATGTGGTTTAGATATTGATAGTAAGCCCATTATTACCATTGCTTCAAGAGAAGCGTTCAAGGTAATTCATTCCTTAGTTAACATCAATTATTCTAACAAGACGCTAATCTCGTGCTGGTATACCTTGCAACTTAGAAACACACAATCCATTAAGACGAAGTTAGAACGAAATGAGATTTGGATGAATCAGATACCTTTTTTTAATGGTGTTTAACACCAGTTTTTAGTACTGAGGCACAACAGGCGGTAAACACTGATGATGCATGAGATGAAGTGATATATTGGGAAAGGGTTCCCCCCCCCCCAGGAAGGAAATATTCCAGGCTTAAGTTTAGGGTACTTTCCCGGCATTTGTCATTTATGAGGACTGAGGAAAACCTGGAAAATACCTCAGTCAGGGAAGACAGTCCTGGCAGGATTCGAACCCCAGACCTCCCGCTCACGAGTCCGCGCCTTAATGACCTCGGGGGTGAATCCGATACTGTTTCAGTGGTTGAATGCATTTTGAATTTGTTGATTTCTTTAAGTAATTTGAGTATTTTATTTTATTAGTCAGCAACGATTATTTTAATCGTGTCTAGAAAATGTTACATTGTAATGCACGAAGGGATCCAATGAACTATGAACGAACATGCGGGTTTTCTACTGAAGCGTATACACGTGTTGACTGGAATGAGGGAACGGTAGCTTGTAGATCTGATAGTGATTGAGTTCAGTTTAGATGTTACGAATGGTGTGTTTAATTGCGAAGTGAACTATGTCTCAGTATATGTTTTTACTGCACAACATGTATTTATTTATAATTCACATGTGTTAACTCAGTTCATTAAGTTCAAAAGCGATTTGAAGAAAAATTCCAGGGTGTAAAAGTTCTAGCCCCTAAAGCAATTCCTAATTTTTATAGCAAATTTCAGGTCACGTGTAGTGTTCAGTCTTAAGAAACGCAAAGTGCGTGTAGGGTTCTCACCGAACCAGTATTATATGACATCGGCATCGTTTGGAGAACCCCCTCTAAAAATCTTTCATAACAATCACGTATTTCTTAAAAGAGATACTTAATTGTTAAAGTTAAAACCTTTTAAAATATCTGTGGCATATGTGAATACAATTTTGCCCTCCCCCTCCAATTTTTTTATAGAATTAGCCGATAGCGAGCGTGATTTCTCTTTTTTGGGAAAGACTCTGCCACAGCTCGTACAGTAGATATTTGAGAAAAATTAAAATGTTTCATAATTAGTATTAGTAAGGATTTGTGACTCCCTTGATCCCCGGACCTAACTCCTTGCGAATTAAAAAACACCAGACAAACCCAATATCCTGGGGGGAAAAACCCTGTATTGCTCAATCCGAACTACAGCCATTGATGGATAGTTTTCCAAAGAGGTGCCAAAAAGTATGGAGCAACTTCTTTCATAAAGTTGCTAAGTAAAATCTTTTAAAACAACTACGGAAACCTTTGTATGGCTATGTCAGCTCCATTCTACGATACACATAAACGAGCATCGCTCTCGCACAAAAGGCAGAACTCCGCAAGTTGGTTCATAGTTTACTGGATCGCTCTGCTTAAAAGCCATAGCGTTCCAAGTGTGCATATTGTGTTTTCATTGTGTTTTAACTCTTGATAATTTAGAACATAGTTTTAGTATTTTTTCATTCATTAATAATAATAATAATAATAATAATAATTATCATTATTATTTTCTAAATGACACCGTATCCTTTTCCTTTAGCTCTTTGTTAATATGTTTTATCTTTAGGTGTAAACCATTTTGCATTTCTTCAATGTCGAATTTAATAATACTTTTCTTTGACGTAAAGAATATTTTTTCAGTTTATTTAATGTTGACTTTTACTGTCGGCTACAGTTGGAGTCGTGTTTTGAGTTCGGTTCTGGCTTTGAATTAGTCGTGGTTTTGAGCTCGATAAACTGATTGTTTATAGTATTTTCGTTTGCTTTGTCCCATACTGCAGTTCGACTTGCCGAACCCTTTCTGTTGTCAAGGAAATAAATAGGTTATGTCTGAAAAAAAGAATATTGGCTAGCCGATCTTTGGAAGCTGCTGTGCAAACTGTCAGATAATTTGGTTAAAACTGCTAGAGTAACATATTTTAGCGGCGAAAGCTCGTGGTGCACGTACAGTCTGGGGGATTGAAATACTTGCCTTGTTGTCATAATTCAGAAGTTATTCAATTTAAATGCATGATTTAATTGACAGAGCATACATTAAATATATTTTATATTTATTTTTCTAAAGGCTAGAGCTTGGGTTATTATAAGTTTGAAAACTGTTTTGTTCGTTAAGTGTGTACATTTTGGAGTTGGATATTTGAGATACGAATTGGGTAATAACTTTAGTTATGGGGAAATTCGGTTTTGCAGTGTTATAAATTATAATCATAAGACATATCTAACAACAAGAAAGCAATGGTTTATCGCACTGTCTTATCACCGATGGGGAGGCATCATATGTCAAACAAGTTTGGCTGTAATCACTTTTAAACAAGAAATGTTTAGCAACACGGTTTATCTAAAGCACAAGTCGCTGGCTTTACGTACATGACTGTTGTTAAAAAAAAAGTTCAGTTTATTTCTGTTAACAGATAATCTGCTGCAATGTCAAAATATACCACTTAAAACAGGAGTCCTGGATTTTTTCTAAGCAAAGTCCATAACATTCTTTTGCATGACGAAAAACTTTACAGTTTATGCAGAGTAGTGTGGGATAGCGCAAGTGAGACCTGGGTTTGAATCATGTTATTGTGATCCTGGCATTGCAACTCAATTGTCGGATTACACTAAGTGTCTGTAAGTAGGCCAAACATAATTCTGGTCTCACGTATCATACAAAAAATTAGTTAAATTGATGTACTATTTATAGTCTAGGAAGAGGTTTTGTAATGGGGCAAAAAAAAGTATGTTTAAAATAGAATTTGCAGAATTGCTATTTAACATACCATTTAACAATTTTGAATTTTATATAATAAACTATAATGACTTTTGGGTTTCACCTCATTTTAATTCCATTATTATGGCTTGTAAATGAGCTATTTGTATTACTTTTTGGCAACTGATTGTTATTAACGACGTGATTTATTTCGTGTATCTAACACAGTGAGATAAAACAATTTTCCTATTCTGCAACGAGGGGATGGCAAAGTTATATCTATCTATTTTTTCAAATGTCTCGCATAATCAAATTAACTAATGCTCTTTCTACCCATGATAGCCGATAATGGGATATCTGTATTTTCGTTTTGCAAATAAGTACGTACTCGAAAGGATGCTGTAGAGGTGAATGGGTTTTCTCCTCAGACCGAAAAGGTAAAGGCCCCGATAGACTCTTGGTATTACTGTTTATTTCATTTATCTTCTTAAAGACCTACGGCAATCTATGTGGTACTCCAAAATAAATAAATAATTTATAATTATACTTTTTTTTTCTTTTTATTGATTAAATTGACCAGATTGTGTGTTGGCAATAGCATGCTGTTTTATTTAAGTTTTTGTTTAAAAGCATAGCAATTAAATAATATAAAGTTTTAAAAGTTTTTCATTTCAAAATGGAATTATACTATGTGAAACAATTTTTCTACGAATCAAGACACCTTACTTAAAAAATGAAGTGTCAAAGGTACTTACAGAGCAAGAACAAAACGAAGTTAAGTATCACATTTTGGCAAATTGTAAAGCAGAACGTAAGTGTTTATTGGTTCAAACTCATCATATTAATAAATGTGCGTAGATACTAAGTCGTCATCTCTTGACACAGCGCTTACCTTTCGAATTGGCCAGGGCTACTGACTGTGAAGATTACATACAGTTCAGTTCATATTGCATGTGTCGGTACATTGAGCAAAAACACCTCGTCCCTTCTGTGTTCCACGATTCCCCTTTTCCGTCGAGCAGTACGGCATCCAGAAGCCTGCTATTTATACATTCGCCTCTTGTTTATACCATGCTCAAGAGACGAAGCTGTAACTCGTGTTGTGATAGACGAGCGCCCTAAAATGGGGGGAAAACATACTTATATCATTCAGCAATTCTTAACGAAAATACATTAACTGATAATATGGCACCATGAAGATAAAATCGTATTCCAGATGCATTGGTGGAAATATTTTACTTATTAAAAATGCTACATCCACAAACGCCCAATATAACTTTTAGGGATTTCCTACCGTCGACAATACACTATAACTACACTCATGTTACACTACGTGATGTACATATCTAAAATATTCTGTATTCAGCCTCTGCTGATATCAGTTCCATTCTTTTATGCAATATTACCGTAACCTATAGTGGCGTGTCTTTCATTTTTCCCAAAATGCTCTGTGCATCACCTTTAGCGATTTCTCCATTGTTTTTCAGAGTTACCAGACGATATATAATTTTTTTGTATAGAATTTGGTGTAACGGCAATGGAATTGCAGAAATAGGCATATAAAAGTGCCGTTAAATCTGCTAATGCCACTTCTTAACCCCAAGTTTCACGAAGATCCTTGCAATAACGAATATTTACTTACGTTAGGCTAGGTGTTGGAAGCGTGGGTGCAATTGATTATTTGTTTTAATGGTTTTCATAAAAGGTATGAGAGATTTATTATTTGGATGTGAATTTCGATAAATATGATTTATGGGATTATCAGGAAGGTGTCGAAATGCGGGCCACTGATGTCTGGGCCGGCCGTCTTGAAGTTCCCTCCAGGTGTCGCTCCACTTGTAGACTCTGTCCGTCAAAGTGCCTCGGCTGTACGTTCGGCTCCAATCGAATGTGGCAACTATCTTAGTACAGCTTTTCTAAATCCTAGATCAAGGGGTGGAAAAACGATTGGCTCACTGGGATAACAGACAACACTTCGAGTTGATTGAAATGCACAGTTTGTTTATTATGGTATTCTGCGATGTTGTATGTCTCATCCTCGGCCTAAGAGGCTAGGAACGCCTTGAAATTTACGTTGTTTTATTCTATCCTACAGAACGACCTTTTGCCTAAGATAATCTTCTTCAGGTCCCACAGTTATTTCTATCACACATAACAGCCGTCTGAGTTGTATTCTGTCTCTCAATAATACACACGGTAATTTGCATTGTTCTTTACGAGCGAAAATATGTCCAAAATACCCACTCGCAAACAATTATGTTGTTCGATGTGGAGGTTCGCGTGAGATTATCCACTTACAAATAGTTCGTCTTCTGAATTTAATTTTTTTTACTTCACCTTTCAATGACACTAAATAAAATGTAAAAAACTGCACAGTAACTGCCTGTAACTAACACGTAACTGACCTATGAAATGTAACTAACGAAACACACCCCGAAAATCGATTCTTTATACTCATTTCGAAATCCCACAGTTTGGACGTTGAGCTAATTTAAAATTTAACCGAAAGAAGCTTCTCGAAGCTTACATTGAACCTAGTCTTCTTATTGACTACTGAATTTACCAGATCGAAGTTTCTGAAACTTTGTTTTAATCCAGTCTTCTGACTGGCTACAAGACTTAAACAGATCGAAGTATCCGGAACTCTATTATGAGCCCAGGCCTCTGAATGCCTACTAGAATCTTTTCTTACATCTCTCCTTATTCGTCTTAAAAAATAGTCTTTACGTAATCTAATGTTAATACTTGGGCTTTAATGGTTCCGATCCATTTAAAACTTACGTGTCTGTTTATTCTCCCGCACAAGAACAGCCTTCGCAGTAACGACTTTGTGTCCCTTTAACAACTGGACAATACATGGGGCTTCCGTTTATGCGCGCGCGCGCGCGCGCCGAGGTCGTTAAATCGCGGACTCGTGAGCGGGAGGTCTGGGGTTCGAATCCCGCCCGGACCGTTCTCCCTGACTGAGGTTTTTTTTTCCAGGTTTTCCTCAGTCCTCATAAATGGCAAATGCTGGGCAGGTACCGTACCCTAAACTTAGGCCTGGAACGTTTCCTTTCTTAAAAATAAATCCTTTCCCAATATATCATTTCATTTCATGTATCACCAGTGTCCATCGCCTGTGGTGTCTTTGTAGCAAAAACGGGCGTTAAACACATTTATTCCTACTAAACACACAGATGTGCTAGTTTATTATTAGCAATAGTTTTGAAATTCTTATAAACAAATGAAACATATCTGATGTTTAATTGATTATAAAATCTGTAATTATATATACTATGAGGGTTGAAGCCGGATGTACCGGTTCAGTGTTCGTTTAAATTTGGTTAAGGCTTAACCCTCTTTCTGTGCGATGCTATCTGGTGCATTTCTTGCTGTTGGGAACAAATGTGACGTCAGCAACTTCTCCTTGAGCAGATTTCAGCACTTTTTCGACATGGTGGGCTGTTAGCTTTGAACGCATTGAGTTCGTCTCCTCTTGCTCACTGCTGTGCATTTATGTAGCTTTTGCAACATTTGCTAAGTTCCGCGCCCTTTTCTATCACTGGGTGTTTACGGATGCTTTACCTATTATATTATTATACAATACCGCATTGTCTTCCTGGCCTTTAAGAGACACTGGGAGCGAGTTTTTGGCCAAAATCGGTTAAAAAGCCAAAATAGTTTTTTGCTACAAATGGTTCCTTGAACCTTTGGAAGTCCACAAAATTGTTTTTGATTAGGTTTATTTACGGACGCTCTTTCTCGGGTCACCAGCGTCCGATTCAATTCAAGGCGTGAAACGGCCGATAACCTTTGCTCAGAGGCCTCTTCTTTCAGGCTTGAGGTTCTTTTTCGTGCCGTAAATCTACGACACGGGACCAATGGATGCCCACAAAGAGTCAACATTTCCATGTCCCCCCACCCTTCGGGCTCTACAGCCATTTAAAGAGCTTCCAGTGTCCCTTTAAATCACATTGTTTCCCAGCTTACAATTTATAAATCAGCGTTTTTCTCAAAACATCATTTTTAGACATTAAAAATATCCCATGCGTAGTAGTTTTAATAGTTTCTCTATACATTCAATCTAAATTTCGCAGAATGTGCAGAAGTATTCGTTGTAATATTCTATAGATCAAAATACATGCTAACACCAATAATAATTGCACATTTTTTTATGAAAAATAATGAATAAAGATTAACTTTCTTATAGATTTAGAAATTATCACTACTCACTCATAAAATTTCTTTAAAATGGTTTTCTATACAATTTTTGAATGCGGTTCTTAGCACCAATTGCAAAAATGCCAACCAAATTTCTCAACTTATGAGCCGCGTGGGAGATTTTGATTATGTGACATACTTACGTAGTAAAAATTTATAAAATAATTATAGCTCGCCAAGTATTTGTCCGGTTTGCATTAAATTCGGTATACATATTAACTTGACAGCAATGCAATCACAGTAAATGTTTCGGAAAAATTCATACAAAAATGTAGAATTTTGAAAATTAACTCCCAGTGTCCCTTAAATCTCTTCCTCGCACGCATGCGCGTTGTAGAAGGAGAAGGTGGTGATGGTAGATGACTATTTTGTTTCTGTGCTTGTTTCATGCTCCGCTGTCCCGGAAAAGCGATAATCGTTACAACACAGTTCAGGACAGTATATTTTGACAGCTATGAGGGTGGCTGCAAGTGCAATTTCCCAGTGCAAAGGTTTATACTTTATACCACCGTTCGTGCTTAAATGTACTTTACTTGACGCAGAACTGGGTAAGCGGATTATCTATGAAACGTTAAAACGTAATGCTTCCTAGCCGGCAACAAGAGTTTGCAGTTACACTTGCATTTTAAAGTCATGCTCTCACCCATGTCATTCAAGAAGATTCATTTTTCACAGCTGCTTAGAATATTAACGCATCCGCCTTTTTACAAGGAGACATGTCAGTCAGATGCCACTGATCGAACGTAGAATTTTGGGGGGAAAGGTATGTGTAAAATAAAAATACTCGCGTGTCGTAGTGCTTTCCCATAGGCCTGTATCAGCTGGAAAAAATTACAAATTTATTATTATGTTTATTATTTAGTTATTTTTTCCGTGGCGGACATTTCTTTTTTCCACCAATTCATTGCTTACCTGAACGTGCAGAGGATCACTGTCTTGTGAAGGAATGTAACTTTCAGAAATTTTCTGCAATTCACTCATGGGAGGTTCTGTGAAGAACTGAAAATTAACTTCTTTCTCTAGTAACATTTGTTCTGATTTCTGACTTTGAAGTCGAGAGTTTCCATGAATATATTAATATGCTTATAGTAGAAAAGTTTATTTTGAAAATGGCGCAGTTGCATCTTTTCTTTCCCAGTTTGTGCAGTTAGGTAAAGGCTGGACTATATTTCCTATATGATATTAAGGATGTGTACAAAATTACCGCAGCGTATAAAATCCAAGAACAAACGACAACTGACCAGCAAAGTGAAGTGAGTGTGACCGCCACTGTGGTCTTGTGGTCAGCAGATCTGCCTGCAGGTCCCGAGTTCGAGTCTCGTAAGGTTAGTTGCCTGGATAAGGATTTTTCCTTGTTCTAAAAAGCGGAATGCCAGGGTATAGTACGGGATAAACCTTGATGACATTTTTTCCTGGAACTGAGATTACAATTATCTAGTGCTTATTTAAGTTACGCAGGTATATGCGGGAGGAATGAGGTGTATCAGAGTTTGCTCAGGGAAACAGCGTTGTGTCGTCTATACAATCTCTTTCAATACATGTTTAGGGCTAACAGAGATCAGATGTGGAAGTGAGAGAAAATAATGCATTCGTTAATTAATACAATCTCAAATATTCTTAATAATATGAGAAACAGGAAATATTCATTATACTGAATCTTTTATGTTTGAAAGCAACCGTAACAACGCTAGAGAATTAACCGGTTATCTCGTGGCAGCGTGTGCTGTTTAGACGATAACACTAGACACACTTGAAACATGGTGGGATAGGACGAGTTTATTAAGGTTTGTCCCGCATTTTTGTGGGCTGCGGCTTTCATTTACATACTCATTTCATTAAAATAAGAAATAAAACAAAATAAATAAATAAAAAATCATTCATTGTCTCTTTAGATATTCGAGAGACGTTAAACTGTAACAAGAAGGAGTGCAAATCAGTGCGCCGTACATACAACAGTGTACTAAATGACATCCATTCGTTTAAGAATATTTTTCTCACGAGTTGGGCGCGAGAAAAACTAAAATGAGGAAAATCACATTATTTTAAATATTTCTTCATCCTAAACTATTTGAAGTAACTAATATGAAGAAGTATGTTACTGTGAGCAAATCGCCCAACGTTGGTTAACAGTGTATCCGTTATATTTGAGAAATTAAAATGTTCTCTTGAGGCATGCCATTCTTCAGAAGTGTAAGAATTTATTCTCTTTACTGTATTTTTTATTAATGTTCAGAGATAATAATTAGAAGGGGTTAAATCTAGGGATTGAGTGGTCATATTATGTTTCCGATAACTCGTCGAGCGCTTTGTGAATTACCTGCAGGCAAACGTGACTGTAATGATTGCCGTCACAGAGTTTTGCTGAAAAAACGCAGTTCTCTCGCAGCTAATTCAAGAGAAAAGGTTGCAAAATGATTTGCACACACTAAAATTATTTGTTTGTTATATAAAAACAGTGCCCACTAAATGCACACCACACAAAGGGTTTCTGGTGCAGCAGATTTTTTCTGTCGGAGCTGCAGTATCGGCAATTTAGAGGAGTGTTCTGAAAATTCTCGGCCTGACTCGGAGATGTGAAGATGGCCACATTACTGTGACAGGTGTTGAATATAGTCCTTAAGATAGCATGCTGTAAATTTTCAGAAGTTTCAGTGTAGTCACTCGATTTATGATCGTTTAAACAATCTAATGTTAACATTATCTACAAAATGAATAATACTGAAATACAAACTGTGATAATGTGCTTTAGTTTTGGAGGGTTTAAATCCAACAGAAATACAAAGGGAGTTATATTCCACATTAACGGACTCTTCCCCTTCGTTTTCGACGATTAAAAAGTGGGCTGCTGAATTTAAGCGTGGTAATACATTCATCCAAGAGTGCTCAGAGCGTCCCAAAACTGTTACGACCGACGAGATTTGACAAAAGCTAACAATGATCGCCGATTGAAGGTATGCGATTTAACTGACATTGTAAAGAATTCTATAGGCCGGGTCAACTACATTTTACACGAATTTTTGGATATGAAAAAGCTTTCCGCTTGGTGGGTGCCGCGTTTGCTAACAATGGATGAAAAACGCATTCGAATGAACATTTCGCAAGAGTGTTTAGACTTATTTAAACGCAATTTTGTTTAGATTCTCCGACATTTTATAACAGTAGATGCAAAATTACTACACATCAGAGAAAGCAATAGCGGTTCCATCTGGAGGAAAAGTCATGGCTACGGTTTTCTGGGATTCTCATGGTTTGGTGCTCCTAGACTACCTTCAGAACGGCAGAACCGTCACCAGGGATTATTCCGCTTCACTACTGGACAAAAGAAGGATGCTATTAAGGCTAAACGTCCAAACCTTGCGAAAAATAAAGTGCTCTTCCATCACGACAGTGCGCCTTCACACACCTTTGGGTGTTGCTGTAAAACGCATGACCTTTGCTTCCAGGTGCTTCCGCATCCGCCATATTCGGCGGATTTGGCTCCGAGCGATTACTTTTTGTTCTCAAACCTGAAGAAATGACTGGGTGAACGAAGATTCATATCAAATGATGAAATTAAAACTGAGGAAGATGCTTATTTTTCACAGTTGGGAAAAACTTATTTTACTAAGGGTATTAAAAAGGATCTACTCCTGGGTACAGAATCACCCGGTTTAAGTTCTTCCACTTCGACAATTTCATGGAATTTTAATTAACTTCATAGCCACGGAAGTGTAAGAAATTGGCATTTACTGGAAAGAGATATTTTAGGGAACTTCTCCAGGCAGCATCTATTATCATCCGGAGTTTCTTCGTGAGCCCTTTACTTCTTCGTGTCTTATCTTTAAAGCTTCCCGATTCACGAAATTTATTAAGCAAGCCATGCATCATTGTTAAGCCTGGAACACAAACACCTGAGTTTGTTAAACAATATGCTGACAGCAAAGACGAATTTTCTAGGAACATATGAATCTTAAGTAAACACTTAGGAAGGAATAGAATAATTTGGCATATTATTTTGCATTGTATCTTTGCCAGAAACTGTATAAAAATAATGAACAGATACGTGTGCTTACTGTCCATTGAATTTTCCGTTATACTTTTACAGCAATGTTCCCCCCACCCGAAATGTTTGACAAGGAGTTCGGCAGCGCTCATGTTTCGCAGATAATCGGACCACCGCATTATATGAGAGAGCGGCAGAAGAACTTGTCCCAGGCAAAATGTGTTTGCTCTTATTCATCATTAATTTAGCGTAAATATATCTCTCTCTTGTGGCGATATGATAACCTTTATTTAGTTTGAAAGACACCATCTTAATATATTACGAATATATTGCCGCAACAACATTGAAGATCATAACTGATATATTTTATCGCATATTTGAGTAGTTTGAATGGAAAGATAAATTACCAAACCTGGGATACAGAAAGGTGATCGTACATAAGTAAAAAATCTAAAATAAAATAGGAACTAAAAATATACCGTACGACAGGCGGTAATTTGCGGTTTCAATATTTCACTTCTTAAGTATTTAGGGTTAGCATTTTATGGCTGTTAAAAATTACGTCATATCTGATGTTTTAATTTGTTTTGTCATAAGACACGTTGTACGTTGATATTTAACAACATTGCGAACTTTTATTATCTTGACTGTTTATTTTTAACAGTTATACAGAGGGCGGAAAAATTGTGCACAAAGAATTTACAAGTAAAAAGGGGTCGAAAAACAGGAACCTCAAGAATGAAAATAAATTCACCAAGGACGTTTCGTCGTGGCTCTGCAGCCGTTAACTCCAAAGTTACAGATGTGTTTATGGATGGCCAAGAGAGCTGACATAATAGCTTATCTTAAACAAATAATTTATTCTGTTAAATACATGTCATAATCTTAATCATTTGAAGTTCAAGTACGATAATCGTTCATAAAATTTACCTGCTTTACCACTTCCACAGCATCTGTATACGGAGTGACAGTATGTGATTGTGGTTAGATTGAAGTTGCAGACTGCTTATGTCAGTTCCTCCTCCAAAAACATTGGTTTACAACGTGGATATGACGTAGATCCATATCCATGCCTGTAGTTCCATATTAAAGCATCTGAGACTATTCTTTATAATTCTCAAAATACTTAATGTTTACCCTCATTCCTATTCGAAATTCTTAGTATATAATTTTCCGCACTTCGGTAAGTTATCGATAGATTGCTGTTACAGAGTGTTTTGAGCAACGTGGATCAAAAGTTCAATTCTGTTATTATGCAGCTTACGTCTCAACTACTGTCCGAGTCCCTAACAAGACATGTTCACTGGAACGTTATTCAAAATCATACTGCTCGCTTTGACTTTTTTTTTTAAAATCCGAAATTGGTTTTCATCAGCCAAGTGCCGCTAAACTCGATTTCCGTTCAAATTATGTAACCCCTACGCATTCATCATGGTGTAATGGACATCGCCTATTCGCTAGAAGACCGTATTTTTCCCCCCTTCTTATCGTCTTCCCAATTAGTTGAACTGGAAACTTTGACCATTCTTTGGTATCATTTGAAGATTATCTTTTGTAAGCTGTTTATTTTGTTTTGATATAAAATTGTCACCGAACATTATAAACATATTGGAGTTAATTTTTAATAATAACAGCTATTTTAGAAATGCTTATTCTACTCTTTAATTATTATTTGTTACTCATAGGATTGAAGGGGAATAATTTATTTAGCAAGGGATTTTAATTTAACTGTGTTTACTAATGGAAACTTTAATTTGTTTTCAGTTCTGGTGAAATGCTGGAAAACCGAGGGATGACTGAGCTTCAGATGAACGGCCAAATAGTTGCTCTCCGAGATAGGTAAACATCTATTCTGTTGAACACATCTCAGATTGAGTTGCTTAACCGCAACATTAATTAGTCTTGAAAGGAAATTTTACTACAATCCGTCCCTGTGATCGTAGCTTTAAAAGTGAATCTGGCTAAAAGTATGGGAATACCTGCAACTAGTTATATTACATTTTTTTAAAAAAAATACCTTGAGGTTCAGTTTCCCAGCTTATTCAAAGTAGATATGTGATATTCATAATAGAAATACAGTCTTGTTTTAATGAAAAAAAATCACTTATTTATGCTTCAAATTTCTTCATCCAAACCTGTTTTATTAAAATATACCTTAGTATGTTATTGTAAAATGTTTCACCAAAATGAAATATTAGGTCTTCAGATCAGAATTTGAAACACATTACTCTTTATTTCTGATGGCTAGCAATATGTTTACTTGTGCCATTTTTATAGCAGCCACATTGATTTTATATGTTTTATTTACTTATAAAATGCTCAGACATGACGTTTTCGTAATGCTATCGTGACATGCATTTGTTTTGGTCACGCTTTAAGCAGTCCGCACGCAAGGCTGCAATCGGCAAAACAGAATATAGAATTTTTATAACATTAAGGAATTAATAAAAAAGGCTAAATTAGAGAACATTTTTGCAGTTTAAATATTTTAAAGGTGCGTAAAAGGCAATACTCAAAATGCTCACCTTTTTCTGCACAACAAGTCTACATAGAATATTTCTTAGATGAATTATTTTCTATTTTTCAATAAAAAAATTTATATGTGCCCTCGCTTGACATTTTTCCTTATCTTCTTTGAAAAGGTGTGTATTTTTATGTTCTTTCAACCGTTAATATTAAGACTTTTGCGTGTACTTGATTTATGAGAATGTGGGTGTCTCTGTTTTGCTTATCAGTTGTCGATGATACCATTGCAAGGAGGGTTCATTAAGTGATAAGAGTAAAGCTTTTATTCCCCCATATCCAAGGCATACAAAAGTCATAGAATGTAATTTTAACTTTTTCTTTAAATTGCTTCAAGTCCTTCTCCCTAATTATTTTGTAGTGAGACAATTGTTTTGAAATGCCCGAATTACCAACCTCTATGCAGTATTTTATTATGGCGTGTTTTATTATATTTTGGGATTTCCAGAGCGTATTAACAATGATTGAAGCTAAGTATATTCTTAAGAGCTTCGTTTCTCCTTTTTTTATATTCTTCTTCTCCCAGATATAATATTTCAGTATTGACGACTATACATCAGAATTAATGCCGCCAACGTCCTATAAAATTTAATCATTGGATCTTGCACAGCGTAAGACAAAAAACGAAAATGGTCCTAATATTAAAGCCTGAATATGTCTGAACCAACTTCGGCACAGGGCCTGGTTCACTAAACTCATTAACGCTCGGTTAATTGACTGCCGTATAATACAAAGGTGGATCGGAAAGTAACGCACATTTTTTTTTTTTTTTTTTTTTTACAAAATGTTTAATAGGTACCATTACAAACAAATGCACAAATGAACTGACATCTGTCTATTTTTCTACATAATCGCCAACTTTCTCAACACATTTCTTTCATCGTGATACTAGTTTCATAAGTCCGTTCGGTTAGCCATCTGCGGACCTCTGTTTTCATTTCTGCATCTGACGCAAAGCGTTGACTGCCCAGGACTTTCTTCATGGGACCAAACAAATGAAAGTCCGCCGGTGCCAAGTCTGGACTGTATGGTGGATGCTGGAGCAAATTTGTTTATTTTCTCACGAACAGCAGCAGCAATAACATTGTCATGAAGTTTGACATCGTAAGCTTTAATGTTAGGGCGTTTGTCACGAAGGGCACAACATAACTTTACCAAAGTTTTAATGTAGACTGCAGCATTCACAGTGGTCCCGTGTTCAGCAAATTCCGCCATTCATATCCCAGAATACTGTCACAAACACTTTATGAGCAGATGGAGTCACTGAATTTTTTCTTTACTGGGAAGCAGCACGTTTCCACTCCATAGAGGCCTGCTTTGTTTCGGGCGTGTAGAGGTACGCCCACGACTCATCACCAGTGACGATTTCCTTCAGAAAGTCATGACCTTATGCAGCGTAACGCGATAAGAGATCCAAGCTTGTCAACATTTGCCGGCCCTTGTGGTGTCTGTCAGGTTCTCAGGCACCCAGCGAGCACTAACCTTACGAAACTTCAATGTGTCATGCACAATATCGTACATCGCACCGTATGAAATGTTGAACTGCTGAAATAAGGTACGCAGTTGGATCCGCCGGTGGTTCAGAACTGCCGCCTCAATGACTGACATTCTGCGGAGTTGCCGCTGTTACCGGCCGTCCGGAACGTGGCGAATCACAAAGGTATCATGGCCATCTTTGAAGAATGCACACCACCTGGAGACGTTGCTACTGTCCATACAGCCGTCCCCATACACACCACGCATGTCCCTGTGAACTTCACTCGGGTTATACTCTTTAGCAAAAATCGCACCACACCTTGCTGCTTTTTACATGTGAACGACAATAACATGCTGCCATCTTTGTTGATAGCTCACGCTTCTCTCGCTAGAGCTACACATGAGAACAAAATAGCGTTTGTAGTGAAAGCTTCAATCTATATCTTGGTGTGATTTCAACGTCCCAGCCGCATTACCAACGCAGAAAAAATTATTGTGTTACTTTCCGATCCACCCTCGTAGAAAAGATTTGAAAGCTTCGATGTGTGCATCTAACGCACAATTACTTTGCACTCAGGCTACATCACACAGTCGGATGCTACTTCTCTATTATTTGATGTGATTATTTTCTAATGCTGTTTAGTGTTCGTTTTAACTACTGAGGAACCGCAGGCGGTGGACACTTATGATACATAAGATGAAATGATAAACTGGGAAAACATATATATATCTTTTAAAGAAAGGAAGAGTTCCAGACCTAAGTTTAAGGCGTTTCCCCGGCAATTGGCATTTATGAGGACTGAGGTAAACCTGGGGAAAAAAACTCAGTAGGGAGGACGGTCCTAGTGGGAGTCGAACCCCAGGCCTCGCGGAATCAGCGCCTTAACGACCTCGGCCACTCGTGGCGGTACTTGATGATAGGATGACATTGATTTCTCTCACAACTGCCGGAACATCATGTAAACTAAACTGCATATCGCATTCTAGTTAACTATTTGGATCCCTTGTTACCTTAAAAATGGCTAATTAATGAAACAAAAGATGGCATACAATCACTTTCACTTGTAATGCGCGTAATACTTTACTTGCTTAAGCACAGAACTAATGTTGCCTTGGAAATTATACCTGATTCAAAAGAAGGTTATGCGCAGGAAGTTCTGTCTCTCCCATTGAACAGTGTTCTCTTTCCAACAATAAACGACACCAAGTGCAGACTTATCGGGCGGTAGCTCTATGAGTGTGTGTGTGTTCGCGCGTGTTGTACTTTAAAATAGAGCTTCTAATGATTACGCAAAAAGTAGTTTATAAATGTGACATTGATTGTTTGTAGGCATGGGGGATACTTAATAGCTAATTAATTATTTTGTTTTCAGTATCAGTTTTTGTATTTGTCCTTGCGTTACAATTTATTTGTTCAAAATAAACAAACTGGAATTTAAACCAATGGAATAATTGCATATTTACTTTTTAGCATTGTTCAATAGATATGCGTCGGTCCTGGTGGTGTAGGGTTACCATACTGCTTCCTACACCCAAAATAGCGGGTTCGAACCCGGCCAGGACCGATGGATTTTTTTCGGGCGTAAAAATCCTAAGTATGGCTTCCTTCGGAAGGGAAGTAAAGCCGTAGGTCTCATGTCGTACATTTACGGCACGAAAAAGAACCTCAAGCCTGAAAGAGAGGCCTCTGAGCAAAATTTGTCGGTCGTTTCACGCCCTGAGTTGAATGGGACGCTGATGACCTGAGATGTTAAAGAGCGTCAGTAAATAAATCAATCAAATAAAAATCAACAGATAATCACCATTTTAGTTATCAGATTTTTAAATCTTAGAGCGAGCATATGAGTTTAGCAATAATTTATATACGATTTTTTGGTAGTAGTGTTTAACGCACGTTTTCAATGCTAAGGCATCGTGGGCGGTGGACACTGGTGATATATAAGATGAAATCTTGAATTGGGAAAATACTTTTTATGTGGGAAGGAAGCGCTGCAGGTTTAAGTTTAGGGTACTTCCCCTGCAGCTGCCATTGTTGAGGACTGAGAAAAGGTGGAAAAGATGTCCGTCAGGGAGAACGGTCCTGGCGGGAATCGAATCTCAGACCTCCCTTTCACGAGAACATCTCTTAATGACCTCGAACACTCATATCAGTATACTAAGTTTTGGAACATTTTTGAAACATAAAATTTACAGTGTGTCATTGTGTACTTCATGTAAAATTAACTCCCTGATAAGGTTCTGGAAGCGTCGCGTCGGTTCGTAATTATTTTATGTCTTTACACGACATAAGCTGAAAAATACTTTACTGTGTGATGAAATAACTGTTAAATACCGTAAAAATTGCTCTTCTGTCATTCATTCGAATAACATTCGTGAAAACAGAAGTCGCTGTACAAGGCAGCATTAATTTCATTGTGAATAGCCCGACTTATATCATATGAACGATCTGCATCTGTTAATTCTTGAACATATGCAACCTGTTAAACATAGAATCATCTGACAGCACGTTTATGTAAGTACGTCCTGTTATTTTTTGTTTTTATTTATGAACGCTCTTTAACATCTCCGGTCACGCGCGTACTATGTTGTGATTATACCTTTCCGTTCAGTGCAAAATTTGTCACAAAAAGTAGAAGATAATCTTAGAGTGAGGCACATTGAAAACAAAGCCCTGTAAAATATAGCTCAGCTCAATTTTTAAAAGGCTTTTCATGGTGTTCAGCGTTCTTCCGGATTTTCTTTTTATTAATGTTATTTTGAAATAAAGAAATGTGTTAGGAGGAACGCAACTACAGAGGAAATTGTCTGACAAAATGGGAGTTATTTTCAAATTGTAATCTATGGACTGATGATATGAATTAATGAAAGCTTCTGTGGTATTATTGATATGCATTAATACGAGGGATAAGTTACCTAAGTTATGGCAACTGTTTTTTTTTCCTTCCCTCGTGCGAACAAGGAGCAACACGAAAAATATGATATGCTATTGAGAATGTATGGAATGTACTTGGGAATAAAGCCACCAGATGATGTGTGAGCAGAACTATGTCTCAACGCGCTCCGAAGTTCAGTTGGTGAGCAACAGTGGTCAGGAATGGAGGTCACGAAGAGTGAACAACGTACATGTGCGAAAATAACATTTCTTCGCAGCAGCAATGCACGAAAATGCCACACAAAGCTACGGGAAGCACTAGGTGCGCGTGCCCTGTCTTATGGAACAGTGACAAGGTGAATTTATTCCTGAAATCTCGGCGGAATAATGCGACATGTTTCGTAGCTAGTCCACTTTTGTATCTCACTTAATTGATGGGACACTCCTTTGCTCACATTTTCTCATGTTCAGGTCCTCCCGTAAAATGCGGTACACTGTTCTTGCCGGTATTCCTGTTTGCTCTTCTAATTCTACAAGTTTCCAGAGCCTAATATCGTGTAAGCACTGTTCAACGACCATCATCCGTATATCCTTGTTTGCGGAAACAGGCTGCTCACAGCGCGGCAGATTGACAGTCGACATTCTGCCCCGTTTGAAGGCCTCTGGCCACTTCACCTCTATTTCTTCTTCCTTTGGCCTTCCCATATATATATATATATATATGAGTGATTTCTATGTTTCACATTTAATGTTATATGAATATAACCACCAATATTAATCACTAGTTGTAAAATTTGCAAATTTTAAGTTAGTGTAGCCTGTGCAGAGATGATGATGATGATGATGATGATAATAATAATAATATAATAATAATAATAATAATAATAATAATAATAATAATAATAATAATAATAATAATAATAATAATAATAAACATTTACTGGGCATTCCTTATGGTATTTTGTAATTATAATATGAGGTTCTTGTGGTTAATGTTGTACGAGGACAGAATAATAAATATTGGTCCTAGTGGTGTGATGGTAACCATACTTACCTTCTAAACCCAAGATCGCGAATTCAAACCCGGCCAGGACCGATGTATTTTTTCGGGCGTAAAAATCTTAAGTATGGCTTCCTTTGGAAGGGAAGTAAAGCCGTGGGTCCCGTGTCTTGGTGTCGTACATTTTCGGCACGAAAAAGAACCTCAAGCCTGAAAGAAGAGGCCTCTGAGCAAAATTTGTCGGTCGTTTCTCGCTCTGAATAGAATGGGACGCTGATGACCTCAGATGTTAAAGAGCGTCCGTAAATAAATCAACTCAAATCAGAATAATAGCTAATAAACCCAAGAATTTGAATGATGTTTTTAATAATATGCAGCAAGATAAGCAAGAAGCTTCTAAAAGACTGAATAATGTTGGTACTT
Source organism: Metallyticus violacea (assembly GCA_030762175.1). Lineage (NCBI taxonomy): Eukaryota > Metazoa > Arthropoda > Insecta > Mantodea > Metallyticidae > Metallyticus > Metallyticus violacea. Next base: position 305,289,318 of record CM060846.1, on the reverse strand, counting down.
TGTTGAAAAACAATTGCATCAATGGAAATTGATAAAGTAAACCTCAAATGCATTTAAGTACTTATAGTTGAGCCTGGTCTCCAAAAGTTTAGTTATTAAACTGCCTGAGAAATCAGTGAATTGTGCAAGTTCTATTTTAATGGACTGATGGGGTTTTACCAAGCCTATTAGATTTTAAAAATTTCCCTTAGTATTATAATCATGTAGCCCAAATTGCCCCCTTCTGAAGGACACAAAAACTTGGGCTGCTTTTAGCTAGTGTTGATTTTTCACACACAAGCTGTTTAGAAGTGAGATAGCTTCTGATTATGATGTAACCTGAAGTTAGACATTTTTAGCTGCAAACATTACCTGGCTATTTGGTGACAGCAGTTTACCCTAAAGCGAGCAATAAAAACCGATGTCATTAATTCATAATCTAGAATATTCCAATATTATGCTCAGGATTTAAGTTGTTGATTTTGGTTAGTATTTCAGTAAAATAAACTGAATATTTAATAAACAGGATTATGTCCCAGACTATTCTTGGTGTGGCCATCAGAAATCAATATATTGCATTCAGCATATTCATGACAAATTACAAACTATTCATAATTTATGGTTTATTACACTTTAAAAGGAAAAGAAAATATCCTCTGACCTGCTAAAACTTTCTCACACTAAATCTCTTTCTTAGTATTCTACTGAATACTGGAAAACAGTGATGATCACAAATTATTCTAACATGGCACCAGAGAGTCTTTCCTGTATATCTTTTCATATTAAATTCCTGGTAATTCCAATTGAAAGTAACCACTATAATATTATAATAATAAAACTGGTACCTGTTTTCCTTCCATTAAATACATTTTTTTCCTTTACTGACAATATCCATTTTCTCTTGGTCTTAATATAAAATTTGACTACCTTGCTATATATTTTCTTCTTATTTGGCGCTACAATCTGGGGTGAGCTTTGGTCTAATATAGCCATCTCCTCTTCCTCTGCCTCTCTCTTATGACTTGATAGAGGGCAGTATTGCAGGTGTATCAGCATGTCGGCATCCCACAACTATGATGTGGCTTTTATGATCAAGAATGTCACCTCTCTATTGTGCAGCTTCCCAATCATCCTCACGAGGCCAGGTGGACCTCATTCCAGGCCTCCTTAATTTAGAAATTCATAAGTAGGTATCAGGAATCAAAACTGGGCCTCCTGGCCAGCAGTCAGCAATGCTAACCACTAGATCAGGGAGGTGGTCATATGTTTATATTAATGTTCAAAAATATATCTTGAATGAAAATGTTCCTCCAATACTAAACATAAATATAGGAATCTACAGGTGACCACCTGTTCCACATATTCCCACAGAATTCATTACAATCACGGTTTCAGAACTTACAATTGCAAATTTACAATTTATAATAAATATAAAGATTACAAACATTTTATATCAAATTTCAAATGAACCATTGTCTATTGACCAATTCCGTTTCATCTGCTTTGTCCAGAAAAATTCCCGAGCCCCTTAGCTGTTTCTGATTGTCAAATATGTTCTGAACCATTACAATTCCATTAATCTTCAACCAATTCTCTCTCAAATCTTTTCTTTCACTCAACAGTTCCTCTACATTCCATCAAAATGGGTATACCATTCACTTCATCTCCACATATTAGGAATGTACAGAGAGCAATACACCTCATACTTCTTATTCTCAAACACCCATCAAAACCTTGTGATTCCTTCCTTTCTGTTACATATGTCTGTATACATCTCCCTATTTGGTGTTGTTTCAAAGGTCCTATAACACTATTAAACTTGTGGAGTATCAGATGAAGGGAAAGGCATGTGCTTCTTTTCCTTACGTAGTTTACTAACAGCAGTTTTTTAATGGTGATTTTTAATATGTTGTGATTAGTTGAACTATGTACCCTTTCAGCTCCACAAACTTACTTTTGATTAAAACATGTTTTGCAGACTCTTGTCAACAAGCAGCTGGTGATACAGACAAGGTTCCATGAAACATGTTCTAATGAAAAGTTAGTAAAGCTGAAACAGTGTCTAGTTTGAATTATCACAATATATGAATAATTATGTGATTTGTTTTACTATGATGGCTTCAATTTTGCATCATATGTGAATTTTCAAAATACCTTTTGTTGTAGTTTAAGTGTTGTATAACTTATTTCCCTCATTAAAATGTATCGTTGTTTGCTATGAATTCAGCCATGTTACAAAAAATGTTCTTTAAAGTTTGTTATAATAGATGTCTTTCATACTTTGAAATAATTTTGCTGTCAATTGTGCATTACCAGTGCAGTTATGGACACACAAATATGCTTGTATGCATGCATGCACACAAATATGTACTGAAATAACAGCTCAACATTCATAATGTTAATGTGCTTAATATTCCATGAGTTTTATTCTATCAGTGATATAACCATGATTTTTGTTCTATCAGTGATGATAAAATGAAAATCAATTCAACATAGTACTGATAACAACAAATTTTATAGAATAAATATAAATTAAATATAGTACTGGAAACAACAAATTCGATATATGACAAAATAGCACCCAAGAAAGAGTTCCCACTTATGCTAATTGCCTATGCACACATTGACAATAGAAAAAAGTGCCAGTGTAGAATTGCAGTAATTTACATATTGCTTGCATTTTAGTAGTACATACACTCACTCAATCACCACCAATTTTTATATCTTACCCTAACTTAAACTAACCTAACCTATCTTTATAAACTGCTGAAGCAACTGCAACTTCAGGCTGAGCAGAACATATTGACATATAACAGAATGTTTTTAGACTGGATGATACCAAAAGAAGGCACTTATACAAAAATTTCGATAAATTCATAAATAAAATAATAAAAGTCATACCACAACATCAAAGATCAAACTTAACCCCTTGAAAGAAGCTTGAGATGCCTAGTGCACATTCAAAAGGTGGAGTAGAGACTAAACTGTAAATCCAAAAATTTTCAAAATTTGCACTTTTCAGCTTATTGTAATTGTTGACATTGTAATGTAATCATAAATTATAAAAAAGTATTGCAGAAAAATGCAATGAAATGAGTGATTTTCTCCTAAGTTTACTGAAGCCTGAGCACTTTTTCTTACTGTTCACCACTAGGTGCAATTTTCCCAGACAATTTTTTCCTGCTATACAAATTCTATATAGAACATAAACATTTTATATTAAATTGGGTAATATACATTTAGCGATACACACATTTGAATTTATAAACATTTTATATTAAATTGGATAATATACATTTAGCAATACACACATTTAAATTTATGAAATACACACAAACATATTCTACTCTCCAGTTCAATAAAAACGGCAATAGTAATTTGCATGCAAGAAATTTACTTGAGAATAAGAGTTATAGGAGGAATCAAATCTTTCTGTGTGCCATTTAATAAATTAAGACATTTTCTTGATAAGGAAAGGGAACATAAGAAATGTTAAAGAGATGAAAGAAGTACAAGAAAAGAGAAAATGGATGATTGTGTGTGTTTTGTGCATGTTGTGAATATGCCTGTGTGTGCATGCTTTGAAAAATGTTAGGCTTACTAGAGGGATTGATGAATATTTATACTTATGTGGAACATTGTTTGGCACTAAATATATTTTTAAATTAGTGATTTTGTTAAATTTTATGATAAGGCTATATCCCTTACATCCATAAATTATTAATGCAAACTAAAATATAAATCAATTGTAGAAATTCCACTTCATTATGTATGTACTGTTTAAATGTTCATTGCATTTTATACAAGTGAAAAGTTTTGTAGCTTTATGTGTAATTTTTATAAGAAAAAATTTGGCATATTTTCTGTATTTGCTGCTGAAAAATTTCTTTATATAATGATATTCTTTAATATGTACTGGTATACATAGTATCAAGACAATGGTTGAATAACAAAAGCTAGACAAATTCTTGGATGTATTTTAAAGAAAAGTTTCAGATCATAACTTCTGCGCATAGTCAAAGAATCTGGTATAAGAGTACCTATGGTAAACTAAAGCCTGAAATGTTGATGGAAAATGAAATGTTCAGTTTCCTCCAAATAATGGAAACTACTAAGTTTAATGGAAACTACAAGTTTGTTGAACTGTCGCATTATAAAATTTGTTTTGTATAAATGTTTCTACAGGTGAAGCACAGTATTCATTTTGTGTACTTACCTTCATTAACTGTAAATTCTTGACATTTTTTTAAAAAAAGGGAATAAAACTTTTGTTGCAAAACATAACCTCTTGATGGTATATTCACTGTGAAAAGAGTGTTTTATATTTATTTCTTCTTTCATATTTATTTGATTTATTTATGTTAAATAAGAAGGCTTATGAAAATATGTTTGAATTTTCTCTTTTGCATATTTATTTTATCATATAAGACTTTTTCCTTTTATTAGAGATTAGAGAATAAATTCAATCTATTAAATACAAATTCTGTGGAATCTAGCAGTATCTAACTTATAGACTGACTTTACTGTTTCATTGATTTACTTTTTTATTCATGAAGTTTTCCTCATTTCTGTGTCCCATTGTCACAACTATTAAAGCTGTTAACACAAATAATAGAGAAACAAATCAAGGAGAAGTAAAAGAAAACAGAAAATGGCAAGAAAGGGAGAGGATATTCTTTTAATCATTAAACTTATCGCTTTTGTGACAAACAGGAGAAAAGTGGTAAAACAAGCTTTAATTCAGTGAAAGTCTAGATTGTATTTTACTTGATTTAGGCTTGGGGTTATCATAATAGAAAATAAATGTACTCCTTCAAACTTTACTGCTATTTTGTTATTGCATAAATTACTGTTCATAAATTACCACAGTATTCTGCTAACATTGGTGCTATGATAGAGATGAGTAAACCTGGTGTGCAAGGAATGATTATTGAAAGGGTACTAAAATGTTGGTACAGGATTCAGCAACTCTAGGAGGGATGAATACTAAAAGATTGATATATCAGAAGAACAGTAAGAATGATATCTTAGATAAATAAGAATGGAATGGGTGATATTTGGGCAGAAAGAAATAATTTACAAACAGGGTATGGCAGATGGTAAGGTGACAATTAGAGGATATGGACAGCTAGATCATGCATGTTTTGATGACTTAAGTTCACTTAAGTTTTTTGTGGAAATTAAGATGGAACTTAATAGATAATGGTATGAAAATAATTGTAATATAAGAGACAAAGAAGGGATTACATGGTTGAGATTAAGAGAATGAAGATGAAAGGGATCAAGAAGGAATCTAGAGCAAGGGCAGTGAAGAAAATATTATTTAAATGTACAGGAACAGAATAATAGAGATTGAGTTCACTGAAACAAAAATAGTTCAAAATGAATAGAGAAATAGCATGCAGAAAAATGTTTATGAAGATAGATCACAAATAAAGGCCTTGGGGGAAAATATTTATTCAAAGTAAAGAATAAATGTACATGCTCAATTGATAAAATATGTATGTGTAATTAATGAATTCAAGAAGAACTAACTTTTGGAAGCAGAGAAGGAGCTTAATTAATAATAAGGGATAAAATAAATAAGGAAAGGATATTGAAAGAGATCTTTGAAAAAGCTATCTAAAATGATGGCTGAACCTCTTTTCTTCTGAAATTCCAGTAGGAGACTACTGATAAACTAAAGATAGAGGTTAGCATAAAATAGTAATTGTTAGTCAAGGGGTACTCGTATTCTATTTTGTTTTGTTCTAAGAATTTGAAAAGGATTAATTATGATCAGTTTATAATTTATTAAAGAAATTTATTGTAATAGATTCATTGTATTTATGGGGGGTCACATCTAAGAATGGCCTGGGCTAGATAGTTAGAGGCCTCCTTGTACTTTTCTTAGCATTTCAATAAATATTCGAACATTCTATAATGTTCACAAAAAGGATTACGATCACATCTTGCTATTTAGGCCATATTTAATTATTGGTGGTTCATTTCTATAACACAGTTTTCAACAGTGGGCATAATGTGCTAAAAATGTAGATGGTCCTCGAGGGTTAATTTTCTAGGTGAATGTATTGTGTTCATTTTAGCATGTTTTGACCATCAGTTCATATGCGCAGCACTTTTCAATGTGAAACTCCTCACAACAGGCAATATACTTGTATGTATTATAATAATTACTGTCTTGAAATTCTATAGAAGTAAACCACCTTTAAGATAAGTAACTGGTTCATCATGACATATTCAGAGGAACTAAGTTATAGTACAAGCCTAACGTGTTCTTTCAGTTATCATCAATCCTCGGAGAGGCCTCCTTGCAGTCTAGGCAACAGGGGGCAGGTTCTCCATAAGAAAGGTTCTGTTCGGGAAAGTGGAGATGTGCTCAAAAGATCTCGTGTACAAACTGCGTAAGCATTGCAGTTCTTACATATATGCATGCATGAGCTGCCTGGAAAGCACTAGTTAACTATGCATTGTATGGTAGTCCTAACAAGTATTCAGACATGTCACCTTAATTCCACTAAAATGATGAATAACATTTTGATCTTTAGTATATTACATATTTGGAACTAGTTCATTGAATACATCTTAATCATTGAATCACTTGCAAAATTTCATTGCCAATTTCAACAACTTATCCATCTACCCATATTTTCTTTAAAGCAAAGAGAAAATATCATTTTCTTGCTATACTGGTGATGCAGAATTCACAGGAGTGTTCAGTGCTAAAATATCAAATTCCTTAGGTATCAAGCATAGACATATTTGTTAAACAAAACTTACATATATTGACTTATATTTTAGAATTTAATTTTTATTAATATATTATAATCTTCTAATGAATTTAATGTAACAGAACTGTGCAATGTAATAACTTTTCTTGGTTTAAAAATTTAATTTTGAATGTAAGTGCCATAGAGCAATCAATATTATTTTTTCTGTTAACTGCTTGAAATTTGCTTCTTAACCTTTATGTTGGCAAATTAGCTATTTAAAATGCATGTATAAAACTCAAATTGCATGGGCAACATAGATCTTTGCTCAACCATATCAAACTTTCAATTTCTGCAACTAAATTTTTAATTGTATGAAATCTTTTCATCTGGGCTTCTCTAAGATGCCACCAACAAGAAAACTGATTGAAACATTGGTAAATTTCAGAATAGTATCACTGATCTCTGGTTTAATCTCTAGAGTGCAATGAAAATGTAATTACTACAAGTTTTTAATTTTGTGAGTAAAGTATTATTATGTACTTTTTCCTATAGATATAGAGAGAACACCTTACTCAGAATAAAAAGATGGGCATTCAGCATGCTTTTTATATTTTTGTATGAAGAATTTACAATATATGCAAAGGCTCATATGAAATTTACTTTCTGATTGGCTACAAAATTGCTGCATCTTTGTTTGTGAAGAATAAAGTAAATAAACATATAATCAAATGGAGGAATCATAGTGCATCTCTTTTTAGCAAATTCAGTTATTATTTGAAGATTGTGTTTTTAGTGTGTCAAATTATCATTCATTATGTATCATTAATTTACTTGCAGTAAAGTTCTTGAAAAGTTAGTTGTTCTCTTTATTCCCATCTAAGCATCTAACACTTTCTCAATATGATTTACCAAAAAGCATTCCATGATTACACAGTTATTATGTAAAATTGTACAGTTAAGTTTGCTAAAAGCTGTTCTTGTACTTTACAGGAACGAAGTTCTTTTAGCATACTACTGTTCCACTATGCCATTTTTTAATCATGTATTTGGTATATAACAGTGGCAGCTATTATAAAATGTCAGAAATGTTGTGTGCAGGTCTCCAGGATTTGCATACCAAGAAAATGTTAGACCTCCATAGATTTAGTATTTAGAAATAGAATTTCAGTACTAACTTCTTAAAAAATTGTTTCTTGTAGGATCCTTTATAAATATGAAGAACTTTTATTGTATAAGGGTTATTCAAACAGAGCTGGTCAATATATCTTACTTTTGAGAAAAATTTGGCCCAGAAAAATATTAATTTAATGCATATTGTTGAAAATAATTTGAATGCCAGCATATCATCAGTACCTATACAATTTGCAGAATTTTATATTAGTTGATATATGTACACTACACACATATGTAAATTTATGTCATTGTAAATATCAGTACAGTTATAGATATACTAAATTTTTTGCGAAAAATTTGGCCCAGAAAAATATTAATTTAATCCGTATTGTGGAAAATAATTTGAATGCCAGCATATCATCAGTACCTATACAATTTGCAGAATTTTATATTAGTTGACATATGTACACTACACACATATGTAAATTTATGTCATTGTAAATATCAGTACAGTTATAGATATACTAAAGCACAGTACGAATAAAAGTAACACAGCATCAGCACAATTGGTTTGAATTGGTCACACTTTTCCGGAAGTATATAATGCTCAGTAACTTAGATAACACTTTTAAAGAATAAATTTTTTAATTGGGTGGTCTGTTTGCAATTACAAATATAATTTAGTGGTCTACTACTGGATAGAGTTTGAGAAATGCTTATCTGTATTTTGTTCTAAACACACGTATCTGCACTCCTGTCTTTTCTATGTGGCAGCTTATGACATGTCTAGATTTATGTGAGTACTGGATTCTACCATCAGAGATGTTGCATACTTTGATAATCTGAATACTAAGTTGTTTAAAGTCATTTTGGTTTTCCCCTCTTTTTGTATTAGTTAAAATGAAAGATAAATTAAGTTTTTTCATAGTTTCAAAGATGAGATACCAACTCCGTCTCATCAGTATTTGGGTTCTGTACAGGGAGGATTGATAGAAAATGCATAGTCCATTTTTACTTCACATAGTATTTGGAAGATTAATTATATTAGTTAATGATGAACAGATTATGTAGCAGGACAAACCAAGGTGCTCAGAGTGAACCTGTTGTCTATAGTGTGTCCAGCATTAAAAAAATTACTTCGATCTCTATATTGACATGATTGAGGCCATATAGCTCACATGTTGTTGCTCATACACTTAGTGTAAAAGTGCAGTCATGAATAAAAAAAGATAGTTTCATGCTCTAAACTAAATGCCCAATGAAAAACCAATACAGGAACATATAAACAGAGATACAAAAAGAAAGGAAGGAAGAAAAGAAGGATGACCTATTTTACTTCTAAAAAAAAATAATTTAAAATACCTGGCATTACTGCAAACTTCCTTTATTTCTTTTGTGCTTCTTAGCTGAACTTTGCAGTGGTCCTTCAGCATTCTCCTTTCTTATTTTAAAAATAAGAACACCTCCAAATTTCTAAAACTGTTAAACTTCATTTGCTACCTAAATTATTTTTCTCCCCGATTTGTTTTCAGATGTGAAAATAAATTTAGTACTTTTGCCAGTTCCTAAGCACTTGGAACACATTTTCCTTTTAATATTCAACCATTTTGAAAATTAGCACTGAGCACTAAATAATGCAAATGAATGTAGATCAACTACACAAAAATTGTATATGAATATTTGCAGATAAACAGATAGCCAGAAATCCTGTCACTTAAAATTCAATACAGTGTGGTGTTCTTTGGCAACATGTCAGAGCTATTCCTTTTATTGAGACTTAGTTTCCTGTTTTATTATGATAGAAACAATATGTAAAAACTACATCCCCCTTTAATACTGTACAACATAAACAATGCATGTTGCCGTACAGAAACCAAAGCAGTTTATGGGGCTTAATGATAGGCATTCTAAAAGTTCTCAACCTGACCAAGAAAACACAAGATTTAAAAGATTTTTTTTTAAATTCATAGTCACCTGGTAAATTAATACATATAGTCCAATGACTTTCTGACTATTTAATACTCTCAGTAAAATAAGTAAAATATGATTTGTCCATCTATGAAAAATAAGAGCATATCTTAGTTTCCAACTCATTATTTAATGTGAATCTTCATCCACCCAGCCATTTATTAGGTTTGGGAAAAAAAAAAGCAATTACTGGGGAGCCAAATCTGGTGAATATGGGAGCACTTTGAAACAAAGTTCATGCAGTTTTGCAACTACAATCCTAGATGTGTGTGAAGGTGCATTATCATGATAAAAAAGAAATTTCTTTTTTGCAATGTGTGGACATTTAGCCTGAATAACATCCTTCAATTGGTCCAGTTGCGAAGTGGTGATGGTTCTGCCCTTCTGGAGGTAGTCTATGAGATCCACACTGTGAGAATTCCAGAAAACCATAGCCATGACTTTTCCTGCAGATGGATCCATTTTTGCTTTCTTTGGTGCACTTTCACATTTTGCCATCCACTATTTGGACTGCTCCTTCGCCTCTGGTGTATAGTGATAAATCCAGGTTTCATTTATTGATATGAAACGTCAGAGAAGCTCACTGGAATTGCTTGTGAACAAGCCTAAACATGTTTGCAAAATGTTTATTCCAATGCGTTATCGATTCATTGATAACAAACATTGCTCCTATTATGCGGAAAGCTTTCTCATATCCAAAACTTCTTGTAAAACATAGTGGACATGGCTTATCAAGGTATTCATGAAGTCAGCCAGCTTGCATACTTTCAGTCGGCAATCATTGAGTACGGCATTGTTAATTTTTGTCACAATGCATCAGTCTTAGCAGTTTTGGGACACCCTGAGTGCTCATCATTTTGAATGGATGCATGATTATGCTTAAATTTAGCAGCCCACTTTTTAACCGTGAAGAGGAAGGGGGAAAATCCTTTAATTGGAATGTAACTACTTTTGTATTTCTGTGGGGTTAAACCCTTCAAAACGAAGTACTTATCACAGCTCATATTTCAGTATTTCCATTTTGTGGAAAATGTTAACACTGGTTTTGTCTATATGATCGTCACAAACAAGTGACTACACTTACACATCTGAAACTTTATAGTCTGACATCTAAAGGATGATACTTAACAACTGTCTTAGTAATTTGGCCATCTTCACTACATCTCTGAGTCGGGCTGAAACCTATAGTCTTTGCTTAACCCTGGATGCTCTATAGTGCAAATTCTATTTTGAGCCAGGCATCTGGATTGATTGTTCAACCACTAAATTATTCTATTATGGGTGGAATTAATGAGTACAAACAAAAAGCAAAAACTTCATAAAGCTTCTCTGGCACCACTCCACTTCTCATAGGCCTTCAGTTAATTAAATATAATAGGAAATGATACTGATAATATTTAATTACATAACAGACAACTGCCCATTGCATATGATTCGGAAATGGAGCTCTTATTTATTTTTCACTCTGTTAGAATAGATTGTATAAAAGCCTAAATTGATATTTAATTTTTTGAGTCTTTAGTTAGTGATACACACATTTGTTTCTCAGCATATGCATGAAACCTGTAACATTACAGTTTTTGTTACTATATAAATGGATGTCACAGCAAGAAAATGTGCTAATTGCTAGCTCTGTCATATAGTTGTAAAGCTCTGTTCATTAATAAAAATTGGAGTTTTAATATATGCAGCCACAGGCTATGTTTAAAGTCAGTGTTTTGGAATATTTCACTTACTGGCTCACAATATTCTGAAGCACATTAAGAAGATTTCATTTTTCTTTTTGCTTTGTATTTATGATTTTGCTTTTACAGCAAATTATGTTATGTCAACTGTAATGCAAATGTAATATATATGTTATTTAGGATACTGTAAACAGTTTTATAATGCCCTCTAATTTCAAGTAGTAGTGTTGTACTTTATCCTGGCAAATGTCTGTACATAGCACTGCTTTTGTATAGTCTTTGAGTGCTGCATCTTGTGGCAAAATGATTTATGACTACTGCTGTAACATAATGGTAGCATTGGTTACTCTACACACAATGGATATAAATTAACTGATTAAACCTGATATGGGGTTTTCTCTTGCTGACTCAGGGCTCATGTAACATGTAGGCAACCAGTACTACCATTCATTTTTTTTTTAATAATAGTGTTTAGCACTTATTTTTACTACTGTGGCATCACATGCAGTAGCATTGATACATGAGGTGTAATGATAAACTTGGAAAGGAGTTTTGGGAAGGAAGTGTTCCTGGCTTAAATTTAGGGTACTTCCCTGGCATTTGCCATTGATAAGGACAGAGGAAAACATGGAAAAACCATTCAGGATGAATGGTCCTGGCAGGATTAGAATTGAAAACCACACATTGCTGTTAATGTTATTTATCATCCATATGTTGCTTTGCTATGGGTGCAGACTATTAAAAAGGGAGAATAAGCAAACTAACAAAGGTAGGATAATGTAGGCAAAATAAGCTGCTTCACATCAAATTATTGCATCATCCAACATAACATAAAATTATATTTGTTAAAATTCTCATTACATTTTAACAGTATTTTTCTATTTAATCTATTTAGAAATATACGTGTATAAGGCAACAGAATCAACAACAAAAGCGACAGTAGTATAATGATGATGCTGATTTGATTTTGTATAGCAAGATTACTATGAAGCTCCATGTCACATTTCTGTTTGCTGGCTAACACTCTTTGAAACTCTTGAGTTTTCTGCTCAACTGGGTAGCAATAAAAGTATATTTTTTAATAAGGGTCAATAAAATTGTGATAGGACTATAGGGAATTTTATTGGTAATCAAGTAATAAATTTTTTGAGTAATGAAGCAGGACCTATTCTTCCTGAATGCTTCCTGTGTTTCTATCATATTTTCTGTTTCAAAAGTATATTTTCATTCTGGAGAGAAATTATACATTTATGCAAGTGACATATGCCTTTGTCATGGCAGATCTGAAAAAAAGTTTAAAAACTAGGCTATATGAATAATTCTTTGGTGCCAAAACTAACAGAAGCCTGAAAAATTTAATAATGGAATGCTCTGAACATTTAAAAAATGAAGCTCTGTTAATGTATGGAAGAGTGCTTGCTTGCTTGGAAAAATTGTTTTATTATGAAAATTCCCCATTCAGACAGTTGTTTTGTTTGAAACTTGACAAATCTCCAGCCATGCATGAAGAATTTCTTAGTATTGTGCAATTATTAAGACTGGACTGGATGAAGATACATTTTTTATAAATCTGTCTTCTAAACTCGTAAGGAACAAAATATGACCAGGGCAAAATGTGGCACAAGTACTTTTTTAAATAAAATTGATTCTGTTAAAGTTTTTCAAGGTGTGTTTGCTGTACCATGTTAATAATTTTGTAGAAAGAATTTTCAGCATAATGAGCGATCTCTGGAAACCCTAGAGAAACGGACTTGGTGTCAATCTTGTCAAAGCCGAACTTTGTGAGTAGTCTAATTTGAATTTATCATACTCAGAAGAGTTTTTTCAGTTCATCAAGGCAAAAAAAGATACTTAGTAGTTTATTGATCCAGTTGATCGCTTTAGTACATAGTTGTACAATTGATATTGGACATGTCTTAATAAAATATTGAATTATACACAAGAATATCTGAAGTAAAAGTAAAAAACATGATACAGTTAAGTTTATACAATGACATCATGATAAGTACATAGATGAAGTACACGGTGTTTCTCACACTACTTGAACATAGTGTAGTTATTAGTTATTTATCATTATTTACAAGGAAATCTTGAATGGAGTGGAAGCAGTCATAATTAGATGTGCCATTAGAGATAATGTGAAAAGCAATTTGTACTTAATAACTTGAATGCAACTTTGTAAATATGCTTCAGATGCAAAAGAAAATAATTTGAGCCATGATAGGAGCAAGTCCAAGAGCAACAGGTAAACCATTTTTTAAAAAATTAGGTATTCTTCCTCTTCCTTGTATCTACATATTTCAAATAATAATGTTTATCCATAAAACCGTACTCATTAATTCCACCCATAATAAAATAATTTAGTGGTTGAGCAATACAATACAAGACAAAATTCAAATCTCCATGTATATAAGCATAATACTTCTTTATACCAAAGGAGCATATTGCACTCTGGCATAAAGATGTACAATAACCTTCAAACTACTTAAAGAAAATACAACAAGATAAACTTACGGATAAACATTATTATTTCAAATATGTAGATACAAGGAAGAGGAAGAATGCATAATTTTTTAAAAAGTGGTTTACCTGTTTCTCTTGGACTTGCTCCTATCATGACTCAAATTATTTTCTTTTGCATTTGAAGCATATTTACAAAGTTGCATCCAAGTTATTAAGTACAAATTGCTTAAAAAGGAGTGGGCCTAATATGTTTTAGTTAGTCTTCTCTCCATCTTAAAACAAAACATATGAGCTAATTACTTGTACTTGTAGAATTTTATTTACACATCACAGGTTTCAATTCTCTATGTGATTATTTCAATATTAAAATATATATTTTAAATTTCAGTATAACCTATTATTATTATTATTATTATTATTATTATTATTATTATTATTATTATTATTATTATTAAACTGCTACTTTTCTACAATGTTTGCATTTGTTTACAGTATAAACATGGGATACAGTAAAATATATGGCTGGTATTTTCTGCATTTTAAATTTGGCATTCCTATTTATGTTACAGAAAAAATTGTTTCATTAAAAATAATTTAAACTAATGTCAGAACCTGCTTTAATAAATTAGTGCAATTAATTAGATTTTCCCAACAAATTGAAGACATATAATCTACTTAAGTATTAGCTTTAGTGTTTGGCATACATGGCATACATTTAATTGTATTTAAGAAATAGCAATGGGCATATTAATGAAGCCTATAAAGCAGAAACTTTTATTCCTGTGTGCAACTTATGTTACAATATAGTAATAATTTAAAGGCATTTCATTATTTGCTGTATTACTTTGCATATTTTCCTGCCTATCCAATAAAGGAACTTATTTTAAAAAATGTGTTAATTGTGCAGTTATAGTTTTAAAACTTCATGGTACAAATGTGATTACTTAATTTTTCCCATTTATATTCAGAATGTAGCAAACAATTTAATTTGAAATGAGTGTTAGTAGTAATCTAAAAGTGATCAGTTTATGATGGAAAAATCAAAAGAACTGGAAAATATTTTTAAGCAACTTTGAGAATAACAAAATAAAAAGATTCTGGAGAAGGTAATTTTAAGGTGGCTTAATAAATTTGCCAGGGACTGTAGTTCTATTTTCCTATCGACAGGAATGGGGCTTATGTAGTTTCAGTATCTACAAAGAGGGTTGATGTAGCTATGAGTTGAGGTGGCTTAGGTTGTTAACAGTGAATATTTTTCACATGGTTATTATCAAGTCTTGATCCCTTGCCATTCACATGTGGAATACTGCATTTGCTAATCATCTCCTGCATAAGTTGACGATTATGATGATGTTTGTGTTTGAGAAAATGAACAGTACTATCACATCATTATGCTACAAATTAAAAGTTAGTTCAAACACATTCTTCTGCAATCATAAAATGCAGCTAAATGCAGAAGTATGAACAAATTATTCAAAGAGAAATAGATTTTTCAACTAATACAACACTCTATGCTTTCATTGACTAGATTTTTACACCCCAGTTGTCAGCATATAGCTTCTTCAAAATCATGCTATTTTAGTTTATTGAAATAATTAAAATATACATTTTATTGAAAACCACTACTCTAGTGTTATCATTTGTATAGAGGTAGTGACACTTGCTGTTACTGTTCAGAGTTATGCCACAATCCTATCTTTTTTCTTTTTTTTTTGAATGGTGTTTAACGCCCGTTTTTACTACAGAGGCACCACAGGCGGTGAACTCTGATGATTACATGAAATGATACGTTGGGAAAGGATTTTTTTAAGGAAGGAAACTTCCAGGCCTAATTTTAGGGTACCTCCCCAGCATGTGCTAGTTATGAGGACTGAGAAAAATCTGGAAATTACCTCAGTCAGGGAGAACGGTTCTGACGGGATTCGAACCCTAGACCTCCCGCTCATGAGTCCGCGCCTTAACGACCTCGGCTACCTGTGGCGGTACAATCTTATCTTGGGAGAAATTTTCAGCAGCAAATAAATCTGAAAATTACCTAACTAGTATCTTCATGCAATATATTAAAAATAATTAACAACTGTTTGTGAATTATTATGTAAAGCGAACTCTTATGAATGAAACATCTCTTTGAAAAGCTCTAAATTTTAATATCTATGTAGCTGTTAAATTGCACTTTTTTGTGCTGTGTGATAAAAATTTAAGGAGCATAGTTAGTTTTCATTTTCTCCCACAGAGAACTGCATGCTGTAAAATGCTGTAAAAGTAAGAAAGATGTTGAACACTTCATTATTTGTATACAATTGAAAATTCCTGTTTCTCATATATATTACAATGCACATTCTCTCTCTCTCACTCACACTCACATGCTCTGCTTACACAATAAAAATCTTATCTTATTTCATACAAATAAGATATAATAATTTTTTTATGATTTCAAATATTACTGCAGAATAAAAATAACATTTATGCTGTAAACTATTAGATTTTTACATTTTTATTTGAGATTCTGAATATACTAATGAGCCTTGAGATACTCAGAATCTGTGCTTAATAATTAAAGTTTTCAGGTGTCAATTAGTGGCTTTTATTTGTATCTTTCTTTAGTTCTTTAGTACATGCTACAGACTTTCAAAAATTCTGAATATTCAAAATGAATTTTATATTTTGTATGAAACAATAAAAATACTAATTTTAATCTTCATTTTTATGTCTTTACCAGGTATGAGCTCTCTCAGGACTTGTTAGACAAACAAATAGAGATGCTGGAGAGGAAATATGGAGGTGTAAAGGCTCGCAATGCAGCTCTCACAATCCAGAGGGCATTTCGTCGTTACACCTTGCTCAAGAAATTTGCTGCTATTACCGCTATGGCAAAAGCTGAGAAACGTCTCAGCCGGAGACTACATGCATCACATGAGGTTTGCGACAGATATGTAGACAGTGAACATGTTATCAGAAACAATTTTGCAGGGTTGTACCAAGAGTTACGACAGAATTGTTCCCCACAGTCTCATGCCTCCACCCGACCACTGCCACTACGCTCCATGTCTATGAGAGAACGGCGCAATGTTGAATGTATTCCTCTACCACGAAGTCAGTCTAGTCGCTGTGACATGGCACATGTGAGTGTGCAGTTGGATTACTACACCCCTACAACGATGGCACCATGCCCTTCCTATAATGGCCAAAAACACTTCTGGGATACATCACATTATTATATGCCACAGGAAGCATTTTCGGAAAGTGGTGAGGTGAGTAGGGGATGCAATTGCTTCCTGTTCAAAATTAGGCTGATATGCATCTTCAGTGTTGTGCAACTCTTACATGCAATTTCATCTTCTTATGCTGAATGGTAGGGTTAGCAGCACTGCCAAGCATTCATATATCAAAATGTGAAGCTGGAACTTCTCTAAAAGTCCTACATCATGTTCATTTCTAAACCTTTGACTTGTAATGTTTAAAATGTTTCATTTAGAAGTTAATGATAATGAAAGTCTATATTTCTAATAAATTTCCATTTAAAGTTTGTAAAATGTTGTTTGCATATGTCAGCATTTATTCAGGTTAATGAATTTGAAGTTGATTTACATTATTGTTTTTTGCAATTTAATTATTATAATAACCCAAGAAAACATTATAGAAATGAAAATGGAAATTTCAATCACAGTAACCCAAGGAAGGCCAAGGAGCAAAGATGGCAAAGAACTTGGGGGAAACCAACTTATATAAAGCTGATATCCTGTGAAACCATCATTCATTTCCAATACAATACCAATATATATGCATATATGTTTTAAAATTCTGCTTTTCATAGCATTAACAGTTTTTGAGATAGCTAATCAAATTTAGTTGTAATAAATGCAAATGCTACATATGCCCTTGTATCAATAAAATGTGGGATCCTTTGAATTTTGAATTATTTTATATCAAGCCATTCAATTACATGGCATAATCATGAAAATCCCCCTCCTCCCAAAACAAAAGTTTTGCTTAAGAATGAAATAAGCAGTAATGCTGTAATATGGCAGAGAAGAGAAAGTATAAATATCTTGTCATCATGCAAAACTTTTCATTAAACATCATGTTAACCTTTTAACGCCAAAATTATTTTTATTTTTCATATAGTTTGTATTTTTTATCAGCAATTCTAATAACTCTGTAGAATATAAATACAAAATATTAAGTTGCTACACCAACCATTTTGTCAGCAGGGGTGAAAACACAGATATAATCCCCCTGAAACAAAATATTAGTACTAAATTTAATAAGTAATTTTATTTTATGTATAACTTAACAAAACATGGAATTCAGAGTCCAACATTGCATTTTTTGCACTCTTTGCGAACAGTGGTAGTGCATTTTTCCCAGCACAGCATTGTCAATTACAGGGTGCCATGAGATGGTTCATTCCATCAAGACAAATATCGTCACTAACACTGCTGTGCTGAATACTGTATCTTGATGTGATGGGCTGGCCTCTTCCTAATAGTGTATTTCTGTGCTTCTTCAGGTATGCCTGCACAATATACCTAAGTTGAGATGCAAGATACTGTTCTCAGACTTCCTTAGAAGTAACCAGGAATTGTGAATGAATATATCTAGCAACCATGTGAACAGAGATCACAACCATTCTTTCCACGAATCCCTATTCTTTAGTATGATACATTTTGATCCATTCTATCAATTCTGCCCATTCCTGCATTGTAAGCCTGAAATAAACTGGCTGACTTTTATTTTTCATTTATGTGTATACTGAAGATGTTGGTTCAACTCCATGACACATGGAGGCTATGGTATTCACAAAGTTGTCTTTTGAACACAAGGCCCTTAGGCCATCAAAACTTTTTGCCATGTCATAGGTACCTCATGCCTGTTTCTTCATTTCTTTTGATAATTTTTTTGGAATTCTATTATCTCTAATTGTCCCTGTAGTGCCATATCCACAATATTTCAGTTCTATTCTAGATAAAAGATTGTAAAAATATGCATGGAAGAGCATGTGAACCATATTGTTACAGAGCTCTTTGAGCATCTGCACTATCAGAGCAGCCCATCAAAATTGATCAAATAGCCCAAGGCAGTGTTCAGACACCAGATTTTATAGCTGAAAAAACAAATAGGTTTTCCATGGATAAATTGTGTGTAGCTATATCTCTGAAAATATCCCACCATACACTTGTCAAAATCAATGTTCTGCTGTGGTCTAAAATGTGTAATGAATCCATTCCCCCCCAGCATGTTCATAAGTGGCCACAGTTTCCACATCTTGTCATTCATATCAGGTTGAGTGTTGTCTTCACAGTGAATGAACTGACAGATTTCCAGAAAATGATCTCCTCTAATGACATTTACAACAACCATATTTCGAAGATCTTCTGAGGCTTCCCAGTATGATCTTTTACTAGGGATATTGTTGTAAGCAGATAAAATAAGTATAGAGAGAAACATTTTTAATTCTTCTGTTGATATTTTAGGATCATCACAATTGTTGAACATTGCATATTTCCTGTATTCTTACCGCCATGGATGGCCATAGCCATAAAGGTACCGACTCGTGAGCAGGAGGTCTGGGGTTCAAATCCCACCAGGATCGTCCTCCTTGACTTAGGTTTTTCCAGGTTTTCCTCAGTCCTCATAAATGGCAATTGCTGGGAAGATATCCTAAACTTAGGCCTGGAACGTTTCCTTCCTAAAATAAAAATATCCTTTCCCAATTGATCATTTCAGTTCATGTTATCATCAGCGTCCACCGCCTGTGGTGCCTCAGCAGTAAAAACGGGCGTTAAACACTATCAATTAATTAATTTATGGATTTTTTGATCATAAATTGAATTATTTCATTGTCAAATAGGAGTTCAAAGCTCTTGAGAAGAGTTTTGTTGAACTACAATGAGTAATTGACTTCTGGGAATATACCAACTGAATCTCAGTTATCATCCATACTCCATGTGACTCTTTTCTTCGTATTTATTCTCTTCTTCTGAAGTGGAGGAACTACAAAATTTTCTGATACAGTATAATCACTGACACTTCCTAAACGTTCACCATTGGTGAGGAAATTTTCTGCTTTGCTAGAAAGCTGGTGCCCTGTAAGATTATCAACAGCACCACCACCACCATCCTCTTCAGCTGAATCTTCATCAGAGCAGATGTTAACTCCTGGAGACTCTATGAAAATGCTGTCAATATCTTCTATATATTCATCATATTTTATGATGTCCAGGGCTTCCTGAAGCATTATATCCCTGTTAGAAACATGCAGAATATTGTAATATTCTGTATAATGTAGTATAACCTTCTAAATTATGAAAAGTTGTATCATGACAATCATTCCTTTAGAACTACATCTAACATATCATAAAGAGTGAAAATAAACTATTGCATATATTGCATATCAAGCGCCCAGCATGTTCTTATGATCACACTTTATTTCAGATGGGAATAGGTGCAATATATGCAGTAATATATAGATTTCTTTCATGGTACAAAGAATAATAATCATATCTAAGTGTGTTAGACAGGTATATTATGCAATCAAAATATAAAATTTAAACAAAAAAGAAAAAAGTTACTTGAAACGCACCGTCATCTTTCAGCTGCTGCAATGTATGCAGGAACTAAAAGCTGTGCAGCTAATTGATTTGTAATAATATGAATGGACAAGGTTACCACACCATTCTTTAACTGATATAAACAGTCAAAAATGATATCCAGAATTACACAAAGTATTGTAAGGAAGCTAAATGGAAAATGGTAATCCGTGATCAAATGAACACGCACAGCATTAAAAGATTAATATTAAATGATGTTATTCATTATTCCAACAATACTTTTCATTACTCAAAATGAATAAATGAATGTCTGTAGTATAGCATTTTTATAGTTGAATGAGTATAAGACTTAGCTTTACTTCTTTACTTCTAAATTATAAATCTGACTATGTTTTTTGAGGTGAATGGTGCAAAAATATTTTGCGAGTACAATCATTTTTTATGTCCATTCTCCTATTTTAATTTGTGGATATTGTTATATATATTCAACTAATGTTAAAATATCTAAAAATAACTAATTTTTCTAAAATGTGTGCACAGACATAATCCAGTTGGTCTGCAATGAGAATATAGGGAGGGAGTGTCTTTATAACTTTTTGTCTTTTAAAATTTGTAAGTTTATCACTTGCTCTCTTTCACCCTCTTCTTAAGACCTTAGCTTATTATGTATTATTATTTTGTTACACATGAATGGATTGTAATATCTTTTTACCTAAATCAGTACTAGGAGTCATTAAAGCAAATGTACTGAACATACTTTGCCTTTAACATGTAATTAAATTCAGGATCAGCATAAGATTAATGGTACCAATGCCTACCATAGAATACCAGATCAAAATGTTTACATATTATGAATGATGGGAAACTATATGCTAGGAACTTTTATAGAAATCAAAACTCTGGTTTGGACAACCAGTGTGAAAAATTTCTTTAGCAAGCATCTTGACTA
Organism: Metallyticus violacea; assembly: GCA_030762175.1. Taxonomy (NCBI): domain Eukaryota; kingdom Metazoa; phylum Arthropoda; class Insecta; order Mantodea; family Metallyticidae; genus Metallyticus; species Metallyticus violacea. Next base: position 305,267,897 of record CM060846.1, on the reverse strand, counting down.
AAAAGTTCAACCAATAAATACAGACATAAGCTAAAAATATTTTAAATCAGAATTCTAAAACAAGAAGCTAAATATGATGTAACTAATACTAGATGCTCCAGTTTCACAAGTAGAAACACTTGTTCAACTTCTTGCACACTTCTGGTATAATTTTTATGCTTTGGTAAATAAATTACAAAAAAGCATGTATCAGAATTTAGCAGTCTGAAAATATAAAAAGTTCTAAATATAAGAAGTATTTGTATACTAGATCTAAAAATTCAAAAGCCAAAACTGCCTTGGTAATTAATTTAGCAAAATATTCACATAATATTGTAATTTACTAGTACATAACATGAGTTGGTTTATGTTTTTTCTTAGGTTTTAGAATGGTGTTTACAAAGAAGATAAAATATATAAATAAGCATACCTCGATCAGTTTCAGAATTAGTCCATTGCCATGGCTTGGTACTAAATTCTGCTGGTTAGCTGGTGGGCCAGATTTCACTTTTTGACTGGAATAAATGCCTGTATGGGTTTTTTATGGGTGGTTCTATCACCAAATAAACTAAAATCATATCGTAAATACTAATTTCTCCAATCTCACTCATTCTTTTATTGATCCAATGCTATTGTAATGAGTAAGCATTTTCCTGACATGGAAAATGAGTAGCATATAGCACTGAAATCCTATCAGGGTAGGAAATGTAAAGTATATTCACACAATGGCTGTTTTCCTGAGAATGTTGAAGTAAAATGATTGTCCTCACAAGGCTGGGTAGACTCCACTCTGGACCTCCCTAAATTAGCAAAATTCCTAAGTAGGTACCGGGAATCGAACCTGGGCCTCCTGGCCAACAGTCAGCAATGCCAACTACTGGATCATGGACGTGATCTTGATTCTGATTTACTGTACCTTTATAAATACACATCATAAATTTGTATCATCTTTTGTTTTCTCATAATTCATTGTTTGTATCTTTACATTCAGTTAACAGTACTCTAATGATTTGTGAGACCCTTGGAAGGGTCTTGCAGACCATAGTTCAAGCACTGCTGGTTTAGGGCACAGTAATACATTTTAAGTATCAACAGATGCAACCAAAATTTAATCATAGTTCATAGAAATTATATGGGATTTAGTCATATGTCTCATCCTTTTTCGCATGTGCAATCAAATTCTTCTGGGGAAATCTTTCCTTCATTAAAATTTACATATGTTCATATGTATCACATTGATTTTTTTTAAGATGATGCTTGACAATTGTGGATTAGCATTTTAGGTACAAGATTCAACATTTCTGAACAGAGTCAGATCTCTCTTGTTTTCACTTTTGGAGGATGACTTTTTCTTAGTTTATGTTTCTGTTATATCTTCCATGTTTATTATTTCCCCATGGTCTTTATTATTTTATTCACTCTCCATTACACTAAGTTTAATTACCTCATAACTTGCACCCTTATCTCTGGTTTCATATTTAATATTGTCTTATTCTTCGCAGGCATTATCAGTGGATCCATAAGAATTCAACCATCCTTCTTCAAAACAAATGTAGAAATAAATTTTTTTCTACATACTAGATTTTTAATGCCCAGAAAATTGTTCAAGAAGCAATCAATCCATAGATTTTCCTATCACATTTTCAACTTTCCAATGAACTTACTCCCTTGGTTCCATAGATCTAGCCTTCCTGTCTTCAAAAGTGTATGTATTTGCACATGTGAGAGTGAGTGAAAGAGGAGAGAGAGAGAAGACTGCATTTTGCTGATAGTGTATCCTTTTATCAGTGATTTTTTTGCAGTCCTTTGTACTACAGGTCCTTAATTTATTTATATTCCCTTTCCAATAGTGTTTCCAGAGTAAAAACTCCTCCTATGACTCATCTTTTCATGTATAATTCAATAGCAAGTGCCCATTTTACTTGTTTATTAATATTGTCTTTATTAGGTAAGATAATTTGATATTCTAGCATAATTGGATATTGAAAGTCAGAATCCATGTATATCAGGAATTATATTTTTTTATAATTATTTTTTTATGTGAAATGCTATAATATTAATATTAGCCTTGTAGGTACTGAACTTTCTGAAATATCATTATATCCATTTAAATAAATTACATTACATTTTGAGTTTCTCTCACAGTAAAGTATATCATTAAACATATATGGTGGTTGTTATTAATACTTTATCACAATCAATAAAATTCAAGAAGTAGAATTGTTGCTAAATTTCTCTGTGCATATGAATTTAAATAGTAAATGGATACACTGGGGAACTAATTCATCATTTTCTTTGTATTCCTATTTTGGTTTGGGATGAGAAGGGCATCAAATTGACAATTTTACTTTTGTTTCTAGTTCATGTTACAAAATGTTTTATTATAAATAATTTGGAAACAAAGAAAATATGATGGGATTCAATATTTATGTATAATTCAGCTATTTTTAATTTCAAACAACACTTGTAAGACCCAACTGATTATTATTTCTGTGGGAAACTACTCCTCTCTCTCTCTCTCTCTCCCCCGCGTCATTTTATCCAGAATTTTATAGTAAGCTCCCATTTTCATTTTGCTCTTTGGAAGGCAGTCGATCAGCATTATGCACTTAGAACCCAGAAAAGTTAAAGACACAAGCTTTTCTACTAATGTCAAAACTCTTTTTTTTTTTTAATTATTATTTTTTGATTGCGAGAAACCTTCATGTTTCCATTGCTTTGTCTGTTGTTTTGACTTTGTAGTATAGTACATAATAAACCAAAATCTCATGCTATCATATTGCAAGGTGAATTTAGTTGTATCCCTTTGAAAATTATCCAGTAATACTTGGGGAATTTAAATGTGAATGCCTGTATGATCAATAGCCAGTTAATGGGGTTGCCATTTTGTTGGGAACTTTTTAATATCTAAATTTTCTGTTAGGATATGATAATTATATACCTTTATTAAGGTGATTACAGTTATTGCAATTTCAGACACCTTTAATCTATGATCATGCAAAAGATTATTACACATAGTCAATTATTTAATCAGCCATTGCTGTTTTAGGACATTCAATATCACTGGTGCAGAAATAGGTGCTTTTTTTTTTTTTCTTTTGTGAAGCATTTCTATTAATTTCAATTTTTTTAACAAAGAAGTAATATACAGCACATTGCTCAAACCTATACCCAAATAAAGCTGTATTTAAACAGCTACAAATAAAAGGCTCTCGTGCAAATTTTGTGTAAATTTTTAAGATAGTTGTTGCTTTACAACAAACAAAAAATAATACCGCCATGGGTGACTGAGGTTGTTAAGGCGCGGACTCGTGAGTAGAAGGTCTGGGATTTGAATCCCACCAGGACCGTCCTCCCTGACTGAGGTTTATTCCAGGTTTTCCTCAATCCTCATAAATGGCAAAAGCCGGGAAGATACCCTAAACTTAGGCCTGGAACATTTCCTTCCTAAAATAAAAAAATATCCACGGGCATTAAACACTATTAAAATAAAAAAAAATTGGCTTACTGTGCCATCATTAATTTGGACTGCATAATTTTGGAATGGCCTATATATGTTTTCCAATGAGCCCCACAATTTTCACACGTTTAATGTGCTTTTTAGAGTGCAGACCACTTCTGCTTTCAATGATATTATATATATATATATACTATTAATAGAGTAATAAAAACTTCTAAAAAGCATAAAAACTCATAAAAAAACACTCAGAGTGCAATATAAAAAGGTTCACATAAAATTTCACACTAAAAACCGTAAAATTGAACACTAAAATCACACTATATTTCGAGCTTGGCTCTTGGTCACATGAGTTCATTTTCATCACGTGACCAAGAGCCAAGCTCGAAATATAGTGTGATTTTAGTGTTCAATTTTACGGTTTTTAGTGTGAAATTTTATGTGAACCTTTTTATATTGCACTCTGAGTGTTTTTTATGAGTATATATATATATATACACACACACACACACACACACACAAATTAATGTATATTACATGCCCTTTTGCAAGTGCTAGTGATGAATTGACTAAACTGTCTGTCTCATTCTGACCAATAAATTGAAAAGCCTTTAACATAGACTTTAAACTATCTACATTTTTGCAAAACCCAGTCATAAAATAAAAAATAATTAATAGTATTGAAGATAAGACTGTAAAGGCAACACCATATTTATTGTAAAAGAAAGTGATAACTTTCTACTCTTAAGGACATGTAATGACAATAGTTATGTGCACAATTAAAGTAGGGACATAAAATTGTACATTATAAATCCCAAATTTAATTTTTCTTCTTGATCTTTGCCTTACTTATGTACATATGACTTCAATTCTTTCCTTTATATTTTTATATTTAGATAAGTATGCCATAATTAAGTATTTTTAAGGCATCTTCATTTTATCAGTAAAACTAAAATATATTTAATTTCAACTCCTTTTTAACTATTATATTTCTAAGACCTTCACACAATGGTGTATAACTGTTTTTTGCTAAAAGCAGCACATATTACAATGAAAATCAATATTGTTTGCATTAGGATATAATGTAAATGTAAAGAGTGCAATGAACTGTAATATGGTAGTTCTATGTGCACATTTAGTTGAACTATTTTAGTATTATTATTGTTGTAACTGCATACACATATTTCATTGTAAATTAATGCTAACTACATATCACATAATCTACAATTCTAAATTCAGAAAGCCATATTATTATTATGAACTGGGGCTACCTGCCCTTCAACACCATAATAATACTACACAAAACTATTATTGTAGTTACTATCATTGTTTTTATTACATCATGAATGTCAGTATAATTGTTATGCTAAGCAGATTGATACTTTAAACTTGCTTACTTAGTTACTCAGTTTCTTTATTTTTCATTTTTCTTCATAGTTTTAACATAACTTTTGTGGGATTGTTTGTATTTTCAAACTCATAAGGAACCTATAACACAATTATTCTTGTTTAAGAAATCCTAAATTGCAGGTTGCTAGCTAACTCTAGTGTGAGGTATTATGCTAGATCAGCACTTAGTTGAATTGCTGTCTACTGATCCTTCACTTCGTTGATTGCACAATAAACACCATATAGCTCTTCTGTTTTTCCATTCTGCAACATTCTGTTATTTTGTTAACAAGATATCAAAGGTATATCTAGTTGCCAAATATTTAAAGCTTATAAGCTAATAGTTGATGCTGCATCTACAGCATTTTTTTTCTAAAATAAATATGCCTTATGAAAAATGTCATTGTTGTGGTCATGGTTGTTATAATCTTTGTATGGTACCAACACATATTTACTAATAAAAGTGGCACAGACTTGTGAACAAGAAGTCTGGGGTTCAATTCTTGCCAGGAATATTCTCTCTGAATGAGTTTTCTTTCCAGGTTTTCTTTAGTCCTCATCAGTTGCAAATGCCAGTAAAATTAGGCCTGGAACACTTTCTCCCCGAATAATGTTCTTTTCCCAATTTATCATTTTGTCTCGTGTATCATCAGTGTCCACCACCTGTGATGCCTCAGAAGTGAAAACAGGCATTAAACACTTAAAAGTTAAACAATACTTATGTATCCTACAATTATGTATTCAACTTGTTAACACTAAACTCCACTTACTTACATAAAACTAATGAAAGAAGAGGCCTCTGAGTAAAATTTGTTGACCGTTTCACTCCCTGAATAGAATGGAATGCTGGTGACCTGAGATGTTAAAGAGCGTCCAGAAATAAACCAAATCAAACATAAAACTAAAACATGTTTTGAGAGTAATCCCTCCATCTTCATTAATAATTTTTGCATCCAACAAAATTTCATCAGTTTTAACCAGAGATATTACCAACAAGTTTTGGGCCTAGCTATGGGAAACCCTTTGTCTCCATTTCTAGTGGATTTATTCATAAGTTTCTTTGAAATACATATCACCACAGCCTTCCCTTTATTTTTCAAGACATGGTATAGGTATATGGACGACATATTTGCAATAATACAGGCATGATGCTCTGAAACTTCTTAATCTATAATATAAATCTATACAATTTACCATAGAAGAAGATAGGAATGGTTGGCTCCCATTCCTAGATTTAAAAATTATAAGAAATGGAGATTGTTTAAACTTTGGAATTCAAAGAAAAAAAAACTTCTAGAAATTTACATGAAAAATTATAGTTATAACCCCATTTCACATAAATATGCAGTGTTTCACAGTTTGGCACATGGACTAACCAACATCCATGTCATAGAAACAGAGTACAAATGGAATACCAACAGATAATAAAGACAGCTATAACCAATGGTTTCAAAAAGGACACAGTAATAAACATTATCAATAAATTTAAAAGACAAAAATCGTTAAGAGAAGTTTCCACACTGAAGAAACCAAGAAAAGATACAAATTCATCAGTTTCATATTCCATCCAACTTACCACACCAAATTTAAGAAGATTTTCAAAGAACATGGAATAATGTTAGCCTCAAAGAACAAATATAATTTCAAGGATTTATTAGGTTGCACGGTAAAAGACACCATAACAACAGAACAGAAATCAGGGATTTATGAAATCAAATGTGCAAATTGTGATCAGAGTTACAATGGAAAACTGAAGAGAAATTTGGAAATTTGAAAAAAAGAACACTTTAGGAATATTTGGTTTAAGCAGGTTGATAAATCAGTGGTAGCAGCTCACTTTTAGACCAGAAATCATGAAATTAAACCAGAGATTAATATTTTTTTTTTAAACTTATCTACATGAGTTATTTAGAAATAAATTAATTGAGGCTTTTCCACATATACAAATGTTGGTACTGTTATGTTGATGTCTTTGCAATAGTAAATGAAAAATGGAAAGAGGATGCAATAAAACTGCTCAACCTGCAAGACAGCAGTGTTAAATTTAAAATGGAATTGGAGAACAACACGATTCTTCTTTTCTTGGATATAAAAATTATAAAAAATGACAACATACTGGAATTTGGCATATTCAGAAAAGATACCCACACAGATAATTACATAAAAAAAAATAGCCTCAACCCAATACAACATAAACATGCCATAATCAATAGCCTCACATTCAGATTAACAAACCTTCCAATAAGCAAGACAGAATACAAATTGGAGTACCAAAAAATCATAGATATAGCACAGAAAAATGCTTACATAACAGATCTGGTCAACAAGAAAATAGAAAAATTCAAAAAGAAAAAATGAATAAAAGATATCACCACACTAAAAGGCTACAAAGGGAATCATATATATAAGAAATTCACATTCCACCCATGGGCACACCAAAAATTCCAACAAATTTTTAAAGAGGCAAATATCATTTTGGCTCCAGTAAACAAATGTAGTTTAAAAAACCTCCTAAAAATGAACACAAAAGACAAAATTCCTCCAGAAAAACAATCAGGCATTTATGAAATTGCTTGCAAAGATTGCAATATGAAATATATAGGCAAAACAAAAAGAAATATCTCCATACGGTTTAAGGAGCACATGAGACATGGAAAATATAAACACATGGAAAAATCAGCAGTGGCAGACCATTTCTGGCAAAAGAATCACGAATTCCAAAAGTACCAAAACTCTTAAAAGCTCTTCAAAAACCAATAGAATTGACAGTGTGGGAAAATATATTCATAAATAAAAACAAAGAAAATTCGGTTAATTTTGATCTCCCAAACATGGTAACCTTATCACAAAGTTCATAAAATCTATGGAGCAACATCTAAATACCACGCGGGGAAGCGGACATTGGGATCATGCTGATGATGAAGGCAACCGCCTTTGAAACATGTCCAAGTAAGTGGAACTAAATTAGCGAAATTTGAGTGATTTCCTCAATAATAATTTGTTAAGAGATTAATCTGCTCAAACAGCTTCACAACCCAATGGAACTATCCACTTGGTAAAGGGGAGAGGGAAAAAGTATTAAAAAAAATAAAGAAAATGAACTTTGAATGAACTTTGATTTTCCTCCTATGGATGAACTTGGCAAGTTCCTACTACAACCACCAGACACTGCCACAGATGCATCTGGGTATCCAGCCACCTGTCAACAACAATAAGATGGGAGTGATTACTCCCAAAACATGCCTTAGTTTTATGTAAGTAAGTGGAGTTTAATGTAAAAAATGAATACCTAAGTTTAGGATATATTACCACTGCATTGTCAACAGCTTCATAAGTACAATATTTATTGTACTTTGATTTGTCTACATTATTAGATGTCTTTTCTTATGTGCAAATTGTCCATGTGTCACAAAGACCTTTATAAAAGGATTGTTCAATAAAGAATGAACAAACTTTTTTTGACAACATACCTTTACTCATCCTCACACCTTTGATCTTTCTCATAAATGTCCCCAAGTCCCAGTTGGATGCAATGCACCTGTCCCAGCATTTCTGCTAAACTTCAAAGACATGCTGGAAACCAATTTTTGACAGGTCCTTCAGAATTGCCTATGTAGCCTTGTCCCACTGTTTCTGATTATGGAAAATGCCTCCCAATAAGGTGTTTCTTCAATTTGGATAAAAGGAAAAGGACACATAGGGCAAAATCTGAACTACACATTCACATTGAGTTTTCTCAGATATTTGGCAACAACAATTGTGATGCAGTAATCAGCTATAACCAATGGAAATGTGGCCTTGCAGAGTTTTCAGGACATCTCTGTAGTATTGCCAATTACAGCTGTATGTGCAGGTATGACATGCTGGTAAAACATTTCTTGAATGTTGAAAAATGAGTTGATCATAACTTTTCCAGCAGAAGGAACCTCTTTTTTTTTCTTCCTTTTTCTTTCTCTTTTTTTTTCCTTCCCCTCTCTCCATAGGCCTCCTGTAACATTGCATAGGCCTCAGCTTAAGATTTGCACCCAGCCAAGTGCAATTTTCTGTTCATTCATTGCATTTATTGAGTCCTTCGTAGCTTCCCTTTTTCATCCCTCTAATGATTTTTAATTTTTTTCCCCCTGTAACTTTAAACTTCTCCGAAGAGTGACTTTTGTTTTCAGAAATGAACTTTGTATCCCAAATATGATTTCATAAAATTATCACAAAATTAGATAAGAGAATGTCTTATTTTATCTCGTCTCTTTTTGTGTAATTTCACAATTGTTATGCATGACTTCAATAACTGTAAGTTCATAGTTTCAGGCTTGAATCTTACCTGTGTCATTTTATCTGGTAAAGGTTTTCTATCCTCCCAGAATATTGCAGCTACGGGTGGCTGAGGTTGTTAAGGCGCGGACTTGTGAGCTGGAGTTCTGGGGTTCGAATCCCACCAGGACCGTCCTCCCTGACTAAGGTTTTTCCAACAAGATTTACCTCAGTCTTCATAAATGGCAAATGCCAGGAAAGTACCCTTAACTTAGGCCTGGAACATTTCCTTCCTTAAAAATAAATCCTTTCACAATATAATATTTCATCTCATGTATTATCGGTGTCCATCGCCTGCAGTGTATGTAGTAAAAACTGGCATTAAACACCATTCATTCATTATTTATTTCCAGAATATTTCCCTGAGGATTTAAGAGAAATGCTGGGGTTAATATTGAAAAAAGCTATTCATCCTCTCAAAGCCTTGTATGAGAGTGAATTTTTTTTATTCTATCACAGAAACATAGACAAGGGCAATAATCTAAACTGCATGAACATGGCATGCATTCACGTGTCCTTTCATTAACATTTATCAGAATGATTTAAAACTTTATGGCATGTTAACAGAAAAAGAGAGAGAGAGGAGGAGAAGAAGGAGAGAAGGAGAAAGAGAAGGAGAAGAATTTATTTGCAGCCAAAACTTGTTTTATGCTCTTAAATTAAATTTTTGCTGTTCATTGGCTGTGACGAGATAGCTTCACTTAATAGCTTATGTTAATTTGTTCTTCATTAGTTCATAGATATATAGGGTGAGGCACTTCAAAACTGTCATCTTAAATATCTCCTACACTATTATTGTTAATAACAGGCTATTTTTGCAAGATTCAAGAGTACATAAGAGGATGCAAATCTACACTGTAGAGATTTAATACTGATCACAAAAATTCATTATTTTTAGAATAAAGTTATATATTTTTAACAATCAATAACCAAAAATATAGCAAAAATTAAATTAAATAAAATTAGAATAATAATAATAATAATAATAATAATAATAATAATAATAATAATAATAATAATAATAATAATAATAATAATAATAATAATGTTTACTACATGTTTTAAACGCAAATAATTTATGAGTTCAAATTTTAAAGTTTTAAACATTAAAAGCAATTGAAGAGTAAAATGGTTATTAATTAAGGATTTTCAACTGTTTTTTAATAATTAAAATGTAAATTGGAACTTGCAAAGTGAAGCCAACCATATAATTGATACTATTGTATGATTTAGTTGAACTACACACTCTTAATACGTAACTTACTTGTTATAATATATAGAACCAGTTTCGAGAACATTTCGTTCTCATCATCAACCAGGTTAAAATTCAACTGTCAAATAATTTGTTATGCTGTGGGAATGTGCATTCTGCTCTGGTGGCGGTGTGATAAACTTGTAGTTTATGTTTTCATCCCCCGCAGTGTCGAAGTTCATTAGACTGTCTTTGTAGATGTACGTTTTCTCCCAATGTGCTAGTTCTGTAGGTCCTTGTACTGATTTTAATAATTTTGTTTTATTCACTATGTCATGGTTTTCTGTCCAAAAATGGTATGCCACTGTTGATTTCTCTATTTGCTTGTACTTTATGTTCCTGAAATGTTCCTTTAACTCTGTGACTATGTTTCTCTTTGTTTTTTCCAATGTAGATTTTTTCACATTCTGCACAATTTATTTTGTAAACACCTGCTTTTTTCTCTTGTGGAATACTGTCATTAACCTTGTCTATCAGTAGGTTTCTAACATTAAATCTGCTATGTTCTTAATTATCTAGTGAGTGATTTGATAATCTTGTGCTCCCTTTTACTGTTGAATTATGCAAAACTTGTTTTGCAAACTTTTGCCTGCATCCTCAGTTGCGAGTCGACTGTCGACTTTGTTGTTGGTTGGCTGGACTTGGTGTAGCTCTCATGGACATTTTATGAACTTCTGGATTAATTTGTCTTTTGTTGGGATCTCAAAGTTCATAACCTTATACTCATTTTATATATATATATATATATATATTTTGTATTCGTTCCAACACGAAATTAAATGTTATATTTATTAAATCTGTTGCCAATGTGATATTAAAATCTTTAAGAAAAATCTGAAATTTTTTTGTGGCCCATGGATGATATGTGAATTTTTTAAAAATTAGCTTATCTTTTCTTGCTGAAAGTGTTGTGGTTTCTTTTATACATTTTTGTCTCTTGAATTTCTGCACCTTTATGTGTACTAGTTCTTTTTTAAAACAATTTTTAACCATTGTTTCTTCAGTTTGTTTGTATTCATTAAAATATTCTTCTATGCTAATTTGTGGGTTAACTAGCCGGTGTGTTAAACTGTTAATAACTGCATGTTTGTGCGCTGTGTGTGATTATCTGCATGTGTATCTTTTCTGTATACTCCAAATTCCAGATTTCCTTGACGTTTCATTATTTTAATATCAGAGCAGAATGCACATTCCCACAGTTGAACGAATTATCCGACCGTTTGAGTTTTAGCCTGCCTGATGATGAGAACGAAATGTTCTCGAAACTGGTTCTATATATTATGACAAGTAAGTGAAGCATTAAGAGTATGCAGTTCAACTAAATCATTCAATAATATTTATTATATACTTTTTAATAATTTTTTTCTTTTAAATTAATTATTTGAAGCTATTTTATCCTAATACCATAAGTTTAGGAAATGTGTCTGCCTCATTAATGTTTAAAATGGTGGCCATTTGCTATGACACAAGCTTCTGGCCTTTGATGTAGGGATTGCTGCCATTATTTAGCATTTCAGAGAAAATAGCATTGCAGGTTGCTGTTATATGATGCTGCATACCTTGTGGTGTAGTCAGCACATAGTCAGCACATTCTTGTAAACTACATCTTCAGTTTGTCCCATAGAAAAAAAATCAAGGGATGTCAAATCAAGATTGGTCAGCTTCAGATATTTTACTAAAAAAAAAAAAAAAAAAAAAAAAAAAAAACTCTAAGACATAGCTCAGAACTATTATTTAATTTCTATATTACTGTTCATTTACTTTAAATGGATAGAACTTGAAAAATTGATTACTTGTAAACTATTTGCATTAGAAACATGTTATAAATGCCATTATTTTTCTAATTTTATTTTAAATTTATATAATACTTATGGTTATTGATCCTTTAAAAAATACAGCTTCATGGCAAAAATAGTACTTTTTTCTAATCAATATGAATTCTCTATAGGTAGTGAAAACAGCTCGATGGTATCAATAATAAAAAATATTACTTAAAGTGACATTTTTTTTAAGTGCCTCACTTGGTATATAAGTTGTATAATTATGTAATTTTTGACAACCTCCATCTTTTGCCTTGTATTTAATTTATCTAAAAACACTCTTATTTTTAAGGATTTTTTTTTTTCCCAAATACTTTTTCAGAAGATTGGTTGCAAATTATTTCAGCATTTAATCTACTGCCTGTGATGCCTCAGTAGTTAAAACAGGCATTAAACACTATTTAAAAAAAAGCTTGTAATCCATTCTTTCTTTCATAAATATTTTATTTAAGACTTAAGTACATTTAAATAATAGTTTAAAATATTTGAAAAGTACTCGATTCTATGACAGATAGATGTAACACTTACGATTTGGGTGTAATAATCCTAGGTATAGCTTCCTTTGGAAGGAAAGTAAGCTGCTCCTGTGTCATAGATTTACAGCACATAAAAGAAACTCAAACCTGAAAGAAGAGGCCTCTGAGCAAAATTTATTAGCTGTTTAATGCCCTGAATTGAATGGGATGCTGATGGCATGAGATGTTAAAGAGTATCTGTAAATAAACCAAATAAATAAAACCACATAATTAAAATCAGTTTCTTAAGGATCTCTGTTGTAAATTTATGATAAATTATTAAGGTAGCACAAATGATATTTTTAAAATAAATATGATACAGTCATTTATTTCAAAGTAAAATAGCAGAAATAAACAACTTAAATGGAGTACTATAAATAAGAAAATTCTTGACACCATAGTAGTGTTTGGCAGTGGTACAACTCTGGATCTGATGTGGCATGCACTCAATAAAGCTGTTCATTAGGCCGTGGATTTTTCTTCATTTTTCCTTCAACAGGAATGATTATAGCTTGTGTTCTCTGAAGTGAAAAAATATTACTGCAGGAGCATCCCAAACATTTTCTTTAATGTAAATCTGGGGAGAATACAGGTCAATTGTTATCTATGAGGAGAAATTCTGTACACGACCACCATGAAACAGATGGAATTTTTAGCATCTGGACACAGTACCTATGATGGGTTGCAGTTCCAACTTCAAACATATGGAATGGTGTGTTATACTGCCAATTATGATATGCACAAGGATTATCCAAGAAATTTGATCTTAGCATGCCTTTCATGATCTCAGCGACAGTGTTTTTGATCCATGCAATACAATGTTGAACGTATACATTAAGCTTCAAGCATATACTTTTTAATAGTGCTTCAAGTCCATTTTCATTACTAAGGCATCACAGGTGGTAGGTGATACATGAGATAAAACAATAAGTTGGGAAAGAACTCTATTTGGAAAGGAAGCATTCCAGGCATAGTTTTAAGGTGCCTCCCTGGTATTTACCATTGATGAAGATTTAGGAAAAGCTGAATAAGCCTCAGCCAGGGAGGACAGTCCTGGCACAAATCAAACCCCAAGTCTCCCATGTACAAGTTAATGTTTTAACAACCTCAGTCCTCTATGTGAGTTTCAGGCATGTAATTCCACCTTGTGAAGTTACATGAGCTCTACTGCTAACTAGAGGGCAGTGTTGTTTCTTGTTTCATGTGGCTGAAAGAATAGATGATGATGTTCATAAAGAGTGCTAAGTTTTCTTGGCCATTTTTGTTTATTGTGCTGTTTTTATAATTTCTGAGTTTTTTTAAATTTTTTATGCAATATTACATTCTTAGATTCTCTTCAAGACTTCAGCAACCTCCAGCAGCAGCCAATGTAAATGCTCATAATATACTCTAGGAAAAATTGTCTTTGAGACATAATGATGCCTTTAAATATTGCACTTACAAAGCTGTTGACAATGGAGTGGCAATATAACCTCAACTTAGGTATTCATTTTTTACACTAAACTCCATTCACTTACACAAAAGTAAGACGCATTTCAGGAGAATCTCTCCCATCTTCAGTTGCTCACTGAACCGCCATTACATCCTGGAACATCTAATTGTCCAGCCATAGTTTCCAGTAATGGTGGTTCAGTGAGCAACTGAAGATGGGAGAGATTCTCCTGAAATGCGTCTTACTTTTGTGTAAGTGAATGGAGTTTAGTATAAAAAATTAATACCTAAGTTGAGGTTATAATGATGTCTTATCATCTGATTTGAAATTGGAATTACATGAGTTGGCAGTGGAGGACAACTGGGTTGTTTATTTTCAAGTCATGCTTCTGTTGACATAATTTGTTCTTGCTATGTTGATGATAAAGTTGATGGCACAGTAGAGTAGGAGAAGTCAGTCAGTCAATCAGAATAACTGGAGGAATCATCCTAGATGCTGTTTTGTATCCATAATATAGCTCTAGTTTCAACCCTAGAATTAAACATATGCATGAGTATTCAGCAAGGACCACAACTAGCACATGATCCCCACATGAATAGATCTAAATTTTAATTCAGTAATGATAGGTCATTAGGTTTCTACAAACTTTCCTGAGAACTAAGAGATTTTTAAAATGAGCTAGAGTGTTTTAGTTGATTCATTAAAGTAAAGGTTAAAGCAAATTTATATTTAATTAATAATCCATCTTTTGATTTAAAGAACTGAACATTAATAGGCATGATGTATTAAGGGCATGATATATTAAGGCCATTAAATGAAACTAAATTGCTCTTGTAATTGGTTTCATTATAATAATCATCTTAAGCTTCATGGTATATTTCATAGGGCTTGCAATAAAATGAACCATTGTTTTCAACGTTCTTGCACTTAAGTATTTTTCATGCTAAATAAAAATGAAATTAATACTGATTTCTAAATGCTCAGTCTGTATGTGCTGTGTTTTTCTTTTTAATGTTATATATATATAATTACAAATTTTTATTTTACTGTAATGATCCAGTTCTAATGCCCAATAAGGGTTATGGAGATTTCATTCCACCTGAATTACTGTTTTAATTTCTGTTGTTAATTACTTGATTTTTTTTTTTTTTTTTTTTTTTTTTTTTTTTGTAATAAATTGCTTTCAACTATGTACTGCCATCCTACATTCTAGCACTCTGGTTGTTCTATTATCTGTTGTGACTTTACATGATTTCATCTTGGTCCTGTATTTGCAGTAAGTTTATTTTGCTCTTCAAACTACTATTATGCTCTTAAGTTATTTCAGTTTTATTACTTCATATGTAAAATTCTTTTAATACTAACAAACGCTTTTAGACAGCATGGAGAAATATAAGCCATTAGTTTTAGTCTTTTAGTAGTCTTCACTTCACACCTTCCACATACTTGGTATACCACAAATATACTGGCAATAATGTTAAAAGCTCAAGTGAATAAAAGATTACAGAGTATACAGTGTTTCTTACTGTGCTGTGATTAATGCTAGTTTGTGATAATTATATGTTTAAACTGACTTTAAACAAGGAAGATAAAAGTAATGGGACATTTTGGAAAGAATATCTTGATATAACATAGAAACTTCTAAGATGTTAATGATGAGGAACATTTGGAGTCAAGTACAATCAATTGTGCTTATAGTGAAGTTGTGAGCAGACTCTCATATTTTGTTCATTAAGTCCAAGTTTCAGGAAAACCAAGGTGTCTTTACTTAACCGGCATTAAAGTGAACCATATAAACACTGGCCAATTTTGCACTCTTTCCCATGTGCAGTCATTATGGAAGTGTGATTGTGCACAGAGCCTCTGCTAAGGAATCTTCCTGGGTTCCCTTTAATAAACTGGAATGTGGGTTGATAAGCAATGAAATTGTACCTGCATATATCTTTTATTTTTCAGAAAATAGAACAGCTCATACCATTGTCTTATGGTGCTCGTAGGAAATAGTAGGCCTATAATATTGATCTTTACATTCTTTCAAGTTTATTCAAGATTCTATTGGAAATTTCAGTTTTTAGGATTACTATAACTGAGGTTGAGAGTTGACTATAAGAAAAAATTCTGATGAAAGTGGGTCTGAACCAGTGCTTTAGTTTCACTATAACCAATTTTGCTACATCCAGAGTTAACATTATTATTATTATTATTATTATTATTATTATTATTATTATTATTATTATTATTATTATTATTAATAATTTTTTTAATAGTAATCTCCCAACTGTCATAGGTCTTCAATATTATGGAAGAAATGATTCATATAAGATACTAATGAGTCTGAAGTCCATCAGAAACTAAAGTTAACTGCCATTTGCTTTTATAGGACAAGAGACAAGTTTGGAAACACACAACCCAGGCATATTGTAATTTCTAGGTATCAGACACAGACTCAACAGTTGACACCCTTTTCTGCTTAAGGGAGCCATACTTTCATTCAAAATGCATGTAGCACTTTCTATTTAAGACTGTTGGGAGCTCTAGTTCTTCTAATTGAAACATATAATAGGCTTTGATTATGTTCGAGATCCAGAATATCTTGCTGGTTTATGGAATCAGCATGAATTCTCCATGCATCAACAACATTATGGAGCTTCATGGTAATATTTTCAACATATTTTGAAGGTGCTCTCTAAGAGAAAACATAAATCAACGTAAGATAATGGTTGCAAGCACATAGGTGTGATTTTTAGCATAGTTCAACAACAATTTCTTTAGTTGGCCTTTTCAAACTTAAAAGATAAATAAATGTTGCACATATTTGTGATAAAACTCAGAACTTCTTTCTTCCCTGTTAAATGCTTTTTATCTATTTTTTCTTCCCCTTTTATTTTATTCCTTTTGTTATCGTCAACATATTTGAAATTCATTATATATTACATAAATTTGCATTGGCAAAGAGATTTTTGTCTCTTTAATGTTATTATAAGTTTTATATATAAATGAAAATAATGTGCAAATGCATGCACTTAATTATGTAGTACTAAAATTAATTACTTTAACATATGGGAACAGCTGAATACATGGTCCTTTTTGGACAGTAATGGATTAACATTCATATTTGGTATTTTTGCATAACACTGTGCATATTAGCATATTCTGTTTTGCATTCAGCAGAAATAACTTTATCTCTTCTTTTTTTTACTGACTTTCAAAATTAACGTTGCTCTTAGTATCATTAATCTCACATCATCTTTGGTGCATAGTGGCAGTTTCTTCTTCCTTTAAGCATATTGCCCATATTTAGGAGTACTTACAGAGTAATTTCTTTCTTTTGAGATGAATTTAAATGTCCTTGCATTTCTTAATGAAATTAAGAATAACTAATTTATATATCATTCTGTAAGTACTCTGAAAGTACCAAAATTTTAGTACTAGCTCAACTTACAGAGCAAATATCTCTGGTAGAGCTCTTTCTCTCTAGCTTTTCCATCACATTTCATATACACGGAAATAGCATCAATGCCAGTAACATAATGGATGTTAACAAGGAATAGCATCTCATACTATTTGTAAATAATTTTGACATATTTGAATGGTAATAAGCCACTTAAACTCGAAGAATATATTATACTTAAATGTGATTAGAATGTTTACCACAGATAAATTGATAAATAATTCAGAGAATGAATTATATTTTCTGCATAAAATAAGATATAATTTTGTTTGTTTCTAGTTCGGACATTTGAATAATAAGAAGCCACTTACACTTGAAGTATATATTATACTTAAATGTAATTAGAATGTTTACCACAGATAAATTAATAAATAATTCAGAGAGTGAATTAAATTTTCTGCATAAAATAATAGATAATTTTGGTTGTTTGTAGTTTGGGCATGACAGTTCTTTAAACCGAGACTCAGCTTTGCGTCGCACTATTGCTACATCACCTCTTCATCAGACTTCTGCACCCTGGGGAAGACAAGACAGCTGGACTCCCAAAACAGGGACACCTGTACAAAGACCATGGTGTCAGGGACAAAAAATACCACCAGAGGTGCCCAAGAGAACATCATCCATTTCTTCCAGAACAACGGAAAGCAGGCCTTTAAGGGCAAATGGACTCAATAAAACAAGAGAAAATGGAAGCTTATCAAGCGTTCAGTCATCAGGAAGTGATAGTAGTCTTTCTACAGATAGGGTCACATGTGAAAGTATAGAAGACAATAATCATAGGTGTTCCCCTGTTTGGAAAAGGAAAGGCCAGGTGAGATTATATATTTATATATCTATATCATTATCTTGCTTTTTATCAAATAGCTTTATTTAACATACAGAATTGCATGCAGGTTGTAGAGCATGCAGGGTAATCCATCTCTCTGAAGTGGTAACACTAATGGTTTCCAGTTTTCCAAACACAAATGAAAGTCTTGTGTTTAATCTTATAATGCATACTTTTAAATTTAATTCATTGTTTAATAATATATATTTTAAAACTTTCTTAGAATTTGATTGTTTTTCTTAATGATACTGGCACTTTGATAAACTTAATTGTTTGTCTGTAGTCAAGTTCTCCTGACCATCAGGAAGTTTCTGCAGAACAGTCAGGAAAAGAGCTAAGTCGCTCCCATACAAGTGCAGCTTATCAGCTACCTTTACAAGATCATGCGGAAGCACAGTCACAGCACACTATGTTCAAGGTAAACACACTCACTCCCATCCATTATTAGCTTATGACCCTCAGTGGACAATTCACTCAAAACATGATCTTTGGTTCAAGCCTAGGTTAGTTTATGTGGCAGCAACAAGAGCATTCATCTTTGATCAAGAGATGTGAACCCAGTTGTGGTATTGGTTCATTCTCAATGCATGTCTTAACACTGTGTAATGTTAGTCTGTCTATTTCACTTCCCTGGAGCAATCTCCAATGCTAGCACAATGGCTGAGAAGCTTAGTTCATTTCCTTTGGTCATTGTAGTCAAACTGGTTAATTTGAGATTGTTTGGCATTTTTTACATTCTGAAAATGTGAATATCATGCATTAGCTTACTGGTGTACTATGCTGAATTCATTATTTTTTTAAGCTTATTTTGCATATGGTATTTCTTAGTCTTTGGCCAGTTGTGAATAAGTGTCATTTTCCAAAGTATGGACAATTCAGAAAGAAAATAACTCAAATTGAAAAGTATATGGATAGTTATGTCACATTGGGGACATGGATTCTCACATTGAAAAATAGTTCTGTGAAATAGTTCAGATTGCAAGAGAGTTTTTTGACTAAAGGTATGAAGAAGGATCAGTATAACTTACTGTTGAAATATCAACATGCTTGTTAAATTAATGATTTGAGTTAGGATGTTTCCTATTTATCATAATTTCCAATGCAAACACAGACACAAGTTACACAGAGAGTGGGGAAAAATAGGATAATATTTTCATGATTCATAGTATTTGGGCATCTTATTTTTAGATATTAAAAAATTAGCTTAAATTCAAAATAGGATCTTATAATTTAAGCAGAATTTCAGATTAAAATAAAGTTCAGTAAAAATAGATTTATTAAATTGATTCATTTTTTACTTCTTTCTTTCCTAATCCACCCACACCCCCTCTCACTCCCCCTCTCTCTTTTTTTCCCCAAATTCTTTCAAGAGGAGTATAGGAAAACATATAACAGTTATTGAAATATTTGCAGAACTGTACTAATTTGAGTGGTTACCCAATTAATCAAAAAAGTAAGCCAAGAAAAGCAAATACATTTGAAAATGTATTGAACTCCACTAAGCACAGTACCAACTGTTACACAGCCGGTTCTATGCTGTGTAAAATTATTTCTAAATACAATATTTTCTTTTTATTATTATTATTTTAGTGTTTTATTTATATTGTAGTATACCTAATTTTATTTCTAAAAAACAATATAGTGCAGTATATGCATTGAAGTGATAAGTGCTTATATTACAAGAAATAAATTATTACTACTATCATAATACATTAAGGGAAAAAAAAAAGTTTATATTGCACAATATATGTGCAAACAATAAATATCAGTAGGTATTTTAAACTTTTCGTGAAATCAGCAAGTTTTTTCCTAGATCTTTCACAAAAAATAAATGCAAATTTTAGAAGAACTGTTCTTTGGAATATAAGGAGAAGCAAGTTTATAAGATGTTACGGCAAGAAGTTTATTATGTTGAAGTTTATTTATGTATTCATTCACTATATTTTAACTTTAATAAAATTAGTTTTTAAGAAATTTTACTGACCAATCCATTGAATAGGAGTAGATTGAACAGTTTTTATCCAATAAATATCTAATTCTAGATACTACATACAAGAAATAACTAAATAAATCACTAGTATAGTTATAAATGTAGAGAAATACGTATTTTGACTCTTGTACCATAAAATCGTGTATTTACCTTGTAAAATTTGCTTATTGGTACATCTAATATCTTGTATTGAATGTAATGGTACATTACTGGAAAAAGTTGAGAAATCCTGTTATAAAATATAATCAAAGCAATCATTAAAATTGTTAATTCTCAACCTAAGTTTCTAACAATGTGATACAGATTAAATAGAAGAAAAAAATAGAAAAATATTAAAACATATCTTAAAGAAGCATAATTTAATGCAGTCCAATATATCATGAGTCCATATTTAATTCAGGGGAAAGTGTGTCCCCTGATAAAAAATGTTAATTTTAGCAAAAAATTTCTTTCAACAATTCCATGGAATACAGCAGCTGCATAGACCATTTCTGCAATACAATTTCCTCACCAGTAGTCATTTATAGCACACCCCTGAGCAGACAACTACTTTTTTGGGGGGGTTCCAAAACAGCATTCAAAGGGATTTCACAGTGCTAAAAAAATTCATTCCCAAATGTTTTCATTATAATTGTCTGAAATGCTGTCTCCACTTTCCAGAAATCTGTCTTTTAGTATATATCACATGTCTTGAATGTTCAGTTTTGAGTATAATAATTGTATGAGCAGTGTTTTATATTTTAGATCTGATGGGTAAATTACATAGTTACTTTTCATTTTTTGTTTTAAACTGCAATTTAAATTTATATATACAGGGTGAGGCATTTGTAGTGTTGCAAACATTTTACTCTGAAATGAAGGGGAAAATCAAAAAATGCTTCAGACAAAATTTGAAGTGCTCTTAGGGGGACATAAGATTAGCAACCTTAACTCATCCTTGAAATTCCATTCTCAAAATCATTTCAAGGTCAATTGGTTTTTTTCCTAATGGAATCTGTATTTTTTTTCCCTGGGAATGGAAAGAACATTCAATTTTCAGTATAAAAGTTGTAGTACATCTATCAGCTAGGGATGATAGATGATGAGAGATTGGACAAATAATACAACAAATATTGTTCATTTATTTTCACTTCTCTCACTTTTATTTTATTGCTGCTATGAAGAAACAGATGTAATTTGTTGACGTCAGTACACAAACGAATGCTCATCATTGCCAATTCAAACCTAAAAGGACATTATTCTCAGTCAGTTCTGTTTTGTTTCCAATTATGTATGTGCAGTACATAATGAATGATATGATCGATATGGTTTACATTTGTGGCAAAGCTGAATAAGAATGCTAGAGCAGTTTGCAACTTATACAGAGATCGATATCCTGAAAGAAGGCAGCCATAAGTTAGAACTTTTCAACAACTTGCAAACTTATTCTCCAAAACAGGAGGTGTTGCATCAAGAAAACACCATCGAATGAGAAGTGCTACTGGGGAAAATTCCGAAGTCACTGTATTAGCTGCAGTTGCCGTTAATCCTCACGCAAGTCCCTGTCAACTGGAACATGATTCGAGAATATTTCAAAGGAATACTTCAGTGTCACAAAAATGATCCATATCACATGAACTTACATCAAGCCCTTCTTAGGGAGGATTTTCAGAAGCACATTGAATTTTTCAATGGGCTCTTCTACAAATTCAAAACTGTAACTTTTCCAACATTTTATTTTCTCATGAAGTGACATTCACCAATCATGCTCAAGTGAACTCACATAACATGCATTATTGGGCAGTGCAAAATCCAAGATGGTTACAGGAAATAGAGCATTAGCTGCAATGGAGCATGAACATTTGGTGTGGCATTTGGGATTCCATATATTTGGACCATACTTCATTGAAAGTAAACTTAATGGACAGAAATACAGAAATTTTTTGAACCAAGAACTTTCAGTGTTGCTTAAAGATGTGCCCCTTGTGGACCGGGCTGCAATATGGTATCAACACAATGGTTGTCCATCTCATTACTCAGCTGTAGCTCGAGAAATATTAAACAGTCCATTGGCCTGCCTGTTACCCTAATCTCACTTCTTCAGACTTTTTCTTATGGGGATACATTAAAGATACAGTTTATGAAAAAGTACCAACTGGTAAACTACATCAAAAAATTAAGAATGTCTGTGCAAAAATCAGCGAAGAAATGTTGAGACATGTTCATCGAATCACATTTTTGGAAATGCATCGAAGTTAATGGTCATACTTCTGGGCATTTATTAAATTGAAATTTTTGCAATTTGAACATGACATTTTTTCAATTATGGTTATAAATGTACTGTGCTGTACTGTACTGTACTGTACTGTACTGTACTGTACTGTACTGTACGTAAGTTGATGCCAGTAAAGTGAAAGTGACAGATAAACATTTGCTGTCTTATTTGTCCAATATCTCTTCATCTATCACCCCTAGCTGATAGATGTATTGGAACTTTTATACTGAAAGTTAGATGCTTTTTCCATTCTCAGAAAAAAAACACACCATTCCATAAAAAAAAAAAATAAAAAAAAAAAGACCTTGAAAGGACCTTGAGAATGGCATTTCAAGAATGAGTTAAGGTTGCTATCTTATGTCTCCCTAAGAGCACTTCAAATTTTGACTGAAGCATTTATTTTTATTTTTCCCTTCATTTCGAAGTAAAGCGGCCATGACACTGTAAATGCCTTGTCCTGTATAAACAATGCAATAGGATACTGACTTTTAAACTTTCATGTGAACTGCACTTAGGTACTCTGTAGCCTCTGTAGTCATGTTCCAATATACTGCAGTTATGCTCTAATGCAGGAGCAAAATATGTCCTTTGTTAATCACATTATATAGACTTCTACTCTTTTTAATATTTATTTATTAATTTCAGTAAATAGTTTTTGTTTTAGGATAGATATAAAAAGATTTATTTACAATGTACTGTTGTGCATAGAAAGGAAGAGCAGTAGTGTCACATATAACCCTTTTATTTAATAATGTTTAATGCCTGTTTAAATACTAAGGCATTACAGGCAGTGGACACTGATGATACACAAGATGAATTGCAAAATTGGGAGAGGATTTTTTTTAAAAGAAGGAAGGAAATGTTTTAGCCCTAAGTTTAGGATACCTCTTTGACATTTGCCATTTATGAAGACTGAGGAAAACCTAGAAAAAATCTCAGGAAGGATGGTCCTAGTGGAATTGAACCCCAGGCTCACAAGTCCATGCCTAAAAAACCTCGGCCAATCAGGGGGTAAATATAGCACATGCCAGTGTGTATTGAGGATGATTTATTGTTGAGAATGCAATCTGACTCCATTGTGATCTAATACTCTCCCATTTCATCTCATTTCATTCCAGTGCTTCTATTACAGGGTCAAAAGTGCCAGTTGAGGTGTGCTGGTACTGTGTGTGGTGTGATAGTGGCTTGTGCTTTGGAAAGGTTTCTACCCTGGCATGTGGTATGGAAGCAGCCATTCTCAGGACTCTAAATCTTTGGAGGGAGACCCCACCAGCATTGGGATATTCTATCTGAGAACAATGTTAGGGATCTTGTCTACATTTGTGCGTCACTGCCTCTGAATCCTGCCATCTGGTGTTTCCCTCAGTCATCCCTCCCTTCCAGTGGTGTTCCTATTTGGGGCATAGGCACAAACAGCCAGCCCCTTTAGCAAGACCACAGAACTGTCTTCCTGTGTCCCCACTAATCCAATCCAGTGATCAGCTTTAAATATAGGAACATCAAAAGCAATAGTGAATGAGATAGGCCAACATTAGAAGTTTAAAAGTTCACAAGAAATTTCCTTTCCCTGTTCATGACAATAAGCATCTCTTGGCTAGGGGCAAGGTTAAGGGCCCAAAATTTCATCCATACAAAGTGCCAGTCATACAGCAGTTTTTGCAAAATGTATAAGATATCATACATTTTTCTTTTAAGGTTAAGGATAAAGTTAATGGATTATTATTATTATTATTATTATTATTATTATTATTATTATTATTATTATTATTATTATTATTATTATTATTATTAATAGTGGTACTGGTAGTGGTGGTAGTAATAGTGGTTGTGGTGGTGGTGGTGCTTGTGGTAGTGGTATGGGGAGGATAAATAAAATAATTTAATAATCTAATATCTATGACATCTAATTTTATCATAGTATGATATATTTCTTCCAGGGGAATTATTGATCTCTTCTCTTTTAAAGATGAAACGTGAGTTCCAGCAATTGATGCTGCTGAATATTATGTGCAAATATAGTTAAACCTGTCTAAAACAGATCTCATATAAACTGAAACCAGGAGAAATGGAAATTAATTGTTGGAAAAAAGCTCTGTCCTATATAAGACAAAATATTGAAACTGAAAATGCCAAATGTGGAGATGGAATCATTTTTGGTTATCATTTGCATAACAAACCTAATTAAAATGAAATGCTTCAAGATATCTGCTCCTAATTCTGCTTAATACTTTTCATTTTTCAGTGTTTTTATGTTGATATAATAGCAAGTGAAGCAATACTTTGTGAGTTACTATATTCAAAGTGAACAGGAAGTTTCTATGATCCATTAAACCTACCTATTTAACTATTGTTAATTTGCCTTCTTCAAGGACTGTGGCAAACAATGTTTGCGCTTGGAAATACAGTGCAATAGGGGATGGAAAAGTTACTGGCTTCTCTGCACTATAAATAGTATACCATTTCTATCAATCACATTGTTCACTCACTCATCACTCACTCACAATCCTTCAAGAAAAGTTCACCACTGCCCACCATAAAAAAGATTAGCACTTGCATAAAAAACAAAGGGGTACACAGGAAGTGTAACAATAAGGAAGGGACAGGAAAAATAGCTGCTTCTAGACAAGGACAGTAGAAAAAGTGCCAACTTAATCCTGTTATTTCAAACATGTTGCACTTCATTCTTAGTGCATACTGACAAACAAATTTCTAGTAAAACAAGTGAAATAAACCTGTGAACTAGTAGTGATGTTTTCATTCAATGTTCTTGTTGTGTTTTTTGTTATAAACTACTGTTATAATGTTTTCTATATATAAAACACATTCCAGGAAAAAATTTAAATGATTGAAGAACATGAATAAAACAAATGTTCAGGTAAAGAATTAACTGTTTTATTTAAAATGGTAAAGACTCAGATCTATGACATTCTGATAAACTGAATGAAGATTAAAGATGAATTTTTGAAAGGAACGGCAAGACTTATGAAATGCATTGCCAAATGTACAGACAGTGACAAAATAAATAAATCTACATTATGTTCAAGTGGTTTGTTAGTACCAGTGTAAAATGATTGTCTATTTCAGGGCCATTTTATTCAAACTGAAGCCTGAAACACAGCAAAAAAAAAAAATAAATAAAAAAAAAATAAAAATAAAAAAAAAATAAATAAATAAATAAATAAATAGGAAAAGGGCAATTCAAGGCATCTAATGAGAGGCTTGCGAGTTTCAAACATCATAATATTGTTTTCAGTTCTGTACATGGTGAAGCTAATAACATAAATATGTAGATAATAATAGACTGGAAAGTAAAAAATTGAAAATCTAATTGTGAGATGTGAACCTATGAACAAAGGTGATGAATGGAACTGTTTTTAGAGTGGAGCCTTCAAAGATATTGACTGTATATAGTAAGAAATGTGATTAAGATATCAAAATAAAGACTCTCATTATTTATTTGTGTGAACATGGTTGGTGAAAATAAACCTATAGTGATAAGCCAGGGCTGGGGAACTGGCACTCATGGAGCACAGTCCGCTAATGGCCTTGCACTAATAAGAGTATGTGTATGAGGTTGAGAGGAAGGGAGGAATACAAACAGCAGACCAGTTCAATGATGTACAGCTGAGAGCTGGAGAGATGGCTAGTCAGAGGAATGTGCTGATAGCGCAACTATTAATATTTTGCTTTTGTTAGCACAGTGAGAATAGACCAAAGCTTAAGTATTTGAATAGTTGATATACATGCAGTGCACAATGTTTTACTTGGTAGATAAAGCCTCTTCTCCCCGCATTTGCTCATCTCTCCAGCTCCCAGAAGTACCTTTCACAATGAATGCAGGACGTACACTACTACTTTTAACCCTGCACGGGAAAAAAGTATTTCTCTGTCTTCGAAGATGGAAAATCATGTTGTTAGGTTTGCATTACAATTATATCATATCCTCCGCATTATAATGTTAGGAGGCTTTCAACTTTATGTGATTCATTAATTGTTTTAGTGTAGTGCAGATTAGTAGGCTTCCAAATCATGCAAATCTAAATATTGTTTTACAATTTGAAAATGAAATACTACAGCTTGAAAAAATATTGGCTCATATTGTATCATGTTTAGTTTTGTGTTGTAATAAATTGAAATGTAACTTAGCAATGCATGTACTCCACGGATAAGTTTGTATATCTATATTGCATGCAATATAGGAGGTGAATCAGGTAACAAACTGAGGGTCGCTGATACTAATCTGCCAGTTCCCCAGGCCTGTGATAAGCAAACATGGATCATAATTAAATAAATTGTACTTAAGAAGCTGTAGACAATGGGGTGGTAATATGTCCTATAATTATGTATTCAAGTTGCTTACACTAAACTCCACTTAGATAAAACTAAGACATATTTCGGAGGTAATCATTCCCATCTTCAGTTGTTGACCGACTACTGTTACACGAAATGGTGACTGGATACCCAGATGCTTCTGTGGCAGTATCTGGTGGTTGTAGTAGAAACTTACTGAGTTCATCCATAGGAGAAAAATCAAAGCTCATTAAATTTTCTTTATTGTTTTTGATGAAAATTTTTTCCCAAGCAGATAGTTCCATTGGGTTGTGAAGCTGTTTCAGCAGGTTAATCTCTGCTTTAATTTCATAATTTTTGGTCCAAAAGTGAGCTGCCACCATTGAGTTATAGCAACTGAAGATAGGAGTGATTATTCCCGAAACAGGTTTAATGTAAGTAAGTAAGTGGAGCTTAGTGTAAGCAAGTTGAATACATAATTGTGGATCATAATTACCTCCCAGTACATTGGCAATGGAATAAAAAAGTGTTGATGACCAGTTCAGTCATGGAAGAGTAGTTTCATTCTTTTAATGGAAGAATGAAAAGCTGGGACAGAAAGGGCATGTTGCTCTTGGACAATGCTACCTGCATCCAAGGATTGATCTGCCTAATGTGAAGTTAGCTTATTTTCCAGCTAATATAACTTCAGTTATGTGACCTATGGATTAGGGTGTTATTTACTCACTAAAGCGCTTTCATACAAAGTTTGTGCTACAATCACTAATAGCCAAAATAGGTGCCTTTTCAAGTATTTTGGAACTTATTAAGCAAGTCAATATTTTTGATGCTGTTAACTGGATCCATCAAGCCCAGCTCCCTGAAGCAGTGAAGAAATGCTTCATTATATCTGGTTTCCCTGCATAAGCTATCACATGAATTCAGGACATTACAGAGGAAAATTTAAAGGAAATTTCAAACAGTTGAAGCTGAAGACGTGATAGATTTTTGTTGAACTGGTTACTATGTAAGACTTATGTGCATGTAATGTTGCTGGCAAAAATAGCGTGAATGAAGTTATGTAAGTGATCAATGATGACAATAATGAAGGCAAAGAAAGGAAGCTGAACATACACATTTCTGGAGAAGCACTACATGCTGTGTGTGACCTATAGGAATTTGCGGCATCAGGAAACTTTCCAGAACCCTTGGAACTGATGCAGGATGTGAAGGAGCTCATAAAACTTTCCTGTGTAAAAAAATCAAATCAATGTACTTTAAAAGATATGGGGAACAAAGAGTCTAAGGGAACGGCTGGATTCATGTAAGTTGATTAATCAAAAAATTTTAGTTTTATGTATTGACTTTTATTTCAACTTATTTTCCCATTCTGTTTCTGTGGCAAGCATATAATTTTTAAGTGTAATATATTAAAATGCTATGGTTTGTAAATTGAAATTTTTCAAAAGTAGAATACAAATTTTACTTACTTAAATGTAAATTGGAACTTGCACAGTGAAGCCAATCATATTAATTGATATCATTGTATCATTCAGTTGAATTACACACTCTTAAAGCTTCACTTACTTTTCATAAATGTATGGAACCGGTTTCGAGAACGTTTAGTTCCCATCTTCAGCCAGGCTAAAGTTCAACTGTCCGATCATTCGTTGAGCTGTGGGAATGTATATTCTGCTCTGGTGGCGGTGTGTTTATGTTTTCATCCCTGACAATGTCGAAGTTCATTATGCTGTCTTTGTATTTGTAGATGTAGATGTAGATTTTCTCCCAGGTTGCTAATTCCGCTTTATTTATTTGCTTTACTGATTTTAATAATTTTGCTTTATTTATTTATAAATTTATTTATTAATAAATAAAGCAAAATTATTAAAATCAGTACAAGGACCTACGGAATTAGCAACCTGGGAGAAAATCTACATCTACAAATACAAAGACAGCATAATGAACTTCGACATTGTCGGGGATGAAAACATAAACACACCACCACCACAGCAGAATATACATTCCCACAGCTCAACGAATGATCGGACAGTTGAACTTTAGCCTGGCTGAAGATGGGAACTAAATGTTCTCGAAACCGGTTCCATACATTTATGAAAAGTAAGTGAAGCTTTAAGAGTGTGTAGTTCAACTGAATGATACAATGATATCAATTAAGAATACAAATTGCTGGAATGATTTGCATTCCATTTTTGGCAGGTTTTACTACTAACAGATGAGGTAGGTTCATATAAATGACTAAGTCTTGTTTCTGCAGGCTACTGCTTTAACTATCAGCTTATTAGCTTAGCAGTCCTGCAGAATAAACTTCTTCAAAGAAATATTTCCAAAGTTCAGCAAAACTGCTCTTCATTTCAAAGCACCTTGTTTAATATCCCTCAAGCTTCATAAGAACTTATCTAAAGAATTTTGTGTTTGCTAAACAATTAATAGATCTTGTTCTACCAAAAGCAAATTTCATTGAGCATTTGATGACATATGAACTAAAACAGTAAACAGTAAAACAAGGAATAAGTATAAATATATGTGTTGATTTTATTTTTCAAAGTCTTCATAAGGCATTATTTTTATTTTTGGAATGTGTTTTAGTAACAAATATTGACCATTTTGACAACTCAATCTTTATTAAATAGAATAGCATATTTAGGCCTGTATTTGAACAGAAAAGAAGTAATAGTGGCATGTTAAATTGTAGTATTATCAATTAATTAAGTGAATAAATTATTCAAAGCATAGCTTTTTATTTCTTTTTACTGCATTTCACAGGTGCTGATGTCATGTTGTATGATTTAGGTTTCAGAGACTGTAAGAAAACGTCAGTATCGAGTGGGCCTTAACTTATTTAACAAGAAACCTGAAAGAGGGATTGCATATCTTATACGCCGAGGTTTCCTTGAGAACTCACCCCAGGGTGTAGCAAGGTTCCTCATTTCGAGAAAGGGACTTAGCAAACAGATGATAGGAGAATACCTGGGAAATTTGCAGAATCCATTCAACATGGCTGTGCTAGAGTAAGTACTACATTAACAATAATAACACGTACATTTGACCGTTCCTGGATAGTAGCCTGGAGTGGTCAAATTATATCTCTTCTTAATCTAGCAAAAAATTGTATAATAAGATACAAAAATATTATACACGTAGGTGGCACTATACTATACTAACTGATTAATTTATCAGAACATGTTTCAGATCATTTTTGAACTTACAATCATGACATCTGAAAAGAAACCAAACTGTTAAAAGATGTGAACAATCCCAGGGAATTAGCAGTATGGGAAAAGATTTTCATTTTAAAGAATAAGCATCTTGTTATGAATTTTGACATCCCATCAATGGACTTCCTGTATATTGGAACCACCAGAGGTCATATCACCACCTGCCAGCATTTGTTGGTCATGAGCTGCTGAGGATGAAAGCAAATTCTCTTGAAACATGTTCTGATTAATTAATCAGTTAGTGAAGTATATAGTGTCACTTAATACCAACTTCCTTATGCATATAACCAATCAATTTTACTGTTTCTAATTTTATTAAGTTCACAATAACAAAAAATATGTTTAAATGTCATTATTATAATGAAATTATCTCTGCATAAAGTGTATAAAAATGTATCTTCGGCAAAAATTATTAATTATGAAATGTTCCACAGTCATAGTTGTCCTTCAATTCATTATCTTGATTTTCTAGTTAATGTTGTTTTGCATCTGAAAAAAAGAAGGGGTGTTTATTTATCAGAGAATATTAAATAATATAAAATATTAAGTGAATAAATTATACTTACAAAGCTGTAGACATTGGAGTGGTAATATCTCCTACATTAATGTATTCAACCTGTTCACATTAACTCCATTTACTTACATAACGCTAGGACATGTTTCGGAAGCTAATTGCTTCCATTGTCAGCTGTTGACTGACTACTCGAACTGGCGGCTGGATTGCAAGATGCTTTTGTGGTGGTCTCTGATGGTTCTAGTAGGAAGTTGCTGAGTTTGTCCATGAGTAGGAAATAAGAATTCATCAAGTTTTTCTTATTTCTTAAGATAAAAATCTTTTCCCAAGTGGATAGTTATATTGGTTTGTGAAGTTCTTTTAGCAGCCTAGTCTCTGGTTTAATTTCATGATTATTGGTCCAAAAGTGAGTTGCTACTGTTCATTTATCAACCTGTTTAAAAGGAATATTCCAAAACTGTTCTTTCCTCTGATTTTCCAAATTTCTCTTAGTATTTCCAATGTACCTCTGATCACAATTCGCACCTTTGATTTCATAAAATCCTGATTTCTGTTCTGTTGGTATGGTGTTTTTTACTGTGCAACCTAATAAATTTTTGATATTATATTTGTTCTTTGGGGTTAACATTATACCTTGTTCTTTGAATATTTTTTTAAATTTGTTGTGGTAAATTGGGTGGTACATTAAGCTTTGGAACTTGTATCTTTCCTTGATGTTCTTCAGTGTAGAAACCTTTTGTATAGATTTTTGTCTTTTCAACTTTATTGATAATTTTTATTACTGTGTCTTTGTTGAAACCATTTGGTTATTGATTTGGCATTCCATTATGTAATCTGTTTCTGTGAGTGGAATGTAATTAATCTGTGTCCCAAGCTCTGAAACACTGCATATTTATGTGGAGTGGGGTTATGACTATTATTTTTAAGTAATTTTCTGTGTGTGTTTCTTTTTTATGTATTCCAACGTTAATGCTGTCTTTATTTCTTATGGTTTTTAAATCCAGGAATGGGATCGAATCATTTCTCTCTTTTCTATGGTAAACTGTATAGATTTATGTTGTAGATTAAGAAGTTTCAGAGCATCTATTGAATTTTATTTCGGTATTATTGCAAATATGTTGTATACATACATATACCATATCTTGATAATTAAAGGAAAGAGTTTGATAATATATATTTCAAAGGAACTCATAAAGAAATCAGCTAGAAATGGAGACAAGGGGTTTCTCAAAGCTGGACAATAAATATATTTGACAGACAAAAAAACAGAAGCTGCACAAATGAAGTTCTTAGAACAATGAATAGATATACACTGCTAAATAAAAAGAGAAGCATAAATATACAGGAAGAGCTGCAAATTTATAATTTAAATGCAATAAAATAACAGAACAATTCTGGCATAAACACACAAAAAGAATGCATCAAACAAGTTTACTATAAATTTTACTGAATTCAGGAAAATCTATCAGTAGGACATCCTAAAATATTCTTTCATTTTTTTAACATTATTTAATGTAATTTCATTACTGAAGCATCATAGGCAGTAGCCCTGATGATACATGAGATGAAATAATAAATTGGAGAAAGAATAATTTAGGGGGGAAAGAAAGCTTTCCAGCCCCAAATTTAGGGTACCTCTTCAGCATTTGGCATCAATGAAGACTATGAAAACCTGGAAAAAAACCTCAGTCAGTATAGATGGTCCTGGTGGTAATTAAACTGCAGAATAAGTCCATTTTGATCATCCATGTGGATGTGATTTCAGATAAGGAGAAATGTCTGTTGAAGTCAGAATAGGCCTCAAGACCTAAGCCAGTAGATGATGATGATGACGAAGACGATGATGATGATGATGAGGACGAGGACGATGATAAATGCTTCTTAAGTGATATTCTTTTTCATAAAATTAGAAAAATTTTGCCAAAACTATTTCAGAATTTTATGCTCAAATTTCCAACTTCTCTCTTCTTTGAACATTACGGGTGTTCTAAGTTCTATGATTATCAGAGCTATTGCATCACAAATGGCAGGTGAGCTTATAATAATTAAATCACTTCTTCCATTACCTGCACAAAAAGGTGCATTACAAGTTATTTTTGCAGTTCATAAGCTAGTTTTAACCCAGTTTTTAGCCTGCATTCATAATAAGTTAGCAGAGTTTCTTTGTTATAATCAGAAAAGAGTAACAAATCATTTGCTTCATAAGTGACATCAATACAAATTTGTAAAATTGCTCCAGGTATAAATTTTTATTGTTTTTTATACTATATTATTGCACTATGTAGTAAAAATATGTGGTAATGTATGCTACTGTAGAACATATAGTTTGAAAATAAATTGCTCATTCAGTACTAAAAATACAAAGTTGGAAGATATTAGAAACTTGATTGTATTTAATATGTCTAATACCTTGATTGTAATCGTTCCATTTTTATGTTCTGATGTTAGTAATAGAACACCATTATTATTATTATTATTATTATTATTATTATTATTATTATTAACAGGTCTTAAACCAGCATTCAGAAATAAATTAAACTTCCATATTTTATGTGCTAATGTAAATGTGGATATTACAGTAGTTTCTATTTGTGATTTCTCTTCGATTTAATAAATAGAAGTTTTTAATATGCAATATGACTGCTTACAGATGCTTTTCACAAGAACTTGACCTATCAGGGATGCAAGTAGATGTGGCACTCCGCAAGTTTCAAACATACTTCAGAATGCCTGGAGAAGCGCAAAAGATTGAACGGCTTATGGAAGTATTTGGTCAGCGCTATTGTCAATGTGAACGAGATGTTGTAGCCTCCTTCCATAGTCCAGACACAGTGTTTGTTTTGGCATTTGCTATCATCATGCTTAATACTGATCTTCATACTCCTAATTTAAAGCCAGAGAGACGTATGAAACTTGAGGACTTCATTAGAAACCTAAGAGGTTAGTAGAATAAATGAATAAGGAGAAAGCATGGGAGTGAATAAGCGAGTGAGAGTGTGAGTGTGAG
The DNA here is from genome assembly GCA_030762175.1 of Metallyticus violacea. Lineage (NCBI taxonomy): Eukaryota > Metazoa > Arthropoda > Insecta > Mantodea > Metallyticidae > Metallyticus > Metallyticus violacea. Next base: position 305,234,195 of record CM060846.1, on the reverse strand, counting down.
TGTGAGTGTGAGAGGGAATAAGTAAATAAGTAAGGGAGTAAGTTTATGCTGAATGAGTGTGTTACATGGAATTTGAAATGTTACAATAATAAAATTAGTTTGTGTCCTTAATGATGACATACATCACATTCATCTAGCATTATATAAAAAATCATTTTAAATAATATTGACTAGTTGAGTTAATGAATAACCTAGATCATAATACTCCTTAAACGTGCTCTAAGCTCAATCAAAGAAATGTGAGTTAATGGAAAGAGAAAGGCAGGATTATGTGCAATAGAGAGAGAGGGAGAGAAAGAGAAAGATATCTGACACACTAATTATTTGATGCATTTACATGAACAGGAACATATGTATGATTTTATTGGAAATTTGTGTGAAATGGTAATTCTAATAAATGATACAAATTCAGCATTGGGGTAAATAGTGCATTTTTACAAAGGTCTGTAAAAGGAACTACATTAAATTTAAGATACATTCAACCATAGTGAATCTCAGAATTAAAATTTTCAAGAATTTCTGGCAGAAGCTTGAAAGAATATAAAGGACAGTATTACAGGTCTGCTACTTATTAAGTACATCAGAAGATAAAAGTAGGAGCTCTGTTTCCTGGAAAATGGAAAGCAGATGCAGGTATTTTTTTTCAGTGCCTTTCAATGCTCCGTTCAGTTTGTAAAAGTAAATCTGGGGAAATTCCAAATTCAATTATATGCATACCTCCCAAAGAATCTCTTCATGGGAAAGATACTAAATTGGTCTTTGCTCACCCAGTTGGTTTAAACAGCAAGCATCAGTAAGTTGAAGTGTAAATTGTTATCTTTAGAAGATAAAATAAGCATTATTGGTGAATTAAACATGGTTTTTGCAAGCAGAACATGGGCTGGAAGTACAGTTTAAGTAAGCATTATTGGTGAATTAAACATGATTTTTTGCAAGCAGAACATGGGTTAGGAGTACAATTTAAGTAAAAATCAACCATGAGTTTTGTTTTGTATAACAAGGACAAAATTATGATTTTTTGGAATACAAATTAACATCATATAAAAATTTTGCTTAGCTGATCAAGACAACATTGACCAAGCTTTTACTTAAATGATTTGTTCTTCAGAGGTCTTTGAAGTCTCTCTCATTGCACATGTGCTGACGACTAAAGCTGAGCTTTAGTCAAGTTACTGAACAAGAATATATGGGTGTGGCTGGACAGGTGGTAGGAAAAGAGATAACATTACTGTTGAGAAGTGAAGTATCTGAATTAAGAAAAGCGTCAGAATGGAATTTTTTTTAGATTAGTGTTTAATGCCTATTTTTATTGCTGAGGCATTGCAAGTGGTGAAAACTGATGATATTAAATGATAAATGGGTAAAAAGTTATTTTTAAGGAAGGAAACTCTCTAGGCCTAAGATGAGGGTGCCTGCCCAGCATTTGCAATTTATGAGGACTGAGGAAAGCCTGGAAGAAACCTCAGTCAGGGAAAAAGTTCCTCACAAAAATTGAACCCCATACCTCCCTCTAAATCCCCCACCTTAATGATCTTGGCCACCTGTGGAAGTAGTAAAAGAGTGGTTAAGTTCTAAGTGGTCGAAAATTTTAACTGGCTTATCTCTTAAGGCATTTTCAACAATGAGAGATTCTATAAATTAAAGTCAGGCAAAACAAACTTTAAAGGGAGAATATGATGTTCCAGCATGTTAACACCATGCCAGTGCTACAATTCATAGCTCAGCTCAAGGTGTGATTCCCAGCTCCAATTAATTGATTTGAGTTATTTATGGATGCTCTTTTAACATTCAGGTCATCAGCATCCCATTCTATTCAGGGTGTGAAATGGCCGATAAATTTTGCTCAAAGATCTCTTCTTTCAGGCTTGAGGTTCTTTTTTGTGCCGTAAATGTATGACACGGGACCCATGGCTTTACTTCCCTTCCAAAGGAAGCCATACTTAGTATTTTTACACCTAAAAAAATCCATCAGTCCTGGGCAAGTTTGAACCCGCGACCTTGGGTTTAGAAGGCAAGTATGTTTACCACTACACCACCAGGACTGACTCTCAGCTCTAAGACCTATTACAGAAGGAAAATGACATTTGAAATCAAAAAACATATCAATAATTGTTCTGCATGCTCTGTTTCACCAACAAAGCATAGAAGATTGTGTTAACTTTCACTATAAAGAGCTTGTTTCCAGAAACCTACTTTGTTTATTCGATTTGGGACAATTAATAATGTTTGAAGCCTTTTTTTTCTACTGTGATAGATGATAGGTACTAATGATACACAGGATGAAATTATACATTGGGAAAGAAATTTTTGGGGAAGTAAGGAAGGTTTTTTTTTTTCTAGTGTGGCATCACAGATGGTAGATACTAATGATACACAAGATGAAATTATATATTGGGAAAGAAATTTTGGGGAAGGAAGAGTTCGAAGCTAAAGTTCAGAGTACCTCTTTAATATTTGCCATTGATGAGGTCAGATAAAAACTGGAATTAAAACCTCAGTTGGGGGATGATTCCACATATTTCCCATTCATGAGTTTATCTTAGCAACCTTGGCCACCCATACTGATAGCGTGGCCTAAATGATATGCTCTACTGTAAAAAGAACCACAATAGTGAAAAAGTGACAAACAAGACTCAAGTGGATTAACAATAAACTGATTTTAATTAGTGCCAGTATGATACTGGCTGCACCAAAGAGACTTTCTCCACAACTTCCATCCATTATTGTGTGCTATCATTTCAAATGGAAACTTCATTAGTCAGAGGCATACTTAAGGTCATTAATGTGAAACTAAAATAGGCTAACCATAGATACTCTACCTTAATTGCTTGTCTAAACCCCTCTATAATCTGAAATTATTGTGGTGAAGTGCATTAACACCTGGTACACATTTGTAAAAGCTTTTCATAACTGATTCATACAGTATGTGTATCCATCTAGCAGACCTAGACTGGGTTCCTGGATAAGAAAACATTTTGGATCACTTTTTCTCAGAGTTCCCCAACTTTTGAAGACATATCTCAAATTAAATGCCATTTATATCAACATTTATTAATTTAATTTAGTTTCCAAAATATCTATTGTAGTATTGAACATTAAAATGTTTGGAAAACAAATAGTATTATCAAAGGCTTCATCATTCTGTTTCTATCCAAGCTGAAAAACCCTGCTACCTAAGATGTGGGAAATTGGATAGGAAAGGAATATGCTTGTAAAGATGCTCTCTGCACTTAAAATAGGACTTAAGAAGTATCTAATTCTGAAATTCTTATATAATATAGATGAAATTTAAATGTTTATTATTATTGTATATACTCTATATAGGTACAAAATATATCATGTTAACAATGTCAGATATTCATTTTTATGAGTGCATTGACTGAGAATAAAGATTTATGTTCAATATTAATTCAATTTGGAATCGAACACAGTGAAAAATGCACTAATATCTCTGTGAGTCGGAATATTAGAACACTCTTTCTGGTTTCACTTAAATGAGATTTAACTCACTTAAGTGAAACCAGAAAGAGTGTTCTAATATTCTGACTTGCAGAGATAAAAGATTTATGTATTTATTTATCTGTTTTTTTATTTATGTATATTACTACACTTTTGAAGACATATCTCAAATAACTTTAAATGTCATTCATATGAACATTTATTAATTTCATCCACTATCCAAAGTATATATGATAACATTGAACATTAAAATATTTGGAAAAAAAATCATTTAAAAAAAAAAAAAGGACTATCAAAGGCTCCATCATACCGTTTCTGTTCCAGCTAAAAAGCTCTGCAACCTGAGGCGTAGGGAATGGGATAGGAAAGGAATGTGATAACAATGTGCTTGTAAAAATGCTCTCTGGCAGTAGATTTAAAATAGAGCTTAAAGAAGCATCTAATACTGACATTCTTATATAATATAGATGAAACTTAAATATTTATTATTATTGTATATACTGTATTATTTTCACTGAGCTCCATTATAACCATTCTAAGGATTTCCTTTCCATAGAAATATAAAGCAATAAAATATTACTTCTGATTATATCTCTAGGAAAGCAGATCATATCAGTAATATATTTCTGCATTCACATTTCAGCTCTCAAGAATAATTTCATATTGTTGACCAAACATTTAAGTATTAAATCTGGTTTGTTAATGTCAAATGACAGGTATTTTAGTTTTTGTTATGTTTTACATAAAACATACTGTTCTTTTTGATTCCCTAAGTAGAAGATTTTAAAGTTGTTAACGTAATTCTTTTGGTTCATTACATGTAATTACTTATTCTGTTAAATTTTTGAATATCAAGGTATATATAACAACCAGTAGCTCTGCCTTACACAAGCCTGAACCATTTCTGTAATATATTTTATAATTCCCCTATTTCAAGGTTGTGAGCAATCAAACATTTTCTATATAATGCTGTTCTATGTGTTTTATAATTCCATTATTTCAAAATTATGGGCAATCAAATGTTTTCTGTGTAATATTATTATACACATTTCTCAACAGCTTATAGGTTTAGCTGATGCAGTTGTTGCCTGCCACTACAGGTTTACAGCTTCATATTAATATATGTCTAATATGTTTCTTCATAATACTCTTATACAAGACATACTATTATTTATATTATTTGTTATTGCATTAATTGATGATGTGATTTGTTATATCTGCTGAAATGATAATATTGTTAATTCTTGTTATACCTCATCATTTTGACAATTGACATGTGTTACCATTGAGGGCCTCTTATGCTGTAGTAGTATTTATTTCTCATGCATCACATACAGTTTTTTTTAAATACAAAATAGACCCAAATAAAAAAAAACATTACTTTTAAATATAACAATTAGGAACAGTGCCTTCGGCAATTCCAGAAGCCACTGAATCCAATCAAAATTTATTCCAATTTGATTGGCTCAGCTCCCCAGTCCCCGGTTCATCAGCACCTACTTACTGGAATATCCAGGGGACCAGGCTTCGATCCAACCCAAAACAAAACAAAACACAACATTAAAAGTAATTTATACATTCAATACAATATTAAGTTATATTTCCTACAATACTAAACCTTCCTTCTTTTTTAATTAAACCCATTCGGCCAAATTTCTATCCTTGAGAGTTGCTTATTCCTTAGGGCCTTATACACACTAACACCCTGGTTATTGGTGTATAAAGATCCTGTTTAACTAATATTAGATAACTAGCCCCATACCCTCCCCTACTCATTTCATCCTTTCACTATCTGACAATTTTATTCTCAAGCACATTTCCTAATTATTTTACAGCCATAACCATTTTTGTGTTACCTTGCCTATGTATTTTCCTAGTTCCTTAGTGTTTTCATCTGGTTTTAAATTTAAAATTTTTCTACCTCTTATTGCATCTGGTAGGTTTTCCCATTTTCTTAATATGAACCGTTCCCTCCAAAACTTAGTTTGTTTACATTCTAGTTTACAGTGCCAAGTACTATCTGGTTCTGCACACATAGAACATTTCCCCATATTGTATCCATTTTTTAATCCACTTAAATATTTTACTCCTGTTCTAAACCATGCCAACCCTTCCCTTCCTACCTTATTACAAATTTCAAAATATCTTTCTCTTCCCTACACATTTTTTAGTGTACTATATAATTTCAGAGATTTTTCGTGTTAAGATTTGCCCATATTTCCTGTTTTTCTATAACCTCAATTCTTATTGTTATCTCTTTCCAAAATCCTTTACCTAATCTTTCTCCCTCGTACCACACTAGTCCCATGCCCACTTCTTGTAGGATATTTTGGATTTTATATAACCAAGTTTCTCTCCCCTTAATTTTTCCTTGTGCTACCTAACACTGATTAATAATATTCTCCTCCTCTAGTCTCCCTGTTCTATACTGATATTTCAATACTCTTTTTTTGACCTTGCTTTTATAGCCCAATCTTCCTAGTTCCATTAGAGCAACCTCATTAGGTGAAGATCTAGGTAAGCCTAGAACAATTCTACAAAATAATCTATTTATCATATTTATCCCTTTCCATCCTTCATCTGGCCCCCAAATTTCTATTCCATACATCATTCTGCTCTCCACTATTGAGCCATATATTCTCTCTAACCATTTTACTTGCATATTTGGTATTTTGTTTACACGAGATCTGATTATACTCATGGCTACTTTTCCTTTTTGATCGCTCCATTTCCCATTACTAAGCAATCTAACACCTAAATAATCAATTTTCTTCATAACTTTAATTTCTGTGCCCTCTCACCACCATTTTTCCTGTTTTTTTTTTAATTCGAAACCTGTTTTCATCACCATAATCTTAGATTTGTTTTTATTTATCTCAAGCTTCCATTCTCTATAACATGTGCCTATAGTTTCTAATGATTGTTTTAATCCTACACTTGTTAAAGTACCTGTTACCAAATCATCTGCTAAGAGCAGACCCGGTATCTTTATATTATTTATAGTTGGCAAATGTACATTACCTTTGCTAATTTCTTCTAAAACATCGTCAATAAACAGATTGAAGAGAACTGGGCTTAATTTACATTCTTGTCTTAGACCTACTTTGTTTGATATTTTTTCTGTAACTCTCCCTCTCTCATATTTAACACAAAATTCATTTTCCTTGTAAATATTCTAAATTACCTTTATAAAATTCTGGCTTACTCCTTTCTCTCTCAGTTAACCCAAAGTGCTTTTCTAGAAATTGTGTCAAAAGCTTTTTCCAAGTCCAGAAACAACAAATAGATTCTACCTCTTTTGCTACTAAAATATTTATCGATTAATTTTCTAATTATAGAAATCTTATTAACTGTTCTTTTACCTTTCCTTAAGCCTGATTGAAGTATTGAAATTTTCTTTTCTTTCTCTGCTCATTCTTGTAATCTTTTTGCTAACACTCCAGTGAAATATAAACAATGTAATACAGTTTTTTTCACACTAACTCCATTCACTTACATAAAATTTGGACATGTGTTTCAGGAGCGATCCCTCCCATCTTCAGCCTGTTGACAAACCAACAACAGGCTGAAGATGGGAGGGATCGCTCCCGAAACATATGTCCAAATTTTATGTAAGTGAATGGAGAGTTAGTGTGAAAAAAACTGTATTACATTGTTTATATATATACCACTCCATTGTCAACAGCTTCGTAAGTACATTTAATTGACTCCAGTGAAAACTTTCTCAATAATTGAAAGTAAACTAATTCCTCTATAATTTGCTGGGTTCCTAATATCTGCTTTACCTTTATAAATTGGTGTTGCAATTCCCACTCTCCAATTTTTTGGTATTTTTCCTTCTTCAAAGATTGTGTTCAGTAATTGCCCCAGTATGTTTAATCTGTTAAGGTCTTCTACCCAAGCTTTCCATCACTCCCCTGGTATTTCATCTATTCCACATGCTTTGTTAGGTCTTACCTTTTTAATTTGTTCCAAAATTTCACTTGAAGTTATTTTACCCTCTAACAAGTCTATTTTCCATAAATTATCAATATTCAAATTATCTTGAATAACCAAAGTTTTTACTCCCAAAAGGCCGGAAAACTTATTCCACTCTGTTGGTGATACCACATAATCTCCTCCCTTTCTTTTGCACATTTTACCTATCATTGCCCAAATTGCCTTGTTGTCATTCTTCTTTGCCTCGTTTCATTTCTGGCTAAGCTTCTCTCTCCACTCTTCCTTTTTTACCTCTAAAGCACCTGTATTCCCATCTTTCTACAAGGTAATTACCCCTATCTGTCTCCTCTCCTGTTTGTCTCCAGCGTTTTAGCTCCCTCTGTACCCTTCTTCTTGTATCTGCACAATCTTTATCATACCAGCTATCATTCACTTTTAACCTCCCCTCAAACACTTTCATTTTGTTTCCTGCTTTTTTAATGGCCTCCTCTATACTAAAAATACTTTCTTCAACTTTTCTATCCTCTAATAATGCTAACAGATATCTGCTCCCCACTTCTTGATTTAACTTTGTATAAAACGTTGCAGCTAAATCATTTATCCATCTGTGTGTAGTGTTTTAATTGGCTACCTAACCAGAAATTTTGCTCCCTCCTACTATCTTCTGTTGTTTGGATCTCCATTCTTAATGGGAAGTGATAACTTGTTCTTATCATAATCATAATCTCAAAGCCAACTATATACCTATTCAGACCTAAGGTATATAACATATAAACTATAACACTTTGCCCATATTTATTTGCGAAAGTGAATTCTCCTCCCTCATCTTTCCCTTTCACTCCATTACACATCAAGAAGTTGTTCTCTTCACAGAACTCTATTAATTTTTTTGCCCTCATTATTGAAAACTTTATCATTGCTACAACACTTCTCTAAATTTGCTTCTATTGAACTCCAGGCATTAAAATCTACCCTAATCTGTTTTTCCCCATTTCTTGCATTTATATCTCCCACTAGCATTAATTCTACATCTGTATATTTGTCCTGTAGTTCTTCAATGTTTTGTCTCAATTTAATAAACAAATTTGAATCATAAAAGCTTGAAGAGCTAGGTGGATTATAAACAATACCTAAACACACACGTGTACTTCTTCCACATACATCACTGAATTTACACCACAGCACTTTATCACCTCCTAAATTCTTTTCAACCTTAATTTTAAAACTTTAATCTCTTCTCACAAATAACCCTATGCCACCAGACATCGGACCTTTTCCTTTAACTTTCACCCCCTTTTTTTTTCCATAACAATCATACCCAGTGACATTGATGACAGAATCGTTTAATATCCATGTCTCTACCACTGCTAACACATATACCCATTTGATTATCAGATTAATATCATCATTTCGTATTTTCGCTATTAACCCTCCAACATTCCAGCATACTATAGATAAGCTACACATCCCTATGCTGAATCCTTTTTCCCAAACTTATAGTGCTCCAACTTGACTTTGCTTCTTGTAAGTCTCGCCTCTTTGTCTGACGCGACTCTTCATTCCTCTAACCTGCATAATACTTCCCCCAGGCTTGGAGACTACACTCAACCCTGCCTTGCTCCACGTAGTCAGACCAGCCATAGCACCGTGCGCTTCTCTGTTCACATCCTCTCGCAGCTGTTGAGGAGACTGTAAAATGCATCTTGATGATGTCAGCTGCTCATCTTTCCTCTTCTCTCCTTTTGCCATTTCTTCTTCTCTGCCACCACCTTGAATTCCTGGACTTTGGTCTCTCTGCTAGCTGAGCCTGCAACTATTGTATTTCGTCCATTCCTGTCCTGTTTCTTTCTGTCTATGAAAAGGTTCAAACCCCTAATTATGCAATCTTGCCTTCTTCTCTGGCTTTTTTCATTTGCCTCAACAAAGTAGCCTTATATTCCCTTTCTTCTTTCCCGTAATCTTGCTTGATGAATATCTTCGTACCCCTAAGTTTTTTTGTACTTTCCAGCACCATCCATTTAAATTTCATGGTGGTACACTTGACAAGTATCAGCCTAGGTCTAACTCCTTTTCTAACAATTCTAAAGGAGTCACTTATTTCCCAGCCCTGTAGTGGATCCCCAGCTTTTCCTTAAATATTTCTTCAACCTCTTGCCACGTTCTCTTCTCTCTACTTTCCTGTATTTCAAAAATAATAATGTTTACTTTCCTGTTATTTGCCTCCGCTTTTTCCAATCTCCTTATTCTTTGGTCATGGTTTGCGAGATCTTGTTCCACTCTTTGTTGATAGCTTGCAACAATCTCTCTTATATCTTCAGCTAATCTGCTTATTCTCATTGCTAGCCTCTTCTCCTCATTTCTCATTTCAGTAATTTCTTCTGATTTTAGTATTCTGATGACCTGCTCCATTTACGGACTGGGATTTAATTCCACTCCGCCAATCAACAATAATGCTATCAACACAAGGCCGTACCAAATCATGGCCACTTGATTTATTGCAACCATTTTCTCCAGCTTTAATTTTTCTTTTATTTTTTCTGACGCGATAGATTTCTATCGATACACCCATTGTACCTACTGCATATGGAGTGTGTGTAGACATGACGTCTTTGATCAGCTTCTGCTCGCAACTCCCTTATGCTGTAAATATTTTATACATTTGAAAATGATAGAAGATAAGAGCTGTTTATAACCTCAAGATTATGCCATTGTATTCTGTTTTAAGAAGAAAACAATTAGAAAAAGTGTGATTCTCTACACTTCACTTCCTGATGATGGCCACAGTTGCAGGTGGCCAAAAGCTAGAATTTTATCAACTTGACATGGCTGATCACCCAAGAAACCACAGTCAATTTAGATTGTTTGTTCTTTTAAGAATAAACATTGTAAGAAAATGCATATAGGCAGCACTGTATAATGAGAAGTAACTTTCTCAATTTCATGCTTCATGGTCCTTGGAGCTTTCCAAGGATTCCAGAACTGTCAACATGTATCATTTAACTGTGGTTACTGCAATACCACATGTATGCACATTTAATGATGTAACAATTGTGTATGTATTTTTTTTCTAATACTTGCTTTTACTTTATAGGTATAGATGATGGAGCTGATATAGACCGTGATATACTGGTGGGAATATATGAAAGAGTTAAAAGTAATGAATTCAAACCTGGTTCTGACCATGTTACTCAGGTTATGAAGGTTCAGTCAACAATAGTTGGGAAGAAACCAGTGAGTATAATTTATATAAGCAAAGAGATAACTTGAAAAATTTATTAATGTTTATACTTATAGTTTTCTGAATACTATTAGTTGTGTTCTTAGCTGTCAAAATTTGTCTGATTCTGCTTTGTATTAAATGGTTTGAGTAAGGTTAATTATAATTGCATATTATCAGCAAAGTATGATATTTTGTTATATTTCTTTTAATAGATATAACAAATATTTCATGTACTAAAACTTATGTGTATGTGTAATTAATTATGTATGTATTTAACTGTGATTGGGCTAACACCCATTGTATCATATTATGCAATGTATATAATTGAAAACAATTTACACTATGTAGTGCAAAATTTGGCATGTTCTACATTCAGTATATTTCTGTACATGAACCCTTGAAATGCAATTAAATGCTGTGTTAATCCCAAATTATAAAACACTGGTATATTTCACATTCTATTAGAATTTATTAAATATGTTAACATTAACTGCACTTAATTATACAACATTAGGATATGTTTCTGGGGCAATCACTCTGGATGGTTCCAATAGGAACTTCTGATTTCCAACCATGTGGATCCATCCAGAAACTAACACGGAAGTATCTTGGAATCCATGCCCACATTGAGTAGTCAGTCAACAGTGTAGGCAGCATAGGATGGGAGCGATAACCCCAGAATATGTCCTAATGTTGCATAAGTAAGTGGAGTTAGTGTGAACATATTTAATAAATTCTAATGGGATATATTACCACTACATTGTCTATAGCTTCCTAGGTACAGCTTTTAGTGTGAACATATTTAATATATAGACCAATTGCCTATAGGTTCCTAGGCACAATTTAAATTAAAATACTTATGTATATGCCTATTTCAGCACTAGGTGTATCACAATTAATAATCTATCCCAATGGTTATATTATGATACAAATTCTTTCTTCTTCAAATAAGCCTACAGCAAACACCATGCTACTAATGTATGGAAAAAGCTTTTTAAGGTTTATAACAAGTGAGCATCAAAATGCCCATATTATGAAAATTCTGTTAAAACATGATATACTTTGCAATGCTATCATGAAAAATTACATTTGATGACATCAGTTTCTAATTAAAGAAGCTAATCATTTAGAATGACAGATCAGACACTGATAAATAAATGTAATATAACTTAATCTAAAAGTAGCCCTAATGTTTGGTTTTCAGAATATGGCACTTCCACATCGGCGATTAGTTTGTTATTGCCGATTGTATGAAATTCCAGATATATATAAGAAAGAGCGTCCAGGAGTTCATCAAAGAGAAGTTTTTCTCTTTAATGATCTTCTTGTAATCACAAAGATATTAAGCAAAAAGAAGAGTTCTGTTACATACACATTTCGTCAGAGCTTTCCTTTATGTGGAATGGTTGTAACACTCTTTGAGGTTCCACGTAAGTTGAAAAAGATTACTCCATGCTTAAGTTAGTATTTCATTTATTCTGTATTAAAGGCTTTTAGTATAATAAAATTAATTTTAGCATTGTTTGTGTACAACAATAATCTATGCCAGTGTTTTGTTTAATAGTGTTTAATGCCCATAATACTGATTTTTTGATTGATTTATTTATGGTAGCTCTTTAACATCTCAGGTCATTAGCATCCCATTCAACTCAGGGCGTGAAACGGGCGACAAATTTTGCTCAGAGGCCTCTCTTTTAGGCTTGAGGTTCTTTTTCCTGCCTCAAATGTATGACACGGGACCCACGGCTTTACTTCCAAAGGAAGTCATACTTATGATTTTTACGCCCGGAAAAAATCCATCGGTCCTGGCCGGGTTCGAACCCGCGATCTTGGGTTTAGGAGGCAAGTATGGTAACCACTACACCACCAGGACCGACCCCATAATACTGAGGCACTACAAGTGATAGACACTGATGATACATGAGATAAAAAATGAATTGGGAAAAGATTTTTTTTAAATGAAGGAAGCTTTCCAGGCCTAAGTTTAGGGTACCTCCCTGGCATTTGCCATTCATGAGGACTGAGGAAAACCTGAAGAAAAACCGTAGGCAGGAGGGTCTGTCCTGATGGAATGGGAATTGAACCGCTGAACTCCCACTCACAAGTCCATGCCTTAATGATCTTGGCCACCCAAGGTCTATGGCAGTGTGGCCAGCATGCTGAATTAATAGTTAACTTAACAGTGCATACAGAACAAATACACCAGAGTTGTCTCCTATTCAGCCTGCTGTGTTACACTTGTCATCCTTTTGTCTGAGAGAGGTTTAATTTCACATTATAATGAAAAGAATAAAAAGAAAATCTCAATGCACTCCTTGGATTTAAATGAAGCTTTTTTGACAGGTTTCTGTAGTCACTAAAATCAGCTTCTTGGGAGAAAATAGTGATACAAAATTACTTGATAAGGGCTTAAAATGGTTGTAGGTAATATAAGCTGAATGAATGAATGAATGGTGTTTAATGCCTGTTTTTGCTACAGAAGCACCACAGGTGAAGGACATTGATGATACATGAAATGAAATGATTATTTTTAAGGAAGGAATCATTCCAGGCTTAAGTTCAAGGTACCTCCCCAGCATTTGCTATTTATGAGGACCGAGGAAAACCTGGAAAAGACCTCAGTCAGGGAGGACAGTCCTGGTGGAATTCAAACCCCAGACCTCCCACTCACGAGTCCACGCTTTCAACAACTTCCGCCACACGTGGCAGTTCATATATAAGCTCAAGTGGTACACACACAACGCCCACACATGCTGGAGTCATGTAAGAAATTAGTAATATTAAAATACTTTTATAATGAAGAGCATATTAGATTAAGATATAATATATATAAGATATAATACACACACACACACACACACAAATTATCACATGCTGGAGTCATGTAAGAAATTAGTAATATTAAAATACTTTTATAATGAAGAGCATATTAGATTAAGATATAATATATATAAGATATAATACACACACACACACACACACACAAATTATCACATGCTGGAGTCATGTAAGAAATTAGTAATATTAAAATACTTTTATAATGAAGAGCATATTAGAATAAGATATATACATTTTTCAATTGTGAAAGCAATTTTTTTTCATGTTAAGAAAGGAAACATGATTGTGGCCCTAGCACTCTCATTCAGCATTTGAATTCAGGGTCACATTAGTTCTTGCTGTAAGAATTGCCAGACAAGGAAATATCTCCTGCTGAGTCAAAAATAAGTAATTTCTAGAATATAAAGAAGTGGCAGATTTAGTTCACTCCTGGAGATCCAGAAATCAGGATTAGTGGTTTAAAGCAGTTGAGATCAGTTGGATGTTAGAAATCTGTATAGGGATGAAGACCAACTAAAGGCAGCTAAAATTAAATAAATAAATAAATAAATAAATTAATGTTTGAATATGCTTTACTACCAAGACATTTTTCCAAAGGTAAACATGCTTATTTCAAAATATTTCAGGATTAGGGAAATGCCAGTCACAAGAAGTAGCAAGATAAAATTAATTAAAATTAGTATTTGTAATTTGTTCTGCACAAAATCCCTAAAGTTTGTACAAGCCTGGTCAAGTCAAACAAAGCTTAGGGTTATGCTGTTGTCATTTAATGCATGGTATGACTTTTTAAATAGGATTTTAGCAGAGGAGGTAAATGTTTATAAGGTATATTTACTAAAGCAACATCATTAATAATACAAAAGCAGGAATATAATCTTTTCAATTAGTTAGGATAATTGCATAGCAAAAAGAAACCAGCTATATTATGATTTGTAATCCAAACTCTACAGTAACAATCATCATTACTGTAAAGGTGCTAGGTGTACCATGAAACGAACCAGTGATCAAATATCAACTATCTTAAAATAAAATTTTTATCTCAATCAAAGATTATGTGGTATGTCAAGATGAGGTAGTACAAGATAAATGTCAAAATATTGGAAACTAATAAAACTAAGAAACTAAATGTGTAGATACAATTTAATTAGACATTAATAATAATGTTTTAAAATAATTCATATTTAGTAACATATTGCTGTTATCCTTGTTGTTTCTGACTGATAAGTTCGAAACAGCTGAAGATGACAGCAGCATGGATTTTAAGTATACCTGTACATATAAAAAAACCTTTTTAAATTAATTAAGTGTAATAGACTGGATATTTAAGGAAGATTTTTCCTAAATAAAAAATACTTTTCGTTGGCATATGTAAGTGATTTTATCATCACCAACATTACTTTTACTTTTGTTTGTTATTAAATTTTCATTTTATAAATTAAAGAACACAGTACCTAAAAGTTAATTGCAAAGTGGTTCAATTGTCTCGTAATTTCACTTCTTGAGAACTGTTATAACATTTTATAAGAAAGCAGTTTTCCAACTTGTCAAAGTGTATTTTAAGGCAAGATAAATATATTATAATTGATATTATTGTATGATTTAGTTGAACTACACACTCTTAATGCTTCAGTTACTTGTCATAATGTATAGAACCAGTTTCTAGAACATTTGGTGCATATCATCAACTAGGCTAAAATTCAACTGTTGGATAATTCGTTAAGCTGTGGGAATGTGCATTCTGCTCTGGTGGCGGTGTGATAAACATGTAGTTTATGTTTTCATCCCCGGCAGTGTGAAAGTTCATTAGACTGTCTTTTTATTCGTAGATGTAGATTTTCTCCCAGGTTGCTAGTTCTGAAGGTCCTTGTACTGATTTTAATAATTCACTATGTTGTGATTTTGTGCTCAAAAATGATATGCTACTGCTGATTTCTCTATTTGCTTGTACTTTATGTTCCTGAAATGTTTCTTTAACTGTGTGCCTATGTTTCTCTTTGTTTTTCCAATGTAGATTTTTTCACATTCTGCACAATTTATTTTGTAAATACCTGCTTTTTTCTCTTGTGGAATACTGTCATTAACATTGTCTATCAGTAAGTTTTTAACATTAAATCTATTAGCCAGTGCCAACCTGATATTAAAATCTTTAAGAATATTCGAAAATGTTTTTGTGGCTCATGGATGATATGTGAATTTTTTAAAAATTAGCACATCTTTTCTTGCTGAATATGTTGTGCTTTCTTTGATATGTTTTTGTCTCTTGAATTTCTGTCCTTTTTTGTGTACCAGTTCTTTTTTAAAACCATTTTTAACCGCTGTTTCTTCTCTTTGTTTGTATTCATTAAAATGTTCTTCTTTACTAATTTGTAGTTTAACTAGCATGTGTGTTAAACTGTTGATAACTGTATGTTTGTGCACTGTGGGGTTAAAACTGTCAGCTTTGATGTGATTAGCTGCATATGTATTCTTTCTGTATATTCCAAATTCCAGATTTCCTTGACGTTTCATTATTTTAATATCTAAGAATGGCAACATGTTATCTGTTTCTGTTTTGTGTGTAAACAATATGTTTCTATCTTGTATATTCAAAAGTTTTAAGGCACCATCAATCAGTTTTTGTTAACTATGGCAAATATATCATCGACATATCTGTACCATACCTTAAATATGTTTGGAAAAGCTGTGTTGATATATGTTTCAAATCTGCTCATGAAGAGGTGAGGTCAAAATGGAGATAAGGACTGCCCATTGTTAGTCCTGCTTGTTGTTTATAAAATGATCCTTTGAAAGTAAAATAGGCATGGTGTATGCAAATTTCTGTGAGTATGGTGTATTCTTTTATGTGTGTGTGCTTAATTCCACTTGTTTTAAGCCAATCATGTAGATAAATTAGGAGTTTTTCTTGTGGTATACTTGGAAACAGAGATTCTATTTTGAAAGATATTAAGAGTGTCAGAGGGATGTAATTTTATGTCCTTAATTTTTTCTATTAACTGATATAAATTGTTTATACTCCTGCTTTGAAATTTAGGTAATGTCTTGAATCTACGCATATTAGCTAACCATTTTGTTAAATAGTAAGGAGTATTGATATTGTTATTGTTACCATTCTTACTATTTAGCAAAATGGTTAGCTAATAGATTCAAGACATTACCTAAATTTCAAAGCAGGAGTATAAACAATTTATATCAGTTAATAGAAAAATTAAGAACATAAAACTACATCCCTCTGACCTCATCTTTCTACGTAGAATCTCCGATTCCAAGCATACCAAAAGAAAACTCCTAATTTATCTACATGATTGGCTTAAAACAAGTGGAATTAAGGGTACACACATAAAAGAATGCATCACATCAAAGCTGACAGTTTTAACCCCACAGTGCACAAACATGCAGTTATCAACAGTTTAACACACATGCTAGTTAACCTACAAATTAGTAAAGAAGAACATTTTAATGAATACAAACAAAGAGAAGAAACAGCGGTTAAAAATGGTTTTAAAAAAGAACTGGTACAAAAAAAGGACAGAAATTCAAGAGACAAAAACGTATCAAAGAAACCACAACATATTCAGCAAGAAAAGATGTGCTAATTTTTAAAAAATTCACATATCATCCATGAGCCACAAAAACATTTCCGAATATTCTTAAAGATTTTAATATCAGGTTGGCACCGGCTAATAGATTTAATGTTAAAAACTTACTGATAGACAATGTTAATGACAGTATTCCACAAGAGAAAAAAGCAGGTATTTACAAAATAAATTGTGCAGAATGTGAAAAAATCTACATTGGAAAAACAAAGAGAAACATAGGCACACGGTTAAAGGAACATTTCAGGAACATAAAGTACAAGCAAATAGAGAAATCAGC
Organism: Metallyticus violacea; assembly: GCA_030762175.1. Classification (NCBI taxonomy): domain Eukaryota; kingdom Metazoa; phylum Arthropoda; class Insecta; order Mantodea; family Metallyticidae; genus Metallyticus; species Metallyticus violacea. The sequence goes on along the minus strand of CM060846.1, from coordinate 305,216,866 downwards.
AGTAGCATATCATTTTTGAGCACAAAATCACAACATAGTGAATTATTAAAATCAGTACAAGGACCTTCAGAACTAGCAAACTGGGAGAAAATCTACATCTACGAATAAAAAGACAGTCTAATGAATTTGGACACTGCCGGGGATGAAAACATAAACTGCAAATTTATCACACCACCACCAGAGCAGAATGCACATTCCCACAGCTTAACGAATTATCCGACAGTTGAATTTTAGCTGATGATGAGAGCCAAATGTTCTCAAATTCGGTTCTTACATTCTGTCAAGTAAGTGAAGCAGTAGTTCAACTAAATCATACAATAATATCAGTTATATGATTGGCTTCATTGTGCAAGTTCCAATTTACATTTTAATTAGTAAATATTTTATGTTATAATAATTTATGGCTAATGGCATTATTTTGAAAAAATTGAAAACAGGTAATTTTAAAGCAAAGTTTTTAAGCTGTGCATAAAACTGTTAAAATGGGCAGTTCATACAGTTTTGTAAGCAAAGAGGAAGTAGATACCAAGTAGATATGACCCTCTCTTATGATATTTGATCTTACTATTCTTATAATATATATTGTTTTGAGTAAATTATTAAATCTACTTAAAATTGTGTTTAAACCTTTATCAATTGATGTTGAGAACAGAAATTGTGTACTTAATTTGCTTATAATCATTTTCTAGCTCCATATTCTCACTAACTGGGTACAGAGCATATGTTTATGGTGGATATGCATCTTATTAAATGTCAATTCATTTATTGCATAAATATTTTCTTTACTTTTCAGATTATCAATATGGAATTCGATTATCCCAAAGGGTTGATGGCAAGGTTTTGGTAACTTTTAATGCTCGTAATGAGCATGATCGTTGTAAGTTTGCAGAAGATCTGCGAGAATCAATCAGTGAGATGGATGAAATGGAAAATCTGCGAATTGATGCCGAATTGGAACGACAGAAAAGTGGTCGAGGGGGTCGTGGTAGTGCAGAAAACAGAGACAGTGGAGTTGCAGATGTGGAGGTGTGTCCATGTGTGCAATCGGGGCTGGGGGGCTGTGACACAGAACTTGGGTATCCAGAGAGCGACAGAGAGCGCCATGTACCTGACACAATGCTCAAGAGATCTGCTCTCAGCAACTCTCTCCTAGATATTCATGAGCAGTGTAAGTAGCACGAAAATAACTGTCCTTTAACATAAGAGGGTCCAAACACTTGACGTGCCTTACAATTCATTTTCCTGACCCTTTTCATTTCCTTTCTAGTCCCACCCTGTGTGCTCCTGAGCACCACAAGTCCAGTGCAGCTTTGTTAGGAATTCGAGAAAGAATTTGGGTATGTATTTCCAGGTGATAAACCCCAGCGCAGAGGAAGTATGGGATCTCTGGACAGCGGAATGTCCATTTCATTCCAATCCATATCCACGAGCACTGTTAGTCACGACTCTTCACCTCAGAATGTGCAAATGCTTACAAATGCTAAAGGAAGCAAGCAGGTGGTCCATCAGCAGTCCTTCCTTGGAGGCTTGTTTGCCAAGAGAGAACGCAAAGCTTCTCGTGCTGAAGAATCCAACCTACTGAGTCGCAGTACAGATGTTTAATGCTATACTGTGACAAAATGTATGATATTTAAAAGCAAAATTTGAATTAGAATTATACCATTTAATTATTCAAATGTCTAATAACTGCATTAACATCTTAACAATATCAAAATAAATTTCTGCTCCTCTGTTGCCTGTTCATGAAATACATGTCTTGATGAAAATAGTGTGTTGTGTTAATTTATTTTTCAAGATGACAAAGCATTTGAGATGTTGGTATTAGTAAGTTTATGGACTGAAGCAAAATTTTTGAGAAATAGAGATTGCTCCTGACATCTTGATTCTGTTTTTCCAGTAAGCAGTATCTTGCTGTATAAATTAAAGACTCTGTCCTTCAAATATCATTATTGCATAAATGTAACAGTGATAAATAAACAAACTAGTTCAACTTACAAGATGTTAATACCAGGAGTGTTTGACATTTCATCTTATCTGTTATTTATTATACATGAAGAATGTATGAGACTGTGTATAAACTAATTTTAGTGTTTAATGTAATTAACCAAAAATATTTGCTTGCTAAACAAGTTTTAAGCATTCTGTAATTAAATAGTTATATATTTAGGTGAACATATGTAAAATTCCACAGTCATCAAGTTCTGGTTACCAGAACGTAACTCAAAGTATGTATATTGATATTAACCTTCTCAATGAAAAGGGAGAAATGCATTCCCTAATGCATTTATGTGATTACTGTGTTGATTTTTGGCACTATTCCTAACCAAGTGGTACAATTCTGTAAGACCAAAAATGAACATGTTTTCAGAGCATTATGTTAAGTCATGTATATATAAATATATATTGTGACAAATAGATGAAGACATTAGGATTAATTTGCATGAGTAAATATATGGATCAAAAGTAATAATCCAATCCCAACAAAAATTTACAGATATCTGGAACAGAAAGAAATAACTCTTCTCCTTTTATCTGTAACATTTTGCTCTGGGATATGATAAAATGTGCCTCATGTCAGTGATTGGGCTTCAGTATACATCATTTAGTCTTATCACCTGTCTGGAGTCATGTAGCTATTAAAATATTACCAGTGATAAGATATAGATGGTGTCATGCTCTACTGAATTAGTTACCAGTGTAATTATAATAATAGTGATAGTAATGATGATTATAGTTATGATAACATTCTTGATTGGCTTACAACTTTTGGATATAATTTCAAAATGAAATTCCATATTTCATGTAAAAGATCTACGATTATATTAAAAACTTCTCAGTTCTTTTCCTTGTTGTTACTCCCATCTTTACATTTCAGTTTTCAGTATTTTCTGTTTTTAAATGCACAGAAGCAACTATAATAGTGTAAGTTGTTGCATAAAAATTGTGACTTTTTGAAAGAAAGTTCATATTCTTGTCTGTGATTTGTAGTAATGATGAGTCAAGTTATTTAAAAACTGTGCAGACCCTAGGTTTAAATGCAGCTTGTCATGACTTTTAATAAAATTAGTGGGAATTGTCATTAATACTGAGTGTTAAATAAGCCTTTTATTTGAAATATTTAGTATATTATCGATGTTGCCACCCTTTCAGTTCACAAATTCCTATACCAAATTAATAAAGCTAATCATACTAATAAAACTCTCAAAAATGACACAAAAGCATTATCAATAGCTATTTGCAGCTAGAGGTCACTGTTAAGTGCTGGTAAGTTGTGCTGCTCCATATTGAAGTCCCAAAAGTCAGAATTATACAAAACATTGCTAAAGCTGTAATCAAATGTCAGATTTTCCAACAATATATATTATAAGGCTTGGTTAGTACTATAAGCACAACTGTCACACTGCATACACTCCATGATTCAGTTCATTAGGGTATTAGACTGAAGCTAGCAGCAAAAATGCATATTATTCTAATCCTACCTAGGTTCAAACTGTCTTGGTGCGGTTTCATCCATTGCCTTTCCTCAACCTAAAACATCAGGAATCTTTAGCATTTCGGGTTTCCATTCTTTATAGGCAACAATTCTTCATTCTAAAATCAGATAGAGTAAACTACTATTTGTTCCTCTTTTTCTTCAGCTTCATATATTGTTAAGCATTCTAGAAGAAATGAAAGGAACTTAGTATTACAGACAACAAAGCATATTGTCTAGGTAGTGGGGACTAGAGTTGAAAACATTTTTGTATGGGCATTGCAGCTATAAATGCACTGATCTTTGAATCTAGTTGAAGTGCAAATTGACTGATGAACAATAAATATTACAACTTTGCACTGCTATTGCACCCATTGCAGAACTTTTCAGCAGTTCTTGTCCCCAAATTACTTTCATGGCTATAGCTGCATTTTTATTTTGTACATACATTTTTTATTTGCTATTTCTCTGTTGTTGTTGTTTTTAATACATGTTCTGGAACATGGGTACCTTTCACGAGGGAGGTTTCAGTTAGCAAGGAGAAATTTCAATTATTTTTATTTTCTTACAGAAGGCAGATGGATGGTAAGCCCATTGCTTTATAGTGCCATCTAACAGGGTACTTGGACATGAACACAGCCACAAATTTTGTCCAGGGACATTTTTTTTCCTCCCCCTCTTCTTCCAGGTATGGAGTTCTTTTAGATGTCATAAATCTATGATAGGGAACTTATGGGTTAAAGTCTACATACATTTCAGATTTTTACATCCTGAAAAATCTGTTGGCCTTGACTGTGTTTGAAACTGCAAACCTTGCATCCAAAGGAGAGCATGTATTATTAGACCACCAAAGCCAGCCTCTATCATTGTATATATTATTAAATTTTTATGGATAGGTAAAAAGGCAGAGTATCAGGCATTAAAATAAAGGACTTACTGTTTAGTAATCTGTTTATTCACAGCTTATTCTTTGATAAATATGAGTAGTCTGTGTTCTGCTCTATCAGCCTCAACTTTCAAAGTGACCAGACACCATTTAGAAAAGCCTTTTCCATGCACTTTGTAATTTTGCATTATCATCTATAATTTTGTAGCTAATTATTCCTTAGATGCAATTTATTTTTATATATATTAGTGCCTTTTGTTTCATTTCACTGGCTTAGTCTTTTCTTTCTCTATTCTCCCACTTGAAGATCACCAAGAAGTTAGTTTTAACCACCGACTTAATTTATATTATTTTTTTTTAACAACTTTAAGAAAAGATATGGTTCTTATTTTGATCTAAAGTAAAACACTAAAATTCATGTCATCACATTAAAATTCTCTTAAAGTTTCACAAACACACTTATTAAAAGTAATTTTGGGACATGTTTCGTGAGGCAAAATTCTCACATTGTCGATTGGTGAGCAATTTGCCTCATGAAACACGTCCCAAAATTACTTTTAATAAGTGTATTTGTGAAACTTCAAGAGAATTTTAATGTGATGACATGATTTTTAGTGTTTTACTTTAGATCAAAATAAGATTCATGATAGTTTAACTGTGTGGATTCCAACCTTCCTTAAACATGAAGATACAGTTGTTATTTGTCACAAATCTTGGACATAATTGCATGAGCACTTCATTTAACAAGGATATAATTGCAGCTCTATTATACCAGAAGAAACAGGTTACTAGTTCATTCACCGTAATAATTATATAATTAATGGAAACTATGCAGAACAGTTATTTTATAGTTTGCATATATAAAGTTTTTTTTGCAGGTTTCAGATGCCAAACTTTAAATGCATATTGTTGTTTTGCAGGAATCTAGTACCTCTAAATGACCCTCTTGTGTTTTCTTCTGTTCTGCTGTGAAGAGCTACTTGAATCTTAGTGCACACTAACTTGCTCAGAAGCTAATCTCTTTAACTTATGACAGAAATTGTCATTTCTTTTTGTCACTGCTTCTGTAAGGGTAATAAAATAAGAGTTCAGCAACAAATGGAGAAAATAACTTGATAAATTAACAGTAGCTTGAAAAGTGAATGAAGAATAGTGTTTAACACTTGTTTTTGCTACAGAGGCACCACAGGCGATGGACACTGATGACAATGAGGTGAAATGATATATTGGGAAAGGATATTCTTTTTTGTTAAGGAAGGAATGGTTCCAGGCCTAAGTTTAGGGTACCTCCCCGGCATTTGCCATTTATTAGGACTGAGGAAAACCTGGAAAAAAAACCTCAGTCAGGGAGGACAGTCCTGGCAGGATTGGAACCCCAGACCTCCCGCTCACGAGTCCATGCCTTAATGACCTCGGCCACCTGTGGCTATTTGAAAAGCAAGTTAAAATGTCAACTTAATTTATAGTTTGCAAATTAGCTTCTTTAGACACTAAAGAAAGTGAAAATGACCAGTTGTTTACATATAAAGTTATCACAGTTATAAGTGCTAATAGTTTTCCAGTACTTTAATTCAGCTTAATGAATGTTTGTCATCTTGTTGAAAGGTACAGAAATAATTATCTGTCACAACAAACATCAGTTCAAAAGCAAAATTAAATTACCTCAAAAGCTATCAGCTTTTATGTACTTCATTTGGCAAGATAATTCTAGAGGAATAACTTTCACCTTTCTTTTATCAAAAACAACTAAACATTTGAGGCTAAGCATAGATAATAGGAATAAAAAAATTAATGTAGGAGGGAAAAAACAATCTCCAATTAATTTTTTGAGTAACATGCTATTTATTATCAGTGTAATTTTATTTTCATCTGTCACTTTTGTATCAATGGGCTTGTTCATTGACTGAAAGGCATTTATTTGCTGGAAATTAGTAAAGAAGTGCCTAATTGATCTAATTGTGAGAGCTCAACCTTTATGGAATCCTGTTTCAGTTGATTATAGGTGATGACTGAGAATCTACCTAATGAGAACAAATCTTCAACACTTCAGATAAAGAAGGAATAACATATAAAATCAAAGTGTCCATAGATTACTGCACTAATAATGACCAAATTAAATCCTCTATTTCTGAATGATATTCACTCAAACTTTTAACTGAAAATTACCAGATATATGCTCTGGTTCATGAGCAGTAATCAAAAGGAAAAAAGAGAGCCAATATGGCTTCAGAATTATTTTTATGTGGGCAATTCATGATATATTCCAGGTAATGGAGGTGGCACCAACATGACATGAGGGGAAAAGTTGCATCAGCTGCTCAAAGAATTGAACATAGCTTCAATTCTGTAGTAAACTGTAACATTTTAGATACCTGAAATATCAGCTTTAAAGTGCTTTACCTAGTAGATTTGCTACAATCCTGGATTTTTGCTTAGATTGAAAATTTTCATAATTATTATAATATTCATTATTTCACTAATTTAAAATCAGCTTCAAATAAAAGAGCACTGGAACTCGGAATGCCATAAAAATTTTCTGTGAATAAAAGCATTATTATTCAAGCAATGTAAAATGTTTGGCTTAGTATACACATGCAAACTGATTTAAATGAAAGCAGTTTGTGTTTTTGTATTATATGATTGTAATATTGAATAAGATAATTATCTCTTACATATTGAAAATATGTGGGTTCTATAATAATGCATCCAAGGGCGGGGAAATCTAAAGTGCATAACCCCAACATTTTGTTTAGTTTGGAAGATATAAATCTGGTAAAGTAAGAAGTTAACAACTACCAATTCTTGGACACAACCAGTTGTTTAAGAGAGCATTATTATATATTTACTTATAGTAATGACAGTAAAAAAGTTAATGAATTTAAAGGATTTTTCAGAATTTAAAATACTGGACAGAGTAACTTAAAACTGGATCTAGCAATTCTCTGACAAGGAAACTTTTTTGCTTAGACCATACTAATCTCAAATTATCATTTAAGCCATATTGAATTTAATAGATATGATCGTTTTGCCACCAAATAAAACATATGTACTAAAAGTGTAATTTGCTTGTCACATTTCAATGCAAACTTGTCATCAGTGGCTAACTCAGCATGGCCCGGCTACTAGAACTTTGCACACTTGGGGGTTACAACACCGGGTGTTCACCTGTAACAGTATGGTAGAGCACAACAACAAGATGAGTAAAATTAAACAGAAATCTGATTTTTAGTAGTAAAAAATTGTATTTATAACATATTTATAATCCTAATTTGTGCATATTATTTCAGTTCTTTTTTTACCCAAAGTTTTAATCATAAGTTCTGCAGTACAAGGTATCCAATCTTTAAGGCATTTTCGTAAACATAATGCAGAAGTTCTGAAACTTCCATTTGATTTGCCAGACATTTGATTTATGTCGTCTTTATTTTCAACTACACTGCTATAGTTTCCCTAATATATAAGCTCTAACATTTTAATTTTTATTACAAACAGTATTGAAATATTAGAATCCTAATTTGTTTTAAGAATTTTTGCACATTATTTCAGTTCTTTTTTCCATGAAGTTTTATTCATAAGTTTCTGCATCACAAGATATCCAATCTTTTAGGGCATTTTTGTAAACATAATGCAGAAGTACTGGAACTTCCATTTGTTTTGCCAGACATTTAATTTATTTCATCTTCATTTTCAGTTACACTGCTATAGTTCCCCTAAAATATGTAATAATTTCCATCAATGAAATTTAATGTCATCTGCATGCTTTCATCCATGATTTTTTTTGCAAACTTACGACTATTTCAAGTTCCTAATACATTAGAATATTTATTCTAGTAATAGTTTTCATTATATTTTTTCTAAGTAAATACTGTATTATTTTTTTAATACTGTCTTTTCATACCACTGCCTACATACCCACTGTCACTAGAAGCAAGGCAATAAAATGTCACCATTAACCGACTGCTGTGCTGGCCTAAACCATATACCTATTTTTCAATGATTATTTATTAAGTTACTGTTTATTTAATGGCAAATAAATTATTACATTGCCTGGTGTGTTGAAAATTTGTTTTCATTTGATAGATTCTCAGTCATCCTCTATAATCAACTAACCAGGATTCTATAAAGGTTGAACTCTCACAATCAGATCAGTTATGCACTTCTTTACCAATTCCAAGCAAATGCCTTTCAGCCAATGAATGAGCCCATTAATATTATAACGTTTCATTGAAATTGGTCTGGCCCAACCAAAATAATTCACTTGTGAATGAGAGTTTAGAACATATCAAAAACCTCAGATAGAAATATACTGTGTAAGCATATTTCATAAAATTATTCTTTTGCCAGCACTCAGCTCAGTATGTTTGCTTCAAGCTGCAGTGTATACATCAGATCATATTCTGCAGGAAGGTAGCAATCAGTAGCCTAAGTGGCTAATGAATGTAGTAGTAACTTTATTGCAGAAACTCTGTATAGATGAAGGCTAGAAAGCCTTTATAGGTGTCATGAATGCAATTTGTGTCCATTTTGAAAAAAAAAAAAAAAAACATGCTAAATAAAGAACATATTAAATATATATCTTATCAAATATAAGCAAATATACCCAAATGAAACATAATAGGAGATATGATGCTACAGCCCCTAATAGGTAAAAAGTGAGTACCTGACAATAATAGCTTGCAGATAGGGATGGGAGTTCATCTTGCTTGAGAGTACAACCAAAATCTTGGGAATCTCTCAATTGATAGTGTTATGCTTTGTGCACTTATATGCAAATCACAGTGTGCTATAAAATTGCTGTCTTTAAGGATGGGTCTGCTTTTTTACACAATCAAATTGGAGTTAATTTGTATGTGGAACATCTCTTTAAAGATCCTTGCCTTCAGAGTACCATACAGGATCTTCCCTGACATTGCATTTATGTTCATATTAATATAACTGCTTGTTTACAAAACAAATTGAATAGAACAAAACCCAGTTCAAAAAAAAAATCATTTCCAGTAAGCCTGCTTGTCTGTCTTGACATATCTCAGATCCCTTCAATGTCGCATCATGTTCAATGTATTTTTTCTTTCAAAAATAATACACTGGGAGCAAATATTACATGACATTTTCTTTTTGGGACTTTGAAATAGACTTAAGACCATGATCTTCTCTTTTAGCCACCAGCATGTGCTAAAATACAAATAAATTCAATACATTATGTGCACAAGGGTACAGATATTTCTCATCCAGCAAAGACCCAGACTCAAATAAGAGTACCAATTCTGCTATATGCCTCATGGGTTGAATAGGGTAAATGAACTCCTACTACCTTTCTTGCTTGCACATATCGCATGCTGTTCACTGTGCATAGCAAGTCAACACATTTGGTTGGCAGAGACATCACAGCATGATAATATTCTCAGTTTACCTCATGACATCAAAAGCAATCTTAGTCTTCTTGAAAGACTCATGAGATATGTTTCTTCTGCAATATTTTGAGAAGTTGTTGTTAAGGCACACTTTTCCATTCCCCACCCCTACTTGTAGGGTTGTCAGACATATGAAAACTTACATTATAATGGAATTTTATGGATAAGTAAAATTCATTATCACTTGTATAACAAAAAATATATTAATTGTAAATTAAAATATGTTTACCTAGCAATATTCAGTTTCATTAAAACATGAGTGAAATGAAGAATCATACTTGAAAAATTCAGGTCACGGCCAGGATTCAAACCACAGATCTTCAGCCTTCCGGACTGATGCTTTAGCACCTGAGCTACCATGTCCTCCAAGCAAGGAAAGCAAACTTCTCATCTGATTCTGTATACCCTGGAGGCCTCCCTAAGTATTCTGTACTATGAGAGATTTATTCCTAAATATGCGACTTGTATAGTATGAAAGAACAATTTCCATATATAAACTTGATGAAGATGAATTATGCTGTTGCTGAAGTTTTTTTTAATAGTATTTAATGCCTATTTTTGTTATTGAGACATCACAGGCAGTGGACACTAATGATACATGAGATGAAATAATAAATTGGGAAAGGATTTGTTATATTAAAGGAAGTGTTCTAGGCTTAAGTTTAAGGCACCACCCCAGCATTTCCCATTTATGAGGACTGAGGAAAATATGGAAGAAACCTCAGTCAGGTAGGGCAGTCTTGGTGGGAATTGAACCCCAGACCTCCTGCTCATGAGTTCATGGCTTAATGACCTTGGCCATTCATGTCAATGTTGCTGAAGATCAGCTTATCTAGTTGGAATGGGCATTAGTTGATAAGAAGTGATCCATGACCAAAGCACACTGCTCAGAAAGTTCAGTTTATGTAGTCCTCACATTCATGTTCTAGAGAGACAAATAACAAAACTAAGGTAAATGCAATCAAATGCTTGTCAGAGTAAACAAAACTATGGGCAGCAATGTTGTCAGACTATTGTGTTAGCCTTTACTTATATGTATGTAGGCTCAAAAAATTGATAAAGTTGGAAAATAAAACTTATTTTTAGCTTATTACTCTGCTTGGGAATGGTTTATTTTTTGCAATTTATAGAGATCGAATTAGAGACCTTGACATGCTGACTTGTTTTCTTTCCAGTTACTATGTTTATGGTATACTTTTACTTGTGCACTTACCCCTGATTATCCCCTATCTTATGAAACTTTTGTGCTCTGAGTAGTAAATGATCATATAGGGCTCACTTGATTTACTGATATAATCTACCTACACTTTTGCGTTTAATATTAGATTCATACTTATATACCATGCATGGACTTAAATGAAAAAAATATATTTGATTATTAACTTATTAACAAAGTGCATGTATCAGCTAATTAGCCTAATATTAGCATCCTCTACTGTTAGGTAGTGGTTTCGTAAGTCAGCAGGTTTTTTTTTTATACCCGCCACAATGAAGTTTGTTTGTTACTGTCCTGCAAACCATCACAACTTGACCATGGGAAATTTTTTGTGGCTTTGTTTTGCTGATGATAGCACAAAATTTCACATGGTGCATGTATCAGCAAGTATCCGGCAGCTTTTCCATTGAATAATTGTTGACCACATTTACCATACAAGTACCATACAATCTGAATCCTCCTTTCTGAATTTATCACACTAAATACTGCTAGCACTGTTCCTCCTGACTTTTTCTTTTCCTCCCCCTCATCATTAAACTTGGGCTTGGAATGCTCCTTTCAAAAAAAAAAAAAAAATCACAAACTATCATTTCATCTCATTATTTAGTGTCCATCATCTGTGATGTCTTAGTAGTGAAAATAGCTGTTAAAACATTAAAACTTGGAAACTGCTGCCAATATGAAAGTAAAAGCAGCCATGTGAAGCTATCATTTTTATAGAAATAAAATTGTAGAATCAAAAGAATAAGAACAAAAAAGTAAATATGCAAAATGCACAAAATGTAAGTATGAGACTCCAGACTACTTTGCATTACGTGCTCAGGCCTGATTATATTTGTATAAGAGTATTAAAAAGCAGTTTCTTCATTTCATATATAAATCATTGTGTAATCCATAATCACACATATCAATTGAACTAAATAAGTTCACTTTAATATTTTTGAAAAACACATTTTATAAAAGATAAAATAATTTTAAATGCTCATTAAGGCAATAAACTGTTCATCAACTAGGAATCAGAAGGGCACTAGTGTCATTTGCAAAGGAGATTATAATTTTAAGCAACTTATTTCAGCACTTGAATGGATACTGCCTACTAATGTTCTCCAGCACAGGTTAACTAAAACTCAGGATAAAACATTTTGTATATGAATGTCAAGTTCGTTAAACACAAGCATTGAATTTTAAGTTTGTGATTTGCATTATTATTTATTTATTTTTAAAATCCTCTTCCTAATAAAGCATTGCAAAAATATTTTAACTCTCGGTGAATATTTGCTAAATCAATTATACAGTAATCAATTTTCATTACAAAGCCATTTTAACATTACCATGCTCACATAGTTCTATCATTCGTGGGTAGCGGCGGGGATAATATGACCTTCCTATCCAAACTGACAGCTCAGGGAAAGGAGCATGCGTTTTTCGTTTTAAACCCAATATTGGCAAAGAATTCATGTGTGGCATTTTTAATGGCCTTTTATTCACTACTGAGGCTTCACAGGCACTGTGCACTGATCATACATGAAATAAAATAAATTGGGAAAGTAAGCATTCCCGGTTTCAGTTAGGGACCGCCACGGCAATTGCTATTGATGATAAGGAAATGGAAATAAAAATAAAACCTAAATGCAAGGAAAACGGTTCTGGGGAGGATTCGAACCGCACAATGACATCGATACCCGTGTTGATAGCCATACTGTAAAATATGCATAGTTTGAAGAACTACAAAGTTTTATATAACAATATTTCACAAGCTACAAAGGTCAACATTACGATTTCCAAAGCTCATACGTAATGTCGAGTTGGCAACATCGCTCCGAGGATGATGTAGGGGAATTCGCTTTCCTCTGCACCAACTTTCACTTTCTACAAAGTAAAATATCCACTGGCTTACGATTTGTGCATCTCCTATTTATATAATCAATTTTGTCGTTTTTCCTTATATAAATGCTATTTAGGAAACGTATTATTTAACACTAGACACCGTGTTCATCTGAAAGCACGACAGGTTCCGTAAGTTTGCAATTAGCTTCTGTGTTGTACGTTCACTCACAACTAACAAAAATACACAAGAAACTATTTATTTCTATTTGCCAGAATTATATACTACATAAATCTATCATAGGGTTTTTATTTAGAAGCTACCATGAATGTGATAGATGTGACATTTTAATAAATTACAGTGTAAACAGAAGAACTTGTTCAGAATCTCGTAAGAAAAATTCAAAACTTTCTTGGAAATGAGTACATTCATATAGTTAATTTGTATTTTATAATAGTTTAGTTTACTAGCTTTTCACATGAAAAATGCAGACTATCTTAACATTTGGGGGAAAGGACGTTATGGCGATGATCATGAATGTGCTATAAACCAGGAGAGCTGAAGTTCCACTATATCGGCACTAAGACGAGGAAAATAAACCTTACAATTCTTCTGCAGGCAGCACAACACAACACAACACAAGCAATGCTACTTTCGAGTTACCGCCACGAGGGCCGAGGTCGTTAAGGCGCGGACTCGTGAGCGGGAGGTCTAGGGTTCAAATCCTACGACGACCGTCCTCGTAACTTTTTTTTTTTTTCCAGGTTTTCCTCAGTGCTCATAAATGGGGAATGCCGGGAAGGTACTCTAAACGTAGGCCTGAAACGTTTCCTTCCTTAAAAAAGTTTCCTTTCCCAATATTTCATTTCATTTCATGTATCGTCAGTGTCTACCGCTCATGGTGACTCGGTTTAACGCCTAGGGCGTTAAACATAAATAAAAAATTTAAAAAAACGTCTAAAAATGGTTTCCTCCGTTTTCCAGGAGTAACCACATTGGAGGCAGTGTGACGAGTGCATAACACCACCGTCCATGAGTAACTAAAACTTGGACTTATAATTATTATGAGTTATAAATCTAATACAAAGGTTGGAAGAAAAAGTAGTAGCAGCACGTATAGTAACAAGTAGGGCACTGCCGTTGCTACAGTTGGTAGACAGAAGTGACGGTTTATTCAACGCACCCATTGTCGCAATTGCAGTGCTTACAAACGGACGCATGAAGCTCTTCAGAAGCGGTGTCAAAAAGTGCCGCTCTCTAAAGCTCTCGCCCGTTTTCTAGGTTTAAAAATGAGCATGGATGAATATTGAGGCGGCGTGGAAGGAATTATAAAGAACATCATGTGAGTGTGGTAATTATATCTTACCGTATCGGACGGTGTTGCGTTAGGTGTCCGTATTTCGGCAAGGACGTGATAGGGTGAAGGCTGTGTCGCGTGCAGGTCGCCCTAACACTGCAGCACACTCTTGGATTTGATTCAATTTCTGCTGGAGATGTAGAGGTCATGGGCTATAATAGAGTGAAGAAATTGGCTACAAAGATAAAATAACTCATCTGACAGTGTTGTACGAGTTGAAGACTTGTTTGGGTATCGCAAATTGCATCCCGTTTGGTATCTCATTACTGAAGTTTAGGAATGGTTCTTTTACGTCTTTGGCACGTTTACACATGCGAACTTCACGCATTTATTGTACTGGGTGCAACAGGGGCACTATCTTCAGAGCCCGAGCTGAAATGCGAGTCCCGTTAATGGCAACACCCAACATCCCCTAAATCTATGCCAAGAACCCGTAAAAGTGAAAGTGATGATCGCTCAGTTCCTCGGGGCCAATCCGGCCCACTACCATAGGTACTTGGATCAACATCTTCGTCCTACTTTGCTAGGAAAACTGTGAGACTTGTATTGCATGACATCGCCCGTTTTCATACTTCTACTCTGAGGCATACTGTCATTCATTAGCATTGCCTATACAGTATTGTGTGGTTCTCCGAGGACCTTAGGAAGCATGACGAAGTGTAGAGTTTTTCTTCTGAGATTAATTGTTTTCAAACATGTAAATACGATTTGTATTGTATTTTTGATGTATTATTTTTATTTAAGTTCATTTTAAATTGTTTATGCATTTATATTTTATAACGTTAATAAGAATACTACATTAAACTAATAAAACCGCAGTTTATATATTATACCACGATCTTCTTTATTATCCATAAATGTCATGCTATAATCGATACATAGAGCCGACGATAAATTGGCTGTTGAGGGCCAATCTCGGCGACTAACCGATATTTTGCAAGAGGAGCAAAAGCAAATTGTTACCTTTCATGTAGTAATGTCAGAAAAATACCCATTTATATATATATATATATATATATATATATATATATATATATATAAATTAACAGTAATTATAAAAGTAGAAAAGGATAAAACACTAAGATAAAGTCACAATTGAAATCGCTATATTTCAAACTCGTTGAGTTCTTCTATGGTAAGAAGACAAGTGAAGGGGATAAAAGTATATACTGAGTAACGAAGGTAACGTTATGCATAGAAACAGATGAAACTAGAAATGAGAGTGGGGGGCGGGGAATTAATACGCAAGATTTAAACCAGGTGGTATACGCGCTTTATGTAAAAATATGGCTGCCATTTCTCTATCTGTGAGTAAACTTTCGCTGAAAGTTTTGTTTCCTAAACAATATTTTTTAACATCGATAACGACTTCGACACGGCAATACTAATGAATGGCGTGTACTTGTGTGGTGGGGGGTGGTAACGACTCATATATCCATTTTTAACAGACATGGGCCCCTGCGGATACAAATTTTTTCCTAAACTAAATAAATATACTGAAAGGTTTCCATACAATAGAAGCAATCCCTCGAGAAGTAGGGCTCTTATTCGCTGACATAAAAAATAACACCGCTGCTGTATTCAGTACACTCCATAAGTATGGCAAAGGGTGATAAATGTGACGTGGGATTTTATTGAAGGAATGTAACTCCATATTGTTTCTAGACTGAATGGTTTTTCAGATATACATGTGCTTTTCTGTTCCTAATCCTCGTATTTTCATCATTTTCTTCTGTTTATATGTTCGTGAAAAAAAAACATACTAAATCATTTTTGTATGAGATAAGAACACAGAAAATGTTATAAACCTTAACGCATTTAAAAAAACTTCCACCAGTGAAAATGCAGTACATGCGGTCTTATTGGTTCAGAAATGCCTTAACACCTCTTCATGTTATGATTAAAATATGCGATATAAGTTAATTCCTCTTTCACATATTTAAGCGCCCCTTTAAGTGTTAGTTCTTAATAATGATGCATTCATTCTTTGTAATATCTAAACTTCTGTAATAGCAGCACATTTGGTTTCCTTGTTCTCTGCTTTCAGTATACCCTTGCTGACAATGTGAGGAGTTTCGTCTTGCACGGGTCTTTCAACTTTAGGCAAATTATCGACTTACATTTATTACTAGCCTTGTTAATTCCATTCTCGCACATTCTTCTGAGTAATGTCACCAACTGCGATGAAGCGAAATATGCCAACAGATTTCAGGTTTTTACCACTTGTGAGTAGTACTGAAGAGGGACACGCCTGTGAAGCATGCTTGAAGGTTTCAAGAGTAAGGAGGAAACCGGTACACCTCGCACAGCGTTTCGTTTGGCATTAGCATCATGTCCGAACAAGAAGTATATTCATCGATTGCGCAATACATTTTATTAATTTTTTGGGCGCGGAAGGGCGTAAAGCAGTCTGAAATATTGTTAAGATTAAGGGCACAGTTTGGTGATAAGATGAATGGCAAAAATGTTTCACAAACACGAGAATTTTTTTTGATTGATTTATTTATGGATGATCTTTAACACCTGAGGTCATCAGCGTCCCATTCAATTCAGGGCGTGAAACGGCCGACAAATTTTGCTCAGAGTCCTCTTTTTCATGCTTGAGGTTCTTTTTCGTGCCATAAATGTACGACACGGGACCCATGGCTTTACTTCCCTTCCGAAGGAAGACTTAGGATTTTTACGCGCGAAAAAATCCATCGGTCCTAGCCGGGTTCAAACCCGCAATCTTGGGTTTTGGAGGCAAGTGTGGTTACCACTACACCATTAGGACCGACTACGAGAAATTGGAAAATTAAAGTCATCAACGTCGACCCCGGAAACAAACATTCGAGTAGTTCCGTTTGAAGATTTCTGAAATTGCTTCTGAGGTTGGGGTAAGCTATGGAAGTGTTTAGTTCATCATTTCAGATGACTTGGGTTACCGAAAAATATAGGCAAGTTGAGTTCCTACCACTCTCACTGATGATCAGAAGTTTTTTAAATGCATCGCACAGGTCTTTGACTCAGGATCTGCATCGAAACGTAGCCTGCAATAAAGCATGAACTCTTGAGCTGAAGCAGGCGAGCATGAAGTTCAGGAAAAGGGGGAGCTCGCTCTTGTCAAAGCAGAAACTCGAAGGTTCTCTTAGAAGTTTTCTGGGAATCCCATGACATTTTGTTCATCGATTTTCTTCATGAATATTTAACACACAATGTACCTTGTAACTGCCAGATTCTTTGTTCATCGGAGAAAAGACGTGAACAACAGACTCGAGAGTTTATTCTCCAAGACAACTCCCATCCGCACTCAGCTGCTTAACAAGGAAAGAACTCTAGGAAAGCCACTACATAACATTGTAACACCCTGTAGTTCAAACTCATCGTCTTATGATTGTCATATATTTGGACCATAAAAAAAACTTCGAAAATTCGACATATACGAAGATGTAGAAGCATCCCCTGACTGGAAACCCTACCCCACTCCTTGGACAATGGGACAAAATGCTTCCTATTCGCTGGAAAAAATGCGTTTGTAAATTAGGAAATTGTGTAGAAATATTAGATATATCCCATTTTTTATTTAATTTAGTTACAATATACCGAGGAAAAAGTTCGGTTTATATTTTATTCACCCTCATAAAGCACGAGAGTTATGTATTGTTTTTAAAGCTTCCGAAGTCTATTTCTAAAGTCATTTGTATAACAGGTCACCAAATATATAACTGTCTTAAAACGTTTGCATGCGTGAAAAATGCACAGTAAAACAACCAAACGTAGCGATAATGCGTTCGTGAATTTATTCCTATCATTATTTGAAAGGGGTATTGAGCAGGTCTTTGTAAACAGATCGACACATAAAGCAATCTTTTTATAAATAATATACCTTTATTTTGCCATTACACTCAAACTGTTTTTGATATACTATTTGCTGTGACCATGACTTTTGTGTCTCAGTATATATAACACAATATATATTTTAAGCAGATTGAACTTTTCGGTTTCTAGTAAATAGCAACGGAGACGGATAGCTCCGCCTGCAACCAACAGATTATTGTTTATTATATCTGATGTCAGTCTAAATATTACGAAGGTTGCTTTTAAATTTTAAGTAGGAAATTCATGATAATATAATACCACATAAGGTTAGTGTTTAAAAACAAGTTGAACCTTATCATGAGACAGGAAATGTAAATAAAAAAACAGCTGTGTTATGGAGTTAATAATTGTGCAAAGCAATTGGCCTTGTAACCCTTTATGGCAAATGTGTATCTTGCTCAAACCTTCCCAGGGTTAGAAACAGCTAAAATCCTACCCATAACGTTCCCAGCTGTATGTACTAGCCTTATACAGTTTCAGGCTATTGCTATGGATTCGAATACACGCTACGTATGTAATTGGCGTTAACTCATGTCTCTGTTTTGACTTGAGCATTACCGATAATGTTCTGCAGAACTACGGGCATATTCCCAGTGCAGCTCCAGATTAAGAGTAGTAGTCAATACACTGCAAATACGTTTAAATATTTGAGTTAAGGAATGTTTGACACGTTCTTTAATAAATATTGTTTTAAGTTAGAAAAAGAAAAGTACAAGTGGAATATAATATGTGTGAAGAATATTATTAAGCAAGTTAGAGGGAATATATGTATAATAATTCGAGAAACCGAAGATAGAACCTTTTTTATGATTGAAAGTATCAGGTATTAAAAGTTCCGAAAATAATTTCCATTCACTTAAGTGATACTAATGTACGTGGTACATTTTTATATGGTAGAAAAGTAGATACACTATTTTTATCAGATGTTCTTTTTCTCTACAGGAATATGTAGTAAGATTATTATGACTAGCTGTATGGAAACTGAGTTTGTTTGTTTCTAATTGTACCTTTAACAATAGAAATGAGACTGTTTTCCTTGCTCCGGTTTAAATTAGTAACTTAGATGACTGCGTTCGTTGGTTTCACCATGGTTAACTTATTTATATTACTGTATCATCATCATCATCATCATCATCATCATCACCGCCATAATTATTATTATTATCATCATTATCATTATCATCATCATCATCATTGATGTTTAACGTCCCCCATAATAGCGAAGGTCTAAAGAGACGATGAATGAATGGTTTTGATGAAATGAGTGCGTAAATGAACCCGAAGCCCACAACCTGGTTACCTGGCACTCATCTTTTCTGAGTGAGGTAAAACTTCGAAAAAAAAATTATAGGAAACTGAATCAATGGGATTCTAACCCTGGACCTCCGGATATGGAGGTAAACATGCTTACCACAAGACTACGAAGGCGGTCGTTTGCCTTATAGGCACAGATATGAGCATCAAACTGTATGTTCCCATAGTCGGTGCATTAATTTTTAATGTGAGGTACAAAAATACAAATCAAATATTTGTTTCAAACAACATAGGGTCGGAGTTTTGCATTAGCCCATAAGAGTCGAGAGAGGAAATCGAGTTGCGTTGATACATTTTTAAGCGGGCATAGTGCAGCATTCGGCCAGCCGGTCAGTCACAACATATAACGTAAGCACTGCGCAAAACTGGAAACTGTTCAAGACGCTACAAAAACTTCAGCAAGGGACAGTTTTATTTTTACGTAAAAACTTCACATCAGAATGGATTAAACGCGTACTAAACTTATTAACACCCATGCTACGAGAGCATTGTAGCTGTTGCTAAACGGAGGAGGGTACCAAATTAAAGGACCTACGTGGCTGCCAATCATTGCCGCCTTGTAGTCTTGATGAGTGGCGTGAAATGGGGATCCTCGGAATGTGTGCACCGCACAATTTGGAGAGAAGTGAAATTCCGTGAACCATGATGATGTATTTCATTCCTCCCATTGTCTTTCATTCCTCCCATTATCAGTGAGCACACAATCTGGAGCCCAATGGTTTTCCACGATGAGTTGAAATTGCATTTTTGGTTTTTGTAGCAACGCGCCAATGTTCCTGGATATTTCCTCTTATTTTTCCCCCCTGGCCGGTCAATATACACATGGAAAGCTCTACTTAACCGCTCCAGAAAGAAACCGCTTGTAACGATAATGATAATGATAAACGCTTTTCTGTGCCCGGGTAGCATTGGAGCAAATTAGTAGATTGTTTCTATCTTCCTTCCAGCTCGTCTCAGCTATGAAACCTACTTGCACTTTCTGCAAGAAACCACTTCAACTTTATCAATGGATTTTTTCTGGCAGATTTTTTAAATAGTGTTTAAAGCCCGTTTTTTCTACTGAGGCACCACAGGTCGTGGCCACTGATGATACATGAAATGAAATGATATATTGGGGAAGGATTATTAAGGGAGGAAACCTTCCAGGCCTAAGTATAGGGTACCTCCCTGGCATTTGCCATTTATGAGGACTGGGGAAAATCTGGGAAAAACCTCAGTCAGGGAGGACGGTCCTGGCGAGATTTGAACCCCAGACCTCCCGCTCACAAATCCGCGCCTTAACGACCGCGGCCACCCGTTGTGGTTTTTCTGGCATTGAGACAACACGCGTGGGTTTAGCACCATGCCTACCGAGTACATTTCAGATAACATTTTCGTACATTTATGGACATATTTCAAAATAAGTGGATTGGCCGAGCGGTCTTCTTGCCCACCAAGATCTCCCGATCTCACTAGGAGCAATTACTTTTTGATGTCACTCGAACTCGTTAACATATGCCCTACAACCTGATTTTTTTATTTGGATTATTTACGAACGCTTATTTACGAGAGCATCTCAGGTCATCAGCTTCCCATCCAAATCAGGTCATGAAACGGCCGACAAGTTATACTCAGAGGCCTCTTCTTTCAGGTTGAGGTTCTTTCTCGTGCCGTAAATGCACGACACGGAACCCACGGCTATACTTCCCTTCCGAAGGAAGTCATACTTAGGATTTTTGCACCCGAAAAAATCCATCACTCCTTGGCCCGGATCGAACCCGCGATCTTGGGTTTAGGAGGCAAGTATGGTTACCATTATACCACCAGGACCGACCCACCTGAAAATGACGAGAAGTTTCTGAGGATGTGGTATTTCTACGATGTTTGAGAGAGTCCAACAATCGATGGGGTTCGTGTAGAACCATTTCTAACCGTGTATTGGGTGGATAGACTTCATGTTCCTCTTCTGCCACTACTTAAAATGAACGCAATTAACGTCTTTGGTGCCTCATTAGTAAAAACGGGCATTAAACTCCATTAAAAATTAATGCAGTTACATTTGCGACATTCTGTACTTCAAATAAAAAGAAGCCACATGGAAAGATATCAATTATGGATATTCGAATCTTTTAATAGTGCCTTCTCAATGAATACTAAAATAATACCTTCCATAATTATTGCGACATATGTTGGAAAAAGTAAGCAGAATTATGAAAAAGGTGATTCTAAAAGAGATAATATATTCATGTTCTAACAAATTACACAAAAGACACGTGTAGAAGGAAAACATATTTCCTGTATATTGTTTTAAGGCCTTCCACAGTACACGAAAATTAAACTTGGTTGAAACTTTGATCAAAGAAATATAGTATTGCATGTAATTATTTTTAAGAAACTTAAAGATAATAAAACACATAGGGAAGTTTCATTGAAGAAAATTAGTTATAGCATGCAATTAATTTTCAAATGTTCCATAGAAAATCACATTGTTTGGCTTCCTGAATGATTTTTCATGTTTGGGTACGAATTTCAGCCGCTATCCACCGTAATAAAACACCAAACGAAGTAGAGGCTATGAAGGTAATGACGTCCGCAATCTCTAGTTGATATTAACAGACGATAACCATCTAAAATCTTCAGAATTTCTACTTTGTATTTACCGAAGTGCTTGGTATGATAATGGAAATCTGAAGTCGGAAATTATACTTTAGGCAGATTTTCCCCCTCGTAAATGTTATTACAATCAACCTTCATTAGCCGGTCTCGAACATAATAGTGATGAACCAAAACTCCCTGTTTCCGCTCTCCACTGCGCTGCGACGTGTAGTAGGTTTGCTGTTACTTCTGAGTAATACGGGAATAATTGGAGAAGAATAAGGAATGTTATTATAGACAGAGAGTGTAAAATACATATTAGTATGTTACAGTATTGTTTATTGTAAATACAGTATAATTACATCTTTCCACTGTTTATAAGGCGAAGTTAATATCGGATGTAAAAATATATATGTTGCAAGGCTCTGTGTTAGGTAGATCGGTACCATGTTGTTAATAAACCCATGTCCAAAAAACGCTTTGTTTACGTGTTAGAACCTTCGAAACGGGAAGGGGATGAATAAGTAAATAAACCATCGCGGCGACAAACACTAGAGGTCGTATTCATGAGTTAAGGCTTGTTTACCAGTGGTACTCCTTCAGCTGTTACGTGATGCACAGCAGTCCTTCACCATATCCCGAGTTTCTGGAAGAGTTGTCTTTTGGAAATTAATCGGTTTTTAATAGTGTTTAACGCCCGATTTTACTACTGAAGTATCACAGGCGGTGCACACTGGTGATACATGAGATCAAATGATATGTTGGGAAAGAATTTTTTTAAGGAAGGAAGCGTTCCAAGCCTAAGTTTAGGGTACCTCCCAGGCTTTTGACGTTTATGAGGACTGAGGAAAACCTGGAAAAATTCAGTTAGAGAGGACGGTCCTAGCGTGATTCGAACCCAAAATCTCCCGGTCACGATTCCGGGCCTTAACGACCTCGGCCACCCATGGTGGTAAAATTCGTCGTGCGATGTGGTTCCAGCATGATGGCTCTCCAGCGCACTCTGATCATTAGGTACGCGCTCATTTTAATGACACCTATGGCAATAGATGGATTGGACATGGAAGCCAAATAGCCCGGCCCTCTCGCGCACCTAACCTGACACCAATGGATTTCTTATTCTGGGGTTACATGCAAACCCTGGATTACGAGATTCCCGTGAAGATACAACAAGAACTTATTGCACGACTTAGTAGCAGCTAGAGTCATCCGAGATATGCCGGACCTCTTTCCAAGAGTTCGACATGATATAACCAGGCGATGCACAAAATGTATCGAAGATGAAGGCAGCTTCATTGAGCACCTCTTGTAATTTAATAGATGATGTTTAATTACTGTATTTTAATTCTTGTTTTACTTACTCTGTTTTAAAAGAATTCTGAGTAGCATCACTTGCGCTTCATTGTGAACGTACTTTTACTGGTCCGGATGTATTTATCTTAGTCGGGTCATGCCATCTAGGCATTTCTTAATCGATGTGTGGTTTTAAAAGAATTCTGAGTAACACTACCTGTATTAAACTCTATTTTTCTTTTCATTGCGAATTTCTGTACTGGACCGAAAGTGATCAATCACTTCATCTTTTTCGAAAAGGTGAAATGATGTGTAATTGAAGCGAAAAGCTTAGTGGTACTACCCCCATTTTTAAAGAATTCTGTCACCAAAGCAATTTATGTAGCATCATCTGGGTGTTCCTTTTCAAAATGAATATTGTCACCAAAGCAGAAAGGTTTTTTTCTTATAGATTCATCTGTATATTCCTTTTCAAAGAATTATATGTAGCGGAAAACCCCACTTTATTTCTATTTTCTTAGCTAAAGGAATACCTACACCCGCACCAAAGCCTTTTGTACGGTGATTGGTTGAAGAGTTGCGCATGCGCCGTATAAAACCCCGTTCCGATTGCCGGGGGGAGTGTTCGTAGCTGTTCCGGAGGATGCTGTATAGAAGACCCGAGCATTTCGATAGCCAACTATATCTCGTGGAATGGAAGGGGCAAAACTTCTTTAATGACATCAATCAACAAGCTTAGTCCCAAGAGAGACATACGCAGTGATTGTTAGTGTGTCCTTGTTGAAGGGTTAATCTCAACTTTAAACGCTTTACGTTCTACAAGAACAACTACAATAACAATCCTTCTGCTGGTAATCAGTCTGATGATGATTCTGATGGTAATCAGTCTGATGTGGCTTCTGGCTGTAATCAGCCTTCTGCCGGCGATGATAGTGGCAACGATGCTGGGAATCACTTTTACATCATGTACCAGGGTAAAGAGGTTCTAAGAAACGGCTACCGGAGACACGCATTGAAGTTCACACGGAAATAAACCACATGGCGTGTCAAACAGATCCGGTGGGGGTAGGCAACAATGTATTTGCCAATCTAGTTTTTGACAACCAAAATCACGTCACAACAAGCGGGGAGTGTCCTGCAAACATCAACCTCGTCTCAACAGAAATCTCCTCTTCTTTGGCGAAGACAAAACTGTCACCGACAAATTAGCAACTAACAACTCCGACGTCGTGGAAGTCAGGTACCTCCCGTCTTAAGCACTCCACTGCGGCATAGACGCACACTGCACCAACTACCTCGGAACCATCGACAAGACACCAGCCCTAGACTGCAAGGTCACGTCTGCAGGGTGCCTCACCACCGCATCCATCGGTGATTTCGTCTTCCCCATCGACGTTCGGCGCAGGAACACCTCAACAACTTTTCCCACATGTCAGTTACTTGCGTCACCAAACCATAAGAGGAAGAGGAAAGCATCAGATAGTGCGAAGATAGTGATGTATCGTTTGTCAAGAAGACACATAGCACATATTTTAAATTAAATTTTAAGGGTTAAATCCGCCCCGACACAATTTTTGTAATGGGGTTAAACCCCCTATTAAATGTATATGTTAATTTTCACATTTGTATAAAAAGCACAATAAAAATATCCCAGCGCCATCATTTGCATTTTAATTGCACTTAAACCCTCTGTTTGCGTCACATAAAATGTATATGATGATTTCCACAAATTTGTAATAAAATTACCCTTTTCCGGTGATTTAAATTGAGGCTTGATATCCTCTCATCACTTTCCCCCCACCCTTTTTGATATCATTAACATAATCAATTTAATAACCGGAAAGGGTATATATACTACTGTAGTATTAAGTAGTCGGCGTAATAGGGTGTATTAATTACATTAATATGGCTCAATTAAGGAATTCTATTCTTCAAAATAGTAATTATTTACAATTGATACGTGTGTACAGAATCTGTTCATGATGCATAGAATTGTTTTAAGAGAGATATCCTCATATTCAAGACAAATCCACACAAGGTAGATGAACTGAGAAATAATATTCCTAAAGACCTTTTTTCCCCATTTCTCAGAAGAAACGGCAGAGGGTAATGGTTAATTTCATAAGCTGATGTCGGAAGAAACGTGTGGAAAATGAAAGGCGGAATTTCCAGTTTCTTCTTGGTGAGTGTTTGAGTGATAGTAATAACTTAAGCGACATTCATAGACGTGGAATTTCTGGCTCCTGTTCACCGCTGTACTAACTTGAATCGATCGACCTGCCGTTACGTGTGGAGCTTTCCCGGGAAAAAAATCACCTAGTACACACACCCGTTCAGTTCATGACGTCATAGTGAATATTCAATCCACAGTGCAGGTGTAAATAATTGCTAGGGGATTTCAATACGCAAGGTTAGTGTCGGATTTGCATATAGTACGCACTCCTATATAAATATTAGATTAAAACTGATCTGCTTTGTAAAGTCTTTTTTATGACTTTAAGACTTACAACAATTTATTGCTCGTTTTGTTGAAATAGGGACGTTTTGATTTTATGGCATATTTGGCTGTATTTTTTTCTAGTCTATGAGTAATATATAGGGACATAAGCACGCGATTGATAAAATTATATCGCTTTGTGGAGGTCAAGTTACGCAATCCTCCAAAACACTGGGTAACATTGTTGCGCTCAGTACAAATTTGACACAAACTAGAATTATGTTTAAGCCCCTTAATTTACATCTGTTCCTTGAATACCTAGTAGCATCGCTCACAACTGTGCTTAAGTATGAGTACAACGCCTTGGAAACATGCCCACATCACTGTTGTGGCTCTATTGCTTGGCAACTAGTTTCTAATATTGAGTAATTTTGCTCACAAATTAAACTGCATCTTATTGTTATAGTTTTACATCTGTGGTTTATCCGGAAAAAAAAATTTAAACCAGATGTTCTCAAACTGTGGTACGCGAACACCCGCGGGTCCGCAAGACCCTTCCAGAGGGATCACGAAGCAATTAGACTACTTTTAACAGCATTTATCCTTGAATGTATAGATGCAAATAATGAATTACAAATGGGTAAAACGAGCAAATCTATAATATATAAAACGAGGGGGTGACTCAAGCGGTAACGCTTGAGATTCGCTCTGAACTTTAATTTTCGTGGTTTTCCCCTGGCGAATGTGTGATGGATATTTACATCCCCCCAATTTTTCGCTCTCCCATTTCATATAATTCCATTGCGCTGTTTCTGTGCCAGGGCGAAGGAGGCTGGCGAGGTGTTATGCTGGCTTGCTCTTTGTAGTTTCTGCCCCGGCCCTGGTATGAAACCGGACTTTCTGGGGAGGGCTCGAACTCCTTGGGGGCTCTACCGGTGTCTGGGTGTTCAATTTGGAAACAGGTTAGGAGCCCCCATACGTTCACGACTGAACGATGTATCCATCACCTCATCTCTTCCTCCCAATGGCTGTTGTTTTGGGTATAAAATTCTAGGTTATGGGGAGGATCTCCATAGGAAATTGATATCCACATTTAGCAAATACGCGCATGCCGCAGCTAGCTGAACGTATTTATTTGCAGCAGGTAGATAAACAAGATCATTTTAATTAAAAAGCAAATATTGCCAATTAAAACTTTTTAAATGAAAGTTGTAGATTACTGAAATTATTTAAAATCCTGAGTTGCTGATTTTCGAATACGTACATAGTCATACATCTTTTCGCATTCATATAAAGCATATAAATCGCTTATACGTAGATGTTCACGTGAATATATTAAATGTTATAATTTTGTTATTACCTTTTAATGTTAAACATGTGTACACCTATGTTGATATTCGCTTCTGAGTTTTTCCTAATGTCCCCTTATATTTCTTAAGAACACGCAGAATCCACTGCGGGCAAGTCCTGTCCTATTTACACCACGAAAAATAATGGAAAAGAAAAGCATGAAATGCCAAGAAACACGTTTTGTATTTGTGGACTTGGAAAGGGCATATGACTCAGTTTCGGTAACTTGAAAAGAATATATGTAGATGAACCTATTACTAAACTTGTTAACAGAATATAGCAAAATAGCAAATCAGGTATTAAAATTTGGAAGACTCATATCTTCAGAGTTTAATAAATCTAAATGGATGCGACAATATTGTAGAATGTCGCCATCTTTATTTAAGATTTATTTGGATGCAGTTTTGGGTCCCTAGAATAAATCTTGCAGCAATATGGAAATTGAAGTTAAAAGTAAAGTCATACATACGTTATGCAGATGATCGTGGCACAAAAAACGGGATGACTTTCTTATAAATTATGGGGGGAAAAAAATGTTAAAAAAAAAGATAACTAAATGTTAATTTTATAAAGACAAGAGTATTTAGTTGTTAGTGGAGAAGGTACAAACTTAAATTTTTATCCTATTATACCATGAAAGAGATGGAAATCGTGTGTCACTGGCCCATATTGCTATTAAACAGCTGAATGGATTGCCCTGAGGTCAGGATATCACACAAAAACTATTTTATGATATTAAATGTGATAATGGAGAGTACCTGACATAGTGGAGAAGTCTGGACACTGAGCGCAAGACAGAAAAATACTACTAAAATATTATCTAAATAAATGAGGCTGATCTTCTGGACCGTAGATAACTTCAGTAGTTCAGGCATGTTCAACTGATGTCAGAGAAAAGTTGGCCCAAAGAAGTATTGAATTGGTTCCCTTGCAGAAGGGAAGAAAAGGGGGACGGCCTCGGCTCATATGGAGGGGAGGAGTCATGGAGGCAATGGGTCTGGATTGCAGGTCTGGATGATGGATCCTGGAACCCGTTTAAGATGGAGGAGGATAATTTAAGTCGACTGCTTATAAATGGAAATGCCTTTAAAAATAAACAAACTTTTATCAATGCAGGCCATTTCCTTCGTCCATACACATCTGTCATGCCAGAGGTGGTTTGAAGAACATCAAGACTATGTCCTTGGGTTCTTAGAAGAGCTGTCGAACTTGAATGATGTCCTGGATGACAAGGTCTCACACGTCATCCAGTAATGGGAAATGATACAAGTTGGTTGGAATGATGTAGTTTATTCTCAAAGTTAAGTACAAATGTTGCTGACTGTTTCCATGATAGCAAGTTGCACCATATTATAAGATATGATGTTTACTAGAGTGGCTAACGACTAAAACAAATCACTTCATTTCTTCATCATAATTCCGTTAGATAAAATTGTGACAGTTTAATGGCAACGTTGTACCATTTATTAGGATATTAAATTATTTTCATAACAGCTTGACTCCATATTTAAAATAATCATTATGAAAACAACCAAACGAAAGTTAATTTATCCTCGCCTAGCTTAGTGCATCGTTTCCATTGTTGGGAGCGGGGAACTGTAACGCTAACTTCAAGGGAAATTGCATAAGCTATGTCTAAAATATTACGTTTCTCCAATTTTGGTTCACTTTTCTCCAAAACTATCCGCAGTAATGCCTTGAAAGTTTTTGTCCACTTAATATTAGCAATTTTCACTACAATGAAGATATTGTTATGAATTAAAAGTTAATATAAAATATGTTTAAAAAATATAACATTGAGTGTTAAAATGTATGCCAAAATTTTAAAATTTCAACAGCATGTTATCTATAGGAGCAATTAAAATGCGATAAAATAGGATTCACTTTATAGTGACACGTTCATTGAAAACATCTGTAAAGTTTTAACTTTATACCGTTAATACTTTCTAAGAATATGGAACCAAATATATTGTTAATGGGAGAAAATCAACGCTTGTTTTCATTTCCATTCACCATAAAACACTTCAGAATACCCCTGCCTCATAATTTGGGTCCGGCGCATCTTCTCTCTTCCATTTCGTTTCTCTTTATTCTTCTTGCGTTCTTTTTCAGGTTTTTCGTGTTTTTTCTTCTGCTTTTTTAAATCCTGTTCGTCTCGGAACGGTACAATGTTGATGGTGCTTACACCAAGACCTCGTAATACTTTTATCTTGCCAATATAGATCTGTATCATGCGTTTCCATTTTCATGTCAGTCATGCTTACATGTACAACTTTTGCAATTCTAATCCAAATCAAGCTATCAAATGCAATGTTTGGATTTTGAGTTTTTCCATGTAAAAATTTTTGTAGATCAGCAATCTGGTTGAACAAAAAACATGATTTATTCATTGAAGAGTTAACAGTGAAGGGAGTTTCAGTGTAGGTATTACAAAGTGTAACACTATAGCTAAATCTGTGCTTCTTCATCTAACACAAGTGCTTCTTTCAGAAAAGATCAGTGCTTCAAGAAAGTTATTCTATGTTTATTAGTAAAACCGACGTTGAATATTCTCAGGGTATGTACAACAGAAGCTGAGAGGAATGCAAGCACCATTGTCTTCCTTGTTTTATAACAGAAAAAATTAAACCTGTATAAAGATAATATTTAAGACCTGTGGAAGTTTCTTTTTCCAAAATTTTTCTTATAGCCTACGTTAATAAAGCATGAAACACAAGTGGAAAACTAACTCAAATGTAAATAGGAATCTGGAAACTAATAACTTATACGACAGGCTGCGAAACATAAGTGAAATATTTCATTGTGACTGATTTGTTAAAATGTGAAATAATGTGAAGGGGGGGGGGAACAAGAATGAACCACCTACATTCTGCACATACATAAGTACGATATTATCACAAAATTGGATTTTTTCATTCTAGCCCCCGTTTAAAGAAAGAAAAAAATTCCATTATATTGGACAAAAGGTTTGCTTCGATTGTGCGTATCATGATGTGCCCACTATTTTTAGTTTCAAGTTATACAAAACAATCATGTTGACCAGGGAGTAGATTCTTATTGATTCGACGTGGCGATTATCTTCGTGCGAGAAATTCCCCTTATGTAACAAAAGAATAATGCAACGCACAACATTCTCACAGTATCTGCTTGGCATTCAGCGATAATATATCCAGGAACTTCCCTGAAGCGGCCATTCAACTATACCTGTTCATTTAGTATGTAATCTCGCGTTTATGGTACCCAAATCTTTCAGACTTACGTACTTATTATTCTATATTTGACAGATTTAGGCTGGCACAAATTACTGACCCTTTCAAGAATTGTAGCCACAAAGCTTCCAGGAAATATGAAAATAATTTGTCCTTGTTGCCACTGGTTCTAATTACATTAATAATTACTTTTTTGTTCCACTTTATTTATGACAATCACGATCATCACCACCACTTGAACGAGTAGTTAAGACTATTCTGACATCATAGGGCATTCAGTATCTCCTTAATATGCAATGGGCATGTTTGCCACTAGGTTTATAACTTTAAACGATTTTGGGCAATGTATGATAGGCGAAAGGTTCTAAATGAATTTTCTATACACTTTTATTTTATCTTTTACGCATATAGGACATTATCTCTCAAATTGGATAAGATATTTAAAAAATTGACCTCATATTTTTTAAAGTTAAAGATATTTTTTTTAAATATATGAAGAATTAAGAGATAACACTTTCTGCAAAATATGAAATCCCTGTTTCCAATGCATTTTGCTATAAATGTTTAATGTTAGGGAATTTTAAGAAAAATTGCATCTTTGAAAACATATCTGGAATTATGCACTAGACACAAATTGAAAGTCTACCTTCTTTTTAATTTTTTCTTAATGGAGTGTAATATTTATTTATTTAACTAACGAATTCCTTCATAATTTATTATAAAGAGCTGCATTCACTTTGAAATATTGAAATATACGTTAAAGTACTCTGCTTTAAAAATGTAATAATGATCAATTTTCAAAAATACGGTGAACTATTAGATTACAAAAATTAAAGCTTCTTATAAAAACGTATTTTAGTGCGCGGTGAGGGTTGTTGGCCCACGGTGCCTGTGGCCTTTATTTTTGAAACCGGACTCGCAATGTATTAATCTTTATTACACTCCCGCTGCACTGGCGAGCGGAAGTGATTTGAAACAAACTCCATTTTATTTCGGACTTATTTTCTTGTTTTCAGTTAAAGATTATAATAATCTGAAAAGTGTTATCTTATTCTATATAAGTAAGGAATCAACATGGATTGCAATCTATTTTAAACTCACTGTAAGATGGTGTAACAAATTATTTCCAAAAGCAATTCCTAAGGACAAATTAATATAGAGCTATTTACATTGAACAACCTATCGGAGCTCTCACTTAATATTAATTTCGTTTATATATTCCGAAACATTTCAGAACTATTAATTTCTAAACTTCAAAAATACTCTACCTTAATACCCTTCTAGCATAGAAAATATTAGTGATAAATTATCCATATTTCTCTCTCTCTCTCTCACCGCCACGAGTGGCCGAGGTCGTTTAGGCGCGGACTCGTGAGCGGAAGGTCTGGGGTTCGAATCCCATCAGGACCGTCCTCCCTGACTGGGTTTTTTGCAGGTTTTCCTCAGTCCTCATAACTGGCAAATGCCGGGGAAGTACCCTAAACTTAGGCCTGGAACACCTTCCTTAAAAAATATCCTTTCTCAATATATCATTTCATTTCATGTATCACCAGTGTCCACCGCCTGTGGTGTCTCAGTAGTAAAAACGGGCGTTAAACACTACTCAAAAAAAAAAAAAAAACTTTCGCTCTTGTATTTATATATTCACAAAGCTTAGTATAACATAGAAATAAAATTTCGGTCCGATTTTACATGGACTAGGTCATATGTATTAAGTTCATTCCTTATTTCCTCGTGTTGTATTTCACCTAATTTTAGTGCATTCTTTTGTTCTTTCCAGGAACCTCACCTTTGCTGCTTCTATTTTGGAGGTATCTTGGCCATATTCCAATACCTTATTTAAAAACTGGCATAACCATATCCTTTTGAAATTTCAATTTATTTTCCTTTTTTGTTTTGTTTTTTTATGCTCTATGTATTATTTTACATATAATCTGGAACGTTGTAATTGTCTCTATTATGACATTTCCTTGGTTATGTGTTGAAGCATTATTTATCGTATGCCTTCGTTATAATTTTCATATAAATATTATGTAGTAAATATTTTATTTAATTAATAATGTTAATAGTACGTATTAATTCTCATATATAATTGTAGGATAACTCTGTGATACAATTCAGCACAAGCAGGAAAAAATGTCTAAAGGTGAACACGAAAGGCATGTTCTATGTCTTTTTAATGACCAAACGCCAGACGGAGGATAGTTATGATTTGTACTTTAAGCGCGACAGGACGCTGGGCTTTCGTTTAGCTTTGAGAGGCAGTCCTTTTCGTATATTTTGAAATTTTAAAGCATCACGGGTGAGCTTACATTTGTGAACCCCGTAGGCGCCTGTAAACCACGTGGAGGTGATTTTTCACGGGAGTATGCAAGTAGGCAGCTCGCCTCGTTTGGGATCACTACTTTCTGTCATCACCTTTTCATCACGTTAACAAGACTTCGAACGCTTCGACGCAAAACCACGTGATTTGGTGTTAAGAGTTCAATTGCTGGTGGCTCGTTCGCTTAGAAAATCAATACGTATGGTGCCATGTGAGTAGTGGAAAGTTAGTGTATAATAATTAGAGAGCCGGTAACCCAAACATGAGAACAAGTGCAGTTCTAAAAAAACCATCTTAACGTTATTTTAGGCATTAATCCTATTATCACTGTATTTATAAAAATCTTCGTCTCCCTAACCGCTCATGGTACATCAAAGTCAGATTTTAATTACCATCTCCGTCGCAAAATTGGGCGCTAATGACCATTGCTGTTTTGCACCCTTAAGTAATAATCATCATCCGTCGCAAAGTAACGTTACGAGGATCAGATTTAGGTCAAGGTCACTACATCGAAACTAATTATTTTCAGAAACGCCTGCTATGGTAAACAGCATTACGATCAATAAGCAGTGTAGTGTAAAATGTTACCTGTGTAATTATTGCAACAAAAAGTATCTTCTTCCAGTCGGGTTAAGCGGGCCTCAACAAAACAGCGAACATTGCCCTGAGATTCTGTTATCTGGAAGCGTAGGCATCAGGTCAAGGCAATCAATAAATTTACTAAATAAAACCGCTTTAAATTGACGCGCTTTTGTGGCGGTGTTGTACCACACCGTTTCAGTGTTTAAAAGGTGTATTTGTTCCAATATTTGCTTATTTGCTACAATTTTTGATCGGATCGTGCTCTTATCCTGAAACTCCATGATTTTATTTATACTTTCCGATAATTATAGTTACATTTCGTACATAAATGCTACAGTTTAAATATGGTAATCTGTAATTTGTCCTCCCTTGTGCATTAAAATCTTATCTGTGAACATCAAGGTATTCATTTTATTTCCTCTATATAAAATTACCCATACCTTAATAAAATGTTCCATTTTTGTATATTGTCGCCTAAATAAGTATTAAATTATATAAGTGATAAGCTACACACGTATCCTAGTTTCGTATGTACCTGTAGCTCTAATTCTACCATCCCAATTCCGTGTATTTGCATAAAAGAGTTCTTATATAGTTATTTATCGTAATTTATATGATATGGATGTGGGCATCACATATTTCTACAATAATTCACAATTTCTCTGTGTTCACTGAATCACGTGCTTTTACCTAAGTAGGCTGCATGTGTCTCCCGTCTTTTCCTACTGGGTTCTCATTGCGCTACGCAATTGTACATTGATTTTGCCTAAGGAAGGTAGTGCGTAACGGCCTCTTAATCTGCCGAGGGTAATTATGTCGGGCGTTGGAAACTCATAGCATTTTTTGTTTCTTTTGTTATTTATTAGTAGTAAATAGTAATTAATATTGCACTCACTATTACTAGAGGCTTGAAGTACCCGCCCTACTGTGAAACATACCTGAATCCTTTAGAAAATATTTTTAGACACTGCCCGGAATTCATCTTCCTGAATATTGTAAACTGCCTCCCAGATACGTATCTCACTCGCAGCCCGTAAATAGGCAGCAGAAAGTCTGTCAGACACTTCCTAAAGAAATGCAACTGAAACAGCTGACGTAATAAACGCGACCGCGCAAGCTCAATTGCTTGCGTCTACGGAAATGCATCTCCAGTCTTAACCTGGAATCGCGCGTCCACTGAAGATTAATTGGTTTCCACCAGTGTATACAGACTTCGATTGCGTGACGGAATGATGGAACGGTATTATTTGTTTAGTCACAAACTGATTATCAGTGCATGGGCGACCATTTCTAAAACCGATTTGTCCTTCCATTCTGATATTAATTTCAGTCTAGTTATTTTCAGGAATATTTTGTATCCTGTATTCATTTATGAAAGTCCTCTATGGTTAGTACATTCATTCCTGTTGCCTTTGTTTAATAATTCTGTTTTTCCTACTTTGGGGAATTTGCATGTTTGCCAGCAATTATTATAAAAATGCAATAGCCGTAATTTAGACAGCAATAAACATTTAATTAATTCCATATTTACATCACTTTCGGGTACTTTATATTAAGTTTTATAGGGTCTATTTCTTCCCCTATTTCTTTTTGCATTTATGAGTTGTCGCTCAAAGTATTTCATTATATAGCAATCCATATACCTACATTCTTTTGTCACTTCTATGTTTGCTATATCCTCCTTTTCTTCATCTACGTGCTTCATTATTTTATAGACCCCTACTTGACTACCAAGAGCATCAATTTGTATTTCAACAATAAAAAATGTTCACAAACCTAATTTGTGACATTTCAAATTCTTGCCGGAGATAGCAGAAAGAGTTTGTATAGTACATAGGCACTTTCATACAAAAAGCGGTTTTTAAATAGGTAAAACCCAATATCAATTTTCGAAATAATGGGGAAAATGCTGCAAATATTAGTGTATTTCTTAGTGTTTTATATGAAAAGCACGTAAATGAACGTGGGACAGGTATCACGGTACTACAAATTAACTTAGAAAACTGAAAAGGAACGTGGTGTGTCTAGTGATATGGGAGAACAAATCTGCCATTTTATGTGAGCAGCATTTTCCAAAATGCTGCACCAAAAAATTAAGCCCTTTTTTCTGACAACACTAATTTAGTACACTAAATCGAAAACTTTCTCGTTCATACTTGTAACAATTTTCTGTCAACTGCGACAAAACGAGCACGACAATATTCAGTGTGTCTGTGTCAACGTAGCTGAGCTTAGCTCTTATTTTTAGTTCTGCACCCCTTGCTGTGTAGGTTGTATATGTAATGTTGGTGTTAATGGTGCTATAAAACATCATTAAGCATTTATTGCAGTCATTAGCTAAAATTCCTTCTAATGTCAAATTTTGCGCGATAAAATAAACACAGATTTAAGGATTCATCGATCCTAATTTTTCAGGATGTGGAAAAAACTGCGCTTGAATTATTGCAATAAATCTGTAATACATGTTCAATTTTGATTGGCAGGGTAGGACTTGTTCGGCATTAATTGGAAATTGTTTGGACATATTCAGTT
Organism: Metallyticus violacea; assembly: GCA_030762175.1. Taxonomy (NCBI): domain Eukaryota; kingdom Metazoa; phylum Arthropoda; class Insecta; order Mantodea; family Metallyticidae; genus Metallyticus; species Metallyticus violacea. Next base: position 305,181,227 of record CM060846.1, on the reverse strand, counting down.
TAGGTTGAAAATAACAAAGGATTTTCCTTTTTATATAAAAACATATATAATTTTGGTTTAAAAAAACAATCATGGAAAGTATCCATTAATGTTTAGTATGACCGAAAGCTGTAAACATTTTATTTTTCAAGTTTCTAATGGATATACTAAATTTGGCCGAAAACGGCTGTTCCAACGGCAGTTTTCTATGGATTTGTTCAGCTTAATTGAAAATTAATACAGATATCAATAAAATCTGGTTAAATTATACCGAAAACATAATTTATTACTTTTCGTAAAAATGTGGACTTTTCTGGTCTTGGACGCATGCTCCCCCCTTTTTTTCCCTTAATTTGAAGAACTATAATTGCTTAAATTAATAGTATTAGGTGGCTCAAGAAACACCGATCCGATTATGGCAAGCCAGCCTCAAGCGCCCATAAAACTGTGTGGGCAAGACCGGTATTTCATGGGCCATCTTTTACTATGATATTTGTTTCTTAATTTATTTAGCACGTAAGTAGAAGTATTTCAACGCATGTAATATTACTGTTTTTGGAAAACTGTTATTTTGTTTAAAATCAACGTATATGAGATGCGTATGTGTAACTGAAGGGCATTGCCTATTTATGAATGAATTCTTCAATTATTGTGTATTAACTTAGCGCATTTATATATAAAACAGTAAGTATTTTTCTGTCACTAATTCGTTGTTTCTTGAGATAATCTTTTATAACTTATATGCTATTATAATCACACTATTATGCTATTATACTTTTTCAGCCACAGGTAGCCGAAGTCGTTAAGGCGCGAACTCCTGAGCGGGAGATATGGGATACGATTCCCCCCGGGACCGTCCTCCCTGACGGTTTTTCCAGGTTTACCTCAGTCCTCATAAATGTCGAATGACGGGGAGGTACCCTAAACGCTTCCTTTAAAAAAATACTCCTTTCCCAATTTATCCTTTCATTTCATGTATCATCAGTGTCCACCGCCTGTGGTGCCTCAGTAGTAAAAACGGGCGTTAAACACTATTAAAAAAAACACAAATTGTAACATTTATCTGTTGTACACTTTAATTGAAGGAACCTGAGAATGCGTACTGTAAGATATATCTCATATATACATTTTTCTGGTAAAAGGTTAAAATGCTGATCGGCAAATCATATTTTATTGATATTGTTTTCGTTTAAATTAATTTCTTAATTTTTAATATTTTCACCTAAAAGTTGTGATGAGAATAGCGGATATTTCATGAATATTTTAATGCGTTACTTGCTTTGAGACCAGTTGCTATGTTCCTCACGCTAGCTTGTTAATTTACTTGTGAAAGATTTTCCGTTTAACTGCTCAGCAGTATATTGTGCATAAAACGTAACGATGGCAGCGATAGCCATATTCCTGTATGTGTTTTGTAGTAATTATAGTTAACATCTGTCTTTAGTATTGCAGACTAACAATAAGATGGCAAATGCATTTAGCTATCTTTGTAATTTAATTTGAAGTACACAATTTATTAAATGGTACATTTTGGAAAGAGGGTGATGAACGTAATAAATGGGTTTTACAGCAATGAAATCATTATTATCATCACCATCATCATTATTATTATCATCGTCATCATCATCATCATTACTATTATTATTATTATTATTATTATTATTATAAAAGTCATGCCCAACAGAGTATAATCTTACTATCTTAAAGCTTCGTTTTGCTAAACTTTTAAATTTGTTGCTAAATCCGCTTCGGTTTATTATGCTTGTGTTATTTCTTTGCCATTTAATTTTCACCCACTTAGAGACGAAACTCATACACTCCAAGCGCCTGCTGTAGTGAAGGCCAGTTCTTACCGTCTCCGACATAGCATACGGTGATTGTATAGTAGCATCAGGTGAGAGGGGACTGTTTCACACCAATAGAACTGAGTTTGACAAGCATGATGTAGGTAGATTAACTTTGGTTGTATCGCTGACGTTTGAAGCGGGTATCTTCTGAAGCCAATTGGAGCTGAGAGAGGATACTCAATTGAAGAGCAGATTTTACAGTCAAAGAACGATTCTAATTCAAAGTTCGGCAAAAGAGCAAGACTATACTAAAGTCAGCTGATATTAACAAGTATAAAAAGAAGCCCTGGACTAGTCCTTACCGACAAGCGAGAAACAAGTTTCTCCATCCACTCTATTGCTCCAGGCTGCGTTGCAGCTTGAAACTTAATATAAAGATTAAAAGGGTTTTCCTTTGACCACGAATGCAGCTTGACAACATCCGACTGCCACCAGACTGGAAGTTGCGATTCCGGCTCTTTCTGAGCCAACATTGGCCGAGCTCGAAACACATTATCCTTCATTTAACATGAGGCACTGGTATTGTGAAGCTTAATGCTCTCTTAGTTGATCCATTGAGGTTTACTTATCGCTGACACTATAGCCATGAAATTCCCTCCAGAAACAAAGACTAATAATAACAATATTAGGACAATGAAAATTAATTTAGGAATAAACATGTTATATTTGAATTTCGTTTATAAAATTAAGATGTGCACTCTGAAAAACTTTTTCGAAATCTTATGCTAAATAGATACAAACGTTTTTTTTTTTTTTTTTTATTTATTTATTTTTTTTTTTAAAGGACAGATATAGCTTTTTGAAACTTCTGAGAAATTCAGAAAATTAAAGTAATACAGCAACTTTCGTAACATAGACGACCATTAATACACATTTTGCTTTTCCTCGCTTGTAATTTCATTTTTTTGTGAATGATGATAATTATACAACGGACTTTTAGCATTAAATATGGTATTTGTGCCTAAAATAATTTCTAAATAATAATAATGATAATAATAACGAAAACCTTAATATTTATGTTAATAATTTATTATTATTATTATTATTATTATTATTATTATTATTATTATTATTATGAACTATACAACTGAAAATATATTTTTAAACAATTTTAGTTCTCATAACAGTTTAATTGTGGCCTAAAATAATTAAACTTCTCATATTTAGAAACCCTATTTTATTAACAGGTCATTTTCAAGTAAAAACATTTGTAGTAGAAAAACACAATTTAATCTCATAGAACGAATGTGCAATCTAAAAATTACTTGAAATAGGTACTTTGAAAAAAGCAATTAGAAAATATTTATATGAAAATATTGTTTTCATCATAAGAAAAATCACAATCTCAATGTTTAATTCACACAGTTTATGTTTTGTTTCATTTTCCCGAACAACAAAAATAACTTTTCGAAATAAATCCTAAATGAAGACATGATTTGGTTTAGATAACTAGGAAATAATAATTAAACTGCTTAACATTAATTATTTATTTTTGTAGTTTGCCTCCAACAAATCATTTAATAGGGCCTTTTCGAACATTTCCGCCAAAATATTGTATATTTTGTTTGTAAGTAAAAATTTGAAGACAGGACAAGCTTTTTCCACGTCTATAGCACATTCAGTTTGGTTTTCTGTAAAAATATTTGCCTCGCACACACCTTTGCCTTTCGGAAGTTTTCACTTTCAACCAGCCAAAATTCAGTCACTCAATGTAAAATAAATTAAATATATATGGCTGTATTTGCAGTTTTATACGTAAATATGTTTACACACACACACACACACACACACACACACACACACACACACACACACACATATATATATATATATATATATATATATATATATATATATTTAAGGAACAAATAATTCATTTAATTGGATGAACAGTAAAAAGATTTCAGAACCTTTAGTGTTGACATATATTTCTGAACAGATTAGTATTATCAAATTCTATTTATTCATTTGCTAGGTAATATTAACTTACTAATATTTTGTAAACTATATATTCTGCAATCAAATGAATAGTTTGTTCTTTTTTCAATAAAATAAATTTTCTGTAATATTTTCGTAACTAATATTCAGTAGAAGACAGCATTTTAAAAATGAATATAATATAATAACGTAACTGTTGCTATGATAATTTTGTGCAATGTAGCATAGCATTTTATTAAAGATTTTGACAAACAACAAAGACTGTTTATATTTTTGGTATACAAAAAACTCTCTCCTTGCTTATGCAGGTAAATTGGCGCCGACGAACTCCGTAATCATTAGTTTCGAAGTCCTGCAGGCAGTAGGATCGTTACACGCTTACTGCTGAAAGCCAATTTCTTTCTCAAACTTACCGCTACGGGTGGCCGAGGTCGTTAAGGCGCGGACTTAGGAGTGGGAAGTCTGGGGTTTGAATCCCGCCAGGACCGTCCTCCCTGACTGAGTTTTTTTTTTTTTTCAGGTTTTCCTCAGTCCTCATAATTGGCAAATGCCGGGGAGGTACCCTAAACTTAGGTCTGGAACGTTTCCTTTCTTAAAAATTTCTTTCCCAATATATCATTTCATCTCATGTATCACCAGTGTACACCCCCTGTGGTGCCTCGGTAGTAAAAACGGGGGTTAAATACAATTTAAAAAAAGCTGTGGATCAATTAACACTTTGGTCACTGATGAAAGAAACCACTCACAATATCACATACGTGCTACGGGATCACCTTGTCTTAGACAGTGAACATGTGTACACTTGTTAGGTTTGAGTTCTAACAAATTTGTCACTGTATTGCAGAAGACACCGAAACCCCAACTTGTTGTGCTAATTTAGGTAGAGATTTTAGTGACGAACGTTCGTTTGTGCCACTTTTCTCTAAATTGTTTTCTGTTAAAAGTGTATGCCTTTGCGCGTATTTCTTGTATTACACTGAATCAGTAGTATCAGATTCATTTACAAGATTTTGAATTGCAGTTCTGGAAGAAGACAGTAGCCCAAGGGACTTCCAAATAAATTCCTCACGAACGTGACAAGCTGATTCGTATTAATAATATCATTTACACACGAAAATGTTTTTGCTTAAGGTCTTGGTGAACATATGTAGACTGGTGACTACTCGGAAGTTCAAGGACAGGCAGACAGGAGGCCGTGAGTGGGAAGGAGAGCTGTCATTGGGCGAGGCGCAAAACCCCGTGCGAGCGGTGAGGACATATTCTGGAAGTTTGCTACAACATGTATCAGAGGTCATTTTAGAGAAGGAGGTAGGTATTGTCTGGCAGTCGAAGACGTGCCTTTTATTTTGCAACAGAAGTTAAACTTCTTGGCAAGGATGAACTTTGAGTAGTATTTAGGGTAGGTGTCAACTATGCAAGTAGATCCTCAATGAAAGAAATGCCAATACCTACAGCTTCTAGTATTTAGCGTTTATTTACCGATGAAGCAATGCTTCGTTACATTAAACAATATGCAGACTCAGAAGTAAGTTTAAAAGTTGCTCTTTGTCCCTAAAGAATTATATGGATTTATTACTCTTATCTATGCTCAAAGGCTATATAATGGTAAAAGTATAAAACTTGACGTTCTGTGGTCAAAACAATGTGGTGTAGTAGTCTGCAGTCGTTTTTCGATAAAGCTTCTGTGAGTGGGGGAAGAATTTGTATATTTAATTGATAATTGATGGATTGTTGTCCATTTCCTCTTCTCTTGCTGCCTATCGAATGCTTCAGTGCCAGGCTGTCAGTTGATTGGTGGAATTTTATGGTCCTCACAGGTCCATGGGAGAGGACTAGGAATTATGCACAAGACGAACACGAATTGTAGAGCTTACAATAACACTATTTATTTATAATTAGGTTATAATTAGGTAAGTTTGTTGTTCAAGGGTCGCCTTTAAGTTTTTAGAAAATTGTTGAGTTTGTTTGCAACTAGCCCGATGAATTCTAGTCTATCACTGCTCTGTCAGTGCGAGCCTTTCACTATACTACGGTTCTGCTCTTTGTACACTATTTCAGATTTAGCTCCCGGTTAACAGTTTAAGTCTTTCTCCTCCAAAAGCTGTCTGGCCGACTCCCTCGCTACCCTTTATGGGGTCTATTTTTCCCTGTGTTTCTTTGCCTAATGTCAGTTGCAATTTATGACACCCACAAGGTTCCGTGGAGTCAATAGGTTATAATTGCATGGTCTGTTCTGGATGTCCGTTCATACAATAACTAATGACTTGACTCAATCTGTTTTCCAAACTCTTAAAGAAGATCCTTCACATACAAAGCCTCTGACAAATACAAAAGATAAACAGAGCCATCTGTTTCTTTTTGTTCCGTTCCCAAAACACACGACCTGCTTTAGGTCTAAAAGCTTTGTAAACCAGTTGTTCTAATACTCCAGAAATACATAAAATGACTTAATTATTAATATATATACACACATATTGATTATAATAAGAGTTATAATACATATATTTACTTATGCTAATATCAATAATATAAACATGGAGGTTAAAGCCATTTTATATTGTCTCAAGTTTTGACGAAGTTGAGTCATATTAGGGGTTTGCTACCCCGTATTGTTGCAATTTAAAGAGACGGACAGCAATCCAGAATCGTCATAACATAAAGTCATCAATCGATAACACACTACCATCCTTCGATGCTGCCCTCATTGTGTAACTCGGGTTTGACTCCCCTGGGGTACAGTATTCTTTACAACAGCAGTGGGAAGAAACAAATTTCGGTAAATGAAATTCCTCAAATTTGATATAAAATACAATATTTGTAAGTCTACAGTAAGAGTATTTTCTTTCGCTTCTTATGCTGTGCTGTCATTCCGCTATGCAATTATAGTTTGTATACACTTACCGGTTGATCTTCAGTAGAGGATCGGTTTCCGGTAAGACTGCACTTAAAGTTTCTCTGATTCAGGCAATCAATTTTGCTCAATCATGTTTATCATACCAGCTGTTTCAGTTGCTTTTCTAAAGGTAGTGCGTGTTACACTTACACTCTATATTTGTGTCTTATGGTGTATGCTGAAAGTGAGATTTTATTTATTTTTGACTGTTAAATGCAGAAGAAATCGTACAAGTACTGTAGGGGAGAATTTCGTGCTAAATTTCCAGGAGTAACATCTCAACTCGAAAGAACAATTTTCAAATTGCTGAACAAAGTTCGAATTCAAGGCATTTTCATTGACAAGAAGCCGAAGGAAGAGAGAGAGAGAGAGAGAGAGAGAGAGAGAGAAGCTAAATATTTTCAACAGTGTTTAATGCTCATTTTACTACTGAATGATCAAGGCGGTGGACACTAACGATGCATAAGATAAAATGCACTCCTTATTCACGTGATATTACCAACACTGAACACTGAAGCTGTCTCTGGGTCCCCTTCAATTACAGAGTAATGGAAATAATTAATATTTGTAATTTTAGAATCGGCAACTCAGCAATTGTGTGCAAGTATGTTGTGCATTTTCTTTCAGTGGAGGAACTTTAATGACATAACTCGTATATGTAGAATATCTTCTTTCAAGCGTAAAGTAGCTCTTTATGTTGAAAAAATGATAACAGAAAGACAGGAAGAGAGTTCAATGTAGAATTAATATTGTATAGTGTTTAAATGCATACATAAAGTGTAATTTTTGTAGTATTTAAGAAATAACGTGTAGAAATGTAACAAGGTATGGGAAAACTCTCGTCTTTCTCCAAACGCAGAAAGACTTGACAAAAGTCAGACAATGCAAGGTAATCCTATCTGGTATGCAGCTAGGGTTGAAAATGCCCCCGCCTCAGGGCAGAAGCCGACTTGTTTGGTGGCATAGTTGCAGGTATCCGAGAAAAATGAGTCGTTGACAGTAACGTATGAAATCTGTTTAAATTCATCTAATTGACGAATAGCGAAGCACTTGGCTTATCCAAAATTTTCTAGCGAATGGAAATGAAATTCAGTGAGGTAAGCACTCATCTATGAGACACGTTAACACAAAATTGACGGGAATATTTCGCACCGTTGCTCACAGATAGTGTCATTTTGTGTTGTTTATAAAAGGAATAGGTTTTGCCCAAAATTGGGGCAGTCTCAAATTTTCCAGGCCCAGATACGTTTGGCTGCCGGCGCCCGGAGATCAGCGGAAGAGCGGCCTAAGTACCAGTTCCGGCGACGAAGCTTGAGCGCGAGTCACCACACGAACTGCCGATATAACATTGACCTGCATTAAGAATTGAATTAAATGAACAATTTCCTCGCACTCAGCATCATTTGGTCAACGCAATAAACTTACGCGTTTGCCAAAATTTATTTTGCCAGTGATCCGGCGTGAAAGGCTTGCAAAATCTGGCGCAACTAACGTAGGAGCTTCGACGCTGCTCAGTCACGGGAGACATCCGACGTCATACAACGCCACTGGAGGTGAAAAGCCTAACCGAAGGAAGTTCACTGCGGCGCTGCGCATCAACTCCTCCACATAACAACGTTGCTGAGGTGTGAACCTGACACAGACTTGTAGCAGACCGCAGGGACCGGAGCTGAACAGGAGCAACGCCACTGAAGGAAGGGACATCGCCCGAGCACCAGATTGTTAAGACGACGAAGGGCAGAGAAAAACAAGTTTTATTGTATACAGAGCAAATATAGTTTTTATTGTGATAATTTTTAGTAAATTTATACATGTTTTGGTAGACAGTCGCTGTGAAAATGCCAGGAAGAAACCACAAAAGTAGAGCGAAGGAAGAGCGTAATGAAATATTCAATGTGACACCCCTTGAGGAGCTAGGTAGCTTAGATTTTGGTTTAGAAAACTCATAGCAAAAAGAAAAATAAATTCTGGAATAAGGGAATAGTATTTGTATCTTGTATTGTGTAGGAGAAAGATTAGGAGTTGAAAATTGATTAATGTTATAAGGAACGTAAAGGTATTTAAAATGGCAGATAGTAATGGATAGGAGAGCATGGTGGGAGAAAGAGACGGAGATAGGGCACGAACCCCGGAACAGCCTGCGGAAAACAATCAGAATAACATAGGGGAAGTTAGAATAGTAGTGATGATGAATCGATTGACGGATGAAATGAAGGAAATGAGTGGAAAATTCGAACAAAAGTTAGGGGAAATGAATGGGAAATTCGAACAACAGTTTGGGGTAATTAAGGAAGAACTAAAGAGAGAATTAAGGGAAGAATTGAAGGAAGAGTTCGTCAGTAATCGGAAGGAATTAAATGAAAGATTTGTAGAATTAAAGTAAAATTAATAATTAATCGAAAGGAAATGAAAGACAATTTTGATAAATTCATTGATGGCGTAGGAGAATCCACCAAATGTTACAAAGAGTTAGGAAACAAAATAGCTAATAATCAAAAAGCTGTAGAAGGGAAGCGAGATGAAAAATCCAAGGAATGCGAAAAGAAATCAGGAAATAGAGTCATTAGCAATATTTGTGACAATTTACAGGAAAAAGTTACTCAAGATGAACAGACAAGGCCAGGTAGCTTCAGTAGACAAGATTGTGAACCAGACAATGGATCAGCTGACTGTCAGAGAGAATTGGGGGGAAAGACTATTAGCAACCAAGGCGAGCTCGCAGGTAGCCAGAATAAGTTAAGGGAAAGCATAGAAAATAGTCAGAATGAAATAACAGGTGAGAATACCGATGGTCAAAAATAGATTAGCAAATGAATTAAGTGATAACCAGGGAGAACTAGATGTCGAATCAGACGACCTGGTAGTCAAAAGGGGACTAGGAATGTAGGAACAGTAAGCAGGTTTTAGAAACTTTGGGAGACGACTCCGATAAAAGTAAATACGAGTTTCTTGATCGGAAGAAGAAAATGTGGTCGCAGATGCCTATCAGGGATTGGAACCAAGGTTCTTTTGGAGTCGGAGCAAAATCTTTCTCGACCACGAAACACATAGCAGTTTTGAGACACCATTTGCTGGGCCCAAATTAGAAATGAAGTTAAGATGTGCGTATATTTAGAGGCAGGTCACGTACTCGAAAGCGCCACGGATGGCCGAGGTCGTTACGGCGCGCACTCGTGAGCGGGAGGTCTTGGGTTCGAATCCCGTCAGGTCCGTCCTCCCTGAGTGAGGTTTCTTCAGGTTTTCCTCAGTCCTCATAAATTGTAAATGCCGGGGAGGTACGCTAAACTTAGGGCCTGGAACGTTTCCTTCCTTTAAAAAAAAATCCTTTCTCAATATATAATTTCATTTCATCTATCACCAGTGTTCACCGCTAGTAAAAACGGACGTTAAACTCCATTAAAAAAAAAAAAAAAAAAAAAAAAAAAAACGTGCGCGAAGGAAGCAGTGCACCGATAGGAGATATCGGGAATCGAACCGTGACTCTGGAGGCCACCATGGCAAGTTAGCTATCGATCTATCAGAGAGATATGAAAGCAGGATGTAAAAGGAATTGATTTAGCCCACACGTAAAAGTAATATGGGTGTGAATTGACTAAATGATATAAATATTAATTAAAGATAGAAATAAATTAAGTAGGTAAAAAAATAAATAAATTGTTAAAGTGTAAATAGGAAGTAAATAAATTAAGAAAGAGAAAGGTATAATATGTCCATAGTAATAGTAATAAGAAAATATTAATTATAAAGAATCGGTTAGGAAAACAGGTAACTGCAGATAAAAAGTGTCAGGGAAGAAATGAAACGATTGTCATTAGGTCAAGGAAAATTCAAGAGAAAATGAAAACATAAGTGGCAGGAATAAGTTATATTAATAAAGTTAAAGAATTAGATAGAAAAACAAATTACTGTGAATTAAAAGAGTCAAGAAAAAATAATGAAAAAAAATTGCACTCAGTTCACATAAAATTCGATATAAAATAAATGCATAAGTAGCAGGAATAAGGTATACCAGTGGCATTACAGAGCGAATCAGATGAGGAAATGAATAACGGTGTATTAAAAGAATCAGGGAATAATTAAGCAACTATAACCATATTAAATAAAATTCGATATAAAAAGAAAGCATATATAATAGATATAAGATACCTTGGTGACGTTAATGATGGAACGAGGCAGGGAAATAATTGTAAAATGGAGAAAATGGAACAATGCAAAAGAAAAAAAAAAGTATTAATGATGATATTATGAAAGTTAGTAGAAAATGATGAATTAAAATGGATTAAAATAAAAAATATATAAATAATAATAAAGGAAAACGACGAACTAAGTAGATAAAAGCAACAATGAATCCGTCGATAATTAGTTCCCCTGCACCATAACGATTGGGAATGTAACTCTATTAATTGATCCAAGATATATAATTTGCTAGTAATATTGTTAAAATCAGCTGTACAATGTTCTATAAGGTATGATGGAATATGCTTCAAGATATTTGACTACTGATATAATTAGAAAAATCTATGAAATGTAATGGTATTAAATATCCTATAAAATGTATTTTGAGAGAAGTTAAAGTTAAACACAGGCTACAAAATGTAAAAGTCGGTCCTGGTGGTGTAGTGGTAACCATACTTGCCTTCTAAACCCAAGATCGCGGGTTCAAACCCGGTCAGGATCGATGGATTTTTTTCGGGCGTAAAAATCCTAAGTATGGCTTCCTTCGGAAGGGAAGTAAAGCCGTGGGTCCCGTGTCGTACATTTACGGCATGTAAAAGAACCTCAAGCCTGAAAGAAGAGGCCTCTGAGCAAAATTTGTCGGCCGTTTCACCCCCTGAGTAGAATGGGACGCTGATGACCTGTGATGTTAAAGAGCGTCCATAAATAAACAAATAAAAAAAAATGTAAATTCCTCCCATGCTATGTGATATCTAACATCAATTATAAATTATAATGTTATTTACAGTCATATTATACATATATATGTATTACACAGCAAGGAATTAAGTAATATATATAATGGTAATGAGTCAAATGACGAAAACAAAGAAATTGATAGTAATGGTTGTTACAGTAAAGTAATGAAAAAGTTAAGCTGACAGTATTGTTAAAGGAAAAATAAATGAGTTAAATGTTATTGTAGTAATGAAATAAATGTAATATTATAGAATGACGACTAATTCAACGAAACAGATAAATAAGGTGATAATAAGGTTGCTAATTTGAAGATAAAGAAAGAAACTAAATTGGTAATGTTTTTAGAGGGAAAATAAATGTAAGGTAAATGTTTCTATAGTAGTGTAATAAGTGAATTGTGCATAGGAGAAGCATTCATATTAAAATGTTAGATGTTATTTACGAAAGAGTTCTATATAGAAAACAATACGGCTGTGAGAAGGAATTGAGAGAGAGAGAAAATATAAGAAGTCTAATTATTGTATTTATACTGTTGTCAGGAAGAAGTTACATATAAGATGAAGTATTTCTGTAATAGGGCGATGGCCAAAGAAGCCGTTAAATTAATGTAATGATAATGTTATTTGAAAAGGAAAACTGAATTAGTTATAGAAAAGATGCCACTATGGCAGTGAGTAAAATAATAAATGTAATGGGTAAAAGGAATAAGATAACTACTCTGCTAAAGATTTGAGTCAGACGAAGAGTGATATTGTTGTAAACATGAAAGAATCAGCTAGTAATGTGCGATTGTCTTAAGATAATTAAAGAAGAAGAAAAAAAAGGAACTGATGTCATTGTCCTAAAATAAGATAGTACAAACAAGTATGTCAATAACTGTGTTTAAAGAACGAGTAGATTTTTTTTATTATTGTTTAACGCCCGTTTTTACTGCTGAGGCACCACAGGCGGTGAACACTGATGATATATGAGATGCATTGATATATTGGAAAGGATATTTTTTTAAGGAAGGAAGCATTCCTGGCCTAAGTTTAGGGTACCACCCCGGCATTTGCCATTTATGAAGACTGGAGAAAACCTGAAAAAACCTCAGCCAAGGAGGACGGTCCTGACCGCGTTCGAACTCCAGACCTCCGCTCAGGAGTCCGTGCCTTAACGAACTCGGCCACCCATGGCGGTACGAACGAGTAGATATAACAAATAAATCAATAAATGCATAGTTAACTGTACTGTAAGGAGATGTAAATACCTTAGAGAATGAGGAATACAGTAATTAAGGCCATGTGTGTTTCTATATGTTTGAGTAGTAGTTTGTAATGCCTTGTATACCTTCTGTCGAGTGATAAGTGGAAGTGAGCGAGCTCCGGCTTAACGAGTGAAGTGAGAGAGAGAGAGAGAGAGAAATAAAAGCGATAGTATAATATAGTGAATGCAGTGTACTGAATCGCATCAACGAAAGTCAAATCGACAGATAAACGTGTATTAAAACTTGTAATTGAAGAACATCCCAAGAGGAACCTAAGCAATGTATAAAGAACAAACATAGCACATTTATATCGTATTCTAAGATAAGGTATAAATTTTGCGGTCAGCATGTAGCCTTCAGTCACAAAAGAAAAGACTGGCGTTCAATATTTCAGGGTCAACAATGTCCATTAATAGTTTATATATATATATATATATATATATATATATATATATAAACTATGCATAGTAGTACTACTATTATAATTACTGTTAATTTGTTACATTGTTAATAGTGTTACTTTCTTTTTCTTTTATATATATATATGTAAATGCACTTTTTTTCCAGTGCAGTAGACGTAGCACCGTTCGAGGTAATACATTCTGAGGTGTTAATTCCTTATGGAAATAAAACTCAGAATGTAGGACATATGAAGCTGTCTCTGTATCCCTGTCAATTACAGAGTAATGGAAATAATAATTATTTGTAATTTTGGTACCAGCAACTCAGTAATTATGTGCAAGTATGTTGAGCATTTTCTTTCAGTAGAAGGACTTTAATGACATAACTCGTATATGTAGAATTAATATTGCATAGTGTTTAAATGTTTTCATGAAGTGTAATTTTTGTAATATTTAAGAAATAACGTGTAGAACTGTAACAGGGTAAGGGAAAACTCTCGCCTCTCTCCGAACGCAGAAAGACTTGGTAAAAGTCAGACAATGCAAGGTAATTCTATCTGGTGTGCAGCTAGGGTTGAAAATGGCCCCGCCTCAGGGCAGAAGCCGACCTGTATGGCGGGGTATCCGAAAAAAAAAAAATGAGTCGTTGACAGTAACGTATGAAATCTGTTTAAATTCATCTTATTGACGAATAACGAAGCACTTAGCTTGACCAAAATTTTCTAGCGAATGGTAATGAAATTCAGTGAGGCAAGCACTCATCTATGATAGACGTTAACACAAAATTGACGGGAATATTTCGCGCCGTTGCTCACAGGTAGCGTCATTTTGTGTTGTTTATAAAAGGAATAGATTTTGCCCAAAATTGGGGCAGTCTCAAAATTTCCAGGCCCAGATATGAGTTTGGCTGCCGGCGCCCGGAGATCAGCGGAAGAGCGGCCTAAGTGCCAAGTACCAGTTCCGGCGACGAAGCTTGAGCGTGAGTCACCACGTTACCTCCCGATGTAACATTGACCTGCATTAAGAATTCAATTAAATGAACAATTTCCTCGCACTCGGCACCATTTGGTCAACGCAATAAACGTACGCGTTTGCCGATATTACGTTGCTCGTGGTTCGACGAGAGACTGAGTTTGCCCGTATATGCATGTTAGGAGAATAAAGTATATCAGCAAAGTAAATAACGACGCGTTATTTGTCGTCACCTTTGGAGTCCCGTTCCACCCAGGCCAGGCAGCTAGCTCACAGCCGCCAAAACCCGCTAAAACGCCCTCGAAAGAGTCTCATCGAAGAAGAGTGGGGGCGGTCTGCATCAGTCGAGGCGAAACCTGTGATCAGCGGCAAAGTTATTTACCGCAGCACCCTTACAGCGCAATTCCCATCCCTCACCATATAATCTGGTTTCAATGCAAAGAACGCTGTGAATGCCACCCCTCATGCGTATGAACAAAAATTAATAAGAATTTAATAAGAAAACTTGAACAAATTAAAGAATTTCCAAAAATGTATGAGGACGGCTATTTTTATTGTAAAAAGATGACATCTCTGCACAAATGCTGACATACAGTAACCCTTATTTTATGAACTGCACGAAGAATTACAAATGTCCCATTATTATTATTATTATTATTATTATTATTATTATTATTATTATTATTATTATTATTATTATTATTATTATTATTATTATTATTATTAATCCAATTTTCCCATCTACGAGGAAGTAACTGATAATGCCTTTAAGTCCTATATGTATCCAACAAAAGGGCATTCAGAAAACGCAGCAAAGCTAATATGGATTAAAGTCTTCAGATAGTACCCTCTTAACTTGCTTTTGTAGTCCCGTTAACAAATAGATCCGTGAAGCTTTTACGAAATTTTAGCTGCCTCTAATATCCCATATAATAATGAACTTTATCTCGTAATGTATAAATTAGTGAATTCCCTTCTTACGATGCAACAAAGCTTTTTAATGCTAAACACAAAGACAAAGATGATAACGTGCTGCATTGGTACTGATCATGGTTTAGAAGAAATACCTAAATAACTTCCCTGGTTGCCAGGTTCAAACTATAAATTCAGAAACCAAGCGAATTGAATAAGGAATATTTAAAATAGCAAAGAAATAAAAAGACCACAAAGTTATTAACCCTCTTTCATATTTTTATCCACAATATGTTAAAACAAAAGAGAACACTTTTTTCTATACTTCGTATACTCAGAAGTAGATTTTAGAAAATGAAAATAATGCTTGGCAATTATGGAATTCCAATTGGATTCGATTGTATTGCTAGGGCGGAGAAAGCATTTCGGTCACTTGAGCCTTGCTCATAGGGTGGCTGTTTGTGCCTGCGTCACTGTAGAGGCACCACCGTGAGGAAAATATAAGGTCAGGAAAATTTGCATCTTCGTTAATACATAGCTGTTCCATGGATTTGTGATGTTAAATGATGCGTTCAACGCTTACAACAAATCACACATTTGTAGCCTGGCCTCAGCAATAATTAAAATAACGTCGGTGGAGATCAATGATATTTACATGTGCAAGTCACATAAACATCTCGATGCTCATTTAAAATACTGAAACCAAGAGAAATATATATGTCCATCAATAACAGTTAACGTATAACTCAAAAAAATAAACAATTCAGTACAATTGAAAACTATACAATGGCAGGATGCAGCCAATATGATACGCTTAACGCTGCTCCCTTGTTAGTTTCTAATGTGGCAACAGTGCTTTCCATCATTACAAAGTAAGCGAGCCCCTGTGATTGGGCGGTGCTATGACAACACTCCCTCCCAGCCACGTGACATGTCAATCACAAAAAATATTTTAAGCCGAATACAACCAAAAAGTAATAAAGCCATTAGGCGTCGGACTCATCTTTGGCAAAGGCAGGAATAATGATAGTAACAAAAATAAAATATTTCTTCAACTTTTTAATTTACTCCATAGAAGACATTTGAACAGTGAGCCATTCATGAACGAGGAGGTCTAAAAGCGTGACACTTGCAAACTACCAAAATCTTCACGGTATATTTCATTCACCCCTTCCCCAGCGCAACGGTTGCTAGTTTTATTGCCTTGCCGTTAAAGCAAGCAAATTAAATGCAAAAAGGGTGTCGAAAGAGTAGACTCAAAAGAGCTGCAGCACTTTTATAAATCTAGAATTTACTGCTCAATGTTGTTAACAAGTGGGTGCGTTTAAAAATAGAGCAAGGAGGCCATTATCTTTTAAAAATTATACTATGTCCTGCGGTAACATTTGTGCCTGCGTCATCTAGCCGCCGCCTCTATTAGTCACAGTTCTGAACATTGCCAATAGAGGGTAGTGCTTGTGTGTATCTGATGTAGCGCAAGCTACGGCTTCCCAGGCTGCTAATAGCATATTCTACCATCCGTATCCATTCGTGTCCATAATGGCACGAAACGTACAAGGGTATACTATTCTCTCCCTGAATGTTTCGTAGGGGAAAAATAAGTTGGTAATTGCAGGTGAGATACGTAACATTTCTCATTTCCACGTTTTTCGTATTTTTAAATATTTCTTCTGTTAACAAAAAATCAATAAGTGTTTAAAATATTTGTGACATCTGTGTCGAATGTGTTTTTCGGATTTATATGGGAAAGATTTTAAGCGTAGCTTGGGTAAATTACTTATACCCTGCGATATGAATAGCGAAGTTTTCTGTTAAGAAAAGAACCCCGACAGTGTTCGACGAAAAACTTTGCTATATGTCACGGCAGAAAACGAAAATGGAAGACTCGATTAGCAGCAGACCCAGTAGGGCAAGAGTGCGATCGCAAATAACGCGTGCGGGTTTATGTGACGATAAAATTGTCAGTACTATGAAGACCACAGGTGACTTCAGTCAGAGGAGGTACTCGGACTCCGAGGAAAAGCCTTCCAAACCACGCACTATGTCGGGTAAGTAATTGCATGAAAATAATTCACTCTTAATATTTAATGTCACAGATCATGTGGGTTAAGAGCATCTAAATGTGACTCACTTTTATCCTAATATCTTAATGCTGCTTTGCCTTTCAGGGACATTTTGCTCGCATTGCCCTCATGGGTTTCTCATATAAATATTTAAAATATTTATATATGTGCTTGATTTCGTTGCCAATATACCGACAGATGAGGCCCTCCAAATCAATGTTAAAAATGTTCACATAGCAGTGTGTAACACATTGGTGAGCAATAACATTTCGACAGGATTAGCGAGAAGGACATATATTGCAAATAGTAAAATTTGACACTCCTTATGGTATTCAGAATACCGTTACTCAAACATCATCATTGAGTGGAAAAATTCTCAAAAAAATGACTCAAATAAATTGTGGCCACTTTAAAACAGGAGAACTTAAGTCAACAGTAGATTTGAAATGTTTTGGGAACTTTTTCCTGGGAGAAAACCCCTAGGCTAGATTTAAGTTGACGAAATAATGCATATGGTTACATTAGGTTAGCTTAGCTCAATTTCTTAGCTTAGCTAAGCTAAGCTAAGCTAAAGTTTCATTTGACACGAGCTTTTTATAATGCCTTGTTCCCCTGTTCAGTTTCAGACACATGTGCTGAAGCATTACCCATTTTAATAGCATTTGTATGCAACAATTTTTTTATTTGGTTTATTTACGGACGCTCTTTAACATCTCAGGTCATCAGCGTCCTATTCAAATCAGGGCGTGAAACAGCCGACAAATTTTGCTCACAGGCCTCTTGTTTCTTGCTTAGGTTCTTTATCGTGCCGCAAATCTACGACACGGGACCCACTGCTTTACTTCCCTTCGAAGGAAGTCATACTTAGAATTTTTACCCCCGGAAAAATCCATCGCTCCTGCCCAGGATCGAACCCGTGATCTTGGGTTTGGGAGGCATGTATGGTTACTACTACACCACTAGCACCGACTATACATATGACAAAGGTTGCCTTACGGTTTGACGTGGTTATGAGGCATTTCATCTTTTAGATATGATTGAGGAAAAAGTGTACTATTATGTACAACTTTCATCGTTGAAGAAAGGTGTTATCCAGCTTTGGAGCAAAATAAATAAACGTATTTAATATTACTGTTAAAAATAGTGTTAAAATAGTATTCTCAGAGCATCAAAGCACTACAAAACAAACATCTAAAGACAAACTTTAGTTTTGACATACATTCGGTCTTCAGTCTTCTCTTAAATTAGAGAAGTTAAGCAATGCCAAGTTTTCCGGCAGATCAGCTGATAAGAGATTTCGATTGTGCATGTGAATTTTCTTGAACTTCACTATAACGGTTGTTCCAAATTGGGTACGATTAAAATTCGTAGTTTTATTAAACAAATTCATAGTAGAGCTTCAGTAAATGTGTCGGATACTGAATGGGGGAATAAACAGTTATAAAACAGTTCTATTTTATACTAAATCAAACTTAAATTCAGCCAAGGGAACCTAAACTAATCCGATCTCACACATTTGTTATTACAAGTGCCTTCTTAAACTTAACCAAAGGGTTATATATGAATTCTGTTCCTGAGGCTAAGCTAAATTAGGTATTTAAAATATTAATTTAGTTAAGAGTTTTTCTCTGCTAGTTTAAAAAAAATGAATAGCGACAGGAGAAAGAATTAATAAAAATCTAGCAACGTTGATAAAATGGCCACAGTAATTTCTTACGTTCTGGAAATGCTCAAATGTCCAGGGATGACCTAGTCATTGGGTCATATGTAAAGAAATGTTCGTTACTGTCACTAACGCCCGGCAATGGCTATGAGGCACACATTTAGATTTAGGAAGTTTGACATTTGTTTTGGATCAAGAAAATATTCTTGGTTATGTTCAATGAAACCTAAATATGCTGCAGCTTTGGGCACTCATACAGTACAGATTGCAGATCTATTCGCAACCTAAGCTGCAACAGGTTATTGTTAATCTAGATTTCCACGTTTCTCTACCTAAATAAATCCAGATAACCTATCTTTAGCTAGTGTGGGAAAATGTTATTTCCTACAAGAAAATCATTAATTTTATAGGAAATATACACAATAATAAAATTTTCAGATCAGGAAAAGAAAAGAAAAAAAATCAATTGAATATTGCTTAAGAACAAAAAGAATTAAAATATAAAACTTGGAAGCATTTAGATAAAATAAGGTTTCTAGGAATTGGCGGGAATATAAATGTGACAAAGTTGCTTAAAAACCCAATTCCACATTAAGTTCACAATGTGGGATCTATCGTTAGATTGTAGAAAATAGGTTTATAATCAGTAACTTTAGGATCCCATACTGCACCGAATAGCGCTTAGTTGTCTACATGAAATATAATCTGAAGTTGCAAGGTGCAGTTAACCCGTAAGGGCAAATAAACTTCTCATTCATATAACACGCATGTCACTCTGAGCAAACTCCTTTCAAAGTCATAAGCTTTAGTTCCGTTGTCGTAAGATGTCAATTCATATAAGCGTATTAACATAAAAAAGCCACTTCTGGGGTGACTCATTCCTCACTGAAAAACATTTGAGTAGTGTGTTGCTGTCATTTACAAGCTAGCGTTTTATAGCTAATCAAGGGAGATTTAGTATGAATAGTCACGCAGCTATTCTGCTATGAACACAAGGGCTCTTCCTCCAGGAAGACATGAAATACCTACCCCACCTGACTCTTCTGGCGTGGGAGACTGTAAGTTCGCTTCTCGTATATGGGTGTTTGTGTTCGAGTATGTTAGGTTAAGAACAATGAATGTTCAGATAAAATGAACTTCGATCTGGTTGTATGGCGCATAGCCAGTTGCATTAAAAACACTCATCGGTATAAAAACGTTAAATTTAGTCAGAAAAAGCATCTGATGAACTATGCTGAAAAATGAAACTGGGTTTCATAGAGCACATAATAGTATTTTGTTTCTCGTTTTCATTATTTGGTAAGGAATACAGCGTTTTGTGAAATGTATCTATACCATTAAAACATATCAACAAGTTTTGTTTAAAAAAAATCCGGATGTGCCAAAGTCTGCTAAACAAAATATTATCAGCGCGTTCTGGCCTTAACTGAGCACAAAACCTAACATTTACCTTTGGGAAATGAATATATGTATTTTGTTTATTTTTAATCACCAACTTTTACTTTTATTCCGATCATACTTAAGGGCCCACGAATGTAGAGTCGGCATCATAAGCATTGTGCAAAGACATTTTACGAATGTTGTATGGTTGGTAAAAATGAAATGCATTTCATAGGAACACACAACGGATAAATACTACGGGTGCTAATTTTGTCGCCAGCTGCAGTATTTTGTACTGCAATTATCTCGTTTCATTGGGAAGGATTCTATTTTTGTTATCGTTCAGTATCCCAAAACAACTGACGAAACAATTTAATGATAACTCAAATAGCGCAGAGTACTTCGGCGCCTGAAATTGTTGCTCAATTTTTCGGAATAAGAAAAAATGTAGTACGGAGAACAGGAAACTTACTTACCAGAAATTAAATCGACGTAATGGTAACAGCTCTTAAGGGGCATTCTTGCCAGTTCCCTTTACACCCTTAGTTTTTAATCAATTATGTGACTTTTAATTCTAAACTCTTCTCTAAACTATACACATATGGTTTAATTACAAAACCCAAAACATTTCGTTTACTTAGCGATGGCAGTCGCTTTTTTGATGCCCTTTGTTTTTAGCCAGTCAGTGAGAACTCAAAAATCCTACTCGACACTGGCGTTCATACCATAGCGTTACATATATGCAGGGTAGCATTACAGTTTATGGGTTATCTAGCATAAAAATGTCAAAACCCTCTTTCAAGTAACGTACAGTAATTTTCATACGGCAAGCTGCATGAGACGGCATAAGCCTTTGTTAAATTGCATTTTAATGGCAATAAAAGAAGTGATTTTCCAACATTTTCTGCGCTTGAAAACCGGAAGTCTTTCTAACTGAACAGAAATACAAAAGCAGGTAGCTTCGTTTGTAACAATTTTGTTGTATAATATATACTCTTTGCAAATGCTTATATAAAGAACGTACCTAATAGCAAATGTATGTGATGTTTCTCTGCCCGCATGAACAATGTCCCACATATGACTGCATTTTTATATAACATGTTCAAGTAATCATTTGTCATGATTATATGGAAATCAAGAACCTGACAGCATACACTTTAAATTCTCGTTAAATTATGACTCATCTGATAATGTTTAGAATAACTTTAAGCATTTCCGTGCGTTAAAATCACCACAAAATGGCTTCAAGTTCACGTCACACACACACACACAAACCCTCCAACTACGTATTTAATTATCCATAAAGAAAAATAAAATAACCATAACTAGGGCTCGGATTCTTAGGTAAATGCACATTTTATTTGCACTTCAGAAGGAACTCCGAAGCGCGTTTAAAACTTTGGTTGTGGTAAACTCTGCTTATACTTTAAATGTTACATCTACTACAAAAATTGCACATTTCTTTAAAAATGTACCTAAAATAAGTATTTTCAAATATTTGTATGACATTAATAAAATTCAGAATTGAATCATTTTAAACAAAAATCCAATTTCAAACCTATTATTGCAGTAATAGGATTGCCTTTGCCTTGAAATTAATATAATTTGCCTTGATCAGTAGTATTGTCTAACACAGAGCAGTAACGTAGATATAAACATCAGTGTGCGCGCTACTTTGATTATTACAGTAATTGTGCTGTACCTGTTATAGACCGCTCTGCTTATACTTTCAAAACATTATTATGAAAAAGTTTCGTATACATTATCTGTTCATCTCCTTTCTCTCTCTCCTTGTCAGGCGATAAAGTATAGATCAGATCATTTTAGTATCTACAGCTTGACACCGTCGACGCACATCAAAGATTGTGATGTAATTGAGCGGTGGTAAGAGAGAACAGCTGATTTCTGCCATAAATAGTGTTTGAGCTTAGATCACACGATTGCACGTTTTGGTGAGGTGGTAATTTTCAGCTACCTTTCTTTAGTGTGTTTAGCGATGCTCAAAGCAAAATCAATGCCAGTAATCTTTTGCAGCAAATTGTTGCAGACTTTAAGGAGATGGTGGATGTACAGCACAAGTGTTAACAGAATGCAGAAATGTGTTTGAAAAAATAATGTATTTCACATTCTGATAAGAGGAATCCGTTACGTAATCGATAGTCCACGTAGAATCTCACTTATTTTTATATCGCTTTTTAAATTATATCATGAGATTATTTTCTTTAAATTTACATGTTATGACATGGAGTATTCTTTTTCTCTGTGTAAGTCGATGTTCTGCAATAACCGGCAGTCCTTTCAGAGGGATAAATTCAATTTTTAGTACTTAAAAATCCGAGTCCTACTCATAACTGTACTGTCTTTGTATTTGCCATACGTTATATGAAACAGCGTAAATTCTTTTGGTTGATATATTAACCTTGTGATAGATAATGACACGCACCTTATTGTAATAATTGCATTATGATTGAGGCATCCGCCGCGCAATTCAAGGCCGTGTGCATCATTCTGTATCAAAAGTTTACTACTTTAAAGTGCCGTTTTAACATGGTTAACCGTTTAGGCGATAACTATAAGCTGGGAATTTTTAACTAAGAGCGACAACGACTGATTACCACGAGTTAATGTGACAATATATAAGGAAACAACATCGGTGTTTATGATTGATGAGTCACTATATGAAGAATATTGAAAACGAAAAACGCGTGAAATGTAACGGCAGAAAGGAAAGCTCATTTTTCATATTTCCGTATAAAAACTAACAGAGCGTTGATCTGATGCCGAGAACACATATTTTAAACTTTATTCGTTTCTCAGCAACTATTTTTCAAATATTTTCGACTTCTCCAAGAAACACAACTGCTGATATATTATGAAAAATAGCAGCTAGGTAACAACATTATTAATGACCACTAAAGTACATCCGTTAAACAGGTGTTAATTTCGTTGACTTTTCCGTCAGACATTTTGAGTAGCTATGCACAATGGAATTTAATAATACATATTTATAAAAAACTGCATGCTAATAGTTCCAACTGCGCAGTATGTTTTTTCTTGTCTGTGTTTTGCCTACGGCAAAAATCATTACCTAATTAACCAGCGAAACGAAGACACTATAAAACTGAAATAAATAAAATGCATATGTATCGAAGAGAAGGCATTACTGTGCCACATCAGATGTAAATCCCAGGTAAAGCCCAACCGCGTTGTATAATTATCAAGAAGGTAGAAGAAACAAAAAGAAAAGTGAAAATGTTGATTGGTAATCTCTATGAAAAGCACATCCATTACAGTCATTGGTTTTAAGCTAGTGTAACTTTTTCTTAAGGTCTTCCATACTGGCAACATAAAATGTAGCACTTAAAATACATTTTATGCCTACTTTTTGTAACTTAAATCAAATTTTGAACGAAAGAGTAGCTCTTATGCATATCAAATTGTAGTTTAATCAATGTTTACGTTTACATGAAACTCGGTTTAGATGACCGGCTATTTTCTTTAGAATTGAATTAATATTAATATATTTGTACAAAACGCCCTTCCGAAGTATACTTTTCATTTTTGGAAAAGAAAGAGGAGCGTCATTTACTATTAATTTTGAATATCGTAAACTATTTTCATCTTTGCGTTATCTTACAGCTGTTCAGCACTTTACAAAATAAATCAAAACAAAACAAAAAACTGCGCAGGTAGTGGGATCATGTGAATAGCGAATTGGAAGCAATCGTCAGCAGAGTAAAGCTTTCTGTATGACCTTGTTCTGTTCGAAGCGTAATGCATAAGAACCTCGGAGTTGCTTTCCAAGAAATCGCTGCTCTCAGGTAGCTAGGAAGGAAATAGACTACGAGTCTTGCAGACAAAACCGGACCTCTGTTTAATGAACTGGAATACTTGTGTGTTCTTCCACTTCTAATTTTAATTCAAATATCAGTTTTATTGTGTAAAACTATGCGAGGAATGCATGTAACTGCAGAGCTTCAACATAGGCTTTTCTTGCATGTAGAATATTTAGTATCGCTTAAGCCATATATTACACTCATAAAAGTATGAATTATTTCTGGTAGCTGTAAAATTAAAAGGATTTAACTCGAATTGTATTAGAGTCCGGAGATTAATCTACATGTTCTGTGCAATCGTTAACATTTTGGTCTTCATTACACTGCATAATCGAAAAATTTCTTGCTCGGATATACAGTTTTTAATTTTAACAAGCAACTGAGCAGTGCAGATAATTTAATAGAACTCATTAAATTTCCAAAATTCCTTAAGTCTATTCAGTTCTCCATTCAATTATAATTTATAGTCGAGCAATTTGAGAGCAGCTGTCCAATCTTTTGAAATGCCAACTACAACGTTCGTTTCATTTAAGAAACAGCATCCGAGGAAGCAAAATCTATTTACAATGTCAAAATACTAACGTCCGAACTAATTCCAAGTTTTCACTTAAGCCCCCTTAAGAAACCTTTGCAAACCATCCGACACCAGTACAAACTATCATAATTGCAATGAAAGACTTCTGCTTGCCAATAGAAACATCTGCATATTTACCTGTTGCATTTTTCTTTCACCATAAACATTTTCCCCAAAAAGAAAACCATGAGCTTAGCCTTTCGAGCGTACCAGATCCAGATTTATCTTCAATATGAGCGTTTTAGTATATATCAAGATGAAACTTGCAGCCTCATTTTGCAGTAGGTTTAAAATTCGAACCAGATTTTCATTTACGGTAGAAATTTAATTATTTTAATGTCATTTTTCATCAAGGTACGCACTCATAAGCAGGATGTCTGGGGTACGAATCTAACCAGGACCGTCCTCCCCGATGGAGATTTTTTTCAGGTTTTCCTCAGTCCTCAAAATGGCAAATGTGGGAAGGTACCCTAAACTTAGGCTTGGAAGGTTTCCTCCTCAAAACGGAACCCTTTCGCAATTTATCATTTCACCTCGTGCACCAGTACTCACCGTCTTGATGCCTCAGTAGTGAAAGCACCACCATTAAAAATCTTGTTTATTTTTATAAAATATGTCAGTAATTGCTTCTTGTTAAAAAAAATAATAAGCCAAAGGGTTATGTATAGCTAACAATGCAGAGTTTTAGAAACGGAATAAGGTAAAATCTCTTTAATATTAACTGAAGGTTTGTCCAAAAACTTCAGTGATATAACGTATCTAGTTCGGTGATGCTTCTACTAAAATATTAAACTTTTCTGAGCGAGCATGTTGGCGCAGATATTATTTATGAGACTTACATTCAGAAGATCCCGAGTTGGTTCCCCGCCGATGTCTACCCTCCCTATTCCCCTCTATTTTGCGGTTTTCCTTCTTCGTTAAGTCAAATTCTGGAATGTATTCTTCCCTGCAAATAACTGTACCGCCAAAGAACCCCATAACTTTACGGCACCTAAGGCATTCTATGAGCAATATTACAAAAGCTGATAGTACAGGATTAGGAAATGCCACTGTTTTACTGAAAGAGAACTGAATGCTACTTCAGGTTTCAGAACAGATGTCACTTGAGACTAATGCAATCCAAAGAGACCGTAAACAATTAGTTAAATGGTTTCAAGTTTACGGTAGACACTGTTTGTCAACTTCAACCTTTAGTGTACAAGGAGGATGTCATTGGTACTTTATTTTTGAAATGTATTGGAATAACAAAACTGGCTAGCACTTCATGTTTCCGAAACTGCTCTTCCAACAGTTGTTTGTTGGTCTCCACGCCAAGCCTAGCGTTTGTTTGCACATTGAGCCATGACGAACATAAAGCAAACCGTTGGTCAAGTTTCAGCACACGAAATCTCTGGTTTTAACTACGAACTGCTTGTCATTCTACTCGCATGCAATTATTGCTTTCCTCAAGTTACTGCAACCTATTTGGAAACTATCTTGCGAAAGTTTGGAAACGAATGAAATTAGGTTCATGAGCAAAGCTAAAACAATAGGGGACATGCAGTTTAATTTTTTATACTTTTACCTAATCTGCGGCCTTTACGGAATGTAAACTAAAGTAACGCAAATAATTTTTTCGTGCTTCATAGTGTTAATACCATTTTACTAAATGAAATCGAAACTGCAACAAATGTCCTCGAAAACCAAACTGTTTTATAATTTTTAGATTCATAGATTATTTCCTATTAAGGGCCTTGTAAAATTATATTTCAAATAAAAAAATTGTGTACAAAATGAAAAACAAAGACACTTAGATTCTTAAGTTGTCATGCTTTTCATTTGTTAGATGAACAGCATTTCCGCCTAAGTGAAGAGCAGTTGCCAAAACGCATAATCTCGCTAATAATTTTTAACGTCGTCCTCTTAAATACATGTTGACGTAAACCTGTAAAAAGCACGCAGCAGGATGCTATCAACATTTGCATTTCTGCTTCTAGAACCTTTCTATATAGTTCCCTACATGAGAGGGTTGTCTCGCAGGGTTTCTGCAGAGAGCGCGATGTGACTCTTGCGTATTGAAAAGAGACGGAAAAGAAGACTTCTGAAAGCAGTGAAAACTGTATAATTAAGTTAAAATCAACAAGTCAATAACGATTGACTGGGTACAGAGAGTCCTTAACATGCGAGTATTTCTAACCGCTATGGAAATGCTCTGGTGCGAAATGATGTTTGTCGTAATTAAACTTTGTAAATTTGTGCAGGTAATAAAATTCGACTAAGAAAATTAGAAATAATTCAAATATAAAAAAAAATCTAAATAACTAGAGAGAAAAATTATAGCTGCACGGGCTAGAAAACAGGCTTAGAAATACCCATTTGCGAATAACCGCTACCTAACCCTTCTTTCAGCCATACTGACCAGTTGTACAAATGAAATTTTCTCACCATCTCACTTAGAATTACATATGTATGGAATGCGCGAAAATATTCTCTTAAGCAAACAAAATGTGTACACAAACATAAGCTGTACAATGGAAAAATATTTTATATCCACAGCTAAACAAATTAAAAATTTTAAATGCATTAATAAACTTTAAGCCTTCTATCTAGATTTAATTTCGTTTTTTCCCAACACGTGGACCGGGCTGGCAGCCAGGAGCACACAGCGCATCTGCCCACACCCAGCCCGCTGCGATGGGCTAAACGCATACCTTTTTCAACGGAAAATTAAATTTCTTCTTCCCGAATCAGTGGGCTGTAAGACATGCAATTTTATAGCAGGCAGTGAGCAGCTGATTCATTTCTTATAATGTTATAGCAAACGAAAATATGTTATTTTGTATTAAATCTTTGAAATATGGCGAATAGAGTATTAAAACCCAATAACATAGTAATCCTCACTGCTCCAAAACTAATACGCACTTAGCGGCAATACGCGTCCTTTATTGTCGGTGTGTGCAGCTGTGACCTGCCAGCTTCGAACCTGGCCCGTGCGGGGAAAAACAAAACGAATACCCAATACTATTATACTTTTTCCTGAAGGGGGTTTGAAGTCCGTTTGTAAGGCCCGGATAGATTTTATGTATTGAAAAAAACTTGATACAAATAACATTATGATTTTATTTTTATATTTCAGTTACAGCTTTTACAATGTTTTAGTATTAAAATAACATGCACCACTTTTAGCACGATAGTTTAACTGCATTTTGCTATGGTTAGTATACACTATTTGGTTGTGAAATATGTACTACGGAGGGTAGGTTGGTCCCTACAGTGGGAACATTGCCCCTTATACGATTCGGTTCGTTTCTCACATAAACTGGGCAGTGCCATAAACCATATAATACTTTTCTTAAAGTAGGACCACCTACCTAACTTACTCTCCCATTCTCAGAATTGTTAAACGTGAAAGTTACGATTTTATTTCAAACCCTTGCATTAGTACTGTTGTTGTGTTGTAGTTTTTATGGAACGTAATCAAATTTACTACTTCATGTGCTGTACCTATATGTAAGAGAGGTTATGCGGTCTATCCAAACAGTTCTTGTTGCAATTGTTACTTGAAAAAGCAGCATAAATAAAAATTGCCCGAAGCTTATATGAATATGTCATATTTTAAACTAAAAGTAGATCACGACATAATGTAGACTCCGCTTAATAATAACGAAAACTTGTGCTGAAAACCTAAAAGGAGCATAAAGGACTTTATTGTTCCAAATTGCTTGTATTCCAGTCTTTTGGCTGGGCAACATTATTTCTGAGTGCATAAAATATCTGGATGTAAGAAAATCAGACATTCAGCACCCAAACCTGCTGTATACGAGGGCTGTTCGGAAACTAACTGCCGATTGGCTATAAATAAAAAACCCCCATATATACATATAGTTTATTAGGTACATCTGAAAACTACAGCTTTCAAATATCCGCCATTTTCAAGCATTTGTCATAGCGTTTCACCAATTTGATAATCATTTCTGCTTAAAACTCGGCCGCCTGAGAATCTAGCCAATCTGCATTTTTAAGTTCTTCATCTTCGAAGTACTGGGTCCAAGCCAATTCATGTGAATGAACAGATGGAGCCAAATCGGGGATGCTCCCATTTGAATTGCCTCAAAATATTTTCTGTTCACCTAGCACTGAAGTCTCACAGTGAACTTAGAAGTGAGTGTCGTACCACGTTTGCTGAATTCCACAAGCAAGATACCCGTCGCATCCTAAAACATGGTGGCCATAAGCTTCCTCGATGACAAGGTTTGAGGGCTTTTTCGGCTGTCTGGAGAATGGGTATGACCCTATGCCGTAGACTGTAGTTTTATCTCAGCGTCACATGCACCATCCTAGTCTCTTCTTCAGTTACTATTCTGTTCAAAATATCCTCTCCTTCCGTTTTGCGTCGTGAATGATATTTTAAGGCAGATCCCATTCTTTGTTTTGTGGATCTCAATAGAGTCATCACTAACAACATATGGCCCCCTCGGACCCCAATTTGGCGCCCTGAGATTTTAAAGGAAAGGTAGTACAACATAAATCCACATACGTTAGATGAACTGAAAAATAACATGCCTGAAAACATTTCTTCCATTTCTCAGAGGGAACTGCAGAGAGTAATGGTTAATTTCATAAGCCGATGTCAGAAATATATGAAAAATAAAGGGAAGTAGTTGCAGCATCTTCTTGATAATGGTGAGCAAATGTACCTTTTTAGGTGTATAAGGGTTAGTAATAACTTAAGCGAAAATCATAGCTGCGAACTTTGACTCCAATTCACCGAGGTACCAGCTTGAACCGACGGACCGACCGTTACGAGTGCGTGGAGCAATCCCTTAAAGGAAAATCACCTATTAGTAACCTTTCGTGTTACGATAAAATAGTTAGCAGATCCTGAAAATTCTATTCTGTTGAAAATGTAATACCTATAAAAAAATGGAAAAGGCTTTATTATTAGCCTACATGCCATTCAATATATTTCAGTTTCAAAACCTACTGTTTAGTCTACTTTATTGTTGAATAGGTATTTAAAATCAGATTTTACGTATAAGCAGAGCATTATGCACATATCCTTGCTCACCTGCAACATGAACGGTCATTAAACGGGGCGTCTTACCAATGCTCCTATACATTGCTTTTGCGTATACACTCTATAGCTCTTTCGTACTCTCGATTATCGCTTAATAATTGTAAGCATTACTGAGCAAAGTTGCGGTTTATTATTCGAATTTTTCGTTTGAATTGGTATTTTTACCGTATAAACTTTCTAAGTATAAAATAATTATTAATATGTGCAAATTTTATTGTTTGCACTTTAAAGATCAAAATTTTAATTTCAGATTTGATCATAATTTCTAATTGCTTACTGTATTAACGATTAATATGCTGTTTTTACTCTTTTGTATTTCAAAGGTGCGTTGTTTTAGCATTGTATAATGTGCTTCTGTCTAAGATTTCATTTGCACTTACTTGATAATATTGTCAATATAACTTTAAGAAAGGATTTGTTATTTAAACAAAATAGGCACTTACATTTCGAAGAGACGGCTATACATTCATGAACATTACACGAAATCTTGATAGTGGAGTTCAAAAAGTATCATATAGGTACAAACTCACAAAATCCTCTAATACTGTAGAAAACCTTAAGTAAGTTCAAAGATGTGTGGGGCAGATTTGTTACTCATTGAAATATCGCAGGAAATCTTCTAAAGAGATTCTAGCATTTTCGACCCTGATAACCAACGAAATGAAATATAGTATGAGAGAACGTAAAATTCCTGGAAAGGAAAAAACCTATCACAACATTTGCCTCAACAACCAGAGGAAAGCACGAAAAAACACTAGTTCAGGATGGCCGGCCCAAGGGACTCTAACCAGGGACCTCCCGAATGCGAATCTCCAAATGTTACGGCCTGAGCTACCACTCTATGTAACTTTTACTATCATGATTCATAACAGGAGGTTGAAGGTGTCATGAATTCAGTCTTTTCGGGAACATCCTAGGAACAGGTATTAAAATACACAGCTACTTCATATCTCGGCCTTTCATGAAGTGGTTAGCTCAGTCACTTGATTTAGTTCCAATTCTGAACTAGCGTGATATTCCAGAAAAGCAACATTTTCAGGAGAAAGTGTCGGAATATTAATGAAGAAAATCTAATAAAAAGTCATAGAACATTTGGATAAGTCATGAGGATCAGTACGTCTTAATCACAAACTCCATGTGTCAAATGAATGAATAAATGAATGAGTTGTGTTTAACGCCCGTTTTTGCTACAGAGGTACCACAGGCGGTGAACACTCATGCTACATGAGATGAAATGATATATTGGGAAAGGATTTATTTTTAAGGAAGGAATCGTTCCAGGCCTAAGTTTTAGAGTACCTCCCCGGCATTTGCCATTTATGAGGACTGGGGAAAACCTGGAAAAAACCTCAGTCAGGGAGGACGGTCCTGGCGGGATTCGAACCCCAGACCTCCCGCTCACGAATCCGCGCCTTAACGACCTCGGCCACCCGTGGCGGTTTCCATGTGTCAAAGCTTAAACCTATATTTGTATGCCGTCCTAATCGGTGCGTGCAAAATATTAGTTACAACTTTCATTATTGAAATATAAACTATTATTTATAACGAAACATTTTTAGCTCACACATTATAAAGACCACATTTAGAAGGCGGTGTGGTAGCGCCAAGTGGTTAGAATCTAGAATAATTAATAAGCGTACCTATATTAAATTTAAAGTATAATTTTCCTTTCTGCATCTTAAAATAAAAAGTATTTATTTTACATTTACTATGTGAAAACTGCACAATCAATCACATTAAGGCAGATATATTACTGCTGTAATTTCAGCGTCATTCTTAATTGTCTCTTACGTTTCTCTATCTTTCGGATTTTAAATAAAGGTTTCGCCAGATTATGCAAAGAATGAAATGGTACATCTTGACTAATAGTGGCAAAAAGTGCACTGTTAACACTTTTTTTTCTATTTGTCCGTTTTTCAAGATTGAACTAGAATTTTCGTGAAGAGACCTGTTTCATCAAAAACCTGCAACACTGCAATGTAATTCTTACTGATACTGTTGAAATAATTTGAGATACAAAAGTAATTAGAGTGTAAGCAAATTCCAGTTCTAAAACATACTGGTATTCCATTTCCCTTGACTGCATTATATGGTTTTTGTTACTCGAGAACATTATAATAATATTGCGTAGCTGCTGTTCTAGCTTCATTCAGACATTTTTATAATTTTAGAATCTGTATTCTAGTTTTACTTGTCATTTTTTATTCTGTCGGTGAGTTTTTCGCTGACATATTCTGCCTATAACTTCGATATCATGGATTTCAGCAAATATATTGGTCACACAAGACCACCTAATGCATTCAAATTTCAGTTCAACTTGTATCAGATTTACTGCAGCTCTCCTGTAGCTGTCAAGGCAGTTTTATAAGCCTTTGGATCTTCTGTGGACGGGAAAAAATGAGCAAAGTAAGTGATATCGTATTTCACTTGACGTTGTGAAAACTGACTCCGCATGTCGAACAACATTGAATACGGCTGCAGTGTTACGGCGCACAAAGGCTTTCAGGTACAACGCGGTAAATATATATTACTGGGCCTAGCACAACAAAAGGTAGATGGCGGGCAACTATGGGGTAATGGTCTCGGTTGTTTTACACTATTGTAATTTTTTTTACCCTTAAACTGTGCACAAAGCTACACAACTGCGCATGATCATTACTGTTGGTCCATGTGTATCTTAAGTGTGGAAGAAACAGCTTACAGGAAACAAATCTGCTGGGGTATAAGAAGTTAATAACATAGACGTGTCTGATGTAACTTTACGGAGCATTCTGATTTATGGATATACATTCCCATTAGTTTTGCATTTCTTCTTCTTCTTCTTCTTCTTCTTCTTCTTCTTCTTCTTCTTCTTCTCCTCCTCCTTCTCCTTCTCCTTCTCCTTCTCCTTCTCCTCCTCCTCCTCCTCCTCCTCCTCCTCCTCCTTTTTAATAGTGTTTAACGCCTGTATTTACTACTGAGGCACCACGAACGGCGTGTTTCTTCTGATCAAATAGTTCGAGAATGATTCCTTATTTAAACTTTTGAATGTATTAAGACTAACACTTTGTTCCGCATCTCTTCTTTCGCTTATTTCCTGAACATACGGAAGCACGTGTATTTTTATAGTTTAAAGTTATTTTCCTGTGATTCTGAAAGTTATTGAACTTCAGTCATAACAGATCCTCTTCATCCAAATTCCAAGTTAAATTTTCGTATAGAAATAATTATTAATAATTGGGTTATAATGTAACTAATAACGAAAGAGTGACAGATTTAAGTTTTTAACCGTTAAATTGGAGTGCTGTACAATACCGATCTCATTTTTTAGCATATGCTTGCGTAAATAAAAAAGATAATGTCCTCCAACAAAAGTTTTCGCCATTGTCTTTGCAGCTAATGTCGGCCAGCACAAGGAATTCGTTTACGGTTTGTGGAATCTGTCTTCCTCCATCGTCGCATTTTACACTTACAATTATTTATTTATTGCAATTAAACGAAAGAGACATTTTAGGAAATCGAATAATCTCGCAATTGAATGATTAAATAAACAAAGTCTTCAATTTTTTTTTTAAATAGTGGACATATATTCTAAAAATTAGTTTTACAAGGCAATTCAAGAATCAGCATTAACGTTGATACCCATTGGGAAGTAATTTTTCAATTTTTTCAATTTGCATTACCCCATACAAAACTGTATTATTTACATGATAATGCGAAATGTTGAGGAGCCTTTAAGAATAATGTTTGAATGTAACGTTGAGGTGAACTAGTCGTCTGGAACTCTGTGGTCTTATTGCTTCTTTATCTAGTATCGTATAAAACCTGTTTACGTTATTTTGCGCAATTTTTCGAATAACTACACAAATGCTACTGAAGAAACTGAATGGACCGTTAGATTTTAGGCTAAAATGTTCTTCGTTGCTGTTGTCTGTTTTAACAGGGATCAAAGATGCACAGCAAGAAAATAAAAGCTTGAAACTTACTCATAGTCAAAGACAATTACATACTCTTTACCGTTAACTTAGAGTATTGTACAGCTCAACAAAAGGTAGTGTCCAATCTCCTTTCTCCCACTGTTTTTTTTTTTTTTTTTATTTCCATGTGGCAGTTAAATTGTCAGCTCCTTATAGGCGGATTTTGTTAATGTAACGACGTGGCAGTTATTTTGAATGCATAAAGAATAATAAATATATTAGGTGTTAGTATTAACGTGTTAAATGCATAGACAACGGTATATGCAAATCTATTAGGAAATGAAGTTGTTATCGGTTTTTATTTTTGTGTACATACATTTAAAGAGGTATTTATAAAAATACTGAACAGAACCCCCTTTACATCGATTTAGATCATTAAATCTATAAAAGTTAATTATAGCCCCACTTTAAACATTTAACTATTTGATCTGGAATAAAAATATATTACATTGTACAAAATGGATTTTATGCGAAAGAATAACATTTAATCCTATAGTAGCAATTTATATATATATATATAGTTGTTTAATATAAACAAAACTAATATAACTTGGCAGTATACAGAAATGCTTGTGGTGAATAATGTAATTTTGAGCACCCGTCCCATTGTTATGCTCATTAAGTTCACTTCTTTTTCTGAGGACAATATATAGGAATGTTAAAAAAGAATATTTATTC
Source organism: Metallyticus violacea (assembly GCA_030762175.1). Classification (NCBI taxonomy): domain Eukaryota; kingdom Metazoa; phylum Arthropoda; class Insecta; order Mantodea; family Metallyticidae; genus Metallyticus; species Metallyticus violacea. Next base: position 305,146,919 of record CM060846.1, on the reverse strand, counting down.
CAAACGGTAATAACAAGAACACATGGACACACAGAATTGTGTGATTTTTACCCGCTGATAGGCAATTTCTTCAAATTTCGTACGTCAAAATGTCTTTTATTATCTAGGCAACATAATTAAACATAATGAAAGTCCCCAGTTGAAAGCCGTTTATGCGCCGGAGCTTGCTTGTCTGCTGCATGTGTTTTGGAGGTTCTAGATTAGAAATTGAGAGGGGAAATTTGCAAAGTTTTTCTATGATCTAGTGCAAATTATATAGGTACTTTATCTGTGCAAATGTTCTTGGTATTTACCTTTGAAATCACCAAGTTTTCTTTCTTACTAATAATGCTGTGCTACGAACAATGAAAAGACATCCGCGCGTAATGCAAGAGAAAATTCGAAAGATTGCAATTTTTGGTGTTGCCCGTTGCAATGCCAAACAGGTTGCTGTTTTACTTGCTTCGTGTCAGCTGGGAATATAATTCGAATCTAGTCTGGTGACTGGTGCTAAAGAAGTCGCTTAACTTGATGAACAGTTAACCTTTTACATATAGCCAGTCATCTCCGCAATGGCTAAAGGTAAGCAAATTTTACATGGCAGGGAAAAGCAAAAAACCGGTTCATCGATGAGTTGTTTGCAAAGAACAAGAAGCAGTACTGTTGCCAACGTTTGTAGGATCAGTGATGCCAACTTGAATGTTTTCTTTCCCTTGTATTGCAATTAATTATTTATTTAAAAATAAATGTTGTGATAATACTTCTCAAACAGAAAGAAACATATGCAAAAATATTAGTCATTATAGTCTGAATGTAAGGAAACATTCAAAAAAGTATATATAGGAGGATGTAAGAGATGCAAGATAAATAATTCCGAGTTCCTTGCAGTACGAACTGCAAGTTGCATCGCACAGATGCAAACTCTGTTCCACTTATTTCCATTGTTTATGGTATAACGTTTTTTGTAGCATAGAGAACTTAGCTGGTACGTTCTCATATTGCTCTTAGAGTGCACAATATAATGCTTAATCGGGTCAAGTCATTTTAACTGTAAAATATAAACACGACACACAGACGGATAAGAAGAAATGTAGTTAAACTGTAAGCGGCTATATTGATAATTTCATGGGAACGTTTTAAGCCATGAACAAACTCATGGTACTCTATTGACAAATGAAAAGCTTAACTACACCAATAGTAATCAGCATGGTGCTCAATATTAACTTTTTTTTTCTGTCCTACGTTTGTTTTGCTCCTAAACTCTTACAGTTATCTACTATAAGTAGTTCACAGGGAAATTAAGCATACTGAATTATAGATATATGATTATAGAAGAGTTTAAAAGTTGTTGGAATAACCTCAAATAACAAAATAGTTCTCAATAAACTGTTTATATAACCTCAAATGTTCAGTAAATCCCAAGGAAACTTTTTTTCTTATCACTAATGATTTGGTTTCATTATTTTCTCAAACTTATTAATATAACGTTAAATGCTAGATTGTTTTTCTATTATTATAATTATCCCAAATGTTTAGTTGTTTATATAAAAATCAAAGGCCAAGACGATATTTTAGAATCTTGCCGAATACAGGTCGTAAAAGTGATAGTTTCCTAAGACAGTTTAATGTCGCTTTTAAACTCATGGTTATTACAATGATAATAAGCATTCGTACAACTAAATTACCTGAAAACTATCAGTACTGGTTGTGTTATAGCAGATACTTTTGATGCATAAAATGTTTTTCTTGCTAATCAAACGACTGACAGGCGCAGGGTTTGAGCTGTCAAATTGAGGGGCGTATAAATATTTGCTTACGCAAAGTAACTTCAGATATTGCCAATCTTCCGGTTTATCCTGACAGGAAACGGAAAAATGTTGACACAATAATCAAAGAAAGCAAATGAGCATTTTCTTCCTTTCCCTGCCTACTTCTGCGATACAAAATAGTTTTTAAACATGCTGAGCAATATTGCTCTTTAACCGTTCATTTTCAAGCTGTGGGTAATCTTTTGTGGGAAAGGGGGGATAGGGAGAGTTGCGTCATGTATTAGTACACATTGTGCTGATCGTAGCTCATTAACGGTAGGCACTTTTCGAGCCCCGTGTAACAACCTTCAAGTTAATTCAATCCTCTTTCTGACCTTGCTCTACGAGGGGCTGTCCAAAAATAGGTTTCGAAAGGACATGACGTCAGTTCACGAATGCTAGGGTGAGTTGATCCGTGCTGGGATATTTCATGGAGTTCCGTTGGCAGTTGTGCAGTTACTGGTAGTACCTATCACATATTATGCACACACATAGCCCTCACTTGAATGAACAGCATGGGTAAAGTCAGCCTACCTGATCCTAATCAATGAATGCTACTTAACTTTAAGGCGTTTTTGGCTCATAAAATCAAACGTTAATCGTTCTTCTCAATCACGCATCTCTTGCCCTCTAGTTTTTATCAGAGGACGTTAAAGAGAAATTTGTTAAAAATAAACAAATAAAAAGGATGCAATTTTGTAGCAATAAGTTTTATACAAATAAATTCCACAACGGAACGACCTGAAAGAGCTATTAAACCAAAACACCATGATCTAAACAAGCTTTTGCTTATCTTAATGTTAACTTTGTGCACAGTTGATCTAAATGTTCATATATATTTTTTTTGATAAGGAACACCTGCCTTAAGTACATAGCATACATTTGTCATTTATTAAAATGTAATTACGTTTTAAGAGCGTTGTCTCCTTAACTGACGTCAATGACAAATTTTAACTATTACCAAGTTTATTTTGAGTGGTATTTGACGCCCGTTTTTACTGCTGGCGCACCAAAGGCGGACACTGGTGATATATAAGTTGAAATTCTAAATTGGGAAAGAATTTCTTTTTTAAGGAAGGAAGTATTTGCCATTTGTGAGGAGTGAGGAAAATCTGGGGGGGGGGGGACTCAGTCGACGAACACCAGACTTACAGCTCAAGATTCAGACTTAACAACTTCGGTCACCCGTGTCGGTACTCAAAGTTCTTGCGATATACAGGTTGTTTGAATTGTAGAACTACCAACGTCCTGTAGATTAGAAACTTAACACTAGGAAAAAAGTAATTTTTTGTTTGTTTTTGTACTTACGTCATGGGTTTGTTGCTATTATCCTACTTACTGCGGTACTCGGTACGCAATATCAATAGTTATATTTAGGACGACGTGAGATAAACTGCTTTAATTTGGAGTATTATATAAGAAAACCTGCTTTTCACAAGTTGTCAGTGGTTTTTAGCAGATACGACCTGCCCAGTTCTTGCAATATGAAAACTAAAGGATATCTTTTTGCTTACTGTTGGCACAATATTTGAAAAATGTTTCTCTTCTTTATAAAAACTGGTAATTACAACGCCTTGTAGTTTCAAAAATCAAGAATTGTAAAACTATATAACTTTGCCTTAATAACCTACTAATTAGCCAATTTATGAGAAAATACAGTACTCAGAAATATGTATATAAACATTCTCCTCTGAAAAGCAAATCTATTCTTGATTTATGTGAATATTGAAGAAACGAGAATAATAATATTATAAAACTTGCCTGAACTCCACGTTTGTAGTTCAGAAGTTAGACAGGGAAAATTGATTTCGCTTGTGTTTTGCTATGCGCACCAGTTTGCGAATCACCTACAAGTCATCGGCGTATACATTTTTCACCGCCCATTTATCAGTTGCGAAAGCTTTTCAGGGCGATAGGCGAAATTAATTAGAAATCTTGTGTGCGTAAAGCAGCATGACACTTAGGAGCTCTGGGAAAATACTTATTATTAAACAGAGCCTGATCGGCAGAAATTCGAGCTTTACTTTTATGATAACATTAACACTTTCCTGGAAATGATGATGATAATAATAATGTCTCTCTCCCTTGTAACTGGCATTATATTAATAATATTAGTTATATTTATCTATTCCATCTTATGTGTATATGAACTTAAAATAATTTTTTTTTCCACAAGAGTAATCTTTTTTATTATTTTCTTTTTATTTTTGTAATTGTACTTTTCTGTCGTCTTTGATAAGGAATCACTTAAATTACACAATTAATCAAATAATAACACTGGACCTTTTTAAAATCTGTATGCCCTCTTTCTTTTTACCGTGGATTTCATTGCGCCTAGCGTTGTCGCTTGAATTTGACATTTTCTTCTAATCTTTCCAAAATATGTTCCTACAGCTCGCATGGGTTTTTACCTCTCTGCAGCCGACCGCGCCTATACTCCGACTTTCCTTCTTAAGACTGTGCTGGAAACGTGCTCCCTAAGCTACACAAGCATAGTACCGCGTAAACACATTCCGATTGACACGGTTTATTTCGAACACTGAAAGAGCGGTTTTTGTATACAATTTGCATTTTCAGAATACCAATAGCCAGTATTGTGTGTGTTTACACCACCATTTTGGTGTTACCATAGCCTCGTCTGAAAAGAACACGATCTGTAGATCGATCAACACTTCAGTCACTGATGAAAGAAACCACTCACAATAACGCACACGTGCTACGGGATCACATTGGCCACATATACATGTGTAAGATTTCAATGTTATCAATTTTGTTGCTGTATGTGCGGAAGACACTGAAACCCCAACTTGTTATCCTAATTTCGGTAGTTAATTTGTTGGCAAACATTCAAGATTTGCGCCAATTTTGTCTAGTTTGACTTCTATTAAAACCGTATGCTGTCGCGTGTATTGCTTGTTTTCAACTAAACCAATAGTATCAAATTTATTCAAAGATAGTGCATTGCAGTTCTAGAAGGAGGCAGTCGACTAGGGGACCACCGAACAAATTACCCACGAACGTGGCGAGCTGATTCGTATTTATTATACAGTTTACACACAAAAATTGTTGCTCAAAGTCTTCGCGAGCGAATCTACACTGCTCAAAAGTTCAGGATTGCCAGGCAGGCAGGCGGCCCTAAGTTGGGAGGGGAGCTGGCCTTGGCCGAGATGCAAAAACCGTTGCAAATGGTGAGGGCATATTCTGGAAGCTGGGTGTTAATGCATTGTAAATACGGTATATCCCATTCAACCATCTGCCAGCCAATCGATAACAGCGAATTATTCAGCCGGCCTGTAGCTGCATGCGTGTCTAGCAGATGGTTGATTGGAATTCGCCGCACTTTTGAAATAAACCTATCTATAATTCTTGAACAATTTGTTTTTCTCTTTTGGAGGTTTGTTTTCCTTTCCCGGTTAAGGAGATCGTCGTGTTTGCGTGTTTCGCTACATTGTTCTAAGATATGGAAACTAAAGTCTGTAAACTACACATTGGCTGTCACAGCTGCGCTGTTGATCCAGTGAAGGAGAAAGCGTAGGTTTTACGCCTGGTAGGCTAAGGGAGTGTCACTTTTGCCCGACAACTTTGTTTACGGCGTGTGTGTATAGCGGTTTTCAAACTGTGCTCCGCGGGCCGTGACCTTATAGGTTTTTAAAGCCAGCTAATGAAAATTAAATTTCTATATATTTTGGTATCAAAATAAAAGCAAAGAATGTTAAAATAAGCGCATTCTTCCGGTAAGTCGGAGTTCTTTAATCTAGCTGTAGGTGCTCATAAGGAAACACTTGTAATCTTTCTTCCCAATCAACTATGCATCATTGGTAAGAAATAAACGCACAAAACCGTCGCCAAATTGTCTCATAGCTGCATAACGTAAATAAGTAACATTCTTTTACAAATATATTAAAATAATAATTACAATAAAATTAATAACGGTCGATAATTCAATTATAAAATAAAATGAATGCAAATATAATTACGGTATTTTATTAACCTTGCTCCGGTTACTTTTGAGACGATTGGATGGTTATTATGAAATTTTAGTACATAAATACAGAAAATAAAATTATGAGGCATGAACATTTCATTGAGACTACCAGATTTAAAAATAATGTGTCTTGAACGCGCTAACTAGCCCAAATTATTAAGTATCTGCATTTTCCATTGATTTCAACTGCCATTTAAATTGCGTTAAAATGAACACATTATTTTATAAAATATACTCATAGTTATACACTGAATGCCAATTATAATTATGTTTAAATACCCTACTGGTGTCATACTATTTGTGATCTAATGCTAATTGTGTTCCTTGGCTAAATGTACGCGACTTGTATGTGGAAGAGCCTTTTAAAAACCGTTTATTTATAGTTTCCGTTCAGCAAGATCATTTACGAATGAGACACTTATCTTGTCTTTACCTGTTAATAAAAGCAGCAAATCTAGTTTTTACTTCTCAGGTCAAATTATGGCAAATGAAACATTACCAGGATTGTGAAAAATTGTAATACTTTTATTTATATACAAGTTCTTAAATGTTTCTTTTTTAAATGAGTTTAAATTACAAAGCAAGGTTAGCCTCACTTCTTAAAAACACGACTCCCTAAAAACTAAATTTAAGAATTTGTGTCATACAATTTTTTTTACGAGAGCACAAAGTTTGCATTAAGTAAACATTTAAAAATGAATAGGTTATTATAGGATAATCAACCATAATCAACAAAGAGGCTGGAAAATGTTGAATGCTACTTGCAAACTATGAGTATTACATAACTAGTAAATGAGAGAGCTAAAATGCTAACATGGATGTCAAATTTGTTACTTATCTGTGTTAAATGTAATATTTACGTCGTGAAAAACGGAGAAAAACCAATTTCTTACTGAATGAAGTTCGTACCATGAAAATGGCAATTCTTGTGTGTGTGTGTAAACCGAACAGCAGTGCGATTTCTTTACACACCAACGTTTTAAAAATCCTTTAGGCGTGAACATCAATTGGGTAAATTGCAACTTTACGCATTATCTTGGAAAGCAATAGTTTTGTTGCTTTTCTTTCTACAAACGTGTAATTTTTTCTCATGTGTTATATGAAAGCGTTTGACTAAATAGATAAACAAAAACTTAAATTGCGTAAAATTTAGTCAAAACGAAAAACAATAAAATCACCAAAATTAGAATTAAATTATTGTGCATCTAATTAGAGAGCCAGACTTTTTGTTGCTTTTCATTTTTAAATGATATGGAATGAAACAGTAGAAAAATTGGAATTAATTTATTATGTTATCCAGTTGTCCTGATAAAAATTGAGGACGAATTCCATGTCATCCGCTTTCGACCTGTAGAGAAGATAATTAAAATGATTCCTGAATTAGCTACTGTAACGACGAAATAAGAAAAAGAAAATATTTTAGCATACTATTAAACAAAAATTAGCAAGTTTAGTTAACTGGATGCAATATCTTTGGTGAGAATGAGTCAAATGTATGTGAACAATAACAAAATAAATTAATGAAACTTCAAGACTGTTACCCCCCTGGAGCTATGAAACTGCACTTCTTTATTCATGGTCTATATTAGCTATAGAAAGTAATTGAAGGTACTGGGAATTCGCTTTTTTCCCTCCATAGCCTAGTTAATGTGATGAGCGTGGGCTTTTACGAGAACGGTTATCAAATTATCGAACTTTATTTCCTCACACTTGCATATTATTAGCGTATCAGATGTGTCGGTCCTGGTGGTGTAATGGTAACCATACTTGCCTCCTAAGCCCAAGATAGCGGGTTCAAACCCGGCCAGGATCGATGGATTTTTTTCGGGCGTAAAAATCCTAAGTATGGCTTCCTTTGGAAGGGAAGTAAAGTCGTAGGTCCCGTGTCGTACATTTGCGGCACGGAAAAGAACCTCAAGCCTGAAAGAAGAGACCTCTGAGCAAGATTTGTCGGCCGTTTCACGTTCTGAATTGAATGGGACGCTGTTGACCTGAGTTGTTAAAGAGCGATGTAAAAATAAAACAAATAAAACGTATCAGATGTGCCATTTGTTCGCTCAAGATAAGCTAAATTCTATTACCTATGTTTGCACGATAGTGACCAATGAACCCTTCGGTTTCTAGATTCTGCATGAATAATTCGCAAATCGCTGGATTTTGTCATAGAACTTACCGAAAATTCTAATATTCAATGTCTGCTATCTTCATCTATCATTTTATTAACAATTAGATATCTGAATTCAAAATTAGGGCGATGTACGTAATATTTTAAATGGATTTTTTTTTCCTTTAAAGGAATAGATACACAAACATGAAACGCCTATTCTGTACCTCAAAACTAATTTTTGTTCTTTATGCTGAGGTTTGCAAAATGTTCTGGTAGCTTCAGGCCTCGGAAAACAGACTTTTGTCCAGGCCTTTAGCAAAAGAACAGAGGCTGGGAGAAGCATCAATATGCATGGCCCTCCTGCCTGCACGTCTTTACTCCTAAATAAAATTAAATATCTGAAACGCTGGCTACCAGAAAGAGTTGAGCTGTATCATAAGAATTTCAAATGTAAACCCTTAGCACAATGGTTATTTGCTTTCGCAATGTATATATGTTATCGTTTAATTAAGGTTACAACTTAAAATTTTTCTTCCCATTCTTACATGTCCATTATTTTTTAAGCAAGCTGCTTCTGCCCGGTGCAACAGACAGCAACCATTTCTCTCCGTCAGTAAGAAATAGCAGAAGTCGTGTGCGATAAGTAAAGGAATGATCATCAAATGCCATTAATATTGTGCAAATAACATGGACAGCATAAAAGTGGTAGATTTTTTAAATAAATTTTCTCGTTATTACCGCATGACTCGTCTTATCTCAACCATTTTGTGCTTCCTTGCGCTAAAAAGGCGAGTGCTAGTTAACTTTGGGAGTTAAAGCGAGAGCAGGGCCCTATTTCACTAAGCCCGTGATCTAGTAAAACTAGTTTCCAGTATAGTATTACTTGTTTATTTTACACGCGTGTTTTTAGAAATTGCAAGCATAAACATAAACTACAATTTACCATTGTGGCAGACTGATATTATCAGAGTGCGATTTTGTTTTATCAGTGTTCTGTTTCACAAAACATTTGATCTTTTAACATTGCGCATTATTAACTAGTGGAATTCTACCCTTGAACCTCGAATGATAAATTTACATATGAGTGTACATATTTTAGGTTAGGTATTGATTCTATCAATTTAGCTCGAAGTATTTTAATTATAAAGTAGCTCTTTAAGGGTTATTTGTGCAATACGTGGTCTCAAATCCACCAACCATTACTGTACGTCTTCAATTATCTATTTTCACCTGAAAAAATATCATAGAAACTCAGCTACTTTCTCCATTATTTGTAGCAGATAATATGAATGGCGAATATGAATGTAAAATAAAAGCACTTACCATTGTAGCTTTCTAGATGTTTGGCCAAAATGTGTCCCTCACATGTGCGTCAATGTAATTAACCCCAACGCTTTCATAGTTTGCGTTATTATTTTCCAGTCTTCGGCTTTCGTAATTTTGTTGGAGAATTGCCCCAAAAGTAATTCTTTATGCTTATCAATTAAATGCAGCACTGTTACTTTGTTTTGAATACTAGAGATTCTTTTCGATGTGATAGACATAATGCTATTTCTCGGCTTGAATATACGATTTAAAATACATGCCTTATAAACAAAATTGCATCAGCAAACAATTGATGGAGTAATAATATCTCGAAACAGTCTTCTCGATGCTAGGATACAGTCGCTACACTAATAGCTTTGACAAGTGACTAATGACAAAATGTAGAAAAAGTGTTCGTGAAACAAGGCCCAGAACTGCAGATCTCGGATTTGTTTTCGCTTGTTTCGCATCGCATTCCTGTAGGCAGATACGATATTTTATCCAGTACATTTTACAGAAATTTAGCACTGTTATTTTAACACATTAGCCAAGGTGAAACTTATGTCTTTTCAGCATCTGTAGTTATCAAAATCGCCAACTTTTGCAGTATATGTCGCATGTTCAATTCATTATTCGTTATGCTTTGTATAATTCCTCTCTTCTGCATTTATCGCCGTAAGTAGCTTAATGACCTTGAACATTTCTTAATGATTACTAAAAGGGAATTGGAACATTTAAGTGGCACACTTAATGGGGAAAGCACACATACTACATGCCCTAGCTGTACGTTCTGTTGCAGTTGAGACAAATAATGGTTTATTTTAAAAATGTTATGGCACAACTTTAGCGCCGGCTCTACATAGCTACAAATATATGGAATTGCAAGCCAAATAAAAAAACACAAAATAAAAAAATGAAGTAGATCTTGCAAACCTCTCTCACCAGTATAATACGGATTTCAGTGTGTGCTACTCTTTTCCTCACTGGGTTTCATTTCTGTGTAACGCAGAATGAAAGCTGATATAAATTTCTAATTTGGAACTGACCTTCAAATATTTGTTCCCTACCACTAATTCATCCCGTTATATTCCCACAAAGGGAGATGTACTTTCCCTCATGGATAATTTACAGACTATAATTAATTTAACAGTATACGGAGCCTGTAAGCCATGGTGCCTTAGTATAGTTACATAAATATTTTCCTACGATCAACTACAAAAATAGCTATGGAAACATTTTATAATTTCGTCGTAATTATCGCCACAACTACACATGGTCATTCAATTTTTTTTAATTGTTGTTGGGTGAGGAAGCTCGCAAAGGCAAATAATTTATTCTAGCAAGCAGAAGCAAGAAATTAAAATGCATTTACAAATGTCATTTCAAAAGACAATTCGTTTTGCAGAGTTTATGGATGTGTCAATTCTGGTGTTAATATGTAGAAGAGTGGGGTATTGTAGATTTCAGTATTCAGAAGAATATGAACTGTCGTTCTATTGTTATAAAACATCTTTATTTTATCGAAAAGGTTTTAATTAGTCAAGAACAAGGCTCACTTCGAAGATTAAATTCAAACACTCAAGAGTGTAATATTTTGGAGCTATTTACAAAAAGTTTGTAGACGATCTGTGTCATTTTAATAACTTTAAACACACTGAAAGGCTTGAATACATTCATAACGAAAACATTAAATACGCACTGAAAACACCTTTTTGTTTCGAAGGCTTATACACGAAAGCATATGAACGTGAAAGAAATAAACCAAACTACATGCGCCGTTCTTTCATCATACCTCCGTCGTTATGCTTATGTACCGGATGTTCCTAAATTCAATATCCAATCATCTAGCGATATAGAAGGGACCAAAAGAACCATAGATCGGAAACAAAAATTCAGTAATTAACCTTCGAAGAAAACAGTAGAAATTAAAAATGTGACAGGGGATAAAAATATTCCTTTTCATTTATTTATTACAAAAATTATAGTTCAAAACCATCAACGTGCGTAATCCGTTAAACACGCCAAGCTTTCAAAACCATCAACGTGCGTAATCCGTCAAACACGCCAAGCTCTCAACGGCAACACTTACCTGCATTTACTGCTGCTTTGCTCGATGATGTTTCCCTTAACATTCAGGGTCATAACAACAAATATAGAATGATCATGGAAGTATATTAATTGTTCTATAATTGGAGATGCTCTATCTTGAAAGTTAAGATTTGCATTTTAGATTCTTATTATATTCTCCTATATTGTTTTCATTGATGACCTAACAAGATAATTTTACAATTGATAACCATGTGGTATCAACAAGACGGTGTACTTCCTCAATCGCAGTTTGCATTTGAACTGCACATTCGGCGAACAATGGATTGGCCGCGGTGAACCCATTACAAGGCCTGTTCGTTCCATCACTGATTTATTTTTGTGGGAGCACTTAATGGGTTCGATGTACGAGATGCCAACGGATGCTTCGTCGCTTTGGTGCATGTAATTACTGACTCTTTCTTTATATACATTGTCGTGAGCATTTGAACATGTAAGACCGTGAGTCCTTGCAGAGCGTGTAATTGAATCATGAGGTTTTGAATAGTTGTTGCAAAAGATTACATTTGCAATTGAAATGTAACAGTTTTATTCTCAATCACGCCTAAATGCCTGTTCTATTGTTTATTCTTCTCTGGTTGATCACTCATTTTCAAACCTAAGAAAAGTCGTCCGGTTTTCCCCTTTTCTATTATTGCTGTAAATTTGAGAATTGAATTGAGTATTGCATTTAGGAACACTCTGTATAAAAATGCAAACTATTTCAGTGGCCACTTACAGAAAGAACCTGCTGGAATATAATGGCTCACTCAGCAAGACAAAACCAAGCGGATGATACATTTTCACGATTCGTACTTATAACATTATAGACTGTACCTATATCATGTAACACGGGGAATCCAGACAGATGGCGCGGAGGGGCACCTTGACAATCATTCGCATTTCATACCCACACTTAAAGCTATAGGTTGTGGAAATTACAGTTTTTACAGTACTGTTCTGGGAATATAAACGCGGAATATGATTTTTCAGTTCAATCCCTTTAAAGAACACACTGGTAAGTTCTTGGTCTAACAACCCCTTTTCAATTATTCACCAATTCTTCTTGTTGGGAATTTCTAAAGGCGACGCAACTGTTCCGCACAGTAATTCGCTTTCTTCTTCGGTTATATTTTATACTGGATTGACATTTCCTTATACAGCAATGTACGTTCAGCTTTAGAGAGAACAAGGTAATAATGGCTTTCACGGATGTAAGACAAGTCCAAGGCTATTTAGGAAATGTCGTTCCTCTTCACTTAAAGCGTTCTGTTTTATTTTGTGTTTTGGAGACCTTCGAGATCGAACAAAGGGCACTCATGCCGTTGCTCACTTGTGCAGTTTTTGTCCGTCTGGGGCATGTCAGTGCGTTGGCTGTTAAAACTTGCCCATGTATCTTATATTTATACACCAATTAAAATAGTCACAATTAAATTTATTAGCTTTTCTTGTTTATGCTCATATATACTTCAATAATTTTAAGCTATGTGCTATATTGTCCACATGGGCTTTATGTCTAGTTTTCTCTTCAATTTTAATAATCGTTGTTTTGTATGGTGATAGGGTTATTGAAGCATAAGCTAGTATTGGCCAAATTAGGGCTAGATATAGGTGTTTTTTTTTTTCGGATAAACTTTCGTTCTAGATATCTTGCACGGATAGTGTGTAGTCAATGTGACAGCTTACTTAGGGTTATTCCTGAACATTTAGGGGTGTTCTGGACTGGCTTGCCTTCGCCGGTCGTTAATTTTAATGACTTTGTTTTGCTGTAGAGTATGGCTATTTTAATTTTAGTTTTACTATCAGTACCTGTGTAATTTTAGAATTTATGTTAATTTGTGAGGTGGTTGTTGTTTTTACAGCTTCTGCACTTTCTATATTTGCTGGCGTATAAGACATTTTGTATATAGTTTGAAGGAAAAAACTTATCACTGAATTTTAAAACGAATTTTCAGTATTTCAGATATAAACTAATACGTAGGTCCAATTTAAATAAATACCTAATAAAAATTAGAAAGGATGTCTTTTGGTCTTCTTCGTCAAAACTTAGACATTCATCTCCAGAACTAAACAATTCATTGAAATCTCTTCTAAATAAAGTAAAATCCGAGTTCTCATTTGTTAATTGTTCATTGCATTATTAATGCCACATTTCTTAAATTAATGAATTATTTTCCCAGTTTTCACAGCATTTGCAAAATTTTAGGCCCCTGCTTTCTTCCTGATATATTTTCTTTAAATAGTGTTTAACGCCCGATTTTACTACCGAGGCACCTCAGTCGATGGACACTAGTGATAGCGCTATACTGCATACCTGAAGGTAAAGGTCCTTTTTTCAATGGACGAAGTTCATTCCCACCCCCGCCGGTTCATATAACAGAGTCGCTAGCGAATTCTATTAGCTTCATTATCTGTAACATTAAGAATACTGCTCGCTGTGGATTGCTTCAACTGCCAATTTTAATCTTAAATGCGTCAAAAGCACATAAGCTGTGTATGTCATATCCTAGCTTCCGTTGTGACCCCTCCAGCTGTGCGGTACTTGTTTTAATCCCGCCTGTTACATGGCGGTTTTTACTGCTGAGGAATCGCTGGGCGATGTATGCGATGAAATGAGAAATTGGAAAATGATATTTTTCAAAGGAAGGAAGCGTTCCAGGTCTAAGAGTAGAGTACCTTCCCGGCATTTGCAATTTATGAAGAACGAGGAAAATCTGCAGAGAGGGGGAGGGGGGAGAATTCAAGAGGACGATCCTGGCGGAAATCGAAACGCAAACCTGTCACTCACGAGTCCGTTAATGATCATTGCCACTCGTGGCGGCGACGTGTATGTGTTTTCATGTTTCTGTGTGTAGGTAAGTATATAAATATGAACTAGACACAATATCAGCCAGCTGAAAAGTTCCTTCCCGGTCCTATCTGTTGAAAAAACGTTGCTAGGTTTGGGTTTAGCAATTAAATTTACATTCACAACAACACAATCATTGTTGAGATTCGCATGTTTTAAGTACAAATTTTTCATACTTTGTATACTTTAATACACATTTTCTTTTTATTTTTAAATATAGGTTGAGACAATTATTGTCTAGTATCGATCCCAGACCCGCTTAGAAATAATATATATATATTCACCAAAAGGGTCGTAGATATGGTCTACACATGTTACGAGAGTAAGAAAGAAGGCAAACATACCAACGAAAGAGAAGGTTTCCCCGAAAAGGCATGTCTTATAATCTTTTTGGCTAAGAGGGTCTCTTTGTAGTATTACCTTAGCTAACTAGAACTTAGGAAAACAACCGGATATTGAACAAAACACGATTTCAGGAATTTGGAAAGGGACGAGTAATTCTTTTGTTAACAGCGTAGGGAAAAGTTGGGCAATAAATATTTAAATGGAATCATAAAACCTCTGTTACGGCTCTCTGTTAATATATCATTTATGTCAAGAGTCTAAGACTTAAGATTTTGCTGTGGGTGTACCCGAATAAAATCTTGGAAGATAGCCTGTGAGAATTAAACGGTAATAAATTAGCATAAAAAGCCCACAAATAGTAAGATGGGTGAAGGAGGAGCAAAATCATGTGATATTTGGAAAGTCATGATGAAAATATTTATTGCGCCTAAACCGACGGACAGGCGAATTAATAAAAGTAATAAAAATTAATAAAATTAATAAAAGTAATAATAAATTAATAAATTGCGATGGACTTATACTTAGTTGTTTGCCATTTGTTTGTCAGTTGGTGTTGAAGTGAAAGGGAGAAGTGTTTAAAAAAAGCAAAAGTGTTAATAAATTCTGAAAACTGGAATAGCGAGTGTTATAAATTTTGTTTATCATCTTTTTTCCCTGTGATAGTGCATCACAAACACTTTCAGCTAATAAATTGAGAGTGTAGTCGAGGAAGAAACATTACTACATTGCGGTACTGAATGGAGGTTCGACCAATCACTCCTGAGATAACAATCCATTTATTAAAATTCGATCACCCCCTTATCTACAACGAATCCAAACCCAATCACTACCTAAAAATAAATAAATACGTTAAATACTGCCGCAAGGTAATATAAAAGTGTATAAAAAGTATACTTGTCCATTTTATAAGTTATTAGCCATAGTAATGCTTAATTTGCATATTTTAGGGCTATTTTGTGCACAGGTCTATCCTTTCGTCAAAATAATATCATAACTTAGTGGCCAGATTACCTACTGATGAATTATATATTTGATAACTACGGTTTTGCAAAACATCTGAATTTGCAGCGTAAGACTGATGGTTGTTTAGTGAGGTTATTTGAGTTACTGGCTGCCTGAGCGCTTCTGCCAGGACGCAGCCGCGCTCTATCGGCCCCAACTCTAATAACTTCAATGTAGCCGGCTTATAAGCTGTCTTAACAGTATCAGAAACTGCAAGAACCACTTGTAATGAGACGTTATTTTGTTTATTCACTCAATATCTAAAGGAATTGTACAATACTTCCACATCCGAATGAATGCTATGGGTTGGGAAAAAAAAAAGCTGTGTACGACGTCATACGTGGCACAGGATATGAAACTCGTCACCAGCAGCCTGCGCCGGGAAGGGAGAGGAAAGGAGGGGTAATGGGTTGTGCCTTGAGAACCAAGTGGAACTCTGCTCTGATTCATTTTGTTTACAACAGTCCAGTATCTGTTGGCGTTCCACAGTTAACGTTATTAACACATGGCTATTTGTTGGTCACATGTGGAGGAAAAGCTTGCAAGAATCTTTGCTTCATGCACAGGAGAGCACAAACTTAAAAAAATTGACAAAGTAATAGTTGTTTATTATATTTCTCCCTTCACACCATGAAGGGACGTTAATGTTAGGTTTTTCAATGCTGCAAAAAAATAAAAAAAAAAAAAAAAAAAAAAAAAAAAATTGTGTGAATTAACATTCGTTTGAACTGAAATCGTATCTTAACAAGGGTAAACTGTATTTTCTTAGCGCACCATTGTCTCTCTCGACCTTTAAACGTTGTGCACAGAGTCCAAGAAATAGCCAATTGTCACGGGAGGCAACGAATAAAATATTTTGAGTAAATTTTTCAGCATTTTAGTTTTCTCTATGTGGACTTAATAAATTAAATGACTTTTACTGATTTTTCTTTTATTTCTTGTCTTCATCAGACAAGATCGCTGTACAACATGGTATGTTTCTTAGTACTTTATATACAGATTGTATTGTATTAATACTCTTTGTGCAACAAAATGCCAAAATTGTTATTGAACGCTACATCATACAGTACCTAGTGCGATGTAAACAATGTCAATACAGGCTTTCACTTTTATACTTGCCATTTTTAATAATTTCCTATTTAGAATACATTTAAAGAATGAAATAAAAAGGAAAGTTCATTTAGATATTGAGGTGCATTTATTACATTTTAGAATTAACCCCCAGCCAGTGCCACTTTGAAATTTTAAATGGCACCTATACCTTATAACAATTACATTTGAAAGAAGATTCAATTTTTTTACGTCTTGTTTTCTATCGTTGCTTGGCAAACTGGATTATTCTTGTTATTATGTGCATGTTGGATAGAATAAACTACAAAAATTATTGAGCATTTAATGTACACAAGAAAGGATATAATGTAATTCCATTAATCTGCGTACCCAAATAGGAGTTTTACAATGATTTAATAACTATCATTACCCATATAGTGCTTCTATACTACAGTTGAATGACCTATTATCATAAA
Organism: Metallyticus violacea; assembly: GCA_030762175.1. Taxonomy (NCBI): domain Eukaryota; kingdom Metazoa; phylum Arthropoda; class Insecta; order Mantodea; family Metallyticidae; genus Metallyticus; species Metallyticus violacea. The sequence continues at coordinate 305,129,929 of CM060846.1, read as the reverse complement.
GTAGAGGTGTCGTTTGTACTTTCAGAGTATGGGTGAGGGAGTGGAAACTAAAATGTAATCATAATTTGTTTTAAGCTTCCCCCTGAATATGTAATTGATGTGTTTTTGTTTAAATTGTATATGTATATATTAAACATAAAATAAGCATATGTATCTACCCTTATATATGTATATATTAAATAATATATAATTATATGTGTATATATTAAACATAGAATAAGCATATGTATCTGCCCTTTAAATATTCAGTTTTTTTATTTGGTTTATTTACGGACGCTCTTTAACATCTGAGGTCATCAGCGTCCCATTAAATTCAGGACGTGAAACGGCCGATAAATTTTGCTCAGAGGTCTCTTCTTTCAGGTTTGAAGTTCTTTATTGTGCCGTAAATGTACGACACAGGATTCACGGCTTTACTTCCCTTCCGAAGGAAGTCATACTTAGAATTTTTACGCCCGAAAAAATCCGTCGGTCCTGGTCGGGTTTGAACCTGCGATCTTGTGTTTAGGAGGCAAGTATGGTTACCACTACACCACAAGGAACGATATAGACAGGATGATTCAAAATCGTAGCGCCATAGAACAACTCCGTTATTACGTTGGTACCAAAAACGGAAAGAGAGGAAATTTGTTGAAAATACATAGTTTTAAGTCGGTTGCCTGGATGCGCCGTCAACAGGATGGAAACCAATTCCGTTAGTGTACAAGAGGAACACTTACAGGACACTTTCCTTTTTCGATACCTACACTAATAACGGAGTTCTATAGCGCGCGACATTTGAATCACTCTCTATATCAGTATATTATATTGATGTGAAATTGCGCAAAGTGAAATGTACCTCCTCCATACTACTAAACTTTTTCCGCACCTACTATGTTCGGAAGAATCTCTACTCTCTCGTCAATAGTGCAATAACTTCGATGGTATAAGGCGTGCTAAAAGCTACTTTACCCTCATGCCCAGTCTGTAGTCTATCATTGCTTATTTCTCAGATCCTAGCATGTACTTTATTCAAATGACTATATGTTTGCATCCATTACGTACAGTTTTACATTTGTGCTAATTCATTTCCTACAAGGCTGAGGAGAATGTGGTTTTTAAATTAATTATTACCACTTAATTTACCAGTACAACTTCGTATTTTAACCTCTTCCCATACATGGACGTGTATAGACGTCCAGAGTAAAATGGACTCGGGCGATATGGGCATGTATACACGTCTGGCAAGCGCTGCAAACCGAATGATATCCAACTCGTAATTATTTTAATATTTCTGTAAATAATGAACTGAAATAAATTCTATAAAATAATTCAACCTTACCTATAAAAGTTGCGTTTTGAATGATACACTCCGAAACAGGGATAGTGACATAATGGCAGATCTCCGCATTCACCACAAATCATGTTGGTTTTCTTGCGTGCATTCCTTTTGCTGCATACCACGCATTTTCGAAACGGAAGCAAGTTTTTTTCCCCGTAGACGGTATCCTTTTGGGAAAATATTTTTCCGTCAATCTGAGGGTGGCATGGGTTTTAGAATTTCTACTCCCTTTGTGTACAGGCATCTGAATTTGGTAGCTTGCAATTAGGCTGCGAGCAATTGATAAGCAAAAATCCATATTTGTCATTGTTTTTGTGGGTTTACAGTTCTCCAAATTACCAAGCAATTGTAGATAGTGTTTTCCAACATGTGAAAAAATAGTTTTTGTACAATTTTATAGTTTTTCGCAAATAGGAATATACCTGCAATATCTGATCCCTAAATCAGTACCACCTATATGTATATTGTATTTATGTATAATATCAGGCTTGAAATTTGTCATTTTAGTTTTGACTCTAAGTTTCCTGTATAGTGCATCAACATTTTGGAACTGCAATTAAATAAAGCAGTAACTACCCTTCCATTATATGAGGGCGGATCAAATATAAACAAGCCTTTCTTTACTGCATATCTGAATAGTGCAGGAGGGGTTCAAGGATTTTACAGCATGTGTGGTGGTGTGTCTGGAGAGGTGCATTCGCGTTGGGAACTCGGTTTGTTCCGTTGGTCAGTTGCTGTCTTATGAGCGAGAAAGGGGTGCATCCCACTGTTGCGCAACGGGTGATAATAAAGTTTCTCGTTAATGAGAATGCTAATGCATCTGAAATTTATCGTCGGTTACTCGCATAGTTTGGGGAAAGGACTCATTCATGCACTCAAGTGAAACATTGATGCTGCAGGTTAAAGGAAGGACGTGAACTTGTTGAAAACATAGCTCATTCACGCCGTCCCCACACCAGCATCAGCCGCAGAACATCCAAACTGTTCATAACCTCGCTGAAGAGGATCGCCACATCACAGCGCTTGCATAACTCTAGAACTTGTCATAAGTTAGGGAGTGTCCAATGAATCATTCGGAGGGAGCTAAGAATGCGAAAAGTGACCTCTCGTTGGGTTCCGCGTTGCTCACTGCAGAACAGAAAGCTGTGCGAGTAAATTTCTCATACGCTTCTCGCGCATTATGAAAAGGAAGGTGATGCTTTTTTTGAGCAAAATCATCGCCTGTGATGAGACATGGGTGCACCATTACACCCCCAAACAAAGAGGGCCAATATGGAATGGAGAAGTGGTGAGTCACTGCCGATGAAATCCAAGACACGGCTGTCTGTAGGGAAGGTTTTGGCCACGGCTCCTGGGACTCTAAAGGTATCCTGCGGATTGATATCCTTCAAGAATGATGGGCCATTAATGCTGCCTACTATTGTGACCTTATCGGTCAAGTTCGAGCCGCCTTCCGGTCAAAAAGGCGCAGTAGCCCATTTAGAAATGTGTTGATTAAGCAAGACAATGCCAAACCACACAACGCAGCAGCAACAACACAACAAAAATTCGTTGATATGGATTGGGCTGCCATTCCACATATACCTTGCAGTCCGGATCTTTCACATGCGTCTTTTTAATGTTCGGTCCGCTCAAAGAAGCTCTTGGTGGACAGAGCTTCACAACCAACGAGGAGGTAAACGACTTCGTGCGGAACTGGCTCCACACCCAGTCACCGCCTCAGGTGGCCGAGGGTGAGCGGGAGGTCTGAGGTTCGAATTCCGCCAGGACCGTCCTCCCTGACTGAGGTTTTTTTCCAGGTTTTCCTCAGTCTTCATAAATGGCAAATGCCGGGGAGGTACCCTAAACTTGGCCTGGAACGTTTCCCTCCTTAACAAAAATCCTTTCCCAATATATCATTTCATCTCATGTATCATCACTGTCCACCGCCTGTGGTGCCTCTGTAGCAAAAACGGGCGTTAAACACAACTCGTTCATTTTCATTCCCCACCCGTCCTCGTACTTTCTTTAAAAGTGTCATTATAAATTGCCTATCCGTTGGAACAAATGCATAGATAAGATGGGAAACTATGTAGAAAATTGTTAATTTCAACTAACTTTTATCAATAAAATGTTTATTGCAAAAGACTTGCTTATATTTGATCCACCTAAGTAAGTCAAAGGTGGAAGATGACGCATCTCTACTTCCCTGTAACTTAGCAATTCAATACGATTTGAACGTATTTGCCTTTTGAGGCTAGATCTTCATGCTCATAAACTTTTGTTTCAGTAATTATGAGGACTACTAAATCTATAGTAAAGACTGTCACTTGTGAGCTGTGTATAAGGCTGTACTCCAAAAAACTATGTTTTTATGCCGCAATGGATTTCGGAAACGATAACCTTGTCTCACTAGTTGAAACCATGATTCAAACTGGGAATAACAAGTTTGTAACTTTTAATTCCTTGCCTCATTAGTATTTAGCTATAAACAAACCCAAACATATGGTGCCAAGAACAGATCCCAATATCAAGTAGCTAATTTATCTATCTCAGCATATAGCTAACCTGAACATTCAAGTTAAGCTTATTGTGTGACGCAAGCGCAATCATATGAATCAAGCACTTCGTCAGCAGCCAAGCACGTGCTGTACATGAAAACGTACTCTCTACGAACGATTAATAAGTGTGTGTGCGGGCGCTTCGCGTTACGTCAAACATTTCAATATTTATTACTGCTGTGTGTGCTGGCTCAACTAAGAGCTTGCAATGCTTATAAACGCTAGTGTTGTATGGTAATAACGTTCGAAACTCCTTAAATCGCACTCAAACACTTAAAATACATTCCAAATTTGTTTTTTTATTTGAATTATGCAAATAAATAGTGTTACTTGTAGTTGGCTCGTACTGCATTTAATGTTGTTTAATTCAGTTTTTGTTTCATTAAAATAGAATAAAATGTTCTGTAGTGTAGAAATTTAAATTGCGAAGCATTTAAATGCCTAGATCTGTTTATTGGGTATCCGAGAACAGCCAATGTGGGGTTTAAATGGTCATTGGGCAACGAGTTAAGGCTGATTCGTTCAATGTCTATATACATTGACATCACTGCCAGCATGTACATCCATCAAGTAAAAGATTCACATTTGTGCCGATTCGTTCTCTTCAAATTCAGAAATCAGGAAAAAGGTGGTTTTTAACATTGAATGTTTGTTGTTCAGTTCAATATTTTAAATCCTAGCTTGTATTTTAGGGTCAATTCCGCCACGTTCTCGTGTTAACTTAAGACTAGATTCAATTGTATTTGCCATATGAATATTCATTCTAAACACTCAGATAAGTATATTTCTAGAACGGTAGACACAATAAACTAATACAATTTTAATTTTCATCAATTATGAAAACTATTTCTGTATTTTATATACTAGGTTCCATAGCAGATTTCCTTTAGATTTGACATAGAGAGTATTATAAAGCATGCATTTTACAATTTGGTATACAATTTAGTTAAGATTAATTTGCATTCCATGAATTTCATGTTCAATGTTCGTACTGCAAAACATGCAATTGTTATTTTATTAGACATTTAAAAATGTTATAAATTATATAAATACCAATGTTCAGTTATTTCTTGTATATAACAAAAGATTTCGTTACAGTACAAAATGATCAAATACACTCTTGTTGTAATTAATGTGAACTAAGATTCACATTTCACAAAATTTCAATATTACTTTTTACCAAAGAGTGTTCAAGTACTTACCCTTGGCCTTCAGTATCATTTTTACTCGTTTGGGCATAGTCAACGAGTTTTATATATATTTCACTTATTTCTGAGTCATAAATCACCCCTTTAATATGTACCGCCACGAGTGGCCGAGGTCGTTAAGGCACGGACTCGTTAGCGGGAGGTCTGGGGCTCTAATCCTGCTATGACTGGTCCTCCCTGATCAGGTTTTCCTCAGTCCTCATAAGTGGCAAATGCCAGGGAGGTACCCTAAACTTAGGCCTGAAATGTTTCCTTTCTTTACAAAAAAAAAAAATTCTTTCCCAATATATCATTTCATCTCATGTATCATCAGTGTTCACCGCTTGTAATGCGTTAGTAGTAAAAATGGGCGTTAAACACTATTAAAAGAAAAAAAAAATCTTTTATTGCAGCACTTTTTTTACAGTCTATTTCCCTCAACCGTTTCTTGAAATTAGCTGAAATGTTCTTTATTAGGGTTGAGACCCAGACCTGTCCAAAAACATTACCATTTTTCGACACGAAATTTTTAACACTCTTCAATGCATGATATGGGGCAAGGTCTTGCTGGAAAATCACCTTTTCAATGTTTAGTTTCTATGCCAATCTCTTCAGCTCTTTTCTCTTTGGGACGTACTTGTCGCTGTTAATCATTCCTTCAATAGGAATAAAATATTTAGTGCCTGTAAGTGCGAAACAGCCTCAAACAACATCTTTTATCGTCTGCTTGATGTGCTTCGGCGAGAGCTCCTCTCCATCGCTTCTTACTGCGAGACGCTAACCTGCTTCAATAGGACTTTATTCAGAAAATAGGACCCTTCTCCACTCTTCTTGTGTCCAGTTCTGATATTTTCTAGCCCATGTATATCTCTTTATACATGGGCCATATATATTACACGTCAATAGCTGTTTTCTGACCGGTCTGCTAGTTTTTCTTCCAGCTTCTAGCACTGTTGAAGTATCAATTTTCACCCCTTCAGCCTTCAGTTATTTTTGTAAATGAAAACTGTTCTTTTCAGGATTAATTTGTCGGATTGAATAGAGATCATCTTTCCTGGATATTTTTCGTTTTCGGTCATATCATCATTTTCTTTGAGGTGAAAAATAATCCAATCTCATTTTTCTTCTAATTATATTACGCAAACGTACATTATATTCACCTGCTATGCGTCTCTAAGTCATAGTATTAAAATTATGGACGGTTATGACATGAGATTTTCTTAAGTGCGATATCATTTATGAATAAAAATATGGCTGCTAAATAAAATGTTAAAACTGCTAGAAACACAAGCAAATGGCTCAACTTATAGTACAACCAATAAAAGCAATAACCACAATTAAGTATCTCAACAAGGGGTGTCAATAATGTGGTGTAGAACTGGAGGGAATCAGTTATTGGCACTGAAAAACTTATAAATTAAATTTACCTGCTTATTCATATTAATTCGCACAAGACTGTATTAATAAAAGATTAGTGTATGTAATACATTGTCATATCATAATTATAAGTGTGGCTTATTAGATATGTTATCTTATAATTGAAATTAATTAGCAGAGCTTTATATAATCTAACACAGTCATAAATAACTCCTTTTTGATAAGATAAATTTACAAAGTGCCTATGCAGATTACATCTTTATTTAGTGATGTTGTATGTTTGCGTAATTTTAATAATTGGTCTTTGATTTTTAATGTAACAGTTCATAATTAAAAGTATACACTTGCAATAAAATGATAAATTGTTTAGTTTTCCAAACAAATCTGCACATATATCAATTGCACTACATATTATTATTATTATTATTATTATTATTATTATTATTATTATTATTATTGTTGTTGTATTATCATTGCAATATAAATACAAATTTTCTCTCAGGTTTCCGAAGAACATTAAACTATATTTCATAACTGAAGAGAAATAGGCATCTTCGGTACTTGAAGTTATTTAAAGACGCATAGGATTATTAAAAGTATACACTTGCAATAAAATGATAAATTGTTTAGTTTTCCAAACAAATCTGCACATATATCAATTGCACTATATATTATTATTATTATTATTATTATTATTATTATTATTATTATTATTATTATTATTATTATTGTTGTTGTATTATCATTGCAATGTAAATACAAATTTGCTTTCAGGTTTCCGCAGAACATTAAACTATATTTCATAACTGAAGAGAAATAGGCATCTTCGGAACTTGAAGTTATTTAAAGACGCATAGGATTACATAAAATAAATAACAGACATTATTGTAGCTTCATCAATTTGGTAGTGTGATGTCTATAGTTGTACGGCATGCAGCAAAATACGAAACGAGTGCATAGCCATTGCGTCGATTTCAAATCAGAACCTACGTAATGTAGTCAGTTGAAAGATGCAAAGTTGTTTTTTCTATAAGAAAGAATAACAAATGCTCTCTACACGTTTTGTTTTCCATTATTTTATTTATCCTCTATGCCTTTCTAGCTACCAGTTTCTTCTCTCTTGAATATCTCTTTAAGGAGAATAAGACAACTTGTTTTATTCTTCTACTTTGTTCATTCGTTAGAACGATTTTTTATAATTTATTGTTTGTTGTGGCTTGTGGGCTCAGTTGCTCAAAAAATTCGAAAATAAGAGATGAATGTTATCAAAGTGGCATCTCGGGAGGTGAACTATAATTCTTCCTTCTGGTGAGTAGCAGGATCACCTCATAGGCCTTCCAATTAATTTTCATGTTCTTGAGCTATAATATGAAATTTGCTTGAAAAATTCTTTAATTTACAATTTCTCATAAGTTGTTTTGTCACATTTATCTTTTTTCTTACTTTAAATCTACGTTTCATTTCACTTGGAAATATAATGAGTCATCGAGTAGTCGCTCCGCATCTCTCGTGTAATTAAGATTCACTTAGGGACGGGAATTCAGATGGCAGCACTGGCAAGTGTATGGTTATAATGTTCCGCTAGTTAAGAAATCTGTTAGTTTCGCTTATGCAATTCATGAAAGTTATGTAGATAAATGAAATATGAAACTCGCCTGTTTAAGGAAGATGTTGAAAATGTTTACCATATTCATGAGGACACAAATTCACGCGCTTTAATTTATTTTCAAAAACTAATTAAGGTCTCTTTCGTTACAGATTTTGTGTAATTTGTAATTACGGCTTTCAGCTCACTAATTGTTTTGGGATTGTCTCTGTAGACCCCAAAGGAAATAATCAGGAGAGATCAGATTAGGAGACTGGAGGCCATTTCATTTGGCTGTCCAATGAAAGGAAATAAAATATTCGAGCAGTAAACATCAGAATTAACTGAAGTGTGGAAAACAATTGGCCCAATAATTCGCGAGCGAGAGATCGCACAACACATTCCAATTTTCTCCGAATGTAAAGAGGTTTCCCTAAGGGCATCGGGATTTTCAATAGCCCTTATTGGTGCATTTTGTGAATTTGCGCATCTGGATAGGTGGGATAGCTTCATCAATGAATGTTCTATCTAGCACCCAACAACACTCATCATAATATGAAATCATTCATAATATTGCAATCTTTTCTCCTCGTGGACGACTGTCATTTTATATAGATATAAAGATTTCTTTTTTACTGCTTTGTATGCTAACCGTATTAGTTTATTCGGTCAGTTTGCTTATTGTTTTCTATGTGCTTTTAAGCGTTCAGTGTTAAATATCTGCCAGTTTTTCATCTGTTAAGACACTCGGTCTACCACTCCTCGCAGCATCTTCCACCATACCTGTTTCCCAAAATGTGTTGATTAAATCATGCACAGTATCTCGTGTGATAATTTTAAATTTAGAAACTTAGCAATGAAATGTTGTTTGACTTTCACAGTGTAATTTCCATGTTCAGTAAAAACGTTTTCCTCTACAGAGTACATTTTAAGTTGCTGTTTTACTTTACACACCACCTTCACGTACAAGTCACGACTAACAATAGCGACCTTACTTGCCAGCCGACACTTTACCTGCTGGAAACATCAGGTCGGTATGGCATGCGTAAAATGCAAGTCAAATGTAGGAATATCAACTGTTTCTCAAACGTTATCACCGAGGTGCGGAGGAGGTTTTCGATGACCCGTTATAATATAAAGAACTTGCTGACAACCTACATTGTACAACAGCAGATCCATCTATAAACCTTTCCCCACAAACCTATCGAGCGTAAATCATGCACATTCTGCTGTAGAGGCCAAAATGCGTCTGCTGATCTTGAGAAGCCTGAATTAGATGCAGCCAATGCGTGAAATCTGAGCAAATAATATTTCGAATTATTGGTATTTTTTTAATGGTGTTTAACGCCCGTTTTTACTACTGGGGCACCACAGGCGGTTATTGGTCGTGAGTGGAATCCTGTTAAGTCATTATGAATGCAGTCTTACTGAATCTTCCCCAAATGCAAATTACTTTTACTTCATCATTTAGTCTACTGACTGCGGAATCCATGACAATTAATATTGTATTGTATCTGCTCATTGTGCATTTGAATAAGTTAATCATCAAGAGAAAATTTGTGAACACAAGACTTGATTTAAAAATATTCTTTATGCTAGTGTGTGTTTTGTTTGAGCATACATTTTAAAAGTATTATTAGTAAGAATCAGTTCGGGTGTTGCTTCTTAAGTGATTAGCCAAGCATTTTTGTCTCAAAATGCAGGTGCCCTTCAAGATAAATAATACAACACACACTTCAGTGTTATCTCTTATTTTGATGCTAACTGGTAATGGGAGTGAACATTTTCCCCAGTTTATTTAATATGCATTTTGAACAATAGCTTTGGTTAGACTAAAAGTGTTGTTTATGATCGTTTTATAGTTGGCTGAATTACCTGGTTAGAGAAAAAGTTCGTGCTTATGGTAAAATTCCTATTCACTGTGCCTTTTGGGCTCTTTATGCAACAAAATGAAAATATGACGTTAATATAAATGTATTAATAATTACCAAAATTTTATTAATTTTATAAGTAATTTACTTATCAAAACGAAACATATTCATTTTCGGAAATATGAATCTTTTAATTTTCGTGCCTGCTTTATTTTTCCCAGGACATTAGATGAGTGATGGGGGATGTAGAACAAATAAACCAAGTGATGTTAGATCTCGCTTCTATCGATCTGCAATCCATACTGCGCCACGCCTTTTTATGGCGAATCTAGGTCGCAGCACAGCTCGCAAGCCGTTTATACCCTAGTGAATATAATAACGAAGGCACCCATAGGCTCATTATCTCAACGTTTTGTATTATGCAGGCATTCCTGTGGCTAGCTGTCAAGCTAACGTTTATATTAAATTAATTAATATGTTCCTATTTAAGCTCGATTACAATCTCTGGGTAATAATGTCCCAAACCTTAAAAAAGAAGTACATTGGAAGTCATATAAATTATACTGAGAAATTAGCAAAAGCTCTGAAAGGACAAATTAAATTGGAATTTTCAAAGCCAATGAAATTGGAGACACTGCAAATATTTCATTTATGTATCGTCATTTTAAAATCGACTAATGCAACGAAACAAAATTTTGAATTTTGACCAATCGTAGCCAGATATCGCAGCGAAATTATGGGAAGAAAAAAAATATCAAATCCGTTTTATCACGCGACAAACATTTGTCTTGTGGTCATTGTAGCCAATTCTACACCTCCACTATATAATTCCTGAGCACGCATCGCATCACTGGCCGCTCTTCTGCGTTTTCAGTAATTGTAAAAAATTAACGAACTTAATGTGTATTAACTCAAGCAATTATTTTTGCGTTTTCAGCCAAACAATCTGGAATCATTTTGTAAATTATGTATCAATATCTGCCTAAGCAACCATTAAACTTAATAAACACGTTTTCACAACGGTAAAATGTTTTCTCTTTTGTTTTGTTTTTCTCAGTTGGTATTAGTAAATTGAACAGTAATAATTGTAATTTCATTGTCATGGTTTCTGATTACCTAAGTATAACATTTTGTACACTTGTTAAAATCCGTGCGCGACTTTCAAATGTATATCACTTTTATTCTTATTCTATTCATGAAATAGCCCTAAACCCGTATTTGGCTATTCCCTATAGGCATTACTGACCATAGACATTCGTCTGTTGCTAGATGGCTTGAAAAAAGTTAAGTTTTCATAATACTAATACACAATTATTGCAATATTGTAAGCCATGTTTACGGGAATTATATTTCAATTCTTGTTTTATTCGTGAAATAGTCTGATAAATATCACTATGGACTCTTGTGGAAGTACAAGAAAACATTCGGTAGAAATTTGAAGCTGTGATTCCTGCTGTGTTGTTAAGCAACTCCATAACAAGGATGGAGCAGGATTGGGTGCTCGGGGGATGTAGTTGATCGCTGAGCTGATCGTGGTTTCGAAGTCTGCCCGGGCTGCTCACTGATGGTCGTTGTTTGCTCCAATTCTGTTAAATTTTATCTCAGGGTCCACTGGAGTGTTTCGGGATCAGTATAGATCCACGGGAACGAGAAATGTGTTGCCCAAAAGATACACCAGGTTGACTTTGTTTATAATATTTTATTCACGTGTAAAATACTTCCTGACTGTTCGCCGCTGACTTCGCTTCTCACTTAGACTGGCTTCCTGAGTGAATATCTGGATGTCTGAATATCCCTCTGAATCTATGAATGTGTGAGTGTAAATCTGTGAAGGTATTTCTACTGAATGTCTAAATGTGAATCTATGAATGTGTGAGTGTAAATCTGCGAATGTATGAGTGTCTATCTTCTACGAGTGGTTCTCTGAATGCCTGAATGTGTGTCTATGAAAGTCCGACTTCTACGAGTGTGAAATGCTCCTCTGAATGTGTCTCTACCGAATGCGTGAATTCCGAGTGCGTGAATGTATGCTGACTGTCTATCTTCTGCGAGTGTCCCTCTGAATGCGTCTTTACCGAATGCGTGAATTCCCGAGTGCCCCTCTGACTTCTGTACTCTAGTTTTTCTACTACATTGCCACGCCTTTCGCTAAATTAAATTCCCTCGTATTTTATCTATTTTCGTGTTGTACTTTCATTATTGGTTATCCCAAAATTATTTAGTTATATCTAAGTTCTCCTGATTCGTTAACTTTTATCCGAAGACCATTGGCTAGAATTATTCTTTCCCCCCTGATCTAACGTCTTCCCACGAACTTGAATTTTCCCAGAACAAGCTGTCATAAATTTCGGCCCTTTCCTTACATTCTGATTTCTATTGAAAATCTTTTGCCATGCTTAGTTTGTAGATTCCTAAATGTTCCCGGAGATAACGCACGTGTTTTCGGCTTTCCTGTAATAAAACATTTTCGTCTCCGTTCTGACATTTTCATTTTCTCTTAAAATATTTTTAAGTCTGACTTTGTTAAATACTGTCCCGTTACGGCCACATGTTTCTCTTATTGTCAACTCCTAAGTATTTCCTGGGTAAAAGGTTCGTGACCTAACAAAAGATAGTTTACCCTTTCTTCAGCCTTGTCTAAGGAGCGGCCAGTGAGTGGAGTCAGGTATACATATTCGTCTTTCTTACATGTTCTACACAAAATGTATACAAAACCCTTTTGTGAAATACCATTACCTGTTAAATGACATACAAGTTACAAATTATTTCGATTCCTGTTATACCTATCTCAAAATGATTTTCTTATACATATACATAATAATTGTCCTTATCAAATATAATGCCTTTATAAATATGACTCTGCAGCCTTTTAATTAAATTAATAAAGTCAGCCTTATTTCCGGCTTCAAATGCCCCTGTAATTAGATTTTGTTTTGGTAACACAACAAAATATGATTACACAGTCCCGTGAGATTATTACCATCTCGTTATTGCAGAGTTATATTCTTATTATTCTTAATACTATATTTACACACTTGAATCGTATAGGTTTTCTATCTGTGACACATATATTTGCATTTCGAGCCTATTGTTCATTGTTTTTATTGTTCTTGGCTCTGCTATTAGTGTTATTTTGCCTTTATGAGTTTAACTTTTATTCTAAGCTTAATACAAATTTTTAATTTTTTTTTTTTTTAAACGTTTATGGTATTGTCTATTTAGCTGATACGCTTTGCATTTTATCTTTTACTTTTACACATCTGTCTGCACTAAGAAAGATTCACTGCACTTTGTTATTTATCTATTTTTTTATTCCACTTCACTTGCTTTTCACTTAGTACCTTTGTTCGCGTATCAACGCCATTACTATACCATCTTACATTTTTTTCATATGAATTATATTCTAGCATGCGAATGTTTATTATTTACAATATACCCTGAGTGTTTCTGCAAGTTATCTTCCTTATAATCTATTCTTATATTAGTCAATTATCTTATTCAATTACTGATGCTAGTATTTTAGCTGTTACTCAATAAACAGGTTTACTTCCTATCTAATTTATCCAATGAACTTTTGACCTTAATCCTTAATAGCATTGTATCATATATTACATTCAATTTGTTACGATTACAGTTTGTTCAAATGTATTTAGCCTACTAGCTACATCTACATCATACTTAATGAAATTATTCTTGACGGTCTGTTCTTCTATTTTTATTTTTACCAAAATATTTCCATAGCACATTCATATTGTTGAATTTTATTTTTGAATCATAACTTTATTAACTGACAACCAGATAGCTTGTAGTACGTAAAGAAATTATATTTGCAACCTGCTTATTACTTAATCCTTTACCCAAAAATACACATTAACGGAAGTTCTATAGCCTTGCATATATTTTTAATGGCTTTTAACTACATCACTTATTAATCATTGGTCATATTTCTTTTTTCATAAACTTCTAATTTGCTATCTAACTTCACTTTTCATCAATCATCCATTATACTTCTTGTAAGACACTTAATAACATTACAGGTAACACATAGGTGATTCTATTCGTATATCTATATGGGAGAATTTTCCATCCCATTTCATAGCGCAATTCACTACAGATTTTAATTACATTACTATTTATTAGATATCTTGGATCGTTTTATGAAGCTACCTTAGGTAAACGCTACGATACACGAGAATTATTCATCGACGAATTCGTTATCTTCGTTATCTACTTAATTCATTAATTCATTTTCTCCCTTATTATTATTTATCCTCTTTCTCTATTCACTTTATCATAATTCATTATTTTCCCTCTACTTTTAACCGTAGGATCATTATTAATATATTTCTTCTCGTTACTTGATTCACTTTTCTTTCTATTACCCCTATCTGCTTCCTTATTGAACGTCACCAAGATATATAATTTTAGTTTCTTATTCGTTTATCTTTCTTTAGCATGCTTCTGCTTATTCTATTATTTCTTAAACCCTATAATTTCAATTATTTACTTTCCTATAATATTCCCTCTGTAATGTTACTAATGTCTTATCAAACTTTTAATATATTAAATTCTCCTTGGCCTGACTTGATTTATTTTATTTTGTTACTCTCCTAATTCAGCATTATTACAATATTATTACCTAATTCTCTATGTAAGGTCACTAATATATTTTATTAAGCCTTCGTTTTATTTTGAATTTTATTTCACTTGATTGCAATTATTTTATCTCTTTACCCTTTTAATTCACAATTACCTATTTTCCTGTATGATTTCTTAACGTTAATATTTTATTTCCTGATATTTACGCACTTTGCAATATTTAATTTTTTTTTACATGATTACAATTACTTTATTTCTTCACTCATTTAATTTATAATTATTTATCTTTCTATCTGGTTCCTTGGAGTTATTAACTTATTTTTTTTTGTCACATATTTTCCTTTTCTATTGAATTTTCTTTGAGAATTTTGTAGTTATTTAATTCTGTCCTGACACTATTCGTTTTCCATAATTTATTTTCCTACTAATTCATGTGTCCTATAATTAACCTGCTTGCTTATTTCTATCCTTAATACTTTTCGTATTACATTACTTTTACATTACTTAGTTATAATTTATATTAGCTTTCATATCTAACCTATCTTATGTTTACATTTATTTACATGCTCAATCTTTCATTCATCTACATTCTTTTACATTCTGGTATTGATTTCTCTTTGGAATCCGAGTTGAACGTTCGTACACCATGGGGGTCTCCATTCGCGTGGTTCGGTCCTGAGTTCGGCTATTTGTTCTTTCGCGAATTTTGAAGGATTCTGAACACTTGCATTTATGCAATTTATTTCGACTTGGGGTTTCGCAATTTTTGCCTCAAAATATTTACCTAAATATTTCTGAATCAAAGAGACTTGTGCCCCTGTCCCGTGATGTCTTTGGATCGAATCCTGATCACTAATTTGTTTTCCTTCTACTTTGTCTGGACTCATTACCTGCTCCCGGTTTATGCCTATCTCGAGTATTTGATTTTGTTCTCCTATTTCTATGCCTGTTTCCTCATTACTTATCGTTTTCCCCTCTAGTTCTAGTTGACTGTTATTTATTTTCCCTAGGTTCTCGCTATCATCTTTCTCGATCTCCATTTGCTGCCTATCATTGCTGAGTTCCCCCGAATTTTCCTCTAATTTCCTTTCTATATCTGTGTTAGGCTCTAAGTTTAATTCCTGGTTCTGTTCATGAATACTAGCGTGCTCAATTTGCATGTCTTGGGTTAAACTATTGCTAACTACCCCACTGGTTTCTATCTGAGACTGCTTTATTCCGCTATCTTCATTTTCTTTTATTTTATCTATGGTTGCCTGACCCTTCTTTAACCCATCAAGTTGTACCTGGGAGTTTTGAAATACCCTTATAAGTCCAGCATGGTAGTTTTGAAATTCCTTGTTAAGTCCTGCCTGGACTTTCTCTAACTTATCGTTAACTTCTGCACGGATCAACTTGAACAGATCTATTAATATTTCCAACTTGTCCTCGCTAATATCGTTATTCACCCCTTTTTGACTAGCCTTTGTAGCTTGGTTTGCTTCCCCATCCTGACTATTCTCTAATTCTATTGTATTTTCCTCCATAACTATTTCTTCCTCTTTTCTATTCTGTTCTGCCATCTTTTCTTGTAGTTCCCTCTCTTCACTACTAAACTCTCCACTTAACATTTTATTCCCTACTGTAATATTTTCAGCATGTTGCTGCTTACTACTTAAAATCTATCACACAATGTCTAATACAACTTTCTAACTAAATTAAATGATTATTTCAGTCTTTTATTTCTACCTTTATTCTCTGCTCTCCCAATAGTCGGCGGCATGTTGTTCTTGTAGTGGCTTCTCGTTCGAAGTTCTCGCGATGATGTCCAGTTACCAGTTCCGTCGTATCTGCTCGTAAACCTTGTGTTTACGATCGGTCTCTCTGCGATGTCGGCCGGCTATCCACTTGGGCTGCTCGATGTAGCTCTTCATGATGTCCACTATTCTCCTACGGTTGTGTAGCAAGCAAAACTTTCTGGTTCCTTCTTGGTGTCGTCTGCGGCTGCTGGGCTGATGTCGTCCGCTTCTGCTGGGCTGTTGTCCGCTTCTCGTCTCCGTCTACGAGCCCCACGTTGGGCGCCATCTGGAGCAGGATTGGGTGCTCGGGGGATGTAGTTGATCGCTGAGCTGATCGTGGTTTCGAAGTCTGCCCGGGCTGCTCACTGATGGTCGTTGTTTGCTCCAATTCTGTTAAATTTTATCTCAGGGTCCACTGGAGTGTTTCGGGATCAGTATAGATCCACGGGAACGAGAAATGTGTTGCCCAAAAGATACACCAGGTTGACTTTGTTTATAATATTTTATTCACGTGTAAAATACTTCCTGACTGTTCGCCGCTGACTTCGCTTCTCACTTAGACTGGCTTCCTGAGTGAATATCTGGATGTCTGAATATCCCTCTGAATCTATGAATGTGTGAGTGTAAATCTGTGAAGGTATTTCTACTGAATGTCTAAATGTGAATCTATGAATGTGTGAGTGTAAATCTGCGAATGTATGAGTGTCTATCTTCTACGAGTGGTTCTCTGAATGCCTGAATGTGTGTCTATGAAAGTCCGACTTCTACGAGTGTGAAATGCTCCTCTGAATGTGTCTCTACCGAATGCGTGAATTCCGAGTGCGTGAATGTATGCTGACTGTCTATCTTCTGCGAGTGTCCCTCTGAATGCGTCTTTACCGAATGCGTGAATTCCCGAGTGCCCCTCTGACTTCTGTACTCTAGTTTTTCTACTACATTGCCACGCCTTTCGCTAAATTAAATTCCCTCGTATTTTATCTATTTTCGTGTTGTACTTTCATTATTGGTTATCCCAAAATTATTTAGTTATATCTAAGTTCTCCTGATTCGTTAACTTTTATCCGAAGACCATTGGCTAGAATTATTCTTTCCCCCCTGATCTAACGTCTTCCCACGAACTTGAATTTTCCCAGAACAAGCTGTCATAAATTTCGGCCCTTTCCTTACATTCTGATTTCTATTGAAAATCTTTTGCCATGCTTAGTTTGTAGATTCCTAAATGTTCCCGGAGATAACGCACGTGTTTTCGGCTTTCCTGTAATAAAACATTTTCGTCTCCGTTCTGACATTTTCATTTTCTCTTAAAATATTTTTAAGTCTGACTTTGTTAAATACTGTCCCGTTACGGCCACATGTTTCTCTTATTGTCAACTCCTAAGTATTTCCTGGGTAAAAGGTTCGTGACCTAACAAAAGATAGTTTACCCTTTCTTCAGCCTTGTCTAAGGAGCGGCCAGTGAGTGGAGTCAGGTATACATATTCGTCTTTCTTACATGTTCTACACAAAATGTATACAAAACCCTTTTGTGAAATACCATTACCTGTTAAATGACATACAAGTTACAAATTATTTCGATTCCTGTTATACCTATCTCAAAA
Organism: Metallyticus violacea; assembly: GCA_030762175.1. Taxonomy (NCBI): domain Eukaryota; kingdom Metazoa; phylum Arthropoda; class Insecta; order Mantodea; family Metallyticidae; genus Metallyticus; species Metallyticus violacea. The sequence goes on along the minus strand of CM060846.1, from coordinate 305,112,073 downwards.
TGATTTTCTTATACATATACATAATAATTGTCCTTATCAAATATAATGCCTTTATAAATATGACTCTGCAGCCTTTTAATTAAATTAATAAAGTCAGCCTTATTTCCGGCTTCAAGGACAGGTGTGTGCAGGCATATCTTGACGCATTGGTAACTACTTTCAATATTTGCTAAGGAAGCATACTTCTCATGCACCAAGATACATCCGAATTATTAAATAGTTTCAAACTTATAATGGAAATTCAGTAGCGAGAGTAAGTGAAACACCCCATATAGCGATTATCAATATGCTGTTGTGCAAACAACTGTTTTTAATAATAACGATATCGTTTGCTACGAACATTAAAAATAACGCCAAAGTAGGAACATGTTATAACATGCACAGGAGAAACTCTTACAGTATTGGAAATGGTCAAAGTAGATTGGTAGTTCTAACTTAGAGCCAGGAAGTGTCATAAAAACTGAGCAGCTCTGGTGTCACGATCGTCCTAACTTCTTTATCATATTTATCGCGGCATGTATGTCTCCAAATATGCAAAACGGCCAAGAAGTGAATGTTTAATGATACAGTTCCTTCACTCACTTGGATTATATCGTGCAAAAAGATGACAATCACGGTTCTAACGACCTGCTTCAGTACGTCAAATACATGTTGGTTTTATTCAACTCGTACCGCCACGGGTGGCACAGGTCGTTTAGGCGCGAACTCGTGAGTGGGAGGTCTGGGGTTCGAATCCCACCAGGACTGCCCGCTCTAATTGACATGTTTTTTCCAGGTTTTCCTCAATCCTCTTAAATGGCACATGCCGGGGAGAAACCCCTAAACTTACACCTGGAACGTTTCCTTCCTTTAAAAAAATATCCTTTGCTAATTTATCATTTCATCTCGTGTATCATCAGTGTCCACCACCTGTGGTGCCTCAGTAGTAAGAACGGGCGTTAAATACTAATTTAAAAAATACAACTCGTAAAATTGCCATAATTTTATTTTCAGAAATGTACACATATTTTACCGAAATGTGCATCCTTTGTTAATTAGAAATAAACGAGAATTTAACACGACATTAATACACATTTCTTACTGCACGGTACGTACAAGAAAACATACAAGTCCAATATTAATCACTACCGCGAGCAGCCGGTTCATTACTTAGAGCAGTGGTGGCCGCGCACACTCAAATCCGTGTTATGCTATACCCGCAAAGCACAGCAGCGAAGGATCGCACTACATTATCGGCCGAGGCGCTATGTTATGACGACTCTAGATTACTGTTCATCGTTTAGAAACTAAGCAATGCGGGTTGCAAACCTCTTGTTTGACTCGGCATTCGCAATTCCTGATTTAAGAATACAGTCCATGGTTTTCAATTGAATGAGCTTAATTACGGAAGAGATTTAGGAAAAAACTATTAGCCACACAAATTGTTCTAGCCGAGTCACCCTGTTTGCAGGCACATACTTAGCATCACACTGGGCAACATTCCGTTATTTTATTATCCTTTTATTCGTTTTGGTGGGAGCGCTGCGAACTGTTTACGTCCGCTTCAATTGGTGCCTTCCGCACTACCCTGCTTTGTGCCAAAACATCACAATCACGTAAGCGGAGGGACGTCGGCAGAAGGTACAAACACAGAAACAACTTAAAGAGACCCCATTGTTAATGAACAATAGCAAAATAAATCTGTCATCAGTCTCGACTCATGTTAAGCAAATAAAAACACCCCTTCCTCCTACCTTGTCGCTAGCACTTGGTTCTTTGACCGTCAGCAAACATGCAATAAATGGGTAATGCATTATATGATTCTCTCGTCTCGACTCGAATATAAGTCATTCAAAACAGAGGAACACAATTAAGACATTATAGTCTTTCTATGTTAATTTTATATTCTTCATGGCAGTAACCGTCCAAAATGTGCATTTTTTACTAAACAAAAATATGTGAATTATCAAGCATCTGCTTGGCAATATCATTTAGCTCTTCTTAAACCACATTAAACGTGCCCATAGCGTGAGTACAACGCCAGATTAACGAAGCTTAGTATTTCACTTTGAATAATTCAAGTTACAAAAACTGAAACAGATAAGAGCATTTCTTTAGGTAACATCCTGTTTCCTATTATATAAATTTAACTTTTAGGAAGTTTCGCTCTTACTCTTAAGCTTGAAAATTACATTTCAATATACCGTGCGATCAGTTTTGTTTTCGCCTGGAGGGCAAGCGAGCTAATCAGCGAAAGGATAAAACCATGTAACAAACCAACAAAATACAAACTAATTTAAGAGGTTCATTACTTACCCAATTATCAAATGAGTTGTTGAAACTGCTCGCCTTTATCCTCTACACATTTCGGCATTTTTTATGAAATTGTTTATCACATGCTATAGTTCATTTTGAGAAATCCGAAACATTTTCTGACGAATATTATGAGTTCATGTATTGTATGCGGGTTCGTCTTGAATATGACATTTTTTAGTTTACCCCGCAGATATTAATCGCAGGTTGTTAATCGGGGGACCGAGGGGGCCCACAAATCCCTACTAATAACTCTTGTCTTCTGGAAACACATTATGAATTGTTGTCGTGGAATTGTTCCCAATGTGAGCAATGGCAGAGTCCTGTTGAAAAAGTGCATGATAGCCTCCCTGTCGATTAATTCTCTGAAAAGGGTTAGCATGGTGTTCACAAAAGAAACAGAATTAACTGTACGCTCAAAACGAATTGGTCCTATGATTCTTTCACCACTGAGTTAACATATATTAATCTTAAATAAAGACACGGTGTGCCGTAGTAAATACACGAGGCATAACACACTTTATATACACTGTCGAATTAAGAACCGAGCAACACTGCGCACACTTGGGAAAAGCTGAGCTACGACTGCGACCGTCCTCAAGGTCAACAAGTTAGTAAGAAGGCTTCACTCTCTCCACGGCGCTCAAACGAGTGGTTGCTCGCTCTTAGGAAAAATCCCTTGCCACGTAGAAAAGTATCACTAATCGCACGGTATTATTGATATTGCTCCTTCACATTTGCACCGTATGTGAGATGTCAAACTTAAACACTCTCGCACTAATAATTAGTAGAATAAAACTGCTGTATTGCAGCGATGCAACAACACATAGGGAACTAATGTCCCTGTGTCGTGGCAACACTGTAACAATCACGAGCAGCAATGGTCGCAAAGTGATATATCCATTTCGTACCTTCTACAATTCCAGGCATGTAATCGTTCTGCACAGGTGGATAGTTTAATGGAGAAAGGGGCAGGTTTAAACCATTTTTTTAATTATATGGGGGGAAGCTTTTCCGTTAAAGTATCGAACAATATATGAACTTACCCAAATACACTACTTTTTTTTAGTAGTGTATTGTGGTCATTTTTACTATTGAGGCACCACAGGCGGTGAACACTGATGATACATGAAATTAAATGATAAATTTGGAAATGCTTTTTTATTTGGGAAGGAAGCGTTCCAGGCCTAAGATTAGGGTATCGCGTTCCAGGCCTAAGATTAGGGTATCTCCCCGCAATTTGCCAATTATGAGGACTGAGCAAAACCTGGAAAAAAACCCAGTCAGGGAGGACGGTCCTGGCGGTATTCGAACCCCAGACCTCCGGCTCACGAGCCGCGCCTTAACGACCTCGGCCACCCGTGCCGTTTAAATACACTACTGACTGTGACGTCACCATCATGGGCAACACTGCATATAGTGCCACTATCAGACGACATAGATAAGCGGAGGCAATGTACTTCAAAAGGCAAATAAACGGGTCCAAAGGTTAATATACGGTTTTCAAACCAATTTTTTTCTTTTTCTTCTTCTTCTTCTTCTTCTTCTTCTTTTACGAATTACGCTCCTCGGCAACATCTATTATAATCAATTCGAGAGCAGAAACTGAAAATCATATTGTGTCCTTTAGAGCAGTTGCTCTTAAAATATTAAACAGCACATTTTTGCAAAAACTCAACATTTGCAACTTGCAAAAACCAGGAATAAGATATGACAGCAAAAGTGATTTGACGTAACGAAATAATGTTATCCGTTGACATTACAATACCTCAATCACGGGTGACAACACTATGATGAAGTAAATGTATTGTAATACCTTACATTGGGTCAACCAATTATCTGATGACCAACGTGGCGGTAGAGACCCCATATTCAGATAAGCTATCGCGCGCGGTCAGCCGGGCTACACTAGACGAGGCGGGCAGCAACCCCAAGATTTTTAGTAGTGTTTAACGCCTGTTTTTAGCACTGAGGCACCACAGGCGGTCCATGAATCGATGATAGAACATGACCGACTAAATTCTAATACACTTGAAAAGTGTTGCACTCACCCATGTCAGGCAAAGAGTTGGTAAAACGGCTTGTCTTCATTTTCTACACTTTTGGGCGTCTACTAATAAAATTAGCAATTTCAAATTACTCATTACCCTTTTTATTATCTTTGAGTTATTAAATTGATCTTTTAACGAATGTTATCCTTTAGTTTGCCTAAAGTGTACTAATTTATGAATCGCATTACAACTTGGAACTCAATTAAATAGGAATTTCTCTTCAAATAATCAACTGACAGCACGAGCGGACTCGATACGGACGTACGAATCAAACACTGCTTGTGGAATAGAATACATTTACCTAGTATGTGTCATTTAATGCTTTTAGCAGACTTTAGGATTAGACGCCTGTTTGTTTTTTTCACTGTTCAAACGACACTGCCTGATTGGCGTGAGACATGAGACCAATAGTAGTGTGATAAACCCGCCGGTCCCCACGACATGTGTAACCTGGCTCGCCTTGAGTGATGCAGTCCTTGGACCCCATGTCGGTCATCAGTTAGCTAGATTATCCTGTACTTAAATAATGCTAACTCTCGATAGCTCTCAATCTTTCCTAACCACTTATATTCGTTAATCCAAAAAGTTCGATATACTTAAACCTGAGTTAATGCATTTTTAATACATTTCAATGAAACATGCAATGTTGTGCAAAAATTCTTAACTAATAAAATCACTCTAGTTGACCTGCGAGATCACAACAGAGATATGTGGCAGATTTGATATATCTTCCGAAAAAATGCCCTCTTACAGAAGTTACGCAAGTGTATTCAGTAATATAAACGAAAGCTTAGTACAAACAGCCAAATAATCTCAATGACGCTGTACCGATGAATTAACTATAATTATAAATGTAGAAATCGGTTTCTAAGAAGATTATTGTTTAAGAAATCCTTTTTAAAAACAATATATTAAAGGAAATAAAACTGGAGACTACAAATACACGCCACTAAGATTCAAACGTAATTTGTTCTTCTAAATGTAAACAAAATAGACGATTTTCTATAATGAAGGAGAAAATTTCTTACCTAGTTAAGGCTACATCATGTTTTCTAACACTCTGCTAATGAGACCACGGACTGTAAAGAGTTAGTAGTGAGAAAGGCCGTCCAAACATCTTGTATATTTGATTCAGTACTAGTATGAAATATTCCTGCTCCACTGTAAACGTAAGTTGGGCGGAAACGTGACTCGGGATGATATCCACGAAAGCGTGATGTTGCGCATCTTAAAATAACCAACCTGTGGTGCAAGGCATTGAAATTAAACCAGGCACCTTGCCCAATTATTTCAGATTCGCACGAGCGTTTCCAAAACACGTTTCTTTTCCGTTACTCACTTCCTCAACTATGACGTTGGAAATAAAACAAATACCTATATCAGGGGCTACCGTTCTCGAAACAATTTACAGTGCTTCCCCTAAATAATTGAATTAAAATGAAAAGTTATAATTACAGTAATGGCATATCTTTAGTAATGTACACAGAAGCTCGGGTATGGGGCAAAAATTGAGATTTTTAGCCTCCATGGTTTAACGGCACTCTGACCCTCCAGGCAGTAGACATCTCTCTCTCTCTCTCTCTCTCTCTCTCTCTCTCTCTCTTCCTTTCAAATATTTATCTTTGTTAGAAACAGAACTAACATCATTTGTTGCGCTAAAAGTGAGGCCAATAGAACCCCTGAATTATCACAAGAGAGTCTGATATTGCCGATGAATTCACGAACTTAGTGAGCTCTGACCCTGGCTTGTAATGCAAGTTTGCTTGCAACATGGTCCATAGGAAAGAATATCAGGCGACTTTCATTCATCGTCCTAAATTAACCAACTTCAAAGTAAGGAACGATTTCTTGTATGTTTGCATTGGAGGTTTGGAGGTATGGCAGGTAGCCCAATTATACCTAAAATAACCCGTACGGAGTCCCTAGCCGTTCAGACACGTTGAAGATTTTCATGTCCAGCGTTGTCTTGAAGATGGGACGAATAATGCAGCGCCGCGTCAGTGCACACTGCTCCCAATTCCGACATAATGAAGAGGTATTTCATTCTCACCAACTCGAATACGGGTATTCTTGGAACTGACGTAATTGAGAATCTTATGTTTGCTGATCATTTCAATTCTTGTACAACAGTAAATGATATAAATACAAGGATTTTCAGCTCGTAGAAGCCCAAATCTCTTGGAAGCACCTGTGTGGGAGCCCTGCATCGGAGGTCCTATTACGTGGACATCCAGCAATGTTCCCGTGATATCAGTTTTCTTCACCTAATACGAAATGAAGGAATTTCATGGTGGTTTCCAAATCTGAAACTGCGCTGAACATTTTTTGGCACACATCGACTTTAGCTTTGCAACACTACGGACATATTGGTTCTGCTCGTAACACAAAGGTACAATAACTGTTTAGGATCCTGTAACAACATGTCAAGGGAGTTATAAAAAGGCCAAGAACAGCGAACAGGCGAAGGGAGATGTGCGTGACGTAAGAGCTAGAGAGCAAGTCAAAACCATGTCCTTCCGTAGCCATGCTTTATGTCTCTTGCCAAATTTCATCTTTTAACAATTATCTTGGACGTCAAAAGCGAAAATTAAGGCCGACAGTGAGTGAAGCAAACTATTTATCAGAAGGTATGGAAACTACCACATCATATCAAGTTAGCGGTCATAAAGTAACATGAAAGAATAAAACGCACATATAGATACTGCTAAGGAATAGAAACAAAGGAAATAAATGTATTTTTTTTTTAAAGATTTTATTGACTACCTTCAAAAATATTGTACAAGTCTTAGCTTGCAAAAATGGTACCAAAAAGATTCTAGAACTTTTTTCACGTGAGTATTTTCCTAGCTCTCGTGCATTGCATACTAAAACTGTCAAGACATGCTTTAAACTAAGGAAGGAGGTCTATAGGCCCATAAGGCCATGGGTAGTAAGGACAGAAAATGGAACTATGGGAATATGCTTGCTTTCGTTACACAATATTGTTCACTACACATTCAAACGGTGATGGATATTCTGTCAATAGTAACGCAAGTACTAGGCGCATCTTTTGTGCCACATGATCAAAACGGGCAGTTTCATCTAAGACAAATGGAATTGCAGCAACAGTGCAAGGTATGTAAAAGCAAAAGGTAAAATTTGGACGGAGAGAGAGAGAGAAACAGCAAATCCAAATTAATCCTAAAAGATTAGTTTTAATGCACAAGAGCATTTATTAGCTGAAAATCTTGTGTACAGGTAATTAACTCATAATGTGATCTCTGAAATCTGTGTTCAACTACATACCAATCGTTACTTCGTACCGACACGAGATCACTAAGCCATGGACTCGTGAGCGGGAGGTCTAGGGTTCGAATCCCGTCAGGACCGTCCTCCCTGACTGAGGTTTTTTCCAGATGTTCCTCAGTCCTCATAAATGGCAAATGCCAGGGAGGTACTCTAAACTTAGGCCCGGAACGTTTCCTTCCTTAAAATCCTTTTCCAATATATGATCTCATGTATCATCAGTGTCACCACCTGTGGTGCCTCAGTATTAAAAACGGGCGTTAAACACCAATTAAAAAAATCTGGTGTATTAATACACCGCCTGCGATGTCATAGTGGTAAACAGAACTTAATCACTATTAATAAAAGTCGCCCTGCGTAGACTAAAACACGATTAAGGTGTTTAAGAATGAGTATAAAAACAATAAATATAGTAAAGAGTATTTACTTTTAAAATAAAAAAAACGCAATTTTATTTTACACAATAGATCCAAAAATAGCGAAATAATATATTTCAAAATATCGTCTGCATTGCGGTCTTTCTGTTGGGTTTCATATTTAGCAAAAGCTCAGAAGAGGACAGATAAAATCAACTGGGCTTTGCTCAAAGGTACCCTACACAGTAACGAAAACTACCGTCACACTCCCAGGCAGTGACTTGAAAATCACTACTGCGCTTGCTCAAGGCAGACTGAGCTTTCGACCGTATTATCGGCTATGTAAACCAGACGGTTCACTAGTTCAATTCGTCAATAAAAACTAACATACTTATTTTGGGTAGTGTCAGCCTTACAGTCTGAAAGGAAGCTTCGCCTCTAAAAATGTTTATTATTATAAACTTTTATGCCAATGCGAAAATGCCCTTCAATAAAAGCACTCTTTGTTCTATGGAAAATAACACCATCGTTTTAGTACTTAATTCTTTGATTTTGCTAAATCGTATTTACGTCTAATCACAGTCACCTGAACTAGCAGGGCGTAAGAGTGCAGTGTGTCGTAGCAGCTTTCTGTCTTTGCCATTGACAGCAGGGGTGGGGTTTCGGTAGGTTTAGGGCTTACTTTGAATTGAACTTACGTACTTGAACGTAGAGGTAATGTACGAGTGTGTTACGACCGCGACTAAAGCGCAAATATAGTGACCAAAAAATCCATATCCGTTTCTTGATCATGACACGAAATGGAGATATATTGATAAGCACTGCCGCTTCAGAACCGCAGGGAAGGAAAATCGACAGATACTCAGATGGAGAATGTTCCTACCTGTACGTAAAGTGGAATCAAATTCGGGGCAATGTTAACATTAGCCTTGTGAGTTGACTTTAAACCTCTGATGTTGATGCATTGTAGTACTGTGGGGTGGGCATTCTCCATCATTGCTAATCTCGGTTTGAAATTGAAAGAGGTAATAAAATAATCAAGGAACGCCTTAAAAGTTCATTGAGAAGTTAGAAAACTAGAGAAATTTTATGTTTCTCCAACACGCCCAAGAGTAGCAGGAAGTAACAATGTTTTAAGATCTGGATTCTTAAGAACGTAAAGAAGTGATGGAGGAACCTAATAACCTAGTAGTAATTTAGATACTGAATTATCTAGCTAAAATCCGAAGAATTGAGTGCGTTAAAAGAATATCACAATTAAATGAATTTTGTCTAAATTGGAGCTCTAGCTTGTCTTAGGAGTTTATTTATTACAGTGACACCAATACAATACAAAACAATTTCACTAGGTGAAACAATGTATGTTTAGATATTCACAATTAGATATAGAACACACATTCAACAGTAAAAAATAAAAGTAAAGTAGAAGATACAAGAACAATTTTTAAAAATATATAAAATACATAAAAATATACAGATGACCCATTAAGGATGACACTAGCTGGATTCAGTCAATTTGTTTTCTTCCAACCCCCTTCCCGGTCATCAGCATTTTCAGACCTGAGCTGTATCACTTTCATCAGACATTTACCTAATCTTTCCTCTCCTTTCTTACCTTCCAGCAAAGCCCAGCATGATCATCTTCCTATGTTTGATCCTGTAAAGGAGTGCGTATATACGTTTCCCTCCATTCTTCTGTACCTTCACATTCAGTCAGAATATGTGCCCGCCTTTCCTCCTTCTCACAGATGGGACAAATTCTCCGCTCTTATTCGTCAGTGATCTTAATCATCCGCCATGCTGCTAGCCTGAGCCACGCGACCCCCTGTCTATCATTTGTTTAGCAAGTGAAGCACTACTGAAGATTAAAAATTGTATTTCTCCTAATTTTAGTTTTACGGAATTATATTAAATTAAGAGAAAGGTTGCATTGTTTCCAAGAAAGCGTGATAGTAAGTAGTGTGCTGTTGGTGTACGTATCTGTATGCCCTTTTTGTACTAAATGCCTGTTTTGCCTTCTTTCGGCTTCCTATCAATTTTGCAACACCCTCCATGTGTCCTTCCTTTCAATGGTTTACACCATGGTTCCCAGTTTTTTCTAAGTGGCGCCTTGATTTAAAGGCCCCGAAATTCCCATGCTCGTATATTTATTATAAATATTTTCTTATTAGTAACATTATATTTGAAAATCTATAGTCTCCAATTTGAATTCAGAAACAAACTTTATTCGTTTTTAACACCATTAGTTTTCCTTTGTTATATGTTTGATCCTGTGATAAAACTCACAAACACACTGTACATTAATAGGAATGAAGTTGTTTTTCTTTAAGGATGTTCGGTGTCAAGTTGATTAGGGCACATCTGAAGTTACTCTCCACATTCAAACCACCCCGATTTGGTTTTTATAATGGTCAGTGTTGAAAGTCCTGTCTCACAGAGGTAAGTGGATGATAGTGTAACAGATTTTTAAGGCTTATTTTGCTACTTTATGGGTAAACAGGAAGAAAACTGAGCCAGAAATGTCCCATTACTTAAAAATGTTCTTGGGAACTCCAAGTCTCACAACAATTGTTAAGGGTGATGTAATTTGCACTGCCATTATTTTACAGACAAGTCGGGCAAAACACCCTTGCACTCGTCTTGAAGCACATTCAGATGTGTACTGGTGATATATTTTCATTCTTTGAGGTCATATTGTTTCCTTTCTTAAACTCTTAAATCGAAGGAGTGCAGAAGAGTTGGTTTTTGGAGTATCCAGCCGATACTTTCATATTTGTCTTTTTCTAGGAGGCCGTTACTGCTTCATGAGCATTTGTACTGTAATCTTCCCCTTGAGGAACTTGCACTTGGAACTTTAGAATTATTCTAAGAAGTCTGCAAGGTACACTACGGAAAGTACAAAACTGCCATCAGTGAATGATTCATAAAACTATCTTTTCCTTCACTCAGAAGAAGGAAAATATTCACCTCTGACTTCAGTTCATTTAACCTGCTAAGTATATTGCCTTTTGAAATTCTCCAAAATTCTGTTTAAATAGTAAACTTTTTTGTTCTGCACTGAGATGGTAACAACTGACGGGTATTCAGAACAGATGACTTCATGAAATTTCTGCTTTGATAGCCGCTTTCAATGCGAGATTGAAATTTTCTGTAGTTTTAGAAGCTGGTCTTGTCTGTGGATCATGAAACGAGAGCCATTAAGAGCAGAATTGTACTTTGGCAAGTTTTATGAAACCATACCAGGAACCTAACATGGCTGGTGATCCGTGAGTACAAACTCTCATAATATTGTCCCAAGACAAATACTTGTAAATCTAAAAGTCATTAATAGCAGAAAACACATCGGAGTCTTTGCATGTTTTTTTTTTTAAAAAAAAACATTTCTTCCGTTAATTCTTTCTCATTTATAAACCGATAACATACTATTAACTGACACTGTTGAGCCAACTGTGGAAAAAAAAAAAAAAATTTCTCACTTGTGAACTTTAATATATATACCACATTTTTTATATATCAGATCAGATCTTTCTTTTTTCTTCTGTTATATGTGCCTCCTGTAAATCTCTCACATGCCCCGGGGGGAGGGGGGCCTCCAATTTTGGAACCACCGACTTACACTAACGTCGAATATTCTCGATTATTTTTGAATGGAGTAGCGCTTTCATCAGGTTTTAATAGCTTTTGTGTTTTAATATATAGAATGTTGGGCTAGCACCTTTTAAAATTGATAATTTCAATTTTTCATTTTAATTTTCATTACGTGCTTAACCTTTAAACTCTCATCTATTAAATTACAGGCAAGCACTGGTTAAGGTTAATGTTCAAAGTTAAATTAAGTGCTTAGCCATTAAACTTTTATATGTGTAATTTGCAGTTTAGCACATTTGTTATATAAATTTTTTAATGGATTTGGTGATGTGCTTGCCATGTTACTGGATTCTTGCGCGGCTGTTAAAGCAGTTTTCACGGGTCACAACTTTGTTGTTTTTGAAAGCATCCTTGGTGAGTTACTGAAATATAAATGTCTTAAGAATTATATTCTTGCATACTTGGAAATTACCTTTCTCGGTCGCTTTCCAAAATAAATGCTTACGCTGGCGTCAATGGGAGGGTCAAAGTGTGAATGCGCCTTCATTTATTTAGTTTTAGTAAATATTTTATCTTACCAGGCACTATGTACGGAGATACAGAGGTGAGAGTAGTACTAGAGGTGGCATGAACACTGCCTAAACCTCGCAATTATATTATCAGCTCTATATTTAACGGTCATAAATGTACGTACGTATTTTAGAATTTGTATATGATAAACTTCACTATCAAACTCTGTGTTCGCCACATCTTTTACATGTTGCATAACGGAGGCAATGGTTTTTTCCGCTTATAGGGCTTTCCTGCATATTCAGTTTTCTTGCTGGCACTGTGGAAGAGACTTCCTTCTATTTTTAATTCTTTTCTATTGACGGCTCGTTTTAGCCTCGAACTTGCATCTCCATTTTCCATGGAGTTGTGTAGATGATCTTAAAGTTCAAGATATATCTAGTCCTTATATTTGTAGCTTTTGAAATAAAACTATGACTCAAAGCGCAATGAACTATTACATTTTAGTATGCTAGCTAAAAAGTAATAGTTGAGCGTGTAGTGAAAAGTATGTGAATAGATTAAAAAATGAAATAATTCCCTAAGTAAATTCATGTCTTAATGTTTGTTATGAGCGATATTTGTGCATAATGACCCAACGGAAGTCATCATTTGGTTAATTTTGAGTGTTGTTCTCGTTAAAGGAAAACCACATTTTATTCCTGGTTTACCGTGAATGATAATAGTATTATATCAGAAAACGAATACTATTGATAAGTTGAAATTAAACATTAAAGCTCTCAGACTTATGCAGTCATACAGCTTCTTGGAGCTTGAAATGCTCGTAGCTGAGAGTAGCAGAAAAGAGCTGCTCGATCATTGCCCTAATTTGGCACACTTTTTGAGAAGTGGTTTATGACTCAGCTTTAGTTCATTCACATTCAAATCTCCTCCCAGGAGAGGCCAAGGCTATGATATATTTGTAACGTTTAAAGATTATTCCGGCAGGAATTAAACGAAGATCAGATGCGATTTTATTGTTTTGACTTAAGTTCGTGAGGGCATCAACGAGAAGATTGCTAACTGATGTCAAGGACGCAGCCTTCATTGAGTTTTATCCCGAGTTTGCTTAAAAAAATGCAAAATGGCGAGTTGTAGCAGTTCCAGTTTTGGTGTGTAGAGAAAATATTATGCATTTTCATAACTGCCAAATCATTGAAGTCGTTGGTAAATATGTTGCTGGTAAGTTTCATCCTGTAAGCATATAAGTACATTATGCAAGTGAGACAGCCATTTATAAGATAGGTCAGCTATGCAGAACGAGTACGTGTTATTTTCAAATTTTAAATGAGAGACAAAAACCTATTGTTGCTTTCAATATTACAGTTAACAGTTTGTTTTTTCTTCAACACAATTTAGTAAAAAAAATTACCTTCTTTTGAAGAAAACACCCAAAAATTGCTTTTTTTAATCATAAAAGAAACAAACTTAAAAGTATGTACCCTTTTTGTTAAACTTTATGAGGGTTTACTTATGAAGGAAAAGAAAAGTGTGCAGTCTTCCGAACACATTGGATATTGTGTGTAGTAGGTTTATATTTTATGAATGCAAGAAACGTATAACAAAGGAACTAAATAGAGGAACTTTCTCTGTTAACCTCTCTAATAATGTGTAAACGGAAGACGACACAAAATGTTGTTAATTTTTCAGTCCCCCTAAACATCGGGGTTTCTTCCCAGATTTTTTCCAGATAAAGGGTAGATATTTAAGCAGTCTTTATATTGTGCATGCTCTTCTTTGACTACTGGAAGATCAGCACAGTTCCTTGCTTGTATCACTAAAGGGAAAGTGTACTCGTGAAGCTCATCAATGAACTTTGAAACAAAAATTTTCTTTAATTTTAGAAGAAAATTAAAACAGTTTGTATGCAGATATTTAAAACGAAAGTAACACAATTTTCATTCAGACTTCTCATCAGTTTTCCTTTTCGAAAGAGCTGTCTTTTCATATTAACAGAACCTTTTACTCTGCCTTTCTTAATACGCTTCCTTTTCCACTTTTCTGCATCGATTTTCTATCCCCTGTTGGAATTTCTTCTCCATATGACATTATTAACAGCTTAACTAAACTACACAGTGTAGCTCTAATATTCATTGGGGGCCTGCAATTAACATTAAAGTACTTATAAATAATTCTAACACTCAACAATACAATTATTAAAATAGGGTATTTAACATAAATTAAAATTGTAGTAAGCACAAAAACTTAGCAAAAATGAATCATATTTAAACATTTTGTGTGCAAATATTTAAAACCAAGGCAAAGCAATTTCCATTCACACCTCTCATCAGTTTCCCTTTCCTAAACATTTGTCCTTTAATATTAACAACCTTTTTACCGTTTACCTTCCACATCTCGAGCCTTACCAACAAGAAAGTTACAGCCTCTTTCCTCTATGTAATTATCTTTATAACTCCTGAAGAAGTGACAATCAACTAATGAAACAATTTTTTTCCGGCGTAAAAATCCAGGGTATGGCTTCCTTCGGAAGGGAAATAAAGCCGTGGATCCCGGGTCATAATTTACGGCATATAAAGGAACTTCAAGCCTGAAAGAAGAGACCTCTGAGAATTTTTTTTCTGCCGTTTCACGCCCTGAATTGAATGGGACGCTGATGATCTGAGCTGTTACAGAGCGTCCATAAATAAACCCATTTCAAATTAACCTGCTATCCCGAAAAGCTGGCCGCCCTATACATCATTCACTTTACCCCTTCCTCCTGAAGGTCCAGTAGAATACGAAAGGCTCCCTTTGAGCAAAACTTCCATTTGAAATGATACCACACGAGAGATTTGGAGGATGTCTCTTTGGCTCGGTCGATATGATACTGATATGAAGTAAAAGCTCGTTCAAGTTTCGTTGATCACTTTATATTTAATTTTACATTTCATGGCAGAGTATACTTTTCCCGAAAAACCCATTTCTTGGGACTTGAACTTGCGATCTTCGATACCACAATCTGTCGCATTATACTGAGTGATTTTCTTAACGTGGCCACTTTACGTGCAGTTGGCCGCAGCTGACCAAACGGGACGTCCTTGCGAACGGGTGTTAGAGGCCACATACCTAGCCTCTGGTACCTTTGCCGGCGTCTTCCTTGGGTTTAATGCTTTTCGTGTTGTGTTATTTATTTACGTCTAAAATCAGTCGAGAATTCTAGCGATGACTTCGAGGTTATGTGTCACCCATCCAAGTACAGACCACGCCCAATGCTTCTTAACTTCGGTGATTACCGATGTATTCGCCATGCGCGGCCGTTGACTTTCCAATGGAAATTTGAAGCTTGCCCAACCTTTACAGGCCTAGGTGAGGGGAACTGACTAACACAACTGTTTTATAGTGACCAAATCCCTGGGGAGCCTGTAAGAAGGGCAGTTCAGTTGTCCTATGGTCGTATTGACCCAGGAGCCGCGCTAGCTGGTTTGGATGGTAAGGGAGCTTGTCAAACATCGTTTTTGCCTCCTCTCTAATGACCTCGACGGTGTATGGTACTCAGGATTGCTGATGGAAATTTTGGAATGGAAACATACTAAGGGGGACTTTGGTACCATTCCCCAGACTTAACAATCGTACAGAATCATGGGCGATATGCTTGTACGATATATCCGCAGATTTTGATGGATAGGTAGTATTTTGGACAGGAAGATTGGGGTACAGCTGCTGGAGAGATGCATGATCAAGGTTTATTTTTCCTTTGAATGAAAAGTAAAAGTAAATCGTTTGTCCAGCTGGACCCAAGATACTGCGCGTTAATGACCCAGGAGATCATTCTGCGTCTTACACAGAGGTGCTATTGGTCATGCGGTAGGCTGATCTGAGCTCTTTCCCGGACTAATGGTCATGCGCCATTTCTCACTCCACTGCCCGATAGCTTTCAGCCATATTTGAAGTGACTGGTAACAGCATTGTAAATTCTTGTTTTGCGCCAGTAACAAGACGTCCGCATACTGGCACGTCATAGCTCTCGGCTCCTTTGAGAGGTCGGCCATGTAAACAGCGAAGAGTATCGAGGACAGCACGCTGCCCTCCGGTACTCCCGCGCCAATGGTCCTCTGTGTTGACATTTTCCCCTCCACTTTAACACGAAAATTGCGATCTCGAAGTAATTAGCTATCAGTGAAATGTAGGGAAGAGGGATGTGGGCGTCTAGAAACTTGTAGAACAGCCCTTCGTGCCACGTGGTTGAAAAGGCCTTTTCCAAGCTCAGCAGCACTGCTATAGTTTTGGCCTTCTCTTGGTAACCCAAGGAGGCCTTATCTGCCACTCTTAGTAGTCGCTGCCTGGTGGAGTGTCTAGGTGGAAAACCAAACTGATGGCTTCCGGTAGGAGGTTTTTTCCCCGAATGGAGGAGAAATGCGGGCTAGCATCAGTGACTCAAAAACTTTTAAGATTATTGGGAACAGGTTGATGGACCTTATAACGAAAGGGTAAAACTCAGTTGTTGCCCGGTTTTAGAATGCAAATCACGCTCGCCTCTTTCCACGCAGTGGAAAAGTGGCTTGGGTGGAGGCATGCATTGTAAATACAAGTCAAGTGCATCACAGCTTTTAAATTCAGGTGCTGGAGCATGGGAGCCGTGACGCGGTCATGTCCAGGAGCTTTATTGGATTTTTAGGTTTGGATGAGGGATGCAACCTCTTTCGGGGTTGCAATGAGAATATGTACATCATCGTGGGGTTCAGATGGCACTTCAAGGAAATCGTCGACCCTTTCGTGCACTATGTCAGTCTTCGTCCTGCGGGTTTACTGGGGGCTCGAACTGAGTCTCAGGCAGTCTGCGAAAGCCTCGACTTTCTCACAGGGTGTAAACGAGAATCTCCCGCCAGTGCCTTGGATTGTATGTGCATCATGTAATATTTTGTTTTTACAAAGACTTCGGATTGTCCGCCATGGTTTCTTCTCTGGGAGTTCAATCTGCTTCGTTTTTTTTTCTAGGCCGCTGTGTGGTGCGTTCTGAGCAGACTTCTTACCAAGGTTTCGAACCGCTGGTGTAATACATAAGTCCAGGGGTGATGGAAGCGCTGCAATAGCTTTCGGACAGTGCCTTTAGATTTCATGATTTGCCGGACCTCATTTGGTTTAGCCATGGGTTTAAGTGCTCATGGGGGATGCGGTATGTGTGGCGCAGACCGATATAGGATTCGGTCGAAGAAAGCTATAGCCGCAGCTTCGTGTGTCTCAATTGAGTCTATTCGGGGGTATGACTCTGCAGTTCTGGCCAAGTGCTGGACTCCTGCGTCCCAGTTGATCTCTTCGCTCCACTTTGGATAGTCCAGAGCGGCCATGATCACACCTTATTCACCATGACCGGGACATGGTCTGAGTCAGTTCGTTGACCACTGAGACGTCCAGATGGAATGCCATGTTCTTGGTGATCATAATGTGAAGTACATCCGACTTGCTACCTTGGGCTAGATGGAACGTTGGACCTCTCGGGCAGTGCGCGAGGAGGCCTGATCCCCGCTAATAAGGCGGTAGAGTTCTCGAATTTTCCTGTTCATTTGGCGGCTATGCCAATGCTCGTGTTTCGCGTTTAGATCTGCTATGCAGACAATTGGATGCAGGTTCAGACTTATGCCATAACAGCGGTAGGTCCTGCCCCCCCCCCAACATCAGTCGGGCGGCACAAGCCTCATCCTGCTGTCGGGGCGGGAGTGGTAAAGGAGTGTGGCTTGTGGTTTGCAATAAAGATAGCCGTACCGCCACTCTATCAGCCGACTCGATCGCTCCGTGAGTGACTGAACTTGGTTGAGTGAACTGCAATTCATTTGTCGAATGGGGTTCGCAGACAATACAATATCAACTCCGTGGTACTCTACAAATCTAAGTAGGCTAGGACGTTGCTCTCTAATACAGTTTGCGTTTCAGAAGCGGCTCTTTATGCTCGTTGGACATGTCTGACTGTCATTATGCTCGGGTATTAGGGAATAATGTTTCCATCGTAATATAGTAGATACAATACTCCGCTCAGACCATAGATCATTAATATTAGATCACCTGATTACTAAACACAGCAACTGGAACTACGCGACTAACCGAACCGGAAACGATCTGAGCGCGCCTGAACAAATTTCTTATATTATTTATGCCCCCAGAAATTCCACACATATACCTGTCCAACAGGGGTCTCTCCGGACATTTTGGACATAGCTTGGTTCAAAATATGCCACGACAAATTGTAATGACTACACTGAATTAATTGTGCTCAGATCCCCTACCTTTCCTAGTCCAGCTTGACGGACCACATGCTCTGCAAAATGTTCCCCCACACCTAAATTTCAACAAATGCAACTGGCACTTTTTAACCCTTACGTGACGGAACAAATACCGCCCATAGTTATAGAAAATGAAATTGAATTAAACAGAGCAGTACAGACGCTTGAGATAGCAATAACTAGGGCAATACACCTTGCCGTGCCCGTATAACAACCCAGAGTATATCGACTGCATCTCTTGCCGACGCCAAAGTCACTATAACACAATGTAACAAAAGTAGCGTTCCTCCTCACCAACATTCTTCGCGGAGACACATAACCTTGTGGCCGACTTACAGATTTCACCTACCCATGACGATATGCGGATCGCACACCCAGATGAAGTCAACTGGATCATAACCACCTCCCCAACAAAAAGACCCCGTGGTCCGGTAAGATCCCTAACATTCTGCTTATACACCTCCCTTCCAATGCCATTAGATATCTTACCAACATATACATCTTCGTATCTGATCATGGCTGTTTTCCTGCCCTCTGAAAGCAAGCTTAAGTTCTTCATTTCCCCAAACTTATTAACCTCAACAACCATCGAACCATCGGTCTCCTTAATATAATGAGCAAGCTACTTGAAAAGAATTTCAAGCGAATCATTGCACATATTAAAAAGCATAACATTATCCGTGATGACCAAATTGCCTTCAGAATTAAACATTCTACCCCCCCCCCCCCACTCTTATGGGCTACAGAACATACCATACATGGATTTAGCTGCTGAAAATCCACGGGAGCCCTTTTCCTTGATTTTGAACGGGCCTTTGACCGGGTATGGAATCAAGGACTCCTACCCAAACTTAAAATGTATGAGTTTCCCAATTCACTAATTAAGCTAATTGCACCCTCTCTGAACCACAAAATTCGTCCATGCAGGTATCCCACAAGGTAGCATATTAGGACCAGTATTGTTTAACCTGTACTACACCGCCACGGGTGGCCGAGGAATCCATCAGGACCGTCCTCCCTGACTGAGGTTTTTTCCAGGTTTTCCTCAGTCCTCATAACTGGCAAATGCCGGAAAGGTACTCTAAACTTAGGCATGGCACGTTTCCTTCCTTAAAAAAATCCTTTCCTAATATATAATTTATTTCATGTATCATCAGTGTCACCGCTTGTGGTGCCTCAGTGACTTGTGGTGCCTCAGTGGTAAAAACGGGCGTTAAACACTATTAAAAAAACTGTATATCGTGCTACCAACCATCCTCAAAATGACCACCTACATTTACGCAGACGACATAAATATCATGACCCAATCTCGAGAGCTCCACTTCTTTCACACCAGACTGCAACATGCACTTTCTCACTCACTCACTTGCCGACTTTCTGACCAACTGGCGCATCAAGGTCAACAACACCAAGTGTCAAGAATTAATCTTCACCAAACGAGTTCTCCACCGCAAACATAATTTACCACCCCTCTTACTTTTTGGTTACCCCATCAGATGGAACCTGACAATAACGTATCTCGTAACTATGATGGACATTCACCTAACGTGGCGACTCCACATTCAAAATAATGGACGCAAGGGGTATGCACGATTGGGAGAGCTTTACTCCCTACTGAATGACAATATGCTAAGCGTTCATATTGACATAACTATATACAAAACGCTTCTCCGTCCACTTATCACGTACGCGGCACCGGTTTGGGCATATGCTGTACCCTCTCGCATCAATAGGCTGCAAACTTTTCAAAACAAAGTATGAAGAATTATTATAAAACTTTGAGGTTAACTCCATGGCGCCCACTCCTCCGCGAACTCAACTTATGCACAATAATGCAGTTCATAAGGAAACTTACCCACGACACTTACGAAAGTACCAAACAACACAAAACCCTCTTGTTTGTAGCATAGGCCAATATGACCCCCTCATAGGTCCCTCCAAATGCCCATTGTACATCTTTCATAAAACCTCCGAACAGAACTTTATTGCCGACGATATCCAAGAATACCCTAACCGATTAATCCCACCCGTATAAAACCAGGGCTTCTAGGATATAAAAAATCTCTGCTATGCAATCATGAAAATGCCCACCCGGCACAATCTGCTACACTTGACCCCAGTAGTCTTGAGTACCAATGAAAATGCCCACCCGGCACAATCTGCTACACTTGACCCCAGTATTCTTGAGTACCAAACGAAGTTTGTGAGGCATGCTTGTTGTGTGTGTGTGTGTGTGTGTGTGTGTGTGTGTGTGGATGGGTGGGTGGGGCAGGTTGTAAGCGAAAGGTTAACGGGTATTATTAGATACTAGTTCATGTAGCTAGTGGGTGGTGACCTGTGAGATTCTACTGTGGTGCTGTTTACTGGGATTTAATGTTGCAGACTGGGTTCTTAGCACACGTGTAAATAGAGGAACTAAGTGTCCGTAGTGAGGATTTCAATAGAAGCCCTAGCCAGTCTAAGAAAATTCATGCTGTTAGTTTAAGCTAAATCAAGCTGTTAGTGGATAGTTACTTTTTATGGTTAGTAGTGTTGTATGCGATTGATGGGTACCAAGGTTAATTAAAGACTCCATGGGGAACCCGAGTCCTACTGCTAGAGGTTTTGCGCAAGGTCGTGTTTATGCAGTTGCGTGGAATTTTGACATTTGGTTCTATGGAGGTGTGTGAGAGGAGGAAGCCGCAGCCTGGCTATGTGTACCACTCGGAAAACCTACTGGTACCTGAACCCCTCTGCATGTATAATGCACGAGAGTTCATTGTTACCTTTAATAACCAGGGTGGTTTATGCGGGACCTGACTATTATCAATTGCATCCCCCTATATGTAAATTAATAACTGCATGGGCAGGCGATATAGACTGTATGCCAGTGTATGTCGGGTGATCACCACCGACCCTCATACAAAAAAAAAAAAAAAAAAAAAAAAAGACTGAAATCTTCCTACCATCCTCCAGCCCCTTAGGCAGTTAATCAGAAGCAAAAAACGCCGTACGGAAGTTATGGCAGGGATTCAGCCACCACAGGATAGGAGAAATCCACCGACGGTTCAAAAAACCTCTGGTGCTACGCCTCCAAAGGCAACACAGAACTGAAACCTGGGAAAATGCGTTACGGCACTCTAGTTGTGGCGGATCGTTCGAGACGAGACCCAATATGAATAGCCTCTGCACATCCGTTTTCTTGGACACTTTGTGTTCGAGGCCCAAGAAAAGGCAAAAGCCTTTGCAATTTATCTATAGACCCAATTCCTACCCCAAGAAGAGTTCCAGGATGATGATCACACTGATCTTGTAGAGGAAACCGTCTCAACCTTCCTATAAGATGGATGGTTTTAATAAGAGAATTTTCACATCCTGATCGCCACACCTTAAGAGTTGGCCTCCTAGATCAAAAGTCTTAAATCCCGTAAAGCCCCTGGACAGGACCCCTTCACAGCGGAAATGTTCCAGCATTTTCCCAGAAGGGTCGTGATCCACTTGATTTACAATGCATACTTTCACCTCCGCCGCTACCCACCATCGTGGGAGGAGGCACAGTTGGTGTGAATTTTGAAGTCCTGCAAAGACCCGGTTCATCCCTCTAGTTATTGCTCTATAAGCATTTTCCCTACAGTCTCCAAAGTCTTTGAAACACTTATCACCCGGCTACTTCCATACTTTGAGGCGAGGCAAGTTGTACCCAACTATCAGTTTAGATTTCGTTCTGGACATTTCAGTCTCAGCAACTACTGAGAGTGGCTGAAAAAGTCTCACTTGGCTTCCAATGGAAAGCCAAATCGACAGCAGGCTGCTGGACGTGAAAAAAGCCTTCTCGACCACTTGGCATAATTGTCACATCTACAATCTCCTCCAACACGACATTCCTGCCTCCTACATTTCCTTAATGGCCAAAATCCTCCGGTAAAGCAGTTTCCGGGTGAAGGCATCCGGTAAGCTCCCTGTATTCGGCCCATTGGCACGGGTGTCGGAGGGTAGCGTGTTGTCCAGACGATCTTGGGCGCTTACATGGTCGTCTTCCCGACACACCCACGTACCACCAACTGTCAATTTGCAGATTACCTGTTAATCTGGGCACAAAATGAGAACCAAAATTATGCAGTAAAACTATTTCAGAACCAACTCGGAAACGGGGAGACCTGGAGGGAGAAATTACGGATGGCCATTAGCCCGCAGAAGAGCTCACTATTTTCTTGGCTAAGAGCACACACCCTAGACTCCTACGGGACCTCATGATGCATCGCCTGCTGATCTCCTGGGTCCATAACGCCAAGTCCTGGAGATAACACTGGACCGCTCGCTAATCTTTAGGAACCAAGTGCTCGTTAAAGTTCAAGGCCATGGAGCTCCCCGGCAGATGTATCCAATCATGAGCTCCCGTTCCACGAACCTAATGCAAAAGCTGCGCTTTCACTGTGTCATAATACCGGCTATAGTTCTGTATGGCTATGAAATTTCGGGAGCCGCGGCTCCGACCACGATCCGCAAAATGCAGTTCCTGCAGATTATTTACGGTACCGACCACCGCTTCCCTGCTCACATCCTACACACTCACTCCAATGTTGTGTATATCATAGACGAGAGAGAGTCCAGATGGTCTATGATACCTACTAAAACTACCCTAATGAACTGGTCAGATCACTGGGGGACTACGAACACAGAACCACTAGAAGATGCAAATCTTACAGACTCCCTAAGGACGTTAAGAGACCCCTTGGGCGATAAAATTGTGAAATCAACAGGATAGGCAGCGTCGGAGCGACAACTGCTCAACTCTAGCATATCAGCCTGATACACCTTGGCCCAACAACAAATTAACTGCTGATCGTTGGTTTGATAAATTTCATTTCCATAATTCTTAAAACAATCCCAATAACACACTAACATTTTCCGGTTACATTTTTGATTCTCCTAGTCCATCGAGCACATATAGCCGGGAGCAGCTAGGATATTGCTGACTATTTGACATCCTCTTGGGAAAAGTCATAGGTCACGTGAACTGGATTCTGGGCTTCTGAGAACGAAAGTCCGTCCCAAAACGGTGCCGGGCTTCGCTGTCTTCTATTGTTGAGTATTTTTTTTTGTCTTACTGGGCAGTCTCCGTAGATACCTGCTACGTACTGCTGTCCACAGTTCGCACACTACCTCGTCGAACAGAGAAGGGCACTCCTTCACAAGGGGGGGGGACCGCCACGGGTCGTTAAGGCGCGAACTCGTAAGTGGGAGGTCTGGGGTTCGAATCCCACCAGGACCGTCCTCCCTGACTGAGGTTTTTTCCAGGTTTTCCTCAGTACTCATAATTGGCAAATGCCGGGAAGGTACCCTAAACTTAGGTCTGGACATTTCATCTAGTGTATCATCAGTGTCCATAGCCTGTAGTGCCTCAGTAGTAAAAATGGGCGTTAAACACTATTCAAAAAACGGGGGCAGTCCATACATCGCAGACAAGTAAGTTGTCGCTCGCAAGCCATGCTGGAGTGATGGAATCCCAGGCACCTTTAACATTGTACTGGTCCCCTTCTCCCATCCCCTCAGGGGCCCAATTTATTGGGTACGGGGCGTAGCGACCCCGAGGCACCCGAGCTGCTCCCTCAGGTCCGCGCTCAGCGCGTTTGACTCATTTTTAGTTTGTCTCCATTTTACTTTTTACTTTTAAACCTCCCTGCTTTTAGTCTGATGGATGCCCCCGTGTTTGACACGGTTCAAAGGTGACTGGGTAAGGGCGTGACTCCCAGCACTGGGTCATCATGTAGGGCAAGGGCGTATCCCCTGGTAAAGGCCAGGCCCGGGGAGGGGCTATTACACGTGCTGTAAGCTTCCTGTACCCAGGAAGGTGTGACCCTGAGGTTACTTGATCCAGGCCAGGGCAACTAACCTAAGCCGGGGTGGCGCCCAGGAAGTAGCCTGCCATCGGAGACAGGTGTAATGGTGGAGGATGAAACCGCAATGGTACAACCAAATCCTCATTTTAATACTAAACGTAAGAGATTGAACGCAAGAGAGGTGACTGAGGTGTCTTTCCCTCGTTTCCTAGTTATCACCAGAACTGAGGAGGGTCAGTCTTTTACGCATGTGAACCCTTTTGTTATACAAAAAGGTCTGGATGGTATTTCTGGCCCCGTTAAATCGTGCACGCGGCTGCGCAACAGATCCTTATTAGTTGAGACAGTGAGTGCATCACAAACTACCGCGCTACTCAAGGCCATCTTACTCCACGGATACCCGATCCGTGTCGAGTCACATCGCACCCTGAACTCCTCCCGGGGAGTAGTAACCACCTCTGTACTGGACGGCATGACCGATACGGAAATTCAGGGTTATTTGGCCGAACAGAATGTCACCTCTGTGTATCGCGTGCAGACAAAGAAGGATGGCGAGGTACAGCCTACTCGTACATTGTTCCTCCCCTTTAGTAGGGTTGAGTTACCGTCCAAGATAAGAGCAGGGTATGAGGTCATCACGGTCCGCCCGTACGTCCCTAGCCCTTTACGATGCTTCCAATGTCAGCGTTTCGGCCATACCCGATTATCTTGCAAGAGCCCTAAATCGATTTGTGCCACATGTGCCTTAGAAAGTCACGAGGGAGCATGTTCATCCGCTCCTGTATGTGTGAATTGCCGTGGTTCTCATCCGGCCACATCCCGTGACTGCCCTCGATTTAGGGAGGAGCGCTCTATACAGGAAATCCGCGTTAAAGAGAAACTTTCGTTCCCTGAGGCCCGGAAACGTTATCAAGCCTATCTACCTCCTGTACCAAAGCTTGGTACGTATAGCTCTGTAGCCGCAACCGCGATTTCGCAACGTGACAGTAGCACTCAAACGTGCGACCTGGTTTTTTCTACAACACCTCCGCCTGCCAGTGCCAAGCGCCCAACAACGGTAGCCAAGCCAGTTGTTTTTGCCGCTGATCCCGTCAAATTTAAGACGGCCTATACAAGGACTGATTTTTTAAAATCGTCCGCAAGTGAGGGAAAGACAAAGAAAAAAGACCACAGCCCGTCACCTCCTCGGAGGTCGAGCTCCCACGATGGCTCTGGGAGCAGGCCTATAAGGCGGTCACCATCACCGCCTCTCTCCACCTCCAACCGTTTCCAGGTACTGGAATCGGTTGATCCTTCTCAACAGGAGAAGCCTCCCTCTGAGGATTCAATGGAGCAGGATGCTCCTACTCCTGATAAACCACCGAGTCCCACGCGTTTCAAAAAAGGACGATTGATTCGCCCTGGACCGTCCAAAAAGTAAGGTGGTAACTTTTTAGCTTATTTTCTCTAATTTTAACAATGGCTATTCTTTCGTGGAATGTGCGTGGTCTCCGTAGCAGAAGACCTGACCTGGAGTTAATTTTACGTTCTACTGACCCACTGCTTGTGTGTCTCCAAGAGACCAAACTTCGCCCAGGTGATTCTTTTAATTTACGCGGTTACTCTTCGGTGAGGTTTGATCTCCCTCCCGCAGATGGCACTCCCGCTCACGGCGGAGTTCTAATTTTAATTAAAGAGGGCGTGTACAGTACTTTACTACAGCTCCAGACTCCTCTGCAAGCTGCTGCAGCAACAGTTCACTTTTCCGGACTTACTTTTTCTATCTGCACTGTTTATTTACCTCCGTCCGGTACCATCACTACAGTTGACCTGGACGATCTTCTGTCTCAGGTACCACCCCCTGTCCTACTGTTGGGAGATTTTAATGCACACCATCCCCTGTGGGGTTCCAACACGGAGTGTGCCAGGGGCAGCATATTGGCAGAATTTCTCGACCGTCACAATCTTGTTCTGCTCAACACTGGTCAACCTACTTTTCTTTCTGACAGCACTCACAGCTTTTCACACTTGGACTTATCCATTTGTTCTGCCTCACTTGCTGTGCATTTCACCTGGAACGTCATCTCCGATTTATATTCCAGTGACCACTTTCCGTGTCAGATCCATGTACTCTCTTCAAACGCACATTCACAGCGCGCGCCAAAATGGCTCATTGATAAGGCGAATTGGCCTCTCTATCGATCTTTGGCCGAATTTTCAGGGTGTGAATTTCCATCTATCGACATCGCGATCGAGCACCTCCGTACGGTCATCATAACAGCCGCAGATAAGGCTATTCCCCGGTCGTCTTGTCACCCCAGACGGTTACCGGTTCCTTGGTGGACCGATGAATGCCGGGATGCATTGCGTGCACGCCGAGGTGCTCTGCGAGTTTTTCGTCGCCACCCTACTTCAGCGAATATGATTAGCTATAAACAACTTCGCGCCAAATGCCGCCGAGTCATCAAGGATAGCAAAAAGGCTTCTTGGATTTCTTTTACCTCTTCTTTTACCCATACAACGCCTTCCTCCGTAGTTTGGGAACGGCTACGCCGCGTTGCTGGCAAACCAAGGTTTACACCTATACCCGGTCTTAGGATTTTAAATCGAGTGCTCACCACTCCGATTGACGTCGCCAATGTTTTAGGGCGAACCTTCGCTGATGTTTCTAGTTCCGCCAATTACCCGGCTACATTTCGCGCATTAAGGGAGCAGGTTGAGAGGAAAGGTTTCTCGTTTGCCTCCGACCACCAGGAGAGCTACAACGTTCCTTTTACCGCCAGGGAAATGGAGCATGCCCTTTCCACCTCTCGACACTGCGCACCGGGGCCAGATAACATTCATGTTGCTATGTTGCAGCATTTATCAGCAGAAGGCAAAGCTTTTTTATTACGAACTTTTAATTTTATTTGGTGTCATGGCACATTTCCCAACGCGTGGCGATTGGCCACCGTCATTCCGATACCTAAGCCTGGAAAGGACCCACATCTTCCTTCCAGTTACCGTCCGATTTCCCTCACCAGCTGCGTCTGCAAAGTGTTGGAACGCATGATTAACGGACGGCTTATGTGGTTTTTGGAGTCGAGACATCTATTGACGAACGCTCAGTGCGGTTTCCGTCGTCACCGCTCCTCTGTCGACCATCTCGTATCTCTTTCGACCCACATAATGGACGGTTTTATTCGGAAGTGCCAAACGGTTGCAGTATTTTTTGATTTGGAGAAAGCGTACGATACCTGCTGGAGAGGCGGTATCCTCCGAACGCTTCACGATTGGAACATACGTGGGCGTATGTCTGTTTTTATTCAGGAATTTATGAATGACCGGGTTTTTAATGTTCGCGTGGGATCGGTTTTATCATCTAGTTTTATTCAAGAGAACGGTGTACCTCAGGGATCGGTACTTAGTTGCACACTGTTTGCCATTGCGATTAACTCTATCACCGAGTGTTTACCGCCAGGAATACAATCGTCGTTATTTGTGGACGATTTCGCCATCTATCTTTCCTCTCGGAGAACTTGTCTCTTGGAACGCCGCCTCCAATGCTGTCTCGACCGCCTTCACGCTTGGAGTGTTTCTCACGGGTTCCGTTTCTCCGCAGAGAAGACCGTCTGCATGAACTTCTGGCGCCACAAGGAGTATCCTTCACCTTCGCTCCATCTTGGCCCAGACGCACTCTCTTTCGCGGACGAAGTTAGGTTCCTGGGTTTGATGTTCGATAGGAAATTATGCTGGTCAACGCATATAGCGCAACTCAGAGGCAAGTGTGAACGTTCTCTTTGTATTTTACGTGTTTTAAGTGGCACATCTTGGGGAGCTGACCGGACTATACTTTTACGTTTTACCGCGCTCTTATCAGGTCCAAATTGGATTATGGCAGTGTTGTTTATGGCTCTGCGCGGCCTTCTGTTCTGCGCCGCCTGAACCCGATTCATCACCGGGGTATCCGTGTTGGCATTGGAGCATTCCCCACCAGTCCTGTGTTGAGTTTATGTGCGGAGTCTGGAGAACCTCCGTTGTTTTATCGTAGGGATGTTTTACTGGCCGCGTACGGTTGTCGCTTAGCTGCGCAACCTCGTCATCCCACGAATGGGCCGTTTTTTAATGTGTCTTTTGATCTTTTTTATGCTGCTCGGTCTTTTACTCCTAAGCCCGCTGGCTTTCGTTTTCGGGAGATTTTACGGACGTTGGACATGGAGTTACCTGCTTTTTTCTTAGCCGGGGAAACTTCATCTCCCCCCTGGATTTTAGCAGAGGCCCCCGTTCATCTCGGGCTCACGTCCTGTCCGAAATCTTCGACCGCAGCACATATTATTCGTTGTTCTTTTAGCGAGATCAAATCCTCTTTTAATGGCTGGAATTTTATATATACCGACGGCTCAAAATCTGACACAGGTGTAGGATGTGCTTTTGTTTTTAATGGTGCGAGTTTTACGTATGGTCTTAATGTTGCAACATCTATTTTTATGGCAGAGCTTTATGCTATTTATCAGGCGATTTTATTTATTTTCGATCAGGGGCTGGGGAACAGTATCATATGTTCCGACTCTTTGAGTGCTATTTTAAGTTTCAAACAGCTGTACAATCACCACCCTCTTGTACAGATGGTCCAGAATGTTGTGATAACCCTTTTAGACGCTGGCGTCAGGGTAAAACTACTGTGGGTGCCTGGACACGTCGGACTCCCGGGTAATGAGGCCGCAGATGTTGCAGCAAAAGCCGCTGTTTTAGACCCTGCTGAATACGAGCAGCGTTTTTATTTCGGGGATTTTATACATTCTTTACGTAGAGCCATTATTTCGCGCTGGCGCGAGGAGTGGGACTTACTCCCAACTAATAAGCTCCGTGAATGTAAACCCACCCCTTTTAACTGGTCGACTTCTCGCGATGTTCGTCGCGAAGAAGTAATTTTAGCTCGCCTTAGAATTGGGCATTGCCGTTTTAGCCACTCTCACCTTTTTAATAGTCAACCCGCTCCAGCTTGCCCTCACTGTGACCACCCCTTTACAGTGCGTCACATTTTAATTGAATGCCATCATCTGGCAGTTTTTAGACATCGCTTGCGTTTGCCCTCCTCTATTGAGGAATTACTTGCAGATAATATGGTTGCTGTCGAGCGAGTGCTCCGTTTTATCCGTGTTTGTGGTTTTTGGAGCAAGGTGTGAGGTGTTCTCTTTTTATCCATGACGGCATTTTTAGACGCTTTTAAGACTGTTGTAGTTTCAGCATTTGATGCATTGTTTTTAGTATCAGTCTTATTTGAGTGGTTGTATATAACCCTTGTTATTGTTTTGGGGTTTTATTGTTACCAGTTTCGACTTTTACAATACTGGTTTATTTTCAGCTTTTGCTGATGCGTTTTACTACCAGTTTTTATATGTTGTAGTGTAGTTGGTTATAGGGTTTTACTGACCCTATTTAGACCATTATAGGACTTGTTTTTCGCTATTGCGGCTTTTTTTTTAATACCAGTCCCTTGTTTGTTGACCATTACACCCACTTGTTACTTGTTATGGGCTTTTATTTCATGCACAGCATGCTACTCAGACTTGCTTTGCGTTTACTATTTATTTTTTAGTTCTGACGCAGTTTTTTAGTATGATTGGGCGCTAATGACCTTAGCTGTTGTGCGCCCTTAAACAACAATCATCATCATCATCATCATCATCATCATCCCTTCTCCCATAATAACTCATTGGTGACAAGAGTGTGAATTAGCACTCGAACAAAGGCGATGGGCAGCTGCTTGTCCTTATCTAAGATCACGAGGAAAAGTAGCATGGACACTTTACGACTGTGCTCCTTGTTTCGGATGCTCTTTGGCAGTTGCGCCATTATGATGGGCTCGATGTTGTGCTCCATCTTCAGTGCCTCCTTCAGTTCTTCGATCGTACATTCGGAGTTGAGGCCCCGAATGACACGGCGTTACAACTGACGACGAGGATGGAGGTGTAATATTGTACGCCTACTCATGTAGTAGGCCGCAGCAAAGAATTTTTGGATGCGTACTCGCCTTGGCTCGCTTGTGGCTGTGAAATTGCCAGCTAATTTTCTTCTAGCTTCCTCATGACCCTCACATAACTGCGGAAGATGTCCGTCATTATGGGGAGATTTTTTCCTTCCTTCTGGTTGGAGGTTGAACTTGGGCTTCGTAGAGGCCGATGACGGGGGAACGCCAGTGATCTTGGTGTCAGAGCGCCGCTTCTTCCTCCTGATTTTCATTTCGGTGAACTCATCCTAGTGAGAATCTGAGCTAGCGCTGAGGTCGCTGCTAGTCTCACGCATGGGAGGTAGGATTAGGGATGAGATGGGAGAGGGAGGAGCCATTGAGTCTCGCGGGATGTCCTCTTGAGGTTGTTTCGCCTACTAGCTATAGTTATGGGCCGAGAGGCGGCCGTGCCCCCTTATTGTTGGGCCCAGGCTTAGTCATGTCGTCATCGCTGGAATCCTCGCTTAAAGTATGAGTCGGCGCGGGTGCTATCCGGCTGCGTGCAGCGGTACGAAGCCTCTTATGGGAGGCGCGCAAATGAGTCATAATTTGGCGGCTCAAACGATGTCAGTTTATAGGTCGTGGTCACTCGGAAAGATAGCTTAGACCCTTAAGGAAGGCCTATCAATTCTTACTTCCAACAGCACTGGGGTGAAGTGCTGGCCCTAGCCTCAGCAGAAGCTGCAGATGGCGGCTCTTACAACGGTAATTTTGCACCGATTTCAAGCTAGAAGGGGGAGCGAGTTCACTGCTTGCCGCGGCCGCAACTCTACGCTGTAGAAATATTTTCCTTTTGGCATTGCTCTTCAGGTGGTGAAGAAGAGGGGGCAGGCTTGTAGGGGAGCTATGTTCACTAACTCCTGGCATCTTCAAACTCGGTTCTCAATGCTGCTGCCTACATGGGAGCCAGTGTCCGCGGCAGTATATCAAGCTCTGCAATTCTGGTTGAAAGCCAGCCGAGGAGCTGGAGGGCGGAGGACGCAACGGACGTTTTCTTGTGTATTGCGTGGCAGTGTATTAATTTTTCATTAGGCGGCATAATATAGTACATTATGCTAATATGGCTCAGTTCAGGAATTCTTTTCCCCAAGAGAACGTATTTACAATTCGTAAGTGCGTACAGAATCAGCTCTTGATGTACGAAGATTGATTCAAGAGAGGTTTCTTATATTCTAATCCCAAGTCGAAGTTCGTTTCACAGATTTGTAAATAAATAAATAAATACCGCCACAAATGGCCGAAGTGATTAAGGCGCGAACTAGTGAGCGGGAGGTCTGGGTTCGAATCCCACCAGTCCTTCCTGACTATGGCTTTTTCCAGGTTTTCCTCAGTCCTCATAAATGGCAAATGCCGGGGAGGTGCCCTATACGTATATCTGGAAGATTTCCTTACCTTTAAAAATCCTTTCGCAATTTATCATTTCATCTCAGCTTCCACTCCCTGTGGTGCCTTAGTAGTAAAAACGGGCATTAAGTGCTGTTCAAAAACGAAAAAAAGTAGTACATATCGGAAAATATTGATAAAAAGGACACACAGCCACGTACAGTACTCGTAGAAGAAACCTTAGATAACATTGGAGAAGCCCTTGAATGTTCCCTAAAATATCTCTTCAGCGTCTTTCTCAGCAAACAGGAAGTTTTTATTTCTCTGTTCGAACGGCTATAAAGCTACTAACATTAAAAACCTATAAAATTACTGCAGTGCAAGAACTTAAACCGGGAATCCCTACATACAGGAATAGCTGTGTGGATTGTATGCATGACGCAGAAATTGACCCTAATCTGTATGTCTTTATACACGAATCTTTGTTCTACCTAAAGGGTATGTTAATTCACAAGACAAGCAATACTGGAGCTCAGAAGAACCTACTTTTTTCACGATGAATCCCTGCATGATCAAAAGACCAAGAGTAATGCGGCATTTAGCGGCGAGAGAATAATGGGCCCTATATATATTTTGAAGAAATAATTAATAGTGATGGATTTGTTAAGAATATTTTGCATCCCTTTTTCTGAAAATTAACTGTCTAAGGAACCTATAACTCGCGACTTTCCAGCAGGATTCTGCAACGGCACATACAGCTCATATCTCTTTGCATGCAATTCATGAAATATTTGACGATAGCGTCATCTGTAACAACATATAACCTCGTCGGTTCCCCAATTTAACGCCCTGCGATATTAATATCTCAATGGCATTAAAGAAAAAAGTGTACAAGATAAATCCACACTTATAGGATAATCTGAGAAATAAAATACGTAATAAAATGTCTTCCATATCGCAGAGGGATCTACACAGGGCAATGATTTCATAAGCCGATGCCAGAATTGTGCGGAAAATGGAGAGAGGCTGTTCCAGTATCTTCTTGCTTGATAATGGTGAATAAATTTACCATTAAAGTGTAAGCAATAACTAACGCGAAAATTATAACTGTGGACATACTGATTCCCGGTTACCGTGGTTTTAGCTTGAAACGACTGACCGGCCGTTGGAACAGTCCCGTGAATGGAAAATCACATTCTGTAGCGTGCTATTGCTGAAGGCGTATTGTAGCGTCGATTGTCATGGCTTGTCGGGTTTAGGCCAGACCATTTGAGAGTGTTACGGTGAAATAAGTGTGGCAATTGTTGATGTACTCTATGAAGATTTGACAGTTTTATCCAAACGTGCGCCAGACATTGGTGAAGCCAACAAAAATAACACTCTTTGCTTTAAAGCATCTAAATATGAATGATAGAGCGTTTTTTGTTAATGTAATATTCAATCAGTTTACGCCTATTTAACTTTTTCATTTTGAACATTTGCTTAGTGTTGTAATTACTGCTACAGGTCGCCGTGTTTTTTCTTCTTCTCGGTGTAGGGTTATACCTTCTTTTCCTTTGTATTTTTTTTTTTTTTTTTTTTGATGTTGCATGACTGCCCTTACTCTTCGAAATAATCATAAATCTGAATGAGGACTTGTTCTAGGTGGGAAAGGAAACATGCTTACTTTTTATGCCCGTATACAATGTTGACCTGCTTGGGCATATTCACCTATCCCTATTCGCGCTGTACTCTTTCTTTGCAGAAAGATCTCACAGTAAGAATTATATGACCACGTTAATCTTCCTTGTAGCAAATTTCTCCGATACTATTTACTCCAATAAAGCGCTTTTGTATACAATGCCTACTGTTATATATATATATATATATATATATATATATATATATATAAATCGCTAGGATTCGTTGGTAGTCCTTTTATATGCGTTGACGAATTTCAATGCTGGTTACCATTTGTGAATGAAGTTGACTTCAAACGGTTACAAAAACAAAAGTGAATTATTAAATAAAAGAAAAGCATTTGATGGAGTAAATCTGGCGAACCTGCAGGTCAGCTGGTAAGTCCTGCACCGTCATGCATAAACCACATGCAATTAAATCAAATGGATAATTCTATCATTTAATTTTGTAAAAAATTTGCATAAACTGGACTTGTTAATCTCCCATCAAGAATAATAGGTCCGATTAAATTGTCATCGAGTATTCCTGTCCATACAGTGAACTGAATTATTTATATTGGATTAGATTAATATAAAAATGGACCTGTGCAATTATTCCCTATTAGGGAAACCTTATAGACCTATCGTATTACTTCTCATCTTCATTGTTTCTAGGGTAAGTTGATAAATAATGTCAACTGAGGAAATTCGTCATGTATAGAGAAAAACAAATAAAATTTATATTAACTTTTAGTACATCAAATTATATGACCTTCATCTTAGGGCAAGTTACAAACATGTGAATTCATTGCACATAGTTCGGGAGAGACAAAATAGTTCTGTTGCAAATATCTCAATATTTCGTGACATTCGTATGCAAACACTTGTTTTGCAGCTAAGAAGTGAGCAGCCTGTGAGAGGTGTGCAAGTTGAGAAAAGTTCAGTTTTTCTAAATGTATAGGAATATTGGTAACTTCAAATATTAGTGCAAATTTTAAAATCTCTTTAATAATTTTCAGAATCAATTCACATAAATATGGAGGTGACACCTAACAAACAATATGCTAGTCTAAAAGTAATTGTGAAAGGATCATGAATAACAAACACTAAGTACATAAGAAATACTGAAAATTTCACTATGTGCTGTCCAAAATGAAAATTTGCAATGAAAATTTGAGACATGTTCAGTTTCTCTAAATGTGTAGAAATATTGTTAAATTTAAATACCAGTGCCAAATTTAATACCTCTAAAATGATTTTAAAATCAATTCACATAAATATGTAGGTGACACCCAACAAACAATATGCTAGTCTAAAAGTAATTGTGAAAGGATCTTGAAAAATCCTAAGTACATAAGAAATACTGAAAATTTCACTATGTGCTGTCCACAATGAAAATTTGCAATGAAAATTTGAGACATGTTCACTTTTCTAAATGTGTAGAAATATTGTTAAATTAAAAAACCTGTGCGAAATTTAGTACCTCTAAAATGATTTTAAAATCAATTCACATAAATATGGAGGTAACACATGCTAGTCTAAAAGTAACTGTGAAAGGATCTTCAATAACATTAAATACATAAGAAATACTGAAAATTTCACTAATGATTTTAAAATCAATTCACATAAATATGAAGGTGACACCTAACAAACAATATACTAGTCTAAAAGTAATTGTGAAAAATGTTGAATAACACTAATTACATAAGAAATACAACATTTCACTATGTGCTGTCCACAATGAAAATTTGCAATGAAAGTTTGAGACATGTTCAGTTTTCTAAATGTGTAGACATATTGTTAAATTAAAAAACCTGTGCAAAATTTAGTACCTCTAAAATGATTTTAAAATCAATTCACATAAATATGGAGGTGACACCTAACAAACAATATGCTAGTCTAAAAGTAATTGTGATAATATCTTGAATAACACTAAGTACATAAGAAATACTGAAAATTTCACAATGTGCTGTCCAAAATGAAAATTTGAGACATGTTCAGTTTTCTAAATGTGTAGAAATATTGTTAAATTAAAAAACCTGTGCGAAATTTAGTACCTCTAAAATGATTTAAAAATCAATTCACATAAATATGGAGGTAACACACGCTAGTCTAAAAGTAACTGTGAAAGGATCTTGAATAACATTAAATACATAAGAAATACTGAATATTTCACTAATGATTTTAAATCAATTCACATAAATATGGAGATGACACCTAACAAACAATATGCTAGTCTAAAAGTAATTGTGAAAGGATCATGAATAACAAACACTAAGTACATAAGAAATACTGAAAATTTCACTATGTGCTGTCCAAAATGAAAATTTGTAATGAAAATTTGAGACATGTTCAGTTTCTCTAAATGTGTAGAAATATTGTTAAATTTAAATACCAGTGCCAAATTTAATACCTCTAAAATGATTTTAAAATCAATTCACATAAATATGTAGGTGACACCCAACAAACAATATGCTAGTCTAAAAGTAATTGTGAAAGGATCTTGAAAAATCCTAAGTACATAAGAAATACTGAAAATTTCACTATGTGCTGTCCACAATGAAAATTTGAGACATGTTCAGTTTTCTAAATGTGTAGAAATATTGTTAAATTAAAAAACCTGTGCGAAATTTAGTACCTCTAAAATGATTTAAAAATCAATTCACATAAATGTGGAGGTAACACATGCTAGTCTAAAAGTAACTGTGAAAGGATCTTGAATAACATTAAATACATAAGAAATACTGAAAATTTCACTAATGATTTTAAAATCAATTCACATAAATATGAAGATGACACCTAACAAACAATATGCTAGTCTAAAAGTAGTTGTGAAAGGATCTTGATTAACATTAAGTACATAAGAAATACTGAAAATTTCACTAATGATTTTAAAATCAATTCACATAAATTTGAAGGTGACACCTAACAAACAATATGCTAGTCTAAAAGTAATTGTGAAAGATCTTGAATAACACTAATTACATAAGAAATACTGAACATTTCACTATGTGCTGTCCACAATGAAAATTTGCAATGAAAGTTTGAGACATGTTCAGTTTTCTAAATGTGTAGAAATATTGTTAAATTAAAAAACTAGTGCGAAATTTAGTACCTCTAAAATGATTTTAAAATCAATTCACATACATATGGAGGTAACACACGCTAGTCTAAAAGTAACTGTGAAAGGATCTTGAATAACATTAAATACATAAGAAATACTGAAAATTTCACTATGTGCTGTCCACAATGAAAATTTGCAATGAAAATATGAGACATGTTCAGTTTCTCTAAATGTGTAGAAATATTGTTAAATTTAAATACCAGTGCCAAATTTAATACTTCTAAAATGATTTTATAATCAATTCACATAAATATGGAAGTGACACCGAACAAACAATATGCTAGTCTAAAAGTAATTGTAAAATGATCTTGAATTACACTGAGTATATAAGAAATACTGAAAATTTCACTGATGATTTTCAAATCAATTCACATAAATATGGAGGTGACACCCAACAAACAATATCCTAGTGTAAAAGAAATTGTGAAAGGATCTTGAATAACACTAAGTACATAAGAAATACTGCACATTTCACTATGTGCTTTCCACAATGAAAATTTGCAATGAAAATTTGAGACTTGTTCAGTTTCTCTAAATGTGTAGAAATATTGTTAAATTAAAATACCAGTGCCAAATTTAATACCTCTAAAATTATTTTAAAATCAATTCACATAAATATGGAGGTGACACCGAACAAACAATCTGCTAGTCTTAAAGTAATTGTGAAAGATCTTGAATAACACTAATTACATAAGAAATACTGAACATTTCACTATGTGCTGTCCACAATGAAAATTGGAGACATGTTTAGTTTTCTAAATGTGTAGAAATATTGTTAAATTAAAAAACTAGTGCGAAATTTAGTATCTCTAAAATGATTTTAAAATCAATTGACATAAATATGGAGGTAACACATGCTAGTCTAAAAGTAACCGTGAAAGGATCTTGAATAACATTAAATACATAAGAAATACTGAAAATTTCACTATGTGCTGTCCACAATGAAAATTTGCAATGAAAATTTCAGACATGTTCAGTTTCTGTAAATGTGTAGAAATATTGTTAAATTTAATACCTCTAAAATGATTTTAAAATCAATTCACATAAATATGGAGGTGACACCCAACAAACAATCTGCTAGTCTAAAAGTAATTGTGAAAGTATCTTGAATAACATTAAGTATATAATAATACTGAACATTTCACTACGTGCTGCCCACACTGGAAAGTTGCACCCAAGATGTGTTTGTGCACTGTGTGTTCCAAGGCAGATGGTTCTCCAACAAAAGGATTTCACGTGTAAATAAAGATGTTGCAGCAACATACCTATTTTTCAAGGGAATCAGTGCTGATGAATCCTGGTCATTTCTTTTCATCCTGAA
Source organism: Metallyticus violacea (assembly GCA_030762175.1). Classification (NCBI taxonomy): domain Eukaryota; kingdom Metazoa; phylum Arthropoda; class Insecta; order Mantodea; family Metallyticidae; genus Metallyticus; species Metallyticus violacea. The sequence continues at coordinate 305,074,524 of CM060846.1, read as the reverse complement.
AGCAAACAACAAAATTATGTATGGAAATCATAATCATCATCATCATCATCGTCATTATCATCAACACAAAAATAAAAAGAGAAAAAGTGGTTGCCTCTGCTGAGAAAACTATTATCTCTTATTTTTCGCTATTCAACGAATGGTTTACGAGCATGTCATACCTGCACACACAACTTTAATTGAGCAATACTACACAGATGTTCTGAAAACTCTGCAAGGCTATTATCAAACGCCAAATTAAATTTTTATTATCATGTATATTATATATATTACTCCAAATTTCTAATGCCACATTTCTGTGCAACAGTTCAGATGCTGCTCCTCGATAAAACACCACCGCAATAGTTGTTACTGAATATGTCAGTAGTGTGTCCCTTACCCTCCCTATAGTCTAGATTTGACTCCGTGTGACTGTTTTCTTTTCCCAAAATTGAGAAACACCTTCGTGGGGTTATGTACCTCATGAGAAACAGTGGTGAAGACTGCGGAGGGATTCGGAAGGATATGTCTAGTATGAATTTGAATACTGGCAGAAACTCTGGAACAGGAACATTGCTTCCAACGGCGCCTACTTTGAGAAAGATAATCATAATTATAAAGACGTGTAATATACAGCTTTTTAATGTGTTTGTTTAGGATTCGCCTCATAATGCGCTTACATTTTTGTTTCCTTCGGTCGATGTATGCACTTTACTTTCTGCAGGTTCGACATATTCCTGTAAAACATTCGTTACCATTTATATGTTTCATTTCCTTAAATGTCGGTCCTGGTGGTGTAGTGGTTACCATACTTGCCTCCTAAACCCAAGATCGCGGGTTCGAACCCGACCAGGACCGATGGGGCGTAAAAATCCTAAGTATGGCTTCCTTCGGAAGGGAAGTAAAGCCGTGGGTCCCGTGTCGTACATTTACGGCACGAAAAAAAACCTCAAGCCTGAAAGAGAGGCCTCTGAGCAAAATTTGTCGGCCGTTTCACGCCCTGAGTTGAATGCGACGCTGATGACCTGAGCTGTTAAAGAGCGTTAATAAATAAATCATTAAAAAAATTCTTAAATTAAAATGACTGAAAGTAATGAATTGCATAACTTACAATTACGAAGTAGTTGTATGTAGTGTGCCAGTTTACTACTTAAGCAATTGCATCCATTAACCATTGTCACATATTTTGAAAGCAATGAGAAAAGGTTGGTACTGGGAGAAGAATAACGGTAAGCAGTTACGTAGACTATTTCACTTATGTGATGTCAACATAAAATCTACCAATGAAATGAAACAAAATTTTGAATTTGGCTAATCACGCCCCATATCGCAGTTAAATTGTACAGTTTTATCAAACACATTTATCACGCGAAGTGCATTTGTCTTCTGGCCAGTGTATTCAACTGTATACCCCGCTATAATTTCTGAGTATCATACAGATTAATCAAGAACATCATTGGGCATTACTAAACAAAGTGGGGAATTCTGCTTCCATAACTTCATCTACTAATTCCCAAATGTCCTTTGTATGCAATGAAATTGCAGCCCCTTCATTCAAATTTGATAATCTGCTTTCAATAATTGTATATTTAACTATCCTAATGTGTATTCACTCAAACAATTGTTTTTTGCGTATTCAGCCAAATAGTGTGAAATAATTTTGTAACTTATGTAGGAACACCTGTCTGTTCTGAATGGTAAAATGCTATTTCGTTTTTTTCTCAGTTGGTATTAGTAAGTCGAACAGTAGACTCTCATCTTATTTCGGTCTCATGGTTTCTGAATAGGTAAAGTATTTATAAGTATAACATTTTATACAATTGTTAATTAATATTCTGTGCGTGAATTTTATATATATTACTTTTATTCTTATTATATTCATGAAATGGTCCTAAACCCGTCCGTATTTGACGCTTCTCTGTTGGCGTTACTGACAATGGACATTCGTCTGTTGCAAGATGGCTTGAATAGTTAAGTATTCATAATACAAATATATAATTGTTACAAAATTTTGTAAGCCAAGTTTGGGGGAATAATATTTAAATGTATATTTTATTCGAGAAATAGTCCGTATAAATATCACTTGAGGGTTTTGTGATAATTGAACGGCACCGCTTTCTCAAAGCAGACTTTCATTACATGCTGCAGTACTGTTTTTTGTTTTGTTTGATTTTTTAATTCATTAACCGACGCTCTTTAACATCTTAGGTCATCAGCGTCCCATTCAAATCGGGGCGTGAAGGGGCCGAAAAGTTTTGCTCAGAGCTCTTCTTTCAGGTTTGAGGTTCTTTATCGTACCGTAAATGTACGACACGGAACCCACGGCTTCACTTCCCTTCCCAAGGAAGCCATACTTAGACTTTTTGCAGTATCGCGTGGCAGTAACATATGAGAACTGCTCATTCTGCACTTCGCTTCTATTCTATTTGTCCAGTGCAGTTTCTAGTTCATACTCATGCTAATGCACCCCTTTTCATTTTTTTTATAGTCACAATTTAATCAAATAAATAAAAATCGCATAATTGACAAATTGAAATTTATTGAAAACATACCCCACAAACTACGTAATATGAAATGCACTCATACGCAAATTGTAGAAAAACCCCAATTTATACCATTTGTAAACTTTTTTTTTAGGACTACTGCTACTGGACCCCTGATATAAAGAGCCTCCTCCTCCTCCTCCTCCTCCTCCTTTTCCTCTTCCTCTTCCTCTTCCTCCTAAGCTTCATTTAACAGTTACTGATGCCTTGCCCCCCCTACTTCCCTTTGATGTGAGGTCGGACCTGGTGGTTTAGTGGTAACTATATTTGCCTCGTAGACCCAAGATCATGGGTTCAATCCCGGCCAAGGTCGGTGGATGTTTTTCGGTGTACAAATCCTAAGTATATAACTTCTTGTGGAAGGGAAGTAAAGTGGTTCTCGTGTCGTAGATTTAAGGCACGTAAAAGAAACTCAAGCTTGAAAGAAGCCTTTGAACAAAATTTAACGACCGTTTTACGCCCTGAATTGAATGCGACGCTTATGACCTAAGATGTTAAAGAGCGTCCGTTAATAAACCAAATAAATAAACCTTAGATGTGGAAATGACAGCAGTATTCTACATGCTAGGGTAGGTCCGTAAGTTTCCGACCTAACCATTTTCTAGGTTATGATAAAGACAAAAAGTATATTTCACTTTTCAACATAGTTACCCTTTATTGAAATACACTTCTCATATCTTTGAATACCGCCACGGGTGGCTGAGGTCGTTAATGCGCGGACTCGTGAGCGGGAGGTCTGGGATTGGAATCCCGCCAGGACCGTCCTCTCTGACTGAGGTTTTTTCCAGGTTTTCTCAGTCCTCATAACTGGCAAATGCCGGAGAGATACCCTAAACTTAGGCCTGGAACGTTTCCTTCCTTAAAAAAATCCTTCCCCAATTTATCATTTCATTTTCATGTATCACCAAGTTACAGCTGCAATTATTTACTTAACAGATAAGGTATCACACCAGATAAGGATTTTGTAAAGGCGATAATCCTTATCGGCGAGGCCGAAACTTATGAACCTACCCTCGTAGGTAAATAACGTACTCCTCCACATTTAAATCTCACATAGAAAACTGGCCAAAATTATACCATACTTCAATCACACTTAGCTGTTTATTTTACGTTGTGAACGAGCAGGGAAGGAATTATGATATTTACAACTAATTGATGCCGACAACAAACGAACGTGAGCGGGATAGAGCTGGGCTGACGTCAAGCTATGGACAAGTGTGGAGGAAGGGAGGAATGTTTGGAGATCTTTCCTCGGGGGGGGGGGGACTATACTAGAGGGACAGAAGCAGAACATGAGAAATGTTTAGATATTTAAGGGACCTAGCTTTGAATTGGGAGGCAGAAGACATTGGAGTAATTGAATGCACTACTTCGATTGGGTTTTCTGGTGGTGCGTTAGAAGAAACGTTAGAGGCTCAACTGTGAATTAAATTTCCTTAGCTGAAATACAGATTGGGATGAACCAGTGGCATGAATTTTACACATTCGCTCATTTCTAGGAACAATCGATTCTTCTCGTATTAAAATTAAATCGGCAATGAATACATCAGTTAATTCTCTGCAACTTGTAATGTTTCAAAATAGTACACCAATGTGGATATTACATGACCACGTTCCATGCATGATTCGCGCACATGGTATAATTGATTTATGACTGAAATTCAGGCACGTCCTTTTCTGATGATTAAAGACCCTTGCTCATATCCCTTGCTCGTAATATTCCAATCAGGAAGAAAGAGCTTAACGATCCTTTTAGCAACGATCACGTTGCAATCAATTTGGGTGCATTAAACAAACATTATCTATCGTTAAAATTAAAATCAGACTTTAGTATATTTTATTGTTGCACTTGAGAGATGAAGTTCTTAAGGTTGAAGATGGGGATGACAAAGGGAGTTCATGAAGAGTGGAATCAATAAATGAAACAGAAAGAGTAAGAAAACTAAAATTGTCAGCATAGCGTCCATATAAATCTGAGCGAAGAACAAACAGGTATTCTAAAACACTGATGCCATTAAAGCAAGTGAACTTGAAACTGTGATAGGCTGTTTCATCTGCATATATTAAATTCAAATATTTTTTGAATATTTGATTCGAGTTACAGTTTTAAGGAATAATTATTTCTAAAATGAAATCATATTAAATTTGATATACCATTTAATAGAGCAGGTTATTCTGATCATGTCTTTCATGCCTTGGCCAGTCGTCTACGATGGCACGTATGATGTTTGTGTTCAAACTCACTACTGTTCGACTCAGGGATTGGTTTTTTTTTTTTTTTTTTTTTTTTTTTTTTTTTTTTTTAAGATTTTCAAAATTGCTGTGTTTTGGAAGAGCTGGTCTTGATCTCCAAAATGACCTTTATTTTATAGTCCAGAAGGTTCAGGTTAGGGCTGGACGATGACTGATGAACAAATGGAATATCGTCTTTGGATCCTTTTTGAACTTATGTAACGTTATTACAGCTTTGCGAATTTCTTTCACAGACCATTCCATCTTGAAACAAAGATAAATACTAACTGTCTATATTCAGTTCTGCTAAGGAAGGATTCTTATTCAAGAGGCGCTGTATAGTTACAGGGAACGAGAGATCAGGGCCCTGTTAAAAAAAAACGGTCTAATATATACATTACAAGTGCTTGTAAAGTATGAATTTGTAACTCTCTGTTCCACAAAAGAATTGTGTAAAGTGTTAGTAGAAAGTTACAAGTGATGTCATATGCGGTAAGATGGGGTAACTGCTGCTTGCCACATGACGCCTTATCTTGGATTATGTGATGTTCAATCCTTAGTAATAAATTCGCATTTTCTAATGTATATGGATTATTGTTCTTTATGCTAATGGGTATTGCATTTTTCTTGGAAATAATAATTTAAAATCTTTATTATGGATTTGTCTATAATATTCCACTTTAAGACTACGATCCTATACACCTAAACGAGCATGAACTACAGAAGAATTAAGTTTCCTGATTGCGTTCGGTCATTTGTTTTATTACTCTATGGGATAATTTATATTTATATATATATGTTTTATTGTTTGGCAGCCGCGTTTTTATTATAAGCAAAATTTTGGAAAATTGTGTTTCAAAAGGTACTATTTTAAAACAGAACGATAAATGAAAAAAAAAAAAAAAAAAGAGAGAGAGAGAGAGACATGTAACAAGAACTTTAAAAAAAAAAAAAAAAAACGAACTAAGATGCTGAGCTAAAATAGGCACTTGAAACAGGAAAGGATAATGCCAGTCATAAGCCGTACTTCTATTGTATTTATCCTATATACCCTAAAGTTGAATTACTTTTTTTATACATATTCCAACGCTCGTCCATCACTTTCGCTAATACTTCACATATTTAGGTCAACTGATTTTCAAAATTATTAAACAGATATTACGATTTGCAGTAGTATTTGAAGTTACCAATATTCCTGAACCTTTAGAGAAATCCATACAAGTTACAACTGCCCGACTAATAAATAGTCTTGGAACAAAACAACGAAAAATCACCAGTACACTTGTAAGTGTACTATGTAGTTGTAAAGTAAAAGTAGATGTGTAGCAGAAACCTTTGTGGAACAGAATTCTACTAATAACTGCAAGGTCATAAACAAAGACCAAACGTTCACGTAAAAGGGCCCAGAGGGCAAAATTTCTGACAGTATTTACTTTGAGACTAGGTGCAGTTCACACTCGCGTTATTGTGAGTGTTTGTAGTAATGAATGACATTATCTCTTTCTGCACTAATCAAAGGGGATCGAAGAGATTTCTATTATTACTAGTATTAAATATGTGCTCATCATTTTCTCAATGTTGCTCACATTGATCATTTGTTCCTATTACGTGCTTAAAGTACAGAACTGTTTAATAATAAGTGGCGCACTAATATCATAAATAACATTTTTTCTACATTCTGAAGCCTTATAGTTCTGAACTGACAAAATATGTAATATATTAATTGCAAAAAATGTATTACCTCTAACATTGTGTTCGTCCATGTCAGCAGGTCCGTTTGCATTTCAGCAAAATTGGGATTAGCTATTATTTCTGAAACGTCGTATGATTCAATGATTTGTGTCATCAGGTTCATGTAGTTCTCTAGAGCCTCCTGAAATAAAAGATGGAGAAATCGTTACATCAGAGAATATTCATTATTTTAGCCCTGCTCGAGAATGTGCTTCGATACCTTCCCTCTCGAAGCAAAAAGATCACTTGCTTGCCATGCCTTGTGTTTGGTGCGTGCAAAGAGACAATTTTAAATAAAAGCTGGTTAGTGTAAAGGGCTTTTTGTGCCGAGCTCTCAGTTTCTAACTTTTTACACTTTAATAATTATATAATTCAAGCAGCCGATATCTTTTTTCCGAAATCTATAACCACTTAAGGCTTCTATTCTACCGAGTTTTTATGTTTGTCGCTCGTTTCACTGCAGCCGGCCGGTAACTCGAGGCAAAGGGAATGAAGTATCGGCGCAACTGATTTTCGTTTTCGAAATTAAAACTTTAATTGCAAAGAAAATAAGCGCGTATCTTATAACAGGAGATTTTGGAAATTGCAAATGTTGTACTGTTATATCCACATATTTTGGCATCATTTTAGAAAAGCATCAATTCATCTTCCAGAAGTATACAAGGCTAACCAGGTTTTCGTATTAATTTCCGCATTTGGATGTTACGGAATGTTATTGATAGAGTAACTGATCCACACTTAATATGTTTTACTTATGAAGCATGATTTCATACACCGATTTTCTTATGCAAGGGGATTTCACGTATAAAATCGGCTTTATGTACAGTATCTGTTTGTTTTTTGGCCATGTAAAAGGAGCCATGGTTCATCAGTAGAGAATATTAAACGTGGATTAATTACTCTATGATCAACGTTCTGTAACACCCATTTACAGAATTTTACTCTTTATCAGGATCACCTGCATGCAATTCTTGGACAACAGTAGTCTTATATGCTTTCAAGTTTAAATTGGAAGATGAACTTATGTGTGTGAATGATTTTTTTCTTATAAAATTCCAGAAATGTGTGGATCATGCAAGACCAAAGGTTCAAAATTGCATACCACCAGGCAAGTGCTTATTTTCATTGTAATTGTAGTTATAATTGCGAGAACTTGAACCAGTTAAGCGGATATTACATCCGCTTCGCCGGCAGTTATCGCTCTAACTTTTCACCCGTCATCTGCCGTGAAAGAGTGACAAGCTGTGAAAGACCAGTAAGTTAACCTGCACGAATATAGCTCAGTAATTATAGGCGGACCCACGTTCTATTCTTTTTGCAAGCAAATTATTCCTTTCTCCACAACTGCCGAATGCCAGTTGCTTTAGACGCAAAGAGCTCGGGACTAATTCTGCCTTTATAAATTTAATACGATTGTTCTGAATTCTAACAGCAACGTGTAATAACAATAAAAAAGAAAGTTCTAGAAATAGAAATGCGTTCCGAGCTTTGTGAACATTGCTTCTCGGGATGGGTGTAAGCGTTTAACGTCAAATACTTTAGAGACGATAAGTGGAATGAATGAAATGATAGCACAAATGAGTTCGAAGCCCTTAGTTCGGAAGCAATCTTAATCAGGCAATATGCCCTGACTGGGGATCGAATTCGAGATCGCCAGTTTATAAGTAGACACGCTAGCATTTAGGCTACTGCTTTGAAAGGGAAAAGTGCTGCGAGATGATTTTCACGCAATGTAAGGCATACAGGAGTTCGAAAACAGTCGATAATAAAAATGGCATTTAATAATTGATTATATTGCTTTACCACTGTCACTTCCATTTGCACTACCATCAGCTATTTAATTTCCACCAGCATCAGTGTCTAAGCACAGGTGATCATTGGTTTTAATCTCCGAGCTACTTAAATGTTTTGTCGATATAAATAAAAGCCATACATTTTAGAGAAGGGAAACTGAATTATATATATATATATATATATATATATATATATATATATATATATATATATATATATATCATGTTGTAACAGCATATTTTCAGCTTTCAGTGGAATAGATGTTAGTGAATAATATTTTCTTAAAGTAGCTTTTTATGCATATGCAACGAATGACTTCCTGGTGATATAAAATGGGTTATCCATTTAATCCTCTGATGGGCGCAATGAATCTGAGATATACCGGCCGCATTCATGGTTCTATGGTGTCTGGAGCTCCTTCAAGTGTAATATTTTATTTTTATTGTTTTAGTCGGCCTCGGTGGCCTAGCGGTTAACGCGATTTCCTCGCGGGTTTAAACCCGGCCAAGTCAATAGATTTTTCGGGAAAACTCTTGGGGAGGGAAGGATTGCAGAGAAATGATTAGGCGATTCATAAGAAAATATCGTGGCAGTCGTGTTGCAGGTAGAGAAACTGTTAGTCAAATCGTTAAAAAGTTACAAGAGACACGATCTTTGACGCAGTATTTATGAACTGCCACCCCCCATGTTTAATTAGATTGATTGTAACAAATAATTTTATGCAACTTCGTTATAGCCATGTATAATGATCTTTTTCCTGTACAAGTGTTGAATAATATTGTGTAAAATAATAATAATGTTAGTTTCTTGCCAAGGTGCAGAAAGTTACCCAAAGCCATAAAAGCTGACCTGGGAATTTCTGTAGGCTTTTGTAGTAATATTTGTAAAGATTCCTGGAGCCAGATGTTTACTGATATTTTGTTTGAACCTTTCTAGTGTCATTTACTGCTTTCAGTAAAAATAATAAATGCTAAAATAAAAACACAAAATTTACTCTCGGCAAAACCATGAATATCTCACTTCTACAGTAAGCTCACAGTAGCGGGCCTCTACACATGAAACACCCCGGAGTAGAGCAACATCTGAACAATCTTCTAAATCACAATTTGAATTCAAGGTCTTGTACAGGATTCACCTAACCGACTGATTGCCAGGAATGCTGAAGCATAGGTAGATACCGATGCGGATGACGAGAGGTCGCTAAGGCATACACTAGTGAAGTCTGGTGTTCGATTCCTGCCAGATTGTCCTTCCTGACTGAGGTTTTTTCCAGGTTTTCCTCAGTCTTCTTAAATGGTAACTGCCGCGTAGGAACCCTAAATTTAGACCAGGAAAACTTCTTTTCTTAAAAAAATCATAAACATCCTTTCCCAATTGATCGGTTTCATCTCGGGCATCATCAGTGTCCATCGCCTAGGGTGTCTCAGCAGTAAAAACGGGTGTTAAACACTATTCAAAAAACTAGGGCTACATACTAGCCAATAGTTTGAAAACATTTAGTAGTAGCAACAGACTTCAGACGAATCCTTTCATCAGTAGCGCAGCAATCACTTATGCAATGGGCATAAACATGTGTAGAGAATCCTGCAGAAAAACGACTTCATCCATTCCATCTTAAAAGGTGCATGCCATGGGACCGGCGAACTTTACTCTCTGATTACATTTCTGCAAATGGGATTTGAAGAGGCATGGTGTGTAATTTGAATTCTTCTCTTCATCACTCTTTACGGCGAAATTAGGAGATGTGGGCTGATTATAAATAGCACGCTTGGGAGTCTATCAGTACATTCTCATCATGAACAATGATCAGGCATAGTTGCCAATCAGTTATTTGGTCCGAATCTCCTTCCTTCGCAGATGTATGGCCGCTATTATCATTAGTTGTTGATCCACATATTGCCTATATTTCTAGAAGACGTCCTTCTGGACATTCGATGTCTGATGTGGTTCTAACATGATGGCGCATCTTCTTCGACGCGAATGTGTGAAACAACCTCAAATTGTTCCCTGACCACTGGATTAAAAGAAGCTGTCCTTAGCTTGACTCCCCCTCTTCTGGTTTTATTTCTGTACATTTCTTATTATGGGACACCTTAAGTTTCGTGTTTAAAACACCGGTAAGCACGGACAAAGATTACTGACAAGGCGGACTTTGACGAAATCTTAGAGCACCAGAGGTCTTTGAAAGGACACGAGGATCTTTCCTGTAGAGATGTTGGAGCTACTAAGTTTCAACAATTTCTGTAACTGTCTTCGCTTAAAAGTGAAAATAGTTTGATTTATCCGTTGAGGTTGTTTAAATCTTTCCTCCGTTCAGAAGTAAAAATGTGTTTCCATTTAGAGTTTTTCTTTTTATGTTTTTTTCCATTCAGAACATACAAATAGCGGCATTTTTCTTTATACTAAAATTTCACACCTTTTTACCTGTCAGAAGCGAGACTGTAAAACGAGAGAGAGAGAGAGAGAGAGAGAGAGAGAGAGAGAGAGAGAGAGAGGGGGGGGGAGTAGAGAAATAAAAGAAACATTTTTGGTTCGATTATATTTTCTTTCTGTTTGAATCTCTCACATGTACGAAGCCAGAGGGATACAGAGAGAGCAATCAAGTTTTTGTGACTTATTCTATTCATTCTTTTTGATTACCTCTCTCTTATTAAACAGCCACAGTATAGTGTGAAGCACAAGCCGAACTAAAACAGTAAATACATGCATGACAGTACAGTGTTTAGTTCCTTAGTCTGATGATTGCTTCACATTTCATCCATTTGAACCGGCCTAAACAGGTGAATTCTAAGAAGCAAGAACCAACAATGTTCTCACCGCATAAGATGCAGAAAAAAAATGGGAAATAATAAAAGCACTTTTATTTGAATCTTCAGTCTTTTTTCTTTTTATGTAATCATAAACCAGGTATAAAGTATGCTTTTCCATTCCGCCGCTAAGTGACAGTGTAGTAGAATTGTCATTGGCGTGCAATACATTAATGGATTTTAAGCCGTTACGTGGAAATTTGAACTGGCAAGCCACAACTTCCCTATCTCTAAATGCTCATCTAGGATTCCTTCATAATGCTTCGTATGAGTGGTTGGATTCTGTAACACAGTGTTTGTATCTTAAATAATCTAAAACCTTTAGTTGCAATTGTGACGATTATCCTGTTTTAAAATTTAGAAGTTCTTTATGTATTTTATGTATCTGTTGTGATAGTGAGTGTAAATTATTTATTCGTTATTTTTAATTAAGGCAGCCTCAGATATATTTAATAATGTTAGAGGTAAGAAACCTTGATAGTTATTGCTCAATCTTTGATGTACGAAATTAGCAGTGACAACGCTGGAGAATTTCCAGGTATCTCGTGGCTGTTACTATTTGAACGAAAGCGAAACACTACACACTCTGAACTCAAGGGATGGCGAGAGGTTATTAACCTGGTTGTCACCAGATATCTCATCATATAAGCAAATTGTGCATTTCTGTCACATGGTACTACTAGACATACAATAGTGGAATTCCATTGTACGTGACGGCGCTGCACACCTTCACTATTTGCTAGAACTAACAGGGTGAGTAGCTGGGTGACTTAGGGCACCGGTTCGTGTCCCGCCTCGGGCATGGATGGAATTTATTGCGTTTGTCTGTTCTATGTAAAGTAGTTGCCTTACATTATTTTGAATATGTTATTATGAAGCCCGCCATTTTGTACATGTATAGTGTGGCTCATATAATCCGATACAGACATGAGGGCTAATCCTTGTGATTGCTTCTGATGGTATGAAATATTTTGTACTTCTGTAATTAAATTATATATTACGATAATTACTTACGCTTAGTTCAAACTCAGGTATTTCCCAAGGTGTATTGATTGTAGCTCCAACTGATAACTGATCTGTATCCTGAAACAGATAAAACAAAGAGAATTACAAATCTAGGAAATTACTCAACATTAACTATATTGATGCAGATTTGCTTCGTTCTTTGGGAGCTTCCACTCTACCAATGTTTTGAGCCTCACGAGTCTTGAATTTAATGATGATGACGAGAATAATAATAATAATAATAATAATAATAATAATAATAGGTAATGAACCTAAAATGTGAACTCAATGTGCCATTTTGGGTAAGTAGTGTTATTACATGACTATTTAAATGTATTTAACGCATAATTATAGTCGTCATAGCTCTTCGGGACGATTAATAAAGATAATGCCGGTGTAAATAAACTCGTCAATCGTCGTCTTTTCAGGATGAATGGAACCTTACCATTATTTAAATGAAACCTGCCGCCGGCCTGCTATTTCGAAATATCAGCATATTAAGAAAGCGCCTATATGTTTGATACATTCTTTTGTTTAATACGTGGAGTTTGCAACTCACGGACCTATAACACAGAATAAGATGAAATGTTTACCAACTCGGATCTGAAGAGACAGACAACTGAAAGGGTGGTAGGTGAAGACGTGTCACACTTGTTTTTTTTAAAATTATTTTTACATATATGTGAGGGAGTGTATTTTATTTACTTTTGTATCGTTTTCTTATGTTTTTAGATATTTAAAACCTTTTTCTACTATATGTTTTCCCATTGATTTCATTCTATATATTGTTTGTCACTTAAGAGTCAAAGATTAGTTTATGTAATTTCATAGCGTATTGGGAGAGCATGTACAGTCCTAGGAACCGTGCGACATGGATGAATTAGATTTGCAACATAAGGTTTCTGGAGGTTGTAGGTTCAAATTTTGTGGCCAACTAACATGACTGATTCCGTTGTTTATTTATTTGTTTTTAATAGTGTTTAACGCCCGTTTTACTACTGAGACACCACAGGCGCAGGACACAGATGATACATCATATGAAATGATATATTGGGAAAGGATTTATTTTTTAAGGATGGAATCGTTCCAGGCCTAAGTTTAGTGTACCTCCCCGGCATTTGCCATTTATAAGGACTGAGGAAAACCTGGAAAAAACCTCAGTCAGGGAGGACGGTCCTGGCGGGTTTCGAATCCCAGTCCTCCCGCTCACGAGTCCGCGCCTTAACGACCTCGGCCACTCGTTGACTCGAACTCCTTGGATGGGGGATTTTCTATCTGCGAACTTGTTACGCATCCCGTCACCGCCCGGTGTCTTCCCCACCACATCCCTTCTGCCCGGAGGTGTTCCATTGGAAGGCGCAAGCATAAACGGCCAGCCATGAGCAAGGTTGTAATACTGAAGTATTCTCCTTCGCCCCAAACAATCCAATGCAAGTCCTACGGCTGAGGAGAATACATGCAAAAAAAGAAGAGCGGAAGGTCTGCGGTTCGATTCCGCCTGGACCGTTCTCTCTGATAGGATTTTCCTCTATCCTCATTACTGCCAAATATCAGGAAGTAGTCTAAAACTGGCAATGGAAGGCTTTCTTCCTCCCTCGCAAAGATTCCCTTTCTAATGCATAATTTCGTTTCATGTGTAATCAGTGGAAATGAAATAAATTCTTCGTAAACAAAATATCAGCGTATGTTTGACCCGAGCATTGCACATGATGGCAAAGGGGGGGGGGTGACGTTAGAACCGAATTCCGTACAGTTTGGCCACAGCAACGGTGCCGAAAGTGAGCGAGTCTATTAGTAACACTACCGTACGCGCCGACGCCGTCCTGCGGCTGCAGAATTACTTTAAATGGATACTTTATTTAATGTTAGCTCAGTTGGTTGGTTTACCCGTGGGTTCAATTTTCCATGAGTAAACTTTTTTACTAGCTTGTAATCTGTTTTCCTCTCTTGTAATTCTCCTATTTTTTCTACACTATTCTTAATAAATGTTATTTTGTCATAGATTAGGCTAGTTTAAGTTTAACAAAATAAATAAACAAATAATAATAATAATAATAATAATAATAATAATAATAATAATAATAGAACTCCATACTAACTATCGTTCCGGCGGAATTCGGCTTTATCCGCTGCCGTTCGTGACTTCAGCCGCAGGAAGGGGTCGGTTTGTAACGCCAGTATCGGTAATCTGTAGTTTAGTGATTACCTTGGAACGGTATGCAACGTTCAGAGTCACCTATACTATGGTTGAAGCTTCGGCAACCTCGGTTTCATAGAAGGAGAGGTCTGTTGCTTAATAATCAGCGTCTCCCTCCTGTTTTGCCTCAGTAATGAAAATGGGCATTAAACACTATTAAAAAAACCTTAAACATAGTGATTGCAGAACAGCAATTTTCGCTTTGTTTAGCTGTTAAATTCCTGTTTTCGTTGCCAATATTAATAGTGAAATTGTCAGAACAAGGATTTTTGTTTGTGTTTGTACTTATTTTTTACTGTAGTTTTGCTACAGTGCTGCCGTAGTGATATTTAAATTACAGAAGGACATTGTTTTAAATGTGGTTTACGTTATAAAATTGAGCAGTAAGTTATTTATTTCAAATAACTGTGATTTCATAAAGATCATGAGGCTATATGGGCGTGTTTCTGTAGCAGTACGCTCCCTCATCTCTTGTGACATTGGAGGGCACAGCAAGAGAACAAGGTGGCAACGTGAAGAGACAGGCAAGGAGAGAGGTATCGGTGTCGGATTCTGCGGTTGTGCGTCTCATACTTGTAGTTATTGGCCGTATCGTTTTGCACCCCTCAGCTGCTTTTGTCACTATGCTTTGCCATTCCAGCAAGCTACAAGTTGAGTGAGATTGCTTTGGATGTAGGGGACTGAAGTCATGGCTGCCAAAGGACTACCTTAAAGTATTAACGAGATGAAATAAATAGTTTATATGCAGGCATGAAATCCTGTTGAGAAGTTCATTGATTTGAGTAGTATTTTAACGTCCGATTTTACTGCTGAGGCGTCGGAGGTGATAAACGTTAATTATACATGCGATGGAGTTATAAATTGGGAAAGGATTTTTTATGGAAGAAACCTTTTCAGACCGAGGATACATCTCCGGCATTTGCCTTTTATGAGGAACGAGTAAAACGCGGAAAAACGTCAGGGAGGTCGGTCCTGGCGGTAATTGTCCAAACTTGAATATTGCTTGATGTACGAAATACACGTCTTTAAGAGATTATATGTACTTCTGTCGGGTGCAAAGTAGCTTTCCCGTACTGAGGTAACTATTAATACAAAATGGCTCAATGAAAAGAATCTTATTAAAATCCAATGTGGCATTATTGATCAGCTGTCTGTTATTTTTGTTTCTCAAACCGCCACGGATGGCCGAGGTCGTTAAGGTGCGAACTCGTGAGCGGGAGTTCGAATTCCTCCAGGACCGTCCTCCCTAACTGAGGTTTTTCCAGGTTTTCCCCAGTCCTCATAAATATCAAATATCGGGGAGGTACCATAAACTTAGGCCTATAACGTTTCCTTCCTTAAAAAAAAAATCCTTTCCCAATATATTTCATGTATCACCGGTGTCCATCGCCTGTGGTTCCTCAGTAGTAAAAACGGGCGTTAAACACTATTCAAAAATTGTTTCTTTTCCGAGGAAAAGTATTTATGAAATGCATTGCGCCCATTCATTCAATCTAAGTAACCCTAACGACTTGCACAAAGCCCTGGGTATACAACAATATTACAATTAGCTGCAAATTTCTGCTAGTCTGTAATTAAATAACTTTTAGTCTACCTATGCCTCAATGAAAGGATTAATTTTTCATTATCGGCTCAAATCTGTCCTGCATACTGTAAACAGTAGTAAACTTTCCTGCAGCAATTTCTTGAAAGTCGCTTCTTCTTAGATTTTAAGAAACAGCTAATATTCTGTGGACGATTTGGAAAAACTTGCTGGTTTTATGAAATGTTTAAAATAACTTGTGATGTTGATTATTTACCCACGTATTATCCAATATAGTTCTTTTTCTTTCCCCTGAGAGCAATTACATTTTATTTCCTGTTATATAAGCACTTATTACTTCAATACATATACTGCACTACATTGTGATATAAAATAAGAAATACTGCAATATTAGTAAAACACTAAACTAATAACAATAAAAACAAAATATAATGCATAGAAAGATGCATTATATTTTGCACAGAACCATAAAGTAGCCGGTATTATCTGACGCCCTAATTATAAAGTCATGAACTTAATTCTTATTTGTGAAGATCAATAATTTCGAAGGTTGTAAATCCGGAAATTATTGCTAGATATTAAAAAGGTTGATACAGCTGATAGCACACAGTCTATAAACGTGCACGTGCTATTTATTATAGCAATTTTACACGAAAATAAATAAATAAACTTATATTTTACTAATTTTCGAACGGAAAACGGTAATAAAAATATCGAATGATTGTGTGATCATACGAGGCCTTTGCGCTAAGTGTAAGATATAAGCATAGTTACTTTCACGTATGAAATATTTTTTCTCCGCTCGTTTACCTCAGAGCATAAATCTGAAAACTCAATTTATTTGTTTTACAAGTTTACAATTTTTCCAAAATGTTATTTTTCTTTGTCTGTGGGGAAATCGTTCAAATATGAATAAACAAATTTTCTTTTAATACTATGAATTAATGACTGTGATTTAGAAATTAATATTTTGCGCTACATATGAGATTTAAAATGAGCTATTTTTCAGAATTATATTATTGCATTGTTAGACGTGGGTATGCTATATTTCACCAAAAAAAAAAAAAGTGTCTGCATGCTGTAGTATAAAAATATATTACAAATTTTAATAAATGTTAGGTCAATAATTGTTGTAATTCTCTTTCCGATTGCAGATGGAATTGACCACAAGTAAAGCGCAATTTTTGCTATGCCCTCTGTCCTCATATTTCATTTTATTCCCTTGATTTTGATAAGGCAATATAAATGTAATTTGCATAATTATCATGAACGACATTTATCTCATGGTTGTGACTTTAATTTGGTCTAGATAAGCTAGTTCAAAGTGTAGCAACATTAGATCTAAGTGTGTTACCATGTTCGTGCCTCCCTATTCTCTGTTCCCACAACCTCGTAGTCGAAATTAGGACATGTCACAAAAGGAGCAAACCATACAGAATAGATTGGGCTTGCTCGAAACGATGCCCGTGATTGAGGCAAGGACAAAACGCTACAGGAATGATGGGCGTGTAGGGGAGCTCGCTCGCTCGGGCCTTATCGATCTTGGTTAGTGCACACTAATTGAACTGCTTACATTGTGCATGCATTGGAGCTTTAAAGGCTTCCTGGCTTTTCTGCAGGAGCCACAAGTAGGAAATGCTTACTATATTTATGTCATTGGTTCTCGGCTGCGAAATTTCATATTTTGAGGATTCCCATGACTGAATTTTACAACTCTTACACTAATTGCTCAAACGTTTAGAAACCGCCACGTGTGGCCGAGGTCGTTAAAGCGCAGACTCGTGAGCGGGAGGTCTGGGGTTCGAATTCCGCCAGAACCGTCCTCCCTAAGGTTTTTTCCGGATTTTCCTCATAAATCCCTAAAGTTAGGCCTAGAACGTTTCTTTCCTTAAAAAAAAAAAAAAAAAAAAATCCTTTCCCAGTATTTCATTTCATCTCATGTATCATCAGTGTCCATCACCTGTGGTGCCTCTGTAGTAAAAACGGGCGTTAAACACCATTCAAAAACAATCTTTTTGAAGTGTTTAAATAGTAATATTAAGCAACTATAAGCCATGGAGACAATGTTTCTAACATTTTACACTTATAAAATAATTTATATTTTATATTATAAAAATTATTCCACACAACACATTTTAAAGCTTTCAGGAGGTATACATTTTAAGACACCTGTGTAATATTAATAATTTATGTCCTTTCAAAATTCAGTACATATTTCTTACGTGAAAGTTTAAGTTCTGGTTCAAAATATTTTAACAATGATATTGTTAAAATTCAAACTAAATTAAGAAAAGCTATAAATTCTACACCTTCTGGGGCACAACAGGCGGGATACACGAGATGAAACGATAAACTGGAAAAGGATTTTCTTTTTAAAGGAAGAAAGCATTCCAGGCTTAGATTTATGGTACCTCCAGGGTATTTGCCCTTTATGAGGACCGAGGGAAAAAAAAAATAGTCGGAAAGGACTGTCCTGGTGAGAAAATAATCCGAGGCCTCCCGCTCTCGAGTCCGTGCCTTAACGACCTCGGCCACCGATTTGGGTTGGACGATGTTGAAAGAAATATTCGAAAGGAAGTTAAGTACATTAGTGATGGAGAATTGGTATATGTGTCCATGATAGTTTCCTAAGAAAATGTGGAATTTGTGTCAGGGAAAATTGGCAAAGTTTCCAGCACCTACTGTAAAGAGTGTGAGTTTCGAACTGTTATTCAACTTGTTTTAAAATGGTGAAGCGCTTGAGCGCCGCGAATCTACGCAAGATAATGCTGACGGCAGCGCGGAGTCTAACCACCGTCCAGCTGAACCAAGTATCGGGACTTTTAAACTGCTCTCGCCGTATAATCGTTCATATTTGGCTGTGAATCTTCCAGTCCTTTTTCCCTTGCACCTCACCAAGCATGAATGAAACTAAGTCACGAGTTGGTTGACAAATAGAACACATTTCTTTTTTCCCCAATACGTAACCGAGAAGAAAGGCTTTACATACCGAAGAAAAATTAAATCTATGTTAATATGTTGTATGAATTTTTAGCAAAATGCAGTTTTACTTTACATTTTCTTTTTTGTCATGTTTAGCAGAGTTACGATGGTTTCAGAATGGTTCCTGATTTTGACACAAAATATCTGTTCAGAATGCAAATGCTGAATAAATCCCAGGTATCTTTTCAAGGAAATTTCAGTGCAATGTGGGAATTATCAAAAGTAAATAGCGTTCTCCCATAACATGAGATCATATCAACCGAAAGAACTACATCTCAACAGATAAAAAACATGCCATTTATCTATGCTTCGTTTGTTAGAAATAAAACAGAGTTCAAGCAGTTAATACTATTCTTTATTGCTGTTATATTGCGTTATATGCGAGTTATTCCTAGGCAAAACAGCACAGTCAAATGTTGAACGACTTTCTGATTTCCACGAAATGTTGCTGGTGCATATACACTAGAAGAACGTGTTTTCATGCCAAATTTTAACACACTATGTCTTCTACTTTATAAGCTATAGATGACCAAACTATTGAAAAAAATGATTTTCTTCCAGCAAAACTCTTTGCAGTAATTATAACTTTTATGCTACGTATCTTGGTTGAAAGAGGTGTAATCAAAACCAAACGAACGTCTTTCAAATAACATGCACATAAATATGTTAATAATGATCTAGTGTTTAGGTCATATAATTTGATCTTTGACCTGGTTATACTCAAAGTATTCTAAAAAAAACTGAACTAATAAATGTGTTTATTGATCACAATGAATTTTGCCACTACCCTGAACATGTACCAATGCATGTTAATGAAATGTTTTATGTAACAGAATGTTAAATTTGTAGGAACACGATTCATGTGTATACTGTTGGATACAATTTCAAATTAAGGTAGGTAAAGATGGTAAAGATATTGCGATGGATGTTAATTACTTCAATACTGGTTTACAAGATTTTGAGATTCCCCCCCTTTTTTTTGTGGTATTGTAAGTTCGCCCGCTGATATTCTTATATGGACTGTATATTCCACATTCATCTCAAGTTTCTCCAAGTACGTAAATAAACATGAAGGTGCTTAAGGTTGTAAGAAGGTTATTTTAATCTCATTTACATGCAACACAACAAAGACACCATGCATGCAACAAAACCAGTTTTATCGCTGAGTTTTGGTTTATGCTACTTTGTCATTGATTGCTTCTTTACCTTTGGAGAATTTATGGCTACTTTGAATGATTCATAATTAGCTGACAGGACAGTAACTTGTGTGTGCATTCACTTGTGTTACATTTCCAAAATATTTTTCATGGAAGGATACTTCATCATATTCCATATTAGTGGCATATTTAAAGGGACATAATCTTATATTTTTAAACACCATTCTAATAATTGTATTCGTTTTCACGATCTACGAGTTATATGAATGAAACAAACTTACACCGGCATTCTTTCGTTATGGGTCGTTATTATTTCTTTCTTAAAAAATCCTTTCCCTATTTATCATAAATGTCATGTATCACCAGTCTCCATCACAGTAAAAACGAACATTAAAAACTACTCAAAAAAGATAAATTGGCAGGCGTTTGTTTAAACTGGGATCCTTTGAGGTGATCAACGGCATGCATACTCTTTTGAAATTTTAGGACCTAACATGCAAGTTTGAAACCTTTGATCCTGGGTTGCTTATCTGGAGTTGTTTATCTAATACCCGTCTGTATATAGAGTGCAAACATTTTAGTGTTTTTCATTGACGTCCTGTATGACCTTTGAGCTGCATTAATATGGTTACCATGGAAATACTTTTTCACTACACAATCAGTTTCTATTGAAAATACCAGGTAATATTAACGGTTTCTGTTTTGTGAATGAACTGAACATTTTTATTGGTGACTTATCATTCTCTGCAAATATATATGAAACCGATATATCCGAATTAAGAACTCTAATTCCGCTATGCAATCATAAATTAATTGGGCCGCCGAGGAGTTATTAGGCAATTGCCTCGCGAGCTGCCAGGAAATTCATGATGCACGGTCGGAACTTATAGCAAGCACTTTTTTTAATTTCTTTATTTTGGTGTAAATAGTAATTAGTATTGTAGATGCTTAAAGTGCTGCCCACCACAGTGAGATTTTGATTCATTGCGCCATTCGTCTTTACGAATGGAAACTGCCTCTCTGATTCCATTTAAGCGCCTCCATGGGTTTTATTACGTGTACACAGTAATTTTATATGGATGAAATGCAACAGCTTAGTGGCTTTATACGCACTGCGGACACACACGCCAACTTGGTTTATCGTGTTAAAGACTTTGGAGAAATTTCTAGATTACAGCCTATTTCATGGAGTCTCACCTCTGTTAAAACTGGGTTCTTTCGTCTCGGCTTCTTGTGAATGAAAACGGTTTGGGTTGGAACTTAATAATCATTCTGAAAATTGCACTTCTCGGGCAGATGTTACTGGAAATTTGGCATGAAATTCTCTCCTTGTACGGTTTCTTTAGTACTTAACAATCATAAATAATTAAGATTAATTTTTCTAGCAAATATCTCGGTCTCAGAGTACACAAGCACAAATTCTTAACACACGCCTCGTCCAGAAATGCAAATGAAACCGTAGCGTGATACACACGACTGACCAAATCAAATGCCTGCTTCGGTGGATTTTTATGCCTCGTCTTACGGGATACGGCGTCCTTTGAAGACTAGTCGGTTTGGACAAGTGTAAGTGCAAACCGATTGCGTAGCGGAATGAGGGTACGATGGTAAGCGCTTTCTGCCTGCCATTTACGGTTTCCAAAAATATTTAATACCATATTGAGCTGTTTTCCTTTCAAGTGGAGAATTCAGCGTTGGTTGTTCTTTTGATTTTCGGGATTTTGAAGAGTATTTCCATTTCACTGGTTAATAGTTTTAACTATATCCAGAGCTTTAGTTAGTACTATGTAGACCTGAGTTTAAGCGACGCGGTTGTTATTAGCGAAGATCAGTCGAAATGACGACCAAATGCAGAAACATAGATTGTATTTGTAAAATGCTCTGCGTGCTATGCCTTTGAATTCGGGAAGGTGGAATTCACTTTCTTATTTAGGTAAATAGCAACGAACAAGTAAAACTTAAAATAATCTGAATGAAATTGCTTCCTGTTAAAAGCATATAAAAAGGAATAAAATAAGTAATTGTTAACAGGGACTGACAACGGTAGTTTGTAGGAATAGTTTGCACGTTATATTCTAGTAGCAGCTCAACAGCACCAATGAGCAAAAAAGTACCAAATGCCATGATTAGGAAACTTACCGGCACTGGAGGAGCTTCGTGAGAGCACGAAGGCATAATCTTGTTAGAATTGGCTTCAGACATCTGAAACGGTAAAAATAAGTAAATAAATAAAACAATAAAAATATAAGCCCTTAAATAAAATTAAATCTAGGAACGAATCAAATATGAATGAGTTATAGCATTACACCTGAAACAGGTCAAATAATAGTACACAGTCTATGGAAATACTCAGATAATTTTTTTTTTTTTTTTTTGAGTAGCGTTTAACGCCCGATTACACTATTGAGGCACCACAGGCGGTGGACACTGATGATACATGAGATGTAATGATATATTGTGCAAGGATATTCTTTAAGGAAGGAAGCGTTCCAGGTCTAAGATTTAGGGCACCCCCCGGCCTTTGCCAGTTAGGAGGACTGAGGAAAACCTGGAATAATTCCCCAGTCAGAGCGAACGGTCCTGGCGGGATTCGAACCGAAGACCTCTCGCTCACGAGTACGCGCCTTAACGACCTCGGCCACCCGTGGCGATATAACAGATAATACTCAAATATTTGTTGCCTATAATTTCGCCATTATTCATGTGCTTTTCTGCACTGTAATATGGATAAAAGAAGCTTTTAGTATGTTGATAAAATACGGACTCGATAACGGAAACTCTGAGTTTCGAAAAAAACTGGACTGTCCCCAACTAAATTCATTGATTGATTTTTTTTTAAAGGTTTTCCTCCGTCATCAATGAAAAATGTTAAGTACAGATCTTAAACTCAAACATGAAAAATTTTCCTTCCAAATTTCCTTTGCTAATTTATTATTTCATCTCATGGATGTTCGGTGTCCTGCGTATGATCCGCAATAATAAAAGCGGGGGAAACATAAATATAATAAAAAATGTTATGTAATATGAAAGACTATATATCTCCGATTACACCAACATTAAAAGGAAATAAATTAAGTAATTTTAATTGTGAAATACATTGCACAAAATTTCTCAATCTAGTGACGGTTTAAGAGCATGCCAAGTACTAACTTTGAAACTTACTTTTCTATCAGGATCCTCGAGAATGTTCAATTCACCAGTAAGCTGTTGTAAAAAAATACAAAATATATTACAAATCTTAAAATAAAGGATAATCAACAAACAACAAATAATTTAATATGTTACAGAATTTACCAGAAGCCGTTCAAAATAAACAATGGCTTTCAAATAAGTATTCTGAGTTAATTATCAAATTAAGCTTTCATAGAAGTAGGCACAGTTAATTTTAAAGTTTGGTTTTCACATAAATATCTCAATTTGGTGTTCATAGAGGTATGCAAACTATTTCTCAAATTTATTGTTACAATGAAAGATACACAGTAAATTCTAATATTAAAATTCATAGAATCATGTACAGTAAATAGTAAAATGTAAGTATTAATGGGAGTAACATAGAAAAAGGTAATTCAATATCAAAGACAACATTACATTCATAGTGCTTCAGCATACAAAGAGGGAAATAAAGCAATTGTTAATTGTAAGAAGAGAGTGTTTAAAGTTTATAAATTGTAATTATAGATGAATTCTCGGGAGTGCACCCAGGTCCCGAAAACTCTTGTACAGTAATATACACCGAGAAAGCTTCAAGTTTTACATTTATAATTGTAGTATGTGGCTGTGTTTAATTCTGTTCGTTTTCTTGTTGTAGAGTGACATGTCTTGATTTATAGTATTCCTTTTCCAGGCTGTCTCTAATTAATTAACCTTCTTGAAAGTTGAGGTTGTTTATCTTTTCGTGCCGTAAATGTACGTCACGGGACCCATGGCCTTACATCCCTTCCGAAGATGGTCACACTTATAATTTTTACATTTTAGTAAATTTTAGTAAAAAGAAACGAACAAGTAAAACTTAAAATAATCAGAATGAAATTGATTCCTATTAAAAGCATATAAAAAGGGAATAAAATAAGTAATTGTTAACAGGGACTGACAACGGTAGTTTGAAGGAATAGTTTGCAAGCTATATTCTAGTAGCAGCTCAACAGCACCAATGAGCAAAAAAGTGTCAAATGCCATGATTGGGAAACTTACCGGTACTGGAGGAGCTTCGTGAGAGCACGAAGGCGTCATCTTCTCAGAATTGTCTTCAGACATCTGAAACGGTAAAAATAAATAAATAAATTAAACAATAAAAATATAAGCCCTTAAATAAAATTAAATCTGTGAACGAATCAAATATGAATGAGTTATGGATTTACACCTGATACAGGTCAAATAATAGTACAGAGTCTATAGATATATTCAGAGATATTATTTTTTGAGTAGCGTTAACACCCGTTTTTACTACTGAGGCACCACAGGCTGTGAACACTGTTGAATCATGAGATGTAATGATATATTGTGCAAGGATATTTTTTAAGGAAGAAATCGTTCCAGGCCTAAGTTTTAGGGTTCCTCCCCGGTCTTTGCCAGTTGGGAGGACTGAGGAAAACCTGGAATAATTCCCCAGTCAGAGCGAATGGTCCTGGCGGTTTTCGAACCGAAGACCTCCCGTTCACCAATCCGCGCCTAAACGACCTCAGCTACCAGTGGCGGTATAACAGATAATATTCGAATATTTGTTGCCTATCGTTTCGCCATTATTCAGGTGCTTTTCTGCACTGTAATATGGATAAAAGAAGCTTTTAGCATATTGCTAAAACACGGACTCGATAAAGGAAACTCAGGAGTTTCTAATCAAACTGTACTGTCCCCAGCTAAGTTCATTGATTGATTTTTTTTTAAAGGTTTTCTTCCATCATCAATGAAAAGTGCTAAATACAGATCCTATACTCAAACCTGCAAAATTTCCCTTTCAAATTTGCTTTACCAGTTTATCATTTCATTCAAACACATGGAAGTTCGGTGTCCTGCGTATGAACTGCAATAGTATAAACGGGGTAACATAAATAAATATAATAAAATTAAAATGTTATGCAATATAAAGGACTATATATCTCCTATTGTAACAACATAAGAAGGGAATAAATTAATTAATTTTTAATTGTGGGAATAGTTTGCACAAAATCTCCAAATCTAGTGACGGTTCAAGAGCATGCTAAGTACTAACTTTGAAACTTACATTTATATCAAGATCGTCGAGAATGTCCAATTCATCAGTAAGCTCCTGTAATAAAATATAATACAAATCTTAAAATAAAGTGTAATCAACAAACAATAAATAATTTAATAAGAAACAGAATTTACCGTTCAAAATAAACAATGACGTTCATATGAGTATTCTGAGTTAATTATCAAATTAAGTTTTCATAGAAGTAAGCACAGTTAATTTTAAAGTTTGGTTTTCACATAAATATCTCAATTTGGTGTTCATAGAGGTATGCAACTATTTCTCAAATTTATTGTTACAAAGAAAGATACACAGTAAATTCTCATATTAAAATTCATGGAATCATGAACAGTAAATTCTAAAATATAAATATTAATGGGAGTAACATAGAAAAAGGTAATTTAATATCAAAGACAACATTATATTCATAGTTCTTCAGCACACAAAGAAGGAAATAAAGCAAATGTTAATTGTAAGAAGAGAGTGTTTAAAGTTTATAAATTGTAATTATAGATGAATTCTCGGGAGAGCACCCAGGTCCCGGAAACTCATGTACAGTAATATGCACCGGGAAAGCTTCAAGTTTTACATTTATAATTGTAGTATGTGGCTGTGTTTAATTCCGTTCATTTTCCTGTTGTAGAGTGACATGTCTTGATTTATAGTTTTCCTTTTCCAAACCGTCACCGATTAATGAACCTTCTTGAAGGGATGTTTGAACATACAATACAATATGTATCGCCATCGAGTCGTGTAGTTATAAATTTCCGCCGCTTCAGCCGGGTTGCAATTGCCCATTTCCCAGACAGACGCAAGTAAAGAGTAGAATATTTTTTATTAGTTTATTTACTGATGTTCTTTAACATCTCGGGTCATCAGCGTCCTATTCAATTCAGGGCACAGGACTGTCCCCAACTGAATTGATTTTTTTTTAAGGTTTTCCTCCGTCATCATTGAAAATTGGTAATTGCAGATTATAAATTCAGACCTGCAAAATTTCCCTTCCAAATTTCGTTTACCAATTTATCATTTCATCTCATGGATGTTCGGTGTCCTGCGTATGATCCCCCATAATAAAAACGGGGGAAACATAAATAAATAAAACAAATATGTTATGTAATATGAAGACTATATGCCTCCAATTGCAACAACTTTAAAAGGAAATAAAATATGTAATTTTTAATTGTGAAATACATTGCATAAACTTTCTCAATTTAGTGACGGTTTAAGAGCTTGCCAAGTACTAACTTTGAAACTTACTCTTAATTCAGGCTCTGCGAGAATGTTTATTTCACCATTAAAAACCTGTAAAAAAATATAAAAAATATTACAAATCTTAAAATAAAGGATAATCATCAAACAACAAATAATTTAATATGTTACAGAATTTACCCCAAACCGTTCAAAATAAACAATGGCTTTCAAATAAGTATTCTGAGTTTAATTATCAAATTAAGTTTTCGTAGAAGTAAGCACAGTTAATTTTAAAGTTTGGTTTTCACATAAATATCTCAATTTGGTGTTCATAGAGGTATGCAAACTATTTCTCAAATTTATTGTTACACTGAAAGATACACAGTAAATTCTCATATTAAAATTCATAGAATCATGAACAGTAAATTGTAAAATGTAAGTATTAATGGGAGTAACATAGAAAAAGGTAATTTAATATCAAAGACAACATTACATTCATAGTTCTTCAGCACACAAAGAAGGAAATAAAGGAATTTGTTAACTGTAAGAAGAGAGTGTTTAAAGTTTATAAATTGTAATTATAGATGAATTCTCGGGAGAGCACCCGGGTCCCGAAAACTCATGTACAGTAATATACACCGAGAAAGCTTCAAGTTTTACATTGTAGTATGTGGCTGTGTTTAATTCCGTTCGTTTTCCTGTTGTAGAGTGACATGACGTGGTTTATAGTTTTCCTTTTCCAGACCGTCACTAATTAATTAACCTTCTTGAAAGTTGAGGTTGTTTATCTTTTCGTGCCGTAAATGTACGTCACGGGACCCACGGAATTACTTCCCCTCTGAAGTAAGTCACACTTATAATTTTTACCCCCGAAAAAATCTATCGATCATGGCCGGGTTCGAACCCGCGATCTTGGGTTTAGGAGGCACGTGTGGTTACCACTACGGCACCATAACCGACCACGTGCAGAGTATTGTGTTTATACTTGAAAGATAATTATTTGCAGCCCTCCTATCAGGGATGTCCTTGTGGGGCTTAATGCAAAATCGTTGTCCCAATTATAATTTTGTGTTTTATTTCTTTCGAAAATCTTCTAGGATTTTACTCATAGGTCGAGCACTGTGGCTCAAGAGCCAACTCTTGGAACTCGAAGGTTCAAATGCCTTGAAGATACCTGGCTTAGGCTGATAATTATTTTTCACCACCTTCCCTCATTTCATTTTCTGTTTATTATTTATTAGTGTTGCAAGGCCAGGTAGGATCTGTTTATTGGAAAATCTACCCTGGCGTCTGGCTTGACAGCAACCCTTTCAAGGAGACTGGGAAACATTAATGGCTCCACCGGAGTCGTAACAAGTTAACAAAAGAAAAGAAATATCAGGGTACCAGCTGCCACTACATAAACCTTTCGCATATTTTGCTTCAACTCTTTTCACTTAGGGGTTCAGCTGTTCGCAATAGGGCTCATGTGCTTTCGTTTGAGAAATCTTCTTCCGTCCCACCTTATCCATTCCATTCCAGTACGTATTGAAGCATGTTTTCCCACTGAAATGTTTAGGAATACCCAGTGATAGGGGCGCTAGCGAGAGGAGATGCTTCCAATAAAATGAATCACCGGATCTCAATCTACACTCAAACCTTCCGCGCGTGGGCCGGTTCTGATGGAGTAGTGGCAACCATTGTTGCCTCCTAAATTCATGATCGCGGTTCCAGTTCGGCCAGGATTAATGGATTTTTTCCAGCTTAAAAATACTAAGTTTGTTTTCCATCGGAAAAGAAGTAATGGCGTGCATCCGTGTCGTAGATTTACGGCACGAAAAAGACCCTGAAGCTTGAAAGAGGGCCTCTGAGCAAAATTTATCTGCCTTTTTACGGCCTGAATAGAATGGGACGCTGACGACCTGACATGCTAATGGGCGTCGGTAAACAAGCCAATCAACAATTACCGGCGCGGATGGAGCTCCATGGATATACGAATTATTAAAATTGTATACGGCATTTCATAAGGCACAATCGTCATAAAATTTAATCAGTGAACGAATAAAATAGGAATGAGTTATAAAATTGTACCAATCGAAAGAAGTTGACGGTGTTAATAGAAATATTTATAATTAATTTTCATATTTTACCTCAAAGATCTCCATGAGCTCATTGTAGCACATGAGGATGTCATTATCCTAAAATGTGTTGAAAAAAACAGCGTATTGGTAAAGATTATTAATGAAAGTTAACTACTTTCAAAACTACATACTAATATGAAATTCTTAGTTTTTGTGGTGTAATAAATTTACCTGAAAGAAGCAGTCTCCGCTCTCACAGATCTGAGGATTACCCTATTAAAAACAAAAATGCTTTTAATCCAAATATATGCACAATTTTACTAGCAGAGTGCAAGTGAATGTTGTGAAGTACTCAAACCAAATCAACAAAATAAAATAAATTAATGCTACCCAATTTTCTAATCTAAAAGTGTTTACATGCCATTTATGTTATGATATTTGCAGTAAGAACTCCATTAAATATGCGGAGAAACCTGAATGCATATATATAGCTGTACGTTGAAAGAAAAACTTTTCAGAACAGGATTCGCGTTTATTACAAAGTTAACAAAGGAGTACTAAAGCAAGTATTTAGCTGAAGAATAAACACGATAAAGAATAATCGGTTTATACTAATTTTACGCAGACAATTAGTATGTAGATGTGCTCAGAGCTGTTTCTACGATTAAATTTTCTAGCAGGGTATGTGCTTTCTATTTCGTATATCAGTTGATTGGTGTCTTCTGCTGTTGTGAACAGCCTGCAGTTAATTTCAATTTGATTTTTTTTTAACTAATGCCAAATTTGACTTTGTAAGTTCAATAAAGATTTTAGAGTTGCAGAATATGTAATAAAACCTGTCACATGAGCTTGGCAAGGTTTATATTATTTTAATGAACAAAGCGAAATACTGGGATTTAGCGAACACATGTGAGGGTTCATTTAAGAGACCTCTAGTGTACTAATGATATTCGTTTGTCTGCAAACTGCTGCATTTGTCCATTAGACGCATTTATGTCATGCCGACTCCTCTCCTTAAAATTAATCCCAGCAAAAATGTGCAAATATACACAATTTATAGTTACGTTCCAGTAACCCGCGGTCAAAAAAAAAAATATATATTCTTTTTCATAAAGTTACACTGTGTCGTCTACAATCAGCTGTCTGCGGATGTTTATAGAGCATAATTTCGTCGCATGGCAACAATTGACTACGATAGTGGCGAACTTGTGGATAACTGTCATAGACATAGTGTTCAAAACTCACATTACATAATGTGCGATTATGATGTAGAGTCAACTTAATTTTAACTTGCCTTCTACAATGAACGGGAGGTCTGGCAGAAACGTCCTCCCTGAGGATTTCTCAGAGTTTTCCTAAGTTCTCATTAGTGGCAAATTGCCGAGGAGGTACCCTAAATTTGGGCCTGTAACGCTTTGTATCGCAATATTTTCTTTTTAAATTTATAATTCTACTGCTGATGCATTCGCAGGCAGGTTGGGCGATTCGAACACCTCTTAGGTACATTCAAATGTAAATTTACATGTACATGTATTTATGTTCGAAATAGATGAAATCACCATCCTACAAGTTATGGTATATCTGGTAACCAGGGATGTTAGCAAAAAATAAGATTTGGATTCTGTGCAAATGAAATATGATTTCCCTATTTCATTATACCGTTTAATGAAAGCGTATCGTTAAATTGTTGTTCTTATACTTAATATGCTGTAGATCACAATCTAGGAGTTTGTATTACCTGAATACACACCTACCTGAATTTTGGATGAAACACTTAATTAAATTTACATTAACAATATGGAAACCTTTTCCGTTTATATACAGGAGTTTTTAGACAAGTAATTTGAGATACGGTCACAGATATAAAATATCGAAGTTGAGGGATATTGAAGTGATTATAATTTGGTGTTCAGAGTTGTACTACAGTTAAATAACGATAAAATTTGTATTAAAATGACTTCATGCCTCCTTAATAATCGATTTTTTTTTTACAACGAACAGAGTTTTCAAAATGTGGCGTTAAATTAATCTGCAATGTATCAGGCTAAACACACGCTTGGATGTCACTGTATTGGTGTGCTAATAAAGAGTTCATTTGTTACAACAAAATGGTGATAATTCATTTTTTCTAATATTGCGAAATATTTGAGAATTGTTTAATGCAAGAATTATTTGTTTAGCAACCAAAATAATTAATACGGAATAGCTCATCAAATCCATTTCACACTTAAAAAATTAAGAATTATTACATTTTTTTCTGAACTTGGCGACATGAACTGATTTATGGTTGTGCTGTGAGAGTTACTGAGATTTATGAAGAATGGTTCCAAATAGAAGCCATTCACATCATACATTTCAACCTGTGATAGGCCTAAGACTTTAAGGCATGGACTCGTAAGCGGGAGTTTTTGTGTTCCATTACCTCCAGAACGCCTCCCATTTTCAAGATTTTCCTGAGTCCTCATGACAATGACAAATGCCAGGGAGGGACCCTAAAACTTAGGCCAGAAACGCTTCCTTTCTTAAAAAAACCCTTTCCCTATTTAGCATTCATGTCATGTATCACCAGTGTGCATCGCATTATAAACGTATATTAAACATTATTCAAAAAGATAAATTGGCAGGCGTTTGTGTAAACTGGGATCCTTTGAAGAACATAACATGCAAGTATCCTGGGTTGCCTATCTTGAATTGTATCTCTAAGACCCGTCTATATAGAGTACAACTATTTTTCTGTTTTTAAATAACGTCCTGTGTGGTCTTTAATGAGCTGCATTAATATGGTTACCATTGAAATAGTTTTTCACTACACAATCAGTTTTTATTGAAAATGCCAGGTAATATGAACGGTTTCTGTTTTGTGAATGAAATGAAAATTTTATTGGTGACTTATCATTCTCTGCAAATATATATGAAACCGATATATCCGAATTAAGAACTCTAATTCCGCTATGCAATCATAAATTAATTGGGCCGCCGAGGAGTTATTAGGCAATTGCCTCGCGAGCTGCCAGGAAATTCATGATGCACGGTCGGAACTTATAGCAAGCACTTTTTTAATTTCTTTATTTTGGTGTAATAGTAATTAGTATTGTAGATGCTTAAAGTCCTGCCCTCCATAGTGAGATTTTGATTCATTGCGTCATTCGTCTTTACGAATGGAAACTGCCTCTCTGATTCCATTTAAGCGCCTCCATGGATTTTATTACGTGTACACAGTAATTTTATATGGATGAAATGCAACAGCTTAGTGGCTTTATACGCACTGCGGACACACACGCCAACTTGGTTTATCGTGTTAAAGACTTTGGAGAAATTTCTAGATTACAGCCTATTTCATGGAGTCTCACCTCTGTTAAAACTGGGTTCTTTCGTCTCGGCTTCTTGTGAATGAAAACGGTTTGGGTTGGAACTTAATAATCATTCTGAAAATAGCACTTCTCGGGGAGATGTTACTGGAAATTTGGTATGAAATTCTCTCCTTGTACGATTTCTTTTGCAATTTCTTATTTAAGTAAATAGAAAAGAACAAGTAAAACTTAAAATAATCCGAATGAAATTGTTTCCTATTAAAAGTATATAAAAAGGAAATAAAATGAGCATTTGTTAACAGCAATTGTCAACGTTAGTTTGTAGGAATAGTTTGCACGCTATATTCTAGTAGCAGCTCAACAGCACCAATGAGCAAAAAAGTGTCAAATGACATGATTGGGAAACTTACCGGTACTGGAGGAGCTTCGTGAGAGCACAAAGGCGTCATCTTCTCAGAATTGTCTTCAGACATCTGAAACGGTAAAAATAAATAAATAAATTAAACAATAAAAATATAAGCCCTTAAATAAAACTAAATCTGTGAACGAATCAAATATGAATGAGTTATGGATTTACACCTGAAACAGGTCAAATAATAGTACAGAGTCTATAGAGATATTCAGAGAGATTATTTTTTGAGTAGCGTTAACGCCCGTTTTTACTACTGAGGCACCACAGGCTGGGAACACTTTTGAATCATGAGATGTAATGATATATTGTGCAAGGATATTTTTTAAGGAAGGAATCGTTCCAGGACTAAGTTTTAGGGTTCCTCCCCGGTCTTTGCCAGTTGGGAGGACTGAGGAAAACCTGGAATAATTCCCCAGTCAGAGCGAACGGTCCTGGCGGTTTTCGAACCGAAGACCTCCCGCTCACGAATCCGCGCCTAAACGACCTCAGCCACCAGTGGCGGTATAACAGATAATACTCGAATATTTGTTGCCTATCGTTTCGCCATTATTCATGTGCTTTTCTGCACTGTAATATGGATAAAAGAAGCTTTTAGCATATTGCTAAAACACAGACTCGATAAAGGAAACTGTGAGTTTCGAATCAAACTGTACTGTCCCCAGCTAAGTTCATTGATTGATTTTTTTTTAAAGGTTTTCTTCCATCATCAATGAAAAGTGCTAAATATAGATCCTATACTCAAACCTGCAAAATTTCCCTTTCAAATTTGCTTTACCAGTTTATCATTTCATTCAAACACATGGAAGTTCGGTGTCCTGCGTATGAACTGCAATAGTATAAACGGGGTAACATAAATAAATATAATAAAATTAAAATGTTATGCAATATAAAGGAC
Organism: Metallyticus violacea; assembly: GCA_030762175.1. Lineage (NCBI taxonomy): Eukaryota > Metazoa > Arthropoda > Insecta > Mantodea > Metallyticidae > Metallyticus > Metallyticus violacea. Next base: position 305,041,473 of record CM060846.1, on the reverse strand, counting down.
TATATATCTCCTATTGTAACAACATAAAAAGGAAATAAATCAAGTAATTTTTAATTGTGGGAATAGTTTGCACAAAATCTCCAAATCTAGTGACGGTTCAAGAGCATGCTAATTACTAACTTTGAAACTTACTATTATATCAAGATCGTCGAGAATGTTCAATTCATCAGTAAGCTCCTGTAATAAAACATAATACAAATCTTAAAATAAAGTGTAATCAACAAACAATAAATAATTTAATAAGAAACAGAATTTACCGTTCAAAATAAACAATGACGTTCATATGAGTATTCTGAGTTAATTATCAAATTAAGTTTTCATAGAAGTAAGTACAGTTAATTTTAAAGTTTGGTTTTCACATAAATATCTCAATTTGGTGTTCATAGAGGTATGCAACTATTTCTCAAATTTATTGTTACAAAGAAAGATACACAGTAAATTCTCATTGTAATTATAGATGAATTCTCGGGAGAGCACCCAGGTCCCGAAAACTCATGTACAGTAATATACACAGAGAAAGCTTCAAGTTTTATATTTATAAGTGTGGTATGTCACTGTGTTTAATTCCATTCATTTATATTTTTAAAATGCTCTGCGTGCTATGCATTTGAATTCGGGAAGGTGGAATTCACTTTCTTATTTAAGTAAATAGCAACGAACAAGTAAAACTTGAAATAATCTTAATGAAATTGCTTCCTATTAAAAGCATATAAAAAGGGAATAAAATAAGTAATTGTTAACAGGGACTGACAACGGTAGTTTGAAGGAATAATTTGCACGCTATATTCTAGTAGCAGCTCAACAGCACCAATGAGCAAAAAAGTACCAAATGCCATGATTGGGAAACTTACCGGCACTGGAGGAGCTTCGTGAGAGCACGAAGGCGTCATCTTGTCAGAATTGTCTTCAGACATCTGAAACGGTAAAAATAAATAAGTAAATAAATAAAACAATAAAAATATAAGACCTTAAATAAAATTAAATCTGGGAACGAATCAAATATGAATGCGTTATGGATTTACACCTGAAACAGGTCAAATAATATTACACAGTCTATGGAAATACTCAGACATTTTTTTTTTTTTTTTTTGAGTAGCGTTTAACGTCCGTTTTTACTACTGAGGAACCACAGGCGGTGGACATGATTGGAAACTCGTGAGTTTCGAATCAAACTGGACTGTCCCCAACTAAATTCATTGATTGATTTTTTTAAACGTTTTCCTCCGTCATCAATAAAAAATATTAAGTACACATTATAAACTCAAACATGAAAAAATGCCCTTCCAAATTTCCCTTACTAATTTATTATTTCATCTCATGAATATTCGGTGTCCTGCCTATGATCCGCAATAATAAAAGCGGGGGAAACATAAATATAATAAAAAATGTTATGTAATATGAAAGACTGTATATTTCCAATTGCAACGGCATTAAAAGGAAATAAATTAAGTAATTTTAATTGTGAAATACATTGCACAAAATTTCTCAATCTAGTGACGGTTTAAGAGCATGCCAAGTACTAACTTTGAAACTTACTTTTCTCTCAGGATCTTCGAGAATGTTCAATTCACCAGTAAGCTGCTGTAAAAAAATTAAAATATATTCCAAATCTTAAAATAAAGGATAATCAACAAACAACAAATAATTTAATATGTTACAGAATTTACCCGAAACCGTTCAAAATAAACAATGGCTTTCAAATAAGTATTCTGAGTTAATTATCAAATTAAGTTTTCATAGAAGTAAGCACAGTTAATTTTAAAGTTTGTTTTTCACGTAAATATCTCAATTTGGTGTTCATAGAGGTATGCAAACTATTTCTCAAATTTATTGTTACACTGAAAGATACAGAGTAAATTCTCATATTAAAATTCATGGAATCATGAACAGTAAATTCTAAAATATAAATATTAATGGGAGTAACATAGAAAAAGGTAATATAATATCAAAGACAACATTATATTCATAGTTCTTCAGCACACAAAGAAGGAAATAAAGCAAATGTTAATTTTAAGAAGAGAGTTTTTAAAGTTTATAAATTGTAATTATAGATGAATTCTCGGGAGAGCACCCGGCTCCCGAAAACTCATGTACAGTAATATGCACCGGGAAAGCTTCAAGTTTTACATTTATAATTGTAGTATGTGGCTGTGTTTAATTCCATCCATTTATATTTTTAAAATGCTCTCCGTGTTATGCCTTTTGAATTCGGGAAGATGGAATTCACTTTCTTATTTAAGTAAATAGCAACGAAAAAGTAAAACTTAAAGTAATCTGAATGAATTAAAAGCATATAAAAAGGGAATAAAATAAGTATTTGTTAAAAGGTACTGACAACGGTAGTTTGTAGGAATAGTTTGCACGCTATATTCTAGTAGCAGCTCAACAGCACCAATGAGCAAAAAAGTGTCAAATTCCATGATTGGGAAACTTACCTGTACTGGAGGAGCTTCGTGAGAGCACGAAGGCGTCATCTTCTCAGAATTGTCTTCAGACATCTGAAACGGTAAAAATAAATAAGTAAATAAATAAAACAATAAAAATATAAGACCTTAAATAAAATTAAATCTGGGAACGAATCAAATATGAATGAGTTATAGCATTACACCTGAAACAGGTCAAACAATATTACACAGTCTATGGAAATACTCAGACTTTTTTTTTTTTTTTGAGTAGCGTTTAACGTTCGTTTTTACTACTGAGGAACCACAGGCGGTGGACATGATTGGAAACTCGTGAGTTTCGAATCAAACTGGACTATCCCCAACTAAATTCATTGATTGATTTTTTTAAACGTTTTCCTCCGTCATCAATAAAAAATGTTAAGAACAGATCTTAAACTCAAACATGAAAAATTTCCCTTCCAAATTTCCCTTACTAATTTATTATTTCATCTCATGAATATTCGGTGTCCTGCTTATGATCTCCTATAATAAAAGCGGGGTAAACATAAATATAATAAAAAATGTTATGCAATATAAAGGACTATATATCTCCTATTGTAACAACATAAAAAGGAAATAAATCAAGTAATTTTTAATTGTGGGAATAGTTTGCACAAAATCTCCAAATCTAGTGACGGTTCAAGAGCATGCTAATTACTAACTTTGAAACTTACTATTATATCAAGATCGTCGAGAATGTTCAATTCATCAGTAAGCTCCTGTAATAAAATATAATACAAATCTTAAAATAAAGTGTAATCAACAAACAATAAATAATTTAATAAGAAACAGAATTTACCGTTCAAAATAAACAATGACGTTCATATGAGTATTCTGAGTTAATTATCAAATTAAGTTTTCACAGAAGTAAGTACAGTTAATTTTAAAGTTTGGTTTTCACATAAATATCTCAATTTGGTGTTCATAGAGGTATGCAACTATTTCTCAAATTTATTGTTACAAAGAAAGATACACAGTAAATTCTCATTGTAATTATAGATGAATTCTCGGGAGAGCACCCAGGTCCCGAAAACTCATGTACAGTAATATACACAGAGAAAGCTTCAAGTTTTATATTTATAAGTGTGGTATGTCACTGTGTTTAATTCCATTCATTTATATTTTTAAAATGCTCTGCGTGCTATGCATTTGAATTCGGGAAGGTGGAATTCACTTTCTTATTTAAGTAAATAGCAACGAACAAGTAAAACTTGAAATAATCTTAATGAAATTGCTTCCTATTAAAAGCATATAAAAAGGGAATAAAATAAGTAATTGTTAACAGGGACTGACAACGGTAGTTTGAAGGAATAATTTGCACGCTATATTCTAGTAGCAGCTCAACAGCACCAATGAGCAAAAAAGTACCAAATGCCATGATTGGGAAACTTACCGGCACTGGAGGAGCTTCGTGAGAGCACGAAGGCGTCATCTTGTCAGAATTGTCTTCAGACATCTGAAACGGAAAAAATAAATAAGTAAATAAATAAAACAATAAAAATATAAGACCTTAAATAAAATTAAATCTGGGAACGAATCAAATATGAATGCGTTATGGATTTACACCTGAAACAGGTCAAATAATATTACACAGTCTATGGAAATACTCAGACATTTTTTTTTTTTTTTTTTGAGTAGCGTTTAACGTCCGTTTTTACTACTGAGGAACCACAGGCGGTGGACATGATTGGAAACTCGTGAGTTTCGAATCAAACTGGACTGTCCCCAACTAAATTCATTGATTGATTTTTTTAAACGTTTTCCTCCGTCATCAATAAAAAATATTAAGTACACATTATAAACTCAAACATGAAAAATTGCCCTTCCAAATTTCCCTTACTAATTTATTATTTCATCTCATGAATATTCGGTGTCCTGCCTATGATCCGCAATAATAAAAGCGGGGGAAACATAAATATAATAAAAAATGTTATGTAATATGAAAGACTGTATATTTCCAATTGCAACAGCATTAAAAGGAAATAAATTAAGTAATTTTAATTGTGAAATACATTGCACAAAATTTCTCAATCTAGTGACGGTTTAAGAGCATGCCAAGTACTAACTTTGAAACTTACTTTTCTCTCAGGATCTTCGAGAATGTTCAATTCACCAGTAAGCTGCTGTAAAAAAATTAAAATATATTCCAAATCTTAAAATAAAGGATAATCAACAAACAACAAATAATTTAATATGTTACAGAATTTACCCGAAACGGTTCAAAATAAACAATGGCTTTCAAATAAGTATTCTGAGTTAATTATCAAATTAAGTTTTCATAGAAGTAAGCACAGTTAATTTTAAAGTTTGTTTTTCACGTAAATATCTCAATTTGGTGTTCATAGAGGTATGCAAACTATTTCTCAAATTTATTGTTACACTGAAAGATACAGAGTAAATTCTCATATTAAAATTCATGGAATCATGAACAGTAAATTCTAAAATATAAATATTAATGGGAGTAACATAGAAAAAGGTAATATAATATCAAAGACAACATTATATTCATAGTTCTTCAGCACACAAAGAAGGAAATAAAGCAAATGTTAATTTTAAGAAGAGAGTTTTTAAAGTTTATAAATTGTAATTATAGATGAATTCTCGGGAGAGCACCCGGCTCCCGAAAACTCATGTACAGTAATATGCACCGGGAAAGCTTCAAGTTTTACATTTATAATTGTAGTATGTGGCTGTGTTTAATTCCATCCATTTATATTTTTAAAATGCTCTCCGTGTTATGCCTTTTGAATTCGGGAAGGTGGAATTCACTTTCTTATTTAAGTAAATAGCAACGAAAAAGTAAAACTTAAAGTAATCTGAATGAATTAAAAGCATATAAAAAGGGAATAAAATAAGTATTTGTTAAAAGGTACTGACAACGGTAGTTTGTAGGAATAGTTTGCACGCTATATTCTAGTAGCAGCTCAACAGCACCAATGAGCAAAAAAGTGTCAAATTCCATGATTGGGAAACTTACCTGTACTGGAGGAGCTTCGTGAGAGCACGAAGGCGTCATCTTCTCAGAATTGTCTTCAGACATCTGAAACGGTAAAAATAAATAAGTAAATAAATAAAACAATAAAAATATAAGACCTTAAATAAAATTAAATCTGGGAACGAATCAAATATGAATGAGTTATAGCATTACACCTGAAACAGGTCAAACAATATTACACAGTCTATGGAAATACTCAGACTTTTTTTTTTTTTTTTGAGTAGCGTTTAACGTTCGTTTTTACTACTGAGGAACCACAGGCGGTGGACATGATTGGAAACTCGTGAGTTTCGAATCAAACTGGACTATCCCCAACTAAATTCATTGATTGATTTTTTTAAACGTTTTCCTCCGTCATCAATAAAAAATGTTAAGAACAGATCTTAAACTCAAACATGAAAAATTTCCCTTCCAAATTTCCCTTACTAATTTATTATTTCATCTCATGAATATTCGGTGTCCTGCTTATGATCTCCTATAATAAAAGCGGGGTAAACATAAATATAATAAAAAATGTTATGCAATATAAAGGACTATATATCTCCTATTGTAACAACATAAAAAGGAAATAAATCAAGTAATTTTTAATTGTGGGAATAGTTTGCACAAAATCTCCAAATCTAGTGACGGTTCAAGAGCATGCTAATTACTAACTTTGAAACTTACTATTATATCAAGATCGTCGAGAATGTTCAATTCATCAGTAAGCTCCTGTAATAAAATATAATACAAATCTTAAAATAAAGTGTAATCAACAAACAATAAATAATTTAATAAGAAACAGAATTTACCGTTCAAAATAAACAATGACGTTCATATGAGTATTCTGAGTTAATTATCAAATTAAGTTTTCACAGAAGTAAGTACAGTTAATTTTAAAGTTTGGTTTTCACATAAATATCTCAATTTGGTGTTCATAGAGGTATGCAACTATTTCTCAAATTTATTGTTACAAAGAAAGATACACAGTAAATTCTCATTGTAATTATAGATGAATTCTCGGGAGAGCACCCAGGTCCCGAAAACTCATGTACAGTAATATACACAGAGAAAGCTTCAAGTTTTATATTTATAAGTGTGGTATGTCACTGTGTTTAATTCCATTCATTTATATTTTTAAAATGCTCTGCGTGCTATGCATTTGAATTCGGGAAGGTGGAATTCACTTTCTTATTTAAGTAAATAGCAACGAACAAGTAAAACTTGAAATAATCTTAATGAAATTGCTTCCTATTAAAAGCATATAAAAAGGGAATAAAATAAGTAATTGTTAACAGGGACTGACAACGGTAGTTTGAAGGAATAGTTTGCACGCTATATTCTAGTAGCAGCTCAACAGCACCAATGAGCAAAAAAGTACCAAATGCCATGATTGGGAAACTTACCGGCACTGGAGGAGCTTCGTGAGAGCACGAAGGCGTCATCTTGTCAGAATTGTCTTCAGACATCTGAAACGGTAAAAATAAATAAGTAAATAAATAAAACAATAAAAATATAAGACCTTAAATAAAATTAAATCTGGGAACGAATCAAATATGAATGAGTTATGGATTTACACCTGAAACAGGTCAAATAATATTACACAGTCTATGGAAATACTCAGACATTTTTTTTTTTTTTTTTGAGTAGCGTTTAACGTCCGTTTTTACTACTGAGGAACCACAGGCGGTGGACATGATTGGAAACTCGTGAGTTTCGAATCAAACTGGACTGTCCCCAACTAAATTCATTGATTGATTTTTTTAAACGTTTTCCTCCGTCATCAATAAAAAATATTAAGTACACATTATAAACTCAAACATGAAAAATTGCCCTTCCAAATTTCCCTTACTAATTTATTATTTCATCTCATGAATATTCGGTGTCCTGCCTATGATCCGCAATAATAAAAGCGGGGGAAACATAAATATAATAAAAAATGTTATGTAATATGAAAGACTGTATATTTCCAATTGCAACAGCATTAAAAGGAAATAAATTAAGTAATTTTAATTGTGAAATACATTGCACAAAATTTCTCAATCTAGTGACGGTTTAAGAGCATGCCAAGTACTAACTTTGAAACTTACTTTTCTCTCAGGATCTTCGAGAATGTTCAATTCACCAGTAAGCTGCTGTAAAAAAATATAAAATATATTCCAAATCTTAAAATAAAGGATAATCAACAAACAACAAATAATTTAATATGTTACAGAATTTACCCCAAACCGTTCAAAATAAACAATGGCTTTCAAATAAGTATTCTGAATTAATTATCAAATTAAGTTTTCATAGAAGTAAGCACAGTTAATTTTAAAGTTTGTTTTTCACATAAATATCCCCATTTGGTGTTCATAGAGGTATGCAACCTATTTCTCAAATTTATTGTTACACTGAAAGATACAGAGTAAATTCTCATATTAAAATTCATGGAATCATGAACAGTAAATTCTAAAATATAAATATTAATGGGAGTAACATAGAAAAAGGTAATTCAATATCAAAGACAACATTACATTCATAGTTCTTCAGCACACAAAGAGGGAAATAAAGCAAATGTCAATTGTAAGAAGAGAGTTTTTAAAGTTTATAAATTGTAATTATAGATGAATTCTCGGGAGAGCACCCGGCTCCCGAAAACTCATGTACAGTAATATGTACCGGGAAAGCTTCAAGTTTTACATTGTAGTATGTGACTGTGTTTAATTCCGTTCGTTTTCCTGTTGTAGAGTGAGTAGAGTATACTTGTATAATATAGTTTTCCTTTTCCAGACCGTCACACCTTTCCTTAAAATTCCTTCCAAAAAAAAAAAAAAATGAGCAAATATACACAACTTTGGGCTTGTACTTCTTTAAGCAATGCAATAATCACGCCAAGAAACTTTATAGTTATGTTCCAGTAACCTACAGTCAAAAAAAAAAAAAAAAAAAAAAAAAGATTGATTACTTATCATAAAGTAGCACTGTGTAGTCTACAATCAGTTATCATCCGATGTTTCGTCGCATGGCAACAACTGGCGGACTTGTGGATAACTGTCATCGGCATAGCGTTCAAAACTGAAGTTGCATAAAGTGCGATTATGGTGTAGAACTAACTTAATTTTAACTTTCGTCTTCTACAATGATCCCTGGACGATCTCTAGTGAACGTTTGCAGAGCTTTGCAGAAAAACGACATTCAGAGGAACTTAGGTCATAGAACTGAATTTTCATATAGATGTGTTTGTTTGAACCCAAAAGCTTTCTTTTGCAATTATTGTGCATTGTTGGAAGGCTTAGAAATTATATGCTCTATGCAGTAAAATTAAGAGTACCAATTGAGAAATACATTACCACAAGAGGAATGAGGTAATTCTAAATTGGACTGTAGTTCAAGACATTCTTTAGCTAGAGAAATATTAACACATTAATAATTGTATTTAAAATATTTCAAAGAGAATTTTTTTTCTTAAATCTAAATGTATAAAGTTCAAGGAGAAAGTTTGATGTGGAGTTACTACTTGCCTCCTCAAAATCGTATGGAATGTCTTCCATACACAGCAGTTCGGCCGGTTCCCTAGCACAAGGCTCAGGCTTCTGAAAAGAATGACAATTATACTATTAATATATGAACGAACGAGTATAGTAGAAATCACATGCATGGGAAAGTTGAACATATTTGTCATGGTTGCAGATATCAGCCTTGTAGTTAATCATAAAACAGTGATTGTCGTGCGTAAATGAATTTGTAATATATGTAGCCCCAACTTACCTCTTCGGTTGTGGCAGCCAGATTTGCATTGTTGTAGTTAACGGCAACGCCCTAAAATGGATATAAAAGGATGTTAACCAAAAGGAAGTATTTAAAATAAAAATGCTAAAAATATTGATATTTATTATTATATCGGTCGTTCAAACAAAACATTATTTTATCGAAATGATTAAAAAATTCAGTCACCGCTACTTAGTCAATAGGCCCAAAAGTGGTAGCCCTCTGTTTAGCAGTGCTCTGGAGTTTTTATACTTGCTCTGTTTGTTGGGTTGGATTGTGAGGAGCGGAGGAGGAATTTCGGTGTTTCAGTATTGCTTTAGTAGGGAGGGAGACACCGGACAGCCAGAATCTAATGGTGTTGCGACACAGACGGGACGTGGTCCTTAACATTGTTTCCCTGACGACAGCGGAGCCCCCTGCAAGCCCCGTTTACCAATGCCAGGGCAGAATCCTTTCAAAGCTTAAGCCATCATCACACCGCACCAGTCCGGTTCTATAACAGAACTAACGGAATGAAGATATATTCATTGCGAGAGCGAAAAATTCTTGAAAAGAAAATATCCATTTCAGCAACCAGTAAATGCCAAAATCAAGACAGTTGAATTCAGGGACTCCTGAATGCAAGTCCCAAGCTTTGCCGTCTGAGGCACCTCGTTTGATTCCTCCGTTTGCTACTATACAGGTTCATGATGGACCTCATGTTTGGAACTAAAATAACGTCCCTTTAATTTTTGTTTCATCAGCCCAAAAACGTGGTTACAAAATGGTGTGTATTCTGGATAATAAATTCAGTAAAATGCAGGGTATGAAAACAGAAAAACGTAAATTTAAAGATATATATTCATTAGACGGAAAAGCCCTCATAATCTTCACCGACCGAGATAGCTTGGTACTCGCATTCAAATCCCTTGGAACCAGACATCTTGACATTGCCATTTAGGTGAATTCTGGTTTTTATACGAATTTTCACTCCCTCATTTCATATCGTTTCCTTCTATAATATGGTTGTAGGATCTGGATGATGCTGTGCAGCGTGGCGGTGGATTTGAAAGCTCTCTGAGCTCGACTTAAGAAAGTACCTATGTGACTCACAGGCCTGTTGGCATCCGATGCCTAAGAAATGAGAAAGAGTTAGGGATGCCGCATTTTGTTATTTAATCGAGTCTCTAACTCCTTGTTGCCCGGTGTCTTTCATCTCATCCCTTCCTCCCGGAGTTGCCCCCCGTGGTGGGCGAAAGTACAAAAGGCCCATCAGCATGACTTATGAGCCGAATCTCCTCCTCCGTCCTTTAACTGTCCTATTCTTGAAAACTTTGGTTTAGTGAACTGTACTATTTAATTTCAAAAGCATTTCATTTTTGAGTTATAATCTGTATAAAACCATGTTAAATGTTTGCAGAAACTGTAGAAAACTACGTCATCATTATTACTTGCACTAGTAAGATGACTCAAAGTAATGTAAGGAACTGAGAATGTGAAATAATGCAGAAGTGATTAACAATAAAATTAACAGGGACACGAACGAAAATGTACTTCATATTCAATTTATCTTCAATACAAAATACTTGGCCTTTATATGCTGACCATTTATTAGGCGCAATTTGTTATAATAAGAAAATTAACAAAATGATTGCAACCAATTTGTAAAATAATTTCTCTTTAGCTCTTACACATGCATATCGTTTCTTAATTTGGTTTTATTCAGCATGAAACTATATTTTGGCTGACAAAGAATAACTATGTATATTTTATTAAAATAACAAAACAAATTGAAATTGTTAAAAAAGATACGTTTTCAAATTTAGAAATTTGGGGAAAATAACTATTATTCAAAGAACATTTAAACCACTTATGAAACCATCTGAAACATACAACCATATCATGCAACTTAATAAGCCTAAGATCTCATCAAGCACTTTCGGCACAGTTATGAACTAGAACAAATGTAATAAGACCATACTGTTGAATGACTGTCACGAATGTGTTAAACTTTTATTTCTTGTGCAATTTCAACCCGCTGGGTACTATGCTCAAACTTATGTGCGTGATGGTAGCTTCCGTTATTTTTTGAACACCTCTTATGCACTGTCAACACGTTACAGTAAACATAACGTGCAACGTATCTGGGAAGTCTGATTATAAATTAATTGTAACTTTCCCAATACTGTTCATGCCTTAGTGAATAACAAAGATTATTAACTTAAAGCAGTATATGCATTAGTAGATCATAATGTTCCTTTCGGCTTACGCCATTTTTACTGAAAAACACAATGAGGGTGGTTATAACTGATGATGAAAGAAATAATAGCTGTTAAACCTAATGAGTAGGCATCGGAATTTCTAAGCACTAAAATCAAGGTGAACCGGAAAAAAGTTATGTTGGTACTGGACTGTAGACAACGGGTGGGAGGGTTGCAATAAGTCACAAACCACCCTCTTTTCTTTACTCCTGTCACTCGTCAGTTGTTTACCTTCCGTCCGGTGACCCATAGCATCTGTTGTTTGTTCATGTTTTGTTTGAATGCACCTAACTTGGTATTATTTACAGACGCTCTTTAACATCTCAGGTCATTAGCTTCCCATTCAATTCAGGGCGTGAAACGGCCGACAAATTTTGCTCAGAGACCTCTTTTTTTCAGGCTTGAGAACCTTAAAAAAAAAAAAAAAAAAAAAAAAGCCGCAAATCTACGACATGGGACCCGTGGCTTTACTTTCCGAGGAAGCCATACTAAGGATTTTTACACCTTACTTGGTGTTAAGTACTTTGGAATCCGATGGCTACTAATGAGCTAAGAATCATACCCATTCAGTTTGTTCTAGTTCCTATTATCAGCATTTTGACATTAAAAATTACCGCCTTAAATATCTCCTATACCCTTATTAATATAGACGAGCTGTTCTCGGTAGATTTAAGGGCATATAAGGGCTCACAAATCTAGCCTTTGGGGAGTTAATACCGATCAGAAAAATTAATATTTTCAGCGCAAATTTATATATTTTTAATGGACTAATAGTCACAATTGTAGCAGAAAGTAAACTAAATAAAATTATAATAATTGGTTTTAGGATATTTCTATTGCACTGGATTTATAATAATTCGGACCACCTTCATGATCTAGTGGTAGCGTTAGCGACTACCAATCCAGAGGTCCTGGGTTCGATTTCCGGTCAGCTCAAGCTGTCTGAATAAGGCTTTTTTCGAGTTTTTCAATAACCTGAGAAGCTTTAAGATGCGAAGGACCCCGAGCTCATTTTCTCTACAATTCATATCTTTCATCTCTATAGACTATGTTTAGGTAGCCATAGGTTTAAGGACACCCCTGATGCACCATAACCACATTATCACCATCTCCACTGGAACAACATATCGGCGCCTTATGGGCATTCGGCCTCAGAGGTCCGCAATAATTTTGTGCCCTGGGGAGAATGTCCACAAGTTCACGAGACAATTGGTTGGCATTGTGCATTGTTTCTGAAAAAAATTGCCCAAAGCTGGGATATTGTCGCGCGTGTAGATTTGTTTTTTGCATTGGTTGTCTCCTAAACCTGCCTTTGTGCTTTTCCATACTTTTATGTAATCCTTAGTTTCACCAATGCAGTGGGAGTTTCGACTATTGATACGAACATTAGTTATAAGAGATGACAAACAGAAATTGAAATTCTTAAAGTTGTCATTAAGTTCATTAGGCTGAACCCTTTTTCACCGTCCTAAGTTCTCAAAGGAAGTTTATCAATACAAACAACGGTCTCAGCTCTCCGCTGATGCCTCTTGCATTTGGAAAGAAAGAACAAAGCCTTCATAAATTCTTTCTTAAACTTGCTCCCGTGCTGGCAATATCATAGAAGTCTGCTGAAAAGAACATCTATTGATCGTCACTTTGCTCACTGTACATGTTGCACGAACAGGAGTAAATAGCCTCGTGTTAATGGTTATTTTTTTTTCCGCTGTCCCTACTATAACTATTCGAAACTTCTCTGGGAGTTGGCTTCACAGTTAATTCTTAGAATAAAATAATTTATATTTATTTTTGGGTTAGATGTAAATGCATTCTGACTTGCGAGCTTAGGATATGTTGCTTTAACTAATATTGTGAATGCTTACTTTAAAAATTAACTGAAAGTTGAGAAGTAAAAAAATAACCTCCGAAAAAATTTAATAAAAATAAGGGGGAAAGGGGGGACGCCGTCCACCCGCGATCTTCCTCCTCTCCTTACTTCAAGCCCCTTATTTATTTTCTATGGGAAAAACAGAAGCACATCGTCTGCAAGCATGTCCCGGTTACCCATAAGACGTGCATCTTGCAATGCGGTTTCTTCTGAAATTCCAAATAGTGTGCAGCAAAGACTATATAGTTGTGTTGCGTGAATAAGCTAAACGTGCTTTTTAGACTTATAGTAACAGGGTAAGATAGCATTAGATAATTTATTTTAAAGGCAACTAAACACTGAGAAATATAGGAAAAATCTTATTAAATATCTTATTATTGTTCACGTGCTTTTAATGGATACAACTATAAAATGATTACTCGTTATTAATTTATTTCCATTAGAAACTTGTTGTAATCCAACTTTTATTCTAATTTTATTTTATTTTAGCTACACTGTGCCTGTTGGCTAATTAAAAATTGTTTTGTGCTGGAAATGGTAATATTTTTCTAATACGTATATTAATTTCCTTTAGGTTAGATTTGTGGACCCTAATGTGCCTTGAAATCTAGCGAAAGGAGTTCGCCCGTATCAATAATAATGACATGAAAGATTCTTGAGATGACAATTTTAAGTATGTCCCACCATTTGGGTATGTTTTAATGCAACAACGCGGGGACTTGTATAAATTCCAAAATGAGCAAGAAAGGAAAGGCATTATAAAGGAATAAAATTGATTGTGACAACTAAGAAGAAGTAGAGGTTGTGGAACCTACAAGGATTAATATTTCCGGCAAATATTTCATGTGGTTTCTTGTTTTCTAACCAGCTGTAAAGTGAAAGACATATACAACAGATTTTGTTATGTTTGTGTAGCTATTTACCTGATACACAAGCATTATCGCCCTTTTACATAAAATACAGTTTCTGTAACAGGTTTATTTTTTCTGACTTTTCTCATCGTCCTATAATGAAGAGTGAAGAAAGCTATTAATTTTCCTGTATTAACATATGAGATTTAAAGCCCTTCACTGCAAGATATATTATCAGCAGAATGTACAACCATTACAATGATATTGCAAGTGTTTGGATAATAACTAAATACACTACTTGAGGGTTGGAGACTCAGCACTTATTAGTATGAGGATCGTTTGAAAAATACAACAAATTTCATTGAAATGACACAAAGATTTATTAAGTTGCTGGCACCACAGTGGCAACGTTTCAGTCAAATGGGACGCATAGCTGAAGTTTTTAAGTCATTTGTTTCTGTTGTTAGTTTCATCTAACGCAGGGGGAGGGGAGCGGAAATGGAAAATAAGTAGACTTGGTGCAGCGATCAAACAAATATCACATGACCGTCGAGTAAGGAATCTGCTCCAACGTTGAAGACTATACAGGATCAGACAGAGAAACCGGACGGTTTTTAAATTACAACTAAATCGAATATTTTGTATACATTATTTTATTTTAAAATTACAATGCATTTTAAAGCATTTAACCGTAATGACATATTCTATCTGTGCAGGCGCTCAGGGGGTGTCGTAACCAACCTTGAGAACATTTGTGCGTCAGCTCAAAGCCTTTCATTCACCACGGAGCGTTGGGAGCGCTGTGTATTCTTTGTGTGGACGTTTTCTAAAAACGGTGATTTAGTGAGTACTCAAAGAGGTTTTGGTACGACCGTTACACACCATGAAGGTGCCTGTGTGGTGTGGCTTAGCGTCTCTGAGGAGAATCGGCCCCAAATTTTTTGATGACGAAGAAGAGAAAGCAATGAACGTAAACTCGTAAGTTACGTCCTGATGCTTCAAAGCTTTCTGGCACCTGAGTTATGACAACGTAGTATTGCGTAAAAAGACAAATGGTTCCAGCAGAATGAGGCCACCGCTCACACTGCAATATCTTCAATGAAAGAATTAAGAGGGATGTTTGTATTCCGAGTAATCTCACATCAAAGGGAGGTTCAATGGCCCCCAAGATCGCTCGACCTTAACTTGCGATTACTTTCTTTGAGGGTACCAGGACCGACCGAGGACTAAAGCGAAATATTCGAAATGAAGTGGTGGTAATCTCTCAGCAAGTTCTGCAGGGAGTAATGCGAAGTTTTCCATCACAGCTCTAGGAATGTGTTGACAACAGGGGACACCATCTTAAGAATACAAAATTAAAAATGTTATTGATGTAATTGATGGAATTTAAATGCTTTAAGATATATTGTAATTCTAAAATAAAATAGTGTATACAAACTATTCGGTTTGGTTGTAATCTCACTTTAAAAAAATCAGGTTTGTCCGCCGGACCCTGTATTACATGTACCGAAAATGAAGCTGTAAATATCTCAAGTGAAAAATATCCTGTACAAAATATTCAGCATATCTTCCTGCAAATCCAAAGGTCCCGGATTCGAATCCCATAAGACTAGTTTGCCTGGGTAAGGTTTATTCCAGAGCCTTTCCTTGGCCTGAAAAGGTGAATAACAGTAACTTCACCCCTTGTAGACTCCGGGCTCATTTACGCACTCATTTCATAAAACATTAATTCGTTGTCTCTTTAGACCTTCGTAGTTATGAGGAATATTTTAAACTGGAGGGGGGGGTGCTCGATATGTGCCAAAATTGTTGCAAGTGAAAGAACATTACGCATTGCTTTTTGCATTCGCGACCAGGGTGAAACTTCAATCCATCATTATACCCTCGAGTTGAACCTGCAGTCAAAGCTGTGGATGAACGGAACGAGGAACGTGTGAAGACCTTATTATAGACTTGGAAGTCGATAACTAGTTTTTTTTTTTCCAAGTAATAAAGGAAGGAATCATTTTTGGACTGTCTGAAATACGAATTGAAAAGAAAGCCGTCAATATCATCGAACGAAAAAGCCAGGACAACGCGTCACCTTACACAGAGACAGTCCCAAGCATAAAGCTGCGCGACTTCGCGTTGTTTCCGCATTCTTTTATTTACTCCGAGTTAGCCCCTAGCGAGTTCTTCCTGTTCCCAAACTTGAACATTTGGCTCTGTAGGAAGTCAGTGGCTATTTTTCACATTTATACATAAACTATTAATATATATATATAACTGAATGGATCAGGTGTACAACCCTCGTTGGACACTAAGTCTCTATAGCAAAGCCATTTTTTTTTCGAACGACTCTCGTAATTTTGTTGGAAGAAAATTCTGTGTGATTCTAATTTTCATAAAATTTCAAATTGTTAAAAAATGTAAAAAAAAAAAAAAAAAAAAAAATATGTACTAATATTACGTCTTGAATAACTCACTTGCATTACACGTTCATCAATGGGCTGGAGGTGGACCTGCCATTTCAGTGCATTAAGCTTCAGTGGAACTTCAGCAGTCTAAAACAGATTTCAAAGAAAAATGTGTTAAGTTTCTAGATCAGTGTGTTAACTGAAATTAGTCACATTGAACAAATGTTAATAGCTTATCCCAAAGCCGGTTGAGGCAACCAAAGCAGCCGAAGCTGCGCTCTATCATGTATAATCTCTTTCCGCCGTATTGTTAGTTATTGTACAAATTTGTTATTTGTAATCATTGAGGAAGTAGTATTTCTAATTTACGCTCGAAAAACATGTAATATATAGTTGCAGAAGTCTCATCATAAGACGTTTAACATTCTGAATATGTCCGTACAAGTCTTTATTGTGTTCAATAGTCGATAGATTGTCAGTACTCATTCATAAACTAAATACCTTACGATCAGTGATTCTTTCCCCTGCAGCGCGAGATTTTTACTATGAGCGAGCTGCACTCTTGTGCCGCGCTGTGGAGGGAAGAACGGGCCTGTTTGCGTACCTGTTAACCTTGCCGACTGTCGCAGTCGTAACGCAGTCGTTTCCGGGTGGGTTCTGTTGTTTGTTTCTTAATCGACAGTATACATAAAGTGTATTATGTATCTTATGTTTACATCGGCATAGAATGTCTTTATGTATATGTGTTATCTCCGTCAGCTCCTGAAGTTAGAAGATCGTTTCAACCAAGGTTCCCGAGCGTAGACGCTCCAGATCGCAAAACAGTTCATAGTCTGTGTAATAAATATCAGGAAACTGGAAGTGTCCAGCCTAAGAAACCAAAAAAGCACCACAGGGTTTCACGGAAGAAATATTAGATGGTAATCCTTTAGAAAGCTCTAATAGAAAATCTCTTCGTTGTATTGCACAATAAGTGAGACATTTCATCTGAATCTGTGCAAAAGGCTACTAACATTAACAGCCTGCGATTATTATCTCTGGGGTAAATTAAAAAAAAAGTAATATAAAAGACGAACTCGCACACTATACAAAACTCAAAGATAATATTCGTCAGGAAATTGTACGGATTTTTCAAAATGAACTACAACGAGTGATGAATAGTTTCCTAAAGAGATGCCATCAAAAATGTATGGAGAATGAAGGTGGGCAATTTCGACACCTCATTTGTTAAGGTGGTAAATAATGAACCTCTTAAAGTGGTTTGTGTATGTGTGGTTTGTTTGTTTTATAGTTTTGCCCTCCTGCTAATCAGAGACTCGGCTGACTGGCTAATGAGCGGCGCACTTCTCGATAGGTAAAACATTCCGGAGGGAAACAAATAATCGCACGGTACAAGCTAAGCAGAGTAGAAAATGTTGTATACAATGAATATCTTTTGAAAAAGTTATCTTGTCCCCAGTAAGGGGAGAGTAGATTTCTGAAAAACTGGAGAATTGGTCATTGATGTATAAAGTCCCCATGCGCACATACCCATTTGCTTTGGCAACGCCTCTATGTGTGGCTGGCATTCAGTTTTGCGTCTAGTATAAAACAGGCCACCTGAATGACTCGGCCATTTTAAGTGGCACATATAAGAAAATTCTTCAGACAGAGTTAGCTTGACTCGAAGTGGGACAATGTGATAGTGTCAGTTTTTTCACGGGTGGAAGTGTGGGGGAAATATGAAAACCAACCTCTTCATTTGAAATGGAAATGATATGCTTTACTACAAAGAAACTGATGTGGCTGCATTTTGAGGTTCATTGAAGATAAGTGAAGATGACTAAGAGAAAAAGTTCATTTCAAGGAACTGGTTAACTACTTAGTTGCACAAGTATACTATAAGCCTATGCATCTGTCACAAACGCAATGGGTTACAAATTGAATGTGATGATGATGATTATGGTTTAAAGGGCGCAAAACTACAGAAGTCATTAACGCCCAAAAATTGAATGTAAACAAATATTGAGCTTGTATGTTTCCTTTGTGTGTCTATGCTTAGTCTGTGGTAGTAGCGATTAGACGAGCTCTTCCTAAATTTCTTTATATACGAAAACCGAGAAAGTTTAAATAACATTCATTTATAGCTAATGTCGCAAATTGGAGCAGTAGTGCGAGTGTATTCTGAACTATATCCTTACGGTGACACACCTTTACGATCTGTCTTTGCAAACATAAAAGCATTTTAAGACACCGGAATTGTGGATAAAAAAAGACTGCAACCGACGAGGGAAATGCTATTAACATTTTAGCAGCCGTGACACAAAATTTACATTCAGCAGAATACAGTTGAACATAAGAGTGGGATAAGTCAACAAAGTGTTCTACAAATACTTCATTCTTACAAATTTCAACCATTCCACCATTCACTTCATCAGCATCTGCATGGCGATTACCTTTGAAAACGGTTACAATTCTTGGAATGGTGTCTATGGCAATTGTTAATCCTTCCTGATTAAGGTTATGTTTGTGGATGAAGTTTTGTTTACAAACCGTGGACAAGCTGAACTTTGAAACATGCAGCACCTAGGATGTGCCAACAATACTTATGTCATTGTGTTAGTTTTGGATTTTAGCACACAACCAGAACTAGAGGCTTTATTTTTCATAGCATTATATTATTTTACGGGTAAATAATTCTTAGAGTTTCGTTTCCAGCTATTACACAAAATATGTAAAAAAAAAAAAAAAAAAAAAAAAAAAAAAGTGCTGTAATATTTGTTCAAACCTATAGCACGAGATTTACAGTTATATACATTCTGAAGATTGTGAAAATAAAAATCGGGCGTTCGCTCGAACCCCAATTTTTCCTTATACCCTTCAAACTATGATAAGATATGTGAGGAGCATGTACAAATTGCGGCGCTGCACTGTAGCCCGTGTGTCGTGCATGCGCATGAGGACGATTTCGTGTTTCTGGTTTTGTTACGGGATTATCAGCAGTAATCGCTCCATTGTGTTACATGCAATACAATACTTGCGGTACAGTATAGAATGGTACACAGAACGTATTTTATTTATATCTAGAATTTTTGGTAAATTCGCGTTGACAAATAAATATGAGAGACAATATATTGTCCGGAAACCAAAGAAAAAATTCTTCATTTCGCTGAAGAAACTGGAAAACTGGAAAACACGAAAACACGAGAGCACTGTTGGATTTTCACAAAGGAGGAGCATCGGAACTGATAGACGCATCGGTTCAGGAAGAAAAGGCCAGGCCCCACTACAGACAACCTTGTGAAAAATATTTGCAGTAGACAGGAGTTTCCATAGTCGCGTGTTAAAAAGTTTAAAGGAAACCAAAGCTGAATGTATATTTTTTCTGTTGTGCAATAATTAAATCCTGCCGAATAAGAGACTACACACCGCTGTCATTGGTTTCAGCAATATTTAAGTACTCGTTCATGAATATCGACGACATGTGATTCTCCTATGATTCCACTAAGTGGGCACTTCAATTCCCAGAATATCAATATTTGGGACATTGAGTATCTTCACACCGTGCACCAGGTATTCCTTCATGATGAAAAAATATTCGAAATGATGTGTTCTGTCGCGGCATAGAAGGTTTGAACCCCTCTTCCACACAGCCAAATATGCAAATATTTTATATTAAACTACATATTCCTTCCTTAGGAACAAGCTGAAAGGAAAAGTGCCATGGATTTTTTGTGGATGTGCAAGAGTGACTCCGAAAGTTTTGGTGAGTATCTTCCGTGATTTTCAGAGATGTGTTTAATCAATACTTCGACATCATGATTTTCATGTGTCAAGGTATGTGTGTGACGAATGTCATTGAATTATGTCTTTATAGTTTGAAGGTTAGAGAGGAAAATCAGGGGCTCGGAGCAAGTGAATTACCTATCCCTTTCTATATTCTGAAGTTGTCAAAATAATATTTTTGCATGGCTGTTAGGCATTTCTTATTCTAATTGGTGTATGTGTTTGTTTGTGCTATTTTAAGACTAAGGAAATGCAATAAACAAGTTGCACGAACTTTGTGGTTTTTCTACTGTGTTGTACAGGTAACCTTAGATGTGACTTCTATACAAATTTACGACATTTAAACCAGAACTATTCAAAAGGCTATTCTTTTTAAAGAAAGGTTATATTCTGGATAATAAAAGGGTTCTGGTTGCATCTATTATGGGATGTATATAGGCAAATTAAAATAATAATCATCGCTACATTGCTAGATATTTTCTACAGTAATACAGCACGATAATCATAGTCCTCATAAATTGTGAAGATTATGAGTAAATGTTATTTGTATACAGATTCACAGTAATACTATAGCATAAATGTTTTAGGTTTCTCCTGTTAATATGGGTGGGAGTTTAAGACATATTCAATGTATTTAGATATTTACTTTTGATATAGAGGCTGTGCTGCTGAACTGCTGCTGTTTTGACTCTTGTACCTAAATATGTATAAAAATGTATTAACATACAGAAGTTAATTAAGTTAAAGCTAAAGCTAAATTTTTAAGAATAAGTTGCATGAGGTTTTACTGTTGCCTGTAACATGCAACACCTAGGATGTACCAGTTATACCTTTGTCATTTTCTTAGTACTGGCGTTTAGCGAAATCAAATAAAAGAGATCTTTTTTATTTTCCACAGTTCAAATTATTTTACGCCAAATATTTTTTTAGAATGATAACGACACGAGATTCACAGTTGTATACTCTTTTAGGATTGTGAAAATAAATATCGGGCATTTCCTCAAATTCGATTCCTGGTTTTCTCTTATTCCCTTCAAACTAATGCACGTATTTAACACGGACATACCTTGATGTAAGAGAGTATGCACTAATTACAGGGTGCTCTATAGCAATGGGTCAAGCATATCCATAAAGGGTGATTGCCTGTTCGCTGTTCTCGGCAGTAGCATGATATTCTGGAAATGGCTTTGTCAATAGTAATAGTTTCATCGTGTTACACTAATATAGTACGTACAGTACATTCATTGTGTTACCTCAATATAGTACGTACAAGGAAGAACATGCATTTCTGTGCATAAGTTTTGGAAAACTGCGTTGACAAATTAATATCAAACGCAATTAATTGTTCGGAAATCAACTTACATTTTTCACATTACTGGCAGGGTGCATTACCAGGTTGTGCGGTAAATGTTAGTAGACCTTATTAAATAAGTTTGATCTCCAAATTTTAATGGTTTGTTTATGTAAATGTACTTTGTTATTGCTGATATTTTAGTACATAATCATACACTTTTTATAGGTATTGGTAGTTCACTTCTGTTTTGACTTACATCTTTTTAAATTATGGCAATATATTACCATCCTTGGTTCAAAATTCCAAGTTAATTTTGTTCAAATCAAAGTGGCTGCTAGTTAAATGTTTGTGAAAATGTCGAAAAATAAATATTAAATAAATAATAAATGTTCACTGGGAGATATCCAGCTAAGTTTCATTTGGAGAACCACATGTGTGTGTAATGGGAATAGATCAACAAATTCTTGCACGTCATTGACGAGCAATTATTGATTAATAATGCTAGCGCAGTCGGTAGAACACGATGACGTGTTTAAGATTCCCATTTCGAATACAGCTTACGTTCAGGAAATGTATTTATTAATTAGGTTTCTTATGTCCAAAGTTGGTGTACGAGGGTAAGACCTGACTGTGTTAGTGTGTGTCGGTTATTTAATAAGCAGTTATGTCGGGGCTGTCATTGGGGTGATTATGAAAACGTACGTACATATATGTGTATAACTAATATGTCAGTAAAATGAGTACAACTCTATGCCAGCTATAAGCACTGCGGAATTTACAAAATAATCAATAATGTCGAATGATAATTGTTGAAAATATCCACAAAAATAATTAATAGGTCCTAAATTTTCCTGTGTGTTTGTAAAATATTTTACGTTTGGCACTTAATTCACAGTATTCTGTTTTCTACTTCCAGTGTAACACATATAAGAAAATGAAAATCAGCCCCGTTATGTTCGTAGATGTTTCCTGAATGAAACGGTGTGAGAAACATATTCGTTATAACTACGAAGATACTGAAAGTGACTGCTGTTTTTATAGAGGTTGTCAGAATAGCACAATTGCACAGCTCTCATGGAGTTTGCTCGTTAATATCGGTGTACGTTTAAGACTGTAAGTAAATCCAGTATCCATGAATTAAGAATATTACCTGTGAAGTGGACCCTGTATTGCCATGCTGGTGGTGTTTTGGAGATTCAACCGAAATAGATATAAAAAGTAATAATACACCGAAGTTAATTAAGGCCATCAAATGAAAGTTTCATGACTTAACCCTTAATATTCTTTCCTGGGGGTATGCTGAAAGGAAAAGTCGCACGAACTTTTATAAAACTGCAGGGAAACATCACTGCTGCGTCTTTTGAAGTGTTGCTTAATTCCTCCCGTAATATGGATAGATGTACAAAGCAACAATTTGATGCCAATGCAATCACTTTCAATATTTTCTACGAGATTATGGTGCCCATGCACCAGTGTATGCCCGTGATAAATGTCAGTAAGTTATACCCTTTATTTTGAAACTTATAGAGAAAATTCGTGGGCCGAGAGAGGATGAAGCAACCTTTACTATATTCAGAGGATGTCACACTGATATTTTTGTACAGGTGTCAGACGTTTCTCAGGTTATTTGTGCATGTGTGCGCTATAGTCTAAGTAAAGTCAGCATTTATATACTTCGAAACTTCGAGGTGGAAGGTGTAGACCTGTTAGTAGCCGCTTTCGGATGTTCAACCTAAGTAGACAAACGTGTATAGTGAAGGTAATTAGGTTAAAATTAATTTTTAAGAAAAATTTTTATTGAATTTTGTGGTTTTTCTACCATGTCAACATAAGGCACAGGCTACCTAATAGGTGCCCTCTATATACTTTTCATCGCCCTAGATCTTGACATTCAAACCCAAATGAATAAAAGAGGACATTTATTTAAATGATGGTATTTTATCAGCAAAATATTTCCGCCTGTACTATATATATGTAAGGACATAAAATCGTCGTTATATTAGTAACTAATCGAATAATGAAGCATTCTCATAAATTGTGAAGATTGTGAATAATTGCCGTTATTATTGAGGCTGCCACAGTAAATGCTATTGCATACCTGTCATGAGTTTGTAACGTTAATATCAGGTATGTTTAATGCTAAGTAATTTCAATATACCACTCACCTGAGAAGTGCGGCGTTTACGGCAATAATTGTGCTCTGTCAGTGGTCCAACCTATAGATAAAAAACAAAAAGGTATTAACATACAGGACTTAATTTAGGAGCAAGCTGTATACTTTATTATTCTTTTGCTGTGTCCATGTAACTTAACAGTATTTAGGTTGTGCCTGCTATACATTTGCCATTACCTCAATACCGGTGTTTATATCCAAACATGTAGGAAAAATAAATGAAAAAATTAAGAATTGAATTTTTAAGGCTATACATTCTTTTAAGTGTTTCCGGTACTTGTGGAATTTATGTAAAATAAAAATAACCTTACTTTAATTTTCCTTCTGTCATACAGCACGAGATTCATAGTTTAAGTTTTGAAGATTGTGGAATTTTTTATTGGGCGTTCGCCCGTTCTAGACCGCTGATTTTCAGCCTAATGGGCGTGGTTTAACACAGACATATCTTGATGCATGAAAAATATGGACAAGGTACGTAAAGGTGTTGCGTATTCGCTGATCTCGGCAGTGGCGTAACAATATGCCTGTAGTTTTGTTACCGGAAAACAAACATTACAAGCAGCACAATATGCACATTACAGTATGAGCTGGTGCACATTATTATAACGCCTGTGTATTTCCGCACGTTTTGGAAAACTGCGTTGATAAAAGAATGTCCAACAGAATTTATTGCATTATTTGCAGTTCGGAAACCGACTGCAAAAAGTGCTCCATTTAATGAAGGAACTGGAAACCACGGTAACGATGTTGGATGTCTCTGAAGGATTACTTCCGGAACAGTTAAATGTATAGGTGCAGAAGGTGAAAAGCAGCCTACAGGCCTCCCTTCAGAAGTCCTTGTTAAAACTTTTGCAGGTAATGCGAGTTTTCACAGACACATAAGGAGAATGGAAGGAATAATTTACCTACGAAGAACAGAAGAAACTAGATCGCTGTCATTAGTTTAGTTAATTTTTTTCATTGCACATCCAGGAATTCTGCACTATTTGCACTTTTCCACGTAAGAGAGGACATTCCATGAATTCTCACACAGTGCACGAGGTACTTTTCATGATGAAAAATGTGTTCTGTCGTTTCGTCAAATTATTGGCCACTCCATCTTTCATACAACGGCGGTAACCATAGTATACATGAGCTGATGAATCGGAGGAACAACACCAATGGCTGTTGTGGGTGAATGACTCACGTGCAACACTTTTAATAGCAACAGGAATGAAATTGTTTCCTTCTCTGAAGATTGTGTCATTTCTGAAAGACTTTGGCGATCAACATATCCTGACATTAACCCATAATTTTCTGAAAGTGAGAGTTTATCTAACTCCTGAAACTGCTAGAAAGCAATGAAAATGTGCCTGCAGAGGTTCAGGAGAATTCCATCCATGATATAAAGATAAATGTAAAGAAATAATTTATAGCTGATGCCTTCTCATATGTAAGGGTATGCCCGTGACAAGTATCACCGAAATATGCACATTAGTTTTGAGGTTATAGGGTAAAATCAGAGGCCGGGAGCAAATGAAGCACCTCTTACTACATTCAGAGGCAATTATTGTGTATATATCAAGCTTTTACCTTGAAGTATTGGTAACTGCTACTAAAATACATTATCAAAGAATAAGTTTCATTGGCATTACAATGTTTATTGTGGTGTGGAAGATCGATTCCTGATAAAAATTGAGGAGGACAAGTCTGGATTGATTCTGTCATGCTGCAAAGCAAACTGAAGATGGATAACGTAGCTACTCTCTCCCAAGCACAAAGCTCAAATGTCAGTCAGAACAATGTGATTTAGATGTTACATTAACATTGTCTATATTAGAAATATTCCTATAATTTGGTATAATTAGAAAAAGCCAATGTCTCACTAAAACAATTTTTTTAAATGACCATAGCATTGCAGAAAACTTTATTTAGTTTCTCTCTTTTCAAGTTTACATTTATAACTTGCGATAATACTGTCAGATTCTAATTTTGGCCCGTCTGTGGTGCCTCAGTAGTAAAAACGAGCGTTAAGCACTATTTAAGAAAAAAGATTCTAATGTATTCCTTAAAACTAAGTATTGAAGCTATAAACACATCACTTACCATTCTTGGCCGCGGCTTCCTCTTCTTCTTTGGTTTTGAAAAAGCTTGGCCTACGTAACTTACCTGAAAACAATTATCGCAGTTATCTTTCTTTTGCTTACAGAATCATTGCATTATAGGTATTTATAATAAATGCCATATTAATATGTATTCTATTGTGAAAAACTAAAATATAAATTTCCTTTTATTCATAGCCGTTGCAGTAGAAATTTCGGGTATATACTACACATTTTATTTGCAAAAAATAATAAATAAAACAATTTATGCATCAGTAGGATTCGAGCTTCGACAATCTCTGCTTTTAACCGCTCAACTATCAGCGCGCGTCAACCATGGAGAACTCTGTGTGAATGGTGATGACAGAAAGAGGCCAAAAGTCTGTAAGACCCGCGCACAGAGACTTTGCATGAATCGAATGTGAGCTGAACAGAACTTAGACAGAATAACGCCTGGAGAGTCTGCAAAATATTTTTCTTTCCTCTTAGATGTGGGTGGCCTGCTACACTAACGTGAAGAGCTCAGATAATGGTGCTAGTTGTGCTGCTGGTCAGCTTTGTTGCTAGCTTCGTAACAGCTTCTGTTAAGGATTGTACCTGCTTGTGGTGAAAAATGGTTGAAGTATCACTGATTTCTCTTGAGCTGTAGTGTTCTGGTCAGCAGCGGAGGCATTTGTGGTGAGCTTTGCTAAGAGCTGGTGAAGAACCGTAAATTGCAGTGGGCACCAGGTCTGCCCGTTGTGGTGCGTGGTACTTCCACGCGAGGTGTAATTGCGGGTCGTACACTCGTAAGTGAGTTACAAGAGTGTACTGCTCTTCGATGTATCCATATTCGCAGCAACGACGGAATGGAGTGAGGTGAGTGCGCTGGCTGGGTTCGATGGAGTAGATGCACGCGCAGATCATAATCCTTTAGCAACAGCTTCTTCGCGCACGGTTGCGTCAAGCAGCAAGGGGTCTAATAGATTCGGGTAAACAGAGATCAGAAACTCTGTGAAGTTCGGGGATATCAAGAGGATTCCCCAAATTAACCCGGCCGGTTGGTGCTGCAGGGCTGGAGACTGGTGGAGATGGTTGGTTGGTTGGTTGCTTGATGGTGAATAGACGTTGACTGTATTATATGTCGGCTGCTGTAGAGTTGGAGAGTGGAATTTGCTCACGGTCTTCTTCCCTTTTCCTGCTATCTTAATGACTGTTCCTCGGCAGCTGGAGCCCGAATCGCATATCCTACTGGAGTATGATTATCTACATAGTTGCCCCTTTCCAAATCCCAACCACCACTTATTGTTACGCGCAGCTGAACGAGATATGAAGGCCGGGCGGGTTTCAATTAACTCTTGAAAGAATATAAATTCACATACTCAGTAATCCTGTACATATAACAGAATATTTATTTCTGACAATGGTAGGGGTGTAGCTGCAGTTCCCATATTACTGTGCTCGACACCCATTTCAAGTGCAACTGATTGAGTGCTGATTCAAGGCTCCGAGCAAAAACTTGTTCTTCCATGGCGGTAGTCCGTACACTGCGTCGTTCTCCTCCTTGATCGTTTTATTGTGGTACCACTTGTCCGGTTTCCGTTAACCGTTGAAACATCGAATGTCTCCTACAAGAGCACATGGCCGGACACAACCTGTCAGCTTCCGTATTGTTTACGTTCGTGCATGAAACGCATTTCTACATATTTCGCAACCGTAAATCCCACTTAACTGGCAAACACAGACGTTTACATCCGGACTGACCATGTCCGACACTATCTGCATTGCAGTAGTGGGGTTTCCTGTTCCCGCCCCTCATCTTGCACATCTACATGTTGGTCGGGCTAGCAAATTCAGACATCATACATTACTTCGTACAAACAACGAATCGTAGTTTCTTGCATTCCACTGTTACATGGTATCTCAAAATAATGTTGACTTATAACATTCGACTCCGCCGTTTCTTGGTCTCAAATTGATACATTTGCCATTCTCTATTATCCCTTAAAATTTGTATCATCTGCTCGGAAATATCCTCTATATATAACTCGTATAAAGGGAGATTGGTTTACAAGTATTTAAATGCCTTAGATAAAAATATGTAAATTTAGCGCCGGCAGAAAAACACAAAATTGTGCCACCTTTTCTATACTTCAAACTCTGGCGAATGATTTTGTAAAATTATACAACAGCTTTCGAATACCTGAATGATGCGAACTGTTTTACAATGTGCTAGGACGTGACGAGAAAAATGCTTGAAACGAGCTTCATCTGAAGAGACTGTTTAAGGGATTGCTTGAAGAGCTCTAGGCATCTGAATCACAAACTCAGCTACAATATATCCTTAAAAATACACTTTCTCCATCAGGCGATAATTGTGGCATTGTTAGTAATGACGGAAGGCTTCTCCATCAGGAATTTGCAAAGACGGGGAAGGAATACAAGGAAAATCCCACTTTCATGTAACTGACTATATTGTATGCCTACTAGAGATAGTCCTGAGCACCTATGTATATAAGTGAAAGACCAAGCAACAATAAACGCAAAAGTGGAAGTTTGCTGTTACATGGATATATCTATTTAGCCAGTAAGGAACTGCAGTGTATCTCTCACAAACTATGGCCATGTCATGTTCATGTTCATTAGTACAATATCTATAAAAATGGCTAATTTAATTTGTATTCGATGTTTTCCGGTGTAACTGTTATTTTTCACTTGAATAATAATATTATTAATAATAATAATAATAATAATAATAACAACAATGAGTTTGAATTTATAATTTTCAACTAAAGTAAGTAAAAAATCTTAGTATGTTGCAGAGTGGAAAAACTTGCCAGAAATAAAATTAAAAGTTGAAGTATGCGTGGGGTTTCTGTGGGTACAATTTTGCTATGGTTCAATTTATGTCTAAATACAAATAACATTACTGTGGATTGAAGGCTAAAAGCAAGAAAACGCTCGAGCCCTATGACTAACAAAATCAGCGCATTCAAGATTTGGGCTTCAAACTTATAGACCATCACAAATAATTCAGAACTTACATCTAATAAATTTAATTTTTTAAGCCAAGAGGAAAACTTTCATTTAGAGAACCAGATCGTAAATTGGTGTTAAAGTGACTATGAAGAAGATAAAATTTATACTCCCCCTGGAAGAAATTTACAATAAAGGCAGTTGTGGGGGGGGGGTCAATGCAGAAAAAGGTTAAAATTAAATTCTTAGTTTTGTGGTTATCTTTTGTAAAATAAGTATGAACAATTTTTCCTATTGTTTATATAACTCCATAGACTTTTTCATTTATGAAATCGTTGTACTTACTCTGTAACGTCTTTTACGAAGGCGAGATAATATATAATCATTCAGAGTCTGAAAAAAAAAAAGATACATGTAATTATAAACACCATTTACTAGTAATTAACAATTTATATGAAAGGGGAATTTGATGAATGCTCAGTATGAGAGTTTAGTGCCTAATGAAAGCTATTATATTGAAATAGGAGTATAGATCTCACTATGCTATGAGCGACCATCTCCACAACGTTGCAAACTGTTTGCGGCGTATCAGACTAAAACTGGAACCATAGGAGGTTAATAATTCTATAATTATGAAGGTTATTTGATCATTCCTCGTTTCTGTTGTGGTCTTCAGGTGTTAGGAAGAAACAAATTATTGACCACTCACAGCGCTACTTCTATGAAGAACTGACGAAGAAATACAAAGATTTTATTCTAAGATGGTACATCGTATCTTTCTGCGCACGGCCTTGTATTATGCTCAACATTGTGAGTAGTTGTTCAAGTAATCGACGCCTTTGAACAGAAGCGTCATTCCTCTATAAGGTCAGTAAAAGATATAATTTATATTTTCAGAGAAATTTTGATAAGTAACGTACTAAGTTACCAAAGTTAGCACATGTTCTTCAGTCACTATCGCAAAAGAGGATCCAGTTACAGAAATAAACCGATACAAATGCTCTAGAGAAAATTGGTGAATATGGAGATATATGTAGAACAAGAAATGCAGTGCTCACTCAAGAAAGACTCGAGCAACACTGTGTTTACGTGTTTTCTATTTGCACCCACTACACCAGTGAAATAGAACGAAGTTTATCAAAATATGAAATAATGTAAATGTTCAATACATTTAAGAAGTATATTAAAAACTTTAACGTTTCTTCCAGGGAACGCAAGATAAATCCAAGTGAATCGTGATTATATGATGGTGTATATAAACTTAAATTGAAATCTTATGCAGAACGAGTTCACAAATAGAAATTTTGTGCAAAATGAGGTAACGTATTTATTTTCCAGCGTGGTTTTCAGGAAAATTTCACTACTTCAGAAGCAGCCTATACTCAAGTACATCTGGTATGTTTACCCAAGACCTACTTCACTATCTAGACCACAATGCAGAAAAAAATGGCAGCCCTCTTCTCCTATGTATTGACAGATGTGAACACGAAAATGTTACGTAGTATTATTTTTACAAGATGACATAATTTATCATTAGAAAATATTTCCATTTTTTTTAAGTATCTGAAATTGTTTACAAACAGTATTTCTCTTATGTAAACAAAACATTAAATAATATGAATTCGCTTTATATAAAACTATGCATGTGCACGATAAATCAACTGCTGCTCGTTACCGCTTTCTGAAGCAAAGTAAGTAATAAAAACAATAATTTTGACACCAACAACATGCATATATTAGAATAATTTAAGTATTTTTGTTAGTATAGTATGCATAAAATTATTTTTGTAAAATTAAAGGAGTGCAAAATTACTGGATTATTTAAACACACATGTATCAATATACAGATTTGAATTTGGGTTTTTGTGTAACTATAAATATATAAAATGGTTAGCCATATTTTATCTAATTACAATGCTCTCTACAGGAGACCTGTAACGAAAGTAAAACTTGTTAAAAAAATGTAATGCAAATATAATTTACTTTGTGTGTGTATGCGTGCGTGCGAGAGAGAGAGAGAGAGAGAGAGAGAGAGATCGAAAGTTTAAACTCTTTTCGTTCCTTGATTCTTACTCGAAGCTCATCTGAAGTTTTGTTGTTGTTGTTGTTGTTGTTGTTGTTGTTATTTGCTCCATGATTCTCGATTTTTCCCCAATTCCTATCTCAATTTTAACTGTTAAAAATTTTTTTACAGTTGTTAATAAAATATGTTGGCTAACGCTTTAGCACATGACCTTATAATGATTATTAAAGACATATCACCACTGCATTCATAATTCACGTTACTCACATGGTTTTTAATAATTTTTTTAGTACTGTTTAACGCCCGATTTTACTGCTGAGGCACCACAGGCGGTGGACTCTGATGATACATGCGATGAAATGATAACTTGGGAAAGGATTTTTTTTAAACGAAGGAAGCGTCCCACGCCCTAAGTTTATGGTACCCCAGCGGCATTTGCCAGTTATGAGGACTGAGGAAAACGTGAAAAAAAACAAAAAAACCAAAAAAAAAAAAAAACAACAGTCAGGGAGGACGGTCCTGGTGAGATTCGAATCCCAGACCTCCCGCTCACGAGTCCGCGCCTTAACGACCTCGGCCACCCGTGGCGGTTTTAATAAGCTGAATACCCCATGTCATGACACCATCTCTCGAATTTTTCAGATTAAAATACTCAATCTTATAAATACTACTATTCAGTACTTGCGTAAGTTGATAAATTTCACAACACAAATATATTTTGAAGCCAGAGTACGCCTTTATTTAATTCAATAAAGTAAAAATGTTTCTCCTCTCAGAATCAAGGATCATATATTGATCGGTTTGTAACAGTTTCTTGCACTCTATTCACCGTTCAGTTTTACCTAATCTAAAACTCTCTTACTTGTGTAACTAGCCATGCATATACTTTTTTGAGTCTCGAGAGGAAATTATATAAATTATTCTTCTTACAGTGCACATCTAAATTTTGTACAATATTTTCTTGATTGATGGATTTAACTGCCAGATCTTTCAGAGATAATTATTCCTCATTTAGCAGATTTAAATAGCAGGAAACTTAAGACTTTGAGTTCTCTTTTAGATTCAGTATTTTTCTAAGGGAAAATGTGTTTCCTAACCACAATTTTTTATTCGAAATGTGTTAATGCACACTACATTTTTATCATGAACTTCAAACATTTCACTATGTATGCTCCATCCACCTATCCTTTAATGGCTGCACTTTAGGAGATTTAAATGTGGTAGTATGCGGTGTAGTGCCATAATAAGAGGTGCATTCGGGCACACAAGAGCGACCCATGTTGTACTAAACACTTTGTATTATACAAGTTCCCAATGTAATTTCATTAATATTAAATTCATTAAAAACAAAAGAATTAACGCATTACTGTTGATTTACTACCAGCTACAAACCACAGTAATAAACCATGTAACTGCAACGAACCAAATAAACGCATGTGCTTAATAGCAGCAACATGCTTGAACTCGATCGCTGCCATGTTGTGTACTGTCGTTACTCGTATTATTGTTTGAGGATAGAAGTTAGTCTTGGTTTATCGTACTACTCCAAGTCGACAATTCCAAGTGGTTCCCTATATTAACGTTATACTTACTTAACTCTTCCTTTCTGATCTATTCTGTGGAAGCGGGTGATGATTTGTAGCTAGGAATCTCGTGAACTGGATGTGCGTTCTTGTAGTGTGCCCATTGTTACGAAAAACTTGTTTTTATTTATAATTTTGTTCTTTCTCTAAATCATTTTTCAGCTAAAATACCTTACAAATGTTTTTTTTATCTGTGAATCATGATGTTGGTTTTCGTTTTTCATTGGAGCGTTGTCTTTAAAAATGATTTTGTGTAATTATTAATATGATATAACACCGAAGATTGCCCAAAATTTTCTTTTTACCCTCAGCTAATAGGGAAATTACAAATTGAACTTTTCAGTGGTATAAATTTGAAATTCACTTCCCCAATGTGAGAGTTTGAATTTTTTTCCAAAAAATAGGTCTGAAAATGCCACAGTGCCGCATTTTGCTAGTAGAAAAGAATGACCAAAGCATAAATAGGAAAAAGAAGATTCAGAATTTCCATCTCAAGTGTCAATTATTATCTTGGATTTTCATATTTTATGTGCCTTGAGGCTGCTTTCCTTTTAAAAAAGATTGACAGCACCGTGCTTTAGGAGCATAAGATATGTTATCTACATAATGCAGCCGTTTACTGATGAAATGATGCTGAAGAAAATGAACGAAGGATATTTAAATATCTTTTTTCCTGTGTATATTATGTCATTTTGAAATTTCAAATTCCATCTTGATCGCCACGGGTGGCCGAGGTCGTTAAGGCACGGACTCGTGAGTGGGAGGTCTGGGTTCGAATACCGCCAGGACCGTCCTCCCTGACTGAGGATTTTTCCAGGTTTTCCTCAGTTCTCATAAATGCAAATGCCGAGGAGGTACCCTAAATTTAGGCCTGGAACGATTCCTTCCTTAAAAATATGCTTTCCCAATGCAACATTTCATTTCATGTATCATCAGTGTCCATCACCTGTGGTGCATCAGTAGCAAAGACGGGCATTAAACACCATTCATTTCATTTCAAATTCCATCTTGAGTATTTGCCAAGAAAATACTATGTAGCATTGCTTCGTGAATGACTATAGTAGGAATGTAAATAGAATAAAATAAGAAATACCAGAAGAAATATTTTAAATTATTAAAATACGTAAAAATTTTTTAAAAAATCCCATAATGGATGACGTGCAGCTGGATTCAGTAAATTGTTTGCCTCGAACTTCCTCCCGGTTTATCAACTTTTTCAGGTCTAAGCTGTCACACATTCATCAGAATTACCTAACCTCTCCTCTCTTTCCTTGCCAACCAGCAAAGCCCAGCATAACCATCTCCTATTCGACCCTGCGGTAGCATGGCTGTAGTAAATAACTGCAGCATTAATAAAAAAGAAGTATGCAAAATCCTGTAGCGAGCGTGATTAAAGTGGTTACTGAACAGCCACTGAAAGAAATTCAGGAGAACTGCAAGTTGTGGTCTGCATGTGTAACTTCGTTAAACACCACTATTGGCGCTAGTGACGTTATATGTGCGATGTCGTGACATTTACAAGCACAGAAAGTCCTCATGCCATTGAGAAACACACGAGGAATGCTGCAAATATGAACCTGTATTGCGCAGAGCGCACATGGAAAGTGTATTTTTTTGTCGCGCCTATCGTCACTGGCCACCCCTACCTGAACATGATCTACCCAACACAATATTTTAACAGGATGGTACTCCTTCACATTTCTGCTTTATAGTTCGACGATACCTGAATTCCACCCTTCGAATCGGCCGTGTCGGAAATGAGAACTTTCCTTTGTTTCTCTGGCATCCTTGATCACCATATTTAACACTTAGACATTTCTTTTTATGGGAACGTATAAAATAGTCGTGTAACTTCACTCGTTTTACCACAGCACTGAGAGATTAGGGTGGGGAAGCCGCATCTACAACGCAGTTAAGCTGATATACGTATATAAGTTGAATCGTACTTGGGAAGAAATATATCTGTCACGCAAACAACACTTGGAAAGAGCATGTAACAGTTGTAAACATTTTCCGTCGCTCCCTGTCATGATTTTTGTTTGTAGTTTCAAATTAGAATAAACCACCTTTACTTTTGCACCATTGTTTTAAATAGCCCATATTAGAATGTGTGTAGCAATTTGTAATTGAGCTCGATTTATTTCCTTGCACCCTGATGAGTATTACGTTTATCTGCTGGTATATTTTCATAGGGGACTATACACCTAAATTTCCTTTCTTGGTCTTTATTTAATTTGACTTTATTTATTTTTTTTTAACATCTTAGTATAAATGAGTCAGTAGTGAGTGATTATGTTTTCAATGCCGCTCAAGACTCTTATTTTAATATTCCCAATGTAAAAGATGAGATGTTTATTATTATTAAATTAATTTACATGATATAAGAATTATACTTGTAGCTAGATATCGTCCTATAAAGAAATGGATAAAATAGTGATTTTATGCCACTTTTATCTAAATGACAAGGATAAGGTAGGAAGGGGTATTTAGCACCGCAGTTACGCTGATGAGCAATTTGTACATATATCTTAGGTGGTACCTCCGGGAGAAAGGGATGACATGCAGGATACATCGGGCAGCCATGAACCCTAGGAGGTGATGTACGGATATAGGCTGGGTTTTTAAAGTTTCTATAGGCAGTAAATGAAGCCCACAGGCTCGCGAGAACCATTCGGTACCACCGGATGTGTCCCTGGGCTCCTCAAAGAAGATCCCCAGAAAGAACCCGCTAGGAATATTTATTAGGAATATTAGCCATTGCTACGCTACACGGAACGACGCCGCGCCTGGTGGTTCCGACTCTGCAACTGATAATATCGTAAGAACTGGAAGGAAAGTCCGTGAAAGGCAATTTTCGCCTAATTGACCAGCGGAAACTACGGAGGAAATAAATAAATAAAGGCAAGCTATGACCGAACCTTAAGCTTTGCATCCAAGCCCTCTCCCTCGGTCACTAATATCCGAGTTGCAGACCTCCATTTTGAATGTAACCAAACCTAGTGTTAAACGATCTTCTTCGATGTTTTTAAAAGATGCACATTCGAATATGCGAAAATATTTAAAAAATAAGTAACAACAAATTGAATATTTTGAGATATAACTGGTGCAAGTTGTATAGATGTCATCATCTAAGGAAATGCTTCTATATATAGACAAATAATAAAGGTATACTAAATTTTATATCTTGAAAAAGAATTTCAACAAAATAAAATAAGTTTTGCGCTCTTTTCATGGCCTTATAATTCAAATACATGTAGGAATGCGCATTGAAAGACATGATAAAAACACGGCTGGCCAGAAGATTTGTTCTGTTCACTTTCTTTCTTAAGCACTTTGCTTCGACACAATGTATCATTTTTGTTTTGTATAAATCTTAATTTTAAACAGGAGTTCGATGTTATACATGCTGCAAGACATACTACAAACCGGTTTGGTATAGGGGAATGAGCGCGCAGTCGAGAATGAGAATCTGCACATTTTAATACATCGGTTGATCATTTAGTTACAACTTGTACTTTTGCTCATGTGTAAGCAATGATAGCAGCAGACACTGAATGTTTAGTGAAAACAATCTCCCTTTGTTTAATTTTATTTAATGATTATGTAAAAAAAATAATTTTTTCATTTTATTTTACTGACAGCTCAAGTAAAATTAATTGTGCCTGTTTGGAGTTTACTTTACCTATGGGTAATTGCTTAAATGCAAAACATTTATTTTCTTTAGCTCTTGCATTCAAAGCTAAACGCAACACTTGTTTCATTTTTATGTACTTTAATTAAACTTGAAACTTTCGCAGCAAAGATACGAAAGCACTGCCTTAGGAAGTGAAAATCAGCACCAACCATTACAATTACCGCGATGCAATTGGTGCAAAGTAATCATGGCCGCTTTCTGACATCAGTACACAACAAACAGACATCCCTTTATCCCCCGCATTCTCAACATTCATCTGCACGATGGTATCATTCCTGTAGTTACAGGGGGAAGGCGCAACTGCCAAAGGTATGTTTATTCCAAAACGTTTTTCTACAAATCTATAAAAATCGAAAAAAAATTATTCATAAT
This sequence comes from Metallyticus violacea, assembly GCA_030762175.1. Classification (NCBI taxonomy): domain Eukaryota; kingdom Metazoa; phylum Arthropoda; class Insecta; order Mantodea; family Metallyticidae; genus Metallyticus; species Metallyticus violacea. Next base: position 305,005,011 of record CM060846.1, on the reverse strand, counting down.
ATTTTTCCTTGTCTTCATCGAGATCTTTCTCGTTTATAGGATATCCATACCCCTTCCATTCTGTATAATTGTGTTAAATATATAACTTGTATGTCATTATCTATATTATTACCCTCCTGCTTCTCAACACACTCTCCACACCGTTTGATCTCGCCAATTTAAAATATTTCTTCTCTCAAAGCATCCTATGGGTACAACTACGAGATAAATGCCGGAACATGATCCGGGCTGTATGGGAATGCTGTAAGATCTGAAAAGTATTTTGTGGGTACAACTACGCGATTAAGTGGGGGAGAAAGATTTGGCCTGTATAAAAGTCGGTCTGGTGGTGTTGTAGTAGCCATACTTGCCGTTTAAACCCCAGATCGCGGGCTCAATCCCGGCCATGAATTAATATGGCATTCACAAACATAAATATTAAATTACAGGAGGGGTGCCGAATGTAAATACTGCCACACAGAGCAGGGCTTTTGTCTAAGGACGTTCTTGTACTTCGTTGTTTTCAGCAGGTTTTGTTCGACTATGTAAATAGTAATGATGACAGCAGTGACTGATAACACTTTATTTAATTGGGAAAATAGTAAATACTAGAGATAGATTAATGTTTTTAGATTGGAATCGGGGAAATGAACGCTAATATAACACCTGCAGACTTGTCTTATTACACAAAAGGCGGACACTTGACAAGTTTCAGGCATTCACTTCTCGACAAGCCTTCTCAGCCATTCTTATCTACGACACGGGACCCACGGCTTTACTTCCCTTCCGAAGGAAGGCATACTTAGGATTTTTCCAGTATCACTTCAAAATTGCTTTCCGCTGTTCAAACGATAGATTTACGACATATAAAAGAATTTCAGGCCTGAATGAAGAGTCCTCTGAGAAAACATATACGTAAATAAACCAAATGACCCTGTATGAAAACTCTGTAAGATCTGAAATCTTTTATTGGTATCGAGTAGCTACCGTAGTCGTGTGAGGGCGTACTTTATTACGAAGTACAAGAACGTCCTTAGACAAAAGCCCTGCTCTGTGCAGCAGTATTTACATTCGGCACCCCTCGTGTAATTTAATATTTATGCTACGTGGCAGGTAAATCAACAGTGAACAAGTGAAGCCAATATTATCGTATGATGTTCTATAAACAGATGTGACTCACATTACGTTATTCTAGCGTTGTTACAACAAAATAGAGTCAAGATTATCGTTTGAACAGCGGAAAGCAATTTTGAAGTGGTACAGGAAAACCAGAATGTTGTTGAAGTCAAAGGCAATGGAGACGTCTGTACAGAACAGAACCGCCAATGCGAGTAACAATTGCATGCATTCCAGACAAATTTGAGATACACGATACCGTATACTGTAGAACACCACTTACACTGGCAGCACTTCGGGAAGAAATTGAAACGGCATTTGCTGCAATCGCCGAGGACACTTTTGCAAACGTTGCTCAACAGTAGTTCAACGTACTCAGAAGTGTATCGATGGTGGAATTTTGAGCAACTGTTGTAACTAAAAGTCTAAGGTGATTAGTGCTCATCATTTTCTGTTTGTGTGAATTCGGTTTTGTTATGTTAACACAATTTTTTCTTTGCTTCAAGTTACATTTTTGGCACTCTCTGTATATATAAGTGAAAAATAAAATAACACGATGAACAATGTAACTAAAATAACAATAAATTGATCAGCAGAAAAAGGATAAAACACCAAGAAAGTCACGATTTAGTATCGCAATATTTAGAACAGCTCGTATTCATCTTAGGCAAAAAGATTTGATACTAAATCTGTGACTTTCTTAGTGTTTTATTCCTTATTTAGTTGATTATATGTAGTGGAATGCATAACCGCATGGTTCTAAGGTAAATTTCTCGAATTATAAACAAGCGATAATCGAGTGCAAGCTTTAATTCCTACGAGAAAGTCTTACGGTAGGTGAATACTTGGCAAAGTCTTGCCGCGACGCGTGAATTAGATACTAAAGTGATTGTTTTCAAACTCTGGGTGCTCGCGGTCATCAGAAGTACTTTAGCTTGCCAGCGCGTCGAGTTCAGTTAACTACTAGTCCAAAACGAACGATAGCTTCTATGCAACAAGGAATCAACTCAATAAATACACTTGTCTCATCGCATGTCTTCGTGTTTTATATTTTGAACGCAACTTTCTGTCCCGTGCCGCTGTGTAAAGATAACGAAGACGGCAAAAATCCCTGAGGTCCGATAGTTGATACAAGCGCGACTATTGACTACGCCCATGCAACAACTACAGGGAGAAGTGAACCACCCTCTTCGGAAACTCCGACGTGAACACATAAACTTCACTTTAATATGAAAACGCTGTAAGATCTGAAATCTTTGAATGGTATCAAGAGTTACAGCAGTCGTATGAGGGCGTACGTTATTACGAAGTACAAGAACATCCTTGGATATAAGCCCTGCTCTGTTCCATATTCCTGTTTTGAGGTCCTCGTGCAATATTGCACTATTCACTCTTTAATAGTGCTCCATAGTTTGTATTTTCATCTGCCATAAGAGAAAATATTCCAGAGGAGCTGAGATAGATACGGATGTGCCACCAAATTTAAGATTGCCTCTACTACTGTAAATACTTTCTAGGAGGTCTTCTTCAACAAGTGAAAGTCGGCACTTGAATCTCTTGTGCTTATTAGTCAATATCTGGGACAACCACATTGCACATAACTTACGATACTTTAAAACATTGTGACAATGGTATGTGCAATCCGATGTTAATATTTAGTATTCTGATAAAATAAAAGAGAGATGCACCTCTCTTAACTAATAATTAACTTTCTCATCCGTGAAATTCAGAAGTTTCCTAATCAACGCCCCATTTTACACATATTTACCCATAGGGGAACTCTAAATGCATGCAGCATTCTTCTATGAATTTTACGAGTTTTCAGAACCTCATACTACAAAAATAAATGAACACTCTTTGCTTGTTTAGAGTGAAATCGCTAACGACTTCGCCATTTTATGTAGACTGCCTTTCGATTAAGTACGCCATGCTATCACCTGGCAATGTCAAAATCTTCTCTAATAAGTATTTCATTAGCAATGGGATGAAATTTCAAGCCTTGATAATGAATATATTCTCTACATTTGGGAAGCGAATATGTATGCAAGTGTCTTATTTGGTGAACAATTAGTGACTACATTGTAGCCTGTAAGACAACTGCAATTCGGATTATTTTAACAACAAAATAATGTAATATTAAAGTTGTTTAAGCAATACATTTATTACTACGAGATTAGGAATCGAAAAATTGTATATCTACAATGAAACTAACCTAAATATATATAGTTAACTATCGTTGTATGGTATGCGTTTTAAAGTCGATAGCCAGGAATTTTGTTCTCTAAGCCTAAACGACATCTCATCTTAAAGATATACGATCATCACGTTTGTCGTAACACCTTGAGACCTACAGGGAAGTCTTCCCATAACGTGGAAAATAGGAAATACGTTTTACTTAAAGAGTAATCCACTAAGAGAAGGATATATTGTGTTATCGTATATTAATCATTTATATCTTTTCCTTCCAACTTTGTATGAATAATTTATATTAATAAATTATTAATAAAATTTATATAATTATATTATATTAATAATTTCAACTCTGTAATTCTACGTAAAAAAAATTAAAATTCGAACGCAAAGAGATTAACGAGATGGTGCATTAGAAGTTTTTTGTTAAAGTTACTCTACAGCTCACAGTAAAGAAGAGCTGCAGTGAACGACAATCTTGTCGCTCTTAAAAGAAAAGTGTTAACTGCATGTTATAAAAATTTCACACATTGGCTGCTTATATGGGGACAGACTGTTATGAAACTGCAGCTGTCACATTAAATGAAGCAATTTCTTTGCTTGGTTCCTTAATTCTACAAGATATTCTTTTTTTAATTTGAAATAACATTGCTGCATAATTTAAAATATTCCGTTATAAACCCTGACAGTTTATTGTTGAGTAATAGTTTATAGTCTGCACTCACCGTGCTTTCGGCATCCTGCATCACCATCTGTTTTCCAGTTACCGGTTTTGGTATCAACTGCAAAGAGTTACATGCATTATTTGTGATTGAAATGGCAAAATTAATATAAATAAATGTGTAAACCATTTTAAATGTATAAACAAATCAGACATAAGTATTTACTCTGCAACATTTCTAGGAAAACATTGTTTATACATAAATTATTTAGTAATAAGTGCTAATATCGATTATTAAAATGTATTGCTTGAATATTGATAAAGGAAAGAACTTCCCCCAAATATTTTAAAGTCTTCTGTAAGTAAACACTGAATAAAGTTTTTTAATAGCAGCTGCCTAAGATCTGTAGGCAAACTTCCATATGAGACTCCTAATGTAGACTATCTGAGAAGTGTGAATCTGGCTCAATGTTCACATAATATTAATGTGAATCTGAAATATTACATCTGGCTCAAATGAGTTCTTTTTTCTTTTACATTTAAATACATGTAATGTGATCTGTATATTGCATATGATAAATTTGTACCAAAATATCGAAGCGAATCATGACACTTTATTGTAAAAGAGGGGTATTTTTATTGTGAGAATAATTTTCATTTTATTCAGGTTTGAACAAATAGTGAGTTTATACGTTATAACACTGCAAATGAACACACACTCAAAAGTATAGCATAAAAATAATTTATATTAGGAATTTCAGTTTCTGTCTACAAGGGCTGATCTTATTTTTGATAAAATTTATATGGTGGAGCTTTTCACCTATGTTCATAAATGAAAATTAATGTTGTGAGTAATCAATTTACTTATGTAGTCTAATAACAGTTTTATTTTACCCACTTTTATTTTATTTTCTCTCTTTCTTTCATAAAATAACTTGGCATAAGTCGTATCAGTAATTTTCAAGTTTGAAAATAGTTAATATTAAAATTCATGACATTATTGTGGAAGTATATATTTGGTGATTTGGTGATTTTTATACATAACTTTTCAAGATACCCAAATACGAGCAAGGTTCAAGTTTGTCGCAGTGGGGGTCTATTGCAAATAGCAACAATGCCTTCCTTCCAATTTTCAGATTATCTGCCATCTCCATACACTCTGGATTTTGCTCCGAATCATGTCTACTTTTGCAACCTAAGCACTTCAGTGGCCAGCAATTTGAAAATGAAGTGAACTGCTCAGAGAACAGTCTACTAAAGGACATAACATGACACTAACAGCTTTTCGAAAAAAACTTTGGAAAAGATGTCAACTTGGGAGTAGCATAGGAATTCTGAAGTGTAAGCAGTTTATTCAAAGTTGCAAAAAATGCATTTATTTTTGGAAATAATTTATTGGATAACCGTGGTACAAAAGAGGGCAGGTCTATAAGTTTCCGGCCTCGCCAATAAGGACTATCACCTTCGCAAACTCCTTATTTGGTGTCATACCTTATCTGTTAAGTAGATAATTGCTGGAATAACTTCCTCTCCGCTGTGTTCAGTTATTCACGTATAAGGCATAAAGAAGGCCATGAGTTGAAGATTGTGATATGTTCAAAATGGAGTTTCGACCTGTATTTATGTTTTCCACAAAAGGAATTAACTCCAAATGAAATTAAACAGCAATTGGACGGTGTATATGGGGAAGCATCCCCCTCATATTCTACCGTAAAAGAATGGGCCAAACGTTTTCGAAAAGTCGAGAAAGCAATGAAGACGAAGAGCGTGTATGTCTGCCCTTGGAGGTGCTCACTCTTGAAAACATCGCTCTTGTGGAAGGAGAAATTATGGAATACAGATGGTACAAAGTTACAGAAATAGCAGTAAAGTTGGGCCTTTTGAAAGCAATGGTCCTTCGAATTATTCATGACATTTAAATATGAATAAGGTTAGTGCAAGATGGGTGTCTAGTCTTCTTTCCTCAGTGCAAAAACAGCAACGAGTCATCAGCTGTCAGGCATTTTTGGAGCTCTGCCGTGGCAACGAGAGAGAAGTTCTGCAAACCATTGTTACAGTAGATGAAACTATGGTCGTCTACTATGATCCCTTGTCCAAAAGAGAATCAGTGGATTGTCGACATTGCTCCATTAGTTTTATTAGATTTACGGCAACTAGGTAATACAACTCACATCAGAAGTTATGTATGAAGTGGTGGTAAATCAAAGTGCTATTTCGTGAGATCAGGAAAATTTCTTACGCTGTGTATTTTTACTGCTTCAAAGATAACTACAGCGGAGATATTACCTGGGAGTACTGTACAAGTGTAAGAAGCTATTCTATAGAAGAGGGTGAGATTATTGGAGGGAATCATATGAACTGGATTTGCGTACCCCATGAAGTGCAGTTCCCATTTAATTTGTAACTTTATTCTTTATAAACACCCTTTATGACTAAAATACCTCACAAATTTTCCTCTTATCTGTGAGTCATATATTTGTGTCTGTTCTTCTTTCATTTTTCTTCTTAAAATTAATGTGCATCATATTTTACAGAATATAGCCCAAAAGGCATCTTGTTTTCCTCCCTCCACCGCTAGTAGTGAAATTGCGAGTTTCAATGGTGCAAATTTGAAATCAACTCATCGTTATGGGGGTTTGAAATCTTTTCCGAGAACTGGACCTAGAAAGGCTGCAGTGCGGGACTTTGAAGCTAGAAATAAATGACAAGTATAAAAAAAGATATTTTATCGATGACAAATTTCCAAGCAAGAATTATAGAGCATTACTTTTTGGGCAACTGTATTTATTATATATTTTCACTTTTCCTTTCCTTTTTTGTTTTCTTTTGTTTAAATGCTTCGTAAATATAAATATGAATTTTTAATTTCTTACCTTTCGCAGTCCAGGTCTTCTTACTGCAATGCTGCGTATGGACTGAAAGAGAGATGCTTTTGTATTATTAAACCTCTTTACATGATATTCACATTCATTGAAAAACACATAAGGCAGCTTAGTTAGATTTTAATTTTGCTTTCTATTAAACATCTGATAAAGGAATGCTATTATCTCTTTAACCTAATTTGCAGACCTTCATTTTGAATGCGTCCAAGCCTACAGTTAAACAAAACTTCTGAATGTATTTATGCATATGAGGGCATTTGAAAGACAACTGAATATTTTGAGACATATAATTAATTAAAGAACTCTATGATATATTCTTTTTCCATCAACATACTTCTGCTGTTTTACAATATACTTGTCACTGCGTTAACTAATATATTTATTTAATTGAAAGTTAATACATTTGGTTGTATCCTTCAGGCAGATATGCACCAGATTTTGGTTGTATCCTTCAGGCAGACATACACCAGATTTGTGTTGTATCCTTCAGGCAGACATGCACCAGATTTTTGTTGTATCCTTCAGGCAGATATGCACCTGATTTTTGTTGCATCCTTCAGGCAGATATGCACCTGATTTTTGTTGCATCCTTCAGGCAGACATACACCAGATTTGTGTTGCATCCTTCAGGCAGATATACACCAGATTTGTGTTGTATCCTTCAGGCAGATATGCACCTGATTTTTATTGTATCCTTCAGGCAGATATGCACCTGATTTTTGTTGCATCCTTCAGCAGACATACACCAGATTTGTGTTGTATCCTTCAGGCAGACATGCACTTATACTCTTTTCTCCTACCATCTGTTAATCCATGCAGCGTTTTCTATAACATTCACAAGTTTTCAGAACTTCGTACTACAAAAATCAAATGACCGCTCGTTGCTGGTATAAGATGTCACCGCTAATGACGTCGCAATTTTGTGTATGCTGCACTTTTGATTAAGCGTGTGTGTCATCTATTAGGCAATGCCAATATCTTCTTTAAGAAGGTATGTTCGCTGCGCGGGAGATTGAAATTCCTGGGAATTTCGTTTGATGAAATAATACCAATTTACTTTGGTCAAAACAAACACACTTGTCTATGAGTAATCGCAATAATCGATGGTATCTTAAAATTAGATAGTATTTCATTAGCAATGGGATGAATTTTCAAATCTTGATAATGAACATTCGGAAAGCGATTATGTCTGCAAGTGTCTTATTTTTTTGAACAATTAGTGACTACATTGTAACCTGTAAGACAACTCCAATTCGCATTATTTTAACAGCAAATCAATGTAATATAAAAGTTGTTTAAGCAATACATTTATTACTTCGAGATTAGGAATCGCAAAATTGCATATCTACAATGAAACTAACCTAAATAAATATAGTTAACTACCGTTGCTATGCTATGCGTTTTAAAGTCGATAGCCAGAAATTATGTTCTCTAAGCCTAAACGACATCTCATCTTAAAGATATACGATCATCACGTTTGTCGTAACAACTTGAGACCTACAGGGAAGTCTTCCCATAACGTGGAAAATAGGAAATACGTTTTAGTTAAAGGGCAATCACTAAGAGAAGGATATATTGTGTTATCGTATATTAATCATATATATCTTTTTCTTCCCACTCTGTCATTCTACATGAAAGAAAAAAAAAATTGAGAGTTGAACGAAATGATTTCCTTTTGTATTAAATTTATTGTTATGATAATAGAAAAAAGAACTGCAGTGAACGACAATCTTGTCGCTCTTAAAAGAAAAGTGTTAACTGCATGTTATAAAAATTTCACATATTGGCTGCTTATATGGGGACAGACTGTTATGAAACTGCAGCTGTCAGATTAAATGAAGCAATTTCTTTGCTTGGTTCCTTAATTCTACAAGATATTCTTTTTTTAATTTGAAATAACATTGCTGCATGCTTTAAAATATCCTGTTATAAACTCTGACAGTTTATTGTTGAGTAATAGTTTATAGTCTGCACTCACCGTGCTTTCGGCATCCTGCTTCGCCATCTGTTTTCCAGTTTCCGGTTTTGGTATCAACTGCAAAGAGTTAAATGTATTATTTGTGATTGAAATGGCAAATTTAATATAAATAAATGTGTAAACCATTTAAAATGTATAAACAAATGAGACATAAGTATTTACTCTGCAACATTTCTAGGAACACGTATTTTATACATAAATTATTTAGATAATAGGTATTGTTTTGTATCATTAAAACGTATTGATTAAATATTGAAAAAAGATAGGACCTCCCCCAAATATTTAAAAGTCTTCTATTAGTAAACACTGAATAAATTTATTTAATAGCCGCTACCTAAGATCAGTACATATGAAACCCCTAATGTAGACAATGGGATACGCCTGAATAGTGTAACTAAATGAGCGTGTGTTGCATCTGGTTTAGTTCTATTAAAAGTCGAAATAAATGTATTTATATTATGAAAATAATTTTGGTTTTATGCAGTTTTGAATTCTTCCCCGTTCCACAAACAAGTCTTACAGCTTATAGTCAAGAACGTGAACACACTCAAAAGTATAGTATACAATTTATTAATTTAACAATATCGGTTTGTACCTACCAAGTATGTTCATATTTTCGGTAAATTTGTATGACAGAACTTTTCACGCATTATGATAATAAATGTAGCGTGAACATTTTTTTTTATTTACATAGTGAATAACGTTTTACTTTGCGCATAATTCCCTGTTTTCTCTCCTAGTTTCATAAAATATCATTAGCATTTGTCCTTCCAGGAGTACATGCTTGAAAATGTTGAATATTACATTAGACTTTAATATAGAAATATAAACGGTGTTTCTTTATTCACGTACTTTTCAAATAAGAACAAGGCTCGCGGCTCACGGAGGAAGGTCCATTGCAGAAAGCAGTAGCGTTGCTTTCTTTGCGAATAATACATTTTCTGTCATCTGCATACTTTTGGGCTTTTGTTTGAATAATCCTGTGCAGTTTTGCACCTAACTTTATACCACTCAGTGGCCAGCTATTTGAAAATGAGGTGTAAATCTCTGTGAACACATTACACAAAAGGACATAACAGCTTTTCTAGAAACGGGAATTAGGTACTAAAAACGTTTGGTAAACATATCAACTGGGGGAAGTAGAATTGTAATAGTGCCGTGTAAGCATTTTTTCAATGTTACAATGAATGCATTTATTTTGCAAATAATTTATTAGATAAAAGTGGTACATATTATTCGTCTACAGCGTCCCATTATTCGTGGTATGCCGTTCACAGGTAACTGAACAATGTAGTTTCGGTATTAATATCAAGATTGACGGACTTGTGGGTGCCACCATCTTCGAAAATGTGATGCAGCTTAATGTCCGTTACTGGAATGGATTTATCATTTGTGCGAACTTGTTGCAGAGGTCTGGGATGTTGTTGCATCCTCATATACCTGTTAATATTTCTTTGTGTAAGCCGAATGCATTATCGTTCTGTAGGACCAAATGCAGCTGAGAAAAAATTAGCGTTAGCATTTCCGAGGTAGGTTAACTCCAATCTACTGACATATAAGAAGGGAGGGAGGGTTCTATCAGCTTAACCCTAGTCGTAACTGGTGATAGTTTTATGTTTATCCCAGTAACAATATCGTCTGTGGAAGTTGTTTTTACGATTGAGCCTTGTGCTGGCGTCCTACACAACCTCGCTATCGCTACATAGGAACTAATGTAAACAGTTCTTTGCTCTCTCGCTAACGTAAAATGTAAAATAAACGGGCAATACAATGCCTTGCTCATTCCAAATAAAGTTTTTTTTATTGCTTTTTAGATTAGCTAGCTTAGTTTCTATTTTTTAAGTAAATAAAAGATATCAGTGATTTACGGAATGCTGTTTGAATTTGTAAAAACTCGCCCGTATTTATTTTCAAGAAAAATAATTTTTTTTATATGAATTAACAAAATTAGAAAATTAATATTTCAATAAACAAGTCAAATGAGCCCTTCAGCTCTTATTTTTCGCTACATTATCCTAGTTTATTGTTGAGAGTTGCGTTAGATTAGAGAAGAAGGCAAACGGTTTTATGAAAAAAGCTGTTTATTACTTTATATATTTTGTTTGCCACATCATGGCATAGCGTTGTATCTTTTCTGTTTTTAACTTACGGGGACACGTTTATAAAATAAGGCAGCAGAGATTTCTTATTGTTGTTCTTTTTAAACAATAAACGGAATCGCTGATTAATAACGACACTATGTAGCAATGGGATTGTTTACCGAGCCAATCTTCCTCTGGGTAAAGGATCTAAGTCACATGGAGATTTCATTCATCTTTCGTAACTGCAGCATGCCATAGGTTAATGCTCACTTGAACGATAGAGAAAAAATATCAATTTCTAATATATCCCCCCTCATTGCTACACGAAGATATGAAAATCTTTTAGGTAAACGTTACCTGGTAGTACATTCCTATGGCCAGCATTATACTCGAAAGCCCACTAGTAATATATGAGTGGTGTTTAAAGCACGTTTTTTGCTACAGAGGCACCACAGGCGGTGGATATTTATGGTACATCAATTGAAAATTTGAGAATAGGTCTTATATTTTTAAGGAAGGAATCGTTCCAGGCCTGGGTTTAAGGTACCTCCTTGGCATTTGCCATTTATGAGGACTGTGGAAAATCTAGAAAAAACCTCAGTCAGGGAGGACGGCCCTGGCGGAATTCTAACCTAAGACCTCCCGCTCACAACTTTGTGCCTTACTGACCTCGGCCACCCGCGCCGGTTAGAGCCCACTAGTGATACTTTAATCTGCACAGATTTAATTAATGCAAGACTCTCGGTTGTCGACATTGCTCCATTAATTTTATTAGATTTACGGCAACTAGGTAATACAACTCACATCAGAAGTTATGTATGAAGTGGTGGTAAATCAAAGTGCTATTTCGTGAGATCAGGAAAATTTCTTACGCTGTGTATTTTTACTGCTTCAAAGATAACTACAGCGGAGATATTACCTGGGAGTACTGTACAAGTGTAAGAAGCTATTCTATAGAAGAGGGTGAGATTATTGGAGGGAATCATATGAACTGGATTTGCGTACCCAATGAGGTGAAGCTCCGATTTAATTTGTAACTTTATTCTTTATAAACACCCTTTATGGCTAAAATAACTCACAAATTTTCCTCTTATCTGTGAGTCATATATTTGTGTCTGTTCTTCTTTCATTTATCTTCTTAAAATTAATGTGTATCATATTTTACAGAATATAGCCCAAAAGGCATCTTGTTTTCCTCCCTCCACCGCTAGTTGTGAAATTGCGAGTTTCAATGGTGCAAATTTGAAATCAACTCATCGTTATGGGAGTTTGAAATCTTTTCCGAGAACTGGACCTAGAAAGGCTGCAGTGCGGGACTTTGAAGCTAGAAATAAATGACAAGTATAAAAAAAGATATTTTATCGATGACAAATTACCAAGCAAGAATTATAGAGCATTACTTTTTGGGCAACTGTATTTATTATATATTTTCACTTTTCCTTTCCTTTTTTGTTTTCTTTTGTTTAAATGCTTTGTAAATATAAATATGGATTTTTAATTTCTTACCTTTCGCAGTCTTCTTACTCCAGTGCTGCGTATCCACTGAAAGAGATATGTTTTTGTGTTATTAAACCTCTTTACATGATATTCACATTCATAGAAAAACCATAAAGCAGCTTAATTAGATTTTAATTTTGCTTTCTATTAAACATCTGATAAAGGAATGCTATTATCTCTTTAACCTAATTTGCAGACCTTCATTTTGAATGCGTCCAAGCCTACAGTTAAACAAAACTTCTGAATGTATTTATGCATATGAGGGCATTTGAAAGACAACTGAATATTTTGAGACATATAATTAATTAAAGAACTCTATGACATATTCTTTTTCTATCAACATACTTCTGCTGTTTTACAATATACTTGTCACTGCGTTAACCAATATATTTATTTAATTGAAAGTTAATACATTTGGTTGTATCCTGCAGGCAGATATGCACCTAATTTTTGTTGCATCCTTCAGGCAGACATACACCAGATTTGTGTTGTATCCCTCAGGCAGACATGCACCAGATTTTTGTTGCATCCTTCAGGCAGACATACACCTGATTTTTGTTGGATCCTGCAGGCAGACAGACACCAGATTTTGGTTGTATCCTTCATGCAGATATGCACCAGATATTTGTTGCATCCTTCAGGCAGACATACACCAGATTTTTGTTGTATCCTTCAGGAAGACATACACCTGATTTTTGTTGTATCCTGCAGGCAGATATACACCAGATTTTTGTTGTATCCTTCATGCGGATATGCACCTGATTTTTGTTGCATCCTTCAGGCAGACATACACCAGATTTTTGTTCTATCCTTCAGGCAGATATGCACCAGATATTTGTTGCATCCATCAGGCAGACATACACCAAATTTTTGTTGTATCCTTCAGGGAGATATACACCAGATTTTTGTTGCATCCTGCAGGCAGACATACACCAGATTTTTGTTGTATCCTTCAGGGAGACATACACCAGATTTTTGTTGCATCCATCAGGGAGATATGCACATGATTTTTGTTGCATCCTTCAGGCAGACATACACCAGATTTTTGTTGTATCCTTCAGGCAGATATGCACCAGATATTTGTTGCATCCATCAGGCAGACATACACCAAATTTTTGTTGTATCCTTCAGGGAGATATACACCAGATTTTTGTTGCATCCTTCAGGCAGACATACACCAGATTTTTGTTGTATCCTTCAGGGAGACATACACCAGATTTTTGTTGCATCCATCAGGGAGATATACACCAGATTTTTGTTGTATCCTTCAGGGAGATATACACCATATTTTTGTTGTATCCTTCAGGGAGATATACACCAGATTTTTGTTGTATCCTTCAGGCAGATATGCACCAGATATTTCTTGCATCCTTCAGGCAGACATACACCAGATTTTTGTTGCATCCTTCAGGCAGACATACACCAGATTTTTGTTGTATCCTTCAGGGAGACATACACCAGATTTTTGTTGCATCCATCAGGGAGATATGCACCTGATTTTTGTTTCATCCTTCAGGCAGACATACACCAGATTTTTGTTGTATCCTTCAGGGAGATATACACCAGATTTTTGTTGTATCCTTCAGGCAGATATGCAATAGATATTTCTTGCATCCTTCAGGCAGACATACACCAGATTTTTGTTGTATCCTTCAGGCAGACATACACCAGATTTTTGTTGTAACCTTCAGGCAGACATACACCAGATATTTGTTGTATCCTTCAGGCAGACATACACCAGATTTTTGTTGTATCCTTCAGGGAGATATACACCAGATTTTTGTTGTATCCTTCAGGCAGATATGCACCAGATTTTTTTTTGCATCCTTCAGGGAGATATACACCAGATTTTTGTTGTATCCTTTAGGCAGACATACACCAGATTTTGGTTGTATCCTTCATGCAGATATGCACCAGATATTTGTTGCATCTTTCAGGCAGACATACACCAGATTTTTGTTGTATCCTTCAGGCAGACATACACCTGATTTTTGTTGTATCCTTCAGGCAGACATACACCAGATTTTTGTTGTATCCTTCAGGCAGATATGCACCAGATTTTTGTTGCATCCTTCAGGCAGACATACACCAGATTTTTGTTGTATCCTTCAGGGAGACATACACCAGATTTTTGTTGCATCCATCAGGGAGATATACACCAGATTTTTGTTGTATCCTTCAGGGAGATATACACCAGATTTTTGTTGTATCCTTCAGGGAGATATACACCAGATTTTTGTTGTATCCTTCAGGCAGACATACACCAGATATTTGTTGTATCCTTCAGGCAGACATACACCATATTTTTGTTGTATCCTTCAGGGAGATATACACCAGATTTTTGTTGTATCCTTCAGGCAGATATGCACCAGATATTTCTTGCATCCTTCAGGCAGACATACACCAGATTTATGTTGCATCCTTCAGGCAGACATACACCAGATTTTTGTTGTATCCTTCAGGGAGACATACACCAGATTTTTGTTGCATCCATCAGGGAGATATGCACCTGATTTTTGTTGCATCCTTCAGGCAGACATACACCAGATTTTTGTTGTATCCTTCATACAGATATGCACCAGATATTTGTTGCATCCATCAGGCAGACATACACCAAATTTTTGTTGTATCCTTCAGGGAGGTATACACCAGATTTTTTTTGCATCCTTCAGGCAGACATACACCAAATTTATGTTGTATCCTTCAGGCAGATATGCACCAGATATTTGTTGCATCCATCAGGCAGACATACACCAAATTTTTGTTGCATCCATCAGGGAGATATGCACCTGATTTTTGTTGCATCCTTCAGGCAGACATACACCAGATTTTTGTTGTATCCTTCAGGCAGATATGCACCAGATATTTGTTGCATCCATCAGGCAGACATACACCAAATTTTTGTTGTATCCTTCAGGGAGATATACACCAGATTTTTGTTGCATCCTTTAGGCAGACATACACCAGATTTTTGTTGTATCTTTCAGGGAGACATACACCAGATTTTTGTTGCATCCATCAGGGAGATATACACCTGATTTTTGTTGTATCCTTCAGGGAGATATACACCAGATTTTTGTTGTATCCTTCAGGGAGATATACACCAGATTTTTGTTGTATCCTTCAGGCAGACATACACCAGATATTTGTTGTATCCTTCAGGGAGATATACACCATATTTTTGTTGTATCCTTCAGGGAGATATACACCAGATTTTTGTTGTATCCTTCAGGCAGATATGCAATAGATATTTCTTGCATCCTTCAGGCAGACATACACCAGATTTTTGTTGTATCCTTCAGGGGATATACACCAGATTTTTGTTGTATCCTTCAGGCAGACATACACCATATTTTTGTTGTATCCTTCAGGCAGATATGCACCAGATATTTGTTGCATCCTTCAGGCAGACATACACCAGATTTTTGTTGTATCCTTCAGGGAGATATACACCAGATTTTTGTTGTATCCTTTAGGCAGACATACACCAGATTTTTGTTGTATCCTTCAGGCAGACATACACCAGATTTTTGTTGTATCCTTCAGCCAGATATGCACCAGATTTTGGTTGTATCCTTCAGGCAGACATACACCAGATTTTGGTTGTATCCTTCAGGCAGACATATACCAGATTTTTGTTGTATCCTGCAGGCAGATATGCGCCAGATTTTCGTTGTATCCTTCAGGCAGACATATACCAGATTTTTGTTCCATCCTGCAGGCAGACATACACCAGATTTTTGTTGTATCCTTCAGGCAGATATGCACCAGATATTTGTTGCATCCATCAGGCAGACATACACCAAATTTTTGTTGTATCATTCAGGGAGATATACACCAGATTTTTGTTGCATCCTTCAGGCAGACATACACCAGATTTTTGTTGTATCCTTCAGGGAGACATACACCAGATTTTTGTTGCATCCATCAGGGAGATATACACCAGATTTTTGTTGTATCCTTCAGGGAGATATACACCAGATTTTTGTTGTATCCTTCAGGGAGATATACACCAGATTTTTGTTGTATCCTTCAGGCAGACATACACCAGATATTTGTTGTATCCTTCAGGCAGACATACACCATATTTTTGTTGTATCCTTCAGGGAGATATACACCAGATTTTTGTTGTATCCTTCAGGCAGATATGCGCCAGATATTTCTTGCATCCTTCAGGCAGACATACACCAGATTTATGTTGTATCCTTCAGGCAGACATACACCAGATTTTTGTTGTAACCTTCAGGCAGACACACACCAGATATTTGTTGTATCCTTCAGGCAGACATACACCAGATTTTTGTTGTATCCTTCAGGGAGATATACACCAGATTTTTGTTGTATCCTTCAGGCAGATATGCACCAGATATTTGTTGCATCCTTCAGGCAGACATACACCAGATTTTTGTTGTATCCTTCAGGGAGATACACACCAGATTTTTGTTGTATCCTTTAGGCAGACATACACCAGGTTTTTTTTTTATCCTTCAGGCAGACATACACCAGATTTTTGTTGTATCCTTCAGCCAGATATGCACCAGATTTTGGTTGTATCCTTCAGGCAGACATACACCAGATTTTGGTTGTATCCTTCAGGCAGACATATACCAGATTTTTGTTGTATCCTGCAGGCAGATATGCGCCAGATTTTCGTTGTATCCTTCAGGCAGTAATGCACCAGATTTTTGACAATTTTCAAGTGCTTTTCCTTTTAAAACGCCTTTGGGGTACATCCACATGGCACTGTATAAGAACAAGATCAGATTCGGAGGTCACGTAAGACAGTTGTGTGGGTAGTTCCGGAGTTTTTTCTTAACCTCTAAAGATGAATGCCGGGTAACTTAAAGCGCTGTGGACAGCGTACTAATATACTCACTCGATTCATGAAAGATTCATTCATCGTTTATTCAGATCTTCGTTGTTAACAAGGAACGATGAATTGTAACAAAGGAAAAACCAAGGCTTTACGCAGATCCTATTATACTAAATCTCTGTATGATGTCTAGAAATTTATCGAACATAGGAGGGTGTGCGTTATCATGAATAAGATGTGCGTCCTAGGGCGCAAGTCATTGCTACCGTTTCCTGTTGCTGGCTCCATCTCCTTCTTCAAAACTTTACCTTCACTCTTTTACCATTTCTCTAATAATTACCTTTTGTATCCTAGAAAATAGAAAACGGGTCATTTCTTGCTGTGAGTTGAGACTTTATCATCTTTTTGATTGAAAATACGTGGGTTCATTTTTTAGAAGTTTCTTGCTATCGTGCTGTTAGGTAAGCACCCTGAAGTCGTTCTTTGACAACAGGTCTCCTTCATGTGGAATTCTTGAATCGCTGGTTCTCATCAGTCAGCTTTGAAGACAATCGTCGTATACACAACTTGGGATACTTGACAATTTTACGTGCGGATCTGATGCTGATATTTGGCACTCTAATGAATCTTCGAAAGAAATTCACCTCCTTTCACGAATCCACCCATTATCTCGCCGGTTTTAGAGCATCAGAAGTTTGCTCATTTAAACAGGTGTACCAACTTATACTCTCTTCTCTCACCATCTGTAAATCCATGCAGCGTTTTCTATAACATTCACAAGTTTTCAGAACTTCGTACTACAAAAATCAAATGACCGCTCGTTGCTGGTATAAGATGTCACCGCTAATGACGTCGCAATTTTGTGTATGCTGCACTTTTGATTAAGCGTGTGTGTCATCTATTAGGCAATGCCAATATCTTCTTTAAGAAGGTATGTTCGCTGCGCGGGAGATTGAAATTCCTGGGAATTTCGTTTGATGAAATAATACCAATTTACTTTGGTCAAATCAAACACACTTGTCTATGAGTAATCGCAGTAATCGATGGTATCTTATAATTAGATAGTATTTCATGAGCAATGGGATGAATTTTCAAATCTTGATAATGAACATTCGGAAAGCAATTATGTCTGCAAGTGTCTTATTTTTTTGAACAATTAGTGACTACATTATAGCCTGTAAGACAACTCCAATTCGCATTATTTTAACAGCAAATCAATGTAATATAAAAGTTGTTTAAGCAATACATTTATTACTTCGAGATTAGGAATCGCAAAATTGCATATCTACAATGAAACTAACCTAAATAAATATAGTTAACTATCGTTGCTATGCTATGCGTTTTAAAGTCGATAGCCAGGAATTATGTTCTCTAAGCCTAAACGACATCTCATCTTAAAGATATACGATCATCACGTTTGTCGTAACAACTTGAGACCTACAGGGAAGTCTTCCCATAACGTGGAAAATAGGAAATACGTTTTAGTTAAAGGGCAATCACTAAGAGAAGGATATATTGTGTTATCGTATATTAATCATGTATATCTTTTTCTTCCCACTCTGTCATTCTACATGAAAGAAAAAAAAATTGAGAGTTGAACAAAATGATTTCCTTTTGTATTAAATTTATTGTTATGATAATAGAAAAAAGAGCTGCAGTGAACGACAATCTTGTCGCTCTTAAAAGAAAAGTGTTAACTGCATATTAAAAAAATTTCACATATTGGCTGCTTATATGGGGACAGACTGTTATGAAACTGCAGCTGTCAGATTAAATGAAGCAATTTCTTTGCTTGGTTCCTTAATTCTACAAGATATTCTTTTTTTAATTTGAAATAACATTGCTGCATGCTTTAAAATATCCTGTTATAAACTCTGACAGTTTATTGTTGAGTAATAGTTTATAGTCTGCACTCACCATGTTCGCGGCAACCTGCATCGCCATCTGTTTTCCAGTTTCCGGTTTTGGTATCAACTGCAAAGGGTTAAATGTATTATTTGTGATTGAAATGGCAAATTTAATATAAATAAATGTTTAAACCATTTTAAATGTATAAACAAATGAGACATAGGTATTTAATCTGGAACATTTCTAGGAAGACATAGTTTATAAATAAATTATATTGATAATAAATACTAATGTCTTCATTAAAATGCAATGCTTAAATATTGCAAAAGGACGGATCCTTCCCCAAATTTTTAAAGTCTTCTATTAGTAAACACTGAATAAATTTATTTAATAGCCGCTACCTACGATCAGTACATATGAAACCCCTAATGTAGACAATGGGATACGCCTGAATAGTGTAACTAAATGAGCGTGTGTCGCATCTGGTTCAGTTCTATTAAAAGTCGAAATAAATGTATTTATATTATGAAAATAATTTTGGTTTTATGCAGTTTTGAATACTTCCCCGTTCCACAAACTAGTCTTACAGCTTATAGTCTACAACGTGAACACTCAAAAGAATAGTATACAAATTTTTGATGTTAACTATTTCGAATTGTACCTACCAGGTATGTTCAAATTTTTCGTAAGTTTGTATGGCAGAACTTTTCACGCATTATGATAATAAATGTAGCGAGAACATTTTTTTTTATTTACATAGTGAATAACGTTTTACTTTGCGCATAATTCCCTGTTTTCTCTCCTAGTTTCATAAAATATCATTAGCATTTGTCCTTCCAGGAGTACATGCTTGAAAATGTTGAATATTACATTAGACTTTAATATAGAAATATAAACGGTGTTTCTTTATTCAGGTACTTTTCAAATAAGAACAAGGCTCGCGGCTCACGGAGGAAGGTCCATTGCAGAAAGCAGTAGCGTTGCTTTCTTTGCGAATAATACATTTTCTGTCATCTGCATACTTTTGGGCTTTTGTTTGAATAATCCTGTGCAGTTTTGCACCTAACTTTATACCACTCAGTGGCCAGCTATTTGAAAATGAGGTGTAAATCTCTGTGAACACATTACACAAAAGGACATAACAGCTTTTCTAGAAACGGGAATTAGGTACTAAAAACGTTTGGTAAACATATCAACTGGGGGAAGTAGAATTGTAATAGTGCCGTGTAAGCATTTTTTCAATGTTACAATGAATGCATTTATTTTGCAAATAATTTATTAGATAAAAGTGGTACATATTATTCGTCTACAGCGTCCCATTATTCGTGGTATGCCGTTCACAGGTAACTGAACAATGTAGTTTCGGTATTAATATCAAGATTGACGGACTTGTGGGTGCCACCATCTTCGAAAATGTGATGCAGCTTAATGTCCGTTACTGGAATGGATTTATCATTTGTGCGAACTTGTTGCAGAGGTCTGGGATGTTGTTGCATCCTCATATACCTGTTAATATTTCTTTGGGTAAGCCGAATGCATTATCGTTCTGTAGGACCAAATGCAGCTGAGAAAAAATTAGCGTTAGCATTTCCGAGGTAGGTTAACTCCAATCTACTGACATATAAGAAGGGAGGGAGGGTTCTATCAGCTTAACCCTAGTCGTAACTGGTGATAGTTTTATGTTTATCCCAGTAACAATATCGTCTGTGGAAGTTGTTTTTACGATTGAGCCTTGTGCTGGCGTCCTACACAACCTCGCTATCGCTACATAGGAACTAATGTAAACAGTTCTTTGCTCTCTCGCTAACGTAAAATGTAAAATAAACGGGCAATACAATGCCTTGCTCATTCCAAATAAAGTTTTTTTTATTGCTTTTTAGATTAGCTAGCTTAGTTTCTATTTTTTAAGTAAATAAAAGATATCAGTGATTTACGGAATGCTGTTTGAATTTGTAAAAACTCGCCCGTATTTATTTTCAAGAAAAATAATTTTTTTTATATGAATTAACAAAATTAGAAAATTAATATTTCAATAAACAAGTCAAATGAGCCCTTCAGCTCTTATTTTTCGCTACATTATCCTAGTTTATTGTTGAGAGTTGCGTTAGATTAGAGAAGAAGGCAAACGGTTTTATGAAAAAAGCTGTTTATTACTTTATATATTTTGTTTGCCACATCATGGCATAGCGTTGTATCTTTTCTGTTTTTAACTTACGGGGACACGTTTATAAAATAAGGCAGCAGAGATTTCTTATTGTTGTTCTTTTTAAACAATAAACGGAATCGCTGATTAATAACGACACTATGTAGCAATGGGATTGTTTACCGAGCCAATCTTCCTCTGGGTAAAGGATCTAAGTCACATGGAGATTTCATTCATCTTTCGTAACTGCAGCATGCCATAGGTTAATGCTCACTTGAACGACAGAGAAAAAATATCAATTTCTAATATATCCCCCCTCATTGCTACACGAAGATATGAAAATCTTTTAGGTAAACGTTACCTGGTAGTACATTCCTATGGCCAGCATTATACTCGAAAGCCGACTATTGATACCTTTCTTACTTTAATCTGCACAGATTTAATTAATGCAAAACCCTCAGTTGTCAACATTGCTCCATTAATTTTATTAGATTTACGGCAACTAGGTAATACAACTCACATCAGAAGTTATGTATGAAGTGGTGGTAAATCAAAGTGCTATTTCGTGAGATCAGGAAAATTTCTTATGCTGTGTTTTTTTACCGCTTCAAAAATAATGACAACAGATTTATTGACCACATTACCAGAAAATACTGGAGCAATATAGGAAACTATTCTGTAGAAGTGGATGATAATTGGTGGGAATCATTTGAACTGGTTTGAATAAAGAAACGAAGCAAACAATTGAATAGCATTTTTCTATGTATGAACAATTTTAGATATTTTCCCTAATAGCGCATTGCAAAAACAATAGAATGCTACAATTCGACATATTTACTGATCTTAGGTCTTGTTAAATAATATAAAATAAAATAAACATCTTTTTCTTTATTCGTAGAATATGAAAGAGGGAGGAAAAAAGAAAGAAAGGAGGGAAACTAGAATATGAAAGAGGGAGGAAAAAAAGAAAGAAAGGAGGGAAACTTTATGTGCAACTTTTGAGTTCAGTTCAATCGATCATTCTCGGACTATATTGTAAGCTTTTGCTGTCGCACGGGGGCAAACTTTTCACTTAACTGGTAACCATTACTTATACGCATTATAGCATAAATAGCTAATATATGTAAATGTAGGCCTCATACCTGGGTTCCAAAGGCCCAAAAATGTCTTGCCAACACGAACTATTTAGAGGCAAGCCCGAAGAACACAGTTAACAGGATTCAATGAAGAACGTTTACGGTGCTTAAAAATTGTTTTGTCTTTAATGTACGTTATATATATACGAGGTATCTTCAAAAAGTGTCGCGAATATACGAGGTCTCTTCAAAAAATATCGCGAATTTTGAATTTCCGCGGGCTACGTATATTCGATTTTCGATTGTTTTGTGGCGTTATGTTGGTAGTTATGCGCAATTTGCGCAAAGCAATCCGCCAGAAACGCCCGGATTTGAGTAAGAACAAAAATTGGCTTTTGCACCATGATAATGCCCCTGCTCGCACATCGTTGCTTGTGCGCGAATTTTGGGCAAAAACAACACACTTATGATGCCGCAGCCACCGTACTTCCCAGACCTGGCCCCCCGTGACCCTTTTTTGTTCCCAAAACTGAAGAGGCCCATGAAAGGACGACGCTACTCCACGATTGAGAAGATAAAGACGGCATCAAAGGAGGAGCGGAACAAGATCACAAAAAACGATTTTTAAAGTGCTTCGAGGATTGGAAAAAACGTTCACATAAGTGTGTAATATCTGGTGGGGATTACTTTGAAGGGGACAAAATAGATATTCATGAATAAATAAATAATATTTGAAAAAACACAAAATTCGCGATACTTTTTGAACAGACCTCGTATTCGAGGGTTGGAACTTAAATAGTGGTAACTATTTATTTACAACCGATACAAAAGAGTTACATGTTAGCACATTTACTGTCCTTCAATGTAGTCACCAGCGTTGTGTATAACCCGTTGCCAGTGATGTGGAAGTCGTAGTATAACTTTAGCAGAGCCTGTTCTCTTGATGGTGCAGATGGAGCGGTCTACTGCCTGTCGAATCTCTGGAACACTTCTGAAGCGAATGCCACGAAGTGGTTCCTTCATCTTCCGAATCAAATCAAAGTCACAAGGACTCAAGTCCGGGGAGTATGGTGGATGGTACAGTACTTCCCAGCCCCATCGACCGAACAAATCAGCCACAGCTTGCGCTATATGCGCCCGAGCATTGTCGTGCAAAATGATGGATGGATTCTGCAGAAAGTGTTGCCGCTTCTTTCTCAAAGCTGGTCGCAGGTAGTGCTCCAAAAACGAACGGTAATACTCGGCATTGACGGTCTGTCGTGGAGGAATGTGATGCCTTTGGATAACACCATCACAGTCGTACACAAGAATCACCATAACTTTCACCGTATTGGGGCTCTGACGAACTTTCGACTTTCGTGGTGACCCATACTGACGCCATTCCTTCTATTGGCGTTTCAGTTTTGGCTCATACGATTTGGCCCATGTCTCATCCAGGATTATGATAGGGCGTAAGAAAGTCTCTCCTTCGCGCTCATAGCGCTCTAAGTGCGTCTTAGCAGCGTCGTAACGCAACCATTTCTCCATTTCCGTCAAATCATCCGGAACCCATCGTGATGCAATTTTTCGCATGCCCAGGCGTTCCTTCAGGATGTGAAAAACAGTCGTATGCGCTAATCCGGATTCTTGGGCGAGCTCACGAATCGTCTGGCGTCGATCACTGTCCTGTAACGCGGGAAGAGCATGCACTTCTTCTTTACTGACGCTCGTAGGACGACCTGCACGATGAATGTCTGCCACAGTTTGCCGACCATATTTGAAAGCTTTTACCCATCGTGTCACTGTTCTGTAAGGAAATGCAGATTCCCCGCAAGCCTCTTGAAGACCTTTATGACACTCTCGTGCTGTACGACCTCTGGCACATTCAGTCTTGATCCAACTCCATTGTTCCTGTTTCGAAAACATGACAACAGTACGTTAGACCGCTAGCTCATAAGTGACTGTGTTTCTCTCGATGGTGCGCACGCAGGTGATGTGGGAAGGGAGAGTCCATTTGCTCTTAGAAAAGATAGGTATGTAAACAACGTGTGCTATGAGCGACAATGTTAGATTCCGTTGCATAGTGTCTCCACAGCAGTGTTGCCACTATTTAAGTTCCAAC
Source organism: Metallyticus violacea (assembly GCA_030762175.1). Taxonomy (NCBI): domain Eukaryota; kingdom Metazoa; phylum Arthropoda; class Insecta; order Mantodea; family Metallyticidae; genus Metallyticus; species Metallyticus violacea. The sequence continues at coordinate 304,980,646 of CM060846.1, read as the reverse complement.
CCTGGTATATAGATCCTCTCCATACTATAAACCAGCTGATAGAGAAAACAAAGGAATTCTATCTAACACTATATCTGGATTTTATTGACAAGGCCTTCGACTCAGTTGAACATACAAGCACATTACACGCTCTGGCTGCTCAAGGAATAGAGGAGGCAAAGTACATGCGTATCCTACACAAAATCAATAGTCAAAGTTTCGCGAAGGAAAAAACAGAACGACAACCATTCCGACTAGAAAGAAGAGTTCGCCATGACGATTCAAACTCTTCACATGTGTAATGGAGCATATATTCAGGAAAGTGAACTGGCATAATAATTTTGAATCAACATAAAAGGTAGTAGACTAACAATTCTAAGATTTGTTGACGATGTGGTCTTATTCGCCAAAACACCAAGAGCATTACAAAATATGCTATTACAATTATCGAGCATAGCATAAATGCAGTGATGTCACTAAACAAACTGAAGACCAGTTAATTTCATACGGCCCTAAAAATAGATGGAACAGTACTCACTTATGTGAACGAATATGCATACCTAGGACAACATATTTCCTTACATGATAAAGTGGAAAAAGAAATACAAAGACAAATCTCATTAACCTAACTTGGGCCCCTAAGTTTACATTGTTAGACGAAACACTAACTAAGAAAATCAGATTCCAGACGCTCGAAACTTGTGTTTATATGTATTACTCTATGGGTGCCAGACATGGCAAATAACAGAAAAACAAAAGAACAAAATTCAAATATGTACAAAAAAATTGGAACGCAAGATCCTGGGAATAACTTCGAACGACTAAATACCTATAATATTAATAAACCAGTTATCTCAGACAACAGACATCGCACAAATAACTACCAGAATCAAATGGCAATGGGGCGGTCACGTCGCAAGAACGCAGCATTATAGGTGAAGCTACAAGAACCCCGCATAGGAAAAAGGACACAAGGCGGACCCAGAAGAAGATGAAAAGACCTCCTTAAGGAGCATGCAGGTCCAGGTTGGTCAAGAGTAGCAAGAGAAAGAAAAAAAAATGGAAATCTCTCGAGAAGCAACTAGTGCAGTGAGAAATGGAGTAACCGAAGTATAAATCACAAAGAGTCTTAAACAACATACAAACAATAAGCGTGGAATAGCTCACCATGTTAGGCAAAAACGAGCTTTCCTACTTGTTAGGAGTCCTTTGCCCTTTAAGGAGCACAATAGGCTATCTTTATGTGTGTGTGCGTGCGCGCGTGTGTGAAATGAAGTATTTAAGAAAATTTAGACATTGTCGAACGGTGCAAGTATTAGCATAGAACATCATCCTAAGCCTTAGACGTTATACACATCTTAGATATTAATACACGTTATATATATAATAAAAGAATAACTCTGTTATAAACGTTGACGATATAATTCAATTGCTCATTTACAGTATTTCTCATTGAACGTTATTAGGTTGATGGCACTCTTTTTTTCTACACATTTAAACTTTTTTGCATGACATTTCTTTTCTTAGTTTACTATTAAGTGGAAAATCGATGCGTTTGAATAATCGCATTGATTTTCTTAATGAAAGGTACTGAAGATTCCTATTAATCTCGGCATGCCAGTTTGTTCTTGCAGCTTTGCAAAGTATCCAAGGAACTTAAAATTATTTTCCCCTATGATACAGCTGATATTTCGTCTTACAAGGTGAAACTTCTAGTATATCGACACTCAAACTACTGTAGACGGTCCTGGTGGTGTAGTGATAACCACACTTGCCTTCTAAACCCAAGATTGTGGGTTCACATCCGGCCAGGATTGATGGATTTTTACGGGTGTAAAAGTTTAAGTATGGCTTCCTTCAGAAGGGAAGTAAAGCCGTGGGTCCTATGTCGTACATTTATGACATGAAAAAGAATCTCAAGCCTGAAAGAAAGGCCTCTGAGCAAAATTAACGGGCGTTTCACGCCCTGAGTTGAATGGGACGCTGATGACCTGAGATGTTAAAGAGCGTCCGTAAATCAAATCAAACTACTGTCTTTCCAACAAAGCGTTTTCGAAAAGCATAGTGAGTTTCCATTCCGTTTTGAACGAATGTGTACATTTTTATCCTAAAAATGGGGTTTTGTTCTCAGAGTTAAATCTGCTTTACAACATTAATTTATCGCAAAACGTGCTGTTCAGTTTGTTTTTATATCTATTCTCGTGCATTGTGTTTCAGCTATCTAAAATATGTAACCTACACTATTTTGACACATATTTTGCATTGTATGGGCTATTTAAAAATTAAAAAAATAACATTTTTGTTCGATATTATATTGCATAAAACAGTTGAAGCTTGAATTGTTGTCTCAAAAATTCCAGTTTTAATAATAATTGCTTCTAAGGGCAATTATAATAATAATTGCATTTCATTTCAGATATTGTTTAACAAGGTCAAGAATGACACAATAATTTAGTGTACTAATATTACAATTATGATCCGGATTTTAATATTATAATTGTTGTGTATATGTATATAGATAGGTACATGTATCTTTTTGTTCAATAAATAATATTCAGAAATGGGCTACATTTCTGAACATCTGTCAAAATGGGAGACTGTATGACAATAGGACATGCTGGACATTTGACGGTAAAGTTAGGAAGAAAACAACAGCCTCGTCTGTGAAGAAGGTAGCCTTTTGTTAACATTTGACCCATTTTACCCTTTGGCAAATCCTTCAAGTCAGGTCAACCGACGAGGCAAAATGATTTATTACACTTTAAACTGGGCAAAGCAAGAAATATGGATTTCAATCGGTAACAGTACATTTTATCAAAAGAAACTCCGCATGCGGAAACAGGCAACTTAAAAGAAACCAAAAGTTTAGCTATTTCCGACAGTTTCAAAGGAATGCCGCAGATATACGGCCGAAGCGTGCCTTATTGCAAACTTTTAATATATGAATATAAATATGGAGAAGTAAAAGGTCATAACCATGAAGGAACCGCATATCTGGGAGATGTCTTCTTTTTCGTAGTATGCCCGAACGTGGGGACATTGATGTTATAAAGCAAGTGAGCTGGTTCAAGCAATAAACATTTTTCAAAACCTAACAACTAGGAGCGAGCATGTAATAGAAACGGCATCTATTGTGGTCCAATAAGGAACTAGTAGTGAACCAAGATCAATAATATTTATAGGAAATAAACTTTCGCAAGGGGTGCAGCGGATTCACATAATAGATTTAATATCAAATATAAGTTTAAAGTTTAACCAGGAGACACACAGTAACAGAAGTTACTAGACAAAGAGATAGAGTAACAGGACAGTACGAGGGATCACGACACCGAGTAGAGGACCGGGCAGTATACTACAGTGATATTAGTAAGGCAGTCAATAATTGAAAGATATAACACTACAGTTCAGGGAAAGAAATACGTCGCCATTAACAAAATATACGAGTCACGTTAAATCATTGTTAAAGTTACGACAGTCAGATTGTTCTTATAGTAAAGCCCTTGCATCGAAGTGATCAGTGTTAAAGAAAGGTTTACAGTAAAATTATAGGCGACAGTCACGCGTGAAATTGTTACGGAGGAGTGCAAAATTACAGTTACGCGAATAGTATATTTAAATCTTTGACTGGTGAACTTTAGCCCAAGGACAACTATGAGGCAGATACCAAAACCAGGATTATAACCACGACAGATGTTCCTAAAACCTTCAATTGCTCAACAAATTAAAAATTCTACTACAGCCGACATTATTATTCCAGTGAAGAACCCCCTTCCTTCCCTAATGACATCACGTCATTAAAACAGCCCCTATTCCCCCGAGATTTCTATCTTCTGCTTTGGAACCAGAGAAATAGGAAACTTCAAGAGCAAAGGCAACGCAAGATGATCATGTAATCATCTAATTAATTATTCAGTATTAAAAAATTAAAGACCATGAAATGAAATCCCCAGTAAATAATTTAAAACCACCACCATTAATAATCGTTCCATATTAATAAAGATGAAACAATTCTCAGTTGAGACCTTGTGTTTAAGTTGGTTCCGAAATGTAAGAAGTAAGTGAATGAAATTGTACGAAGTGTGAACCATTTACCTACATATGTTCATCACCAGGGCCCGTAAGTTCAGCATTTATTTTGTTAAAATAGTCAGGCAAAAAAGCGTTTAAAGCACTGAAAAGAGGCAGTAATATAATTAGAATAGACATTTATCAAAGTGAAAACAGAGAGCAATATCACTAATTATTAATGAACATTGATATTTAAGACAATTTTATCAATAATTAAAGTCCTTACTTTTCTTGGTTACAAGTAACAATAAGATGATTTTTCGAGGTATCAGTTATTGTAGTCAGCCTCTTGTCAGAGACAACATTTTTCATCATGGAAAAAGAACGTTTTACTTCCACTGAAGTGATTGGAGCACATTTTAAAACAAATTATTTAGGAAGGACTTATACCAGTTACAACAGAACATTCGCCTTTCAGGACATCATGGAAATATTGATTAAGAAAAAGGCGAATGAGGCGTCCTGGCGAATGAGCAAAAGATGCGCAGGGGTTTCTGGTAGAGTTCATTTTCTGTTTATGCGTTTAAAGGGGAGTATCTTACTTCCGTATTGAACACATTGTAGGGAACGTTTATTGCACAGCTGTACCGCTCTCGTCTAACTTGCTTGCAATTGTTAGTTAATTTATGCAGCTGAAAAGTTACCCCTAACACAACTTTTCTAGAATTTTCTGGCCCAAATCTATACAGTTCATTCGCCAGGACTATTCAAAACTACAGTATTTCCTGCATTCTCTTTATCCTCTGGTATTCGTAAGTACAAGGTAACCGTGTGTTCTATTAACTAATGCAGGTTCTACCATTTAAATGGCTTAAGCGAATGAGTTGAGGAGAAAATTTTTGACTGATTGAAAAGAAATAAATGTATAACAAGATTCTCAATAGATATTTTTGAGGTGGACAGGCAATTTAGTTTTTGTACCTTTTTTTTAACTTCGATGTATTAAAATTCTTTATTTTAAAATGCGTAAACAATCGCAGAAAAAATCCATAACGATCCAAAAACAGGTAAAAAAAGTTTTAAAACTTAAAATAAATAACAGAAACCAAAATAGGCAAAAAAAAAAAAAAATTGCCCTACCGACCTCAATTGTACAATAACATGTTCATTTCTATGTGACTCCTTAATATATCCACCCAATAGAAAATGCATTTTACCTAACTTCCGTGCTCTGTTCATCATTTATAGAAACACGGATCAGTTGGCATGTAATGAAGTTAGTTGAAGTAAAATGCTTGTGACACAGTTAATTTACATTACTTCAAGTTGAATGACATGATGTAAAAGACTCATCCGCCAAAAGCAACTATTTTCTTTTCTCTCGCGTTTTAATGTGTAGCCCATTTGATCGAAATAATCTGCTTTATTTTGCTTCCGTTCATGCTATTATGAAAATGGATTATAATAGGAAGTACAATCATTGAAAAATTTAAGAAAGTAAAATCGCAAACTGTAAGGGCTCAAAGCGTGAAACGGCCGACAAATTTTGCTCAGAGGCCTCTCTTCCAGGCTTGAGGTTCTTTTTCGTGCCGTAAATGTACGACACGGGACCCACGAGTTTACTTCCCTTCCAAAGGAAGCCATACTTAGGATTTTTACGCCCGAAAAAATCTATCGGTCTTGGCCGGGTTCGAACCCGCGTTCTTGGGTTTAGGAGACAAATGTGGTAACCAGTACACCACCAGGACCGACAAGAAACTTATGTGGACACAACTGTATGTATGGAATGAAATTTAACAACAGGCTGTATGTACCTATTATTCCCTCTATTCCAAAATAATGTATAGAAACGAAGTCAATGATTTGGATTATCGTACATGCAGGAATGTGTTTAACTGTGCTATTACTTATATACGGCTTTTGACACAGGTAAGAATTATGCAAATGCAACTGTGCAACATCAATCCACATTCTTTAACAGAGCTCATTATGGACAGAGGTCCACTGGGCACCTACAGTGGTGTTCTAGTAGAAGTTCGGAAACCATTAACCCATCCAAGTAGGAGTAGAAAATCAAAGGTGCAACATCTGACAGGTAATTGTTGTAATGCCATTCCTTAATTATAGCAGCGGTTCAGGAAATGTAGAAGGGAGTATTAAGATTGCTACGTTTAATTTTCTGGTTAAACCCGCAACTATTTGACGCTTTGCAAATATACAGTATGATCAAAATATGTGTATTGATATTATTTCTCAGAAGAAAGAGCTCTGAAGCCACAATCGCAAAGATTGTGTAGAAAATCAAAGATATTGTATTGCTGACAAATGCTATTGGGATGCCATCAACTTTATTTCACGTAGTATATCTGTACCATATACATAACCCAATACATTGCCTGTTTGGGTATGGAATACACATGTTTTGCGTTTCTATGCCGCATTTTGGAACAAAAATGATAGGCATTTATGACATATTTTGGAGAGTAGTATTTTTCTGTAAATTGTGCTATAGCGCTTAATTGTTGGTAAAACATTAACCTCTATTGTGTGGATAAATAGAAACTTGGATTTAAATGTCTAATTATTCGAGGAGTCTTGAGAGATTACGTCCTTGAAATAACGTTGAAAGTTTCAGGATATGGGGGAAGAATGGGGATACAAACTTGGAGAGCAAACGACACCTTGTCCAATTGCAAAGTATTGGCACGGTAAGGACTTCTTTATTTTAAGTTCAAGCCATTATATGCACATTTTCCTCTCTGGCTTAGAAATTTACCTCCTAGAACTGGTTTTAAATTGCTTGGGACAGACTGAGTCGTTAAGGTTTTTATTTATTTATTTTATATTTTGGCTCTGTATGTTTCTTACTCTCTGGGACTGCCACGGGTGGTCGAGATCGTTAAGGCGCGTACTCGTGAGCGGAAGGTCTGGGGTTCGAATCCCACTAGGACCGTTCTCCCTGATTGAGTTGTTTTTCAGGTTTTCCTCAGTCCTCATGAATGGCAAATGCCGCAGAGGTACTCTAAATTTAGGCCTGGAACGTTTCTTTCCTTTAAAAAAAATCCTTCAAAACATCCTTTCCCAATATATCATTTCATCTCGTGTATCATCAGTGTCAACCACCTGAAGTGCCTCGGTAATAAAAACGGGCGTTACACCACTCAATCAATCAGTTACTCTCTGGGCATCAGAATGCTACCATTATTTTATTTCATTCATCATTCTAAATATCTTTCCATTTAACAATGTATATGCTATGGTTGGATCATATTAACTCATCTCTTTCCTCGCTCTGTTTCAGCAAACTCCTAACGACGGTTACGGATGAAGTCCATAGAGGCCGAATTCTGTCTCTGTCTCTCTCTCTGTCTCTCTCTCGCTCTCGCTCTCGCTCTCTCTCTCTCGCTCTCTCTCTCTCTCGCTCGCACAGGCGTACATACATTAGTCTAGCTTCTTGCCATTGAAGAACTCGCAGTAGTTCGAAATATAGCAATTTCAAGTGTGACTCTTTCTCTGTGTTTTACCTTTATCTACTTTTATTATTAGTGTTAATTTATATATATTGTAATCAGCTTTGTATAAGAAGGGTCGTCGCTAAGAATTTGAAAATTGTTAGGGAAAAGGAGTGAGTCAGATCCCTAAGTATTGTGTGAACGGACAGAATGGTAGCTTTTTTATTATTTTGTTAAATTCCCGGACAGGCCGGGATAAAAATCTATTGATGCAACAAAACCTTGTGGGTGTAATAACTGGTAACCAACGTTACGTAACGGAACCAGGGGAAAAACCGAAGGATTAAAAGTTAAAAAGGGCAGTCAATCAGAGAGTTCATGGAATAGAAAGACGCAAACTGTTAACAGGGAGCCATATCGAAAATAGTGGTACAAAAGGAACAGTGGAACGGTGCAAGATTTGGTACAATTACCGGGCAGTGATAAACTTAAAGCCATCGGGTTAGTTGCCAATACTCATTAATATTTTCAAAATTTAAAGGCTGCCCTTGAAAGATAAAATTACTTAAATATAAACAAATCGTGTTATAGTAAGCTCCACTATTCATGTTCGTCTTATGCATAATTCCCAGTCCTCTCCCATAGGCCTGGGAGGGTCACAAAATTCCAGCAATCCCCTGACGCTAGCTTGGCACGGCGATATTCGATAGACTGCAGGAGAAGAGGAAATCGACATCAATCCGTCAACAATCAATTGAATCCACAAACTCCTCCCCCACTTATCACATTAGACTATCGACTATGATCGCAACACACATGGAAATAGCAGATCCATAGGGGCCAAAACAAAGCACTGTGTGCGTATTACTGAAAATGACTGATCTTAGAAATGACGACGAAAGAAAACCCTCAAGCATTCAAACATCTGAAGCAAAGATGAAAGCAGAACGTGTAACGCGGTTATTTATTTCAAGATCTTTTATTGATACTTCTATGATTGGGAGTGAAATGCTGTTATCATGAACACTGTTAGTGTTATGCAACTTGTTTTCATGACAAGTCAGTTTCAATGTTGTATCTTTAATAATTAATATGTTCTTCGCCGAATTCTAATTGTTAATATAAGTCCACAGGTGTTTCTTGTAACGAAATCTTCATATAGGTAATGTTTCCAGGAGTATAATTGAAGTGAAAATCTTATGCAAATGTTACATGTTTTTGGTATTATCCATAAAGTGCAGAGTGCAGTATTGCAGGGGGCATGAGATGAGCACACCGCCGCATCTCGCTGATCGCTATGCCATCGGAAATCGCCATCTTTCCTTCCCAATTGTCCTCGCGAGGTTGGGTAGACTCCGTTCCAGATCTCCCTATCTTAGAAAAATTCCTAAGTAGGTGCCGGAAATCCAACCTAGGCTTCCAGGGCAGCAGTCAGCAACACTAACCACTAGACCAAGCAGGTGGTCCATTCATAACTACAGATGCAATAATTCCGTTGAAAACTAGATATCAGCATAAGCCTGACGCGAGTTAAGAGAGGGAGAGGATTAGAGTTTGTGGCTGCTTAACAGAAATCTGCTGCTGTTTACATCGGAACACTAAGCAGAGTTCAGGATTAACTACGCTGTATGATTAATACCACGGCAACTACACATCCGCGGTAGAAAATGTTTCATCACTATTCACAGCTCGTAGTTACATTTCTATTTCAATTCATAGCTTATTAGTATGGTTCCTTTTTATATTTTTACATTTTACTAGGGTAATAAAAAGCGATACAACGAGCTAGACAAACACTCGTCTATTGTTCACGTATTTAACAAATAATTATACTAAAACATTTTGAATATATCGAAACCCAAGATGATGAATCAAACCTTTTATGAGCAAATGTTTTGACTGTTCTTATTAACTACATTGAACGTCAAATCACACAGTGCTGTAAACGTTATGCAGATAGAATGGGGAGCTGAAAATGCAAACGAGAATATTAATAAAAGAATAAATAAACGATTAGCTTATCTCTGCAGAACCACGTAGAACGGTGTCTTGAGATTAAGAAATTTAGTACACAAACTACAAAAATCGAAACTGTTCCGTCCATGCATGTTTAACATAAGCAGGGCATAAATATGCCCATCAATTATGTAGTATATTTCATTATATTTGAATGGTTCTACATTTTACATTGTAATGTAGCATTTTCTGAAATGTGTATTTCATCGAGGTTCTTTTAAAAAGGCTTTTATACGCAATTTATTTGCTATAGTTGGTATTTGTGCTGATCGTAGCAATCAGCATAGAGGTTAAAAGTAAACAAATGAAATTAGTAGCACGAAGTCGCCTTTCTGAAATGTACTAGAACATGCCTGTAACATATTTGTCATATTTGGAATGCGACATAACTGGGCACTCCACAACATCTACTCTCTACAAATTATCACCTCAACATCTAAGTTTTGAGCAAACACAAATGTTTCGCTATTACACAAGATCTCGCATGTTAACAACCGCTTATCTGTGTTTGCCTTTGTAATTCTACGTAGAAGCTCTAAGTACAGGAGTGACGAAATGCTTTGTTCATTAATGAAGGTTACATGCGAGAACTCGCGACACTTGCATATTCATTGCACCGGCATTTTTATTCTCAAGCAGAGATTCGTGGACTTTTGTTCGTGCGGTGGAGATCTGAACCGATTGTTATGCTTATAAAGTAATAAGAATCCAAATTATGATTATCAGTGTCTTGATGTCATGATCATTTGAGAAAGTAATTGAAACGACGAGAAATGAATAAATACAGCGTGTTTCAATAAAAGCATGCAAATTAAACAAAAAATAAACATGATCTACTGAACATTGTGAGATACGGGACATGTGGTCTGCGGAGCCAGCTTAAGGAGATATAGACTTAAACATGTGGGGGTGAGCTCATACGCTAGACAAGCTATAATGCGTTATTTTCTTTAGTTATCGTCCAATATGTGACTCTGCGTTATCGAATTTACATTGTCACGTGACGGAAGATCGACATTCTTACAAAAGTAAACATTTGTTTACTTTTAACATAGATTCTTTCATACCGTTTGAAGAGTCGAACAGTATGATTACAGTTTCGCAGAGCTGGCAGACATTGTGTGTGGGGAAGTATGCAGCAAATCCCTTGCCACTGGCAGGCATCACCGATCATGATTTAGGATTTATTTCCGTAAATCAGCGATATTTGAAAGTGTGCGGCAGAATCTCGTACGCTGATAGCATCTTGCATGAAGATTGGTGGCCACATTTAAAGTGACTGTTTTGAGGTACAAAATGGTACGTTAACTCAGATATGTCAATAATATGGGGCTGTAAAGTAATTAACTGTAAAAACCAAATGCAAATGCATACATGCAAAAGTGTAACTGTGAATAACAGAAAAGCTAAATGTAAATAAATGCATGTAAAATTAGTGTAAATAGCCCTGAAAAGAGTAACAATGATTTTTAATAGAATTTAACGCCCGTTTTAACTACTGAGAGGGTGGACACCGAAGATTCATACATGAAATGATAAACTGGAAAGGATTTTTTTGAAGGAAGGAAGTGTGCGTTCCAGGCCTAAGTTTAGCGTACCTTCCCGGTATTTGCCATTTATGAGGACTGAGGGATACTTGGTTAAAAAAAAAAAAAAAAAAAACTCATGTCAAGGAGGGCGGTCCTGATCGCAATCAAACCCCAGACCTCCCACTTACGAGTCCGCGCCTTAACGATCTTGGTCACCCATGGCGGTGGTAATAGTGATGGGCATGTTTAGACCTGTATTTCACCAAGTTGATTTTTCAGACTAAACGTTCCCTAATCTTAAAATATTCATTACAGTATCCCCTATTTCTTGTTTATTTTTGCATGCTTTTATTGAAATACTCTGTATATATTTCTACTATAAATACTTCCTAGTGTCGCAGTTCACCCTTAGGATAATTTCTGGGGTAAAGTCTTAAGACTTGGGATAGAGACACTTTTTTTTATTTGGTTTATTTAGCTATTTGGTTTATCTATTTAACATTTCAGGTCATCAGTGCCCATTCAAATCAGGCGTGAAACGGCCGACAAATTTTGCTCAAAGGCCTCTTCTTTCAGATGGTTCTTTTTCGTACCGTAAATCTACGATACGGGACCCACGGATTTACTTCCCTTTCGAAGGAAGCAACACTCAGGGTTTTTACCCTAGAAAAATTCCATCGATCTTGGCAAGAATTAAACACGTGACCTTGGGTTTAGGAGGCAAGTATGGTTACCACTACACCACCAGGACCGACATAGTATAGAGACAACTGGAGGAGTTTTTGTGGTGCTGGTCACTCCCCGATCCAGGATGTTGTTGTAGAATTCGGTATTGCAAATGGGACGAGGTCTCATAACACAGTTCTGGTTTGATAATGTCTCAGGATTCATTTGGTCATGGTCATAGTCAGAAGGCAGAAATTAAAGACAGTTCAGTCTTCTAACTTGGTTTACAGATTATTTACATGTAAATACCCAAGGCCATAGTTGGGATATGCAGAAATAGTAAACTTTTCATGTGTATTTTATTCTCCTATGATCAAACATAGTTTTAGTCTTGGAAAAATATTGTAATGTTCTTCAGGCAGAAATATTTGCTGTTTTTGACATGCACTCAAAGTGGAATTGAAGAAAGCTATCAGAGAGTCAAGCTGCTCTGAAAGCAGTTGACTGCTTAAATCTAAGCTGGTAAGGGACTATCTTCAAATCCTTGTAAAATTGTTTCAAAATGAGTGCCAGGTCATGAGGGAATAGAAGGGAATAAAGAAGCAGATAAACTGGGCAAGTAGTTTCTTTATTGGACTCAAAACCTGTCTGTGAAATTAGCAAATCGTTTGAAAACCCTCGTTCAATTCATGGACTAGAGAAGGACATTGTAAGAAATGGTCTGCATGTTCAATCTTTTGGCATATTTCTTACGAAAAGTCCTAGCACGTCACTTCTAAGTTTGGATGGGAAGAAATTGCTTTAGTTACTGGATATGGGATGTTCAAGAAACATCTGCACACTGTAGGACTCTTTTAAGTAGATTCTGTTTGTAGATTATGTAAGCAACATAGTTGAGACTGCTAAATACATACTGCTTGTGTACGAAAATCTGGAGGGAAAATTATAGCTCTTTGAAGATTTATCACTGCGCAGTATACACGATTCTTTTGTAGAAGCGAAGATACTGAGGCTTTTTAACACAGAACTAGAATTTATGTGAAAGATAAGGAGTGCACAATAAACCTCAGGCTGGCGTGCAAACGCATTCACTCTCAAATTCCTCCATTATTGCTACTTGGGAGCCCCTCGACGCTAACAAGAATGAGATATAAAGAATGGTTGTGTATGAAATGCATATTGCTTCCGTCATCAAAAGTAATATCCTTAACGAGCAAAATACTGCAAACAATGCTTTTTAGCATTTTGAATCACAAATTTACGAACCTGCAATTTTAGTTTCAACACACAATTTTATAGCATGGTGAATATACTGTACATATTCATAAGAAATAAAATTTTGGCGTCTGTAATGGCCAACAAAACAAATATTCTCTAAATGTCTTAAAGTAGTTATTACAATGTAACAAAGAGCACTGAAACCGATTTTGCACAAAATATTATAAATTTTACACATTTTCCCTCATATTAATACACCTATTACTACCCAGACGTAAAATGACGGAGTACATTTTTGTGGTTGCTGTTATTAAAATTGCAACGGAAAATTCAAATGGTTGATGCTTAGCCATGTGACAGGTACTAGGCTCCACCTCATGATGCTTTTTATATCACGAGCATTGTTGAAGATGCACAGTCTGGAGAAAAGTATGAAACTATCAAAGGCAGAAATAAGTAAATATTAATTCTCTATGTTAAAAGATTGGCTCTCTTATTACGTCAGTGAGTATGAATATTTCTACTTACAACAATAACTTCTTTCAGAAACATCTAAGTTGTTTTTACGAAGTGCACTTTCACAGAAGAACTGAAGTACACGGTAATGTGCTACAAATAAAAATAATGATAAGTTATGATTAAATTAAAGGTGGGTAACAGCGTCGGTCCTGGGAGAAATGGAACAAGATTGCCTTCGAAAGTCAAATAACAAAGATGAAGAAGCTGCAAAACAGGAGGGGGAGAGAGAGGGGGATGGATGGATAGATAGATGGATAGTGCTTTATGACAGTTTTGAATAGAAAACCATAGGAAAATTACGGTTTTCCCAAATATTGATAGTTTTTTTTTTTCAATTTAAAGAAAAAACTCCCTAAAGGGAGTGTGTTATATATCAATTTGTTTTATACTGAACCTGCTTTTTAAATATATTTTTCGAATGAAAATTAAAAGAAACGTTTTCAATATATGGCAATAAAGGATAGGACATGAGATGTTCTGCACTATTTCCCCCAAGAAGGGCGCCTCCGTGAGTAAAGAGTGGGAGAGAGCAATGGAGTGCGGTAGGCACGGTGCAGCTGAAATGCATAACATTTTCAAATTCACAACCCTTGTAAGGATAGGGCGTTACCTCACCAGACGCAGAACAATCTTTCCAGTGAACAAGTTCCACTATCGAGCTCCGTGCACCAGCACATAACGCCTGGTACTTTCTACCTCAAACAATAAATGAAATGAGGGCGCGGAAAATTCGTGGAAAGTAAATATCCATCCCAGAATTCGCTTAAGTAACCAGGAAAAAAAAAAAAAAAAAAAAAAAAAACGAAGATCATTCGAGAGATCATATACCTTGGGATCAAAATCTCTCGTGGCTTCTCCTGGTCGCTTAGACTAATGGTAGGGTGCAACTTTATTTCCCATGCATTCTGCGCTCTCCCATTTCATTCCGTTGGTTTTGTTACTGGATTGAAGTTTCAGGGCGCGGGGTGCGCTTTGGAAAGATTTCTCCTCCGATGAATGATATGAAATGAGACCTCTGAGAAGCTGGAACTCCTTGGAGGGGTGCGTTCCGCCGGCATCAGGTGTTGTCTCTGAAATTAATGTTAGGGTTCCCGTCTTATGTCAGTGCCGTGAATCCTGCCATCCTTATCCTTTTCTCCCAGAGGTACCTTTATTGGGGCGTAGACACAAACGGCCAATCATTGAGCAAGGCTGAAGTAGCGAAACACCCTCCTCCGTCACCAACAATCTAATCCAATCCAATCATTACCAAGTGCTAGTGACTTAACGAAAAGGCTACAGCGTTTGCATAACCATTTTTCAAAACTATCTGTAATGCAGTTGCATTCATCGAAATTATTTGAATGTTTACACTATCCGGTGAATATTTTTTCAAGAATTTTACAACGGTAGCTAATTTACTTAGATTCTGTAGTAAAAGCCTGCATAAATTACGATCTTGTGAGAATGTTGAACCGACGGATTGTGAGAAGTTTAGTACTATATACTGATATACATCTTATTTGCGCATTTGCACACTGGCATTGGTGTCACAGTTTTGTGTAATTGTAAAGGAATTGCTGTAGTTTTGTTTATGTGGTGAAAGGAGCGTTTCAACTCTATTAGCTTATCACTAACTTGAGAGGACAGTTAACTTGATGGAAGCGCTAAGCCGTTCCATCTTCAGTACATGGCTGTGTAATCAGTTCAGCGTTACAACCGTAATTCCGCCATTTTCACGTGCGCTGGGTTATCACATGAACGCAGACAACATTTTTGAGAGGATTATTGCTCATTCCAGGCTTACATTGGTTAAGTAATTTTAATATCTAATTATGGTATACTCAGCCTAGTCTTATTTATCCTTGAGTTTTGAGCACAGTACTCTGTGATAAAATCGAAATCACGTTATTTGATTTTTATTATTAAATCATGTCAAATTATTGTTTGAACTAAAAAACCTATAGTACTAATCGTTATGGGTCCTCGGCAAATTTTTCTATAATCCCACACTGTCTTCTTTCCCAAAATAAATTTCTTGAGAACTGAAAGTACAGTGCGATCTCAATAATGAGTCTTCAATATGTCTTAAGATGTTTTAAATATTGTTCCTATCATTTTCAGTCCAAAAGTATGTGCACTTTATTTTATTTTTATTTTTTTCCACAACAATTCTAAGATTTTTAGTATTTACTGACCTCAGCATTTCATACATTAAATTACTCTTCCAACTCAAATAGCTACCATTAAAAGCACCTGGAAAATAATAAACAGAGAAAATGACGGCCCCATCGTCAATAGAGGGTAGGTATTGTTATACTCAATCACATTGCAACTGTAATTTTTTGACGCATACGCTTTCGTTGAACCACAGTGAGTAAATTATTACAATTTAATAATAAGATTGATATATCATATAGCAGTATCAATATGGAGGTATGTGCACCCCAAATAAAATACTATTAATTCCGGTTATCACTGAATATTTTTGTGAAATATGCTTTTCAGTGGTCAATGAGGAATAGGAGGCTGTGCATCTATTATTAATATTCTGAATGTTAGTACGTAGAAGTATCTGATATTGAAGATGAAGATGACTTTAATTATCCAACCACTCCAGTTCTGATTCGAAATCATAAAAAGAGGATCAGCACGAGGACAGGGAAACAAGAAATAGGAGAACAGAAAAGAAATGAGAATTCAAGACGCAAGTTTAAATTATTGTTAAATGATAACCTATAAAGTAATTCCAGTTCACCACTTTGCGTGGCAGATCTCTGTTTCGTTAAATTGCAGCATTCGTTTTTTGTTCCTGATTATTAAGGAATGGCTAGACGAATACAAAACTTATAAAGTAACCCGACAGCTGATTCCAAAAGGAATACTTGGAGCATTTATGAAGTATTTTCCAGATTAATTCAGGAGCTAATTGCACAGCAAAAAGTTTAGAATACTGGAATTAATATGAAAATGACGTTAAAATATTTTTAAATATGTAGTTATGGAAGTTGTTATGGAACTTTGAAATTTCCTCCAGCAGAAATGTAATGGAGCAGATTTCTCCATATCCCATTAGTTTGTGAGACATTGCCAAGATATATTTTAAAATAGAACAATTTACACCTTGTAGATAAATGTGAACTCATGATTCTAATTTCAAGCTATGGAAAGTCGACCCCTGTTAGATTTGCTTAGAAAAAAGTGCTTCATAGTGCTCTTTGTCAATCGATGAGCAAATTATGTATTTTTCTAGTAGATGTGGTTGTAAACAGTAACACAGTGATCAGTTTTCTGGCTGTCATATTTGGCTACTGCTCTAATTAAATTTGAAAACTCAGCTGAGCAACCTTATCAATTATCAGATCTTAATTTGATCCAAATGTGGAAGAATGTTCTCCTTTTAGTGCAAAAAGTCGGGGTAATTAGTGAATGTGTACTAGTGGCGAGATTTGATAAAACATGCCATCTTCCTAACAATTGCAGAGACACTTTTGCTTCAAAATGTCGCAACCCTGAACAAGAGTGAAGCATCTCAAATACAACTGAAAAATAATTGTTAAAATATCATTCAAAGCAAAAGTGTTCCTGCATAAGGTATTTTATGTGAAAACTTGCCCTTTACTATGCAAAATACAAAAATATTAATAATGCTTATTAAGCGTTTGTTTAATTAAATCATGTTTTTATCATTTAAAATTAAAAACTCAATTAAATTAACTATAAAATGTTCACTAAGAGTGCATTTAAAATACCCTCAACGATTGTAATTGCCTAATTATCTGACAGGAAAGTTTTACAATGTATACGTGTTAAGCTTTCAACATAAATTGGTTGGTTATTTTAAAAAGAACAAACTAGTGCTCGTGGAGCAAGTCTGCGCTCTTGAGATTGTTAGGGTAATTTTTGTGCCAGAAAAGAATGCTTCTGTCTTTTAATCACTTTTAACTATTGCCAAGTCTTTAAACTCCCAGTGATCAACTATTTCTCCTTCCACGTATTACACAATTTTCACATCAAAGAGTCTTTACCACCTGTCTCCCTGATCTCGAAATACCAAGTAAAAGCGAATAAACTTTTTCACCGTATCGCCCAAATCTACACTAATAATTCAACAAAAAATACCTACAATATTTGCGTAGTTCAAGTGCAGAAAAGAGTGATAGATACAAGTTATAGTAAAAATTATTCATACCTGTAATCACATTAAAATTAAATTTCTTTCGCACAACAACGGCCAGTTATTGTCGTATAACTTTCTATATATCCTTATTGCAAGCATCTTATTTTTCACTCTCACAATAATAAATATAGATAGTGTTTGTTCAGGTAGCGTAACATAACAAATTCCAGGTGTGGGCACATCTTCACTCTCCTAGGCCGAAGTAAAGTGTAATTAGAGAGGCAGTACATATGGACTGATAGGTAACTAAAGTTTAGTAACTTGAATGCCACTTTTAAATTAATAAATGTGCATTTTTAAGGGGTGAAAATATTTCAAGCTTGCTCTCTGGCTTTTGTGGAGAATATGATAATTGAACCGCGACTTCGTTGAAGAGCCAGTTTCTCAACTTGTGGGTTAGTTTGGCTATATATATATATATATATATATATATATATATATATATAACCTACATATTCAACAACAGTTTTAAAACAAGTTTAAATTAACTTATAACTCAATTAAGGTATCTTTTTAGTGAGAAAGCAATAAATGTGTAATTCAATGGAAAGAAGCCAGAATATAAATAATTCTGTACGACATCATTAGGAATCTTTGGTTCGACTCCCATTCATTCTGTAATCACTTTTTTCGGAAAGTACTGGTGTTGTTTTAGAGACACACTCGGTAACAGCATTCGAAATTATTTTTGGACTAGGCTTCTTTTAATTACTTTTTTTGCGACATTCATCAAAGTTAACCCGCGGGCTCAAACCCGACCAGGTCTATAGATTTTTCAGGACTTAATAGCCGTTTCACGTCCAAGTATACTTTAGTTTTTTGTCAGATGGCGCTAGAGGCGATGGATTAGGCATCTGTCCCTCTGCCCTCTGTAGGAAAATAAGTGTAATTGAAAATTCTCCTTGGTATCGAGACCTCTCTTATGGAAGACACCGATGTTCCGGGTACTAACAACATTGAAGGGAGGGGAAAAAAAAAACAGCATGCCTCAATCTCGGGATTGTAAAAAATGACAGCAGCTCAAAGCACCTCCCAGATTGGATTGCTGACAAAGAACAGCAAAGAAATGGCAAGGAGGAGGGAGTGCATGAGCAAAATCGCGACCACAATCAGGGAGACTTCAGGTAAATATTAATTTTCACTCAAAATGAAGTCTTTGCATTGCTGAACAGGGTTATGTTATTTATACGAAGTCGTGCGGCAGAAGTTGAAGTAAGTGGACTTTAAAAACAGATAGATGACTATCATCGAGGCTCACCCATACTTAACATATGTTTTCAGTATAATTAATACAGTAGCATACCGAGTGGGGTGGCTAAGGCGGTAATATTTCCGACTCACATTGGGAGGTTTCAAGTTCAAATCTCTTTGAACCGGCCATCGTGATTTTTTTTTTTTTTGGTTTGTTTCTCCTGGTCACTCAGACGAATGCAGAGAGGAATCTTTGAACTTTCCGTCCCCCCATTTCATTCCGTTGGTTCTGTTATAGGGTCTAAAGTGCTAGCTGATGGTTAGCTGGTGCGGTGTGACGACTTGCGCTTTGGAAAGATTTCTGCCTCGGCATTTGGTATGGAAGCGGCCATTGTGAGAGGCTCGAACTCCTTGGTGGGGAGGGGGGCTCCGCCGGCGTGGAAATGTTCCATCTTGAAACAATATTAGGGATCCCGTTTTATGTCCCTGCTGCTTCACAGCTCGTGGATCCTGCCACCTGGTGCACCCCTCACTTCACCTTTCCTCCCGGAGCTAGTCGTGGAGCAAGACTGAAGTATCGAAATATACTCCTCCGTATCTAATATCCCAATTCAATATTGTTAAAATAAACCTATACGCCTGCATATCCTGGTACCCATTGTATGAAAGTTGTATCACCACACCCCACCTACTCTAGCTGCTTATGTGTATTAACATGCATAGAGTAATAAAATGTAAGTAGAATTTTATGACTAATTGGTTGAGGGGCACCATTTCGGTTTTGCTTGGAAGGAGCGAAGGAAGGCTTTCCTTAGCATATCCCCTCCCTATTCCCTTCAATGTCTAAAATAATCTATTTTACGTGCATTTCCAAGTTTTCTAGTATAGTTTGTACTCATTCTACTTGTGCTTAATTTATATGCACGTTCTCACTGTTAATATGACGTAGTTGCACACCAATGAGTACACTCACTGTTCATATAAAATGGACATTTTACTTACACTGTAGATAAAATTAGTAATGTATTAAAAGGTAAGGTCTTGGTGTTATTTTAGCAAAATTATTAACTAGCTGGTAAACATTCTCCCGCTCCATAGTGAAATTTAAAGAGCTTAGTCGATATTTGGAAGTACGTTCTCTAAGTATTCAGATGCAGAGGTAAATCACTGAAGTTGCCTTTCTTGCTAGATCACAATTTAGAAAAAATATTTAATGTATTAGGTTGTTTAACACTTTACCATCCAGCAGGGTAGTTGTTTCTGTTTGAAGTGCATGTATTGCCTCAATTGCACATCTATTCATCCGTTGTAATTTGTATCTGGTCAATTAAAACCACGGGATTCATTCTTCCAGTTTGTTCCTCGGGAGTGTTGCTCAATTTGAGCAGCTGTATCTTTGTGTAGGACAAGTAAGATCGTTTGGAAAGTTTATACAATCTTACTTACTGCACTTAAGGAGCATTTCATAAGGAATTGTTTAATTTCAATAGAAATAAGGGATTCTCTTAGATTTAGATTTCCTATGTTGCAATACAGATATTTATATGTTGTACCTAGATGCAAAATTTATCATTCATTAATATTATAATAATGTTAATGTTTTTCGTTTAAATAGTGCATTTATTTCCACTCTATGATTTACATATGAATATGTGAGTGAGTGAGCGAGTGAGTGAGTGATCATTGCTACTGTCTGTTCGCCGCCAAGGGTGGCCGAGGTCGTTAAGGCGCGGGAGGTCTGGGCTTCGATTCCCACCAGGATACCGTTTTCCCTGACTGAGGGATTTCCAACTTTTCCTCGGACCTCATAAATGGCAAATGCCAGGGAGGTACCCTAAACTTAGACCTGGAACGTTTCCTTCCTTAAAAAAATGTTTTCCCAACTTACCATTGCATCTCATGTATCACCAGTGTTCACCACCTGTGGTGCCTCAGTAGTAAAAACCGGAGTTAAACGCCATTCAAATACTTTCTCTACTTTCTTTTTAATGTTTCATTATTAATGTTTATTAGCACGTTTATTTACTCTGTTTTACATATGTTTAGGTGTGTATGAGTATGTTCCAGGATAATTGTGGTATTATACTAAAATTTGGTTAAGATTAGGGTTGATTTACATTCGATGGGATTCTTGTACCATATATGTGCTGCAGAACGTGAAACAAGTCAAGAAGTACAAAGTTATATTAAGTTATATTAATGATATATATATATATGGCGATGAAATGTTAAAGTATATACTCAATCTCCTATATACAACTAAAATACTTGAGCTGCAATGGAGAAAAAAAAACGAATACATTTCCTACATTGTCAAATGGTATACAGCGATATTTTGCCATGTTTAATATGTTGTCTTATGACTATCTGAACATCGTACATTATCCATCTGTGAATTCGATAGCTGAGCAATGCGTCTTATTGCATAGAAACTGTGTAAGAGAATATTTCACTATTATCGAATAATAATTTCAGAGTAATTGAGAGAGCATTATATATTTTGGTGCATTCGTAATAAAATCCTTTTTAATAACAAGATACTTTTGCAAAGACCCTATACACATTACGTTTTTATGTTGAGTATGTTATGTATTTGCATATTATAAGAGAAAATATATACTCACAAGGAAGAGTTAGAATTTTTAGCTTCCAAATAAATCTTTCCATGATTTTCTGATATTCGTACAAACATATTATTTGTATTGCCTTCTTTGTTATTTAAAAAAACCACTTTTGCTTTCAACTGAGTTTCCCCAGCGTATTAAATCGTATTTCAGAACACAGCCAACAAATTACTTTTTTCTGTATCTGGTTTGAAGTATAATGATCCTAACTAAATTTGGGTACTGAATTCAGTGGAAAAACTTGTTTATCTCTATTACGTCACATTTCCTAGATGCACAATGCTAACACAACCCATGCAATACGAGTGCACGTTGACGATTTTAAATGTATCAAAACAATTAGAAATATGTTACTTTACCTAACTTCAAGTTGCAGAATTCAAATGAAAAATCGGGTTTTCCCGATGAGATCATAGTGCTTAGATACATAGTATAATTAAAAAAAATATCACTGGCGAGCATTAACATTGAAAACAAACAATAAATGAAGACTCAGAACTCAGTAGTGCCCTTCTAGTTCAATATATATATATATATATATATATATATATATATATATATATATATATATGGACATGATGCAAAAAGATGTAAAATTAATTCGTTATATAGTTGCAATTTTATTTTCTTTTTTGTTTTGAAGAGCGTGCCCACGATGCTCTTCTTTTATATGATGGTTCATCACACTTCCTAAAAGACACTAGCAGTAGTCGCCCATAATCGAAGGGATGCAGTGCCCTTGATAATGGTGTTCCATAGAAAGGGTGTCTTAGTGAAAGCGTTCACTTTGTTCATCGCTTACGGCGCCCAAATTTTCGGGGAAGGAATCAAGATGTGAATGTAAAAAGGGAATTTTAAGCTACATTCCACATCTCATGAATTTGTAGTTTTCCAACAGATCATTCACCAAGGAAACATAGTTATCGCCGTTTCTTTTGTTCAGAAAGTCAGTAACAGTTGTTTTGATGATGATGATGATGATGATAATGATTATGATTATGGTTTATAGGGCGCAAAACTTCTAAAGTCATTAGCGCCCATATTGTTTTGAAAGAGGGCCAAGCAGCTAATTGGAGATTTGTTAGCTTTGTATAAAAGGCGGGATCTCTCAAATGTTCATTAATGATTATTTTTAGTACTTCTACACCCGTAATACTTCTTTATATCATAAAAAGAGTAACAAACAAAAGTACAAAAAGACAAAACCTATAAACAACAGAAGAGAATAACGAAAGACTTAAAATAAAACATATAAATATAAATTACTCAAAAACTTTACGTTATAATACATTTCAAAACACAGAACTAAATGCAAACTAAATACAACTTTATATATAACGTGTCAGATACAAAATGGCTGCGGACTAGTATAATTATTATTAAATTGGTGGATCAACTCGTGCGTTAGTTATATAAAATGGTTGATACAAGTGTGTATTCTGCAGTAAAGAATATTGCACAGAATATTTCGGATTATCCCAGGATTTTTCAGACTACTAGCAAGAGGTCCAAAGTCACAGGATAGGTAATACCGAGAAAAAGATTCTCACTGAACGGTGGTTAGCATGAACATATTACGGTTAAGTTATGTAGATGCTAAGGAGAAAGAAACGTTCATAAAAGGGGTTAGACATTTTGGTTCAGAAAAAGATTAAATAATTAGGCTTGGAACCATTCGTAATCCGACGGAATGGAAAAAGGCTATGCACACTTTTTAGGGCATTGCAAGTTTTGAGGCTGGAAAGAAGAGAAAAGCTAGAAAATTCCATATATTATGGAAGAAATTACACGGATCCAAAATTAGGGCTAGAAAATTTAGAATTGATATGTATATTTTTACTTCGTTAACAGAACCATAATTTATCTTCAGAAACTTTTCAGGGTTATCTTTTAACCCTGAAGTTATAAAAGACAATGTAAACAAATTAGGGACTTAATTTTTTAAGATGTTATAATATTTGGTATTAACTCTTCTTTTTTCTGTTACTCGTATTGCTTTGGTTTATTTTGTATCTCTTTTTCTGCCACCGGGTGATAATACCCACTAGCAGAAATAAATTCTTTCACTCATTTTCTGGTTTTTAGAGCTTGTCCTCTTCTTCAGTGGCATCTCATAAAAGTTTAACATAGCCTTCCTTTACTCTTAGAAGCATCAAAACTCCCTGGTAGAAATAGAGAGGACAGTCTTTCTTTTTCCTTGTTTCTTTCTACTTACCTAAATTGCCTTCTATTGACATACAGGCAAAGGAAAAAGCATTCCCAACTGTCTTGCAGGTTGTCTACTTTCACGGGGTTAGTGCTGGAAGCCAGCTGAATCATCTCTAGCGCTTACGTTCTTCAAATATTTTGTTTGCAGTTCACGCTTTGCTCCTCGCAACGAAGAGAGTAGAGTTCACAAAAAGGATTTAAGAATCAATAAGAAGTGGCATGGCAAATGTTCTCGATGACTGTTTGCCAAATAATTGACACTTGAAAGTGTCACTTGATAGGCCGGTATGCTAGCGCTAAGCGCACTGTTTCTGTTCAGATACCAAGCAATCGCTTTGGTAACTTAACCATTAAGAAGAAGCCTTAATACTCACATACAAGAGTCAGGGAATCACTGAAGGGCTCCAGTAGCCCTGACTTTGCTCATTGTACATCAGTCTGTCTCACACACTCTGGTCAATAGAACAAGAAGAAGAAGAAGAAGAAGAAGAAGAAGAAGAAGAAGAAGAAGAAGAAGAAGATTGGTTCATTGTGCAGTGAGACTAAAATTAAATTACGAGTATGAGAATCATGGAGAACGACCTGTGTCCTCTTTTTATATGCAGATGATGAGAAAGTTTTACATTAAAAAGAAACAGCCAACCCTTTAAACCAGTGAATTTAGGCAATATCTTTAATTTTTGTTCTTCACTATGGCGTTAGTGATTTCCATGAATATTTACAATGTGCTATTAACATTCAAGTGCAAAATTTGCAACATAAAAGCCAACGACACTGCAAAGAAGAAGGTGTAGAAATGCTCCCATGTCATTAGTGCTTATGCTTGATGGATAGATGCACTTCAAAGTATCTTATTTCTCACCCAAGCCCTGATGAAAAATTCTTCATAAGCAACGAAACTTGCCCATGCGTATACAAATGGATAGCAGGCAACATTATTCCCTGTAAGCTTGATAGCCACCTCCACAGCTAGAGATTCCCACACATCCACTATGAGACACCAAGGTCAATGATTCTGCCCAACTAAAGAGGAGCAAATAATGATCGATTTTGAAATGCATTAAATATAACTTAAAGAATATTAATGGTGTGTGTTCTCTCAGAAATACCCAATAACTATCACCTAACTCAAGTAACAATGTCAGAATTTCATGAGAAAAATGAGATTTAATCTTATTCTGCACAGACTAGAGGACAAGCAACACTTGCAAACTTAATAGAAGTTAGAAAAAGTGAAGTTGATTAATTATCCACATTAATACCTACTTCTTAATGTGTATAATGCAATACTTATTTCTACTGAGACTTAACATTTCATATATATTTATTTTACTCACAGCCTTGTCTTCCAGGCTCCAACATTTGAACTCTTAGGCTATTTTGTGAAATTTAGAAACCAAACTTTGGAAGAACATACGCAATCAAATCTACAGATCAATGGTTTATCATACTTTAAATATAAATATAAACAATTTTAGAATTGACACAAGTTCTATTGCTACATGCTAAGTTTGTACCTTTTCTGGTTCTTGATAAACTCATTGTGATTATGAGAAGTAATTATTTTTGTACTCAATTAGCTCCCAAACCAGAAGCATTAATGAATCTGACTTTGGCTTGACCCCAAAGCATCTGATTATTTTGCTTGGGGCTGAGCAATTGATTGCCAAAGCCCTTTAAAAGCCAAACACTTGGATATCCACAAGTCCATTATCAGTCATATGGCAATATTGACTTCTTCTCATTATTGCTGTAGCAACATACTCGCATGATTTGATTCCCAGGAAGTCAAGCCAGGTGAAGTTGCCTGAGCAGTAGATAATGACTTTTGAACAAGGTTTAAGAAGCTCTACCATCAGGGGTATTAATGAATGATCTTATTAAGATGTAGCAAACAATTACTTGTAATATGTTTACGGAATATCGGAATCCACACAGTGAAACTTTTGTTAATCTTATTTTGATTTAAAGTAAAACACTAAAAATCATGTCGTCACATAAAAACTCTCTTTAAGTTTCACAAACACACTTATAAAAGTAATTTTGGTACATGTTTCGTGAGGTACATTCCTAACATTGTCAACCAAAAAGATGTCGAAACATGTACCAAAATTACTTTTATAAGTGTGTTTGTGAAACTTAAAGAGAGTTTTAATGTGACGACATGATTTTTAGTGTTTTACTTTAAATCAAAATAAGATAAACAATTACTATTTCAATTTTATAAAAAGAATAGTAATCTTCCACTTATGATTCACTTTGGGCATTACTTCTCATTATGCTGTGACTAAAGAGCATCCATAAATAAATATTGTGCTGTGATAATATTATTGTTACCTATAAATACTGCTATTAGGTTTAATAAAGTTTATAAAATTCACATATACCCCTAAAGAAAATGCAGGCTAAATATTAATAAAATTCTACAGCAGGCACATCAGTGCAGTCTTATTCAGATTCTTAAAAACTATCTTCTTTAGGAAGATAAAAGCCTAATCTGCTTTAATAACTATACATGCAGCAATATTATATCTACATATTTTTACTTGCTGGAAGTGACATCTTTGCATATTATGCTTATTTCAAGTGGGAATGGGGGAACATGTATGGAAAACTCTGCCAGAAATTAAGATTTTAACTTTTCCTTTATAGGTTTTGATGAAGATTTTGAGTCATAGATTTTGGGCATATATTTAAAATTACCTATAGATTATTTGTCAAGAAGATATTACATTTCTATATTTTGCAGATCAAGAATAAATTATCAAAACTTCCAATTTTTGTGCCCTGTAATTATGGGCATGTAATGGAACACATTTAATGACTTCAGTTTACATATATAGATAATTTTTATAAAATGTCAAGATATTTCTAAGTGAGGCTTAGAAGTCTTAAGATGCCTTCTAAATAAATCTGGCATAGATAATCTTTTTACTGCTTCAAAAATTGTAGTATGTTAACCTCCAAATAATATGTTATGTACACTAGACTTTTTTTTTGTTCAAATAAATTTGCCTTTGAAGACATAAAATAAAATATTTATAAAAAGCAGTGCTAACAAGTTTATGTACTATTTTATATCTATTGCTAAGTCTTTCATTGTTATAATCCATATTGTCAGAATTTAAAGCTTTTGGGTAGTTGTACCATGGTCTTAAGTTTGCTTCAAAACCATGACACAACAGCCTAGAAGCTTTAAGATTTGACAAAAATTGATATATTATTCTGTAGGGACATGAAATGTATGTCTGCTGCTTGAGAGAATATAAATTCATTCAAGCATAATAATGCATGCATCAGCTCATTCAGTAAGCTTTGCATACTAACTCAATGGCCTAATTCACACAAAGATTCCTCTGAAACTTAAAGTTCAGATTGGTTCCAAAGTATATTGTGTGCTGTGTGGTCTTTCTTCAGTATTAGACCATTATGTGTTTCATTATTTCCATGGGATTCAGTTGTGATCTCAAAGAAATCTTATATTTACACTATAAAATTGATGGTCAAAAATCTAAATAAAAAACACATATTATTACAGAAGACATTGTTACTTATGTTGCAAATTTGAAAGCAATTTTAAAAAGTGACTGGTTATAAACCAAAATAGTATATGCAATTAGCACCAATCTCAAGTTATCATGCTTACTCTTGTTTTTTGAATACAATTGCCAGCATCCACAAAATAAACTGTGGTTTTCCCAGCTGAAGGCGATAGCAAATCTATTTGAAACCAATTACAGAAAATGCTAATTTCACATGCAGTGGAATGAACTTGTACCTATAAAAAGGCATTCTTTCAAATGGCAAGGGGAATTCAGCTGAAGGCGATAGCAAATCTATTTGAAACCAATTACAGAAAATGCTAATTTCACATGCAGTGGAATGAACTTGTACCTATAAAAAGGCATTTTTTCAAATGGCAAGGGGAATTCAGTTAAGCAAAGGAACAGCTAATGTTGATATATAGAATTAGTTTGGTGGCACTTATACTTCACTTACTTGGTTGTTTAATTGGACACTTTTCAGGAACATTCAGCGGATGATCAACTGCTAGAAACTACTCTGGAGGGGTCAGAGAAATTTTTTGAATATATCCAATGATGGTGTCTTGAAGTTCATGATGCAGCTTTCATTTTCGATGATGTAAATTTTTTCCCATGTCATTAATTCCAAAGGTTTGCAAATAAGTTTCAGCAATTTGTTTTTTAATGTTTTTTTTTATCAATTTCATGGTTTTCTGACCAAATGTGAGCTGCCACTGCCAAATTCTCTGTTTGTAACTGATATTTCTGAAATGTTCTTTGGTATAGGCTTCCAAATTTCTTTTAGTTTTTCCAATATATATATATATATGTATAGGATCTTTACAAGAAGAAAAAAAAATAAATTTTTAAGCCAAAATTATTTTCTGTTCCCCAAAAAGTCCACAGTATTAAAATTTATTATAGATTTCCTGTAAAGATCCTATGCCGTCTGATAAGTTGGGTTTCTACCAAATCAATTGCAAAGACTGTGATCAGGTATGCATTGGAAAAATGAAAAGAAATTTGGAAACCCATACCAAAGAACATTTCAGAAATATCCATTATAAACACAGAGAAATTGGGAGTAGCAGCCCACTTTTGATCTGAAAACCATGAAATTGATAAAAGAAACAAAATTATTCAAACACACTTACAAACCTTTGAAACTAACTACATGGGAAAAAATTTATATAATAAAAAATAAAAGCCACATCATGAATTCCAAGATACCATTCTGGGATATATTTGATAAATTTCTCTGATCACCTACAGAGTATGCATTTACTACTTCCATGTTGATATTTTGCTGATGATGGGAGCAAATGTTTCTGAAATATGTCCAATTAAGAAACAAAGTAAGTGAAGTATAAGTGTCACCAAAGCAACTGTATATCAACATTACTTTACTGCTCCTCTGTTAACAGCAGAGGATAAGTTGAAAGGAAGAGCTATTGGTTTCTGTTTCAACCCAGAAGGAAAAAAATATAAATCTCTGTAAATAATGAAAGAATACATATAAACTTGAATGACAAGTAATATTATTTAGCATTGCTTTTTAATATATTAATAATTTATACAAACAAATTGATATTTCTACAAGATAGCTTAGATTTATCATTAATGAGGGAAAACAGGTGGCTAAGAAAGCCTTTATTACTCTTGTTTAATTTTCATATTTATTGTTAATTTAAACTGAAATAATATTCTTTAAAATTGTTTCAGTTGTCAATTAATTTTTAAAGCTAAGGTTTCAAATCCTTTATCTTTTGCTTTCAGAACTTTTTAGTTAATATTTATTGTTGTTTATTTCTTCTTAAGTTTCATGTTTTGTTTTGTTTCTCTTTTTGGTGAATCAAAGGAATAGGCGCAATGGCGATGCCTCGCAGAAAATTGAGCTTTCCACTTCAACGAGAGTCTAGGTTTGAGCTGTCATGGATAAGACTTCGACATGAGTTAGACTTCAATGGTATGTTTTCACATGTGTAGCTGGAGCTTACCACCCAATATTAACTGACTGTTCCCAGTTAATCGTGTGTAATTTTCCATAACATTCTACTTATGATTGTTGTTTGTGATCAGGTGCTTAGATCCTTGAATTAAGCTTTTTCCCAATGTGCTAAATGTTTCAAGCTGCTAGTAATAGTGCATTTAGTCCTCCCATAAAATTCTAGTTGCATCCTACCTCTGTATAGCTAGCACAATCCTAATGTTTCAGGCATGAAATATTAAAAAGATGTTGATATTAACTAACATAGTAAATAATTAGGCAAAAACTGTACATAAAGTTTTATGTAGATCTTAGGTTTCTGTAAATTTATACACTTCTGTTTTGAGTTTGAACCTATATAAATACCAATTTTCTTCAAGATACCAGCAAGAAACCTAGAGTAAAATTATAAGGATATTGTTTCCCAGTATTAAAATGGGACAAATAGGCATTAACATTTTCTGTGATTCATTAACATAATATTTGCCAATGCTCAGTAAACAAAATGAGGACTGTGGAAAATTATCACACATTCTCCTCCTTTTCTAAAGTACTTTGGATGTTATAGTTTCTTAAATAACATGTTTTTATGACTGGTGCATTTTTATAGCAAAGTGTTACATTATGTGTAGGTAATATACAAATAGTACAATGAGTACTTCACTTTATAAATTGACTGTGTTTTTCTTTTTCTCCACGCCCTTTAATTTCCATGAAATTTAAATCAACAGTAATATAATTTGTGCAGTTGTGAGAGCTTGTGCATTAATGAACAAAATTACTTTTGCTGGCTTGTGAGTTAATATTAGGATATTCTTAATTAGCTGTTGAGTTGATTCTTACTATTAAAGTATTCAAAACATGTTTTAACAGGCCAATGTCTACATCAGCAGTTGAGTTGACTGCTGGATTCGTTGAGGGTTGGATGGACTTGCCATAGCTCTCATGGACATTTTATGAACTTTTGGATTAATTTGTCTGCTGTTGGAATCTCAAAGTTGGTAATTTTATCCTCATAATTTTTTAAATATTTTTTCCTATATTCCCAGTTCCAAGGGTCCATCTACAAATTTCAGCAATTTTATTTCAATTTCTATATTGCATTTATCTCTCCAAAAGTGATGTGCAACTGCTGATTTTTCTATCTGATTGTACTTGATGTTTCTTCAGTGTTTTTTGAGTCTAATTCCAATTCTTCTTTTTGTTTTGCCAATATACACTTTGTTGCATTCCAAGTAGTTGATTCTATAGATTCCTGGTTTCTTCTAATAAGGGATTCTGTCATTAGTACCAGAATTGAACAGATTATTTAGGCTGAATTTGTTTCTCGGGACAAAGTAATAACAAACTCTCTGAGTATTTTTAATTTTTGGGTGGCCTTAGGGTGATAAGAGAATCACCTGTGAATGGTCCTTTCTTTTCTTGCTGGCAATGTTGTAACCTGTTTTAAGGCTCTTTCTTGATTTTATTGTCTACATTTTCTTGGTTGTATCCATCGGTTTTTTGCTGTTTGTATTATCTGTGAGTACTGTTCATTGTATTCCAACTCTTTCATGGGCATGTTAATGAGTCTACATGCTAAGCTCGATGAGATCTGTGCGTTTGTGTGCTGTGGGATAGCAATCACTTGCTCTTATGTAATTGTCAATATCCTTTCTTTATATTCCAAATTTCAAATGATTGCCTGTTCTAATAATCTTTAAATCAAGGAGGGGAATACTGTTGTCTTGTTCTGTTTCAGATGTGAATTTAATTTCTTTGTCTAGTATGCTTAACAATTTCAAAGCATCATTGAGGAATACATCCTTTTAAATGAAGTCTGCATCAGTCGGAATTTCTTCAGGTACAAGGTGAATTTCATAAACAAGAAAGAGGATAAGCAATGGGAAATCCATTATTACTGTTTCTGACTGATTTATATATGAGTAATTTAGAAATGCATATCACCAAATAATCCCCATATATTTTTTAAAGTCTGGTAGAGATATGTTGATGATATCCTTATGGTGATTAATAAGAAACACTTGGATGGTACTTTGGAATTATTAAACATACAAAATAGAGAAATTAAATTCATATCTGAAACAGAACAAGACAACATGATTCCTTTCCATTGACTTAAATGTTATGACAGGCATAATTCAAAATTTGGAATATTCAGAAAGGATATGCTTACTGACAATCATATAAAAGCAAGTGGCTTTAATGCCACAGCACACAAACATGTAATCCTAACAACTTAGCAAATAGACTTGTTAAAGTATCCGTGAATGAGTTTAAATATAATGAAGAGTACTCACAGATAATACAAACAGCAAAAACCAATGATTACAATCAAGAAATTGTGGGGAGGGGGAAAAATTCAAACAAGAATGAGAGATTAAAACTGGTACAACATTGTCGGCAAGAAAAGAAATAACTATTCATAGGAAATTCAATTTCATCCACGGCCACCAAAAATTCCAGAATGTACTCCGGATTTGGTATTACTTATGACATATTTAGCCTACATAATCTCAACTCTGGTGATAATAACAGAAACCCTAATGAGAAGAAATGAGATCTATAGAATCAACTGCTTGGAATGCATCAAAGTATATTTTGGCAAAACAAAAAGAAGCATTGGAATTAGGCTCTAAGAACATTGGAGAAACATCAAATAGAATCAGGTAGAAAAATCAGCTGTTGCACTTTACTTTTGGAGAGATAAATATGATATAGAAATGGTTATCAAATTGCTGAAATTAGTAGATAAACTTTTGGAACTGGGAATATAAGAAAAAATATTTTTAAAAAATAGGCAAATCCCAACAGGAGACAACTTAATCTTACAGATCATAAATGATACATGAGAGCTATGCCAAGTCCATCCAACCATCAACGAATCCAGCGGTTGGCTCACAGCTGTTGATTTGGGCAATGCCTTTTAAACATGTTCTGAATAGTTTTTTTGTATCTGGGATTGTCACAGTGAAATATAGTATAATATGACAAATTATTATTACGAAATCACTCAAATTTCACTAATTTTGTTCCACTTACTTGGACATGTTTCAAAGGCATTTGCCTCCATCTTCAGCTTGGTTCCACTGGCAGCTTCCCAGTGTGGTATTAAGGTGTCGCTCTGTGGCTTTAACGAACTTATTGATGAGGTAACTGTTGTTTAGGAGATCAAAGTTAACCAAACATTCTTTGTTTTTATTTATAAATATACTTTCCCATTCTGTTAATTCTATGGGTTTTTGAAGAGCTTTTAATAATTTTGGTTCCTTTTGGAATTCGTGTTTTTTTTTTTTTTGGGGGGGGGGCCATAAATGGTCTGCCACTGCTGATTTTTCTGTGTGTTTATATTTTACATTTCTCATGTGTTCCTCAAAATGTATGGTAATGTTTCTTTTTGTTTTACCTATGTATTTCATGTCACAGTCTTGCAACTGATTTCGTAAATGCCTGATTGCTTTCCTGATGGAATTTTGTCTTTTGTGTTGGTGTTTAAGTGGTTTTTTAAACTAAATTTATTTACTGGGGTCAAAATGATGTTTATCTCTCTAAAAATCTTTTGGAATTTTTGGTGTGCCCATGGGTGGAATGTGAATTTCTTATATATATGATCTCCTTTGTAGCCTTTTAATGTGATGATGTCCTTTATTTGTTTTTTCTTTCTGAATTTCTCTATTTTCTTGTTGACAAGATCTATTGTGTAGCCATTTTTCTGTGCTATATCTATGACTTTTTGGTACTCCAATTTGTATTCTGTCTTGCTTATTGGCAGGTTTGTTAATCTGAATGTAAGGCTGTTGATTATGGCTAGTATATGTTTTTTTGGATTGTGGCTGCTATTTTTCATATAATTATCTGTGTGAGTATCTTTTCTGAATATACCAAATTCCAGTTTATTGTCATTTTTTATAATTTTTATATCCAAGAAGGGAAGAGCCTTGTTGTTTTCTAATTCCATTGTAAATTTAACAGTGCTGTCTTGTAGATTAGTAGTTTTATTGCATCCTCTTTCCATTTTTCATTTACCATTGCAAAGACATCATCCACATAACTGTACCAACATTTATATATATATATATGTTGAAAAGCCTCAACTAATTTTATTTCCAAAAAACTCAGATACATATCAGCAAAAATTGGCAAAAGTGGGTTTTCCATTGCTAGACCCTTCTTTTGTGTATAACTATTGCCTCTGAATATGAAGTAGGTTTGATTTATGCAAATTCTGGTAAGGTTCAGATATTGATCTATTACTCCAGGTAGGTTTATTGAAGTTAGCCATTTTTTTATAATATTTGTTAAATTTTCTTTAGGGATGTTGGGAAACAAAGAGACCACATCATAAGAAACTAACAAATCTCTCTTTTCTAATTGTATAAGTCTGATATTATCTATTAATTCTGATGAGTTGTTTATACTTTGACTTTTGTATTTTGGTAAGGTATTAAATATTTTTAAAATGCAATTGGCTAAATCTAATCTTTTCTTTCTCTTTATTAGTTAAACCTTCCATGGCAATTTCCACATCAACTATGTAATCTTCAACATTATCGGAGAAGTTTACACCAGTTTTAAAACCCATATTGAGCATAGAAAACTCTTCTTTATTAAAATTTACTTGTGATAAATTTACATAATTTTATTTCTGTACTTTTTTTTTTTTTACTAGTTTTCTGCAAGTTTTTCAATTTTACAAATTTCTTTTTTTGAATACTTTTTTCTTTACTTTGATTTTTATATGCTCCAGCGCATTCCTAATGTTGTAAATTTATCACAAGTAAGTTTTAATAAAGAAAAGTTATCTATGCTCAATATTGGTTTTAAAATTGGTGTAAAATTCTCCAATAACATTAAAGATTTCATAGTTGATCTGGAAATTGCCATGGAAGGTTTAACTAATAAAGAGAAAGAAAAGATTAGAATAAAATCAGAGGATGCTCTTAAAAGGATTAACAAAATGACACCAAATAGAATTCAGAATTACAGTAACATTGTTACATCACTTAAAGGAAGAGGAGTTATTTACAAAAAGGCTGATAAAGGGAATAAAATAGTAATATTGGACAAAGGTGATTACATTGACAGAATGTTACAGTTGTTAAACAAAAAAGAATATGCTCATGTAAAATTTGACCCATTGAAAGAATGCACAAAAACAGTGAATGAAACTATACAGACTTGCACTCTAATACCAGACATATAAAAACGTAGTTTAAAACAAAACAATCCTAATATAACCAGAGTATACAGGTTACCTAAAATCCATAAACTGGGGAAGGGCAGGAGACCCATCATTAATAATATAAATATCCCTACATACTTTCTAGAAAAATGGCTTACAGACAGATTTACAGCTCTAACAAGGTTTCAAAGTAGAAGCATAAAAAATTCGTTCCAATTAATAGAAAAAATAAAAGATTTTAAAGTTCTAACCTCTGATATTTTAGTGTCTTTCAACATAGTATCTTTGTTCCCGAGTATTCCAACTGACACGCTTTTATCATTTTTGAATGATTGGTTAAAGGAGATAGGAATTAATGAAACTCACAGGAAAGAATACGTTCACCTTACTAACATTTGTATAAACTAGTCATATTTTACATTTGCAGGAGAGTTCTATAAACAGAAAACAGGACTCACAATGGGAAATCCTTTGTCCCCCTCTCTGGCAGATTTATTTACTAGTACATTTGAAACTCACATAATTTCTGCCTTCCCACATTATTTTAAATGCTGGTACAGATATGTTGATGACATTTTTAGTATAGTGAAAAAAGCATTTGTTGAAGATGCTTTGAAGTTTTTAAATATACAAGATAGGGATATATCCTTCACACTGGAAACAGAAACAAAGGGAATGTTACGATTTTTAGATATAAAAATTAATAATAATCATGGAACTTTAGAATTTGGAATCTATAGAAAGGATACGCACACAGATAACTATATAAAATCAAATGGGTTTAACCCCATAGCTCACAGGCTCTCAATTTTCAACAGCTTAACACACAGACTGGTGAATTTACTCATCAGTAAGGAGGAGTACAAAAAAGAATTTGAGAAGATGCAGGAGATTGCCACTATAAATGGTTTTAATAAAAATTTAGTGAACAAAAAAACTTAACAGGTTCCTAAAGAAGAAATTGATTAAGAATACCACCATACTATTAATTGAACAAGAGAGACTGGTTTTAAAAAATTCACCTACCATCCAGTAGCTATGAATAAATTCCAAAAAAATTTTAAAGATATTAACATTATATTGGCACCTGTTAACAGATACGCTCTGAAAAGTGCTTTAGTGGACAACAGTTTTAATAACATTCCACAGGAGAAAAAGTTGGGCATCTACAAAATAACATGTAAAGAATGTGATAAGATATACGTTGGAAAAACTAAAAGGAACATAGGAACATGGTTGAAGGAACATCTCAGGAATGTTAAGTACAAACAGATTGATAGGTTAGCAGTGGCACATCAATTTTGGTAAGATAATCATGACATAAAAAGAGAAATAATGTTAAGAAGGGAGAGGATTTACATTCATAAACTTAGGGATAATCTTATGAATTTCGACATTATAGGAGAATGCAATACCAATTTCCAGATTATAAAGAAAAAACACCACCAGGACAGAGTCACAGGTCCTTATAGATGTTAGTTTCTCATACCAGTTGTCAAGTTGTTTGAAGATGGAGAGGATGTCTCTTCGAAACCGGTCGCACCATATTTAAAAGTAAGTGAAGCATAAGAGTGTGGTAGGCAACAGATTAATTATAATGTACATTTAACAAGCTTCACTGTGTAATTCCAACAGAACTTTTTAAAAATGTCTTATTTTTCGAAAGTTCTTAAATGAAAGAATGTTTGGTTAACTTTGATCTCCCAAACAACATATATCTTATCAATAAGTTCATTAAAGACACAGAGCAACACCTTAATATCACACTGGGAAGCTGCCAGTGGGACTAAGCTGAAGATGGAGGCAAACGCCTTAGAAACATGTCCAAGCAAGTGGAACAAAATTAGTGAATTTTGAATGATTTCGTAATAATAATTTGTCATATGTTCTGAATAGTTTAATGGTAAGTGAAGCATAAGAGTATGAGTTACCAGTTAATTAAGAAGTTGCTTCACTGTAATAGTTCTGGCACAATTGGTCTGAAATTTAATATTAGGATATTTTGTATGATCTACAGCTCAAAATTTTTTCCACAAAATCTGCTATAGTTTATTTAAATTTAGAAACAAGTCATGTTAGCAAACTTTTCAATGTGCTAATTTTGTATGTAATGAAATGAAATGAAATTTATTCAAATGTTTAGAAAAATACAAACTACCAAAGGGGTCTCCACTTATCAGGCCCAGGCCATTTTAGGTGTAACCCCTCACAATTACAAAAATTTTTAATACAATAATGATCTTAATATTAACCCTTTATTTAAATTCTAAATAATTAAACAATGTACAAAATTTCCATCTTTCCTGTTGAAATTATTAAGATGGTTGTAGATTTCGATGGCTTCACTTTGTAGTCTAGCATGGTAGTGTGTCATGGATGAGAGAATGTTAGTGTCATTAAGTTTCAGGATACTAACATTATCTCATCCATGACACACTACCATCAAATTTCAGGACACTAACATTCTGTCATCCATGTCACACTACCGTGCTAGACTGCAACGTGAAGCCATCGAAATCCACAAATATCTTAATAATTTCAACAGGAAAGAAGAGGCCTTGAAACTTAACAGCAACTGGTTTTCAGTAATAAACAAATAAAAAACAAAGTACAATTTCATCACATAACAACATAACGAGCCTATCACAAGAGAGCAGCAGCAGAGGAGAGACTAGGCTCCTCCCACCAGCCGATCGGCAGCCGCTCGTCCCGGACCAATCAGCGGAGAGCTCTGGTACTATAAATATAGTGACACCATCAGTCAACACTTCAGACGCAGTGAATCAATGGAGGAAGTTAGTCCACGCCACTGAAGATGTCCGCCGTAGTTGCGGAAAAAACGTCTGGAAAGTTCATCTCCAGCAGACCACGGCATAACAACCCGGAAGAAAATTGCATTGATATCTATGACTGCCATCAAAGCCTACATTTTCTCACCAAAAATAAAATTTACTATGGAAACTGAAATCAATAATACCTTGCCTTTTTGTACCTGAAGATAATAAAAAATAATAAGAAACTGGAATTTGGTATACTAGGAAGGATACACATACTGACAATTACATGAAGGCTTTTAACACCAGACCCCACAAGGAAGCAGTATTTAATAGTATGACTTACAGATTGGTTAATGTACCACTCAGTAAAAAAGAATACTGATGGGAGTACCACACATAATACACACAGCAGAAATTAATGGATTTAATAATGATAGATAAAAAAATGAAAAGATTCGGAGAAAAAAAGAAAATTAAACAAATCACCGCACTCAGAACTTCATCTAAAGAAAATATATATCACAAATTCACATATCACCCTTATGTCAACCATAAATTTCAGAAAATATTCAAACACTACAACATTACTCTAGTACCCATAAACAGATATAGTATTGGTAAATTATTTCATCTAAACAAAACTAAACAAAAAAAAAAGAAGAAGAAAGTTTGGGAATATATATATAATTAATTGCAAAGTTGTGAAAATATATACATAGGAAAAACAAAGAGAAATCTGGGGATAAGATTAAAGGAACATTAGGAAATGTTACACACAAACAAATAGAAAAATCAGCAGTGGCAGCACATTTTTGGAATGAAAATCATGAAATAGAGAAGGATATAATATTACTAAGAGCAGTTCAACATCCAAAAGAACTTAACATATGGGAAAAAAATCTATATAAAGAAATATGAACACAAAATTATGAATTTTGATACACCTGAGGCAGACAATATATTGTACAAGTTCATTAATATACCCCCAGAGCAAGCACAGTTGCATACATACCCTACCTAAATTGACTTGTCAGTTGTCGATTGGTTGATAATGTGAGCAATTAGCGTCACAAAATATGTCCCAAAATAACTTTTAATAACTTTAATTGTGAAACTTCAAGAGTTTTAATGTGTTGACATGATTTTTAGTGTTTTACTTTAGATCAAATCAAGATTCACGATAGTTTCACTGTGTGGATTCCGACATAACCTTCAAATATAAAGCATATTTAATCTTACTATACTTTTGAGTAGCAAATTTAATCTACTTGAGTAGCTGTATTAAATGAATTAAGTTCCTGAGTTTAATGCTGCTGTTTAAGAGGGACAAAAAGTTATGAGCAACTCAGCTTGTATATTACTAAACTTTGCATTGTTTCATGATACCTTTTTTTTTTTAATCTTCTTGATAACTTTTCATTCCTCCCAACCTATGGCTTTATATTTCTGATGCTGGGAGTTCTTTCCAAATCTATGAATGGGCTAGATATGTCAACTAAAAATATATATAACTGCTTACTACATGTCAGTATGTATGTGCATATGCATGCACATTAGGGCAGGCTTTGTATGTATTAAACATTATTGTAATATTTACAACTATCAGTGTGGATGCTCAGGATTCCTGCAACCTTTTGTATGATCTTCATTAACTGATAACTCTATATTGCAGTGATAGTGCTTTATTACCATCGCTGGGCATATAGAGTGACTAATTCTCTTATTACCACATTAACAACATATATGAATTTCTTTTTTATGCTCACAGTAATAAATGCAATATAGCTATTATTTTCTTAATGATCAAATGAGTGAATTTAATAATCTTACTATCCACTTACTGTTGAATTATGCAAAAGCCTGCAAAACTAGTTTTGCATAATTCAACAGTAAATGGAACATAAGATTATCAAATTGACTCATTAGATAATTAAGAATATATTAGACGCTTCACTGTATTGATTCCAACACAAAATTAAATTTTATATTTACTAGTTATTATTACTTACTGCCAGTCTTTATGATATATGTCGCATATGTATGTCTAATAATTAATGGTTTCATTTATTTGGAAGACTAAATCACTCAGTTTTTGCATGATAACTTTGTAAACAATGATTGAGATATGTTTTTTAGATTTGATTTATATTTCTGGTCTAGTACAGTACGATAAAACATATTTAATAAAGTCTTAGGAAAATCATATTAAAAATGAACCAACTCTAGATAAAATTTTGTGTTATTCATAGATTTCCTACAGTTTGCTACTTACAACATTATTTTCAGTGCTTAGAATTAAAATGTTTCTAGACAGTTTTCTTTTAATTTTTATGTTACATTATTGATGGGATCTGCTGCAAGTTGTACTTTTTGATCTGTTTTAGAAATTCTAAATTTGAAAATCCACAAATGTGATATTTAAGACATTAATTTCTGGTAAATTAGTTTTGTAAAGTGAGACATTGCAATTTTCCACCACAGGTAATATTCTGTACTAACTTTTACTTGTATATTTGTTATGTAATTTTTATTCTAAAAGATTAACCGTCTTTGCAGGTGTGTTGCATGTAAAAGAAATGAGTATATACCACTGCGTCAGTAGATAAAGTAGGATACAATAATGAAGATTTGTGAGTTGAAATATACAACATACAATATATCAGCAGTATACATGAAATTACAGGAAGCTAAATTGGTTCATAATAATTTGTCATATTATAATATATTTCACTGTGAAAATACCTGATACAAAATAACTGGTTCATAATGGTTATTGGGGTATTTCTTTCTTTGTTTTGTTGCCATTTAATTGAACTGTATTACACCATGTTTGCAGCCTTAGTATCTTTATACTGTGTGCCTTGTGCTGAAACAATGTTTTAAAATAATTTCAAATTTTGAAAGGTTTAGCAATGAATATATTGAAGAGTATGTTTAGTCTTAGACTAAAATAATAGCTCATAGCACTTAAGATGCAAGGGCTTTTATGAGCTCTCTCAGTGCTACTGTTGTGCAGTTAAAATGTTTTGTATTGTACTTCTTCTCTTCAATGTTAAAGTTATGTGCCTATTGCAGTTTCATTGATCAAGGGTATCTTTTATAACGTCCTACTATATCTCTGTTACTTATTGCCTAAGAAGCATCTATTTCAATAAATTGCTTTCCTGCACATTTTACCCCATTATTTCTATTTGTTTCTATCTTATTTTTTCATATATAGCATAAATTTTCAGCAAAATAAAGGCTTGTTAGATAATGAAAGGCAAAACAATTTTTGTGCTAAAAAATGAACAATATATGTAATCTTAAAAACACAAACTATGCTCAGTCATTCAAAATGTACTTCCACAAAGGTAAATCAATATTAAACAAGGTCACAAAGCAAGCTAAAAAATGTGCAATGACAGATATATACAATTACCCCCCAAAAAAGGAAAGCAATTTGGAATATTGTTAAAAACAAGAAAACCTCAAATGATATAGTATAGCTAGCTTGAGCTAACAATAAAAGGGAATAAAATCACAGATCCTAAACTAGTTGTAAACACATTTAATTATGACTTTATAAACATTATTAAAAGTATATTAGCAGATAATGTTATAACAAATACCAACTAAAATAATCACTAATAACAGGACCAGACAAATACCACTATGTATTTATATCCAACTGACCGTTTCAAACCTACTAACCCACATTAAAAATAAAAACTCATCAAGAGTAGAAAACATCCCAGACTTCTTATTAAAAAATGTGCTTCAGTCTTAGTACACCCTCTCACAGGCAATTTTTCACTGCAGCAAGCAGCTTTTCCTCAATCTCTTAAAATAACAAAAGTTAAGCCTTTGTTTAAGAAAGATGAAAAAGCAACCATGAACAATTGCAGATCAGCCTCTCTCTTCTATCTGGAGTTGGCAAAGTAATCCAAAAGATCCTCTATAATAGATTATTAAAATTTATAAAAAGTAAAAAACTTTCATTGACAAACAACATGGCTACAGAAAAATAAATCAACAGAAACTGCATTGTTCCACTTGGTCAATCATATTTTAATGTGCTAGTAAACAAAAATAAAGCATTTCCAGACCCATGTTCATATAACATATTTTCTTCTTTTGTGCATGAGGAATGAGTCCTGAAAGTTTGGCCATACCTTATTGTTACACCCAGTAGAAATTGCAAAACAGGACCATTGTGAAACTTACTTGGATTATTAATGAACTTCTTTAATATCACTATTGCATTGGAGCAATCTATAAGCTCCAATAGGATAGAACACTGAAAACTGGAAATCATGGAAAATATCAATTGCCTAGTTACAAAGATGGCCTAATCTATTTCAAAATTATTCAGTAGTGGTCAAAAACTGTTAAATTAACTTAAGCTTACATATGAAGTTAAATTTTTTTCTGCAATATGTTGGCATGCAAAAATAAATATGACTGGTCTCATGGTAAATGGTCTGCTTAAAGAAATGACCCAGGAGGAATATTACATACAAAGCTATGGTGTATGACATAGCACAGTTTATTTTTGGGAAATTTCCAAATACAA
Organism: Metallyticus violacea; assembly: GCA_030762175.1. Taxonomy (NCBI): domain Eukaryota; kingdom Metazoa; phylum Arthropoda; class Insecta; order Mantodea; family Metallyticidae; genus Metallyticus; species Metallyticus violacea. The sequence goes on along the minus strand of CM060846.1, from coordinate 304,939,052 downwards.
TCTCAGACATGATGCACTGTGGGATGAAAAATATTCACAACTAGTACATGCAGGAGGGTCTTTCTATCAATCCAAAACAGTTGTTTCTTTTACTAATAGGAGAGATCTTAAAGGCCTAGGATATTTAAAACTAGACAGTTCAATCCTGGAATAAATCCAATAAAGACTGAGATTGTATTTTTAAAGTACCAAAAAGCGTGATTGATCTACCATCTGTTAGTTGATTCTTATAATATGTACTCTTAACTGTTATATTTTTCTAAACTCAACCATTCTCAGTCAGTAGTGTGTTGAACTTGCTTATAGCTTGAGATGCCTCTAAAATTTAAGATGGCAGAAATGTGACAGCAATGTTGTACAATCATGTTTTGTGTTCTATTGAAGAAGACTGCTTCAGAAATGCTTTAAGATCTTTGCAGAGCTTACGGCGAGTCTGCAATGTCTCGTGTTGCAAGTTTCCATTGGCATAAAGCCTTTAAAGATGGAGGACAGAACTGTGAGCTGCAAAGAGAGGAGGAAGCTTCCACCACCATCCTTACTGAGGTCGCTGTCAACCTGTGCATCAATCATGTGTGATAACTCCAGTGTGATTGTTAGAGAACTTGAAACATGCTGGACATATCAGTTGAAAGTGCTTACACCATTTCAAAGAATCATTTGAACACGTCACAAGGATGTGCTCATTGAATTCCCAGACTGCAGACTCCTGTTCAAAAATGGTATCAAGTTGATCTTTGCAACCTTTGGAAAAAGTGTGTCCAGGATGAAGGAGATGTTTGGTGGAAAATCATTATCCATGTCAACTGCCAAAAAGGACCTGATAGGATGATGATTCAACTCTAAAAATGGTGCAATGAAGGCTTTAAAGACAATTTTGAAGCACCTTCAAAAAACAGATTTGAGGATGTCTTTCGAAACTGGATGAGTAGGTGGGATAAATGTATAGCTCTTAATGGTGACTATATGGAAGGAAAAAAAGTGATTTTGATTGACTTTTTTATAATAAAGTTTTTGGAGCATCAGGCTCAGTCTTTATTGAACACCCCTCACAATTTTCTTATTTTATACATGTTATCTTCTATAAGTAAGAAGGTAATTCAAAAATAAAAAAGGACTTGGTCAAGTTTGTAACAAAACATGGGAAATGACTTTTTTGTGATAAGAATAACAGCACTCTCAATGTATTTAAAAAGTGATTGAAAAGAATCAACTTAATAACAGTTTATTTATTAAAGAATAAATTTAAACAAGTTTTTTTAAAAGATATCTACATTATATTACTGCAAGTATGTGAAATAATTTTTTAGAATTTCAAACATAATAAAATAAAAATCACTGCAAAAATTCAATGTCTCTGTGGATGTAAAGTTACTGGTGTCTTCATTGCTGCTCATTAAAATGACTCAAAATTATAAGGATACTCTGAACAGAAAGTTATTTTACATTACATTCTGAATAATCTCATTTCCCCAAAACCTGATAGGATGATTAGACAGTCACAACAGTCAATTCTGTGAGGAACTTCAGGTTTTGCATTATTTTCACCTATGATAGTTTTAAATCATGCAAATTCTGCTACTCATGCCACTTCTCCCCATAATGTTTAGAGAGTAATAATTCTATATAACCTTTGTAGTTTTCACTTGTAGGTGCAATATTGTTCACCACTTACTGAGTTTGAAATAGTCTTCTTTGTTAGAGTTATCTTGTTTTCATGTGAGATTTTAAAATGAAGTGTCCTAAGATCTTTGTTTTGGCCTCAGCTTTTCAGTTACAAGAAATCTGGTAAGGTTTCACTGCCTGATGTTTTTTCAAATATCTCATCGCACCCTTCCGGTGTGATAATACTTTCATGTTTTCTCACTTCCTTTCAAATTTTTCAAAAATCTTATTATATGGCATAAAGAAATGACCAGTAAGAGGAAATACCAATTCCATCTGTTTAACACTGTGTTTAGTACAGAAAAGCCATGAAAGATATATACATAAAAGCATTATATTTTTATTCTGTCCTACATACCCATCTGCTAAGAGTCGGACTGTATGAATATCATTCAGCTTGCCAAATTGAGCTTTAACCTCTAGCTGATGCAACACTGCTGAAACTTTCTCATTTGAAGAATTTTTCATTTCATGTTCAGCTCAGGTATATAGTGAAGCATTCCCGTTCTTCAAGGCACCTTTCCCAATGGAATGGCCAGAAAAAACAGTAAATTTTTACATTAAATTAGGTAATCTGGTCTGCTAGTTTTGGCAGAGGTAGGTTTTTTTGCATATCAGATGATATGATGAATATCCCTGATTATTCCTCATTTTAAAGATGGAAAAATGTTAAGCTTGATGCTAGTGTGATGATAAGGTCAGTTTTACATTTTTTCAACTTCTCATACTGTTCCTGCTTAATTTTTTCTATTATTTCCAAATAACATAAACAAATATTTATTCCAGGTGTCTTGAAGCTAATATTAAAGTTAGTAATTAAGATCATTGTATGATGAATTGAACTACACACTCTTATTGGCTCCACTTATGTATGTATATGTAATACATGTTTCACAGACCCTTTGTTTGCATTCTCGGCTACCCATCGACAAACATGTACTACACATGAGGTGGTATCCAGAATATTCGGGACTGGTACTGCCATCTCGTCAAAAGCTTACATTGAGACAAATGACCTCCGTCATCCTCGAAGTAGTTCCCTTCCACGCGTATACACCGGTCCCAGCGAGTCTGCCATTTTCCAAGTTCATCTTGGAAGTCGAGTTCTTTGAAGGTGTTTAGCACAGACAATGTTTCTTCTTGAAACCTCTCAATTGTGTTGAACCGACGTCCTTTCAACTTTATTTTCAGTTTGGGGAATAGAGCGAAGTCGCAGGGTGCCAAATCAGGCGAGTACGGTTGGTGGGGGACAACCGTCGTGTTATTCGTAAAAGAGCTCCTGGTGAACAAGGAATTGTGACAGGGCGCATTATCGTGAAGCAACGGCCAGTTCCCTTGTCGCCAAAGTTCCAGCCGTCGTCTCCGCACATTTTCACGGAGTCGTTGCAAAACGTCACAGTAGTACGTGGAATTCAGTTGATTCGGTGGAACGAATTCTTTGTGCACAATCCTCTTGGTATCAAAGAAAACGAGAAGCATGCTCTTGATTTAGCTCTTGACTTGTCTCGCGTTTTTTGTTCTTGGTGAGTTCGGGCTCTTCCACTGGGAGGATTGATGTTTTGTCTCAGGGTCATAAGTGTACATCCAGCTCTCGTCGCCGGTGATGACTCTGGACAAGAAGGTTGGGTCATCGGATACGGCCTGACGAAGCTCCATGCGTGCAAACTTCCCATAACCAATTCCCACTTCATGAGCAAGGTCTTCAATGGTTCGCCGTCGATCTTCACGAACGAGGTGTTGAACTTTGGCAACAATGTAAGGCGTTGTGCAGCTGACGGACCTACCGGTGTGAGTATCGTCTTCAATAGCTGTTCAGCCGGCCCTGAATCGAGTATGCCACACAAACACACATGTACGGCTCATGTTGTCCCCCAAATACTTGTTGAATGATTGCGAGGGTCTCCATAGCATTTTTCCTGAGATTTGCACAGAATTTGATGCACACTCTCTGTTCTGATCTAGGATCCATCATAAAATCGCCATACACTACATACAGAGTATGATAAAAAGTACTATAGAATCTCAACACATCTACCCAGCTGCATGAAACTATAAACACTCACTCATCAGATGTGCTGGTGTTATCACCCAGTGGTACAAAAGTAGACTGCAACTACTGTCAAGATGGCAGCATCAGTGCTGAATATTGTGGATACCACCTCATATAAACAAGTAAGTGGTGCCAATAAGTATGTGTAGTTTGACTCAATCATACAGTAATCTTAATTGTATGATTAGCTTCACTGTACAAGTTCCAATTAGCATCTTTATTTAAATTTAGTGTTGAAAATGTTATGGAGTAAACCCTCTTTAGAAAATGAATCTTGATATATTTTCCATATTTTACTAATGTTCAGGTCAGAATCTAGATAGTGTAGTTTTAGCCCTAGAATAATGTGATTCAATCTCTCTGATTAGTAGTTTAATACAATTTTACACTGTAATATTTTATCACCATAAATGTCAGTTTTTTTGCATGTAGTTTTAGCCCTATAGTAATGTGATTCAACTCCTTTGAATTCTTCATTAAAGTTTTACACTGGCAATATTTTGTCACTATAAGCTTGGCTTTCTCCACGAGTTTCATTTGGAATGAGAGTTTTGCATATTTTAAAGCATTTGTAAACACCTAGTAGTCTATGTTTTGTTATACCTAGAATTTCTAAGAATGCCTTTCTCATATTTTCAACAAAGTACTACAAATGATACTTCCTTAAAGAGCATCTTCAGATCTATGTCTGTTATCTGAATTTGCAAAACAATACTTTTAACACGAAAGCATCTTGACATAAAAGTATTTCACATCTGCCATTTTCAATAGGCTACAGTTGTTCCCTTATCCCTCTATGACCACAGATTGGAACAAAGGCAAGCTCTTCATTTCATACCTATAAAAAAAGAAGAAAGTGTAACCAATATATTTATCTTGAAAATGACAGCATAATAATTTCTCTGAAGATGATTAACACACATTAAATAAAGGAAATAACCATTAACAAGACAATACTTACTTTACTCGATTTTCTTTAGCATGCTTCCATTCATGAGGATTGGTTTTCTTCTTCCTGATCTTCTTTTATATTTGGTGATTCTATATTTTTTCATGTCAATAATTGCACATCAAATTTAAGAATAAAATACTCTAAGCATATTCAGACTATCACCAGACCAAAACACTATTTAAATGAAAGACTGCTTGTTTCAATCATCTTTTAAGAAAATGAAGCTCCCATAACCCTGCTTCTCACACACATGACCTGATTCCAGCCTCTGATTAGTTCTGTGAGGAATTGACTACTACTATTATTGCACATGGTGGCAATTTTTGTAATTAGACTTGTTTTTAAAGAAAAATTAAACAAATTTTTACTCTCTTTTTACACATAATAAGAGCAAATCTGGATCCCTCATACAGCTTTTCATAAGAATGACTCGTAAGACCACTTTCATAAAAATAGATTTGGTCCTTTTTGCAACTAGGCTACTCATATGTTCTTGGAATGTACAGAAAGATTTCCTACAGTGTCGTCATCCTTATCCTTCAGATCCACAATCTTCAGGATACCAGCTCCCTTATACTGTTATCTCACACACAAAACTGTTTGAATTATCATTATGCAAATGGATGTACTGAGTGATGAATGATTGGCAAAATAGTATCCTGTAGGTCCTAGCGGTCTAGTGGTAACCATATTTGCCTCATAGACCCAAGATCATGGGTTCAATCCCAGCAGGGGCGATGAAATTTTTCAGACATAAAAATTATAATGGTTTCCTTCGGAAGGGAAATAAAGCTATGTGTCCCATATCGTACATTTATGGCACTTGAAAGAACCTCAAACCTGAAAGAAGAAGCCACTGAGCAAAATTTATTGGCCATTTCATGCCCTGAATTGAATGGAATGCTGATGACCTGAAATTTAAAGAATGTTCATAAATAAATCAAATCAACTATAAAGTAGTACACATTGAAATCTTAGTTTTCATTCTAATGGCCACAACTAAATAAAATGCTTCTGCACTCATAAGTGTTTTATATAGATGTTGAACCAGGAATGGTATATTTTACTATTTTTTTTAAGATTTAGCATTTCAAGACCTATTCTTTGTAATCCACGTGTAATGAAATCTTTTTATTTTGTCAATCACCTTGAATGACTTACTAGATCATTTTCAAGAAGAGCTAGATCTGTGGGAATTTATTCTGTCCTTAGAGTCTGTGTGATTTAATATCTGTAAGAGATCCTTTATGACCTTGTCACTCACTGATATATTGATGGCTCTTAAGTTGATAGTTTGGTGAATGATAGATCAATTTCAAGACTTGTAGCAGCATCTTGTGTGTCAATGTTACCTGCCCACTTGTTAGACAAGATCTTTTATTCCAGTGCTGGGAACAAGTTTATCAGGAGTAATTCACTGTAGAGTAGAGGTGGGCATACTAAGTGAAATACAAGTTATACTGCTCTAGGAAAGAACAGCAATGGGGGATACCAGTGCATTATTGATTGATGGCATAGTGTTATGATGGCTCTGGATTGCTGAATAACATTATAAATGAAGCAATGCATGTTGCAAACCCCTAGTTTCACTCAGCTCTGTCCACCCCTGCTGTAGAGATCACTGACAGCCAGATTAGCATACAGCAATGCTCGACCTCTACCCAATGCATGATATTAACATATGAATACTATATGTAGCTGATCTAAGCCCCAAGAGTGTAAATCAAAAATAACTTGAAACCATAAGCTATTGGAATATAAGATTTATAATTAGTTGTGCAAATGAATGTATTAATTGTAATACATTAAGTAACTAAACAAGCAGCAAAAAACACTACTTTAATACAATGAATTTTCAATGAAAATTGGGAAAAGGTTTGTGTATCATGTTGATATAACTATGAAACATTCAATGCTTAATTGTCTTAGCATAGTACAGCATGATTTTAATCCATATAATACTAGAATTTATGAGATGTAAAACTGCTGGTGTTCTTCCAAATAAGGGGTTTTTTTTTTTTCAAATAACTTTTGTATTTCTATCTTATTTGTACTCGAGCTTGTCACTTTTGTATATGTTAGATGTTCATGCCATTTTCCATTTTTAAAATGTTTTAGATGCTTCAGGAAGAAATATCACAAAATTACTTTTGTTTTACTAGCATTGCAAAATTTTTCCTTTATGACTTTAATCAGAAAACTTGGGAAATATTTAGGTTGGCAGTATTTGCATAGCTTTATGTAAATCTTTGAAGTATTTTTTTTTTCTTAAAGTACTTAATGTTGTGTAAACTGCTATTGATTTTTTGAGGTAAATGAAATAAACTTTCACACTCACAAGTATATACATATGTTTACAGATGGTATATGTATTGGTTTTAAACTCTTTTTTGGTCGAAATTTTACTTTGAATCTCTTAACATTTTCCATTTTTGGAAATGCAGTTGCAACATTAGTCACTTTCTCCAACTATTGTTTCCAAACCAAATGTTGAGTTATCTCCTCTTCCTCTCAGGGTTTGCTTGATGAGTTTCCTAATAAAGTCATCTTCTTGTGGCATTTCAAAATTTATTGCCTGTTGTTTGTTTTTCTGTAAAATTTTTCCACAAAATATGGTTAATTCTATATGGATTTGTGTTGTTTTTAATAACTACTTATCTAAACTCATAATTTGTAACCAAAAGAACATAGCAAATTTATCTGTTCCTTTGTATTTTATATTTACAAAATGCTCTTTTGTCCTTGTGTTCAAATTTCTTTTTGTCCTCGTAATATATACTTGATTGCATTATTTGCAATTTATTTTATATATGCCTGAGGCGTTATTTGTTTTGGTTTTATCTTTTTGCAATGTTCTTAATAGCTTACACTGAATTTCTTCTTAGAAACCAAGACAATTCTTGTTTCTTGAATATCTTTCTGAATTTTTCTGCTGAAGGGTAGTATGCAAATTTTTTAATTGTTAAGGTTTTTCTTCCCCCCACTTCAAGGTTTGTGTTTTTTACTGCCTTCTGTCTTTGGTATTTTTCATAAGTTTTTTCTATAGTTATTTTTTGAAACCATGGGTTTATAATAATAATAATTATAATAATACATTTTGGCAGTCATCTTTGCTGAGAAGTATATTAACTAAGTTGTTTGTTATGCTGTGAAATACTCCATGTTGATGTGGTCAGGGTTGAAGCTGTCCTTAATGTAATTTTATGTGTGTATTGATTTTCTACATATTTCAAATTCTAGTCTTTTATTCTAATTACTATCAAATATATAAAAGGTAAGTAGCTTTTGACTGGGCATTTACAGAAAAATTTAGCAGTTAAAGAAATATTGAATTGAGGAAAGTAACTGATGATGAATCCAATTGCATTTTAAATGCATTCAAAAAATAAAAAGCAAAGCAAAGTTGCAATGTAAAAATCACACTCAATATTGTAATTTGAAATCATTTCATTTTAAAAAGTTTCATAAATAATACATTATGCCACCAGCATAATTTTATTTCTGCTTTGCCCCATTCATTTATCTTTCCAGATTATAAATTTTATATTGTTAAAGCAAATTAGCGACAGTACCTTTGTTACTAAAGATATAAATACACAGTCCCCATCTTCACAATGAAAGGGACACAAAGTTTGATCTTGGTCCTAATGGTCTAGTGATGATCATACTTGCCTTGTAGACCCAAGATAGCAGATTCAAACCTGACCAGGGTTAAAGGAGTTTTAAGGGCATAAGTGTGGTTATACTTCCATAAGTTCCTTTGGGAGGGGAGTAAATCTGTTGGTCTCATGTTATAAATTTATGGCACATAAAAGAACTTCAAGCCTGAAAGTAGAGGCCTCTGTGCAAAATTTGTCAGTTGTTTCATGCTCTGATTATTGGATGCTAATAACCAAAAGTGTTAAATAGAATCCTTAAATAAAATAAACGTAACTAATAAAGTTTAATTATGATATAGTTACATTTATTACAGGCTGTTCTGTAGGAACATCTGTATTTCTATACCTTTTTAGAATTGCCCTCTCTTCCTTTATTTTTTTATTTTACTGAAGACTTTTCCTTATGGAATTGTATATAACTTAATATAATATTTAATAATAACAACAAATAGGTTACAGTATTTATACCTACTTAAATAATAATACATAATTTTTTTCGTATTTACTTTAGACCCATTTTAATTTATTGTACGTTCATCTCCAATGACAGGAGGCTTATATCAATACCCTCCGTAATACAATTGACAACAATACTACTAGCAATAACATTCAAATTTGTCACTCTTTGAGTCTTCTTGAATGGAAAGATAGGATCTTTCATCTGGCTAAGTGCTCAAGTAATGCTGTTATCTGATCATGCTGGGATATGATGTTCTGAGTGTGTTTTCAACATAACTTTATTATATCTTGACAGATAAAGAGATGCAGTCATTTTCATTACTCTTAAAAAGGAAAAGCATCATGCAGGAGTTTAAACTTTTCCCGAGTTTTTTTGATTGTGATCAAATAGCCTATTATCTTTAGTTGATTTATTGATTTGGTTTATATAAGGGCACTCTTTAACACCTCAGGTCATCAGCTTTTCCTCAGTCTTCATAACTGGCAAATGCCGGGGAGGTACCTAAACTTAGGCCTGGAACGCTTCCTTCCTTAAAAAAAAAAATCCTTTCCCAATATATCATTTCATTTCATGTATCATCAGTGTCCACCGCCTGTGGTGCCTCAGTAGTAAAAACGGGTGTTAAACACTACTCAAAAAAAAAAAAGTCATCAGCTTCCCATGCAATTCAGGGCGTGAACTGGCCAATAAATTTTGCTCAGAGGTCTCTTCTTTCAAGCTTGAGATTCTTTTGCCTGCCATAAACCTATAACATGGAACCCATGACTTTACTCCCCTTCTGAAGGAATATTTAGGATTTTTACACCCAAAAAATTCATCATCCCTGGCCAGGTTTGAACCTGCAGTCTTGGATCTAGGAGGTAGGTATGATTACCACTAGACTACCAGTATCAACTGCCATCTTTATTGATAAAACTAGCATCCATAAAGGTGGCAGAGGCAGTAGTAGCTGTAGCACATAGGCCAACATGCTTGATACTCTAAATAACATAATTTATTCAATATATAATGTAAAAAAAAAACATTTATTCGTTATAAATTTTCTAAAGCATTTGACATTCATTTTTATGGATCTTAGCAATTTTTTATTCAAATTTTAATAAAAGTATAGCATTTATGAAGTAAGTTAAAATTATCAGAAATTCCTCAAAAATGGGGAAAAAGAAAAACTCTTTTAAGTAGGTGTTTATAAGGTTCATTCAAATGAAATTTGAGCTGATTTATCTGAATGGAATATATTTATTAAATTCACTTACAAAATACATTCATCCTCTGATTAGCTCTTAACCCTGAAAGTGGTCAACTTCACTGTTTAGAGAGCATTGATCATTCATAGTGGTCAGTAAGTTTTTGTATATGCATGATAAAGAAATTCATTAGTTATTGGCACTTATGCAAAACCAAAAGTACTGCCACGGGTGGCCGATGTTGTTAAGGTGCGGACTCATGAGTTGGAGGTCTGGGGAACGCCAGGACCATTCTTCCTGATTGAGATTTTTTCCAGGTTTTCCTCAATCCTCATAAATGGTAAAAGCTGGGGAGGTACCCTAAACATAGGCCTAGAACATTTCTTTCCCTTAAAAACAAAATCCTTTCCCAATTTATCATTTCATCTCATGTATCATCAGTGTCCACCACCTATGGTGCCTCTGTAGTAAAAACAGGCGTTAAACACTATTAAAAAAAAAGCTGACAGCAGGAAACTTATCTCAGTGGTGTTTTACTGTATGTGGTACATACAACTGAAAAAATCGTGCAATATTTTGGCATGACCCTTTTTGACCACTCTCTACAAAGTCTGATCTGTCACCCTGAGATTACCAAATTTTTGAGTTGCTGAAGAAGTGTTTAATTTGCCAATGCATGGGTCATAAATAGTTATACAAGTGCATAGGTTGGGTCTTACAGCCTCATTTTGAAACAAGTTTCTTATTGTTTTAAAATAGTTTTATTTTATTCTCTCTTATTCTGCTATCATTTTAGCATTATAATTTTACATTTTCACAAAACATTGACTATGAAACATTTTTGTGTCATTTTTAGAAGGAATTTTCTTTATTGACTTAATTATTGATTTAATCATAAATTGTAATTTAGCTGAAAACTCAATATCTAGGAACACAAAATGTTTCAATATTGCCTCAGATCTGTCTTGTTATTCAATACAATAATCACTTTTAGGTTTGCAAAAAAGTAATGAATGTTCCAAACATAGGTATTTTTTGCACTGGTAATACAAATGTTTTTCTATCTCTGCAGTGTGCACACCATACTTGTTTCTTGCAAATGTTTTCATTTGAAAGCCATGTTCTTGTTATTTGATAGAGGTCTGAGTAATGAAAGTTTTTGTGTGTGTAACAATACTTTCAATTATATAATTGTCTAAAAACAGACTTCAACATTCAGTCATTTATTTTGCTTCTTTAGCAGTCTCTACTACACTTGGCAATTTTTTCACACTCTATCTGATCAGTTTGCTCTTCATCTTCATTTTCTTCATCATTTGCTGAGTCACTTTGACTTTTATAGTCACTGATAATGGCAAACTGAGGTTTGGCCTCATAATCTGCAAAATTAGAAATGGGTCATCTTCTGATAAAGTTCCTCCAGATGTTCCATGGCTCATTTCAGGTCATATGGATTATTTAGTATTAAACTTCCTCTTTCCTGGACCTAAGAAAGAACATATCCATTACTGTGACTGTGAGACATAGTTTTCAAGGTAAAATATACATTCACGGATAATATTGTTTTCCTACATAATTTAAAAGTGTAAAATAGAAACACTAATAAAAAAAGAAAAACTTACATGACTGCATGGTTTGTGTCTGACAGACCCAAGGAGCACTATAATATGCTACAGTACAGAAACAAAAACAACTACTTGTTCACCAGTCTACAGAAGTGCTAAACCTGCATAAAAAGGATAAACAGGAAGGTGCAAAAGTTTCAAGTGAGCATTTTTAGCATCTGTGGATGAACTGATGAACCATTGGCATGGGAGTCTTGCAGATCTGACCTGTGCACTGGTGGATTAAAGGGGCATTTATATCACCTTAGACCAAAAGGTCCATTATGAGGTGAAAAAATAGAGTAACAGTAATCAAATGGCTCCTTTATGATAGGTATAAAGAAACATCATCATTGGGACCTCCGCCTAAACAGTGATGGTTAGTAAGTACAGATGAATGTACAAGAGTAAGTTAATATTAAAGTAACTATTAAATTTATTCTGTTTTTATAAATTAGTCTGTTTCATTTTTATAAGCCATATCCCAAGCAAAACTAATTTATAACTAACATCTTTAGAATTTTCCAAGGTGTTCCACAATATTTTAGCAACTTTCACTTTTGGAATTTGATGCCCAGCTGGCATGGAATACAGTAGAGGAAAATTGAAGTTTTTATAACAATTTAATTAAAACATGTTTTATAATAAGATATTGATTAAAGCATCATAAACAAAAAGAACAAAAAACAAAAGTATCACCATGTTTTTATATTTTATATTTTACATTTTATAAAATATGGTAATTTTTATTGCATTGTAATGGGGTTTATATTTATAGTTGCAATGAATTTAAATTCAAGATGTTCACAGTAAATAAACTGAAAAAATTGAAATACTGAATGAGAATTATAAATTGAATGTTATATTTTTTAAAAAAATTAATACTAATAAAATAAAATGTGTCTCATGCAGTGTGTAAAATACAATATATGCTGAATTGATTATATTGAAAATATGTATTGATATGAAGAATTTACACACACACACGCGCGTACACAAAATGATTACTGTATAGATACAAACTGAAACTAAAATCATATTTGCATGTACCAAAAAGCAAAAAGCATTTGAAATAAAATAACTGTTCTCTAGAGACTTCCAAATTTAAGACATATTTATTGTGATAATTCAATCTATTTTCAGTGAAAAGGAAAGCTTGGGATTGCAAATAGGAAACAGTATTCCTGTCTTCAGCTGGTTTATTAATTCAACTGACTGCAATGTGCCCTAATCTATATTTAGTACTCCTAACCCCCTTTCTCGGATCAGATAATGATTTGGCAAGTTCTGTTATTTCAAAAGCAGCAAGTGTGTTGGGTAACAGTGTGACCCATTTCATCAGGATGCTAGAAGGAGTATCATGCATAAAGATGTTACAACAATTTTGACATCAGGAAGAGGCTCATCTGTTTATTATAAACTTTATAATTTATATGAGATGAGATTATTTGTCTAAAATGTGATTACATAATATAGCGTAGTATACTAATGAGCATTTCTGTTCAGTTTATCTCAATTTTTGTGAAATTCATAGTAATAAGAACTAGGTCTTGGTCAATCTCTGTGACCTTAATGACTTTTGCACATATTGTTATACATAGTGCTCTACCTTTTAAGCTATATCATGCTAATTATCAAAATATTGGGTTTAAGACTGTTTTAACTGTGTAATCATTAATTTTCCATGCAGATTATTAAATGTTTAGGTTACTAGAATGATGATGATTGTTGCCTGTTTTCAGTAGTAAATTCAATGGTGGTGCAAATCTTGAATTCATAATCTGGGGGACAGTAGATAAATGCTTCAGTCAGATAGATTGACCTAAAGAAGATTCAAAACTGCATTTTCCATATGAGTTGTAGCTCAGTGTTACAGGATGTTCACTGCATTAAGCTCCAATGGAGTTCCATCTTGAATGCATAGCTACCTTTTCAATGAATTGTCACCAGATTCTCACTTGATAAACAAATCACATCCTTAAACTTCAGTCCTTTATTCCAGCTTTTGGAAATTCAAAAAAGGTGCAAGCATTTACAAACAACTCTTGCCAAAGCCTTGGCAAAACATTATGCTGCATTAACTAAGTTTATCATCCCCAACATAATCATCTCGTCACAAAATTAACTCATTTGTTTTTCATTCCTTAAATACTTTAGTTTAGTTATGCAAAATACTGACAGAGCACAAGGCATCCATTGCAATATATAAAAGTTATCAAAGACTGCCTAATGTAGCTCAGAGTGGCATGAAAACAATGCACAATTATAATCCTCTTAAGCTGAAGCAAGTTGCAAATTCAGTTAAACTGTCACTTCCTGACATGCACCATAACACTTACAAAGGAAATTTATATCATGGGCTTTTCCTTCACTGTAACATATTTGGAACATTAAAATGCTAACAATCACAGGAATTATATTACCTCCAATGTAGTTTAACCTTCATAATTAGTATACCATTGTTTATCACCACAATTCAGGCATAAATTATGTGTTTGCTACAGGCTGGAGTGGGTTTGGATCCTGGATGGAACTGTTACCTGAGTGAGGATTATTTCTGGATATTTTCCTTATCCTGAAAATTGTTTTCTACTAACTTTTGTGTTCTCAGTAGGAGTGATTTTTAGCATTTTGAAATTAGAAGTTTGCAGTTTTATTTTGATTTTTTGAAGCTTTTATACATTTTTCTTTTAGCTATTGTGGCATTTTGAAGTAAGGCAGTGACAAAAAATGAACTGTTTCTTCAGCATATGCTTATTAAAATTAATTTGTAGAGACACAGTTAAAATTTAATTTAATATACAAACATTTTTATATTATTATCATCATCATATCATCATTTATAGAGTATTCATTATGGTTTTCTTGCATAATTACATGAAATATATTAAGATTTATGAAGCAGTATTAAATGCACTTAAATTATGTAATTTCTTTGGTTCTTTCCTGTACCATATGTAAGTTACATTAAAATTGTTCAATATTGTATTTGCAGTATTGAATATACTTAAATGTAAATTGGAACTTGCACAGTGAAGTTAATCATATTAATTGATATCATTGTATGATTCAGTTGAACTACACACCCTTAAAGCTTCACTTACTTTTCATAAATGTATGGAACCGGTTTCGAGAACATTTAGTTCCCACCTTCAGCCAGGATAAAGTTCAACTGTTGGATCATTCGTTGAGCTGTGGGAATGTATATTCTGCTCTGGTGGCAGTGTGATAAACTTGTAGTTTATGTTTTCATCCCCAGCAATGTCGAAGTTCATTATGCTGTCTTTGTATTTGTAGATGTAGATTTTCTCCCAGGTTGCTAATTCCGTAGGTCCTTGTACTGATTTGAATAATTTTGCTTTATTTATTATGTCATGATTTTGTATCCAAAAATGATATGCTACTGCTGATTTCTCTATTTGGTTGTACTTTATGTTCCTTTAACCGTGTGCCTATGTTTCTCTTTGTTTTTCCAATGTAGATTTTTTCACACTCTGCACAGTTTATTTTGTAAATACCTGATTTTTCTTCTTGTGGAATACTGTCATTAACATTATCTATCAGTAAATTTTTAACATTAAATCTATTAATGGGTGCCAACCTGATATTAAAATCTTTAAGAATATTCTGAAATTTTTTTGTGGCCCATGGATGATATGTGAATTTTTTAAATATTTGTTTATCTTTTCTTGCTGAAAGTGTTGTGGTTTCTTTGATATGTTTTTGTCTCTTGAATTTCTGTACATTTTTATGTTCTAGTTCTTTTTTAAATCCATTTTTAACTGCTGTTTCTTCTATTTGTTTGTATTCATTAAAATATTCTTCTTTGCTAATTTGTAGGTTAACTAGCCGGTGTGTTAAACTGTTAATTACTGCATGTTTGTGCGCTGTGGGGTTAAAACTGTCTGCTTTGATGTGATTATCTGCATGTGTATTCTTTCTGTATATTCCAAATTTAAGATTTTTTGGCATTTCATTATTTTAATATCCAAGAATGGCAGCATGTTATCTGTTTCTATTTCGTATGTAAATGATATGTTTATATCTTGTATATTTAGAAGTTTTAAGGCATCATCAATGAGTTTTTTGTTAACTGTGGCAAATATATCGTCTACATATCTGTACCATACCTTAAATATGTATGGAAAAGCTGTGTTGATGTGTGTTTCAAATCTACTCACAAAGAGGTTAGCTAGAAAGGAGATAAGGGGCTGCCCATTGTAAGTCCTGCATGTAATTTATAAAATTTTCCTTTAAAAGTAAAAAAGACTTGGTTTATGCAAATTTCTGTCAGTTTGATGTATTCTTTTATGTGTGTATCATTATTTCCACTTGTTTTTAGTCAATCATGTAGATAAATCAGGAGTTTTTCTTTTGGTATGTTCGGAAACAGGGATTCTACATCGAAAGATATAAGAGTGTCAGAGGGGTGCAATTTTATGTCTTTAATTTTTTCTATTAACTGATATGAATTATTTATGCTCCTGGTTTGAAATTTTGGTAATGTCTTGAATCTATTAGCTAACCATTTTGCTAAATAGTAAGAGGGAGTATTGATGTTATTAATGATGGGGCGCATACCACTTCCAATCTTGTGAATTTTAGGTAAACCATATACCTTAGCTATTTTAGGGTTGCTCTGTTTTATTTTGTATATTGTTTCTTTTGGAATGACTGTACATGTTTTCAGAACCTCATTGATGGAATTAACACATCCTTTCAATGGGTCTGACTGGATGTGAACATATTCTTTTTTATTTAATAAATTCTGCATTCTATTATTATAATCTTCTTTATCCAATATTACTACTCTGTTTTCTTTGTTTGCTTTAGTATAAACAACATCTTTTTCATTTAAGGATTTTATTGTATTCTTATAAGTCTTGTGTACTGCTGTATTCTTTTTAACAATGCCTTTAAAAACTTTTTCTGATTTAATTATAACTATTTTTTTTTTCTTTGTGCTTCAATCCTTCAATGGCCACTTCCAAATCAACCAAATAATCCTCTATTTTAGTGGAGTATTATACACAAGTTTTTAAGCCTTGATTTAGAAATGCTAATTCTTCTTTTTTAAATTTTTCATTAGGTATATTTTAGGGTTTGGAGTTTTCTTTGGTTTATGATAAAGATTACTAAATTTTCTTTTTTGATTGCTGACTTTTTTGTTTACTTGAAATTGTATATGTTCTAAGGTTGTTCTAATTAAATTATCCCATATTATGTAACCTAACCTCTTTGAAATCTGTAAGTGTTTTCCGTATAGTTTAAGATCAATATGTGCCATTTTAGTATAATGTTTGACTTTTCTCTTTGAATAACTTTTTTCTTGGCAGCTAACTGCTCAGGACTGTTGTGGTTATGTTCCATACATTACCGGTTCCATACATTTATGAAAAGTAAGTGAAGCTTTAAGAGTGTGTAGTTCAACTGAATCATACAATGATATTAATTAACACTGTCTTCTGTTTTTTATCACAACCAGCTAAATGATATTTTCTGAAAAATCATTCACCATCTATGCTGTTAGTAGAACCCCAATTACATTGAATAACTGCTCTTAACAAATTCAAGAACATATGGCTATAGATAGGGCCAGAGTTTTTTATCATTAGTTATAACAGAGTGTAACTGAGAGCTGCACAAAGAAGTATGTATAGTTTTTATCATAAATGCAAGTCATTAATAACAAAGTTTGTTCTGAATTGCCATGAAAATTGACTATTTCTGAAGAAAAAAAATATTTCTAGATAAAAAATGAGATATAATTATTTTAAATATATTCTACATATTATATATTTAATTCTAAGAATATAGTTCCAAATCAGAATTTGTTAAAAATGTGTGCTGATTTAATGCTTAATAAACTAGAAGTTCTGCTGTTCAAAACAAATGTTATATTGATATATTTGAAGCCTTAGATTATGTTTTTGGATCAACAAAATTGCTTTTGAAGATAGAAGTGAATAATTTTGATAAACTCAAAGCAATTTTCAGTAAACTGCCAGAGTTTGTGAATGTTAGTGAACAATGTGATTAGCTTCAATGTTATGTAGAGTTGTGCAATTTAGCAGTTATATATTCAATGATAATGAAAAGTGTAAGTTCAAGGTAGTTGATTGAAGCAATTTGCGATCCATTTGAATAATTTGTTGGTAAGAGCATACAGCTCTTGTGGTTACCAGTTTCAAATGCAGATAGTGAATGGTTTTTACAAAATACAATCTTGTGGTTTCAGATGAGAACTAAGAAGGAGCAGAATGCTGTCACACATATGCTTATGTTTGATTAATATGATTAAAATTAATTGAGAGATTGATTATTTTGCTCACAATTTTCTGTTTAAATAACAATTTTATATAACACTAAGCAACCTAAATATATGTTGTTTTAGCAAAAGTGCAATTATTTGCAAGCGTAAAGGCTAAAGACAAAAGTCGAAGGATTATTCAATTATTACTAATAGCTTTATTTTACCATGAGTGTAGAAAATATAATTTTATGCACAAGATTATTATTGATATTTAAGATTGTATATGAAGTGTATAACATCACAAGGTGAAAAAAACACAAATTACTGTTATGTTTTTAACTATAATTTTGACATTATTACTTTTTCACAACATTTTAAAAATTATTAACAAGAAAACCTAGTCCTGCCTATAGTTAATGCACCTCTTTATTGCTCTGAATAATGAATATTTTTAATTAATTGAGCATGAAAGAATCACATCCTGCAATGAATTTATTTATCTGAACACTAATTTTTTTTTTTTGGTGTTTTTGACGATTCAATGACTAGATTAAGAAATACATGGGGTTCTTGGAAAAATATATTTGTTGAATTTTCTACCTCATGGCTGCTCAACTTTAATATGCTTGAGAAAACTCTCCCCCCTCCCCAATCCAAACTTGCATTTGGGAATTTTGAAGTAATTTACATAAAATATACTTATCACTATCAGTTTCTGCTTGCTGTTTGATGGGTATTTTGTTTCTTACTATCTTGTCGCACTTGTTCATGGGTGCAAACAGAATGAGAATAAGACAAAAGCACTTTCCTTTTAAATAGTTGGGAAATAACGCAAAAAAAGTTAATCATCTCTAGGCTAAACCTCTCGGTAAAGGATAAAATACTACTATGCATTCTCAACCAAATAATTTCAAAGGTGAAATCGATGTTGATTTTGCGTACATGCATTCCCTTGTATGATTTTAAACCACTTCTTACTGTGCATTGGTGTGCTTAGTTTTCAATTTCTGGTAACCCATTCCAAAAGTATGTAAACTAATGAAATAAATTAATAATAGCTACAGTAAGAATTTTTACATTAGTGATTAAACGCAAAATATCTCTAAAGGTCTTGTGTCTTCATATTTTATTTTTTCTTAATCCAAAGATGCAATTAAAGCTGTTCTGAATGTGCTATAATAATATTAAATGCATTCAGAATGAGACAGTTAATAAATGAGATATAAATATCAAACAATGCTATCCAAGAAATACTTGTACATTTAATAATTTTTTAGAATAGCTGGTTTCCAAGAAATAAAATATCTCTCACCTCCCCAACAATTCAACATTATTTTTTTTATTTGGTTTATTTACCGACGCTCTAACATCTCGGGTCATCAGCATCCTATTCAATTCAGGGCGTGAAACGGCCGACAAATTTTACTCAAAGGCCTCTTTTTTCGGCTTGAGGTTCTTTATCGTGCCGTAAATGTACGACACAGGACCCACGGCTTTACTTCCCTTTCGAAGGAATCCATACTTCGGATTTTTACGCCCGAATATATCCATCGGTCCTGGCCGGGATCGAACCCGCGATCTTGGGTTTAGGAGGCAAGGATGGTAACCACTACACCTCCAGGACTGACCCAACAATTCAACAAAACCCTCATTACTCATTAGTAATCATTCTGAATATGAAAAAAACCATAAAATACATAATGTTTTACTTTATTAAGCAACAAATATTTTGAAGGGTAATATTGGTTAACAGTTTAAACAACTTCAGTGATTGCTGCATATTATTTATTCAGTACTTTCATGACATATCTTAACAATGTGTGAAATGCAAGCTAGCCGGAAAATTTATGTTTTTTGACATTTTTATAGTTGTGAGCTTACTAAGTTTGTGCAAGTGTTGATCTGTAAGATTATTAAATAAATGGATTGAATGATGTAACATTTTTTAATATTTTTAACACTCATTTTTTACTATTGAGGCATCACGGACAAGGACACTGATGATACATGAGATGAAATGATAAATTGGGAAAGGATTTTTTTAAAGAAGGAAATGTTCCAGGCATATGTTTAGGGTATCTCCCCAGCATATGTCATTAACCTGAAGATAACCTCAATCATGGAGGATTATCCTGGTGAGAATCGAACCTCAGACCTCCAGCTCATGAGTCAGTGCCTTAATGACTACGCATGGCTGTAATGATGCAACTTGAAAAGCAAATTAATGGTAAATATTTTAAGAATGTGTGACTTTTCCTTCTATGTGGGATTATGACGTTTATTATGCCTTAATAAAATTTGTTACTAGTAGATTTTGTATAATGGAGTGTACCATTCCTGAGAGATGCAGTCTAACCCACCATAAATTGATGGGCCTCCATGCCTTAACATTTACATAAAATTTCATTTTTTGTATTCCATAGGCTCTAGAGATGGTGAACAGAAAAGTATTTTAAATGCATTAGATGTAGCCTACAACTTAGATGCTTATTCAAGAGAAATAAACACATTATAAAGGCATGTGAAAATTGTATTAAGTCAGTAATTATTTGCATTTGTGTTTATTTGTTTTTAAAGAAAGAAGGAATAAGTATGTAAATAATTCTTATGAATGCTTTTAAAAATTTCTTTTCCTAAATCAGTTTTAATATTTTTGACAGATAATTAAATACTTTTCTAAATTCACAATGCAAATGCATGTAAGAAACTCTGAAGATTTGTGAGGATTAGATTCTGACTGAGTGTTGATTTTGTTTGCTTGAAATGATAAATCTGTATATACTGAAAGAGTTAAATGTTCCACACCTGTCGAAAATATTTCTTCATTTGCTAAGACTGTCTTCTTTAAGCAGAAATCTTCTTTGACTGAATTTAGCAAAGAATAATTAAATATTTATTGTAACCATGCAAAATAAGCAGTCTTCAATACATTAGAGCAAGATAAAAAATTATCCAAGCAATGTTTAGTTTAGGGACAACATTGATTTTGCATGAGCTTTCAGCATCTGGCGCCAAACTTCAGGATTTCCCAGTAAAGTTTTAATTTAATTCCTTTGCAATATTAAAAAATTCATCTTAGTTTGTCATGTGTGTTAGGAAAATTGGAAATTTGGTATTTTTGTAATTGAAGCTATTTTCTAAGAGGCACTTAGCAGTATCAATACATTATTGAAATTAATAAATATGCATTAAGTACAAGTTATTGATAATAAAAAAATACCATTTGAGCATAGCAGCTAGCAAAGAAACATTATTTATATTATTTATTTGTTTAATATCCAGGACATGTTTCAAGAGCAAACACTCCCATCATCAGCTATGGGCTGACTAATGTTCTCTGGGGATAACAGGATAAGTTTGTTTAGACAATCCAGTGGTGGGATCTTGGAGTTAATGACAATGTCTTTGTTTTTGAGAATAACATTTTTCTCCCAAGTTGATAACCCTGCTGGGCTCTTGGGTGTTTTTAATATAATTATATCAAAAACAATAGTGACAACCCCAAACCACAGCAACAAGCAGTCATCAACAGCCTTGTATATTTTGTTGCAATAAGTAAAGAAAAATATAAAAAAGAATACCAACACATTATCATGGTTTCAATAATGAATTAGTAGACAAAGAAAATGTTAAATGTAAGAGGATTAAAGTCATCAAAACACATATATTTAAGAAAATACCTGAAAATTTCAAATATAAAAAAATTCATATGTCACTCAGCAGATAACTTTTTTTACACATTTGTTAGAAGTACAACATTATGTTCATTCCTCATTATAAATTTAGCATCAAGCTATTCTTAATTAGTTAGGGAGTTCATTTAATATTCTTATACCCCACTTACCATTGAATTATACACAATATGTTTCACAGTTCTTCTGGCAGATTTATATATGGGTAGTTTAGAAATGCACATCACCAAATCATTTCTATACATTTTTAAAGTCTGGCTCAGATATGTGCATGATATCATTGTGGTGGTTAGTAAGAAATACATGGATGATGCTTTGAAATTGTTCAATTTCACTTCTGAAACAGAACAAGACAACATGATTCCTTTCCTTAACTTAAATATTATAAGAACAAATAATAATTTGAAATTTGGTGTGTACAGAAAGAATATGCAGACCAAAAATTACTTCAATCCCACAGTGCACAAACCTGCATTTCTCAACAGCTTAGTACATAGTCTGATTAACATACCCACGAATGAGTTTGAATACAGCAAAGAGTACTCCACCAAAAAATTCCAGAAAATACTCTGAAAGTTTGGGACTACTTTGACCCCAGTGAACAAATTCAGCCTAAATAATCTGCTCAACTCTGGTGATAATGATAGAATACCTGATGAGAAGAAGCCAGGAATATATAAAATCAACTGTTTGGAATGCAACAATGTATATATTGGCAAAACAAAAAGATGCATTGGAATTAGGCTAAAGGAACACTGGAGAAACATCAAGTACAATCAGATAGCAAAATCAGCAGTTGCACATCACTTTTGGAGAGAAAAAGATGACGTAGAAATGGAAGTGAAATTATTGAAATTTGTAGATACACCCTTGGAGCTGAAACATGGGGAAAAAATTTATAAAAAATATGAACATAAAATTATGAACTTCTAGATCCCAACAGAAGACAAATTAATCCAAATGTTCATAAAATGTCCATGAGAGCTACACTAAATCCATCCAACCAACAACATATCCAACAGCTGATGATGTGGGCAAAAGCCTGTGAAACATGTTCTGTATAATTCAATGGTAAGTGGAGCATTAGAATATTAAATTGACTCACTAGCTAATTAAGAATAAATTAATTACTTCACTGTATTAGTTCCGACATGAAATTAATTTTAAATCTGAAAAATATGCAGTGCTAAATTACAAGAAGGCTGGAATTTATCAAATTAACTGTGAGGACTGTAATCAGATATATATGGGGAAAAGCTTAGAGGATTTTAGAAATTCAGACTAAAGGACATTTCAGGAATATTAAATATAAACAAATTGAAAAATCAGCAATTGTGGTGCATTTATAGTCAAAGAATCACAACATTAAAAAGGAGTCATAATTATTTAAAACATACAAGAGACCAGCGGAGTTAGCAGCTTGAGAAAAAATTTTTACTCTCAAAAACAAAGGCATTATCATGAGCTAGGACACCGCCATGGGCAGCTGAGGTCAACAAGGCACAGACTTGTGATTGGGAGGTTTGAAGTTTGAATCCCGTCAGGACCATCCTCCCTGACTGAGGTTTTTTTCCAGGTTTTCCTCAGTCCTCATAAATAGCAAATACTGGGGTGGTACCCTAAACTTAGAGCCGGTATGTTTCCTTCCTTAAAAAAAAAATCTTTTCCCATTTTATTATTTCCTCTCACATTATTAGTAGTGTCCACCACCTGTGGTGCCTCAGTAGTAAAAATGGCATTAAACACTATTAAAAAAAAAAAAGAAATGAACTTCGAGATCCCACCACTGGATTGTCTGATCAAACTTACCCTGCCATTGCCAGAGGGTATTATTCAATTTACAGCTGATGATGGGAATGATTGCTCTTGAAACATGACCTGGGTATTAAACAAGTAATTCAAGTAAATAATGTTACTATTTCCACCAGCTATACTCAAGTATTCAAGGTTCAGTTCATCTGAAATTATAAAATATTGTTGTCTTGTTCAATTAGAATTTATCAACTATTCAAGTAAAGGTATGCATAATTCATGATTTGTGTATTAAGAATAAAACATAAAATAGTGTTATCCTTATTTTCACATTTTATGTTTATATAACTAATAGGTAGATGTGGGCAACATAGACTAAAATGGCAATACAGATCTTTGTATTTTCTTGGAATAACTGTATAGCAATTTTAAGTCCGTAATATCATTAAACAAGTAAATCTTTTATGATATATTTTGAAAATTATTTTATATAATATGTTATTTAAAAAAAGTATGGAAAAAATAATCATACCAAAATAAGTTAACTCAGCAATGTATTAGTTATCTGAGTGCTGGTAACATTCACCATTTTGCTCTGTGATTATGGATTCAATCCCAGCCAGGGTTTGAAGGAATTTTTGGGGGTTAAAATTCTAAATATGGCTTTCTTCCGAAGGGTAGTAAACCATATGTTCCATGTTGTACGTATACAAAAGAACTTCAAGCCTGAAAGAAGAGATCTCTGAGAAAAATTTATCAGCCATTATACACTCTGAATTGAATGAGACACTGATCACCTGAGAAGTTTAAATAAAAAAATACTACTACTACTACTGTTACTAATCCTGCTACTATGCAATGATGTACAACAGTAATTCACATTCACTGAGAACTTTAGAACTTGTATGTTTAGTATGGCAGCTAAATAATTATATATACCATTTGACTGATACATTTAATAATATTACAACTTAGGTATAAAAAAAGGTTCTTGGCAAGAGAAGAAAAAAATTAAGTAGTGCAAATGCAAATTAGGTGTAATAATGTGAAGTTTTAGAGCAGAGATTCTCAACCAGTGTGCAGTGACACTTTGGAGTGATTAGATATGTATGGGCAAATGTAAAAATATTAGTACTTGTTTCATGGATAATATACATACTTGATTAAATGAATTATTCTTATGTCCAATAGACAGTGACAAAAATTCATGGACTCATGCCTGGAAAAGAGTTCATCATTCCCATCTATGATAGATGGTTAATGCTTTCAAGAGTATTCTTGAGGTTCACTGCTAAGCTTGTTAGTAGACTTTAGAAATAATATTGATGAAAGTGCAATAATGCACTACTACTACTATATCCAATGTTTACTAAGAGAACTGCAGTGTATCCTTTACAGATAGTATGTAGTGATTCAGGACTATAATTCATTCAGAAGTTACGTTGATGACCTAAGATGTTAAAGAGCGCCCATAAATAAACCAATAAAATTCAGAAGTTAATGCAGTGTAAGATATAAAAAAATTAATTTTGTTGTGTTTCCTTCAGAATGCCATAGCAGAAATCAAGGAAAACTTATATGTTGCAGAGATATGTTTATCATTAAAAGGAACATCTAATTTTTTAAGCTAATAAATATCTTTTCTGGAAGTTTTGCCTGGTGAAATAGTGAAGAATCATGGCATATAATGTTAGGAAACACATTATGCAGTAATAAACATAAACTTGATTGTAATAGAAAAAGGCTGGATAGTCAGGTGCAACAGGAGTTTTCTACACAATTTAGTCAATCTCATTATTCTGAAGAATGTTTGAAGATTTTATTGCAGCTGTTATTATGCTTAGCAATACATAGAAAAAGAAAAACTTCATGGATTTTTAGAAAAACACACTTCAAGTAACAACCCGGACTGTTCAAGATTGCTGAAGACATGCATATAGTTTACATATAACAATCATGTTAGTGAACTGAGAAACAAGTTTGAAAAAGTTAATGTTTGGATTTCAATCACCGAAACCACAAATTCTGTAAGGCATCATATTGCCAATGTAGATAAGATGAACACAGCATGTACTAATAGGCCCCTCTATCTTCTAACATATGAATTATTAGATTATGATATCTTCAATATGTGAGATTTTTAACAGAGCTATGCATATATTGTAGCTATCTTGCATGAAGTAACCAAGTGTATCCACAGCAGTTAGCAAAAAATATGTATCAAACATTTTCAACTCTTTTGAAAGATTCCAAAGTTTGAGCATCAAAAATTCATTTGATTTATTCAAAAAACTTAAAAATAATAGAATTACAACAGGAGATATAATGGTGTCATTTGACATAAAAGCCTTATTCCTAAGCATACCAACGGTGAAGCTTATGCAAATGTTAAAGAAATGGTTAACATCTTTAAATTTACAAAAAGAAGAAATGGAAGACTTACTGAAACTTACTAATATTTATACTCAACAAAATTACTTCAGTTTCAACCAGAGATATTGCTAACAAGTTTCAAGCCTAGCTATGTGAAACCCTTGTCTTCGTTTCTAGCAGATTTATTCATGAGTTCCTTTAAAATACATATCACCAGAGCCTTCCCTTTAATTTTCAAGACATGATATAGGTATGTGGACCTCATATTAGCAATAATCCCAAAAAAACATTTAATAGATGCTCTGAAACTTCTTAATCTACAACATAAATCTATACATTTACCATAGAGGAAGAGAGAAATGGTTGGCTCCCATTACTAGATTTAAAAATCACAAGAAATGGAGATTGTATGAATTTGGATTTCACAGAAAAGAAACACAAACAGAAAAGTTCATAAAAATTGTAGTTATAACCCTGTTCCACATAAATATGCAGTGTTTCACAGCTTGACACACAGATTAACTATCATCCCTCTCACAGAAACAGAGTACAAAATAGAATATGAACAGATAATAAAGATAACTATAACCAATGGTTTCAACAAAGATACAGTAATAAAAATTATCAATAAATTTTAAAGACAAAAATTAATAAGAGAGGTTCCCACACTGAAGAATACCAAGGAAAGATACAAATTCCAAATTTTCACATACCATCCAACTTACTAAACAAATTTAAGAAGATTTTCAAAGAACTGAAAAACAAATGTAATATCAAGAATTTATTAGGTTTCACAGTAAAAGACACCATACCTACAGAACAGAAATCAGGAATTTATGAAATCATATGTGCAGATGGTGATCAGACACACATTGAAAAAATGAAGAAAAATCTGGAAATTCGAAGAAAAGAACACTTAGGAATATTCAGTTTAAGTAGATTGATAAAGCAGCAGTAGCGGCTCACTTTTGGACCAAAAATCATAAAATTAAATCGGAGGTTAATCTGCTGAAACAACTTCATTACCCAATGGAACTATTCATCTGGGAAAAGATTTTAATCATAAAAATTAAAAAAAACATAATGAACTTTTATTTTCCTCCTATGGATGAAATCGGTAAGTTCCTACTACAATCACCAGACACCGCCAAAGGAGCATCTGGGTATCCAGCCACCATTTTGAGTAACAGTAGTCGGTGAACAACTGAACATGGGAATGATTGCTCCCGAAACATATCTTAGTTTTACGTAAGTAAGTGGAGTTTAGTGTAAACATGTTGAATACATAAGTGTAGGATATACAAATGTGTTACTATTTAAATGGTGAAATCAACCAAGTATTTTAAGGAACATTATCCAAAAATGATATATGTAATGGCACACAAATGTGCTGTAGACAATGGAGTGGTAATATCATCATGCTATTAGATTGCTGAAACAGTGAGGGCACAAATTTCTGACCACAACAGACTGATGGCAATGTTAAAAAAGTATTTCATAAGGCACCATATTTTCTTTCCAAATTCAAACAACTAGTCCTAAAGTTCTTCTTCCTTAATCTCCTGGCATTACTAATTGCAATTGTGGTTAAGAGCCTGCAATTATTTTTATGGCAATTTCTAGTCATTGAAGAAAGCGGTTGAGTCATGATTTTGGGTGATGCTATGCAGTAATAAATTATATCACAAGCACTATTTAATGATCTTTCCACTGAACATATTATACATTATATTAATAATCATTTGGTTTTCTCCTTACTGCCATTAAAGCCTTAGAGGCATCTGAGCAGAGCACTGTTTACAAAAATAAACTTTATGGCATTAACTAGTTTTAAATATTGGAAATTTTCACAGTAAAATATAGTATTTTTTATGAGGAAATCAGTCAATTTTCCCTAATTTTGTTCCACTTACTTGGACATATTTCGAAGGTTGTTGCCTTCACCATCAGCATGGTTCCACTATCAGTCCCCCAGCAAGGTATTAAGATGTTCTAAGAATTTACAAACTTTGTGATGAAGTTACTGTTGTTTGGAAGATCAAAATTAACCAAATGTTCCTTGTTTTTGTTTATGAGTATACTTTCACTCACATTTTACCAGAAATGATATGCTATTGCTGATTTTTCCATGTGCTTATATTTTACATTTCCCATGTTAAACTGTAGGTTAATGTTTCTTTTAGTTTTGCCTATGCTTTCATATTTTAGTCTTTGCAACTGATTTCATAAATGCTTGGTGGTTCTCCTTATGTAATTTCGCCTTTTGTGTTGCTTTTTATGAGTTTTTTTAAACTGCATTTGTTTAGTGGAGCCAAAATAATAATTGTGTCTTTAAAAATATTCTGGAATTTTTGGTATGCCCATGGATGGAATGTGAATTTCTTATATGTATGATCTCCTTTGTAGCCTTTTAGAGTGCCAATTTCTTTAATTTGTTTTTGTTCTTTGAATTTTTCTATTTTGTTGTTGACCAGATCTATTGTATAGCCATTTTTCTGTGCTATATCTATGATTTTATGGTACTCCAATTTGTATTCTGTCTTGCATAATGGCAGGTTTGTTAATCTGAGTATGAGGCTGTTGATTATTATGAATTTGTGTTGTTTTTGATTGTAGCTGTTGTTTTTGATATAACCATCTGTATCAGTATCTTTTCTGAATATACCAAATTCCATTAGATTTTCATTTTTTATAATTTTTATATCCAGGAAGATCCTTGTTGTTTTCTGTTTACATTGTGAGTTTAATAGTGCTGTCTTGTGGGTTGAGTAGTTTTACTGCATTCTCTTACCATTTTTCATTTACTATTACAAAGACATCATCAACATTAGTGTATATGTGGAAATACTTAAACTAATTTTTATTCTCAGAAACTCTCATCTATATATCTGCCAGGAATAGTTCAAAGTGGATTTCCCATTGCTAGACTTTTCTTTTGTATATA
The DNA here is from genome assembly GCA_030762175.1 of Metallyticus violacea. Taxonomy (NCBI): domain Eukaryota; kingdom Metazoa; phylum Arthropoda; class Insecta; order Mantodea; family Metallyticidae; genus Metallyticus; species Metallyticus violacea. The sequence goes on along the minus strand of CM060846.1, from coordinate 304,910,464 downwards.
CATATTGCCACTGAATGTGAAGTAGGTTCGATTCATGCAACTTTTGGCGAGATTCAGATATTGTTCTATTGCTTCTCCAGGTAGGTTTATAGATGTTAGTTATTTTTTTACAATATCTCTTTTGGCATCACTTTTTTATATGTAGCACATTGGCAGACCATCGTCTGCATGTCAGCTACCTGTTGACTGTTGGAAAATTCTAAGTGTTTCCTTGGGGATGCTCCTTCTGTTCTAGTGGACATGAAATGAACTTAAAAATTAGTGTTTTTGTCTGCAGGAGTATCAAGTTTCATTAAACTATCCTTTATGCATGTAGATTTTCTACCAGAGACTTCTGTGGGTCTGTGCTGCCTTTAATAATCTCATTAATTTCACTATAAGGTTTTCTGTACAAAAATGAGAAGCTATTTCAGGTTTTTCTATTTGTTTATATTTAGCATTCCTATTATGCTCTTTCAGATGTGTGTCTATTTTTTCTTCTTTTTCTGCATATAGATTTTATCTCATTTTGCACAGTTTATATGATAAATTCCTGATTTTTTTTCTGGTGGAATACTGTTATTAATTTTGATCTTCATAAAAAAATAAATGCTAAATTTGTTTTTTTGGTGCTTATCTGATGTTAAACTCCTTTAAAACTTCAAAAAATGTTGTGTAACATATGAATTGTACATGAATTTCTTAAAGTATTGTGGTTTCTTTAAGTTTTGTCCTCTTTTGCTTGTGCACTTTTTTTGTGAACTGATTATTTGCTAAATCCATTTTTCACTATGTTCTATTTTTTCTGTATTCTTCCCTGCTATTGAAAAACCTGTGTGCTAAACCGGAGTGAATTATATACTTTTTGCTTACTTTAGAAGTAATACTATGCCCTATCTTAACAAAGTAATCATTAAATTCTATGGATGCAGTAATTCCTTAAATTATATTGACTACTTTGAAGATAGACCAGCTTTGTAAGTACAATATTTATAGACCACAAAGTTTATAGACTTACTTCCACTGATGCACAGGCCACAACAATTAGAAAATTTAAAATTTTCTTCTAAATAATCTGTAGCAGTAGATACAATATTTTTACCTCTGTGTGCTCTGACAGATAATAGTAAAACCAAAGATTTTCTTACATATAAATAATATTCAAAGAAAATTGCAAAATGACAATATCTGTGCTTTTTTCAACTTGAATATGAGTAACTTAATATTTTTAGTTCTATCTGTATCCTCAAACCCATTAGATACATCCTGAATCCATTGATATATTGTGGCCTGAGCGTGCCCATTTTCTGCACATGTTCTGCTTCAAGGATATTCAGAAAGAGAGATTAATTCCTCAAACCAACATCTAGCAAAACAAGGACTATAATATTAGGATGCTTCAATCACATTTTCTTTAACTTTTTTACCTGAAAGCAAGTGAACTTGAATTTTTCTAGGCATCAAAAAGGGAACTATGTACTTTATGTAGCTGGCACATTTGCGAATGTCACATTAGGCAAGATGCAGAAATAATACTTCTCTCCACTCTCTCTCTCTCCCCCCCTCTCCCTTCCCCCTTAAGAAAGCTCTCCCTATAAACTCAAAAGCCCATATTTCAAGTATTCATTACAGTAGTTATTCTGTGTTTAGCTATAGACTTCACCAAGTCTTTAACTGTCTGAACCCAGTTATGACCCATATTGTGTTTCCACAATACTGACAAAACAGAGCTCAGTTCACTTCTATCAGCTAACTATAGTTACAGCCATGGTAAGCTAAAAAAGCCTATTAAATTTATTGGTTATTTGATTCAAGGTTGGTTATTCTGGTGTTAGCCTCATTATTTTAACAATCCCCCCCCCCTTTTTTTTGAGAAAACCATAAATAATCAATAAACATGTTAACTGAAAGTTATAATGGTGGTGCTTTTATTGCAAATATTAAGCACTTGTGCAGCAAGAACAAAATGTGACACCTCAGATTAGATTGTTAAACATGATAACTTCTTATAAGCATGTTATCATTCAAAGCAATCTTTAGTTTTGCACTTAAAATGAACAGGTTTCTCCAGAGACAAAAGGCATGCATACAGTACTTAATCTGCTTAAATTGATATTGTACCAATACTGCTTCAGCTCCCTTATGTTACTCAGTTGTATAAGTTATATTATGTTGTGGAGGGAGTTTTAAAGTAATTACTAAATATATTATTATAATTTCAAAATAAATTGTTACTGAGGCAGTGCTTCACCTGCTTCCCCTAAATGCATATCATTTAAGGACTAATGTACAATAATATCCAATACATTTCTAAAAAATGGGAAATATACTTTACAGGTAATCATAATTAACAACCAATGAAAATGGAGTCTATCTGTCTTTCAGCCCCACTATAAAACTAAGTAGCAAAGTGTTTGTCAACTTCTTATGGTATGAAAGAGGCATATGAAGTCATGAATCTCAGCCTTTGTCATGCTGCTGAATGACTAAAAGGCTTCTGCTAACACAAAAAAGAATGTAGTTTTAATTTACAGATTCATATCTAATAACTAAAAGCATATGATATTAAAATGGCAGTTCATGGAAGTGTATTTTCTGCTAAACCAGATCTGTCTGATAACAGTGCTACAACTGTTGTTTCAAGAGTTTATTTTATTCAGGATGAAATAATATACACAGCTAAATTTGTAGAAGGTGAACTAGGAAAGATCTATCTCAGATTTATCATCTTTTAGATATCACTGACTTGGCTGGTGAATAGGCATCTCTTTACTCATCTCTGTGCTGAAAAATTGTGAAGAAGAGAAAAAATCCTTTAACACGTTTTCATATGTTGAACACACATGTTAGTGGCCCTCATGTCTTCAACTTCTTAGATGAACAAGTTCTTAGATTCATCTTTTATTGTTAATACTAAAGCTCTCTTCACTTGATCATGCTATTCAACAAACATCTTTGTTCTTGCAACAATCCACACTCTCCATAATGCATTCTTAATGTGAACATGCATTGTAAAGTTTAATGTGAAACAAATATAGTTATTGGTAAAATTTTGTTTTCATCCTGCTGGATTTATTATATTCATTATTTCTGTCTTCTAAAATAGCTATTTTAGGCACAATAGCTCCTTGTCATAAAACAATCATTGTCTAATTTTGTTTGGGAAAGTTTACTTGGAACATCTTTCTACAACTAAATTGGGTTACTTGTTGAGTGTTCTAAATCATCTTGATTTCCTGTCAGATCTAATGAAGCACTAATTTCTTTTATAATTTATACTATGGTCTACTTGTCAAATATTTTTCAAGTTTGCTAAAGCAATATAGTGAGTTTTCATATCAAAATTTTTTCTGTTCCTTCATTAAAAATACACTTCACGTTATGATATTTTTTTCATGGATTTTTCTGTATTCTTAATTTAAATTATTCTCATAATGCCATTAAAGTCTTGTAATAATATTTTGATACATTTGCAAATTTAAAAAAGTTATGTAATTTTCAATCTGAGAATTCAGTTGCTGGGTCATCTAATTTCTTAATTTAATAAGGTTGATGCTGAAACACTGGCTCATGTAGTTGTACATTTCTCAAAGTGTACTTTTTAAAATGTTTTCCTTGTCAAATATAAATACTATAGTATAGACATATGATGATTGTTATTTACACTTTTATGCGCACAGTTAATAAATACAAGGATTGTTCAATAAAGAATGATCATAATATTTTTATGACAATGTGTGGTTACTCATCCTCATAATTTTGATAAACTTATTCAGAGTAGTGTTCTTTGGATGCGATGCACTGTTCCAGCATTTCTGCCAGACTTCAAAGACATGCTGCATTTTTTGACAGATCCTTCAGGATTACTTTCAAAGCCTTCATCACTGCTTCTGATAAATGAAAATGCTTCCTATGAAGGTTTTATTCAATTTTGGGAAAAGGAGATAATTACATGGAGTTAAATATGGACTATAGGGAGGGTGAGGGACAAACTTCAAATTAATTTAATGAGATATTCAACAACATAATTGCGGTGTATGTCTGTGTATTGTCGGAGTGCAGCATTCAGCTTGTTGCATAGAATTGTGGCCTTTTGCATGTGATATGGCCTTTCAGAGTTTTCAAAATATCTTTGTAGTATTGCCCAATTCATATATATTTTGTATATATTTATACTTTGTACCTGTATGTGCAGGTACAATATGCTGGTAAACCATTTCTTGAATTTTGAAAATGGAATGAGTATAGCTTGCCTACAGAAGCAGCCATTTTTGCTATTTTTGGTATTGGTGATGATGGAGATTATCCACACAGAGCTTTAGTTTGCTTCCAATTGAAATGATGTGCCAAAGTTTCATCAGTAGTGATTAACTTTGAAAGTAACTCTGTATTTTGCTGTAACATCATCTTCAACTGCATGTAAACATGAAATTGTTCTTAATGTTATTCGATGATCCTCTCTCACAGTGACAATAGCGGTGTTAAATGCTTTCTTCCACATTAGAGCACAACTGCTGAGCTGAATCTACCTACCTTTAAAATTGATTGCCTCCCATCTTTAAACATTTTATAAACAATATTTGATCTGTGCTATAGGAAAGAACCGACTCCCTATAGGTCTCCTGTAATATTGCACATTCCTCAACTAAAGATTAATTAATTTATTAGTATATAATGTCCTTGAGAATGTGTTCTTCGTAGGGGCAGTATATATATTTCAAAAAAGCAGAATTTCAAAATAACATATTGTTCATTGCTTGTTGCCTTCATTTTGCTGTAGGCAGAATTCAACATGTCTACTTGTGTATCTCTCGCAGGTGGGAACCTGAAGTGACAAAAATGAAACTACCACCACCTGTATCTTAAGCAGTAATGTAATGAAGTATTGTAAAGCTAACTTTTAGCATAGGAAATTATGCCCATAAAAAATATATATATATTTCTTTATTGAACCGACATTGTACATCGACAACCAACCAGGGCAGAAGGTACTATGGCAGTTGCTATTGGTCTAGCATTTGAGAAAAGTACATAAAAATAAAAGAAGTGAGCATTAACTTGTAGATAAATGGCTAATAAATTGGCATTTGATTAGCTCATGTCAAATTATCTTTTCTTTGTTCTCCAATGCGAATTAGCTTGTACAATTCATCAGCTATATTTGTTCCTGGTAAATAATATAGGGCTGGATAATACCAATTTTGTACCCTCTATATTTAGTTGGAATGACCCTTTAATCAGTTTACAATCCTTTATTGAGAGAAATTTCAGCTGTCCCCATATGTACAGATGTTAATGATTAATGAATTTACTTGATGATTTAAATTAATCTAGAATCTGTATGCCCCTCTGGCTAAATAGGACTGGACTTTTTGGAGTAAGATAAAGCCCTACAAAAAATTCATACATGCTACTAGTCCCAGTCTGAGCTCAAATGCTTAGAATAATGTAATGAATGAGTGGTGAAAAAAAAGTGAGTCTTGAGCAATTGGTAGCTAAAGTACATGTGCATTCACCTAATTTTTTCTTCTCATACATACAATGAATGTTTTCTTCAGAATGTTCTCTCCTTCAATTACTTTTTAGTATCAAAACATTTAAAACAAAAAACTTAAACTAAAAAACCTTTAGATATTATGCAATTGAATAAATGGATATGTAGCTAAATATAACATTTAATTTCGTGTTGGAACCAATACAGTGAAGCGAATAATATGTTCTTATTATCTAGTGAGTCGATTTGATAATCTTATGCTTCCAACAGAGAGATCCAAACAGAAGACAAGTTAATCCAGAAGTTCCTAAAATGTCCATGAGAGTACACCAAATCCAGCCAACCAGCAACGAATACGACAGTCGACTTGCAACTGAGAATGCAGGCAAAAGCCTGTGAAACTAGTTTTGCATAATTCAACAGTAAGTGGAACATCAAATAAGTGGAACAAATAATTATCAAATCAACTCACTAGATAGTTAAGAACAGATGTGTAGCTATTTAAATGACTTTCAATACAGAATGTGACAATTCATAACCATTAAAACTCACTTTTCAATTCAGGACTGACACTGCTAACATTTTCCCTCCTCCAGTGATTTTAACCACCTACATTCCAACAGAGTTAAACAATCTCCAAAGAATAAAATAATATTTTATCAAAGCACATAAAACATGGGTTTTCAGAATGTTCAAAAAATGATATCCTGACATATCATCACTTCAAAAATAAATATTTTCTAATATTTTTAACAACTCAAAAATAAAAAGAATTAAATCACTAAGGCTAGTTTTTACTGATTCAGATGAAGCTTGTTTCTGTCCCTTGTTTAAATGATTAAGATACACCAATTTTTCCGACATATTCACTGAATTTAGGCCTAAGGCAGCTAAATAAAGAATTCAAATGGTTGCAAGCTGTATTTCTATATTCAGCATATACTTAAGCCTCCAATGGGCCAATTATGACCTGTAACCTATGGTTAAAGCAAAAGATTGTAAGGTTTGTCCAACTTCAAAAGGTGGTTATTCTTTCAGAACAATTTCTCTCCATCTCGGAACCAAAAGTCACAAATGTATGTATAGTCAACAATTTCACAATGGTACAGGACAAGTATTGAAATTCCATCCTTAGTGAAACATCTTGTAAATTTAGGCTCATTATGGAACTTATATAGATACCTGTTAAAAGTCTACTGATCAACAGTTAAAGGTCTTGCGATCAGCAGGCTTACAATTTTAGGGCAAAAGTCTATTTTATTTCTTTAGGGAAAAGTAAAGATAAATAATATATTTTTATATTTCATGAATCAGCAGGCTTACAATTTTAGGGCAAAAGTCTATTTTATTTCTTTAGGGAAAAGTAAAGATAAATAATATATTTTTATATTTCATGAATCAGCAGGCTTACAATTTTAGGGCAAAAGTCTATTTTATTTCTTTAGGGAAAAGTAAAGATAAATAATATATTTTTATATTTCATGAACATTGGCAGCTGTTTATAAATTTTAATAGCACCTTAAAATGATTTTTAGGGGTTAATTGTTTGTTATTCTTCCTAAAAATTGTTAGGAGCTAATTGTTGTTATTCCCCCTAAAATTCCTAAATCAATCTAAAATTTCATTGCGTTATGTTAATATTTACTTGTACATGTTGCCAATACTGATGGTACATTGTTATGAATTAGCACTATGTAATAATGGGTGGACTATTGTATAACAGTTAATTGAATTATCTGTTTGCTTTTTTTGTATCTCATTTGTGTAGAGAAGTTTCAAGTAGTAGAGAATGGTCCAATAATGTTGAAAGGCAAATATACAAAATCAGTACAAATTTGAAAATAGCTCACAAAATTTTTGCTTTTTGCTTATAATGGGAAAATAATATTTTCCCAGTTTTGTAAGAAACAGGTTTGTACAATAATCCAAATATATTTTCATGAGTAGACCTGCTATTTATAAACAAGGACAGACCTGTGCTAAGATTGTGAAATTCTAAAGAAATATGTGTACTACTATAGACCCACCATATTTAAATGTTAATTTTATCAATTTAAATTGTATTTATGCACATTAAAAATTAAATTTAAATAGTTAAAGTATTCATGATTAATGTGGTTATTGGTTTTAAACTACAATCTCAGTTTGTAATTGAAAGAGGTCAATTCAACTATTAGGAGTTTATATTCAGTTTACTTTTATACATTTTACATTCTGTAAGGAAAAAAGTGCCATCTGTGGCAGTATGTGCAAGGTACAGGACACCTAATTTAACCTAACCTTTATATCAAAAGTTCAGCTGAAAAATAAAATAAAACAGATTTTACTAACACAGCCTACTTCATCCAACCTCAATAGAACTTTCTATGCAGAATTAACCAAAGTTCTTTTTTGCTGCTAACATTCTATGGAATATAATTGAAAAATCCAGTTTTAAGAGCATTTATACAAAAATATTTCAAACAAAAATCCCTTCTGAATCTACTATAAGAAAAAATTATTTAAACGGAACATACAATGAAACTTTGACATCCATTTTTAAGTATATCAGTGATTAAGTTGAACCTTAGCATGGCTGAAGATGGGAACAAAATGTTCTCGAAACCGGTTCCATACATTTATGAAAAGTAAGTGAAGCTTTAAGATTGTGTAGTTCAACTGAATCATACAATGATATCCATTAATATCAGTGATTATTACATATGGGTTTCTATAGATGATATCTTAGACTACAAAAATAGGTGTATAATAAGTGTTATTGCAGGAAAGCTTATCCTCTATGAACTTTCATTCAAACATAAGAAAATTTCAAAATTAAATAGGCAAACCATTGATTATTTGGTAAATAATGGTTTTTAGTTTCTGTGCTCTGGCAAAATAAATGATTCTGAAGCTATCTTGCTTTGCATTAATGATATGATTGCCTCAGCAGTCCATTATCCAAAACCAACGCTTGGGTATTTGACCATTACAAAAGGTTTAAATATTTTCTAAAGAAGCAGAAGGCCTAAAACTATCCTACTTGTTCTGGGGATAAAAGTCAATAGTCAAATAAAAATATTTGCTTATTATGATCACAATTGAAACCATGAATTCTCAGCTTACATGCTCTAATCACTAGCTACCACGTCCAACCACAATGAGTTTTGTCCATCTATATATCTATATACCCTGAATACCTGGTGAGTTATCTATCTCATTAAAGAAATTCAATCCCTAAGAGGTGACTAAAACATTCAAATACTTTTGGCTCAGACTTTCAGTTGATCTCAGCATAAGGGGTTAATTGATTACAGTTTTTTCTGCATGAACTAATTACAACAGCATTCAGTGGCATGCAGGACACTTTATTACTGCTGATCAAGATGATTTGAGATTGTCTGCATAAACTTGTGCATATATCCATGTATTAAAGGGCTAGTAATCAAAGAAGTGAAGCATCAACACCATAGTATTGGAGATAAGACTCCATCCTGAGGTAGGTCTCTGGCATAAGTAATCTTCGATGTAGCATTGTTAGCCATCACCATATTGCTACTCTTGTTAGTTTTAATCCTCTGGCATATAGTAGCAGGAACCTCATGTGTTATAATGATGTGCACAGAGACAGTACCGCCACAGGTGGCCAAGGTCGTTAAGGCGTGAGCAGGAGGTCTGGGGTTCAAATCTCGCCAGGACCATCCTCCCTGACAGGTTTTTTCCAGGTTTTCCTCAATCCTCATAACTGGCAAATGCCGGAGAGGTACCCTAAACTTAGGCCTGGAATGTTTCCTTCCTTAAAAAAGATCCTTTCCCAATATTTCATTTCAGAGTTCACCACCTGTGGTGCCTCGGTAATAAAAATTGGCATTAAACACTGTTCAAAAAAAAAAACAGAGACATTACTGATGGACACTTCTATATCCAGAACAAATGTTTCTGATTAAGCTGAATAATTATCAATGTTTCACTATAATAAGAGAATGAAAAATAACTTTACATTGCGCAATATATGGGCAAATAATAAACATCATCAGATATAACTTATGTGTATAATATTTGAAGCTGTTTATAGTGAAGCTATTATATTTAAAATGATACACTCTGGGTAACTTATTTACACACCTCACTTACTATGTTTTTCTAAGTTGGAACAATGTTTCGGGAACCAGCATTCCCATCCTCAGACGTTGACCCAGTAATTTCTGATGCTCGTGTTGGTCCCCTGCAAGTTGTTGTGTAAACTATGGTGACCTCTGGTGGCTCTGAAATGAATCTAGAAATGTGATCCCACAGCGGAAGGTCAAAATTCATTGCAATTTTTTGATAGTTTAGGATGAAAGTATTCTCCCAGGAGGCCAAATTTGAATATTTTCATTCTAAAATATAAAAAAAAAATTGCAATGAATTTTGACCTTGTGCCATGGGATCACCTTTCTAGATTCATTTCAGAGCCACCAGAGGTCACCACAGTTCACACAACAACTCGCAGGGGATCAACATGAGCATCAGAAATCACTGGTTCAACAGCTGAGGATGGGAACGCTGGTTCCCGAAACATTGTTCCAACGTAGAAAAACATAGTAAGTGAAGTGTGTAAATAAGTTACCCAGAGTGTATCATTTTAAATCATCAGATATTTTAAACTTTTCATAAAATCAAGTTTCCCCTAGTTTTTCTGCAGAAAACAAATTCAAAATTTGTAACAGCTGTTCCTTGGAATCTAAGAAGAAGCACTTTCAAGCTATTATGTATGTATTATGTGAATACATACATAATAACTTTCTGGCTGTAAGGTCATGGTCCAATGGGATTCTTCTCCATCTTCCCAGACTGCAGTGGACATCTTCAGTGGTGTGCTCAGCATAATCTTTTTGGTGCCTGCCTCGAACATCCAGGTGATGAATGATCTCAGCATAAGATTTCCAGGTTAATACACAAACTGGTTCAGATATAACATCTTGGAAAATGATTCATCATATAAGTATCCATAAAGCAGCTTTTTCAGATTGGAAGAAATGAGATAGAAAGATTAGAAATACTTTGGGGAGGCATAAGTACTCCCCCCCTGTTTTAGGTATAAATCACTCTAGCATGTCTGTATGGTTCCTAAACAAATCCATTCACAAGTCAAATCTCAAAGATTCTCATTGTTGCAATAGAATGGAAAATGTATCATCCATTCCTGGACTTTTATAAGAATGGCGACTACTTCTGCAGTCACTCATCAGTCTATTCAGCTTACAGAAACTTAGAGAAGTTGATTATTCCTCAGTAACTATGTATTTCTGAAAATAGAAATCCATAAGTAACTTAAAGATATTCTGCTCTCCTAGTTTGTATAAGAACCAGAGTGTTCCTTCAAAGATTCCAGCATGATCCTAGGGCCCCAGATAAAAGCTTTCCATGTCAGTCCTTTTGGTATTTCTGAAGCACTTTGTTACAGTATTTCCATTAATCAGGATTTCTTGTATTCAGGTGTAATACCCATTGTTAAAAGAATGCAGTGTGTCTGAGAGACACTAATGCTTCTGTGCTGTCTGATAATTCTTTCTAAGTATAATATTTTATTTTTAATATTATTTTAGTATTTTAATTGTAGTATACCTTATTTTATTTCTAAAAAACAACATTGTGCAGTATATGTATTGAAGTGCTAAGTGCTTATATTCAGAAAATAAAGTATTATCAATGTTGCACTGCAACAAGGGAAAGAAAAATAACTCTGGTTTGGTCTTTTCAGTTGGAAAAAATATATTAACTCAAGGACAAGTAAATTATAAATACCAAAATACAATAAGCCTTGCATTTTAAAGCCCTTTTTTAATAATAGTGTTTATGCCCGTTTTTACTACTGAGGCACCACAGGCAGTGGACACTGATGATACATAAGATGAAATGATAAACTGGGAAAGAATTTTTTTAAAGGAAGGAAATGTTCCAGGCCTAGGTTTAGGGTACCTCCCCGGCATTTGCCATTTATGAGGACTGAGGAAAACTTGGAATAAACCTCAATCAGGGAGTACAGTCCTGGTAGGATTCGAACCCCAGACCTGCTCACGAGTCTGCACCTTAACGACCTCGGCCACCAGTGGCGGTTTTAAAGATTTATGACAGATTTTCCTATTTCAAATTCATGTTCAGTCCAACATCTTAATTTGGAAGTTTTTTTAAAGTTCTGGAAAAATGCAACAAAAAGTATTTCTTTCCTTATGTTGCACAATACATGGGCAGCAAATAATAAACAGCATCAAATATTTTAAAATTTCCATAAAATCAAGTTTTCTTCTTTTTTTCTGCAAAAAACAAATTCAAATTTTATAAGAGCTGCTCCTTGGAATCTAAGAAGAAGGATCATATAAATCGAGTCTTCCTGGCTGTAAGGCTGTGGGATTCTTCTCCTTCATCTTCCTAGACATTTTGTCCACAACAACTGTGGTGGAAACCTTCAGTGATATGCTCAACACAATCTTCTTCGAGATGAGGCAGTCACCAAGAAGATACTTTTAAACACACCACTGAAGACGTACACCACAATCATGATGAAACGTCTGGGAAGATGAAGAGTCCCTTCAGACCACAGCCTTACATCCCAGAAGATTCAGTTTACATAAGTGACTTTGGCTGTGAAAGCCTATGTTATACAATAACAAAGCTATTGCTGTAAGAGATGTGAAGTTTATTAATGTTTATACCATGCAGGATGGATTTGCAAGAAGTGTGCCAAGAGTCAGTAGTGAAACATTTTTGAGAGATAGATTAAAATTTATTTCTGTTAGTCTGTAATGAAATTTGCAGCTAATTCTTATAACTTTATATTCTAGGGCTTTCTGTAGCATGTTGGGGTAATTTAGATTTAATACTTCTCATTTCTAACAAAAACAATGAAGATATGTGTGGGTGCAATGTTAGGTGCACTACAAAATCATTAGACCAACAGATGAAACTCATCATGTAAAAAGAAAAAATGAAATCAAATTTTGTGACATATATGTAGGGCTAGTAACAAACATTTGCATTCATTTCACACAGGTTGGAAGACAAAAAATAATCCTGTTGCAAAATGACAAGACCAGGCTAAATACTTCCTGACCATATGCCTACACTTTTCTGCAGCTTTGGAGTGAGCAGCCTTGTGTTTGTTGTGTTTGTGATGAGATATTTGTGATGTTTGTGTTTGTGAGTGCACGATTAAGTGTAGGTCTGAAGGCAGGGTTGTCCAGCTTTCAACAAAGTCAGATTAAAGCCTACAAAGAAAAAAAATTTTCATCACCAGAAAAGGCAAGAATGCTTGGCAGGTCACCATGAATGATAAATAACTTATAGAAGCTAGAAAATAATTATGGAATAAAAATTTTGCCTTAAAGATCTCAAAAAATGACTCTTCAACAAAAGAGACAAGTGATCAGAAAGCTGAATGCCAGTGGATCATTGCTGGGACAACCGACTCTTGATTCCACTGTCAATGTTCACAAATCAACATTGAAGAAAAAGAAGCAGCAACTCTGATAGTTTACTATAATCAGAGATGGGTTGACTGGGCTAAGGGTCACATAACACGGAAGGAAGAGTGGAAGCGTATTTAGTGATGAAAAGAAATTAAATTGGGTGGTCCTGATTGTTGGGCATACTACTGACATGTCCTCAGAAAAAGAATAGGAAGACTTTGCAAAGCGGCAGCAAGGAGTAAAGTCTCTGATGGTTTGGGATGAATTTGGGAATAGAGGGAAAGCACATCTTGCATTCCCTGCAGGTTGCATGAAAGTGATACACTATCAGATACTGCTTGAAGAGCACCTTTAACCTTTTACAGAGAGGATTGGAACATAGAATTGGATAACATAATAAATTATTATTGAGGAAATCACTCAAATTTCACTAATTTAGTTCCACTTACTTGGACATGTTTCAAAGGCGGTTGCCTTCATCGTCAGCATGATCCCATTGTCCGCTTCCCCGCATGGTATTCAGATGTCGCTCCGTAGATTTTATGAACTTTGTGATAAGGTTACTATTGTTTGGGAGATCAAAATTAACCAAATTTTGTTTGTTTTTATTTATGAATATATTTTCCCACACTGTCAATTCTATTGGTTTTTGAAGAGCTTTTAAGAGTTTTGGTACCTTTTGCAATTCATGGTTCTTTTGCCAGAAATAGTCTGCCACTGCTGATTTTTCCACGTGTTTATATTTTACATGTCTCATGTGCTCCTTAAACTGTATGGAGATATTTCTTTTTGATTTGCCTATATATTTCATATTGCAATATTTGCAAGCAATTTAATAAATGCCTGATTGTTTTTCTGGAGGAATTTTGCCTTTTGTGTTCGTTTTTAGGAGGTTTTTTAAACTACATTTGTTTACTGGAGCCAAAATGATGTTTGCCTCTTTAAAATTTTTTTGGAATTTTTGCTGTGCCCATGGGTAGAATGTGAATTTCTTATACATATGATCCCCTTTGTAGCCTTTTAGTGTGGTGATATCTTTTATTCATTTTTTCTTTTTGAATTTTTCTATTTTCTTGTTGACCAGATCTGTTGTGTAACCATTTTTCTGTGCTATCTCTATGATTTTTTGGTACTCCAATTTGTATTCTGTCTTGCTTATTGGAAGGTTTGTTAATCTGAATGTGAGGCTATTGATTATGGCAAGTTTATGTAGTATTGGGTTGAGGCTGTTGTTTTTTATGTAATTATCTGTGTGGGTATCTTTTGTGAATATGCCAAATTCCAGTATATTGCCATTTTTTATAATTTTTATTTCCAAGAAAGGAAGAATCGTGTTGTTTTCCAATTCCATTATAAATTTAACACTATTGTCTTGCAGGTTTAGCAGTTTTATTGCATCCTCTTTCCATTTTTCGTTTATTATTGCAAAGACATCATCAACATAATGGTACCAACATTTGTATATATATGGAAAAGCCTCAATTAATTTTATTTCTAAAAAACTCATGTAGATATCTGCTAAGAATGGTGATAATGGGTTTCCCATTGCTAGACCTTTAGTTTGTGTATAACTGTTGCCTCAGAATATGAAGTAGGTTTGGTTGATGCAAATTTTGGTGAGGTTCACATATTGTTCTATTGCTTCTCTAGTTAGGTTTATTGAGGTTAGCCATTTCTGTATGACCATTATCAGATTTTCTTTGGGGATGCTAGGTAACATAGAGACAAGATCATACGAAACTAGTAGATCCCTATTTTCCAATTTCACATGTCTAATTTTATCTATTAGTTAGTAATTTTATCTATTAGAAATTGGACATGTAAAATTGGAAAATAGGGATCTACTAGTTTCGTATAATCTGGTCTCTATGTTTCCTAGCATCCCCAAAGAAAATCTGATAACAGTCATACAGAAATGGCTAACCTCAATAAACCTAACTAGAGAAGCAATAGAACAATATGTGAACCTCACCAAAATTTGCATCAACCAAACCTACTTCACATTCGGAGGCAACTATACACAAACTAAAGGTCTAGCAATGGGAAACCCATTATCACCATTCTTAGCAGATATCTACATGAGTTTTTTAGAAATAAAATTAATTGAGGCTTTTCCATATATATACAAATGTTGGTACCATTATGTTGATGATGTCTTTGCAATAATAAACGAAAAATGGAAAGAGGATGCAATAAAACTGCTAAACCTGCAAGACAGCAGTGTTAAATTTACAATGGAATTGGAAAACAACATGATTCTTCCTTTCTTGGATATAAAAATTATGAAAAATGGCAATATATTGGAATTTGGCATATTCACAAAAGATACCCACACAAATAATTACATAAAAAGCAACAGCCTCAACCCAATACTACATAAACTTGCCATAATCAATAGCCTCACATTCAGATTAACAAACCTTCCAATAAGCAAGACAGAATACAAATTGGAGTACCAAAAAATCATAGAGATAGCACAGAAAAATGGTTACACAACAGATCTGGTCAACAAGAAAATAGAAAAATTCAAAAAGAAAAAATGAATAAAAGATATCACCACACTAAAAGGCTACAAAGGGGATCATATGTATAAGAAATTCACATTCCACCCATGGGCACAGCAAAAATTCCAAAAAATTTTTAAAGAGGCAAACATCATTTTGGCTCCAGTAAACAAATGTAGTTTAAAAAACCTCCTAAAAACGAACACAAAAGACAAAATTCCTCCAGAAAAACAATCGGGCATTTATGAAATTGCTTGCAAAGATTGCAATATGAAATATATAGGCAAATCAAAAAGAAATATCTCCATACGGTTTAAGGAGCACATGAGACATGTAAAATATAAAAACGTGGGAAAAATCAGCAGTGGCAGACCATTTCTGGCAAAAGAACCATGAATTGCAAAAGGTACCAAAACTCTTAAAAGCTCTTCAAAAACCAATAGAATTGACAGTGTGGGAAAATATATTCATAAATAAAAACAAACAAAATTTGGTTAATTTTGATCTCCCAAACAATAGTAAACTTATCACAAAGTTCATAAAATCTACGGAGCGACATTTGAATACCACGAGGGGAAGTGGACATTTGGATCATGCTGACGATGAAGGCAACCGCCTTTGAAACATGTCCAAGTAAGTGGAACTAAATTAGTGAAATTTGAGTGATTTCCTCAATAATAATTTGTTATGTTATACTATATTTCGTTGTGAAAATTCCCGCAATTCAAAATTATAGAATTGGATATTTCAGAAGGGGACAATGCAACCATCCATGCTGCCAGATCTACAAGAGAGTGGTTTTGCTGCAAAAGTGTTAGTGTCATGGAATGGCCCAGCAATACCCTGGACCTAAACCCTATGGAGAATATATGGGGAATCTTATGCAGCCAGTTTTTCTTGATAGGAAGTAATATGCTAATGTGCAGGAATTCAAAACCTCTATTATATCTGCATGGAATGAACTTGAACTGTCTGAGTTACAGAAATTTGGAGGGGGTATGACAAATTGTACGATTTAGGTTGTTTTGAAAAAGTGTACAATAATAGGATATTAATGACAAGTGATCTTATTATGCTTATTATGCTATGTTATTTTTTTCTATTGGCAGTCTCTGTTGGGATACATTTGTTTGTGATTAATTATATGTTAAAGATTATGTAATTTGATGTACTTAAGTTGAAATATATTTTATTTTAGTTATTATCTTTACATGGTTAGTTAAAGATAAAGTATATTTTATTTTAGTTATTATCTTTACATGACTAGTTTTGTCAGTTGATTTTACAAATTACCTTATATCACAAATAATTTTGCTTGATAATGGAACAAAAATAACAGGTAGTTGATCAATAATGAGTAAGAAAGTTATACAATGAGTTTTTAGAAACTACTATAGCTTTGAGCCATTTTGCATTAACAGATACATCAGTAAATTGAATAAAGTGAGAAAGGTATTTCTCAGATACATTGTGCCCAACATATGGTAATAAGTCTTTTAGCCGTTCCTTTTTGGACAATAAATCAGGCTCCTTCATATCTTTTTTATTTTATGAAAACTGTTGTCACTTTAATGGAGCAGTTCTCATGATCTAAAAACTGCCTTTTTATTTGGGTGACTGCAAGCTCTAAATCAGTTCAATTCAATTTTTCGTCCTTTTAAGTACATTTTAAATGACATGTCACTATAACCTATTTACGTTATATACAAAGTTTTACATAGCTTTTACATATTTACATTATTCTATACTATAAAATACATTTTGAGTTAAGTATTTTTTATGGTTTTCATCATTTCCGTTGTCTGCTTTATGTTCTTTATTTCATTTGGTAGTTTAATGAATAATTCCCTTCCTATGTTTTCTATTGAATGATTATTAAATGGACCCCTTAATGTTGTTCTAAAGTAGTCATCATTATTCCTCAAATCATAAGAATGTATATTACAATTCTTTTGATGTCTTTTATGTACAATAGTTTTTATATTTTCATGTGTATATGTGTGTGTGTATATATATATATATATATATATATATATATATATATATATTCATGGAGCAGTTAAAATTTTAAGTTCTTAAATAAACTTCTACACATTTAATTGATATTATTGCATGGTTTTGTTGAACTACACAATCTTAATGCTTCACTTACTTGTCATATGGTATAAGAACCGGTTTCGAGATTATTTAATTCTTATCATCAGCCAGGATAAAATTCAACTGTAGGATAATTTGTTAAGCTGTGGGAATGTATATTCTACTCTACTGGCAGTGTGAAAAACTGGTTTATGTTTTCTTCCCTGACAGTGTCGCAGCTCATTAGACTCTTTGTATTTGTAGATGTAGATTTTCTCCCAAGTTGCTAGTTCTGTAGGTCTTTATACTGATTTTAATAATTTTGTTTTTTTCACTATGTTCTAATAAAAATGTAAATTGGAACTTGCACAGTGAAGCCATCATATAATTGATATTATTGTATGATTTAGTTGAGCTACATACTCTTAATGCTTCACTTACTTATCATAATGTATAGAACCAGTTTCGAGAACATTTGGTGCTTATCATTAGCCAGGCTAAAATTCAACTGTTGGATAATTTGTTAAGCTGTGGGAATGTGTATTCTACTCTGGTGGCGGTGTGAAAAACTGTTAGTTAATGTTTTCTTCCCTGGCAGTGTTGCAGCTCATTAGACTGTCTTTGTATTTGTAGATGTAGATTTTCTCCCAAGTTGCTAGTTCTGTAGGTCTTTATACTGATTTTAATAATTTTGTTTTTTTCACTATGTTCTAATAAAAATGTAAATTGGAACTTGCACAGTGAAGCCATCATATAATTGATATTATTGTATGATTTAGTTGAGCTACATACTCTTAATGCTTCACTTACTTATCATAATGTATAGAACCAGTTTCGAGAACATTTGGTGCTTATCATTAGCCAGGCTAAAATTCAACTGTTGGATAATTTGTTAAGCTGTGGGAATGTGTATTCTACTCTGGTGGCGGTGTGAAAAACTGTTAGTTAATGTTTTCTTCCCTGGCAGTGTTGCAGCTCATTAGACTGTCTTTGTATTTGTAGATGTAGATTTTCTCCCAAGTTGCTAGGTTCTGTAGGTCTTTATACTGATTTTAATAATTTTATTTTTTTCACTATGTTCTAATAAAAATGTAAATTGGAACTTGCACAGTGAAGCCATCATATAATTGATATTATTGTATGATTTAGTTGAGCTACATACTCTTAATGCTTCACTTACTTGTCATAATGTATAGAACCAGTTTTGAGAACATTTGGTGCTTATCATTAGCCAGGCTAAAATTCAACTGTCGGATAATTCGTTAAGCTGTGGGAATGTGTATTCTGCTCTGGTAGTGGTATGAAAAACTTGTAGTTTATGTTTTCTTCCCTGGCAGTGTTGAAGCTCATTAGACTGTCTTGGTATTTGTAGATGTAGATTTTCTCCCAAGTTGCTAGTTCTGTAGGTCTTTATATTGATTTTAATAATTTTGTTTCTTTCACTATGTCGTAATTTTCTGTCCAAAAATGATATGCTACTGCTAATTTTTCCATTTGCTTGTACTTTATATTCCTGAAATGTTCCTGTAACCATGTGCCTATGTTTCCCTTTGTTTTCAAATTTAAATTTTTTCACATTTTGCACAGTATATTTTGTAAATACCTGCTTTTTCTCTCTTGTGGAATACTGTCATTAACATTGTCTATCATTAGGATTTTAACTTTAAATCTGTTAACCAGTGCCAACCTGATATTAAAATAGTTAAGAATATTCTGAATTCTTTTTTTTTTTTTTTTTTGTAGCCCATTGATGATATGTGAATTATTTAAAAATTAGCCTATCTTTTCTCGCTGAAAGTGTTTTGGTTTCTTTGACACATTTTTGTCTCTTGAATTTCTGTACATTTTTATGTTCTAGTTCTTTTTTAAAAGCATTTTAACTGCTGTTTCTTCTATTTGTTTGTATTCATTAAAATATTCTTCTTTGCTAATTTGTAGGTTAACTAGCCCTTGTGTTAAACTGTTGATTACTGCATGTTTGTGCAATGTTGGGTAAACTGTCAACTTTGATGTGATTATCTGCATGTGTATTCTTTCTGCATATTCCAAATTCCAGATTTTCTTGACATTTCCTTATTTTAATATCCCAGAATGGCAACATGTTTTCTATTTCATATCTAAAGGATATGTTTCTATTTTGTATATTTAAAAGTTTTAATGCATCATCAATGAGTTTTTTGTGAACTATGGCAAATATATCTTCTGCATATCTGTACCATACCTTAAATATGTATGGAAAAGCTGTGTTGATGTGAGTTTCAAATCTGCTCATGAACAGGTTAGGTTAAAATTGAGATTAGGGACTGCCCATAGTAAGTCCTGCTTGTTGTTTGTAAAATTTTCCTTTGAAAGAAAAATAGGCTTGTTTATGCAAATTTCTGTGAGTTTGATGTATTCCTTTATGTGTGCATCATTAATTCCACTTGTTTTAAGCCAATCATGTAGATAAACTAGGAGCTTTTCTTTTGGTATGCTTGGAAAAAGCGATTCTATTTCAAAAATATTAGAGTGTCAGAGGGATGTAATTTTATGTCTTTAATTTTTTCTATTAACTGACATGAATTGTTTATACTTCTGCTTTGAAATTTTGGTAAAGTCTTGAATCTATTAGCTAGCTATTTTGCTAAACGATACGCATGCAGATAATCACATCAGAGCTGACAGTTGTAACCCCCACAGTACACAAACATGCAGTTATCAACAGTTTGACACAAGGGTTAGTTAACCTACAAATTAACAAAGAAGAAGAATATTTTAATAAATACAAACAAATTGAAGAAACGGCAGTTAAAAATGGTTATAAAAATAGAACGAGTACACAAAAATGTACAGAAATTCAAGAGACAAAAGCGTATCAAAGAAACCAAAACACTTTCAGCAAGAAAGATAGGCTAATTTTTAAAAAATTCACATATCATCCATGGGCTACAAAAAAAAAAAAATTCTGAATATTCTTGAAGATTTTAATATCAGGTTGGCACCGGTTAATAGATTTAAAGTTAAAATCCTAATGATAGACAATGTTAATGACAGTATTCCACAAGAGAGAAAAAGCAGGTATTTACAAAATATATTGTGCAAAATGTGAAAAAATTTAAATTTGAAAACAAAGGGAAACATAGGCACATGGTTATAGGAAAATTTCAGGAATATAAAGTACAAGCAAATGGAAAAATTAGCAGTAGCATATCATTTTTGGACAGACAATTACGACATAGTGAAAGAAACAAAATTATTAAAATCAATATAAAGACCTACAGAACTAGCAACTTGGGAGAAAATCTACATCTACAAATACCAAGACAGTCTAATGAGCTTCGACACTGCCAGGGAAGAAAACATAAACTACAAGTTTTTCACATCACTACCAGAGCAGAATACACATTCCCACAGCTTAACGAATTATCCGACAGTTGAATTTTAGCCTGGCTAATGATAAGCACCAAATGTTCTCAAAACTGGTTCTGTACATTATGACAAGTAAGTGAAGCATTAAGAGTGTGTAGCTCAACTAAATGATACAATAATATGAATTTTATGATTGACTTCACTGTAAAAGTTCCATTTTACATTTTAATTCTACGCTTTTGTTTATTATTTATCTTACCTATTTTTCTGATGAGCTTTTCCTGCAATTTTAGAACTTTTTCCATTTCCTTTGGGTAATATTTCCTCATAACGTAATGCCATAGCTGATGTGTGAGTATATAAGTGCGTAATAAACCTGTGTTATAGTTTTGTGATCCATTGTCTTACTGATTTGTCTCATTACATGTATGCTTTTATTTATTTCCAGTTTAAATTTTTGTCAATGATCATTCCTAGAATATTTGTACTGTTTATTTCACCTCTGTATTCACCATCAAATGTATTCTTAATTTTAATTACTGTTGTCTGACCCACATTCCCTTCTGGTGCCTACTGAAAAGATTTAGCATATTATACCTTGGGTCCCTGTAATATTGGCCATGAACATAGCAGTCAAAGTTAAGCATTGTGTTTGTGATAAGTGAAGTAGTTCTGATTATCTTCCAGTGGTATTATGAGTTTAGAATACCAGTAATAGTATAATGTTTGATATTTTTCTCAATATTATACCCTGTAATTGCCAATTGTTTGAGACTAAGTTATAGGACAATGAATAAACATCTAAATTCATTTGCAGATATTTTACTTCATTGTTAAATAATTTTTGTATTTATGAATCCATGTCTGTCCACATTCTTTGTATACACATTCAGTGCAGTAGCATCCAAAATTATCATGTACATAAGGGTGCATTCAAACTTTCTTGTGTAACAACGTATTTAATTTGAACAATTCGAGAGAAAGAAAATGGCTGTTGTATTGTCATAAGATTGAGTCTAATGTTAGTAGATCACACACTGAAAACCCAATAATAATATCTAATCATAACATTTGTTTACCACAATGTCAAGAAAGTGAAATGAACACTTTTGGCTACTGTTTTGAGTGCAGAATTAGACAAATAAAATTCTATCCTGTATATGTTGACTCTATGAAAATATGCCTTTTTGCAACCATTTTGATAAATGAATTAAGGAAATGAGTCATGAAAACTGTAAATAGGAAGAAACAATCAGCTTGAGCGAAAGATACACAATGACTAAAATTTCAGAGAATGCTGACTTTTATTTGGATTTGATAAAAATAAGTCTAAAATATTTGATACACAAATGCAATTAGGTAAGTTGGGCACTCACCTAGAAAAATAATTCTTCCCCACTGCATGAAGTACCATGCATATGAAACTGGTAGTCTCATGATCTGGGTTACAGGAGCAATGAGAAAACTGGGCCTTAGAGTAACCAGCAAAATGGACAAAAATGTAAGCTCTGATTACACAATATAAGGAGAGATTTAATAATGCAACAAGATAATTAACCAAAAAGTATGATAGAAATATTTGAAAAGCAAACAGACAGAAAATGTCAAAATACAAGTAATACCTGACCTCTGGAGTCATCATAATTTTATATGCAACAGAGAAATTGTGGAATGAATTAGACAGCAAAAAGAGAGCAAGAGTTGGAGCAGATCCAAACAACAGTGATGTACTCTGGAAGTGGTGCAGCTTATACAAAAAGAAATAAGATCTAATACAATGGATAAACTCTTAGCTCCAAAGTGCAAAAGCTATGCACCATTTTCTTTATTATTTAGTTTGTTTTATAGTGTTTAACAACAATTTTTTTTATCACCATGACATCAAAAGCAGTGGACACTGATAGTGCATGATATGAAATAACAAATTGGTAAGGGTATTTTTGGGGAAGGAAGCATTCCAGGCTTAAGTTTAAATTTCTCCCTGGCATTTCCATTGATGACGACTGAGAAAAACTTAGAAAAATCCCAATCAGAGCAGACATTTCTACCGGAAATTGAATTCATGTTTTAGTAACCTGGGCCACTTGTGTCAATCAAATGCTGCTGTCATCTGTACCAATAACAATCATATTGATAAATTTAAAATATTAATTTTGAACAAGTAACATAAATGTATTGCAATTGTAAACTTAATGGAACTTTAAACAGTGAAGTTGATTAATTATACAAATTAAGAGGTCAAATTAGGTGACATAAGCTTCACTAACTGATTAATTTATCAGAACATGTTTCATGAGCATTTGCTCATCTTCAGCTGGAGATTGACTAATACTATCAGATGACACATGACTGCTGGTGGTTGCAACATACAGCAAAACAGAAAGTCCAATGGTGGGATATCAAAATTCATAACAAGATGCCTGTTCTTTAAAAAAAAAAATCTTTCCCCATATTGCTAATTCCCTTGGATTGTTGGTAGTTTTCAACAGTTTGGTTTCTTGTGTGTTGTTGTGATTGTACATCCAAAAATTATCTGTAAATGCCAATTTATCCACCTGTTTATAACTTACATTTCTAAAGTTTTCTTTCATCTTGTCTATAAATTTCTTATTGTTCTGCATACATATATCTGATTAGAATCAAAACAATCTACCTGATACACTCCTGCCTTTTTGTTGGACGGAATAACATCCTTTTGGTACTGTTCAAAAGGTTTCTGATATTAAATTTATTTTTTGCCAACACAATATCAAATTTGTTAAAATTTTTCATGGATGCTTGTTTGCCCATGGATGATAGTGAATTTGTGGAAACTTAAGCTTTTTTTTATCGTGGAGAAAGTGGTAGTGTTTTTATATCTAAAAGTCTTTGAAATGTTTGATCATCTTATCTACTAATGAACTATCAAATCAATTGTTGTGGACAGTCTTGATGATGTATTGGTATTCCGTTGTGTATTCTTCCTTGTTGAGCAGGATGTTGAGCAAGGTTGTTTATAATGGCATGTTGGTGTGGTTTAGGGCTGAAGTTATTATTTTTTATGCAATTATCTGTATGTATGGGTTTCTTATATATATCAAACAAAATTATGTTGTTTCTGCTGTAGATTTTCAGTTCCAAAAAGGTCAAACAACTTCCTCTTCCATTTCCATAGTTAGCTTATTACTTTGGTCTTACTACTATCTTTGGAGATAGTAATTTTAGGGCATTCTCTGTTTTTTGGTACTGTTGCAAATATATCATCACATAATGAAACCATGCTTTAAAGATATATGGAAATGCCTTGATAATGCGTGTTCCTATTGTACTCATGAATAAATTTGCCAGAAATGAAGAGAGGGGATTAAGCATAGCCTAACCAGAGTTTTGTTGGTTAATTTTTCTGTTGAGCTTGAAGTTTTGGTCTATACACAATTTTATAAGATTGGTGTAATCCTCAATTTTGTCTATTGGTACATTCATAATTTTTTGCCATTTCTATAGTTTAAGGAACAGTTTTCATTTTAGAATACTAGTGAACAAAAATGCAACATTAAAAGAGACTCTGCCTGAGGGAAGAGTCATCAGCTTTGACACACTCGTTCAAAGGAACATGCCTTTCTACTGAATATTCTGTATTAACCACTAGGATTTTCATCCATTCAATATAGTCATCATGGTCCAGAATAACTAAATGTTCCCTTTATCTGCCTTTATGTTTACAACTTGTTTACTGTTGAGTAATCTAAGTACATGTTTATTGAGTTGCTGATGATAACTTAATACTACATTGCTTTATTTTATTTAATGTTTGTCCACATTGGTTTTTGATGACTCCTTTGTTTTATTATTCCAAACCCTGAGTCACAATCTCTAATCTATTATAAAAGCTTCCAGTTTGTTACAGAAGCCATTGCACATTTTTAAACCCTTATTTAGAAACTATAGTTATAAGTTATTGAAAGAGTGTCTAGATAGATTAACCGTTAATTAATGAACATCTCCTTGACAAAACAGACATTAAGGCCTTTCTAAAACTGGAAGAAAAAAGAAGAAATGTTGAACTGAAGATAAAAGTGAATATTCTTGAAACATGTTCTGATAAATATAAATTATATCTAATCTTTCGTCTAACACACTCTTCACTTACTCTTAAATATGGTGGGACTGGTTTCGAAGAGGTATCCTCTCCATCTTCAACCAACTTGAGTGTGTTAGACGACAGATTAGTTATACTTAAATGTAAATTGGATGTAATTTACATTTAACAAGTTTCCTCTGTGACTTCCAACAGAATTTTTTAAAAATATCTTATTTTTTTAAAGTTCTTAAATGAATGTTCTGATAATTTAATCAGTTAGTAAAGTATATTGTCACCTATTTAGAGCCCTTTATGTGTATAACATAAATGTAGTTTATTTCTGGCTTAATAGCTGGGTTAATTTATTCTGCTCAGTTTCCAGGTCTTGTCTTGTCAAAGTAATAAAAGCTATCACTAACATTTCCAACATACTGTGTCACGCTTCTTCAGAATTTAAGTTGGTATAAGAAAGTAGTTCTCCCGTGGGTCTTTATATCGAGTGATTTATATAGAACTAACACATTTCTTTCTTTATTTATTTCAAAATGAATGATGCTAGCCACAACTTATTATACCTCAAATATATAGTACCTTTGGGAGATTAACATCTATAGAAAATGTTGAAAATGCCTTCCCTGCTGCATAAGGAATAATAAAACACTGCATTCATTGTGCAAAATCATGGTATATTGTCCATCACATGGTTCACAGATGAAGTATGGTTCCATTTATGCAGCTATGCAAACTGACAGAACTCATGCTATTGGACCATCCAAAAGTTGCATGTCATTTATAAAGCACCTATGCATCCAGTTAAAGTCTGAGTTTGGTGCACAATATTCACACAGAGAATAGTGGTACCAATATTTTTTGACCAGACTGGGGACAGCGCAGGGTATTGCCAAATTTTCATGGAGATTTTTGAGCAACTGGACAATGTAGAGCTGGGTCATGAAAATTTTTAACCAAATGTTGCTACATGCCATACATCAAACCAATCCACGGCACTAGTAGAAAGTTTCTTTGACAACTGATAATCTCCAAGAACCTGGCCACTGAGATCTCCTGATTTAACAACAGTGAACTTCTTCATATGGAGTTACCTAAAAGACAGAGTTTACACCATATGCCCCCAGATATTGTATGATCTGAAGCATAACATTACATAGCAAAATAATGATATTGACTACACAGTCCTCCAACCAGTGGCCAGCAATATGGAATGACATGTTGAGTTATTTGTTATGCAGAAGGGAGGACATTTTCAACATTTTCTATTGAGGTTAATTATCTCTCAAGGATACTCTATATTTGAGGTATAATAAGTTGTGGCTAGCATCATTTGTTTTGAAATATAGAAAGAAAGAAATATGTTTGTTCTGCATAAATCACTCTTTATATACTCCAAAAAGATAGTACAGTAGCTGCAATTCAAAATATAGGAGATGCAGCGCCAAGTTTTGATTGGGACACCTGAAATTTTAGATTCACATTGCAGGTATCTGCGTACTTTTAAGCTTCTTTGCAGTGAAGAAAAAAATTTTCTATTAATATGAGAGCTTGGTAGACAACGGAATTTATGAGATGCTGACATAAGGAAATAGGTGTATATTGTTGCAACTATCTAATTGAGCTCAGCTGCCTAATCTAACCTAAGTAGTTACTAACAAATGTGCTTAACTTTGTAGAGTTTAATTTGGCATTCTCCCATTAATGTCAGCCTCAGCAATATCTTTGTGTTTGTAAATGTGCTGAAAGATTACCTTCAGGATTTTGCCTAGGAAAATTGTCTTTTGAGTGACAGCAAGAAAAGTCATTAGATTTAACTTTGATTTTTTTTAAACATTTTAAAATAGAAACGTCCAAATGGAATATGGTAGGCACAGTAAATAAAAGTCCTCGATATGTTGCCAATAAATTACAAACAAATTAAAGCAATTAACAATAGTATAAGTGCCTAATATTGCTTTAAGTAGGAATTCTCATAAAATGCTTTTTGAAGAAAGAATTCTCTGGCCCCACATGTCATAAGCAACAAAGAAAAATATTTTAATTCACATGTGTGTAAACTGTTACAACTACTATACACACAATACTTTCAATTATTCAATATCAATTAGCAATTATTGAATATCAACTACCCAGAACCTAGATCACTAGATGAACATTTGATTTGGTCCCAGAGTGACAAATTTTAAGGAAACTACTGGCAGGAAGTGCCAATTATGAAGAATGACTAAAATTGTAATACTAATCCTGCAGTGGTGGCTCCCATCTGATGAAGCCACTGCCAATGTAATCTACCTTCTCCAAGATTCCAGAATAAAATTCAGCTAAAAGTGAAAGACAAAAAGTTTAATAACACAGGAAGGATGACATCATATCTACGGAAAGCTTGAAAAACTGGGTAAGTTCACTTTTGGTTGAAAATGGGTTATTGGCATGCAGCAATTCTCCGTAAGGAGTTTCACATTGTGACAAATTGGGTAAATCTAATTCCAATTAGTTGTGGAGATATTGAAATGTGAAAAAGTGCACAAAGCACAATTTGCAGTAATATTGTAGGTATGTTGACTATGCTAATTTTCCACCAACAGAATGCAGATGGGGAAAATCGTGCAAGTCCAGTTACTTAAGCATTGTCTCCTTGTTCTTCATTTTTGATAGCGTGAAAACCGGGATAAGTGGATTTTCCTGGTTACTGCAGGCTTTTCCCTCTGCCTAAGGAAATGAGGAAAGCAGTTAAGTATTTTAGTTCTTTTTTTCATGTCTGTGCTTTTATGCCAGCATCAAGTTGCTGACCAATGTGATCCCTTTTTATGATGAAAACCATTTTTGGCACTGTTAATGTTAGGGTAAATACACATAAGCAAATGTGCAGTAATGATCTATACTACAATTTTATCAAAAGCTGTTGTCATTTTTTCTGTTTTGGCACAGAGGCGAGCAGTTCAGCTATTGTGCAATAAAGGAGCCTGCCAAATCATGCAGTTAATAATGCATACAGCCTGCCATCTGATTACCATGCCTTTTTATACTCAAATTAGTTGGTGCCATAGAGAAAGCAGAAGCGAAGGTTTTCAGTTCAAATGTGGCAAAATGTCACATCACATATTTTTATCCTTTTCTTTCTTCATCCCCCTTTTTGGGGGGGTTTGATGTATTACACGTTTAGAACTTTCTTGGTAATTTTTACTTATTGTAGCACTCATGGACAAGATTAGGAAATTTTGCTAATTTGACCTCTTCAATAGGCAAAAAATGTATTTTCTGGAGATTATTTCTCACAACCTGTGTAACCTTCTTTCTAGGTTCCTCCTCATTTTCCTTTGCAACTCAATCTCACCATGAAGATTATCAGGATGAGTATGAAGTTGATTCAAAGGAAAATGACGCATTTGCAAATTTTGATTCTTATGACAGCTTGAAAGATCCTGACTATCAACCAGAACAACAGAAGTTTATAAGAAAAATCAAAACCCCTCAATGCTACACTGCAACTGATGAAAGTCATGGCAAGGATACTATGGAAGAAGTCAGTATGCTGATTAATAAAGGAAGATTGTAAAAAATGTTTTGAAGATTATTGGGCTATTGGTGACCATGATAATTGTACATGTACATATCTTCTTAAATAACAATAAGTAAACCGAAAATGCATTGTGTGGTTGAAGACAGCACTAAATTAAGGAAAGTTTTTTGAAAATATGAGCTGAATATTAATTGCAACTACCATCCAATCTGCAGGGAATGCTTTGGCAGAATATTTGGTGAAACAACTGAATTTATTGAACATGCAGCCAGAAAGAAGAAAAATTCACTTACTGGAATAATAATTGCACCTACAGGAAGATCTTCTCCTGCAAATAAAACAGCTGAGGAAAAATTACAGATTGTAAAAGCTTACATTCTCTCATTCCCTAGCTATGAGAGTAATTATTGATGAAACAGAACTTCTAAGCAGTTTCTGTCATTCGATCTTTGTCTCTCAAAGATGTTTGACTTGTATAATGAATGTACAGAAAATCCTGTTACATTGAAAATTTATTCCAGAGGCTTCCATCATCTTGACATGGCATTCAAGAAGCAAAAACAAGACACTTGCCACAAATGTGATATACTGAAGATGGAGATCAATGCTTTGGTGGCAGAAACCAGAAATTTGGCAATACAGGGACAAGAAGTGCATCACAAGGCTGCAGAGGAGTCATACGAAGCCAAGAGGTGTGATGCAACAAATAGCACAGGACAGTGATAAGATGTCTGTATTTAACTTTGATCTGCAACAGTGCCTGCCTAAACCTTATCTTGCTACATCTGTCTCATTCTATAAAAGACAGTAGTGGACATTCAATCTCACAATCTATAATTTAGTCACCAATGAAGATACCTTGATATCTGGAAGAGGTGCTAATGAAATAACTTCTTGTCTCTATGAATTCATTCTGTAGTTGCCAGAAGCTGTAGAAGAGATAATATTTATTCCAATGCTTGCAGGAGGTAGAACAGAAACAATATTGTGGCTACTACGTTCAGCTTCCTCATTGAGAAGAGGCACAACATTCATGCAATTCACCACAAGTTTTTGGTGAGTGGGCATACCCACATGACCCATATGATCAGAATGCAATTATGATCATGTTGTGATCAAAAGGGAGAAAAAGAGAATAGGAATGAAAATTAACCACCCTAATGACTGGTATCAGATTATACGGTGTTGTAAATGCAAGAAACTATTCCAAGTTTTCATGATGGAAAAAAAACATTTCTTAGACTGCAGCTCTTTGACAAAAACCAGGTCATGATAAAGAAAAAGGACATTGAAGATAACAAATTCCTTTGGAACAGAACTCACTGGCTTAAATACACCCAAGAATCCAGGAAAATATTCTTCAAGTATTCCCTCTCTCAGGAGGAACATTTTCACAATCCTTCCATCAGAAGACGTAGAAGAAAATTTGCTGCCCCCATTAGCACCAGTGATTCATGATAGCCCTGTTCCTGTAAGTGCTGAAAAGAAGAAAGATATCTTGGACTTCTTACCACTGATTGACAGCATTTTCCATGACTATTATAAAAATTTAAGAGTAGGCAATATTCCCAGTACTGACCTTGACTTGGGGGAACTAAAAGAAAATGCATGAAATGCAAACTACTGTAACAGGTAATTAATTTAAAATAGCCAATAATTTTGTTTTTGAAATTTTGCAATAAGAATTGAAATAAATACAAGTTTAATGTTTGAGTTAAAAAGAGGTGAATCTCAGGAAATGTGAAATTAAATATTTGTAAACGTATTTTACGTGCAGTTTTTCATTTTTTTGTATATGATTTGAAGTATGTTCTTAAATCTGTAATTCAAAAAGAGGTGGCTATAAAGAAATATGTGCCATTAAATGTGCTTTATTACTCCCCTGCTTAAAAATTTGAACATTTTCTAACAAGAAATAAAATAAATGGCTAATGTTTGACTCAAAGTGTGCTGTTTAATATGAACATAAATAAGATGTCACCAAAACAGCTATACAAAAGATGAGAAAAGCCAATTTATCTCGGAAACTACAGGACATAGTGAGTAGTAAAATTTCTATTTGAAAGATCTTGTTTTAAATGCTATATGCCCAGAAAACTATTTTTTGAACATTAATTCACAATTTTGGGAGCAGTTCAAAACTTTGTTTTCTCTCTCCTGTAAAATTTGCTTTTGGAGACTTACCTGGTTTTTCACGCTTTCCATATATATAAGATGTGTGTGTGTATAAGATGTATAATTGATGCTCATTACCATGGCCCTCTTCAGGTCAATAGGAAAAGACCAAAGTTTTACCAAATAATGAACATATTGAGGGATGGGAGAACAGGAAAAAGAAAGAAAAGATCAAATTATTAAATAGTAACACTTGGCAAATAACAACACAGTGTGCTGATAGAAATGCAACTAACTAACTGGTAAGTCATTTGTGATCTCATGTTGATTACTTGAGGAGATTGCAATGTACACATGAGTAGTATCAGTTCTTAAAGGTGGTTTAGGGAAAAAGTGTTATAAATGTTCCTACAATGCTCCTCAATGCACAAATGGATAAAGCACATTCGGAATAAGCATTTAACTGTAAAATGATCTCATGGTTGTATTGATACAAATTATCAGATGATTGCAAATGAAAAAGGAAATATTAATGAAATCACAATGGCAAAGAAATTGAACCAGAAACATTTTTAAATAGGCAAACTCATAAAAACACTGGCAATGGAATTAGTAAATTGCTTCCTTACATATATGATGTTAGCTCTATTGAGTGTCATGCAAGGCTGCACAAGGTCAGGAGACATATTTATGAAAATCATGGAGCTAGTGATATCTAGTATTGACGCTCTGACTCCAAACTGGAAAAGTTACTGCCGTTATGTTGAAATGCTGGGAAATAAAAATTGGGAACTAAGTGTGATTGTGTGCAAAACAATGAATTTTATCATGGTTCAAAGCTTAAACTCTGACTGTAGTGATTATGATAAATTTTAATGAAAAATTCTCTCTCTTAAGCCCATACAGCCATTATTAAGTAAATTGAAATATTAATTTTTAATATTCGTTAAGTGTCTTAATAAAGGTATGTGTAACATATGTTTTCTGCATGATGTTGCTTGAGGGGCAATTCTGATTATTGGAAGATAGGATCTAGTATGCACCTTCTTAGAAAATTGCAGTGGAAACAGTTCTGTACATAATGAATTTATCTACAAAAGATAGAACAAGTAAAGATGTCAGTCATGCAGTTTGAAATGATAATTTCACATGTCACAAATGTGCTATAAGGTGCAGGTTGAGTTAATGTGCACTGTCAATTGTAGCACTGTCTAAGTGAAAGTCATAGGATCTAAGCATATATTAAGAGCAGTATTACAAGTCAAAAAAAAAAATATATATATATATATATACATCTTGCAAACATTATGGTTCTAATAAAAATGAAAATTGGAACTTGCACAGTGAAGCCAATCATATAATTGATATTATTGTATGATTTAGTTGAACTACACTCTCTTAATGCTTCACTTACTTGTCATAAAGTATAGAACCAGTTTTGAGAACATTTGGTGCTTATCATCAGCCAGGCTAAAATTCCACTGCTGGATAATTTGTTAAGCTGTGAGAATGTGTATTCTACTCTGGTGGCAGTGTGTAAAAATTGTACTTCATGTTTTCTTCCCTGGCAGTGTCGCAGCTCATTAGACTGTCTTTGTATTTGTAGATGTAGATTTTCTCCCAAGTTGCTAGTTCTGTAGGTCTTTATACTGATTTTAATAATTTTGTTTTTTCACTATGTTCTAATAAAAATGTAAATTGGAACTTGCACAGTGAAACCAATCATATAATTGATATTATTGTATGATTTAGTTGAACTACATACTCTTAATGATTCACTTACTTGTCCTAATGTATAGAACCAGTTTCGAGAACATTTGGTGCTTAACATTAGCCAGGCTAAAATTCAACTGTCAGATAATTCGTTAAACTGTGGGAAAGTGTATTCTGCTCTGGTAGTGGTGTGAAAAACTTGTAGTTTATGTTTTCTTCCCTGGCAGTGTCGAAGCTCATTAGACACTCTTTGTATTTGTAGATGTACATTTTCTCCCAAGTTGCTAGCTCTGTAGGTCTTTATACTGATTTTAATAATTTTATTTTTTTCACTATTTTGTGATTTTCTGTCCAAAAATGTTTTGCTACGGCTGATTTCTCTATTTGCTTGTACTTTATATTCCTGAAATGTTCCTTTAACTATGTGCCTATGTTTCCTTTTGTTTTTCAAATTTAAATTTTTCACATTTTGCACAATATGGTTTGTAAATACCTGCTTTTTCTCTCTTGTGGAATACTGTCATTAACATTGTTTATCATTAGGATTTTAACTTTAAATTTATTAACCAGTGCCAACCTGATATTAAAATCTTTAAGAATTTTCTGAATTCTCTCTCTCTCTCTCTGTCTTTTTTTTTTTTTTTTTTTTGTAACCCATGGATGATATGTGAATTTTTTAAAAATTAGTTTATCTTTTCTTGCTGAAAGTGTTGTGGTTTGTTTGATACATTTTTGTCTCTTGAATTTCTGTACTTTTTTGTGTACTAGTTCTTTTTCAAAAGCATTTTAACTGCTGTTTCTTCAATTTGTTTGTATTCATTAAAATATTCTTCTTTGCTAATTTGTAGGTTAACTAGCCCTTGTGTTAAACTGTTGATAACTGCATGTTTGTGCAATGTTGCGTAAACTGTCAACTTTGATGTGATTATCTGCATGTGTATTCTTTCTGCATATTCCAAATTCCAGATTTTCTTGACATTTCCTTATTTTAATATCCCTGAATGGCAACATGTTATGTGTTTCATATCTAAAGGATGTGTTTCTATTTTGTATATTCAAAAGTTTTAATGCATCATCAATGAGTTTTTGGTAAACTATGGCAAATATATCTTCGACATATCTGTACCATACCTTAAATATGTGTGGAAAAGCTGTGTTGATGTGAGTTTCAAATCTGCTCATGAAGAGGTTAGCTAGAAATGGAGATAAGATAACCTCTTCATGAGCAGATTTGAAATTCACATGAACGCAGCTTTTCCATACATGTTTAAGGTATGGTACAGATATGTCAATGATATATTTGCCATAGTTCACAAAAAACTCATTGATAATGGCTTAATACTTTTGAATATACAAGATAGAAACATATTGTTTATATACAAAACAGAAACAGATAACATGTTGCCATTCTTGGATATTGAAATAATGAAACGTCAAGGGAATTTGGAATATACATAAAGAATACACACGTAGATAATCACATAAAATTTTAATATTTTCATGAATACGAACAAATCGAAGAAACAGCAGTTAAAAATTGTTTTAAAAAAAAATTGTACACATAAATGTACAGAAATTCAAGAGACAAAAACATATCAAAGAAACCACAAAACTTTCAGCAAGAAAAAATAAGCTAGTTTTTAAAAAATTCACATATCATCCATGGGCTACAAAAAAAAAAAAAAAAGAATTCAGAATATTCTTAACTATTTTAATATCAGGTTGGCACTGGTTAATAGATTGAAAGTTAAAAACCTAATGATAGACATTGTTAATGACAGTATTCCACAAGAGAAAAAAAGCAGGTATTTACAAAATAAATTGTGCAAAATGTGAAAAAATTTAATTTTGAAAAACAAAGAGAAACTTAAGCACATGTTTAAAGGAACATTTTGGGAACATAATGAATAAGCAAATAGAGAAATCAGTGGCAGCATATCATTTTTGGACAGAAAACCATGACATAGTGAATAAAGCAAAATTATTAAAATCAGTACAAGGACCTACGTAACTAGCACCTTGGGAGAAAATCTACATCTACAAATACAATGACAGTTTTAATGAACTACAACACTGCCAGGGATGAAAACCTAAACTACAAGTTTATCACTACACCACCAGAGCAGAATACTCATTCCCACAGCTTAACGAATTATCTGACAGTTGAATTTTAGCCTGGCTGATGAAGAGAATAAATGATCTCAAAACCAGTTCTATACCATATGACAAGTAAGTGAAGCTTTAAGAGTGAGTAGTTCAACTAAATCATACAATAATATCAATAATATGGTTATATTTATTCATTTTCTATGTAGATTCTCATTGGATTTGATTTCTACTAGAAACTGTTCTTCATAATGACACTAAAATTGTGGTTCAATGGTATTATAGCCTTCATAATTTGACTTCTTAATGGGAATGGAATGGGAGTAAGCATTCACTAACATTGAGGTTAAATTAAATTACCTTCTTGCTAACTTCAGTACTTGAAGACAATATTAATAAACGTTTCTTGGACTTGGAATTCATTGGCATTAATGATAGCATATCTATCATCTTAGTGCAAGAAGACAGATCAATGCTAGGATTCCAGAACAAATTTTTCTTTAGAAAGGGGGGACCAGTGTGAAACTGCCATTAAAATGTAATGCAAATCTTTGTGATGACAATTACCAAACAGCAAAACAGACTTAGGTACTTTACTTAGAAATGACTAATGATGAACAGCTCAAGTAAGATTGTAAAAATGCATAAAACTCTGCAAATTTTGCAATATAGTTTATATACTCCATTGCTTTAGTAAGGGGGATAGCATTTATAACTAGGAGTTTCTTCCGGGTTTAGCAGCCGTGGTCTGTTGGAGCTAAGGATTCCAAACATTTCATCCCCACCTGCGGAGGAGTCATGACGAGGCCCTGGCTGGTCCCAGGGGAATTCAAGGATTGGGATTGGGTTAGAGGTTAGTTTTTAATCATCATTAATTTTCAATGTCGTTCGGGCGAAAGTTTGTTTGTTTTCGGTTTTGTTGTGTTTACTGGGGGCTAGTTTTTCCAGTAGACCTGGGGGTTTTGGGGATCATATCTCTTGTGAGTATTTGATGCAGAGGCTTTTGGTTGGAGTCTGTGGGTTGGTGAATGGTCTGTCGTGCTGTTTGATAGCTGTCTGTGTGGGTCGCTGACGATCCTTTGTGTGGTGAATTCCATTTCCAAGCGGTCAAGGCGTGTGTTTTCAGCTATATCAACTCGGATTGTGCTCAGGTGATCTCGTGAGGCGAGAAAGTTGTCATTGTGGGCTTTGAAGTGATCGATCTGGATGTCTTGTAAGCACCTGGCTGCAGATTCTGAAGATGTTTTAAGTTCTTGGATGCGTGGCTTGATAGTGTCAGCAGTCTGTGCGTTTGAAGCCTGGAGAGTGGTGAAGGCCTCTTCCAGTTGGTTCAGCC
The DNA here is from genome assembly GCA_030762175.1 of Metallyticus violacea. NCBI lineage: Eukaryota > Metazoa > Arthropoda > Insecta > Mantodea > Metallyticidae > Metallyticus > Metallyticus violacea. Next base: position 304,874,774 of record CM060846.1, on the reverse strand, counting down.
TCATGGTGGTGATGTCTTGTGCCGCAAGCTGTTGGTTGATTAAGCTGGTGTGTTGCAATATGGTGTCCTGGAGAGTATTGATGAGTCCTGTGAGTTCAGTGACTGCTTGCATGATTGTGGTGGATGTGATGAATGCTGCTTCCCTGTTGTGGTCAATTGTGGCTGTGCTTGGTGCAATCTGTGCAGCGGCTGACAGTACATGGGCCGTAGTTGGATTGCTGTGATGAGAGTGAGAGAAAGAGTTTGAGCTGCGCTGAAGAGGGCAGGGTGCCTGGCCGGCTCGAGGCACAAAACCTGCGGCGGCGGGCCAGGTCATGCATCTTGCAGTCTGTTGTCAGGGACGGCGCCCCGCAGTAATGGCAACATGGTTGGTTTGTGCAGCCTTGTTCTGTGTGGCCATACATGCAGCAGCGCCTGCAGGGCTGGTTGCGTCGGCGAAGGCTTGGTTCGAATCTGAGGCTGTGTGTTCCAAGTGTTAGTCCTGTAGTGATGGCGGCCTCGCACTCGGCCTTCTCCAGGAAATTTACACGCACAAGAGAGGTTGGGCCTTTCTGCGAGCAAATGCGTGCTGCGTAGTGTGCAGAAGGCCAGTGCCGCTGCGTTACTCGCAGAACGTACTGGCATGCGATGCTTCGTGGCACTCCCCGGAGTACAGCACTGAGGTGGTCAGCTGATGGAGTTAGGCTTTGGAGAGTCTGGTTGTCATCTTTTCCATGTGGCAATGATGGAGGTGGTACTTGTGGCCGTGGTGGCGAAGCAGAGGAGCTGGCATCGGGATCGTCCGTGGTCATGATGGTAGCTGGTTCTGTCAGGGTATTCTGCTGCACATTAGTTCCTTGAGGAGTTTCGTCGGGTGAAGCAGGGCCCCTGGTTGGCGACGTTCTGGTGTTGTGGCTGGAGCAAGATGAGTGTCTGATACAGCAAATGCTTTGTGCATGACTGCGGAGGTAAGCGATGGTTGCTGAGTGGTGAGGAGAGCTCTGCGCAGTGATTGGTCCGCTGTGATTCTGTTAGTTAATGGGTCCTCCTCCGGAGCGTCCTGTTGCATGAATTTTCCCCGAAAAGATTCTCTGGGTGCTGCGGGGCTCCATGTTGGAGAAGTTGTCGGTGTTATGTCTAGATCTGGTTGTGGATCAACAATTATATTTTCTGGTTCTGGCGGGTCTCGCTTCGTAGCGGCAGGCGCTAGTGAGCCGGCGGCGGCAGGAGCTGGCTTTGGAGCGGCTGTCCGTGTGCTGCGCTCCGATTGGTGGGCAGGCGTCTTGCTCCCTCGGCGTCCCATGCTGAAGTATTGACGCTGAAATGCCAGCTGGAGGTGTTATATTTATATATGAACTACTCGAAGGGGATTGGTTCGGCTGGAGCAGAGGGGTTGTACTCGGAGGGCGGGGCATCTCCGTTCTGATCGATGATTGGTTCGCATGAATTTTGCTAGTGTGGGCTTGTTTTATGTACTCTAATATCGGATGCCAGGTTTTGCTCAGTCTGAGAGCCTCTCCCTTTTTGTTGAAATTATTAGGATGCCTGTAGATTTCTATGGCTTCGCGTTGTAATCTAGGGTGGTAGAATGGTACTGAAGATAGGACAGATGTTTCATTGTATGGGATAGTGTGTTCACCGTCCGCCCACATAGCATGTTTTGCGACCACGGACATGTCCGGATGGCCCAGTCGGCAGCATCTCTTGTGTTCGGAGATCCGTGTGTTGACGCTTCGTTGAGTGGTGCCTATGTATACAGGACCGCAGGAACAAGGAATCCGGTAGACGCCAGCCGAAACGAGTGGGTCCCTGGGGTCTTTGGCCGAGTGTAGTAAAGTATTGATTTGTCTGGTAGGCTTGAAAATGGTTTTGACGTTGTGGCGTTTGAGTAGGCGTCCAATTCTTTCAGTAACCTTGTTGAAGTACGGCAGGAAGGCAATACCATTGCTCCTGGGGAAATCTTGTATGGCCGGGTGGTGTGTGGTTGGGCGTATAGCTCTGCGTACTTCTTGTGCTGTATAACCATTTGAAGATGGATCCCGTTCCAGATGCCGGAGTTCCTGTTGCAAAGAGTCAGGCTCGCTGATGCGAGTAGCGCGGTCAGTGAGGGTCTTTATCATCGCGCGTTTCTGCTTCGGGTGATGGTTGGAATTTTTGTTCAGATACTGGTTGGTGTGGGTGGGTTTGCGGTAAACTGTGTGTCCCAGTACCATGCTAGCACGCTAGATTACAACTTGAAGCCTTTGAAATCTACAAGCATCCTAATAATTTCAACAAAAAGGGAGAGGCTCTCAAACTGAGCCGAAGTCCGAAGTAATCTGGCAGGCTGAAGTCAGTGCTCAGCCTGTGTATAGTTGCTGCGTCCCTACCCTGTGTTGGGTTTTACCGCAGAGACGGGATGGGGGTTGTAGGGTGAAATTGCTGATTTGGTTTTAAGGTGGATGGATTGAGCAGAGAAAGCTAATTCTTGTTGGAGCGGGCGGATATGTCATCCTTGGAGTTTGCACGATATGCTCGTGTTGTTCACTGCATTGTGCGCAACATGAGCATATCGTCATCTGATTTGCTGTTGTTATTTGCTGTTTGTTTTTGGTTGGGGTCTGGAATGTTTACTCCTGTCGCTAGGTTGTGCCCCTTGGTTATCCGAGGTGGTCGCACGCTAGGCGTGGCACCTTGGATTTGGGCTTAATCCTATTGCGACAGGGGTAGCTGCCAAGTGATCGAACGAGAGCGCTCTCATGAAATGGCAATTTGCCGTAGAATTTTGATGCCCGGCGTCTGATTTCCTCCTCGATGTATGGGAGGGAAGAACTCTCATGTAGTAGCCTAGATGGAAAGCTGCGATATACAGAATAAATGGTCCTAAGTCCTTTATTCTGTACACTCTGCAGAAGTGCGAGCCAACTGCCAGCTGCCATACCCCAGATTTCACAGGCGTATAGCATTACCGGGATGACCAGGGCTTTGAAGAGGTGTAACTTCAGGTGATCTTGCATTGCCTTGGAACTGAACATAGGGTACAGTTGAGCGATTGCTCCCTGCGCCCTGTGAGCAGTTCCGGTAATGTTTCCCGGAAGGTTAGACCTTTGTCTAAATGCACACCCAAGTAGGTTATGGAATTGTTCCATCTCATCATTTGCCGTCTGTATGTTAGTGTGGGGGCGTTTGCGGGTATGCGGCGTTTTGTGAAAATTACGGCGTTGCTCTTTGCCGGGTTGATTGACATTCGCCATCGCCTACACCACCTTTCGATTAGGTGTAGAAGTCTTTGTATGGGAATGAAAGCTCTTTTGAGGTTTCTATCTGTTTTGAATAGTAGGACGTCATCTGCGTATTGTGCGGTGTTGACGTCTGCTGCTTGTGAAAAGTCTGCTATGTATATGTTAAACAGAATTGGGGAAAGAACAGAGCCTTCGGGGACTCCGCCGCGTATCGGCCTTAGTGTCGAGTTGTTTCCCGCCACCGCTACTTTGAAAGTGCGATGCTTGAGGTATGAGTGTAAAAGATGAATGTAGTTTTTGGGAAGCTCCAGGTGAATGAGTTTGTACAGAAGCCCGGCGTGCCAGGTCGTCGAGAAGGCCTTTTCTACATCCAAAGACACTGCTGGGGTGAAGGCCCTCTCCTGGAAACCCAGGGCTGAGGCCTCCACAACCCTCAGTAGCTGTTGGGTAGTAGAATGCCCAGGACGGAATCCGAATTGGTGAGGGGGAATGGCTTGAATGTTTCCCAGCAGGGGAAGCATACGGGCAAGAAGTAATCTCTCAAACACTTTTGAGAGTGTAGACAGGAGACTAATTGATCGGTAACTGGAGGGGTGGGTTGCGTCTTTGCCTGCTTTCAATATGCATATCACCCGCGCCTCTCTCCACTCTCGTGGAATGTGGCACAGGCTGATGCACATATTGAACACTTTTGTGACGAAGAGCACAGCCTTGAAAGGAAGGTTCCGGAGCATGAGGGGCGTATGTCCATCAGGTCCGGCTGTCTTTTTGGGTTTGAGACGCTGGATTGCGCCTTGGACTTCGGGGGGGGGGGGGGGTGAAAGATGGGAATCCTCAAGTCGTCCTCAGCCGACGGCCGTCGAAGGTATCGACGGACGTCGCGGCGAACCGTACTTGAGAAGGCATCGTCCTGGGGGTCGTCTCTGGGCCTAAATAGGCGTTCTAAGTAGTCAGCGAGAGCATTGGCTTTGGCTTGGGGGTCGTATACAAGGCCACGGGTGCCATGGATAGGTCGGGAAGCTTTGTCTTTCTGGCCACGGAGGTTCTTTGCGATCCTCCACACGTCGCCATCGATCAAGTTCTGCCTAGCCATAGTGTCCTCCCACGCGAGCTTTTTGTGCTCACGGAGGCGGGCGCTAACTTGGCGGCGCAAGGACCTTAGCAGAGCTCGATGATGTGGCGTGCGGTGACGCTGGTAGAGTCTGCGGGCAGCCCAGGAGCGACGGATGAGGAGCTCCAGGTCTAGAGGAATGACTTCTGGATGAAGAGGAGGGGAGGTGTGGATGGTATGACTATGAGTGACTTTGGTGACTGCCAGGGAGAAGGATGAAACTGCGTTTTCAAGGGAAGGGATGCCTGTAATTTTGGGGTTGGGAGGGATCATAGTGCCGAGGCAAACCTTTATGCTTTTCAGTCGATCTCGCGGTTTGTACCTCCGATATCTTGACTGGCAATCCTAATGTTGATTTCGGCCAACACGGGGTTATGATCGGAATGAAGTGCGTTGATTGATGTGAGGGTGAGATAATGTGGGAAGTGTTTGAGTATCGTGAAGTCGATGACAGAAGGCTGTCCTCTACTTGACAGATGGTGGGTGGATTGCCAGGGGCCCTGTACTCTAAGCTGAGGGTCCTGATCAATTAAGCGAACGATTGCTTTGCCTCTGCTGTCCGCGCGGGAACTGCAATGCCAACGTGGGTGTTTGGCATTGAAGTCCCCCGTGAGGATGACACTCGGATGTAGGTTGAGGAGGCACTGGTAGTCAGTCACCACAAAGGCTCTGGATGGGGAGTGGTATGCAGATACTATTAGTACCTCAGTGCCATCAAGTTCTACAAAAACGGCTACGGCCTCTAGGGTCTGTAATTGCGGGATCTGGAATGGGCGGTGGACTACGTTCCTCCGGATGTAAATCGCTGTGCCGCCGCCAGGGGCACCTCGATCAGACCGGTAGCAAGTGTAGCCCGGAAGACGGGAGGAGGAGTGTTGATGGAAGTGCGTCTCGCTGACTAATATGGCGTCTAGGGCAAACCGGGCAGCAAAATGATTTAGCTCGTCCCTCTTGTCGGTAAGGCCATTGGCGTTCCAAAACGCGAACCGGAAAGAGGTACGAGACCTAGTTCCGTTCGCCATCCTGGGTCGCTTGGTCACCGTCGACGAGAAGGGTGATAGCTTCAAAAACTACCATCATCCTGCTGGAGGAATCTGGAGCTTGACGGAAACGGGCGAGGAGTTCCTGCAACTTCCTGCCATATGTCTGCCACAGTTGTGACAGCCATTGGAGCACGTCCGAGGTACTCTCGCCTTGTTGAGTGCGGGAAGAGTTGGGGGTGGACCTTGGAGGCGTTTGCTTCTCCTGGATTCCCCCCTGCTAGGTAGGTCTCGGCCCCTCAGCAGGTGGAGTCCTCCTGGGAGGGCGCGGCTGCCTCTGAAGCTTGGGAGTTGGTTGGGGTGGAGCTTTAGTGGTCGTATGTTTTGGTTGTTGTGTAGCCTGTTTTTTAGCTCGCGTCACTCGTCGAGCATCAGAGGGCTGTTCTTGTGCTGCTGCTGCATAGGAGTTAGCAGTGCCTGGTGTGGTGGCCTTGGATGTAGAGGTGCTTGGAGTCGCTGGTGTTACAGGCGGTGCCTTGGTAACTGGCGGTGCCGTGGTTGAGTTGGGTGATGCGTAGCCCGGCTGGGTCCTGCGGTTGCTTGTGTTGCTGATAATCCTCAGCCTTGCAGGGCACCTTCCATAGCACGCCACATGATCCCCCTTGCAGTTGGCACAAGTTGGGATCTCCGTGGGAGCTCGCTGACAGGCCTCACGGGGATGAGGGCCACCGCATCTGAGGCATCTAGGGTTCCGGGAGCAGAACTCACTAGAATGGTTAAAGCCCAAGCAGCGGTGGCATTGTGCGGGGCCGCCAGGGCGTCTGGGTGTTTCGATCTTTATGCTGAGGTAGCATAATGACGATAGCTTGTCTATCGCCACCTCAGGATCGTCAGCCAGCTCTACTATTTCTAGGAAGAGGGGAATGGGAATTCTTGCAGTAGGGTTTTCACCCTGAGCAGGCTTCGTTAGTTGTTTAATGAGCTTGGGTTGTATTCCCTGACGTTTGAGGTCGTCAGCGATGTCTTCCAAAGGAGTATCCGCTGGCAGCCCTGTGATGATGCGACGGATGTCGCGTGCTTTGTCAACGGCAAATGAGAAATGTGGTATTCCTCGCCGCTTGAGATTGCTAATCAGGCGATGGTGGTCCTCGGCACACCTCGCCTGAAACCTGTAGTTGTTACCTTTTCTAATTATCTTGCATTCAGCTATCAGGGACGGCATTACTTCTTTTAAGAAGCCCGTGACCCCCTGAAAGGAATCCACGATAATTGGTGGAATGTGGTGTCTCAGTGAGCTAGAAGTTACATTGCTACTAGGACCTGCTGATAGTGTTGGTTTTCCAGCTGTGCTGGAGCCATCTGCCTCAAATTGAGATCGAGTACGCCGCTTTCTTTTACCGGCTACTACCTGAAATTCAGCATCGTCCGCCTCGGAAGCCAAGGCAGACGAACTATCATCTTCCCCCCTTTAGGAGGAGTTTACAGAGAAGATAGAGGTCTTCTCTGAATCTGTGGAGTAGTCTGTGAGCGAATCCTCTCAGAAGTTGCCAGAATTGGGTTCTGGTTTTTTGCCTATGCGCAGAGGAGATCGTTCCCGCGAGGGGCTGTCGTCCTTGCACGAAGCAGCTGGAGGGGTTGTCTCACCATGTACTTTTCGTGAACGGCGAGATTTACGTTTCTTAATGTGGTCTGACTGATGTCCGGTAACCTTCTTAGCAGAAGTGGAGGCCTTTGCGGAGCTCTGGATGCCAGAAACTCCCGCAACAACAGTGCTTTCTGCTGCACTTGGGTTCATGGTAGGTTATAATTTGCTTGCTAAACACACAGGGTAGGCACTGTGCACTGCACAGCTAATGTGCAGTGCAAAACTTGGCATCCGATATTAGAGTACATAAAACAAGCCCACACTAGCAAAATTCATGCGAACCAATCACCGATCAGAACGGAGATGCCCCGCCCTCCGAGTACAACCCCTCTGCTCCAGCCGAACCAATCCCCTTCGAGCAGTTCATATATAAATATAACTCCTCCAGCTAGCATTTCAGCCAGGACCTTTGCCCAGAAGACTCAGACCGCGCCACTGAAGATGTCCTCCGCAGGTGGGGATGAAACGTTTGGACTTCTTAGCTCCAACAGACCATGGCTGCTAAGCCCGGAAGAAACTTCTAGTTATAAGTCTGACTCCGGTCGTGAAAGTTTCCGATTACTCGCGAGAGCATTTTCCTGAATATTGGGGTTTTAAATTTTAAACTTTTTTTTTTCTTTTAACATTTCCAAATAATTTACAAAACTCTCTTGCCTATCATAATCAAGAGGCTTCACAGTACCCTTCTTTATCAAAGCTACTGTAACAAAGTGATCCCCCCTCCAATATATTTTTTCCAACTAAAGTATTGACTTAATCATCGTCAAACACTGAAAAAGAAGCTATATTTTAGAGCTGTTTTTGATGCTTCATCACACAAGAAAAGTGAATAGTCATTGAATAAATTGCTAGAAATGGAATCCAATTTAATTCCAAACTCAACAGCAGCATTATTATGATTAAGATTTCCTTGTTTTGGTTTAGAAGCAGATATTAACTTTATTTAAATTAGAACTTTATGTAAAGTATCAAGTTGCAGCACATTTAATTATGAAAGTAGAAGAAACCTAAAACCTTTTTGTGTTGTTACGGTATTTTTAAAAGCAAATGTACTTAAGGGATTAGTCAAGCTTATTGAATATGAAATGTAAAAATAGAGCCACTTATCTACGAGGGAACATAATTATGCACATTATTTAAATATTGAACGAAATAGTGAAAATAAAAACTATTTATATTTCACAGTAGAAGGGCTTGCCTGCAGAAGTTGCACTTGCAATAGAAAAGAGGGGGCTTCAAGTTCTTAATTATTGAATTAGAATTGGGAAACTGTGATTGGAAAAGTTAAAGATATCATTATTTGGTACAAAATGGGAATGAATTAATTGTCATACAAAGAAACAGTGAGCTCAAAGGTTTTCCAGCAATCATAACTAATCATTTATAACAAATAGTCCCAAAATATTTCATCCCCTACATTACATTTCACTCGTTGACATGCAAAATATGTGCTAAGATACAGAATGTTGAAAAATAGCATGCGTTGAATTGTTACCTACATATTTTCCAAGAAAATCTAAAAGTAGAACTCTTGTAACCAACATAAATTTTACATATACTTCGCCAGCATAACAAACATAGCAGCAATGGAAGAATATGCATAGGTTCTGTTCCGGCATACATATTTTAGCTATTCCACATCAAATCGCATGCCTACAAAGCACATCCTTTTCATTGAAGATGGACCTTTTTTATGAATTACAGACATCAAATAAGAAAACAAACTTTTTAATTTATAAAATTTCGAATTAATTGCTTATTTAAGAATATTTGAATTTATGCGCTGTTACATGAAATCATTGGTACTTTTAAGTCTATAATTTTATAACTCAGATTTAGGGCTTGGTGTACTTAAAATGTTAAATACATTACATTTTACTGTTTTAGGCCTATCTGCAATACATTTAAGTTGATCCAATTTTTTTAATCATATTTTTTTTCTTCAAAAACAAAATTAAACTGTAAATCCATGAGCTAAAAACCTGAAAAAGTATAGACATATTTCCCGATTTGTTATTTGTAAATTAAAATATTCGAATGTATAAAATCTATATAAGTGCTTCTGCAATAAACTATTTTCTTGAGGTATGCGCGCCTTCGAATCACTGAGCCCTCCACAATATATGTTAACGTAAAGATGATAGGAAATAAGTGCTGAATGGCTCTTTTTAGTTACATCACATGCTGAAGATTCGTGTAATTGTATTATAGGAATTCTTAAAATACTTACTATTAGAAGCCAGCTTTATTTTCAAAAATTGGTTTTTATTTCTGAAACAATTTTCTTTGGAGAAGTAAGATAGGCGAGCGAAAATTTAAAGTATTATATATGAAAACAATTGTTTAAATTGCAAAAATAAAATATTTTACAATGTGTAAATATGAGTGCAGTTTAGCATTGTTCCTCTGAGTGACATTCATGAGCCTTATAACATATGAAAAGCATTAATGGACTTTTTCTTTTCTTTATTCTTTTCAGGAATTATTCAACTATTCAGCTGCTTACGTATGTTACATTGATATAGTGCGGGCGAAGAATTCGGTGCTTCAGAGTTTGCACAGGAAAACTACGTTGTCATGTATCTGCAATCTCTTTCAGTACAGATTTAGTGCTAATAGAGATAGAGTGTGGAAGTGAGAGTAAATAATTTGTTAATTTATTCTGCATTTATTAATTGATACCCCCAAATATTCTTACTAATATGAGAAAGAGGAAGCATAGGTAATGTCCATCTTTGATGCGCAAAAGCTGTGACAACCCTAAAGAATTAACTGGCATCTCGTAGTGGTGTGTCACTGTTTAGACGAAAGCGACAAAACTAGACACTAGGAACTAGATGGGATACGGTAATGTCATTAAGGTTTGTCCCGCATTTTACCATACTTTTGCAAATTTCACGGTATCCTCAAGTTGCAATCACAGACTAAGCGCCCAGCCTGAGGTCCCGCTGCAGATTATTTTAGAAGTAATTTAATATCCTATGAGTCACTAGAGATCATATTTTATTTTTTCTGGAGTTGTTGAGAATATTTCAGTACACTAGACAGGCACTTTTCTTGGTACATGGATTTGATATCCTAACTTTTCAGAAATTTAATCATAAACATATTTTAAATATATTAAAATTGGTTCATAAACAGCTAACAAAAGACTGTTTTTCAAGCTTTTAGATGCACTTTTCAAAGAAAATGTGAGTCTACTCAGAAATATGACACTTTATATGTAGCAGTTTGTTTTCATTTTTACCAAATTCTAACATGATAAATTTCTAAAACTTACGGGCTTACATGGAAATATACACATGCTTGTTAGTTTGTTGAACCTATAGAATTAGTAAATATATATTTAAAATAAAAAAACTCTTGGATCATTGTAAATAAAAAATAACAAGAATTAGAGAAGCAGAAATTGATCAAACACTTTAATATATAAACGTAGCCAGAGATAGGAATGTAAAAAATTGTTCCATTTTCTGCGATTTGTCATTGAATGACTCATATCAGATAACCTTAGCACAATTAAGCCGCATATAACATATCTTCCAGGGTTTTGGCATTTAGCATAAAGACATTAACATTACTTTGATTGCTTGCCAGAAAATTAATTACAACTGAAATTTTTAGCAAAACTATAGAATGCAGTATAGTTCCATGCAGGATTGGCATAGAAAAATGCAATCCGGTATGTTCAGTCTGTTGCATACACTTCAGGCAAACGCATCTATTGATTGCTTTGTGGACTTTCAAATCGATCGCACACCTAGAAAACGGAAGCATGTAACGTTCTAGAACTTACGGAAGAATGGTGTTCGAGTAAAGTTCTTCAGCAGCGTCACCGTTCACAAGTGTGGACAAGGACCAACGACGGCAAGATAGAAACCACATACAAGTACTGAGGATCCATAATCGTAAAGTTGTGAATAATCCTCTGAGAGTTTATCTTACGGGCATGCGCTGCCCATGATGTATCTATCATTTATATGGCTCCGGAACATTTCCAGAAAAATGTTCAAGTATGATTTCTGAATTACGTTCATTTCTCTACTGATATTATCAATTTACTATCAATTATATTACTTATCATCCCATTTTTGAGGTCTTAATAGCTAACGAGCCTTAAGGAATCAAAAACGCAACTCTGATTTGTAAAGAATATTTCTGTAATGCAAATTACCAGCTCCATTTTCTTAATGATAGTTTAGTATAAATCTTACGATGGAAATGGTGTCATGCTTGGAATTGATTAAACACAAGATTGATGCCAATGCCAATAGGACCATAATCATTTAAATAACATTTATAATTTTCCGCATAAGTATTACGCTGTTATAAACAGTTGCATACCAATGCGGGACGGGGGCATTATTAGCTTCAAAGAAGGTTTTTTTTCCTGTCTCTTTTATTATTCAGAAAATTTTGTGACTTTTATTGTCATACTGTACATATTATCCACAAGAAATGAACTTTTGGAAGCAATTAATTGTTGAATTATAGCCATTGTTGTTGGTGTGTGCAAACTGGATTTGTTTCTTGATATTTATCACATTCGAATCCGTAATAATTGCAGTTAGAAGACTATATTTTATTATTTGATTACAAATACGCAACACTATGACATGAAGGTGAGCGACTTAAGCCAGATATAGTCTTGTGCTATAATTCCACAAAGACAGGGAATGAATGCACTAGACAAGTGCGTAAGAACATGCCCTTGTTATTGAGGAATGCTACAATGGTCAATGGCGATGCTATTCAACCTGATTGATATTGCAGCATATGATACATGTCTTGTTTCGTGAAACTAATGACCAGTGGGCTAAACAAAGAAGATTTCAGGAATGAAAGATTATTTGAAGAAACTGGATCAAGAACTTTGCGTCATAAATGTAAAAATAATTGCTAAAAAGTCTGTTGATTTACATCAAAAGTATATAAATGCTTTACGTGTCTTTGGGTACAATTGCAATCAATTGAGAAGAAAAATTGTACTCGCAGAGTCACAAGGAAAAATAACTCACAATGCGGTTAAAAACATTCCAAAGAATGTTCCCTGCTATTTACGTCTAAGAAGCAAGAAATATATAAGGCGCACCTGTGGACTTTTGCGAAATTTTTGGTCTCGTGCACGAGCGGTTGGCGGAAATCTTGAAGAAACAGCTCTTGCACATCACCGCTGCTGCTTACGTCAGATACCTGAAAGACATTTGTCCAACCTTGTAGCATGCACTACGCCTACATGACTCGTGCACGACCAGTTAGGTTGACACAATATCACTTGTTTACCGAGTGTATAAAGTGAGGGTCTCGGATCTCATCGACACACTCTCATAAGAAATGGCAGAGCATAAAAGGTCTGCGTCTGTGAGTGGAAATCTCTCTACAAAATGCTGGAAAATCTCAATGAGCTTGCCGGAGGTTCGTTCGCCAAAGCGCTAAAGGTGAGCAATGTACAGATAGGTATGCTAAAATGGAGATTCGAACACTTTTAACAAAGTTCCGCAAAAGGACTGTCGGGAAAATCGACGTTAGAGACATATTTCTACCGTCGAGATTCGACAATCTAAGCGCAGAAACCTTGGACTGTAGTAACTCTCTTTTAAGTTTCTGCTGAAATACAAAGGCGAGGAGTCAGAACGGACACAGAAGGCACCTGTTTTCGTTTCAGAGAGTGGAGTAAAGGAATTCGTCTGTCATGAGCTGTCTTAGTCCGCTCTGCAAACACGGATTATCCTCGTGCATTTGCATCAAGTGCAACACAAAATCCGGACAGTGTGTATACGGATGGGAGGATTACTTAAAGGTAGATCATCCTGCTCGCCGTCATTTTCCGTACAAGGTAATTTCGATGAAGAAAAAAACGGAAGGGGTACATCGTCTTATCTTCGCAGCGGATCTCCTCACAGATCCGTCCGACGTGGGGAACAACGCGTGCATCAGGCTGCTATTTTCCACAAGCAGATCGCAATAGTCTCTCCATTGGTTTCCACGGAGATCGGTCCGGTCCGTTCCGTTCAGGAGCTTCCTGTCGGGGGAAGACACGCCAGGATTACAGTTATATTAACCGACAAAGAAGCGACGACGCCTATATTGGAGCAGGTTGTCGCTCAACAAGGATGCGTCAGTATCTTGAGGGGCGCAACCGATGCGGATCTAATTACAACAATCCTACTAGTACCCGGGAACGACGACAACGTTCTTACGCAAGCACGACTTCGAGCTTAAACGGCGACTTAATTTCACTACTTCCAAATTCAAACATCTACTTCTCGGAGAACGACAGCGACACGAAGCCCAACAGCGACAATCCGAAGACGACAGCAGCAAATACGCACCATATTCACCAGATGGGAGCAGCGACAACAACGATTCGATGGCAAACGAGTGTTTAACTAACTTCAATATTTTTTAAAAAAAATTGTATTTTAGTCGTGAGGGAACAATTTATTTATTCTTTTTAATATTAGTTGCAAAGGAACAAATGATTCGATATTTATATTAATAGTTATTATTATTATTATTATTATTATTATTATTATTATTATATTTGTATTCGGAAGATTTTCTTCAACTGTATTTGTACTAATGTATCTATAAGGCCTTGGGAGGCTGGGCAGGACGGGGCGCGGCACGACGTCTTTCACAACCTCCAAATGGGTGGGGTAGACAACCTTGAAAAGTCAATTACCCCATGGTCATTTACCTCTTTACGTTGTCCACCCCTGTGTCTGACGCTAGAAAGTGCGTTGATCTTCCCGGGGATATGTACTACTCTTTTTCTAATTCTGGAACTCCTGCAAATTGAATTCTTTCTCCTAGAGTCTTTTAATATTTGCAAAATTCTCGCACTGCTTGATGCTTAATGTATCGGGTAGTAAACTTTTTTCTCAAAAGCACGTAACGATTCTTTTTGTCACATTTTGAATAAATAACTTTGTGCTTGTAATATTATTCAACATTATTATTTAATATTATACTTTTAATGGCTCTTTTATGACCAGGGTTTGAATTTTTGATAAAAGCATTTATTCCTTAAACAAAGTATGCATAAAACTGTACACTTATCAGTTTCATAGAAGACTAGTTGAAAATTGCAGCTGCTGCAACCGGAAATAGAGATATGCGAGTAGTCGCTGCTCATAAAGTTGTGAGAATAGAAAAACAATTTCTATGTACAGTAGTTTACAAAACAAGTCCCTAAAATGACGGATTTCAAGCAATTTAAACTGACATAAAATGAGGGGGCTGCTAAATAAGTTCCTTCTTCAGGCTGTATACAGGAATTTTCATAAGATCAAAGTCAGTATTTTTATTTTAGTATTTATATGCTTACTGAGAAGCTATTAAAGATTGCCAGGAGGTTTTTTCGAATAGTCTAGAATAGTCTCTTCTGTACAAGAGTCAGTTTTCACACATGTATCATACATAAAATCCCGTTATGCAAGGCTACACACACTGCAATGGCATAATTAACGGAGAACAATTAGAACCGAGTAACACGTTAATGCACAACCACTTGTTGACAAAATCTCTCTCAAATAAACTGCAAGCTGCTACCTGCACACGCATAGAGGCCTTGATGACTGCATTCTCCTAGTACCCAGCCGCGTTCCATCGTGTATTTTAATATTAGTATAAAAATGTTATTAAATTTGTGATGCGGAAATGTTATTAAATTTGTGATTTAAATTAATATTACTGTAATATTTAAAATGGGTACAAAGGGTTTACATCTATATGTGGCATTTGTAAAAAGAAGCAAAATTTCGAGTAAATTGCTGTACTGCGATAATGAATGTAAAATGCTCGTTGATTAATATAGGTAATCATATAGAAATTGTAATAGTGAATAAGCTAAAATCTGTATTTATACAACTAACTTGAAGTTGTAAATGAGACATGGGCATAGACAGCGGAGGAAGGGAAATGTCCCCTTCTAAAGCAAGTAAACAAATGAAAGTAATTAAAAATAGTAAAAGGTAGACAAGTGGGTGGAGGGTGCGTTTGCTGTTCCCCCGACTTGCCTATGTATAGGGATTAGTGTACAAAAGCTGCCAATTTTAATGAAACATTTTTTTGAGTAGTGTTTAACGCCCGTTTTTACTACTGAGGCACCACAGGCGATGTACACTGGTAATACATGAAATGAAATGATAAATTCGGAAATGATATTTTTTTTAAGGAAGGAAGCGTTCCAGGCCTAAGTTTAGGGTACCTCTCCGGCATTTGCCAGTTATGAAGACTAAGGAAAATCTAGGAAAATCCCCAGTCAGGGAGGACGGTCCTGGTGGGATTCAAACCCCAGGCCTCCCGCTCACGAGTCCGCGCCTTAGCGATCTCGGCCACCCTTGGCGGTAATTAATGAAATATGAAAAAGTTACTATGAATATACATAACCAAATGTAAAATGTTAAATGGTTTTAAAAGAACTGAAAAGACTGCGAGAAACCGCTGATTCCTGAATAAAAATTCCATTTTTAAGAAACTGGTAAACGAGGTTAAACCGAATGGTATCCAGGAAATTTTACAAGCCTCAAGTATCATAACACAATTATATTTTAAAGCGATAACTGTTCTATTCAAAACAAGGAAAATACACATCCTTGTATTTGCATTGTGTGCACACTTTGAGCATGGCAAATTTATTAATTCGTATAACTGGTCAAATTGATAAAGATAGAATGCATGCAGAGAAGAAAAGAATATTAAAAAGAGGCCTATAATTATAGCCTCACCTGGACCTCAATAATGCACCTGCAAAGAAAACTTGTTAAATAAATGTTTTTATACTATTTTTACTAAACCATTGGTTATGTATAGAAAAGTGTCATGAAGGTATGATTAGTTGATCAGAGATAAAAGTTGTGAGAATAGAAAAAAAATAATTTCCATATACAGTAGTTTACAAAACAAGTGCCTAAAATGACGGATTTCAAGCAATTTAAACTGACACAAAACGAGAGAGCTGCTAAATAAGTGCCTTCTTCAGGCTGCATACAAAGACTTATGAATTGTGCAACAGGAATGTGATCTCAAAATCTCACAGGAATTTCTCTAAATTTCTCCAAGTAAATGGCAGAACGCAAAAAATCAACAGATGGGAGTAATGATAAAGAACCTGGGGAGAGGGAATGTTATAAATGAGCTCTCGGCTAAATACTGGCCCAACCCATAACAATTAATGTTTTTTACTGCACAGAACACACTTTATACTTTGTCCTACGAGGCAATAATAGTTCTAACTTCTCCAGGTAGATGCTATCGTATGTGTAATTTTGCATTGAGGTGATATTTGAATTTAATAGTGTTAGTTTCTAAAATGTATGAGGAATAAGCCAGAACATGTTCTTTTTCCGGTTGGCAGACCTGTTAAAACAGCTAAGATTAAAACTTTTATAATTTTGTTACTTCTGGTATTTCATGAACTCTGTAAAATCTAAATGGAAACTTATTAGCCATTATTATAAATGTGCTGAACATACACAGCAGAGAGAGACTTTTATAAAATTATGTAGTAACGCACCAATTTAAACAACAAAAATCCATTCTTCTGGGTTGCATGGCAGCAAACCTATCAATGACCCTTTGATGGAATCTTCAGGATGAAATCTGTATGTACACTTTTGTACTTCCTATGTTTTTAAAAGACAGTTCGACTCAAATTAGAACTTGGGCAGTTTATACAATTTTTCAATTTCAATTTTCTCTTTCAACGATCGCAAAGTAAAAGGCGTAGAATGCAAGTTATATATCATGTTCACTTTGTTTATATTTTATTAACACAAAACGAAATAAAGCAACTACTTCACAAATTCAAACGGAACTTCACCAGCCTTCCATTCAACAACTCACTACTAACCAACCTGATGAAGAGTGTCTGCATGGGAACATGTTACTTCAAATGTAATTTTGTCTGTTACTGAAATAACTGCATGCTTTCTCCATATTTAATATGGATGATTGTATTGTCTTTAGTATACTATTAGACCATAATATTTTATTTAACTTTGTGAGTGGATTCTGACTGGGGGACGCTTTGAATGACGCATTGGTAAAATCGGGGATATTTCTCACGGGACCCCCGGTGTCTTGGACTGATCATCTGTGGAAACGTTAGGGAACCCACCTGAGTTCATATATCGACTCCTTGGATCCCTGGCCGCCCTCTTTATCCCCTACTTCGTCCCTTCGTTCCGGTTTTTGTTCTACAGTGTTTAAATCTGAGGCATCACAGACGATGGACTGGATGATATCTGTGATGAAATTATAAATTTGAAAAGTATTGTTTTTTTATTAAGGAAGGAAACGTTCTAGGCCTTAGGGTATTTCCCCGGCAATTGCCATTTATGAGGACTGAGGAAAGCAAAAAAAAAAAAAAAAAAAAAAAAAAAAAAAAAAAAAAGAAAGAAAGAAAGAAAGAAAGAAAGAAAGAAAGAAAAAGAAAAGTAAGAAAGAAAAAAATCAGGGAAGACAGTCCTACCGGGAATCGAACCCCAGACCTCTCGCTCACGCATCCGTGTCTTAATAATTTCGGCCACTATTTGCTTCCTTCCGGCAGTGCCCCCTTAGGGTCATATGTACAATATGCACATCCTCCTGCTTAGAAAATCCTGTCCTAGCCTCAAGGCCTTTAGAAACCGTGAATGAAATGCAATGAATGAATTACAAGTTAACTCAAAGCGATTGGGCACCTATGGCCTTGTGACGCCTCTTTGAGGCAGACTTGTGCATCTTAGAAACACAAGCAACTTTATTTCTTTCATTCTGAAAGCGTCCCAACAAATCTGATTGGTACATTAGGCATGGGTGGGAAATGAAATGGACTCTGGCAGCAACAAAGAGATTTGTTTCACTTCTCTGTTGTATCCCGTCCGGTCCATGGTCACCCAGTCTGCTGTTCCAAAAAAACAAGACAGTCGTCTGGCTTTCCTGCAACTCTCGGGCCAGACCAAGTGCAAAGGTTTCACATTTTATGAATGCTTTGTCATCCGCTGCCCTGTAGCGTGTGCGCTGCTTAACAAGAGGGTAGTTGAAAATTGGTAATGTTACTGAGATAAAGGCAATAAATACACTAAACAAATTATCTAAGGCAAAGGCATTTTGAAGACCTTTTTTTTCTTTTGAAAATATTTATAATTCAAATTCGGACCTTACCTCCTACTCTTGTAAAGTGTAGGTTAGTGTACTCAAAAGGAGAAGTACAAAGTGCCTGCATTGTATTTTTACTTAGCTATAACGAATTGCGGGCTGTTTCCTAGTGTCCTTTTTTCCAGTTTGTTTCCATCAGGCCGATTTACATTCTCTCTTTGAAAGATAACCAGTATAGCACTTTAAAAAAATTAATAATCCTTAAATAAAACACAGCTATTTTAATTTGTGTGTTTCCTACTGGTATTTTCGTATCTCCACTATAACAAATAGCATTACATTTAGTAATTTATAACGACATTAAATAGTGTCTACGTAACGATGACTCGCAAGAAATGTATCTTTCTGTGTATTTCTGCTAAAAAATTGAAAGTAGACATTTTTACTCGTAGCATGTGAAAAGGAATATTGCAGCATACCATCATTTCACAAAGGTTCTGACTGTATGTGGGAATTTGAATCTTTTGATGTAGGTGTATTGCCTTTATTTTTATCAAATAATTTTGTTTTTTAGAATTACAGTGCACTTTGATGATAATATTTCTATGGTCTTGTAAATCCTACCTGGTATACTTTACAAAACATATTACCTGCGTTTATAGTGAAATATTCACACTCAAATTCAGCGTATGTGCATTTTTGCCATAACTGACGGCAGACAACTTGTTCAGAGTGGCCATGCATGGAATCCGAAAGTTAGTTATTTATAACATTTACCATTGGCTGAAAGTGCCAAGTAAACCTATGTTGCAATGAGGTAAACCCAAAATTTGTGTTTCGCCTTAATATTTCTTTCCCTAAGCACTTTCAGGTAGCACGTAGAAATGGCTGCGTTTTGACTGAAGATGTATGGAAAGTAATGACTGATGTTGCCTCGTTGGGCTGAACGTGAAAGAAGAGTGAGAACAGAGTAGAGTTTCACCAAGTTGAGAGTATTCCTTGCTTTTGAATAATAACTAGTTCTTATGGGTAGAGTAGGTTGGATGCCACTCACATCTCGAGATAAATATAAAAAAAGCAAAAATGATTTGACTAAACATTACAGATAACGCTCTTCGTTATCAGTTGAGGTGACTTACTAGCTCTGTGGCTATTACAGTGTTAAGTCTGCAGTCATTACATCAACAAAAGCTGCATCTACAGATAAGTATTTCCATTAAATTTCAAAATGTTCTTACTTTTTACCTAAAACTCAAATTAGTATCTAATATCAGTTAAGTAATGGTTTATTGTCACCGAGGTGGAAGTACTATTATGTATAACATTTGAAAATACGCGTAAAATGCACACATCATGTAAAACACATTAATTTTTAGTGTTAAAATTGCATGTCGCTCGTAATGAATAGTAAATCAGCTTGATACCTATATAGGGTCCTGCATTTTGTTTTTGTGATATGCAGTCCTTTGTCTTCACCTATAATGAGCGTGCACTTATGTGTAAGAGACAGCATCATAGGAACTTTGTTTCTTGAAGACAACGGTTCTGTTAAGTGTTGTTATTAATTTATGGATGGTGTGTATCCAGTGTGCTCGGCTACATGTGGGTGTGGAGGTCATTAATGCCACAGAAGTGCATTGCGCGCTATACAAAATGTCACAAGTTTGCCAATATTTTGCTTTTAATCGTAATTAGAAACTATTATGGGAAATGCTTTCTGGCTGGAAGGACGGGTGAAACCGGCAGCAAAATCGCAAGATGAAGCATCTTTTTCACAAATCCAACGTAGGAATAATCGAATAATCAAAATCTCGCTTACTTTTCTTCTTTTCATACTGTTGGACTATTTAGAAAAACGTGTCATCCCTGTATACCGCTTTTTCGAATCCAGCTTGAAATGAATGCATATCCTTTTGTATATATAAAAGTTGAGAGGTTGTTTCCCACATTGTTGTCACTAACTCGGGCGGTATTGTGTATTATGTCTGGTCTGCTTTCAGATAAAATTAACCGCAATACCACGACAAACATAAGGCGGGCTAAAATGTACATACCAAACGGACTTAATACAGAATTCGCTCTAATGCAAAGTTTGACATCATTCAGATGGCCATGATTAATGCGTTTGGGTAAATTTGTACATTTTTGGCACAAGAAAGGAAAGCAAACTTCAAATGTGACCTAAACACTGACTGCATAGAAAGTACAATTAATATCGAGCCATAAATGCTATTAAGCGCTTACGATTTGATTACAATCGAGGATTACCAACTCGTGTTTGATATGTAGTGTATAGATTATAAATAAATAACCATTGCAAAACATGTTATTCCAGAATAAATGTATTTGATGAGATCGGCCAAAGTGATATAGAAGGTGGTAAACACAAACTCTAGGAGTAGATTGTATAAAGAAGGAAATATAAAGTACCTTGATTGTTTACTGCAAAAGCAGTCCTTGGTTGATGTATATAGTTCTAACACAGTAAATGAACTGTATGCAAACTTTTTCACTTTAACTTAATATTTGGACACTGCTATGCAAAAAATAATGGAAACCAACAAGAAAAGGCGAACAATAAGTGGATAACAAATGACATTTATAACGCAGGTAAGCAAATGATATGTGTAAATGAAATGACTAAGAAGGGTTCTCTGAAATGTTATAAGCAATATAAAAGGAATAGTAAGAAGGTAGTTCATGTTACACTAGACCGCCACGGGTGGCCGAGGTCGTTAAGGCACGGACTCATGAGCGGGAGGTCTGCGGTTCGAATCCCGCTAGGACCGTCCTCCCTGATTGGGTTTTTTTCCAGGTTTTCCTCATTCATAACTGGCAAATGCCGGGGAGGTACCTAAACTTAGGCCTGGAACGCTTCCTTCCTTAAAAAAAAAATCCTTTCCCAATTTATCATTTCATCTCATGTATCATCAGTGTCCACAGCCTGTGGTGCCTCAGTAGTGAAAACGGGCTTTAAACACTACTCAAAAAAAAAAAATGTTACACTAGAGCCTAATAAGTGCAGAACAATTTGAGAAGCAACTTAAAACTGTAAACGTAATAGTAGTAATTAGAACCATACAATTGTGTAATTATATCTGAATCAAAGGACTCCTGAATAGATTTAGTAAAGTTTGCAACAACATAGCAATCTACTAAAATCACAAAACATACACAAGTAGAATAATGCTTTTCCGGAATAGAAATTATATAAATGTAATGCAAATTTGATTAAGGTTTTGCTATATTCTGATGCATTATCATTTGTCTTGACATACCAATTTTCAATAAACTTCTCTGCTTATTGGCGCGACAGCCCAGAGAGAGCTTTGGCCTGCCGCAGCGACCACTGCTTTCTCTACCTCCGTCTCACGATTTCATCGATACAGGGCAGTATTGCACCGGGGATCTCCTATTACGTGTCTCCCTGAGACAGCTTCCTAATTAACCTTACGAGGCTGGGTGGACCCTGTTCCAGATTTCCTTAATGTAGAGAAAATTCTAAGCGAATACCGGGAATCAAACCAGGGCCTCCCGGCCAGCAGTCAACGTTAGCCAGTAGACCAAGGAGGTAATCACTAAACTACTTCTAGGTAATTAAATTCAGTTAACATAGGAACAAATAAAGAAACTATGGAGTTTTTATAGATCAAGCTTCTTTTCTCGATAAACATTGGCAGGAATAATAAACTTTATATTTTAAGGTAAAAACATATCCTAAATTAAACTTGGTTTTTAAAGAAGGAAGTCTAAAAATAAAACAGTGTTTTTTATTGAAAGTTTGTAAAGCTCAAAATTTTAACATGTGCTTTTTTTTTTTTTTTTTTTTTTTAACTAATTTATAAATCCCTGCTGAATTTCAGAATAAATTTAAGCTTTTTAATATAAGTGGCAATGCATATTCTTGAAATATCTGTATTAAAATAATGAAACTATATTGGCAGATCATACAATTTATTGAAAGACCATTGTGTCTACACTGATGCTTTTCACAACAAACTTTAAATAAAAATTAAAGAAATGCAGTTAAAGCAGTTTTAGATATATTAATTTTATAATATTAATGCATTTAAGGAACATCCATGTTAAAAATGCATTTACTTTTCTTATTTGTTCAATAAATCTGAAAATTTTCTGCTTTTGATCGCTGGCAAAGATATAAAGAAATATAAATTAATTAAATGAAATGCCTTGCCTAACTTTGGTTAAAAATGTCCCCCAAATAGGCTTGACTATCCTGGGGACGAGACATCGCGTACTTGAATTCGGATGTAGTGTGGCAAGCACCCTTAACTCATATTAGTGGATTATTGAACCTTGGGACTTTTCGAAGCCTTCCTTTTCCTGAAAAAACGAATGCTGAACAAATTTATGCGTCGATGAACTCTGGGCTTATTTGTATTATCAATTAATTCCAATCATCGTGTCGAAGATCTTTTCAGTTGGTATGAATGAGGTATTAAACAATTATAAAATTAAAAAAAAAAAAAAATAGGAAAATTAGTTTCCAGTAATGTCCATTATTATCCATGGAAAATAAATAAAGAAAACTTTTCGATGGTTCTAGGGGAGAATGTTCACTGTTGAATAACAAACTTCTGTTTAATAGTGTTTAACGCCCGTTTTTACTACTGAGGCACCACAGGCGATGGACATTGGTGATACATGAAATGAAATAATATATTTGGAAAGGGTTTTATAAGGAAGGAAACGTTCCACGCTAAGTTTAGGGTACCTCCCCGGCATTTGCCATTTATGAGGACTGAGGAAAACCTGGTCAGGAGGAAGGTCCTGGCGGGATTCGAGTCCGCGAGTCCGCGCCTTAACGACCTCGGTCACCCGTGGCGCTCCCTGCACAGTACAGTTGAAATACTTATAAACAAGAATTAATTATTAACATAGCTGCTGATATACCAGTCTTTAATTTTATTGTATAAAGTACTTTAGTATACGCCTAAAGGTTAGTATTTCTCAGAAAAGGATCATATAATCACTGAATAGGAATGATAATTAAAACCATTTTGGGGTTTACATGAATTATTTTCAAAACAAGGCATTGTTAAGAGCAAAACAAAAGATTAGAAACAGAGAGTCAACAAGCGAGAATCTATGGCAGTCATTCACATCGTATATTTATGAGCTGAGTGGAATGCTATTTTACTTCAGATACCGACAAACTCATTACCCTCTCACGTCACAATTACCTCATTTTTCAAATACCTATTGCTGCTGAGTGACCTAGGGCTTTAATAGGTTACAAAAGGATGTGGTTGAAGGTTAACCAAGAACTTAACTAACCATTGGAGCTAAAGAGGCAAAATTATATTCATTAAGAGAGTTTCATGCTGATAGTACCCTTTGAAATGCCACCTCTTTTTAAGCAGTTTGCGTTCATCAATAACATGGTTCATGACTAGATAGTAGACTTTTAGGCATAAAAATTGTTTGGGCGCCTAAAGTAAGCTTTAAAAATAATAAATATTTACTACAAAACTAAAAAGAGGCCTCTATTTTACTTTCGTAACCAATTATGAACCTAGGCTATTAAATCTGACATATATAATATGTATTTCATTAATACAGCAGTTTTCAAGTGAAAATACTTGCAATAGATTTTAAAGGAACACTATTTAAACTGATAAAACGAATATACATTCTAAAAATGACTTAAATTTGTCACCTGAAAATGTCAATTAAAAATATTTATGAAAAGACTGTGTTCACTGTTTTCATAAAAAATACAATCTCACTGTCTAACTGACACATATTATAGTTTGTTCATTTTTTCCAAGTAAACTACAAAAATAGTTTTCGGAAATAAACTTTAAACGAGGACATGATCTTGCTAGATATCCAGGAAAAGTAGTTATTACATTGTTTAACACTAGTCACTTATTTCCCGCAGTTTGCCTCACAATAATATAAAAGTGTCTTTTCCATATTTTATACCAAATATGGTACTTTTTTGCGTGAGTATAGGTTAGAGACGGAAAAAAAAAATAAAGGAACATATTTCCTCTTGGGCATATGCACAGAAAGTCTAATTCAGTTTCGTTTTCTGTCAAAATATTTGCATTGCCTGTGTTCTCACTTTCAACCAAACGAAATTCACTCACTCAGCATACAAGTCCATTATACAACGGATTAGTCATAATTCATACAATTCTTTTTTTTTTTTTTCCCTCTAGCGAACAAGTGACAACACGAAAAATGTAAAATATACGATTAAAGTATATGGCATTTACTTCCGAGTAATGCCACCAACGAAAGGCTGAATGTAGGCGGCCCTCGTAGGGAAGAAGCAAAATACAGGCAACCGGACAAAATTGGTTTATTATGACACAAGCAAAGGTTGTGAATCCGTCACAGGACGGTCTCCCAGGTAATCCACAGTGTTTAGTAACATTTGAAGTAGTCTCCAAGTACATTTCCGACTACCGTCGCCCACCAACTGAACTGTAAGGCCACCTGTGGCCGAGGTCGTTAAGGCACGAACTGGTGAGCGGGAGGTCTGGGGTTCAAATCCCGTCAGGACCGCCCGCTCTAATTGAGGTGTTTTTTTCCAGTTTTTTCTCAGTCCTCATAAATGGCAAATGCCGGGGAGGTACCCTCAACTTAGGCCTGGAACGATTGCTTCCGTAAAAATAAATCCTTTCCCAATATATTTCTTCATTTCATGTATCATCAGTGTCCATAGCCTGTGATGCCTCTGTAGCAAAAACGGACGTTAAACACTATTCATTCATTCATTCATTCATTCATTCATTCACTCCAACTGAACTGCGGGGCATATTGAGTCACGCAGCTCTGGTCACATACACCATCTGGTGTCTTCACTGGGAATACATTTCATTTACTTTTAATAGTATATCTTGGACTTTTCGTGTTTTCCCTTGTTTGCGAGGGGGAAAAATGGTTGCCATGACTTATCCCTTGTATATATAATTTGTTTCACTTTGTAGTTTTATAGATAAATATGCATCTTTAAACGCATAATTAAGGAATAGGAGCTAACATAAAAATTGTCATTTATATGCACTATGAAATGTAAATTTTAAGCATTAAATGTCGCAAAATATAAATAATCTGATTGTCTTCATCATATGTATTAACAAACAACTAGGCACTTGCCTGAAGATCCGGTGCTTACTCCTGTCTATGGAGTGACAATGAAGAACGATCACACCTCTTTTCGTAAACTGCACAGTTCTTTACCACAGTTCTTTACTTTATCAGCCGGTGTTAATGTCGTGTGCAGAAGAAATTCATTGCCTTTATTGCATTTCACTACATTTTTTTCCTTAATGTAATTGTGCAATTGTATGTGCAAAAAACTCTTCTGCTAACGCGTAAAATATGTACTACGCATCCCACTCGGTCATCTGTCAGAAAATCATTAAAGCCGGAATATGTTCGGCCATCTTTTACGTGCGTGGTTAGCAGGAGATTGACTGGAACGTATGGTACAAAATGTAAAAGAAGTAAAGAACATACGTAATAAACAAACGCGATAGGTAGTGGCGCTGTGGCCGAGTGGTTAGATTGTTCGTCTCCCGTTAAAATGGTCGGGATTCGATCCTAGCGGCCGCAAGTGGGATTTGTGGCGGACGAAGCTGCGCCTGAGCACGTTTTCCTGCCATTGCTCCGTCATCTGTATCATTGTAGAAAGCAACTGGAAGTTACCGCAGTGTTTGTCCCCAGAAATACTGTAAAAACACGGCATGATGCAGTGAGGACCTGCCCTTGGGCAAACCACTAAGAATGAATGAATGAATGAATGAATTAATTAAATAAAACAATTGTAATAGTATATTAGCCAGAAATATTATGAAATTATAAAACATTGCCTTTTAAATGTGTGCTTTACCGTGTCAAAATTATTTTCATTGGACATATTTTCATTTCTGTAATTGAATATAAAACTGCAATAAAATGTTAACCATTTAAATTTCCGGTAAAGTACACGAATTTTTAGCTTCTGTTTCATTAATTGCACATTTTTATAAAATAAAGACACTAATAAAACCAGCTATTTTAGTATATTTTTTACACATGAATTCAAAAAAATGTATCTCCTTTAACCGGTAAGCAAATATCGTGAGCAGAGAGTATTTTTATAAAGAAATATAACCACAATTGATAGTAATTTCAAATATAATGAGCCTCGTTTATTTCAGTAATGTGAGTGTTTCCTTTTAAGTTTTTACAAAACTAGGAAAGGAAAACATTTTTTGCAACAAACTGTTTTATTGGTTTTCAAAATATTCGCCAATAAGATTCATACACTTTTGCATGCGTTCAAACCAATTCTCGAAACGTTTTTTCCACTCAGAAGTTGATATCTCAAAAACAGAATTTTTAAAGACTTCAACAGCTTCTTGAAGTTATGAAAATCGCTTTCCACGCATTTTTTGTTTGACCTTCGGGAACAAAAAGAACCCGTTAAGCGTGAAAACGGGCAACGAGACATTTATTCGATGTTCTTATCATTCAAATAGTCCATGTTAGACATGCTGTGTGACAGCTGACATTGTGATAAGAAAAATGATGCGACTTTCGTTTTTTTTTCTCTTCTTCTTTTCCCCCCTGATTTCGTAGACAACTTCTGGCAAACAAATTGTTGTATACCATTCAGCATTTGTTCTTCAGTCCTCTAAGTGAAAGATGTTGATATGTCCAGTACAACCGAAGAAACAATCATTTTCTTGAACGAACAACTTTTGTGGGATTCGGTTTATCTTGGAACACCCATACAGTGCATTGTTGCTTAGTTTCCGGTTCATACGAATATATCAAAGTTTCCTCACCTGTTACGATGTTGTATACGGATTTTGCGGTATCTCCGTGGAAAATTTTGAGCAGTTCATTATACCAAATAACACGGGCGCTTTTTTTTTTTTTTTTTTTTTTTTTTTTTTTTTTTTTTTTTAAAGCTTCGGTCAAATTATGCGGAATCCATCGGTAATAAGATCTTTTTCATAGCTAAATTTTTATGAAAAATCGAATGTACTGCAGTCTTCGATATGCTTAAGGATGCCTCTCTCTCATCGTAAGTCACATGCCGATCTTCTTCAATCATGTTGCACACAGCATCGATGTTTTTTTGGAACGACAACCGATTTTTGGTCAATCTTCACGAAATTCATCACTGATGGACGCACGACCAGGACGAAATTTTGCAAACCAGTTATAAACAGTCTTTTCTGATAGTGCTTGATTAATAAAATTTGAACGAAGTAATTCCAAGCATTGCTGTTCAGTTAGACTTTTACTAAAATGGTAAAAAAAAAAAAAAATCATTCAACGAAAATCTTCACGTGAAATTTCCATTTTTTTTTTTTTCACAAAATTGCTTCGTTTAAACACTCACTGTACACAAACTCTCGGTCATTTTCTAAGCTGCAACTGTTTATACAATAAAATGTCAATTGTTGCGAAAATAGTAACGATATATCTCAATAGCGCCACCTAGTGATCGTTTGTAAAAACTTAAAAGGTAACCCTCGTTGATAAAAGAAATTTAATTTAATTATGCCAGACTGCTTTACTATAACACAATCACAGAAATAAAATAAATGCAAGAAATCAAAATCTCTTGCATACATTAGCTTTATAAAATATTGTGAACACGGTTTTGCCAGTATCCATCTGCTAGTGTTATTTCTTTGGGCGGATCAATTTTTCAGCAACTCTTCGATTCATATACTAGAATGGAGGTGATATACATTTTTCTCCCTTCAAATTTGTGCCAAGTTAATAGAAGGTTTCTAATGACTGGTAAGAAGAGGTAAATGATATCACGTATAGGAAAACACCTCATTTTATTCTAATATGTTTATACTATGTTTGTCATCCACAACTTTGACACACGGCACTACGTCCTTTAAAACGCGTTACACGCTACGTGGTCATAATAGGCTGCGTTTGGAGCAACAAATTTATATGTTGATATGAATATTTCTTTAAAAGTGTTAAATACATTTTTTTAAGTATCTGACTTGCCTTTCGTGACTGTATGACTCACCTAGCTGTATAGATTTCCTTGTTCTATTTGTGCAAAGGGAGTTGTGAAGAGTTATGAGCAGCAATGCTATTAAGGAACGTCATAAACTGTCCAGTACACGGGTATATCCTATGCCTTCTGTTACTGTTCCAGGCGTTACTACCACAGGGTAATGGATACCAGTTTTATTAAGTATCGGGATTCTTTTTAAAAAATGCGTATGACTGGGTAATAGAGTATCAGTTTTTTTGGTTCATATACAAACGCGAAGTTTAATTATATTTTAAAATAACAAATGGTAGATATTTCGTAAAGATGCTGTCAATATAAATTGTATACGTGTTAAGGTTGGCACACTAGAAAACTTGGAACTTACTTAGAAATCGGTTAGTTGGCAACAATATTACAGTAATTGTAATAAAATTGCAACTCTCATTAACTAGTTTCGCTCGGAAAACTGCAACTTAAAGGGTCGGAATTTGGAATGATTTGGAATTGGCTTCTAACGTGGTATGTGGTAGCATATCTGTAGAGCATTTGTTGGACATTGGGGGGATACAATTAATCAACTTATTGAAATGTAGTACAACGATCAGGTTATACTACATTTCAATAGCTATTTGTTTTATGGAATGTTAAAATTAGAGATTATAAAACAGAACTAAGAAGAACTTTTTAATGGTGTTTAACGCCCATTTTTACTTCTGAGGCACCATTGGCGATACTAAGAAGAATGATGCTGTTAGAATCATATGTGACGTTTTGGGAATTGACACGTTATAAATAGAACGTGTGACCGATGTGTTGCCACGCAAATTAGAAACACGAAACAGAAGGTTCTCGACGTGCAACATTGGAGCTGATGGGGGGAAAATGACATGGATACAAACTTTGCTGTTTTGGAGTAGTAGTGTTTAACGCCCGTTTTTACTACTGAGGCACCACAGGCGGCGGACACTGGTGATACATGAAATGAAATGATATTTTGGGAAAGGATTTTTTTTTTAAGGAAGGAAGCGTTCCAGGCCTAAGTTTAGGTACCTCCCCGGCATTTTCGAGTTATGAAGACTGAGGAAAACCTGGAAAAAAACCCAGTCAGGGAGGACGGTCCTGGCGGGATTCGAACCGCAGACCTCCCGCTTACGAGTCCATGCCTTAACGACCTCGGCCACCCGTGGCGGTTGCTGTTTTGGAGAATAGATTGATCATGGATTATGGCAATACCAAAACGCTCCGTCACTGTGTTATATTACGTGAGGGTCGGTCATCTACAAACGAAACTCCTGGGGGGAAAGTTAGACGCAATCGCCATGTCTGTTGAGACATCTCACTGTGAAACGAGACGCTGAATGTCTCTGTGGAAGAAGTCCCTGAGTTTCTGTTGAACTGCGTCCTGCACGTCTTCGTTGGATATGATTCGCTTGCCTTTGAACGTTTAAACTGGAAAATCACACGGGGTTATATCATTGCTATAAGGTGTGTGCGTAAGCCCTAAACTGCTGCACTTAGGTGCGGTCAACTTTGCTAATGCAAAATGACACTATCCGAAAGCAGTCCTGAGTTGCTCTTCTTTCCCGGGACTCCATGAGGAGTGGGTCATATTGATCGAAAAAGAAATATCATCGTCATATTTTACCGATTGGATTCGACTCCTACATTATATTATCACGCGTGACGGCCGAATACGTTGTCATATACTACCTCTCAATGAGACAAAGCTCGCCAAGATCACCACGTTTCTACAATCACACCTGTTCGGTTTTTTGAATCATTGGCTCTCATAATTGGACCAAACTTTTTCAATTAAATTATTTTTAACATTTTCAAACCCTATGGCAGACATTCTCAAACAATTAACAATTAAAACATTTCATATTTCATTGTTAAATCAACAAGCGATTTCCATTCTTTGCTTATGTTTAAACTTTTATATCAAGATTTTGGCCACATATTTTTCTGCAATTTATTTATTCGATTTTTCTAATTATATGTATATAAAACTCTAGTGCCTTGAGTGCAAGTAAGATTTGCTAACGTGGAACCAGGGTCTGGGTTTGAGTTTCGGTGTAGATTAACCTGAGTAGACTTTTTCATTATTTTCCTAGGGCGCTCTGGAACGTGTCGGGTTAGATTTTTCCTATCCACAAAATTTTAAATAATCCTGTTATAATGTAAATACAAATGAAACACTGGCTTGGGTAATTATCGTCACATGCTACGTACTTAAATATTCGCGCCAAGACCAAGCTGAGAGTTGGTTTAAACTGAAAGTTCATTTAGAACGTTTGATCATCTTCGAGGAGGTCGGTCCTGGTGTTGTAGTGGTTACCATACTTGCCTCCTATACCCAAGATCGCGGGTTCGAACCCGGCCAGGACCGATGAATTTTTTCGGGCGTAAAATTCCTAAGTATGGCTTCCTTCGGAAGGGAAGTAAAGCCGTGGGTCCCGTGTCGTATATTTACGGGACACTGATGACCTGAGACGTTAAAGAGCGTCCGTAAATAAATAAATCAATCAGTCAAAAAAATCTTCAAGGAGCTCAGTAGGCAATGGCTTCCGCATACCCACTTTTTCCTTTCTATTAATTGTTGAAAGATTCAGGGTGGAAGCGATGAAGGGTTCCAAATTTTATGACTAACAATGAAGGCATCTTTTGCAACTCCTACAGTGCGGTCAGTGATATTTTCCTCCGCGGCACGGGATTTTTTTCTATAAGCGAGACCCCACTGGTTTGTGGCGTCGTGGAAGGAATATTCAGCCTGCTTGCTTACTTGTTGACCTTACTGACTGTCGCAGTCGTGGCGTGTGTTTTGCTGTTCGTTTCTGAATTCGACAATATACATATATAAAGCATGTTATGCCTGTGTGTATACAACCGCACAGTGTGTCTTTATGTACCAACCGCCATGGGTGGCCGAGGTCGTTAAGTCTCGGACTCGTGAGCGGGAGGTCTGGGGTTCGAATACCGCCAGGACCGTCCTTCCTGACTGAGGTTTTTTCCAGGTTTTCCTCAGTCCTCATAAATGGCAAATGCCGGGGAGGTACCCTAAACTTAGGCCTGGAACGATTCCTTCCTTAAAAATAAATCCTTTCCCAATATATCATTTCATCTCATGTATCATCAGTGTTCATCGCCTGTGGTGCCTCTGTAGCAAAAACGGGTGTTAAACACCATTCATTCATTCATTCATGTACCAATCACGTGTGTTAACTCAGTGGTGAAGGAATCATAGGACCAATTTATTTATTTTTAGTAAACTGTCAATTCTGTTACTTATGTGAATAGCATATAACCACTTTTTTTCATATATTTAACGTACAGGAAGGTGATCATGCATTTTTTTCAACAGGACTCTGTTGCTGCTCACACTACGAATAATTCCATGAGAACAATTCACAATGTGTTTGCACAAGGCAAGAGTTATTAGTAGAGATTTGTGGTCCCCCCATTCCCCCGATTTAACAACCTGCAATTATCTCTGGGGTAAATTAAAAAATGCCGTGTACAAGACAAACCCGCACACCATCCAAGAACTCAACTGTCCGGATTTCTCAAAATGAATACAGCGAGTGATCAATAATTACCAATATTGTGTGGAGAATGAAGGCGGGCAGTTTCAACACCTCATTTGGTACTCTGGTAAGTAATGAGCCTCTTAAATTGGTTTGTGTATTGCTGTATGGTTAATTTGTTTTATTGTTTTACTCTCCCGCGGATCACAGAGACGAGGCTGGCCGGCTAACCGGTTCTCCCATTGGCAAAATACAAAACTGTTCGCACGGTACAATTGTTACGTTGGCACGCTGGGGATTTGGTCGCACAATAAACAAATTTACAAATGATGTGCACAAAAGCCCATCCGTAATTAAAAGTAGTGCATAAAATGAATCCAGAAGCAAGGGAAAATGATATGAAAAGTTATACAAAATCGAATCACCCGCTAAAAACAAGCGCAGATTTCAATCGTACGAAAGCTACGTGATTGCGAAGGAATTAAAGTTTTTACAGACCACATAATATCTGTGGCATAACATTACGACATCCATTACTTGCCAGTTACTTGTCAAATTTATGAATAGAAGACTGAACACAACACTTAACAATTATTATTCATTACCTTTATTTAAGGATGCTCTATAATACCTTAGGTCATTAGCGTCCGATCAAATTCAGGGTGTGAAACCACCGGTAAGATTTCTTCTTTCAGATTTAGGTTGTTTTATATGCCGTAAATCTACTTTTTTTTTTGATTGATTGATTTTTGGACGCTCTTTAACAGCTCAGGTCATCAGCGTCCCATTCAACTCGGGGCGTGAAACGGCCGACAAATTTTGCTCAGGGGCATCTCTTTCAGGCTTGAGGTTCTTTATAGTGCCGCAAATGTACGACACGGGACCCACGGCTTTACTTCCCTTCCGAAGGAAGCCATACTTAGGATTTTTACGCCCGAAAAAAATCCATCGGTCGTGGCCGGGTTCGAACCCGCGGTCTTGGGTTTAGGAGGCAAGTATGGTAACCACTACTCCACCAGGACCGACCCGTAAATCTACGACAGCCAACTTTACTTTACTTTATATCCCTTCCGAAGGAAGCTGTACTTAGGAGTTTTACTCCCTAAAATAATCCACCGACTCTGGTCGGGGTTAAACTCGCATCTGTGTTTTAAGAGTTTAGTATGGTTACCACTAGACCACCAGGGTCGACTACCACTGATCAACATCAAATGCATATTGAAAAAGGTTTGAATTGATTTTATTTAGAACTGGACGAAAATGAAATTATTTTATGTGTTTTACTAAGCATAAACAATCTGATATATTTTTCTCGAAAGGAAATTTTGCTCTCTGTTTTCTACAAACAAGAGATACATTTTCGTGTCTCTAGTTAATAAATAAACGTATCCTTATCAGTTCATATTTAGCAGAAAAGCCAAAGGAATATGCATTTCCTACACTTTATGGTTCTTGCTATTTCGCGTCGCCCTAGCACATTTCTTATCCTAAAAGTTGTTAACTTGTGTTAGGTAATTTTAGTAAGGTTGGCGACGCAGTCCTCCATCGCTTTAGCTAATGTGCTGATCGAACACAAAACATTTCCTCCAACTCAGTACAAAAGATAAATATAATAATAATAATAATAATAATAATAATAATAATAATAATAATAATAATAATAATTAACATCTCACACAATGCAAAACGAGCAATAACTAGGGGTCGATATTCTTAAGCAATTAGCATCATGTGAGGTGCGCTCAAACACAAACAAAGCAAGAAATGAATCGCAGCCAGGCAAGTAAATAAAAACTGCTGAGTGACGGGCGTAAGGGGAGAGGGTGGATTGTAGCTCGTAACTATTTTACTTCCTCTACCTTTTGTCCACAGTCCTATTTTATTCCGCCTAATTCGGCTTATAGTGGATAGAAATCCTTATTTTTGCTTATAAGAATAATTCAGAAGACTAACAAAATGATTGTTACAATGATTATAATATAAATCTTTTACTCTTTAACACGGTAGTTTTTTTGTATGGAAATAAAATGTACTTAAAGGTTTCATTTTGTGTATTTATAATAGTTATTAAATAATTGATGCGTTTGTTATACAAAACCTAGGAAACCAATTGCAGATACAACTCAAATTTTTCCGTAGTTAACAAAAGATTTTTTTTATGTGAAATAGCATGATAAATTATTCCAAATCATATATGTTGACATCAAGTATCCAGGAAAACTTATTTGAAGTGGAACATGACTACGATTCGTCTCTATGCTGCACCCGTGATCCGTTTCTTGTTACCGCACTTTTCAAAATACTTTCTATAGGTTAATTAGTTTCTCGCATTATGCTTTATCATTTCTTCAGCACATTGTCCAACCTCTACGAAGCACTCGAAGTATTTCTTTCAGTTTTGGGAACAACTGGGAGGAAACACGATGTTGCAGCTTTATTTGGCTCAAAGCTTTGTTCTGAAGAGCACACCTCACCTCGACTTTCCGCGACGTCTCTCTTTGATTGTATTTCGTTGTTCTGCTTGTACACTTGCATAATAATGACCTATTATGGTTTCCGCTTTTAATTAATAAAAGCAGACATCTTGCCTGCTGAATTTCCTATAGTGCTGAGATTTCGGTTTTCATTTCTTACTAAGAATTTTGATTACAGTACCTTAGTGATGGACCAATTCCTAGTCACAAGTCTGTCAAATTTCTGTCTGTACATCCGAAAATTTCACTGATGTTGACTCTCAACCTTTTTGAATGGATGTTCACATTGCAGTTAATTTTTTTCCATCTTTAATTTCTTAATTAAAATATTATGCACACTATGGTATGAGATATATTTCCTTTACTATGTCCGTGATGGACACTTTATCTTGTTTCATTAAATTTTACATGTTATTTGTTTTCTTTTGTTGTGACATTTTTTTAAAAACCACCTGTTCGCTCGGAATGTTCTATACATTTAAAAGCAAACTATCATCTTTTCATGATATCATATGAATCCCCCAAGTTGCTGACATATGTTGGTGAATTTCAGAACACACTCCCTTCAATTG
Organism: Metallyticus violacea; assembly: GCA_030762175.1. Taxonomy (NCBI): domain Eukaryota; kingdom Metazoa; phylum Arthropoda; class Insecta; order Mantodea; family Metallyticidae; genus Metallyticus; species Metallyticus violacea. Next base: position 304,840,189 of record CM060846.1, on the reverse strand, counting down.
CAGATATATTTAATCTCAGCTCTTTGCTCTACATAATTCATTTTCCTAACGAATCTGCACTCTTATTATTTCAACAACATCTTAAATGATCTACTTGACATAAAGTGAAATAAATATTACTCCAGATTTCGTAGACCCATGATCGCGGGTTCAATGCCTCCACAGTTGGTGGATTTTTTCGGACTTAAAAATCCTAAGTTTGGCTTCCTTCGGAAGAAAAGGAAAGCCGTTCCGTGTCGTAGATTTACGTAAAATAACCTCAAGCCTGAAAGAAGAGGCCTGTGAGCAAATTTTATCTGAATTGAATGGAATACTGATAACCTGAAATATTAAATAGCGTCAGTAAATACACCAAATCAACAACACTCTAGGTTCCATGCGACCAGTAACTTAAAAATATCGCTATAAGGCCAACGCAGTAAAAGAGACAGTAATTAACAGCTTAAAGGAAAAAATAAAGGGAAAGAAAATCACTGTTAATGATTTGAGTAATATGCCATAGCCATTATAGATTTCCTGCCATATATGCTCGCTTATAATCACTTGTAAGTTGTGTGATTCCTTTTGGTGAAAACTTAAATAAGGCTATTTTTTTCGTTTAAATGTTCTATACTCCATTTGAACAATGTATACCTTTTAAGTGCACATGAATTAGAATTATTGTTAAATTAGAAGACACATTTTCGTTATAATCCTAAGAATGTGCTTGAACATGACAACTTTTCATTTCTGCATAGAGTTATGAATATAATATATTTGTGGAACCTATCCTAGAATGACTTACTATATATGTAACAGTTCAATTCATCAATTTTTGAATAATTTTTACTCAGTTTCTACATAATGCCAGTACAAAAATTTCCTTCATAATGAGATAGTTAAAATATGTTAAATACACAGTAATTGACAAAATCTCATTTTTATAGAAAGATAGCACTCTTGTCATGTTATGTGAGAAATTTGGATTGCAACATAGCAAAAATGTACATTTATTTGCATGTGTCACAAGTGAAACGCTTGCTTTTTTATATAAACCAGCATATTCGGAGTGTGCACACATGAAGTCCTGGTGGTGTAGTGGTTACCATATTTGCATCCTAAACTCAAGATCGCGGGTTCGAACCTGGCCAGGACCGATGGATTTTTTTCGGGCGTAAAAATCCTAAGTATGGTTTACTTCGGAAGGGAAGTAAAGCCGTGGGTCCCGTGTCGTACATTTACGGCACGAAAAAGAACCTCAAGCCTGAAAGAGAGGCCTCTGAGCAAAATTTTCCGGCCGTTTCACGCTATTAGTTGAATGGGACGCTAATGACCTGAGATGTTAAAGAGCGTCCATAAATAAATCAATAAAAAAAATTAGCCAAATCTCGCTTAGCTTTGAGTGACTGAATAAGTCATTGCAGTATAGGTAAGGTACGCCATTATCTTTATCAGAATTAAAATCCAAGTTTCATACTTCATCATCCAAACGTAGTTTCCTCCTAGCTTGTCAGGCAGCTTATCTTAATTCAATATTTTGCCTTACTTTGGCTAGATTTGGGTTACTCATCAATATCTGTGCTTCCTCACTTTTTATGGATTGGTTTCTAACATAAGGTGCAGGAAACTGTGATATATCGATTGCCTTGAATGAATGAGTTGCCATTCGAAGTGAAAAACTAGAGGTCTACCTGGAACTACTGTTGTAGAACAAAAGAGAGTTGCTTCATGTGCAGTTGATACAAGTTCAGGAAATTTATCTGCAGAAGATGTTGCACTAGAAGCACTTGAGATGATGCAATGGCCAAAGGAAAAGACGAAGACACTGCAATTGCAAGTGTAGATTGAGAACTCGGTCCTGGTGGCGTAGTGGTTACCATACTTGCCTCCTAAACCCAAGATCGCGGGTTCGAACCCGGTCAGGAGCGATGGATTTTTTTCGGGGCGTAAAAATCCTAAGTATGTCTTCCTTCGGAAGGGAAGTACAGCCATGGGTCCCGTGTCGTACATTTACGGCACGAAAAAGAACCTCAAGCCTGAAAGAAGAGGTCTCTGAGCAAAGTTTGTCGGTCGTTTCACACCCTGAGTTGAATGGGACGCTGATGACCTGAGCTGTTAAAGAGCGTCCGTAAATAAATAAATTGAAAAAAAAAAGTTTGAGAACGAGGGATGTTTTCATAGTTTTTTTATACTAGTTGACGGTATATCATTTTACCAACATTCAATGCCTGCAAGATATTATGCTTTTAACACAGACACATGGGTATGGGATTTGCAGAGAAGGCTCAAAATAATCGGAATGAAGTTATACACATATGTTATTTATTCAAAAATTGTAAAGAACGAAACAGGATTGTCCAAATGCTCCAAACTTCTAAACTGTGATATTTTAAGATTAACATTCACACGATGCTAATCTTTACAACAAAAACTTCGCTATTTGCCTTGGGTCACTATAATCACTCTTTAAACATAACTAAACAAAAAGGAAGTACTGTCTCTAACATCCAAAGGCAGAAACCCCAGCTAAGTCGTTTTATCTCTATATGTCATTTTAGTAAATTTCTCCTGTATAAATTTACACAAATAGTAATACATCATTGCGCTGTGGTAGATGTACAAAAATCAGAATCCAACGAATTTAAAAGGAAATAAATAAATAAATAAATAAATAAAATAATAATAATACAACGAAAGCCGCTTTTGTTTTATCGTTATATGGAAGAACTATTTCATTTATGTTTGCGCACAAAGTGAGTTTTCACCAAAATAAATAAAAAGTAAACTGTGATGCTAAAAAATGAATTATGCCCTACCTGCCGATAGCTGATATGCACTGTCAACAAACATATCCTTCCGCGCTTATGATGGGCGGAAGAGGAAGAACTAAGTCATTATGGCTGGATATGGAGCGAGGTGGAGGGAACAAGGCATGTACATTGAAGCGAACACCTCTCTATTAGACCCCAATGGTCTCATTGTCTTATCACTACAGCTATTTCATACACAATTAAAATTATTTTTGTTTGAAAACCTCTATTATAGCTATTTATTGATAATTTGATTCATTATTTACCTAAATAAAGGGATGATCTGAGCAGAAAGTTTGTGAACTATTTGCAAAGGAGGAGAAGTACGACGTTTGTTCTAAGAAACACGTGCATTTGTTAAGTTTTCATCTCAGCTTTCGTTAAACAGAGATTAGTTTGTCAACCCTGCTGTTAACATTCATTGCTTCACTGTTAAAATTTTCAGGGAAAAATTAAAAAATTACCCCTTTTCGCTGCTGTTATGTCAAAGGGTTTACATGGAAATGTTTCTTACATACGCAATATTCAGAAAGGCATTAATGCCTTACAGCTCTTTATAGGAATAGAATTTTCATTGATGTATGAATTTCAGTGGTTACGGAAAGATGAAGCATATTTTGAGAGCATGTAAACAAGTTCTAGGTTTGTCACGTTTATCATGATAAATTTTCTATGTTTCAGGGCCGGAAGAAATGTCCAACTTAGTGCGCATGCACAGCTCAGTGTTGGGCCAATCAGCACCATCATTATCAACTAGTTTGGTAAGTCGAAAATATGTATAAGAATTCGCCGGAAGGTTTAATTCGGAGACATTGATACATGATGAAAATATGCCTTTTTGTTTCTGTGTATTCATGTTATCGTGTACCAGTTTTCATTTGAAGTAGTTACAGCAAATGTGAAAATGAAATGTTGTGAATGTTATTAACATGTACGTGTATTGATTATATAAAACTTTATACATAATACAGCAAAAAATAGTTGTATGGCAAATGATGCATCGATGAACGACCAGGTTTAGCGTTGAAGTGCGTACTTCTGGTACTGTATTCGAGAGATGAAGAAAATGAAAGCAATTCCTAAATTGTCTCTCATTCGTCGTCACTGAACGCGGATTTATATGTACTAAAAATCTACAAAACATGCGCTTAAAACCCAAAATATATGCATGCTTTTAAGATTAAATACGCACTGTTAAAATTTCGAAAACTTATTTTTAAAAAATGTTACTCTCTTAAGTGCACTAATAATTATTAAATTAATACACATACAAATTTAAATTGTTTGTTTCGTTAATTTGTGTTAAACTGAGTTAAAAATAGTATATATATTTTCTCAAGGCAGCAAAGTTTTTCTGTTGCACGCAAGAATAGGGTATCTGTTGCAATTTGTAACTTTATTCAGTTTTGTTAAGGGTTGAAATCGGTCACTAAACACATTTCAAAAATTCTCAATCAACAAAGTTTTCTGTTAATCCACAAGAATGTTTTTAAATAAAGAATAAATAGTACCTTTCAGCAATTCAGGATGCTAAGGAACATTGAACATTCTGATGCCTGTAACCTGAAATTTGTTTCCTATCCTGTCCTTTTAAAACGCTACAAATGTCCGGAAGAAAGTTTAGTCTAGGATTTCTCGTCTCTGTTTTCTTAGTTCTATATAATGCTGACTTCCCTAAATCCCTAGTACTGCTTTCATGACAAATGATGCGCACAGCCCTAATGCAGAGAGAGAGGCTTCTTTCTCTAAATCAAACTTGATTGGAGACAAAGATGCAAGTTAACTTTCCCTGAAGACTCAATTCCTGCAGCAGGGACACTGCAAAACTGCTACAGAACCATCTGTACTTCCTACAAGTATTCACAGTACTAACGTTTTGATCCACGTTTCTCAAAATAAAGTCGTTCACTTCTTGAAATTAGAGGCGTATTAGCTCTGATATTCTGTGCAGCCTGAGGGCCAAACAAAATTAGGTTAAAACACTTTCAAAGTTTCAGTTGCTATAATCATATATATTAAAGCAGTTACACATATAGAGTTGTTCAGAAATAACGTCCAATTGTAATCGATGACTAAATATTTATTAGAATACATTAATATTTGAAACAAATACAAGAGTATAAAGCAAATGTTTGTATTTCACGTACTTTATAGTGTATATGTGGGAATTGTTCTTTCACACAATGTAAGACATTAGCTGAAAAGAAAGAACCAAACTTAAACAATGTGGTCATGGCCTGGGTTCGAACCGCGGATATTCGGCATTACGGTCTATAGTAATCAATATTTGAAGATTACATCACGGGCAAATAGGCGTCACCGTTCTCATAGCACTCTTGCAGTCGATCTACGAAACTGTGCCGCAAAGTATTCCACAGCATAACAACAGTAAAAGCGGAGATTTCATACACTCCAGTTCTTGGATTTTACTACAAATGTTTCGAAAACGCGCGACTTTAAGTACTCCCTTATGAAAAATTTGGGAGCTCTGGTGAATGTGCCACCCAAAGCACGTCGGAAAAAGAGGCGGCCCGGAAATAGAGCAAACAGTTTTATGTTTGAAGTGAGAATGGCATGTGCGAGTTGCATCTCCTTTTGGAACTGTAACGGATGGAGGACAACGATCTCTCTTATAGCTCTCCGAAATAGCCTTGCGTAGTGCACCATTGGCGCCTCGAAAGAGTACGTACCGAATATCTCAAATGTTATTCCACACCATACTGTTAACTTTTGGTGTGCGAGCTTACTGATGCAATTGCCAAGGGTTCTCGGTACTTCAGAAATTTTAATTTTGTCTAATAAATGACCCAGAAAAAAATTTAGGCCCCATCAGATATCAGAAGATTATCAAATTCCTGGCGCTGTTTCTCACATCTCCAAAAACGTGTTTCAGAAAACTGGACACGCGGTAATTAGCAATTACTCTATCTGACTTTCTGCGCGGCGTACATGTAAGTGCAAAAGAAAAATATGCTGCAAACTGCCTGCAATCTGGGGTGTAACAATCGTCTTAGACATTTCTGAATGGTTACCTGTCTTATGTTCCGCTTTGTCCTGATGGTTCCGGATCGTAGGCCTGGTGACGCATATCGACCTCACTTCATGCCACTTAACTACCTAACATTTTACGACGTGTCTGTCTGGCACGTCTAAGCAGTGGACGAAAAGCTCCCTTAGTTGCTACTGCAGACTGGTTTTCAATGAACATTGAAAACAGTTGAATCTCCCAACACTGACTGCCAGCTTCCGCAAGCACACTGCTCGGTTACAGTCGCCAATAGAAATCGGGCGGGCTTTCTGAATCCTGTATAAGCTGCACCATAGGTTAACACAATCAAATTTTTGCCATCTCTTCTCTAAAAAGGTCATATCAATCACAGTGTATTCCGAACAATTCTGGCAGTAATTGATTGGTTTGTCTGTTGCAACTCTTGGGTAAGATTAAATATGTAAAGGCTGAAACTAAATTATCCCACAATAACATTGCAAATTTACCGTGCACAGTTTCATCGTAGAATAACTAAATGTAGGGATCTTTTCTGTCCTGCCTAATACCCCCAACACCTGCATTCAGGAGAATTTGGATAGTTTTTTTTTTTTAAATTAGACTTTTCGAATATTTTTCTCTTCCAGTATTTCTCTAGAAATTATCAAATTTTAATTATTTTAGTTTCCATGCATTATATATGTATTACAAGTGACAAGGGCTTTACACAAGTTCTTCGTATAGGCATCTTGTCTTTATTTTCTTTCTCTGGACAATCATTTTTAAATGCATTTTATTTGTAATTTTCTTTATGCATATACGTCTGAAGATGTTGCACTATTAGATATCATTTTTCAGAGAACGCTTACGAAAATTTAAAATAGATTGCAGAGGATTATGGATGTCGATGAACATATATTCGTCTGTATGCTTAAAATTAAATTGTAATAGTTTAAATAACAAATAAAACTTCTCTTCAAACATCTTGGACTGTTTAAAACTTATTTGTACTAAAATTAAATTTATTTTACAATTGAAGTTTACCTGTCCAATTACCATAATAGAATGAAAAATTACTGTCTTGCCAGCATGTAGAAAACAGAAAAATGCATTAGCGGGTCTGTAGTATTGAATTGAGCAGCGCAATCAAGTCCTATCATATTTGCCACCTGTGCAGATATATATGTCGGTCCTGGTGGTGTAGTGGTTACCAAACCAGCCTCCTAAACCCAAGATCGCGCGTTCGAACCCGGCCAGGACCGATGGATTTTTTCGGGGCGTAAAAATTCTAAGTATGGCTTCCTTCGGAAGGGAAGTAAAGCCGTGGGTCCCTTGTCGTACATTTACGGCACGAAAAAGAACCTCAGGCCTGAAAGAGAGGCCTCTGAGCAAAATTTGTCGGCCGTTTCTCGCCCTGAGTTGAATGGGACGCTGATGACCTGAGCTGTTAAAGAGTGTCCATAAATAAATCATTCAGAGAGAGAGAGAGAGAGGCATATAATTGTAAGTGCTTTCTTATCTGTTGCGAAATTGTTCACAGGGTTCCCCGAGGACAAGGGACTCGTTGACTTTATATTGCAAAATGCAACAATTTAAATAAAATGAAACTGGAATGTATTTCAAAGTTTCTGTTTCTTTTCTATTTTCATGTTCCGATGTTTCCTTCTTTTAATCTTTTTTTTAAACAACATGTCGCTAAAAGTAAATACTTTATTTAAAAGTATGCTTTTATATGCGCTAAAATCAGAAATATGCACCAAAACCATAAATATGCATATATATGCACTATAGAATCCCGCCATTTCGTTATAAATAACTTGAAATGTATTTGAATAACGGTAACATATGATACTGATCTAAGAAATAAAACTTGCAACTATATTAAAATGCTCTTCTACTGATTTGTTTGTCGGTCCTGGTAGTCTAGTGGAGATCAAACTATCCTCATAAACTCAAGATCGCGGGTTCATTCCTTTCCTTGGTCGATGAATTTTTTTCGGGCATAAAAATCCTAAGTATGGCTTCCTTCCTATGTGGGTCCCATTTCGTAGATTTACGGCACGAAAAAACCTCAAGCCTGCAGAAGAGGACTCTGAGCAAAATTTATCGGCTGTTTCACGCCCTGAATTGAATAGGACGTTCATGACCTGATATGTTAAAATGCTTCCGTTATTAAACCAACTAAATTAAAGAAAAAAAATTATTTGGTTTATCTGCTGTTAGGTTCAAGGAGTACTGCAGTTGCTTTTAGTTACAAAGACGTTATTAAAGCAAAAGTTGAAAGTGGCACAGTTTTTAATGTGGTATACAGTTTGACACTATAGTTCGACTTATCATTTTTCCAAAGCAACAAAACGTTATTTTATTGATTTATTATATTTTCAGAAAATGTTGTTCAATTTCACTTTAACAGTTAACGAAACGGAGACTTTTTCCCGGCGCGATAAAACCTCTAATGCCGGTCGGAAAATGTAAAAACTGGAAAAGGAAAAGAATAATTACGTCATTTAATAAAAGTACTTGCTCAAATTCACATTCACATCAAAAGGAATAAATTATGTCACTTCACGAAGTTAATTGAAAAGGGCATTATTACCCTTTAAATACATTTAACAATATTGAAATTGTAGAAATAGAGTGGTTTTTAAAATAATAATAATAATAATAATAATACATTTAAAATTTACCTTCATCTCTTGCGCTTAAGTTTTTATTATTATAATATAAATTAATTTTCTGTAATAATAAAATAATCTCTCATACTCCAGACCTAAGTTTTATTGCAAGTAATTCCACGAACACCAGGTTTCCGGAATAATGTTTAGCAGTACATGCTAGATAACACAACAGAGGAACAATAGACAAATGCATTATAATCAAACCATGTCGTAGGCAATATTACTGAAGAGTAGAGTAGTAATATTTGTTATTCCATTTAAACTAGTTATACATACATTGCACATCGCAGTCGCATGGGTCACAAGACCGTTCATGCTCTTGTAAAATTCTTAATTTATGAAATTAATGACAACAAAAGAAACCCAACAACATTAATAAGAACGGCCAATTCCAAAGATACAAAATATTGTGTATCTTAAACTAGATTCTGTTTTTTTTTTAAACCCTAATCACACACACATGAAACAGACATACATACAATAATTCTGATATTCATATAAATTTTCTTATTATTTGTGTACAATGTTTATAGAAATTTCTAATCCCTCAAACTACATATTTCATTTAAGAAAACGCCCGGGTATAGAAGTGTTGTCTATTTACAATTAAGTCCCAACATTTCAGTATCCCCCTACTGGAAATCAAAAATGAATCCAGGAGAAAAATTTTCCTAGCATCTTTTGTTTGTGTGCACTTAGCCGAAAATGTGCACCCAGTCTTCTGGTTCCGAGCCCAATGGGTAAATTCTTCTGTCTTCCTCGTCAACAACCTTACGTGCCTTCTAGCATACCAATCTAAGCCATGCTATTCCTGACCCCTGTTTTATGCCTAGCTCCGTGATATGTCTCTTTATTCCATCTAGTTTTAGTTATCTTAGGCAGTATTGATTGGGAACCGCCACAATTATCTATTTAAATTTCATGTTCAATAGCACTAAAGCATATTGACTGCCTCTTTGGTCTAGTGGTTAGCGTTGCTGACTGCTGACCAGGAGCCCGGTTTCGATTCCAGATGTCTACTTAGGAATTTTTCTAAGTTAGGAAGGTCTGGAACAGGGTTCACCCAGCCTCGCGAGGAAAACGGGGAACTGCCTGATGAAAATGTGGCGCTTTTCAACCTAGAAAACCGCGAAATAGGCGACCGGCACTTGCCGTTACAGACAACACGATCCTGGTGCACCAGTCACGTCTTCTTTTACGACAGCGGAGAAAACCGACCCAATTCCAAGGAACGGAAACAGACTATCTTATGCCAAAAATAAACTTTTGAAGATGCATGTTAATAGTTAATCGGATTCAATATACAGCGAAATCAAATGGGAAAACTGTAATGTAGCAATGCAACAAGTAGGACCAGTTGTATAAAAGTTGCTAACTGGAGATTATTTCTAACTGCAGCTTAAAAAGTAACTAGAGGTTAGTCATCATTTCTGTTGCATAAAAATAACCTCAGAATACGTAACCTCGAGTTTGCAATAACCGTCAAAACTGTGACAGCATCACGAAATAGTAGGGAAATTCATGTTTACAGCGAGTTGATGTTCAACTGTTCAACCCAAGAAAAGCAACCATTTTTAAATTTTCCTACCTCCTATATATATATATATATATATATATATATATATATATATATATATATATATATTTAATATATCTTCAAACATGGGTTAGGAAAAGTCAAAGTGAATGCAAGCGGCAAATTTTAGCAAACGTGGGAAGGATATTATTATTGATTTGGTGGTAAAATATCAGGGAATAATTATAAAAAAATTCGATTTCGAATAAGGGTAAAGGATGTACATGAGGGGAAATTGGCAAAGAGTATAATAATTCGACTCTGAAAACTTCTGCATTATAACTCCCAGGCGATATAATGAATATGTGTGTGCAGTCTATAGCACCTAAAACTGCAGGAAAGTAGCGAATGTTATAGAAGCATAGCATCAATTTGTTTACATCACCCTCTTCGGTTGGCATTTTAATGAACTGAGGTCTCGGAGCTACTACTGCTCTGGTAACTTTATGGATGATTCTAATAGCCGTTCCTTTCTCCATTTTGAATATACCTCCAATAACTATTTGCAAGCTCCCTGTCGCATAGAACCTTAAAGTTAATATGAACATCGAATTCAAAGCATGATTTCGCTTAATTTGTGGTTGTAATCGGAGACGTAACATCCATTCCATTTCTTCGACATCTTTTGCTAAGCAAAATCGCATTTTGACTTTTTGTCATTCAGTTCTAGTAACGAATTATTTCTTTCATGAAATACACGAGGAGCACGGTGAAAGTCATCTTCGGATATGTAGGAGATCAGAAATCCATACAATATACCGCTTGTAAGGTTAACCTAACATAGCCTACAATTGAACGCAACTCTGTCTGTTGTTATTACGCGCAAATGAAAAGTGAAATATTTAAGAAATTTCATCCGCACGAAATTAAATTAAACGTCACTAACCATTTTGTTAATAGATGAAGTTATTTGCCTCTGTACTCTGAGAAATGTTTAATTTAACCATTACAAACCTCTAGTTAGCTCTTTAACTTGAGAAATTTCGCGAGTTAGATTTAATTTGAGGTTAAGACAAATTAATCCTGGATTAGTGTTATACAACCAAAATTCCCAAGTTAAGCATAACTGGGGGTTAATTTTATGCCCTAAACTCAAGTTTACTCTTTATACTTCCCTTAAATGAAGTAATAACAATACGGGAAAAGGCATACGTTTTTATCACTATACGTTTTGTGTATATATATTTAAATCCAACACTATAAGCTTTTATTTCAGCTCTTAGAATCACTACATAAAATAAAAGTATTTTTTAACCTAACCTAACCTAAATTTGCCACCTATGCGGTGTTTATAGCATTCAGTTTTTAATTGAGCATTTAGAACCAGTATATGAAATAAAAGTAAAATTGCAACCTATGCGTTGTCCTTAAAAAGTAACATTAAAAGGGTAACAATTATTCATCATATTAAGAAAAGAAAAGTAACATTTACTGTATTAAGAACAGTGTAGACAAATTATGAAAATAAAAAAAGTTAGCTCCTGGGGGAATTGAACCCACCACCTTCCCATTGGTAGCACGACGCTCTAACCAACTGAGCTAACAGGCCGATAAGGTAAATACAGTAATTATCCGCCTACATTTGTTGACTTAAATTGGGCTGCTTTCTCCCCTGCCGTTCGTGAAAGGAGGCGTGACTGGTGCACCAGGATCGAGCTGTCTGTACGGGTTCCTCGACCGGCAGGGTGCCGACATGCTGATCACATGCCCTCTGCAATACTGCCCTCTATCAATGAAGTCGTAAGACGGAGGAAGAGGAAGCAGAGGTCGCTGCGGCAAGTCATGGCCCGATCTCGGGTTATAGAAGAAGAAGAAGAATAAAAGAAAGAAAAAGAAGCAGCAATGAAGCATACCTGTGAGGCAAAGAAACAGCATCTGCAGAAGTATTGTTCTTATTGTTATTATTTACTTTCGTCGTCGAGTCATCCACGAAACACTAACATAATCTTCGAAATTTTATTTACAGTTCCAGAAAAAAGTGATAACTTACATGCCAGATACAAGACAATGTGCATGCTTGAGACTCAAAGCGCAAACGCTAACCGGGTTATTGAAATATATTTTCTTTCGAGGGGTTCCGAAATGCATATGCAGAGAAGCAAGGAAAATTTATTTGCTGTAAATAATAGATGAATTTATTAAACAGTGCAATAAAATCAAATTATAGTAAGAGAATAAAATGTAAAGCAAAATTCCTTCCTGAGCGGGTTCCTCACTCAGGACCTCGGAGTCTGCAACCAAGTCATTTGAACGCTTGTGTTGAATGTAATTTGTTTGAGTAGTGTTTAACGCCCGTTTTTACTACTGATGCACCACAGGCGATGGGCACTGATTATACATGAGATGAAATGATATATTGGGAAAGGATTTTTTTTAAGGAAGAAAGCGTTCCAGGCGTAAGTTTAAGGTACCTTCCCGGCATTTGCCAGTAATGAGGACTGAGGAAAACCTGGAAAAACCCCAGTCATGGAGGACGGTCCTGGTGGTAATCGAACCCTAGACCTTCCGCTCACCAGTCCGCGCCTTAACGACCTCGGCCACCCGTGGCGGTATGTTGAATGTAATATTCTCGTGGTTATTATGAAATCATTTTCATGAGCTTGTAGATTTAGAACAACAAAAATTAAGAATGAAGTAAATAGTGCTTGGGTTCACATTTTGTGTTGTTGAAATTGTGTTTATTTACTTTTATTTTGTTTGAGAAAGACCAATTGATTTCCAAATTTTAAAGCAAACTTAATAATAACTCAAAGGAGTTGAATATCAATTATTACGTTTATTTATGTTATTGACAAACTGTGTTGCAGGACTGTGTAAAAATTCATTTTACCTATACTCAGAAATAGCAGTTTCGGTCTTAGTGCTCGAACCCGCATCCTTCTGCATGGCACACAAATGCCCCATTTGTCTTGATTTCGAACTACTGAGCGCGGCGTGCCCAATATAGGAACAACGAGCATTATCGGGTGAATCGATGGTATTAATAGAACTCCAAAGTCTGGTCATTACTTTTTTCTGGAACTGTACATTTACGCATACTTTAATTACCAAAAAAACTTTATTCCCATACTTTATTTATGATCACAATGACATGATGTGCATAGTGTAAAATATTTGCAGCATTCTTAAAATAATATACAATAATGTTTTTAGTTAATAAATTGAAGATATTCTGCAGCTCATTTTAGAGGGTGTATAATCCGGCAGTTGTGTAATAGTTACATTAAGAGCAAAATATTATTGAAAATTAAAAATTGATCCCACAAGTATCCTTTTTATTTTTGAGCTCGTAGAAAACTTGACACTTATTAAGCTTTCATTATAATCATAATAGTTTTGGTGTTGAGAGTGTTGGAGTTATGCTAATTTTTCAGTACAACTGGCACACAATGAATAATTTACCATATTATCATGCGAAATAGATATAGATATATCCAAGCTTTAAGATTTACCCAATTTTTTTTTGATTGATTTGTTTATGCACGTTCTTTAACATCTCAGGTCATCAGCGTCCCATTCAACTCAGGACGTGAAAAGGCCGACAAATTTTGCTCAGAGGCCTCTCTTTCAGGCTTGAGGTTTTTTTTTCGTGCCGTAAATATACGACACGGGACCCACGACTTTACTTCCCTTCAGGGGGAAGCCATACCAAATCCATCGGTCCTGACCGGGTTCGAACCCGCGATCTTGGGTTTAGGGTGCAAGTATGGTATGATAAGAACCGACACCCGATTATTGAATTTGATCCTAGATAATGGGAATAAAGTGCTACAACATAACACTGCTTTAAGATTCTTATTCTTTAATAACGGTAAACAACATAAATGTATTCATTCGCTGGGATTTTGTATGGTTTACCAATAGGCTTGAGGCTGGCTTGCGATGCGTTGAGCTGATTTATCTAGCTTAGTAGAGAGCATAAATGACTTCACGGGAATATAAAAAGGTTGATATTTAATTTCTTTTCTATCTTTATATAGCGAGTTTCGAGCGGCCTGAGCCCATTTGCTTCAACCGGATAAAGAGAGAGATCGTCACGCTTAGTAATAAGCACTAATCTGTGTTAAATTAGATGTAGAAACGATGCCCCTCAGTGGCAATACACGGCCAGCATCTGCATAGAAATAGGCGATCCGGATCACCATTTCTTGTCGTTCTTGTCTCTCGTAACATTTGAACAAGTTAGCAAACAGTTTCTCTGTTTGGAACACTATTGCTAAGATACCACTTCTCTGGGGGAATCACATTTCACATAAGTATATTATATAAAAGCCTGTTCTTCTCTGATCGGTGCTGGTGGTCTAGTGGTAACCATACTTGTCTCGTAAACCCAAGATCGCGGGACCAATCTCGACCAGGTTCGAAGAATTTTTTCGGGCGTAAAAATTCTTCCCTTCGGAAGGAAAGTAAAACTTTGGATCCCGTATCGTAGATTACGGCACGTAAAAGAACCTCAACCCTGAAAGAAGAGGCTTCTGAGCAAAATTTGTTGGCCGTTTCAGGCACTGAATTGAATGGATTGCTGATGACCAGAGAAGTTAAAGAGCGTCCGTAAATTAAAAAAAAAAAAAAACAAAACAAAACAAAACAAAAAAAAAACTTCAAGGCTGTGTATGTTAAGTAAGGAAGAACAATTACCACACAATTTGCACATACGCTCGCTGACAAAGCCTCCCTAAAATTAAATACAAGCTTCTACTTGCACATGTATAATAGGTTTTGATGGCTGGCTTCTCCCAATGAGATAAATTGACTTAAGAAGACTAAATAAAACACAAGGTTAATTAAAAATGTAGGTATACCAGATATTAACCGCTGTAAAATTAATTGGAACTGAGTATTGAATTAAACATGATAATGAGTTGCTCTCTGATAATTTGTATTAAAATTAGGAAAATGATATAAGAAGTAGGAGCAAGCTTTTCTAAATGTATGCTAACAACAATTACTGCAACTTTTCCCTAAAACGACATTCAGCAACTTCGCTCCTCAACAAGTTCTAACTTCTGCATAACTATGTCAAAGAATACAACGACGTCTTGTGGCACGGTATAGTGTAGCAGTCTATGTATGATGTGTGGGTTGGAAGAGGAGAACTTTCATATTGCACACTTTTACATATTTGTAGGAGTTGTATAGCCGAAGGAGTCGTGTTAAAAGTCACCATAGTCATTTTTTACATAAGACGGTAATGGGTAGGTCTAAAAGAGAAGCTTGCCGGTCACACAAGTGATTTACTTTTGAAGTTTCATAGGGAACACGCAAAAGTAATTTTTGTATTTCGATGAATAGTAGACATAAATAATGTGTATTATAATCACTATCTCCAAAAGCAGCTGAATAATGTCATTATTTTTACATATATCAATTGGAGTAATTAGTTCTAAGTCTTGTTCCTAATTCTAAGTTCCATGCAGTCTTGGAATTCATAGTTTAATGTATGTATATAACAAATATATTGAAAACGGGCCTAACTTATGCCGCAACTGTACAGAAAGAAATCGACAACGCAAGTTCATACAGATTTTAAACATGCCAGTAATCTACTGCAGTCCTAAGCCTGGAGTGTGAAGGAAAATTATTTTGCCTGTTACCTTTCACCCGTCGAGTACCAAATGCCAGCACACGAATGGCTTATTAGGAACGTGCTCGCAAATGTCGCTTTCGTAAGTGTCATGGGGCCAATCTGACAAAGGATGCAGCGAGAAATTCCAAGGCAATAATGTTGTGAGTCGGTTTCTCAGCGAAAACTCGAAGACAGCGAATCATTGATCTTATTTACCTTATCGACGTGTGACCTACGCATTCTAGGGATAAATTAATGCATTGTTAGCCATAGAATATTTCCTTTATAAAATGAAATCCACCGCCATCGTTTACAATGGCTACGTAGTAGCTACGTCGGAACAAACAGTTATTGCTTATTCTCGCCAATGAAGGACTGAACTACAATAACATAAAAATAAGAAAACAGTTATCAAATAGGCAGTAATATGCAAAATAGTACGAAATTGGAAAGTATAAAAAGCTAAAAGGCAAAAATAAAAGCTTCTCATTATGTTTGATAGTTCACGAATATTATATCTGTACACTTTGGATATTTTCTGACGATCACTAAAAAAGGAATATTGCCAAAAATCCGTGCTCTATTTATTATGCATTATTTAATTTAGACTTTTGAAGGGACAATTCCCCAGGCAGATCCGCAAGTAATTTAGGTATGTTATTAGAGGATTTCTGGAAATGTCCGAATATACATTCCTAAACTTTACAAACTAACTTAAAAGTAACAAGCTGAAAGACTTGAGTGAGAAAGATATCTTTCCGCGGATTTTCCTATTACGTCTTTTGATTCTCGTAAGCATTAAGTGCAGTTCACTAAGTGAGGTTGCCCACCAGATTTTATTTGGTGGAATATTCTTGCAGTCGAGCATAAACTAATTAGGCAAAATCAAAATCAATGACTACTGAATTAATCGCCAAAGAAAAGCAGCGTGTTTCATTTCCGAATAGCATAAAGTAAGTTTTTATTGAACGAGTAGTAAAAGCGGCGTTTACTTTTTATTAGCATTAAACGCCTTATACCGACCACTTCTGATACCCAAGACCATGAATGGAATGATGCAAAGAAGCCTAAGTTACCTGGCAATCACCTTTTCAGGGTAGGAGGACCTCCTTAACTTTCCCTCCCCGAGATGTGAACATAGAATATTCTGACATAGCTTAACTAATAAATAAAAATTATTTCACACTAGCTGTTTGTAAGAGTTCCAAATGAAGAATTAGACTTGAAAAGTTGGGGTAAAGCCGGGAATCAAACCACGGATCTTCAGCCTTCCGGGCTGACGCTCTAACCAAACAGGCTACCATGTCCTTCTCCAAGCATTGGACTGCGAACCTCTCTCATCTGATTCCATATACAGGAGACCTGCATAATTTTTCTACAGAGATTACACACGACTAGTGTGAAAGAACAATTTAAGTATACAAATGAATCCTTACATAATTGGTGGTTAAACTAGAATCCTGGGTTATAATCACTCGAAGCATTACGAGCAGCCTCTTAAGGAATCAAGTTCTCATAGTAGACAAACCTTAAGGAAGTCTCCGGGCTGCATACAGTATCCCATTTATCTTGCTCACCAAAAACGAACTTTTTTTTTTCTGACGCGTCAAATGAAAGAGTTTGAAATACCTTTTTTTTAATATCACGGGGGAGTTTTGCTAAGGGTATACTTTTTCGTCTCTCCATACGGGATAGAACTTCGTTTGTTTATTTTTTTTAAATGGCACCAAGTATATATTTTTCAAGATTACACTTAGTTTCTTCAAAAGTTATTAAGAAATAACTGTACCATTTTGGTGAAGAAAACATGGAAATGATAAATAATGCTTGACTTCTTTTATTGAATAGTCCTACAATGCATTGTTTAACTAAATCATTTAGCCTCTTCAAGGCCCGTTTAAACATTTTATATTGATCAATAAGCATTGAGGAATGGAACAGGATGAGCTGTACTATACAGCATATGGATCTTGTTATTTTACTGTACATTATACGTATGTGAAGTAAAATGACCCTATGTAGTACTGTCCTACAACAATGCCTGCAATATTGGCCGTTTACAACTCATGTTCAAAACGGTGCCCATTGGTCTTCATACGTATCTCCCTCTGTGGATGAAGGATGCCCTAAATCGTTCTACTACTTCTCTTGGGTGACTGTACAAGTATTAATTAATATGTTTCTGCATTTGCTCTGGTGTTGTTGAAACATTTTGATAGACAGCATTCTTGACCACACCCCAAATAAAAAAGTCTAGTGGCGTAAGACCCGGGGATGGGGCAGGGCAACAAAATGGTACATGTGCAAACGGTAACTTACTTACGTTGGATAAGTAATTTGTACAACCAACACATTAAACAGTTCGGTTACTTCAATAATTATGCACTCCTTACCATTTGCACATGTACCAGTTAGCCTACGGATCTATTGCCACAAGGCTTTTTTTTTTCTTCGGAGAGTGGTCAAGAATGGTGTCCATCAAACTGTTCCAACAATAGCAGAAGACATGCATCAACGCATCATTGATGCTAGTACAGCCATCCAGGAGGATGTAGGGCATCCTTCATCCACAGAGAGGACTTATGTATGAAGGCCAATGGGCACCATTTTGAGCATGAGCTGTAAACGGGCAGTATTGCAGGTGGTGGTTGTAGCACCACACTATAGAGGAACATTTTACTTCTGATACGTATAATGTACAGTAAAATAACAAGATCTATGTACTGTACAGTACACTTCATCCTGTTGCATTCCTCAATGTTTATTGATCAATATGAAATGTTTAAACGGGCCTTGAAGAGGTTAAATGATTTAATTAAACAAATAAAGAAGTTATGTATTATTTTCATTTCCATATCTACTGTTTTCACGAAAATGGTACAATGTGATACATTTCCTAATAGCTCTTGGAAAGGGCAAGGGTATTCTTGAATAAAATAATCATGGTGTCGTTTAAAAAACCGAAACTCTATCCCGCATCTCCTACATTAATGGAGATACAAAAATGTATACCCTCAGCAAGATCTTCCCCATGATGTTAAAATCATTTGTTAAGCAATTTATCATTTGATGCATTAGAAAAAAGTTATTTTGGGTGAGCAAGATAAATGGGGAATTCTGTACAATCAGGTGAAAGAGGTTCGTGGTTCCGTTCTTCCACGACCACCCGATAGCTCAGTTGGTTAGAACGTCAGCCCAGAAAGCTGAATGTTCAGAATTGATATATTGGGAAATCCCTTTTTAAAGGAGAAGCGTTCCAGGTCTAAGTTTTAGGGTACCTCCCCGGCATTTGCCATTTATGAGGACAGAAAAATCTGAAAAAAAAACACTAGTTAGGGAGAACGGTCCTGGTGTGAATGGAATCCCATACTTCCCATCCCACTCAGAATTCACGCATTAACGACCTCGACCGCCCATGGCGCTAGCTACGGAGGTCGACAATTCAAAACGTACAGAAAGTTCATATTGACAAATTATTTTTCTGTAGGTCAGAAATGAAATTTTGTTTCTTAGATTTCACAGAATTTGGTGGATTACTTTGGAGAGCATGGTTTCAATTTGGAAGTCTGTGTATTTGTACCCCTCAGTCGTATGAAAAATGAAAATTCTACGTTCCTTAAATTTGTCATTAGCCTTACAAAGTATCGTGTGCAGCTTGGGTTTCCAAATCCGAAAGAAAAAGTACCTGTCCTATATCTTCGAGGTTTATACTATAGACAAAGGCATGCATTGTGGACAGTACTAATTTACTAAAAATACTAATTGTAAGTCTAATTAGCAATAACGCTGTTGTGTACTGAAATCTCTAATAGAACTTCACGATAATCTTTCTGTACAACATCAAATCATTCCTTGAGCTCAGTAACATTTTGAGCAATATGTGAAAATGAGTTGAATGCTTTCAAAACTTGAGCTTCAACATAAAATGAAATAAGTTTTAGATAGCGTCAAGGCGCATTTTGAACGATACGACAATGACAGATTTAGTCAATTTTGACTGTAATTTAAGAAATTGAAGGCAAACAGAACATTTATTTCCAAAGTCAACATATGTATCCTTGGCTACATATTTAGTTTTCAACCCCAGTTTACTAAGAACTTGAATAATGCAAACAGTTAAGAGATTCAATTGCTTCCTCTTAAAAATCGATCATACCAGTTTTTGGATAAAAAATCTCGCTACTAAAGGGAACTTTTCTTCTATTTCTTTTGTTTCACGCATCTGTGCTGTTTAAAAGGGGACATGGAGGATTTGAATATCATTTTAGTGTTTACCATGCTATCAACTGAGAGCGGAGCAAGAACATTTTCAACTTTGCTTTCGTTTTTGTTCTTCCAATATGGATCTCAGGTGCTACTAAAAATCTCCATGAAGAATTCTGTCAAGTTCGCATCCTGAATAAGATGAGTTTTAAATGTGGTGGTTTTATAGAATGGAATGATTTTGTAGCTTAACAAAAGCTAATTTCTCTTACTAGGAACAATTCTTCGCAGCGAATTGATTTTATGCGATGTCCTTAAACTTCTATTTTAAGTTTTTTAGTCTTAGCATGTTGATAAAAAATAAGTGATAAAATGTGTTTATCATAAGGCGTGGATTTAAAATGATGTTTACAAGGAATATTTTACTGAGCATATTCTTTGTAACAAAGAGTTTAGTGTTAAATTTCAAGGTAAGGATGCTCTAAACATTTAGAAATACAAATTATTCTACGTTCACATCAGTTTTATATCATTATTCCTAACCTGCAAAGAAAAATATCCCACAGTCAACAAAAGTTCCTTATTCTATGAATACTTTCCCGCGACTTATGTCAAAATTTTTCCCTTTCTATCAAAAAAATTAATCTTGATCTAAAATACTGGTAAGTTTTCTTTTACTGATCGAACATAGGCCTAAGAGTAAAAATTGGTTTATTCTCGTTAGTCCGCTGAATTTCCGCTTATTTGGCAGCCCTATGTACAGCAATAAAAGTAGACATTTAATGGAGTTTAACTAATCATAAGTGCAGAAATTCAGTTGGTAACCACGAAAACAATGCTGTAAAAGTTTGGGTATTTTCTTTGTTAATGTT
The DNA here is from genome assembly GCA_030762175.1 of Metallyticus violacea. Classification (NCBI taxonomy): domain Eukaryota; kingdom Metazoa; phylum Arthropoda; class Insecta; order Mantodea; family Metallyticidae; genus Metallyticus; species Metallyticus violacea. Next base: position 304,819,519 of record CM060846.1, on the reverse strand, counting down.
CAAAACACTGAAATTGTAATGATCATTGATAAGATAATGGAAGCAATAAATCACACCAGTGTTACTATTTTGTGTACTAGGAAAAGTATCTTATAGACACTAATACAATGGGTCATGGAGATCTGTGGTTGGATTCCTGGCAGGAACATTCTGTTTGGTTGTTTCAAGGTCTCAGTCTTCAGTGACAATTGCAATGAATTTTGGAATGTAAGGTAGTCATATTGTGTTGTTATCGTAAAATTTCCCTCCGGTGCAGGCCGCTGCTTTCATTGTTGTGTAATCCGTTAAGATTCATTACAGATAGAACTGAAGAGGGTAGTTATGTGATTTATAGGCGCGCTTGCGGACCTACTTTCTCCAAATGTAAAAGGCAGAAGAAAGAAATGACGACTTAAGGGGTCATAGTAAAATTTGGAATGTATAAATAATTATTACTATATATTTGCCGTAGGCAGAGCTCAATCATTAGTAGGGCGTCGGTTCTGGTGGTCTAGTGGTAACCATACTTGCCTCGTAGACCGAAGATCGCGTGTTCAATCACGGCCATGGTCGATCGATTTTTTGGGGGGCGGGGGCGTGAAAATCCTAAATATGGCTTACTTTGAAAAGAATATAAAGCCCTGGGTCCCGTGTCGTACATTTACGCTACGTAAAAGAACCTCAAGCTTGAAAGAAGAGGCATGTGAGCAAAATTTATCGCCCGTTTCAAACCCTGAATTGAATGCAATGCTCATGTTCTTATATGTTAAATAGCGTCCGCAAATAAACCAAATCAACAATTAGTAGGGTATTACGCACGTGGAGTTCTAGTTGCATATAACAGCATGGATCTTGTACTAAAGCAAACGAACAACTTGATACTTAATAATCATTTTTTCAACTGATAGGCATCTGATGAATGTTTTACTGTCAGCAAACACAGATTTGGAAGATTTTACTTCAAGGATTAGGCCCCTTGTGACCTGTTAAGATTTCAGTAGAAATTATCCTGCCATCTACTGCGAAGTGCACCAACATCTCTGAAGCCTTTTGGTTTGTAGTGGAAAATCGGGTGTGATATTTTAATATGTTAAATCCAGTCAATTTTCTGTTTTTTTATTTTTTTTTTTATTTTTAAGAGTGACTAAAATGTTTAAGTTCATGTATTTTTTTTGTTTTGTTTTTGTTTTTGTTTTTCTTACCTGGTCTTTGAGAAAATATTCAGGTAGTGGTCACAATAATTTCATTTCTTCACATTCGATCTGTCCTTTAGATGCCATTTTTTTTTTGCATTGGTAATGCCAATGCTATATAAATTTTAAGTTGAATTTGGCGATTAGTTTTGCTTTTTAATGATATACGTATGGTATCTCATACATCCACATTTGATTAATTTCTAGTCTATATCCGTTTTTTTTTTTTTTTGTATGTATGAAATGTTTCTGTCCAAATAATTATAACTAAAAAACGTCATATTATTTCTCCATTAATGATAATTTCTATATAATGAAGTTAAATGTTTGTATTATTTTGGTGAGTTCATTTATTGATTTTTGAAATGTGTTTCTGAGATAACTAATATTATTTGATCGTCGCTAAAAATATTGCATTTAAAACAAAGTCTTTGGATTTATAATTATCTTGTAGCTCACCGTTTTCAAATTCTGATGCGCAAAATCTTGCAAGGGGTTCTTCTTACTTTTTCTTTAATGGGAGATTTTGAGTTTTTTAATAATTAATGATATTATTAGTATTAGTATTTACATCTGAAACATCAACCTATGGCCACTGTGGATTAGACATGATTTCGGTTCTTTGAAATGAAACGTGTTTTTAGATAAATGGATGGATGGATGGATGGATTTGTTTGTCTGATACAAAAAGAAGACTTTGATTATAAACGCTGAGATGTATGCCTTTTGAGGAAAGTTAAATAAATGCTTAGAATACTTTCAACTTCTGTAGTTTCTGACTTCAGCGTTATATTTATTCAAATCTCCATTTGAAATTCATTGAAAAGGATGCACTCTTTTGTTTAAAATATTGAAACTACTCTGTAACTGTGCAACTTAACCCCGGGTGGAATTCTTACACTAACACAAAATATTTTAATAAATAAATCTCAGTGTCTGGTTTGAATTCAAACATATTAAATACAAAAAATTTAACTTTAAAGATGGGTAAATATGCTACTGCTTGCATTATTAACTAATTTTTTAAATTTCGGATTTAGCATTTTAAATTTAAAATAGGTATATAATTATTTGAGCTTATGTCCTTTCAATACTATAAACTTTGTTGCGTGAGAATCTTAAGATAAAGCTATTTACCATAACTACAGCAACTTTAGGGCTAGTTAAAGTTGTTAAATGTTTTATGTATCAGTAAGGGATTCTCAGCTTAGATCCTTATGAAAGGGATTTCACGAGACGAAAATGTTTGGAAACCACTGTACTAATAGCTTATGCTGTCAAAGTTTGGCGGCAGCGTCACAATACATGTCGATAACGGGCACTCTCATCGCACAGCTGAATATATAGCATTGTTAGTACTAATTTCAATACAGTTGTACAAATTTTGTATTACATTGACTAAATGTTCAGGATATCCAACATGTCTTAGTATATTCCATAATTTATTTTAAGAAACTGTAGAACATAAATATATTTAGTTGTTACAACAAGCACTTTTTAAGGATATAAGTGAATTATTTTCTTTGTAAAGTTGCAATCTATATTATCTCTTTCCTTTCGGCTCATGAGATAAGTGTATATACACACACATGCGCGCGCGGTGCCAAAAATGTATACGCAATTTCACAGTAGATATTTATTTAAATATATTTCAAAGTTGAACCGAAAAACAACAGTAATGTGTAGTATGATGTGCTGTAAACAGATGTGGCTCACTTACATTGTGATAGCGTTGCTAAGAAACTGGTTGATTTCAACAATGAACAAATGAAGCTAAGATTATCGTATGATGTTCTGTAAACAGACGTGAATCACATTACGTTTTGCTAGCGTTGCTACAACAAAATGGAGCCATGATTATCGTTTGAAGATCGGAAAGTGATATTTGAAGTGATATTGGAAAACCGAGTATGTTGTTGAAGTTCAAAGGCAATGGAGACGTGCGTACAGAACAGAACCGTCATTAGACTTCTACCTATGCGGAACTCTTAAGGATGTTGTACACCGTAGAAAACCAGCCATACTGGCAGCACATATCAGCTGTGGTGCCTCTGTAGCAAAAACGGGCGTTAAACACCATTCATTCATTACTGGCAGCACTTCGAAGTGAAATTGAAACGGCATGTGCTGCAGTCGCTGAGGACACTTTCGCAAACGTTGCTCAATCAATAGTTCAACGTACTCAGAAGTGTCTCGACTCCGATGGTGGGCATTTTGAGCAACTTGTAGCTGTAAAAGACTAAGATGATTAGTGCTCATCATTTTCTGTTTATGTGAATTTAGTTTTGTTATGTTAACTCAGTTTTTTCTTTGTTTGAAGTGTGTATACATTTTGGCACCCTCTGTGTATGTACACACACACACACACTTGTCTTCTTGCCGTAAGAGAACTCTAGCAGTTCGACATATAGCGATTACAAATCTGTGACTTTTTCTTAGTGTTTTATCCTTTGCTAATTACTGTTATTTTAGTTACTTATATATACATACATACACTCGTACAAATTAATGTAAGTGAGACTTTTCAAAATTATTTGAGCAGTCTGCAAACCTCGCTGTAGGTCAGTTGTGTACGTATATGTAATTTCTTGCTGATTATATTATTTGTGCGCACTATGCATGTTGAGCACTATTGTGAAAATAAACTGCATTAATTGTTCATAACGTTCAAAGTCTGAAGTTATAAGGAACCACAAAAGGGTGTTTTAACACGAAGTAAATAAATAAGGTTATGCTCCACTTGAGACAGAAAAATAATCTTCAGTAAGAACAAGCATGCGTTTATATAGGTGCGCATTTAGTTCATATTACTGTGGCTAATAAAATGGCGATGGGTGATTTTGGTATCTCATAGCCCCCCTCTCACATTTAAGTATGTGGTGGCAACAGGTGCCCTATAGCGGACAGCTAAAATGATCAAAACCATGAATGCGTATATGACTGTAGAATAGTCTTCACTGGCAAGGAAGAAGGGAATAATAAAATAACATGAAAACAGAAGAAAAGCCTTCGCAATGACATTGTAATGTTTGTTTTGTGGGATGTCTTGGTGCTAACCCTAAATAATTGGAAGATGGGATTGAATATAGGCATTCTGGTATAATGCTCTATCAATTGTTTTTTTTTTTTTTTTTTAATGACGCTTTGCAGTAACATTTGCCGTGGCACTGATATGTCTAAGGCCTTGGGGTTGTACGATATTTTGTGCTTTTTTTTTTGTTTGGTTTGTAGCGCCGTGCATGCCCCGCTTTGGGAAAATCAATATACGAGGCAATACCGTCGCTTGTGTGGAGGCAGGGTTCTTGTTTCAGTGGGCATTCTGGGCTTGGCTAGGCTAGGCAGGTCTCTTGGCACTCCAGGTAAGAAACCTTCTGCTGCATGTTACACTAACGCTCGACTAGTTTACACATTATGCTACATGCTAAGTGTTTGCACTAAGTTAAGCAATTGGTGGCTTCCACAGTGGGAATTGCTTGAATGTGATATACTTTGGACTGCAAAGAGGGCGCTGTTTATGGAACTAAATAATTAATTAATCATTGAATAAAATGTTAATAAAGAAAAATCGATAAACTTTCGTAAGGTAAACATGTTCGTAAAGTCACTCCTGAAGTTGTATCGCATTTGCAAGTGTAGATAGAACTCGGAGCAGCAAACATCATGGCAGGTTATGTGTAAGGAAATGCTGACCCCATTATTTGAAAACAAGGTTCCCATGCTTTGAGTTAGGAATGTACATTTCACCATCAGACTGTGAACTCCACCAGACAATTCTGGTCTCAGAGTATAACGCATTGGCAAATACGTGTTGATTAAGTGTAAAGTTTTTAGCTTACTGCTAACAAACATATTCATTTCGTGTTTTTAATAGCAACATATGGATTTAGATATATTGCTTGCCAGCATTAAACTCGCTCAAAAAAGTCGATTAGCGTTGGTGCAAACTAGTTTCTTAGTAGACAAAACTGGAAATTCTGCTTAATAAATGTTGAGTGTTTTGCAAAAGTGAAATTTGCAAGGCAAACCGTTTCGTGCTAATTAGTGTTTCAAATCGTATATTTGATTGCTCGAAATTCGCTGTTTAAGATTTTATTTATTTATTTATTTTTAAATTTAAAGTCATATTGACACGTATGTGTGTGAATGTATTATTGAGAGTAAATGAAACCATGTAGTTTCATTCGAAAGTGGTATATGACATTTTAATATTGATTGCTGTTAAAGCATCACGCCCTATTCTTGCAGTGAAGTAATCCACACGTATAAGTATGCATGGGGTCTATTAGTATTGGGATGTCATGCTTTAATTTATTTCGTGAATTTTTCCTTTTCTCACATCCAAAATAATTCCATCGGAAGCAAAAACCTTTCTTTGTAACTTAAAAAAAAAAAAAGGAACTGCTTTTGTTTTCAATGATTATGTTTTTGTTATTGTGCTCGTGACATTTTGCTAATAATTCACGCTTAAGACTTCTTGCGTTGTATATATGGTGTTCATGGTATTCTGTGCTGCCATATGCAAAACTAATATTGAGTATGTTGTACATTATTTTGAAGTTCCTTTTTTAAACTTTTGTGCTGCATTGCCTTTCTGAATGTGTGAACATTACTGTTATAGTATTTGGCAGTATTTGCTTTCTCTTTCTTTATTTCATAGCTGGTGAAAGTGGATTAATCTTTGAAATCACCGACACCATTGAAAAATGCAGTCTAGCATTTTTCAATTGCCCTACATTTTTATGCATAAAATGACGTAGTTGGAGCTGTTTTGGAAATGACATTTTGTTACATTCCGGTGCAAGAAATGTGTAGCTGAACTTCATAAATAATTTTCCTCGTGGTTTATTGAATGTTCATGCTTTTTTTTTTTTTTTTTTTTTTTGAAAATAGCAAGCATGTTCAAATGTTGCAACATATCACTGGGAATTCAGTTTTGTTTCATAGCTTGTACAATAATTGCGCCATTCTATTCTGTATTGCATGGAGTAATTTGAGTATCTGTTCTTCGAATTATGTGTGTAATGAATGCATTGCTCAGAACCATTTCCTTTGTAACACAGTACAAGCTTGATCTTTTATAATTTGCTTTTAATACTGCAGCTGTAACAAAAATTTAGATAAATACCCGTTGTATGTTTATTGTATTCATTCTATTCTGTACTAATAAATATAATAGTCTTGAATTTTGATTATTTCGATCATGATTTTAATTTCCTTTAACGATAAATTGCATAATATTTCATGTGGAAATCTTTTTTAAACTTTTAGGTGTCGTATTTCATTCTATATAGATCAATTTAAAACTTTACTGTAACTTTTGAAATTGCGTTTGTAAGGTATTTGATGCTGTCCTTGTATGGTTATAAATATTTCCAGTTGAATTCGTAATGTTGGCTGCACCTTTGTCTTAATTGCAGCCATTGCCAACACTGCTATTAAAATTGATTTTCTTCATCACCTCATTGGGAGATGCGGTGACAACTGACACTTTGTGCAGATGAGTAAGCTGCACATGTTTAACAAATCACATGAAGAATCGACAATTCCACCAGAATTTTCAGTAATAGGACTGCTATGACCCGTCCAATGTGTTGAAAAGTTATGCAAAATATTTCTTTTGCACACATCCGCAATCAGCGTTATTTGTACTGCAGTATGTGCGCACTTATAAATAATTTCTCTGCGTATTTTATTTTATCTAATTTGAAATAAGTAAGCAGTGGAAATGATCACATACTAAGCACTACATATAACGAAATGTCTTTCCTTGAAAGCCTGATGATAATGATATAATTAATGTAATCATTTATTTTACCTGGCGACATTGAATGGATATGAAATAATTAACATGAAAAAAATTAAGGGGAGGCAACTATCCTGCTTACTAAATTAATGATTTAAAGGTAGTCAAATTTGGAGAGCTTCTTACATCTTGTGACAATGATATGCAAGACCAACTAGAAAGAAGCTGAGCACAGAATGAAGAATGTGCCACAATTATGCTGAGAAGTCAGAAGCGCAAAGGGAGAGAAAATATGATTAGTGTGAAGTTATTGATGAAATTAAAAATAAAGCGGACGCAAGTGTTATGAACTACCTGAAGCTTCTGTGAAAACTCCGCACAACTGGCAAAGCGAGGCAAACCCTGAGTTTGTATAAGGTTTCTTTAGGTTTCGCAGAATAAAAAATTTTCAGTGTTTTCAAAAAATGCAGGCTTAAGAAGACTTCTCTATAAGTTGGCCAGCCTTTGGAATTCCAGGTAATGAGTCCAAGTAGATACTTAAAATATGCTTTACTGCATCATTGAAAGTTTTAAGTTCTATTTAAAAATACTTTGAAAATGTCCTTATCGACGCTTTTCCTCTTCTATGAAATTAAATTTCGAACAAAGGAAAGCGGTATCGCAGTAAAACAAAACGCAAATATATCAACTCAATGCACTGCTTTGCTAAGCCAGTTGTAACGTTTTTATTTTATTTATCTGTTTGTTTATTATTGCAGTAGAACTCATAGGTCAGTGATTTTCTAAACAAGATGCGGGCGAAATCCGACCTTAAAAATTGAATCACCTGAAAGTAATCGATGTCTTTAAGCATAAACAAAAGTGAAAAACCAAAGATTTGAATTTACGTTGTATGCACACTGTTCATTGAAATGAACGTATAAATACAAAACTTTTTGAACGAAATTAATCACTTAAATGTATGCCCATCTACTTAATAACAACATAAAGTCTCTCGTGTAATGGCGGTTAAATTTAGCTGTCGTCCTCGGATACTTGCCCTCTTTCTAAGCAAACTTCCCTTCCTCACAAAGTTGAATGAATTCATGTCTGCTTATTTTTTGTATAGAACCCGTTCATATAAGTACATTAAATTGCGATTTAGTGAAGTAGATGTATTTAGCGCCCATTTTCACTGCTGAGGCATCACAGACAGTGGGCACAGTTGGTACACGAAATGAAATGATAAATGGCAAAAGGATGATTATTTTTTTCCTAAGGAAGGAAACGTACCAGGCCTAAGTTACGGTATCTCTTCGGCATTTGCCATTTATGAGAATTAAGAAAAATATGGGGGGGGGGGGTCCCTCAGTCACGGAGGACAGTCCTGGCGGAATCGAACCCCAGACCTCCAGCGCCTTAACGACCTCGGGCATGTCATGTGATCTAATGTACATCCACATCACATTTTATTTTGTTATATAACTCAACGATTCAGGTGTTGCCGCATGTCATTGCAGATGTGTAAAGTATTGTAAGCAACAACATGGTCATCAAACAATGAGATCTCCTCCTCTTTCTCAATATTTTGAAGATCCTGCACGCCCACGCTTCGTATAGGAAAGCATGCTTTAGCAAATAAATTAGCAAATTACTAATAATGATGGCCCTAAAATGTACAGATATCTGTTCATCACATGTTACAATGTGTACCAAAAAATGTGACGTTAATTGTTGCTTTGTGAAATTTTAACAGCAATTTCTGGACAAAAAAAAAAAAAAAAAAAAAGAGCAATCGTAGGTAGAAATAGCACTAAAATGCAGTTTACATGTTCAGAGCAGCTTTCTTTTGTGAAAATTCAAATGAATCGTGGTAGAGACATAATGCATTGTGATTAGACATTTAAAGAAGCACAGAGTGGATTCATATGAACTAAAAACTGCAAAAACAATGCTTGCATGTTATGCACTTATAAATCAGAATACATGTAATAAAATAACAAAATATTCACTATTAAAATTGGGAGAATTTTATTTCAAGTAATTTGCTATTATTGATAATTTGATAAACGACATTGCTTGAAGTACGTTAGTTTATGTTAAACTTATAGGCATATAATTTCAATGGAATACTTTTTTCTATTGTACATATTGAGGTACTTGTTTACTAATTTCTGCAAGAGCTGCAATAAAGTCCTTTTTTGTACTAAATTATCGGTAAGAAGCGTTTTCTATTGTGCACAAGAATGTTTTAAATAACGAAAAATTACTTCCAACAGCACAGCACAGGATATTAACGGGACAATATTTAAGCACGTACTAGATAACTCGAGTTAAACAATGATATTTGTTTCTCACTCCCTCCTTTGAGAAAATCACAGACGTTACGAAAAAAAATTAAACTTTTATTTTTACAGGTTGTAAATGAAGAATTCTTGTGCTTTTTAAAGTTAAATAGTTGGGTTTTATTTATGGACGCTCTTGAACATCTCACGTCATCAGCGTCCCATTCAAATTAGGGCTTGAAACGGCTGACAAATTTTGCTCAGAGGCCTCTTTTTTTCAGGCTTGAGGTTCTTTATCGTGCCGTAAATGTACGACACGGGATCCACGACTTTACTTCCCTTCCGAAAGAAGCCATCCATACTTTGGATTTTTACGCCCGAAAAAATGTATCGGTTCTGGCCGGGATCGAACCCGCGATCTTTTTAGGAGGCAAGTAATGGTTACCACTACTCCACCAGGACCGACGGTTTCATTGCTTAAATAATAAAATGGTATATTTTATTGCAGACATGAAAAATTACTTGCTCATTAAGTTGTATTTTCTCTAGTACTTTAAGCAGTACAAGTTCGAAGGTGTTATAAAATACAAAACATTACACACAATGATGTGTCACAAAAATGAAATATAAGAGTTTTGAAAGCATTATCGTGACGGAATCATTACCGGCGAACTTCAAATATAACAATACGAGTACTTTTGTAACGTTCGTGTTACAACGTTCTTGTGACGGTTTTCAAAATCTTATCCATACAATAAGGTCGCCGCTTTTACTAAGGAGTGCTTATTAATAATTGTTGCAAAACTGTCAGCAACAATGGGCTAAAAATATTGCGCTGTGCCAGATTGCAGTAAACATAATATAAGTGTGTGAATAGTTTTTAATAAGTCTCCGATTCTTCTGTATTTCATTATTTCGATTTTGCCATATTCTTAGATCTGAATTAGATTCCAGGTTGCAAAAAATAACAAAAAATTCTTTCATATTTACTAAATACTGAAATATGTACCAACACCTATGTGTACCATAAAATCTTGTGTTTGTTGGTAAATAACATATTTATACAGTGGTCGCATGTGATTTGGAACTAAACTAAAGAAAGGATTATGAAAATATGTTTAAGTTCGAGTAATAACTGTATCTATCCAACAGTATGAAGGCGGGTGTTTTCTTTTCAAAAGGGACACAAAGGTGGCTTTCACCGTTCGGGAGATGGGCGTCCTATGTATGCCACAGATGAAAGACATTTTCTCCTTATTTATTTTAATTATTTACTGTGGCAGATCTAAGGCCATTAGGCCTTCTTTTTCACTCCACCATCTAATAATAATTACACTATGTTTCAGAAACATTACCACAATAAAACATAAACAGTAACAAGGACAAAACACACATAAACATAGGTAAAACATGATAGAGTGAAAATAATTGTGCTAATAAACATGGATGTTAACGTAATAATAAAATAGTAGTACATGCCTGAACAATGCCAATTTATTCACATATAAAAGTATGTAAATCATGAAAGACCAGAAATGAATGTAGCAAAATGTATGGAATGAAAAACATGTTATTATGAAGGTGATAGGAAAGTTAAAGATAATATGATTAATTATCTTACAAAGTACAAGTAAATACTTGTATTGCAACATAGGAATTTTCAGTCTAAGGTTATTTATTATTTATAATTATTTGAAAACGTTTCTTATTATGGTATTATACATAAACGTAGCTAATTTAATATTGGTAAAAAAGAAACTTAGGATTCCCCAGGAGAAGGCAATTAAACCAAGTGGTAGATTAGACTAGTTTTGCAACTGCACGACTAACATACACTCTTAGTAACTAAATTCCTACTATAACTGAATTGTATTTCCTTTAAATGCTCTAACAAAAAATTTTGAGGTAAAATGTTTAAATGAATTTGTTTGTAAGAGAAAACAAGTAAAAGACTAAACAGCACTAGTCTAAACTAACGTTCAAATGTCTTCTGAAAGTAGAGGAAATTTGCACACAATTCAAGGAAACGTATTAGGACAGACAACGTTAATCTGTGTGCATGCCTGTATAGCTGGATGCCTAAATCTCAAGCGTAACTTGCACTAAGCCAAGTGTAGTTAAAATATCAGAAGTGAAATAGTACGGGGTTTCAAAGAACGTAGACAGGCACACGAGAGAGAATTCCGAATCTACGTAATCTAGGTAATAATAAATATGAAGTGTAAATCAGAATAATATGAAACTCGTTCTTATGCACTTTTACATACGCAGGCTTTAAAAAAAGGAAAACACACAAATAAAGTGATTCTGCTTCCGCTTTTTTGCTATTTAACGTCTTATACAAGTTGTCAATTTATACGATGAATATAATGAATTAATGGCTACGAAAATGAATTCTAGGATTCCCTGACAGTCACGTTTCTTTGTGAGTGAAACAAGCGTCAAAAGTTAGCTAAGCAGGAATCGTCCTGCGCCTTTTGCTTTGGTACTGATTGTAGACCAATCTCTTTGCAAACTGAAACGTGGAGATGCTGCCTGGTCCCTTGGTCACCAATTGGGACAAGTAGCAGTTCGTTGCAAGGTCCAGTGTTCTTTTCTCCTCTTGAACATTCTAGAAATTAAACATTCTTATCCTTTTGCCTTTTTATTGTCTTGAATCGTCAGTCACGTACAGTTAATCAGCGTAGCGTATTATTATTTCAGTTTTCATTTTGGGCCTTCTGGTCATAGAGGACGTAAAAATTACTCCAAGTGCGTGTCTCATGACATAGTGTATCTGTTTACTGTTCAACTACAGGGCTTTCAGAATATGTCGACCGTTCGCACGAGGTTTTGCGTCTCGGCAGCTGGACATGCTACAGCCGGCCGCATCTTTACTCCTACATGATCATTTTGGTGGAAGCACGCCTCATCTGAAAAAACGCAAACTCTGGGGTCCATTAACCCTTCAGTCACCGATGAAAGAAACCACTTACAATAATGCACATATGCTACGGGATCACCTTATCGTAGACAATGGACAGGTGTGCACTTGTAAAATTTGAGTTTTAACAATTTTGTTGCTGTATGTGTGGTAGACAGTGAAACCCCAACTTGTGATACTTTTAGTAGTGATTTTGTTGACGAACAATCAAGATTTGCGCCAGTTTCGTTTAGTTTGTCTTCTGTTAAAATTGCATGTCTGCGTTTATTTCTCTTTTTGTACTGAACCAGTAGTATCACATTTATTTACAAGATCGTGAATTGCAGTTCTGGAAGGAGGCAGTTGCCCAAGAAACTTCCAAATATATTCCTCACGGAAGCGATGAGCTGATTCGTATTTATAATAATTGCTCCAAAGTCTACAAATGTACAGCGGAAACTGCTCAGAAGTTCACGGATTGGCAGGTAGGCGGCCGTGAGTGGGGCAAGGGGAACCGGCCTTGGCTGAGACGCAAAACCCTATGCGAGGTGAAGACGTACTCTTGAAGTCGAGTTAATGGAACGCCAAAGGCTTTCCCCCTACGGCATTGCTCGTCTTGAAAAGAGTAGGTACATTTAAAGAGCTCATGGATCCCAAGTTCACATGTAATATCGCAAACCCTTAGACCTAGCAGCGGTAGTAACTTGAAATGCTCTGTGCAATAAGCTGTTAATTCTCAATTTAATGAAAATTGAGTTCATACACAAATATATACAGAATAATAGCATGTACTTCCTCACAAATAATGACTCAGGTTAGAGCACATATGACTTGACCATAAATTTATATTCTTTTTCTAATCAATGTTAACAATAATTTTTTAGCAATAAGATGGTAACATATTAAGATGGACGGAGAAAGACAAATGAGTGATATTAACTCAAAAAAATAAAGTAGATGAAGAGAGCAGCTACACTAATGATAGCGAAAATGACCCTGACATTTTATATGTAATTCTGAATATGAACATTCAGCAGAAGAGGTAAGAGTTACCTTATTTCTCATTATGAAAACAAGTGTTCACATAACATACATTTATTAGTTAATATAAATCTGCTTACTTATATGTCACACAATATAATTATATAAGAAATAATTTAAGTTTATGTATATGTATATACTAGTCTGAACAGCATTATAAATACTGATAATTGTGTTAATGGCTACTTTTAATGCATTGAATAAATCTTTTATTCTATACTTGCATATAAGTTTGCAAGTTATTTTCTTATATGAATTGAATTTAATGTAGTGCTGATATAAGAAATATACACGTATCTGTTCATCAAATATTTTTCATAAAGTAATATTGGCATTAAAATAATAATAAATATTTTAAAAATTCTAGAATATTTGTACAAATCATTTTAAATTTAAAAAAAAGAAATATTTTTTCGCTGTACTGTTTCAGTGTGAACTAAATATATCAAGGGAGTTTACAAGTTGGTTACACAAAACACCATGAACTGTAATTGTATACAAGTGCACTATCAAGAGAAGGGACCATCCTCGTACAAGATACTAAAGACATAAGAAAATAATTATGCAGGATCAATGTCTCTTCTTGAATGGATTTCACCAGCACATCTGGAAGTTAGTTACTCAATGTACTACAGGTGAAGAATATCAACCTGAAAATGTCATTGGGCTTGATGATAAGTGGCAAGATTGAACACTATACTGAATTCAATGTGCTCTGTAATTAACTTGTTCTGTCAATATAAGAGTATTTAATATCATGGCACTAAATTATAAAATATGTGTGTGCAGAACAAGTTTATGTGACATTTATTCACATATTTTTCGAAATACAATGCAAAAAGGAGCTAACTAACAAATATATTACCAGATATAAAATACGCCTATAATGTAGGTGTTCTGCATTTAGTAGAATGTCCCAGAAATACTAAAATTCAGCTAAAACCCAACGCTTCAAAATGAAAGCAGTTTGAGCGCTTAGTTCGGAATATTTTTATTTAGACAGATGTTTTAATTGTAAAATGCTCATATCTCAGAAGTATTTGTGGGTTAGCTCACGGTCGCACCCAGTCTTTAAAATCTAAGAGACATAATGACAACACATATTTGTAAGATATTACGTGCAATTCTCATCAGCTTATGTTAATACTACATTGAGCTTTATGACATTATCCATGTACACACAAAAAGGTATTCTTTATAAATAACTAAATAAATATATGAACAGAAAAATATTTTCTAAAGTGAAAACTCATAGCAATAAACGCAAATTATTATCATTTATGAACCCTCAGTATGTATAACTGCCCTCAATTTTTGGGGCATATATGATATCAGATTTCTACTATAGTGTGGACGAGAGGTTGTAACATCCCAGGCTGCTTGAATTTGTGTCCATAAGGCATCTTTAGCCCTTCGTGCAGTGCAAGGAATATGTGTGCAGCATATTGCATTAGACAGAACAAAAACTGAAGGAAATATTGTAATATTCATTATGAAATGCTTAATATATTACCGTTAAACCTTGCAATATATGGGAAACTATATTGCTAAAATAGTTTTTCATAATGTGTAAGAAAGGTTTATTTAAAAAAAAAGTGCTTCATGCCAGGAGGCTAATCTGTGGTCTTAATTGCGACATCACTGCACACTCTGCTACAGAGCTAAGAGAAACACGCATACTAGACAACGTCTTTAGTGCATGTCGTGCAACACAACAGCTGCAGTGGCTACACAGCCTTACTGGTTACCTTGTGAACCGCGCGCTCTAACGAGTAGGGGGGCTTTGAAGAATTCTACCTTCAAGGGATGACTTTTTTTTTCAGAGGGTGTATCTTGTATTGAAGAATCTTTTTTATTTGGTTTACTTGCGACGCTCTTGGACATATCAGGTCATCAGCGTCTCATTCAAATCGGGGCGTGAACCGCCGACAAATTTTGTTCAGAGGTCTGTTCTTTCAGGCTTGAGGTTCTTTTTCGTGCCGTAAACGTACGACACGGGAACCACGGCTATACTTCCCTTCCGAAGGAAGTCATACTTAGGAATTTTACGCCCGAAAAAATCCATCAGTCCTAGCCTGGATCGAACCCGCGATCTTGGGTTTAGGAGGCAAGCATGGTTACCACTATACCACCAGGACCGACATATTTTGAAGATGGAATTATTCTTGACGCACATGTAAATGTAATACATATTGCGTCAAGTCTAGGACGTTTGATTCAAAGCTTTCTTTGCGACATGTTCTTTTTTTTAACAGCATTTAACTTTTTTTGTAATAACATTAAAATTTTAAAGTTTTGAGGCTTCTTCTATACATGACGTATTATACCAAGGTGTATCATTGTACACTTAAACTTATTAAATAACTCGTAAATAAAATTCAAATCATAAAGTTATCTAGTTATTGATGATTCTTAGCACTTGTGTTTCTTTCTGGTTATATAAACTTCGGGGAAAAAGAAGACAAAGTGATAGCGTTTGCTGTAATTACGCTTTACAAGCAAGAAAGAAAATGTATTAATACAAAAGCTAACTATACGTTCCTCAATCTTAGGTACTCATAAAACAGCTCGAGGAGACTGGTGTTGTTCACGACAGCCCAAGATCCAAAGTTCGCGTGCAACCAAAATCGACTATTACCGAGTTCGCTGAAACTGTCTCTGTAAAGAAAAGAGCAAGTCACGTGAAAAGTAAAACTACAAAGGCTTGTTTCTCGCCTACAAATGACATAAAACCTTGGCAACTTAATGAACGCTGAACAGTTGCCGATTATATGAAAAAGAAAAGAAGAAATAAAAATGACATTTCAAGCTCTTTTGTCGAGATATGAAAATCAAATACGCAAAATGTTGTTGTCTGTCAAGAATAAGTATTTTCAACCAACAAACCAAGCAGGAAACAGATGAATAAGCTTTGTCCTGGATTCTCTCCAGAAATGTCGCAAATGTTCTTAGAATTCACCTGTCACTCCTGTTATGGGATGGTAGCGATCTATTTTGTCCTGTAGGTCGATCCAATGTTCCCGAGTTAAAAACAATATATATGCGAAAAGTGGCTAAACTTGCTTCCTAATTTACCGAAAAGCATAAAGCACGGTATGTCACTGAGCAGGGTTTCGTGCACATTTGAGTAATCGTATTTTCTATGCCTGCATATAAAGTCAACAGCATGAAAACTGCTGAAATACAACAATTTTACTCAAGAATTCATTAGCTGAAGTTTCGCGTTAAAAATGTCTCTCGTATGCTGCAGCTAACGAGCGTTGTACCACATTTTCCCTAACGTACGCCAACGGACTACTTTCAGCATACTAACCATGCACTTGAAATATATTCCATCTACAGGTAAAATTTTGTACTACTGAATGCAGCAAATTATCAAAACTGCAGCCTTAACAGCTTCGTCGCTCTTAAAACTTTTTCCCAGTGTAATAGGAAATTAATAGAAATCACTAGAATCTAGGCAAGCTAAATACGATTAGTGTGTTATCATTTCGAATGAATCGAATTTAGAAAAAGAATGTTCTTATCCTGGTGAAAGAGAGATCTCTGGAGTCTAGTGGTTTGCTAATTAATGTCCAGTAATACGGTCTATGCTTTTGTGACTCCAGGTAACCAGTATTTCATTTCAACGTCACAAAATATGCTAACCTTAATCTTTCACTTTGTCGGGTGCTCTCAATTTGCAATGGGACGATGATTCTGGATGTCGCAGTTACTATAATTCCACGGTAAGGCGATCAAGTAGTGAATTCTCTTTCCATCAACTTTAGGTACGCAATGCAGAAAAGTTTGGATTACGGTTAAACAACGCCCTCTAGAGAGCTTTGACACTCTCGCTCTTGTTCGAGTACTCATTTGCTTACACCTAATTAATTGTAGTCTGAATTGTAACACTTGAATTGCTCTGTGCAAAAACACCCAGTATTTAAATGACACGCTAACTTTTAATGCTTGGGCACAGTTTGTAGCCGATCAACACTTTTTGTACGTTCACAAGTGATTTATCCATATCTAAACTTTAGAAACTAATTCTCTTTTACTATTTAATACGGGAAAATATCATCCCCAAATATATTACCGTATCTGATTTGTCTACTTTTGGTGTTAAACATTTCTCGTACAGATATCCGACAACAGCATGAAGCCGGTTTTTTTTTTTTTTTTTTTTTTTAATCTTCCAATACTTGTTTTAAACCAACGTAACTTGAAAATTGTAAAATATATAAACATTAATGATTGGCTCCTAATGTAAACTGTATATCAAGACTTTTATTAAAGAGACAATAAATAATGACCAGTTCTCATAACATGCTTATCATCAGAAGCCATGAGATTTTCCTCTTTTCTTTTACTGTCTTGCATACTGAATTTTCTTCGCATTTGTATGGCCTTCCCTTCGTGAGAATAAATGAATTGGCTTGTTAGGGTCGGGGGAGGATATTTCCGTACTGCAGTCTTACTCAACGGCTGACCGTTTGTGACCTCCAGGAAGAATGAATGAGATAAGGGAGACACCCGGCAGGCAGTGTCCACGGGCCATAAGGCCTTGATGTAGATGGGATATCTAAAATTATTTCCATATAGAACACTCTGTAGCCTGCAGAACCCCATCCACGGATTTTGAGCCCATCAAAAGAGCCACTTCCATACTAGACGCAGGGGCAGAAACCTTTACAAAACGCAAGCCGCCGTCACACGCGTACAGCACCAGTCCACCTTGTGTAGCACTTTCGACCCTGAAGCAGAACCATCGGAAAATGAAATGGGAGAACGGAAAATTCCCGAAAAGATCCAGCTAATCATACGCCTAGTGAACAGGGGTAACCACGAAAAAATCCCAAACCCCAAGGAATTTTAACCCGAAACCTCCTGCATACGAGTCCCAAGTGTTACCGCCTTAGCCACCCCGCTCCTTATTGAGAATAATTAGTAAAAGTGTTGTGTTCTTCTGTAATCCTAGATCTGATTACCTATTTTTATTTGTGCGGTTACTTAAAAGACGAGAATGCATTTAGATGCTACAGCACAGGTCTTGGAGAAAAGTGGGAATATTTTCATAATCTTTTGAAAAAGAGTGTCATTTCTAGCAACGTTTAATTATTGTACTTTACATTAACTTTTGAAATTCAGCTCTGTTCATCATTCATTTGTTTAATATATTCAGTTGTTTAATATATACAGGATGTCCCATTTATCTTTCTCACCCAAAATAACTTATGATGTTAAAAACCTTTTTTGTTTCAAACAATTTTTAATTTGACGCATCAGAAAAAAATAACTCTTGGTACAATGTAGTTAAAATATTTAGAACTAGAAAATCAGAAAAATGGTAAAAACACTTAGTTTCATAAATACCACAATATTTATAACATGTGTGCGCTGGAACACTCATGCGTTACCACATGTATTATGGTAAAAGGTATACAAAAATCATATTTATGTAAAAAAAAAGTGCTGTAGTTTATTAATATTAATGAGACGAAGAGGTCGAAGCCCATAATAATAAGATAAAGATGCGGGTTCAATTTAGTCATAGACATCGGCGAGGGTGCAGCTAAGGCATTAATGCAGAAGATACATTAGCTTTGCAAAGGCTAGTTAGAGCTCCTGGGGGAAGCCATTAAAGCATAAGAGTAAAAAGAGAAAATGAAAACTGATTGCTTTCTCAGAGAAAAGGCAACAATAATAACAAGATAAAAGACAGGATGTGGGGAGAGAAGTTGATCGCAAAACCGCGCCTATAAAGATAAAGTTTCGAGGTTTTATAGTTGCGAAGATAAGACAAACATTGCAATTGTTTGCAACTGAATTCATTTCTCGAGAGGAGAGAGGGCATCGCACCCAGTAATGTGGAGATGACGAGCCTGTAGTTAACGATGCAGGATACCAGATGCTTCAAGTGACCAGGTCAGGACGTGAATAGCTCCAGTTGTGAGATTCGGAACTGCTAACTACAACATTCGAAACTCGTATTTCGTTCAAAAGTTGGGGAACAAATAACAGTTCTTGCTACTAAAGAGACAACGTTTATTTACGCAAAAAAAAAAAAAAAAAAAAAAAAAAACATTTGGAATACTTTAATGCAACAGTCGCACTCTATCTTGAAGCAATCTTTTCGCAGTAGAAGAAAAATTATTCAAGAAAACTCTTTTAATAATTCCATTTCCGTACGGCTTCAATGGTATGGGTGAAGTGTTAGGAAAATCATTCCCACTTTTCTCAATAGCTCTTTAACTTTATTATAAATGTGAGATCGAGTGCAGTCTTGAATGAAGATACGGAAATTGGTTTCACGGTTTTGAAATCTCAACAGTACGTTGACAGTCTGTAGGTCCTTTTTCATCCTTAGCAATGCGGGTGAAGCCACGAATGACAAATGTTAACGTTCTCATCGTTTACATTCTAGTATTCTCACTATGCAGCAGGGTGGAATTTTTTCGTGTAGATATGAATAATAAAATTCTTCAATGAAATTTCCTCAGGGAGGACGCTGCTGTCGGTAGAGCCCCTTTCACGAGTTCCGAGACATTGACGTTCTCATTTTTTCGGCTTAAGAACTGTAGATTGAGTATAAAAATGCAGGTACAATTTTGAATCAAGGCAACATTAATGACTGAAGCCCAATCCATATTTTTTGCTGCCCAGCCCGATATGCGTACCTTGTGAAGTTTAGTTTTTTTTTATGTACCTCAAAATAATTATTACTATTGCTTTATACAGTATATAACAGAGGCGGTCCGTCAATAAGGGCCAAATGGGTTCGCCCCCCCTAGAGAAAATGCCACAATTATTTACCATTTTGTCTTCTCCTGGTCAAATTTTAAAACAAAACAAAAAAATGCATGAAAACAGCGATGTATAACCAATTATTTTTAATTGTACATTACGATATAAGCGAATTTCCTCTCTATTGTAGTAGCTGTAGCATAGGGGTCCTTAAGAAAGGGAAGCTCATGGGACAGCCCGGAAAATTTTACGCTTTAAACTTATACCTTCATGGGACAGCAAAAAATTTACACGAACTTATATTTGTTTTCCTTGAAGATGAGTTAGCCTTTCTCCTGGTTATTTCCGCGTTCTCCTGGGACAGCAGGAAGACTGCCATGACCTGTTTTCTTAGGAACCAGATGTTGAAGGATTACAGACGCTATGTATAACTGACTATGGGTTGTTTTCGCACTTTGTTTGGAATTTGGTAACTTTCTCAGGGCTAACTGTTAAGTTACATAAAAAGCGTATCTGTTTTGTGGCAATCAAAAAAGTAGACGTTTTTTCCCGTCTAAATTTAACTTAGGTTGACAGTGAAACGATTTGGACTTCATCAACCGAAAGCTATAGGAATTTACTCAGCAAAACGGTACAAAATTAAGAAGTTGTTTTAAGATTTGAAAAAAGATCTTTGTTGAGAGCGTGAGAAGTGAGAAACACATCTTGTCTATAGAAATGAGATTAGAATAGAAATAGAAAGGGCAAATTTCATTTCTGTACAGGCCGACGAATCCACAGGTTTAACACGCATGTCATAATTTGTTTTGATATTACGATACATTAGTGGGGATAAACCAGTTGAAAGATTAATAAAATTCATTGATGTTTCTTAATTGACTGCAGAAGGCTTAAGGCATACTTTAGCAGCTGAATTAGAAGAGTTCCATATAAACCAGAAGTTTATTGCACAAACGTAAGATGGCGCTGCAGTTATGAGAGAATGTCTGGGAGGAGTGTAAGTCTTAATAAATGTGACCTTCCCCCACACCATTTGGATGTCATGTAGTTATGCCCCTGGTCCATACTTCTATAAGGGTTACGAGCCGCCACTGATATATAATTAACTTTTTCGTAAAAAAAACAAACAAATGGATAAAACAATAGTATCGTTTTTTTTTCACTAGGTTGTGTTAGCAATGTTTGAGATCTTAGAACAACTATTTTTTTTTTCCCCATAGAAAGCACTGATGTGAACATCTACCAACAGTGATGGTAGGTAAAACGCACAAATTGCACGAACTAGCTGTCTAATGTATACGTTACCACCATCAATGCTGGTGTTTGTACAGATTTCCAAATGGGTAGGAATAATTTTTCGTAGTATATTTAGTAGTTATCTGTTTCTGAGGCGACAGGCATCTAAATTTCGGTTTAATCAAATTATTATTTCTACTACGAAAGGTTTGAACAGCGATTCTGTGAGGTGATGGATAGATAAAAGTGTATGTGTTATGGTTACGCACTACACCATGAGAAAAGTATGCAAGGGAAAATGTACTGCTCATTTAAGTTGCCGTTTACGCTGTAAGCAAAATTTATGGTGGCCGGAACTGGCAGATAGTTCGCAATAAATCGAACACTAAAATAGTTTTATTGAAAGGGCTGTTCTGCATGGAAAGGCGTTATGGAGAGGAATGTAACTTGTTTAATGACAAAATGGAAGTAAAAATTGAGTAACTTAAAATAATTACCTCATATTCTCAGGAATTGCCATCACATTTTATTCGGGTTATCTATTTATTTTATGTCCTATTATTTTTATAAATGATAAAGCATATGAACTGTACTTTCTTCCTTGGAGATAAACTATGTAGTGCGGACCAGCACTGCAACGGATACATTTAAAATCTTTCAGTGGGGTTATAACTAAGAGCCCTGCCTGTAGGGTTAATTCGTTTAGGTGTGCAACTCAACTTCCTGATGGCTGCAGGTTGCAGTCCCGAGCGACAGCGGAGAGAGCCGAAGGTTATGACTTGCAGAGTTGTAGTTAGATAATTATCGCAATGGTATGATAGATCAGATGGTTAGTGTCATGCTATAGTTGTGAACATAGTGGTTTCATATCCTGAAGTTCACTTTTTTTTTTTCCCCCTCCTGTCGGAGTTAAGAGAGATTTACCAACATTACAATGTTTTCCGGAACTCGGAACTGCAGCCTACAGCCAGAAACAGGAGTTGCACTAGCAGATCAGTGATTTTCGCTCTGCGTGTATGGATTAGTCGTCTGGACGCCTAGAAGCTCCAAGCCATTGTAACTGTGCATGGAATTTTGCTTAGCGGCAACCCGCCCCACTTACACAGCCCTCCTGCAGATAGTACAGAGGAGAGAGAGTAGGTTGTACCTACACTTAATATATATAAGTGACCAAAAGCAAACTTTAATTATAATACATATGAATAATACGAACATTCAAAATTAGCGCCGAAAATGATAAAAGGGAAGACATTTTTTTATAGATTTCTCTGGGAACGTACACGTTAATTGTTTATAATTTCCTTTCTCTCATTGCTTATGTTGTACGCAGCAGGTCTAAAGGATCTGATAAATGTCGCAACGGTATAAAATGTAGAAATTATATTACATACACAAAATAACTGAACAATGTTTCATGTATCCGCAGAAAAGCTTCAGATGCAATGACGAATAAGCGCTTCCGAAGTGCAACAATTGCGATTTGGAAATGGATAGTAAGAGTTTAAAATAAATATTTAACTACTTGCTCAATAAAGAATATTGAAATGAAATACCGATGCTGTGAAGTCAGGAGTCCGTCGGCACTTGAATTCAACATACCTTTCGCTTTCTTGTCTTTTAGGATAAAAATATTTTATAAAGTAGAAAACGCTTCTACCAGTAAATAGTCAAAGTCGAAGGATAGAAGATGTTTCATTTTTTAGGCAATCTCGTAAATAATAACGCTCCTTTTAGAACACACTTTCAAAAGATAAAATAGGCTACCATCTTCGATAATTTGTGGAAAAGGAAATGTGAACATGCACAAGAAAGATTTTTTTAAATAGTGTTTAATGTCCGTTTTTACTACTGAGGCACCACAGGCGGTGGACACTGATGATACATGAAATGAAATGATAAATTGGGAAAGGATTTTTTAAGGAAGGAAACGTTCAGTCCTACGTTTAGGATACCTCCCCGGCATTTGCCATTTATGAAGGCTGAGGAAAACCAGGAAAAAAAAACTCAGTAAGGGAGGACGTCCTGGCGGAATTCGAACCCCAGACCTCTCGCTCACGAGTCCGCGCCTTAAAGACCTTGGCCACTGCTAGCGATACAAGAAAGAGTGGTAATCAGCGTCATCTCCTCCCGCCTCATGATACATGAAGTGTTATCTAGAGCAGCAGGCTAATGATGACTTGCTTCAAGGCTACGTCATGCCCCAGACTCGTCATCATTTACCCCTGTAACACAGCATGGAAGTTTGATAATTTTTTCCATTCTGATAGTTTCGCAAAGATTTGGTTCTTTCTAGTCAGATGAACACTTTGGCAATCTTTGCGTATTTCTCATATACCCAAATGCCGTTTGTTGCAAAATTTTATTTAAATATGCATTAAGTGATTATATGAAAGCTAAAATTCCAAGGCACCAGATAAAAATGTGTGGAGATTACTTCAGTACTTGTTGGATCATAGTACTAAAATGTTAACTCTAGGAACAAGTAAATGTTTGAATGTGCACGCAGACATCAATTTAACTATGAATGTTCTGTTTTATCCTTTCGCGTTGCTGCTTTGAATTGTTTTAAGTATAATAAGCGCAAACACTACCGGCAGGAAGAATTGTCTGGGACGAAAATCATGATAGCAGAGGTTTAGACTGTTACGATCGGTTAAGAGTGTGGGGTTCCGATAAGCCTCCTGGCTTTCATCCGTAGGATTCTCGGTTTGAACTCCAGCTGAGACGTATCATAATTTAAGTTTCATCACTCAAAGCCTGCACTTCTCTAAATCTACAAAACTGAATTGAATAAAGTGTTTCTGCGCTAAGTTTGTGTCTTTGCGAGTATTCTTTTTCTTTCAGTCTTGTGCTAATCATTTGAATTAAGACTTAATTAAAACTGCTTAACGCGCTTTATTGTTACTGTGTGTAGCAATGGAAAACGTTACACTTAATCGAACCAGGGAATTGACAATTTCTATTACATCTACTAGTGCTAAGAGTTTTCCTATTGGGGCATTGCAGGTGAAGGGCACTGAAACATGCGGTGAAATCATAAACTGGATAAGGATTTCTTTTGGGAAGAAGGCTTCCTGGCCTAAGTTTAGTGTATTTCCCCATCATTTGGCAGTGATGAGGATTCAGGGAAACTGGAGAAAGCCTCAGGAAGGGATCCATTGGGGCTCGAACAGCAGACCCCTCCCCCTTTCATTTAATGTCTTAGTGACCTCGGCCACCCCCAGTCGGTAAGTTTTTCTCTGGTAGTTTCAAACGAGTATGTACTCTTGGGAATAAAAAGAAAAATAAATAAATAAAACATTAGACGAACTAATTTTAACAATCGCAGTAGTTTGGGCACCGCCACGGGTGGCCGAGGTCGTTAAGGCACGGACTCGTGAGCGGGAGGTCTGCGGTTCGAATCCCGCCAGGACCGTCCTCCCTGACTGGGGTTTTTTCCAGGTTTTCCTCAGTCTTCATAACTGGCAAATGCCGAGGAGGTACCTAAATTTAGGCCTGGAACGCTTCCTTCCTTAAAAAAAAAATATCCTTTCCCAATTTATCATTTCATTTCATGTATCACCAGTGTCCACCGCCTGTGGTGCCTCAGTAGTAAAAACGGGCGTTAAACACTACTCAAAAAAAAAAAAAAAAAGCAGTAGCTTGGGGTAGCGCTAATGCCTCTGCTGTCTACAAGAAGTACTGATAGAACAGAAGCAACTGTATCGCTCCAGCAAACTCGCACCAAACACGTCTGCTTTATCTTCCTTTTGTTTTATGAGCGAGACGATCAGCTTCTTATCTTCACGCCACCACGGCAACAAAGTATGGTATGAGTAATGGAAGTGTTTTGATTTGAACACCTGGATTCTTTACCACTCTCCAGCTTTAAAGCTTTGGCAGCTGGCTGCTGAAGCGCTAAATGAAAAAAAATTGTCTTTTTAAATGCTGTGTGTAATATTACAAATAAACTTATGTATTTTAAATAATAATTTAATATGCTTAAAAATATTTTGTTACTGAGTATGTTCGTAGCGTTTAATTTGAGTTGAATCAATAATATATTCTCCTTCATTATCTATGACTCTCTCCCAACGCTGGGGTATTTTCTTTACTTCACGTTTGAAGAAATCATCAAGACAAGTTTGTAAAAGCATCTTCCTTTTTAATTTTGTTTATTTACAGATGCTCTTTGACATCTCAGGTCATCAGTGTCCCATTCAAATCAGGGCGTGAAACGGCCGACAAATTTTGCTCAGAGGCCTCTTCTTTTAGACTTGAGGTTTTTTCGTGCCGTAAATGTACGACATGGGACCCACGGCTTTACTTCCCTTCCAAAGGAAGCCATACTTAGGATTTTTACGCCCCGAAAAAATCCATCGGTCCTGGCCGGGTTCGAACCATCGATCTTGGGTTTAGGAGGCAAGTATGGTAACCACTACACCACCAGGACCGACCCGCCAAACGCATAACATCGTCTTCTGTGGATGGACAGGAACTTTTGCAGGACGTTTCTTTTCTTTCTTTCTGTCTTTTTTGTTGGAACTCAGTCATTCCTTTTTTTTTTTATAGAGGCCCCATTTTCGTTACCAGTAATAAGCTTGGATAGGAATGGTCGATCTTGTTCACTTTTTTATTTATTTGAATGAATTATCTATGGACGCTCTTTAACAGCTCAGGTCATTAGCGTTCCATTCAACTCAGGGCGTGAAACGTCCGACAAATTTTGCTCAGAGGCCTCTCTTTCAGACTTGGTTCTTTTTCGTGCCGTAAATGTACGACACGGGACCCACGGCTTTACTTCCCTTCCGAAGGAAGCCATACTTAGGATTTTTACGCCCCGAAAAAATCCATCGGTCCTGGCCGGGTTCGAACCCGCGATCTTGGGTTTAGGAGGCAAGTATGGTAATCACTACACCGTCAGAACCGACATCTTGTTCACGAGCTAACAAATGACGGTCAAGCAAAGATGCACAAATGGGAACCCACTGTTTTTTTTTCTTCCCCTCGTTAAAGCGTGCGGTACACATAGAGTGCACCGGAATTTTAATCTTGCGCATGTAATGAATATGTCGTTCGATTGTCACAGTTCATCACACCTGCTTTTTTTTTTATTTGTTTATTTACGGACGCTCTTTAACATCTCAGGTCATCAGCGTCCCATTCTACTCAGGGCATGAAACGGGCTACACATTTTGCTCAGAGGCCTCTTCTTTCAGGCTTGAGGTTCTTTATTTTGCCGTAAATGTATGACACGGGACCCACGGCTTTACTTCCCTTCCGAAGGAAGCCATACTTACGATTTTTACGCCCGAAAAATCACATCTGCTAATTCTCGGTTTGCCTGACGTAGTAGATAGTTGTGGATTAGAGAGTTCAGAAGGTCTTCATCAGATGGTCTTTCTGAACGTGATGGATCACTCACGTCAAAGTGAACCTCTTTTAAATTGCAAAACCATTTTCATAATGGCAACCTCCTCAACAAATATTTGGAGTAGCCTCTGTTACTGGAAATATTCTTTTTAGTTTTTTCTGAATTTTTCCTTCCTTCCCCCCCTTTTTTTTTCCTTTTCCACTTACTTGGCACTTTTATATTCCTTAGCTCACAAATAGCACAAAAACTTTCTTCAAATCTGCAAAATTGAAGACGTATTTACAAGCACAATGCTCCAAATAACAAGTGACCGATGATAAATGGTAAGCTATGTCCTAGCAACACAGTTGTAATGAGGAATAAAAACGCTGCAAACTTATGCATCAACCTTATATTATGCTACTCCATAATCAGCGGAAAATATGGAAAGCACCTGAATATGACAGAAGAAGTATATTTTAGCATACACATAAAAAACTTCTAAGAGTTGAAAATAATACTGCATTTTCTCAACGTTTCACAAGAAAAGAATTCATTTAAGAGTTTATGTGATCATTTTAAAATAGAATAACTTTAAGTTCCGTTATTTATTAACATAAATATCACGAGGGATTTGTATTTACTGATCAGTATTAATTACAAATATATAAAACATTTTATTTTTACCCAATGCACGGCGAACTCCGTTGGTCAATCATATAGAGCATTAATTTTAAAACCTACCAAACTGAACAACTACGCATGTAAAATAAACGTAACTTAAGTAATTTAGATGTTAATGGGATAGTTTACAATCAGTGTTGAATACAATTTAGGTTTCACCCTCTCACCCCGAACCACCCTCGCTTAGAAATTTTAAATGACATTCCTACTTTATGATATTTAAATTTTAGAGAGAATTCACTGATATTTCGTCTTTTGCGTTTTATTCTTGCCATGCAATGTAGAATTGTTGATGTTTGAATTATGACAGAATAAAAAATAAGGTTGTTGCCAGATAAAACAAATTATTTTGGGTAGTATTAACACGTTAATAAATTAAATATTCAAAATGTGCTGCATTTTTGACTAAAAAGTAATCCAGCCTATTTCTGAACCCTTGACTAATACACTTACATTCGGTAAAAAAATATTATCAAAATATAACTGTTACATTAAATGCCGAATATTTTAATTTTATTCTGTCCAAATTAAATCAATACTAAAAGCAATCCAGGTTGGGTAACGAGAAAACAAAAGATGTGATAACAATTGAATCATTAAAAAAAAAAAAAAAAAAAACGTAAATGTCTTAAGTTAGAGATGAGATTGTGAAATCTAAACTTAACATAATTTATAAATATTCTTCTTATTATCTAAATTGGCGTGCTTTTAGAAATTTAAATGCTATTTTAAAAGCGAAGCAAATACGGCAGGAACCGAATGAGGAATGCAGAGACAAGGTCAGCTGATTTGTTTTAACTGCTTGTTTTATTACTTTCTGTAGGTTAGATAAAGAAAATAAAAACTGATATAAAGTTTTATTGTAATCTCAAACATTCTGAGCTACTTTAATGTTCATGTGAGAGTCATAAAATTTATAGAAAAGCATACCCACCTGCAGTTCAAGCATTGTGGAAAATGTTAAAGAAAACGAGCTACGGTACCTAATTTCCTTTCAACATGTGCCTTGTGTCGGGATATTAACTTCCCTTACACTGTTTACAAAAGGCCCCTATTGTAAGACATCTACACCTATATGCAAATAATTTACGCATTTTAAAAGTAGTCTATCTTCACTGTTTAGAGTGCTTCCAGAAATTGCTTTACGCTATCATAAATGTCATTATAAAAGAGAGGTTCTCGGAGAGAGAGGCGATATTAGAGCTTCAGAGCTTCTCGTGCAAATATTTTAGAGCTATGAAACAGAATGACGAAGTTTAAAAACGTCCTGGGATTAGCATTATATTAAACATTAAAAATGTCCATATGAAAGAATAAGATAACAAAGATATTAAGTAAAATAATTCTTACAAAAGCAGATGTTATACAAAGTATTCCATAATCTGAAGAAACTGGAGGTCAGTACTTAATTGAGAATGCATATTGAAAGAGAAATGTCACGTCAGAAGTTTACGAGGAACAAGATATTGTGCGTTTTCAGGAATTTAGACACATTTTATGTGCTAATATGCACTAACAAGTTTTTCAACAAGACGGGCAACATGGAAATGGGCACCTATCTTGATAGCAGTTTCCCGATCGGTTGATTTCTAGGCACTCTAGATTTTCCATGCTGTTCACGAAATCCTGATTTGTCTTTGTTTGTTATGTTTTTGTAGGATACTGTCAGTAGTCTGTCAGTCCTGATGGTCTAGTGGTAACCACTCTTGCCGCGTAAACCCAAGATCGCGGCTTCAACCCCGGTCAGGGTCGATGAATTTTTTCGGGCGTAAAAATCCTAAGTATGGCTTCCTTCGGAAGGGAAGTAAAGCCGTGGGTCCCGTGTCGTACATTTACGGGACCTGCTATAGATAATAGATAAGGAATACTACCCATTACACCTTCTAAACCAATCACAAAGTAACATTATCGCACAATATGTCGTGAGGTGAAAACTGCTGTGTGTGCGGCTGATTTCTATCGCGTGTTTTCTGTTGAGTTACTGTGCTTAATTGAACTGTATAATTTGTATTAGTTAGAAAAAGTCTCAAAGAGATCATTGGAGAGTGAACCCAGTTCTTTGCTAGGTATAACACTGACGCAAAATGCTTTTAGAGAAGGCACACTTGTAATGGCCATACTTAAAATCTGTGTAGTAGATTTTTCACTGTCAAAAGTTTGTTTATTAAGCTTGTATTACTATGCAGTACCTTAAATAATTCTAGAAAAGAGTAATTCATTAGCGTTTATTAGGCGAAATTGAAAACTACAAATCAGATATTAAACAGTGGATGTAGTTGCAAGTTCGCAATCATAGCACAAGCAAAAATCCCCCCCCCCTTTTTTTTTAAAATGGACGCTCTTTAACATCTCGGTCATCAGCGTCCCATTCAAATCAGGGCGTGAAACGGTCAACTAATTTTACTTGGAGACCTCTCTTTTCAGGCTAGAGGTTCCTTATCGTGCCATATATATATTCGTGCATTGTGTTTTCAGGAACTAAAATGGCGGCTACCTACCCATCTCACCATTTTCTATGCCTGATAAGCATATAACTGAATGTCCTCTGCTTACTTGGATATATTGCTTATGCATGCTTGGCCGTATTACTACGAAAACTGGATAGCTTGGCTAATGTGAATACTTTTCACTTTTTCACTTTCTCTTAATGCAGTAATTCGGTCGTTTTGAAAATTATGAGAGAATAGAAAATTTTTAGTAATAAATGTATCATTTATAGAGCGAGCTTGTAAGGAAGGAGTTTCTACTTTTTCCCGACATATAGTAGTCTAAGCATTTTGTATTCTGTAATTAAAAACGAGATTTTGCAAGTTCCTTCTAAAGATTAGCAAACCCTAAGCATTTTCAAAGGTGAGTCGGTACATGTGGTTATTTGTGAAACCAGTATCAAAAATGTAGACTTTTAGAATCTGCATAAATGTTCTCTTATCAGTAGAAACCCAACATATACTGGCTTCGTATGCTATAACGACATTCTGATATGAGTTTATAGTTGCGAACGATAAGAGAAATGGCTTAAATTTATCAGCAGAGGTTCTCTAAAGCCTCTTTTCTTTAATGGCGATTGCCAAGCTCCTGTAAAACAATTTTCATTATTTAATACCATTTTCATTATATGATCAAAGTAACATCTGTTTATTTGTGTTTATTCACTCCTGATGTCATAACATAGCAATCAATATATTTCTTATTACATAGTGGCTTTCGGTTGGGATGATACATGACCTTGAAAAATAACATATGCGCGTTTTCTAATTTGTTGCCATATTGTATCCCTGTTTTCCAGCGAAGTTAACCCCTCTCTGTGAAAAACGCATTATTTTTAGCATAAATCGTTTTCATTATACAGACGAGTAAATATTCCCATATATTTGATTGTAACCAGATATACTGCTAGTACCATATTACTTATACAATGCTCACAGTATTTCGGCCGCATTCCCATTGAAAAGTAACAGTTTTGTATACCTTCCATTTATTGCAGTTTTCTTTCAAAAACGTAGTTGTTTGCAAAATAAGAAAACATAGGTATATGTGGGATTTAATTTATCCCTTGTTCATTGTATTACAAGAAATTTAGTTGGAGAAAAATATGACTAGTTTGTTTTCAATGTTGCAAGCCAAATCTTTCGCTCTTTCAGAAATACTGTGTACCTACACTTAGGCCGATGCTTAAGATCTTCCCTGGACCAAAGTTTGGAGTTTATTATATTTGTTAATTTTAGTGACAGTACTGTGGTCTCTTATCTCTAAAAGGCGTATAATAATTCCCTAGCTTTACAACAAATATTGTTGCGTCTGCTGACGTTAGAGCCAGACAGGTTTATCACTGAGTTGTGCCTTCAGGTTAGTGGTTGACTGTTAGCGAGAGACCACAAGGCTATGCGATGGCTTTAAGTAAAGCAAGTATAAGTGGTGAAAACAGTGAATCAGAATGAAGCGAGGCCCGCAATATTATTTTTAGAGTATATATTTTTTTCTAAAGATGCGTTAATGAGGAAGAGACAAATAAACTAGATTTTAAAAATGCTCAGCAACTGAATACAAAGGCTTGTGGTGTAGGCAGAGCTATTATATCTCGCATTTGCGGAGAGGCTAAAAAATGTGGTCGTAGTGGTACCATAGTTTATGTGTCTCCTAGAAAACACATTGAACCCCCAAGAGGATCAAAAACTTAAATTACTTTGACAAGGATGTTGTGCACAGGACTGTTTTAGAATTTTATGGTCGTGGGGGATTTCTAATAGTAAAAAAGTAACTGACGCTTTAAGAACTAAAATATTATACACTGGTTCTAATTCGTCCATCTACAGAATTCCGCGAGATTTAGGATTCCGATATAAGAGGAGAAATGATGGGTGTTAATTTTGAATGAAAGGAGCGGCATGTTGCGTCAAGGATAAGATTCTTATTGAAAATACACGAAATTCCAATGATAAACCACACACAAAATTCAATATGCCAAGACTCCTCCATAATGAGTGGCTTGTCATTTGTCATGCAGGATCTGCTAAGGAAGGATTCCTATCGGAAAGCAATAATAATAGATATTTTAAAAATGATTATTTGCAAAATTTTGTTATTTATATGTGCTGCACGTGTCTACCAGGGCTATTGAATAAGTCCGTGGGTGGGTTTTTCAATTCAGAACCACCTCAGACTATCACGTGCAAGAATAAAATATAAAGAAATTAATTTGAAAGATTAATTTCATTTTTCAGCATAATCTCCTTTCAAATCTATGCATAAATTCAAGTTATTTTATAACTTATCTTAATCATAAAACGGAATTTCTTCATCTCTCTAAAAAAAAACAAAACAAAACAACAAAAAGCGCGCTTGTTTCGGCGCCACTTCATTTGATTGATGCGAATTTCTTCCCTGCTAGTCATTTTGTTCATGATCAAACACTTAATGAAATATGATAGTATTCATTATATATATTATCTTAACGTTAAAGCTTGCTGTTTATGAGAAACAATAGAAATTAATTTTTCACAATATGTTACAAAGTTTTATTAAAAAAAAAAAACAATTGCTTCATGCCGGGAGGCGAACCTGCGCTCTTAATCAAGGCATACACTGCACACTCTGCCACAGAACTAACGGAACACACCCTAGTCAACGTCTTTAATGAATGTCACATATAATAATTGCTGCAGTAGCTACACAGCTTTGCTGGATACCTTGTGAACCGCGCGCTTTAGCGAGCTTGGAAGAATTTTGCGTTCAAGAGATGACTCATTACTTTTCTGAAAGGCTGTAAATAGTTATAAACAGTTACGAAGTTGAGAACCATTTTCCAGTATACAAAGGTGGCTTAGAAGCTTGGGATGTGGCTGCATCTAGTTCACACCACTGTAGAAATCTGATTATCATCTATACCCCGAATATTGAGGGCAGTTATACATGCTGAGGGTTCATACACCCGATAATACTTTGTTTTTGTGTGTGCGTAAGTAATGCTATAAAACTCAAATAATACGTTAAAATATATTATGAGACAAGGCAGCATAATGTTATACATATACACTTATAAAACCAATAATAAAAATTAAACAACTTTGTGGGACTTGGACCCAGGAGCTTACGCAGAAGAGCAATGCCCCCTTAACCACTAGGCCACCGCTATCTCTTTCCAAATGTTTTTATTGTGATCATAACCTTTACAGACAAAGCGCCCATTGCAGTGTGCCAGTCGTTATATCGCAATGTGAATGCAGAGTTTACGAGCGTCCCCGAAGTTCTGTGATCGACGCATAGAATTTAGGGATGATTCATTTATTTTGTCAAAGGGTGTACATCACTCGCCATCAGTCACCGCGTTGTCAAGGGAATGTTGAAAACAATGTAGTGTTCCATCTTTCGAGTGTGCATGTATTTATCGAAAAACCCTCGTACATTAATATTATATTACTAAAGTGGGAACTTCTTTTGAAGAATGAATGTTCACTACTGTTCAAAATTTAAGTCCTTATAATTTAACATTACAAAACTGTTTGTTCACAGTTATACCGATACTCTCTAAGACTACAACTTATAAGCAAAATGGTAAGCTACTGTGTTTTTCTCTGAAGTACGTAATTTCACAACGATACGGTACGCAGTATTACTTATTAGGAAGGGCTAATAATATGCAATGTAAGGGTCCAGAGTTAACGAAAAAGTGCATTTATAAATTTTAGTAAATAAATGGCATTTTTATATCTACGTTAGCAGGTACAATGCTAAATGTACAACTAGCAGAAATATTAAGAAGAAATACAGTTTAATTATAGGAAGGCAAGCCAACTTTTTTTCTTTCCTTCAAAATTGACTAGTAGAGTGGTGGAATTGGCGATATTCATGAGAGAAATAGTTTCTTGCACGCTATGAGGTTTTTAGATTTTTAATAGTGTTTACGCTCTGTTTTACTGCTTTGGTATCTCTGGTAAATTAATGGGAAGGAAGCTTTCAGGCCTATGTTCGGGTATCTCTCTGGCATTTTCCGTTGATAAGGATTGAGAAATGTCTGGGAATTGGATTGTTGTAGACCATATAAATTCAGCAGTAGAACACACATTTTATCTTGTGTGTGCGGCGTGGACACAAGGGCAATGCTGCAGTGAAAAGCATCAACTAACTTTGCAGATTTCTTTAACTTTCTGCTGAAGTCATACGATTTTAACTCTGATTCTTGGGTCTGATTCCAACTCAGTATAAAAAAAAACACCATTACAAAGCAGAGGTGAAATAGCTGGAAGATGAACCTAATTATAGAGCAGTTTTTGCAAATTTTTCGGTATAATAAACCCGTATCTCTGTATACTTTTATTTTACGTATGTATGTCAAAATCGTGTTGTTCTCTGCAGAATTTTCCGACTTCCCGAAATTCGGAGCTCTTAACAGCTGATTGTTTCAGATGACCATGCGGAATACGATGCTGTGCCGAGAGGGAGAGAATTTATGGGACACCTTAGATGCTCACTTGGTTGTGGCGTCAGTTCGAATCCAGCTGCAATAGCGGCTAGGTTGATTTTTCCTCAGTCAGCCGAATGAATGTGTCGAATGGGATATTCCCAACTTCGTTCTCATGTATTACCCTAGCAGTCGTCATAGGTCGTTAATGGTTATACAAAAGTTGCTATCGCAATTTTATCATGATTGCAACATAATAATGTTTTAACCCATATGCTTAAACAATATATTGAGTTCGGTATTTCAGAAATGCAATTATGTAAATTATATGTAAATTATGATTCATAAATGTTTGACTGCACATTCTCTGTATTTCTCAGTATTATATCGTAACTTCTTAAGTTCAAACTATTTTCGTTTATAAATTACATCGTGTAATATTAAAGCGGACCATGTTTCACATTTTAATTGGTAACTTTTTTTTGGAGTAGATATAGGTACAAAATGATTTGGAAAGAAAAATCAGAAATACAAGAAAGTATTGCATATAATTTGTATATTCTTTATTATTCATCTAAAAGCGTTTTAAAATTCAAAGAGCCAATTTGTACAACATGTAATGTGCATTTGCTTCAATTTTGACAACTCACTTTGTTGACTTTTTGAAACGTTATTGCAAAATATTATTTTTAATTTAAACCTAAAGTATGTAACTGAAGGGCTTTAAATAAGTTCTTGTAAACTTAAAGGTGTTTACACTAGATAGTTTTCAACCTCGGCAGCGTGATGTACATCATTATTAACAGTTACAGTTTAGTCTGTGTTTGACAGTCATTTTCCTGCTTAAATGTGTAAACAAGCATCAAAATCGAGTAACACTTATCTCGTATATTAATATATTACTTTTTGAAAGGGTTACGCGTGTGAAAATAACGGCAAATCTGCGCCCTCGCTTAGAATGGTGAGTTTTGATGAGGTAAATGAGTACAAGCGATGCGGACCTTGCCGGACGATCAGTCGATAACGATTCCCGAAATGATTGAAAAAATCCACGACACGGTGCTTAGTGGTCGGAGACTGAAGGTGTGGGAAGTGCGGGCATTTCTCCAGATCGGCTGCATCATATTCCTTAAACGTTTTGAAAAAGCCATAATCTAGGTGAATACCGCGTTTGCTAACGCTGGACCAGAAATGAGAACGAATGGTCAATTTCGCGCAGAATTTGGAGCTGTTTAAAGAAAATCAGAGTGGATTACGAAGACTGCTCGCCGGAAAGAGGGAACACGAAACTGTATTTTGAGATTGCCTCGGTTAAATCTAAATTGATTATTTGGGAAAAGGGCAAAACCTAACTAGTGAATATTACGCTGTACTATTAGCAACAATTAAATGACGCAGTCTTGATGAAGGGTCCTCATTTAGCGAACAAAAAGGTCCTATTCCATCACGATAACGCGCCAACGCATAAGTGCGATTCCGACCTCAAAATCATTCACAGCCCTTCCTCATGCTCCGTACTCTCCCGATTTGACTGCTACCTGTTCCCAGATATGAAGAAATGGCTAACGGGAAATTTTTTCGCATCAAATGGCGCTGCTGAAACAAATGCGTATTTTGCACAGCTGAAGAAATAGCATTTTATAGTGGAAATAAATAAATTTTAAAATCGCTGTAATACGTGTATAGATTAGAAAGAAGGTTAGATAGAGAAATAAAAATATTTTTTACAGAAAAATAAAAGTCTTCGATATATTTGCACGGACTTGTCGACCAGCCCTCGTAATTGATTTTCTTATATTATATTGCCATGAATTTCCTACATTTATGCATTATAGAAATAAGAACAGCAGACAAAGCTCCGGAATATGCTTCTAATATTTAGTGAGAAAACATTTCTCATTTTCTGAATAGTCAAATTAAATTGGCTTTCTTTCACAAGGAAATGTTCTAATAAAAACGCAAATAGCATACGTTTTTTCTAAACAGTCCTATTGTGTCAAGTTTACAACTTCTAAACGTGTAATGTAGGAATATTGCATTGCATTTGAGCAGGGATTTCCTGAAAAAATCATTTATTAAATATTGCGAAAAAGTAAAATATATACAGGATGTTCGGGTAATCCCTAATGAAAAACGAGAAATGTCTCAAAATAATGTACTCGGTTTGCACATCCAGAGAGAGAAATTCAAAAAAGTTTTGTGTGCACTAGTATATTGTGATGGACGGTGGATTCCGTCATATTCAGCTGCCGTCCCGAATGGACTTACATGAACTTCGGCACCCTATTGACATCTTGCTCTTCATAAAACAAAGCTCACAGCAACAAGGGCAGTACCACTATGTAAACAATAGCAACGCGAGAGAAACCACTACCTAGATCACAATGCAGAAGAAAATGGCGGCCGTCGTCGCCAAACCACTGCCAATAGTAAACACCAACATTTTACGAAGTATTATGTTTACAATATGATGTTATCATAATAAAATATTTCGATTGTTTTTAAGAATTTGAAAAATTTTACAAACAACATTTCTCATATTAAACGTAACATATAACAATATGAATTCGGCTTACGTAAAATATCCATGCACAGAAAGGTTAATGAACTACTCCCCATTGCCGTTTACTGCAGTGCAATAATAATAATAATAATAATAATAATAATAATAATAAATAAACTGCAGTGCAAATTTAAAGGATCATTTAAACTCACGTACATTTATATACAGATTTGACTTTTGTAAACCATAGAAAAATAAAGTGGTTGGCCATTTATGCTCTCTACAAGTAGAACAAGTAATTTTAACTGAAGCACTAGAAAAGAAAATGTTATGTAATGCAAAATAAAATTTACTATATATATAAGGTAATTGTATTTTTAATGACTGAAAAGTGACTTTCACTCCAAGTTCTTTTGCTTCCCCCCTCTGATTTGTACCTTTTTTTTTGACAAATACTTAGTCATATTTTATTATTTAACACATTTGTACAGTTGTTAATAAATATTTTGGCTAACACTTCATTACAATATTTATTAAAGACACGCCTTAATTGTCTTTATAATCCATAATACTCGCATGATTTTTCAATAAGCTAAATACCCAATGTCATAACACCATCTCTGTGATTTTTCGGATTAAAAAATTCAGTCTTATAACTATTACTAATCAGCGCTTGCATAAGTTGATACATTTCACAATACAAACATGTGAAACTAGAGTACTCCTCTGATTTATCCCCTAAAATAAGAAAGACGGTTCTTGCGGTCAGAATCAAGGATCATCTCTTCATCTGTTGTAACAGTTTCTTACACTCTTATGCACTTTTCAGTTTTACCCAACTTAAAACTTTCTGGGTAATGAGCTATGCATATTATTTGTTGAGTCTCAAGAAGAACTTACATAAATTATGCTTCTTCAAGTGCAGATTGTATGTTATCTAAATTTTCTACAGTTGTTCCTGGATTGAATGTAACTGCCAAATATTTCAGAGTAAATATTTATAATTTAACAGAATTAAGCTCCAGGAAACATAAGACTTAGACTTTTCTTTGATATTAAAGTATTTTTCTCAGGAAAAATGTATTATTGAATGGTGTTTAACGCCGCACAAGGGAAAATGTTTCCCTAAACACAAATATTTATCGAAATGTTTAATACACCCTTCAGTTTTATCATTAACTTCAAAATTTGCACGGTGTATACTCTATCCATTTCTCCTTTAATGATAGTTCTATAAGAAATTTAAATATTATACTTGCGGTCTACTCTCAGAATTAGAGGTCAACTGGGCACAAAACAAGAGCACCATGTTGTACTAAATATTTTATATTTCAAAAATTCCTATTGCAATTTTAATAAATCAATATTAACTTTATTAAAAACAAAACAATTAACACGCTATTGTTGATTTAGTTCCAACTATAAATATCTGTAGTAAATCACCTAACCCATTGTTTATAAAATAAACAAACCCATGTACTTAATAGCAACAACATGCTTGAACCTACCGCCTGTGATGCCTCAGTAGTAAAAAAAAAACGGGCGTTAAACACTGCTCAAAAAAATGCTTGAACCTCGACCGCCACCATGCTGTATACTATCGATACTTGCATTACGTCTGAAGATTGGAGTTGGTCTTGGAGCGACAAGAGGTACACGCATGCGCGTAGCTGTCTGACAGTGCATCAAATACAAAGTACTGCCGCGGCATTGTCGTTAAGCACTGGCAGGTCAATGAAAGGCCCAACAATAACACATAACTCTCGCAACTGTAGATAAACTTCAGTGTGACACTACTCCACGCGGAGTTTGGAGTGTAAAATCTTAAAATATTATAGGTGCGGTGAGACAGTCTCTATCGCTAGGCAGTTAAGCATTTGATAAAACTTAAGACTCTTCTGTTGTTAACGAGGAATACAAGGCCACCATATGTGTGTGCATGCGTCCAACTTTTTTCTGAACGTGCAAATCAGAACATTCGTACCTACAATAGTTGCAGCTTAAATGAGTCGTGTGCACTGCTCATTTGTTCACTGAGCTGTTAAAGGCAGCAGTGCATTCATCATGCGAGCGAAAACCTTCTCTGAAATGTGTGTGTGCGTGCGTGCGTGCAATTGTGTGCAGACTGCAGTGTTTCCTTCATTCAGACTATTTTTTACAGTTGACGAGCCCTGGATGTCGGCATGCTTCAAACGGACACAACTGTGACAGGAAAATGTTATTCTTTTTTCGTTGGGAAGACTTGTTCTGAAAGTACTTAAAGTAGTAAGTCTGTTTAAATAAAACTGAATAAAATATGTGTGCGATTATTTTTCTTGAGGGTTCAGCATATGCAGTCAATCACTTTTATTTTCGGGGCCAAAACTTTTCAAAGTTGTGCATGACATTATTTCAACGCCTTAGGAATGACTTTAAGACTTGAGTATAAAACTGATGCCGTTCTCTCCAAACAAATGGATTCTTTCATGAAATTCGTTAATCACAATGGGCTATAGTGAACAGCGCTAAAGGTCTATGAAGAGTCCAATTGTTTATACTATTAGAAATCTTTGTTTTTTAATATTGTTAACGCCCGTTTTTACTACTGAGGCACCACAGGTGGTTAGAAACCCTTTAATTGGTATCATTGCACTTGATGTTTTTCAAAACTTGCACTCAATCATGTCAATTTTGAGTTCTTCCTTTTCGGTGTTTATAGATTTTTATCACATTTTCTTCTTTTAATTGTTTTTTATTCCTACGATGTAAGCTAGGGTCTCTGACTTGCTAATGCACTTCCAAATGACAATAACTTCATTTTTGCATTGCACGTTTTTATTTCAAATGTTAAAATAAATAGATTATCATATTTGGGAGAATTATTATTCAAAATATTAAAGTTGGGGGAACAAATATTGAAACGAAGTTTGATGTAGAAACAGAGTAAGTGTTAAGTTTGTAAATCACCAGATTAGCACTGTTATCCTGCCCAGTATGCTGAGCGGCTATGTTAGATACGTTGACATCACCAATAGATATTATGAGCATGGCTCAATTGCTTTATGAGAATATTTTTTTCTTTCCATTGCATGTGAGGGGTTATTTCCTTTTTAGCATTACGAGGTAGGCAGAAGGCACCTAAGAATAGTACGTTGAAATCCTATGCTAAAAACCGAAATCGAAGGTTTATTTTCCTCATTAAAAGATTACAGTATGTATGAACCCATTACAAAAAAATTATCGAGATTAAATTAATTTGTTGAAATATTTCTCTATACTGGTAACTAATAAATACCCCGTTAGTACTAACACTTCTGATCCAAACTTAACAGGAAGTGAATCGTGGATTTTCTGTAGTTTCTCCAACCACCTCATTTGGAAGAAGCAAACGAGTCAATGTGCTACAGAGGAGTAAGAGCCTGACTGCTTATTCTATTGGGAGGGGAGGGGCACAAACGAATGAAATAAAGTGCACTGAAGGCCCCAGATCAAAGTGATTCCGAAATATGGGTGTCCTCGACATATCATTAACCATTTCAGTATTCTGATGGTGTGTACTGAAATGTAAATTTTTCTCCACAGTACAGTTTAACAGAAATCCACGCACGTGGATATAACATTAATAGGTTTGTTCATTTCAAGAACCTCTTTCGCACGTGTCGTGTGCACGTAATCATTCACACTTCTTTTTCTCATTTTCGAATTACCCGTTTCATCTAACCTAAGCGTTTATCTTGTGCCACTATTGTACTTGTTGACAACAAAGTTTAGGTAATTGCGAGAAGCGAGGTTAAAGGCAGAGTCGAAGGCATGAGATAATCGCGTCAGTATTAAGACGTGTTTCACGCGCCTGATAACCCTGAAATGAGCTTGCTTCTGACTGCAGATAGAATAAACGGGGAAAATGTTATTTTTATATGCAATAAGAGCCTCTTTTGGGTTAGAAGAATGGAGTAAAATTTCCCAAAGAGATTTAAAATAAATCAATGCTGTTATGTTGGTAATTTTCATAATAAATGCAGTGACTTAAGAGGAGTCAAAAGACCCTATCCTCGCCAATGTTATAAATTCATTATACATAACCTCAGAGCTATTAACAATGACTGATTTTTGCATTGTATCTAATGAAAACATACATGTAATTGATGAAACAAAAGAAGTTGCACTAAATAGTAAGAAAATAAAACAATTGTTATATAATGATTAAGTTTTTACTTAAATTTACGTAGATTTTTGTTCTTTCAAGAATGGCAATTTCAAAAGTTTTATATTAGTTATATTAGTCTATTAAAGCTAGTAGATATAATTTCAAATTTTAAACTGACAAATTCTTGATATAACAGTTTTTTTTTATGGAATTAGGGGTTTTCAGAACATGCAAACAAAAAACATTTTGAAATCTCACATTTGTAGAAGAAATGGAACCTCAAAGACCCCCAGGCTGATAGTCCCCCATCTCGTCCTCTCGACCCTTTTCTTTATCTTCCCTTAAATTTGTATTTATTTACTTACCGAGCAATTAGAAAATATCTCTTCCCTAGAGCCAAATATAACTGAGTGAATGATCCAGAAGACCGTAAAAAATATAATCCTTATTGTTAAATGAATATTTTCTAGAAACAGAGTAATCAAGATTAAATTTTACCATACTAATGAAGGCTGTATTATACTATATAAAGCTTTAGATTTAACTAAGCGGGATATTGAAATGTATGCAATTCATTTAGAATAAACAAATATAATTGTGTTAACGTTATACCGTTCTCCAGAAGCAAAATTTGAAACGTTTCAAAATATCATGATATCGCTTTACATACGAGTACTGTATGCAAACCAACCCGAGATCCAATAATTTGAAGTGATATAAAGTGTGATTACCTAATACCAAGCTTGAGAATTATTAGCTCATAAACCACCTTGGCACGTATAACTTGTCTTTTACTGTAAATTTTCCCACAATAATAATTGAGACCCCTAAAAAGCATTTGATAAAATAGTTATAAACACAGATAATCTAATTTCCTCATGAAAGTTTCTCCTAGTAAACGGAACATCTGACCATGATGCCCAAATAATACCGGTGGGCCTAGTGGTTTAGCTAGTAAATCATTGTAATTGTGGCAAAATGCTTTTATTCCAATTCGCAAATAATTCAACGAGTAAATAGTTGTAATTGTAGCAAATCTCCTTCAACTCCGATAAGGGGGGGGGGGAGAAGCAAAGTGTGGAATGGTAGTATTCAAACCCACAATCCACGTTACGCAAGTGTTAGCATGACGCTCTAACCGCCTGAACTATTACACCGTTGACCGTGAAGCGTTATTATCTACCTAATACCTTTGGCTCTCTTCTCTGTCGCTCACTTCTGACTAGCCGCTTGGGCACTATCAGCAGCTCAAGGGCACTTAGTACCAGCAGCAGTGCTTTTCAGCCCTCCAAGTAACGAAAACCAGAACCTTATAGTAAACATACCCTTTGCTTCGATTCTTTGTGAGTGGTATAAAGCATGAATTTTACAATATTGTAGCCGTACAAAAACACCTAATAGATTTATTACTGGTATCCTGAAGCTATAGTAGCAGTAGAAGCCATACCTGAAGATGAACATGGAATAAATTCTGTGTAAATAGACACATTTGGTTTTTACGTAAGTTTTAGAATTTATTGACCAACGGTTGTTAAATCATGAACCGTGTTATTTTAGTGTCCCTTTATAATTTGCAGCATTCCAAAAGATTTTTTTTTCACACACGCATCAGACAGTTTGATCAAATTACACGAGCCATTTTAAATTCTGTCGAAGTTGTAATGCAGAGTAATCATAGTTTTGTTAGACAATACACTAAAGTTGTATATAAAAACTTAAGAACGAGAATGGCTTAACTGCGAGCTGTATAAAAGAAACATAAAAAACATATGTTATAAATTGTAAACTCTGTTTACTTAGGGTGGTAGCGGTTTCTGTGGCAGAAGAAAACGGTTCTAATTTCCATTCAATAAAGAAGTGGGACAAGTTTAGGCAAAAAGTAATACATTTACGTCCGCTTATAGGAAAAGATGTTAAACAATTTGAGGAGGAATTAATGCAGTGCTCTGTTTTTGACTGACTGGATCGTTCGTTAAAAACATCCTACGAATGAAGCGAAGACAACATTTTATAATAAACATGCTGTTAACATGCTTTTAACTATAACTAATAAACCAAATGTAATA
Source organism: Metallyticus violacea (assembly GCA_030762175.1). NCBI lineage: Eukaryota > Metazoa > Arthropoda > Insecta > Mantodea > Metallyticidae > Metallyticus > Metallyticus violacea. The sequence goes on along the minus strand of CM060846.1, from coordinate 304,776,826 downwards.
AAACATAAAAGACTTCCGTGCCTTATTTTGTGATCCTTACGAAAAAATCTTATAAAACTGTTTCAGACGTTCGAGATTTCATCCATAAAATATTAAACAGTTTACCACTAAAAATCTATATTCATTGCCCCAATAAATCACCACAAAAATAATAATTCCAGCCACTTTAGCAATAATTTGTTAAACACAAAGAAAAACAGAACAATGCCAATAGCAATATAAACTAACTTTATGATTTAGTTGCTGACACTAAAGAAACACCTCAGGGTAACGTGTGAAATTATACAAGATAACATCCATACAAAAATGAAGAATTTAAGGAAAGCATACCTGTGTGCGACAACCCTTTGGAAATTTCGGAAATGATAATTGTATACGAAAATGATGAAAATAAATTTCAGCTTGCGTATTCTGATAGAAACGTGAACGTGACGCTTCTCTGGGAGAAATAATGGACAAAAATTACAAAACACTTAAACGTGTTCGCGCTGGAGAAGACGTAGAAATGAATGACTTGAGTAATCAAGAAGTAGTGGACGAAATTTTAAAAAATTTCCAATGTTTTCGCTCTGGTAAAGACACTCTATTGAAGGATTTAAGCTCCTAACGTAGTTAGCGAGTTAACAATTATACCTTTAACGTGCGAATGAAAGAAGGCCTTCCGGATCTGGAGTCAGTAAAATATGGAGACTTTGTAGGAAGCAGACTGAAAATGGTGTCCTTTTTTTTTTTTATTCTAAAAATTCACATCGAAAAAAATAGTGTAATATACGTGTTACGAATATTCTCCGCAGTGCAGGTAGTTCAAAACTGTGTGTGCAAATTCTAATAACATAATTATTTATAAAATAATAGAAATAAAATTCAAATAAGTAAATTATGTCGGCAGTTAGAGCCTCAAAAGCAAAGAAAATTATTTGACGCATTCGATAAAGTCACAGAAAAACCTCACGGATATCTCGTGTTAGATTGTACTTGGAGCATGTTACTCTTCATTAGTTTTTAAAAATGTGTGAAGACTTCGTTAAAGAAAAAGTAAAACATCTTAGTGCTAAAGGAGTTTTTTTTTTACCTGCATTTATATTATCTGTCTTAATTGCTTTAGGCAGTGCATTTGTGTCGAAAATTGTTTCGTAATAAGATATGACAAGCAAATTATGCTGTCGCAGTCCCAAACCGAAGGCGTAAAAAAAATTACACATTGTTGACAAAACGTTAGCAAAGTTAATTGAAGACACATAAAAATGGGAGAATTGGTCGTGACCTTGACGAAAAATGGAAGTTACATAAGTATAAATTATTTATCATGCCCTTTCTCAAAATTGCAAGAACCCAAATAGAAAAGAACAAGAAAAATCAGTGGAAGAAGATAAAGTGGATTTAAGAGACGCCAAACATATAAAACAAAAATAAACAGATAAATTAAATAAATAAAAATAAAATACGTTAAAAGCTAAAGAAAAGGGTGAAAGAAGACAAGGTTTTCAATAAATTGTATAAACGTTATAACTCTAGCTAAGAGAGAGATATAAGGTGCTTCAAGATGATCTAAATATAATTGTTATAATATTGTATCTTAAGTACATCAGTAAGGACAGATAGTAAGCTGCTGGCTTAATTTTGGCGAGATAGAACCTTCTGGCTGCCCTGAAACGTAATATGAGTCATTTTATCGTAGCAACGATAAAGTAGTGAGCGGGAGGTCTGCGGTTCGAATCCCGTCAGGACCGTCCTCCCTGACTGGGGTTTTTTCCAGGTTTTCCTCAGTCTTCATAACTGGCAAATGCCGGGGAGGTACCTAAACTTAGGCCTGGAACGCTTCCTTCCTTAAAAAAAATATCCTTTCCCAATTTATCATTTCATCTCATGTATCACCAGTGTCCACCGCCTGTGGTGCCTCAGTAGTGAAAACGGGCGTTAAACACTACTCAAAAAAAAAAAAAAACGATAAAGTAACATCAGTAATAAGCTATGTGACTTTCCTTTACGAGCCGTCGTCATTTAGGTATCTATTAATCTAAAGAAATAGAACTTTTCGGGCGTTGTCACGTTTGCACATTTTACTGCGGACAAGAAGCAGCAGCAGTTTGCAAATGGTAACTCATTTGCTAACAAACCTGCCTATTGCTGTATGAACTACATTCACGAGTCTTTGTCACTACTTCGGTTTGGTGAAAACAGCGTGCCAATAGCATCTTTAGCTCTAGGAATATTCGCGGAGATTCTTTTACATGATTCATCCTGTATTAAAAGCAAACTGATAAGCTAAAGAGAAACCTTAATAAAACCGTACTACATAATTTAAAATCAAATCATTTCTAGGAATATCCGTGACTGAACTTCAAGAAGGGATTTGTAAAGTATTTTGTCAGAGTGCAATATAAAATATATATTTAAACACAACTACTCTGCGAAAGTTAAGGGGGGAGGGGATTAAAACCAATAAAAGCATATATTTGCTTCTATTACGCTTGGTCATAACAGAAGCAATGATATTACAGAAGAACCTAACGTTCTTGTGTTGAGGATATAATTGCAGAACACAGTGAAAACTTGGAAAAAGAAGAAGAAAAAAATATGTCGCTTAAAGAAAAGTCATAACAATACAGTTCGATGCCGAACTATAAAACGATGAAGATACAGGTTCCTTGGAAAATGCCATATCTAAGGAGGGTGTTCAAGTCATAGTTCTTAAAGTAAATGACATTATTTGCGATTTGTGCACCAGTTGTTTCCTGTATTTATCAAATTTCTTTTTTCTAGAAATCCCGAAAATTCTTGTTTAATTACATGAACCACGCATTTCAAAAGCGTAATTATCAAGCAATAGGCAGTGCAATACGCATAATGCTGCTAACCCAAAAAATCAAGTCTAGGGTGGGCGGGACGCAACTTCCGGTATGTTTTGGTTCCGTGTTATAACCCACATAGTAACTTCTATTTAACACTAAAGCATGCATTAAGCCACAGCACATCTTTAACCCCTGCAGTAGAACGGCATTGAATATCGTTCTAAAGAGATGCGATTCGTAAGCATCACAGTCTAACATATTAACGTGCAAGTGTTTTACTAACTCGAATAAACTTACGTGGAATATTAACATTAAAGAGTGGGCATTTTTTATTCCGTACACAATATAATTTATTAAGAGAGCGCTTTCAGCATATGTTGCAACTTGTAAGTTTTCTTACACGTAAGTAATTAATTAACAACGACTGTAAGATTCAACGTAAATTAAATTCGATTAAATGAAGTTAAATTTCAGTACTGAGTGTTCTAAAGACATGCAATTTGTAAGCTTCAAAATCAAACACATTAACGTCAAGTTTTTCTCCTATCTCGAATAAAAAATAAATTGCTTTTTAACATTAAAGAGTAGGAGTTTTGATTCGTTAAACAATATCATTAAGAGAGCGCTTTCACATCTGTTGCAGCTTTTAAGTTTGCTTATACTTAAATAATTAATTAGCTACGGTTACTGTAAGATTCAATGTAAATTAAATTCTGTTCCGCATAAACCGTATATAGCTGAAATATGTTTACTTTGGTACACTGGTACTCAAATAATACATTGAAGAAGAAAAAAAAAAGAACTGCGGATCAAATGACAAAAAAAATAATTTGCAAGCACAATCACAATCACATTCACATACCTTCGCATAAGAAATGTTTTTGTGTAGGACTTACCAGCAGTTAATGTTGTGTGTGCACACTTATAGTTCGGTATGATAAATCACCACTGCCTCGGAATAATTTATAGGCATAAGTGTCGCTCATTCCTCGAACACATGTTTTCATAGATTTTAATATCTTTGCGATAGTGGGGGCAACTGGCCAACAGGTGACGTGCATTGCAACCTGCTGAATGTAGTTCCTGCCATCTAGTATTGAGTGTAGTAATAAGGTGCCTCGATGGGGGAGGAGCAAGCAGAAAAACAGAAAATTGATTCTCCGGTGTCATGCATTCATATAAGACATAAGTTTGAATTTGCAAACTGTGATGATTTTATGATATACACGCTTTGACATAAACATTTCACAAAACGTCTTAGTTTTAATTCTTCAATAAATATGACATTTATAAGGGGGTAATGCATAATTAACTTAAGAGCATCCACAGGCAACTGAGCCACCGATAGTTACAGAATACTGTGAATAGATGGCAGGAAGTGCATCTTATAAGAAGACGTCAAACATCCACGTTGTTCATTGTGATTATAAACCGGCGCCATATTTATTTCCAACTTTGGTTAAAGACGAATCTTTCTAAACTCATAAGTTGTTATAATGATCAGGTTAATTGCATTGTTAAGTTCAGTAAATATATACGAAATAGTACTTGAAACGATTCAAAGAAACAAAGTGTAAGTGTAGCTTTAAAAAGCCGACCATAGTGAGTTTGTGGTAAATAAAACTTTTAAGATTTTATTTCATTGTGCATATATAATTATCTCTATTTTTATAATATAATATCTTTATACCGCACATAACAGTTTATTTAAATCTATTAATATTGCAACAAAAGTTATACATTTCGTTTCCTTATAACACACATTCTTTAATTTGTCACGCTAATTTTCTAAGATCTTCGATATCACCAATGAAATGAAATTAAAATAATGGTGCAAATGATCTCTAAAACTAAAGTTATCGTAACATTCGAATCTTCGCTCTCCACATTTGCATATTTTCTCTGAAGCCTAGTCATGTTAGACGGTAAAAGTAATGTATGTTCATATTTCGTGATGCTCATTTTTAAAAGAATGTGGGGTCGTCTGAGCAAGTGGCGATGTGCAAGAGTGGTGTAAAATGCACTTTGGCTATGGATCATACTTAGAAATTATAGTACCCCAAGAGGAAAACTTTTGTCCGTAACTGAAAATGTAGGGAAAAACATTCTCTTACTGTCTGAGTTTAGTGAGGTTGAGTTACGGATCGGCAAAGCACGGCTACTTACTGAGAGAAATCAGCCCTTTGTTAGTGAGTGGTTATGCTTTGTGTGTTATTCGATGCTTTCATTGTGTGCAAATTGTTCTTCGCTAAGTTATCTCGCCGTAATAAACAGTCTTGAAGAACAAATTTTTTATATGTGAAAAGTGATTCTTGTGAGATGTAGTATTCTGGCAGTCGTGTTCTAATGGAGGAAAAGTTAGATGAAATACGAACTGGAGAGCATAGTTTTCAACTCCTCTTATTACACAGGTTAGTGCTTATCATCATCATTAATTACTGTATCATTTTATACTTTCACCCTTTTTCAGTATCAGCAGCTGTATTTCCCCAGTAATCAGCTGACTGTAACTCACATAACCTCACAGCACATCTTACAAGAGAGAGAGAGAGAGAGAGAGAGAGAGAGAGAGAGAGAGAGAGAGAGAGAGAGAGAGAGAAGAAAAAGGAATAAATTTTGTTTTTTGATGAATTGATGACGTAATAAACAAAGAAGCCAATTGAATCCAAATTATCTGACATTCATTAATTTGAATATTGAAGTTTTGGGATGAATATTCCGTGTAACGGATCCCAAGTGGAATCAAATCTTATTGGGTGACAACTGGACATCGGATTTGTATGCAGTAGAAATATCTAAAATATACATGCACTTATGTACTTAAAAAAAATATGCGCTATAATTTTGAAAATTGCTAAGCTTGTATTAAGATTGTTAATTTTAAGCTTGTAGTTTTTGGTACTTACAATATTTTTTCTTAGACATCGTTGCAGTCGTAATTTGGGTTGCAGTATACAATGATCGTTTTCTCCAAATACTTTAGGTGTAAGTTTAAGAAGTTTATTAGTCAACACAAGCTTGAATGCTGAGAAGGATCTTTCCACGTCTACAGATGTTAATGGGCGAAATTTGAATGCACAAACTCTGGGGGAAATTTCTTCAGGAAACACTACATTTTTACCTTGAAGATATTTATCCATATAATACAAAACTTTAATATCCGGATTTCTCTCTAAAACCTGAACAATTCGCCATCTAATATTCCTGCATACCTTAAAGGTGCACTGTCAAGTTTGCTTTGAACCTCTTTGAGAATTGACAGAGATTCATGTAAAGACAAACCAGATTTTTCTATTTTTGTTTTTGTTTTTGTGATTCCAGCTATACTTTTGAACTGCGCCTTGCAGTCCCTTTACGAATACACAGTATTAAAATATTCTGAGAACATTGAATTGACAAAGCGTCAGTTGGATTCACCATACTAACGACTTTTTTTAACAACATTGAAATTATCGGAATAAAGAGAACAGTTTCAATCCACATACCCCAGCGGTTAAACTTTGACTCTGAGGGTAATAGGAGATCTGGATAATTTTCTTTGTGAGCACTAACTCTGCGTGGGGCTTTAATGAATATCTGGAAAACTTTTCTCTTGTTGCTTCTGGTACTCTGTGAAGTGCATGCACAATATACTTCATATGAATGAGTTGGGGGAAAAATACTTTTAATACTGAAGCAGTTTTTAACATGTAAGTTGCAGCATCTGAAAGCAAAACCCTAAAATTGTTTTCACTGACTCCTTCTGGCCAAAGTAATGTCATAGGGTCATTCACGAAGCGAGCAATAAAATGAATCATTTGTTTTTTCTAAAATCCTATAAGCAATCATGTGATTTTTCTTAGCTCGTCTTCACATAGTTTCCCTTGAAGAAAAGTTGCCTCATGACTGCCACTGGCATCTGCAGTTTCATCTTACCATACGCGAGAGAGTCCTTTAAATGATCCCGAATTTTTAAAATTGCTGGACGGTAATAGCTGTCAGATAATTTTTTCTCAGGGTAGATTCGTCAGGAATGGCGTTATTATAACAATTTTTTTTCTTCCAATAACTGAGGAACTTATGGTTACTGAGTAAATTCCACGGTATGTTTGTGGCTATAAGAGCTTCACATAAATCACAGAAAAAATTTATTCTTTCGTGAAGTTGAAGGAACTTAATGTCAGTAGTGTTTGTTTGCAATGTACTGATTGGTCGATATGTACTGAGTTAACTAAACTTTATCAACTGTAACTTGTATATTGTGCTTGACACAGTAAATAACTTTATTGCATGTATGACACTCCACCTTCTTTAAACAATTGCTTTAAAATTGAACTTTAGACAACTTTTCGTCTGGCATTATAACACGACCTTAACCTGACGGACAACTGAACAGCATCAGATCAGCAGGCTAGGTTTGAGCTGCATGGTGACAGATAAAGAAAATAAAATGAGGAATTTCCTAGTGGTATCACGTGGTTTTGTCGCAACTTCACTGGAAAAGCTCCTTATAGGTTCCCCATAGTAAGTACTTTGTTATTTTGTCACTGATGTGTTTAAATATATTTTAAAAATTAAAGGTATGTGTATTATATGCCAGATGCATTGAAAAATAATTAAATATGCAGCAACATCGGAAATGTGCAATTATATGCACAATGAAACTTTACATACTAGCACAAAAAACATGAAACATATTGCTAAATTTAATTCCACATAAAAAAAAACTAACTAAATATGCATTTGCATACAAATCCGATGTCGGTGATAACCAAAGCTATAATATATTATTATTATTAAAGTAGGCGTTGCCGGTAATAATCACTGTCATATTAAGGGCAAACAGATATTTATTATTTATCCTTGAAACACTGCAAGAGCTCGACAAAGTTGCAAAATTTGTCTTGAATACCTGTCTTAAAACAAATAAAAGTTTTTCTAAATCTATTAATGTTGGTTGCTTCCTTGCAACTACGATGTACATTTTCATGGACAAGTTTCATCGGTTCCACTTTAATCTTTCGTTTTTAATGAACGTATTTTTATTTGGACGTTAAGTTAAATGGTCACGCTTACTGGCGTAGTAAAGCTGACGCAGGACCGAGCAGCTTCAAGGAATGTGAAATATCGCTGAACATACATTGTTTATTTACTGAGTTAAGTGTTAAATGACAAAGCGGGGTTGCTCAGAATCTTAACACTTAAGACTGGAATTGGGAAGATCTCGGGCTTAAGTCACTGGGACCGGTCATTCTGAACTGTGGTTTGCCCTTGTCACTTAGGCGAACGTTGGATGGCTATTTCCTTTCCACGAACCGAATCGAAAGGTCAGGATAGATGGGATGATGCTGTGTGCTGTAGCGGTGGATTCAGCTGTCCTGTCGTCTAGTACGGAAACAGTCTTCTGAAGGGCTCGAATACCTTTGAGGGACGTGGCTGAATCTGGAAACTATATTAGACTCCTAAGTCCATGCCTCACGTCGGTTCTGGTGGTGTAGTGGTTACCATACATATCTCCTAAACGCAAGATCGCGGGTTCGAACCCGACCAGGATCGATGGATTTTTTTCGAGCCACGGGTGGACGAGGTCGTTAAGGCGCGGACTCATGAGCAGGAGGTCTGGGGTTCGATTCCCACCAGGACTGTCCTCCCTTACTGAGGTTTTTTCCAGGTTTTCCTCAGTCCTCATAAATAGCAAATGCCGGAGAGGTACCCTGAACTTAAGCCTGGAAGCTTCCTTCCTTAAAAAAAAATTACTCCTTTCTCAATTTATCATTTCGTCTCATGTATCATCAATGTCGATCTCCTGTGGTACCTCAGTAGTAAAAACGGGCGTTACTTAAAAATAAAGTAACTTAAGCTATAAAGGTTTGTAGTTACACAAATACATGAATAATTTCTGCTTAATTTTAATACAATACTACACAAAACGTATTTCATAAAGTCCAATTCCAGTGGCAAAGCTAATGCTTTGTGCTCGTCACAATCACCATCATCATTGTTGCCATATGGGTCAAAGTGTTCTCTTAAATTAATAATTAATGTTTATTGAATACACCTCAACCGCAAGTTTCTGACACCTAGAATGGTTAACAGTTTGCGAATTTCATTACAAGCATATTTCCTGAAGACATCGTAAACACAATTTTCCGTGTTTCACTACTAAGTCTATTGGGTCTTATCACTTGCACTAGTACTAGTAGCCTCGCTAAATGACATCTCTTAAATAAAGTGAGGGACAAACATTAATAACCTCACCGTACTCCGTAGGGTTAAGTCTAGTGTCGCCGCTTTTGTGCAGCTGATCAATTTTATGTTTTGCAGTTTCAAAGTCTTCAATATATTTTGTGATCTGCCTAGCTTTTCTGTATCTGGTTGTAAGAAATATCTACTGAGGCATGTTGTAAAATATTGAGGACCAAAATTCAAATATTTGCTGAGCTAATTTGAAACGTAAGCCACTAGTTTAGGCAATCGAGCATTCATTCAGTTGACCTGTCTAGATTTTCATACACAACTTACACAGTTCTAAATTTGAAAGTTCACCTATTATTTCATTCAACACGATTGTTATTTGAGAAGAATCATAAAGGAACGCAAGAATTTCACTGAGGTCTAAAAAGATTATTCTGACAGATTTATTTTGGTAGATTGCTAGTGAAAGAATCGAATTAAGAGCATGTGCGTAACAGTGCACACAGTGTACATATTTGTCTGTAGTTTAAGAATTTGGATTCCAGAATAGGCCGCTCATACTGGAGCCGTCTTAACTATGTGTAATTACTATCGGGTAAGGTTACATCTAATAAAACTTGAATGAGCAGATTTGCTAATGATTAGCCATTATGATGGGATGGATTATGAAATGCCAGAGTTTTTAACTGTGCTACCATGAGGTAAAACGCAATAAAAACATTATTGTACTATCTGAAAAAAAATATAGTATTAAACTTTAATTGTTTTAATTTCTCATGATGCACTTGTAACGTCCAATATAGTGGATCGTTTTGAACTTCTTTAGAAGTTTTCGTAAACAAAGTTGAATTGACAAAATGGAATTTAAGAACAATGCCCAGTTTAGCACTGCAATTAAAAGTCACTTGAAACTCTTCGATGTTCTTTTCGTCATGTATTCCAAGCGAAAGCTCGAAAGTGCCACAAAATTTCCCACAGTCAATAGTTTTCCATAACATGCACCGATATTTTCGTCCCTAGTGACTTTTTGTGTATACTGATTGCCTATGCGCACTGCTTAAAATCAGTCTTAACGTCTTGAGTGCTGTGAGTGTTTATGCCTTTTGCAATGTCCATGCTTTTTAATGTCCCAAATCTTAATCCCTGTTTTAGTCACACTTGCAAAACCGTTCATTCTTATTATAAACCTATGCATCGAGCATGCGCACAACTTTTTTTCATTACATTTTCTTGAATGTGCTATATTGGCACAGGAACAGCTTTCTCCCGATCTTTAATTTTTTATTTTCAAGCATCAGCGAGGATAAACGCAGTTCTAAAAATTGTCTATTTTTAATAGGTAAAAATGACTGTCGATGATTTTTACTTTGAGGTTCAGGGATGATAATTTCTATAGGGTTTAATGCTGACGAAAGATGTGCTGAATTTTCGAAAATGGATTAAGCAGTAACGCATTTAATTTTGTTGATTGATTGTGTTGTTTTGGAAAGTAAGCCATCAACAATCTGGTTATCCAATATTTGGCGAGACTGGAGGTTTCAATTGCATTGTTGGGCAATCTCTAGATGGTTTGCATCCGTTTCATTTTTATTACAGTCGTGAATGGGTTTTTATAGCGGTCAATTCTATCAGTGAACTGCAATTGGAAATTTTCTAGCAGATTGTGAAATGTATTTTCGGTTTCATTTATGTACTTTCAAAACACACACACACACCCACACCCACACACACGTTAGTGATTATGACTTAGTCTGGAATATAGATGGTACAACCACCACTCTTTGGGATTATAGTTATGTCATAAAGTTGTAAGACACAGGGATTTCTCGACAATTCACTAAATTTTGTTCTTCAGTGAAAAAAAAAAAAAAAAAAACGGACAAGTTCGTTCTCACGATGCCTGTACCATGAAAAATGCGTAACCCGAGTCAATAGTTTCTTTTCTTTTAATCTAGAGCCTTACAATTGTCCTGAAAATTTAGTTGAATATAAATCCCTCACTTTGATTAAAGCATTTGTTCCACGACTTTATGGTTCAAAAAGATTTTCTTCTGGTAATTCAGTTTCAGTGCTACCGTGTGCAGATAAGGACACATTTGATCGAGAGGAGGAACAGGAATATGAAGATCTTGAGGTACGAGCCGAATGTCAGGATATACATCTTTCTTGCTTTTAGCAGCATGTGCAGCTATCTTAACAAAAATAAACCATCTCCGTGGTTTGTAGGTCCGCTCCATATCATAGGGCAATGACTTCCTTTTTCCAATCGCTCAACCCTTCTGCACAATTACAACACTTTTATGAGGACACTATGATTTGTCCTGATCTCCTAATTTAATGCCAAAGTACTCAAAAGGGCTATTAAAGAAAAAAATATTGGGTTATTAAAGAAAGCTCTTATATTCTGTTTTTAGCTCCCTCTTGCATTTAGCTCCTTCTTGGTATATTTCAATAGCAAGCTCTTAAAAGGGTAAACATTTCCTTCCATAAATTTTGTTCTAAAAACACGCGCGCTTTCAATTATATGTGAAGTTGGATGGAAAGACTGGAGACAGCTATGGATACTCAAAATAAATAACAGGCGTTTTACCCACGCGTGTTAAGCTGCTAAAAGGACTGGTATGGCAACATTAGACTTTACTCTCTGAATGAAGTATATTCTTTCACGTAGTTGAAATCATTAACTGTCGTGTCTTGCAAATCATTTTTCATAAATATCAATCACAGAGAAATAGTAATGGCTTACTATAGTACGAAAAATGTTTAAAACACAAAATGTAGAATCGTTAAAAATTCTGACGTCATACATGAAAACAGATTTCGTTTTTGTAATCAGCATGAAATTCTGCTTCGGAAAAAAAAAATTGTTCAGAACAACCAAACTATGCATACCAGTGTAATACAACAAAAGTAAAATTGACTCCTGCCTAACGAATGTAAAACAGTTATCCAATATTAAAGATTTTAACACACAATCATAGAAATATGTAAATTTGCCCATTTTCTCGTGATGCTTGTTCCATCAGTAATTTGAACCACCATCTTTTGCATTTGTATTGCTCAAGACCTCCTTGACACAAAAGAAACGTGATAAAAATTTTTCATTTTGTGCGATATTCTGCCAGTGATGGTAGAAACGTATGAACAGCTGATGAGATTTTGTTTTCAATATTTTGTAAAACTCTTTTCTGAAGGAAATACAGCTGTTCGATCAGATTTAGATCTGGTCACTGCATATTGTAACAATCCAACAAACAAACACTTCCTAGCACGTGCTTCGGCATTATCATGCATTTAAAAGAATTTAAAGTCTGACTGTTCAACATTAGAAAGGACCCCACGTAGCAAAGCATTTTGAATGCATCTGTTTGTATTCTTGTTCCATGGATGAAAATGAAATGTGATTCTTGGCCGTTATTTCTCACCAAACCCCTTTGAATATGCAAAGTTCCTGTATATGCTTGTATTTCTGCCTTAACTGGTTGTCTCTATATGCATACTCTCATTTAATTTGATGCAGGTTAAAGCGTGTGTGAACGGAACTTGATCTCATTGTACCTGATGGCAATCGGCATGCTCCCGGTACCGTGCATTATTTCCGCGACAAATCGCGGGGCATCTTGACGGATGATGTGAACTATGTACTTTTTCATGCAGTATATTTCTAACAGCTTGCGTGGAAACAGTTTCATTATTAAATTTCTGCAAGGCACCTCTTAACACGGGAAGAGTTGATCTTTCTCTCAAGGATCTTAGGTACAGAATTCTGTCTTGTGGAGCAGTTGTAATCCTCGATTTACATGGATGCTTTTCTTCAGGACTGCCACATCCAGGATATAACGAATCTTTAGGTATTCACCACTATATCGTAATCAGCTTGTGTTTTCCATGTTAGCTATTCCAATCGCAGTAAATATTTCTTCTGGGCTTAAATGACATTATTGATATTCATTTCATTTATTAAAAAGGCCTCTTTAACATTTTCTTCCAATATTTTAGAAGAGAAATTGTGTTAGATTCATATATTAAAGGCAACGTATTTATTCATCCACAATATAACAATTTAAAAGAAGAAGTGATAATTTATTTCCAGATAGGCAAATAAACCAACCGATATTTACTGACTGTTTATTGGGTATACCAAGAATTTAATTTAAAACATCTGTTGCTTCTTAAAATCATTTTATGTATATATTTAAAGAAATGTCTATACATGGAAAGGAGGCGCACACTTGAAAAGAGCAAAATATGCGGGTGAAAAATGTTTTACGCAATACTACTGTTAAAAGTTTCACCTTGGAGAGTTCTTTACTTTACACATCTCTGATAATATTTTTCAATCACTTTTTTTTTTAAGCTTTTGTTTAACATCTCCAACTACACAACGTTCCAAATGCTTTTTCACATAGTCGGTCCTGTTGGTCTAGTGCTAACCACACTTGCCTCGTAAACTCAAGATCGTGGGTTCATTCCCGGCCAGGACCGATGGATGGATGGAGGAGTGGGAGCAATCTGTTAAAATTTTAATAGCAAATCTATTTGCTTGTGTGTCACCTTAGTTTAATTATTTTTTTCTCCAAGTTTTTATGAATATTCAGTGAATTCAGCACGTGATTGATACTTCTTCCCAATAAGAAGTTTAAATTTTCTGTTTTAAACTTACTTGTATGGGAAACAAAGCGAGAGTTTATTTCTCCTCAGTTTATATTACTTCTGTGAAATTTTAGTATAAATTGTATGCACTGTGAACTTGAAAAGGAACAAAATGTATTTATTAACTTATAATCATAGTTTAAATTTCTATTAAACGTGGCCATATTGAAGGTAACCGTATAGTGTAAATAGTCAAAAGTTACCTTTTTTATTCAAAAGAAACTGCTTTCTTTTCTCCAAACGACAATAAATAATTTGTTTGGAAAATACTTTTGTGTTATGCCCCAAAATAAATATTTAAGAATTTTTTTGCTTCCAAGGAATTGTAAATGCCACGTATATTTGACGCAATTTTGCATATAGAAAATTAAAGTTATTATTTAGTGGACCTTTATTATTTTGTAAATAAAATTACACAAAAGTTATAAAAGTAAGATTGATTAAATACAATGTTTTGAATTTTCAGTAAAAATTTAAGCATTGTGACCTGAACACTTGAAGAGAAAACGTGTGATTTGTTATTTATTTTCCACCTTTTTAATTTATTTAACAAAAAAGATGTCTTTTTTTAAGAAACGAGAGTGTCAACAAATGCTCCTAATTGTACATATACTAACTGCAGGTATCAGGTAGATGATGTGAAATGTCACAGTTTTTAACTTTAAAACGTTGTATATATATTTTAGTATCTACATACTTAACTGCATTAGTACTATTTTCACAACACGGTTACCTTAAAACTCATATATTTGTAATAACGTACAGTCTACCTGATTCTTTGCTAGAAGTCACGTATATACGCGTAAGTATCTTTTTTGTCATATTTGTTCTATTATGAAAAAAAATATGTTTAAGTTCAGACGTGGTATCTCGAAATTTTAGTCTCCTTTTTAACAACACGTCCTCTAGATGACGTTGCAAACACTGTAGAAAAGCTTACTTTATTGCAATTGGAAACCGCATACTACAGATTTTGTTTAGCATAAGTAATTTCATAACAAGCAATGGTTTACAAAATTGAACGGGCTCAGAGTTTAACGCCGTACAGATAGTTCCATTGTGAAAACAATTTTTTTTTTTCGCTTCCTGAAATAAAATTTTAACCATAGAGATTGAAATCGTTTCTCTACACGAGATAGTACATTTTCTTATTATATAAACTTGAAGTTGAACAAAGTAGTGAAAGAATGTGCGTTCTGCATCTCCTTTTGCTTTTCCTTTTTATCACCATTCCCCTTGTTGCTGCTATTCTTCACAATCTGAAACACTTTCTGTTGTGTATTAGCCAAGGTCAGTTCTGTAACATACGCTTTGTGGAGGGACAGTCTGGAACAGCTGTACTCGACCTTGAACCCTATGCGATTCTAACTTTATACTCACAGATGATTGTTTTGTTTTCATTTAGCAACATCTAAATATCTTTTTAGAATGCATGTATTAGCTGGTTATTTCAAAATTTGCTTTTCATTTTAGTTAAAAAAAATGCAAAAATATCTGTAGTAACTTCTCTGTCTACGGGATATGATTAAGCTCTATTTAGTTTCCTATTCCTATAAACTAGGAAATAGTATCACAGAGAGAATATTTGAAAGAACGTTTTACAATAAATGACGCAACATGTACTTATGCAGGTATACATATGCATTACAAGAGGAATGAAATTTATAAATAAATGTAATATAAATACAATATAAATGAAAAATAAGGTAATGGTTTGAACAATGCAACTAAAATAACAAAAATTTAAAAAGCAGAAAAAGAATAAAACGATTAAATATTTGCGATAAACTGTATTTTATTCTTTTTCTGCTTCTTGATGAGGTAGAGAATACTGAAATAATGACAAAACAACGTTTATTTGCAAAGCAACAATTTAATAATTACTATTGCATTTACGGTATGCTAACTCATATCTATTCGGTTATATTTTTGAAAGAGATTGAATATTTATATGTTAAAATATGCAAAAACAAACTTTTGAATAAGCTCTCACTGGAGGCATTTTATTAACACTTCCTCTTCTCGCAAAGGAGCACATTTAATAAACCGAGTGTGTTAAAAATGTAAATGATTTATCAACTTTCGTATGGAAATGAATGGCGAATTCCCAAAGAAATACCCTTGATTGTATGCGAGATTTGAAATTCTTTGTAACAAGCGTGTAAGAAGTTGCTTATTGCAAAGAAATTGAATATCGCTGCTCTTGTTTTTTGGTGGTGTCAGTTATCTTGTTTTCTCGGAGGTAACTTTGCTTCTTTGTGCGACATGGGACACAATTTAGTTTCTCTGCATGGAGGCTTTGTAAATTTTGGAGTGGCGAAATGGCTTTTGTTGCAAATTCTGGTTCATTGCTTTCATCATGCTTCTATAAACAGATACTACGTGATGCTCCAAACTGGTAACTTAAGGCATGTTATGTTATAATAGTGTCACAAATGTTCTAAAACTGAACGTTATGATGTGTGTTCCTAATATTATGTTGTTTTTTGTACAGGTTTGTGAAAACAAATGCACTGTGTTACTAAATTATGTTATTAAAACTCCATACGAATATTATTTTCCCTGTTTAAAGGAATTTGGTTTTAGTTCTCATCGCTTCAATATACATTCACGCTTATTTAAAATAGTTATTAAGAAAAAAATTATTGACTTGTGTATTTATTTACTGTAACATAAATAACAATAAAATACAACACATCCCTTTAGCATGTTTTCTGTGTTCATTTGAATGAAATTGTGCAATTTTCGTTCTTCTGACCTTTTTAACATTATTTTTTTGACATAGAAAAATTCATGTTAAGCTCCTACATAATTTAAAAGTAATATTTTAATTATACGGATAGTGATTTGCAATTACAATGTTGGAATCAGTTATATATATTATTTTAAATTAAAGAGGAAAGTTGTTGCTGCAAACATGTAAGGCTGTGTCTCCCATTAGTGTCCCCATGTAGGGGTCAGGATGTCAAGAGACGAGGAACACAGTGGTATGGCACAGGGGCCTCTGTGGCGGAGGATGTCCCGTAGTGTGAGTGATTCGACACTTCGCCACCCTCGTCCCAATCTATCGCTGCCCCTTCCTTCTGTCACCTCTCTCATGCAATTTAAGGTAAGACTTGAAATATTCCCCCACTAATTTGAATGCCAGAGATTGAAGATATCAGTTCAGCACCGTTCGTAGTTGTAGAGGTTAGTCAAATCACGGTACTCGCATGTATGAATGTTCATGTAAATAATAATATTATGTACATATTTATTTTGTTTTCATTTTGCTAAAATCTGTATGCGCTTAAGAGTGTTTTTCATGTGTTTTGTGGAAAGCTCCCTTATTCCTTCAGATGCAATCTGAAAAATCTGTTTGGGTATTTAATTATGTAAGCTAAACATGTTTCCTTGAGATTAAACAAAATGTATATACATAACTCAGCAGATAATCATAGGTATAATTCTGAAAAGTAAAATAATTAACTAAATGTACATTTAATTGATAAAATACACTTTTTACATTATTTTCTATTAGAATTTGGTAATTCTTAGCACAATGTTCATAAACAAACCATAAAGTAGATTTTGGGGAGGGAAGGAATTATCAATAGCACAACAAAAGAAACTGAGTTCATGTTAAAATGTATATTTATATGGTAAGAATAAAAACGGCCATTAGGGGGAAAAAAGGCTATTATGCAAAATGACAGTTTTACGGGAGAATGTTAAAAAAAAAACTTATTTTATTAGTGTGCAAATTTTTTTAACTCGGCAAAAAAGCCTAAGCAAATCTATCCAAAGAATTACAAAGCTTCATATATACAAATGTGTGTTAAATAATATTTTATACTGTACATTTGTGTCCTATTTCTATAAAACATAATAAGACTGCAATAACATAAAATGTACATTTTTTATTTGGGACAAAAAAAAAACCTCTCAACCTCACATGTTTTATCTCTGAGCGTAGATAAGAAGTAGCTCCCCATCTCTCGTGTAAGCAAGATTCTACTAGGGACTGGAATTCAGGTCGCAGCGAGAGTATGGTTATGATGTTTCCCTAGGTAAGAAATATGTTAGTTTCGCTTATGCAGTTAACCAAAGGTAATGTAGATAAACAAAAAATATTTTAAAAAAATAATATGGAATTCGCCTGTTTGAAGAAAATTTTGGAAATGTTTATCATTTTCTTGAAGGTTCATATTCACTGCTTTTAATTTACTTTCAAAATCTGTAATTAAGGTCTTCCTTAAATATTTACCAATTTTTTTGTCCGTTTTGACACTGTCTACCACTCCTCGTAGCATCTTGCACAGAACCTGCCTTCCGAAATGTATTTATTAAATCATGCACTATATCTCGGTGTGATAATTTAGAATTTCGAAATTTGGCAATGAAATGTTGTTTGACTCTCACGGAGTAATTTTCACGTTCAGCAAGGGCGCTTTCCACAAGAAACGTTTTCCTATATAGTGTACATTTTAATTGCTGTTTTACTTCATACACGCACACCACCCTCACTTACAAGTCACACTAACAAGAGCAATTCTTACTAGCAGCCGGCACTTATCTGTTTGAAGCATCCGGTCGGTGTGGAATGCGGAAAATATAGATCAAATGTAGGAATACCAATTGTTTCTCGAGCGGTATCAGCAATGTGCGGAGGAAGTTTTTGATTACCCTTATATTTAAGCTGTGTAAGGTAACTTTAGTTTTGGTTATTGATGGTTCTTATGTTTACAGGTAGGTTAAAGATGTAGGGTGTTTGTGTTGGGAGAGTTACATTCTTTAATTTAATGCTTCATCCTTTTATTACAAGTTCTGTTTAAACAGGACTCCAAATTTAGAAGCAAAACTCTTAATCATAAATATGTTTACTCAAATTTGAGATTATTATTTATCATTTCCATCTGTTCTTAATAATTACAACCCCATTTATTCTCATACATGGTGGAAAATGGTGCGCACAGTAAGAAAAATTATTTTTTTGTTTTACAAATCCAGCATTGATAATTTTGAACTGCCAAAATTTCAACGTGTTATATTTTGATTTTGTCGTCATTACCAGTATGAAATAGTGTTTTTACAGAATATACATAGTGAAAAAATGGGACAAAATTGAAAATATCAGAATTACAATATTTAATAATACATTTGATTAGACTGGTTGATGGAAGAGAAAACCTTGTGGCTTTATCTGCCAGATAAAATAAATCTTTTTATTCTATGAAATATAACATTGCTTATACCCGACACTAGAACAACAATGAACTGCCTATTTTGTTGCTCGTAAATAATCTAATCGTGAGTACATGTGCATAAAATAGATCACGTTATCCTATTTTATACCTTTGATACCTTTACTTATTTAACGACATTTTGATGCTTTTTTTACACTTTGGTTTATTTGTGAACTCTCTTCCGTGTCTGCGCAACTTTTACATTGTAAAGTACCCAAACATATGTTAGAAAAATAAAAAATTTGTTTTGAAATTACATTTTGAAACACTAACTACAGTAACGTATAAATTTGTTAGCCACCAATGTGGCATCGGTCTAACTTAAATATCTGGCCCAACTCTGAATTTATGCCCTTCCTCCCCATAAAAATATGTGTCACCAATACTAGCTTGTATCCTTAGGTGGCAACGAACAGGATCCAAAATTTCACCTTTTATTAATCTGGTCATCGATTTGGACAAAAATTATTTTTTAAAAAATGTTGAAATTCGCCATTTATAGCAAATTTATTATGTGCATTGCGATGCAATTAAGAGAATTACGATCAGAAATGTAATTGGTACATGGATCAAAAATGTCTTATTCTTAAGGGTATCATGCTCTAATTCCGTGTAATTATAATGGAATTGTTGTACCAAGTGTATTTAAAATTATTAAAGAAATCAGAAATATTGTCTATTCTGTTTTAATTCCATGTTAACAATCTGCTCCAATTCTATGTATGCTTTTAAAGGAAAGTAAAACATAAGACAAACAATTTTTCATATTACAAAGTAGCATCAATTTACTGAGCAGTTCTGAGCAGTTTAATTGCTTTATATTTCACAAGTTAATTCATGTAGTGGAATCTGGTGCTTATCTTTAAGAATAGCAATTATCGCCCACCGTTGCAAGTTCCCAGTTTTCCATTATATTAAAACTCATTAATTTCAATATGCACATATGTTCTGATATTTATACCAGGAACACAAACAAATGCATAAATCAGTTCAGAAGCCAAAAGTATATGCATTGCAAATAAAAACTTTAAATATTATTTTTATGGAAGTATCTGCCCTTGGCTCAGCAAACCCTATGCATTTGCTTTATATGTCCTTGCAGGTATTCTGATCCTTTCCCTTTCATACTTGGATAACTTCCCAGAAACGATTTAAGCTGTTTAAATGCTGTTTTTGGATACCTCTATTTTTTCCCATAACAATTCTATGCAGTTGCAGCCCCGGACTTCGCGACAGTCAAGTCTTTCAGTACCTCGTGCAGTATCCCGATTGTTATCTGACTGCAAAGCGACAGTTTTCCCTACTAGATGCAGTCCAGCCACTTAAGAATTTTACGATCCATTTTCCTTCAATTTTCGCAATGTTGTTAGGAAAAAAATTGCTAAACCAGAATAGATCCCCCGCCACGTTGAACAGAACAACAAACTGGTGGAAAAACCTCTCTCCTTTTCATTGGGGAATATAGAGCTAAAAGTCATGCACAATACAAAGTGAGCGCCTGTTTTGTGTATAATAGTTGAGCAGGATAAATCTTTGAATTGCGCCAGATAGCTGTTTACTTTTTCTCGGCTTTTTAGCGGTCCATGCCACTGTAAGAGACCTTCAGGAAGATTTTTTGATTTGGTTTATTTATGGACGCTTGTAACATTTCAGGTCATTAGCGTTCCATTCAATTCAAAACATAAAAACTCGGTAAAGTTTGCTCGGAGGCCTCTTGCTTTCAGGCTTGAAGTAAATGTACGACACGGAACCCACGGCTTAACTCGTTTCCGAAGGAAACCACACTTAGGATTTTTACGTCCCAGGATTGAACTGTTTCAGGAACATTAATGATTTCACATACCAATTTATTGTAGGCTCGTTTGTGCCATAATTAATTCTATAAATTACTGTTTCTGAAACTCTCATAGTCGTGAATAAAAACTGAAATTAAAATAATTTTCTTAAGATTCATTCACCACCTTCTTAGCTACTATTGCTTTATTACAAAAATATCTTTAAAAAGGAACTAAAACTGCAATTACCTGCATTAAAAGTGGAGGCTTTCAATCTAGTGAACTCTAAAATGCCGCTTTTAAATTTATTTACGTAAGAACGAAAACAAAAGCAATTTTTAGCAAATAGATTTCCTTTATTCAGTAAGAGCTTGGACAAGGCGTTCAGTCTTTTTGATAACAAAGCAGCATATTTTAATGCTAAAGTAAAGAACTGTTGCACTCAAGTGTCAATCCTGCAACTTCTGGTTCCTTAATGTCAGCGAGTGTTCCGTAGTAGAATTTGTTTTATTTACGGATGCTCGTCAACATATCAGGTCAGCAGTGTCTCGTTCAATTCAGGGCTAGAAACGGCCGAAAAATTTTGCTTAGAGGCCTTTCTTTAGGCTTGAGGTTCTTATTCGTTTCTAAATCTACGATACAGGACCCGTGGCTTTACTTCCCTTCCGAAGGAAACAGCACTTATCGTTAAAATATTTGTGTCGGAATTGAGCCCGTGCTCTATAGTCAGCGAGGCAAGTATGGTTACCAATAGACCACCAGGATCGACTTGAGAACTA
Organism: Metallyticus violacea; assembly: GCA_030762175.1. NCBI lineage: Eukaryota > Metazoa > Arthropoda > Insecta > Mantodea > Metallyticidae > Metallyticus > Metallyticus violacea. The sequence goes on along the minus strand of CM060846.1, from coordinate 304,755,428 downwards.
CCTGCTAGGTAGTAGGACGGGGCAAACCAAGGCGCTAGAGCTCGTAAAAACACTGAAAGCTGTCTTTCTTTCAAATAGGCGAGTAAAATGGAATCATAATTTCGATGGGTGCTAAAAGAGTAGAACGTATTCGTATTGTTCTTTCACTTTATAGGAATATTTGCTGTAAATGTGCGTTCTCGAAAATTACTTTTTACCCTTGAAGCTGTGTTATGTAGTGCCTTGCAGTCTTAATTGTACCTTAAATGCCTAATAAATACGCGTATATTGCTGTAAATGATATGCTCACATCCTGTTAATTTAATTGTTGATTTAATTTATTTATGGACGCTGTTTAACAGTTCAGGTCATCAGTGTTCCATTCAATTCAGGGCGTGAAACGGCCGACAAATTTTGCTCAGCGGCCTCCTGTTTCAGGTTTGAGGTTCTTTTTCGTGCCGTAAATGTACGACACGGGAACCACGGCTTTACTTCCCTTCCAAAGGAAGCGATACTTAGGATTTTTACACCCGAAAAAATCCATCGGTCCTGGCAGGGTTTAAACATGCTCACATCCTGCTTCGATTGTTTTCACATATACAAAACTACATTTTATATGTGAATAACACTTCCAAACTTTGATTCAACTGCTTGAAAAACAATATGCGGTCGCTTTCAGGCAATATCTATATGCAAGCATTGAAATACCGTGCATTTCAGAAATAAAAGAATATTTTTAAAGTAGCCTTTTGGTACAATACTTAAAAATACTATATTTCCATATTCCGCATTTTTTCATATCTACCAGTCGATCTATTTCGTCATTAATAATGCTCTGTCAGCTTTTCATTTATTAATGCTTTATCTTTTTGTTTTATATCAGATCGTAAATGCTGCTACCAACCACATATAAAAGATTTCATTCTATTTTCCTTCTTGTAGCAGCAGTTTTGTCACTTACACTGTTCGCTTAGTTCTATAAATGCGTTGTTACTTTTAAGAAGCGGTTTGAACATTCAACAGTAGTGCCAGTAAATAGTATCTTAAAGTTTAAATATAAACACTTAACATAAGAAATTATAAAGTAAGTTAAAAAAAAAATTGAAAAGAGAAAGTAAATGAAAGAAATAAACCTAACAGATTATCAAAATGTGCTCAAAATTATATGTGAATTTTTAATATTAGTATTTCCCCCAAAAATAGACGTAAATAGGAAAAGCAAAATTATTACCGTAGTTTTGAAATAATACACAAGCATACTAAATAAAATTGTCAATTTTTTAATCTAAAATATAGTATAGGCAAAAAGCGAGAGCTGTAAATTGTGCAATTATATTCCGGGTAGTTGAACTCATCCATGGGATTGAGAAGTTTTGAATCCTGCCATTTTTAGGCTATGCCGTAAGCTCTGTCCCTCTGCGTCATATCTGGTACAACCTAATAGAATGTTTAAATCCCTTTGAGAACGTGTTTTTTACCGTACTGACGGTCACGCTGAATTTACTCTGCAAAACGTGGGATTCATATCCCAACACCTGGGTTAAGATAATTAAACGTAAGCCATTGATTAGTTGGGGGAAAAGACAAGTAGCTAATAAGTTTTCTGTGAACTTTTAATGCACAAACTTTATTTTTTAATATGTGCTGTACATTTCATTCAAGCAACAACACAAATAACTGTTAAAATCTGTTTTACTAGATAAAACTAATCCTTTTTCATGTGACTAACATAAATTTAATATGAAATTATAGAAACGAGATACTGATGTTTTAATCTCTGCAGACATTATTCAAAGCTTCCATTCAAACAGAAAAAAGATTCTGGAATTGTTCTCAACCTAGAAAAATATCGAAAACCTAGAAATAAATAAAATCTATGCATGCTGGTGCAGAGATTCGAACTTTTGATATTCGCTTTAAAAGAAGTCGGCGTGCTAACCCTTGCGTTGGCAGGCGGCGGGTCAGTTTGGGGAGTTGGTTTGAATTTCGCATTGTCTACAGGGTTGCCTACTTACCAATTCGCAGGATCAGCTGAATCTATTTTTTATATCCTGTAAGTTAATTCAGTTTCGCGTTCCTTTAATTCAGTAGCGTACTTCTTAAAAAAAATCGGTGAACTTCTTATTCTAAATGGTAGATCACTCAGGATTTTACGAGAGAGAGAGAGAGAGAGAGAGAGAGAGAGAGAGAGAGAGAGAGAGAACTTGTCGTTCTTCTTAGATAATTAGAGCCCAGCGACATTTGAGGCAAAGAGACAGCCGATAGAATCTAATAGTACTCAGTAATCGAAATAAAGGAATGAACCTAGACACCTGGAACTAAAAGTAATTCAGTTTAGTCATATTTTTTTTAAATAAACGAGGGAAACTTTTATATCTACACTTAACCGTTATTGTTTGAATGCAACTACAAATTGTGAAGCCTGTAATGAGGTAAAATATGCTTTAAAGATCTGGAGTTTTATCTGCCATGCTTTGTGGATACAATTGCATTTTTAATAAATTATTATAATTTTATTATTATTATTAAGATTTTAACATTTCCAAACGTGATTTGTTAAACCTAAATTTAAACTAGAGTTCTAATTCTGTGCTTTACACACCACTTCCGTTTCTCGTTCTCACTGTGTTCCATCGTCCTTACATAAATACATAATCAGTTAATACGAACAGAAAGCATTCTTAATATTTTAGGCTAATTTTCCTTCAGCATGACAGAAAAACTACAACCAATTTTAAGGAATCGCTTAATACCGTCTTTCAAGGTTATTATAATTCTTATCTTGCATTATACTTCGGTTACAATTTATGTTTCAAAACAAAACCATCCAAAAACAGCATTTTTGTAACTTAATCGTTCTAAATTATAACCAAAAGAACCTCAAAGATCGGACATTAATTCAAACCAAAGCTACTACAACAAAGCTGTTTTGAATGCCATCCTAAATAATCCGCATACTGGTATACGGAGAGTTGCACAAGAGACCAACATTAGTCAGTCTTCCGTGTTGCGATGCTGCACCCTAATAATTTTCATCCGTATCTTTTGCACCTACACCAAGAACTCCACACGAGTGATATTCTGTGAATAGATGTCAGGCCAAGTGGCAAATGATATGGCATTCGTATTCAGAATGAATAGAGATTTCATAACAATCGCCATAATATGCATTATTGAAGTTGATAATCTCCAGTGGGTAAAGGATGTTACACCGAGTCAGAATTTGCATGCAACAGCGTGCTCAGGCATGCATTAACCAAGAAGGTAATCAGTTTGAGTACTTACTTAGTAAAATGTTGTTCTTGCAGGGTTATTTACCGGCAATTTCAAACAAGTAGATCAAATGTGTATAATTCTTATTCCATCTTTATTAAATACACCTATGTCGCGTTTAAACACTTGTCTACTGACCTGTAGCTTACGAGTAACAAAAAATACTGGACAGTAATAATTTATTAAGTACAAATTAAAAGAAAAATAAGTGTACCAAGGACATATGGCTTATCAGCTATAAAAATTAATACGTTTTTAGTACGAATAAAAAGGAAAACAAATGCTCATTAAAATATTAATTACAGCACATTAAAAAATAAGTGCTCAAAGTGACTTGAACCACCTTTTCTGTGACATATTTTCTAGCAACCACACACTGTTGTCGGTGCTGGTGGTGTAGTAACCATACTTGTTTTCTAAACCCAAGGTCGCGGGTTCGAACCCGGCCAGGACCGATGGATTTTTTCGGGCGTAAAAATCCGAAGTATGGCTTCCTTCGGAAGGGAAGTAAAGCCGTGGGTCCCGTGTCGTACATTTACGGCACGAAAAAGAACCTCAAGCCTGAAAGAAGAGACCTCTGAGCAAAATTTGTCGCCCGGAATTGAATGGGACGCTGATGACCTTAGATGTTAAAGAGCGTCCTTAAATAAAACGAATAAAAAAAAAATCACACACTTGTTCCAACTGAGATATTCAGAAGCATAAGCATTTGACAGTCAAATTAACACGATATGAAGTTTTTGCTTGTCATAGTATACCTTTTCAGTTCTGCAAACACTTCGTTGGTGTCAACTGTCTATTTTCTAGTGTATTAAGGACGATACTATAACATTTGAAATATTTCTAGTATTTCCTAAGTGTGTAACCAAAGATATCCATGTTGCAGAATTTGTGTGGATAACATTGCGCCCGGTTTTTTCAGTATAACGTATAAATTGCGGATTGGATAAAACTGCAAAAGCTGACTCACCTAATATGGTTGGTGTTTAAACTAAAAGTCTATATAAAAATACTCGTGTAAGGCTCCTCTTAACTCTTTATCTACCATCTGCGTGATTTTCGCTGTCTTCTGAATTATCACCTATACATTTTATTGTAATTATATTTTAGGAATTTCCATAATTTGTCTTGTTATTCATAATTTTGGAAAAAAATATAAAAATTTACCCAAGGTTTTCAGTTAAAAAGTTGATCCACGTTTCCTGCTGGTCCGTGCAGGTACAAGCGATTTTTACAAGCAATATAACATGACACGTGCACATTCTGATAAGTATTTGTTATTGTCGACTCATTGTTATTCTGTTAGTGTTCAACAGTTCTCCTTGTGACAAATTTATTTGGCTGCCTACTTTCATAATAGCTTTTTGTTCTACAAACTGAAAATATTACGGAGCAAGGGACTAACGATTGAGGAGATACAGAAATTTCAGGAACAGTCTTCTGTTTCGTACAACATACCTAGTGAATTTGAATTTTCCAGTTATGATAATGAGGTAAACATTGGTAACGTGGAACTACACGAAGATGATGAATACCGCAACGAAGAAGATGAAAAACAATTTAGCAAATTCTGTTGAGTGAACTTATTGTTTTCTCGGAATGGGAATGAAATGTGGGCTACCGCCCCTCAGGCTGGAATTTCAGGTAGCCAGAGCGAAATGCATGTAATGAAAGAAAACCAGGAACCTACAAGGTATTCCATTAGGAACTGGATATTGAAGAGTCTTGTTTTATGTTGTTCTTTCGTGTACCCCCTCATTGAGAAAGTGTATGTGGATCAACAAAGAAGGTTGAATTGTTTACAAGGACTGGGTGGATATAGATTTGCTTGAAATTAAAAAGTTTCTTGACGTTTTGATCCTGACTAGTGTTTACAAGTCAAGAAATGAAGATATGTCCGCTGTGGCTTTTTGAGAATGACCGTCCATAGTTCAACGAAATTATTCTTCGCAATCTCTTCCATGCTATTCTGAGGCACGTCGTGAAAATAGGTCAGCTGACAAATTGAAGCCAATCATAAAAAATTTTGTCATGTGCGAGACTATTTTGAGGGAAGCCTAAGTTCCAGAATGTAGCATGACCGTGGATGAGCATTTGGTCCCATTTCGATATTACACATTATCAAAACCCAGTAGATATGGAATAAAAACTGGGCAATTTGTGACATTGAAATAATCTACTGCTGTTAGATGAAAGTATATTTGGGGAAGGAGAAGGAACCAGAGCCAAGCGACTTGGAGAGAATGTTGTGAAGAACTTGGTGATTGAACTTCAAACATCTGGGCGCAATATCACTTGTGATAATTTCCTTTTACATCTCTAGATTTAGCTCATTACTTGTTGTCAAAAGATTTGACACTAGTAGATACTATCCGAAAAAATAAAGGTGAGCTGCCTGCCGATTTTGTGACACCAAAAGGACCTGAAGTACACCGTACACTATTTGGTTTTCAGCCAGATGTTACGATAGTCTCTTATGTTCCTAACAAGAACAAGGTTGTCATCGTCCTTGACACTTCATGAACAACCAACGGTATTACTATCAGAAGCAAAGAAGCCTGCAGTTATAATGACGTACATCATGGACCAGAAGACACGATGCTACAGTGTAAAATGAAAAACAAGCCGCTAGCATTGGTGGTTTTCTTCAACATGATCGATTTCAGTGTAGTGAATGCATTTATAATTTGGATGATGTTGGCTAACAATAGAAAAATTAGAAATCGAATTTCCATCATCATTTGGGGAAAGCAACTTGTAGGAATAAGGAAATCAATGTGGTCAGTAGTAGCTCTGGATCCAGGAAGGGCAGTGGAGCCTGCAGCTAAGAACAGGGAATTTTTTTTTAAATGATTTATTTATGGACGCTCTTTAACATCTCAGGTCATCAGCGTCCCATTCAACTCAGGGCGTGAAATGGCCGACAAATTTTGCTCAGAGGCCTCTCTTTCAGGCTTGAGGTTCTTTTTCGTGCCGTAAATGTACGAAACGGGACCCACGGCTTTACTTCCCTTCCGAAGGAAGCCATACTTAGGATTTTTACGCCCCGAAAAAATCCATCGGTCCTGGCCGGGTTCGAACCCGCGATCTTGGGTTTAGGAGGCAAGCATGGTAACCACAAGAACAGGGGAGGGTGTGCATTTTTGTAGATATAAAAAACCATATTACAAGTTATATGTGCAGCAAATCTCTGTTCGAAACATTCTGATATTGTCTGTGGATTTAGCGCAAGTTTAAAATAAAAGCATAAAAATGGTATAAAAAAAACCTACATATCCTGAAAGTATAAAGTAAGTGGTAATTTTCAAAATGTAAAGTTTGAATAAATGAAGTTGTTAGAAAGTATTTGTATCTCAAAGGTGGTTCATATTATAAACAGTCAAAATAGTGTCAATATGTCAATTTTAACAACACGGGCCTGAGAGGTCCGACTGGTATGTAACGTTATACACATTTTCTGGTATTCAAGGGATTAAGGAATAAAATATCTTACAGTTGAGAAACCTTAGTGAGGTCTCCATGATATATAGAATAAGATGGAAAAGGTTCTGTGCTTGGAGGGCACTGTAGTTCAGTTGGTTAGAGCGTCAGCATGGAAAGCTGAAGATCCGCGGTAAGAATCTCATTCGTTACCCGAATTTTTCAAGTCTGATTCTTCCTATCTAGTTATATCGTACACACGGCAAGAGTGAAAAACCAATTTCTATATATAAACTGGCTTATAACTACGACGCTGATAAAATATTTCTCTTTCTTTCATTTTCGCTCTCCGAGGCCTTTCATGGTGAATTCTCAGAACTAGATCAATCGATAATATTGATAGAAACTTGCTCTGCAATAGTGACGCCATTAATTTCAAATAACTCGCTGTAAAATCCGAATAAATTTGATTTGATTTGTGTGGTTTAAAGCATGAAAAGAAAAATCCAGAGATCGCCAGTCATGTTGGTAGCTCTATAAATAATTTCATATCCAGAACATTGACGAGTTCTGCATATGAGTGGCTTGCAATATTTACAAAACTGGATTTGTTTTTTTTATCAAAATAGCGTCAGTTAAATTCAGGGAGCGATGCAAATGCTTTCCTCACATTTATGCATTTGCTGCATAGAGTGCTATGTCAGAACTCATACTTTTATTAGTTTGGATCTTTGAAGGATATGATTAGATTAGATTTGCATTAGGATTAGAATTAGAATTAAATCTGTAAGCAGAAGTAAGGGTTGGAAGAGATTGCAAACTATAGCTCTTGTAAGAATTCACAAAAAAAAAAAAGTGTAAAACCAAAGCAAATGAAAGGTGATATATAAGTAGAAACATTTACTGATTATCTATTCTCATTACGTTTTATATTATTTGTTTGTATTTATTCCTTTTCGAATTTTATGGGAATGAAACCAAGATCATGTTTTGATGTACAATATCCGGAGATACTTTTTTTTTTTTTTTTTTTTTTTTTTTTTTTTTTTTTTTTTACATTTGAAAGGTGTACACGTAATGTAGTATCATTTTATGGATATTTTTATCTAGTAGTTATTAAACAAGTAATATAATTGCAGGTAGCTGTTATTTCAACAAACCCATGCCTTAGTAGTTGTATTATTTTGTGGCATAAGTATAGATGCACTTTGACGGGGTTTTTTTTTTCAGTCCTCACAAATGGGGACGTACCCTAAAGTAAGGCCAGGAAATCATCTTTTCTTAAACAACAAATCCTTTACTAAGTTGTTATTTTGTCACGTGTATCATCATAGTCCACCGCCTGTTGAAATAACAGCTACCTGCAAAAAATGAAGTTGCGCAGAACTGTACCCATGTCAAAACTCACACAATGGGAGTGTATGCTCAATCCAGAATATTAAAAAAATATCGCTTTCAACCCCAAACTTACATTTTTTTAAAATGGAACGTGTATGCTTTTTTATTTTTCTAGCGAACTGAAAAGCAAAGGTACAATTGGTGATGACAGAATTGGTTTTACTTCCCTAAACAAAATTACTAGTCATCTCTAGCGCAAAGAAACTTCATGTTTGTAAATTATATGCACTATGTCGGTTCAGCGGATGTTCAAAGTAACCACCATTTGCATCAATACACTTGTGGAGACAGTAGACATGCGATTGCACGAATTGTAGTGTTTCTACAGATGTTGCCGCACACGCCTCGGTAATACTATGTTTCATATTGTCTAGTGTCATTGGGAGTTCTGGTAACTGTATATTTCACTGAAACCCAGAGAAAGTAGTCTAATAGAGTCAAATCGGGGGATTGAGCTGGCCATCTAACAGGACCACCCCGTCCTATCCACCGATTTGGAAACTTTGTATTTACAACTTCTGTGGGAACATGTGCGAAGTGTGCGGGGCACCCATCATGCTGGAAACACATTGAAAGATTGTTTCCAATCCCAGGTGCTCCAAAAAGGGGGTAGAGTGTCTTGTAGAAATGTTGCGTATCGCGGTCTGTTTAACGTTCCCTGATAAAAATAGAGACCTGTTATGCGGCTGAACAGCCTATGGTGTCTCGATAGTAAAAACGGGAATTGAACACCGTTTAAAAAATGCGGTTGTCAATGATACCGCACCAAACATTGACATTCTATTGTCGTTGATGGACAAGCTCGCGAAGCTTCGAGATTCTGCACGGACCAGTAGTGCATGTTACTCAAATTCACATCACCATGATTTGTGAACGAAACTTCATCCGTAAATAAATATTATTTGGCAATGCGTTATTATCTTGCAACTCTGAAGTGCAAAACTACAGAATGCAACGAGTCATTCTTGTACATTTCTTGGTGCAGTGACATATACGAATGAAACTTATGCCTGTACTATTCCCGTTTGACACCGACAGAGTACAGCCGACTAGATCAGGAAACATATTGGTTTGTTTACTACATACTTTTAGTACAGAGACATTGCAAGCAACCCATACTCTTTGCACAGTGTTAGAAACATTGTCTACATTGCCACCATTTAAAAGTCTACTTATTTCAAAAGATATGCGGTTTAGAACAATTAAAGCAATTCTGTTATTTCTAATTGGACCTCAATAGCATATATCCCTTTTCCGGTAATTAAATTGATAATGCTAATGATATCAAAAGGGGGTGGGGGTGGTGGGAGGTTAGTGTTTGCGGATTGGTTGTGGTGCTGATGTTGGGGGGTGAAGAGGTTGGAGATGGTGGTGTTGGTGGGGGTACAAAGTGAATATTAAGCATCTGTTTCCATGCATAACGCTACCTTCGATACTCAATATTTATTTTTATTACCTTCACTTGTCTTCTTGTACCCCGCCCTAATTTTAGAACACCCCTAACCTTAAAAGTATATTTCGCCGAAACCTATCTCCTCCGAATTTACCACGTCCCTTTGCTGGCTCATAACCTTGCCAACGCCCTAAATGTAAAACCTGTGCGCTAATTATGCCGTGCCATTCATTCCGCAGCCGTAATTTATCCAGAAAATTTAACATTTCTTCATTTGCAACCTGTTCTTCTAAGAATGTCATATATATTTTATGTTGTAAGCTTTGCAAAGCATTTTATATTGTTTTAACTTCTACTGTTGTTTCGCTACGTATGAACAATCATAGACGTTCTGTTAAAACCAAATCTCCCTTGCAGGTTGCCCAACATGCCTTATCTCACTGTGAGGATTTTTATGATACCTTTAATCTAACACTTATTGATGCGTTACCTATACAACGCTCTGAAAGTTTACTCAGAGATAGAGAAATGGCAGCCATATTTTTACATAAAGCGAGTATACCACCTGGTTTAAATCTTACGTATTAATTTTTTACCCTCACACTCTCATTTCTATTTTCATCTGTTTCCATGCATAACGTTACCTTCGATACTCAATATTTACTTTTATCACCTTCACTTGTCTTCTTGGTATAGAACTCCACGAGTTCGAAATATAGCGATTTCAAGTGTGACTTTATTTCAGTGTTTTATCCTTTTACAGCTTCCATAATTACTGTTAATTTGTTACATTGTTAATATTGTTACTTTGTTTTTATTTTTCTTTTATATAAGGAGTTATTAACCCTTTTGCATGTATCAATCAGATTTTTTAGTAGAGTGGCAATGCATGCTAATGGTTTAAGAAGCATTAGTGAACTGTACATTTTGTCACATCACACCTGACGTTGTGTTTTGTTGCTTTTTACACATAAACATACCTATATAATTTGCAGTAGAGGCGTTTGCATTGTAGGTTTTCTCAGTCATGCTTTTTCTTTGATCTTCAATTTGCTGGCATAGAACTGAATTGTCATTACTTTGTGATGGAGTAGTAGCATTGTTTAATATTATGCATTTGAGGTATTAGCACCGTAGATCCCTTTGTTTCCTGCATCTGCTTTTTTATGTCAGTTCATTTAAGCAATTTTTAATTATCTAGCACTAGAGATAATTCATTCTTAAATTTGCAGAGAAGTTTTTGCAGTGTTAAAGGAAGTATAGCTGATTTGTTTTATAGAAAACGGTTGAAGTGTTGATTAATGCAGTGACATCAAAGTTTTTATAACAGAAACAAAACTAAAAGGAATAGTTTACAATTAATTTATAGAGAATATGCATGCAAAGTGATATTAAACTGTTATATTACGAATAAGTGAATAATTAAAGTATATACTATATATTATTAATAACTTATAAACACCTGTGATGTCCATCTGGCAGTCGTGATGCAAAATCACATATTTGAAGAATAATATTACACCTTTCAATATTTTTAAATAAACAGGGTGTTATGGCTTTATTTAAACTGTCTTTAACCTATTTATTATTTTGTTTGTAATTTAAAGGAACTATGAATAAATATATTAGCGCGGTGATTCAACATTTATAGGATAGCAACATTTCTTAGTTATCAGCACTGAGGTAAAAAAACTACACTAACAATAAAAATTGGTAATACCAGGGCCTTCTGAAACTTGTTTCCAGTTCAAACATGTCAAAAAATTTAGCTTAATTAGCAGGTGTCTGTTCCTAGTGATATTAATTATTATATGATGCCAATTTTTGCATGAATCTTTCGTAGCTATAAATATTAAAATAATAAATATATGAAATAAAATTTACTAAAAGAGCAGAATAATATAAATATTACATTAAAACCATTTTGAAATGTACAGTGTTCCCTATTAGATATCATACAATTTTGCGATAATAATACTGCATTGAATTATAGCAAAATCCGTTAGTGAATTTAAATATAAGCGACGAGAGGATAAATGCTCTCTTTCAGGTGGAAAAAAATGAACCTACAGTTCAGAGAGGTAATAAATATCGAGTATAAGGACAACCAAATTACATTAAATATTCACATAATTAGAAATTAATTCTTTCTAAAAAATGTGGTACATTTTATATCAAATCTCACGTTCTCATTAACCTCATTTTAATAGCAAAACTTTCACAAGGAAAAAAATAGTAAGTAAATATGACGTTCGATCATTTAAAAATTGAATACACAATAACCTTGTTTCAGCTAGACGTAGTCATTGTATCCGTTTAGACATCACACTGTGAAACGATACGCTGAAAGTTTGTTAATTTTTTCTTTTCTTTTTCTTTCTTTTTCTTTTTCTTTCTTTTTCTTCTTTCTTTCTTTCTTTCTTTTTTCTTTCTTTCTTTCTTTCTTCTTTCTTTCTTTCTTTTTAAACACTCATAAGCAAATGCTAGTTATAAATTATCAAATGCCTTTGTATGAATAAAAGTTTCTGGGCTGCCATTGAAACCATTGTTGAACTGTCCGTTGTGAATCGTTTACCTTTGAATAGACGTTTTAATCCCTCTTCCCCTTAAAAAAAAAAAGAAAAAAAAAAAGAAAAGAAAAACACGCATGAGAGAAAATCCACCAGGATCACATTTCTACTACCACGTATGTTCAGTTTTAAATGACTGGCCCTCATTCATATTATTCTTCATGTCTTATCTCACGTCAATGGAATGACGTACAGAATTAATAATTGTACAAATTATATCAAAGTGCCAAAAGCCACCAGGCGCTCACCTTTTTAGGTGAAGGGAGATTCAATGAACCAACCTTATACAGAAAATCGACCCAGTACTGCCCAGCCAGAAAGCAAACATTTAGCATCTGAGCGCCTTACATTGTGTTGATAATTTTCGTTATTATGCCTAAATCCACCTTACTGATAGTTGTGTGTAGCGTTAGATTTGAATTTTTTACTAAATCTTGAAATTCTGAGCTTGTGTTAACGAAATTCAAAAAGTAGGCAATTAAATAAGCAAATATTCAGTTCCGGGGTTTCAAATTGATATGGGCTCTATATGTATGTTTCTTTAAATAGCAAGATTTATGTTCATTATATTTGGGATATAATGAGTTTGTCGTTGTTCAAAAGCCATTTAATACTTTTTCCAACGGCATCATTACACATACTTATATCATTAATTAGTAAAATGAAAAGTAATCGCTAATGCATGCCTTTAATTCTTAGACAAACGTTCTAATGTGTGTGTGTGTGTGTGTGTGTGTGTGTGTGTGTGTGTGTGTGTGCGCGCGTGTATAATTGTTTTTCCTAAAATAGCAAGCAACATATATTTTGCACTATAAATATTTTTCTAAAATTTATGTTCAAAGTTAAGACTTCTAAACTGAAGCTTTCCTCCTTGTTACTAGATGTACACCTTAAGAGCAGAAGATGGTCCAACTCTTGAAGCTTAATGTTTTAAGTTCACATAACCAGTAAGCTCGATCTGCGTTATGTATTTTCCGTATGTTGAGTTATATCAGCGATATTGTACAGACCATCAGTGTAATGTTAGATCCACGTACATATTTTAATTTTCTTTATTTTATTTTATTATGCCTATTATTATTGTTGTTATTATTATTATTATTATTATTATTATTATTATTATTATTATTATTATTATTATTATTACGAATATGTTAATTACTTCTATGTTGCAGTATTATTTTCAGCGCTTGATAGATTTTACTTTTTCGTCTGCGTGTAATGCAATACCTTGATCCAGCTACTCGTAGGTGATAAGGATGTGTTGGTGTATATTTGTGGCATTTTCCCTATTATGGTTGCAATATACATACAGAGTCATTCAAATATATAGCTGCCGCATATAAGACTTATGCATTCTAATGGACCGCAACTGCATTGACCGATAATCCCTTTACGAGTTCTTCCTTACACTCCTAGACAATGAAGTCGTCCGTAATCCTGCGCCTGTGGCGCCTTAGTATTTAAAACGGGCGTTAATTACTATTTAAAACATCTGTAATCTTAGGATCGCCCAGAACTTGTGACATACACCGCATTCTAGTGGTGATACAGGTGTTTAAAATGGTTTGGCATTTTACTTTGAATGAATGAATTTTTCTTTGTAAAAATTGCATTAAAAACAATTCTACCCGTGTTCAATTGAAATTTTTGTAAATGCCTCTTTTAAAAGTGTTATACAAAGACTAAATATGAAGCCACAGTTACACTGTTGGGAAAACCATATTTCCGAAGGCGAACTGTCTTAACAGAGGAAAATTGGAATGAAATTGGAGTCGGTCTAGAGTGTTTGCCACAATAATCCGTAGCTAAACTCGCACAACAGACTAACTTTTCTCCATATTCTACAAGAACTGCAAAGTCACTAAATTTAAAACCATGCAGTACACAGGGTTCATGCTTTGCTAAATGATTCAGTTCAAAGAGAGGATTGATTATTGTAATTGGTTTCGAATGAACATTAAATAAACAGAATTTCAGTTGATGGGCTTTGACGAGTGAGTACAACATATTTTCACGATATGAACTTGTATGCAAGCGGAAGGAGGACATTTTCAAAGTCTACATTAAAGTTCATAAACCATTTGTGCTTCCGATCTTGTAGGGAGCGTTTTACGCTAGTGCTCGATCTGTTGCCCGAGAGCAAGATCCCGTGCCACGGCCGCGCTCACTCGCTCTCTCTCTCTCTAACGAGAATGACTAGAACCCGGATTTATGACAATTCTTTTTTTAATTGGAAACCATCAGGAACTTAAGCGACGTGCAGAAATTATACTCCTAAAATATCAAACATAATGAGAAGCTTTTATTTTTGCCATTTTTGCCTTTTTCGTATTTTGCTGCCTATTTTATTTTTCAGCCAATTTCTGTCTTTTTATAAATATTTTCTTATTTTTGCAAACTTTCTGCTATTGTAGTTTGGTGCTTCATTGGCGGGAATAAGAAATAGTGCACTGTTGTACATGTTATTTTGCAACTGATTTCTATAAAGGAAATACGCTAATGTTGTGTTCCAAGTTTATGTGGTAGCTATGTGGTTGTCGCACATTTTCACTAAGAAGCCAATTAAAAGCATTATGGAGAAATTTTTGGCGGCATCCTTTGTTAAGCCCGACTGCTCGTTGTTAATTAAAAAAATAATGAGAAGAAAAGTCGGTTGCTAGTAAATGTCTTGAAGTTAAATTTCACTTCACCATTCAATGCTATGCGAAGAGAAGTGGGCATTTAAGTACAAACAAAACAAATAAGTGCACCAAAGTAATGTCTGGCTACCAAGATCTAGAAACATTAAAAGTGTAGGCAAGATTCTCAGTGGTGAAAATGTAGATTCTGTGAACATGGACTCGTTTATCATTGCTGTAAATGGCCACAGTGAACTTTGAACGTTCTTTTTTCTGTTCTGAAAAATACATTATCTGACAAACGATAAAATTTTAGTGTTGATAATTTGAAGAAACATCTTATAGTTATGTGCAACAAATGATAAACAGCATTAAATGGGTAAGTTTCGTGTTTTCGTGATTTTTCATTGTAAATAATGTTGCCTCTTCTACTGCTTATAGTACATATTTAAGTGCATTTTGCCTACATTTTTATGCATTTTTAAATGCCTGAGTACCCGCAATCTATAATATTTATAATACTCCTGTATTATAAATAGAGACTCGATTAGAAATATGTGACACGCACGACATTCGCTTGAAATTGACCCTACTTTGAATGCAGTTTTACCGAATGCCTCAACGCTACTCAAAGTTGGATTTGAACTCTGAAGGGATACTTAAATATGTCCAAATGAATATCAGTTGGCATCCTTAAAGTTAAATGCTGTAGGTACCGAAACATAAAAGAAAGAAATTATAGGATGTAAGAAAATAATTCTGATGCGCACTCCATTGTTGCAAACAGCATGCACATCCTGTAAATAGCCAATATACAATTTAGGAAGTAATTAAAGTGTTTTAGAACACAGGTTGTAAATATATACCGCAAGTAGAGCCTCCAGAACTGTTCAATAAAGAATGGTCGTAATTTTTTTCAGCATAATTTCTGGCGCTAAAATTTAACTTTACAATTTTGTTAGCTTAATGCACAATGTACCCACTGGACTAGTTTTATTGTCATTTTCAGTTTCAGCCTTTGAGAGATGTGCTAGTTCAGATATGTTAAATTCCGCCTACAACAACCTGGAGATGACACGCGACGAACTGCTCTAAAATTCTGCTTTCGTCTCAACAAATCTTCATCTAAGATCTATACAGTGTATTAGGAGGCTTATAATAGAGAGTTCATTCTCCCCTAGCTCAACACGAAGTGGTTTTAAAATGTTTAAAGGGGAGAGGCAATGAATTTCATAGGAAATAGGATGAAACACTCCAGCTTGTGTCTTAACGGAAGAAAACAAACACAGCAGCTGTCATTATCAGAGAAGATCGCCGAATAACATTATGAACTCACTGAGAAATTCTGATAATTTCTGAGTGCAATCCACGCGCTTGTATGTGAAAAGTAATATATGACACGTGTTCGTGCAAGGTGGGTTCCTAGATTATTGCGTGCAAGTTTGCGATGATGTTACAGGAGGACGAGGAGTTTCTTTTAAAGGTAAAATCACTACTGATGAAACTTGTCTACATTATTTCGATCCTAAGAGTAAACAGCTAAGTTATGTATGGAAATGCATATTATCACAAACACACACACACACACACACACACACACAAGCAAAAAATGATTGTTTCTGCTTAGAAATTCACTTCATTTTTCGATATTCAAGAAATGGTACATTTCATACCTACACACAAATGTAATTGGGCAATATTGGAGAGATATCCTGAAAACTCTTAAGGCAAGTGATTGACCACATTTCAACAAGATGAATGCTGCATGGCCACACAAAAATCAATGCGAAGTGTTGTTCATGTTGTTCATCCTCTCTATCGTTCATATTTATTCCGTATAACTTTTTCTTTTTCCCCAAATTGAAGAAACATCTTCGTGTTAGGCATTTTCCCTCATCAGAAGTAGTGGCGAAGACTGGATAAGATCCTGAAAGACCTGTTAAATTATTTCTAGCATATCTTGGAAGACTGACAGAAACTGCATTACATCCAATGGGGACTGCTTTGAAAATATCATCAAAATTAAAAATAAGATGTCTTACATATTATGATAATTGATTATTGAACAGTCCATGTAGATGAGATTGTTAACATTCGCCTATAAAATCAAATTTACTATTATTATTGAGGCCAAAGTAAAATTAAATACACCCTGTAGCAATTCAACTATTACAATAACGTACGAGACTGTGTCAGAAAGAGGAGGGAGAAACTGAAACTGAATCATTGGGTGGAGGAATGAAGGCAACAGAAATATCTTAAATACCCGCGTGCTTGTGCATCAAAACGCCACGTTACTCAGTCTGCAGCAACCTGCCATTATCATACTGATATGCAAATAAATTCCAGCCGTATCAGTGACTGTGTTTGATAACTCACTTTTATTATGTGCACGTGCAGGTAACCAGGTGTACAAATATAAAACGCACATCATCACAAAAATTGGAAATAAACAAGTTAAATGTTCGAACTAATATGTAAAAAGTTAAAGTTCCTATAATTATAGTACATATTTCTATTTCATTAATTCTTAAAAGAAGAACTATGTTGTAGTTTGGTTTTTTAGTAGATGCTTGTAAAAATCATCACCAAAAATACTTGTAATTATATTCTACGCTCAGCATATTTTCACAGGTTCTATTTGCAAATAATTTCCACAAGTTTCACATTTGTGTTGCGCCCTGATACAAGGGGGGGGGGATTCTGCAATTTTCAGGAATTGTAAGTGAAAATCTTTTGTTATACATTGTCCAATTTTTCACTATTATGTAACTTGCTTAATTCAAATACTGTTTTCATTCAGAAGTTTCAATTTACGAAATCAGTCAAAATATTTTACTTCACCCAGTTCAGCAACTTTAGATTTACCTTGTAACGGTAATGTTCCTTTTTCTGCATCAATGTATATTTCAGAACCATCCATTTGACGCAGGGGAAGTTTACAAAAAATAATACATATGACCTAAACTATTCATAATATGGATTCACAGACCATCATAGATTCTGTCACAAAAACAACCCTCTTTATCAAATCTTGCGATTATTTTTCATCACCTATTAACCGCTGTATAAAAATTCCGTCATTCAAGAAAATTTTTGAAAACTCTTTATTTTATTTTTTTTTATTTTATTTATTTATTTTTTTTTTTTTTTCAAAATTTGCAATTGAATCACAGCCACAGCTGCAAATATGCTTCAGGTAGCCTAATTTTTAAAAGCTGAATTAAAATGTCAGGTGAAAGCGACGACACCGTAGTATTGTTGTGGGAACAATAATTGTGTGCGAAACAAATCCACATTAAAATATTATTTTTATATGAATATCTATAAAAGTACGTATGAGGCAAAAAGCAATCTCCGTGTCCTTTACCTCTATATATTATTAAATGCTATTGTTGGCCTGTAAGAAACAAAAGTATCATATTACTTCTCGTTGAAACCCGCAAACAAATATTTGTATCCTAAAGCGTAAACACATCTACGCGGGACTACTGAGCATTTGTGGCGGGAAGGAGGGAACTGCAGCTCCACTGCTCTATACTTAGTAGTAAAATCATTGGTTCGCTTAACGTTATTCACGGGGAGAGAATATAGTGAGTGTTTATGATCACCAAAATCATTTCATTCCATCTGGGACTCAAGGAACTGGATTCCGACCATGACCCATTTATGGTGGACACAAACGTGAAATTGGCCTGCTCTACAATATCAAGAGTGGAATGGGTCGCAATTATCTTGCATCTAGCCCAAACTGTGGACCCCAATCCCCGAATTGACTCAACTTAGACAATCGAGGCTGCGGCTGCAGCTTTCTCCGACCAAATCCTAAGCGAGGTTCCGCGCAAATACATACCGCATCCCCCATGATCGTATCAAATGGATTGGGCAGCTCATAAAAACTAAGGGCACAGTCCGAAAGCTATGGTAGCGCTTCCTTCATCCCAGGATCTGGGCAGTTCACCAGCGGTTCAAAACCCTGGTAGGAAGACTGCTCAGGGCGCATCACAAAGAAGTCTGGGAAAATAAAATGAACTGGTTGACCATCTAAAGAGGAATCCATGGCGGATAATAAAAAGCCTACGTAAAGACAAAACTTTATACGCACATCCGATCCATGGCACCCGCGGGAAGCTCTCTTTCACCCCCCCACCGCGAGAAAGCCGAGGCTTTCGCGGACTACCTGCAGACTCAGTTCGAACTCCGGGATGACCCGCAGGCCGAAAATTTCACTGACATCGTGGAGGAGAGGGCGGGCGCCTTCCTGGAGGTACTACCTGATCCCTACGATGACGTCCACATCCCCATCGCAACCCCGAAAGAGGTTGCATTCGTTATCCAAGGCCTAAAACCTAAAAAATCCCCTGGACATGACCGCGTCACGGCTAACATGCTCCAGCATCTTCCCTTAGAAGCTGTGCTGGATTTATAATGCATGCCTTCACCTATGTCATTTCCCTCAGTGTGGAAAGAGGCGAGAGTGGTATACATTCTAAAACCTGGCAAGAATTCAGTTTTTCCATTTAGCTACAAATTCAATAGTCTGCTCACTGCCATCTGAAAACTTTTTGAGCTGCTGATACTAACCCGCATTTCTCCTGTATACCGGACCATCAGTTTGGTTTTCGGATTGGACACTCCATCACACAGCAGCTACTGCTAGTAACGGAAAAGGCTTCCTTGGGATACCAAGAGAAGGCCAAAGCCGTGGCAGTGCTGCTGAACGTGTAAAAGGCCTTTGCAACCACGTGGCACAAGGGGCAACTCTATAAGCTTCTAGAAACAAAAATTCCTCCCTCCCTACATTTCACTAATACCTGGTTTCCTCCGAGACTGCAGCTTTCGTGTAAAGGTGGAGGGGAAAATGTCTACACAAAGGCCCATTGGCGCTGAAGTGCCGGAGGGCAGCTCGAAATTCTTTGCGGCTTACATGGCTGATTTCCAAAAAGAGTCATGAATCATCACGTGCCATTACGCGGCCGACGTCTATTACTGTCTCAAAAAAAAAAAAAAAAAAAAAAAAAAAAAAGAAGCATTACTGTTATCGGCCACTTCAAAGAGAGCTGAGAGCTGTCGGGGATTGGGGTGAGAAATGGCGTATGGCCATCAGCCCGGGAAAGAGCTCCGCTCTTCTCCTAGCTCAGACCAGACAACGGCATGACCAGCGTCCGACTAGGATGCAGAATGATCCCCTGCGTCACAAACGCGAAATATCCCGGGGTTCTTCTGGACAAATGACTCACTTTCATCCCCACGCAAATGGGAAAATAAAGCCGGGCCATGCACCTCTCAAGCAGCGATATCCAATATTCCTGTCTAAAACCAACCGCATTCACCAAAAATGCGGATATATCGCGCAGTCGTACCGTTCTTGATACTGTACGGTCGTGAAGTCTGGGGAACGCGGCCAAGTCTACCATCCGCAGAATCCAATGCGTTCAGAACAGGACGCTGCGAATGATTTTCGATACACACCGCAAGTTTCCATCACACATTCTCCATTAGCAATCTGGAGTGCCATACATGATCGATGTCATTCGTGAGAGCGCAAAGACGTTGTATGACAAGCTACCATATCACCTAGACCAGCTAGCGCGTCTCCTGGGTCAATATTTCTACAGGGCCAACTGACGGTGCCCTTTATACAGCCTCCCAAGCCCCTATCAAAGGCAAAAACCAGCTCTCCCCCCTGAAAAGTGGTGCCCATACCATGCTTGACGTCGGTTTTATTTATTTGGTTTTATTTACGAACGCTCTTTAACATCTCAGGTCATCAGCGTCTCATTCAAATCAGGGCGTGAAACGGTGGACAAATTTTCCTTAGAGGCATCTTTTTTCAGTCTTGAGGTTCTTTATCGTGCCGTAAATGTACGACACGGAATCCGCGGCTCTTCTTCCCTTCCGAAGGAAAAGCCATACTTAGGATTTTTACGCCCGAAAAAAATTCATCGGTCCTGACCGGGATCGAACCCGCGATCTTGGGTTTAGGAGACAAGTATGGTTACTACTACACCATTAGCACCGACTGCTTGAAGTTGCATTAAACTGAAGATAAGCAACCTTGGGACTGGGCACTACTTGGATGGGTGATCATCAAGCTACTTTGACCATGGTCACTACATGGATGGGTAACCATCCAGCAACATTGGCCATGGTCAGTAAAGGAATGAGTGGCCGCTTAAGTTATTCATTACCAGAATCCTTGACTGTGTAATATAGAGATATAGACAAAAAGACCAACACTACACAACAGTATTAAACCCAACGTTAGTGGCCTTTAATACCTGCTCGCAGGGCGGCTCGTGACTATTCTGCCGTTCTCGGCTCAAATTTCGCAGTTAGGAAAAGGGTGAACTAGCATTGCACGAACTAACAACCTAGGAAAATATCTTGTTGTGGCTCAATTATTGTTTAGACATATATAATAAGTTTTAAAGGTGCTAGAATATATGAAATAAGAAAGCAGATGCGTTGATCCTCCAAAACGTAATCTTTCCTGCGCTGTTATGAGAGTGAGTCGTTATGCGAAAGAACGAGAGGGAAGATACGCACGCACATACCTAAGAAAACAGCAGAAAACGCGAAGATCGAGATAGATGCAAGAAACAAAATGTAAAACACGTATTCTCTGTCTAGCGAAAGTCGAGACGCACGTGTTTGTTGGTCATAGCACAAATGCCGTATTACTGCCTCTTTGTAAGTAGTTCACGAAATGTCTGCTCAGTTTTGCCTGCTATTTCGGTTAATAATAAATCCAACAAGCACGAATGGATGTAACAAGGTTTTATAAGTAATAATCACTTTAATTGTGTATGAAACGTCTGTACTGATAATAAGACACTGTAGGCACTATAAGGCTAATAGCAAAATGTTAACTGTAATGTACACGCCTTACATCCTCCATCTCTGCTCATGTCCAGCCATAGTGTCTTATCTCGGCTGTACTGCCCCAGCATAAGTGCGGAAAAATATGTTTGTTGACGGTGCATGTCAGTTTTCGGTAGACAGGATTTACTGGCATTTTCTTCCCGTTAAAAATGAGATTAGCTCATCGATGCACTGCAAGTTTAATTCCCCGTCTGGGAGCTTTTTTCTTTTGGAAAATATTTAATAAAATGTTGCATTTTACATAGTACTCTAACCCTCCAATGTTAAAATAATGCTTATAAAGTGCAAATTTTCTCAGAATCTATGAGGAGTTGGGGCTGGAATTGTTGCGTTATTTACGAAATCTTTGACAATAACATAACTAAGGGATATTTTATTCATACTCTCGCTAGAGAAATATTATTTTTATTTATAATGAATTCTTAATACACTTAGGTGTAATTTTCTATATGTAAATTCCATAAATATTATTTTATCAAACAAATGCCGTGTTAAATTAAACACAGATGGCAACGTTTGTCTTTCAAAGACATTCTTTTATTGTCGATAAGAATCGAAAACCATATTCTTGTCGAAATATTAATTAACCAACTAAGATCATAATAGTTAACCAGGGGCACGTGATATGCATTGAAGCTAACATCTAGCGATGAGTCGCTTCATAAAGTGGTTGTAAGAACTGCGTTTTTTAAATTAAGGATAAAATTATGAAAAAGAACAATTATACAGTTTTAAAAATCGGCCCTGACCATCAACCTGCGTCTGGTTGCCCTATGCATGCACATGAAGCTGTTCATAAGACAATACCTCTTTAACACAGCTTTGTAATAAAAGGTTTATCTGCGTCAGTACAAGGAATATTGTATGTTTCGCACTTGGTTCCAACTAGTACTCTGAGAACGGCATAATGGCTGTAGTTTGTTTTTATGAATTCTACTAAGAATCTGTATCTATCCGTATAGCACGCTATTCCCTTTTGTCTCTTTACACGAACCCTCTAATATTCCTATGCTTCGCAAATAGGTGCATGTAGTAAGCACATGGACATAACTCGGCAAGACGTTTTTAAATATGCATTATGTTCATTATTGCAACTTATGACCTTTTTAATTAGTATAACTAGCTTCACATTTCTTTTGAAGTTTAGTGAAGGAAAATCTCTTAACATTTTTAGTACATTCTGCAACACTTCATGATGAAAATACAGCTGAACACATTGAGCTCCTGTGGTAAAATGCGAGTGCCTTTATTCAGTAGTCGTAATAAATGTAGTTGTACTTAATGTATTGTGCCAAATGGCAATTTGTATTATGATGGAATAAAAAAAAAAAAAAAAAAAGAATTCATGATGTGCATGATCAAGGCAGATCAGCGAATAGTTTAGTAAGGGATGATATAATTTTAAAATGGATTTAACTTTATGTAAAAATGTTTAGTGCTTCAGTACGGACAATTTTCTAACATAGCGTAGTTTTACAAAAAAAAAAAAAAAGTATGTTGCAGAAACCAGTCTTCGAATGAATTCACAGGTATTTCTAGATTACGTGCAACCATTGGTGCACCTTCATGCTGTACGTAGTGAAGAACATATCTCCTCAACTACAACATAATTTGTATTCATTCTCTCCGGAGTACGTATAGTGAGATTATTTGAATCACGGGCCGTCTGAGTGCAGATGCTTAATGAAGAAGTGCAGCCTCCGTATCCGGAAAAATGGGAATAAAATCACCGCGCGTTTTAGTATTTACATTTAAACAATGCTGTATTGAAAATTAATGATAATAAGAATTAATGTTTGTTATAAGAGATGTTTAAAATGATGCCGCTCAGCGACAATATATTGTCCGCATCTGTATAGGAAGTTCTTGTATTTCATCTCACTTTTCTTACGTAAGAGCATGGGAGTTCGGAACACGTTTGTCATCAACAGAATCGGTCCCCCGTAATTTTTTGACAAGTTGGCAAACAGTTTCTTTACCTAGAAACACTTTTATCAGAATATTTCTTACAAGTTGTCTTATCACCTCTCTACAAAAATTCGTTTTCACATATGTATTGTAAATAAAAACTGTGGTTCGATACCATACTTATGTACTGGCATAACAAACAAGGAAAAACTACATACATTGAAAGCACGGAGTGGCACAGCAATTCGCTGAACAAACTCGCCCTCACACTAACTACAAGCTGTTACGTACACACATATATTATACGACCTTGACTGCTTCTCCCAGTACGCACCTACGCTCTGCACTAGGTCAAATAACCTCACTGTAGACTCCTGTTATGCGGCTGTGACCGGGCAACATTGGTTAGGGCACAAGTACGGTAAGCCGAAAATCTGTGGTTTTAGTCCAGGTCATAACCTCGAATATTTCCTATATAGTTCTCTTTTCAAAACCTCACAAGCGTTTTTCAAAAACAAACGAACCTCACAAGTGTTTTTCAAAAACAAACAAACCTCAAAAGTGTTTTTCAAAAACAAACCTCAAAAGTGTTTTTCAAAAACAAACCTCAAAAGTGTTTTAAAAAAAAACGAACCTCACAAGTGTTTTTCAAAAGCAAACAAACCTCAAAAGTGTTTTTCAAAAACAAACAAACCTCAAAAGTGTTTTTCAAAAATAAACCTCAAAAGTGTTTTCAAAAAAAAAAACGAACGAACCTCACAAGTGTTTTTCAAAAACAAACAAACCTCAAAAGTGTTTTTCAAAAACAAACCTCAAAAGTGTTTTCAAAAAAAACCCTTGCAAGTGTTTTCAAAAACAAATAAACATCACAAGTGTTTTTCAAAAACAAACACACAAACAAACATCACAAGTGCTTTTCAAAAACAAACAAACAAGCAAACATGACACCAACTAATTGATCCATGAACCTATTATTTACGAAACATAACTACTGAGTAATGAATAATTCTCACATACTTTAATTTGTAGTAACAGTTGATTCATCTTTCACTTTTCAGGCTCGTGTAACAAAGCTGGCTTGATGTTTTATTTTTCCATCAAAACAAGCGAAAGTGCATCCAAGGAAAACACCTTAAAAATTCACATAAATCCACTAAAATACATTAGTATTTTCATAACTTGCAACAAATTTATATAAATCTGTGCGATGAAAAATTATTGAACACTATGACATGGAATTGTTTCTTCTGATTGCAGAAAGAGCTAAGCCTTACAAGGAGAAGCAGCCGTATCGCTCACAGAAAAAGTTTTATTTCCAGCACTTCACCGACGTTACCCAGATGTCACTCGCCTATATCAGGTAAGTAAAGCTGTAGCAGTATAAAAAGGGTAATTTTAGTTTATAGCTTGATATTAATGCTCCGAGAATAAGACGTCAGATAATTTAATGAGCTGGCATGACAGACTAGTGGAGTGGGAATAACATTCTGATTCAACATGGTGTC
The DNA here is from genome assembly GCA_030762175.1 of Metallyticus violacea. NCBI lineage: Eukaryota > Metazoa > Arthropoda > Insecta > Mantodea > Metallyticidae > Metallyticus > Metallyticus violacea. The sequence continues at coordinate 304,730,476 of CM060846.1, read as the reverse complement.
CCATAATTAGCTACGAAGTTACTACAGTATGTGCGAAATATGAAGTAAAAAACATGGTGTAAGGTGTGTACCAGTGATGACGCTTTCTATGCATCCGCTGCTATAAAAAAAAAAACAAAGTTATTTACAAGTGTTTCCTAATCTGGAGGCAGCAAAATATCAGATGTAAGATTTGTAAAGCGGTATTTAAGCAAGAGTTAATTACTTGATATACATTAATTAATAGTGCTCTGAAAAAATGCAAATATCATATTTAGGTACTTAGCGGAATTAATCTTACCAATTGCGATCAAGTACAGCGAATAAAGTTACTGTAAAAAGTTTGTATCAATTTCTGAATAATAGTTAAAGAAATTGGGAATTAAAAAAAATAATAATAAATTTCTACAGTTTTTTTTTTTTTTTTTTTTTTTTTTGAATTTCAGAAAGTGGAGCGATGTTCTCAAATTAAATTAAAAGTTTTTAAACTCTTTAGACATTTTGAATTGGAATTCCTGGCAGAAACGAACTGCAACAAATCATATGGACTTAAGATGTTAAGGTGCGTTAAGACCAACTGACGAAATTGGCCATGTAAAGATAAAAGTTAAAATAAAATATATTTTAACTTAAGTACATAAAATTATATAATTTTATCATATAATTAGTTATCAACAAATGCATTCCTTTCAGATATTGCCGAATATATAAATATATGTAGTTCACAGAATAATAAAAACTTGTAAAAAGCATAAAACTCTCAACAATTGTTCAAGAGCCAAAGCTCGAAATATCGTGTGGTTTTAGTGTGAACTTTTGATGTGAGCACTTTATATTGCATTCTAAGTGCTTTTTATGAGTTATATACATAAACAAAACAAACAAAAACGCAAAATTCCGTTCAAAATGGCAAGATCACTTGTCACTAATATCCTATTTATAAACCCTTTTTCAGAACAACTTGAATCATACGATCCGTTATACTGTCTCCAAGCTTTTGTAACACAGTTCAAGTTCATACCAGGCGGATGTAATAGAGGACTTTAATTTCTCACACTGGCATATTGCCTCCCATCACGATAAACCGACCTATATACGAGAAGATTCCCCAAAGTGTTAAGGTCCCGGAAATTGGCGGGACATTCCTTCACACTAACATTTTTGCGCCGAAACCACTCCTTTGTGGATCTGGTTGCATTATCCTGCTAAATATCCAATTCTCTGTCCCAATCCTTTCTGCAACAGGAAAAGATGATCTTCAAGCAATGTCTGACGGTCTTGAGGATTGAACCAGCCAGAAAGATGAACCGGTTTATAATTTTGTACGATGTAATGGCTGTTGCCAAGGAAGAAGAGCTGTCTGAAGATATCTATACACAGAATTTTGATCAATGTATTTCAAGAGAGGATTTCAAAAAAAAAAAAAAAAAAAAAAAAGGATTTTCAATTAGGTTCAAAACTGGACCAAGAAATAGGGCAACCGTATACCTCATAGTGGTGTCCTCCAAATTAAGAAATCACATAATACCAAATGGTAGAATGTATATTGGATTTCAATCAGTTAGTATTAAAGATTTCATTTCAATGGCTAAGTTCCTGAAATGCTACGACTATGGTCAGGTAGCAAAATATTGCAACTGGGGCAAACTAATTTGCGGACACTGTGGGGAAGAAGACCACGAAAGAAAAAAATGTGCAAAGAAGGAACAACAGCCTATATGCATTCCCTGTTGCAGAGGAAACAAGAAATATGAAGGAAGGCAAGATTATCCTACTTATAAACTAATGTGGGAAAGATTTATCGCTCGAATTGATTATGGAATGAAGTAAAATGGACATAAAAAGAGGAAAACCCTAAAAAAGATATACTCCCAGGCGAATTAAAATGGAAGCTAAAAAGAATCATGGCCCATAAAATTATATAAAGAATAACTCTAAAACCACAGACAGTTACACACAGTCAGACGATAAAGAAATTTTGGAGATGTTATCTAATACAAAACTAAATGAAGAACGGAAATATCGGCACACAATAAAATAGCGTTACTTCCACAGTTAAGAATCCATACCATAAATAAAGAAATGGGAATTAAGAAAAAGGTCGAGGTGAACTATCATGCCTTATTGGATGAAGACACTAGTACAGAAGAAGAAGAAGAAGAAGAAGAAGAAGAAGAAGAAGAAGAAGAAGAAGAAGAGATTAAACAATTGTTCCACAAAAGAAGCTTCGAAATAGAAGAGATTAAACAACTTGTTCCACACAAGCTACGGAGTGATTCTTAAAATCGTTATTGGTAAGGAGAAGAAAAAATTCGAGATTAACACGAGCAAAACCTGCTATCAACATGGGCAGTGATGCAACTTCATGTCAAAAAGTAGTAGAAATGGTGACGCCTGGAGAGGAAAACGATCTAGAGGAAATCAATAGTAAGCGCTAGATAATATTTAATACCCAACTACGGATGCACAAGAAAAAACAACTTCGACAAATGCTGACGACAAAAGAACTCCAGATATTAACCAGATCTATGCGAATTTTAACGTCAATGATATTACATGCTATGCCAGACGCCATTGACCGCATGGAATTAAAAACTCTAAACATTACAACGTACCCTAATGAACTACTAAACACAGTCTATAAAAGAAGGAACGATTACTTGGATCTCAATGAAGTATACAAACACTTTGTACTTGACAGGATAGTTTTCAACGTTAAGCAAAGATGGCATAATTGTTATGCTCAAATGCGGCACGATGAGGTAAAATACTTCAAAATTACTCCAAAGTACTCCAAAGACTGAGCCTAAAAGATATAGTTCTCCAACAATGCCCAGACATCCTGCTAAAACTCCTTTCAAAAACAAACACGCTATCAAGAAATACGACACCTACAAAACAAACATGAACAAAAACAACTTTGGCGCTGTTATAAAACTAGGAAGGAATAAATAAATCTAGTTCTAAACCCAAGAAAGTAATTGATCAGAAACTTAGGACGAATTCCAAGCATCACTCCGTTGCTAACTCTGGATAAGTCTAACTAAAAGTCAACATGGCAAATTACGACGAGTGTAGAATAATCAAAATTGGACAAATAAACGCCCAGAGATATAAACAAGTGATGTCGGAATTAAAGAAAATTGCAGAAAAACTGAGATTAGACTTGTTATGCATTCAGGGACCTTATTCCTTTAAAGGCAAAGTAGCGCATACCCCAGTAAGAGCACGGACAATAAGTCACGGAGAAAATCTATGGCATCAATTATAATGTATAATCCAAATTTACTAATTGTCAATATAACACAATTAGGAGACACACATACAAACTGTATTGAAGTAACATATGGCAGCGGAAATTTTATTCTAAAAGATCAATATTTTCAATTTAGTCATCCAATCGACCCATATATAGCAAAAAATAAAAGAGGTCAATAACACATTTAAAATGTTTGAGCAAATTTTTACAAGCGATACCATTGCCAAATCTGACTGGTGGTATAGTAACATCAAAGACGAAAGAGGAGAAAACTGGAAGAAGCTATTTCTGAACTAAATCTTTTTGTCAATAATCAAACCAACAACCCTCCTACTTTCGAAAATAGAGCCGGTGCTACTGCCAACATTAACCTAACTTTATGTAAGTTAAGTTCAAATAAAAAAATAATAACTTGGAAAGTAGGAGATATGACACTAGTGATCAGCGATTAATCTATTTCGATTGCTGTCCATGAAAACCAAAATTTAAAGAAGGAAGAGGGGAGAGAATTTACAATTACAAACAAGCAGACTCGAATCTTCTTATACAGGAATTTGAAAACTGAAAAAATACAATACGAAGGAGAGCTCATTGATAGGATGCCAATAACCTTGTCTAAATAATACGAAAGGCGATAGACAAATCTGTTCCCACAACCATATCCAAGAAATATTATGACAATATTTGGACGGATGCACTGCAAAAAGCAAGAAGCAAAATAAGGAAACTTAAGAAAAATTTATCAATGATCGGTAATTGCGGAAGAAAGGGAGAGAAATCTATATAAACATATAGAAACTAAAAAGAAATATAAAATCACCTTAGAAGAAACAAGGACAAACTCGTGGAAAACTTTCGTAGAAAAAGAATTAGACACCAATAAACGGGGAATGCCTATAAAATTATTATAGAAAAAGTTTAGAAACCGGAAATTCTGAATACAGTAAAAAAGACAATGGTGAAATGACTACAGAATGGAAAAGCTCTGTAAATGCTCTTTTGGACAAGTTACTTCCCCACGATGACAAGAGCATGGATAATATTCAGGATATTCAAAAAAGAGTAAATATGAACACCATATATAGAAAGAATGGGCTAATCTACCCCTTTGATACTTTGGAAATTGAAATAGTTACAATAGTTATAAGCGCGAGAAATGGTGTAACCAGGGGTCCAGGAGGATCAAGAGAGATAGAGGAAGTGGTAGTTGGAAAGAAAAGACGGAGAGTGATATGGTGGAAGCGAGGTGATAGTGTTTAATCAGTTAAAGTCTAATAAATAAATGAAATGAGTAGGAAAAATTTATAACTCATAATGAACTTTAAGTCAAGTAAATTGCTAAAGAGAAGGTGATTAGTATGATTGAGATGAGTTAAGAGAGACTTGAAAGATTAATAAGTGTAATGTTTAAATGTTAAGTATAAATGTAAAAGAAATTTCTGGATACCAGTACATATCGGTGGTAACCAGCTGTTAGTAGTATAGTAATATAATAAATTAGGATAGAATAGCTACCAGCTATAATTCTTATTGGCTCCCAGTAATTTTGTTCATTTGGTAGATTTTGTAATATTGAATTGGGAAGTAGTTCAGTAAATTTATATTTTGGTTTAATTTAATTAATTTTGAGTTATTTTAGTCTAGTTATTAGGAAAATCTGTAAAATAATATAGTAAGAGAGTATTGTATTGTATAGTGTATAATAATAAACGGAATTTTTTTTATATATTATACGTTCTGGTTTAGGAAACCAGGTACCAGGGTGGCGTATAGCGATTTTATTTATTTATTTGTTTATTTATTTAGTGTCTGAAGGTGTATGGCTTCCATACGATCTGCAGGGATCTGCCTTCCCTCCGTAATCGAATCCACCCTTGACCATCAGAAACTTTCCTCCTTGCTGCCTCTTTGAAATCACTTCTTTTCTGAGGTTGTGTCCAACTATCAGAACCGACCAAGTTGAATTTCTTTTCATCGCTGAATATTATACGCTTACATCTTCCTTTCAGATGTGTTTCGCCACATCATCTGAAAGCACTGAGCTTTCTGATCACTTGCCTCTTTTGTCAAAGGGTAAGTTTTTTAGGTCTACCAGGAGACTTTTTCAACCCATTATTATTTCCTGGCTTCAGGAAGTTATCGGGCAAGGTGACTTGTCAAGCCTTCTTGCTATTTCCCTAGACGAAACCCCTTCTTCTTTGTAGGCTTTAACCTAGCCCTATTTGAATCTGGACAACTCTGCGTTCCGATCTGTTCTTTCCTAATTATTAACAATTATATAACAATAGCAATTGGAGGGACTTTTTAGGTTGGATGATTATAATTTCTCATTTGAGGTTCAGAACATATTGTGATTATTACAGGGAAATAATAAAGCTGAGCTCATAAGCGAGGACGGATGCAGCAATACACATATTTGTTAAGAAGTCTAAAATGTCTGGGGTTTGTCCACCTGCTGGATAACTACGTTGTTCTATCGGATGAATGAACTGAAATGGCAGTTGAGTTGCAACTTCTAAGAGCAATTTCCCTCATGGATTGAATTAAGTTCGAGCCCCGTTTCGGGCGTTTGGAGTTAAAATCCCCTCCTAAAAGATAGCTGTTACCCATCTCATGTGCTATGTTCTAGAAATCTAAGCATTTTTTTTTTTTTTTTTTTTGGTACGGAGTAAAATGGTCCGATTTTATATTTAATTTTTTTCATAGTTATTATAATTCTTGAAATATGAAATTCATTTTCAATAAAATGAAGGAGTTCGTCATGTCATTTTTTTTATAATTATGGCAGATCCGCCTTATGGCCAGGAAAGTCAGCTCGATATATTCGATAACCAGGAATAAAGAAATGAGTGTGAGGTGCCAATTTTGCCTCGGCAATGAGTAAAATGTATTTCTTATGATTCTGAAAACAATTTTAATTCGAAGTACTTATTAGTTATACTTCTGCAACTCCAAGTGGCAACTTTTAAAGGAAAGTTTCTGACACAGCTCATTTTTAAGAAGGGAAGTAATCACTTGTAATGCACTAATGGAATAATTAGAGATACGAATTGGATTTTTTTTTCAACCAGCTCTTTTATTGTGCTACTGTTAGTAGTGTCATTGTTTAATTAGTGCCGTCTACTACTGCGAGGATTGGGTTTTAGATATAAAAAAGACAAATAATTGATGCCAGTTTTTAATTATGAGCTATGGCCATTTTGCATCAAGGTTAAAGTTCTCACACAAAATGCACCAAATTCAGATTTCTAACAACAAGAGACCGATATTTACTTAGATGAGACTTAATGTAAATAAAAACTAAATCTGGCAAGACTCTTCTAAAATGGTTGGGCTGAAGGTACTACTTGTCGGTCCCGGTGGTCTAGTAGTAACCGTACTTACCTCGTAGGTCCAAGATCCGGGGGCTAATCCGCGTTGATGGATTGTTTCGGGCGTAAAAATCCTAAGTATGTCTTCCTTCGGAAGGGAAGTAAAGCCGTGAGTCCCGTGTCGTAAGTTTACGGCATGTAAAAGAACCTCAAGTGTGAAAGAAGAGGTCTCTCAGCAAAATTTATCGGCCGTTTCAGGCGCTGTATTGAATGGGCGTTGATGACCTGAGATGTTAAAGAGCTTTCGCAAATAAAATAAAGAAACAACTAATGGTACTAGATGAAAATAGTCTGCTCATCGTTTGCCATGTAAGATCCGCCAAAGCCGCCTTCATATTTAAAATCGGTAGATATTTCTGTCCAAAACTGCCTGTGATAATTACTAGGAAATTAACGTTTAAAAACTGTTTTAATATATTCATAAGTATTAGGAGAAAAATACCAGTAAATAATGATCTTTGTTGAAAATAAAATTACTATATTAGTAGAAGTGTGTATACAGCAGCGCTGTTGCAAATTAATTTCGACAGACGTACGTGATTTTAATACACTTATGTCTGTTTGATTTAATGCAATATATCTATTAAGTAGACATTAAATATTTGTAATAAATATAAACAATATATATGTTTAACTATGCAATAAAAAGAAAGATAAATATATCAGGACTGTCATATACAAACAGTTAAATTTACTAAATTTTCCCTCCATCTCCTCCCCTGTTATTAAACTTGAGTCGTCCAAGTTTTTTCAGAAATTTCTCTCGTTCTCTTCCTCCTCCTCCTCGTCCTCCCCCTCCCCCTCCTCCTCTTCTTCTTCTTCTTCCTCCTCCTCCACCTCCTCCTCTTCCTCCTTCTTCACTCTTCCTCTTTTTTGTCTGGCAGCAGAACTTAACACGTCAATCTCTCTCTGTTCGGTCCGGTTAAGGATCTTGGTGAATACTTTTCCTTCCGTTCTTTGGTGTCTTTACATTTGGGCAGTATACGTATTCAGATTCTTACATCCAGCAAAGGGGGTAAAAAATCGATTGGTTAGAAAATAAAAAGTGGAATTTTTGGCATGGGAAACTAAAATGGGCATTACCACACAAAAACAAAGTTTGTATAAGCTCCATCAAATTTGAATTTTTAATGGTGTTTAATTCCGGTTTTTACTACTGAAGCATCACAGACCTTGAACAAACCAGATGACATGATAAATAAAGAAAGGATTTTTTTTAAGGAAAGAACCATTATATGCCTAAACTTGGAGTACCTCCTCAGCATTTGCCATTTATGAAGACTGAAGAAAACCTTTAAAAAAAAAAAAAAAAAATACTTGGAAAGGGAGGACGGTCCTGGCGGAAATCGAATCACAGACCTCCCGCTCAAGAGTCTGTGCCTTAACGACATCTGCCACCCGTGGCGGTATAATTGAAAATGATAGTGGCAACGAGGAAATGTACGGGGCAAATAAACCGGAGGGTAGGGGTTGCAAATTTATGTGAAAGATTTACGTAGTGCATGTTGAAAAGCTACAAGAGGACGATTTCCTAAAACATGCAGGACATGGCGGAATTAATATAATAATAATAATAATAATAATAATAATAATAATAATAATAATAATAATAATAATAAATGTACAAAACGCAGATGGCAGTAACATTAAAGTTCGCGCAGGTCTAGCGGATTAAAATAGATAATCGATGTATATGTTCAAAAACACCGTAGTGTTTAACAATAGAATTAATTAGTTTACCGTTGAGCTACCATGTGACATAAAGGATCAATATGTGCATTGCGAATGACTTTCTTCTAGACTAGCAACTCATTTGCTGCTACAGAAAACTCTTCCCATTTGAAAGCTACTGTAAACAATTTCTTAGCTACAGAAAACTCTTCCCATTTGAAAGCTACTGTAAACAATTTCTTAGCTACAGAAAACTCTTCCCATTTGAAAGCTACTGTAAACAATTTCTTATTACGTTGATCTTGGAAGGAGTTTATTCCCTTTACCTCCCTTCTTTCCACTCTTCCTCTATTCGTTTCATTTAATTTTTTCTTTGTTCTATAGCTTATTCGTGTATTTCATTCTTTAAAACTTAGTTGTTGCAATGTAGCACATTGTTTCATATTAAAAGCACTATTAACTTTAATGCAGTTTTTTGCATTTCCGAAATAGAAACTGTGCTCCCAACAAACTTTAGAACTTAAAAGGCAAAAATTGGTAATTCCCCTGTAGCTTTATAAAGTTTGCAATGCTGTATAGAGAGGGTAATAATTGAGACTGTCTTACGCCTCTTGCCTTCAGCAGTCAGTTGTTTGTCAGCTTGGTGTTGTAACAGTTTCGATTTTCTGAGTTAAAAAAAATGAAGATGAGCCAGCGACACTCGAACTGTTTTTAAATAGTATTCCACATTATTAGTATAATATGGCAAAATATTTTCCTTTCAAAACTGTCGTTGTTTACGCAATCTTAAGCTGTGTTCGCAGAATCTGCAATAGACCACCCTCAGGAGAAAGAAGAGCAAATCGCAGAACTTCAGTCAGACCAAACACCTCAAATAAAATAACTACCACTTCTAACGTTTTGCATGTTAACTAGGAAGGAGTACCCGCTAATAGTAATGGAAGCAATTGAATTGGATTGAATTATTTGAGGCCGAGAATGATATTTTCGGCACTTGCTTTGCTCACGGTTACCCTTTTGTGCATAGGCACCTCCGGGAGGAGGGGATGAGGTGAGGGAGACATTAACTGTGCGGACTAGACGGGGTGCAGATATTACAAACCGTTGCCGGTGAGGCACCCTCCCCCCCAACGAATTCAAGTCCATCAAAAGGCCCGTTTTCATATCAGATACCGAGTCAGAAACATTTCCCAAACCGCAAAACACCATCACACCCCGCCTGGCCTTGAAAGGAAAGTGCCCTGGCACTTAAAGGAAATGGGAGAGCGGAAAATTCGCGGAATGTAAATGTTAATTCCCAAGGTCAGAATGGCCAAATAATGGGAATTGAACCCGGGACGCAAGTATCAAGCGTTACCTGCTCGGTATTAGAAGATGACACTGTTACTTTTTCAATCACCTATTTGTGCGATCTGGGCTTTTCGGCACTAATAAACATAAAAAATACAAGAAACGGAACAATTCGACAGGAAATATGCGTAGGCATTTGCATATATATATATATATATACTATTAATAGAGTAATAAAAACTTCTAAAAAGCATAAAAACAATCTTTTCTCAACTGTACCTCCACAAATGTGGTGTATTTACTTAAATGCCAATTCTGTCCCGCTTTTTACATTGGACTAACGTCCACTAAGGTATCTATTAGAATGAACAATCACAGGCATTCAGTTAAAACTTGTTCCCCATTACCGGTATCACAACATGCCAATTTTCACCAGGCCACGTTCGACAACTGTTTCTCTCTTATTCTCATAGATGCCGCTCCTCCATCTAAACACACCTTACTTAGAGACGTAGAGATGGCAACAATAGTTTTACATAAAGCCCGTATTCCTCCAGGCCTCAACATCTCCCTGTAATACTGCCAGGTTTGCCAAACTACTTTGTTCAGCTAGAGTTGGCAGTTTTGCTGCCACGTCACATCTCTATGCCTCACAACGACAGACGCTGCCTGCCAGAGCTCAGTTCATTTTCATCACGTGACCAAGAGCCAAGCTCGAAATATAGTGTGATTTTAGTGTTCAATTTTACGGTTTTTAGTGTGAAATTTTATGTGAACCTTTTTATATTGCACTCTGAGTGTTTTTTATGAGTTTATATATGTATGGATCTTCAATTTCATCAGGAATTGAATTTTTGTGTAAGAAACAAGCTCAAACTTCTCATTAATAACTCAAATCATTTACTGTAAGGTGCAAGCCAAAAATCCCTAATAATATAAACATGTTTAAACTCTTAAATATTTTTCTCTTGTTCCTTTTTCAAAGTAAATATTGAATGGAATTGTTTCAGTTACTTTTACCAGCAATACCACAAAGTCGCTGGTTTCGCGGCATACTGCTCTAAAGAAAGCTTAAGTATTAGGAAATGATGTTTGTTACTAATATGTTATATACTTGCTTTGATTGGAAATCGCTATGAAACTATTGGCATAATGTAATACCATTTAGCATGGCATCAGCATTAAAAAATAATACGATAGTGTTATAGTTACATTTATAATCGCACATATAATTTAGATCTTCTCTTTTCTTTCTCTTCTTGTGTTATTGGAACGTTTTCTTTTTTATTTCGCAATATCACTCGCCTTTGGGGATCCGTTGATTCCTTTCGCTAGAGAGACCATTAAACACGAACCGTTAAAGTGGTTCTGCACGACATCAACCATTCGATAGGTAACTACCGAAAGACGCCATCCAGAAGCGCTTTAATTATTAGCAATAAAGACTTTTCATTCGCTGAATATCTACCAATTTACACTTACACACACTTACACAAAATATAAACCAAAAGTGAAAATAAAGCAAACTTGTAAAGAACAATATAACTAAAAATAATAAACATTCTTCAAAAGTAGAATACCGCATGTCTTTGAAAACCAAAAGCTGTTCGAAATATTGCACTATTGTGAGACTGTTTTAGTGCTTTATTCCTTTCTGCTTGCCTAGTTTTTATTATTTTTAGCTATATAGTGCTTTACAAGTTATGTTTTCATTTTTAGTGCATTCACTTCTGGTGTTAGTTGTTTTTGCTTGTCACTTTCTCATAGTATATTAATTATTATATTTATACGTGTATTGGTATACTTTGTCTTCCGTTTTTTACGTTCTATTGTTTCCATTATTGTAACGATCTCTCCAATTGTCTTCTGCCTTTGAGAAAATTTGTTTGGAGATTTATTTTTTCTCCTTCTCTAGCTCTTATTACATACAGCGCCGGCTCCGAGTCTGAGTGCTTAATCTGCTCGTCTCCCACAAAGGCGACCAGGTTCGATCCCAATGGCCGTAAGTGGGATTTGTGCCATTACGAAATGTCGCTTGGGCAGGTTTTCGCCAGGTACTCCCGTTTCCCCTGCAGGGTTTCTCACCTTCATCATTGCGGTAAGCAACGGAAAGCTACCGCAGCATAAACCTGAAAACACGATCCTGATGCTTAGTGGACCTGCCTTGGGTAAATACTGTGAATTAATGAATGAATATAGTGAAACAAAATTCATTGCCATAAAATTGATAATAAATTTAATAATGCAAACAAAAGAGTAGTTATACATTATCCCCTATATCCTCTACATCTTAGAGACTTATGAAGGAAAAATGAAACCAGAGATTATTTCTGGCATTATGTGATACATAATCTCTAAATAAAGCAATTAGGAAATGATACTTGTTACCCATGATTTTGCTTCGGTTGCAGATCGATGTAAAAGTGTTGGTGTATCATAATAGCATTTTCATGGCATCGCAATTATGAAAAAATGGTGTTTTAGCCATATTTGCAACTGAACGTGTAATTTAAGTCTTCCAATTCATATATCATGCCTTCTTTTCCTTACTACGCCATATTCCCACCACTCCACTTTGTGATGCCGCATATTGCCTGCGGTAGAGGGATGACAATTTTTTATCTCGAAACATTTGGCAGCAGTGCTTAATGTTCCGAATTATATGTCCGTTGTTTGTTTCCTTCCCGGCGAACGAGCATAAAGTTTTCTGTATCTGCAGTTTGACTTGGTAGCCGTCATATCGGGTACATTGAGTTCTGAAGTACTTCTCCTCAGACGAGTAGCATGTCTAAATACTCGCGACTGGTAAACTTTTCCACGGTTCAATTATAAAAGCAAGTTCATACCTAGCGTTGCCACTTTTTTAATTTTTGTTAACACCAACCATTATTATGACAGAAATGTTCAGTTCAGTGATTCTAATCTAATTCTGCCTACCGATATGATTCAATTTCAGGTGAAATCACGCCAAAGTGCTTAGAGTTATGAAAAAATACAAAGATCGTTATTCTATTTCTGTTTATCTATGCATCATTAGCAGCGCATGGTATGAATTTCGACGCAATATCTTATTTACGGCAAATGAAAATAACTCATTTTTCTGGCAAAACAACACGTCAATAGCAAAAATGGGTATTACTTTTTTTTTTTTTTTTTTTTTTTTCATCTACAGCTTGGAATCATCTTTTTCTTTATTTCTTCTGCTTTGGGCATTTCAACTTGTTAGCGAATACCCGTTCCGGAAACTAACGGATCATAGCACTCGAATATAGTTATACTTAGCATCAACAGATGTCAAATAGATAGACGGACAATCGCTTCGAGATGTTAAGATATTACTTGGACGTGAAATGAAGGTAATTTTTTTACAGGAACTTTGGAGTTCCTTAACGTGCCATAAAACTATGACACGAAATCCACATAAGTCTTTCCCGGAGGAATTAAACATGAGATTTGTTCGTCCCAATGGGTTGCAGTCTAAATGAGAACGAGTTACCCCTGGACCATCGAGGCCGATCTTTTTCTTTATTTCATTGTGGATAATTAATATTGTACTCTACTTCGTAAATGATGCGTAATATTCACTATCACATAACCGTGAAAAGGCCTTATATATAAGAGCACATATATAATCGTATAAATAGGGATGAAATTTTGGATCGCCATTTTCGAAACTTTTTAGTGCATACTGATGAACTAGGGATTGCTCCTACCGTTATTGTTAAGAAATGAACGTTTTCTAGCGTTTACACTTCCAATTTTCTGAGATTTATTCAGTCTTTGCATATAATGAATTTTTCTTGAAATGATTCTGAACTTCCCTCAGGAAATCCGTTAAAATATATTATCATTATATTGAAAAAGTAAGCGATTTTGAAATACCGTGCGTACTGAAAACCCGAATTCATGGATTCAAGTTAATACTCGTACTTTGCAGATATATAGCGCTTGATTCCAAATGGTAACAAATTAAAAAAATAAATATGAGAATCAGGTGACGGCGCATTATTGACACTTGTTAGGCGTTTGTATAATGTTTTGAACATTAAGTACCACATTTCATGCAGAGGAGTGCTTAATAATCAACTTGTTTTCCAGCACCATTAGTACCAAGCAATAGTAAACTCCTTAACCAGTGATACGGTTTGCTGTAGTCGCTGGATTACTTCAGTCTGTTATGGCTATAAACTAAGGATGGAACATTCGAATTTTAACCTTAAAAAAACGAAATGTTATTTTTAACTTCATTGTCGTCCACTACGAGCTTTCGCTAACAAAAAATAATAATCAATATATAAATAAAAAGCGATTGTTCAAATTTTGATGGTATTTGCATCACTAATATCTTTTGGGGGTCTTGAGGGTCACACTATTTTAGTATGCCATCTATTGGAATCTCCCAGAACTTCCTAGTAATTAACCTTTTAAGTAGAAGGTTTTTCCACATCTTTTCTTCTTGTATGAAGAATACCGGAGATTAAAGTATTAGAGTACATTTTTGGATTCGGCTTGAGAACATTTAGAACATGTTTCACATCTTCTAAATAACTTCGGTTTTGTTAATAAACACGATTTTTAGTCATCTTTTTAGAGTACGATGTTCGTAATAGATGAAAATATATCTGACGAACATAAGATCTGTGATCACTGTTATTTCAAGAAAACGGCCGAGAGATAAAGATATGTGCTAATAAAAATGTGTGTGAGCAACAAAGGCAAAATTGAATGACTCTAAACTGTCTTCCATGCATAATACGGGCTTTTGTAACGTAATAAAGGCTTCCAGAAGACATTAAAGAGTATTGTTGGGCCAACAACAGTGCAGCATGTTGGAGATCCCCTTTTTAATACGGTTGATCGGCATGTCCACTTCGTAGGAGAAAAAACAGGGGGGAAAAGAAAGAAAGGGGGAAAGGCACATGAGAGAAGAATGTCTGTATTGTAATACATCATGTTAAAAAAAGTGATAACATTTTATCGTCGCACGTTTCCCCAATATATTTCATTTCTGTAAATGGGGGGTAAAACATGGAAGGAGGGCGGAGAAAGATTCAAGACCGGTGAAGCTGCCTTGCAAAAAAGATCTACAATAAAAGTGCCTCTCATCTCTATTAAGAGCCCTCTGAGCAAAATTTGTCGGTCGTTTCACTCCCTGAATTGAACGGGACGGTGATGACCTGAGCTGTAAAAGAGCGACCATAAAAATCAAATAAAAAAAAATCTTTATTAAATGTTCAAATGTATTGAGTGAACACCTAGTTCTAATTGTATGCCAGAATGTGCAAAATCCATTTTGATATACCCGTAATAATTACGAAATTGCCATTCGATAAAAATATCGAGTACAAATGTTCATGAATAGCTAAAGCTAATATCCATAAATTAAATTATATTAGAAGTTTATCTTTTATTAGAAGTTTATTTTTAAAGGTGAAAATGTGAATTTATTTTTGGACAACGCAAAGATTTTAAACCACTTCAACTGATCTCTGATCTATCAGTTTACTGCGGTATGTATGTATGTAAGGACATATATATTATCTCCGTTTTTATAAAATTCCACAAAACTTAAGGACCTTCTTGGAAAGTTTTTTTTTTTCAATTCTCTGCTGAAGTCCATTTTAAAATGTGATAAGAGCTTTTCGTTTCTAGGAGAGGCGAAAAGTTGACGTAAACAGAAAAGTGTGCATAGTTATATATATTTAAGATTTCAAATTTCTCAAGACTTAATTTTAAATTTAAAGTACGACATTAAAAATAATTATTGAATCCCGAAATGCCAAATGAAATTTTTTTTCTTTCAGAATATTATCTTATAATTATGCAAGAATCTTAAGTCAATTGGTGTGTAATGTGAAGCAGGATTTTTGAGTGTGAAGACGGATGGAATGTGAAGATGACTTGATAAGGTGGTTGATGACTGTTCGTCAATATTGAAAGGAATTCTGGTATTAAAGGAGAGGAAGACGACTCAAATAAAAGGTTAATCTCAGGTGTTGTATAGGGGTGCAGTCGCGGGATTTTAGGTTACGGTAGTTGACGGCCTCGTAATATCCTCTGCAGATCCCGTTGACCTCTCTTCGTTTCTTTTCTTCACGGTTCTTTCCTTGCTCCAATTAGATACGAGGAGGCGAATCTCCTCGCTGCCTCGGCTTAAATTATGAAAGCTGGTACCTTTTGGGAGATGCCTTGGGCGCTCCACGGGAAGAAGAATTGTAGGGGTGAGTCCAAATGAGAACTATGGGTCGGTTACAATTCCGAATATATATTTATATGTTCCTTTATTGAAATACGTTTTATGCCTGGGAAACCACTACTACCGTGGAGGATTCGAATCTTAATCTCACTCTTCGAGAATGAAGTTTTCTCACAGTGACAAAAGGGATGGAATCATGAATAAATATAATGTTACGTAGATCCGTGCTGTACCCACGCTTCTTAGAACTCTGAACACTATGACGAATCTGACAAAATGTGACCCCACTGACTGACTGACTGCATTGTCTGTCTGACCTGATTGACCACTAGCTGCCCACTCGCTAACCAATAACCAATAACTCTTACTATCCACTGATCAACTCTTACTATTCACTGATCAACTCTTATTATCCACTGAACCACTCTTACTATCGACTGCCCTGACCTCGCGGCGTTCCGACGATTTTATTCAGATTGAGTCAGTCGGTCTTCCGACGCCGTGATTATTTAAAGTTCGCTGAAATTCAAACAGTTTGATTACTGTTCTTTCCTGCCCATTGGTGCTTTAAATTTCGCGTCTAATATGCCTTTGTCACTTGTTGCGTGGGTTCTCTGCCCTAACTACGCAACGGATGCCATAGGGGCTGCTGCAATGTCCATGAGGAGGAAGCTAGCCTTACGGTTGTGAAAAGAATTCTGTTTTTCTCCCCTTGGGTTTTATGATCTTGGGTCAGAGCAAGCCAAAAACCTTCATATTTCTTACCCTCCTTTAACAATTTCGTGCAACGCAACTTTCTCTGTAATATTCAAGAAACTGTGAATGCTACGCTCTTGTGAGAATAATATTCGATGCCTGTATAAATTCATATGTTATCAGTTCTGATTACTTTATCTTCGGGGGTAGGGGAAATCCCTGTTTCAAATGTGACAGAAAATTGAATTATAGGCGTTCAAAAAACAAAAAATAAATCATTGATATCACGTCAAAGTCTGTACAACAAGAAAGGACGTACACATGAGACCACAACTTCGTAAGGGACAGAAGAGAAGAATTAATACTAATCACTTCTTCATAAAGTGCTTTGAAGTTCCAGAAAATATAGATTTGATGGTTGTGAAGTTCTCCAACTTGATAATTTCAACAAAAACTATTTTACTTTACCATAGAGGGTTAAGGGAGGGTAAGTGTTTAACATTCCATCTACATGAACACATGAACAAGATGAAGCAAATACTTCCGTTTTTGATTGATGCCTAAAGGGTCTGCTATTCCCCTTTTCAAAGTTAGGAAATTTCGGGAACATGCAGCTTGTCTCGACCGCAGATCAAACCTGAGCCCGCCTATTTAATATTCAGACATGCTAGCATTTGAGCTTTGTTCGTAAACACCAGAATATAACTTAAATGCTAGGATTTGCCTTCTAGTTTATACTGGGGTTGCTTAACCATACTACCGCGAAGACCGGCATCTGTTATAAGGTGTTCCACTTAGAAGTACCGAAAAATTTCTCTTAATTTCGATTGTAAATAATTGTTTATTAGGACAACTTTTTACAAAACTTCATTTAGAAATTCTCAGAGTTTATGAGAATGGTCCATGCTACTCGAAGTGTGCGCCTGTAATTGCTCTGCAGACATCTAGACTCCGATCATTCCACTATGGCGAACACGATGTTGTACATGCATTACAAATATCTGTTCTGTTAACTTAACATAGCTCCAGGCTTGTTCTCGCATTAAACACCAGTTGAAAGACACGAGTTCCACGTTCACGTCTTCAATAGCATTGTTGTGTAAACATGCAAGGCTTCTGTATTTTGTAAGATGTAAATCATAACAATTATCTTCCTGTGTTTTTTAATAGCGAGAATTTATTTCATTATACTTCTTACCGGAGCATTATGTAAATTAGACTTCATCAGTGCGAGTTTCAGAAATATTTTCTTTGAAAAATATATTATATACACTTTTTCCTCTTTTGGACACGTGGTGTTCCTTATTCTGGACAAGTAAGATTTGTAAGACAGCGAAATGAATGATATAATTATAAAAGTGATTTCGAGTTTAAGGAAAAGTATAAATGTTACTAATTGTAGGTCTGTATCTTACAAATTATATCAATAAATCAAATACTATGAGGAAAAATTTACAATATTATCCTAGAAAGTTTTGAAACTACTAATGTGCTGTTGTTACATTAGAATAACTTATGAATAAAGTATTCTGCTACAGTACAATGTATCTTAGGCACAAATTCTGTAGGTGTATGGAAATCGTTATTTCAGAAATTAGGAAGACAGTTGAATAATTGTACTGGAAATAAATTAAGATAAGGCGATATAAACGAGCATATCCGTGTTAGTTCCAGCATTAAAATTGACGTTCATAAATTTGCTCTTATGAGAATATCACTAGAACTGCCAAATATTGTAATTTTTTAAAATTATTTTTTATTTCCTCCGGTGTATACAGAACATGAATTAACCTCTTTTCTTAAAAATGTAAATGTACCTCGAAAAGGAGTTCCAGTAGCTAGGACTGCATTTTATTGTGCAGAAAAATGCCAACACGAGCATCAGCTCGATACAAAGGTAAAGTGCAGGAAGAAAGTCGTTCGATGTAAACAAGTACGAGTTATGAACATGCAATTAGCAACTTTGTCGTTATTGCAAATAAGGAGGGAGAAAATATAACGGCAGCAGGATATCGTAATGCAAATGGTAGCTACATCTCAACTTTTTTTCATATATAAAGCGTAGGGAGAAATAAATTTGACAATACATTTGTACAGGATCTTCGGATTGGTCATATACATTTTAACAAATTAATAACATATGTTCATTGACATGCTCTCTGCGTGTTTACAAGACAATACAGCAAAAATCGTACCAGCGTGGGTAACTGATAACTGCGGTTCGAATTGCGCCAGAACCATTCTTTGAGGGTTTTTGTAATTATTTTGTTTTTCAGGTTTGCCTCAATAGTGATGAACAAAGAGTCGGTATTCATGCCAGACATCTGCGTAGCTTTTGTACAAAACGAAAAACAGTATGATGTCACGAGAAGAATGGATAGAAACATGTGATTGTTAATGAACAGCAGATGACTACTGTTTACAGTGATAAAATGAATAGTAATGGACAATGAAAGAAGTATAAATGGAAAGAAAACAAGTAATATGTGGATGAGATATTGTGGTATTAACTGAAAATTAATGCAATGTTCAATGGAAGGTGGGGAAGAGTAATTTAAAACATTAACGAGAAAGGTACATCTAATACATGCATCACATTTACGGATGTAACATTGCTATGTAACATTGCTATGCTATGTAACATTCGACCCTTCTCAAGTATCAACTGTAAAGGGATTTATTAGTGTAGTACAAAAGCTGGTTGACCGTGAGGCACTATATGAACCAATTTCATTATTATATGTGGACTGATTATCGTCAAAACATATTTAAATATATTATATCACATCTGTTTAGACCATCAACCATCTCCGTTTCCCAAACCATTTCAAAATGTTACTAAAGGACATGCTACCCAGCCCGCATGCCATATGGTATGTGGTACAAATTGACTTGTCACAAATCAGTGGACAAGAGTCTTAGAGATGCTAAGTTGAACAGAATACCTTGGACAGCTCATTGTTCAATTACGGTATAAAGACGTACTTGCGAAGTTTATTTTCGGTTTTCTGATGCCCATTTGTTGGTGGGAATGCAGACTTATGCGAAGGAGCTGCGTTATCCATTGTTTACTACGTTTCCTTGTCCAGGGTATTGACACTTACTTCAGTTCAAACTCCATTAATGTATTATTATTATTGTTATTATTATTATTATTATTCAAGGATAGTATTTAAACTATTTCAACAGTGCTAAAAGCCGGAAATTAAAATAAATAATTTTTCATTGAAAAATGTACATGAAATGAATGAAATGATATTAACTTGTTGCTGTTGGAAGAGATAGTTTAGTACTTTAGGCCTTCTAAAGAAGAACGTTATAACCAGAAGGTGGATAATTCAATCTGCAACCATAATGTTCTGCTTTTGAGTTCACACTTTAAGGGAAAATTGCAGAAGTGCAGGGAGTCTGAAAGACAATATTGTAGCTGTGAAACAAAGATCAGGAGTATATTTTAAATAAATACTTAAATCAGTAGCATATACATATTAGCAACGCCTATTTGCCATTCATATGCACCGTTCACTGGTTGATAAAAAAAAAAAAAAAAAAAAAAAAAAAGGAATTCTGTTTAGTCCCATAACACATCTCTTTTCGTGGTTTCCCGTTGTAGCTTAGGCTAATTCTGGGATGGATATTTTCCACGAATTTTCTGTTCTCCCGTTTCACATCATGTCATTTCGTTTAGTTGGTTTTTTTTACAGAATCGACAGTTACAGGGCGAGGTGGGCTGGTGCCGTGTGAAGATGGCTTGCGCTTTGTAAAGATTTCTGCCCCGACGTCTGATATGGAAGTGAAATTTCTAAGGGGCTCAAACTCCTTACTGGAGCCTTCACCGGCGTCGGGGTATTCAATCTAAAAACATGTTAGGACTCCATCTGCGTCCACACAGTCACTGCCCTAGATCCTGGCCTCCTGGTGTCTTCCTCATCTTATCCTTTCCTCCTGAAGATCCTCCTTCATCCAAGACCTTCCATTCTCATATTCCCAAAAGACTAAAGCATCCGCCAATGGGAAAAGTTAGTGTAGCAAATGTCCGTCGACTAAATATCTCAATATTAACAATGTTCTTTAGAGCAAAGTCATTCTTGAGTGATGGAAAACTCATGCAGCAGGTTTCCTAGACTTTCACGTGTTGCTAAGTTCGTCTTTTGTATCCTTACCATCAAGTGTATCAAACGAAAGGGTTTTCAAATTTGGATGACCAAATTTATATCCATATGCATATTAGATCCAATCATTCGCTTTTCCTTTACAACAACCTAGAAATAAGCACTGAAGTCTTTTTAAGCTTAAAACTTTAACCAAAATTTTATTAATGATTTTTTATTTATTACGTTTTGGAGGAAAAGGTAGCTAAATAAAACACCGGAAAAGAGAAATCAAAGAGTTGAGTAAGCACAATATAAGAAATTTTAGTCTATTTTTCCTAAATATTATGTGATTTAATATATTTAATGCCTATTGTATATCTTTAGTTGAACTGTATTTAATAACTACTAAAATAGAGAAGTGTTTTGTCTGAAATACAGTCAAAATGGTACTGTCATGTATCTTTTTCGTTAATGTAAATAAAACATACTTGTAACAATATTTATTTCTCATACAACATTTTTATAAACAATACTGGTAATATATATGACGGATAAGTAGTAAGTAATGGCAACTATTTGTTTTTCTCGCGAACAAGAGACAACACGGAAAAGCTAAGATATACGATTGAAAGTGTATGGAATTTACTTTCTAATAAAGCTAACAGGAGGTATAAGTGAGCAAAATTGCGTGTCTCAACATGCCCCAAAGTTAAGTTGATGAGAGACATTGGTCAGGAATACAGGTAACGTGCATATGTGAAAATAGCATTTCTCCGCGGTATGAATGCGCGAGAATAGAACACAGATCTACGGGAAGCACTGGGTGCGCTATTGAACAATGACGAGGTAAACAGTGGCCTTCCCATCGCTGGCAATGAAACGTCAATGTGCTTGGAGACTACTTCAAAGACTACTAAACACTGTAGATTATCTGGGAGACCATCCTGTGACGGATTTGCAACCCTGTGCAAGTATGAATGAATATTTTGTTCAATTTAACATTCATACTTTGCAACTTTGCAACGATCCATCGAACCGCACGTACCTTTCATAATGCATAAAAGGTATATTACTAAAATAATTAAGTAAATATATAACTTTTGTTCATTCCATAATAAACCAATGTTGTCCAGTTGCCTGTGTTTGCTTCTTCCCTACGAGGGCCGCCTGCATTCAGCCTTCCATTGGTGGCACCACTCAGCAATAAATGTCATACATTTTTAATCGTATATCTTAGATTTTTCGTGTTGTCTCTTGTTCGTCAGAGGGGGAAAAATTGTTGGAAATATTTATGACGCATTCCACGTATGTGGAATATGTTCGATTCTTAATTGAAAATAAACATTTTCTATTGCTTCACCAATTGTCTATTTGTTACTCTGATGTAACAAGACTGCGAGAAAGAGAGTATTTTACTCCACGCCATTCCATGCGTGGGGAAATGAATGCATTTGATTGATGCATTTCGCATAGCAACAGAAAGACAGATTTTGAAGAGCAAAAACGGGTGAGACAGACGAACAAGTTTGTAGTGGCGAATTGGTGTGCAGATTGCACGGGGTTTTGAAGACAAATCGATCGTCCTTATGAGATAAATTTTATACTTAGAAGTTTAATTTTTCCATTATCGGTGCATGTGTATTACAAATTTCTATTGCTTCACCAATTGACTATTTGTTACTCTGATGTAACAAGACTGCGAGAAAGAGAGTATTTTACTCCACGCCATTCCACGCGTGGGGAAATGAATGCATTTGATTGATGCATTTCGCATAGCAACAGAAAGACAGATTTTGAAGAGCAAAAACGGGTGAGACAGACGAACAAGTTTGTAGTGGCGAATTGGTGTGCAGACTGCACGGTGTTTTGAAGACAAATCGATCGTCCTTATGAGATAAATTTTATACTTAGAAGTTTAATTTTTCCATTATCGGTGCATGTGTATTACAAATGCAAGTAGAGTATTTACAATATAATATATTTTGCATTCTTGTCACTATAAAACTATATAAAATGAAACTAAATTATAGATTTTAATGCATAAAAATAAATTATACAAATTAAGCAATATCTTCAGTTACTTCTGCAGGACGGAACTCATTCATTTTCTATAAATCTAAACCTATCTTCGAAGTCTAACTTAATTTTGTAGTTAGTAGTTTTAATTGTGACAACAGATATTGAGATGTGCCAATGAATTTTATCTGTTTCATTTTAAGGGAAAAAAAAAACAAAAAAAAAAACATTTTTTTTTCATAGGCATGTTGATGCGGAACATGACCAAAATCTAACAAGCAAATATCAATCTTGGAAGTGTATACTGCAAGGACTCTTCTTTATCAAATTACCCTTCGCATCTCTTTCTGAGAAACATATCATTTCTGACTCCAAGTATCAATGTTGTAGGTTCAATCTCACATTATTTATGTTTCCTTAAAATGGAAAAGCTAAAAACTCGTTTTCCATGTGTTTAAAATCAACAAACGTACGATAACTGAGCTCTGGCACAAGATTATTTAATATTCCTGCATATTTATCAATGCTTGTATCACTAATGTGCTGAAAAGATGCATTCAAGGAAAAAGAATATAATTGTTTATCGTTTAGATGTGTGCTATCGGATAGTGATTTATCTCAAGAAATTGCTATTTTTTAAAGTGATTGACAAAAGTCGGATATTTGCTTTCGTTGTAGCTCGTTTTCCGAAACATCTGAGGGAGCTTTTTTTAATGATGCAAGACTTTATAACCATCTGTCGAAGTGCAAGACTGAGGGTTGCTACATATTGTAAAAGGGCAGCTATTTCTTGTTTGACTGAATAGCAGAAGTTCGGGAACTGGCCTGTTATTCTAGATGGTCATGCTATTCATCGCAATTTTCTTTGCTGAAGACACGAAATTGTCCAAAAAAAAAAAAAAATCGAGAGGCACAATTTACCAGACTGCTGCGGTTGGCGTAACGTCAGTAGACTCTCACACAAGATTTTTCTTGGAATTCATGTGCCATATTCTGTTTTTGTAACCACTAAATGCAAGTTACTTCTGCTAATAGACTTCGTTCGAAAACCAGAGAAATCTATAGACATTGGTCATCCTATCCAAGCCCGGTGATTAGAAAATAAAACATCTTAAGATGGTGTGACCATACATTAGTGGAATAGCACGATAGCTCACTGTAGAAAACTGCAGTAAACGCTAATCAAAGATCTCACCAACGAAATACCTTTGTTAGTGACTTTCGTGGCAACCATAGCGAAGTATTTGGAAGGGATCGTGGGTTCAGTGTGGAGTTTATCCAATTTGCTTTCATGTAGTTTGTGATTGTGTTGATAATAAAGAGCACTTATCAAAGAGCCGTTTTAAATGTACATGTTTTAATATAAAGTTCTTATCAAATACCTCTAAGATTTTTTTTTTTTTTTAAATTTAGGAAATGTCCTGACATTTCATTTCGATGAGATCAATACTAACACGTGCTTCTACAGAGCGAGATGACTCAGGCGGTAACACTTGGTACTTGCATTTGGGAGGCTCCGGGATCAAATCATTTGGGGCTGACTGTCCTGACCTTGGGTTTTTTTCGTGGTTTCTCTGTTCCCTTAGGCGAATGATGGGATGAATTGTTCCTTTCCACGAATTTTCCGCTTTCCCATTTTACCTCGTTTTGTTCCGTTGATTCTGCCACAGGATCAAGAGTGTAGGTGAGGTGGGCTGGTGCTGTGTGCGGCGCGATATTCTTATGCTTTGGAAATGTTTCCGCCCCTGCGTCTCTCCTTGGAGGAGGGCTCCGCTAACATGAAAGTGTTGTATCTGGAAACAATGTTATGGATACCTTCTATGTCCATATCCATGTCTTATGATCCTGTCCGCCCAGTGTGTCTCCCTCAGCTATTTCTTTCTTCATCAGGGGCGTATGCACAAATGGGCAGCCCTTGAGTAAAACCGCAGTACAGAAATGTCCTCCTTCGGCCCTATCAATCCAATCCAACTCATGCTTCTAAAACGTGGCCGTTTTCGAAAGCTGATAGACAACTTGGTATGTTTAAGAGAAGGTGCTAGTCATTAACATTCCAACACATTGTGCGTTCCATCCACTGATCTCATATTCGTGTCCCTGAGGACGTATTTCGTCCAACACGGGCACCAACTTTTCGGAATGACATCCTTGCACTGTCTGTATGCGTCAATTCTCCCTTGATCAAATTCAGACATTTGCTGGTATTGCTGTCGTATTTTCGGCGAGTCTTACTTATTCTTTCTGAGAAAATACAGGGTCGATTTAACGCGTCTCTTATGGGTGTTGCAATTTTAATGACCAGCTATGGATTGTGGGCTAATAGGAGCTTTTTTTTTTTTTTTTGTTTATATACAGACGCTCTTTAACATCTCAGGTAATCAACGTCCCATTCAAATCAGGGCGTGAAACGGCCGACCAATTTAGCTTAGAGGTCTGTTCTTTCAGGCTTGAGGTTCTTTATCGTGCCGTAAATGTACGGCACGGGACCCACGGCTTTACTTCCCTTCCGAAGGAAGCCATACCTAGGATTTTTACGCCCGAAAAAACCCATCGGTCCTGGCCGGGATCGAACCCGCGATCTTGGGTTTAGGAGACAAGTATGGTTACCACTACACCACCAGGACCGATATAGAAGAAATTTGAAAATGGAGTAGATATAACTATGAGCCGGTAAATCATGAGTCAGAAATCATGAAAGCAATTAAGATTATGAGGCTAGAGGGAGGAGAAATGTTACGTGCTAATGATAATAGGATGGGTATGTTTAATATATTGCCAGGTGGCTCTAATGGTAGGTAGACCAAGGCTGAGGTGGAAAGAATGTGTGCGAGAGTATTAGGATGCTTGGAACTAGGAAATGGTGTATGGCACTAAATACATAAGAATGGCAAAGACTTCTGAGGAACGCGGGGTCTGCAAATGGTCATAGCGTCAATGGTGATAGTAAAATGTGTGGAAATAGGACTAATATTCAGTATTTTTACCGGGAGACAGTATCAACGATTACTATTTTCAAACTATTAATGAAAACAGAAAATTATTATATTGACTGTGTTTTAATAATGTTTTAGAAAATGTATGTTTGTTATTGACTGTTAATTTACACCAAGTACAACTAAATGTATCCAACAAATATTAAGAAATGTTTGAAACGTTCGGTAATAGCGCCGCCTATCCGATAAGTATTCTGCTGCAATAATGATAATGCCCAAATCCGTCAACTAGCGCGAGATTATATGGTGTAAAATAATAACAGCATACCTTAATATGATACGGAGCAAATGGTAATTCTGGTTCATCAATTCTAGATTAATTTTCTTTAACGTAAAACATAAGTTTTAGCAACCAGGGTTGTTTATATTATGGTTCGTCTAGGGAAAAAAAATTAACAGGCATAACTAGAGTATTTTCTATAAGAGTGAAATTAAATTAGTAATAAACTGAAAAGTAGATTTAGTTCTGATTATTATCCGCCTTCCTGACGAAAACAAAACAAAACAAAAAAATAAAAAAACAATAGTACAAGTAAGAATGCTGATAAAAGCAAAAGTTAATGATTTGGAGCTGAAATAATTATGTTATTTCGATAAAATATTAACTATCCATGGACACAAAATGACAATATTTGCAAACATTAGCTTGCTGATAAATCTTTTGCTAATAGTATTCTTGCTTTTTGATTTAGTATGAGAATAGTACTTTTTTATTTAAGATTTTAATTAGTGTATTGGAAATATAATCGACTCCGGCTCGACCATTTGAATTTGCAAACCTGTTTTGATTTCGAACGCTGTTTAACCTTATTTACTCATTTATCCGGTGTTAGTTTAATTTGCCACACCACCTAAATAACATCGGAAGCACGTGGTTCATTGACACGAACTTCGGTGTGCGGGGACGGCCATGTCCCGGAAACTCAAAAATGACATTAACGATGTTTCTACTTTGAATTTAAACGTAATTGTATTTATCCAATTTAAAATGGAACACTCGATCTATTTTAACCTTTACGAATAATTTTTGTCAGTAATAATTAGTGGTGGAACATTTACTACCTGGATGCAAAGTTGTCATAGGATCAATCATACAGCGTGGTTGATCATAAAATCTGCCTAGCGTTTCCATGTAAACAGCAGCAGGTTTCTAGCATACAGCCACAAACCCAAACCCCTCCCTTCGGACTTCATATACCCTAACCCGCGTCAGATTTATGTTGATATCTTGTTTTTGTAGAAAAGTTTTAATCTCTAATATTTACATAAAAATGACTATGTTTTGTTTATATGTAAGAAAACTTGTTTATTGATGAGAAATACAGTATTCAAGTGGTAAAATCTGACGTATAGTGTGTTAAATAGTGCTCATATCCACTGTTAAGCGGAAGGGAAAGAATTTTAATTTTAATTATGATTGGCTATGGAAACAATGTTCGTATCGAGAGGCGGCTAGTTTATTGAATGAAGTTCATCCTGATCGCAGTCCAGTTCCACATAAAACAATGACTTGGATCCTAAGAAACTTTACTGAAACTGGAAGCGCAAAGGATTTGGTAAGATCAGGTTGTTCGAAAATTGAAACTGAGAAAATCCAAAAGTTTCTACTAAAAATAGACAGAATGAAATTTAAGTCCAGCTTCTTGATGAAAATCCTTAAAAGTGCCAAACATCGTTATTATAAAATTCAACTTTTACAGGAACTTATGTGAGGACAACCCCGATAGAAAATTACAGCTTTGTGAATTAATTATAGAGCGCATCAACAACAACCCAGTATTTTTAGACAAATTCTATGCTCTGATGAAGCTATATTCTGCCTTAATGGCTTTTTCAACAGACAATGCTACCGATATTGGTTAGACGTAAATCCACAATGTATGGAAGAGAACCACACGCGGCATCCGCAAAAACTTCATGTTTGGGCTGGTGTTGACAGGGGTCGTGTCACGGGTCTTTCTCTCTCTTTAAGAGAGAGAGAGAAGTAGATACTTGTATTTCTTCAAAATCGCACATTTCTTTCCAAATCAAAGGCTACCGGAAGATGACTTCTATTTTCAAACCACTAAGAAAGAATGTTTGTGAGTACTTAGATTGGATTTTTCCACAATGAAGGAGAGGCCAGCAAGATCCCCAAACTTGTCGCCTTTGAACTTGTGACCATTTGAAGTCAGTAGAATGTCTAGAAAGACTCAACTGGGGTATCGAATGCGGTGAAAGATGTTCCTTATGATTGTTCGTCATTCCTTAAGTGATTTCTGTGATCGACTGGCACATCATCAAGCACCTGGTGACTACCAGTTTGAACCCAGAATATAGATTTTGTTTTATTATGTCAAAATAAAATTAACTTGGTTTCACTATCGGTTCCCGAACGTACAATGGGAATTTGTTCTTGATTAGGACGGTTTCCATGGTAACCATAATTTTTACTGTTTTACTTTTTTACTTTTTCTTTTGCAGAGAAAGAGGTTCTATTTTTCTGTACATATTGTTTTCTTGTGGATACTTTTCGAAAAACTCTTGGGGAGAATTTTTAAAAAAATGTAAATATATATTGGGTGTCGCGTTTTAAATTGGAGTAGAAGTAGAACAAATCCGTAATATCGTTTTTCATTTCCAAATTTATGACCTTGTCCACAAACCAAGTTTCATGTTATTAAACCGCATGCTTCATTTAGGTAGTGCAGAGCTTTTAACTAACTGTATATATTCACCCCAATATCTAAATAATCATTGAGAAGTAGCTCCGCAGTCATTGTGTAGCCAGATTTCACCAGGGAAATTCTGGTGGCAGCACTGATCGCGCGCCGAGCGTGAAGTTATGTTCACTTAACCACCAAGGCAAGTACACACTCCTAAGTCAAACCTTAGCTACGGTGGATGGACTATATGCTTGAAACTGAAGGAAGAAGAGAACAAATGATGTCAAGAGTACTAACTTTCTTCTGTGCAGTGCACATCACCCGAGTGTGGAGAAACTTGTCAATGACCTGTTAATTATTTGACATTGCATTCCTTAATTAACGCATCTCTGTTTATTATATCGTAATTTATTTAATCTATAAGGTTTTCATGATAAAAGTCGCAGAAACGCTACTACTTTTACACCTGAAAATGACTCGTGCGTCTTTAAATAATTTTAAATTATTCTTGTTCCTTTGTGTTTTAATGTGTTCAGTTGTAGTAATAAAAAGATATACCTCTGCCTTTGTACTTTGCTTTATTGTTGTTAATATGTTTTAAATATAGCGTTGTCAACTATTCCGAATTCTAGAAGTCACTGTACTTATTTGTATTATTATTTGTATCTTGAAAACCATAAACTAATTTTGGGGTTGGAAGATTATTGATATTGTTTATGGTTTAACAGATAGAAATGTTGAAATTCGGTAAATAATTTTTGGAAAGAACAGGCTGACAAAGAATAAAATAAAGAAGCTACTATGAAATGACTATTAGGACTAATGTTCAAGATGTACAGGGGGAAAAGTCAATCGCATCTACTGATGAAACGTCTCGGCATGTTCTTTGTGCAGAAAACTGGTGCAAATACAAGAAGTTGCTCACACTGGTACATCCTACAACCATAAACTTTGCATTTCACAAGCAATCTTGAATCCCATAAAGCCCACTTTCAGAACACCGTCTTATCCACAAATCTTGTCAAAATGCATACATGGCAAAACACAGAATCCCAACGACAGCCTCAATAATTTAATATGGAAGCTATGCCCCAACACCACTTTTGTTTCTCTAAAAGTGGTGAAAATTGCTTTTTTGGTACTGCAGCCATATTCCATGGGAATGCAGGTGGATTGGTTGTAATGTATAAGGTGGACTTAACTCTTATCATTGCATATGGGTCATTGAAGCATATTCATCGTTTGTAAAAATAAGAAGAACCAAGAGAACTTCAAATTTTAACCAAATAGGACGTTCAGTATTCATATGGGGGTTTCTAGGAATCGAGTACAGCAAATTAATAACTTGCATTTATCATTCTAAACTTTGCCCTTCATTTTCTGAAAGTTTCATTTTTTACAGTACATATACCTATTATTTCAGAAACTGTCTGGTGGAATTTTCTGAAAATTTGTACATATATATAACTATATATATATATATATATATATATATATATATATATATATATATATATTTGTATAAGAAAATTTGGATAGATAATATATTTGCCAAAACACAACAATGTACATTGCTGAAATTAAATGTCCTTTTTGGTCAATTATTTTAAGAAATTATATACTAAACCAAATGCAAGTAAAAATCATGACAAGTAATTGTTTTGTTATATGTGTATAGAGTACAACATTTCATTTCATTACTTCTAATGCTTTCTTTAAAAAGGTATATAAATATGTGCAACTTTAAAAGATGCTTCTACCAATTTTGATCAAAATGCTCATATAATTTTCCTGAAAATTATATGTATGCTCCTCATATTACACTATGCACCACAACCAAATTTTGTAAGCTACAATAAATATTTACTAAGGTATGCAATTTTAGTGAAGTACTACACTTTGATTGACATTTTCCCACAAGTTTTGAACGACTCAAGTCAACTTCCACACAATATCGGGATGATGAAAGAAAATGAACAGCACCAAATAAATCGGAAGATTTTTTTCGACGCCCCGAGTTATCCGACATTCGTTTCTTGTGCCGTGGAGGGGGGAGAATTACAAATCTACTCTAGGGTTTGTTTGTTCTAATGAGTAATAATTGCGAGACGTTTCAAGTATAGCTGCATTTCCTTTAATAATACTGTGGTACTAACTGTTATCATTCGCAGAATACTCAGGAATTTACACTATAGTAAATATGACCAATGCACGATGCCAATCGCTTTATATGAGCATGAGGACCACAAGCGCTAAGGATTCTCCAATAGTTCTTTGCGCTTAAAAATAAATCCAAGTTAAAAAAGTCAACAAGCTCCTCGTGTAGATAGCTAAAACCTATGAACTAGCTAGCTAACTGACAGAATTAGCTGGTCATTGATAGCTTACAAGGAACCAATCACTACACTCATATTGAAACATACCTCAAAATTTTTCTTGTGTCATCAATGTGCTATTAGAAGTCCATGTTCCAAAAATGAACTGCCATTTTCAACTGAAAGTACCCAAAAATGAGTTGACTCATCTTGGAACATATACGGAACATACATAACATGACACTGTAGAGGAGGGACTGGATAAACCTAACAGGCAACAGTCCTTTGTCCGCACGTGCATATCAGATAAAAGGGATAGCACAAGTTTTGTTTGTGAGCTCTATCGGCCAGGGATATTATCCTAGGTTTCGTTGACTTATGTTTCTTTAAAGAATCAGTTAAAGAATCAGACATCTATCCTGTTAATATGTTAGTGTTCGCTTTGTGTCATTCTAGAACTTGGTTTTTCTTCGTGCGTAATAACGACAGAAATGGAAATTAGCCAGCATGTTATTAATTGTTAGAAACATATCCTACAAGTATTGGTGTTGAAACAACGGAAGAAGAAGAAGAAGAAGAAGAAGAAGATAGTGACAGTTCATCTTCAATCTCCGCGTGCAAAAATCATCCTTAAGCACAAGCGATGTAACGGAATAAGGTTCTAGACCCGTGTTGTAATCTAGTGACTCTAACAATAAAGGCCGATCTCTAACGAAGTCCACTCGTTCTAGATAAGGTTATAGTTCACAGAAGGGGGGGGGCGGGAAGAGAATGACAATGTTAGCATCGAAATTAAGAGAAATGCTGTATCTTTCTGGATGCGAAGGTGGGGAAAAAAGCTTCTTTCACTGTCTAATATTCGCAGCATATTTCGCTTGGGACATCAACGAGACTATTATATACTTGAAAAAAAAAGTGGAAACCGTGTTGTTATAATTAAATCCCATTAAGCATAAAAATATATATGTATGATAAAATATTTGCTCGCTTTGTAGAAGCAAGAACAGCAAAATAAATAAATAAATAAATAAATAAATCAAACACGTAACCGACGAAGATTTGAAGCTCTGGGCCTTGCAAAATTCAAAAAACGAAACTATTTATTTGGAAGAGTAGATTTAAGCGCATCCTCTGCTTGGGTCTCTTATTGAAAAAATATTCATGTAATTAAAAGCAAGCAAATAACAAAATTCGTTTCACGGGCATTCGTAAAGGAAGAAGAAAAAGACAAAGTGACAGAAAGCTTTTTGTAAACAGTAGATAGCGACTGTCAAATTATCCCCCTCCTTGTATTTATAACATCGATCACAGCGGTTTCGAGCTCTAAATGAGAGCAAAAATAACTTTTATCTTTGATGGGGGAAAACATGTGCAAACTGTGGCACAATCTACTAGTGCGCTGACCCATTCATGCACTATATGCCCACTATTAGTATGGATGGGTGTATTTATTTGTCTAAATTATTTTTGTGCCGCAGTCGAATACGGGAAGTTTAGAGCCTAAATTTTCAAGGCAGAAGCTTAAGGCGGAAAATGTAATTGTAAAAGCAATGAAATGGGGAATAAAGAGTTGAGAACCTGGTTAACGATGTCTTTTTTCCCTGCTCTGAAAACAATTGTACTCTATTTTTTGATTCGTGGACGAGTTTTAATGACAATACATGTTTTCAAGTCATTCTCGGAGGAAAAAAAAAAAAATGAGGCAGTAGAAATCTCTTCGTCTTCTAACTTAAATTTTGGCAGCTAATAAGAACATTCAGTGGAGGTTTTTCAGCGGGACAGTATTTTGAAAAGGCAGTGATTCATTCATTACCAAATTTCTTCCCCTCGGTTTCGGGACATGATTGTATACTCATAGTTTGCAACCAAATAAACAACAGAACGACCGCCCAAGTTCATTGTTTTTATTACATCCTGTCTACAAAAAAATGTGAGAATATATGAGAAAGAGTGTGAAAATGGCGCCGAAAGAATGTGTGTTTTAATCATTGCATCAACACCAATCACTTTTGTTTTGCTTTCGTCCCAACAAGACACTAACAGGGACGGTTGATCGTCTCCTCACATCCAGAATGCTCCGTTGCATTCGAGGGACGTCTAACTCCTACTCTTCCACTCATCGACCCGACATTTTCCAGGTTCGATCTCGGCTTCTTGCAGTTGAAAACAGCAGCTCATTTTTTGTACATGGAAGTCTTATAGAACATATATGACACAGAAAAATTATGAAGTATATTTCGATATAAATTCCATCGGTTCCTCGTTAGTAGTTTGAAGCCTATGTTCGATACCAGATGGTCACATGAGGAGACCTCTCATTGTGACCGGTCAGGAAAGGAAATAAGAGTTAAAACTTTGTTCTGAGTTTGCGGAATCCCCTAACAAATACTCTCATTTCCAGCTCACGTTTAATAGAGAAGGAATTTAGACAGACGTTTAATACTTGTATCTTGTTCATTTACTTAAGTGCGCATTAATAGTAAAAGGCTCTTTCAATCAAATTGAATGACACTGTTCCGGAGGGAGCTTTCAAATAGGTAAGTCAAAAACTTGGATCCTGTAAGAACACTCATAAGTACCGTCATAGTTTTCATGGTAACAGTTTTCATCTTTCGACAGCAGAGCCCCAGATGTTCCTGAACCACTATCAACTTACTTGTGTGAAAAATCATCCTCTGCACTCTTATTCAAAAAAATGAGTAGAAATCATTTGGAAAATGTACAATAGAGCCCAGAATACAAATTTCTCTTACAAGCCGGTATATCATGATTTGTAAGTAAAACACAGCATCCTCGCTCTCATTCAGGAATTAAAATTAACCAGTAATGCTGTAACAAATATATTGTTACTTATTGCTACTATGAATGATTTGTGCGTTTTATATATACAATTTAAATTTAAAGTTATGATTATTATTGTTGTATAAGTATAAGGAAACACTACAATAAAAAGGCAACTACTGAAGATAACATATATTTGTAAGGTGCAAATTTAGGATTTTAAGCTTTGAGTTTAAATAGGAATAGTCCTTGACAGCAAGATATCTTTAGAAGAGGTCCGCGGTGAAGGAAAATTTCAGCACCGCTGATCTAGAATTCTAGAGCATCGAGTGGGTTGGTTGAATTTAAGTGCATGGCTTGAAACTTCATCTCAACTTTTCCCTTTGCCAACTCTCAATGTATGATGGCCATCTGAGTTGTTATTAGCAATCACAATTAGCAATTGTGACCACATATGAATTAAAAAGTTAAGTGAAACACAGCGCTAGCTTATCATTCCCAAAAATATCTTTATATTTTATTTTTTAAATCGTATCAACGTCTGGATAATACACAATAAAGAAATGTCAAAGCTCAAGAAAGGAGGACAAATATGTTCTTTCACTTATTCTATGTTTTCTTCTCCACCTCCATGTAGGTAAATGATATCTACTTGTGTAGTATTCTGTTTGTGGTAATCTGTTATCTAGAATAGTAATTTTGATTTTGGTCTCTTTTGTTACAGCCAGCCCATTGGAGAGTCCCAGAATGTCCCCAAGTCAGCATTTTGCTTTTGCACCAGTGAAGAGGTAGGTGCACATAGGGCGGATGGAACGATATTAAAATTAATGCAAATCTATGCAAGAACTTAGATTGTAAATCATGGTCATTAATGAAACTAATTCATAGAGTTAATTTTTATTAGAACAGCAGAAAATAGACACTGTAATTGCATTTTTATGTACACTATTTGGTAGGAAAATGACGCTATTCACAGTTAATTCCCATTCGGAAGTGATCGGGAATCTTCGTATAAATTCATTTACATGACTGCACGATTAGCACCCGCCATTCTTTTTCGGAAAATACAAATAGTCCAGCACACCGCCAATAAGCGTGGCAAGGAATTGTATTGATTTATTTATGGACGCTCTTTAACAGCTCAGGTCATCAGCGTCCCATTCAACTCAGGGCGTGAAACGGCCGACAAATTTTGCTCAGAGACCTCTCTTTCAGGCTTGAGGTTCTTTTTCGTGCCGTAAATGTACGACACGGGACCCACGGCTTTACTTCCCTTCCGAAGGAAGCCATACTTTGGATTTTTACGCCCGAAAAATCCATCGGTCCTGGCCGGGTTCGAACCCGCGTTCTACACCACCAGGACCGACGTGGCAAGGAAGATCATTCTATATTCTTTATTATAGAAAAAAAAAAATATTTCAACTATTAAACTGCAGTGAAATAACATTCTATGTTAACTCATCAATGATCGCATTTGTTTCATGTCTCTGTTTAAATTACTGTTTATAAGGAGTGAAAAGGAAGTGCTGAGGGAAATGGAAATATGTCTAAAACTAGGTAAAATGACAACTGCAAATGAGAAAATTAGAGTAACCAGTCACGATAAAAATCTTATGATTCTGTATGCATCACTTTTGCTTATTACAGTTGAAAATACGAAGATTTGTAAATTCACGAGAAATGTGAATGTAAATGTCAAATGTTCTTTGCAAATATACCGCATAAGAAATTGAATTACTGATTTTTTTTGTAATTAAGAAAACAAAATCTAAAAATATTAATAAACTGCTCACAACATAACTTATGGACTTCTTCATGTTCTCACAAAATGCTAAAACATCACCGATTAAATAGCAGTTTTTGTTTTCGTTTTGCTTTTTTTTAAAATTTTTTACTTAGAATGATTTTAATTTTAAAAATGTACCAAAGAAAGAAAAGTAGTAAATATCCTCTCAAAATATTCAAACATCACACCTGTAATCACGGATTATTTGTAGTTTAAAATTATTTAATTATTTTAAATTTTAAAAATACGCTCATACACAAATAAAGAGAAAAATAAGTAATACATTAAGTTAGAATATTTACTAATTGCCATGTTCTCTTCCATTGAAACCCTTCTTTGAATCTATATTTGACACCACTGACATTTATATTTAATGAATTTCAAGTATTTTGTTTTTGAAGTTAAAAATATCATCTCAAAAAAAAAATTGCCTGTAACTTAAAATGGTCTCTGCCTGTGGTCTTCATATGTTGAAAATCTTTTCATACGTTTGTTTTTATCTTCTAAGGCGCATGCGCACGCACAACTAAATGAAAATTGTCTCTTGGAATAAAACAAAAATAAATTATATTTCCAATGATGGTCTAAGTCAACAGTATCGCGATATACAGGTTTGACAAAAATGTATTTCAAAACTTTAGGGACATATACCTCTCATGTACAGGATGAAAATAGTTTATATGAAAATGGGTTCGGAAACACTTGATTACCTTATTATAGCTCTTTTACTACAATCTGCTTACATTGTATAATGTGATGTTGCATGAATTAAATTAGAAAATGGAATGGAAATCTATCTTAAAGCAAGTGTTCAAAACGGCCTCCGCTGGAATTAAAATCAGTTGGTGCAAATGGTACGAATATAACATATTATCGTGCAACTCTCTCTAGACAGTAATGTAGTCAACACGATTTCGTACAGCGTTATGTTGCGTTGCGTTGACACTAGGGTTGTCTTTAATCGTATTAATTTCACCTTCTCCAGATGTGCCGTCCTCTTTCTTCTAGGCCTTCCCCGCCAGGTTTGCGTTCCCTGCTCCTTAAGACGATGGTACGGTCATCGTCGTTTCTGGAAATTTGTCCGGGTGGTCCCAATACAAACGCTGAGCGGCACTGCTATCACCATGTGCTTTCCCGTACATCAAATAAACATTTGCCAATTCCACATTTGAATACCCTTCTATGGTACTGAACCTGAAACCAAGTTCGTGATTGATTTGTTTGATTTGGAGTATTTACGAATGCTCTTTAACATCTCAGGTCATCATCTTCCCATACAATTCAAGGAGTAAACCCGGCATTTTTTTTTTTCTCAGAGGCCCCTTCTTTCAGGCTTGAGGTTCTTTTATGTGTCAATAATCTATGGCTGGAACCCACGGCTTTACTTCCCTTCCAAAGGAAGCCATGCTTAGGATTTTTTACACAAGTCCGTGATGGGCACGCAACAATTGACACTACGTGCTGGTAAAGCAATGAAGTGGGTCGCATGATAAGATGGTAATGTTGTGCAACACCGTTGGAACTCAAAAACACTGGTGATGAACATAAGAACTACGAATGTTACACCACCCCGCCCCACCCCATCCTATTTGACACTCTAACCAGAGGTAAACAAAAGCGTCTACTTGTATTCTGACTGTTCCGGTGTAGGGCTGTTGTTACACGATAGCCACGATGTCATAGGTAACTTGCACAGCATACTACCGTACGTATAAGATACGTATAAGATATTCATTTCCATTTTAATATTCATTTACATTTTAAAATATAAAAGAAATGCCGTATTAACTGACAAGCGTGAATATATCCCCCCCCCCCAAACAAAATACAGGCGTCTACTAGAGTGAAGCTGCGGCCGAAAACCTGAGGTAGGAATGGACAGTTAGTGTCTCACTATAACGGAAATGTTAGTTTGAACACGAGCTTAAAATGTTATATTTCTGTGAGGTACAATAAATGATGGTATGAGTAATTTTTATGAGCAATATAGAACTTATATTGGAATTACTGCAACATTGTACTTGGATGATAGACTTCAAATGTCCTATAATTTACCAAATTGAAAGTAGCAAAACACATTCATGTCTTGGCGATAATGACAGTGCATAGCTGCGGGTTGTGTTTACTTTTTCTTTGGGCTGTAAAATTTTTAAATTCTTGCGCACATTTGTAAGATCTCCATTTTCCTCTTAAATGAATTTAAAAGAACTGGAAGATTTGCTTTTGGTAACACAAGAATACATTTATATGCTCTTTTTGCCGTTCCAGCAAAACAATATTTAGCAGCATTTTTAATTAGTGCCAGCTTTTGGAAAACTCTTGAGATTGTGGCATACACTTAGATAAAAGCATTTTGCGATTTAATCAGATGCGTACAAAATAAAATGAAATAACCACTTGAACGTTTTATATTTAGCAACAATACGTACGGTTCTCTTCATTCACAACTTTTGGAGATAAAATGAAATTTGAATAGCCTTTGGTGATACAGAAATTTATGCCATCACGAAACAGTACATTTATAGTTTCATCATATTTACCTGAAGTACAAGTACTTAATCCAGAATATCTACATTTGTGTAAAATCATTACATCTCATCCCATAAGGTAATATTGTGACCTAATTTCAGTGAATAGTTACTATAATAAAGGTCAAGTTTCAATACGATGTTATAGATATGGGGCAACAAAAGAGGGAGGGATTTTACTATCACTCACAGTCACAAGAGACGATGCCTGCATTAATTATTAAGATTCTGAGACAAATATACTCTGAATAGAATGATATTTCACAATGCAAGAAGAAATTCGAAAACCTACCTTCTTTGGATGATAATATTCTAAGATAAAGGTGGAGTGCTGCCTGAGAATTTAATGAAGAGAAGCCCCAACATTATTTCTGGAAACTCTAGAGTGAAAGTGCTTACTTGCACAGTTCGACCTAAAAGAAACATGAAGAGACCTAGTTCACCAAGACAAAGCAAGAATTGCATCAGTTTGGACGCAATTGCAAAATAATATGAACTTCCAGCTAGAACGACACTTTCACATTGTCAACTTTTGGGCCCCTTGAAGGATACATTCCATGACCACAATTTTGTGGGCAATGAAGTGCTTAAAACTTAGCTCAGGAAATATAGCAAGAAATTTTACTGGGTTGTAATACAACACTTCTTCATTCTCAGATGGAGAAATTTCACAGAAAAAGTTGTAGAAAAAGAACAGGAACACTTCATGTGTCACAAAATTAGCAATGGAGACAAAAAGTGAGACAATGGAGACATTAATTCATGAATTAATTAATGAATAAATGCTTTATTCTCACTTCCCCATCCGATCTCTGTTAGCACTAAACAATCCTGAAATAAATTCCAAAAACATAACGTTGTTCTCCTGACGAACTCTGATACACTCGTTTCTCACTCGCAACATAACATAAATAAACAATAGGATGTTTGCAATTTCAGTTCCATGAAAAAAAGCCATCAAGGCTTGTCCCCTATTATACAGATGAAGTGCAGTGCAAAAGATACACAATTTAGCATCTTGAGAAATTATATGTCATCTAATGTTTTATTGATTTCTAGAAAAGCCAATAAAAGTACATTTTCTCTTTATTTTTGAAGAAATGAGAACTAACTTTTGAAGATTAAAAGAAAGCTTATGTTTCAGGGGTGATGGCAGAAGATGGTCAGTGGCATCCTTGCCATCTTCTGGTTATGGTACAACACCTGGGAGTTCAAATGTTTCAGTA
The DNA here is from genome assembly GCA_030762175.1 of Metallyticus violacea. NCBI lineage: Eukaryota > Metazoa > Arthropoda > Insecta > Mantodea > Metallyticidae > Metallyticus > Metallyticus violacea. The sequence continues at coordinate 304,691,630 of CM060846.1, read as the reverse complement.
AGTGTATGTACTTTAATTGAAATTTCTATGATATACTACAAAAGGAATGTATTTTACTCTGAATGTTCCAGTTGCTCTTTGTAATTTAACTGCCATTACAGATAAGGTACAAATAAAGAACAGTGTGCATTTCTTTCACATAATTCCAATTTAGCCCTTGTCGTGAATAAGTAAATGAGATATATATGGTATTTAAAATTGACATTTTTACAGGAGTTATTAAGATAATGTCCATTGTTGTGGCTTAAGTATGCATGCTTGTTTGTCAATGGATGGACTTAGTTCCATTTAGATATAGTTGGAAAAAGATGTTTTTTCATATCTTTTTGTTTATCCAGAAAACACATATGACAGGTTAAGATACTTGTAGAATCAGGCTCAATTGAGTCACTATTAGATCATTTTATTAATTCTAGAAGATCTATATCAATTGGCATGGAAAGGTTTATAACCCTTAGACTGAATGAAAATTATGTTGGTTGTACACTTTAAAAAAATGCAATTTTCAGCCTAAGTGCATCAACGTTAAAATGTTCTTTAAGAAATAATAAGTAAGAATGCAGTTTGAGTGGGACATGTTAGGCATTTATTACTGGTAACTTGTTCTGCATAAAGTAACATTGTTCTTTTACAATGGTGGCCATTACTTACCTGTAAGCTACATCACTTTAGTTGTGTTTTTCTATTTTACAGTTAGTTTCATTACATTTTATTTTTTTGCATTCTTTATGTGTATTAATTGCACTGTGTTTACATTCATACAATTTTGTTGGTTCAAGTTTTGCATACTGTGGGAATCAAAAAGTTTGCTGCGTCAGTTATTTTATGTTAATAAATGAGGCAATACATAATAAATGACTAATGCAGATTACTAATTACCAGCAACAACTACAATTAGTGTATTACTATAACTTTCTAATTTATCACTCCATCAGAATGTCATCCTCAAATAAATATGTTCTTTGCTGGTCAGATTATTACAAAAACATACCTTTATAAATGTAATTTTTCATGAAGATCACATTATTAAAGCACACTATACCAAATCAGAATAACACCTAATAATTTTCAAGATTGACTTAGGAGATATGTCTGTTTATGCCTTGCTACACAACATGTTATTGAAGTTATTAAATAACCAGCCTCACTTTAGATGAAATTCCATCAAAGATATATATACCTGTACTCTTCTTTTGTTGATTTGGTTTATTTACAGATGCTCTTTAACATCTTAAGTCATCAGTGTCCCATTCTATTCAGGGCGTGAAACAGCCGAAAATTTTTGCTCAGAGGCCTCTTCTTTCAGGCTTGAGGTTCTTTTTTCGTGCCGTAAATGTACTACAGGGGACCCACGGCTTTACTTCCCTTCCCGAAGGAAGCCATACTTACCTTTTTTTATGCCCGAAAAAATACATTGATCCTGGCCGGGTTGAACCCATGATCTTGGTTTTAGGAGGCAAGTATGGTTACCAAACCACCAGGACTGACCTTTTACTCTCCTGAAGTAAGCAAACACATTAATTTAAACTCTAAAGGGCCCATCTAGTAGGACTTAATATGGGTTTATGTGGGTATTGTAAAGTCCAGAATGATGAAACATGCATCACTGTACATGGACGTTGGCATACATGCACTATGCTAGTGTTACAACTGGAGAAAATGCGAAAATGGTGCATGAAATTAATGCTGATCTGTATTCAATGATACATTTACCTCATCACAGCACCTTTACCGCAATTCATCAATGGCTGCGAAAATGTGGAACTTTCAGAAAAAATTCTCATCGTTTTGTAGCCCAAAGAAGAATAAGAAAGTGGCATCTGAAGATTTTCTTGAACGTTTCAATGAATCTCTATCCATAGGCACCAGAACAAATAGCACATGCCATGCATAACAAGTCAATCCTTTGTGGTTACAGTTCTGCATAAACAGTAACTTCATTCCTGTCACTCTATCACAGTTTTAATAACTGGTGCCAGATGTTTTCCCTGTCCAATCACACTTTGTCCAATGGTTTCTTCAGAAAAGCATTAAAGACTTCCAAATTTGTTTTGTGGGCAGACGAAGTGTTATTTACACATGAGGTCACAGTTAACTTCCATTAACAGCATTAAAGCAGTAGAAAATCCAACCCTATTTGAGTTGCTTATCACTGACAACTGTATGGTATAAATCTCAATACTGGAATTGTAAATTACACACTTATTTGGCACTATTTACTACCTCTACAATTGATGAGATACGACTACCTGCGGTTCAGGTTTCTGGTCTGTACTCTTATCATCTAGCACATCTCTGCAGTGTATGATTTACAAGGATGATACATAGTGAGACTATTTAAATTTAATGTACATATTGTATTTCTAACATGTATAATCAAATCTGTATCTGTCAAAGTTTCCTGCTTAGGGTCACGCACACTTCTAGTTCACAACTGTGCCATGTGTAAGCAGAATGAACGAAAATGACTACACCATCTCATTAGCTGATGAATTCATGCTACTCTGGTAGCCACCAAAATCACACCTCTTGTTACCCCATGTGACTTCTTTTTGTGGGGCTCCGTAAAAGACCACATTTACATTGCACCTCTGCTCAGAGATCTCGCAGATCTGCGCTACCACATTACTCAGACTGTGGAGTCAGTCACTACTGATATAGGTAGTGCAGCATATGTGGAATGAATTGGACTATCGATTAGATGTACTCCATGTGACCAAAGGTGTTCACATCAAAGGACTTGAAATGCAACATAACGAGCTTTGACAGTTTATCATCAGGTAATGCAACATATTTAACTTATTTAAACATAACAGGAATAAAATTATCTAACATTTGTTTATGCTCATTCTGTATAAGATTGTGGCAATCAGGATAGAATGATGATGTAGAGAATAGCAGATAAAATAAGAATATTATACCTTTTGGTTAAAATGATAGTATGTACTCTCCACTTATTTATTTTAATGCTTGTTTTCACTATTGAGGCATCATCAGCAATGGATACTGATGATATACAGGATGAAATGAAAATTGGGAGAAAATTACTTTTGGGGAAAGGAAGCATTGCAGACCTAAAGTTAGGATACCTCTAGAGTACGCACAATTGATGAAGACTGAGGAAAAACTTTGAAAAAAATCCAATTAGAGAGGACAGTCTTGATGGGAATCGAACTGCGGACCTCCTGTTAATGAGTCAATTTTAATAAACTTTGCTACCTGTGTTGGTGTGTTCTCCACTGAGTTCATACTACATAATTCACAAAATACAAGCAGATCAGTCTCCATGAACATAATATTATTTTTAAATTGCTATATTATCTTCTCTTTTCAGTCACAGTGTTCAAGTCAAGAACGCTTACATCAGCTTCCTAATATACCAACCTCTGAGGAGCTACAAATGCTGACATCACATTTCTCATCAAATGATAGTAATCCTAGCATAGAAGATGAAGGTAGAAGATCTCCATTCCATCGTCCTAGATCTAGAAGTTTGAGGTAAGTTTTCTCAAATGAGTTGGCTCTACCTTACAGCTTTTTATTGCTTATTTTGAAACTGTATTTTCAGACCCTTTCATCAGGCATCTTTATCTATGTATATAAAAGATTTCTCATTTCCCCTGCATGGTTCACATACACACCATCTGCTATTATATAATTTGTATCAAACACATCTAAAAATTTGTTACATATTTGTTATTCTTTCTCATGATATTGCGACTTTGGAAGGGAAGTAAATCTATGGGTCATACAGTTACAGCACATAAAAGAACCCCAAGCCTGAAAGAAGAAGCCTTTGAGCAAAATTTATCAGCTGTTTCGTGCCCTAAATTGAATGGGATGCTGATGACCTGAGAGGCTAAAGAGCATCCATAAATAAACTAAATAAATAATGTTGTGACACCAGACTTAGTGTTAAGACTGCTGGAGAAACATACATTTTCTTTATTCTTTATTATTTCATTTATGCATTGGTACTTTAATGAAAATGTTCACCTATAATGTATTTATCACAGAAGAAGAGAAACAAAGATTTTTAAAATCTGTGCTACAGAAAATAGAGTTAATATTGATTGTATTCTTTTATCCAAATTTTAAGTTTTGTGTCTTTTAATTAAATGCAGCTTGACAGTACTGTGTATTGTTTTTTTGTTAATCATTTCATTAAAATTTATTACTTTTTTTATAAAAAGAGTTTGCATTTTGTGTTTAAAAGACAATAAACACATCTGAGGTTAAACAAATTTTGGATCTTGTTGCTTGTATTGACATGTCAAATGAAACAAATTAATAAATAATTGTAGAAATTTATTACACTAGATAAAACATGAGATTAAAATGCCAATAATTACCTAACTCTGCATAAACTAAATTTCAGAATATTGGTAAAATACTTAGAAGTTAAATTTAAACCTAATTTCATGTCAGAACTAATACAATGAAGCAATTAATTTATTGTTAATTAACTAGTGAGTCAATTTAATATTCTTTGCTCCACTTATCATTAAATTATACAGAACATGTTTCATAGCCTTTTACCCACATCATCCAGCTGTGAGTCCACTGCCGGATTTGTTGTTGGTTGGATGGACTTGATATAGCTCTCTTGGACATTTAATAAACTTTTGAATTAATTTGTCTTCTGTTTGGATCTCAAGTTCATAACCTTATCTTCATATTTTTTTATAAATTTTTTTCCCCATATTCCCTGCTCCAAGGGTTTATCTACGAATTTCTTCAATTTCTATATCATGTTTATCTCTCCAAAAGTGATTGCAACCACTGATTTATCTATCTGATTGTACCTGAGTTTCTTTAGTGTTCCTTAAGCCTAATTCCAATGCTTCTTTTTGTTTTGCCAATATATACTTTGTTGCATTCCAAAGAGTTGATTTGATATATTTCGGCTTCTCATCAGTTTTTCTATTATTATTATTACCAGAATTTGGTAGATTATTTAGGCAGAATTTGTTCACTGGGGACAAAGCAATCCCAAAATCTTGGAGTATTTCTGGAATATTTTGGCGACCAAAGATTAGTAAATTTCTTGTGAATGGTAGTTTATTTTTTTTGCTGACAATGTTGTAACCTGTTTTAACTCTTCTCTTGTTTGAATTTCTTGATTTTCTTGTCTACAATTTCTTTAGAACAACATCAATGAACAAATTATTAAAAGTACAGGACTTAATTTACAGCCTTGTCTTAGCCCTATATCATTTTGAATAGTTTTAGCCACTTTATTTAAATTTTTTATACAAAAATTATCAGTATGTGTTCTTAGCAATGTTCTTATAAACCTATTACTTATTCCCTTCCAACTCAAATTGTCCACAGTACTTCCCAACTTATTGTATCAAAAGTCTTTTCAAAATCCACAGACAATACATATAATCTACTTTTTTGTTGTTAAATATTTATTTACCATTGTAGCTTCATAGAAATATTAGCTACTGTTCTCGTATTTTTCCTAAAACCTGTTGTAATTCTGATAACTTCCCTCATCTTCACCTATTTTTGCTTTACCTAGTAGGTACTGTCAACAAGCAAAGCCCTATAATTTGCTGGATTGTTCACATCCCCCATGTTTTTAAATATTGGAACCATTATTGCTGTTCTCCAGCCCCTTCAAATATGGAGGTAATTAATAGAATCAATCTATTCTCATTTAAACTGCATGCCTTCCATAATTACCAAGGTTTTCCATTCACACCACTTGCTTTGTTCCCTTTTAATCATCTAATTTGCTCTGACAATTCATTTATTCCTATCAAGCTATTCTAAATGCTCAATATACTGTGAATTCTCCATTGGCCATGTATTTTGATCAAATGAGAGATTAGTTCCTAAGAGGTTTCTAAAGTAGCTACACCAATCTTCTTTTTTTTTTTTTGAGTAGTGTTTAACGCCCGTTTTTACTACTGAGGCACCACAGGCGGTTCCAATCTTCTGATCTTATGCATTTTTCCCTTACTTTACCTTTGTACATTATATTTATAAAGTATGTATTGCTTTACTATGGTTTGTTTTCACAGACTCATATATTTTCAAGCTCATGTTTTCTCCACATTCCTTCTTTTTAACTTTCATGAGGCTTTTATATCCTCATCTTTCAATAAAACATTTAATCTATTCTGCTGTTCCCATGTTTACTTCCAATTCCTCAGCTCCCTTACGACTCTTCCCTTTGCATTCCTGCACTGTTCATCATATCATCTCTCTTGCTTATTAATTGAATATTCTCTCACCCTCATTTTTGTTCCTGTCAGCTTTATCATCTCCTCTAGCCTTAAAACAGCTTCTTCACTTCTACTTTATACAAATTGATCTTCCAAGTCCTAGTATTTCATAAAATGTGTCTTTTTGAATAGATAATATTTAGAAAAATGTAACACATGTAATGGGGCCAGCATAGAATTTTAAGCTGTATCATTGCACACTTTTAGCACATGTTAGTGCCATTGGCCTACAATTAAATCCAATCTCTGTTCTTCTGAAAAGACCAATTCACTGTAATGAATAATTAGTTCAGAGTATTCTTATGAAATATATGTGGTTCTTCAGTAAAAACAAGTTAATATTTGGCACATGAGTGAATATGTCTTAAAGCTCTTAGCTCTAAATATCCAGCTAAATGCATGATTATGACTCAAAATAGATTTTGAGCTAGAAGCTGACATTAGTTTATTTTTGAGCAATGAGTGCCATCTCATGGCAGATGATGCTAAATGATAAACATTTGAATCAGGCAAGTTTTTCATTAATTCAGGAGCATCAAGTTTTCCTGGCAAAATGTTGATTTAATATTTATATTTAAACTTAGCAGTGATTGTGTTAAATCAACTCCCTATATTAACTAGATGTTTTTCCTCCTGTAGTTGAAAAGTTGTTCTTTGCCTGCAAATTAATTGCACATCTGTTATCATGCATGACTAAGCATTGCAACAGTTATTCCTATTAAATTTTAGGTTTGGTGAAGATAATGATATAGATTATGTGTCTATTGCCCTGATTATGACAAGCTCATTGCTTTAATGCTTATAAAATATGTTTTTGTTATTGTTATTGTTATTATAGATGCTAATATCTTCAATCATCAATCATAGTTTTCTACAACATTAAGCAGTGTCTCTTTTGAAGTAAAAACTGTTTTTTCTAGTTCTCAAGATCACTAATATCACATTACTTAGAAATGTCCTGGCTTGAAATAACTGTTGCCCCAAATAGTATGATGCAGCTTTTTCAAAAATTTTTTCATATTATGAAAGGGAACATTGCAATGCACTATGTTCTGAATGAGAAAATTAATGGGCATTGACTCCCTGCATAGATTGAGTTGCTTCCAGTGCAGTGTGGACAGAGGCATTGTTATGGTGCAACAGGATTTCATGCAGATCTGTTTAAGGATGCTTTGCTCTCAATATATTGAAGACTTGGGGTATGTATTTTGTGGTGTACCATCTGGCAGTGATGTTTTTTGATCTTCCTTCATCAAATTTTTCCAATATTTTCCAGCACTAATCCACACATGCTTTTCTCTACTCATCTGTGAGATGGTGGGAAATCCAATGATTGCAGAACTTCTTGAAGAGAAATTTTTCTTAAAGAATTGTTTTCACTGCTACCGGTCCAATATTCAGGGCTTCATGCATCTGATAATATATACTTCAATGATCTTCCACAACATATGCCCTGTCTTAATCACATTTTCATCCTTTGTTGCTGTAGTAGGCTATCCTGTATGGTCTTTATCTTCAAAGTACTTTCTTCCTCTCCTAATATCTGTAAACCATTGATAAATAGTGGATTGCAAAGGAGAAAATATTCCCAAATGTGTGGTGATATCTTTTAAGACATTCTCTCTTTCCTAAACCTAGTGTCTGATGCAGTGACAACTGCTTACACAAACACAGAAGTTGAAGAAGAACACAGATTTAAAATGCAATTTTAAACTAGGAAAAGCTGCATTAGTTTATCACAACTCCTTGATGTCAAATCTGAAAATTTTCAGTGACCCTCATAACTCTAACAGCTGTGGTATACTTGGGATATTCAACAATGGATACTTGCAGGCAGAAAGTTTGTAACATGCAAAAAGTTAATTTTTCAAGAAAGGAGGAAAAAATCTTAATATTTTATTTCAAAATGTTTTCTATTTCTTTCTTTGCACTACATATTATTTCTATAATAATGTACAAAAATTAAAAAAAAAAAAAAAAATTTAACAATGCTGTATTTTTAAATCTGAACAAAATCCTACCCATAGTTTTCCATGTAAAAAGGTTGTTATTTTTGTTTATATTGTGGATCACAATCTTTTGACTATTTTGCAATACAAATCAACACCCTGGAAAAAAAAAAGAAGCAAAGAATATCACTATAATGAACACAATCAACCATTTCCATTTGATATAGGATTGTTTATTTACAAGTCTCAGTACTAAAATCTTTGTTCTTTTTTCAAACTTTCATTGAAATATCTATATTTTTCTGAAATTTATTAGCACATGCAGTTAAATTCTACCTCTTTTCCACAAATAACACTCAGTTCCTTCTCATACAATTGTGCAGACTATTTAAACTAACAGCAGGAAAGTGTTATATTGGTTATGCCACTTTTGTGCCCAGAATAATGGCATTTCTTGTTTCTTGCAGATCTGTACAGATGTAAAATATAAAACTTCCATTGTCAATATTATTATTGAAACAGTGTTAGCCAGGTACCACCACATAATTATTTTATGGCAGAAATGTCAACTATGTAATTAGTTATGACCTGGCGATATCCAATTGAACTTATTTCATAAATTGATCTATATGTTTCTTTGTGGCATCTTTCACATAAATTTTATAATAGCTTATTAATTTTCATTCTTTCCTCTGTCATCATAAAGAGGTTTATAATTTTTTATCTTTTCTTGAAGATTTTTGTAAAGTTTTTGGTATAATCTACATAATGACTGTTGACACATTTGAACTTTGTTGCATATATCTTTACATATCATCTAAGAGCAGTTTCTTCTAGAGGTTGCTTAATAAGTGCTACTTCAGTTCTTCACATTCAGCAGCTAGATGATAAGTTTGCTGGTTATAATTAGTGAAATTGGTCAACACCGCCACGGGTGGCCGAGGTCGTTAAGGCACGGACTCGTGAGCGGGAGGTCTGCGGTTCGAATCCCGCCAGGACCGTCCTCCCTGATTGGGGTTTTTTCCAGGTTTTCCTCAGTCCTCATAAATGGCAAATGCCGGGGAGGTACCTAAACTTAGGCCTGGAACGCTTCCTTCCTTTAAAAAAAAAAAATCCTTTCCCAATTTATCGTTTCATCTCATGTATCATCAGTGTCCACCGCCTGTGGTGCCTCAGTAGTGAAAACGGGCGTTAAACACTACTCAAAAAAAAAAAAAAAAAATTGGTCAACAGTATTTTGTTGTTTCTCCTTTCTTAGATCCCTGCATTGACAGGGACAAGTTCATGAAGCCAAGTGAAATCAAAAGCAATAAAAAAATATATTATATATTTTAATAATTAAGAATGGGATTTTTATTCATGTTCATAATCCATATTTATATTGAATATATTGTCACATCATAATCTAATATTCATATACTGTATAACACAAGTTTACAGTCTTAATGTTTTTATTTTTTTTTATTTGTTTGAATAGTGTTTAACACTCACTCTTTTTTATTTCTGAGGCACCATGAGCAGCGGATGCTGATGATATGAAATGATATGATAATGAATTAGAATTATTTTTAAAGAAAGGAATCATTCTAGGTCTAGGTTTAGAATACCTCCTCGGCATTTGCCATTAATGTAAGGAAAAATCTCAGTCGGGGAGAATGGTTTTGGCAGGAATCGAACCCCAGATTCCCTGCTTATGAGTCCATGGCTACATCCTTGGCTACCCATTATTATAACCTTTATGTACCCACCTTTTTGCTTCATATTTTTTCTGATCTAGGTTAGTTTCCATGACCTGTGTGTGTATATATATATATCATTGTCCTACATTCCTTCTATATCTTCTTTAGTTCCTCTTCCACTTTGACAAATTAACTTTTTGTTTTCAACTTATATTTTTGTTTTTACAAAATACTAAAAGACATCACGATAGTTTTATAGCATCAAGTTTGCTGCTAATGATAGTTAGAAAATGTCACCTCAGATTTATAGCATAAGTCAATTACTAATTATTCCTTATATTTAATTTAATTTTTCTCTTCTTCTTCTTGTTCTTCTTCTATCCCATTATGCCATTAGGCATCAGGGTTCACCAAAGTCCAACCATTTCCTCCACTGACTACTATCTGTACATATTCTCCACATTGTTTTCCCATCCCTCCTTCCCAGTCTCTCCATTATATCCTCCCATTTATTTCTGAGTCATCCTCTTCTTCCATCAACTCAAATTTCCATAAACTGTTTGAATTACCGTTCATCTGACATTCGATAATCATATCCAAACCAATTCAATTGATAGTCATCATTTAACTGAATTAATGCCCTCTTCTCTTTAACCTCCTCTGTTATTCTATCATTTCTAATTTTATCCTGTTGGATCTTCCCATCTGTTCTTCTTATATAATTTATTTCCATTGCTATCAATTTACTACAGTCTTTATCAAGCAATGGCAAGCTTTCATTTTCATATTCAACCATTGGCACTATAGCTGAGTGATATATCTGCATTTTAGTTTTAATACTGATGTCTCTCTTCCCCGCCATCATGATACCTATCTCATAACAAGCAGCTAGCACTTTCTTTGTACATTTCAATACTTCTATTCAATATTATTTACTTCTTCTAGTCTTTGTCCTTCACATATAGTTATTCATCTGCTTTTCTTCTTTTGTTACCCTCACAATTTACTTTTTCTGTATTGACTTGCATTCCCTTCCTTTTCAGTTCTTTATACCATTTGTCTACTGTATACAAGTAATCTTTACCAAGGAGATATAGCACATATTTTGAATATGTGCTATCAATGAGTGCACACAAGCATGGGCATGCACATGTATTGGATAGAATGAAAAACTCTTACTGTCAACTCTTAGGGCTCTTTGGTAAAAACCTTTTGAACAATTTTAGTGCATATTCATTCTTCCTCACCTTCTGTTCATTGGTTTGGGAATGTGGGACCCATTTTTCACAGCTTTTTTGCAGCTTTAAATGTCAGTGGAGTATAATGTTGGTGCTACCAACAATGATAACAAAACTTCCACACTTATCACCTGAATAGTAATATGGCGATTGTCCCCCACCAAGTACTTTACTCTCTGAATTATTTTCTCATTCATAGCTTCCCAAGGATGAACAGAGTACCTTTTAAAGTCTCTCATCTTTCAAACTATTGAATCTATTTTGCTATGGTATCAAATAAACATGCTTGATCATATTGAAATGCTACTAATTTTTCAATGGTTTCTTGCTGTTTAATCTAGCTTATTAGGATGAGAAAATGTAGAACCTAATACTTTCTCCAGAAATATTCTCTCTCTCTCTCTCTCTTTTCCAGTTATTTATACATGACTGAACTCAACAGACTCTTCTAGTTAGACCATGCATGTTTAAACTTGAACTGATGCATACTTTTATAGCTTAATGTGCATTATCAGCTGTTTAGTTACATTTTTAGACACATTGTCTAACAAGGCTTGGCAGGCTTCAAATATATTTGAATGCCTTATATCTTCTGTTTCTGGAATCTACTTCAAATAAAGTGATTAATAAAGTTAGGCAAAATATGCAACAAAAGAAAAAATGCTTAAATTGTACTGAAATGTGCAAATACAATTATCTGTTCTAATATATGATGGGGTTAGAGAGAAAATAAAAACAAATAGAATAATCCATACCACTAATTTCATAGAGAAATGTTGGACATTAGCTGTTTTTATTATCTCTCTCTCTCTCTCTCACACACACACACACACACACACACACACACACTCAATCACTCCCACTATATGTATGTAGCAAATTGGAATACTTTTTTTTTATCTTAATATCTTTGTAAAGCATTTTTTTATTATTTGCTATGTTTGAGATATTCATTTTCACAAATGTATGTATCTTTACAATAATTAATTCTTTTAAAGCAAAAGTTTTCTCTCCAAATATCACAGTGGTATGATACAATGAAGGGGGAGTAAAATGCACAAAATATTACAAAACCATATTTGGCATTATGCCTTTTCTATGCACAAAAATGTGTAAAATTTTATCACATTCCTCAGTTTCACTGCATAGTTCATGTGCCCAGCATATCAGATTCTTTCTTTACTGACAAATATAGGGAAGAGTTCATTGCATGAAGTGTCATCACTTTCCTCCTTTAAACCTGATTCAACAGAAGTTTGCTATTTTTTTTCTTTTTAGCTCCTGATAGCTCATCAAATTTCTTTGTTTCCTTTGATATTTTTCCTTTGGACTCCTGTTACAGTTTTAAGTAGTTATGAAGTTTTACATTGCCTTCCATGTTGCTTAATTGGTTGCTTCTGATTTACTTGAGGCACTTTTAACATCTGCTGGTTACATGTAATTGAAAAAAGAGGGATAGGTTTCTCTAGAGGAGCCAGAAGCCTTATTAGCAGAGTTTGAGCTCTGGGATTCTGTATATTAATCTGCATAATGGAAACATTGGATAGTGCATAGGCCTGGAATTTTAACCCAGGACTTGCTAAATATGGGTCCAAGATGTTACTCCTGAGTCAGGTAAAATGACTTATACCATAAGAGGATTATAAGACAATATAAAAATATTAAAGTTAAAAAATATAATTTACATTAAACTAAAATATAAAAATAAAATATACTAAAGGCTACTATATTAGCCATGAAAATAATTTTTGTCCATGTTTAACTGTACTTATTATATTTCAGATGAGAGTTTCAAAAAAATAAAATGCATTTAAACCAAGTCATTTAATTGAATAACATCTTATATCTTCTTAATTTTTCTCCAGAATACCATTAAAGAAGAAAAATTATCTTAAGTTAAGGATTTAAACAATTAAAACATTATTGGAATAGGTCCAATAAAAAGAGGATCCCTATTTTGTCAGATCCTAACTCATCTTTGTTTTAACCAGCCACACCATTTGAGATATTTAAACTGCCATTTGATCATATATTAACCAACTTCTGTCAATACTTTTGACAATTAAATCATTATAGTTCATAAGAATATGCTTACATTTTTGTTGCAAGTATAACAGAAGATTCAATTGAGCAACAGACATATTTCACAACTTGGTAGCAAATTAAGTGTGTTGCAAAATTAAAAAACAAACAGCTTGTAACAATATGTCTTGCACCATCATCTAGAAAAAGTATGAGTCCTCACATGGTAGAAACTAGTTTGCTACTTATTTACTAGATGTTCTATATGTTTGCTCAGAGCATGAAATCTCTCCATTCTATCCAACCTCCCTTGCAGCAATATGTTCTGATAATTGACTGAATCTTACATCTAACAACTCATTTCTTTTTTAGAGTTGACTTAGTTGAACCAAACTAAAATCATTTATACAGTATCACGTTGAAGTTGATTGCAAATGGAAAGATGCAATGATAATTGAACAAACTGATGTTTCTGCACATTAGAAATCCAAAAACAGCAAAAGTAACAATGTAGTCAAGTTGCTGTCATTGTTAACTGCAGTTGTCTTAATGACAATGGTTGCTGCATTATTAAGCTAATATGAAAGTGTAATTTGTCCATCAATCATAGACAATTTTCTTTGGTGCCAATCATTAACCAGAATACTATAGGATACCACGAATGTTTTCACTGATTTTGTTGAATTTCCATTGCCTGCTTATTGCAAATACTTCTTATAAATCTCACCAAAAATCACTGTTGCTAACCTATGTAATACAATACTTCACATTGATATAAAATTAACAAAGCTCTTTCCTGTGTTTTTTTATTTTGCATACTCTGAATAGCTGTATTATGTATGCTCTGAAAAGTATATTACAGAGCTTAATAAGCATCATTCTCATTGTTATTCTGTTACTTTCTTTCAATAAAGATAGAAGAAGTGACAGAAACAGTCAATGGATATGGTTGTAATGCTCTAATACATTGGCAGAAGCACAAGTAATAAAGATTACTTTGTTGATTACTTTACTGATAACAATCAGCAATGCCAGTCACAACCACCTGTAGTTCAAGTAGACCATTTTTCTGGCCAATAGATATAGCAATATGTTTTAATCGGGTATGTATGGATGGGAGGTAGATGTATGTTGTGCCATATTTCCTTTTCCATCAGAGCAGGAGTTTGAATTGTACTAACTAAAGTTATACCTACTAGAATATGAGATTGAAATTATGTAATATAAGGAATAGGAAGCAGATAATGGTTAGTTTGCGAAAAAAATAAACCACTAAAGTTTGAAAGCCTTATAATCTGAAGAAAACATACATTTGGGTAAAACAAATGAAATAAAATCTTTGGATTAATACATTTAAAGCTTAATAATGTACTTTAATGAAAAATCATTGATATGAAAACTATTTATTTATTTCATGTTAAGTAAATTACAAAATAAGAGATGACTAGATACTGACCCTGGCCAATATCTCCATAGTCCCCTATACATTAAACAACAGAAAACATTATATAACAAGTATAAAGAAAGGAACAAAGGGTTTTCCTTTTAATCAAATTTATCAATTATTCTTAACAATCTTCTCTACCACTTATATTACTGGATAAAATATAATTTAAATTAATCTATTGACTAATTAAGTTATAATATCACAGTTCATCAGTAGTTACCTACTGGAATATCCAGGTGACTTGGATTTCACAATCACTTTAATATATTTTAATATTTCCTAAGGGAATTTTTTAATTTAATACATACAAAGTAAATATAGTCCTTGTTCAGGTTGTTGAACTGATTATGTACTCTTCTAAAAGACTCTGTTCAAATGTAAATCAAAGGTAATGATTTCTTCCCATGCATTAGCTCTTTGTTCAATACACAAACTTTAAAACTTCACACAGCATCGTGCACAAGTGGATAACAAGACTTCATCTACATTTGCTATATTATGACTGCATAAGTAAGCTTAACATTTTATTTCATAGAAGTCTTTCTTACTCAAAAGAGAGAAAAACAGAATTCTTATTATTTTGCAAGTGGAATGCTATGAATATCAGAAAAATATATTTATTTCTGAGTGTGTCTCACATTGTTCCATTATGCACTATAGGTTTTAATTGCATTAAGCACTTGCAGTTTATAATGATAGAATAATTAAAAACATGCTGGAAATACTTTGCAGTCACCGGTTTATGGCCTCTTATATATATAAAATCATATACACATACACTATTGTAACTTTTAAAATTTATGCCACTAATTAATAATAAATCCTAAACTTCCTTATGCAATAGCTTAAAAGTTCATGCTAATGAGATTTTCTTAGAAGCTTTGGTGAATTTATTTAATTGAGGAAAAGTATTGGGGCAGCTATAAATGAATTGGTTTAAATTAAACAAAAATAGTACACTAAATAAAATAACCTTGCTTGATGCTACTGTATGGTGTCAAAGAACAAGGACATTGAGTTGCAATGATTCAATTACTTAATGCCTTAAATGGAATGTTTTAACTATATAGTTATCACATTTTTAAATGGAAGCATTGATATCATTACATGCAATTATGCAGAAATACACAAAATCACATACTACAATCAGAATATGAGAACAGTTAAGCACAAGAGTTAAATTATAAGTACATGTTTTTCTTTTTTAATTTTTATTTAATTTCAAAGCTATCCTGTATGCATTGTAATGATCAAATGAAAATGGGAAATATACTAGTAATTTATTCAAAACACCTTGCTCTAGCATTCATCATTGGGATTGGGAGTTCCTAGAAAATAAATCTCTCCAGAAAAAAATTTGTTTGGAAAATAAATTTTCATATAAAATTATAAGAAAATTAATTTTGTAATTATATAATTTCTTGGAATATATTAGAAGTAACATTTAGAGAATTATATTGCTTTTGTCATCAGTATTAACTTAACCCTCAAATTTGACTTTTAGTACAAAACATGTCTTAATATGGCTTCTCATTTCTCTCTTTGAGCTCCCTGTAGATCCACTGTGTATAAAATTGAATTTTACTTATTTTTGCACACACACACACACACACAAATACACAAATATGTGCACATTCTGTTGTAAAACTTTCTTATAATGAATAACAACAATAAGATGCATAAAGAATTATTTCTTAGAATGAATTGCACTGTACAAAATGCATAGGCTACAACAAAAAGACAGTGCACAGTTCACATTGTTGATATTAAAAAAATAATTCTCTTTTGTTTACACATATTTATTGCATACAGGATAATTTGTATGAACCTGCACAGAAGTTTATTTTTAGTTAGGTTGCTATTCTTGTGTTAAACTTAGTTCATTAATGTATTATGAATTCTTAATACTGAATGTTTGTGAATGTTAATAGTGTTTTTCTCTTTCTTTCCTTCTCACTTGACTGCAATAGCTTGGCCTGGCTCTGTATCGCCACACTAGAGTAAGCTTTTTTTACTTATTTTTTAATTATAAAGATGTTCAACAATCTCAGCCATAAAATCTGCCATGTGTGTTTACCTATTACTAACATTATATTACATGCTTTTAAAAAATCATGAGGATCCACATTAGAATCTTATGGCTGTTTTAATTTTGGTTTTTGAATATATTTTAAAGAAAAAAATGTAAAATAAAGATATAAAATGTTGGAAATTTGAACATTTTTATAATGCATGATTATTACTGTCACAATGTTTAGACATTACTAGCTTCAAATAGAATAATGTGTGTTTTGAGCTAATTCAATCTGTTGTTCTTTTCCTAATTATAAGTTTCAGGATTTAGTGCTAATGGCAAATAACAATGAAATACCAATTGATTTCATTATATTTTTTTAATTAATTTTTATTTCTATATTTCCATTTTGATTTTCCTTTCCTTCTCTTAAATTCCATACCAATATTGAGGTCTTCAATACAATGAAATGCCAATAAATGTAATTAATTACTATAATGCAAATGAAATCAAAATCATCAGTTATCTGATGTTAACATTACTTAATTTATATATGAGGGTAAAACTTATAAAAATCTCATTCAGTTAGCTTAATCATGGTTTAATCTACACCCAGTTGGTTTAAAAAGTAGGCAATCTACCCATAGACATAATCTTGGCCAGTTTTATATATATTCCACTTAGTAATTCCTGTGCTTAAAATATTAATTTTCTTCTTTAATGACATTATCAGGACTTTCACCATCCTGCACCATATTTTAAATGAAGCTAGATTTCCCTGCAGACAAGGTTTTTCAAGTGAGCAAAGAAAGGAAATGTGTCATCTTGACATCTAAGGTAGATCATGGAGTTTTAGTTTACATCAAATACAGCAGGAAAATCTACCTTTATTTAAGATATAGTGCAAGATATATCAACCTGGTATAAGCATTTTTATAAAAATATATTTTTTTAATTTAAAACTATTTGTAAGAACACCCAGAAGTCTTAGATGAAAATTTATCTTTTCAAATTCCAAACATCTCTGCTGATTCACAATCTATTATTTCAAATTAACCCTCAGGTTTGAAGGAGACAGAAGTAAAACACTCACAGACAGAATATGAGAAAGAAGATTATTAGGTTAAAAGAGCAATGAGAATTCATCAAAAAGTTTGTGTTAGTTGATCATCATGACTGACAAATTTTTATAGTGCTGTTCCTCTCATTAATCTGTATTCAGTTTTTTACTGGTTAGTGTAAATATTTCAGACTTATTGTATTTGAGTTAATGTTATTTGGGATATTATATGGATGAAATGAATAACTAATTTTGTATTTGTAATGTAAGAAGTGTATTTGTTTCTTGGTTCAATTTTAGTTCATGATTCATGTGAGAATTTTTCAGGAAAACTACTTAAAATGAGAGTTGGAAGTTGGAAAGTTGGAAGATAAATTAGTGCATTACAGATAGTTAAATTCTCAATTGGATTAGTCATGAACTCATTAGTTCTTATTTTCTAAACAAATGCATTACATTTAGCTCAAGAAGTGAGAAAGAAAGAGAATGAGCAGGAGGGACTAGGCAACAAAGTTGTTGGTTTTCTTTCACTCTACCTCCCTAGCTACCTGTTAACCAATTTGAAAATTGCAACTGGGGGTTTTTAAAGTTCTTTTTGTAACTTGCTTTATTGAGTGAAATGAAAATATAATGAATAGGCAGATGTGATTTTTGAAAATAAGTGTTTTTCATGGTAATAAAATAAACTGAATCAAAATTCAGATCTGCTTTCAGATATTTCCACCAATCAGGGTTTTTTGATACAGTTTAAAATTTTATAAAATTAATATGCACTTACATAACTCTAAATTAACTCTAAATTATAAGTATACTTCTTATTCTGCCTTTTCTGATAAAAAGTCTAGGTTGGAGTCCAAGAAATTAATTTTAGAAGTGTTATGTTTTATTGCTTTGTATAAATTCATAATATCATTGGTTGCATTAGTCATAACTGTGATCTCTGCTATTTTCATTCAAGTTTTCAACTTACACAAATACATTTTTATCTTTAGGTAATCATGTTCCTTTTCCAAATCATTTTTATTTCCTCTTAGATAATCTGATTCCTTTTTAAAGTTTTTTTTTAATAGTGTATAACACTAATTTTAACTGCTGAGGCATCACAGGCGGTGAACATTGGTGATGCATGAGATGAAATGATAAAACTGTGAAAGGATTATTTTTTTAAGGAAGGAAGCATTTCAGCCATGTACTGTACCTCCCTGACATTTGTCATTTATGAGGACTGAGGAAATCCTGGAAACCTCAGTCAGGGAGGACAGTCCTGGTGGAAATCATACCCCAGACCTCTAGCTCACAAGTTTGTATCTTAATAAATTTGGCCACCCAGAGCGGTAATCTGTTTGCTATCTGCTGCCATTTAATAAGATGGGTGTGTGTGTGTGTGTATATATATTGTCAAATCAATGTTTCTCTCTCTGCAAAGAAACAATAATGAGCCCCAAATTACATTGAAAATAATCTTTAAATATGTTAAATTTTCTTTTTTTTATAGCTATCCCTACTTGTTTTCTTTGCAACTGTGTATCCCATTACTCTTCCTCTTTTCAGAACATCATAACCTTCTAAATCATAATATAGCAACATTCTCCACTCAATAAGTATGCGACTTTCCTTTCTTAAAGAAAATTCTCTTTGAAGGAGCAAGTAAAGTCAAAATTCTGCGAATCTATAGCACCCATTTCATTCGTTTCTTCAATCTGTTGAATGGAACATTATATTCCAGTTTATTAATACTTCCCTTCTTCTAAAATGCTGATATAGTCAAGAGTGACTGGCAATCCCATTTCTTTTACCATTTTTTTTTTTGTCTATTCTACCAAATATATAATCTGGGATTGGAAAATATTGCAAACAACTGGAAACAAAAGTAGCAATTCATTTACACTTCCTGGTGATTTGTTCTCTACCTATATCATAATCCCTGCTATGGTGGAATTGTTCTGCCCTACAACCATCATACCGCCATGGGTGGCTGAGGTCCATTAGGTGCAGACTCAAAAGTGGAAGGTCTGGGGTTTGATTCCCACCAGGACCATCCTCCTTGTCTGAGGCTTTTTCCAGGTTTCCCTCAGTCCTCATAAATGTGCCAGGGAGGTACACTAAAACTTAGGCCTGGGATGCTTCATTCTTTAAAAAAATACCCCTTTCCCTGTTTATCATTTTATCTCATGTATCAGCAGTGTCCAACATCTATGGTACCTGAGAAGTTAAAATGGGCATTAAACACTATTTTAAAAAAAAAATTAGAAAAGCATCGATCAGCAGAGATGGATGCTTTTCTTTGGCAATTCCGGTGAAGTAAGAATTTGTAATCTTTTAATGTTCAGTTGAAATAAATTCATTCTGTAGTAAAGAGATTCTATTGATGTCAGCTTTGTAATAGAACATTTTATTTTACTACATATTCCCAAATATTATTGCAAATGAATATCCACCACCATTGTATGTATAGTGGGAGTTCTTTGCTCTGAAGTTTCCTCAGATACATTTAATTGTTAATTGCATCCAAAATATACTCTTTGGCATATGTGTACTAATTTATGCATCTTGCTATCCCTGTTTTTACTCATATGTAATACCTTTCTACCTTTTCTCCTTTCATATTGTTATTTGTTATATTCTCCTTTGACTCTGAGCAGATTCCTGAATTGTATATTCTAAAATGAATTGGAGACTGATTTTATCAGTTGATTCATAGAAAGTTTGATGAAATCATATACATAGTATCCTGCATGCATAACATAATGCAATGTAAAGTAACCTTCTTGTGTCTGCAGTAAAGCATATTAGGCAGATGCTTGAAGACAAGCCTGTGAACAATGAGAGATTAATGAAAATGATACATCTGTTTTTGTAAATTTAATTATAAAAATTTATTTATTGTGGCAGCTTTAGTTTTTTTAATTTTGCTTACAAAGTACTGTCTTGAATATCTATATTGATGCCCAAATAAATGTTACTCTTAGGTAGTCTTGAAAATTGCCATACACTTTCAAGGCTTGTTTCTCCAGCATTGTAGAAAAAAATTGGGTTTATTGTTATTCCATAGTGGTAAACTACATAAAATTCTTTATAACAACTTTATTGTATAGTGCTTTTAATATGGGAAACTTGCAGGCTGCTTCATTTCAATATTCTATCTGAGAATGATGAAAGCTCTGCTGGTGTACCTCTCACTGGAAATGAAATATTTAACCATATTGTGTACATATGCCAGGAAAGTCTAAATAATCAACCTACAATTAGCATAAGGTTACCATATTATTTAAAAATTGTTAAATTTGGATACCAAACAGTTATACTAAGAGGAGTAGCAGAAGATAAAAAGGAAGAAACAATGGGGATTTTAAGTAATACATTTACTTAAGTGAATGAATTGTACTTATGATGCTGTAGACAGTGGAGTGGTAATATATTCTTCATTAATGTATTCAAACTTTTGGCACTAACACTAGGACATATTTTGGAAGCTAATTGCTTCCATCATCAGCTGTTGAAAGATTACTGGAACTGGCAATTGGATCCCAAGATACCTTTTTGTGGTGGCCTCTGATGGTTCCAGTAGAAACTTACTGGGTTTGTCCGTGGGTGGGAAATCAAAATTCATCAAGTTTTTCTTATTTTTTAAAATATAAATCTTTTCCCAAGTGGATAATTCTATTTGATTTGTAAATTTATTTTAGCAGCCTAGTCTCTGGTTTGAATTCATGATTATTGGTTCAAAAGTGAGCTGCTATTACTGATTTATCAACCTGTTTAAAACAAATATTTCGAAAGAGTTCCTTCCTCTGAGTTTCCAAATTTCTCTTAGTTTTTGCAATGTATCTCTGATCACAGTCTAAAATTTGATTTCATAAATTACTCATTTCTGTTCTGTTGGTATGATGTCTTGTACTGTGCAACCTAATAAATGTTTTATATTACATTTATTCTTTGGGGCTAACATTATACCATGTTCTTTGAATATCCTCTTAAATATGTAGTGGTAAGTCGGATGGTACATGAAGCTTTGAATTTGTGTCTTTCCTTTATGTTCTTTGGTGTGGAAACATCTCTTATAGACTTTTGTCTTTTAACTTTATTGATAATTTTTATTAGTGTGTCTTTGTTGAAATCACTGATTATTGCTGTCCTAATTGTCTCTTGGTATTCCAATTTATACCCTGTTTCTGTGAGTGGGATGTTAGTTAATCTGTGTGACAAAGTCTGAAATGCTGCATCTTTATGTGGAGTGAGGTTATAACTATTATTTTGATGTAATTTTCTATGTGTATTTCTTTTCTGTGAATTCCAAAGTTCAAATTGTCTTTATTTCTTATGAATTTTAAATCTAGGAATTGGAGCCAACTATTTCTTTCTTCTTCTATGGTAAACTGTATAGATTTGTGTTATAGATTAAGAAGTTTCAGAGTATCTATCTAATGTTTTTTTTGATATTATTGCAGATATGTCATCTACTTACTTATATAACATGTCTCGAATATTGAAAGGAAGGCTTTTCATTTTCAGTCAGGGAACAATTTTATGATTAAATGTTGGGTGTTTCAAATTAATGCTCTCTTAAATGCAAGTGAACAAAATTTTTTCAAATTTTAAATGGGCACAGTCCATTTGCATAAATAATTAATTTTAGCTTTGTAGCATGTGGAGAGGCAGAAAAGTTAGCAATTTATGATACAAACCTCAAGTTTCCTTTGTACTGGTTCTAGAGCAGATTATGAATTTTGTACTTACGAAGCTGTTGACAATGGAGTGGTAATATATCCTAAACTTAGGTATTTATTTTTACACTAAACTCCACTTACTTACATAAAAATAAGACGCGTTTCGGGCATCAGCTAATGAGATTATCCATCTCTCTTCTTACTTCCCTTGTAAAAATTTGAATTTATTTTTTGATGAATGCTCATCTTCAGTTCTTCTAAGGTGTGTGAATTTGTGCTATACACTTTTATCTTTCATTGAACCTCAGAGATAATAGTAGCAGGGGATTAGATCGGGGAGTGGGCAGGACTTATTTACTTACTGATAATTCTCATCAAACACTTCCCCAATTGCTTGCATTGAAATGCTGGCTGAGTGAGGCTTTGCAGAGTCTAATTTATGAATGCAGCATAACTTGGAAGTTGATCATCAGGGGAATTTTCTTTCAATAATTTGACAGCATGAACAGATTGTGTACATGCATACAAATAGTAAATAATCACTCATAGTAGAATGGAATACTAAATCATATCTTATATCATATCATAGTACACTGCTCTACATGCGCAGTTTCAACATTCATTTAGCTGGGGTTGATGACCTGTTCCCATGAGGCTAACCATTCCCACCCAAGGCCTTGTCCAACATTGCAGTCAAACTGACTGACTGACAGACCCATGCACATGTGGAAACTGCTCACCTAATGTTTTAAAATACTTCCTTCCTCTTGGTGTGACAGCCGGCATGGACTTTGTCCGACTGCAGCAGGTCACTGAGTCTTCTGTCTCCATTTTGCAAATTCATATGGCTGTTTTGGGTAGACACTGTCCCAGACCTACTGACTTAAAATTTTTCCAAGCATTAGACCAAGGAGGCAGTCTTTAAAATATTATGGTTAGGATAAATCAACCTCCACTGTCAGAAGCCAGATTAGTGTTTAAATTGAAATTAATTGAAAAGTTATCATTGTTTATTATTTTAACTATGAGTGAATTCTTTGTTGGTTTTTCTGAAAAATGATAATTTTTGAAAAATTAACATTTATCTGAGGAATGAAAAAATCATTTCAGAGGCAGAAATATAGCCACAAATATTCATTACAACTGCCACAGGTGGTCCAGGTCATTAAAGCACGAACTCATGAGTGGGAGGTCTGGGGTTCAAATCCTGCCAGGACTGTCCTCCCTGACTGAGATTTTTTCCAGGTTTTCCGCAGTCCCCATAAATGGCAAGTGCCGAGGTGGTACCCTAAACTTAGGCCTGGAATGTTTCCTTCCTTAAAAAAATCCTTTCCCAATATATCATTTCATCTCATGTATCATCAGTGTCCACTGCCTGTGGTGCCTCGCTAGTAAAAACGGGCATTAAACGCTATTTAAAAAAAAAATATTCATCATGGAGAGTAAAGTAGGCCATCTTATTTTACACTATCCTTATATGTCTTTGTTTAGGTAATCCACAAATTTGCATAACATTAACTGTGTACAAATAAAAAATGAAAATGTTCTGAAGGTAGCATTTTTAATGTGAATGCAAAGAGTATCGGCAGATTTTTCATTAGTGTTAGAAACATATGAATATAACTTCAAACCAGAAGTAAATTAAGC
Organism: Metallyticus violacea; assembly: GCA_030762175.1. Taxonomy (NCBI): domain Eukaryota; kingdom Metazoa; phylum Arthropoda; class Insecta; order Mantodea; family Metallyticidae; genus Metallyticus; species Metallyticus violacea. The sequence goes on along the minus strand of CM060846.1, from coordinate 304,667,671 downwards.
CCTAGATTCTCTTTTAGTTTTACAAAGACCTTGTTGACACCTTTTCTAAAAATATCATCAAAATTCCAATTGGTATTTATCTGAATAGTGATCTATAGATTTTCTCCTGAATTCTAAATTTTGAAACTCTCAATTTAAAGATAATAATAATGTGCTTCATATGAAGACTTGAGTACTAATAGTTAAGCCAGAATCTCTTTAACAGGACTGATGTATCTGATGAGCATTGAAAACATTTTAATGAGAAAATTAGTCATATTGAATATCAAGTCTGTCCTGGTGGTATAGTGGTTACCATACTTGCCTCCTAAACCCAAGATTGTGGGTTCATACCCGGCCAGGACCGATGGATTTTTTCGGGCATAAAAATCCTAAGTATGGCTTTCTTCAGAAGGGAAGTAAAGCTGTGGGGTGCCCGTGTCATACATTTACGGCACAAAAAGAACCTCAAGCCTGAAAGAGAGGCCTCTGAGCAAAATTTGTTGGCAGTTTCACGCCCTGAGTTGAATGGGATGCTGATGACCCGAGATGTTAAAGAGCATCCATAAATAAAAATCATTGAATCAATCAATATTGAATATCAAGACACCAATTTGAAGATGCTAATCAAATTAAAACATTTATTAGAACTGCCTTTTCTGTAACATGGAAACACATGATTAATGTTCAAAATAAAGGTGAATGAGTTTTGAAATATAATCCATTGATTTAAAGATTGATTATGTTGCACTATGGGAAAATGCTTCTTCATTGTCATCAAAATTTTCACTAATAAAAAATTTAACTTAAATATTGGATCTGTATGCACTAGCAAGCAAATCCAACTTTATATCTGTGATTGTTTAATTGATATCAGATAGAATCCCATGAATAATATTAAAATGGAAGGTCATTTATTATACTGAACATCTAATTCAAAAATAGTTTTTCTTATGTACAGATTTGCTTTTTAAAGACCTGCAGTAAGAGCACAATTCCTTTTGGGTGGCATACTTTTCTACTCAGAAAATAACATTTATGTTATATATATATTTATTTTGGATTATGCAACATTCATATAATCTCTTTTCAGTTAGAGTGTGACATATGTCAATATGAACACTAAAGCACACAACTACCTGGGTGGTCAACGTGTTAAGGCATGGACTTGTGAGTAAGAGGTCTGTGTTCATTTTCCATCAGGACTTTCCTCCCTGATTGAGGTTATTTTTTCCAGGTTTTTCTTAGCCCTCATAAATGCCAAATACCAGGGAGATACGCTAAAGTTCTTTTATTTCAGTTCATGTATCATCATTGTCCATTCCCTGTGATGCCTCAGCAGTAAAAATGGGAGGTAAACACTAATAAAAATAAAATGTTCTTTAGACCATGACTTGCAAGCCTAGAAAAATTTTGTATAAGAATATTACCATAGATTCAAATTTATAAACACAAAGGGTTTATTAATTGATATCATTGTATGATTCAGTTGAACTACACACTCTTAAAGCTTAATGAAACAAAGGGTTTCATTATAATAATATGCACTCAACAGAGTGAATTGAGATGTATCTCTCTAAAAAATGGAAAGTATGAGAAACTTATTACCTCTTTAAGTTATTTATAAATATTTTTTTGTTTTAATTTGATCCTTTTATGTGCACAAGGAGAATTTTAAATGTTTTAATTGCTATGTAATGAACCTCTTTTTGATTCTATGATAGGTAAGGGTGTACGAAAATAAATTTTCAGTTAGTATTTACACTATTTATTGATGCATTGTTTGCAAAGCTTTCACTGTTACATAGGAGGAAGTTTACTGATGAAAATATGTCTTGGCAGGATATAGGCAGATTTTGAAGTTTTGTTAGGGGGTCTATATGACTCCTTAGATATGCTCTTCTTATTATTTCCTTAAAACATTATTCCAAAACATATTCAGTTGAAGAGTGCATAAAATAATATTGCCAGGGTACTGATGATTGAAACTTTTTTTTATATGTGATTACAAAACATGCTAAATTTAATTTGTGTATTATATTTTAATATGAATTTTCAAATAATATTTTATCAATACGTAAACCAAACACTTTGCTTGTTTCTATTGCCAACTAAATCTACAATATAAGAAGGTGATAATAGACAGTAATTTAACTCCTCCTCCTCATCCTCATCATCTTTTAATGGATTAGGAGAGTTTTCCTGTTTTGGCTTCATGTCTCTATCTTCTCTTCTGTCTTCTAATATCTCTTTCCCATATGATTAATAATAGTGGATTTTGTCCATCCTCTATAAATAATTTCTCCATCTTTCTCTATATTGATTTATTTTGTCACTAATTTGAGAAATAACTAATTCTCCTCTTATTTTTTCATTTTTTATTTTGTCCATTATTGTACATTCCTTAATAGCTCTAAGAAATCTCAATTTTGCCACATTTATTTTATCCCATTCATTTTTCTTTATTGTTCATGTTTCACAGTCATACATTAACATTAGAAATGCCACAGCTTTGTAAAATTTTATGCTTGTTTTTTTCTTATTTTTCTATTTAATGTTCTTGCTAATGTTCCATAATTGTTCTGGAAGCTAATTGCATTATAATTTATTTCTTGGTTGTGTTGATATGTTATATTGCATTCTAAATAATTAAATTTTTTTACTTGTCCCAGCGCTACATCATTTATTACTATTATGTATCTATTAGGGTACTTTCCTGGAAAGGCCATTATTTTCATTTTAATGGTTGATTTTCTAATATATTTCCCAGTTCAAAAACACTTTTCTGCGAGTCATTTTCTGTTTCTTGAATTATTATAATATCAACATAGAGTAACATATTTAATGGAATCCCTGGAGATATTTTCCCATTTATTTCTCTTAGAATTTTGTCCATGTGGTGATAGACTGTACCCTTGTCTTAAATCACTATTAACTATCATTTCTTCTGAAAATCACCTTTTCCTAATATAAACGTTATTTAATTTCTTCAGACATATTTTGTAGTACTTTTATTACATGTTTGGGATATCATTTTCTTTTTCTCATATTTTCAAGGTAGGTTTCTGTTTACCCTATCATATGCCTTTTCTAAATATAGAGGCTATATGTGTCTGTAGATGAAATTCCCTTCTCTTTTCTATTATTTGATTTACTGAAAGTATATTGTCTATACAGCTAAGCTCTTTCTTGAAACCACTTTGGTTTTTTAATAATATTAATTCTGTTAATTTTTCTAATCAGGCATTGATTAATTTATTATATAATTTATAAGCATTATTCAGGAGACTGATGACTTGGTAGCTCAAACATTTATTTTATTCTTTCTTAAAAATTGAGATTACGTTGACTTGATACCATGATTTAGGAATTTGTTTTCTTTTCTAACTCTTACCTCCATATTTTAATAATTCTGTTTTGATACTATCAGATTCTGGAGATTTTCTATTTTTTATTTTGTTCATCACATTTTTTATTTCCTCTTCTATGATTTCATCAACTAAATTATCAATTTTTTCATTTTCTTTTATTTCTTCTAGCATTTCTTCTGTCTTATACCATAATTTCTTATAATAATTTTTCCAATATTATTCTAGAATACTGTTGATATTAGCTCTATCCTTCTCATCTTTCGGTAACATTTTAATAACTTTATATGCAACTTGTTGCCTGCCATGTAAATAATGTTCTACTTTACTAATACATTCTCCAAGGATTCTTGCTGTGCTCTTCTTATAATTGCTTTTGTTATGTTTCTTTGTTTATGATATTTTTCCTCTATTTCAGGTGTTTTCATTTGGAGGAATTTTTATGTGCTTCGTTTTCATTTCCAATAGATATTCCAGTTCTTCATTCCATATTCTTAACCCATTCTTCTCCGATTCATTTCCCTTTTTGCTATCACTTCTGTAGCTGCTTTTTAATAGTTTTTCCATTGTTTTTCTAAATCATCTTGTATTTGCTGCTATTTGATCATTTTAAGTCTTTTCTGATATAAACCTCTTATGCTTGGATCTTGTAATAGATTAATTTTATAAAATATTTCTTCTATTTTTACTTTTCTTTTTACCATTATTCTTCTCCATCTTGTCTATAAATTGAATTTGGAAATTACCAAATAATGGCCTGAACTAATGTCCTGTTCTGCATACACTCTTGTTTGTTTAATTTGTGCATTTAATGTTCCATTTATCATTACATAATCAGTTGATGATTTTTGTCATCTGGCACTCCTGTTATTTATGAATATCTTTTGATGTGTAAAAATGTATTGGTGATTTAAAGATTTTTAAAAGAAGCAAAATCTTTAAATTATTTTCCATTTTCATTTATATGGTTTCCCCATAACTACCAACAATTTTGAGAATACGTTGATTTCGTACTCTTGCATTCAGGTTCCCTACTATTGTTAAATGCCTATTTTTATATGCATTTCTTTCTTTCTGTAATTTTTCATAAAATTCTAAAGTTTCTTCTTTTTTGCCCTCTTCTGGGGCATATGCTCCAATTACTACTAAATGTTCCGTAGGTATTTTATAAACTATAGTTAATATTTGTTCATCAATAAGAGCATTGCTTTCAATTCTCTAATTCCATTTTTCACCAACTAGAACAGCTACTCTTTTGCAGCTTGTTGTTTTATTGTTACTCCATTGTAAATCGATAAATGTTCTCCTACTTGTTCTGTTATTTTTAATTTCTTTGTAGTCTCAGTGATTAGAAGAAAATAAGTAATATTTTTGTTGTTGTTGTAATTTCTCAATCAGTTCTGATTCTTTTATAGCTATTTTCTAACATTCCATATTTATTAATAATAATATAATTCCATATTATTCTGCTACTCCAAATCATATGTTCTTTTTCTGTTGCTATGGCTAAAAAATAATATAATCAGACTGGCTGTTTTCTGAGGTTTACTAAGTATTTACATTATCCTCTAGCTGCATTACAAGTACTGCATAGAATAAGACCAATGGTGAGGCTGCCACCTTGGCTTTAGTTAAGCAGGGTTTTTCTGTCAGGGTGTTCTTCCCTTAGATGGTTGTCCTCTTTCCATTCTTTTTGGAGTTTTCCCTCCTAGATGGGTTGTCTTACTGGACTTTTGGGCCTCATCTGCATGTGCTCTTTCTTCTAAGTTCTTTTAATTGCCCAAAGTGAAGAGATACCTTCTATGTATGATCTTCTGAACTCTCAGAGGCCTATGTCATAGCAGGTAAGATTGCTTATCCCGATGATTACTCTACTGGCTGTTTGGGATTCAAAAGACTGAGCAATGGGACTGCCACATCCCTAAAAAAACTAAACTTAACTATATTGGTTTATTCCAGTTTAATACTAATTTATTTACCACAAGGCATGTAAATATTTTGAGGAGAATGTGTATTTTGCTAGATGGTGTATCAAACACTGGCCCGGCCATGGTAAGCCAACCTTGTGCATGGTTGGTTTTTCATCAGCTACCATATAGATTTTGAGAGTGTCATATGTTTAGTATTAATTATGTTACTGTAAATAGCACAGGATGAACTACATATTTTATTAAAAGTGCAATTCATTAACATAAATCATAAGAAGATTCCTTGAGCCTTGTGTTGCCTCCTCATAATGATGTCCATTTTATAGTAATTAATATGTTGATCTGCACTTTCTGTTCTCTAGTTAGACATATTCTACACTAAATTAAAATAACCACCTTTTCTTAATGGTTTTAATAAACTGACAGAGGAGTAATATTCCCTACCATATGACTTTATTCAGTCATCTGCTGACGGTGAAAAATATTCATTATATTTATTGAGTTCACAGCAACTTACATATTGCCATCTACATAGTTACAGTATAATAATAACCAGATTACAAGTTAATTTTTTTGTCAGGTTATTAAAATCCAATCAGATATTTAAAGCTTCTGTTCTTCAGTTACAGGACTTTAAATTTTATTACTGACATTTTAGAGCAATTTCAGAAGAGAGTTCCATGAAAACTGTTGAAAGTTTGATTTCATGATTAAAGTTAATTTATATTAGTAATTGGCAACCCAGTAATGAGATATAAGTAATTAATTAATATAGGTCAAGATTTCAAAGTCTGTCTCCAAAACACCACAATCAACTGTAAACTGTTACAGAAAATCAAACATAATTTCTTGGATTATTACAAAACTAAATAAAGAAATTTATATTTGTGTAATAAATTATTGTTGAGGAAAATTTCACTGTTGAAAATTCCTGCTATTCAAAACAACTTATAATATCTGATTGGTGATTTTAGATTCAGGCAATCCAACATGCCAATAGCGAACATATTAAGAAATGTTCTTTGCTGAGTAGACATTTTAACAATGCCTATTCTATGAAGCAAAACTGTGGATTACATATATTGAGAGAGAATATTTTTATAATTTTGTCAATCTTCAAAGTATTGAAATAAGATTTTGACACTCATATTTTGATTATTAAATGATTAATGAAATAATAATAATAATAATAATAATAATAATAATAATAATAATAATAATAATAATAATAATAATAATAATAATAATAATAATAATGATGATGATAATAATAATAAATGAGCTCAGAATTGGTGATGCTTAGTTACCTAGTATTTGCTCTTTCAAAATGGAGTAAATCTTTTAAAAAATCCTCAAATAGGCAATTTGTCCTATCCAGGAATCAAATGCAGGCCTTTGGTAAGCAGATACTATATGCCTAAATCAAAGGGATGGATCATCTGTTGAAAATTAATGAACACACATGAATTAATTAATCATACATGAATAGTCTTTGGGAAATAGAATACTTTTATTGCCCCACTAGATTTGATACACTTTCACTCAATACACTGTACTGTGTCACCTAACAAACACGTGCTACTTGTGCAAGCTTTCAACTCACACTGAAGCCTGGAGCAGCAGAGGAGAAATATACTCCCTGCCTCTGCCGACATAGTGACATAGCACTGCCAGCCAGTCCCACAGTTTCATCAAGCATTGGTCACCCAGTAGAATATATTTAATATTAATAGCAATTATTATAGTAATTATTTATTGGCAAATTAGCAATGGGAGAAATAAATATTTTAGTTTTAGTAGATAAATGGTACTTTTAAAATGGAAAGAAAGAATTGTCTTGCTTATAATACACTTTATCTTTAAAAGACTTGTTAATCAAAAGTAAAGCTGTGTATTTGTGCAGCCTCTGGCACAGATTTTTTGTCCAAGTTGAAAAAATAATATGCATGGTTTGTATGATTCTCTGTTGCTTTTGTGTGTTTGTATGTCAGAAGAGAATAAAGAACATTTATAATTGTTTTCATTTTATATATATTTTTTTTTATTCTTTTACAGTAGTCCAAGCCGTTCTCCAGTGGTGGATGATGAAATTGTTATGATGAATACCTTATATAAAGAGAGATTTCCAAAAGTGAGTATAAAGAAATCAGTGGTGTATACTTGTACATTAAACATATCACTTAAAATTGTCTATTTTTGTTCCTTCCTTTTGCTCTTTCCTTGTTGCAGGCTACACAGCAAATGGAAGAGAGATTACAAAGTTTCATAAATGACAATAAGTCTATTGATGCAAAAGAAAACTTTGAAAATTTGCCAAAGGATTCAGTTCCTATAATACGTTTTGTGCATCATCAGGTAATTGAAATGGCAAGAGATTGTCTGCAGAAATCAGAGGAGAAATTGGTGACAAGTAGATATTTTTATGAGATGTCAGAAAATCTTGAAAGGCTACTAGCTGAGGTATAGTATTAGTTCCAAGTTCCATGTAATGACATACTGTAAACATTATTTATCAGAGAAAAGAGCTGAGTTCTTTTCCATTACAAAAATTTTTCTTCCATGCTTGAATTTTGCAATTTCTGAAAGCATAAATATTATGAAAATTTACTGAGCAACTTTCTTAGAGCACTCAATATTCTGTTCTTGTTTCCAGACAAAGGAAAAATCCCCTGAAGCAGCTGCAAGATTAACAGGTCTTATTAAAAAACTATTACTTATAGTTTCAAGACCAGCTCGTTTATTAGAATGCCTTGAGTTTGATCCAGAAGAATTTTATCATTTATTAGAACAAGCAGAAGGTCAAGCAAAATCATCACAGGGAATAAAAGCAGATATTCCACAATACATAATAAGTAAATTAGGTTTAAACAGGGATCCCATTGCAGGTAAGTGTCCTGATGTATTGATAGTGCTAAAATGTTATAAGAAAACTGCATTATCAAAGGAGTTCTGAGTGGTACTGAAAAAATTATTATTGAAAATTATGGTAGATAAGAATACAATGAGGTTATTTGAGTTACTGTCCATTTGAGTATAGCTACTTACAGGAGAAATGTAGCTGTGGCAACCAGAAAAAATGCTGATAAAGCCACATGCAGTATTTTATTTTAGCATCTGTACTTTTACTAAATACATAAAATGTTACTGTATTTAAAACTGATAATAAGCACTAAGCATTGCTAAAATATATGTTTGAAAACGATGCCTCTCATTGGCAATACATGCTGGCATGTAGGAAATTACTGAATTTCATCTTAATTTTTCTTCAGTAAGAACATGGCAGCTTGGAACATGTTTCTTCATTGAGAGATGTCTTTTGTAATTTTTAACAAATTGGCAAACTATTTCTCCACATGTAACAGAATTGCCATGATATTTTATTGCTAATTTTCTTACCATTTTTGTACAACAATAAATTTTCACATATGTATCATACCTGTTCTTCAAAATTGTATTTATGTAGTGACATAATTAACCAAGAGCAATTAGTACACAATTTACACACAATGAAAGCATTAAGTAACACATGAATGCATTATATGATATTGATGACAGGCTTCTCCCAGTATACAGCTGTGCTCTGCCAGCCTGAACTCAGTTAATCACACTACAGTACATTACATTCCAGTCCTTCTCAAACATTTACGCAATAGGGACAAATTTCCATGGAATAAGCGAGTTAACTGTGCTCGCTTTTTTCATTTCCTATAGTGCTTAAAACACTCATTTGACTTGTTTGCCAAGAGAATCATAAGGTAAAACTGATTATGGTGGAGTGTGTTCCCAAAACATGTTCATTTAAAAAAATTGTAAGTGAAATATAAACATTATAAACTAAATTCATATTAATTGTAATATACTTCACTATCAATGACTTCTTGATAAATATTCATATGATCTAGTTTTTGTTTATTGTGTAATAAATGTATTTTTTTTGTAAAAATATATTTATAGAAATGTAAAAGAAAGATATATGATGGTAATCAGGTAAATGGAGAGGAATAAGACTGAAAAAGAGAAGCACAGAGAACTTTTTTGATTAGGGACAAGCATTTGCATGAAATTAACATTAGCTGATCCTGTTGCATGAGAAAGTTACAATTATAAAAAAATTTATTTTGTGTGTTTATTATTGCCCTCATTTTCAGTTTATCATAGGCTATTTAGTAAATCTCATTCACTCACCCTGTTTACCATTTTTATTAGGTAGAATTATATATTTATAAATTAAATTGATGATTATTCTATTATTACCTAACTTAGTTGTTTTGAATATGAGTAAGGAAAATAAAATTTTGGGAAAAGGTGAATATTTTAATAGTATTTTAGTTTCACTGATTTATACTCTCAATCAGTGCCCTTTCTTTGTCTTTCTTGTGATGAAGCAATGAAACAAATAATCTTAAATTAATATTTAAACAATAAACTTTCCTAGTGTTTTATCCTTTTTTTGCTTAGTTTAGTTCTCGGAGCATTCAGTGAGTTCATGAAGCAGCCACAGAGACCTACGAACATTGAACTTGTCATATACAAATATCACAGTAGTTTTCAATCTGTATTTACAAAATTTGTTTACATCTACATAAATAATTACAATAAAAATAAAAAGAACACTTAGAACAACTCAACCAACACCAAAAACAGACAAATCAATCATACAACTTTTATTAATACATATTTACATATACATTGATATGTTGTGCAGTATACTATGTGATTATTTTAGTTACATTTCATTGTGTTATTTTATTTTCAATTATAGCAGTCATGATTATTTAATGGTCATAGCTTAGAAAGTTGTCATGTAATTTATAGCTGTGTTTTAATTTTCAGAACTTCAGCAGGATCTAAGTCAATTAGAAACCACTTGTAGCTCACCAGAAAAGCTAAAGATGTGCCTTCCTCAGTCTTCAACATCAAAAGAAGAAAGAGAGACCAAGGTGAGTTCATATTCTTTGCCAAAAATAGGGTAAAAAAAATATATATATATGAGCAATAAAACAACTTTATGCACTAATTAAAGCAGAAGTTTCAAACCCGTTGACTCAGATTCATTGTTTTGGCTTACATTTTTGTGAAATGCTCAATTTTTATGAAGTGTGATACACACTGCTCAAAAATATTGGAGGAACACATGTTTAAATTAAAGTCTCAAAATAAATACTGACACAATTTAATTTTTGACAGTTTATTATTATAGATTGAAGAATTGTATAAAATTAGAATAGGCATTCTAACAATTTTTTTATTTCACAGGATTAATAATAATAATAATAATAATAATAATAATAATAATAATAAAAATAATAAATCATTGATTGATACAGAAAACAAGGTCAAAATACAAAATTACATTGTTTAGTAATTAATGTTTCCATGTTATTTGAACACTCAGTATCTAGTGTAACCTCCATGAGCTGCAATGACTTCATAACACCTATGGGGCATGCTTTGCATCAGCCTCCTAATAAAGATTTGTGGGAATCTTCCCCATTCTTTACAAGTGCATTTGTGTGTTATTCTGTTGCATAGCAGGATGCCCAAGTCAAATTTTTCCAGTTTATCCCACACATGGTCAATTGGACTGAGGTCAGGACTGCATGCAGGCCAGTCCATTACCCAAATTTAGTATTCTTGCAAGACATCTTTGGTATTCCATGCTGTATGAGATTTAGCATTATCATGCATTAGAAGAAAACTAGGGTCTATACCATAAGCAAAGGGTACGACATATTGAAGGATAATGTCACTAATATAAACATCAGCATGCACGTGCTGTGGGATAACAAGAAGCTCTGTCTGAGACTCAATAGTAATGCTAGCCCAACCATAATTGAACTGCCTCCAAATCTTTCATATTCAATAATGGTTGCTGCAGCAAGATGTTCACCAGGACATCTCCATACATGTGTATGACCACCACAACCCATCAAATGAAATCTTGACTCATCTGTGAAGAGAACAGCCTTCCATTGGCAGAGCTGCCACTTTAGATGATCTGAGCAAATCTCAGTTCGGCTTCCTTGTGCTGACAAGTCAAACATGGCTTGAAAGGGGATTCTAGATCTCAATCCTGCATTTCTCTGTCTATTTCTTACAATCTGATCAGAAATCACCACTGCAGTTGTTGTTTGCACATCACTTTGTGGATCTCTGGTTGTAGATATGCATTTGTGCAAAGCTGATAGGGCAGATATCTATCTTGTACCTCTGTTGTCTTCATCTTATGACTTTATCTGGGCCATCTCTTGTATCCACCTGTCTATATATATCAGCTCCAAACCCTATGGATGACAGAAGGGCTAACATAAAAGAATCCTGGAGACAAAGCTAATGGAATGACCATGTTCAATCAGTGCAACTAATGTTTCATTCAGATGTCTCATTGCTCTGTATTAGCCTCAGAGAACACAAAATAATAATTTCTTACCACAGATTGCTGTTAAAACCTGTTTTCAAAAAAATAAGTTAAAAAAGAGCACTCACTTTGGTTTCTAAGTTCTTAAAACTTCAATAATTTTCATAGAAAAACTAGTAAATACTAGAAGATGTCTATTCTAGTTTTAAACAATACTTAAAAACATAACTTCTGACTGTCAAAAATTACATTGTATCAATATTTATTTTGGGGCTTTGATTTAAACATGTATTCCTCTAATTTTTCTGAGCAGTGTATAATAAAATTATGGCACTTGTAAGGTATGTCAGATCCATTTATTCTACTTAAGAGGTATTTTATAATTGGCTGAAGGCAATTTTTGGATAATAAAGTTATCTAGTGGAAGGTTTGTTTTGATACTGCATTTTCATTACAATGTTATTGACAATTATTTTATTTAACATGATTAAAATATATAGGTTTTGTGAATTACAACACAACATTAAAGAAAAAATTTGTGTACTAAATTTGTGTCACTTTGTATCAAAGTAATAAACTTTGATACTTCATATTTTTTCCTGCAAGTACAAACACTTATTTTGAACAACAATTATCTATAATAAAAATTTTAATAAAAAGACAATAGCAATGACTTAACTGCATGCATTTTACACCGTAAACATGCCACACATGAGATATTGACACCAAATACTTCTTTGCCAGATATAAGTTGATTTTTCTTTTGGGGCCTCCTGCATTCAGATTGGTTCCTTGCTTAACTGACTATAGATGTATGCACAACAGTTCAAATAATAAAGTGTATTCAAAAATCCATTTTCAGATAAAATGGAAATATGAGGCATTGTCATAACACCATCAATTAGCATTTAAAACAAACAATACACACATTTATTACCAATAAGATATTATGGTTGTTTGGTAAACTTTACTATTTGACATCTCGAGTACTTTATCAATTATACAAATTAATTAAATGTTCAATGCCTTCACCAATGATAACTCCAAAGATGTTGGTAAAAATGAACACCATTTAGCACAAGGCATTAATCTAAAACTTGTGCTGAACATGATTTTACACATTGTACATCCTTTGGAAAAAAAAATGAGTCATCTCTTAAATGCAAAATTCTTCTAAGTCCTACTCATTATGGGTGGCGAACCACTCCTGAACAAACACAAGCTAGGAAATTCGTCCTAGGTCCTAGCAATACTCTATCCACATTTCTTCTAAAATTGAACAGAAGAGGAATAAGATTAATTATTTAACATTGGTCACTTCAGGAAACATCTAGGAAAAGTGGGACTGTATAAAGATGAACCCACATCTTTAATGTGTAAAAAGAATTAGGAATCTGCCTTGCTATTCCTGTTTGAGTGTCCAATTCTGATAAGAAAGAGATTTACTCTTCCTATAACCAGGGAACTCCATAAGCCCCAACATTTAGTTATCTAACTAGAAATGTTAATTGGAACTTGTACATTGAAGCTAATCATACAATTAAAATAATTGTATGATTGAGTCAAACTACACACTCTTATGGCTCCACTTAATTGTTTATAATATGTAGTACTAGTTTCACAAACCATTGTTTGCATCTTCAGCTACTTGTGGATTTGATCTGAGGGCTCATACTTGCTGAGGGTTCATATACCCAATATTAATTTGTGTTATTTCTATGTATTTTCTCTTTAAAAGATAAATGTTTCTGTTCATGCATTTATTTAGTGATTTGTAATACATTTGTGATTATGATTTTGTGTGTGCATAGGTATTGTTATTAAAACTCAAATGATACATTAAAATATAATATGATATTAAGATAACATTAAACACACTTATAAAGCTGATAATGAAAAAATAAAACAGTTCTATGGGATTTGAACCTAGGAGTTTATGCAGAAGAGCAATGCCTTCAAAATCCCACTACTGTACCCTAATGTTCTCTTTCTACATGCTTATGATTGGAACCATTACGTTTACAAAGAAAGTGCTCACTGCAGTATGCACTCACTGCATGCATTGTGAGTACAGTATTTATAAGCATTCCCAAAGTTCTCCAATGAATATGTAGAATCTGGCAGACTCATTTTATTTTTTATTTGTTTTTTTATTTTATTTATTTTTTTTGGTCAAAGGGTTTATGTTGATTAACCCACCAGATAATCAGTTTGATACCCAGTACTTTGCAGGCAGACAAAAGTACCATAAAATCCAATAATACAACTTTTTAATACTTAAACTTAACCTAGGGTTTCTTAATTCTCAACAGCTACTTTTCTCTTCTATGCCATATTTTCATTGAACAGCATATCTCTCATACTCAAGTGACTGGTTGTAAATCTGTTCCTGATGGTTGAATAATTGATTAATGTACAACCAGTCAATAAATTCTTATAAGAAATCCCTAAGATCTAGTACCTGATTGTCTGTCAATTTTGTTTATTAAATTTTCTTTGAAATACTAATTATAATGGTTACTTATCATATGGTTATTATCATTGCTGTAATCATCAAATGAGGCAACTTTTCTTCTTATCTCCCACTGTTTTTTTCTTGTAAAGTGCAGATTAAAATCTTAAATTTAACAGCTGTCAAAAAATTAATAAATAAATTACATGCTACATAGATTATAAATAAAATTAAATAAGAAAACTAGTCCTGAGATATTAGCTCATCAAAACTATTCCCTCAGCACCTTGAAAGCTTATAGGTTAACATTTAAAGATGCCCATCAACATAGTTTAGTTTTTGGCTAGAAATAATTTTATGTTAAATGCACATATTTTTTAACTTATAACTAGAAATCATCATTTTTTTTTTTTTTAAGTCTTCTAATTCTTTTTCAGGTGCCCTCTGAGGAAGACTTTGAGATAGTAAAATTAATATCTAATGGTGCATATGGTGCTGTTTATCTTGTACGTCTAAAGGAAACACATCAAAGATTTGCTATGAAAAAGATAAGCAAAAACAATTTAATGCTTCGAAATCAAGTAGACCAGGTTTTTGCAGAACGAGATATAATGAGCTTTACAGATAATCCATTTGTTGTTAGCATGTATTGCAGTTTTGAGACAAAGGTAAGTATATACTGAATGGTAAATGCCATGGTTTCAGAATTTTAGGTTATTTAATTTATTTTTATAGATTGAATGTTGCACTATTGTGTGTATCATCATCATTTTATGTTTCAAGCATTTTGCATAGATGGTTTAGCAGTAGAATCCTGAAAAATTTTGCAAGGAGCAAAGGTTTGAAGTTTCCTTTATTTTCACAACCATTAGACAAATTTAATATATTTTATGTCTTTTTTAATTAAGAATTCATAAGTAAACACCATTTGACAGCATCAATTATGAAGTTTGCCATTGAGTGCAAAAGTTATATAACAGATGCCTCTATAAAGATGCCAGGAAAAAACTAGATTGATATTTATTTTTTTCAAAAGTAAAAATGTGGACAGTGTTTATAATAGCTATCAGGTCAATTATTAGCTAGGAATTGTTTTTAGAGTCGGTGGTGTTTCTAATTCAGAGACATTTCATCTTAATTTTTTGTTCATTAAAAAAAAAAATTTAAGAAAAAATTATAATCTAATATAATATATAATTATAATCTTAAGTGTTTAGCATTCATATTTTGAACTAAGGAAGGAAAACAATTAAATAAATTTGCAGAATTTTAGTCTGCTGTCTTAAGCTTAAGACAGTAGTTCAAGAAAGTTGCTTTTGAATTTTCATCCCTCCTTAGGGTATTTTAAAATCTGTACTTTTAACATTTTTATGAATTTGTTTTATCCCATTAAGGCCCACCTTATTAATATTTCAGAAAATAATATAACATCTATTAGTTCAGTCTACAGCTTACCAAGAATATATATTTTTTTTTTTGTTTGCTTTTTCCACCTTGCATCCAGTAGCCAAAAATCATCAGGTCTATAGATATATTACTGGGTAGTTAAAATGTAAATGGGAACTTGCACAGTGAAGTCAATCATATAATTGATGAATTGTATGATTTAGTTGAACTACACAATCTTAATGCTTCACTTACTTGTCATAATGTATAGAACCGGTTTCGAGAACATTTGGTTCTCATCATCAGCTAAAATTCAACTGTTGGATAATTCGTTGAGCTGTGGGAATGTGATAAACTTGTAGTTTATGTTTTCATTCCCAGCATTATCATTAGACTGTTTTTATATTTGTAGAGGTAGATTTTCTCCCAGGTTGCTAGTTCCATAGGTCTTTGTACTCATTTGAATAATTTTGCTTTATTCTCTATGTCGTGATTTTGTGTCCAAAAATCATATGCCATTGCTGATTTCTCTATTTGCTTGTACTTTATGTTCCTGAAATGTTCCTTTAACCATATGGCTATGTTTCTCTTTGTTTTTCCAATATAGATTTTTTCACATTCTGCACAATTTATTTTGTAAATACCTGCTTTTTCTCTCTTGTGGAGTGCTGTCATTAACATTGTCTATCATTAGGATTTTAACTTTAAATCTATTAACCAGTGCCAACCTGATATTAAAATAGTTAAGAATATTCTGAATTCTTTTTTTTTTTTTTGTAGCCCATGGATGATATGTGAATTTTTTAAAAATTAGCCTATCTTTTCTTGCTGAAAGTGTTGTGGTTTCTTTGATACATTTTTGTCTCTTGAATTTTTGTACATTTTTATGTTCTAGTTCTTTTTTAAAAGCATTTTTAACTGCTGTTTCATCTATTTGTTGTATTCACTAAAATATTCTTCTTTGCTAATTTGTAGGTTAACTAGCCGGTGTGTTAAACTGTTGATAACTGCATGTTTGTGCACTGTGGGGTTAAAACTGTCAGCTTTGATATGATTATCTGAATGTGTATTCTTTCTGTATATTCCATATTTCCTTAACGTTTCATTATTTTAATATCCAAGAATTGCAACAATTTATCTTTTTCTGTTTCATATGTAAACGATATGTTTCTATCTTGTATATTCAAAAGTTTTAAGGCATCATCAATGAGTATTTTGTTAACTATGGCAAAATATATCATCGACATATCTGTACCATACCTTAAATATGTATGGAAAATATTGTAGTTAGGAAGCAAAGTAAATGCAGAAAAGTTTTGAAGAACATAAAAAATTCAATAAATTACAGAACAACATTAAAACAAGTAAAAGAAAAACCAGTGATATACACAAAAGCAGACAAAGGTAATAAAACAGCCATTTTAGATGAAAAAGAATACATAAATAGAGTTGAGACTATTTTAAAAGGAAAAGATTACAAACCAATTGAAAAGAATCTGCTCAATAAATGCAATAAGATCTTAAACAAAACATAACATGAAATCAAAATACGATCCACTGCTGATAAACAGAATATCATGCAGAGTAATCCAGTACTACCCTGGCTTTATGCACTACCTAAAATACTAAAAATAACAACAGTATGAGACCAATAATTGCCAATATCAATTCACTCATATGCCAGGTAGCAAAAAAAAATTGATCAAAGTTTTCAATTCCTTCAAGAGATTCCAAAGATTGAGCATCAAAAATTCAGTTGATCTGGTTCAAAAACTTAAAAATAGCAGAATTACAGCTGGAGATATAATGGTATCATTTGACATAAAAGCCTTATTCCCAAGCACACCAACAGAGAAACTTTTGCTTATGTTAAAGAAATGGTTAACATCATTAAATTTAAAAATGGAAGAAATAGAAGACATTGAAACTTACTAATATTTGCATTCAACAAAATTTCTTCAGCTTCAACAAAAGATATTACAAACAAGTTTCAGGCCTTACTATGGGAAACCCTTTTGTCACCTTTTCTAGCAGATTTATTCAAGATTTCATTTGAAATACATATCAAGAAAGCCTTGCCTTTAATTTTCAAGTCATGGTATAGGTATGTGGATGATATTTTTGCAATAATACCGCAGAAACACTCAGCCCTGAAACTTCTTAATTTGCACCATAAATTTATACAGTTTATCATAGAAGAAGAGAGAAATGGGTGGCCTCCATTTCTAGATTTAAAAATTATAAGAAATGGAGATTGAGTTTTGGAATTTACAGAAAAGAAACACACACAGAAAATTACACAAAAAATGAGAGTTATAACCCCATTCCACATAAATACGCAGTGTTTCACAGTTTGGCACGCGGATTGATGAATATTCCACTCACAGAAGCAGAGTACAAAATAGAATACCAACAAAGACAGCTATAACCAATGGTTTCAACAAAAACACAGTGATAAAAATTATCAATAAATCTAAAAGACAAAAAGAGATAAGGGAAGTTTCCACACTGAAAAACACAAAAGAAGGATACAAATTCAAAAGTTTCACCTACCATCCAATTTACCATAACAAGTTTAAGAAAATTTTCGAAGAACATGGGATAATGTTAGCCCCAAAGAACAGATATAATATCAAGAATTTATTAGGTTGCACAGTAAAAGACTCCATACCAACAGAACAGAAATCAGGAATTGATGCAATAAAATGCGCAGATTGTGAACAGAGCTACATAGGCAAAACAAAGATAAATTTAGAAATTCGGAAGAAAGAACACTTTAGGAATATTCGGCAAGTGGATAAATCAGCAGTAGCAACTCACTTTTGGACCAAAAACCATTAAATAAAACCGGAAATTAAACTGCTGAAACATTTTCACAACCCATTGGAGTTTTCCCCTTGGGAAAAAAAATTCATATTAAAAAATAAAGAAAACCTAATGAATTTCGAGTTTCCTCCTATAGATGAACTCAGCCATTTCTTACTTCAGCCAACAGATGCCAACACAGGAACTTCCCGGGTGTCTGGCCATCGTTTCGAGTAACGGCGGTTCATTGAGCGACTGAAGATGGGAGAGATTCTCTCCCGAAACGCGTCTTATTTTATGTAAGTAAATGGAGTTCAGTGTAAAAAGTGAATACCTAAGTTTTGGATATGTATGGAAATGTTTTCTTCTTTGCTAATTTGTAGGTTAACTAGCTGGTGTGTTAAACAGTTTACCACTGTTGATAACAGTATGTTTGTGTGCTGTGGGGTTGAAACTGTCAGCTTTGGTGTAATTATCTGCGTGTGTATTCTTTCTGTATATTCCAAATTTCCTTGACGTTTCATTATTTTAATATCCAAGAATGGCAATAATTTATGTTTCTATTTAGTATGTAATCAATATGTTTCTATCTTATATGTTCAAAGGTTTTAAGGCATCATCAATGAGTTTTTCTGTTAACTATAGCAAATATATGGTCGACATATTTGTACCATACCTTATATATGTATGGAAAAGCTTTCTTATTTGCCAATTTGTAGGTTAACTAGCCGGGGTGTTAAACTAGTGATAACTGCATGTTTGTGCGCTGTGGAGTTAACACTGTCAGCTTCGTTGTGATGATCTGCACGTGTAATCTTGCTGTATATTCCAAATTTCCTTGACGTTTCATTATTTTAATATCCAAGAATGACAACATGTTAATCTGTTTCGTATGTAAACGATATGATTTTATCTTGTATATTCAAAAGTTTTAGGCATCATCAATGAATTTAGGCGGTCCTGGTGGTGTACTGATAACCATACTTGCCTTCTAAACCCAAGATTACGGGGTTTAAACCCGGCCAGGATCGATGTTTTTTTTTTTTTTTTTTTTTTTTTTTTTTTTTTTTTTTTTTTTTTTTTTTGGGTGCAATAAGTCCTAAGTATGGCTTCCTTCGTGTCTCGTAATTTACGGCACCTAAAAGAACCTCCAGCCTGAAAGAAGAGGCCTCTGAGCAAAATTTGTCGGCGTTTCACGTCCTGAATAGAATTGAATGGAATGGGATGCTGATGACCTGAGATTTTAAAGAGTGTCCGTAAATAAATGAAATAAAAAGAAAATCAATGAGTTTTTTGTTTATTATGGCAAATATATCGTCTACATGTCTGTATTATACCTTAAATATGTTAGCTTTCCATACATATTTAAGGTTAGGTACAGATATGTCAACGATATATTTGCCATAGCCAACAAAAAAAAAAAAAAAACTCACATTAAAGCTACAGTTTTATCCCCACAGCACACAAACATGCAGTTATTAACATTTTAACACACCGGCTAATTAACCTACAAATTAGCAAAGAAGAATATTTTAGTGAATACAACAAATAGATGAAACAGCGGTTAAAAATGGTTTTAAAAAAGAACTAGTACACAAAAAGGTGCAGAAATTCAAGAGACAAAAACATATCTAAGAAACCACAACACTCAACAAGAAAAGATAAGCTAATTTTTAAAAAATTCATCCATGGGCTACCAAAAAAATTTCAGAATATTCTCAAAGATTTTAATATCAGGTTGACACTGGTTAATACATTTTATGTTAAAAACTTACTGATAGACAATGTTAATGACAGTATTCCACAAGAGAAAAAAATCAGGTATTTACAAAATAAATTGTGGAGAATATGAAAAAATCTACATTGAAAAAAAAAAAGAGAATCATAGGCACACAGTTAAAGGAACATTTCAGGAACATAAACTACAAGCAAAGAGAGAAATCAGCAGTAGTATATCATTTTTGACAGAAAATCACGACATAGAGAATAAAGTAAAATTATTAAAATCAGTGCAAGGAACTACCTCTACTAACATAAAGACAGTCTAGTGAACTTTCACAATGCCGGGAATGAATACACATTGCACAGCTCAGTGAATTATCTGACAGGTAAATTTTAGCTGATGATGAGAACCAAATGTTTTCGATACCAGTTCTATACATTATGACAAGTGAAGCATTAAGAGTTTGTAGTTCAACTAAATCATGGAATAATATCAATTATATTACTGGGTATTAGTCTGTGTGATCTATAACATTGAAAAAATATATATTTGACTGTTTTATTTATTCTATCATTAACCTTTATAATCTAATGAAAATGTATGGCATTTCAATCTGTACTACATGGTTACTGAAACATACTTTGCTTTTAAAAAGCCTTATCTTCTCTGGTAAGGTTCTTTGACAGAATGTTATCTCACACTTTTTGTAGATTGCTGGGGTCTGCCGTTAAAGCCTTCCAATAGATCTGTAAGATGCAATTTGCCATGAAGTGACCTCTTCTACCAAACCTCAAATCATACTGTTTTACACAAGATGATGAAGTATAGTGCCATATCTTCTGCTTATTTGAAATCATCCTCAGGAATTGGACAGATTGTGAGATTTCCAGCAAGTTCTTAGAGTGTCATTCTTGTATAACCCAGTTATCTATGAGAATGGCCAGCATTCTTTGAAGAGAGACCAGCACCAAATTATTCCATGGATTGAAGTGGCATATTTTTCTGCTAACCAGTCATAATAGTCCCCCACCCATGTTCTTACTATAGTGCTTAATAACTAGCTGTTGTTGCATATTTATCGTCTGTCATGCCCTTCTGTTCCACCAGATTACAGAAGCCTTTGGCTACACTGCAACAACATTTGATTCTGCAGTTAAGTCATTTATCATCATTCCATTTTATGAACACAGTTTCGCCATTAGTGTCAAATGTGTAATCATAGGAACCTCTGTTCTGATTTCTGTAGTGATTTTGTATCCTGGAAAGGACAACTGTCAATATAATCCAGAAACCAAGATTCTGAAAATAAAGCAAAAATCTCTTTTTGTAAAAGAATTATCAAAATAGATGTGAGACATGTTTAGAACCACACTGCTAGCTAAGGTTAAGGCATTAATATTACTGGTTTCACTTGCAAATGTGTTCTTTGCACAGTATAAGTAAAGCTTATAACAGTACCTGATAGAACCATGCATAACTTTTTAGTATTATCTCATTTATTGCAAGATGTTGTGTAAATAAACCAAATTGTTTAAAGGGGGCATTTAGCATGGATATAGGTAACCTCACTTTGAGTTCTGAATCTATTTCTGAACAATAACAAGAGCATTATTTTTTAAATGAAGCAAGCTTTTCAGTTTTCAGGCATTGATTTCTAGATGTGGCATTTGAATTGTCCAATTACATATCAGCTTCCTTTGACATAGTAGTGCTTTTCTGAGGGAAGTCTGTTGTATCTTGAATGTACTAATATGACTAAGAAAACACTGAGCTAATCAGGATTCAAAGAGAAATAAAAATGATTTTACATATGCCTGCATAGGATACAGACTTTTTACAGTAAAATCAAACATGTAATTATCATATAAGAACATATTAAATATATTCACAAAAACTTCACTTACCATACAACATTAGGACATGTTTCAGGGGTAATTGTTCACATCATCAACTGTTGACCAACTACTAAATTTAAATGCAATGATGCGAGCAATTTTCTCCAAACATGTCCTAATGTTGTATAAGTGGAGCTAGTGTGAACATATTTAATATATTCTTATAGGATGTATTATCCACTCATTTGTCTACAACTTGATAAGTTCAATTTAATTAATGGCATTATCATTCAAATATATTCTCTAGTCTTAAATGGTGTACAATTCTTCAAGTTGTTTTTCATTTCTTCCAGTTTTTCATATAAAGTGTAGTCATTTTCTGGAATTTTTGTTTATTTGGATATACATTTTTTATACCTTGCTGATTCATTGCACAGTTTTCTGTTTAGATTATTTTTCAGGCCTAAGCTAGCCATTTCAGGTGAATTGGCATTTTTGGAAGCAGTAAAATGTTCATCTAGTGGTCCAGAAACTTCTCTCACATTGTTATCACTATTACATTCCTGGTGTTTCATCTGTCAAAATTATCTGGAACAGGAGGTAGTACTATGAGATCAACAAAAAGAACATCAACCTCATAGCAAAGTTATATAGTTTACAATATCTCTACTTCTTCTAGAGTAAACCTTTTTATACTATATTAAAATTATGTGTCATCTCTATGATGTAATTTAAAAAATAAAATAATATAATATTAATACTAAATTTCATGCAATAATCTCATTTCCTGTTACCACAAAAATGCAAGAATAGCTCCATAACGTGTTTCCAAATTATGTACTAAAACTATATGAGCACTTCCATGATCTAATGGTAGCATTTGCAACTACTAATCTGGAGGTCCTGGGTTTGATTCCCAGTCAGGTCAAGCTGTCTGAGTAGGGCTTTTGGAGTTTTTCCTTACTCTGTGAAGGGGATGTCAGATTGCTTTAAGATGCCAAGGATTTATTTGTGCCATCATTTCATTCGTCCCATAAGTTTAAAGGCGCTCCTAGTGCACCATATCCACAACATCTCCACTGGAACAATGTAGTGGCATCATATGGGCATCGCCCTAGCTCAGAAGTTTGGTACAATACTACTATGCCAGGGGGAATGCTCACAAGTTCATGACAAAATAAAAATACTATAAATATTTTAAAAAATTGCTGTACTTGCATATAAAAGTAAATTATCCACTCTTCAAAATGCATACCCATTGTTGGACTCAAGTTCACTTTTATTCCTACCAAGAAATGCTGCAGAAAGCAAATATTAAATTCATGTTTCCGTACTGTTGCTGAGCATCATAAGAAATCTTTGCTGATATGTGATTGTCACAAGTACCCTGTAGTTTGTAAATAGATTGATCTTTCACTACACATTAAAATTGTGACTGCCACAGGTGGCTGTGGTCATTAAGGTGCAGATTCGTGAGTGGGAGGTCTGGGGTTCGAATCCTGCCAGGACCGTCCTCCCTGACTGAGGGTTTTTTTTTCCAGGTTTTCCTCAGTCCTCATAACTGGCAAATGCTGGGGAGGTACCCTAAACTTACGTCTGGAACGTTTCCTTCCTTAAAAAAGAAAATCTTTTCCCAATATATCATTTCATTTCATGTATCATCAGTGTTCACCACCTGTGGTGCCTCAGTAGTAAAAACGGGCATTAAACACCATTAAAAAAAAAAGTATTAAAATTGTATTCAGCATGCTTTCTCTGTGTGATGCACTAAATCTTAATGTTCAAACACACTAAAATAGAGACCCTTATGAAGCAAATGAATAAAAATTATGTTGTTCTTTACCAGCTGCTGCAGTCATTTGAACATGAGTTAAATCTTTTATTTTTATGTTTTTGAAAGATTATAATTTGTTTACATAATTAGTTAACATTAGTAAATGGATATTTATTGAACATTATTCTTGAATATTTATGTGACATTACTAGACATTATCTGCTGTGATCTATAATTTGAATGCTGGTCACTAATGGGTGAATGTGTAATTTGTAGTTCTCATCATTAATATTATATGACTTGAATGAAATGTCAAAACCATTAGATTAATTAAATTAATAAGAATATTAAATCAAATTGCCAGTTAATTAAGAATATAATTATGTGTATTTATCTTTTAAATTAAAGTTTGGCTATAGTGTTGCTTTTTCCTTTCAGAAACATCTTTGCCTTGTAATGGAATATGTTGAAGGTGGTGACTGTGCTACTCTTGTCAAAAACATAGGACCACTGCCCCCTGATATGGCAAAGTTTTACTTTGCAGAGACAGTATTAGCAGTAGAATATTTGCACAGTTATGGAATTGTCCACAGGGACCTAAAACCTGACAAGTAAGAACTATATTCTGGGGTAGGAAAATATCCTCTAATGTTCATTTTCTGTATTTATTTAGATAGAATTAGATATTAGGAAGTTCATTTGTTTACGAAGCTCTTCTGCAAAAATAGAGATTTCATTATTTATTCTGATCTAAATAAAATTTAATACAGAATGAAACTGCTTTAATTGAATGTCTATAAATTTAACTTCTGCTAAACTGCAATTACTTCATATCAGTTTTACTTGGCTGTTTGGAGTTTTCCTCAAATGCAACATTCCTTTGCCCTAAAGTGTTTTCTTTTTCAGCCTGTTAATAACAGCCCTAGGTCACATCAAGCTCACAGATTTTGGGTTAAGCAAGATGGGACTTATGTCATGTAAGTAAAAAGAATTAAATAAATTTAAATTAAGAATCACAGTGAGCTTTTCCTTGTTATATCATTGAATACAGTAAAATTAAGTCATAACTTCTAAAAGCAAATTGATGACAAAGCATATTAATTAATAACAAAGGAATGACCAGGCAGAAAACACAATGATGGCTTACCTGTTTTAATATGGTATAGGTTAGTTTTGACAATATTGTTGGTGAGAGCAGGAGTTTAGTTAAATCCGGTGTTGGAAATTAACCAAATCCTGGGGATGCTTGAAACCACCACAGAAGACCTAAATAATTTAAAAGCAATAGAAAAAAGGATGCATGGTTAAATTAGTAAAAGAATAGAAGGAATCAAGGAAACTGTGATAAACTCGGTAGGACAACTACAAGAAGAAATAACAGAATGCAAAAGAAGGGTGACTGATTTAGAAAGAGCTGAAGGCAAGAAGAGGAAAATGAATATCATATTTGGAGTTGAAGAATCGAGAGATAAATGCAGGTGGTAACTGATAGAAGAAATTCTCGTGAAAATGTTAGACATACAACTAGTGGGCTGGGAAATCGTGGACATGTTTAGAATTGGAAGAATGAGGCCAAAGCCAAGACCAGTGATAATGAAACATGCTACTATGAAATTTAAATGGACAATTTTAGCAAATGCAAAAAAGTTGAAAGGATCCCATATATTTATTGAAAACAACTATAGAAAGGAAGATAAAGAACTGAGAGGTGTTCTTCTAAGAGAAATGAAAAAAGTCAGGACAGAGAGGAAACAGGCATATGTTAGAGGACTTGATTTCTGGATAGATGGTAGGGCAGAAACCTGGCATATGCAGGAGTTAAAATTGGCATCACAGACACTGGTAAGAAGTGAACATGTAGTAAAATTGAAAAGAAGAGATAGCAACAATGTAAGAGAGGCGGGAGGAAGAGCAATCCAGATGATATCACCAACTAGGCATGTGTCACCTGATAGTCACTTGATGGTAGACAAATGTAGGGAGACATTGGGAGTAACTGCTGTGTTGGGTGTGCAGAGGGCAACTGGCTTAAGTATTGTGTCTTCTTTGAGTAGAAGTATAATGGAAGTGAGAGGGAATCAAGACATGAATAGTATGACCAGGAGCAGAGCTAAGTAGCATGAGTTTAGATTTGAGAGAAAGGGATAGGTATAGGGGGAGTTGGTGGTTATATGCTGGAACATTGAAGGTTTGTTAAGAAAAGTGTCAAATGGGGAAATAATGCAGTTATTTATGGTGTGTGATGTGTTGGCAATATGGAATCATGGTTAGAAAGAGATAACTGTTGAGCTCAATGACTTCAAGTTCTATAGTAAAGCCAGTACTAAAAAGAAAGTAAAAGGGCAGTTGTCAGGGGGAATTGGTGTGTTTGTAAGACAAAGTTTGTCAGTGGAAGTGTTCAGCGATTTGGGGGATAATTCAGTACTTTGGTGTGAAATAAGTCAAACATGGGAAGTGAAAAAGTGTGTTTAGCAACAATGTATAACCCACCAAATATTCTAAGTTCTATAACTTAGGAAAGGGCATGGAGATACTGCAAAACAAATATGGATACAGAAATTTTATTATAACAGGTGATTTTATTGCAAGAATAGGGGAGGGTTCGGTACATTTTGTTAACCTAGAAAATTATGCTGGGAAAGAAGACAGGTTGGAAAGTGTGAGTAAAGATAAAATATATAATAAGGAAGGAAATAAGTTATTGGACTTTTGTGATGAACATAATCTGGTGATATGTATTGGTACTAGAGGGAAAGATTCTAAGGGCATGTTTACTTTTGCAAATAATAATGATCAAAGTATTGTTGATTATATGTTACACTAGAATTAAATGAATATCTAATAGATTTTGAGGTTATGGATTTAGTATATACTAGCAGTCATTTCCCATTAAAAGGAAATTTCAAAACCAGTATAGGTAAGTGGTGCAAGTTAAGAAATATGGACATAAAATAGAGAAATATAAATGGAATTATGAGAGGGCACCAGGCTTCATAAGAGAGTTAGGAGATAATTTTAGATCAATTAAGCTCAATGTACAAGCTATAATGAAGATAGGGAAAATAGGGGCAAAATGGATATTTTAGAGAGATTGGTAAAACACGCAGGGGTTAAGATGAGAGTGAGAGGAATGGGTTCAAGATTACAGGAGGGCTGGTATGATGATGAATGTAGAATTGGTAAAAGGAGAGTTGAAAGAGAGTTGAGGAAATGAAGACAAACAGGAGAACAGGCAGAAAGAGAGAACTTTATGATTGAAAGGCTGGAATATAAATCTCTCATGGAGGCAAAAAAGAGAGATTGGGCTCAGAATATTAGTAAGAAAATACAGGAGGTGATGAGGACAAATGAGACTAAAACAATGTGGATGATAGTTAAGAGATTATATAAAAGAAGAGTAAATGAGTATAATATCAATGTTCAGGAATGTTGTTTATACTTTAAAAAACTTTTAGGAGTAGAGGAGATATTCTAATGGGGGGGGGGTGGATAGTTGAAAAAAAATATATTAAGTTTAAATTATTTGGATAGACAGATTAATATAAATTAAATAAAGGAACAGATAAAAAGAATAAAAAGAAATAAAACTTGGGGGATTGATGGGGTCCTGGGGGAATTTTGGAGGGCATGGGTTCAGGATGATGATAGAGGTGTGTTATTGGCACAGATATTTAATTCAATATATCAAGAGGCTAAAGTTCTAAAAGGTTGGAGAAAAGCAATTGTAGTACTTATATTTAAAGGAAAAGGTAATTTAAACAAACCAGCTAATTATAAAGGAATTGGTTTATTATCGATCTTAGGTAAGTTATATAGGGGTATCCGGCAGAAAGGGTTCAAAATTGGACAGAACAAGAAAATAAATTATCCAAGTTCCAAGCAGGCTTCAGGAAAAATAAGAGAACAGTGGATAACGTCTTCATTATTAATGCAATGATAGAGAAATATCTAGGTCAAAAAAGAGGGAGACTATATATATTGTTTGTGGATTTAGAAAAGGCATTTAATGCAATCAACCGCAAGGCATTATGGTCAAAATTGAATGGGATAGGAGTTAGCAATAAGTTTATAAAAGCATTACATAATTTATACAATGAAAATGAGTACCATATAAAGATTGCCCACGATAGGGTGACTCCAAAAATTTGAATACAATAATTCTAAGACAAGGATGTAAGTTAATTGCTACACTATTTAACTCATTTATTAATGATATTTTAGGAGAAACTAGTAAAGTTAATACCCACATGCTCACAATCGAAAATGTTGAAATTCCAGAACAATTATTTGCAGACAATTTGGTAGTGGGGTCAATTACTAATATTGGTCTAGCAAAATCAAATGGAATAATTGCTAAATTCTGTAAGAAAGGGGGACTAAGAATAAATATTCAAAAATAAAAAAATTGTGGTATTTATGAATGGAAACAAGTTATGCAATAATTGGATAAATAGTATTGGAAAGGGACAGAAATTGAAGTGGTTAATAAATTTGACTATTTGGGTATTAGGCTTACAAGAATGGAGGGTGGAGGGAACTAAAAAGAAAGGTTCTAGCAAAAGGCAGGTATTTGAAAGCTATTACGGCCTGTAGGTATCAAGTACCAGAAATGCATATAAAGTGTTTGGGGAAAATATATAAGAGGCTAAAATGATGTTTGGGGTAGTGATGAGGAATGCCTAAATGTATACTTGATTCGCAGGAATTTCTGCAAACAAATTATGGGCCTGCCAAAAAGTTCACCAAACTAGGTTAAACAAGCTGAATTAGCCAGTGTAGGGAGTAAAGGAAAAATAATGACAAGAACTTTGAAATATTGATTTAGGATTAAGAATTTAGTAGAGAATTGTATTTTAAAACACTGTCTAGTGATGCAAGAGAAAATGAGGGGAGGAAATACTTGGATTAATAGAATCAACAAGATTATGGAAAAAATTTGCTTGCTTATGGTGTGGCATGATTGAGAAAGTAAAGAAAGAGGTTTTTGGAGAGAAATTAAACAAAGAATTGATGATATAGAAAGACAGGAGATATTAAGGTAGTTTTAGTAGCAAAAAGTCATTCAGGATTTATAAGGGGTTAAAGGAAATATGGGGGTAGAGAGAATTGTGTGGATGAAGGTGACAGGTAGACGAGGGAGGGAATCACATGGGCTTGGACAGGGGTATTGAATCTGAAAGGAATAAAAGGAGGTTTAAATATACAGGAATGTCAGATGTGTGGAATGCAAGATAGTTACTGGCATGCAATTGTGGAATATAGAGAAACTAAAGAAATGAGCACAAAACTTTAGATTGAGAAGTGGGACAGCTTACCAATAAAGATAAGGGGAAATAAGTTGGTGAATATGAAAACAAGGCAGAAAATCTTGGAGTTTGGGTATTATCTAGGTAAGATTAAAAGTAAATGTTGACGAAAATAAATAAGAAATGAGGAACCAAATTGGGTACAAACATAATTTAATTTGGTTTTACGATTGAGTAAATATGGCAGACATAAGTTTGGTTACATAGCAACTCAGGAAGATTTACTGGAGTGACTATGGTTGTATTTTCTTGTATGACTGAATGATTGTAAAAGAGTACTGTGGAAGTTTGTCATTTTAAGTGGAAATAAATTCAATTTAATTAAACAAAGAAATGTTATTTCAAGGAGGATTATAAAGTTAATAAATGTAATGCACTACAAATGCTTATTTTGCTACAGTTGTCTCAGGTTGTAGGCTTGTTTTGAAGGCTGTCATTCCCTCTCTGCAAGGTTCTAAATGTAAAAATGATTTTAGTTTCTGTATCTAGGATTTATTCCCCTATTATTAGCTGTATTATTTTCTGTGCAAGGTATTTTCTTGTGTAATATATAAATTATGTTTAAAATGTTAGTGCGTGATCATTTCCATATCTTGTGGTTCATATTTTATTAATGCTCTTAAAGACTTTTGTCAAGTGTTTGCTTTACAGTATCTGTTCTAAGAATTCTGAAAAATGTATTTAGCATGTTTTAATTTTTCATCTTTATCACCAAGTTATGAGGACTAATTCTGGAAAAGGCAGAAAAAGTGTCGTATGTTTCCTGATTTGTACACTTTCTATTTTTTAAGTTTATTAATTAAAAACATTTAGTTTATAATATAATATTACAATGTGTGGCCTAGTTTTCAAACCAGACTCTCCTCCAGGCCATAATTCTATAGATACATCAAAACTACATGGAAAAAAACAAAAGTCACTGTTATACTTGAAAATAAAGGTTCCTATAATTATAACTAAATTTACAGGAAGGAAATGTTCATCATACCAGAAGACAATGGTTTCCCCTTATCAAAAGTTTGGAGATACAATCCTTAAGCTGAGCTGAAGCTGATAACAATGTTAATTATTGTCCTATGCATCTCTTTATTAATATGTAAGTGAGCTTGACCACAATGCAGCCCAAGCTGCAGAAACAGGTAATCTCCTGAAAAACTTGCTCTCCTCCCACTCCCAGGCACTTCACTTAACTCATATTAATACCCATCTCACAAGCAATTTTCTTGAATTTCAGTCAATATTTTCATCTCTAAACCTTCATGCAATCATATCTGAAACATGGCTTACAAGGCACGGTATGTTCTTCATAGGTCAATCTGGATGGATACCACTTATATCGTAATGATTGTAATAATAAATGAGATGTTTTGACAATACATGTTTTAACTGATCTTTAGCCTAAAATAATGTATCAAACTGACAACGAATACACTGCTATCTAGAAACCCATTTGTTTAATTTGCTGTAATTTTATGAGCCTGCTATAATTATGGGTGACTTCAGTACCAATCTAATCACATATGACTCCACCTGTATCATTTAAATAGAGACAATGTTCCACTCCTGCAATACGACAATTCTCCTTCTTAGTTTTACTCATAATCATTACTCCTTCCACTTTTTAAGCCATTTCTCACTAATTAACTTCTTTCTCCACTCCATAAAATCTTAAAAAACAAATAGGGTATGAATGGGGTCCTCATGATTTTTACAAATGGGACATGCATTTTGCTTCATCCAGTTCCTGTTACCCTTCAATTTTTCCTAGCCGCTAAATGACACCATGACATATGTTCTCTCTCACTCGCTCTTTTGTTACATTTGTCAATGTAAACCTCTCTTTATATATTTAATTTCAATTAAATGTACAACTTTAATGAACTGACCTCCCTTGCTAGAGAATACAACTATTCCATTCCATGCTCTCAGTCTGATACTAATAACTATTAAAAAACTCCTGGTTAAGAGTTCCTTACATTCTCATACATTATCTTCCATCCTATTTACTATCAAATGGTTCCTTATTTTACTAATCCAATTAGCTGTATCTAAATTTTTGTCTTACATTTAAAATTCTTTCAAAATATGACCTCAGTATAAACCAGTACTTCAAATTTTTATCAATCTTCAAACCTCTAATACCCATCGTTCTCATTTCTAACATAAATCCGCATGAGTCTTGCTGATGGGTAAACCTAACATTAATTTTAAAAAGTTATAAATACCAATTCTAATTATTTCACTCTTCATTTACTCCCCCAAAGTTCCACTTTTTAAGCCAATTTTGATTCCACAAAAGCCTTTTAAACTCATTTAAATCATACATACCATGTAAACATATGCTATATGTAAACATTTCGTCACAAAATCAACATCAGATTTCCCTTTAGATAATGTGAGCAGCTTCTGTTTTTCCCATTTACTTAGACTGCTTTATTTTAGTATTTAAATTTCTTAACTATTTTTTCATTCAGGAACCATTTTTCATTTCCCTGCAGTTTGTTGCCTCTTTTTAATGCAATAATTTTAGTTTTGTTTTGATTAATTTTGTGTCCCCATCCATTTGCAATATTTCTCATTAATGCAATAATTTTAGTTTTGTTTTGATTAATTTTGATCCATTTGCAATATTTCTCAATTTCAGTAATTATTTTATACTACCGAACTACTGATAAGGAACCCAAAGCCAGGTCATCTGCATATAAGAATCTGGGAATTTCATGATTAATGATAATGGGCATATTAATATTAATGTTTTCCAATTCCTCAATCATATCAACTATAACTAAAATGAACAATATAGGGCTAAGTTCACATCTCTGTTCCAGCCCTTTTTCTTGATCTACTTCATTGCAACTTTCTCATCCCTACATTTAAAACAAAATGAATTCTGACAGCATAATTGTCATAATAAACAAATCAACCTGAACTCAGTCCCTCCTTCCAGTTTTCACCATAGGGCTTCATGTATGATTCTACTGTAGACATTTTCTAAATTGACAATTATTATGTATACTCTCCCACACTTATTAGTCAAAGATTTATCTATACAGTTTTCAGTACCAATCACATTATACATTGCTGTACAAACTATTTTAAAACCTGCTTAAAAAGTAGTGAAGATTCTTATTCCCTTCTGCCCACCCCTAATTTCAGAATCGCAGTAAAAATCTTATTAATATTGAATAAAAGGGTAATAACTCTATAGGTATTTGGGCTTTCCTCATCACCCTTTCCTTTAAAGATAGGATATATAATCGCCGCTCACCAACACTTTGATACAACTTCCTTTTTTTCTTAATTAAATTTAATAACTTTGTCAAACTCTGCAATCTCTTTTGATTATTACACCATGTTTGAAAAAATTCTTAAGTGTATTGTAGTTTAGAATAATGGATCAAATTTGAATTGAGATCTTTGATTCTACTTTTTATTCTAGTAGCAGTAATGATATGAGGACATTTGCATAGCTAATGGAAATCCTACCAGAACTCTGCTATTTTCATAGCAGTTGTATGTTTGAACAATGTTAAAAGATTCATTGAAATTATTATTTCTAGAAATATTTGTAACCTCTAATCTTTGACTATATTGACATTAGTTTGGTTCACAGTATACATACATATGAAATTACATTTTATCATCAATCATGGTACTAGACATGCTCATTTTTTATTATTATATTGATATTTGTTTGGTAAGAAGGTTTCAGCTAATAAAATGGTAATCAAAAACCGTCAAGCAACTATAATTATAACTTTTAAATAATATATTAAATTCGTCATTTATTTTCATTTAATATTCTGATTTCATCTTTAGTGGCCACAAATTTGTATGAAGGCTACATAGACCGGGAGACAAGACAGTTTTCTGATAAACAAGTTTATGGCACTCCAGAATATATTGCTCCAGAAGTTATACTGAGGTAAGAATATAAAGTATGAGGTGAAAGATTCTTCACGCAACTGGTTTTGCAGTGTGCAACTGGCTGGCAAGGCTGGTTGCCATGTTGGCGGTGTGGGTGACAGGAAGTTTGCAGTAAATATAGTACGGTTTGTCAAGTAAATTATTTCTAACATACATAACATAAACCCTTAAAAAGAAAAGTAAATTACTCACATTTATTAAGCAAGGAGATGTTGGAACTTCCTCCCTTTGTTGTTCAAGCATTTATCATGCCTGCTTAGGAAATTGCTCATTACACACTGCAGTTCCCTCTGAGAAATGGCAGCAATTTCTCGACAAATGTTTTAAGTTCATCTAAAGTATGTGGATTTATTTTATACACGTTCTCTTTTAATGCCCCCCAGAGATAAAGGAAACTTCCTGTTTTACAAAATTTATTTATTAATCAATGAAACTCTGGTTAAAATGTGAACATCAGGAAATTCCTCTTAAAATCATCTCCTTACAGCACATGCTGACTCTCTACACACATAGGAATGAACACGCTTTGGGGAGTAGAATACTTGTATTGCCCCATTTTACTTGATACACTTTCACTGAATACACTGTATTGCTTTGCCTAACAATGCTACTTGCACAAGATTTCAAAGCACACTGAAGCCTTGCGCAGGAGAAATAGACTCCCCACCTCTGCCAACATAGCTATATAGAGCTGCCAGCCAGTTCTGCAGTTGTGTCAAGCATTGCTCACCCATTATATTAGTATTTATTCATTTATTTACTTTGCATTCTTTTTCATGCAAATTATTTTTGTAATAAAAAAATTAGCCTCTAAATCAAAGTGGCCTATATTCATAAATTCTCCTGTATGTATGTTATTAATATAATGGAAATCACATAGCATCAACATATTCAGAGTAACATTAACATAATTAGCTTAATAACTAGTTAGCAGCAGCTATGAGTATAGCTCTTAAGGTCAGGTTTGGCATATTGGTACTTGGGCAATGAAGAAACGGACCATTTGACTAAGGAGGAATCTGGGAATCCATTAATAGGGCTTGAACCTGTATTTCTCATGTGGTCTAATATGACAGGTTGTCAGGGACTGGATGAGCAGAAAGCATAAAGAATTTGGTATTTGATTAAAGAATGCAAATATTCAAAGACCATGTTACGTGGAAAACTGTCCTAGATGTTAGAACTAACAGGCCTTGTCCACTAAAACTTTGAGATGGGAACACTTATAAACCTATGATGTTTGAAATGACAAAGGGCTGATGAAACAGCTGTGTTTGTGAAAGCCTAGCCAACCTAAAAGGTTTCAGCTTTGGTAACTATCTTCCAACCTTAGTGAGCTTTCTCAGACACTTCCATAAGGAACTTCTGACCTTGAAAGGACTATTGGGAAATTAAGATAGCAAAATCCTACAGGTTGAGGCATTTTTAATTAATTAATAGAACCACCGCTTTCTATACCCTTTACCAGCACCAAAGGTTGGAGCTTTTGTAAAATCTGAAAATAAATATGTTTAAAGACATGTAATAAGATTTATTTGAGATTGCAGACTTTGGGGTATGAAGCCAACTGCTTCAACATTTTCTTACTGAAACTAAATGAAACTTTTAGTTTAAATGCCCCTAAGATGCAAAACTAAATATATATAATTCATTTTGCAACACTGTTAGGGGTTATGAAGATACTGCTATTTTACTTAGTCACACAGAAAGCTAGCAGCGAAGCCAAGTTGGCCATTTTCTGAAATTTTATATATATATTTATAAAAATTATGGGCATTTTGTTACTATTCCTTGTAGCATCTTAAGTACAGATACATCTAAATGCCCAGGATCAATTTTATAACCTGTATAAACTGAGCAGAGGAAAGGAGAACTCAGTAGGTGCATGAAATAATAGAATATTTCTTTCATATTCTATTATTTTGTATAGAGTAAATCAATTACATAATACACATGAAATTGAAAACTGACACATTCTAGTAGGAAAGCATCATATTACAACCAAATTATGAGCCAAATGCTGGTTTTATTTTCTATTATTTCTTTTGTTTCTTTTTCACCAAACCACACTCACTCGCACTCCTTTTTTTTCTGTTTTTTTTTTGTTAAATAATAATAATAACCTATTGCCCTGATGCTTGGTTACTTTTGCCTCTGGTTTGAAAAATTTATATTTAATACATCAAAAGAAGAGCATAGTGATAATTTAGGAATATAAACATGTAATAGTTATAAAAATTAAGTGTAAAACAATATTATAATTTAATTGATATCAATATATGATTCAGTTGAACTACACACTCTTAAAGCTTCACTTACTTTTCATAAATGTTCTCGAAACCGGTTCCATACATTTATGAAAAGTAAGTGAAGCTTTAAGAGTGTGTAGCTCAGCTGAATCATACGTTGATCTCAATTAAATGATTAGCTTCACTGTGCCAGTTCCAATTTACATTTAAGTAATATTATAATTGTAAACGAGCAGTACAAAATGTTTCAAAATTCACATGTTGAAAAATGTAGTAGTAATATTTGGACTGATTATATATTTCATATTAACATGATGCTATAACTTATGACTGTGTGCTAGCTACTGATAGTAGTGTACTAGAATTTGGTACACTAAATATATTATGCCTGATGTATCCCAGTCAGATATTTAACCCATGCCTACCATTCAACAAGACACACTACCATCTGAGCCATGATGGTGGACAATTCTAAGTTCTGACAAGATTATATTTTGTATTTCTGAATGAAGGCGTGCACAATACTTGCATAAAATTACTTTGAATAATTTGTTACAAAATCTATATGTATCATTCTGTATTTTTTTAATTAATATCCAAGTTGAATATGTTTTTAATACCTACATTTAGATCATTTTAAAAAACATACATATAATTGTATCAGGTGCAGTTAGAGTCACAGTAATTATTTAAATTATTTGATGAGTAACAAGATTCTGCAACTCAAAATTTGTATTAATGTTACTGGAATATGACATATAATCTTACCATGCCTCATCGATATCTGAACCGGTATTTTATAGAAAGGTTTCAGAATTATTTTAGTGCCTATTTATATTTAAAAGTGAAAAAAATTAAAAACAAATGAATAATATAAGGTATCAAGATATAAGTAAAAATTAAAATTTGTTTCAAAAGTAGAGAAAACAGTAATAAAAAAATAATAAAACAGTACAAAAGCAACTATATACCTAGGTACAAATCAAATGTGGTTCTAGCCCATGGTAGTCTCCCTGTTTTTATGGAGTAATATTAAAAGTTCCTAATTATTGCTTAATAAATTGTTAATTTATTTTATACAAAACTAGTTAATTGAATGTATTTAATTGATTTTACATGGATTTGAAATTTTTATTTTTAGGTACTGTGTGTATTATTTTTAATGTATAGTTTATTGTAATTAAAAACTGCAATCAATGTAGTGAAAAGGTTTAAAAGTAACATTTTTAACTTCCATAGTACATCCAGTAAATTGCACACTATAATCAACATTTTAGATTATTTGATACAACCAATTTCTGCATTGAAAATATGGTATATATATGGCAGTGTCAGTTATTCTAACAACCATACAGATTAACGTATTTGTTAAATTACTGAAGCTATTTACAGTGAAGGTCTTGTATATTGATTGATACACTGTGGGTAATTTTTATACACTTCACTTACATGTTTTTAAAAACAGGACATGTTTCAAGAACTGTCGTTCCCATCGTCAGCTGTTGACCCACTGTTCAGCTGACAGCTGACGATGGGAACGACGGTTCTTGAAACATGTCCTATTTTTAAAAACATGTAAGTGAAGTGCATAAAAATTATCCACAGTGTATCAATCAATAAACCATACAGAATATTTATCATTTTGCATCAGTTTTCAGTAGCAAAGAATAATTAGTCTCTGATGCCAGTATACTCTTGTACTAGTAATGCATTCATGTGCATTGGAAAGCCCTAAGCTAAAAGTCATAATAAAGTAATATTTTAAATTCATTTAAGAACTTTCGAAAAATAAGATATTTTTAAAAAATTCTGTTGGAACTCAAACAGTGCAGCTTGTTAAATGTACATTATAATTAATCTGTTGTCTAACACATGCTTATGCTTCACTTACTTTTAAATATGGTGGGACCGATTTCGAAGAAAAATCCTCTCCATCTTGAACCAACTTGACAACTCGGTGAAGCATAAGCTCAAGTAAGTGAAGCATAAGAGTGTGTTAGACGACAGATTATTTATAATTTACATAATATTTTAAAGTTCTTTTCTCTGATGATAAACATAAATATGATACTAATAGCATCAGTGAAACTAAAAGTGAATTAGAGATTCAACAAAATCTAAAAATAATACTAGCAAAGTTAGAAACATGAAAATAACAGTGTCAAATCAGTGAACTAAATGTCTCAAACTCACCTCTCTATTGAGGAAAGAAGTACATGGATATTTCAGCACTAAAAGTCACATTTTTGTTTCAATCTTGATTCCTTACATTCCTATTTATTCTATTGTAGTACTTTGATTTGTTAGTGATCAAAGGTTAGTTACTGTGAATGCATGACTACTGCTCAGTGTTACCTCTTACTGCATATATAATTATATGCAGGGTATTAATGTTAGATTATTGTTGTAGTCTGATTTCTGCAGTTTGCTAACTAACTTCCAATTCCCAGTTCATAGTTTTAAATTCATTAAATGCTCTTAAAAAACAGTACCATATAATATGTTATATGTGTAACTCTCTCTCTCTCTTTTTTTTTACTTGGTTATTTTATGGGTGTTTTTTAACGTCTCAGGTCATCAGCATCCCATTCAAATCGGAGCATGAAACGACTGACAATTTTGCTCACAGGCCTCTTTTTTTCAGGCTTGAGATTCTTTATTGTGCCGTAAATGTATGACACAGGACCCACGGCTTTACTTCCATTCTGAAGGAAGCCATACTTAAGATTTTATGTGTGTAACTGAACACATTTCATAAAAATAGTTGTTAATGCTGCTCACTATATTTTCATAACTACCTGCCATTGTTACAAATAAAATACTTTTTCCAATAATTATTTAAAGATGTTTAAATTTTTTAATGTAAAACAAACACTTTGAGACTCAAATAGTTGACTCAGAAAAATGAATTAAAATTGCTAGAAAGTTAATTAAAAATGAAATTGATGAAGGTAGATCATGTACAGATGGATGGGATAAGCTCAACTGGATGGTTATACAATAAGAGATCAAACTTCCAGAAGTCTTGAGACTTATATTATTGACTTCCTACATAAAATGTTAATTAAGCAATTTTTTGATCAGAACTTAAAATTGGTAAAGCTGCACGTAAAACAGTTTAAATTAGCTGCACAATAAACAGTTTAAATTAACTGCACAAAGTACAATGATGAAATATTGCAGTAAAGTTATTTCAAGTCGTAATCTTAAAAGAAGTTAGGAACAGTGAAGTTGTTACATATACAACTGAGTCAGTATTAGGTGATTAATTCTTCAGAAGATGTTTCAAGAGCATTCGCTCTTGAAGATGAGAGCAAATGCTCTTGAAGCATGTTCTGAAGAATTAATCAGTTAGTGAAGTTTTAGTGTCACCTAATACTCTCTCAGTTGTATATTATTTCAAGTCTTCTAATAACATTCATTAAAATTTTGCAAGCAATATCTTTGCATTCCATTCTTGTTAAAAGTTCCATAGTGCACTGGTCTTGCTGTTACTGCCATTGCTATTTAATGATGTGCATATAGCCATTTTTAATAGCTTTGCTGAAAAATTTAATTATTTTGTGTTCTCATACTCCATTACTGTGTTCTGGTCAATCATGAAAAACAATATGTGACAGGATAATATATTTGCTGAATGATTAATTTAAGTGGCACAGTTCTTTTTGATTATTTGAATAAACATTGTGCATTTTTGTTTGTTCTAGACAAGGATATGGCAAGCCAGTAGACTGGTGGTCGATGGGAATAATTTTGTATGAATTTTTAATTGGTTGTGTACCCTTCTTTGGAGAAACACCAGAAGAACTGTTTGCTCACACTGTTAATGGTTAGTACCAACTACTTAGTGAAATTAAAATGATTTATTATAGTAAATAAATTTCTGCAAATTAGTTTTGAGAGCCTCATTTTATATGCTTTATTAGGAACAGCAGGCAATAAGTGTAAGCCTTTTTTATGAAGCTTTTCCTTATCAGAAAAGGCCAAATAATAGGGTACTTTAAGCAACAGTGCAGCAATACAGTACCTAAGGGTCATAGTATGATGCTCCTCCAGTTCCTTACCAGTAATAAAAGGACACTCTATATCAACAAATCTGAACTTGGAAATTATTTCAAAAAATTTTATTTGTTTGTCACAGTCATAACAGTATATAATAGGATAGGAAGTTGGGTCATAGGGTTGTCAATTTTTTTGACACATACAGTCAGTTCATCAACCTAACCGAACTAACCAAGAATGCTTAAATGTAGACCTTAGGAAAGTTGCATATGATCATTATAGCAATAGAAAATTAAGTAATGGAGATTTTAATGTTTCTGGTAGCATTGTTCATATGATAAAATTCTGTAGATCTATTGTACTGCATTAAGAAAGATGAAATTGCAGTACTTTTTAAAGAGCTTTTTTCTTCATATTTATGGCAAATTCATATTAATATTCAAAAAGTGTATTAGTTTTATAGTTTCCTCTCTGTGATACAATAACTGCAAAGGGGCATTTTTTTTTTGTATGTTTAATACTCATTTTTACTACTATGGCATCACAGGTAGTTGTCACTGAGAGATGAAATTATAAACTAGAAAAGAAATATTGGAAAGAATTTTAGGGCACCTCCCAGCATTTGCCTTCAGTGATGACTGAGGAAACACTTAAAACCTTACAGAGGTCAGTTTTGGCTGGATTAAAGCACAGACCTCCCATTCGTGAGATTGTGCTTTAATAAACTTGACTACATGTGCTCTTGCAGAAATGGAAATAGATATATTGGGAGGTCAAGATTAGCAGTTGTGTATGACTGTGAATCAAAATATATTTTCTGTATTGTTAATATAATGAATAGACGTTTGTTTTTATTTTATGACAAATTATTGTTACAAAATCACTTAAATTTCACTAATTTTGTTCCACTTACTTGGACATGTTTCAAAGTAAGTGGAACAAAATTAATGAAATTTGAGTGATTTCATAACAATAATTTGTCATATTATAATATATTTCACTGTGAAAATCCCCGACACAAAATAACTACTTAAAGACGTTTGTTTACTTAAAATCTCATTGTGCTACCTGTGCTGTAAATGTTGTAGTCCAGAGGATTTAGGGAATCTACATACCACATAATAAATATGAAACAAATTATAAAAGGGAATGCTCTTATAATCTAAATTTTTATTACCATTTTTTACAGCAGCCCATAAAAATATTTGTTTAATCATGATTTGAAAAATAATAATACTTATTAAGTAAATTACAAAATAATGAATGTCTACAGATTCTGATTCTGTGCTATGGAAATAATGACCATTGTGACATCAAACAATACAAAAAATATGAGTTACAATAAATTGATTTTGTAATTAAATTAAAAAAAACTCAAATTCCCAGTTTATCAGTACTAACCTACTGGAATCCAGAGATCTAGTGATTCACAATTTCAGGTATAAAACTATAAATTCAATGATGCTTTCTATTTACTAATCTAGTTCAAATCTTTGTTCTACATCTTTTGACCCATTTCAACAGCCCATGTGCACTTTAACTAGAATTTCCATCGAAACTGTCCGCGTTTATTTAATTGCCTATTATCATTAAAGAACTTCCTGATATTGCATCTTCCCTCCACAAATAGGACAATATTAATATGAACTATTGTTCCTTAAACCTCACATTCCCAGCTAAAACGAGACTATTCCTTCTCTCTCTCTCTCTCTCTCTCTCTCTCTCTCTCTCTCTCTCTCTCTCTCCCCCTCCTCCTCCTTCTTCTTCTTCTTCTTCTTCTTCTTCTTCTTCTTCTTCTTCTTCTTTTTTGGTTATATGAATGGTGTTTAATGCCCATTTTTACTACTGGGGCCCCATAGGCAGTGGACATTGGTGATACATGAGATGAAATTATATATTGGGAAAGGATTTTTTAAGGAAGGAAATGTTGCAGGCCTAAGTTTAGGATACCTCCCCAGCAGTTGCCATTTATGAGAACTGAGGAAAACCTGGAAAAACCTCAGTCAGGAAGGATGCTCCTGTTGGAATTCAAACCCCAGACCTCCTGCTCATGAGTCTGCATCTTAACGACCTTGGCCACCCATGGTGGTATCCCACCTCTTTGTTTTTAACACAAATGCTAATGTACATTTCTCTTTCAAAATCAACTTTTAATTCTCTGTAAACTTGAGCAATCTTTTCTCATGAATTTGAGAGTACAACATTTTTCTCTCCATATCCTCTAGCCTAGTTCTCACTTCTGAACAAAACCCCATATCAAAATTACATTTTTGTTTTAACAACAATAATAATGATGATAGTGTGGCAATGGATGAATAAAGGCAGTTGACAGTCAAAGCTCGGAATAGTACCCTAGAAATCATTCACATAGTTTCAATGTATACAATTCTAGCTTCTATAGATTACAAGACCTACTAGTTGGCAAAAATAGTTTATCAGTAAATAAAGTATTAAAAAAATTACAACCTTTTAGCTTTTCTACAATATTTAAAATACAGGACATCATTTAGACAATTGATGTGCCAATGATAATGGGATAAGCATTTTATAATTGACAAAGTGATTGTCATAGTCCAGTTAATGCACTAATCATGATGGAGAGGAGTATTCAGTGTCACTTGCAATAGTAGTGTAGGAAAACAACAAAATATCCAAATATGGTTGGTTAGTTGTTAGTGGCCATTTGGGATGCTGATATTTATCATTTTTTCCCTAGCTTCCCAATAAAGAGCTTCCAAATTATCTTTCATTTGTTTGTTGCTATTCAGTTCACTGCATTTCAGATGTTCTTTATTTAAGATAGTATTCATGTCCTTACACATTAGGCAGTGACTGTCCTTCATTAATTTCATCCTGAAGAGATGTTCTGACAGGTAATCATGCCCAACAATTATGCAGAATTGGGCAACTCCAATTTTGCTTGATTTCAATATAAGATGTTTGAAAGTATTTAGATCTTCATATAGTTTTCTTTGAAGTTTTTGTTTCATATTTTGTTGTTCTTGTACTGACATTAATCATCGTATGAGTTTCAATTTACAGAGAAGTTATAGTTCAAAAGAATAATTTAATTTTATGATGGCTCCTTTTTTTGCTAAAGTATCAGCAATCTCATTCTCCTTCAATCCCACATGGCTTGGGATCCATTGTAAAACCATTTTTGTATTTCTGAACTGCATTGTATGATATGGTTTTCTTATTTCATTTATAGTATATGTCGGTGGGTAACTGTCATTTATTATACTTGGTAGTGCTGCTTCAGAGTCAATTAAGGTAACAGTTCTTTTATTTATTTTTGGTCTATACAGTAGATTTTTTAAAACTGCTCTAATAATCATAATTTCACCATCCAAATTGTGAGCATACTGTCCCATAGGTGTATATTGAGAGAATTCTTCACGATATATTTCAAAGCCTCTTCTCCATTTTTAAGAGATCCCTCTGCACATGCTCTACACCATGTATTAGTTAGATAATAGTTAATCTTATTTTGATTTAAAGTAAAACACTAAAGTAAAGTAAAGTAAAGTAAAGTAAAACACTAAAAGTTTCACTGTGTGGATTCCCAAATTCCGTAAACATAGATAATAGTTGTTTAGTGTACCAAGTGCTATCATTCTCAGGTGGGTCATTCTTCTTGGAAATCATTGTATCCAGATTTAGTTTCACATTATTATCCATATATTGTAAAGAATCAGTTGGTGTAATGACAGGTTTAGAGTTTATTTTTAAAAAAATTGTTCAAATCTTTTTCTATATGTAAATTTTGAAAATCTGTTGTGTTTTTAATCATTCTGTGCTGTCAGGAATTTCAAACCACTTATTCCTGTGTTGATTACTTATTAATTTCTGTCCTGTATAGCTGTTTTAATATCTAGCTCTATTTTAGTTTGCAGGTTGGTAGTTATACTCTGCATTGTAGCAAGCGGTGTTGTTTTAACAGCTCCAGTTATTATTCTTAATGACTAGATTTTATTTTATCCATTTTAGTTTTAAGTTGGTTGTTTATTGTGGACATTATCTCACTTCCATAGAGCAAATTGGGCTTTATATATCTTTCGTACGTGTCATTTAGAAGATTTATGGATCCTACCCATTTGACTCCTGCTATTCTTCTTAATATGTTGTTCATCTTCTTATTCACTTTCTTAATTATATTGTTCATCTGTTCAGAGAAGGAAAGTTTTTTGTCAAGTGTTATACAAAGATATCTAATATGTTTTTTCTCTTCTATAGTTCATTATTGATTTTAAGCTGTAAGTCATCTGTTGTGTGTTGAAGACTGAAAAACTGGAAAACTATCTTTTTAGTATTTATTTCCATATTGTTGGTCGATGTCCATGTTTCCATGTTATTGATCATTTTCTGCATTTCATTTTCTAGTTTTTTGTAGTATTGTCTATTCTTATTTTTTTTGACTAATCCATTTGGTGATATCATCTGCAAACAATCCCATATTTGCCTTTGGGAAGTCAGCTACTATTTTGCTGATGTCATCTGTGAAAATATTAAAAAGAATTGGACTGGAAACACATCCTTGAGGAAGGCCTACTTTAGTTGAGTGCCATTTAGAGAGGACATTATTCCAATTTGCACCTATGCACATTTGTGATAATAGGTCCATAACCATCTCAACATGTTTCCTCTTATCCCAATATTACTTATTTTATAAATAAGCTTCTCTCTCCATACTTTGTCAAGGGCATTTTTGAAGTCAACAAAGAGAGTAAGTGTTGTTTCTTTTTTGTTGAAGGTATTTTGAATATCTTGTGTTAACTGTAAAACCTGATTGTTTGTTGAATAGTGCTTTCTGAAACCTGCTTGATGGTCTGAAATGAGTTTTTGAGATTCCAGATAGTAAGTTAATCTTGTAGTAGTAACTATTTCCTCCATTGTTTTAGCAAGTACTGAGGTTTAGGATATAGGCTTATAATTGTCTAACTGGCCTGCTTTTTTGTATTTCTTCATAATTGTTGTGATTATGGCTTTTTTCCATATAGTAGGAATGCTATCTTGACTGTTCCAAATTTTGTTGAATATGTTCAGTAGTACCTTCTTGTCTCTGCATCCTAAATTCTTGAAGTATCTTTATGAATTTTGTCTGGTCCAGAGCTCTTTTTGCTCTTAAGGGATAATATTGCTTGGTTGATTTCTTGAATTGTAAAGTTGTCATAAAATAGATGTTGTTGGCCTGTCTCATCATCATAATCCTACCTCAGGCTTATGCTTTTTTAACATTTTGGTTAATTTCCCTATTGTTTATATTTATATGCAAATTTGTAGTGAGTGGCAAATATGTTGGCTATGCCTCTATCATGATTGAAGACTTTGTAGTTAATAATAAGAGGTTCTTGTTTTGTTTCTGGGACATTATTTAGCATATTAATATATTTATTTACTTTTGCTCTATTACTTCTATAGTCAAGGGAATTTATAA
Source organism: Metallyticus violacea (assembly GCA_030762175.1). Classification (NCBI taxonomy): domain Eukaryota; kingdom Metazoa; phylum Arthropoda; class Insecta; order Mantodea; family Metallyticidae; genus Metallyticus; species Metallyticus violacea. The sequence goes on along the minus strand of CM060846.1, from coordinate 304,623,142 downwards.
ATGACTCCTCCTTACTGTTTTTTATTTCCCTATTTAGAAATGCAGTTTTCTTTCTCCAATCTCTAACTAAGTTAGGATCTTTTGTTGCTTCTGCTATATTTCTGATATTATTTCAGTTTCTTTTTAATGCAGATAATCTCTGATTCCAAAAAGGTTAGTACCTAATAACCTTTCCTGTGGGTATTGTTATTTTTGCAGCATTAATAAGTTTTTTTGTTAACCTCATCAAAAGTTCCATCTCTTCAGTTGACTATCCAAATATGACAACCTAAAATTACACACTAATATATGAGGGCTATTTTTTATTTTCAACATCAGATGGGGCATAACAAAATGACAAATGTAAATCACAAAATGGTTTATTACCAGGAGTCAAGTACAGTCACAGTTTAATTTTTCCACATAGCCACCATGAAGATCAAGACATTTGTAATGCCAATAGACGAGCTTTCCAATATTCTCTTCATAGAAGGTTGAGCAAGTTTATGAAGATAGATCTATTTTGGGATGCATGCATACCAGCAAGCACAAAGTTTTTGATAGCTTAGGTGTTCTGAAACAATTGTGTCAGAGCTGACCACCGGAAATTCCTCTTGACATCTCACTGATGGTAAACCTCTCTCTCTCTTGAACCACTTGATCAAGTCATTGAACAAGGTCTTCACTATTGACAGACCTGCATTCTTGTCATCTTCTTTAAGAATATCAGTTTGACCTTCTTTAATTTCCTACACCGTTTATCATAACACCCTCATTCATACAGTTTGCACTATAAACACAACTCAATTTGTGATGAATTTCTACTCTACTATTCCCTTTTGCCTGTAGAAAATGAGTAACACTTTGCAACTCTCACTTGGTAGGGGAATCAATCATGCCAATCCATTAAAGCGCCTGTTGCTCAGTTCCAATTAATGTATTGAATGAGCCCTTCGTGGACATTACGATGGGTTGTAGTGCAGTAGCACAGTGTGTCGATCTGGCTCCTTATGCTTGTCTGGTCACTTAGCAGAGTGATTGGAGGTTGAAAAAAAATACCCCTCGTACCAGGGAGCCATGGCCATTTGGGTAAAATACCAAGTGTTTTACTTGTCATTAACTGTTTAAGACATACAACAAATATAGAAAAATTTTAATTAATTGCTAAATTTGAGTCAGTGAGTTGCACAGCTAGGTTGCACATTTAATGCAGAACCCTATTTACACAGCATGGGTATCAAGGGAGACAGTGTAGGACTGATGTAAGCAGTAGTATTAAAGAAAAAATGTGAAAAGTATACTTATAATTCTAAAATATTAATTAACCATAGGTATATACAGTGCAATCAGTTTTGTTTTCTCCAGAATGTTCTGACTGTGGGTGAGTGCACCACTCATTAACTGGTTAGCCAACATGTCAGATCTCTGTGATTAGTGGGAGGGTAAAACAATAAAATAAAATACATGGCACAGAAATGAATGGGAATTGCTCATAGGAAAAACCCTGTGCCTTGGGGCAAAGTATCACTGATTTCATGGTAGTAGTAGTTGGCAAAGTCAAGGATAGAAAGATTAAAATTATGGGAATATTTTTATAAAATATAAGCTATAAATGGATAAGGAACTTCAGAAAAGGACAAGAAAAGTTTGGAAAGTAAAAATGAATTATAGTAGCTTTATCCCATATATGCAACCAGGGGGTTATAGTATGGGAGAGCTAGTATATTAGCATTAGAATTTTTAACTATATAATATGTATGGAGGTAAATAGCTAATATTATAATGCTATATTATATTCTAATAGGTAGTAGTTTTGTATATTGTATTTATTTTGTGAGTGGCAAATAAGAGTGGACAAGGTTAAAGTTCTCCAGATATTCCAGAGAAATCTACTGCTGAACTAAGGATTGGGGCTTCATTAGTATGTTAAAATATAGTAAGTTATATACAGAGGGTGCCAAAAATGTATACACTTTTCAAGCAAAGAAAAAACTGTGTTAACATAACACAACTGAATTCACACAAACAGAAAATGATGAGCACTAATCATCTTAGACTTTTACAGTTACAACAGTTACTGATTGAGTAATGTTTACAAAAGTGTCCTCAGCGATTGCAGCACATGCCATTTAAATTTCTTCCAGAAGTGCTGCCAGTGTAGCTGGTTTTCTATGGTATACAACATCCTTAAGAGTCCCCCATAGGTAGAAGTCCAACCAAGTTAGATTTGAAGAACAGGGTGGAAAATCAATTGTACCTCTTCATGAGTGCTCAAAACATTCCAAAATCATAGTCAAGGATGCTGGGTTTGTTGCTGTGCCAAGATCTCCCAGATCTGCCCTTGTGAACATCACATACAATACCATGAGTCTCAAATTTGTCTGGAATGCATGCAATTGTTACTCATGTTGACAGTTCTGTTGTGTACACATGTCCCCATTTCCTTTGAACTTCAACAACATTATCGATTTTCGAATACTGCTTCAAAATTGCTTTCCACTGTTCGATCAATGATCTTGACTCCATTTATCTTGGCTCCATTTTGCTGTAGCAATGCTAGCATAATGTAATTGGAGTCACATCTGTTTACAAAACATCATAAAATAATCTTGATTTCCTTTGTTCATTGTCGATTTATGATAATCTTGACTTCATTGTTGATTTACCTGTCGTGCAGCAATGCTATCCTAATGTATGTGAGTCACATCTATTTACAGAACATCATATCACACATTACTGTTGTTTTTCAGCCCAATTTTGAAATATATTAAATAGATATCTACTGTGAAGTATGTATACATTTTTTGGCACCCTCATTATGTTATAAAATTTATTTTGATTGAAAAAATTGTTTTATATTTAAATGGTTGTAAATATTCATTTGTTCCTTCATCCATTCATATTCAAACATTCTACTTTTATAAATACTTGTGAAATAAAAGATGAGATTCATTGGGGCTAATTGTGTCTTTAGAAAAAAAAACATGAAGTTTCAGGTAATAGCTTGAGGCTTAAGACAATGATATCATCCAGCAATGCCTTGTCCCATTATGGATTCTGGCAGCAGCCACTCAGAATATGGCATCATCATCTTCTGATCAACAATTCCCAGACAAGTAATGATCCATTCCTTCTAGACATTTCAATAGAAAACAACTTGCCCATTCTTGAAATTGCTGGGATGTTCTTCTTTTCTGATACAAATCAGTCTGTCAAAGCAAGTCAGTAAAAAACATGTATTCATCAGCCAGGCATCATTTATCTGATGCTGAGAGCTGAATGAGCATTTTCAGTTTCTAAATAAACAATGTTGCTTTGAGTAGCTCTGTATTTAAGAAACATCTTACTGTGTGATAAGTAATCAGGAGATCAACATAGAGATGACGATATATTACTCCAAGCTTTCAATGATATGTACTGCCATCATTTTCAGGATACTGAATGGATTTAATTTTGATAATAATGAGAGTCTGATCAAAAACACCAAAGAATAATTCATGAATCTAAGAAGCAAAAAGCTACAAAATGAATTGGTGAAAAAGGTAAAGTCGCTGACTAACAACAGTAGCAGCATAGAATGGGATGCAACAAATAGATGGAGGGCTGTGGTCTGACATCTAGAAGGCATAGCACTTTGATGAGACAATCTCGGAAAAAAACAAACAAATGTACTATTTTAATTATGGATGAGTTTGCCCACTGATTCTTATAGAATCAGGATATAATGGGAGCAATGTGCATGCTTCAAACAAGAGAAGTTTTTATTGAATGATGAAATGCTGAAAAACTCTAATCAATAAATATCTAAATTTTCTAAATGTTGACCTGCTGGAAAAGCAACTTCCTTTGGCAGAACAGCTTTCATCTACTTATTATTTGCCTCATGTTAAAAATTTAAAGAACCTACAGAAGCTGCCAGTGGCATATTCAGAAAAAATTTATGTATTAAAACTTCTTCTCATAATACAAGTTAAGGCTGCCTCTAACAAATAGTTTTTTCTGTTTTAAAGATGTTGAATTTGTTATCATCAACAACTTTAGTAGATTGCATTACCTAATTAATGATTTTAGCAGTGGAGCAGAAAGTTGGTTAGTTCTCGGAGCATTCAGTGAGTTCATGGAGCAGCCACAGAGACCTACGAACATTGAACTTGTAATACACAATTACCACAGTAGCTTTCAATCTATATTTACAAAAAATTTTCTGCATCTACATAAATAATTACAATAAAAATGAAAAAGAACACCCTAGAACAACTCAACCAAACAACAAAAACAGACAAGTCACTTAATCATACAAATTTTATTATATACATGTTTACTTATACATTGCATTGATATGTTGTAAAGTATAATATTGTCACTCATATATTCCTTTACAGAATAATAGGCCTTTTTACATAGGTATTTTCTAAGAGCAGATTTAAAGGAATTGTCATTGTTTATGAAGGCTTTTAGGCTAGAGGGAAGAGCATTGTATACCAAAAAGCATTCATAATAAACGCCTTTTTTGATGAAAGTGCTGAAATTGGGCGATGTAGATTTGCTTTTTGTCTAGTATGCTTGTCATGTATATTTTGATTTTGGACAAATTTTTGTTTATTTCTTATATAAAAGTTCATGAGGGATAAAATATATTCACAAGGAAGAGTTAAAATTTCAAATTTCCTAAAGAGGTTTCTGCATGAATGTCTGCTATGTGTACCAGCGATTATTTGTATGACTTTTTTCTGTAATAGGAAGACACGTTCACTTTTAACTGAATTTCCCCAAAATATTAGGCCGTACTTCATTATTGAGTTGAAATAAGCATAATAAACTAGTTTTAAAGTCTTAATTGATTCCAACATTACTAATGCACATATTGCATAGCATGCACTGCTAAGTTTGGGCGTAATAAGATCAATGTGATCTTTCCAATTCAGAAGGTTATCAGTTATTAAACCAAGCAAATTAATATATTTGGTTTGTGAAAGTACACTGTTATAATATCCTTTCTGTAATTGTGGATCTGAAGATCTATGAGTAATGAATTTCATATCATTTGTTTTATCTAGATTTAGAGACAATTTGTTTACTTTGAACCAAACACACAATGAACTGAGAACCAGATTTAATTTAATGGCACAATCATTAAGGCTCTTTCCATTTATCAATATGCTTGTGTCATCTGCAAATAGAACAGTATTTCCTACATCTTGGATAGATAGAGGGCCCAGAACAGATCCTTGAGGCACTCCATGGTTAATCATTCCCCACTCTGATGCATTGTTTTTATTTTTGAAGGGACAATTTATCACTACTTTTTGTTTCCTTTTGTCAAGGTAGGATATAAACTATTTTAAATATTGGTTTTTCATTCCATAGAAAGCCAATTTATCTATCAAAATTTCATGATTGACACAATCAAAAGCCTTTGCTAAGTCACAGAATATTCCTCCTACATGTATTCTTTCATTAAATGCAGTTAAAATTTCATTAGTGATTTTGTAGATTTCATTTTCTGTTGAAATTCCTTTTCTAAAGTCAAACTGATCACTAACTAGAATATTGTTACTTTCTAGGTAATGGTAAGGCCTATTGTACATTACTTTCTCAACACCTTAGAAAATGTAGATGAAGTAGCTGTAGGTCTATAATTAGAGACATTTATCTTTTCTCCCTTTTTGAACAGAGGCCTCACTATTGAATATTTTATCCTCTCGGGAAATACACAGAATGTTAAGTTTCATCACACAAGTGACTAAAGGGGGTACTAATTTCCTTCACAGGCCTTTATGATTTTGCTGTTAATCTCATCATAGCCAGAAGAGTTTTTAGATTTTAGTTTTCTAATGATATTACTAATTTCTAGTTGGGTAGTGATACCTGGTTTGAACTCATTATTTTGACGGGGAGTTGATGATTGTAAAATTTTTAAAGCATTTCTTTTATCACAAGAATATAAATTTAAATTTTTTGTTACATTAAGAAAGTAATCATTAAACACATTTGCTACATCTGCAGGGTGTTGTATCTCTTGATTTTAATGCTTAAGATTATTGCATCATCTTGTTGCAAAATTTGCCTGTTTCTTGTTTTATTATATTCCAAGTAGTTTTTATTTTGTTTTTTGACTGACTGATAAGTGTTTGGTAATGGAGCCTTTTGCTGCTTTTGACTTTCCTAAGTATCTTACAATACTTTCTAAAATTTCTTTTTAATTTAGGGTCTTTACTGAGCTTTTGCTCATTATATAATCGTCTTTTATGTTGACAAGATTTAATTCCTTGGGTTAACCATTACCTTCTCATATCATAACTTCTTTTTTTAATTTTTAGTGGGAAATATGCTTCAAAATACAATTTAAAAATGTGTAAAAAATTGTTGAATTTACTATTAACATCATTTGCACTGAAGACACTATTACACAATTCTTGGTGAAGTGTCTCTGCCATTTTATTGAGGTTAGTATCATTATTATCTCTATATTTTATATATCTGTAGCATTCTTTGAGTTATACTGTAGAATTTTGTTTCACTATTACTTGAGCATCATGGTCAGAGAGACCATCAATCAATGAAGACACAGAATATAATGACAGTTTGTCTCAATTTACAAATATATTATCTATTGCTGTACTAGAGTTTTTATCAATCCTGGTGGGAAAGTTAATTATATGCACCACATATGCAGTTATTCATTCTTACACTTGGCATTAAGTAATCAATATTTATCTTCCCACATATAAGTATTTTATTCTTAGGCTTAAATAAAAAATTTAAGGTATCTTCAAGTTTCATCAAGAAAGTTTCAAAGTTTCCTAATGGTGAGCGATAAATAGCAATTATAATTATTTTTGTATTGTTGCTATCCAATTGGATTGTGCATAATTCAATGTCCTGTTCTGAATTAAATTTTAATACATTTAATGCTTTATATGGTACATCCTGCCTGATATAAATGCAAACTCCTCCATTATTTAGTTTTTTCCTTGAAGCTCCTGCTCCCGGACAATAGCCATGTAATGACAAGTGTGATAATTCCTGTTGTTTAAAATGATGCTCACATGGGCAGATAATATGTGGTTTTATATTGCCACAAGTTAGGCCATTTAATAATTCATCTGTTTTGCTTCTAAGTTCTCTAATGTCTTGATGAAATATACAGAGATTTTTTATTGTTTGCTGAATACTCTTCAATTTTACTTCATTTTCTGTGCTACCATGATCATTGATATGATTGATTTAACATTAACTATTATTAAGTTTGACTTGATGAATTTCTGGCCTGGATCAGGTGTCTTTATCATAAAAAAATGGGCCCTTGAACTGTTAATAACAACAGGAATGTTACCCTTGATTCTGTCAGCAATAAGGAGCAAAAGATGCTTTTTGCGTATAGAAATCAAGTGCAGGCCATGTACAGTAAAATTATCTCTACCTAGGTGATTTACATCTATCATACAAATGTGGGAGTTTCTGGGTGTCATCAATGCACGCTCAAGCCTCAGATTCATACCCCACACCCTCCTATGAAGCTGAGGCCTATCATGCCCATCTAACAGTCCCAGAACCTTCACATTGGTATGCCTACATTTAGCGCTAATGTCACCAAGATCTTGCTCAATCTGATAATTCTTATCTATATCAAGTCTATTACCTGCACCATCAACAATTGCATGATCATTCTTACTGAAATCAGCAGTTAGTTTTCCCAAGTCTTTTGTGACATCAGCAAGTCCAGCACTTGGCTTAAAAATGCTCACATCATCATAATCGCTACCCAAGTTGTCCTTCAGTAGGGATATTATGCCCCTCCCATGACTACTACCTAGCAACAAAATCTTACTCTTTCCCTTATTCTTAGCATCTGCTACTGGAGGAGGACTTGTGCTCTGGTGAGCTTCCAATCTTCCAAGTACATTGAATCTGTTTACCAGAGGAATAGTGGTAGCTCATCAGCAGAGAATACTTTCCTCCTTTTGCGATTATTCCTTGGCACAACCTTGAATTCAGGTGATTTACTATTTACTTAAATTGGTGAGCAATAGCTCTCAATCTGCATCTTTGCAAGTGCCAGTTCCTCTCGCAGTTGGAAAATAGTTTCCTCTTACTTCACAACTAAGACTTTTTATTTACAAAGTTCAAAATACCACTGGTCAGAAGCAACAACAATATCACTGTTAGTTTTAGCACAAGTCCAATAAAACCATAACTGATACCCATTACAAAACACGCCTGAACTCACCTTCCTACGACATGCACCACAGTTACTGCTCAAATCACCCTCTTTAGCACTCAAACTCGGACACAACACTAGATTAAACTACGTAAGTTACACTTAACCACACACAACAAAATCTCCCATACGTAGGCTAAACTTACCCTTCACATGCCACACAAAACTATGTCATGTGAGCTACACTCTACACACAGCTTTGCACTCAAAACTCGGACACAACACTAGATTAAACTACATAAGCTGCACTTAACAACCACATGCAACATAAAACTCCCATACGTGGGCTAAACTTACCCTTCACACGCCACACAAAACTATGTCATGTGAGCTACACTTAACACAAACAGCTTTGCACTCAAATTCGGACACAACATTAGATTAAACTATGTATTGCCATGTGCAACACAAAACTCCCGTATGTAGGCTAAACTTACCGTTCACATGCCACACAAAGTATGTTATGTGAGCTACACTTAACACACACAGCACAAAATTCAAGGAATTGTTTCACACCAACTATAAATCTGATTTAACTCAAGACTAACAAATCGTTAGCCACAGGTTTAATTATACTTAACGTGAATGAAAAAGAGACAGAAACAAAAAATATAATCTATACTAGATACACAAATCAAACCAAACTAATATGGTGGACAATCAACTAATTTTAATGGTCGTGTATAATGTGGTTGTTTTGCAAAACCGGAGTATAAATACTAATAATAATTCAATATAATAGATAAGAAAAGATACTTCAGCTATGTTCCAGTCAATATTTCTAAGATAAATAGATATGGCAGAATAAATATTCAATAAAGTTGGAGCTCAAATCCTGGCATAAAAAATCTCTCTTGAAGAACCAGTTAATAACTTTGCTAAAGTGAAGATGTTACCATTTGCTAAATAATTAATTTTAGGAAATAAATAATATACAAATGAATAATCTCTTCTGAATCAAATTATTTAAGCACACACTTTCTGACTTCATTTACAGGAGATTTACTCAGAACATGTTTTGTGGACCTCGTCCATATCCGCAATTGTTAAACTTTATTCAAGTTTATCTCAAGACCACCAGAGTCGACCCAGACACATAACACAACTTCAACAAATGAAACAGTCATTTAACAGCTAAGGACATGGACAAGGTCCGTGAAACATGTCCTGAGTAAATCTCCAGGAATTAAAGCCAAAAAGAGTGTGTTTAAATAGTTTGATTCAGAAGAGATTACTAATGCATGCTTCACTGTGTTGGATTTCAAATTTGATTAAATTGAGAAAATTCAAATATATTATTAATCAAAATTAAAATGGCTGTATTTTTATATCAATAGAGAATGTTTTCATTTGTTTGTACCTACATCGTATTAACAGCAAGGAAGTACATGTAAATTAAGCATGTTTGTAAAATAAGTTAACAACTAAGCACGAAAAGTGAAAATGTAGAAAACGGTTCATTTAGATAGTCTTCAAAAAAATAAGAGTGAATGATTATGTCAAACAATATACCCTTAAAGGTCTTCCTTAAAATATCTTGTCACCCTCAAGCAATAACTGAAAGAACATTCCTGTTGTACAGTGTCTTTTTTAATACATAAACAAAAGTAGTAGTAGCAGCAATAGTGATGATAACAACAACAATAATAATAATAATAATAATAATAATAATAATAATAATAATAATAATAATAATAATAATCTGTTTCTTGCAGATGACATAGAATGGCCTGATGATGATGACTGGCCAGTTCAGCCCGAAGCAAAGGATATAATAACAGCATTATTACAACAGAATGCAAGAGATCGACTGGGAACAGGGGGCCCTCAAGAAGTTAAAGAACATCCTTATTTTAATGGAGTGGACTGGAATTCACTTCTAAGACAGAAAGCAGAATTTGTTCCTCAGATAGACCATGAAGAGGATACTAGCTATTTTGATAGTTAGTATTTCTTGTTATAAATGTTTTAGGATTAAGTTCATATTAACTCTCATATTTCTGAGCACTATAATAACTTTAAATAAGTTACTTATTTTGTTACATCCTCTGGCTTCTGTCATCGTGCACCTTTAACTCACTCTAATTGTCTTTCCTATTTCATCCAATTAATTGAATGTTGGTCATTTTCAATTCTTTGCTCCATTTGTATCTTCTTTAAATGCCTTTCTCATTGATTTCTATGTTCATTTATATTGCACATCTCATCCATTTAGTTTCTTTCTTTAAATACCTGGGATTATAGAAGATGTTCAGATTTAAATTTAATAACAAATTTGTTAAAATTACATGTGATGGTCACTAAATAATTTTGAGACACAACAAACTGGCAATAGGCATGATATAAACTAAAATACTAAAAGCTTTCTCTTTGAATGGTACAACATTCAGGTTAAAACAGGTTAAGTTCTTTTGAATAGCGGGTATTTTCACGGTGAAATATAACAATTATTATTGAGGAAATCACTCAAATTTCACTAATTTTATTCTACTTTCTTGTGCTTCCCTTCTGGGATATAAAAATTATAAAAAAATGACAATCTTCAATTGGGCATATTTGGAAATGATACCCATACAGATAATTATATAAAAAAATAACAGCCACAATCCAAAACAACATAAACTCACCATAATCAAGTGTCACATTCAAATTAACAAACCTACCATTTAAAAATAGTCGGTCCTGGTGGTGTAGTGGTTACCATACTTGCCTCCTAAACCCAAGATCGCGGGTTCGAACCCGGCCAGGACCGATGGATTTTTTCGGGGCGTAAAAATCCTAAGTATTGCTTCCTTCGGAAGGGAAGTAAAGCTGTGGGTCCTGTGTCGTACATTTACGGCACGAAAAAGAACCTCAAGCCTGAAAGAGAGGCCTCTGAGCAAAATTTGTCGGCCGTTTCACACCCTGAGTTGAATGGGATGCTGATGACCTGAGCTGTTAAAGAACATCCATAAATAAATCATTAAAAAAAAAAATTCATTTAAAAGTAAGACGCATTTTGGGAGAATCTCTCCCATCTTCAGCAACTGAAGTTTAAATAAAAAGATATCTACACACTAAAAGGCTACAAAGGAGATCATATATATAAGAAATTCACATTGCACTCCTGGGCACACCAAAAATTTCAGAAAATTTTTAAAGAGGCAAACGTCATTTTGACTCCAGTAAAGAAAAGTAGTTCAAGAAACTTCCTAAAAACCAATACAAAAGACAAAATTCTGCCAGGAAAACAATCAGGCATTCACAAAATTGATTGCAAAGACTGCAATGTGAAATACATATTCAAAACAAAAAGAAATAATATTAACCACATGGTTTAAGGAACACATGAAAAATGTAAAATATAAACACAAGAAAAAATCAGCAATAGCAGACCATTTCTGGCCAAAGAACCGTGAATTCCAAAAGGAACCAAAACTCTTAAAAACTCTTCAAAAACCCATAGGAATAACAGTGTGGGAAAATGTATTCATAATCAAAAATGAGGAAAATTTGGTTAATTTTGATCTCCCAAACATTAGTAATCTCATCACTTAGTTCATAAAACCCACAGAGCTACATCTTAATACCATGCTGGGAAGCAGACAGCCATGCTGAAGGTGAAGGCAACAGCCTTTGAAACATGTCCAAGTAAATAAACAAAATTAGTGAAATTTGAGTGATTTCCTCAATAATAATTTGTTATAGGTTTAGTTCTGTTATTTTTGAGTTGTAGATTGTTGAATTTATCTGGGTGTTTAAATCCAAAAAATGTAAAATGGATCTTCAGAGCAAATATTTTTATGCAATGATTTTGTAAATGTCAGTTAAATAGTATAGTCACTTCAGCACTTGAGAATCTTTCTCCATGTGCTGCATTAATTGCTGGTTCACCAGATTTAAGAAAAGGAAAATATCCCTTAAAGATGAGGAAAGAAGTTGCAGACTGTGTACATTGGTAACATTTCTCTGGCAGACCTATAATAAATGAAGATGCAAGATAACAATTAAGGACATTGAAGTGGCCTTTGGAATTAATGTACTAAGCATTTCCACAACCCTACTTCAACATTTAAGAGAAAATTTGTTCTTTAAGAGCAAAACCAAGTCAGAATAGAATGGTGAAGGAAAGATTCAGTAATGGAGACTCTTGGTTGGTTTCAGACATCATTACAAGTAATAGGATTTGGATTTACCTTTTTGGCTCTGAGACAAAGTGCCAGTCATTGATTTAAGCCCTCCTTAGGTGAAAAGGCGAAGAAGTGCAAGAAAGTAAATGATAACAACCTTCTCAATAAGTGAACATGTGGCCACAGTTATATGTAGAATCCCAGGGGATGTAAAATTAGTTCTTTCACATTAACCATGAGTAGGACATTAGTCAGTAAGGAAGAATCAGAATGGCAAAATTTGGATCACAGTCAGGATTTGAACCATAGACCTTCAGCTTTTCATGTCAATGCTCTAACCAATGAAGCGACCATGTCTTTCTCCAAGTGTGGACTCACGAACCTGTCCTCATCTGATTCTATATATCCCAGAGACCTTCCTAAGGTTTTCTATACTGTTAGAGATTTACTCCTTAAGTGGTGATTAGTAATGCTACAAGTACATATAACGTAGGCTTCTAGTTGAACCACCATATCTCTCATCTGATTCTACATCCTACACACAGCTAGTGTGAAAGAACTAATTCTAAATAAAAATTAGCCTTATATAGTTGGTGGTCTTGGTCTAGTGGTTAGCGTTGCTGACTGCTGTCTGGGAGGCCCAAGTTCAATTCCTGGTATCTATTTAGGAATTTTATAAGATATGGAGGTCTGGAATGGGGTCCACCCAGCCTCATGAGAACAATTGGGAAGCTGCCTAATGGAGAGGTGGCAATCTCTCATCTAGTAAGCAGTGATATAGCGATCGGTGGGATGCGGTGTGCTGATCACATGCCCACCTGCAATACTGCTCTCTGAAATCATGTGATGTAGGTAGAAGACACAGTGATCATCGCGGTAAAGCTCAGGCCCACATGGACTGTAAAAAGGCTTCACAGAACAGTTGGTGGTTAAACTAGAAGCTTGAATCATAAGTACATGCAGTATTACAAGTCTTCTCTTATGGAATATATCTCTCGTGGAAGAGAAAATTTTAAGGACTCTTGGGATATATATAATCAGATGAGAGGTGTTTGAGGTTCCATAGGACATGGTAGCTTACTTGGTTAAAGTATCAACATGGAAGGCTGAAGATTCATGGTTCAAATCTTGGCCTTAACCCAAATTTTTCAAGTCTGATTCTTCTTTTCCAATAGAGGGCAGCTTATGCAAGGTAGCATACATGTATCTATACCTAAGCTGCTCTCACAATGTAGGAAAGATGATCAAGCAAAAGGCTGTAAGGCATCTTTTGTACCATACCAATGTTTCCGCTCATGCAGCCAGTTCTACAATCTTATTCCTTGAGAGAATACCTGTTAAAGTATTGAACCATCCAGCCTATAATCTTGACTTAACAAAGTCTGACTGATCCAAATTTTGCCATGCAACTTGTTAAAAACTGCCTATGAGTACGTTATTATCTAGCCGAGAAGTTGTTGCAACCTAAGTTAAAACAATGAGTGCCTTGGCTACTCCAGTGGATGTAATAATTTGCAGAATGCGCTGGAGAGTACTTTGAAAAAATGCAAAAGGATCAGAAGTTATCTTGTTGTTCATTGCTTATGTCCTAAATAAATTCAGTGATTCTTTTCTGTCTTAAATCCAGTTTTCTATTATACACATTTTCCTCTCCAGCTGCTTGTAATATATTCTTTGCCGTTTACCCATAACATTTGCAACTCATTTATATTTTATAATTGGATGCAATTTAGTTTGTATACTTCTTTTAATTTTGTAAAAACCCAATGGAAACATTCTTTAATCAATAATATGTATAAAACAATGAAGTATTTTTTCATACTTAATTGTTATTCTTTGAGCTTTCAGATAAATACTTTTTTTTTTTTTTAGCTCGAATGGATCGTTATAATCATGATATTGGGGATGATACTGATGATACAGATGATTCTCCACTATTTGGTTCATTTTCCTCATGTTCTCCTCAGTATCGCAAAGTTCAAACAAGACTTGGCATCTATGAAGAGCTGGAAGACAACACAGCAAAGAAATCATTTTCTAGAGGAGACTCTGGACAATCTGATCATTCTGAATCATCTCCTTCTAATCTTGGTAGTACTGTGGATACTCCAGAAACTGATACTGTTCGTGACGTTAGTGATTTCTCTGAATCAACACGACAGAAAAAGATAGCTAACCCAACAACACCAGAGTCATCTCAGACAGAAAGTGATGATGTCTCTCCACAAATTCAAAGAAAACGGAGGTTACACAATAAAGAATCACTGCCACGATTCTCCATTTCTGTAGAGGATAATAAAACCACGCAAGTATCTACATACTATATTTTATAAGTGTTTTTTATATGATTGTCATTTTCTGCTCAGGTTCATGTAATATACATAAAATACAATTTCTTAGTAGTAAGCAGAAAGCCAAGAAATTTTTAACAATGTTCTATGCCTTACAAAAATGTTCGTACTTTTTTTTCTATGCAAGATATACTGAGTGATCAAATTTGTTCTGATTTTACCGTGAATCATTTGAAATAAATGATATCACTATTGTGGAATGAGCTTCTATCAGTATAATCAGTTACCTGTTGATTTAGCTGATAATTTGCTGTGAAGGGTGGGAATGTGCCTCAGAGAGGGAAAAGCAAGGTTATCATTACATCAGAGTAAGTCAGTTATTTACAAAATGTAGTCATGTTGGTTTGTTAACTACTTACTAGGTTGCACAGTATCATGTTCTCAAAGGTGGTGCCTTTTTATCGCCCCTTAAAGACAACCTAGCAATTATGCCATTCATTCAAGTTCCAGTTAAGTCCTAATAAATTTTATCACCCAGTAAGTTGACTGGTGTCATAATAAACTTTGACCTTTCAGGGAGGATTATGTTCAATATGGCACAAAAACATTTATAAAGCCCTTTTTTTCCGTAATTAAGTTATTGTGAAAATATATAGAAACATTTTAAGTTTAACAGCAGCACTACAGAGAGTATAAAAGTTTACATAAACAATTCACTGTCATCTTCATAATTATTATTTGGTCCAAGCTAAATGTATACTTTATCAGAAGAGATAAGAAATATCTCTGTTTCTTCTCTGGCCTACATTTTTAGGCCAGCTATGTTTTTGAAGAGCAAAATTTATTATAACTATTACTATATATCTTAGCATATCATTAATACAATACTTTACTTAGCATTTTACAAAGAACATTTGCTGTCGTCATTATCTAGTTATGGATTGTTGTTGTAGGTGCTATAAGCATGCTTGTTTGATTGCTAGTGGCCATTGGGGATGCCGATATTTATCATTTTTTCCTAGCTTCCCAATAAAGAGGTTCCAAATTATTTTTCATTTGTTTGTTGTTATCTAGTTGGCTGCATTTCAGTAAATGTTTTTTTATTTAAGATAGTATTCATGTCCGTACACATTAGGCAGTGGCTGTCCTTCATTAATTTCATCCTGAAGAGATGTTCTGACAGGCAATCATGCCCAACAATTATACAGAATTGGGCAACTCCAATTTTGCTTGATTTCAATATAAGATGTTTGAAAGTATTTAGATCTTCATATAGTTTTCTTTTAAGTTTTTGTTTCATATTTTGTTGTTCTTGTACAGACATTAATCATTGTATGAGTTTCAATTTACAGAGAAGTTATAGTTCAAAAGGTTATTTAATTTAATGATGGCTCCTTTTTTTGCTAAAGTATCAGCAATCTCATTCTCCTTCAATCCCACATGGCTTGGGATCCATTGTAAAACCATTTTTGTATTTCTGAACTGGATTGTATGATATAGTTTTCTAATTTTATTTATAGTATATGTCGGTGGGTAACTGTCATTTATTATACTTGGTAGTGCTGCTTCAGAGTCAATTAAGGTAACAGTTCTTTTATTTATTTTTGGTCTATACAGTAGATTTTTTAAAACTGCTCTAATAATCATAATTTCACCATTCAAATTGTGAGCATACTGTCCCATAGGTGTATATTGAGAGAATTCTTCACAATATATTTCAAAGCCTGCTTCTCCATTTTTAAGTGATCCATCTACATATGCTTTACACCATATATTAGTTTGATAATAGTTCCTTAAATTACTTTCAAAAAATAAGACATTTTTAAAAAATTCTGTTGGAACTCTGACAGTGAAGCTTGTTAAATGTAAATTATATCTAATCTGCCGTCTAACACACTCTTGTGCTTCACTTACTTTTAAATACAGTGGGACTGGTTTCGAAGAGACATCCTTTCCATCTTCAACCAACTTGATGACTCTAGTCAAGTTGGTTGAAGATATAGAGGATGTCTCTTCGAACCTGGTCCCACCGTATTTAAAAATAAGTGAAGCATAAGTGTGTGTTAGACGACAGATTAGATATAATTTACATTCGATAATAGTTGTTTAGTTTACCAAGTGCTATCAATCTCAGGTGGGTCATTCTTCTTGGAGACCATTGTATCCAGATTTAGTTTCACATTAATATCAATATATTGTAAAGGATCATTAGGTGTAATGATAGGTTTAATGTTTATTTTTAAAAAAATTGTTCAAATCTTTTTCTATATGTAAATTTTGAAAGTCTGTTGTGTTTTTAATCGTTGTGTGCTATAAGGAATTTGAAACTATTTATTCCTGTGTTGATTACTTATTAATTTCTGTCCCGTATAGCCATTTTAATATCTTGCTCTATTTTAGTTTGCAGGTTAGTATTATTCTCTGCTTATAGCAAGCAGTGTTGTTTTAACTGCTCCTGTTAATATTCTTAATGACGTAGATATTATTTTATCTAATTTAGTTTTAAGTTGGTTGTTTATAGTGGACATTATCTCACTTCCATACAGCTATTTGGGCTTTATGTTTCTTTTGTACATGTCATTTAGAAGATTTATGGATCCTACCCATTTGACTCCTGCTATTCTTCTGAATATGTTGTTCGTCTTTTTATTCACTTTCTTAATTATACTGTTCATATGTTCAGAGAAGGAAAGTTTTTTGTCAAGTGCTATACCAAGATATTTAATGTTTTTTCTCTTGTAGTAGTTCATTATTGGTTTTAAGCTCTAAGTTGTCTGTTGTGTGTTGAAGACTGAAAAGCTGGAAATCTGTCTTTTTAGTTATAAATATTATACTTACTAAGCTGTTGACATTGGAGTGGTAATGTATCCTAACTTAGGTTTGCCTAAACCTAAGTGGAGGATATGTCTTTTTAGTGTTTATTTCCATATTGTTGGTGAATGCCCATGTTTCCATGTTATTGATAATTTTTTGCATTTCATTTTCTGGTTATTTGTAGTGTTGTCTATCCTGCTTGTATTTCGGCTAATCCACATGGCGATATCATCTGCAAACAATCCCATATTTGCCTTTGGGAAGTCAGCTAATATTTTGCTGATGTCATCTATGAAAATATTAAAAAGAATTTGACTGGAAACACGTCCTTGAGGAAGGCCTACTTTAGTTGTATACCATTTAGAAAGTACATTATTCCATTTTACTGCTATGCACCTTTGTGATGGTCCATGAACCATCTTAACATGTTTCCTCTTATCCCAATATTACTCATTTTATAAATAAGCTTCTCTGTCCATACATTCTCAAAGGCATTTTTGAAGTCAACAGAGTAAGTGAATCTTATTTTGATTTAAATTAAAACACTAAAAATCGTCATCACATTAAAACTCTCTTGAAGTTTCACAAACAAACTTATTGAAAGTAGACTAAACTAAATACAAATGTTATCCTGGTTTCTTTTGATGTTAAAGCATTATTTCCCAGTATTCCGAAAGAGAAAACCCTGACTTTGTTAAAATAAAATGGCTACTATCTAACATCATTACAAAAACACACACTAATGAATATGTTAGACTTGCAGAACTATGTTTGGATCAGGCTTACTTCACTTTGAAGGAAAGTTTTTTAAACGAAGTTCAGGTTTAGTGGTGGGTAGTCCACTGTCTCCATTTTTGCTGATCTGTTCATGAACTATTTTGAAATACATAAAAAACGAGAGCCTTCACATACATATTCGAAACATGGTACAGATATATAGATGACGTGTTTGCCATTGTACAAGATAGATTCGTGGAAGATGCATTGAAACTGTTAAACTTGAAAGAACGAACAATAAAATTCAATATGGAGACCAAGGTTAATAATACCTTACCTTTTCTGGACCTAAGGATAATAAAAAGTAATAAAAATATAGAATTTGGTATATACAGAAAGGTTAGGCATGCCAACAATTACATAAAGGCTAAAGTTTTTAACCCCAGACCGCATAAGGAAGCAGCATTCAATATTATAATTTATAGGTTAGTTAATATACCACTCAGTAAAGAAGAATACAGGAAAGAATACACAGACATAATACACACAGCAGAAATTAATGGATTTAACAAACAAATGCTAGATAAAAAAATTAAAAGTTTCAAAGATAAATAGAAAATTAAACAAATCACCACACTCAGTACTTCGCCTAAGGAAAATACTTATCATAAATTCATATATCACTCTTTTGTTAACCATAATTTCCATAAAATTGTTAAACAGTGTAACTTTACCAATATAGATCTTTTCACAATTTGCACATGTCATTCTCTAAATACCTGCTTTTTTTCTCCTGTGGGGTCTTTACAGCCATTATATCTTTCAAGATGTTTCCTAAATTAAATCTGTTGATGAGTGCCAATTTTATATTGAAACCTTTAAAACTATTTTGAAAATTTTTCTTTGCTTTTGGATGATATGTAAATTTTTTAAAAATCGGTTTTTCTATATCTGCTGGTAATGTAGGGTATTTCTGATAAGTTTTTTTTCCTTTTAAATCTTTCCAGCTTTCAAGATGTTTCCTAAATTAAATTTGTTGATGGGTGCTAATTTTATATTGAAACCTTTAAAACTATTTTGAAAATTTTTCATTGCTTTTGGATGAGATGTAAATTTTTTAAAAATCGGTTTTTCTATATCTGCTGGTAATGTGGTGGTATTTCTGATAAGTTTTTTTCCTTTTAAATCTTTCCAGCTTTTTATGTACCAGATCAAGCAATTGAAAATTGCCATTTCTTCTATTTTATTGTATTCTTTTTAAAACTCTTTTTTGCTAAATGGTAAATTAACCAAATGACTGTCACATTGTTGAAAACTGCATGTTTGTGTGTTAAAAGGTTAAAACCATCTGCCTTGATATGATTATCTGTATGTGTATTTTTTCTATATATCCGAAAGCTCAGATTCTCATGGTTCTTCATAATTTTAACATCTAAAAATAGTAACATGTTATCATTTTCTATTTCACATGTAAAAGAAAGGTTTCTGTCTTGTGTATTCAGCAGCTTTAAGGCATCATCAATCAGATTTTTGTTTACTACAGAAAAATGTCATCTACTTATCTGTACCAAATCTTAAAAAAGTGTCGAAAGGCAGAAGTATTGTACATCTCAAACCTGCTCATGTAGAGGTTTAGCTTAAAAGGTGATAAAGGGCTGTCCATAGTAAGTCCTGTTTGTTTATAAAATTTTTCTCTAAATGTTAAAAATGATTGATTTATGCAAATTTTTGTAAGCTTAATATATTCCTTTTTATGTATCTCATTAATTCAAATCTCATTTAACCACTCATCTAAGTAAAGTAAAAGTTTTTCTTTTGGTATACTTGAAAACAATGATGCTACATCAAAGAAATTAATGTATCAGATGGTAATAACTTAATGTTCTTAATCTTCTATATTAGTTGAAATGAGTTCTTTATGCTTTTACTTGGAAAACTTGGTAACATTAAATTTATCAGTCAACCATTTTGCTGAAAGATATGTTGGTGTATTGATATTATTAATAATAGGTTGCATACTTTTCCGAGGTTTGTGAATTTTAGGTAAACCATATATCTTTGCTATAACTGGCATATTCTGTTTAAATTTGCATTTAGTTTTGTTTGGAATAACTGTGCATGTTTGTATGGCATCATTCCCTGTTTTGCTACATTCTTTCAATGGATCTGATTTGATTTGCACAAATTCCTTTTTATTAAGCAACTCTTACATTCTAGAAACATATTTGTCCTCAACCAGAATTACTATTTGGTTCCTTTATCTACCTTTCTATACACTACCTCTTTTTCATTTAATTACCGTATAATGTTTCTGTATATATTGGTCATTGGTGATTTCTTTACACCAATTTTTTTGAAAGCTATTTAACACACGTTTTTAAACCTTTATTGAGAAAGGCTAACTCTTCTTTATTGAACATTTTTTTTAGATAAGTTAACTACATGTTTTGGTTTTGAATTTCCTGAATATTTAATTTTTTCTGAGTTTTATTCCAATTGCCAAATTTTCTTTTATGAATGTTAACTTCTTTCTTTACTTGAAATTGTGTGTTCCAATGCATTTCTTATCAAATTGTCGCAAAAAATGCTTCAATATTAGCTTCAAGAATTATAAAGATATCTGATTTATGTTTATGTAATAGTGTCTTAACTTGTGATCTTTTGCTGTGCGATAAGCCACCGGCATTCTAGAGTAGCATTGAAAAGAATTGTTGTGTATTGCTCTTAACATCTTGGAAAACTTGCCATATATGTAATCAGCTAGCGTTACCCAGGTGCACCATGAGGAGGTGATATTACTGAAACCCCAAAGGTGCTATAAGCATATGAACTGAAAAAAAAATGTTTTCTTATTGAAAAACTCGAAAGACATGGGTTCAGCCTTCACTTCAAATTTCCAATTCCAGAGTTCTATTTTTCATACTTTCTTTCCTGATTGAATGTATGGCCCAACTTTCTTATTTCTCCAACTTTCCACTTACTCTGTACCTTTCCTTCTATTATTGGATTGGATTTAATTTGATTTGATTAGATTGTTTGGATCAGAGGAGGATAATTTGGTAGTTTGTCTTGCTCAATGTCTGGTGTTTTGTGACTATGCCCCAAATAGGGGCACCTCCAGGAGGAAGGGATGAGAAGTGGGAGACAATGGGTGGCCTGGATCCATGGACAGTGAATGTATAGATGTAGATAGGATCCCTAACATGTTCCAGATAGAACAGCCCAACATCAGTGGAGCTCCCCCCTCTGCAAAATCTGCTTCCATATCATATGCTAGGGTAGAAAACTTTATAAATCACAAACCACCATCAAATCATGCCAACACAATCTACACTGGCATTTTCAGTCCTGTGACAGAACCAAAGAAATGAAATTATATGAAATAAGGAGAGTGTAAAGTTCATGAAAAGTAAAGATCCATCCCAGCATTGTCCTAAGTGACTGGGGGAAAACACAAAAAACTCAAGTTCAGGATGGCTGGTACCAAGGGATTGGAATGTGGGATTTTCCAAAAGCGAGCTTCAAGCACTACCTCCTGAGCCACTCCTTTCAGTTTCTTCCTATTAACTACCCATACCATTTTTTCTTAACTCTAATACATAACCTTCCTAAGCTCCTGATTAATTGAATGATCCACTATTCTTTCTTTTTCAACTTTCCACTTACTCTATAATCTTCTTCCTATTAATTGCCCACCAGCATTTTTCTGTAACTCTCCAAAAAATTTTCCTTAAGCTCCTTATGTTGTATTAATCTTCAGATAGTTTTTTGGCAGCTACAACTTTCCTAATGCTTAGGTATTTCTCCTTTGCCCATTCTTTTCTCCATTTCTTTGTTCCTTAACACTAAAATAAAATGAGTATTATATCCTCCAAATCGCTGCAAATGGGGCAAAATGTTCTACTGAACATTTCCTCACAAGCTCCTAAGTCTACACACCTAATTAACCATTCAAGATTTCCTTGTATATAAAGATACTGCTGCTGCTACTGCTGCCACCCCCAGGACCACGACTGTGACCATGACCATTATTTTACATCCTGTCTTTAATTCTGTATAAAATGTTAAAGTCCCTTTCTCTTTGACAAAAGAGTATAAATTTTGCCTGTCCATGCCCTCAAACCTTCTCCTAAACCCAGTCTAATTATTTGTACCCAATAGCCACACCTGCTCCATGCCATTTGTAACTGATTGTGGGTTTCATGCTGAACCTGACCTACTCCTTCAATCTCAAATATACCTCCATGAGGATTAAAACATCATGCTCTATGTATAAGATTTTTTTATTTTCATCTCCACATTGTTCTCCCATTACTTGCTCTCAAACCATTTGAGTAGTTGCATGTGACAGTCTCCTTTTGGCTGATATCATCAGTCATTCAGGTATTAGAATTACATTGGATATTAATTAAAACTAGGTGATAAAGCAGAGGGTACAATTTTAAATTTGACTTAGTGAAGTTGCCTTGGTATTATTTTTTCAGTTTGCCTTTAAATGGCTGTCTTATAACTTTAAGATGCTGACACATTCTTGGCAAAGCTTTTAAGTGCTACCTAACACTTAGTAAAATTGTGAATAAACAAATGACATTTAATCCTCTGTTGAGCATAATACCTATTGTCAAATGATTCGACACAATGTATCTGAGAGATATCAATTACATTTATGGTTCTTTGCTTTCTGAAAATTCTTCTAGGTATAATACTTTATTTTTATCTTTATTTTAGTGCTTTATTTATATTTTAGTATTCCTTATTTTATATATAATACACTATAAGTTTTGAAGAAATAAGAGCTTACATTACAGGAAGTTAATTATTACTGTCACTACAACGAGGGAAAGAAAAATAACTATATTGCATAATATATGGGTAAACAATAAACATCAAGTATTTTAAGTTGTTCATGATATCAGTGACTTTCTTCTAGTTTTTCCACAAAAATTAAACACAAATTTTCTAAGAACTGTTCCTTGGAGTTTAATAAGAAGTGACTTTTAAGATATAACTGAAAGAAATGTGAAGTTTGCTGCTGTTTATTCAGTGATATAGACTGACAGTTTTTACATTACAGACTAATAGAAATTAGCAATATAATGTCATGTTGTCAGCACTTTCTATAAGTCATTAGGGTTATTTATATTGAACACTTCTCATTTCTGTGACATATGCATGAAAAGTTTACTGACAGTAATGAAAGATACAAAAATAATGAGGTATGTGTGATTGCAAATACTTTTGCTAGATAATGAAACAAAAACAACAAACAGCTGATGATAATAAGCAAGGAAGTGCCATAATGAGTTTTAAGTAGCTACTTGATCCTAAGAGTGAAAACTTCATTAAGTCTACTTTTTTTGAAAAATAAGATTTTCATATTATTTTAAGATAACTTTTAAGTTCTATAGCCTCCAATGTCAAAATTGTTATTAATCTTTGTTTTGTATGTTAGAGTGAACTTGGAAAACATGTTTCTCTGAAGCTAGAATATACAAAATGAATATCTCTATTCTATTAAGGACTTTCTACTTATGAGGTATTAATTTAAATATAAAAACCACCTAAGCTGGTTGTTAATTTTGACAAATAGCTTAACAATAGGAATGAAACAATCTACATAGAGCATTATTGTAGTGTTGAGTAATTATCAGTAATGCTTGCTAAACAATGCAAGATTCAAGTGTTATATTATAATTCTTGCAATTGCTTATTTGTTTATGTGTATTCTGAAATTTACTTACTATTAAAAAGAAGAAATATTTCAGTAAATAGTAAAGACAGGTAATGATGCTATAAAACATTATTAGTAATAAGTATTGGTTTCTGAACACACTTTAAATATGTTATAAGATGAAATCATGCATTAGTTCCATTGTTTATTTATCTCAGAGAGGAAAATGTTTCAATATAAAAATATTATAGTGGTTTAGGCCTACAACAAATTGACAGTTATTATTCCTCAAAGAGTTGACTATTTTACTTAACTTTGTAATTTTCATACTTTCTAAATATATCATCTATATCCAGATTAATTCATTCCATTATGTTTACTGTAATAGTTATGCGTTTTGTAATGAACAAATTTAAGATATATAAATAAATAAAAGGTATGTATGCTCAATATTATTTTTATTTATTTTAATTTTAACATTAATAATTAAACAGTTACATTAATAACAAATAATTATAAATTCAATGACAAACAATAACAGCATGCATAAAATGTAAAAACCAATAAGCCCACCATTAATACTTTTAAATTGGTTTTATATTTAACAATGATACATGTGAAAAAAAGAGAAAAGAGAAATTACAGCAGTAAAATAATTTCAGTGAAATAAACATTTAATATGTGGAAATGAGATAATGGAGCAAACATTTAAAATATCAGCTGTTTCAAATACTTAATATATGTTAACTTTTTCTTATAGAATTTACCTATGTTTAATTTACTATTGTTCATTAAGTAATTATAAAATGATCTTGGTCATAAACTCATGCTCTTTTTTTGATGTAGAAATAGTATATAATGTATTGCCTTAGGTTCTGCAACAATCACTAGTCACTCAAGTTCAACTTTAGATTATATTATCACTAATCTAAATGAAAATATATATTCAACATTCAACAATGAATTTCATATTTCACGCCATAGAACACAAATAATTTATATAAATTGGCAAATGCAGATCAATAATCAATTCATGATTGTTAGGAATACAAGCAAAACCAGAATAATGGAACTAAGGGAAAAATTATCATGTAAAAACTGGACTGATGTTTACAAAGCAGCAAAAACTAATGAAAATGGAATGCATTCTTTAAAATACTTATCCATCATCTAAATAATTTTTGTCATAAAGTTATAAAATCTGTGTTTAAGAAAAATTGGCAAAAATAAAGTTAATATTAATTTCAAAATTAATTTTTTTATGTAACAAAATGAGGTGTGTATATATATATATATATATATATATATATATATATATATATATATATAAAAATTTGACCAGAATACAAAATTAATTGGCTATAAGCAGTTATATAACCATTACAAAAACAATGAAAATAAAACGAATTTTTATAAGGATCAAATTGCAACTGCTGCTAACAAAACAAAAACAATGTGGAATTTAATAAAAAAAAAACTGTATTTCAAAGGGGAAGAAATGCACTAACATTATTTTGAATTAGAAAGAGCAAAAAGTAAGTAATCCCTCAGATATATCCTAAACTTAGGTATTAATATTTTACACTAAACTTCACTTACTTAAAAATAACACTCATTTTGAGAGAATCTCCCCCATCTTCAGTTGCTCACTGAACCGTCGTTACTGGAAATTATGGCTAGACACTCGAATGTTCCTGTGTTGGCATCTGTTGACTGAAGTAGAAACTTGCTGATTTCATCCATAGGAGGAAACTTGAAGTTCATTAGGTTTTCTTTATTTTTTAATATGAAAATTTTTCCTAATTGGATAACTCCATTGGGTTGTGAAGATGTTTCAGCAGTTTAACTTCCAGTTTTATTTCATGATTTTTTTTCCAAAAGTGAGCTGCTACTGCTGATTTATCCACCTGCTAAAACCAAATATTCCTAAAGTGTTCTTTCCTCCGAATTTCCAAAATTTTCTTTGTTTTGCCTACATAACTGTGCTCACAATCTGTGCACTTTATTTCATAAATTGTTGATTTCTGTTCTGTTGGTATGGAATCTTTTACTGTGCAAGCTAATAAATTCTGGATATTCTATTTCTTCTTGGGGCTAACATTATCCCATCTTCTTTGAAAAATTTTTTGAACTTGTTGTGGTAAATTGGATGGTATGTGAAACTTTTGAATTTGTATCCTTCTTTTGTGTTTTTCAGTGTGGAAACTTCCCATATCTCTCTTTGTCTTTTAGATTTATTGATAATTTTTACCACTCTGTCTTTGTTCAAACTATTGGTTATAGTTGTCTTTATTCTATTCTATTCTATTCTTTTCTAGTTGGCATTCTATTTTTTACTCTGCTTCTGTGAGTGGAATTTTCATCAATCTGTGTGCCAAACTGTGAAACACTGAATATTTATATGGAATGAGGTTATAAGTCTCATTTTTTATGTAACTTTGTGTTCGTTTCTTTTCTGTGAATTCCAAAATTCAAACAATCTCCATTTCTTATAATTTTTAAATCTAGAAATGGTAACCACTCATTTCTCTCTTCTTCTTCTTGTATAGATTTATGCTGCAAATTAAGAAGTTTCAGAGCATTTATTGAATATTTTAGAAACATCTGAGGCATGTTTCTAAAATATTCAATAACACTTTCTTAAGATTAGAGATTATTACTAAAATACCAATAGTAAACATTTAACAAATACACTCTCATTCATGAGACAAATGAAAGGGAATTAGATGAGTTCATAATAAGTTTTCATAATAAAATGTCATGAGGATGGAATGAGTTTTTGTGCATAGTGTTAAAAAAAATGCAGGAAATTGTTACTAAATATTATAGCATATTTAATTAACTACTCAATAAATAATAAAATATTTCCAGACTTGCTTATTATATGTGTAGTTTGCCCAGTCTTCAAGAAAGGATGTGAACTAGACCTGACAAATTATTGATCCATTACACTTGCACCAGTATCTGGAAAACTTTATGAAAAAGTACTTTTAACTCGAATGTCTAATTTTTTAAATATCATAAGATTTTAGCACATTGTGAGCATGGTTTTAGGAAAGGACATTCCACTGCCACTGCTGTAAATGAATTTATTCAAAAGTTTTAGATAAAATGGACAAAAGTAAAAACACAGTATGCTGACTTCTAGACCTAACTAAAGCATTCAACAGAATATCTCATGAACTTTTATTATATAAACTGGAATATTATGGTCTTAGTAGTAAAGTAAACCAAATTCTTCAGCCCTATCTAAGAAACTGCTTACAGTGCTATGAAATACATTGCAAATTTGATAACTATATATCACCAGTACAGTCTGATTATAAAGAAGTACATAAGGATGTTTCTTAAGGATCAATCTTAGGTCCATTGCTATTTTTAATTTATATACAAGGGTTGAAACTTAAATAGTGGCAACTATTTATTTATAACGAATACAAAAGAGTTACATGTTAGCAATCTTTACTGTCCTTCAATGTAGTCATCAGCGTTGCGTATAACCCATTGCCAGCAATGTGGAAGTCGTAGTATACCTTTAGCAGAGAGTGTTCTCTTGATGGTGCAGATGGAGCAGTCTACTGCCTGTCGAATCTCTGGAACACTTCTGAAGCGAATGCCACGAAGTGGTTCCTTCATCTTCGAAATCAAATCAAAGTCACAAGGACTTAAGTCCGGGGAGTACGGTGGATGGTACAGCACTTCCCAGCCCCATCGACCGAACAAATCAGCCACAGCTTGCGCTCTATGCGCCCGAGCATTGTCGTGAAAAATGATGGGTGAATTCTGCAGAAAGTGTTGCCGCTTCTTTCAGCTGGTCGCAGGTGGTGCTCCAAAAACGAACAGTAATACTCAGCATTGACGGTCTGCCGTGGAGGAATATAATGCGTTAGGATAACACATCACAGTCGTACACGAGAATCACCGTATTGGGGCTCTTTCGACTTTTGTGGTGACCCATACTGACGCCATTCGTTCATTTGACGTTTCAGTTTTGGCTGATACGATTTGGCCCATGTCTCATCCAGGGTTATGATACGGCGTAAGAAAGTCTCTCCTTCGCGCTCATAGCGCTCCAAGTGCGTCTTGGCAGCGTCGTAACGCAACCATTTCTCCATTTCCGTCAAATCAATCGGAACCCATCGTGATGCAATTTTTCGCATGCCCAGGCGTTCCTTCAGGATGTGAAGCACAGTCGTATGCGCTAATCCGGTTTCTTGGACGAGCTCACGAATCGTCTGGCGTCGATTACTGTCCAATAACGCGGCAAGAGCATGCACTTCTTCACTGGCGCTCGTAGGACGACCTGCCCGATGAATGTCTGCCACAGTTTGCCAACCATTTTTGAAGGTTTTTACCCAACGTGCCACTGTTCTGTAAGGAAATGCAGATTCCCTGCAAGCCTTTTGAAGACCTTTATGACACTGTCGTGCTGTATGACCTCTGGGACATTCAATCTTGATCCAACTCCATTGTTCCTGTTTACAAAACATAGTGACAACATTACATTAGACTGCTAGCTCACAAGTGACTGTGTTCCTCTCGATGGTGCGCATGCAGGTGATGTGGGAAGGGAAAGTCCATTTGCTCTGAGAAAAGATAGGTATATAAACAACATGTACTATCAGCGACAATATTAGATTCCGTTGCATAGCATCTCCACAGCAGTGTTGCCACTATTTAAGTTCCAACCCTCATGTATACTTTTCCAGAAGGAAATGAATATAAAATAATCTCTTATGTTGATGGCATGTCACTTTTATGCACTAATACTAATCTTGTAATGTTGGAAGACAACGTAAGCCAGAAATTGAAGCAAATCTTATAATTTGTGCAAAAAAAAGTTTAATGTAAATGTTAACCAAACTAAATATATTCTGATTAACATAATGGTAAAACAGGAGTCCATTTTCTAAATATAGATATTAATAATAAGCAAATAAAGCAAGCCACTAACCATAACTTTATGGGATTCCACATGGATTGTAATCTATCTTATGAAAAATATATTCATGAAATTTGCAATAAAATAAGCAAAGATGTATATTTAATAAAGTACTTTTCAAAATACTTAGAACCAAAATTTTTAAAATGTTTATATTATGGTATAATCTAGCAACATTTGGGTTATGGAGTTGAAGTATGGAGGAGTTGTGGAGTAACAAAATTGAATAGATTGCTCCTGTTCCATAAACAATGCAAAATCCTGCAAATTAGCATTTAAGAACAATAACACCCTTACAGTCATAGTTATATATGCATATAAGGTGGTAAAATTAGTAAAATAAGAAATCATTATTCATAAATAAAGATCTATACTCTTGTCACTAGAGTTTATGCCAACTATCACAGAGTAATAATAACCAAAACAGCTACAGAAAGAGATCTGTATGCCATGGGATGTACTCTTTATAACAAATTGCCAGGTTATAGTAAAAATCCAAAACAAATCTTTTAATAGAGTCTTTAAAATGTATTTGACATGTGCCCTTAGAGGTTGCAAGATTTAATAAACTGAATATTGACCATTTTGTTGTACATGTTGATCATAGCAAATGTTAACAGTTATTGAAAGAAATGTTGTAAGAATTGGTTTTAATTTCTAATTGTACATATATGATAGTTTTAAATTATATGCTTGTGTACTAATGAGTCTATAGGCAATAAAATTAATTAAATTTAAATTCAAATTTTATTTTATATAGAACAATATTTCACATCATGCATATTAATCCACTGCATTTTATATAGTTTTATAATGTATTTATGAGGTACATCAGTTGTTTGATAGCTTCCTATTGAATAAAGTATCCATTCTTTCAGTATGTTAATTAATTAATTGATATATTTTGCAGAAAAATTTATGATTAAATTTTTAAATATAGGCACCACTATTACTATTTTCCAACTTCTTGGGACCCTGCTTCTTTTAGAATGAAATTTAATATCCTAACCAATAAACACAATCTCTTCTCATTTAAGCTCCATGCTTTCCAAAACTCCCCTGGTATTCCATCATCTCCATTTGCTTTATTCCTTTTTAGTCTTCTAATTTGCTCTTTCACTTCCTTCACTCCTATGTGTCTATCTAGTTGCTCACTGAAATATGCATTTTCCATCATGCACAATTTCTGCCCATCGGGCTGTTCTATGCTTAAGAGACTGAATGAACGATAAGAAACTGGTTAAGTCCAGATACAGCAGATAATAGAGAGTCTGTCTCTGAAACTGAAGATGAGTTAGTGGAAATGAGAAAATGAAAGAGAAACATAGAAGTGTTAATTCTGGAAGCTGAAAACTTTTAAAAAGGCCCTTTGATAATTACCAAAAAAAAAATTCACTATTGTTTAAAAAAAGATTCTAACTAGAACTAATGTGACCATTTAAATGGTGGTATAAATAGAATGCCAAATAATTGAAGAAAGAAATGGCTTCCATTTTGTATTTATCACCACTTTCAATGATTGATGTGATATCTGAAACCTTAGATGATTTGCACTAGGAAAGACCAGTACCACAAATATTGTTCATTTGAAAAAAGAGTTATCATAGAGAAATTATACAAATCACATTCAAAAAAAGAATAGACAAAGAGCATTGAAACAGAAATGCTGACAAGTCGAGAATAATTTTCATTATGAATATGCAAGCTGTACTACTTGCTCACATCTCTCAAAGCTTCTTCACTCTACTGCAAGGGTAAGCTAAAGGGTATTGGTTTCTGTGGGAAAATCTGAAGGTAGTTTATGGCTGATGAGTTTGCCACAATAATGTGTAAATTTATCAATATGAAAAATTGAAATAGATAAATTGTGAAAAATTCAGTGATGGTTGCACCTTCCAGAACTGGAATGTTATTTTTACCAACTTTTGACTTTGCTTTTGACTGCTCTTATAGCTGGTGCAGAGAGGTACCGAGGGGAACAGAATTTCTTGAACAACTTGTGATGTATAACAATTGTACCAAAAACGAACTCCAATTAGACAACTAAATAGAGATATCAGTAAGAGTAGAAAAGGGTGATTCCAAAAATTTAAATTTTTTACTAAATTTGTCTCGTAATGCTAAATAGCATATGAAGCTTCTAATGAAAAACAGCTTTATAAAGTGATGTTATTGTAATGTTAAGAAAAATTATTCTTTTAGCAAGAAGAAAGTATTGTTTTCAACTGTAACAAGGAATTTTTTGATGCTGCTAAACACCAAAAGATTGCAGAGATCATAAGTTTTAAGTATAATAAAGAATGAAAACCAAGTAAGCCTAATACTGGGTGCTATAATGTTACAACGTAGTTTTTATTATTGATCATAATTTAGACTAAATGCAATAGTATACAAGAGTAAATGCAAAACTAAACTGAAAATGCCAAAATAAAACAATTTTTTTCATTCTCCTGCAAAATTTAGAAAACTGGACATAGAAGATTTTCACTCTTAGGCATCAAACTGTGAGTTGGAGCCATTTTTCATTATCAGTTATGTCAGTATGTTGATAAAAGCAGGAAAGGTAACTCACAGATACATTGCATCTGATAGAGGGGTTAATTAGGCAGATACTGTGTAGGAAAGAAAAGTGACTGGTAACAGTGAAGCCTAATCTTCCTCCTCAGTAAAGCATTCAAAGTCTTTTCTATGCTTAATACTCGTAATACTTTGAAATTTCATGCTTGTCTGTTTAAATATTTTTATTTAGAAAGTTACATATTTATAAATTTTTTAAAACTATATTTTACATGTATGTGTAACATTATGAGAGTTCTATTTTACTAGCCTAAAGAAACAAAATATTTTATCATTATTGAAATGTGGGAAACAATGCAGCATCTTTATAGTGTACACCTTACATTTTAGTGTTGATTTGGAACACCAAGATGCTCCACCAGTTGAAACAAGAACTAGAAGAAGTGGAGATGCCTCAACAGCACAGAGAATGTCCATCCCATGCAAACATCGTTCCCGAGCAGTAATTAAGAGTGCTTCAGCCTCAGGTCTCTCGCTAATGATTCCTTCAGGTATATTTTTATTTTCTATTACATTGTTATTGAGTTCTGTATGTTTTTGAGAATACTTATAATTTTTAACACCTGCTGATTTGCATTTGCATGACAGTAGAAGTGAATGAAACTCAATTATACCAGAAAAGAAACTGTCAAATACTAAATAAATTGTACTTAAGCAGCTGTAGACATTGCAGTGGTAATATATCCTACAATTATGTATTCAGCTTGTTTACACTAAATTCCACTTGCTTACATAAAACTAAGACAAATTTCGGGAGTAATCACTCCCATCTTCAGTTGTTGACCGACTATTATTACACGAAATGGTGGCTGGATACCCAGATGCTTCCGTGGCATTGTATGGTGTTTGTAGTAGAAATTTGCTGAGTTTATTTATCCATAGGAGGAATATCAAAGGAAGGAGGAATATACGGCATACAAACCTGCAGTTACAACAGTTTAACACACCGGCTAGTTAACCTACAAATTAGCAAAGAAGAATATTTTAAAGAATACAAACAAATAGAAGAAACAGCTGTTAAAAATGTTTTTAAAAAAGAACTTGTACACAAAAAGGTGCAGAGATTCAAGAGACAAAAAACGTATCAAAGAAACCACAACACTTTCAGCAAGAAAAGATTAGCTAATTTTAAACAAATTCATATATTATCCATGGGCTACACAAAATTTCAGAGTATTCTTAAAGATTTTAATATCAGGTTGCCACCAGTTAATACATTTAATGTTAAAAACTTACTGATAGACGATGTTAATGACAGTATTCCACAAGAGAAAAAAACGGGTATTTACAAAATAAATTGTGCAGAATGTGAAAAAAATCTACATTGGAAACACAAAGAGAAACATAGACACGCGGTTAAAGGAACATTTCAGGAACATAAAGTACAAGCAAATAGAGAAATCAGCAGTAGCATATTATTTTTGGACACAAAATCACGATAATGAATAATTGAAAATTAGTAAAATCAGTACAAGGAACGACGGAACTAACAACCTGGGAGAAAATCTACATGTACAAATACAAAGACATTCTAATGAACTTTGACATTACCGGGGATGATAATATAAACTATAAATTTATCACACCGCCACCAGAGCAGAATGCACAATACACATTCCGACAGCTCAATGAATGATCCGACAGTTGGATTTTAGCCTGGCTGATGATAACTAAATGTCCTTAAAACCGGTTCTATATATTATGACAAGTAAGTAAAGCATTAAGAGTGTGTAGTTAGAGTAAATCATACAATGATATTAATTATATGATTGGCTTCACTGTGGAAGTTCGAACTTACATTTTAATTATTATAGTTTGTATTTGAGAAATAGAGGAATTAGTAGTTAATAGGGATTATAGTTAGCTGATAAAATAATTGGTACTTATAGATTAAGTGAAATATTTATTTTAATGCCTTGGGTTGGGTTGAAGCCTAGTCCCTTGGAATTCCAATAGACTACTGCTGATAACTGATGACTGGGGGTCTCATGCAGTCAAGGTGGAAAGTTTGCACTTTGTTTAATTATTTAGAATTTAGATGATGAGGTAGTATACAATCATTATTGTATTAAAATTTCTGTAATTGTGAGGAGGTACACCCAAAATGGCCTGGGACAAATAGATGGAGACCCCTTGTAGTTTGTAATTTGCTTAGAATTTTCAATAAATTCATTATATACTAATTAAAGTGTCCATTGAATATGCAACAAATATGGACACAAAAGAATATTTAATTAGGCAAATGGATTGATTATGTCCAAGTGAATGATGGATCAAATTTAACTGAAATTAAAAGTTATAGTCAATTCAGTGGGGAGAAGAAGCTCCACTGCATGTGTTTTATTTTCAATGAATTAATACCAGACATATGTTTAACTTTCCTAGAGAGATTTTAGAACACACTCTCAAAAAGATTTCCTTCACTCATGCTTGTTATTGCACATGATGAAACAAACAGGCAAGGAAGGTTTAAGGACTTTTCATATGTAGATAATTTTAAATTATTGCCCTATCTGATACAACAATACTTGATAAACAGCATTAAGTAATTAACCTAAGATACTGTTACTTTTGGGTAAAAGGGAAATTATGTGAAGCAAATGGCTTACACAATTTTTTTTAATAGTGTTTAACGTCTGCTTTAACTACTGTAGCATCACAGGTTATGATACTGATGATACATGAAATGAAATGATAAATTTGGGGAAAGATTTTTTTTAAGGAAATGATCCAGGCCTAAGTTTAGGGTACCTCCCTGGCATTTGCCATTTATGAGGACTGGGGAAAACCTGGAAAAAATTTTAGTCAGGGAGGAGAGTCCTGGTGGGGATCGAACCCTAGACCTTCCACTCATGAATCTGCACTCTTAACTACCTCGGCCACCTGTGGTACACAATTTTAAGCATCATATAAGGCTATGTAGTGGATTCCATCAAATTAAGCATCGATGAAAAGAAATAGCTTAAGCAACAGTAATTAAAAACTCGTGTATTATTAAATCTGCAAAATAGAGAATAGCTATTGGCATAATACTTGAACTCATTTCTAGAGAACTGAGGCCTTGGTAGTTTTTGTACAACTTAACAGCTTATAATATGAAACTACTAACAGTCTTTGACAGGCCTACACTTATGTGTACAACATGTTTACACTAAACTCCATTTACTAACATAAAACTAAGACATGTTTCTGGAGTAATCACTACCATCTTCAGTTGTTGACTGACTACCGTTACACAAAATAGTGGTTGGATACCCAGATGCTTCCTTTTATATTTTACATTTCTCATGTGTAATTAGGCAAAAAAAAAAAAAAAAAAAAAAAACACATTACCTTACGGTTTAAGGAAAACATGAGAAATGTAAAATATAAATATAAACACATGGAAAAATCAGCAATA
The DNA here is from genome assembly GCA_030762175.1 of Metallyticus violacea. Lineage (NCBI taxonomy): Eukaryota > Metazoa > Arthropoda > Insecta > Mantodea > Metallyticidae > Metallyticus > Metallyticus violacea. The sequence continues at coordinate 304,588,421 of CM060846.1, read as the reverse complement.
ACAGATCATTTCTAGCAAAAGAACCACAAATTCCAAAATGAACCAAAACTCCTAAATGCTCTTCAAAAACCCATTGAATTAACAGTGTGGGAAAATATATTCATAAACAAAAACAAGAAAATTTAGTTAATTTTAACAATATTAACTTCATCACCAAAATCCACAAAGCCACATGTTATTACCACACTGGGAAACGGACAGTGGAACCCCGCTGAAGATGAAGGCAAAAGCCTTTGAAACATGTCCAAGTAAGTGGAGCAAAATTAGTTAAATTTGAGTGATTTTCTCAATAAAAATTTGTTGCAATCACTTATAGGATTTTTAATTAGGACATGTCAAGGAAACATTTTTTCCCATCTACAGTTGTTGACCAAAACCTTGTTAAGTGAAGTTTATGTCAATATTCAAAATATTCTATTTGGAAAAAAAACTCTTTCAGAAATTGTTACAAAAGTGTTAGAAGAGAGAGAATGACAGGGTCAATAAATACATTAAAAGATTAATAATGGAAGTATAAAATTCATAATAATACTATAGCAGTTAAGTATTTGCAAATACAGTGACTGATTTGTATAAGTGTCTTCATTTGCCATAAGTTTTAATTTTGCATATAAGAGAATACAGGATGTCCAGTATATCAAAATGTACTTTTAATGTAAGAATATAATGTTGCAGATGATTCTCCTCCACAACCAGTTCAGTCACCTGGAGGTTCCAGCACTGCCAGCTCAAGGGACACTTCTCCTTGCAGAGAACTGTCTCCCCTTGTAACCAGTCTGAAACCACCAATCATTATACGCAGGGGTCCTCGTGGCTTTGGTTTCACTGTGCACACAATAAGAGTCTATTATGGAGATACTGACTTCTACACAATGCACCACCTAGTAATGGTACATATCACAACTGCATATTAATATGATATATTACAGCAGTGTTTCATAGGGATTACAATTATGATTGTATTAAATAATATACAGAGGGAAAAGAAAATCATCTTTGTAATTTCTTGATAATAATATAACATTTTCTTTTACAAATGAAATTATTATATATAGCAAATTAAAGCATGTACATCATAATTTCTTCTTGAAGTACTTTAAATTTGCTTCCATTCTTCAGATAATTGAGGATGTAGCTTCAATAAGGGCCCATACTCATCAATATGGTTTTGAGATAATTGAAGTTTTCATAGCAGAGCACTAAATATGTTTAACCAATGAACTAGAAACTACTGTAAAAAATTAATGTGTTATTTATTTAGCATATCAAAAATTATATAAGCATTTTAATCCAAGCCTACATGTTTGAAAGGTATTGAATAAAAACAATTTATGCTATGACCCCTTTTTCAGAGAACACATTTAAATAGGAGAAGTAGTATGTAATATTTATAAAAATAACTATTTATAATTATTTTTAGATAAATACAGGTATTAATGATAATAATTAGTAGGGACCCTCAAATTTCTTGAATAAAATGGCCATAATTTCTTGGGTGAAAAGTAATATTTCTTGGGAGTGAAAGAAAAATTGTTGGGTTAGAACTAAAAGAAGACGCAATATTTGCATATATTAATTCTTTTCTTGCAAAATAGTAAAATTTTCAAAAAAAAAAGTACAGTTAACATATTCACTATTCCATCACAAAAAATAGTCAAAATATTTTTAAATCTTACCTTATATCCTCAAGACTTCACTGTTTACATTCATATGCTGACAAGAGCTCCAAGTTTGTCAGATGCAAACTTGTTTTCCGGTTGGTTAACATGTAAGTAAATTTTGAAAAGAACCATTCACAATTCATGCTCGATGTGAAAAACCACAGTGCTCTTAGTGTGTCATCAATGAAGGGCCAATGGTCCTTGCCCAGTCTCAAGAGCATTCTCCACTGAGATATCTGCATTTCTGTTACACATGAGCTCTTGAAACTTCCTGTAGGCATGCACACCTTTGTCATGAGAAATGCTCTTTAATAAAGGCATTTTGCTGTGTCCCTTGTTGCTACCTGCAACAATACATTCTATGTATAGAAAAGATTAACCACAGGCTCCATAAACATATGACCAGGATTTTCCATAATAAACTTTAATAACTTTGTATGCATGTGACTTTTTTCTTCTTTATTTGCTCCATCAGCTCCTTCTCCACCCTGTTGTTGAAGCTTCCTCCTGCCATCACTTTCAGCCACTTCTTCAAAATTCTGCAACTTTAGGCACACCTCTGCAGCAATTGGTCTGGAATTTTGTTTCTAGCAACACCAAAAATGGTTTTATCAATGATGCCAGAGACTTAACAAAGATAGTCTGTGCATGAAGTATCTGCAACTCATGGTCTTTAATATTCTGGAGGCATGAGGATGCACTACTAAATGACTCCTTGCCAGGATTGGAATGAAGAAATTAAAAAAGGATGGCCCAGTTGTCTGCAGCCACTCAATTGCTTTCAGTTAAGAATTCCACCATACATGGACAGAAATGAGGAACATCCCAGCCTTGGAACCTCTCTCTTTCAGGAATTGTGGAAGGTATGCAAAAAATTTGCTTCACAGCAACTGTAAATTCATTTAGTGAAGACAAACCATTCTTCAACATAACACCAACAAGATAAACTTTTTGTGCTCAGCACTGGGTATGGATAGCATTGTCTGGTATGAGGAGTGACAAACCTATAAAACAAGAAATCATATAAACAATGTATACAGTTTTTTTCACACTAACTCCATTCACTTACATAAAATTTGGAACATATGTTTCGGGAGCGATCCCTCCCATCTTCAGCCTGTTGACAAACTGTTGTTAAACGTGGCGGTTGGGTCTCTTGATGTTCTTGTGGCGGCATCTGTTGGTTCTATTAGGAATTTGCTGAGTTCATCCAATGGAGGGATATCGAAATTCATCAAATTATCCTTATTTTTTGTAATGAAAATGTTTTCCCAAGTGGAAAGTTCTATTGCATCATGAAGTTGTTTAAGTAGTTTTATCTCTGATTTAATTTCATGATTTTTATTCCAAAAGTGCGCTGCTATTGCTGATTTATCAATTTGTTTTAAGCGAATATTTCTGAAGTGTTCTTTTTTCCGGAAAAAAGAACACTTCAGAAATATTCGCTTAAAACAAATTGATAAATCAGCAATAGCAGCGCACTTTTGGAATAAAAATCATGAAATTAAATCAGAGATAAAACTACTTAAACAACTTCATGATGCAATAGAACTTTCCACTTGGGAAAACATTTTCATTACAAAAAATAAGGATAATTTGATGAATTTCGATATCCCTCCATTGGATGAACTCAGCAAATTCCTAATAGAACCAACAGATGCCGCCACAAGAACATCAAGAGACCCAACCGCCACGTTTAACAACAGTTTGTCAACAGGCTGAAGATGGGAGGGATCGCTCCCGAAACATATGTTCCAAATTTATGTAAGTGAATGGAGTTAGTGTGAAAAAAACTGTATACATTGTTTATATATATACCACTCCATTGTCAACAGCTTCGTAAGTACACTTACAAGAAATCATGTTTGTGAGAGAATGAATGACAACTGGTATTGCTCTGTTAAGTTCATTTTCATGTCTTGCAAAACTTCTGTAATAGCTTCAGCATAGCTTTGTCCATTTATTGCCTTGATTGAAGAGATTCCAGCCACATACTGCTCCAGGGACCTGGAAGGCTGTACTGTAGAAATATAAATTATTCTATAATTAAGATCATTGTATGATTGAGTTGAACTACATACTCTTATGATCTTAATTATATGATTAGCTTCAATGTAAAAGCTTACAATTAACATTTCTTGTTAATAAATTATCTTGCCCATCTTGTCCCTAGGCTAATCAGATATACCAGCACCATAATAATAATAATAATAATAATAATAATAATAATAATAATAATAATAATAATAATAACTGCTGTCAATAGACTTCGTACAAGTTTCTGGCATCATTTTATACTTACAAAATATTTAAAATTCATTCAGATTATAAATACATTTATTGATGAAATATTTTTCAGATTAAGCTTAAAACTACTACAATTACAATTTTTTGTACACAAAGGTAATTTGTTATAAAATATTAATAATTTAATTTTAGGATCTTTGTCAATTTCAAATTGAGCTTTATTCTATGATAAGTGTCCTTCTTATAATATCAGAATATAACTGGCAATTATATTGTTCTCACTTTTTGTACTGCATAACTCTGTGTATACACAATCCAACAACCATAAAATGTCTGTTAATTATAAAAGTACTCCTACAGGAGTCTCTTGGTTTTAACCTATATATTGGGGGTGTTCTAAAAGTTCTCAGCCTGACTCAGAGTTGTAATGAATCTGGCCAAATTAATATGATAGTTGTTCAGTATCATACTTTAGATGGCATGCAGTAAAGTTTCAAATGCGTAAGTGTAGTCACTTGTTTGTGATGTTTGTGTAAACAAACTAGTGTTAATCTTATTTTGATTTAAATTAAAAGACTGAAATCATTTCGTCACATTAAAACTCTCTTTAAGTTTCACAAACACACTTATAAAAGTAATTTTGGTACATGTTTCATTTCGTGAGGTACATTCCTCACATTGTCAACCAAAACGATGACTGAGGAGTCAATTTCAGCAAAGTATGTATGTTACTATGCTTGCTCTGATGGTCTGTTAATGAACTTAAACAATATGTTGTCTGCTTCTGGTATATCAAAATTCATAAGTTTGTATTCATATTTTTTTATGTAAATTTTTTCCCATATATTAAGTTCTTTCGGATGTTGAATTGTTTTTAGTAATGTTATGTCCTTCTCTATTTCATGATTCTCATTCATGTTAACTAGTGTTAACATTTTCTACAAAATGTATAAAAATGAAATCCAAGCTGTTATAAAGTAATTTGTTTTGAAGGATTTAACCCCAACAGAAATACAAAAGAAGTTAGATTCCACATTGAAGGATTCTTTCTCTTCATTTTTAATGGCTAAAAAGTGGGCTGCTGAATTTAAGCATGGCCATACATCCATTCAAGATTACGAGCATTCATTGCATCCCAAAACTGCTATGACCAATGAGATTGTGACAATAATTCACAATACTGTACCCAATGATTACCAACTGAAGGTATGCAAGTTGGTTGACATTGCAAAGACCTTAATAGGTTGTGTAGTACATTTTACATGAAGTTTTGGGTAGGAGAAATTTCGAATTGATTGGTGCTCTATTTGTTAACAATGCACCAAAAACATAAAATTTTGCAAGAATATTTACATTTGTTTAAATGCAGTTCCAGTGAATTTCTCTGATGTTTCATAACAGTGAATGTAACATGGATTCATCACTAAGTGCCAAAGATGAAGGAGCAGTCGAAAGAGTGGATGCCAACAGGTGAAAGTGCACCAAAGAAAGCAAAAACAGCTCAATCTGCAGGAAAAGTCATGGCTAGTTTTCTGGGATTATCATGATGTTGTGGTACTCATAGACTACCTCCAAAAGGACAGAAATATCTCCAGGGCATATTATGCTTCATTACTGGACCAACTGAAGAATGCTCTTTGTTAAATGTCCATACCGTGTGAAAAAGAAAGTTCTTGTATATGATAATGTGTCTTCACACATGTTGGGATTGTTGCTGCAAAACTGCATGCACCTTTATTTCCAAGTGCTCCCACATGTGCTGGAATTGGCAAATGTGATTACTTTTGTTCCCAAATCTGAAGAAATGTTTGGGTGGATGAAGATTCACATCAAATGATGAGGTTGAAACTAAGACGGATGCTTATTTTTCACAGTTTGACCAATCGTATTTTACTGGAGGTATTAAAAGTTGGAAATTGAAATTTGTTGGATTAATGTATTGATTTACAAAGAACTATGTTGGGGAAAAAAAAGAAAAAAAAACTTTAAAATCTTGTGTTTTCTAGGTCATGCCAAGAACTTTCAAAACATCCATCTTAAACACCCTTTTATGTAACAATAGTATATTCACATTACTTATAGTACAGCTTTCCCAATATTCAATACCATAAGATGAAAGCAAATATACCGTTCCAGCGTGCACAGTTTTTAGAGCTTTGTGGTTTAAATATAATGACAGATGCATTAAATTAATTATATATATAATCTTTTTACATATAAAGTCTACATGTGAGTTCCAGGACAATTTTTAATCTATATATATTCTTAAAATTTGTAAAAGTCTACCTTTTCAATGTTTGTATTATTTAAAATAACTAAATCATCATGTTCAATATTTACACAGTGATCAAAAACCATTAGCTTGCTTTTGTTAGGATTAACAATTCATAACATATGAATAATCAGATGCCGCTTTTAAAGATGATATAATAGTAGTTTCTAACTGGATCAAGGATTTTTTGCAGTATATCATTGAGGTATAATCAGTTTAGGATACTAGGTTGCTTGTTGTGAACCTCTGTAAATCATTAATATATATCCAAAAGAGCAAAGGTCCCAAAACTGAACTCTGTGGCACTCCCACAGTTACAGATTTAGGTTCAGATGTATATTTTGTTTTCATTTTACCTGCTTTATAAGAAATTTCTGTCATCTTCCTGCTGATTCATTATGAGTATAATATTTTACACATTTTTCCCTCTAATTTCCCAATGTTCCTGTTTACTTATCAATTTCGCATAAGATGCCCCACTCAAATCTTAGAATATCCCAAAACCTTACCAAGATTGTAAAAAATTTGGTGAAATATGTCTGTTACTGCTGTTTTAGTAGAAAAGCTCTTTCTAAAAAAATGTTGCTGTTTATGTAATGTACCACTACTTGTTTAGATAATCTACTACCCGTTCTAATAAAATATTTTCTAATAGTTTGTCAAAAAATAGAAGTTAATGTTATTGGTCAGTTAACATCATGCTTCTCACCTTTCTTATGTACAGATTTTGCTATATCCTACAAGAATTTATTAAAAATGTTCACACAAACTCCAATTACATATACAACATTAGGACATGTTTCCCATCCTCAGCTGTTGACAGACCACTCAATGTGGTGGCTGAAACTCAAGGTGCTTCTGTGGCAGTCTCTTGATGGTTCATATAGGACTTTGCCGAGTTCATCTGTGGATGAAGCATCAAAATGCATTACAGTTTTTCTATATTACTGGATTAAATTTTTTCCAAATTAGATAGCTCTATTGGGCTGTGAAGTTCTTTTAGTAGCTTAGCCTCTGGTTTAATTTCATGATTTTATGTTTAAAAGTGAGCTAGGACTGCTAATTTAAATTTCTCTAATGTAAATTTCTCTTTTTTCTTATTTATTTTATGACAATCTGTACCTTTAATTTTGTAACTTCCTGATTTCTGTTCTATTCATATGGTGTCTTTTACTGTGGAATCTAGTAAATTTTTAATATTACATTTGTTCTTTGGGGGTTACTTTATGCCATGTTCTTTAAATATCCTATTAAATTTGTTGTGGTAAGTTGGATGATACGTGAAACTTTAGTTTTTGTCTTTTAAATTTATTGATACTTTTTATTATTGTGTCTTTGTTGAAACTACTGATTATTGCTGTATTAACTATCTGTTGATATTATATTTTGTATTGTTTCTATGAGTGAAATGTTAATTATTATGTGTTCCAAGCTGTAAAATACTGCATATTTGAATAGAATGTGGTTATGGCTGTTATTTTTATGCAATTTTCTGTGTGTGTCTCTTTTTTGTGAATTCCAAAGTTCAGCCTTTTCATATAATTTTTAAAACTTGGAATGGCAGCCACCCATTTTTCTCCTTTTGCAAAGTAAACTGTATAGATTTATGTTGTAAATTAAGGAGTTTCGGAGCATCTATTAAATGTTTTTTCAATATTATTTCAAATATGTCATCCATATACCTATATCATGTCTTGAAAATTAATGGAAAGGCTTTGGTGATGTGCATTTTAAAGGAGCTCATGAATAAATCTGCTAGAAATGGGGACAGGGAGGTCTCCCATTTCTAACTCAGAAACTTGTTGGTAAAATTTTTGGTTAAAACTGAAGAAATTTTGCAGAATACATATGTTATTGTTTTATTTCTTCATTTGTATACTTAAGGAGGTATTTCATTACCTTTAACATTTGATAAAATTTTCTATCCGGTTGCTTTGGAATAAAACGCAACATCAAAAAACACCAGTACATCTCCTGTTGCAATTCTATTTGAAATTTTTCAACTAAATCAAATGAATTTTTGATGCTCAAATTTTGAAATGGTTTAAAAAGAGTTGAAATTGTCATTTATTATTTTTGCAATTTTGTATGTGGGTGAATTGATATTTTTAATAATTGGCCTCGTGCTGTTATCATTTCTATGGAATTTTAGCAAGTGCATAAAGTCATGGCAGGACTGGATTGCTTTGTGAGACAGTCTGTTTTTAGTTGTGGATAATATTTTAACTTCCTTCAATGCTTTGGTTTAATTTTTATTTATTTCTATTAAGAGGATTGTTTTCAGTTAGTGTGCAGTCTTCCCCTTCCCCTAGGCAACATGTTGTTAGTGGCAATTCCCTTAGAAGTCTTGGATTCTGAGCTCTTCTTTGCATGTGTTTTAGCTGAAGAGAATGAGCAAGCTCTTTCAAAAATGTACCTCTATCATCAGGAATATCATTTGATGCACTTCTCTGAAGTACATTGACATTTATTGTAGTTGTATCAGTAAACAGTAAAACAAGCACATTAGCCATTATTGAATTTGTCGGCTGCAGCAGTATATAAAACTTTTTTACCAGCTCATCCATTCCTCCTTTAGTAGGATTATAGTAGCATATAATTTCTGGCTGTTTATTGAAGAAATCTTCAACTGGGATGTGTTGCATTGGTGATATTAGAAGAACTGCCTTGTTTACTTTTGGCAAACATAATACTCTTTTTCCCAGTTCCTCTGTAACCTGAATTGAACCGAGTTGTCTGCAATTATGTTGTTATTAGTGCCATAGATTGCTTGAAAAAGTCATAAGGTAGACTTGAGTTGGAACTGAAAATTTCTTTTCCTCATTAGATAAGGTTTCTGCATTATTTATATCCAGTATACAAAAACCCATTGTAGAAGTAGCTCATTTTTTACCTTGCATAAGGACATTATTTTCAAGTCATATTTACTGGGCTTTTTAGGCATATGAACCACAAATGAACATTTTCTACAAAAAGAAACTAGCTGTTCATACACAGTAGCATATGTGTCATATTGTAATATATAGAATTTTTCACAATTTTCCTGGACACAGAAATTGTAGCCACTTTATTGTCTTTGAGTCTTTGTCTTTTTTAAAAGTCATCAAAGTGTAAGCAATTCAGTAGCAGAGAAAGTTGTTCCTGGACAAGACACATTTGAATATTTCATGATTTGATTTGAAAACAGAAGAATATACCAAGATTAAAAAAGGGCTAGAAGTTCATCCATATTCAGGTTTTGAAGTTCAGCTTTAATCTGGTCGGAACACTTCTGTCTTAAAAGTTATATTTTGGCATTTATCCACTACAGAATATATTTTACAACTTCATCATCAAAATATAGACACCATAAAGAAAATGGGGAAATTGGTTGTACCTCATTTAGCTTTGTGGTTGGAAATTTCATTATTAGATTATGACAAGGTGTTCTATTAACACAGGTTGCAGGCACTTTTGCCCATTTATACTGATTTTTGCCATGAAAGTGATTGCTTCTTGGCAAATCATCACCTGAATAATATTAACCTTTGGAATGTGAATCTTCTGCATGCTATAGGACACCAACTTCTAATGCAGTATGTTCTGAAGAGGTGTCATAATCACTCAAAAAAGGTTCAATGCCTGCTTCATTGCTGTCATATTCACTATCTGATTCTTCTAACCACCTATTTACAGTTTCATAAAAATTCAGGGCTGAAGCTTTCACCTGTTGCAGTTGCCTTCATATAAACCAGAATAATTGTGTTTTTTTACACCAGAATTACCTTGCTATTCATATTTCCAACACAAGCCCTAAAAAAATAGGAAGTTAGAATTAATTATACAGAAAATAATTAGGCAATAAACATAGTGTACTCAAAATGAGCGAGCTTTTGTAATGTTCCTAATTACGCTACAGAAGAAATTCAACAGTAGTTCACACTTTGTCAGTCAGATCACAAATAAGCTGGAAGCTACTGAAGTGATGACAACAATAAAAGGAGGGAATGAATGTAATTTGCAATGATTAACAAAAAGGAAGGTTATCAGAAACTGCACCATGTTAATTAATGGTTAAGTGTGATCAGTCTGTTTTACTAGTTGATGGTTTTTTGGATGCAAACTTTTTGCACTTCAATATATCCTGTGTGATCACCAGTGAAACATGTGGCATTACCTTGTATAACATTTATTACATGCTTAATTTGTTCATCAAAATACCTTTGGAATTCAAATGCAAACCATGTAGTATGCATATCTCTCTTTTTATTATTTATTTGTACTATTTTTACTTTTGGGCATTTTGCACAAAGTAATTTAATTAGATTGTTTGAGCTACAAATTGCTTGGTTTACACATGATTTATACGTTAAATCATATCTGCTTGGTATTGATCACTACCACGTTCTTTCCATTTAACTTGTTTATTAACACTTTCTCCAGTTCATATACTACACTTTGAACTTAATTTTTATACACATAATTTGGCAATAACACATTCTTTCCTAGATTTTGCCTATAGAGGCAAATATTTACTCTGGAGAGCATTGCTTCCAGGCAATCTCCACCATCAACAACGTTCTTCATCTAGTCCTTGAAAGCTGGGTGATGTGCCTTCTCAAATGGAATATTGGTAGAAATTATATATCCATGGTTTACATGATGAAATCAATTTTGGCAGCCTAATTAAGGCACAAAAATGGCACATTTGAAAAATTGCTGCATTTATGTTTTTGTATATAGAAAGGCACATATTATATTTAATTTTCAGGACTTTAAACTGATTAAAGCAGGAGAAATATAAAATCAATGTCATTGTCTACTCTCCTTCTACATGTTCAGCAGGAGCTTTGACTTACAGAAAGCACAAGGTTTACACAACATTTTGAGCCTTATGCCTCCTCACTACAATGCAATATAAAAGAATCTAATGCTAGTTTAAATATAATGCACTGTTTACAATCTTATCACTAATACTTCCACTAGCAATAAATGCTTAATAGAAGCACAACAATCCACATTTTCTCATAGTGTTAACAGTTTGAACAGATAGTGTAGTAAAATAATGAACCTTTACATCTTTTGCACATTCATTGTCACAAACATTGTCCTCTGACATTTGTGCATATTTGTTGCATCCACGTGGTCTGAGCTTTGAATGTGTTTTTAATACCATCAGAAGTTTTGCACACAACTTTCTTATTGCAGAAATTATATAGCATTATATCTCCAGACCTCTTCATTCCATCTAGGGAGAATTGGTGCATTTGGTCATCTAAACTTACTTTTGCAGCATGTGGATGGTACTTTAAAAAAATTACACTAATGTGCATTTCCTTGGTGCTATGAGTACTGTTGCTGGAATCAGAAATGAACAAGAGCAAACAACATCACTTGCAAATTTTGGTGTTCATGTTTATACTCTTTACATAATAGCATAACAAAAGTGATAGCTCTATATTTATTCTGTCCTAATGTTCAGTTTTACAGGCATATATCTTTTATGACACCATAGCAACATTGTGTACAGTAATTTGCATTTGCCATGTGCAAACCAAAAGATCATGGTTTTAATTTTTTTTTATTTTGCAAGATGCTATTCAATTTCTCTAATAAATGCAGAAATTGGTTTATAGAGGAAGAATTGTGAAAAATTGCCATCAGTCAATGTGTCAAAACATGTAAATATGTTACAATTGACTTCAAATAATGTTTCCCACCATTTTTCAAGTTTTTAAATGTTTCACCATTTTTGCATTTGTTCATTAATCATCCATATCTTTCACAGGATTTCCCTCTTCTCTGTCACTTCTATTGTCCCTTTTATTTTCCATATTTTCAGAAACTTGGAAAAGTGACTCAATAACCAGCTGCTTTTCTCTCTTATTCTCCTTAATTTTGTTCCTGTTCAGTGGAAAACAGACAGCATTGGAGGACATTTTCATGCATAAAAATGATACAAATACTTCATTGGATTTTTTACTTAAATGTAAATTGGAACTTGCACAGTGAAGCCAATCATATTAATTGATATCATTGTATGATTCAGTTGAACTACACACTCTTAAAGTTTCACTTACTTTTCATAAATGTTCTCGAAACCAGTTCCATACATATATGAAAAGTAAGTGAAGCTTTAAGAGTGTGTAGTTCAACTGAATCATACAATGATATCAATTAACTTCATTGGATGTCTTGGAGCATGCAATATATCTATTGCATTTACATTTTAGATTAAAAAAACTGCTGAATTTTGGCCAAAGATATATTTTGAAAAATGGAATCAATGATTTGTGCTGGTCATATATTATAGAAGGGTTGTGCAGAAGACAAAAAGGTGATGAGTTTTTCTGGCACTCCTTCTATAGCTTCTAGATAGGTTTCAGGGTCTCAATTTGTACTTTTCTTTTTATTTTTGACTTCATTAATTCAAAATTTTGATTGCACTCTCCTAATGAGTGTCCTCAAACTGGAAAGAGTTGCATCACATTTACTTGAAATGTCTTGGACAATCGGGAACAGATTCTCAGCATTGTAGAATTCTTATTTTCACCACCTCTGAAATTAGATAAGAAAATATTTCCTTCATGCTTAGGTACTGAATTTATTTTTTATTATACAATCAAATAAAAGTGAAGCCACAGCATTGGAAGCCCTTCTTTGATTATGACTATATAAATATATACAAAAATGAAGTCATTACCTAGCACATGAATGTGAAAATCATATAGCCAGAGAAGTCTCATGTAGAATTGCTTCATCACATTCAAATTTAGGTAAAAGGAAATTTCCACTAATATAGCATCACTAGTTTGAGATTTAGTAATGTAGACCCTCTTCATTGATTCATATTTCCCCACTGTTCTTGTTCAATCTATACTGAAGAATACATTCATTGTTTGGGTTTGTTTGAAGGTTAATCTAGCATTCTGTACAGAAATCATCTGACTTTAGTTTTCCAAAACTAATCTAAACATCATTAGTTTTCCAAAAATTTTGAAAGCCATTCTCATCTGCATGTCATTATACTGTTCAAAATACACTGAACAGCATTGTAGAGTTCCCTCATAGTAAAATCAGCATTTTCAAAATACAGCCTGTTTATCTTACCCTGGAAACTTAATAACTTTAGGTGAGGAATGCTTTAGAAATGTATAAATGCTAGGTTCCAAATTCCATCATCATGTTTACTTGGATGATTTGTTTGTATCTGCCTCTTCTCTTTGGAAGTTTCCCTTGCAAAAGTTTTTCTTCTGTATTACTCTCATTCCCTTAGCAGAAATTTGAAGCAAATTGATCAAGAAGGATCAACATATCTCTACATTATCTCCTCACTTTTCAAAATGTACTTCCAAAAACTATGTTCTCTTTGAACTTCATAACAAATTTTCTGTGTTTTGGTGCTTCTGTTTTTATAGACAGACATCCCCCTAAATAGATATCTTGGTACCCTTATTTTGCCTATTGCAAAAAGAAACAAAGCTTACTTTGATGGATAAGAGCTAGGTTGAAAAAGCAGTAACTGCTACAATATTTTATGTTATATTTTAAAGATTTACTTTCAACTCTTGTTCCCAATATTGAAATGTGTGTTTGTCCACTCTTCCATTTTTTTTAATTCTGTGTTCTTACTGAGTTATTCTTTTTTAGAGATTTAACTTTCACATATTTGTTGAATGCAATACAACTGAACTAGTATTTAACATTTTATAACAGTATATTAATGATACTGAAGACCTTCAATAAATAAAGGGTCCATAACATATTAACATAGAAATAGGTATACCAGTGTTACAATAAAAATAATAAAAATAAAAAAGCTGGATAATAAAAATATATATTACATGGTGAAGTTAAGACCATAAGGTTCTCTCTTCCACTTCATCAAGATAATTACAATTACAATATATACACAAATGGCATTAAAAATTTGAGTATAGTACTTGATATATGCTGCATTCTCCAAATAAATAATCTTCGAGTAATATTTTAATTGTTGCTGTGGCCAGCAGTCTTTGATATGAGATAGCAAAGTGTTCCAGAGACAAGCAGAGACAACTGTGAAGGATAAAGAAAAGTAACAGGTTCATGGTAAAGAGAGAGAGATCAGACATGTATTGGAAAAGTATGATAAGAGTTAGCTCCTATCCTCTATAAGGGGAAAGTTTGCAAATAGTTTAAAGAAATATTAATTAAATCTGTCGTCTAACACTCTTCATGCTTCACGAACCTTAAAAATAGGTTAATGAAGTTAACAAGAATAATAAATAGTTAATGAAGTCATAAGAAAAAGCACAATTATTCCAGGTACAAGTAAATATAAATTAATTACAAATAATCCTAAAATAGCCAGTATATATGGTCACAAACCAATAATGAGCATGAGACCAATCATAAACAATATTAACAGCCCACATATTTGCTAGCAAAATGGTTATCAGACACATTCAATGAATTACCAAAGTTCAAAAGTAGAAGCATAAATAATTCTATCCAATTAATTGAAGAAATAAAGGATATTAGATTATTACCTACTGCACAGTATTTGGCCTTGAACTGAAGCATTTCCAGCAGCTCAAAATCTTTTGTTATGCTAAATGCAAAATGCAAAATGCAAGAGTACCAGCTTTACATATTAGAGAGACCCAGGTGTTGTGCCATGGCTGAGTGGTTAGACTGCTAGCCTTCTACTGAGGCATCCTGGGTTCAATCCCAGTGCCGTTCTGTAGCAGGTGAAGCAGCAATTGGGCAGGTTATTTTCCCTGCCACTCACTTCACAATTGCTCCATCATTTTATCTTTATCATTGCATAAGGCAATGGGAAGCTACCACAATATATTTCTGCAGAAGAGCTACATCACTGACATGATAATGATTAGTGTGCAGTGCTTTGAACAGAGCACTTACTGAGAGAGGGGGGAGATCAGAACTGCATACTTGTGAAAAATGAAATTCATAATTCTTTTTTCAAAGAAATTTATTCTACAAAGAAAAGTAGGGCCTTTATTACTTTTTTTAATAATAATGTATACTTTTAATGGAGTATTTACTTTTTTCTTAATAATAATGTATAACAAAGTATTAATAGTGTTGTATGTGATATTGCATGATGGAATGATTCAAATTAAAATTAGAGTATTAACATTCCTAATATAGTCAGAAAAGTATATGTTAATAATTTATTACTATCGATATACTGATTACAAGTGTTTGACATTGTCAAAAATGATTCACAAAAGGTACAAATAATTTAAAAATATGTACAAAAAATAGTTCCTTGTTCCATTACTGTAGTTTGTCTAACCTGTGTATACAATTATGTTACATAATCCCTTATTACATTACTATTTAGAGAGCATGTCTCTCTCTCTCTCACACACACACCCACCCACCCACCCAAAAAACTTTTTTAACTCTCATTTGAATTAAACTCCTATTTGTGCTTTAATTGGCATTGGTTGTTTATTATATAATACCAAAAGTTTATTGAGATGCTTTAAAATTACATGAATTCCATGGATGTTATTCTTAATAGTATTATAATTATATATGTCACTATTTATGTTATCGATTTCCTTCTTCAAGGGCATTAAAATTACAATCCAAACACTGTAAGGATATGCTTTTCCCTAAAAACATTTTTGCAGGACTCCATTCTAGCTAATCCTCATACATTGTAGACCTTTCATTTGTAAAACTAAAATTCTAGCCCTACTAGTAATACTGCTTAATATAATGCTTGATAATTACTTCCCCATACTTCTATACCATATGGTAAAAATGGATAAATTATGCCAGAATATACAGTACATTATCATTTAGAAACAAAGATGAATATCTCACAACATATAAGCTTGAGCTAATTTTTTTTTTACATATTTACTTGACATGAGTATCTCAAGTTAATCATCCAAGCACAATCCTAAGAAATTGTAGCCAGTGACCTTTTCTATTTTCAAATTATTTAAATATACTAAAATATGTGTTTCTTTATGTAAATGGGAGTGTTCAAACAGAATTATTTTATTTTTTGAGGGTTAACCTTTAAGTTTTATATTATTTAGTAAATTGACTATTTTTCCAGGCAATTATTGTTTCCCTAAATTGTTTGGAGATTTATTGAAACAAATCATTGAGGTTTCATCAGCATATGATATAAGATATTAGTTATGTCATATGTCAAATTGTTTGTATATATTAAGAACAATAGAGTTCTGACACAGACCCCTGTGGTACACTCATAGTTACAATCTGTTGATTCGAGATAAATTTGCCTGTTTTAGTATGTACTTCTGCTACACATGTCCTATTACTAAAGTAAGACTAAATCACATTATGCATTTTTCCCCTTATACTGTGGATTTCCAATTTAATTATAAGCATAGAATGTGACACATACTCAAAAGCCTTAGACAGGTCAACAAATATTCCTGTAGTACTGAAACCTTTATTTAAATTTTCTAGTAATTTATGCGTAAAATCCATGACAGCTTTTATAGTTGAAAGACTCCTTCTGAATCCATGATGATGACAGTTAATTATACTATACTTATCTAAGAACTTGGAAACAACTAATAACATTTTTTCAAATAATTTTGAAAATACAGAGATCAGTGATATAGGCCTATAATTATTTACATCATGTGTACTGGCATTTTTATATATGGGTTTAATTATACTTAGTTTGCAGCAACCTGGGAATATGCCTTCATTTATGAAATAATTAATGAGGTGATTTGGAACAGATGCAAGGGTGTCTTTGCATTTTTGCAGCATTGTAGGGGATATACCATCCCTGCCAGAAGAGGACTGATTTTTAAAACTAATAATTATTTTGATAATCTTTTGAACACTAGATATCACTCAAAATATGCGGTTAGTTAAGAAGTTTGAGTATTAATGTGATCACCTGATTAGTGGTTCATATTATTCCCAACATTTACAAAAAAATCATTAAATAATGAAGATATTTTGTTTGGGTCATTGACAAATTTCCCTTTATGTAATAATGTAATATCTTAATTAGTATAGTTTAAATTCTGAGTTTTATCATTAATTCTTTTCCAAACTATCTTATTTATGTCAGCATATTTATTAAGTTGCTCCTTATATTGATGGGATCTCAAATTGTTCAACATCTTCTTGTATTTCCTTTTATGTGTATCTATTTTTGTGTTGTTCAACTTTTGTGAGATTAAACAGTTCATAGGCATATTTTATGTTATTAGATAAAACATATGCTGATTAGGCAATTTTGATTTACCTACCCACTTGTTTTTACTATCTTTCTTTTAAAGGCGCACGCAGAATTAAGATAGGACATTAATTTTTTCATGAATATATTCCCATTTCACATTACTGTTTTGTCATTATAGACTTGAGACCATGTTTTCTTTTCAAATAAGCCATTTAGCTTATTTACATTTGCATCAGATGTCATTCTAGATTCACAAAATTATTCTTCTCTTTGTTTTAAAATGGATCCATAAACAATATATATGTATGGCATGATGTTCAGAAAGATGAAAATTTTTTACACTTATTGAAAAGAAACCTGTTTTTACATTTGTATAAATATGGTCAATTACAGTAGAAGAATGATGTATGACCCTCATTGGCTGTTTTACTACATCAGCCAAGTTATATGATTTTATAGTATCAATTAAATTATGATAATCCCTATTTGTTGAGTTTGCATCAATATTGTCATCTAAGATTATAAGTTGCACAATTTTAGTCATCAATTTATTAATAATGTTGTCAAGTTATTCCACAAATACAGGAACAGATGCACTTGGCAATCTGTAAACTCCTAAAATGGAAACTTCACTGTTAATATTAACTGTAACTGCTGCTTCTATGATTTTTTGATGCTTAATTTACAGACAAATTTTAAGACTTTAAATTTTACATTATCTCTTATTTATATTAGAATAATTCCTCCTTTATATTTTTCTGTACAGAATTTATATGCTATTACAAAATTTGGATATTATATAAGTGAATATTCTTATCATGAAATCCATGTTCTGTCAATACTGCTACTTGTGGCTTTACATCTTCCAATACCATTTCTAATGCATTAATTTTATTACTTCAGTACTGAATGTTTTGGTGGAGTACCCTTAATAATATTAAGTTTGGTCCCATTCTTCCCAGAGCTGGCAGTTTACCATCTGGAAACAAGCCACATGATTCAGAACATAAACATTTGCTTTTTATTCTGCAATAAGTGCTGTAGTCCTGCAATGCATTACATTTATGAACTGGTGAATCTGTTTGGCAATATATCTCTTCCCTCCAGCATTAAGGTGAAGGTCATGTCTAGTATGCATATCCTGATCCAACTTGTGTATATAGACTAACTTTACATTTTTATTATTAACAGACAGGGATTGTATACATTTATTGGTTCCACATATAGCTAGATTTGCTTCACCTATGAGAACTGACATTTCTGGATGATATGCATCTTCTTTGGCAGTTTTCATCACTTTCTTGATTTTTATGTTCGGAAGTGTGTAACCAATCACATTGAGTTCTGTTCATATCTCCTTCAGCATCGGAGCTATTCATCTTGCATGGCTATCACCATATATTGTTATGTAAGAATGTTTGCTTTTTACTTTTATTGTCAGTTTAGTATTCACTACAGCATTTTCCAATTCCTTAATTTCATCATAACTGCCTTGTTTATTTAATGCACTGTAGAAATTGGAAAGAATGACTTGCAATCCCATTTTCCCATGTACAATTTTTGAAATTTTTCTCCTGGGGTATAGCCACTCTTATTGCATTGCAATTTTTCTTGTTTCTTTTCAACTCATAGTTTTCTTTCATTAATCTTTTACTCTCAGTACACACTTCTTTTAGTTCACTGTACATTAAATCAATAATTTTTGTAAATGTCGTAAAGAAGCTGTTTGATTATCTCATATCACACTCTGGGCATTAGCACCACGTGGGCATGTATCTTTGCTTAAGTATCTTACTTTAATATGGTTTACTTACATAATTTATTTTATCACTACAATCACCATCACCTTTAGCAGCCAGTTTACCTTTCTGTTTCTTAAGTTGTACTTGCTGTTATTTCTATTTATCACAGAGGTGTAACAGGGCACACTACCATTGGTTGCCATTTTGAAAGATGTGAAGAGAATTTTGAAAACTATACCTTTGTATGTGAATAGATCCAGAAAAAAGGTGATTATTTAAATATATAATGATTGTCTTAGAATATGGTATGGTATGGAGCTGCAATTTTATAAACAGTATTTTCAATATGATTTCTACTAGTAATTAAACTGCACCTTCATTCTTAGTTGTATGAACATTTCAAATAAAAGGTAAATTATTTAGGAGCATAAGCATTTTGATTAGTCAGCTTTACTCTCTCAGTTATTATGCCTTTTGAAAAATATTATTTTGGTTTGCGTTTATAATTTAGTAAATCCTCTGGCAGATTTTCCTTCTCTTTTGCTGGCCTAATGTGAACTTTATATTACCTATTGGCCCTTAGAGGACTTTGCCAGAGAAATGAAAGTAAATATTCCAAAGCACCAGCTAATACTTAATTATCCAATCATTCTGTTCTTTCATAATCTTTCTTCATCTATTATAATCTGTATTACTGTTGCTATATACTGTAATTAATGGCAGCACATACATATAAGGCTCAAAACAGGAACATCAATTCTAGCAAGAGGAGACAGTTCATAACAAAACAATCCACTTTGAAAATTGTTTTTTGCTTAACATTTATCAGTTAACAGGTTCTTGAATAGGGTTACTCTTATCACCTAATTGGTGACAAGTACTTTTAATAACAACTAAATAATAGACAACTAATTACTGTTTGTGTATAATAATTATTTTTGTTTTTGTAGGCAGTGGATGATGGAAGTCCAGCATTTGAATCTGGAGTGCGGCCTGGTGACCTCATTACGCATATCAATGGTGAAGCTGTTCAAGGCCTATATCACACTCAGGTTTTGCAATTGCTACTCTCTGGAGGAGATCATGTAACCCTTCGTTCTACACCTTTAGAAAATACTTCAATTAGGACTGGAGGACGTAAACGTGAACCATGGCAAAGTAAGCTAGCAAGACGCAGCATGCATCGCCAGCGCCGACAGAAGAGAGAGCATACTGATAAGAGGCGAAAGTCATCTCTCTTCAGAAGAATAAGTAGCAAACGTGCCAGTGTTGAGATGCAACAGGTAAATTTATTGATTTGTGTCCTAAATCTATTACTTTCTAAGAAAGAAAAATATAAAATATATTTATATGTATAAAATATATATAAAAGAAATATATATATATATAAAAATATATTTTCTATGCATTTTGACCACATATGTAACTTTTTTAATTTGAAACACGGGACCCAAGATAGACAGTTTTCTGTAGCTCCTACTTAGAAATTAAGTGCTGATTAGCACTTTCTTGATCTGTCCAATAATATTTAATACTACACAGTAAAAATATGTCAGAATGGATGGCTTTACTTTATAATATTTTCTTTATGGGTAACACAAAATTGTCATCGTTTTAATCAAAGAATAAAACTAAATTTTTATGAGAAGTAAACATAATGCAATGACATTATATAAGATAACTAAATCCCCCCCAAATATATATATATATATTTTATTACTTCCTCAGTATTGGGTACCTTTGGAAATCTGTTATTAAATGGAAGCTAAATTTTCAGTGATGTTATTTTGTTTAGTGTAATCTTTCATCCCTGAAAAATAGGAAATAACATGAATGATAACTCTATACAGGTTAGTCTACATTATAAAATCCGGTAATCATAAAACCTTAAATTTGACAAACTTACATATTTGCAAACATACTGTGCAACAAATTACTCATTTGGGATTGAGTTGGTATGTACTCTTAAAGTACATTTGGCAAGAAGAAAGACTCTTCCTGCTCTTCTTTTCAAACATTTGTCACATAAAGAGTAATGGTAAGGGAACAGAAATCCATGTTTACAAAAATTGGTAAAAGATTTAAATACAGTTAGGTTTGCATAATGAGTATGATATAAATTGAGAAATATTAAGTTCAAATACACAGTCAGGTACATAGATTTTAACAGTGATTGAATGAGGAAGTTATGCTACAACAGCTCACTGAAGTCATAATCACCATCATCCTCATTATTACCCATATACTCTCTGATTCCTCACTTTCAGGGCAAATGTAGATACTTAATTTGTGTATGATTAAATTCATTAATTAAATGCGATCTCATTAAATCTCTTCCTGTTCTTTAGCTTGGTGGCAGGCTTCCTTCCAGTTTTCCACACTAATCACACTTATTGCCTCTTCAAACACTAACTTCACATGAGATACTGTAAACTTTGTATTTCATTTGTGAATAAAATTTATCACTTTTACCCTGATAAAGTGAACTGGATTGAATTCACAGTGATAAGGTGGTAAACATACAATGGTATCTATGTCTTGTTTCTTCTGCTATTTTATCTATTTCATATGACTGGAATTGTGGCTTAAGTTTTATTAGTTCGTTTAGTGCTGGCTTTAACATCAAATTTTATATTCCTTTTTCTTAACTACTTCTGCATTTAATTTTTTCACATTTTGGAACTCAGGGTTTTATGAAGTTCATAAGAATGATGGTTTGCACTGTCAATTTTTAATTTAGAGGAATGTTAGGAAGTAATTTCTCCTTAAACCACACCAAAAATTAGTTGTTGTCCATTTTCTCATGATAGTAGTTTGCTAATTTCAACTGAAAGTCCAATGGGAAATTTTCAATAAAACTGTTCTCATTGTCAGCTTGGACTATGATTAGATGTGACCCCATACCAATAAGGATATTTCATAACACTTCTCCCTGTTCCATTAGCCACATTTTTTGTTAGTCATTTTTACAATAACTCATGTTTCATCCAAATATATATACAGTTTTCTTGTTTTGTGAATGTATTTCACTGTGTATAAAAATGAATTTCTTTTTTCATCAATATTTCGGCATTCTATTAAATACTTATGATCAATATTACTTTTACAAAAAAAAAAAAAAAAAAAAAAAATAAACTGAAATATTTTCCACAAAGCCCATCTATTGATCTCATGTCCTAACTTTTCTTAATTACTTCAGAATATTATAAGGCTTAGAATATATCCCTTAGTATATTATTAAAAAAAAATTAGTGTCATGATTGAAATTAAACATATTAGTTTTTTTGTTCACATAAGTTCTAATATGGACTTGTGAGCTTCCCTGCATTCTGCTTTTTCTGTAAATGTTCTGTAAAATTTATTCTATTGTAGCCCTCAAAACTGGTAGTACTAACTGTTCTTTCCTGCACTTGACTGACCATTATTAGTGATTTTCTGTTTTTGCCATTTTGTTTAATGTTCAAAAGCAATCATGAATATGGTATACAAGTTTTTAGTGTCTAATTGAAGAGAATTTCATTTGTTCTTAACAAATACATACCACAATAAAACGGAACGAAAATGCCATTGCTAGCAAAATCTTTTCATACATGGTTTTAATGGGATAAAGCACACTAGTGAAATGGAGTACAGATACATGGAAAATGTAATGCTTTCATTTGCAATGAAAAGTGAAAAATATCTGTTTTAGTTAGCTTAATTTTCAAAGAATAACTACAGGAAATTAATAAGGAAAATCCAGGACTGCCATTGGCAGGATGTTACAAAATAGAGATGCAATGACAATGATGATAATGGCAGAGATAAAGCAAAATTATAAGAATAATAATATAGGAAGATGGAGGATTGTGTGTACTCTGGTTTTTCAAAGATAAAGAATAAATTGTGAAATATTAACACATGGATGGTTTGTGCATTAATTACAATGCTATTAGCAAGTATTATATTATTATTAAAGATGACCTTGCATGTTAAAGTGCTTCACCAGTAAATAGATTATATAGCATTATGCACATATGTTGAACCCATAGCATTATTTACATTCCACTTACTCTCAAGAATCCAGTTTATGCCACAGCTCTCTAAAATGAGTTGCTGGACTAGGCATAAGACTTGCTACCTTGTTAATATAGTAATATATAATTTTTCTGAACTTGCAGACTCAGAAAATGTGCAGACATCAACTTACCTCCATTGAAGCTCTTATTTAATTTCAAAAGTTTCCCCTGTTACTCCAAATTGTATCTGGATAGTGAAGATAACAGACTGTTAGCATATTCTCCAATAAATAATACTCTTTTTAATAATAATTCAATTTGGAATCCAACACAGTGAAACATGCTGCTTCTGAATTCATACAGACATGCTGTGCAATTACAGATCACTTGCTTTGCAGGGACAAAGCAGTTACCTTCGAAATATTTGTGAACATGAAAATACAGTATAGTAGCAAGATTTAAAAGAACATAATACGTGAACTATTTAAAATTTAATACTGTGAATTCTGAATGCCAAGCAGTTAAATTATATCTACTTAAAATAAGATTAAATTAATAATATATTAGCCATTAAATTAATTTTCTGCATTTAAATTTGTATTTTGAAACAGGATCCAGGTTTTAGGACATAAAGGTGCATAATAATGTATTATACAGCATTTAGTCTATATTCGCTTCTAATACCCACAAAAGATCAACATTTCAGAAAAAAATATGTATTTTGCACATAAAGTGCATGAAAAGTCATGCAGGTGGTGGACACTGATGATGCATGATATGAAATGATAAATTGAAACAGAATTTTTTTTTTTTTTTTGAAGAAAGAAGTATTCCAGGCTTAAGTTTAGGGTACCTTCCCCAGCATGTGCCATTTATGAGGACTGAGGAAAACCCGGAAAAACCTCAATCAGGGAGGAGGGTCCTGGCAGGAATAAAACCCCAGACCTTCCACTTACGAATCCCTGCTTTAACATCCTTGGCCACCTGTGTCTGTATCAGTAAGAAGATGAATCTATCTATAGAGACAAATTAAAAAATATAATATATATATATATGTTTTAGACTTTGAAAACATAAAAAAACAGAAAAAGGATAAAACTTTGCACGCTTATCATGGCCTTTTAATTCAAATATGAAATGATTATGAATGTTGAAAGACATGATAGAACACAGCTGGTCATTTTTTGTTCTCTTCACTTTCTTTGTTAAGTACTTCATTTTTGCCACAATGTAGCATTTTTGTTTGAATAAATCATTTTTAACTAGAGTATAGTGTTGCAAAAGTGCCTAACTGTGGGGTTAGGAAGTTTGAAGACTTGTGCTACACACTTCAAACCAGTTTGGTACAAAGGGGTGAATGCACTATGAAGACTAAGTAGTTTTACCTTTAAAACTGGAGTTTGATACATAGTGGTTGTCTGTTTCAGTTACAACTTGCACCTTTACATATACACATACAGTTGTAGCAACATTTACTGATTGATAACTTTAGTTTCACACCTAGAATTTTTAATCCCATTTATTAATCTCTTAAAGTTTAAAAAATATGGTCTGGTTCCTTTCTTGTATCATTTGAATAAAATGTTACTTTATCCAAGTCTTCTGTAATAGACCCAGCATTGCTAATCGTAATGATGTACTATATAATGATGCAGGAATATAAGTTTAAATTACTGTGCTATATACCAAGTGATCAGCTGTGTCATATTCTTCTGGGAGATAAGCACTCAATTAAGCCATAAGTGACAAAATGGTCAATATTCCTGTGCTTGCCTTCTACGTGGTGAATGATCCTTCATGCAACTGGTTTTCCAGCGTGCGGCTGGCAAGGCTGGCTGCTTTGTCGGTGGTGCAGATAACAAAGTCTGCAGTAAATATAGTATGGTTTGTTGTGTAAGTTATTTCTAACATACATAACATAAACACTTAAAAGGGAAAGTAAATTACTCACGTATATTAAGCAAGGAGATGCTGGAACTGCCTCCCTTCCTTGTTCATGCATTTTTGACACCTGCTTAGGAAATTGCTCATTACACCGCACAGTTCCCTATGAGAAATGGCAGAAATTTCTCAACAAATGTTAGTTTTAAGTTCATCTAATGTGTGTGAATTTTTTCTACACTTTCTTTTTTAATGCCCTCCAGAGATAAAGAACACTTTCCATTTCATGAAATTTACTAATCGATGAATCGAAATCTGATTAGGGACATGAACATCAGGAAATTCCTGTTGAAATAATCTCTTTACAACACGCTCTCATTCTGTACACACATATGAGTCATACGTGAATACTCTTTTGGGAATAGAATACTTGTACTACCTCATTTTACTTGATACACTTTTACTGAATACACTGTATTGTGTGAACTAACAAAACAAGTGCTACTTGCACAAGATTTCAACTCACAATGAAGCATGCACATTGGAGGGAAAATAAACTCCCTGCCTCCCATAGTGATATAGCATTGCCGGCCAGTCCCACAGTTGCATCAAGGATTGCTCACCCAGTACAAAGTAACTTTGGATTGCAGGCCTACCTTAGAAAGCAAAATGAGCTGTATGGATGGCCCACTCGATACGAACAGGACAATTCTGAAGACATAACTCAGTTATAACTAGTCTGTTATATGAAAATACAAAAAGGCCATGCTATATAATTAGATGCAGTATAGAACAATATGCAATGAAGGCTAGCAATAACGATTAAAGGAATAAGAAATGATGCATGGCAAAATTATAGTGGTTTGCACACTAAGTACTAACTTCCTACTCTAGTTGGCTGGTTAGCTCAATGCAAGCATTACTGGGAATGCTTTTTGCCCCAGTTGCTTTGGTTGTTCGGGTTTTACCATAACAGCTTATTTTTTCTCTTTTTATAGTTTTGAGCCATGATGCTTTTAAGGGAGTAATTGTTTTAATAGTGGTAAGTGATATAAATTTTGGCATGGAAAATAATAAATTTCAAAAGTTACTTCTCTGGAAGCATTATATTGAAATAAGAAGCACATTACTTATAATAAAAATTAAAAATGTTTGAATGACAATTTGACTGATGTTGCACTGCAAGGTTATGTTTAGAATGTGCATTGCCTTTACTTCACAAATATATGGATTTAACACAGGTTTTGTCCCAAATCCTTTGCTATTTATTCTGCAGATGAGTGTGTTTATATGCTTCTTTTCTATGAAGAGTTGAGAGTGAATGCACAGCAAGTTCATAGTCTGTAGCAAGAGAAATATCCTACCAATTGCTAATACTATCCAAAGCATTGAAAGAAATCTGCATATAACAGTGTTGCTTGCAAGGATGCCCCTGTTAGAGATGCACCAGTGACACAAAATGTCAATTAAGAGGCTGTTTTGAATGCAATCCTGAATAACTCTCATACTAGTATATGGGCAATTGCACAAAAAGTGAACATCACCCAGTCTTCTGTGACACAAATACTGCATGCTAATAAGTTTCACCCCTATCTGTACCTACAACAAGAACTCCGAGAGATTTTGAAGCCTGGGTGAATATCTGTGAAGTCATGCTAGGCAAATAATATGGAGTTCATATCCAGAATCCTATTTTCTGATTAATTAAGATTCCAGAATAATGGAACCATAAACCACCATTGTATGCATTATTGGAACTTGAATAACCCCCTTTTGTTAAAAGGAGACAGCATTCCATGTCAGTGGAGGTGAATGTCTGGTGTGGAATATTGTGTGACTACTTTATAAAACCATTTTTCTTATAGAGGCATCTAACAGCAGAATGCAACCTATATTTTCCCTGCAATGAGTTAATGAGCTCCCATTGCTGCTTATAAATATACTGCTGGAGGAGCAAATAATGATGTAGTTTCAACATGATAGAACTCCACTGCTCGGATTGATGGTGGTCTGCAACCATCTAAATGTGATACATCCTGGTCATTGGATAGGAAGACAAGGACCAGTCACCAGCCAGACTACCTAAAATAACACCTCTATACTTCTTCCTCTAGGGATATTTAAATAAGCTTATGCACAGGAACGAGAGCAAGAGCCTTTGCCAGTGTATCACAGAGACCTGTAGATCCATTACACCTGCCATGTTACATTGGATTAGAATTTCCATTCAACAGAATGCTCAGAATTGCATTAACCAAGTAAGTCATCAAATCAGGCAATTGCTTTATTAAAAAACCCATGTTCGTGCAATTTTATTCTCTCCCCTGGCAATCCTGATCTAGTAGAATTCTGTTACATCAAAGAGCTTTTTCAGTGTGACAATAACATCCAAAACACTGAAAATAAATATGTGAGATGAAAATAATAATAAAAGAAATAAAGTCCATTACACTGCTTCGCTGTACCTAGGTATAAAAATTGTATCTCTACTGTTCAACTACTATTCTAAAATGTACTTTGTAATTTCCTTATTGTCTTAGATCATCTTATAACCCGTATTCTCTTCTTTATCAATTATATCACGATAAAATCATTATAGTCTGCCAACAATAAAGAAATATTAAAAAATAATAAAAACATTAAATGCAAAGTAAAAATCAAATACAAATAAAAAGCAATTAATTTAAAATTAAAAACATATTCATGTTTTATATAATAATGTTTTACTTAATGACTATTTATTGATATTAAAACACAAAAAAATTAAGTGGCATGTTTGGCACAACTGCATTTTCAGCATTTATTCTGCTAATCATGTTTCAACTAAGCTACATAGCAGGTTGAGAGATAGAAAGCACTTGCTGATAAAGGTACATACAAAATATTTGTAACATTTTCTGTTGCATAAAAGCTTTGCTGGCATCAATTGCCTTTTCATGAGTGCACTAATGGATGATACTGTAATATTTGCCATAGTATTAGTTCTTCGCTTATTGTACAACCAAGATATGCATTTTGAATACGCATATTATAGGGACCAATGTTTTCATGTTGGACTATACATTGCAGTTTGTCTAAAACTACAAAATAAGGAACAACTGACTAATGTGGTATGTAAGATATAAATCTATATAGTGTTAACATTGGTTAAATTTTATACTCTGAAAAAAGAAACCAGTTTATAAAGCTATACATTTATAGGAAGAGCCACACAAACATTCACCACTTATGGTGTTTTTATATGCAGCAAATGTATGCTAGTTATTCACTATGATCACTGTTCAATGTCAGTAAAGCAATTGGAAATAAACTGTTCTCAAAATTATGTGAAATAAAATCCCTTAATATATAGAAAACTTGCTCATAGGTCATAGGCAGTTCCTATTTGTTATTAAACATTTCAATTGGATTTTGTAGAATTTTCCAAATGATGACTTAAGCAATCCAATTCATTCTTGTTGAGAATTCTTGGCTGTGTTCTTCACTGCTTACATGAATACTTATTAGCTAGATAATATATAATTTGAGAATTTTAATGTTAGGAAAACTTTTTCAAATGGTATTCAAAATTTAAAAAAAAAAAAAAAAAAAAAAAAAATGAAAAAAAAAATGAAAAATGCATGAATCAGAGATAAATATTCAGTTTGCAAAAGAAATGTTTGCTCAGCCTTAATACACTTTGCAATCAATGAGCCTTCCTGAATAGCAGTTATAACTAATTTGGCTTCACTTACGTAACACTGGGCTAACATGTTTCTGTCAGCCATGGGAATGCCCGATACTTGTATGTTCCAATTGTGGATTTGCTAAGTTTCTGAAGCAGCTTTTCTTTCCAGAAACATGGGTAAATATCATAGCTTGTTAAACAGGAAGGGGAGCTTTTGCCTTAGATACAATCACTAAACTATGGAAATACTACTGCTTCCTTGTTTTACCCACATCTTTTTTTTATGCTATGTGGGAAAACATCTACTACATTCCAGAACTGTCCAATATAGAATAGGTAAGAGTGTAAAGTGTCGATAAAAATATTGACTTATTTTGGAGTGTTATATGATGTATTCAAAACTAATTTGCCTACCATAAACATGTCTGCTGCACTTATGGCCAAGGGAGGTAATCCAGTTATATTTAGGCTCCTGCCTAAATTTTCATTTTCATCTAAAAATCTATTAATTGTTTCAATATTGATTCATCCAAACAGATTGACTTATAAATTTATCTTAGTTAGAAAGCAAATCTAAAAATGGTTCCTTTTAACCAAACATTTATTGAAGGTTTAAAAATGAATGCTTTACAACTAGCATAAATTAATTTGTGAAAGTTTATGTAAGAAATTGTCAGTGAAATGAGCTAAATACATGCTAAATTTTGATATTCTGATACATGAACTGAGGAAAATAATTTGTATGTTGACAGTAAGAAATATTGCATCATGAAATCTAAAAAATATTCTTAAAAAACTATCCAGTATTAAGGGAAAGCATTTAATAACAAATAGCTTCTTATTGTTTAATATCTGGGAAATCTAGTTTTCATTGCTGCTTGCATTTTTTGCAGATCAGTTCCCCTCCATATTTAATAAACTTAAAATGATGAATATGGAATAGTCTTAATCAATAGACCCTGACATTTAAATTATCCATATTGAGATTAAACTGTAAGGGCTCAAAGGCACACATGAAAACTTATCTTTATTCTTTTATCCAGAAATAATATCTGAGCATAATTTGATGAACTTAGTAATAATTTTATGTTTTTATGTAGTTTCTTATTGATGATAACCCAAACAAATTGAAACTAATGTTGTTGATTTACTGCTGTTGTTTTAAACTTTCAGCTTTCACTTCCTTCAGTTGCTTTCTGAAACACTGTCATTATGTACACTGTAATGTTTGTTGACATTGCAACACAAATAAAGGCAAGACTTTCTAAAAGTGTATAGACCATAATGTTTGTTGACATTGCAACACCAATAAAGGCAAGATTTTAAAAATGTAGCTTGGTATGTGATTTAATATAAACAAATGTGGGGTAGATGCAAATCTACAAAGTGTATTTTTTTACATATTTTAGCCATGTGTCACCTTATTCAATTTGAAGAGCTCTACAGTTAAGTCCTATTAGTAGTATGCAACTATTTTTTTATAATTTTATGCCTAAAAAGCAAAAACCACTAATTCCAGTGCCCTGAGATATGCAGGAACCACTAAGTGCACAGAAGTCAATAGTATACCCTTATTTGATACTTTTGTACTTTTGTACCATATTTTGAGTAACCTATGAGACAGTTTTATTTGGGGGGAAAGGAAGAAAAGGATGATTATCTGGTTGATGGGTTTTAATTAATCAGAATATCCATAATATTTGTAGAATCAATGAAGTTCTCCATCTTTTCTCTATGTCACAGCTAGATTAGGTAGAGCATTGGAATTTCGTAACCTTTTCAGGTCAATGGGGAAATAAGTCAGGAACTAGGTAATGTATGAAAATAAATCTTAAAACTGGAGATGACACTATTTATTTGCTTGTGTCGCTTGTTCAATGTTAAGGGTAACCTTTTTAAGTTCTGTTAAGCAGTTCTTAGATCACACTTGCACTATAACCAAACTAATTGTCTATCACTCTTCCCGAATAGCTAAAACACACTGCCCTTTGTAGCTCAACTCACTCTCTCCTCCCAGGCCTCGGAATCCTAATCCTTTATAAAATATTCCCTCATCCAGTCATTAGACCATCTCCTACCATTCTCTTTCAAATCTTTGACACTTTTACAGCTTGACTTGTCATAATTATCATTCATATTGCTTTGCATATCAGACGCGATGGTCATCTTGCCTATTACTGACTTGGTCGTAATTGACATCTTTTCATCTTACTCTTCTAATTCTCTCTCTTCCTCACTTTCTAGCTCAGGTTCTATTTGCTTCGCATTTTCTTTCTCCTCACTAACTTGATCAAATTTACATATCTCCTTTACTAATTGTGGTTCTATCTGCTTCTCTTTTTCCTTCCCATTGCTAATCTAGTCAAATTTACATTCCTCATTTTCTAACTCCAGTTCTGATTACTTTGCAATTTCTTTCCCTTACGAACTTGGTCAAATTTACATATCTTCTTTATTAATTCTGTTCCTATCTGCTCCTCTTTTTTCTTCCCATTGTTAATCTGATCAAATTTACAATACTCATTTTCTAATCCTACTCTATTTGCCCCTCATTATCTGTTCCTTCGCCAATGTTGTCAACTTCTAACCTAACCTCTTTCAAGTTCTGCTTCACACCCTGTTATCCCTGACTATTTCTCTTTGTCTCTCTCTCTCTCGTTCCCCCAGGCGTTTAATTGTTTTATCAAACATTCTCTCCATCCTTTGCATACTTTGATCAATTTGCTGCTCTAATTTGTTCCCAAACTGTTCAAATTTACTGATAAGCTTGTCGTGAAATTTGTTTAATCTACATTCAATTTACTGCTAAGCACGTCATGAGATTTCTCTATTTTCACTAGTTTACTGCTAATCTCAACGTGAGACTTCTCTAATCTACTGCTCAATTTACTGCTAAGCTCGTCGTGAGATTTCTCTAATCTACTGTTCAGTTCACTCCTAAGCTCTTCATCAGATTTCTCTATTTTCTCTAATTGCATCTGAATCATTTGTCCGATTATTCTCACCATTCTACCTTCACTACCTAATCCCTCTATTGTGTTAACGTCATCCTGCCTCTTACCCTGATCTTTATCTGTAATGCTATCTACTTCTGTTTCCATTGTTGTTGTTTCATCCACTGCTATTATATTAGTCAGTCCCTGTTCTTCCATTCTTATCTTTCTATTTCTCAGTAACATGTGTTACACTTTTCCTATCTATATTGCAATACAACGATTCAAATAAATAAAAAATTGGAATTGTCTGTATCTTCTACTTTTCTCTTATCTATTTCCAATGGTGGTGTTCTCCTCTTCCTGCTGTCACCTGCTAAGGCGTTCTCATTGTCATGCAGAGTTGATCCATTACCTACAGTCAGTCCCGTGCTGGCATCGTTCATGTAGGTAACCAGGCTCATCATCCGATGTCTGCGATGCTGTTTCCGTGGTGTAGTTTATCTTTTGCTTTGCTCCCTAGGTTGTCTTGAAGTTCTCTTGCAGCATAAGAATTCACCGACTTTATTTCCTCCAGCTTCTTGAAAAGCACCACTTTGGGGGGAAAGGAAGAAAAGGATGATTATCTGGTTGATGGATTTAAATAATCAGAATACTCATAATATTTGTAGAATCAATGAAGTTCTCCATCTTTTCTCCCACCATTGTCTCAGCGTGCCACTATGCCACAGCTAGAATAGGTAGAGCTCTGGAGTTTTGTAACCTTTTCAGGTCAATGGGGGAAAGAGTCGGGAACTAGCTAATGTATGAAAACAAATCTTAAAACTGGAGATGACACTATTTATTTGCTTGTGTTGCTTGCTCAATGTTAAGGGTCGCCTTTTTAAGTTCTGTTGAGCGGTTCTTAGATCACACTTGCACTATAACTGAACTAATTGTTGTGCCCTTTATAGCTCAACTCAGTCTCTCCTCCCGGGCCTCAAAATCCCAATCCTTTATAAAATATTCCCTTGTCTGGCCATTAGACCATCTCCTACCATTTCAAACTATTATTCTTCTTAAAAATTTCTATCTATCCGCCGAGGGGCATGCATATACTTTTCCTAAGATCCCTGATTGGACGTTCCTTAGGCCTTAAATTTAAGCTATTCTTTCCCCTTTGGCTTCCTTATGTCGGGCACTATGATTTATTTTACCCTCAATAACTTTTGTTCTTAGTCTGTTCCATGTTACTCTTTGCCTTCGGATTCTAACAAAGCTAAGCTTTTCCAGAAACCTTAACTCTCACAACAAAAAATACAAAAGAGGTACATAGCCATCTTTTCTTTGTCCAGCCCAAAACACATTCACAATCATTATTTTCTGGCTTATTTCTAAAGTTTCTGTTGGCCAGTTTTTTTTATTTTTTTTCTATCTCTACCCATGAAACACACAAGTAACTTAACTACACATAAATTGTACACTTCAATTGTAATGATATTTATAATATATGTAATTGATTATACTAACATTTTATAATATTTTAATTGGGGGCGGCATCTTATAAATACTGCTTCACCTATTACTAGTTAGGTTACAAGATGCATGATAGTGAATAACTTGTTGGAAAACATAGAAAATAATCAGAATGTAGAATACTGTGTGATTAAGCAAGTCCACGCGTTTCTGAATGAATCCAGGGGAGAAAGAGAAATCCCAGCAACTATGAATAAAATCATCTACAGCACTTCCATGCTGAACCATAATTCCTTCACTTTTTATGCTATTCATATGTTTTAAGTTTAATATGCTTCTGTAAGAATTAATTTTAATGGATATTATTTATTTGGTTTATTTATGGTTTATACAGTGAGCAGTTGATTTATTTATGTCCTTTTTCGAAAAATTTATTATTTTGTGGCCTGTCTCTTCTCTGTTACCAAGGTATTCTTTTTTATTACTTATAATTTGACACTCTTCCATTGATGTCCAGAAAAGATTTAAAATAGGAAGTATGCTGGAAGGGAAAACCCCCCGGATATAGCTGGAGAAAGGCAACTTTCTAGTATAGGAGAAGAATAAATTCAAAGTATAGTCTAATTTATTGAACAATAAGCCACTAATATGCCTCATATGCAAATTCACATTCCCCCTAAAGAATATGGCTTGTGTAAAGTTAACAATAGCAGTATAACTTTTGAAAACATAAACCTTTAATTTTATGCCATAAATACTCTTAAGCATTAAAAAATTAATTAATTAGACTTTTAATGCTACCATAATTTGAAAATGTGGCTTCACCACAAGTTCCTACTACATAATCAAAATCCAAAGAAACTTAAAGCCAATGTTAAGAGGCATTAACAACTCACTAATAAAATATTAACAAGCCTTGTAATACCTTGGTCACTGGGTCAAGCTAGCAAAGAAGGAATTTGGATCTACCAATTTAAAATAAGAGGCTGGACATGTCTGTTCACCCTAATTCCCAAGAGATCTTACTGTTAGGAATGGAAAGAGAAGCAAACAAGCCAGGGTGTTTATGTCACACTCTTCTATACGTTTATTTACCTTTTCCAGCCAATGAAAACTAATGAGTAGTGAATGAGCCTTTTGACATGGACAAGGATGTAGAGGATGGAACAGGGAAAGCTTTAGGAGCAAAGAAAACACTGGCAAGAATGGCACAGTTTGAGCTTTGCATCTGGATGTCTTAGATAGAGCCCACAGATACAGCTACACAAAGATAGAATAGCATTCAGGTTCTTTGAACGTAATAATAAACTTTATGCAATACACTGTGTAGAAGACATTCTAGATGGTGAAAAGTAAAATGTCATGGCTTCTATTTCAGCTTGATACTCAGCTTCTCAAATAATGGAGTTACCAACAAGAGTATTCTGGAATATTTTGTTTTTAATAACGTTTAAAGCCAATTTTAACAGAGACATCACAGTGAAGGACAGTAATGATGAGATGAAATGATAAATTGTTAAAAGGTGGAACAGATTATGATGCAGTTATGACCAATATAGGCTTCATTAGTAATAGATCATGAAAATGTTAAATTCAGAGAAACAAAAATGAACTGGAGCAGGAGATCTGCATTGCAAATCATGCAAAAATTGTACAGATTTGTTCTGCAGCATAACATTAGTACCACAGCACTAAATGTCATTTTATCTTCCAGAATCACAGTAATAGGTCATATTATGTGTTATCATGTTTCAGCATAGAATGCAAAACAAAATTAATAAAAAAGCAATAATAATGTACCATGTGATCAATTTTGTTTCTCCTGGAGTGTTTTGCCTATGAGTGAGTGCACCACTCATTAACTGGTTAGCCGCCAGCCAGACCTTGTTGATTGTGGGAGAGTAAAACAATAAAACAAACAAATTTAAGAGGCTCATTCCTTACCAAATGATCAAATGAAATTTTGAAACTACCTGCCTTCATTCTACACATACATTTTTGGCATCTCTTTAGGAAATTATTCATCACTCACTATAGTTCATTTTGGGAAATTTGGGAAAATTCCTGACAAATATTATCTTTGAGTTTTTGTATGATGTGCAAGTTTGTCTTGTACATAAATTTTTCATTTATCCCAGAGATAATAATCACAGGCTGTAAAATTGGGAAACCGAGGGGGCCACAAATCCCTACTAATAACTCTGTCTTGTAGAAACATATTCTGAATTGCTCTAATGGAATTATTTGCAGTGTCAGCAGTGGCAGAGTCCTGTTGAAAAAATATATGTTCATGCTCCCTATCAGTTAATTCTCTGAAAAAAAAAGGGGGGGGGTTAGTATGGTATTCACATAAGTAACAGAATCAACGGTGTGCTCAAAAAAAAATTGGTTCTACGATTCTTTCATTGCTGAGTAAGCACATATGAATCATACATAAAGACACACTTGTTGTAAACACAGGAGGCATAGTACACTTAATGTATACTATAGAATTAAGAAACAAACAATACAACACACACCCAGGAACTAATAGTGTTTAATGCCCATTTTAATTACTGATGCATCACAAGTGGTGGACACTGATGATACATGAGATGAGATGATAAACTGGAAAAGGATTTTTTTAAGAGAAGGAAGTGTTCAAGGCCTAAGTTTAGGGTACCTCCCTAGCATTTGCCATTTATGAGGACTGAGGAAAACCTGGAAAAAACCTCAGTCTGGGAGGATGGTCTTGGTGGGAACGAATTGCTGAACTCTCCCTCACAATTCTGCACCTTAACAACCTCGGTCACCCATGGTAGTACAAACAGGGTTGCTACACCCTCCATGGCAGGCAAACAAGTGCAGGAAAAGGGAAAAGGGACAGGAAAAAGTGTCACTGTTTGCATGGTAGTTATTCATATTTTAACTTACCCATTATAGTTCAGTTCTTTTGACCAAAT
Source organism: Metallyticus violacea (assembly GCA_030762175.1). Lineage (NCBI taxonomy): Eukaryota > Metazoa > Arthropoda > Insecta > Mantodea > Metallyticidae > Metallyticus > Metallyticus violacea. The sequence goes on along the minus strand of CM060846.1, from coordinate 304,552,447 downwards.
ATAGTTAATCATCATGAGATATGAGATATTGCAAATAAGTTATGTACATTGATAGAGGCCATTAAAAATAACATCATTTAAACATGGAAAGTTCTTATTAAGCTATGCTATCTGTAGCTATGATATTGATAAATAAAACGAGGTTTGCCAGCAAAGTTTGTAACTGTCCTCATATTTGGTTCTTAGAATATTGTTTCAATGTTCCATCTGATTGCCAAGATCTTTTGGTACAAGGAGTCCTACTGGCAAATAAAGTAACCTGGCATATACTTTGCAGTTTTTGGAATCAGTGAAACTTGTCTCAACCAAGAATCAATCCTCGATTCCTACATCAGCAAGCATATACTTTATACCTAACCTATAGCAATAAATGTGATATGTGATGCCCCAAATCTCTTTGGCACATTATACACCTAACTGTGCTGGGAATTTCATTAGCTAAATGTTTATATGGGAGAGGATATGATATTGTTTTCAGCATGAGAAACAACAAATTGCCTTTGTGGTGTTTAATCTATTACACAGAGCCAAATTTCAATAAAAGCAATAAGCTTCATTTGGTTTGCAATTTCAACAGACAGTATGATTTTGAGTTTACAGGCTGTAATTTTTATGATGTAGAGAGCTTTTGTGTGAAATTGTTTTGTTTACCATTATTAATTTTTTTTTTTTTTTCAGCCACTGAAAATACCTTGTCCGCTCTCAGCACCAGTTGTGTCTGCTGATTGTTTGCCCCAATTTATGGTATGCATGCCTCTATTTTTGTTAACCATGCACTATAATAATTTAATCTTCATTTTACTTTGCTTCTTCCATATACATCATTGTTTAGGCTCCTCTTAAAGCGTATTCTTCTGCAATTTTTTTCCCCCTTATACGTTTGTGGAAATGCAGTAAATACTTTAGACTAATGCATGACAGTTGATGTATTGTGCAATTATGTATGCAGGATTTTCATAAGGTAACACAAAAACTTTTTAACAGATAAAATTTGATAAATTGAGCTTCATAACAATGAATATGAACTTAAGTGTCTTATTTTAGAGTGAATTATAAATGCTAAATGATAATTGCTTGTCATTTGATGAAATGGTCATGTTTCTTATGCTATTATTAAAAAAAATGTAAAAATATGAGATACTTAATAGAGGGGAAAAGGTTACACAATGACATGTGCAATACTACTCTCGTAGCCATATATTTGTACTGCTTTCATTTTCTATTTTATTTCTTTAAATATTTTACTGCTTTCATTTTCTATTTTATTTCTTTAAATATCTGGGTAATGTTATATTGCTCTTTTTTTTTTTTTTTTTTATTTCAAACTTATTGTTTTCTCCCTGTAATAGCATTGTATGCTAGTTTTAATTGCTTTTCATATAATAAAAATGAAAAATAAAGTAACTCTTGGAACAATGTAACTAAAATTATAAGAACTGTTTCTTGTTCTTGTGTGTGTGTGTGTGTTTGTATGTGTTTGTATGAGGGTAGGTCCACAAGTTTCCAGCCTTGCCTATAAGGATTATTGCCTTCACAAAACTCCCCTTATCTGGTGTCATATCTTATCTCTTAAGTAAATAATTGCAGCTGTAACTTCCATTCCACTGTGTTCAGTTGTTCAGATATAGTTGCATAAAGAAGGCTATGTGTAGAAGTTTGTGTGTGACATGTTCAAAATGGAGTATCGAGCTATCATTAAGTTCCTCACAAAAGAAGGACTTACTCGAATGAAATTAAACAGTGATTGGACGGTGTATATGGGGAAGCATCCCCCTCATATTCTACCTTAATAGAATGGGCAAAACTTTTTCAAATGTGTCCAGAAAGTTTTGAAGACGAAAAGTGTGCTGGTCTGCCCTTGGAAGTGCTTACTCCTAAAAACGCTGCTCTTGTCGAAGGGGAAATTATGGAAGACCAGTGGCTCACATTTACAGAAATAGCAGCAAGGTTGGACCTTTCTGAAACAACAGTCCTTCAAATTATTCATGAACATTTAAATATGAATAAGGTTAGTGCAAGATGGGTGCCAAGACTTCTTTCCTCAGTCCAAAAGCAGCAGTGTTATCAGGCATTTTTTGGAGCTCTGCCATGGCAACGAGATAGAAGTTCTGCAAACCATTGTTACAGGAGATTAAACTATGGTCCTCTACTATGATCCCTTGTCCAAATGAGAATCACTGGATTGGCATAAACTTGGCTAAGCACTGCCTCTAAAGGCCAAGGTCACTCAGTCAACCAAGAAGATCATGACCACAATCTTTTGGGACTGTGAAGGAATATTCTTCATTGACTTCAAAGAGAGGAACACCACAGAGGTATTATGCTAGCCTAATGCACAGACTATATGCTTTCATTAAATAGAAAAGCAGAGGAAAGCTGAGTGGGGGTGAGCACCTTCTTCACAATAGCATGCTTGTTCACACAGCTCCTGTTGCAAAGGAAGATATGAAAAAATGTGGCTTCAAGGAGATCCACCCTACAGCCCATATCTAGCTCCCAGTGACTATTTTCTCTTCTCAAAATTGAAGAATGACCTTCCAGGAAGGAAATTGAAGTGTGATAAAGAAGTGATGAATGCTGTTTATGCCCATTTTGCAGACAAGACTTCTGACTATTTGGGGGGGAGGGACTGAAATGTGAATTCAAAGATGTGGGAAGTGTATTGCAATAAAGAGTAGCTTTATTGAAAAGTGAAATATAGTTTTTGTCTTTATCATTCCTAGAAAATGGTTAGGTCAGAAACTTACCTACCCTTGTATATTTTTATATATATTAAAATTTGAACATTACATTGCCTTTTTGGACATGTTTGCTAGCATTTTCTTTGGTAAATTTTAAAGGATGATATGCATTATTGATAATTTAGTTAGTGGAAGTTGATAAAATTTGTGGCTGTACATTTTGCTTGTAAGTAGCATTTTTCAATCCTGTCTCTTGCAATTTCAGGTACTCATGATTATGTTTAGCACTAAATTTACTTTCCAGTTTAGTTGAAGAATAAAATGTGTATATTTTAAAGGCTATGATAAATTTTTGTTTTTAAGTCCATGCATATATATTTGGTAAAGAGCAGCAGATTGCAGCTTCTTGCGTTTTAAACCCAAGATCATGGGTTCAAATCTGGCTAAGTGTGATGGACTTTTTTGGGTGTAAACATCCTAAGTATGGCTTCCTTCGAAAAGGAAGTAAAGCCTTGGGTCCCATGTCATACATTTATGGCATGAAAAGAACCTGAAGCCTGAATGAAGAGGGCTGTGAGGAAAATTTGTCAGCCATTTTACACCCTGAATAGAATGGGACACTGGTGATCCGAGATGTTAAAAAGAGCATCTGTAAATAAATCAAACCAACAACAAAGAATGCAGCTTACTGTTCTAATTGGATAGGAAAGTAAAGCATACATTGTAATCAGAATATGAGTAGAAATGATTTCATTTACTAAGTAGATAGTAGCAAAAATTAGGACCCATTATTTATTACTTGTTTATTCATTGCACACAAACAGACCCACGCATGCAGAGTCAAGGCTAGAATAATTAAGCATTATGAAAATAATTTTGCTACAGAGTATATTTTGTAAGGCTCAAATAATTGCAGTCACATTAATAAATGCTATTGTTTATATATAAAACTGTAATATGAAGCTCTTAAAAACAATAAAACTATTCCCTAAGAGAGAGATTTTGTCAGTCTAGATGGCAACTACATGCAAGATAATCTTAAAATTAGGAACAGTTAAAAACCTTTGATTACATCTCTGCAAAGCTGAGGACAGCTTACAATCTCCTCAGCTTGTTCTCCACTTCATATTTCGTTCAGTCATTCAGCTTGTAATAAATGTGCTCTGTCACATTGTAATATGTTCCCCGTGTTTCAGCCCATCATGTCTCTTGATGTAAATCTGTCCTCCCCAACAATCATTTTGGCAACTTTTGGAAAATGCTGGAAGAATTACTGAGTAAAATTTTTAAAACAAATAAGATTCAAATATGCACATTTCTTTAGCTCAATGTGAAGAACATAAATCTATTTATGTTTCTTTTGGCCCACTGGCAAACCAAAAGTGTTTTTCATATTTCTTAACTTTTAATTATCACTTCCAGTGTATGTGAACCAAATGCGTGCAACACATATAGTACAGCTTATGGTATAGGTATGCAGCACAAAAAATAGCTCAAAAACAAGTGAAAAAAAGTCTGTCTCTCTAATTGGCTTGACAATACTGAAAAGGCAGTGAGCAAATTTCTCAGAATAATTTTTATCATGGGGTTAAATAAAGTTCCAGAGTTTTTCTTTATTGGTCTAAGAACTCACTATATGAAAATAAAGGCATTAAAGCTTATGATCACTTTCTGCTTTTACTGTCTGGTTGGCACTTTGTTGTTAATGAGGCATCTAGAAATGGAAACAACAAGCTTTACAAAGTACAGATAATAGTTGAAAAGCTGCATGATAATTTTCAGTGATATGCATTTCAAACGAACTCATAAAAAAATCTGCTAGAAATGGAGATAACGGGTTTCCCTTATTCCCAAGCATACCAAGAAATACACTTATGCTAATGTTAAAGAAATGGTTAAAATCCTTAGATCTACAGACACAAGAAATTGAAGACTTGATAAAACTTACGAACATTTACATTGAACAAAATTACTTCATTTTCAATAAAAAATAGTACCAACAAGTCTCGGGACTAGCTATGGGAAACCCGTTATCTCCATTTCTAGCAGATTTTTTTATGAGTTCGTTTGAAATGCATATCACCAAAGCCTTCCCTCTAATCTTCAAAACATGGTATAGGTATGTGGATGACATATTTGCAATAATTCCGAAAAAACATACAATGGATGCACTAAAACTTCTGAATTTGCAGCACAAATCTATAAATTTCACCATAGAGGAAGAAAGAAGTGGATATCTCCCCTTCCTAGATGTAAAAATCATAAGAAATGAAAACTATCTTACATTTGGAATTCGTAGAAAGGATGCTCACACAGAAAATTACATAAAAAATGACAGTTTTAACCCCATTCCACATAAATATGCAGTGTTTTATAGTTTAGCACACAGATTATTAACATTCCTCTCACAGAAACAGAGTACAAATTGGAATACCAACAAATCATAAAGATAGGAGAAACTAATGGATACAACAAAGACACAGTAATAAAAATCATCAATAAAACCAAAAAACAAAAGGCAATAAGAGATGTTTCCACTCTTAAAAGTGCAAAAGAAAGGTACAAATTCAAAAGTTTCACATACCACCCAATTTATCACAATAAGTTCAAAAAGATATTCAAAGAACAAGGAATTATGTTAGCCCCAAAGAACAATTTTAATATAAAGAACTTATTAGGTTGCAGAGTAAAGGACTACATGCCAACAGAACAAAAGTCAGGTATTTACGAAATAGAATGTGCAGAGTGCGACAAAAAATACATTGGAAAAACGAAGAGGAATTTGGGAATCCGGAAAAAAGAACACTTCAGAAATATTTGCTTAAAACAAATTGATAAATCAGCAATAGCAGCGCACTTTTGGAATAAAAATCATGAAATTAAATCAGAGATAAAACTACTTAAACAACTTCATAATGCAATAGAACTTTCCACTTGGGAAAACATTTTCATTACAAAAAATAAGGATAATTTGATGAAATTCGATATTCCTCCATTGGATGAACTCAGCAAATTCCTAATACAACCAACAGATGCCGCCACAAGAACATCAAGAGACCCAACCGCCACGTTTAACAACAGTTTGTCAACAGGCTGAAGATGGGAGGGATCGCTCCCGAAACATATGTTCCAAATTTTATGTAAGTGAATGGAGTTAGTGTGAAAAAAACTGTATACATTGTTTATATATATATATATATATATATATATATACCACTCCATTGTCAACAGCTTCGTAAGTACACTTATTTGGATAGACCTGTTAGAAAAGTTTGGCAATGTTAGACATTGTGCCACAGAAGAATACTTGCACAATAGGGTAAAAAAATTATAGACAACTAAACCAAAAAATCATTACCTTATGCAGCAAGTGTCCAGGGAACCCTAAAATGTGCATCGCTTGCTTCGAGTCTCATATTAAAAATGACAGTTTGTAATAATATTTCATGGTGCAATGGCCAAATTAAGTATATATGCAAACTGCAGCCCTCTAGACATAGCAATAGACAATTGAATTGGGGGTTGGGGCGAAAAGTTGTCATTAAACACATGAGCCTCTCTGTCTTGCTATCAAGTAAACAAGATTTATCCTTTCAATGGATGGACATACTATAAAACAATTTCCGGCGTTAATAAAGTGGAAAATTAATGTGGTTTTGTACAATGAAGGTGGATAAACAAACAATTGGTTTCAAAATCAATTATCTTTTGAATATCAAAAAGTATTCATGTATTTTCTGTCAAAAAAGAATAAATTTAATTAAATAAAAGCAGAAAATCATGTGATTTAGTATTATTCTTATGGCAACAAGGCTGGCATATCCTCTTAATGCAGTTGAAAAAAACTGTAATACAACATGTTGTCGAGAAAAGTGAACATTAATCAGATTGCACATTGTATGAAAAAGCATGAAAGTTTTAAATTAAATTCCTGTTTTAAATATTGGTGTATTTGAATACAGTTCTCCCCCTCCCTCTCTCTCTCTCATCGGTCCTGGTGATGTAGTGGTAACCATACTTACCTTCTAAACCCAAGATTGTGGGTTCAAACACGGCCAGGATCAATGGATTTTTTTTGGGCTTAAAAATCCTGAGTATGGCTTTCTTCAGAGAGGAAGTAAAGTCGTGGGTCCCGTTTCGTACATTATGGCACGAAAAAGAACTCAAGCCTGAAAGAAGAGGCCTCTGAGCAAAATTTGTTGGCTGTTTCATGCCCTGAATTGAATGGGACGCTGATGACCTGAGCTGTTAAAGAGCATCCATAAATAAATAAATAAATAAATTAAAAAATCCCCCTCTCTTTCTGTTGTCCTCACTGTCAGCAAGGAGGTATAGCACAGTTATATGTCAGTGAGTTTAGGGGTAAGAAAGCAAATATATTTGTGACACTTCATTAATATAAATTAAAGGGAAAAGCTGTAAAGGAGTCATGGTATGAAATGAATTATCAGTGCCAAAACATACGTATTTCCCACAGAAGCCTGTTTTATAATACAAGCTGCTTTTGTACACATCATACATATTTTCATATTTAAATGGGCATGCTTTTGATTAAAAGTACTAAAAATGTTAATTGGAACTTGTACAGTGAAGCTAAACATAAAATTAAAAGCATTCTATAATTGAGTCTAACTGCACACGCTTATTGCTCAACTTACTTGTTTATAATATGTAGTGCTAGTTTCATGAAACCTTTGTTCACAGCTGGGAATGTAAGCAAAGGGTTTATGAAACTAGTACTACATATTATAAACAAGTAGAGCAATAAGTGTATATAGTTTGACTCAATCATGTAATGATCTTAATTATACTTTTGATTGTCTTGACAGATTACCTTTGAATATATTTGTGGCCTTTTATTTATATGAATAAAAGTGAAAAGCAATAAGTTATGGTATGAAATGAATTATTAGTGATGTAACATACTTGTCACCCAAAGAAGCCTGTTTTACAATACAAGATGCTTTTACACAAATCAGGTATATTTTCAATTTAAATAGGTATACTTTGAATGCCTTGACTGAGGTGCCTCAGTAGTATAAATGGGCATTGAACACTATTAAAATGAAATTCCTTGGCGGATTACCTTTAAATATTTTGTGACATTCATTAATATAAATTAAAGGAAAAAGCAGTAATAAAGTAATGGTATGAAATGAATTATCTGTGGCGTAACATACTTGTCACTCACAGAAGCCTGTTTTACAATGCCAGATGCTCTTGTATACAGATGAGGTATATTTATATATTGAAATAAGTATATTTTTTATTATCTTCAGCAAAGGATTTTAAAATATTAATTTTACTGTTTTACATTATGTATTTGTTTATTTTGGTGTGAGAATTTAATGTGCCTTTAACTTCTTAGACATCTTAACAGGTTCAGTAGTTCTTGCAATTTGCTTTTAATTGTTATATATCCTGAATTGAAATTATTTAAACATTTTAAAATACCAAAACAATGAAGGTCATGATAAGTAATAATGATAGCCAACAGAAAATAAAATCTTCAGAATTTAATGTTACTGGTTTAATGTTCCTATTATGATGGAATCAGGTTATTTATCAAAACAACTTGGTTTGTCTTCTGAATCATTTAAGATATGCCAATAAACACGTCATTTAATGCACCTTTTTTGATTGCTACATAAATATTTTTGTATATTGATCATGTTATTATAGATACCAATTATTTTGTGTAAATTAGAAACAAACCTTAATATGAATGGAATTGATGTGGATAAATATTTAGTTATATCAGAATAGTCCCACTACTACAGTTAATTAAAGAAAAAGGAATCTGTTTAATAAATTAGGTAAAATGTAACTGAAATTAATTGTCTGAGAGATCAGCTTAGGAGTTTTGAAAAGGATAGAATGGAAAACACTTTGTTATATACTAGAGAAAGTAAAGCAACTCTAAAATTTGACTTAAATACTCATTAAAAATTCAGATATTGAAAGTCTGTTTTTTTTCTCTATTTTATTTATGGATGCTCTTTAGCATCTCAGGTCATCAGCATCCCACCCATTCAGGACGTGAAACAGCCGGCAAATTTTGCTCAGAAGCCTTTTCTTTTAGGCTCTTGAGGTTCTTTTTCATGCCCTAAATGTACGACATGGACCCATGGTTTTACTTCCCTTCAGAAGGAAGCCATACTTAAGATTTTTACCCCCGAAAAAATCCATCGATCCTGGCCGGGTTTGAACACACGATCTTGGGTTTATAAGGCAAGTATGGTTACCACTACACCACTGGGACTGACAAAAGGTGTTAATATGAGGTTCACCAACCATTGATATCCAGGACTTCATTTAGTCTTCTGAAAAAAGATTAAACTAAGGACCTGTATATTTAACATCACCTTCTAATGGTCTCCCAAACCTGTAAGACATGACTTCTCAGAGCTGCGGTTGTCTGCTCCAATCATACCAATCTTGCAAAATAATAGCCCAGATGATCTCTATTTAATTTAAATCTGCGAACCTCTCCAGGGGTGAGATTTTGGGGTTTTCTTTCATCCATGCTCTTTGTCTCTGCAAGTTTGATATTGTTAACCTGAACAAAGTAAAATATATGCATTTCCTTATCAGCATAAATTGTATGCATACAGTCCTCTTGAATATTAATATATTCCTTGGAGTTTATCCTGGAGACAACTTCCACACTTGATTTTTTTTTAGTAGTGTTTAACACCAATTTTTACTACTGAGGCACCACAGGCAGTGAACACTGATGATAAATGAGATGAAATGATATATTGGGAAAGGATATTTTTTAAGGAAGGAAGTGTTCCAGGCATAAGTTTAGGGTACCTCCCTGGCATTTGCCAGTTATGAAGACTGAGGAAAACCTGGAAAAAACCCCAGCCAGGGAGGACGGTCCTGGCAAGATTTGAACCCCACATTTCCCGCTCATGAGTTCACACCTTAACAACCTCGGCCACCCTTGGAAGTTCTCCATACCTGATGTGCTTACCCAACCCCAGATGACCACACTGTCACCACTTCTAGTTATAGTAACAACATACTCAAGGGCATAGCAGATATTATTGGGGTGCCACAGGATGATCTTTAATTATAATCCTATTAGATAACATTCTCCCAGAATTATTCTTGAGGTAGATATTAAGAGTGGTAACAATGTATGCTTTTTTGAGCACTGCAGTTAGAACTTCCTTTCTGGCAGGTTGGTAATGGTGAACATTAGCAGCATTAAAATACTCTTGAACTGTGTGATTGCTTATTGGAAGGCTTAGAGTGTGTTTCAATGTATTTGTGGAGTAAAAGGTTTTGTGTTTATTTGACTCTAAAACTCATAACTCTGCTCCCTGTTTATCTTCTGGGGAGCACCAGACATGGGCTTGGTCTACTGCTACTGCTACTGCTACTGCTACTTTGGTATTGACAAATAAAATGTCTCATTGATTGATACACTGTGAGTAATTTTCATACACTTCACTTACATGTTTTTAAAAAACAGGACATGTTTCAAGAACCGTCGTTCCCATCGTCAGCTGTTGACCCACTGATGATGTCTCATGATTACTTCTGATTTGCCTCTGCATCAGCTATGTCAGAAAATGAGTGGCCACATTCCCACATAATGAGAATGCGCACCGATGACATATGACATGATGAGAGTGGTACAAGACAAACTCGGCCCTTATATATTTGTAGCTTATCTAAAACCCTGCTTTGTGTGTAGGATATAAGTACTAGCAAACAAGTGCAAATGCTATATGTTATTTTCTATGAAAAGTAAAAACAATCATTCTTTCTGTCTTTTGTTTCACTGTCTAATTTAATATCATAGGGGACACAGCAAGGAAAAATAAAAAGAAACAATAAGAAATAAAGTGCATAATACTAGTAAAAAATGAAATATTACATACCATTATATTTCCTCATTTGTTTTATAGGTGTATGCAACCAAGTACCTTTACTTCATTAATAATTGTTGTATTTATTATTTTGTCATCTGTCAACAACAGCACTATAATTAATGATTTGATTACTTGAAATACAAATGCCCATTTGACTTTCCCCTTGTTGATGTATATATACCATAAATAGAAATAAAATTGATTTTTAGAAAATTACTTTCTAGTTCAACCATGTTATAAGAAACTACCTTTGTTTATTCATCTATTTCTTAAATTTTTTTCTAAAATATAGTAGTTTTTCCTTCAACCCAAAGTAATTTCCCCAAAAATTTCTGTTTTCAGCATCTTTTTCTGTAAGTTCCCTCCTGTTTTTATTTCTATACCATTCATCTCTTGTTCTCAGTTGTCCTCTTCTTCCCCTGCCTTCAGCATTCCACTCCAATATCATCTTTGGAATTCTTTCTTCCCCCATCCTTTTCATGTGTTCAAATCTGTCAATTTTTTTTTTCCTTCAATTACTTCAACAATATTTTTTTCAACGTTCATAATATCTCTAATTCTTTGATTTTTAGTTTTTCCTATTCTTGGCTTTCTTGCTGCTATTTTCCAATACTCCATTTCCATAGTCAGTAATTTATTTGCACATTGGCTATATAATGCACAAAATTCTGGTCCATGTACCCCAACACTTGGATCAATGACTTATAAATTAGTGCTTTTGTTTTGTTTAAATGATTCTTAACCCTGAGAATTGTGTTTAACATTCAAATTATTTCCCTTCCTTCATTTATCCTTTTTTCAAATTCAGATGAGCTTCTTCCGTCAGCCTCTAAATGGATTCTGGATATATATATTTATTGACTATTTTAATTTCTTTTTGTTCAATCTCAAGTTTTTTGTCATCTTCCATCTTCAAGGTTAATCAGTTGTCTAAAAATTAATATTTAACCTCCATATTTTTAATCTTAAATAAATTTTTTTGTTATACATGAAGTGCCTTCAATATGTAGTTTTGAATAGCGGGAATTTTCACAGTGAAATATAGTATAAAGTAACAAATTATTAATCTTATTTTGATTTAAAGTAAAACACTAAAAATCATGTCGTCACATTAAAACTCTCTTTAAGTTTCACAAACACACTTATAAAAGTAATTTTGGTACATGTTTCATGAGGAACATGTTACCTCACGAAACATGTACCAAAATCACTTTTATAAGTGTGTTTGTGAAACTTAAAGAGAGTTTTAATGTGACGACATGATTTTTAGTGTTTTACTTTAAATCAAAATAAGATTAACAAAAGTTTCACTGTGTGGATTCCCAAATTCCGTAAACATATAACAAATTATTATTGCATGAATTACTCAAATTTCACTAATTTTGTTCCAGTTACTTGCACATGTTTCAAAGGATGTTGCCTTCTCCTTCAGCATGGTTCCTTGTGTCTGCTTTCCAGCATAGTATAAAGATGTCGCTCTGTCGATTTTACGAACTTAGTTATGAGGGTACTATTGTTTGGGAAATCAAAAATAACCAAATTTTCCTTATTGTATTCATTAACAAAAACAAAGAAAATTTGGTTAATTTTGGTCTCCCAAACAATAGTAACCCCATCATTAAGTTCATAAAATTCACAGAGCTACATCCTAATACCACACTGGGGAGCAGACAGTGGAACCAGGCTGGAGATGAAGACAAGAGGCTTTGAAACATGTCCAAGTAAGTGGAACAAAATTAGTGAAATTTGAGTGATTCCCTCAATAATAATTTGTTGTATGCCTTCACTATGTTGGGTTATTATGGCTCAGTCATCCACCAAAAGTAAATGATATAAGTAGTATTGTGGATTCATTGGAATCACCGTAATAATTTTAAACAGTAGAAGTGACATATAACATTCTTGTAATAAACCCTTAGTGGTGCAGAATTCTATGTATGGATGATTTCCAACTATAATTTGCCACCAGTTTCTTGAAAACACTAATCTTAAAATTGTTATTGTGTCTTCACTAATTGATACTTCTCTTAAAGTTTGGCATAATAATTTCCTGGACAAATTATTATGTTTTTTTTTTAGATCAATAGAAACCTTTGCTTCTCTTTTGATTTTTTTCAAAAGGACTTGTAACATTTCTTCATTTGCTACCTGTTCTTCTAAGAACGTCATATATATGTTATCTTTAAACTTTGCAAATTATTTTATATTGGTTTAACTTCTACTGTTGTTTCGCTACGTATGAACAATCATAGATGTTCTGTTAAAACCAAGTCTCCCTTGGTGGTTGCCCAACATTCCTTATCTCACTGTAAGGATTTTGATGATACTTTTAATTTAACACTTATTGATGCGTTACCTACACATAGCTCTGAAAGTTTACTCAGAGATAGAGAAATGGCAGCTATATTTTTACATAAACTTGTGTACACCTGGTTTAAATCTTATGTATTAATTTTTTTCCCCCACACACTCTTATTGCGAGTTTCATCTGTTTCCATACATAACGTTACTTTCGATACTCAATATTTACTTTTATCACCTCCACTTCTCTTCTTGCCATAGAAGAATTTAATGCTTTTAATTTAACACTTATTGATGCGTTACCTACACATAGCTCTGAAAGTTTACTCAGAGTTAGAGAAATGGCAGCTATATTTTTACATAAACTCGTATGCACCTTGTTTAAATCTTAAGTATTAATTTTTTTTCCCCACACACACATTTATCTCTAGAGTTTCATCTGTTTGCATGCATAACGTTACCTTCGATACTCAATATTTACATTTATCACCTCCACTTGTCTTCTTGCCATATAAGAACTCTAGTAGTTCAAAATATAGCGATTACAACTTGATTTTCTCTTAGTGTTTTATCTTTTCTGCTTTTATAGTAGAAATAGAAAGTATCCCACATCTTCGTCTGACAATCCTCAGCCTACATCCCTATTGATGAAATTGCTATCATCTTTAAATTCAGATCTCTATAAATTTGCATAATGTTCTAACCACTGATTTAAGGTTATTAACTCAATTTTGGTTTTCTTCTGAATATTTCTTTTCATTCTCATGAGAGTTTTTCATACTGCAGCTCATTATTTAAAACCTGACACTGAAGAGCATTTTTTCAAACTTGATAAATGCAAAATTTTTCGAAATTGAGTTACACATCATAACGACACAATTTTGACCTTCCATATCATCCTTTGAATAAAATTTTAGCAAAAGTCAACAAATATCATGTATAGAAGCAGACCAATTAATGGGGTTATAGCAAAAATTGATATATGCAATCTTAGAATTAAAGCAAAAGCTGACAATTGCAATAAATTCTTCTTTTTACTCAAATGTAAATTGGAACTTGCACAGTGAAGCCAATCATATTAATTGATATCATTGTATAATTCAGTTGATCTACACACTCTTAAAGCTTCACTTACTTTTCATAAATGTATGGAACCGGTTTCAAGAACATTTAGTTCCCATCTTCAGCCAGGCTAAAGTTCAACTGTCGGATCATTCGTTGAGCTGTGGGAATGTATATTCTGCTCTGGTGGTGGTGTGATAAACTTGTAGTTTATGTTTTCATCTCCAGCAATATCGAAGTTCATTATGCTGTCTTTGTATTTGTAGATGTAGATTTTCTCCCAGGTTGCTAATTCCATAGGTCCTTGTACTGATTTGAATAATTTTGCTTTATTTATTATGTCATGATTTTGTGTCAAAAAATGATATACTACTGCTGATTTCTCTATTTGTACTTTACGTTCCTGAAATGTTCCTTTAACCGCGTGCCTATGTTTCTCTTTGTTTTTCCAATGTAGATTTAGATTTTTTCACATTCTGCACAATTTATTTTGTAAATACCTGATTTTTCTTCTTGTGGAATTCTGTCATTAACATTATCATCTGTAAATTTTTAAGGTTGTTGTCATGAAAATAAAATCAGAGAAATGTTTGGAGAAGACAAATGAATTAAGCACTAGTCGCAGATTGCGTAAACTCAATGCAAAACAGTTTTATAGAATAATGAAAGGAGAAAATCCAGCTATCATTAGGTTTGCCTTCAATATAAAGCAAAACCAGCCACTTAAAAAACTCTTGGTGAGCAAATTTTTCTATTGTTGGCAAGCGTGGTTATACAATCAATGCATCATGGTTCATGCTAATGAGCAAAAGAAAAATACTGTTTTCTATACCTGGTTGAAAACAGAGTCTTCAAGGGGATGAAAACAAGTTACATCGGCTCTGCTGGACTTTCTTTCTGACTTACTTATAGCATTATTGGAAAGGAGTTTAAGATTCAAGAATATTCTTCATTTCTTTCCAGTCCATGGACATCCAGCTACATGGCTCCAGACCAATCTTTGGTAGAACTGAGAAATCATATGGAAAAAAACACGGCATCATGTCTCCTAAAGAATATTATGATATCTTAAAAGAATATGGCTCACTGAAAGTACTTGATGAAAACTGGAAAATTAAAAACCTAAAGGATAGAGCACAGAAAGTACTAAAACTTAGGTTACAATTAAAAATGTCATCTTATTCCAGAAAGTAAAAAATAATGTAAATTGGAACTTGCACAGTGAAACTAATCATATTAATTGATATCATTGTATGATTCAGTTGAACTATGCACTCTTATAGCTTCACTTACTTTTCATAAATGTATGGAACCGGTTTCAAGAACATTTAGTTCCCATCTTCAGCCAGGCTAAAGTTCAACTGTTGGATCATTCTTTGAGCTGTGGAAATGTGTATTCTGCTCTGGTGGTGGTGTGATAAACTTGTAGTTTATGTTTTCATCTCCAGCAATGTCGAAGTTCATTATGGTGTCTTTGTATTTATAGATGTAGATTTTCTCCCAGGTTGTTATTTCCGTAGGTTCTTGTACTGATTTTAATAATTTTGCTATATTTATTATGTCATGATTTTGTGTCCAAAAATGATATGCTACTGCTGATTTCCCTATTTGCTTGTACTTTATATTCCTGAAATGTTCCTTTAACCATGTGCCTATGTTTCTCTTTGTTTTTCCAATATAGATTTTTTCACTTTCTGCACAGTTTATTTTGTAAATACCTGATTTTTCTTCTTGTGGATTACTGTCATTAACATTATCTATCAATAAGTTTTTAACATTAAATCTATTAATCAGTGCCAACCTAATATTAAAATCTTCAAGAATATTCTGGAATTTTTTTGTAGCCCATGGATGATATGTGAATTTTTTAAAAATTTGTTTATCTTTTCTTGTTGAAAGTATTGTGGTTTCTTTGATATTTTTTTGTCTCTTGAATTTCTGCACCTTTTTGTGTACTAGTTCTTTTTTAAAACCATTTTTAACTGCTGTTTCTTCTATTTGTTTGTATTCATTAAAATATTCTTTTTTGCTAATTTGTAGGTTAACTAGCCGGTGTGTTAAACTGTTAATTACTGCATGTTTGTGCGCTGTGGGGTTAAAACTGTCATCTTTGATGGGATTATCTGCGTGTGTATTCTTTCTGTATATTCCAAATTTAAGATTTTCTTCACATTTCATTATTTTAATATCTAAGAATGGTAACATGTTATCTGTTTCTATTTCGTATGTAAATGATATGTTTACATCTTGTATATTCGAAAGTTTTAAGGCATCGTCAATGAGTTTTTTGTTAACTATGGCAAATATACCGTCTACATATCTATGCCATACCTTAAATATGTATGGGAAAGCTATGTTGATGTGTGTTTCAAATCTACTCATGAAGAGGTTAGCTTGGAGATAAGGGACTGCCCATTTTAAGTCCCGTTTGTTGTTTATAAAATTTTCCTTTGAAAGTAAAACAGGCTTGGTTTATGTAAATTTCTGTGAGTTTGATGTATTCTCATATGTGTGTATCATTAATTCCACTTGTTTCTAGCCAATCATGTAGATAAATCAGCTGATTTTCACTTGGTATGATCGGAAACAGAGATTCTACGTCGAAAGATATAAGAGTGTCAGAGGGAAGCAGTTTTAAGTCGTTAATTTTTTCTAGTAACTGATGTGAATTGTTTATACTCCTGCTTGGAAATTTTGGTAATGTCTTGAATCAATTAGCTAACCTTTTGCTAAATAGTAAGATGGAGTATTGATGTTGTTAATGATGGGACGCATACCATTTCCAGTCTTGTGAATTTTAGGTAAACTATATACCTTAGCTATTTTAGGATTGCTCTGTTTTATTTTGTATATTGTTTCTTTTGGGATGACTGTACATGTATCAGAACCTCATTGATGGAATTAACACACCCTTTAAAGGGTCTGACGGGATCTGAACATATTCTTTTTTATTTAACAAATTTTGCATTCTATTATTATAATCTTCTTTATCCAATATTATTATTCTGTTTCCTTTGTCTGCTTTATTATAAACAACATCTTTATCATTTAAAACATAAAACATAAACTACAAGTTTATCACACCACCACCAGAGCATAGTACACATTCCCACAGCTCAACAAATGATCCAATACTTGAATGCCTGGATGAAGATGGGAACTAAATGTTCTGGAAACTGGTTCCATACATTTATGAAAGGTAAGTGAAGCTTTAAGAGTTTGTAGTTCAACTGGTTTCAGGGAAAAGCACATACTTTGGAAATTTAGGAGAAAACTATGCCATTCTGGAAAACTATCATCCATTGTTCTACCAAAGCAAAATATGATTAGCAAAGAAAAGAAGAAAGACATTTCTACATTATTAAAGTATATTGAAGTACCGGATGATGCAATTGAATTCTGAAAGATGTTCTAGGAGACGACAAATCTGACCATGTCTAGATATGAGGCTAGAAATGTTCAATATTGCATAAATGTTTGTAGTAGCTTAAATTATTGTACTATATGCATTATTAAGGATTATTAAATCACTGCATGTTAACATATTATCCTTTTTGAGTTATAATTTTTATATGTTTGTTCTGAATAAAGTTAACAAAACTAAATTCAAAAATGTAAATGTTAATTAAATGTTTATTATGTAATAAATAATAATGCAGAAAAATAATAAACTATAAATCTCATTCTTGCATAGGAATTATTGTAATAATAAATAAATAAATAAATAAATAACCAACTGTATATAATTAAAAAAAATGTAACATATAATTAGAACAACTTTTCTCTCTTATGTATATATGCATTTATTGACTTTTGAAAAAATCTGAATAAATCATTCTGTAATTATCCATAGTAAAAATTTTGTTTTAATATATCTTACAAGGCATTTTATTTAAAACAGTAAGATCTAATACTGGGGAAAATATTAAATTTGTCTAATGTCTTTAGGTGAAAATAAAAAAAATGCATTTTCTGAAATATTTAATATTTTGCATTTATCGAGTTTATTGAGGAAATGCTCCTCAATTTATAATGGCACATAATTTTTTTTCTCTTTTTTGTTCCTCCTACTTTCTTTAATGCTATGTTCTTTAAATTTATATACATTTTTCTGTCCTCTTTTGTCCCTGCATTGAACCATTTTCGGTATGCTTATTGTTTATCTTCTATGATAAATTATTCATAATTTCTGTTATTAAGTTAAATATGAATGACAAATATAAACATAAATGATTCATGTATATTAATAACAATGTAATAGAGACTGCTAATGTAGGCAATAATAATTATGGTAAACAGTTTATTCTAAACATTTCAGAACGCACATAGACAAATATATATAGTAAACACATTTAACTATATAATTGATATTATTGAGTGGTTTAGTTGATCTATACACACTTAATGCTTCACTTGTCTTAATATAAAGAACCGGTTTCAAGATCATTTTGTTCTCATCATCAGCCAGGCTAAAATTCAATTGATTCTATACATTATGACAAGTAAGTAAAGCATTATGAGTGTGTAGTTCAACTAAATCATACAATAATATCAATTATATGATTGACTTCACTGTGCAAGTTCTAATTTACATTTTAACATTTAACCATGTTAAGCTGTCCAACCTATTTGCTCCTCCTTTTGAATGTGAATAAAATAAAGTAAAATAATGTTAATGGTAAGAAAATTAGAGGAAATGAAGGGATTTTTGCTTTTAAATTAAGAACAGCATCAAAGCCTGCTTCAGTTCTACCTTAAATACTAAAGCACTGCGTATATTTCAATGGGAATAATGAAAATTTATGACTCAAATGAACTGAAAGCATTTGGCAATTTTTCATTTGAGGAACAACCCCAGGTTAAAACCCCAATAAGGCATTTTGTGCCCATTGGAATCTGAATATTAGCTCATTAATTCAAGAGATGACATGTTCATAGTATTCCAGCAGATGGTTTCATGCATGTAACAATTGTGTAAGATGATTGCATTCAAGTGTGCAAAATAGTTTATAACCTGTAGGTAATGCTTTTTGTCAGAACGTCAAAGTACATGCTTTGGAAGGAAGGCCGGTTCTTTCGTGCCCCCGCGTGCGCATGTGTGTTTGTGTGTCTGTTTGTCTCTCTGTATGTATGTCTTCTCCAATTGTCCATGATCAGGAGATGGGTCATGCCCTTCAAGGATATGCAAAATGCGAAAGTAGCTGCAATGCCAGACCCAGGTACTTTATTTGGTTGCTGTACAACTGTGCAAACTTTGAAAAGTTCTATGTTGCATTAAAAGGAGATAGGTTTTGAATTAATTTAATATCTTTAGAACTTACTGCTTTGTAAATGAATGTCCATACTGCACAAAAACATCCAAATTATTTTTTAATTCAGGGTCACTTAGGAGTTCATCGGTTCACTGCAGCAACACACGGTTAAACAGTGTTTCTCCTCTTGAGTTAAAATTAAAAGCTGGTAACTTATGTGTGTGCTATGCAAATGGATGATAATGTTCGTCATGTTTTGAATACCGGTGACCCAAATCATTTTTAAATAATGTCATTGGGGCACCATGTGTGAATATACAGCAGATTCCAGTAATCAAATTATTCCACCACAGTAAAGAAGTTTATATAATCATGATTATTCAGGAGACTTAAAATTTATACCAGCTGCATTCCCAGCATAATATTTTCACAAACTTTAAATTGCATTTGCACAATTCAGATTGACTTCTGAAGGATTAGAGTTTTTTATGTGTGATCTGCCTGATGCACATGCCATCTCCCAAATGCATTTAGAAGGTACTATTATTGGATCTCATAGTTTTCTTGATTGCAGGTACAACAGCTATCTGATTTTCTTCATTCAGTTCAGTTCAGTTCACTATATTTTATATATTCTGAAGTGTTTTAAGCTTTAATAATACTGCAATATTGAATACTCTTTTATTCAACGTGATAGGTGCTTGATCTGGGGGTACTTCATCAGCACTGAGAAACAGTATTCACATATGCATTCTTGTTTGTTGGTGAATTATTTCTCTATTGTTATAATTGAATATATTGTTGTTAAATTATGAGTGTGAAGAGTTAGGGCGTGAGGTATGGGATAGGCATATGAATAAATAATACTATAAATTTAATGAAAAACCTAGTTTACAATGGAATAACTAATTAACAAGAACATTGTTCTTAATTACCTAGTGAGTTGATTTTAATAATCTTATGCTCCACTTACTGTTGAATTATGCAAAACTAGTTTCGCAGGCTTTTGCCTGCATCCTCAGTTGCGAGTCAACTGTCGGCTTCGTTGTTGGTTGACTGGAGGATTTGGTGTAGCCCTCGTGGACATTTTATGAACTTTTTGATTAATTTATCTTCTGTTGGAATCTCAAAGTTCTTAACCTTATCCTCATATTTTTTTTATATAAATTTTTTCCCATATTCCCAGCTCAATAGGTCGATTTACAAATTTAAATAATTTCACTCCCATTTCTATATCATAGCAACTGAGAATGCAGGCAAAAGCCTGCGAAACTAGTTTTGCATAATTCAACAGTAAGCGGAGCATAAGATTATTAAAATCGACTGACTAGGTAATTAAGAACATAATAGTCGCTTCACTGTATTGGTTCCGACATGAAATTAAATGTTATATTTAAGAACATTGTGTTGAGATACAGTATGGAATGGTAAAAGTAATTAATAAGAACTCAATGTTAATATATAATAAATATGAAATCTTGAAAGCCAATAACATTCAAAAACACAAACTGCAAACCGTCACCTACATCCACACCCACATCCACTTAACATCCATGTGCATACACCCCTCATTCATGCATGCATGCATGCATGCACGCACGCACGCACGCGCGCGCGCACACACACACACACACACACACACACACACACACATTCTTCAGTCAGTACGTAAGTGATAATTATCATGTGTTAATATGAAGTGTACACTTAAGTGAGTTTTAAACATGTAGTATTGCATTATATTGTAGTATGCTGTGAAATAAATTATTGAAAAAACCACACACGCACGCACGGACGTGCGCGCACACACACGCGCGCGCGCGCGCGATAATAAATTGCATGTAATACAGGTTGAATAGTAGTAAAAATTTATCACACATTTATCTTTGTAATCTAATGATAGATGTCGGTAAACTAATGAAAGTATGTAACTGAATGTGCTGAATCTATTTTGAACAATTTCAATACGTTACACATGAAATTAATACCTTTAAAACAATTAAAAATAGGTGACTTTCAATAATTTTGGTGCACAGAATTCAAAAATGCATTCAGTTTTTCTGTAGCACATTTTGTTTTGGCAATATGACAATGTTCAATGAAATTATAATTGTAAAATTTGCAAAAATATTACGCACTCATATACAGCTTTTAAAGAAAATAAAGAAGAAGAATAATATGAAGACATACCTTAATTTGAAAATGTATATTAGTTATCTTGTGTACCCCTTTTTCTTTTCTCATGGAACTGCAGTGTATGTGATTTTCTCAAGTGTTCTCTGGTAGAATTCTCATGTACAAGATACCAGCAGTAATCAGCCATCATATGTACGTCCTAACATCCCTGATAATGCTGTTCAACATGTTTCAAATCCTGAAACTTTCACCTTGCTCTTTGCTGACAGCTCCTAAATTTGATGGGAAGTATTATCAAGATGTGACTTGAGTAAATGATGCTTCAAACTCATATTACAGTTGAGCAGTCTGAAATTTTCTTAACTACCTCTCTAAATCCATTTCATGCATCTTTTTCAATATCATTCATTGAATGGGTAAAATTAACATCTTTCATCAATTTCCTTATCTATGGTCAATCAAATAAATACTCCCTCTGATTTTAGCCTGTGACTGATGGAAACTTTGTGCATAAGTACTGGAAACAAGGGCAACTTTTGTCAAGTGCTTTCACGAATTGTTTCATCGTGCCAAGTTTTGTGTGTAATGGAGGGAGTAGAATTTTTTGATGATCAACAAGAGGCACATTAGTAACATTTTTTTATCAAGGTTCCAGTTGCTGCTTCTCAGGCCATTGGTCAGTTTACAAATGTTTGTCCTTCACCCTGCTATCCCATTCACAAAGAAAACAAGGGAATTTTGTGTATCCTCCCAAGTAACAAACCATTGCCCTTCAAGTCATTACATATTTGCCTCTCATGGTTGAGGTACTTAATTTTCTCAAGACCGTGCTTCAGAGTTTAATAAGACTGTCTTAGGTTCATATAATGTGCAAGCAGTATTGAAGCTAACTTATTGCCATTATGATGTAACACCACCTGAAGACTTTATTTGGAAGAATGAATAAAAAGATGCCAGTTACTTGGCTCATATGCTTCCCTGCCCAACTGTTCAATAAGATTACACACTTCCACACAAAACACAAGTTGATCTTCTTCTGAGCAAAGCTTGTGGAACTGCATTTCGTGATTCCTATACTACAAAAATGTAATGCTAGATGATAACAGATTCTTCTCTTGTAGTCTTGAGCCCAGTAATTCACTTTTTTGTTTTGTGAGGCCTAAATACCTCACTAAATCATTTAACTCAAATTGATTAAATTGTTGTGTCAATTGTCAAATTCTTCTGGATCAGAAAACAGCTCATTGTCGGAAGTCATGGAGCTACTTTCTGATTCACTAAAATTGAGGTCTGCTGGTGGTGTAGGTATGGGTAGTCTGGGTCCATGAGGAATAGGCCTTATAGCTGAGTTCAGATATGGATTCTCAATATCATTGGTTTGGCAAACAGCATTGCCATCCATTTTTCTTCATACCAATAATGCAGTTGCATGCAATATGAGGCACGAATGATTTATTCTTCATTTAAGAACTTTCAAAAAATAAGACATTTTTAAAACATTCTGTTGAAACTCATACAGTGAAACTTGTTAAATGTAAATTAATTAATCTGTCGTCTAACACACTCTTATGCATCGTCGTCAAGTTGATTGAAGATGGAGAGGATGTTTCTTCGAAACCAGTCCCACTGTATTTAAAAGTAAGTGAAGCATAAGAGTGTGTTAGACGACAGATTAATTATAATTTACATGATTTATTCTGATCACCAACTTTCTATTTAAAATATGCTGGTCTGCTGGTGGTATAGGTATGGGTAGTTTGGATCCATGAGGAATAGGCCATGTAGCTGAGTTCAGATTTGGATATTTAATTCCTGCCTGTTTGTTTTTGTTTTTGTTTTTTGTAGCCAGCAACTTTGCACATGCAAAAGTAACAATCATCTTGGTGATTCTGCTGCTCTCTCAATATCATTGGTTTGTCAAACAGCATTGCCTTCCATTTTGCTTCATACCAATAATGTAGTCCCTCAACAGAAATGTTACGTGCAATATGAGGCCCAAATGATTTATTCTTCATTTAAGAACTTTCGAAAAATAAGACATTTTTAAAACATTCTGTTGAAACTCGCACAGTGAAACTTATTAAATATAAATTAATTAATCTGCCGTCTAACACACTCTTATGCATCGTCGTCAAGTTGATTGAAGATGGAGAGGATGTCTCTTCGAAACCGGTCCCACCGTATTAAAAGTAAGTGAAGCATAAGAGTGTGTTAGACGACAGATTAATTATAATTTACATGATTTATTCTGATCACCAACTTTCTATTTGATATATGAGTAATATAGTTTCTTTGTTTGTGAGTCTAATTTACATACCTTCCTGTCAAACATGCAACACCCACAACTGTAACAAAACTTCTGAGGACTTTGTAGGCACTGTCTCCTGTGTAATCCTGATGTAAAAGTCATACTCATACTTTTATTTTAGCACTACATATATAGAAGATGAATGTGCGTATTAACACAAATTTTTAGCTTGAGATCTATGAAATCTTTAAATGTAAACATAAATACCTCATAAGAAGACAGACCTGACCCATAAAACAAAACTGATTTGGGAATATAAACATAAACATCTGGGTTATAAGGGAGGACAGAAGTGAGCCAATTAGGAAGAAAATCAACAACAGATTTAGAATAACACAATGAAACATGCAGTAACGTGCAGTAAGAGCGGAATGAATTTAGCACTATATACATATATGCACATATCATAAAAGCTAGATGTGATTGCCAAAAATGTACTTCATTTTTTAAATCTGGGCACTGATTTCCGTTAAAGTCACATATTTTCCTTTATAACGCAGAATCAATGCTTTTGTTTGTCATCATCGCCGTCGTCGTTGTTGTTGTTGTTGTTGTTGTTGTTGTTGTTGTTGTTGTTGTTGTTATGCATTTTACACATTTTTTCTTAGTATATTTTATGTATAGCTTCTTACACACACACACACACACACATATTGGTATATGTGAATGGAAAAACACAGATAGGTCAACATTATTGATAAATTGATAAATCAAAAGGTAATTTACATATAGTGTGCTAGTATACAGGCATGTACAGCTGTCTGCATTATGCTG
This sequence comes from Metallyticus violacea, assembly GCA_030762175.1. Classification (NCBI taxonomy): domain Eukaryota; kingdom Metazoa; phylum Arthropoda; class Insecta; order Mantodea; family Metallyticidae; genus Metallyticus; species Metallyticus violacea. The sequence goes on along the minus strand of CM060846.1, from coordinate 304,528,047 downwards.
AAATTACTTTTATTAGTCTTCCATCACAAGCAATGTTGAACAGAAAATTATCACATCCTTTGTTAATAAAGTGGTCCCCCTCTTAATCACCCTACCCCTTGCTGGATAAGAGAATAACTAGATAATCTGATTTATAGGTGTTACTTAGCTAATATAACGAATAATTACATAGGTACTATATAATAATAAAAAAATTAACACAGTACATATCTGACTGATTCTATTGTGATTTAGTATTAAAACATTGATGAAACATAATAAGTTAATTCACATATACATATTTTCCATGTATTACTGTACTGCACTTAAAAATACTGTGCATACCCTACTTGAAAAAAAATAAACTTATGGTTAATAATCAAGATTATGTATAATGTATTGTAGTTTGGACAAAAGAAATGTGACTAATTTAAAAAATCTTGCTAATCATCTGTTTTTAAATCATATCACAATGTGTAAAATACATAACCAAAACTTAAGTAGATCCAAGTAGAAAACAATGCATATTGTGACATGTTTGTGAGCTATGGCATCTGACTCATCTTCACTTTTTTTTTTTTTGATTGATTTATTTATGCACGCTCTTTAACATCTCAGATCATCAGCATCCCATTCAACTCAGGGCGTGAAACGGCTGACTAATTTTGCTCAGAGGCCTCTCTTTCAGGCTTGAGGTTCTTTTTCGTGCTGTAAATGTACAACACGGGACCCACGGCTTTACTTCTCTTCTTAAGGAAGCCATACTTAGGATTTTTATGCCCAAAAAAATCCATCGGTTCTGGCCAGGTTCGAACCCGCGATCTTGGGTTTAGGAGGCAAGTATGGTAACCACTACACCACCAGGACCGACTCTCATCTTCACTGATATGCAATAAATGGGCAGAACTATCAGTGAAAAGGGCATCTGTAATGATGAGAGATAAAGTTAATACTTAGTTTTCATATGCACAATAAAAACATTAATAAATAGTAATGCTATATTTCACTTTGTATTTTTTATGCATAATATGTTTCAAGAGTATTTTCCTATTCATCAGCTGTTGATTGACTAGCATTGTTGGTGGGCAATCTGGGGACAGTTGGTGGTTGCAATATTAATCAATGCAATTTGTCTATGGTGGAATTTCAAAATTCAATACTTGATATAACAAATTATTTATGAGGAAGTCACTCAAATTTCACCAGTTTTATTCCACTTAGTTGGACATGTTTCAAAGGCAAATTTCCTTCATCATCAGCACAGACTTCCTCATAAATAATTTGTTATATGATACTATATTTCACTGTGAAAATCCCAATCTATTCAAAGTTATATCAATACTTGATGTTTGTTTTCAGAATAAAAAATGAATTTAGAAACTGGGTCAAGAAAACATTTTAGAAACATTAAATATAAACAGATAAATTAGCAGTTACTGCACATTTTTGGACAAAACATCACAACCTCAAAAGAACAACAAAATGATTGAAAGCTATAAAGGATCCCATAGAGTTACCATTTTGGAAGAGGATTTTTACTCTTAAAAACATACATCAGGTATTGAATTTTGAAATTACACAAATAGACAGTTTTTGTGTCTACTAATATTGGAACCACCAAGTGTCTCCAGATTGTCCACTAATAATACTAGTCAGTCTGCAGTTGATGATGGGAACAAGCATACTTATGTTCTGCATAAAACATACAAGGTGAAGTATTGTGTAATATTTATGGTTTTATTTTGTATACTAGTTTTATTTCATAGCTGCTAACTTCTGAGTAAATAACAAATACTTAGCCTGATGCTAAAAACTTGATTACAATAGCCATTCATATAATGCTAAAAGTAAAAACATTTTCAGAGAACTTAACAATTAAATCTAGAATAATATCTAGAATATCTTACACATCTTAGTTTTTCACTAAAGGTATCTCTAATGGACACTTAGCAGCATATGCTTATAAGTGCACTATATATATGGGTACTAAGACTATATTTGTAGATTGAGCATTTAGTTTGCTGCTTCTTTCTTATTTTCTGTATTTTTATATAATTTTCCTTGAGTAGATTTTGATGGAGTTATGATTTTTACAGATTGCAGCAAGTACATCATCACCTCCAATGGTCACCCCAACAAGAAGTTTTCAGTCGCTGCCTAGAGCACTCTCATCTCAAGACCTTCCTGGATCACCAACCCATACTAAAGCTCTGAGGTCTCCTCCAACAAATCGTATTACTTTTCCCTCTCCCGAGTCTTCCCATTCACCAGCAAATTCATCACAGTCAAGTTCACCAAGTTCTTCAGCTCCCAACAGTCCTGCAGGTGTTCCATCAGGCTCCACAGTACACTATCAGAGACCATCTACCCTTCATGGCTTGAAACATAAGCTTCATTCTGCTGCCAAAAATATTCATTCTCCCAATCGTCGTAAATCAGTTGGACATATACCACTCTCTCCACTTGCAAGAACTCCATCACCATCACCTCTTCCATCTTCTCCAACTCGTTCCCCAAGTCCCTTAGCATTTCCAGCTGGTCATCATCCAGGAAGTTCAAATACTACCCAGTCATATAGCCCTGGAACTTCATTATCTACTCCTGGATCTGGTAGTAAAAAGGGCTTTGGGCGTCCAAAGAGTGCTGAGCCAGGTTCCCCTTTACTAAGACGTGCTCTTTCTCCAGATCGCTTACACCCCCGAAGTGCGGAGAGCAAAGGAAAACCTACACCTTCCTCTATTTCTCCTTTGTGCAATCCTGCACTCAAGGTGACCATTTCAACTGCTCCAAGAGTTACAATTACATCACAGTCACCACCAATACCTTCAAGGCCTGCAGCAGCTGAATATGGGAGTCCAGGAACCCAGATGGTTACCTCAAAGCCACCAGAACACCCTTCAATAAGCAGACCTATTGAGAAACCAGTTAATTATGGAGACCACCACCAACGTTCAGAAAGACGGGACAAAAAGGGAGCTACAGAATCTCATTCATCTTCATCATCTGTGTTGGGCACTTCACCTGAAGATGATCAGCTTTTGAGTAATAGTGAGTTTATGAAGATTGATCACAGAAACTCCATAGCTTTGGGACCAGTGAATGTTAGTGTAATAGTGCCATGTGATAGAACCTCTCAACATCTTCCTCGTATTGCTGAGGAAAAAGACTCTCCTACTGGTTCAAAAGAGGACACCACACCTATGAAATCAGCAGTTAAGGAAACGCAGGCAAGTCAAGATTTGACAGCGGCAAAGGAGAGCAAAAGTGACATTAAAGGTGATAAAGTTAATGAAGGAAGCCAGAAGAAAGCCAAAAGTGAGATTAAAAATGAAGCACAGGCACAGAAAGTGAAAAATGTTGATGCAAAGGCAAACAAAAGTGCTGAAGAAAAATCTGGTACAAAGACTGAAGCAAGAACTCGTAGGAAGGACTCTGGAGAACACCCTAATGGTAAAACAGAAGGAAAGGGTAGTAAACCACCTGATGGAAAGACCAAAACTTCTGATCAGCAGGCAAACTCTTCCAAGTGGTCAGCACAAGAGAAGAGGGAACTATATAGAACAGGCTCCAATAAGGAATGAAAATTATTATTTGAAGTTTGATTTGTTAACTTCTAATGATCATGGCAGATAATAAAGCTAGGAGAGTTTTAAATGCAGTGCAGTTACTTTGGTTAAGCAATGAAAAATATTGTTTCTTATTATTCAGCAGAGCCAGAGGATAATAAATCATTAATATAAAATGTATAAAGAAATTAAACATTTTAATGACAAATAACAGAAATTATTTTAGCTGAATTTTCCCTTTTTGCTATCAAATATACAGAGGCAATTCTTAGTTGTCTTAAAGTAATTAATTTTAAAGCCCTGTATTTTGCAGTTACTTGTTCATGTATTCTCATGCTGAAACATTTTTAAATCAAACCACACCTTCATTGTTTTACAAGAACTTCAAAGTTATCAGGTAATTACAACTTTGGAAGGTTTTCCAATTATCACCTAAAAATAGTGACAAGGGATGAATTCATTAGCATAACATTAAATTGGGTGTTATTTTGATAGACTTTTAATCGATTTTGTGGTTGATCCATTTGTATTTGTTATAGTTTTAGGGAAATATTTAATAGGACATATTTTCAGTGTTATAACATCCAGCATTGTTCATGTTCCTATTGTGTTGCAGTCATTTTTTAAATTTGTTTAAACACACTGCACCAATGGTTGAACAGACATGTTATGCATTATGGAACATGCATTATAATCACTAATATGTATAGTTATATAACTTAAATTACGTTCTAAAATACGGTATTTATTTTACAATTGCCATAAAACATTTTATCAGGTTGTGGTAATATTAGAGCTTGCTTAGTACTAATGTGCCAATTGCATTTGCGGTAACCTTATTTTTAAATTCTTGATTTAAAATACTTGATATCTGTACATAAGATGTATAGGTTAGTGGTGTTGCAAAATTTGTCCTTTAATGATGTTAGATTAAGAAACATGTATCAAATTATTTGCAGGTACAAAAAGCTATACAGTTTGTTCCTGGTGCTGTATTATTTTAAGAGGTTCTTTACAGGACTATCTCTAAAGAAGATTAGAAACATTATAAGTTGTGTATATTATATTTACAGTGTAGTCAACATTTTAGGCCACCTTGCCTATGATCTCAGTGGTACCAGTGAACATCAGTGGGTGAAAATGTGTCTATGAAAGCTTTCATGTTGACCTGGGGACTAAAAGCCTCTACAAACATGTAAAACTTTATATTAAAACTTTTTCACATTTTAAAGAAAATTGTTAAAGTAATTTGTATGTTCAAACACGGAAAGGAAGAAAGGAGGAGTAAAGAAGGGAAGTTGTTTTTATGATTTCTAGGCATTACTGTGTAACTATTTCTGTCGAATTTGTATATTTTCTAGCCAAGCAGCATCCTATATTTAGTGTCACCATCATATACGGGTACACACTTTTATGCTAATGACTTTTGCTTTAGCAGAAGCCATATAATGGGATATAATTGTTGCTGTTCCACATAATCTATAGTTCTTGGTAATTAATTAATGTTGACTTAACATGAAGATAACTTTTTTTTTTTTTTAGTTCTGTGCAGAAGAAAAGGTCATCTGCAGATAGAGCAAATATATTGTAAAAATTATTTCAGTCTCCATATGCAGAAATGTCTGTATAACTTATATCACCATATATGTTGGTGTTTTTTTTTTCTGTGCATGTGTGTGTATACTACTTTGAATTTACATTTGCTAGTATAAAAATTTGCCAAGGCTGTTGCATTCATTCATTTGTATGCAAGAATATGCTTTAGTCAGTTAAGCATAAAATGGTTTTAAATTTTGATGTGTTTATTTTTCATAAAAAGCTGGATGTTGAAAATCGTTATATTATATTAATGTTATCTGTGAAAACATGGTGGCAACATGTCAGTTCGTGGATCAAGATGTGTAACTAGACCTGAAAGAATTTTTATTTAAGAAAAAAATGTGAGCATTTTTAGTCATGCTCTTCACTGGAATCATATGCCCAGTCTAATACTTGTAAGTGGTGCTTGTCTAAATGGTAAGAGTCAATATGTGACAGCAGTTTTTAATTTTTTTTATGATGATTAATCACCATAATTTCATCTTGTTTATATAAAACATCTGTATGTAAGTGATTTAGAAGCAGATGTGCAAAAGAATGCATTTGATGTAGTACATATTAATTGCCTTGATAATAGAGCAAAGGCAACAAATACAAATTCATTTTTATGAATAATAAAAATTATTTCATACCTCTAGGCTAAAATTAAGTTTCCTCACAATATTAGTTAATGAAAACAGAAATAAGGCTCTTGAAAACAGTAAATTATTGATTATTCTCATTAAAATTGCTTGATGCAAATTTAACACTGTTGAATTCAGCTGTTTTATTGGGTATGTTTAAAATAATCATTTGTCTTAACTTGACTTTAAATGTCATTGTTGGCTCTGGATTATTTGCTGTTGAAATGATGAATAAATTTTATTCAATTCACTAACTCAAACATAGTTTTAATGTCTCATAATATGCTCAATTTTAATCTTCCTCTTTTTTTAAAGTAATCTTCCTCTTTAAACTATAAAGTAAATAATGAATACAAAAGCAAACATTTTTTATAGTTTAGGAGAAAAATTTATGGTAATTGAAGAATAGCTTCAGTTTTAATAACTATATTTGTATATATTGACAGATAATATCTTACTTTGTATCTTTTGTTTGTTTCTATAAAAGTGAAAAACAGTTCAAGAATCATTAAAAGATACAGCCCATTGAAAATTAGTGCTTATTAGAGTCACATTGTTCATTGAACATTACTGAAAAAATTCTGATTTCAAATGCCCTCAAGAGTTTACATGCACATATACCTACATATTCTTATTACTCAAAATTCAACAAAATGCAGAAATAGCAACACAGATTTAGTTGCATTTTGTTTTTAAGATAAAACTTCTTTCAGAGCATTCTCTGAACTAAATAATTCCTCATGCAATCCTTCTTCATCTGTACCTATATGAATAAGCTTTTGTTTTTAAATTGAAGCTCAAGTTCTAAGCTTTAGTGGTATGCAAGACATAATTGACAGGTTTTCTTAAATTCTAAAATTGTGAATTAAATGTAAGCAGGGCTAACATAATGCCATGAAACTTTTCATTGAGAGAAAAAAGTTAACTTGTTTAACATTTTATTTATAGCACTACCAAAATATTTGTCAGCCATTCTTAAAATACATTTGCTGATTAAAATCTTGATTACCTCCATGATATTAATAAGTGTTTTTACTCTCTTAGCATATTCTAATGTCACAGCACTAATTTTAGCACTAAAAATATCTAATCATTTTATGAACAACATTTTCACTTGCATTTTCCACATCATTGTGCAATACATGATATGAACAATTGATCTTTAATATTCTTTTAATATTATTCAGAATTTTCTTCATATATTCCCTAAAGTTCAAATTTAATTTTGTAAAATATTTATTTGGATTAGAACTGCAATTTCAGATCAAATAATCTTAAATGGGAAAGACAGACAGACAGACAGAGAGAGAGATGTCTCTCTCCGTCTGTCTGTCTGTCTGTATTAGGTGACACAAAACTTCGCCAACTGATTAATTCATCATAACATGTTTCAAGAGCCTTCCCTCTCATCAGTTGGGGACAGACTAACACTAGTAGGTGACGAAGTGACCTCTGGTGGTTCCAATAAGTAGCAGAACAGGAAGTACATTGGTGGGATGTCAAAGTTCATAACATGTTTATTTTTTGAAATATAAATCTTCTCCCATATTGCCCATTCCTTGGTATTGTTGGTAGCTTTTAACAGTTTGGCTTTTTGCAATGTCATGATCATAAGTCCAATAATGGTCTGCAACTGCTGATGTATATATCGTTTATATTTTACATTTCTGAAGTGTTCTGTGGTTCTTGCTTCCAATATTTCTTATTGTTTTGCCTACATATGTCTGGTCACAATCCATACAATCTATCCAATACACTCCTGCCTTTTAGTTGGGTGGAATAACATCCTTTATAGTGGTGTTCAGAAGATTTCTGATACTAAATTTATTTTGTGCTGCCAACACAATATCACATTTTTTAAAACTCTTCATGCCTTGTTTGCCCATGGATGATATGTTAATTTTTTAAAAACTAAGTCCTTCTTTATCATGGAGAGAGTGGTGGTGTTTTTAATATCTTTTTGTCTTTTGAAATGTCTGATCTTCTTATCAACTGATGAACTACTGAATCCATTGTTGAGGAAAGTCTTAATGATCTATTATATTCCGCTGTATATTCTGCTTTGTTGAGTGCGATGTTTAGCAATCTATGAGCAAGGCCATTTATAATGGTGTGTAAGTGTAGTTTAGATTTGAAACTGTTATTATTTATGTGATTTTCTGTATGTGTTGTTTCCCTATATAATGCCAAGCAAAATTATATTGTTTCTCCTCTATATTTTTAGGTCCAGGGGGGGGGGGCTAATAATCTTCTTCTTCCAATTCCATAGTGAACTTAATATATTGATCTTGCACATTAAGTAATTTTAGGGCATCCATGCTGTTTACTTTTTTGCTACTATTGCCAGTATGTCATCCACATAATGAAACCATGCTTTAAAGGTGAGTGGAAATGCATTTGTAATTTGTGTTTCTATTGCACTCATGAATAAATTTGCTAGAAATGGAGAAAGGGGGCTACCCATAGCTAAGATCTGTTGGTAAATTTTCCCATTCAATGTAAGTAGGATTTGATTGATATACAGTTTTGTTAGATTGGTATAATCTTCAATTTCCTCTACTGTTATATGTCTGTACATTTTAGCCAATTCTGAAGATTCAGGATCAATTTTTAGTGGGAATACTAGTGAACAAAAATGCAACATGAAGAGAGACCAGGGAGTCATTCGGCAAAATCATCTCATTGTTAATTTTGTCCTACAACTCATATGAATTAATGATACTTCTACTTTCAAATTACTCCAAAGCTCCAAATTTCTTTACCAGCCAGTTATGAAAATTGTAGGTGGGTGAATTAATGTTGTTGATTATTAGGCGCATGTTTTTGCTTCGTTTTGTACTTTCAGAAGGCTATAAATCCTAGGCAAATTGAGATTATTCATTTTTACTTTCCATTATCAATTTCTGTCAAGGTTTTGGTCTCTCTGATGAAAGAGTTAAAAGCTTTTACACACTCCTTCTAAGGATTGTGCCTTATTACAGTATATTCAGAATTACCCAACATATTCTCCATTTGTTCAATATAATCAACTTGTTCCAGAATTACTAACTTGGTCCCTTTATTAACCTTAATATATAAAACTTGTTAACTGTTAAGTCATTTAAGTACATGTTTATTAAAGTGTTGATGTTGATGGTTCTTATTATATTGCTTAATTTTATTAAGTGTCTGTCCACATTGACTTTTGATGGCCGATTTTTTAAAATCTTCCAAACCCTGGGTAGCAATCACTATATCTACTACATGTAATCTTCCAATTTATTAGAGTAATCCACGCATGTTAACCATCCCACCAATGGACTTCCTATTATGGTACTTATTGGAACTACCATAGGTCACTTCATCACCTGCAGGTGTTAGTCGGTCCCCAGCTGATGATGAGAGCAAATGCTCTTGAAACATGTTCTGATGAATTAATCAGTTAGTGAAATTTAGTGTCACCTAATATTGACTTATTTGTATGTTTAACAAACTTCACTCTTTCTAACTTCTTTTAAGTTAACGATATTTTCGTAAATTAGTAATGGATATAATTTAACACTTTGATGTGCAACTGCCAGTTCTGCCATAACTGTTTGTCTAGATCATTCACTATTGTAAAACAATGTGAGATTGTGATAAACTATTTACATATCTTTCTTTGCATCTAGAACCCACATTAGAACATACTTATTTCTAAATGCCCACTTAAAAAACAACAAATTAAATAGTCTCTTGTGATTCAAATTATTTAAAACCACTCTTCCTAGCTTCACATTTAATCAGGACATATTGTGGACCTTTGTCCACATGCTCATCTGTTAAATTACTGTTGGATCAATAATTGAAGTTGATTTATAAGGCAGAAATTTGTGCATTAATTACTGCTTTTTTTTTGTGTCCGTTTTACAGCTGAGGCACCACAGGCAGTGGACACTGATGATACATGAAATGAAATGATATGTTGTGAAAGGATATTTTTTAAGGAAGGAAGCATTCCAGGCCTAAGTTTAGGGTACCTCCCTGGCATTTGCCAGTTATGAGGACTGAGGGAAAACCTGGAAAAAATCCCAGTCAGGGAGGATGGTCCTGGCAGGATTCGAACCCCAGACCTACCACTCTGAGTCTGAACCTTAACGACCTGGGCCACCCGTGGCGGTGCAAATTATCTGAATGGACCATATTGCTTTTTCTCTCTTCCTTCCCCCATGTTGCATAAAATTATTCTTTGAATATCAAAGAGTTTAAAATTAATGTAATTCCATTAATTCCATGGCTCCAGAATGGCCTCTTATCACCATTTCTGAAGGATAATGAAGTGCATTAACTGTTAAACATTAAATTTTTAATTAGCAATACCAATTAGAGAATGGAATCTGGCTCATAGAAACTAGGACAGAATTTATGAATTAAAAATAATGTATCATCAATGAACCTTCAAAATCTGCTCTGTGCACCTCTGGGTGAAAATGAGATTTTTGCAATATTAAGTGCAGTTTTTAATCAGCTATTGGTCCTGGAAATAGTAATCCTTTTACTCTTGCAAACATGACAGTACCATTCTTTAAGGAAAAATATAAACTTCAGAACATAGAAGTCATTGGCCTCTTGGTGGGAGCCTATGGTGCTATTCCTCTGCATTTTTTCACCATTTGGAAAAATTTTAATTTACAGAACAAAAAAAAAAAAAATAAAATAAATAAATAAAAAATAAAGACCATGAAGTTACAGTGCGTGGATCTTTATTTGTACTTTGCCATTACCCATATACAGTAATAAAGAATGTTGTTGTTGTTGATCCAATGTGCAGGATTTTCATCCATCAATTTTTCCCTGGCTAGCCAATGTAATGTGTGTGTTTTCCCGTCAGGTGCAGCTTTCCTCAGTTCTGTGCATTCCAATAGATGTTCTCCATTTATAATCTTGTCAGTATTGCAGATCTTACATGTGTTATCATTCATAAAACCAAGTCTGTGTAGATGTTCCACCATACAATCATGTCCAGTTGCCAGTCAAAAATGAGCAACTGCTTCCTTTCTTGATAGATTTTTTATTTTACGTGCTGTTTCTTTTATATTAGAATACTTTTTATTGGGTATTTCCACTTGAATATTATGTTAATATTTTTGTTCTATGGTCGTTTTGATACTTTTTAATTTTACATTTAATCCACAGGGCTTTATTGGTTTTGAATATAGCACTGCCCCTTTTTAGCCAGAAATTCTGCATTCTCATTACCTATCAGTCCCACATGTGCTGGTATCCACAATAGTATTATTTGTTGAAATTTTGTATGGAGTAATCTATAATAAGATCTCACATCCCTTACATTGTAAGATTCATATGAACTATCATATCATTCTATAGCTTGTATAGCAGAAGTTGAGTCTGGAAGAATCACTACTTTATTTTCTTTTATATCAGTAATAAAAGAATTTTTAAAGAACAATTTTAAATAATTTCTCTTTTCCTATTCGCATTCCTTTTATACAAATTTGTTTTCTATGTATTTTTTTGCTTGCATTCATTCTCATTTTTTTAATTAAAAATTTTATATGTAAATACAGAGGATGCCAAAAAAGTATACACACTTCAAGCGAATGAATATCTGTGTTAACATAAAATTGAATTCACACAAACAGAAAATGTTGAGCACTAATCATCTTAGACTTTTATAATTACAACACTTGCTCAAAATGTTTACACTTCTGAGTAGGTTGAACTACGATTGAGCAATGTTTGTGAAAGTCTCATCGGAGATTGCAGCACATGCCATTTCAATTTCTTCCCAAAGTGCCACCAGCGTAGCTGGTTGCTGTCTCCCAGATCTGCCCTTGTGAACACTGCATATAATACAATGAGTCTCAAATTTGTCTTGAATGCATGCAATTGCTACTTGCATTGGCAGTTCTGTTCTGTACACAAATCTCCACTGCATTTGAACTTCAGCAACATTCTTGGTTTTCCAATATCACTTCAAAATTGCTTTCTGTATTCAAATAGTCTTGGCACCATTTTGTTGTAGCATTGCTAGCATAATATAATGTGAGTCACATCTGTTTACAGAACATCATACTACACATTACTGTTGTTTTTCCATCCAACTTTGAAATATATTAAATATCTACTGTGAAAATGTGCATATATTTTTTTGGCACCCTTAGTATATTCATATGTATTACTATGCTCTGTCAATTGTGGCAGCACTTGCCTCCTACACCCAAGATCACGGGTTCCAACCCGGTCAGGACCGATGGATATTTTCAGGCATAAAAATCCAAAGTATGACTTCCTTCGGAAGGGAAGTAAAGCTGTGGGTCCCGTGTTGTACATTCATGGCACGAAAAAGAACCCCAAGTCAGAAAGAGAGGCCTCTGAACAAAATTTGTTGGCTGTTTCACGCCCTGAGTTGAATGGGACACTGGTGACCTGAGATGTTAAAGAGCGTCCATAAATAAATCAATCCAAAAGAAAAAAATTTTGGCAACTCACAATTGTGGGGGAGCCATTAATGTTTTGTCAGTAAAAATATACATGTTATAATGCAACTTCTAATACCTATATAATTTTGAGTGAAACTGCTCGTTTTAATATCTGCTAAGTGTTAAATCAATAATATCGGTTATTTCCTATGAACATTTAATAATAAGAAAGGAGTGATGCATGAACTTGTCTATGGTGATAAATAACTTTCATTATTTAAAATGATACACTATGGGTAACTATTTACATACTTCACTTATACTTACTATGTTAACATAGTAAGTGAAGTGTGTAAATAAGTTATCCATAGTGTATCATTTTAAACATAATAGCTTCACCGAAAACAGCTTAAAAAATTATGCATATAAGTTCAACTTTCATTATTATTGCAGCCTGCCAGTTTAATTGCATTATTTGCGATGATTATTCAAACCAAAACACTTCAACATTATTAAATGAATTTAAACTAATTATTATAGAAAAAAGTTTCATTAACATTTTTTTTTAGTAGTCTTTAACACCCGTTTTTACTATTGAGGCATGACAGGCGGTGGACACTGATGATGCATGAGATGAAATGATATATTAGGAAAGTTTTTTTTTTTTTTTTTAAAGGAAGGAAGCATTCCATGCCTAAGTCTAGGGTGCCTCCCCGGGATATGCCAATGATGAGGACTGAGGAAAACCTGGAAAAAAAAAAACAGTCAGGGAGGATGGTCCTGGTGGTATTCGAACCCCAGACTTCCCGTTCACGAGTTTGCACCTTAATGACTTCAGCCACCCATGGCAGTATTACCATTTAAATGTTCTCACATGGTGTCTGACAAGGAACACTAATATAGGTAAGTATAAATATTGTACTTACGAAGCTGTTGACAATGGAGTGGCAATCAATAAACTACAGAACGACATTAAAACAACTAAAAGAAAAACCAGTAATATACATAAAAGCAGATAAAGGCAATAAAATAGCCATTTTAGACAAAAATGAATACATAAATAGGGTTGAAATTATTTTAAAAAGAAAAGACTACAAACCAATTGAAAAGAATCCACTCAATAAATGCAAAAAAATGTTAAACAAAACTTTGAATGAAGTCAAAACACTATCCACTACTGTAAAACAGAATATCACACAGAGTAATCCAGTACTACCCAGGCTTTATGCACTACCTAAGTTACATAAAAATGATAACAGCACGAGACCAATAATAAGCAATATCAATTCACCCACATACCAGGTAGCAAAAAAATTGATCAAAGTCTTCAATTCTTAAGAGATTCCAAAGTTTGAGCATTAAAAATTCTGTTGACCTAGTTAAAAAACTTGAAAATAGCAGAATTACAGCTGGAGATATAATGGTTTCATTTGATGTAAAAGCCTTATTCCCAAGCATACCTACAGAGAAACTCATGCTCATGCTAAAGAAAAGGTTAACATCAATAAATATAAAAACGGAAGAAATAGAAGACTTATTAAAACTTACTAATATTTGCATTCAACAAAATTACTTCAGCTTCAACAAAAAATATTACCAACAAGTTTCAGATCTAGCAATGGGAAACCTTTGTCACCTTTTCTAGCAGAATTATTCATGAGCTCATTTGAAATAAACATCACAAAAGCCTTCCCTTTAATTTTCAAGTCATGGTATAGGTATGTGGATGACATTTTTGCAATAATACCGAAGAAACACTCAACAGATGCCCTGAAACTGCTTAATTTGCAACATGAATCCATACAATTTACTATAGAAGAAGAAAGAAATGGGTGGCTACCATTTCTAGATTTAAAAATTATAAGAAATGGAGATGGTTTGAATTTTGGAATTTACAGAAAAGAAACACACACAGAAAACTACATAAAAAATGAGAGTTATAACCCCATTCCACATAAATATGCAATTTTTCACAGTTTGGCACACAGATTGATGAATATTCCACTCGCAGAAGCAGAGTACAAAATGGAATACAAACAAATAATACAGAGAGCTATAATGAATAGTTTCAACAAAGACACAGTGATAAAAATTATCAATAAATCTAAAAGACAAAAAGGGATAAGGGAAGTTTCCACACTGAAAAACACAAAAGAAGAATACAAATTCAAAAGTTTCACCTACCATCCAAGTTACCACAACAAGTTCAAGAAAATCTTCAAAGAACATGGAATAATGTTAGCCCCAAAGAACAGACACAACATCAAGAATTTATTAGGTTGCAGAGTAAAAGACTCCATACCACCAGAACAAAAATCAGGAATTTACGAAATAAAATGTGCAGATTGTGAACAGAGCTACATAGGCAAAACAAAAAGAAATTTGGAAATTCAGAGGAAAGAACATTTTAGAAATATTCGGTTTAAACAGGTGGATAAATCAGCAGTAGCAGCTCACTTTTGGACCAAAAACCATGAAATAAAACCAGGAATAAAACTGCTGAAACATCTTCACAGCCCATTAGAGTTATCCACTTGGGAAAAAATTTTCATATTAAAAAATAGAAAAAAACCTTATGAAATTCAAGTTTCCTTCCATGGACAAGCTCAGCGAGTTTCCTTCCATGGACAAGCTCAGCAACTTCCTACTTCAACCAACAGAGGCCACCACAGGAACATCTGTTTGTCCAGTCATATTTTTGAGTAACCGCAGTTCAGTAAGCAACTGAAGATGGAAGAGATTCTCCCAAAACGCGTCTTACTTTTGGGTAAGTGAATACATAAGTTGAAGTTATAGGTAAGTATGTTAGAAATATCTTTTATAAAATTAGGTTTGTCTATGGACATTGCATTAACAACATTTTGGGTTTAACAAATCTATATACAACAAAAAGTTTTTAATCTAATTTCTGACATTTCCCTATGTAGGTAGTGTCCTGTTTTGATAAAATGCAAATAATTTCCTTTCTTAAAAACCATATTTATTTGTTTACTTTAAATAATAATGATAATGAACTTAACACCAAATAGTGATGATAGAAAATTATATCTATTTAAAGTAATCCTTCCCACTATAATCCAAATAACAAAACAAGGAAAAGTGTGGAAGGGGTTTAAAATAAGTATGTTCTTCACCCATCCTTTTGCTTCTCTCATTCTCTTTAACTGTCAAAATTTTACTGCTACATATAGTCTGCCATTTTACACTATTTTGGATTTCCAATAACTTTCCTCCAGTTCTAATAGATAGTAAATTTAATTATCCATTTTAAGTTGTGGAAAGGGGTGAAGTAATAACTGATAAAAAACTAAATTTGATGATCATAAAATTATAAATTTATGATATTTATACTGCTCTTATGTTGAATTTTCCTGAAATTCCAGAAATGGGAAATAATATAGTAACTGAAACTCAATATTTCAATGTGATAAATGAGAATGTTCCTCTGCAAGCAAGATTCAATACAAACCATTAAGGGTGGAAATGAGAAAACAGTTACAGCTGATGTTGAGTTGGGGTATCAAGTTATCATTAAAAAAAATTAAAATGTAATAAGAACAACATAAGTGAGAATTCTGATAAGAAAAGCAGCAGGATGAAGATTTCAGAAAATAAAAAGTCAACCTAAAATGTAAAGCAAGAGAATAAGAAGGTAAGGGATTTGGGAATGCAGTATAAAGGACAGAGAAAAGAGACTTCAGGAGGTAGAAAAATCTACCTTTGAAACAAAAAGAGAGTGGTCATCAAGAAATTAAAGTATAGACAGATTGAAGTTTCTTATGATGTCAGATTCATGAAGAAACAAGAAAGGAAATATTTTGTGAATTTTGGAAGGAAAAGATCACATTTTTGAGCAATTTAAAAAATTACATTAATCATTAAGGCAATGAAAACAGAGTAAACAATGTTGTAGGAAAAAATATGAATATGAGTTTTTCCTTTGAAATTCTCATGGCATTAAACTCAAGTGTGTGGAAATCTTTTTTTTCGTACACAACTTGCTGAAGTCTTACAGAATTATTGAAGATGGCTGCAAAAAATGGAAGACAATATTGAATATGTAATTGGAGAAGATCAAGGTGTAAGCCAAGAAGAAATTGAGTAGTGTGATGGATAGTGAAGAAAATGATAAACATCATGGTTAGATAATAATTAGGAGTATAAATCTGGAAAACAGAATAAGAGGAAACCATCTTCCAAGAAAGAAAACAAGAAATATGATTGTGATTCTGTTTGATAATGGTTGAATTTTGTATGCTGATTCATATTATGTCCATTATTATAGAGCATCAATATATTGAGCCTATGTTTATCTCTCATGTATATGAAGCATTGTGGAAATTGTAAAGTATGTACTATTAAAAAGAAAAAAAATTATGAAATTTTAAAGGAAGAGAATGTGCCAATCTTTAAATCTTGAAAAGATGAATGTAACATGTGTAAGTTACAGAAAGGAAAATACTTATCAAGAAGAATTTGACTTTCACACCCCAAAAAAAAGGAGTAAACGTAATGAGGCTAAATCCCATGCCATTTCTTCAGCCATTGATGTAATTTTGATTGCATCAGTCATTGTGAAAGATATTACTATGTTCTAAACTATTAGGTGTGTCAAAGCTGTACTACTAACAAAGGTTGCAAATTCATAACTATATTTTACGTTTCAAATAACAAGGATGCTTAGTATATGTCTGGCATGAAGGGGAAAGGAAAATGAGTTCAAATAAAATTACACTTTCTTGAGCCATTTCATCAAAAATATCTTTAGAACAAGGGCCAAATCAAATCTGAGTTATATTATACCTGCAAAGCACAGCAGCAAAAGATCACAGTATGTAATCAATCAGTGGCATTATGTTATGATTATTCTGGAATACTGTCTACCACTTAGAACTGATATGATGCAGGTTGCAATCGTCTAATTTGACTTGACGTTCAAGCTTACAAGATCATATTAAGATGACCATTTTGATTTCAGACGGAATGCTTTTTGCAATAAGTTTCTGTATACTGTCAATAAAGTATAATACTAAAATTCAGCAACAAATATTAAAAAAATCTGACACAATGATCCAAGTGGACAGTGTACATTCAACAATAGAGAATTTAACTAGAAATGTTAAATGGAACTTGTACAGTGAAGCTAATCATATAATTTAAATCATTGTATGATTGAATCCAACTAAACACTCTTATTGCTATAGGCGTGGAACCTTTCCTTCCTTAAAAAATCCTTTCCCAATATATCATTTCATTTCATGTATCACCAGTGTCCATCACCTGTGGTGCCTCAGTAGTAAAAATGGGTGTTAAACACCATTAAAAAAAACTCTTATTGCTACACTTGTCTATAAATGTAGAACTGGTTTCAACAACCCTGGTCTGCATCATCAGCTGAAACATCAACTACTGGTTACTTTGTTATGCTGCTCTGGTGGAGGTGTGATGAACTTAAAGTTTATGTTTTCATCTCCAGAAGTGTTGAAGTTCAATAGGCTGTCTTTGTATTTGTATATGTAAATTTTTTCACATGTTGCTAATTCTGTAGGTCCTTGTAATGATGATAATTTTGCTTTATTCAATATGTTCTGATTTTCTGTCCAGAAATGAAATGCTACTGCTGATTTTCCCATTTGCTTGTATTTTATGTTCCTGAAATATTCTTTTAACCATGTGCCTATGTATCTCCTTGTTTTTCCAATGTACATTTTCTCACGTTCGGCACAACTTATTTTGTACACACCTGCTTTTTCCTCCTGTGGAATACTGTCATTAACATTGACTATCAGGAAATTTTTAAAATTAAATCTAAAATCTTTAAAAATATTATGAAAATTTTTGTATCCCATGGACGATATGTGAATTTTTTAAAAATTGCATATCTTTTGTTGCTGAAAGTGTTATGGTTTCTTTAATAAGTTTTTGCCTCTAGAATTTCTGCACTTTTTTGTGTTCATTTCTTTCTTAAAACCATTTTTAACCACTGTACTATTTGTTTGTATTCTTTGGAGTGTTCTTCTTTGCTAATTTATAGGTTAACTAGCCGGTGGGTAAAACTGTTGATAACTGCACGTTTGTGCATTGGGATTAAAATCATCAGCTTTGATGTGGTTGTCTGCATGTGTATTCTTGCTATATATTCCAAATTTCCTTGATGCTTCATTATTTTGATGTCCAAGAATGTTATCTGTTTCTGTTTTGTATGTGAATGATATGTTTCTACCTCTTGTATATTCAGAAGTTTTATGGCAGAATCAATGAGTTTTTTTTCCTACATTTATAGACAAGTAAGTGGAGCAATAAGAGTGTTTAGTTCGACTCAGTCATATAACGATTTCAATTACAGAATTTGTTTTCGTCTGCTATACATGTACCATATGATTACGTCAACATAATAAACCAAGTAAGAAACAACCCTACATTGTAAATCACAGGCTTTTCAAAAACTATAAGGAAAGGCAAATGTACTCTAAAAATATAAGGCCAAGAAAAATATTGGGAGACCCAACAGTTGTTAAAATAAGAGTCTTGGTATTTACAAATGAAATTGATTATAAGATCAGAAGAATGGATAAAGTTCCACACAGGGAACCCTGAAAACCTGTATACTTGAAGTTGTTAAAATAAGAGACTTGATGTTTAGAAATGACAATTGATTATAAGATCAGAAGAATGGAAGAAAATTCCACAGGGAAACATGAAAGCCTTTATACTTGAATGACCCAACATTTGCATAAGCAAATATTAAGAAATATAAGGACTTAAAATGTTCATTCATAAGGCTTATAATTTTATTTTGACTACTTAAAATATTAGTAGTCCTTTTTGTATTAAGTTCAATGTTAACTAATACCATCTTAAAATTCATTGTGAATTTAAGTTCAGATAACTATGAAACATTATCATTACAGATAAAGAAGTGAAACTGATATGGTTATATTCATAGTATTTTAGAAATGTTATTAAATAAAAATCTGAATAGATTTGAATGTCAAATAACTAAATCAAGTAGTGGCATTAACCTTAAGTACTCTAGGTTTTGTTATGAAAAATATTTGAAGTTCTTTAATTCTTTTCTTCTTTAAAGTAATTTATTCCAGGATACTGCTGATGATAAAATAGCTGTTTTCCTAAATATTGAGATGAAAATGATTAAG
The DNA here is from genome assembly GCA_030762175.1 of Metallyticus violacea. NCBI lineage: Eukaryota > Metazoa > Arthropoda > Insecta > Mantodea > Metallyticidae > Metallyticus > Metallyticus violacea. The sequence continues at coordinate 304,508,722 of CM060846.1, read as the reverse complement.
TTTGAAAAATATAAAGTAAAACTGATTAATATTTAATTCATCTAAAACTAAAATAGTTTAAATAAATTTGTTTAACTAATTTTTTTCTCATTTTGTGTATTTTGAAAAATTATATATGTGAAATAAAATAGTCTAAAAATATCTTTTTTGTATGTACATTTGTTTTATATTTTGTCATTGGAAAACCTTATGTATTATAACTCGGTTTCAGCCAAGTGAAAACATATTCAAAATCAAAACAGCTATGTGCTTCACAACACAATAAAATGTTAATAACTCTTACACTAGCAAAAATAATGCAGTAGTTCTCTTTGGAACAATATGAGAGTTTAAGGAAAATGAATCTACTTTAAAAAAAAAATAAAACTAATACTTGTAATTTTGATTATATTAAATTTTGGAGAAATTTAGAGTAGATACTGAGAAAGATAGTTTAAAATTTACACAAAAGTATATAAAATAAATTGCATTTAAGATGATACATTTCAAGAAATTAATAAAATGTAAAAGAATTGACTATAATAGTAATGGTCTTTTATGTATATATAATGATTATTACACCATTATGATATTCAGAGGCAGTTCATGGGGAAAGCTGCATTCTCAATAAAAGTTCTCAGTCCTATAATTATTTGATTAACAAATACTACTATTCATTTTTGTCTACCTGTAATTGCAAGTGTTTCTATTTATTAATAGTAGTAATTTCATATTGTTGTGTCTACATAAGGACAAGTGCCAGTGTGGTTTGAATGCATGTTGTTTGATACTCAGTTGAGGAGCCTAAGTTGCCAGGCATGCACAGTGGTGTAAATTTAATTTTAGCAGGGGATCAACCAAGAAATGCTGAATATGTCACTTCACCACATGGCATATGCAGAAATCTATTTGTAAATATACTACTAGATGGTGCCACTTATTCCACTGCTCAGATTAATTTATTTATTTATTTGACTTAAAAATATCCTTAATTCACATATTCCTTTTTTAGGAAGCAATAAACTTAGCAAAATTGGACTATTAATCTATGATGATATTAAAGAGTATCGATAAAGCATAATTTACCTTGGTTTCTATGGTATACAGCCTATTAATTTAGCAATTACCAATTATTTAATTGCTAACTGGAACCCTTTGAAAGCTAATGATAAAGACTAACCATTTATTGTAAAAAATAACCTTTTTTTTTTTTTTGCACTATTCAGAAAAATGTTCCATTTTATCCTAACCATTTGCAAAATCTCTGTCATTAAATGTTTTGTTGAGTGTGATATTTTTTATTTTTTTAATTTTTTTTATTATAATTTATTTAAATCTTTTGTTTATTTATTTATTTATTACAAGTAGTGAAAAATACTGCCCTTGTTTAATAATACATCGCTGCTGCTATTTGCTAATGCAGTATGAATGGACATGTCAAGAGGATTGAATTGCACAGTGATTATAACACAGACAATATGAATTTGAGTGACAGTGTCAATTTGTATGAGTGCAGTATTTACATTCCACCCCAGCAATGCTGCAGGACTTGTCCATTGAATTCTCAACTGAGTTGGTGAGTCACATTTTAGTACAACTGAACTTGCTTTGCTCCATGTTTGTTTAAGGTCAACATTCAGAAGAATCGTCTGAAATTTAATGGTAGGCCATTTCAGCTACTTGCAGAAAACTGTTATGTGGAACACTTATCACATTGAAAAGGGGGAGGGAGAGAAAAGAAACAAAAACACTTCATTCATGATTAAATATTAAAGGTTATTATGCATCAAAGCTTATTATTATACTTCCCCTATTGGATTATTATACTTCCCCTATTGTAACCTTGGAATACTGAACTAAATCTGAAATAAAACAACTTTATTGAGTATGTTCTAACTGAAAATCTCTCCTGAATATTGAATGGTTTCAAAATTCTGTTGCAAATATTGTAATTTCCTTCATAAAATGTTTCTTATAAGTGAGGCAACCTACCTCACTTTGTCTAACATTTCTCATGATAGCAACAAAATTTGATTCTCAAAATTTAATGCAAACACATTTCCAATTTTCAGCAATTGAAAGAATATTTTAGCATACTTAATTGCCCTTGTACACCTCTTTTGAAATACTTAAGAGTCCAGACTTTATGTCTTCCTGCTGCTTTAAAAAAGTCAGAAACAATTCAGTGCATGGTTTGTCTGTAAGTATTTTTTTAGATACAAAAATATCTGTATATGGGAGAAGATTTTTTTATTTCTTTTTATTTACAGATGCTCTTTAACATCTCGGGTCATCAGTGTCCCATTCAATCAGGACATGAAACGGCCAAAAAATTTTGCTCAGAGGCCTCTATTTCAGGCTTGAGGTTCTTTATCATGCTGTAAATTTACGACACAGGACCTACGGCTTTACTTCCCTTCCGAAGGAAGCCATACTTAGGATTTATACATTGGAAAAAATTCATTGATCTAGCTGGGATCAAACCTACAATCTTGGGTTTAGGAGGCAAGTATAGTAACCACTGCACCACCACGACCAACAAAAAGGGGATTAAAAATATTGTTAGGATAGTAGATAAGCTACCAAAAGACAAAACAGTATACTTAAACCAGCAATGAAACTTTAATATTATAACACATTTTAAAAATTATCAAATTTGAGGTCTGGCAGTTATTTAACCTTTAAACCCTTGGTTCTAAATATGTGGAAATTTTAGCAATGCTGATCACCTGCTCAGGATTGCAGGTTGGAACATCAGAATGGCAAGTAGCAGCAAGCAGAATATCAAAGAATTTCTTTTATGGCACATAAATACCCTTACATAAACACTCAGGTATTCAATGCTTCTAAATTCATAAATAACACTTGAAGGGATCCCAACTATATTACTTTATTAATTTATTTTTAAGTTTGAAATATCGTTTTGCCATGTTCTTTTGTACATAGATGAAATTACAATCTAAAGTTATGTACTCATCTGAACTAAAATGAGTATAGAACATATTCTCTTTCCATTGTCTATCACACTTAATGGTGGTACTTTATATTTAAGGTTGTAATTATTAACCTTTGTCACAGCTTAACTATGTGATATGAATTTTATTAGAGCATAGCTTAAAAGCTTATATCCTTGCCTAGTATAAAAATTATAAAGTTCAGTCAGATTTTGCAAGGCTTGAACTGTTTGTAAAATCACAGGGTCATATGCCCCTCCTATAAATTATTAATAGAGAAATAATTTGCATGTATTTGAGATGATTATATATTTCTAATGTCTATCTTGATAGGTTCCTCTTTTCAAGTGACTTTCCACTTTGCTTCAAATGGAAAAGACTCTACCCATTTGTAATTAATTGTTCAGTGGCCAGAATTGCTAGCCCCAGCTGCACAAACTGTCTGGGTATAAAGATACCCTTTTCATTATTTCAATGTTGCACTTTTTCTGGGAAAAATATTTAAAATCATAAGTGGGTGCAAGGGTACTGCTCAGTTACAGGTGAAATGGAAAAGATTGTTGATTTGGTTCTTTAACATCTCAAGTCATGAGTGTCTCATTCAATTCGGGGTGTGAAATGGCTGATAAATTATGCTTGGAGGCCTCTTCTTTCAGGCTTGAGGTTCTTTTACATGCCGTAAATCTACAACATGGGACTCTCGCCTATACTTCCCTTCAGAAGGAAGCCATACTTAGGATTTTTACACCCAAAAAAATACATCGATCCTGGCCAGGATTGAATCCACAATCTTGGGCTTAGGAGGCAAGTATGGTTACCACTACACCACCAGGACCAACTGGAAAATGTGAATGTGTAACATTGGCACATGAAGATTTACAATCTCATTCATTCTCTCTCTTAAAAAGAAATGAAGGGCAATTCTTCAAGTGAGAGAAAGTTTTTAACCTGAGAAGGGAGACATTGTTGGCACAGTTTGTGTTGATATGTGCAGTCTGTAAGTATATATAAGAGTAAATAATTATATAAAATTAGGAAATATTTAGTAGTGTAGTTGATGAAATATGATTCTTCAATTTACTTAGTTGTTAAATGAGTGTAGTATTAATTGTTTTAAAATGAATAAAATTAAATATGTACAAACTAAATGTTTAACTTTTGGGAACAGAATTGCAGCAAAAGAGTTAGAGCTTCCAGTACCTATGCTGAATATAAAACAGAAATGTAATGATAGAAAGAGAGCTTACAATAGATATTTGAACAAATTGCTGTATGAAAATGTGAATGGATTTGTAGCTGTGAAGTATGTAATGCATTCTTTTGTTTCCTATATGTACTGTTGATATATCTTAAATTTATAGGTATACATTTTGTATTCTCTTGTATTTCTAATTATATGCTTGCTTTGTTATTTCTTTATTCAGCTGCTGCCTTTTTTATGACCCCTATTTAATGTAATTCTCCAATTTCACTTTTCATGAGCTGTGCCTGCATTTTTAAAGGGAAAGATGTAGTGTTCATTGATTCTGCCTCAGTATGAGCCTAACAAATGACGATATAGTAGAAAAAGGGAAGTTGTGTTGTTACAAGTTATCATGTTTAAAAGTTAAAGTAGAAAATGCATTTAAATCATAAGTAAAAAATTAATATTTTATTACCTTTTAATAATGAGTTATTATGATTATGAAAAATCTAGTACTTAAGAACATATATGTGTGTACCTACTTATGTGTCTACATGTGTGAGATTAATTTTTTCATTTTATAATTGAAAGTGTCAAAAGTTGTTTTATACATATATTGGCAGTAAATATGTTTCAACATTGAAAACTGTAGGAATTAACTTATTTTATTTGTTATCTTTATTAGTTTTTTATTTTTAATTGCATCAGCTTCTCTATAAATTTAAATACTTAATGATAAATCTAATGACATCAGAATAAGCCCTGAGGAAGCACAATGCAGGATGTTCAAAATATTTGCCAAGAATTTTCACTGGTAAAATGCGGTGAAACTTGGAAGCTGAGGTAAGTTATTATAACTACCTAAGTACTTTATTACCTGTTGTACAACCATTATATGAGGGAAAAGATAATTTTCCCTATTTTATCATTAGAAAATGCTGTACAGCAACACTGGCACTGGCACATGCAGGAATATAGATGCATAACAGTTAAAAAATAACTAGAGTGCTAATTGAGGAGTTAAGGGATGAAGTGTGCATGGTTATTTTATTGCTGTGGGCAGAAAATATTGAACCTGTAAACATCTAATAATGGATTTGGTGGGTTGTGTCTGTGCATGGAATGAATATGATATTTACATTACTGTGAATTTGCACAAAGTTAAATGAATACAGATGGCTTTTTAGACAACTGATATTGGAAACATATTTCACATCTGGAATTGACTTTCAATTGTTTGATAAACTGGAGGAAACTTTTACAGGTATATAATATTGATTTGCCAAAGATGAAGCATTGAAAATAGTTAAATCACTAGGTGCCATTTTCTATCATATGGGTATGGATAACTCATTTTATGTTTTGAAAAAATGCTTGAATAATTTTATGATTATGTTAAAAAATAAAGGATTGGTGTTGAAATACATGTTTAAACTGTCGCTATTCATCACTTATAAAAAAATTATGGAAATTTGTTTTTTGACTTGCCCTCATACCATTCAGCTCATTGGGTGTACAGGCCTATTTGTTTTCCTGATAGCTGAATCATGAGGGAAAACACCCATATTTAAAATTTTTTATTTTTGTTTTTTATTTGTAAGATTTGTACGATTTCCTTAGTTGCCTTGGCAAATGCATCACTTTCATCTTCATTAGTTTCTGTATACAGTTTCAAGATTCCCTGAGCTTTTTTTGGGGGGGGGGAATGGTATAGCTATGAAATTCCTGAACTATTTAATACTACTAAAATGTTTTCCATTTTGTGAACAGCTTCATATGGAATGCTGGTCTCTTGAATGACAATTTTAAAAGATTTTTTTCTTTTAAATTATCTTTCAACTTTGAAGATTTTTAATGATCAACTTCCCAGTGTGTGGTGTTTTTTTTTTTTGTCATAATAGAAAATTTTAATTCATAAAAACATCTTATAGATTGGCATATTTAGGCTATTACTTTAGCGAGTTGAACTGCTTTACACAATGGCTTTTTAAAGTTTTTCTTTATATTTGCCAAGTTGTTTGCATTTTATTCTTCAGTTAGGATACTTTGGTTAGACTTATTAAGTTCTCAGGTATTTGCTTGCCTAAAAGCCTCAGTTGTCACATTTTTTTTTTTTTTTACTTAATATGATATATCTAGTTTCAAGTATATATACTTATCCATTTCTCTTTTGCTTTCTAAGCTTTAAATGTTCCAGACATTTGGATTCTATTTTATACCTTCTTTTGTGTCTTTTGCATGCAAAAAAAGGAAAGAGCACTGTGGAAATTATCTGAACCTGGCAACTTTTCCACTGGAAATTAAATATGTATGACATTTGATGAGACAGGGAGATCCTGAATACCTGAGCTTTGGTAGAAGATTTTATCATCTTTTATAATTTTTCTCCGTATCCTTGTTTAATGCAGCAGATATTTCTTTACTGATTTTTATGGCCTTCTGATCATGCAGTTAAAACTGGCCACAAAAAGGCTGTAACTTGTACGCTCCATTATTGGACCATTAATTACCATTCATCCTCAATTAACCCGTTACTTTAGACTATTGCTGTGAACATTTTTATTTTATTTTCAGCTAAGTAAAATCCTAATGGACTTCTCTGAAGTAGATTTTAATTATAACACCACATTTCACTCATTACGGCTAAGGGGATATTTGTGTAGAAAATATATGAACACTAAAAAAGGAAGGGTGTGATTTTATTACAAAGCTCACTCAAATATCTACAGTATTTTTATTAAACTAACTTTATTGCAAATACACTTGTCTCACATCATATTATTTAATTTGTACATAAACTGTTTTTAACAACAAAAAGTTGCTTTATGTTCTGTTGGAGAACCAACATTTTTGAGTTCAGAAAAGGGAGTTGTATACAATCAACAAACATAGATATCAATGATATAATGATGCACTTCATAACACCAACACATAATCATGTCTTCATATTTCAACAAAGCATATATGAAAATATTTTCATTTCTCTTGCAAATGCACTAGCAACATTCTAATAGGCAATATTAGTTAACTTTTCTTTCCAGTTAGATGCTGTTCGACATATATTACAGCTTCTTACATGTTCATTTTGACTTTATAATGCTTCTTTGTTTCTTACAAAGAGTTACATAACTGCTTATATATTGTAGAAGTATGCAAAGCATCATTTTTATGTAATCTAACATGGTTATTCATGAATGTGAATGCACAAAATATTTATAATACAGATAAATGCACATTATTGTCCACATTAATAATTGAAATGCTAATATTCTGTCAAGATCATTTTAAAGAATTTGTAGGTTATGTTAAATATATAATAGTCAAATAAATTAAAATTATAAGTGGAAAACTAAATTGTTCTATAATTAAAACCACAACCTTAATTATCAACATATTAATGTAAGGCTATACAAAAAATCAATGTCATACTTAAGCCACATTTTCTTGTCTGAAAATATTAACGACTATAAACCATTTTTATCTATAGCTCTCTCTGAGGGAAATTTTAAAGTCCTGGTAATTAACTGAGAATATTTTAGGACTGTTCTACAAAGCTCAGAATAAAATTCCCTTTCCTTTTCATTTTTTCTTTTACCTTGGTGACTGCAGCATTATGAGCTCATTTATGTTAGATAAATAACAAAACAATGTGGTTTGAGCAACATTTAACATAGCAGAAATACCATGTTAACTGATCAGAAAGAACCTCTTTAATACCTATACAAATTGTAAGCAATTCTTGTTCCTAAATCAGTGGTTTCCATTGTGCAAAACAGTCACATATGGCAATAATATATGAGCTAAGTAATTTTGGGAGATAAAGTCTGCAACATAATCTCCCCTTTAAAATCTATAAACTGCTAATTTTGGTGACTGGAAAATTAATTATTTTGTAACATACTAGTGTCTTATAACATTGATATGGATGTTACTATATGTTATACTTATATGAAAACAAATGAATATTCAGAAGCATTTATTCTTCCACTTAAAACAGAAGCTCAATATAAATTTTTTAATTATTAGAACTACAGACCTGAAAAGAAAACAAAAGTCACAGGATAATTTTTGTGAAAAATGCATTACAGAAATACAACTAATATGCCACTGGAATAATTTACATGTGGTTACTGTACTGTACTGTACTCATTACTCAAAATGAAATTTTTAATAATATTTCTGTTAATAAAATTCTTTTTAAAAAATTATACTATAAATAGGTAGAAGTTATTTCACTGCTTTGAGGTTTTTCCTGATGCTTATGCATTGGTGTTCTTATAGTCAAAATTTAAAGTAGTAGTATACAGTTGCTTTTTCTGCTGGCAATGTGAGAGTTTAGACATTTGCATTTTTATATTAGTATAGATATAGCCTCCTTGGTCTAGTGATTAGCATGAGGTCCCAGATTTGCTCCCCAATATCTGCTTAGAAGTTTTCTAAGCTAGGGAGAAATGGAATGGGGTCCAACCTGATTTATGATGACAATTGATTGAAGAGTTGGCATCTTATGATTTTGGAAGCTCCTAATGGCAACCAGTGGATTGCCAGTATGCTGATCACACATCCTTGTGCAATACTGTACTCTGCCAATAATGGTGATGCATGGTGGATGCAGAGGATGCAGCAGTTGTGCTTTGCAATGGGGCTCTTAATAGCTTAATTGTCACATAGGATTCTTGGAATACCAGATACAGCTCAGGCAAATAAAGGCAAACATTATCTTTAGCTTTAAAGATCTATGCTGCTTACAAATAACTACATTATATTCGTCAGTCAATTGATAACAGACCACAAACTTGTGAGACTAAACTTGGATATTTACAATGCAATAAATGGCATTAGCATCAGAATTACAAACTAATGGTGTTTGCTGTTAATTCATCATCCAGAAGCATAATGGAGGCTAGTAAACAGGAGCAGGAGGACTGTGAGTCCTCCACAATCTTTCTACTCAATAAATGGAGTATTTAAAGGTAATGACATTGTAATTTATTCAGTATTTTCAGAACAAGAACAATGGTTTTCATTCTACATCATAACAGGTAATGAAATGTGGTGCCATTGTTTCAAACTTGAATCAAAGCACCAAATCAGTCATTAGTAATATATTATTATTTTTCTTAAAAAAATATGAAGCCATACAGAGTAGGTAGAGGCATTTTTTAATCACAAGGGTAAATTTGTTATAAAATTTGGTGAGAGGGGAGAGCATTACAGCCACATGGTAGACAATATAAACATGCCATCACATCCAAGAAACTTGCAAACAGGAGATCTGCAGTTTGAACCCCACTAGAACCACTCTGCCTGATGAAGATTATTTCCAGAATTTTCTTGGTCCTTGGGGCAGTATTCACAAACTTAGGCTGGAATACTTCCTTCACATAATTCCTTTCCCAGTTATTTGGCTCATCACATGCATTATCATTGTTTATCACCTGTAATGCAGCAATAGCAAAAACAGGCCTTAAACACTATTAAAAATCCAAGAGATCTGGGTTACTTTCCAAAGGGTCTCATCTTATATGATAATGCCCCTGTTCATAAGGCCAAGATTGTAGGACACCTTCACAAATACAAGTTAGAGTATCATTCTCCTTATAATCCAAATATGTCTGTGCAATTTTGCAATTTTTTTTTTTACTTAAATAATATGAGAAGATTCCCATTAGATGATCCTGTTAATGATGTAATGGCAAAAAGGTTTCAGTTGCAATCACTTTCTATGGAATTGCCAATCAGTTGGTACCATTGGATTGGAGTAATAGGGACAAAGGAGACATTTTTGGAACTTCAGCCATGATAAAGTTCTGGCCATTTGTGCATACACCCTCAATGGGGGCAACTCCAGAAAGAAAGGATGAGATTAGGGAAATACAAGGTAGCCAGATTTCGGGAGTGGTGAAGCCAAATATCTGGAAATGATCCCGATCATTGTTTCCAGATAGAACACTCTGACATCAGCAAAGTCCCACCTCTGAGGAATTTGAGCTCCTCAGAAAGGCCATCTCCATACCAGATGCTGGGGCAGAAACCCTTCCAAAGCACAAGCCACTGAACACCAGACACAGCACCAGCTTTCTTACCTGGCACTTTGGACCCTGCAACAAAACCAAGAAATGAAATGAGGTGAAATGGGAGAGCAGAAATTTCCTGGAAAGGAAATATCCATCCCTGCATTCTTAGGTTACATGGGAAAACCATGATAAAACCAAATTCAGGATGGCTTATCCTAAGGGATTTGAATCTTGGATCTCCTCAATGTTAGTCTCAAGCATTACCACCTGAGTCACCCTACAAGTTAGTTATTACCATAGTGGGACAAGAACCTAAACTCTCACCAGGATTAGTTTATGAGTAGGTTATTATTTAATCATTTTATATAGAGTAGCCCATTGTCAATTGACTGATATTTATATTTATTTGCAGGTATTGTAAATTAGTTCATAAAAGTAAAAAGATAATTTTTGGTTTACGTAGACATTTGTCAGGCAAATTAACAAAATTTTTTGTTCTGTGAATGTAGCTGCTACATAATTTGAACAGATATCATTATGCAAGGATTGGGCATAAGCCTTAGGATTTTAATGGCTTCAAACATTTTTGCTTTTGAATGCAAATGCCCAATAATGCAAGAAAAGAGCTTTTCAACATATACTTTGATTTGTGGCTCTTGTTTCACTCATCTTTTTGCCTTAGAGCTTTTGAGATAAACTTCTGGTGGTTGAAAACAACTTCAATATGGTTTAATATCATTTTACTAAGCAAGCAACATAAAAGTAATGCAAGGCATTACTAGCAATATCAAACAATATTGCATTCACAATGAATCATGAATGCCAGGAATGTATAGATATGATAATTTAATGTTTATAAAAAGTATTTTAAAACTACTAGGTGAGCAATATTCTACTACCCAAAGTTAATTTATGTATGATTCATATGTGTGTACACAATCAGTGCCTGGGTAAGGAAATTATTTCAAGAGAAATTTGCTGATGTTCACGTTCCTAATCAGAGTTTGATTCATCGATTAGTAAATAAATTTCTTGAAACAGAAAGTGTTCCTTATCTCTGGAGGGCATTAAAAAAGATATTTGTAGAAAGCAAATCCACACACCTTAGATGAACTTAAAACTAACATTCGTCATGAAACTGCTGCAATTTCTCAGAGGGAAATGTGTGGTGTAATGAGCAATTTCCTAAGCAGGTGTCAGAAATACTCAAACAACGAAGGAAGGCAATTCCAGCATCTCCTTGTTTAATATATGGGAGTAGTTTACTTTTCTTTTAAGTGTTTATGTTATGTACATTAGAAATAACTTACATGACAAACCATACTATATTTACTGTGGACTTCCTGTCCCCCGCACCGCTGACACAACAACCAGCCACACACCACAAAACTGGTTGCTTGAAGTATCATTAACACGTAGAACCATATATGAACCTTTAGAGAAAGATAATTAAAAACCTCATTTTTAGGAGTAACATGGAATTTGACTTAATTGATCTGAAAAAGTACTGTCTGGAAGAAACTTTTGAGTGTTGTGTTGTTCATATCAATTTAAAAAATGAAGCATTAATTATGTTAGCAGTATATTCAGCTCCTATAGGAAATGTTGAAAATATTATATTTAATTTAGATGCTGTTCTAAAATGCCACTTTCAACCAACAATTGCATTTATTTTCTTTGGTTATTTAAATATAGACTTCATGATTGAGAGTAATAAAAGCTCTAATTAATGAATTTTCAGATCTTGATGAATAGTTATGAAAATTAATTATTGTGTTCCCAATTGCAGGCCAGTAAACCATAAAACAGCTATTATAATGACCGGCTTACAGAACATTGTGCAAAGAAATATACAAGACCAACAATGTAAATGATAAATTTAATTCCTCAAATGTTTTTGTAAGGGTCCACAACTCTAGTTGTCCATTTCATGTAAAGAAAATTAATAATATCTCTAGAAATGACATGCAAAAACAAGATATCAAAATATCTTGCAAACACAAAAGAGAACATTTTATAGCTGCTAGAGAAAACAACTTTGCTATGAAAGACAAATACTGTCCTCACATAACAAACCTAAGACTTTCTGGAATATTTGATAAAAAATGGAGACTGGTAAATATTACTCAAAAGATGAAATAAAAGAAATTACAGTAAATCAAATTACCACAAAAATTGCAACAAATAGTAACCTTATTTAATGAATATTTCATTCAGGTACCAGAACATTTACTGATAAAGAGGCAACACAAGAAAGACCCAGTTTCTTACCTAAATGAAATGTGATTAGAAAAGTCTACTTCTCTGGAGATAATACCCATAAGTGCAACTGAAGTAAATAAAGTGATATAATCCCTCAAAGCAAGAATTCATCAGGATATGATAAAATAACTATAAAATACTAAAAATATGTGCTGATAATAACAGGGAGACATTACCACCATAGATAGCTGAAGTCATTAAGGCATTCATGAGTGGAAGGTCTGGGGTTTGATTCCTGCCAGGACCATCCTTCCTGACTGAGGTTTTTTCCAGGTTTTCCTCAGTCCTCATAAATGGCGAATGCTGGGGAGGTACCCTAAACTTAGTTCTGGAACACTTCTTTCGTTATAAAACAATCCTTTCCCAATTTATCACTTCATCTCCTGTATCATTGGTGTGCATCTCCTGTGTTGCTTCATTAGTAAACTTGGGTTTTAACACTAATTGGAAAAAAAAAAAAAGCAGGGACATTTCTAGACAGGTTAATATATTTCATTGTTAAACCATTATATAAGAAAGGACAAAACCTCAATAATGTTGTACTATAGGTCAGTATCATTAATAAGAGCTAGCTTTCTACAAAATATTTGAAAAACTAAAGTTCGAAAGAATATATGACCATTTAGATAAATATAATATTTTAGCAGGAGAACAGTTTGGATTTAGAAAAAAAGCATTCAACCAATAATGCAGCTTTGAACTTAACAAATAAAATTCCCTAATCCCCTAAAAATGTAATGTAATACACTAGGAATATTGCATGATCTATCAAAGCAAATCATAACGTACTCTTATCAAATTTATCTTTTTATATATTAAGGAATAAAGAGTCAATGGATTGCATTATACTTACCAAAGAGAAAGCCAAAAGTTATGATAAATTCTTCAGATAATTACAATGTGTACTCAGAATGGTCAATTGTAAAGCAAAGTGTTCTTCAAGGTTCTGTTTTGGGTTCATTGTTATTTTCACTATATATGTCAGTAATTAACAATCATGCTTATCAATTTTTTTTCAGATGATATTAGTATTCTCATTAAAAAACACAAAATTAGTCTCCTCTTAAATTTATCCAATGATATTTTCATACACAAAATAACTGGTTTGACTGTAACAAAACTCATTTGAAAAAACTAACTACTTTAATTTTCACATAAAAATGTTGCAGACCTAAAGATTACAATATGAAGGCAATGAAATCATCAAATCTTGTAACATAAAATTTCATGTTCTTATAATTGATCATAATATGAATTGGAAACAGCATATTGATTAAATATTATGATTGATCATAATATGAATTAGAAATACCATATTGATTACATCTTCCCCAAATTAAGATGATGTTTATTTTGCAATCAATTCATTTTATAAATAAAAGAATCCTAAAACAGTATAATATGCGTACTTCCATTCCTCATCGGCTTATTTTTGGGGAAATTCTGTAAATGCTAAAAATATATTTTATTATGTAAAAAAGAGTAATAAGAATAATGGCAGTGGACAAACAATCAACTCATTGTAAACCACTATTCAAAACATTTATAATTTACCATTAACTTGCTAGCACATTCTAGTTGTTTTTTATTTGTAGTAGACAACTCAGAAATATTCATAAAAACTTGATATACACAGCAAAGAAACCAGACATAGTTAGGACACAGACCAAGTAACAAGTTAGAGGCACTCCAAAAAATTGTTTACAGCAATGATATGGTATTATTTAATTCACCTTCATCATCTATAAAGGACTGCATTCAATAAAAGTAAGTTCAGGTTGGCATTAAAATATCTTATCTCCTATATCTTCTATACAGAAGACTGCATACAATAAAAGAATAATTGTACTAATTTTTCTCAATTGAATTAATTCTGTTTGGTAAATATACTAAATGTAAATACTTTAAAAGTTACCATTTTGTAAATATTCTAGGTGTAAATAAAAACATTAACATTATATGTTTTTTTTCTAAGATGGCATTGTAATGTAAACTATATAAAAATTTACCATCTCTGACAAACTGTACACCAGAGTTAAAAATTTATAAATATGAAGATGGAATAATTTCACCAAATGTACATGATACATTTTTAGTATTAGGATCAACAGATTGAAGTGATATGATATTATATATTTTTAATTACTGTGTTATTAAGTAATATATAACATAACTTGAAAAGTTTCTAACCAGCTTAACTGATTATAATATTGCAGATATTGCAAAAAACAAATTATTTATTTAAAAGGAACATTTCTGAAAAATAATAAGTTTTATTCCTAGACTGAAATAATAAGTAAATATGTGTCATTTTCTGAACAATATCACTTCTCAGAAAGCAGATATAATAATAATAATAATAATAATAATAATAATAATAATAATAATAATAATAATAATAATAATAATCATCATCATCATCATCATCCTTAATCCTACTGGCAGCCATTATTTCAACATAAATTCTTCTTTTAAATTAAATCTAATTAAAATACAATTTAAGATTTATATTTTTATTTTAATTATTAGAAAGTAAACCCTGGTCACTATATAAATGCATATAGATTGCATTAAAGAACCAGAATATAATGTTGCTTGGTGGTAGCTTTTAGCAATGCAATCAAATAAAATTTGTAATGAATTTGAAACCCAATTAATGTTAACTTGGTTTAGCAAAGATATTTTAGGAATTAGAGTTTATTCAGAGAATGCAAACTGTTGGGTGTCTTTAGGTCTTATTAAGTCCCAATCTAACATCAGAATAATTTAATGAATATTTTGCGGTTTCTAAAGTTTAAAAATAAGTATTTCAAGTCAGGGGAAAAAAGGATAGAAACAGCATAAAATAAGAATGTGAATAATGGAGTATTTCATTTCATCTTAATTGCATAATTGAAATCATTGTATGATTAAGTCAAACTAAACACTGTTATTGCTCTACTTGTCTATAAATGTAGAACTGGTTTTATAAACAGTTGTCCACATCATCAGCTAGAACATCGACTAGTGGATACTTTGTTATGCTTTGGGAATGTGTATTCTTCTCTGGTGGAGGTCATAGACAAGTAAGTGGAGCAATAAGAATGATTAGTTTCACTCAATCATCAATTCCAATTATGTGACTGGCTTCACTGTAAAAGTTCCAATAAATGTTTCTAGTTGATCTTAATTGCAATTGGTTTTACTTGTTAATCATGTAATAATCATGCAACAAAAATAAATAGGAGAGAAAATTAGATGCACAGTCATACTTTCTAGGTTTAATGTATGCATTTGTTGTTCATAACATTTTGAAATGATGAATAATAGCTAAATTTTATTTCAGTAAAAAAGCTGATAAATGAGGAGCATGTTGGATACTCCTTAAAAAAATATGTTAATTTTCCAGACATATAAGTTTTGAAGAATATTGTATATAAAATCAATGTTTTTATTAAAAATAAAATAATTATGACTGAGTAATCTTACAGAAATTGTGGAACAAAGTACTGCATTTTATATAAATGTTCACAAAATATTAAATTATTATATCTACAAGTAAAATACATGGAGTTGTTTATAGCATAGACTCCAAAAATTTTTGCATATCTAGGAATTTCATAGAACAAAAGTAAAAGAGCTAAGCTTAATTTTGTTTCAGACAATGGCTGTAAACATTTTTTCATTGTAGAATTGCTTTATAAATTGCCAGTTTATCATGTTAACTAGAAGTAAATCTAAGGACACTATCTTATGCATATCACGTTGAATAGGAAAAAATACATCGCACCATTGCACCTCTCTTCTTAAAGAAGCTTTATTTACATCTAAATATCATCAAATTTGTGTTGAAAGCTAATGAGGAATTTCTGAACTTAAATTAATTAAATAAGACTGTGCTTGGTGGAAAAAATCAAGGGTTTTGTGTAATGTGAAATATTTTGTTAAAGTACAACTAAAAAATCCTAAGTAAAGTAAAATCAGGTGTCTATTTTTGGGACATTGAGGAACTTTTCATTTCACAGATTGCCCATTCTGACTATTGTTTGTAGTTAGGGGAAACAAATTTTTAGCCACTTGAAAGATATTTTTGTTAAGTAATTGAGAGAAGACAATTTTATTTTAATGATTTTGTGTTGCAGTTTGAAATTTTGAAAAAAAGGTGAGCTTTTTTCCTTCTTATTAACTTTAATTACAGTTGCTCTCTGAGTAGCTTCAAGAATTTGCTGACTCTAAATGTCTTATGGCTGAATGTTACCTGCAGTTTCTAACCACTGTTTAAATTTTATTTTTATTTATTTTAAAGGTGCTTTAAAATATGTGTAAGTGTGTTTTAATTTGGAACATTGTCCTAATTTAAGTCACCATTTCTAGTAATGCCATTTTTGGGTTTTTGTTTTCAGGTTGGGGTTGATTTTAAAAATTTTCAGGCCACGGAGTAATTGTTGCTTTTAATTATGTAAATTTTAATCATGCGACTGCTGCTGTTCAAAAATGGGTGTCTTGTCATAATGCTGAGATGAAATTTGGCATTCCAAAATCATAAATTTAAAAGGTTAAAAATATGCATTAAAATTATTTAAGTAGGCCTCCAATATTCAGTCAACAAGAAAACAAATTTTCAAACACATACATCTAGTAGTTGAGTGAGGTTTGCCACTTACAGCATTTGACATAAGAATCATTACAAAAAAGTTTTTAGACAAGATGTGTGTGACTGAATCACATTTCAAAAACAATATACCAGAAGTTTTTAAAAAGATAAATCAGTGAATTAAAAACTTGCATGAGCCAGGAGCAGCTGTGACCCCAGAAATTATAGAATCATATTTTCAAGAACTTTCCAAATCTTTGAAGGATGTTCTGTTATAAGCTGTCATTAATTATGAGAGATGAGCATGCAAGATAACCCAGGAAACAGTGATATTAATATCTGTAGAAGTTGCAAATACTCCCAAATATTTTTTGATTTCTTAATATCAAACTTCTCTGTGATTCATTTAAGACCTTTCGAAAAATAAGACATTTTTAAAAAATTCTGTTGGAACTCACACAGTGAAGCTTGTTAAATGTAAATTGTATCTAGTCTAACATACCCTTATGCTTCACTTATTTTATGCTTACTTAGTAAGTGAAGCATAAGAGTGTGTTAGATGACAGAGTAGATAGAATTTACAATTTCTGTGATGTTTGTTGGTATGCAATATTGCTTTGCCATCATACATAGTTTAGAAAGCTAGTAACCTACATAGATAGACATATGGTGGACCAGTTTGAAAAACATATAATGAGTCAAAAACTGGCCAGTTTGAGGAAAATAATTTCGAAAAATAGTTTAAAATGATAGCTTTACCATTTCTGAATAAACTTGGTGATTGTTACAAAGGTATAATTAGTGACAATCTTGCAAGCCACATTTCTATAATGATTTTGCAATAGGGCACTGAGAATAACACCAATCAGAACACACATGTGCCAACATCAGACTTATCCTTTTTCAGTTCACTTATGCAGTATGGTGGAAATAGTTGACAGACTGGAAGATAAAGCACAAGGGGTCTATAAGGAAAGATCAGTTTCCAAGACTGTTAAAGACGACCTTGGGGAAAATATAGCAGAAAATTTTATAGAAGGGTTTCAAAAGACAGGAATTTAATTGCTCAATAAAAATAAACTACTGCACTGCCTAACTCAAGTTTATCAAGCTGAAGATCACTCTACTTCAACATTAAGCTGGACACCATCATTTGAAGAATTTCTGAAGATAACCCAAGCAAAAGAAACTAAGGTCATCTGAAGGAGGAAGAAGATAACTGCTATGCCTGATAAAAGTATGATTGGAGAACAAGAAAAAAATTAGACAAACCAATCAAAAATGAGTAAGAAAGAAAAATAACAAGAAGGTAAGACATTAAATTAAAGGGAATAAGAGGAAGAATTCTGAGAATGGAAATTATAATGGTAATCTAAATGTTTCTGAACTATTGCCTGGAAAGTAAAGATGAAAGAGGAACAATGAAGATGATAGTAACATGATTACAGTTCATTATAGTAGATTTTTCACTATTGTTTTATTATATTGAAAAGCAACAAAATGTTGCAGCAATAAGAAACCAGCAGAAAGTGCATGGTAACATTAATGATATGAAAATGAACAGCAGTAGTGACCAGCCACCAACCCAAATCAAAATGAATGATTTTGTAAGAAGAAGAAGGAGGAGGAGGAGGAGGAGCAGGAGGAGGAGCAGGAGGAGCAGAAGAAGAAGAAGAAGAAGAAGAATGGTGTTTAACACCCGTTTTTGTTACAGAGGTACCACAGGCGATGGACACTGATACATGAGATGAAATCATAAATTGGGAAAGGATTTATTTTTTTAGGGAAAGAATCATTCCAGGTCTAAGTATAGGGTACCTCCCCGGCATTTGTCATTTATGAGGACTGAGGAAAACCTGGAAAAACCCTCAGTCAGGGAGGACGGTCCTGGCAGTATTCGAACCCTGACCTCCCACTCATGAGTCCATACCTTAACGACCTCGGCCACTGGTGGTGGTAAAAAGAAGAAGAAGAAAACTTGATGTTTTAATTTTTTCTAATGTAGAGCATATTGATGATAGTAAACCATTAGAACAAATTGTAAAATAAGTGTTTCAGATATTTTTTTTAAAAAATTCATTTGAAAGTTTAAGCTGTTAAAAGCATTTAAATGAAACATTTTGCATATGAATAAAAGTTATTATGTAACATAAAGTTATGTATTTTTACAATCTTTTATTCTCTAATGTTACAAATAAGGGAATAGGCATTGCATACATAGTACAGAAATGAAAATAATTAGTGTCCCAAGTTAGGAAATGATATCCCAACTTGGAACAGGGAAGCTTTTTTATATTTCATAAAATATTTTAAAGAAAAAAAATTTAGCTAATGGTACAAATAGTGTTAATTTAGGCCAGTTTTGTACATATTTAATATTTCCCACTTATTTTTGATAGCTAGTATTTAGCTCTGAATTAAAAACAATGATAATATTAGGCAATAGACATTTTAGACATTATAAATAATACTTTAATATATCTTTTTAATAGTTTGCAGTCTGCTACACTAACAAAATGAATACAGTCTAGCATTTTAATGATAATATTCACATTCAAAAATAAATACTACTGTAATATATCTGGGTCTCCAGTTTCTAGTTTAGTGATGCTTAATTTATGACATATCTTTCAGAATGTTACAAAATAAAAGACAGTATAAAAGCAAAAGCTCAGAAATTAAGTTCATCCAGTGGATTGGTAGATACTAATACTTATGTTTTACTATATGATAACTAATTTCTGAAACTCCTTTATTATGCTTTTATATTCAAGTAGTTGTTGTTGTGGGCGTTTGCCAGATATCTGCTTTTCAACAATGTCTACAGTCATGAAATTTGAGCAAAAATTCAATCTTTGCAACATTTAAAAGAAACCTTATGAGAAAAAATAAGTTTCATTGCATAAATATATGCATCAATATAGTTCAATACAGGAGTTACTAAATATTAAAAATACATTAATACCCACAAATTCTAAATATTACATAGGTATATGATATGCACACTATATCCAAAAATACATATAAAGCATACCATTAATATAGCCAAACATAATGTTTACTATTATCTTTTATGCATATATTTTTGTATGCTTATGAAACCATAATGCTAAGGGAACATACTATTAGAGTAAAACAAATTGGGATGATCAGTTGAGTCGGTATGATGCAGTGGAGCAGTGTATTTGGAAATGCCTGTAAAACAGAGGAATTATATAATTTCACAAATTATAGTGTATAAAACATGCGTATTATGCAGGCCAAAAGGTTCAGCACATGATCATACACTATAAACATAAGAACCCAAAACAAACAGAAAGAAAAGGAAAATTATGATCATGGTTTCTCAATTTCTTGAATAATTCAAAGGCAGTCAGTTTGTAGCATCCAGCTTAATTGAAAATGGGTTATAATTTTCACAAATTTCTGAAGGAAAAGTCATGATTAATTGTAGATGCACCACTTCTGTAATAATTGATATGTAAAGTGTCTACACAAGCATTTTAAAATTGAATTGTTTATCAAATTCCAAAATACACCATTTATAAGTATTTTAAACATTAAGGGCATCAATTTAAAATATTTTGTGTTTCTCAGTTCTTGTACACCAATAGGAATGTCTTTGTTCCTTAATGACAGTCAAAAAGTTTATACAAGGTTTATACTCAATTAAATGTACTTACGAAGCTGTTGACAATGGAGTGGTATATATATAAACAATGTAATACTTTATACTTCTAAAAGAAGGTTTATACTTCTAAAAGAAGAGTGACAAAAAGTAATTTCAGATAAGTTGGGTAGGTAGGAATCCCCACTTCTACGAATGATCCATTAGCCATGAACAGCTGATGATGTGGATAAAAGATCCACGAAACACATGTCCTGAGTAAATCTCTTTTAAGTGAAACCATAAAGAGTGTTCTAATATTCCGACTCAGAAGAGATTATTAGTGCATGTTTTACTATGTTCGATTCCAAATTGAATTAATAGATCATTAGTATTGAAAACTGAATTGTTTTCATACATCCGAGAACAATGTCTACAATAATATTAATTACTTAATTGGTAAATGATGTTGTAAGTTCCTGCAAGCTGATGTATATAGTAATAAACTAGAGTGGCTGTTGTTCAATAATAAATGCAATTAAGTACTCGGTGCTTCATACAATGTTTGTTAATTATTTCAATATAGAGCTTTCTTCTCCCACATCTGATTGCTGTAGCATGTGTTTGACAGGTTTTAAGAAACCAAATTAAAAATTAAAATAATTCTAGATGAAATCTGCACTAATGACTGAGCTATGGGAGCATAAAATAAAGACGTTGATTTGGTTTATTTATGGATGTTTTTTAACATCTCAGTTTTTCATTGCCCCATTCAATTCAGGACATGAGATGGCCAATAAATTTTGCTCCGAGGCCTCTTCTTTCAGGCTTGAGGTTCTTTTTCGTGCCATAAATATATGACACAGGACACTCAGCAAGCTACATATGCATATCTGGTGTAGATTGGCAACATTATTTCTGATGTAAGTACAGGAAAATAGACTCCTAGTAGGTATATAGTTGAAATAGTAATCTAACTCATATATATATATATATAGGTTGGTCCTAGTAGTCTAGTGGTAACTATTCTTGCCTCGTAGACTCAAGATCACTAGTTCAATCCTGGAAAAGGTCAATGGATTTTTTCGGACATAAAAATTCTTTGGCGGGAAAGTAAAGCCATGTGTACCATGTTGTAGATTTACGACATATTACAGAGCCTCAAGCCTGAAAGAAGAGGCCTTAGAGCAAAAGTCATCAGTTGTTTCAAGCCCTGAATTAAATGGGAGTTAAGGAGCATCCATAAATAAATCAAAACAACAACAACTCATACCATTTGAATAGGCAACCATACTTCATTAATATAGTGGCGGTCACCTAGAACTACAGTATGTTATAGCAGGCAGTCTGCTGCTAGAAGGTAACAGTAGTAAGTCAACAATATGAACTTGTAAAAATATCTTATAATATATATCCTATAAAATTTATTAAACATGTTCATACTAACTCCACCTACTTATGCAACATTAGGACATAAGTGGAGTTAGTGTGAACATATTTAATACATTCTAATAGGATATATTAACACTCTATTGTCTATAGCTTGTAGTCAGTCCAATCTTATAATGTGAGTTCCAGGAGATATATGGAGACTAGTATAAATCATTTATGATTTTCTTCATTTATAAAGAGATAATGATTTGGTTAATTTATTGAAATGCTAAGAAAGAATACAAGGGGCCTCAACCCATCCTTCTCAAGCCATTTTTATGTGGTCAACCAGGAACTGATGATAGGAGTGATGGCTCCCGAAACTAGTCTTCCATTTTATTGAATTTTAGTGGTGTGTATGTTACAATCTTGACTCAATTTTTTTAAAATGTAATTAATTCCTTTACTTCTCAAACATCTACTATAATAATAAATTTATTAACATACTAAACAATTTCCAACATCACAAGCTCAATTATTTAATTCCATTCCTGGTCATTCCCATGCCATTAGACATTTTCTCAATAATAATGTTCCCTTCTTAAATTTATTTATTTATTAAATTGTTTACATTAATCAATACACAGTAATATGGCTAAACATTCAACCAATGCTTCTTAACTTGCCATATTCGTTCTCCAAAATTTTCTTATTATCTAAACAGACAACTTTAACTACCTTTTAAGTTGTATGTGATTTACTTCCCTTCTTAGCACCCAATTCCATTTATTTTTTACTCTCCAAATTTCCTGCTATCTTTACTAAAAGTTTTATTATAGCTATCTTTCTATTTAATTTCAACCATTTCTCATTTTTTCTCTTTTCTACAAGGACCCATCCCTTTGCACTCAAGCACCATGTGTTCCATGTCTTCCTTGTCATCACATATTGGACACCAACTCTGAGGAAAATCTTTCCTCATTACTTTTTTACTCCAAACACCTGGTCCAGACACTCCCTAATCCATCATTCTCCAAAATAAATCTAAGACTATTATTCCAATCATTGTTCCTTTAACTCTTTTCTTGAAATTCCTATCATTTCTTAATAATTTTCTTTTATTTAAATGTAGAATTCTAAACCAATATTTAAGAACTCTCTCCATAAACACATCTTTCCTTCAACTTAGGTAATACCTAAGGTGAGGTTATATTGCCACTCCATTGTCAACAGCTTCGTAAGTACAATATTTATTTACATCTTTCCTTGTTAATACTTACCATTTCAATTTGTGCTAATGTCTTTGCTGTAGCACTTGGTAAGCCAAAATTTCATCACAAAATTCATATACACAATATCCACAATTTCTCATCCGCACATAACTACTCTATTATATACTTTTTCTAGCCATTTAACATTTATATCTGGTACACTGCATTTTCAACCTCTAACTGCTGCCATTGCTCCTTTCCTCTTTGCCAAAGAGAGTTTCTTCTGCTTTTCCCATTTACTGCCCCCATCAGCTTTAACTCCTAAATAAAATACAATCCCTAACTATCTTATATTGTATAAAATATAGTGAACTTTTGTAACAGTGGTGTCAAATATTAACATTTTTAAAAAAAATTGAGTCAAAATTGTAACATACACACCACTAAAATTCAATAAAATGAGTATTCTATTTTATTGAATTTTAGTGGTGTGTATGTTACAATTTCGACCAATTTTTTTAAAAATATCTTATATTCTTTATTTTCTTTCCTCCACTTTCTCATATTTACTGAATTTATTTATATACTTCCCCTTTCCCTTTTCTTACATACTACAATTTGATTTACTCCTGATTTACCTTCAAGTTCCACTCATCACAATATTATTGCAATATTAATAACTGGCAACAAATTTAGTTTATTTCTCTTATTACCATTTCTTTTTCTGCTTTCACACAGAAAGTATTTCCCTTATATAAGGCTTTAAGAATACTCACCATAAGATAACTTACTCCCTAATTCAATTGTTTTTATTTATCCCATATCTATATGATCATACACTTTCTCTAAGTCAACAAATGCCATGTATAATTTTCCTCCTTTGTCTTTTATAATTTATCCACTAATGTTTTTATAATAAATATATTATCCACAGCTCATCTCCCCCTATAAAACACAATTTAAATTCTGAGAGAATGTTATATTCTTCAATTCAATTTTGTAACCTATTTGTTAAGATGCCTGAAAAATTTTTCCAATGTTTGATAATAATGCAATACATCTGTAATTTTTTGGCATATCTACACTCCCTTTTCCATTAAATAATTATTGGGTGAATAGTTGCTTTCCTCCAATTTTCTGGTATATTGTCCATCATAATTAAATTATACAATCCAATGAGTAACTTAACTCTATTTACATCATTATCTCATTCTTTGATAAATTCTGGTGGGATACCATATATTCCTGTTGCTTTATTATTTTTCATTAGTTTCACTTGTTGAACAATATCCTCTTCCCCCACTTCACTATCCATCATTTCAATAGAGCTCTTTCCTACTTCTAGCCTTGGTGTTGCTTTAATACCACTATGTTCACCAAATAGGATTTTGAAATAATCCACCTAAACCCAAGATCGCGGGTTCGATTCCGGCCAGGACCAATGGATTTTTTTTGGGCATAAAAATCCTAAGTATAACTTCCTTTAGAAGGGAAGTACAGCCATAGGTCCCATGTCATACGTTTACAGCATGAGAAAGAACCTCAAGCCTGAAGGAAGAGGCCTCTGAATAAATTTGTCGGCCGTTTCATGCCCTGAATTGAATGGGATGCTGATGACCTGAGATGTTAAAGAGCATCCATAAATAAAACAAACAAAAAAAAAAAGAAATAATCCATCCACTCTTCTGGATTAATAATGGATTTGATTATATACTTATTATAGGTTGATTTTAACATTTTCCTTACCGTACTTACATTTTTTTCACTTAATATCCAAATTAAATCATTCTTTGTTTTTCTTCTCCACACATGTTTCTTGTTCTCTAACAATAAATTATAACATTTTTTACCATTTAAATACTCTTGTTTTGACTCCTCATTCCCTATACCTCTCCATTTTATCAGTATTTGTTTTAACACTATTTTCGCTAAACTTAGGTATTCATTTTTTTTTTTTTACACTAAACTCGATTTACTTACATAAAAGTAAGATGCGTTTAGGGAGAATATCTCCCATCTTCAATTGCTCACCGAACCGCCGTTACTCAAAATGATGGCTGGACACCAGGATGTTTCTGTGGTGGCCTCTGTTGGTTGAATAGGAAATTGCTGAGTTCATCCATAGGTGGAAACTAAAAATTCATTAGATTTTCTCTATTTTTTAATATAAAAACTTTTTCCCAAGTGGACAACTCCACTGGGTTGTGAAAATGTTTCAGCAGCTTAATTTCTGGTTTTATTTAATGGTTTTTGCACCAAAAGTGAGCTGCTACTGCTGATTTATCCACTAAACCGAATATTCCTAAAATGTTCTTTCCTCCAAATTTTTAAACTTTTCTTTGTTTTGCCTATATAGCTCTGCTCACAATCTGGACATTTTATTTCATAAATCCTTATTTCTGTTCTGTTGATATAGAGTCTTTTACCATGCAATCTAATAAATTCTTGATGTTGTATGTGTTCTTTGAAAATTCTCTTGAACTTGTTGTGGTAAATTGGATGGTAGGTAAACTTCTGAATTTGTATTCTTCTTTTGTGTTTTTCAGTGTGGAAACTATTTTTGCTACTTTACATTCTTCATTATACCACTCATCTTCCCTATGAAAAACACTCATCCCCTTTCGTATCCCATCTCCAGCTTAAAGAGAGATAAATAATTTAAGGAACTGCAATGTAGGAAAGCCTCCTACAAGCCTCCTGCTACTTTTATAAGTTGTGTGATCAGTTGTTAGCTTCGCACACTGATATAGTTAATGTATTTGTTTAAGCTGTGCTAATTTTTATTACAAAAATGGAATAAAAATATCATCCCAGCTAATCCAGGATGAAGCAAAAGAGAAAAAATAAGCATTTTGAAATGGGTGCAAAAATCTTAATATATTTGAAATTTTTTCAACATGCATGCTTCTGCCAGTATAATACTTAGATTTGAATCTTTAAATTGCAGTATGGACTATTATTGCAACTTGAAGACCAATTTTCTTTCATTTGTCATTAGAATTATATGTAGATGACAAATATGTAGATGATACATATAGCTTTCCAATAAACCAGATATTAGTATTTAAAACATTTTTCTTCTTGCTCCCAATATAGGATTGTTACATCTTGTGCTGTTTGTCTCTCTCTACTGAGAGTACTACACTGGAGTAGGTATTTCTGCATTCATGAAGACATTGGTGTTACATAATATACATAGGTCCATATCTAATATTTTCATCCTATTTAGATGTGTGCTAAACATTTGTGACTTGCCATACTATGGAATTAGGCTACAGCTTCCCTATGTTCAGTGGTATATAGAAATTTTCATTTTGTATGTCTATCTACTTTTTTTGTGTAGTTTTAATATGTTTCAGAAGAGTTTGGTAAAGTTTAATTTTGATTTCTTGCATTGCTATGTATATTGGTTCTGATAGACAGATTTTCATGATATTTTGGCTCCTTTATCTTTCTTTTCTTTTTGTTCTTTTTTTTTTCTTTCTTTCTTTTTTCTCTCTTCTCTCTCTCTCTCTCTCTCTCTCTCTCTCTTTGCTAGGAGATATCACTGGGCAGGTGATTGTCTTGAGAGATTCAACAGCTGGTGAAAAGGGCAACTGAGAAAGGAAGACATCACTATGGATTTCAGTATTGTGTCAACACCACATGGAAGTATTTTAGAACTTAACTGTATGGTACAGCGGTATGCGGGAAGACTCAGCAGTGGGAGGGATCCAGCTCAGAAGTAGGAAGAGATTGCAGGAGTTCAGAGCTAGAGTGGATTCAGAAAAGATGAAAAGGAGGAGATCAAGCCTCTGAGGCTGAGTTTTTGCAATAGTGAATGTTTGAAAATGAATTTGTCTTTGAGTTTTATTGGTCCATTGAATGTAAAGGTTTATTAACAGTGGTTGAGAAATAATTAGAAGATAGGAATGAAATAGAAGGGCAGAGTTTGAATTTATAGCAAAAATGGTCTGAGAAGTAATATTAAGGGAAAAACTTAAGGTGGCTTGGGGCAATTATTTAGAAAGGAATAGAAGGGCAAGGTTAAAAAATGGAGCTCTAGGATAGAGGGCATAATGTGGGTAATAATGGTGAAGTTAGCATTATGTTTAGGGATAGTTTAGAGAGTTTTGAAATATTGGTTTAGGATACAACAGGTGTTGAAGGTTTACTTGCTAAATGAATGTTCATAATTTCAGGAGTCTGGGGTAAGAGATTTCTTTTGGGTAAACAAATTTGGGGAAGAGTTAAGAAGGAATGGAATGGTTGATGTATGGTTAAGAAGAAGTGATTTGGTGGGTGGTTTTTAGAAACAGATTAGAGTAAGATTTGAGTATATAGATGGATAGATATAACATTCTATTTGAGGGAGAAGTTACCAGTGTTCTATCAGGAGATAAAAAGGGATGTTATAAGAGATAGATACTTTAGTAAGTGTAATAAGCAGGAGAGAGAAGGAATGGTATGGTTCAGATTAGGAATCTGGAGCCTAAGGAGGGTTTTGATGTAATTGTAAGCATGGAATTTGCCCTATATGTGGAAATTTTAAAAATGTACAGCATATTTGCTTGGATGCTCAGGAACAAGTGAATAGAGACAAGAAGCAATATATGGTAAATGGTTGAATCACCCAAAATTAGCAATAAATCCTTCACAATTTAAAAACATTACATTCATCATTATTATAACAAAATGTAAGGTTTTTAAACCTGATACCTTCAATTTAGTTCTAAAAATCTGGTCATATAAAGCAAAGCTAGAATGAATTGAAAATGGGAATGACTAACTTACATTCATTCACATTTAACTTTTACTACATATTTTCTTTGTTCACCATTTTCTTTGCTACAATTTGCTTATTTAAATTCCTTTCTCATTTGTAGAATCCCTGCCCTTAACAGAAATTAGCCTGAAATAGAACCTGGGTTGATCCAGGCCACATTGTAATATTTGTGATTAATGAATTATATAAACTGTTTTAGTCCATGCTATTTCGGTGTTTCTTTGTTTAGTAGAAGGGACTGTGCCAAGGTCCTCTGGAAACCAAGGACAGTGGATACATTTAAATCAAGGAACTATTACCTATTCAGATTCTGTTTCATTTCCAAAGAGCAGAAAAATTATGCTAACTATTACTATTGAATCTAAACTGCAATGTTCAAAGATCGTTTTACTTGAAGATGATGGAAGACTGATTCATCAAAGTGGCAACATAAGCAATGCTGTTCCTTTGATATTTTCATTACTTTTTTTAAAAAAAAATATGATGGGCTTTTACATTTTTAACGAAATCTACAGCATTTTAAATACAAGTTGTGAGTGGAAAATAGTGAATAAATAAATAAAATTTGCATTTTGTTTTTTACTATTTCCCAATATGAAATTGAAATTTATTAATATGCTAAGAATAAATACAAAGAAATACATATACGAACTACCAAGGGGCCTCCACCTATCTGGCTCAGGCCATTTTAGCTCACAATTACAAAAAAATATAAATACAATAATTGGTTTCATTCATTCACCTTTATCCAAGTTCTAATGTAATTAAACAAATATTTCCACCTTGATTGCATCAGTCCCCAGTCCCCAGTTCATCAGAAGCAGTCTACTGGAATTCCAGGGGACCAGGGTCAGTACCAATCCAAGGTCTGAAATAAAAAATTTTACTCCACCAATACAATTATATTATTAGCTAACTACAACTTCTACAAACTAATAATGACATTATTTCTCAAGTGCAAACTAAATGCTACATTTTAACTTTAATAAAGATTTAACCCACTCCCAACCATAATCATCTTTAATCTACATCCTACATCCTAATAATTAAATGTGACCCTTTAAGTTTTAGATTTATTTTCCTTCTTAGCACCCAGTTCTATTTATTTTTAACGTTGCTCAGGAACTTCCCTACATTCCTGCTATCTTTACTAAAGATTTTCATTAAGGCTATTTTTCTATCTAATCAAACCATTTCTCAATGATAAACTTTTTTTCTCCAGAGTCCTGTCCCTTTGCACTCAAACACTATATGTTCCATATCTTCCTTCCCCCCGACATAATCATCACAGGTGGCCGAGGTTGTTAAAGCGCAAACTCATGAGCGGGAGGTCTGGGGTTCGAATCCCACTGGACTGTCGTCCTTGACTGGGGTTTTTTCCAGGTTTTCAACAGTCATAACTGGCAAATGCCAGGGAGTACCCTAAATTTAGGCCTGGAATGCTTCCTTCCTTAAATATATTCTTTCCCAATTTAACATTTCATCTCATATATCATCAATGTCCACCATCTGTGGTGACTCAGTAGTAAAAACGGGCATTAAACACTACTCAAAAAAAAAATCCCCCCACTTATTCTGAGGAAACCCTTTCCTTATTCCTTTTAATTTCCACGTGCCTGCTCTTAATCATGCAATGCCCTCTCTTTGTTCTTTATTTGATTTATCAAAATACTTCTCTCTTTCCCATTTATTTTTTATCAGTATATAAAATGCTGAATATCTTTTACTTGCTATCTCGCTAAACAGTTTTTTATTTCTATATCTTCCAATCTCTTTTTTGCAACTTAACAAAAACCCTTTACATCGTTCCCCCTCCTCCTCCAAATGTCCCCCCTGCCATTGCTCTCCAGAGTTATCCTAAGACTATTACTCCAACCATTGCTCCTTAGACTCTTTTCTTGAAATTCTAAGCATTTCCTTAACAAATTTCTTTCGTCTAAATTTAAGATTCTGAACTTAGCTCTTAGAACTTAGCTTGAGAGCTCTTTCTATAATCACACCTTTCCTTGCCCTTTTCCCATTTCAATTTGTGCAACTTCCTTTGTTGTTGTACTTGATATACCTAAAATTTCTCTACAAAACATCCTAGCACAACATCCACAATTTCCCCTCCTCCTTCCAGTCCCCACATTTCAATACCATACAACATTTTTGCCTCAACCACCATACTGTATATTTTTTCTAGCCACATAACATTTATATCTGGTATTTTATATTTACAACCTCTAACCACTGCCATTGCTACTTTCCATATTTCCCAATATATTAAGTTATGTTAACAAAAAACTTTTTCTAAGCTTGTTATTTTTGACAGTTTTAGCCTTGTGTAAGTGCTTCCATATGACTGAAATCCATCTAGTACCTTAAGTTCCTACCACTTATTTCTCAGACAGAATCAAAATTTTTACTCAATGAGTTTGAGAACAGGCATGTTGTACTTCATACAAAGTGATAGTTTCAAAGTGAAAAATGGTACAAAAAATTATTGATATATAACATAAGGCAGACAGAAAATAACGTGAGTACATTATTTCATATTTAGAATTTTTGTTAGTTGAATAAGTTTATATATGTTACTGCAGTGTGAAAGAATTAATATTTTCAGTTGTTTTAAATACAAATATCAATATGATTTCCATTAATTGGAAATAATAGAGAAAGGTTAAGATTTGAAAGCTGTATCCTACCAAAAGTGCAAGAAGGTCAATAATTAAGTCTGATAAATTTAATGGTGTTATTGCTAAATATATAACTTAATTCTCCCTTCAATATGTAATTTTTGAAAATAAGAGTCTAAATTAATAAGGCCTTTTTCAGGAAAAACATATCAATTCCACTTTGAATCATATTTCTTCCCATTTTACTTACTGTACTTCCCTTATAAATTATGATGTTTCTAGATTCTTTAATAATACTCTAAATCAACTTTTTATAGGAATGAAAAACTAACAAGTCTCAGTTCAAATGTATCTTAGAAAATATTCATAAAATCAAACAAGGAAGGCAAAGCAGAAAATAAAAAGTATTGTGTTAGAAGAACTGATACTGATTTGTAACTGTAAATCATTAATTTACAAACAACAGTGCTGTCTCTCCTGTGTCCTGGCAATAGTTGTTAATTAATACTTAAAATAGTGTTTAAATATTTTAGAAATTATTTTAAAAATATCTTTAAGCAACACATAACTCAATGACACAAAAAAATAGTTCTTGGGTTTGCAGTGTGTTGTGACTATCTCCCTCAAAAAGAATTTATTTAATATGTGAATTTTTGTAATTTAGATTATAGTGTATCCAATACAATGATACATATGGTACATACATATTAATGTTCCCAAAATCCAATATAGCCCAAATAATTTAAGTAACTCTATGTACTTATGCAGCTGTCATATCGAATGAGCAAAGTTCAGCTTGATTGCATTTTGCACACTGTAGACCACCATAGTAAGTGGCAAGGTGCTTATGCCAGGCACTTGATGGCAAAATCAGCAATCAATCAACTAGAAATTTGCTCATTTTATGTAATCAAATTTTACATCTTCAATTGATTTTCAATACTACTGGTTATTAAAAACTACAGAACATAGCAAATAGCATCACATGTGGCGTGTGTTGTTGTTGTTACCCCTCACATTTCCTGCAGGTGTGTGCAATGCATTAATAAACAAATGTTTTGAAACCATATTTATTAAAATTTACATACAACTACTTGGAAGTCATAGGTCATTAACAAATATGTTTCAATAACAACATGAAATATAATAAGACCACAGCCATTTACTAACATTCTTATGTGTTTCTAAAAACATATAAGCTTATATTTTTCTATAGAGGTTGTGCAGTGCTGTTATATTTATGTCTGAAATTGTAGGGCTTTATAGTTACAATCCAAAAATTAGCACTTCAATTGTGTTAGCTCTGTAAATTCAGGGGAAAATCTTAAACATCTTAAGAAGTTTATTACCGTGCCATAGTTAACAAATATACACTGAATGAGCAAATATCACTGTTCAACAGGAATATGCTTCCCTATTATGCTTCCCTATGTGAAATAGAAACTAATATCAGTTTCATTAGTTATTACAAGGCCAATATTCAGTCATTATCAATTCCGCCATAGTTATTAAAAAGGATATATCTTCCACTGATTCTGCAGTTATTTCATTTATTTGTCTTCAAATTATAGCATTATATAGTAGGAGTGTTTGTTTTATTTGGTCACTTAAATTTTAATAAATTAAGAATTATTGTACTTTTGAAATCTTTGTTAAAATTCTGTTCAGTGCCCAATCATTCCTGAAATTACAATCCAAATTACTACATACAAATTAACCACCATTATGGTAGATCTTTCTTGATTAAAACTATGCTGACAATGGTAAATTTGGTTAATATGGCTCCAAAGCAGTCTCTCTTGAAAATGTTTCTGCACTTGTAATCATGTTTAAAAATCTGCAACAAAAATAATAATGAGAATTTTTCTTTAGAATATAGCATATATGGATAACACTGCTGTACACAGGCAGCCCCATGGCTATACAATTTTACCTTGGGTTTAAAGGGGCATAAAGCTTTGAGTGTTCATTGAACTTAATACAAATATTCACACTATTTACTAATAAGTGGGCTGCAATCAAATAACAGAAAGATGTAACTCTGGCTGACACTAGTTTTGAGCTTTACAATAATAGTCTTGCTCCCCTCTTCCCCAGCATAAACGTTTACTATTTAATTACATGTTGAAAGGTAATAATGTTAACTTTCTAAATAATTGATGAAGTGCTAACAGTACACGTAACCACTAAAACATTTCTATGGGTAGAAATATCATTTACTAAACTTTGTATTCATTTGTAGTCTCTAGTCCTACAGTGCTTCAGGTAGAACAATTTTAAGCTACATGTTCCTGATTAAAGCATAGTTTCAAATTAGCATACTGACTTATTTCTTGAAAATTTTGATATTATTAAATATTATAAATTTAGCAGAATCATGTAATATGTGTGGTGACTTTAATTTAAAAATGTTAATAGAACATAGCATTAAGCATAAGTTTAACAGCCCAATCATACCATTTAATGCCTGTTGTAGATAGTTCAACCAGTATAATAAAATCCATTGACACCTGCTTTTTATTAATTGCACCCTAGAGAATTTCTAAATAAATAAAATAAAAGCAGGAATATTGCTCACAAAATAACATTCTTGCTCTTCATTAATTATATCCTACAAAACAATTATTATGAGAGGCTCAAATAGTTAGAAAGCTAGAATATAGCTCACAAAATATAAATTGTTTTAAGTATTTACTCACAGTCAGTAAGAGAATTTGGTCTGGTTGAAATATTACCAATATAACTGTACAAATTTTTAGGGTTCATAGATACCTTAATTTCTAATTATAATGTAACATTAGGAGTTATTAATTTATATTCCTATCCTATCAAAAAATGAGGAAAAAAACATGGATTACAAAGGAGATTTAAATATTATGCAAGAATACTTAGCAAAATCAACAACACTACAAAAAGTCATATTTTTTTAATTTAGTTTAAACAATATATTAATATTCTGAATAGGGTTATTGCAGAAGCATAAAAGCAAGAAAATAATGAGATAATTAAAGTAGCAACAAAGGCAATCAAATATGGAATGTGATTAAAACAGAAAAATTGGTAGGCACTAGGAACGCTACTAATAAGGTGATTATTATCATCTCCACAAAATGTAATTATAGTTTCAAAAAAGTTACTTCCATTTTTAACAAATGCCTTGCAAATATGACTGGCAAATTCATTCAAACAAAGCAACTAGATACAACTGATATTATTCTTTTTTACTTTGCAAATAATCATGGCCCCTCATACTTGCACTCTATAACTCAAAATGAGATGCTGAAAATGATTAACAAACCCAAAAGCATTATGATGAAATTCCAAATTTTTTTTTATGAACTATTATCCAGAATATTTACTTACACCATTCACTATATTTGTTATACATTATTTCCAACTATTTGCTTTCCTAAAGATAGAATAAATTAAACAAATATTTAAAAAAATATATTTAAAAAGGGAAACAAATTAAAAGTTGAAAGGTATAAACACTATCTATGTCTGTTTTTAACATATAGCTGAGAAACTTAGGTGCAAGCAAATGGTACCTTTTCTAGAAAGATATTACATAATTACACCCTTAATTTTGATTTTAGGGCAATAAATTATACAATATTCTCCTTTTGGCAGGTACCTTGAATGTAAAAATCAATAAAATAAGATCCAGGACTATTTGCAGATTCCTAAAGCTTTTTACATATTTGTAATACTTTGTTAAAGAAACTTGAAGTTTATGGTGGTGGCAGTAGTGGCGGTGGTGGTGGCAGTCCACACCAGATAATTCTTTACAAATTTATTGTAGCTAAATCAAGAAAACAAAAATGTGCAGCAAGTAATAAAATACTTAATTTTGTTTACTAAGTTATATAATTGAACTGAATCATATAATAATATCAACAATATTCATTTTGTTTATATCCATGGAATCATGTACATTAATATAGAAACACCTTATTTAAGGAATTAATGTAACATTTAATGTGTTGAATAATGTCATCTGATGTTCAGCTAAAAGAAAAGAATTCTAATTTTAATTGTGTTTTGATATCACATAGTACTGACTCATAAATTTTTTTCCATCCAGTCAACGAAGGCTACCCAGAGATGACATCTATTTCAACAAAATAGAGCTTCAGTTCACAATGAACAGAGTGTTCATCAGCATTTATACCTGGTTTTTCCACAATGATGCATTGGTAGGATAGGTCACATAAGAATGGCAAGCAAGATCCCCAAATTTGTCACTTATTTTTATTTATGGACGCTCTTTAACAGCTCAGGTCATCAGCGAAATTTGTCACCTTTGGACATCTTTTTGTGGGGTCATTTGAAGTCAGTAGCGTAATGGAAAGACCCAATAACTTAGAAGATCTGGAGTATGGAATAATGGATGCAGTACAAGACATTCCTAAAGCCTGGTTGTCATTCCTTAAATGGTTTCTGTAATCAACTGGCACACTGTCAAGCAGCCATTTGAACACAACATTTAGATGTTGAGCTTGCTTTATTTTGTTTTTGTTAAAGAAGGAGCATTTTATTATTAACTACACTTTTTTGTTTTCTTGATTTAGCAACAATAAATTTGTTCAGAAATTTCTAGTGTGAGTACTTTTTGTAAAGCCCTTAATGAGCATTATTAGAAAATGTACTAATATATAGGGAATTCAATTTAAAATAGAGCATTGTATTTACTGAAAAAGTTAGTAATAACATTTTTGAGTTCTCATTATATGGCTATCCCCAATCACCAAGTTTCACGTCAGTGAACTATATGCTGCAAAAGTAATTTCAGTGGTGCAGGATATCTAACTGAACCTGTACAACAAATTAAGTCAAATAGATTTTATACAATGCACCTATTAAAAGAGATTTGTACTAAAAATATTTTGAGGATAGTATAGTTTGGTTTTGTATGTTCTACATTTTGAGGAGAGTATAGTTTTTTATGTATATTCTATATTAATTTATCACATATTCTTTAGGAGAGCTGTGAGTTTATCATCTATGGCTTAAAATGGGTAAAAAAATATTAATAACAATGCAACAAATACTATCTAATACTCTTAATGAACCAATTTTTAAGGAATTTGGTGCTCTAATGTTACCTTCCATATAAATAAATATGCAAAGAATGTGTCAGAACTCTACCTACAAATTTCCATGCAGAATTTGGGACTAGTATCTGAATATTTTTAAATAGGACACTCATGGATTTTTTCTCCTAACCAAGTTATCATAAAAAAGGTATAAGTTTGTTATTAAGATAAAAGTTTTCTTAAGGTATTTATAATCACAAGATACATAATTTAGAGTAAGTGTTAGTTAATCATGAACATCATGACACAGTGTCCAGTGCTGCACTATGGAATGAGTTCTCTCTATAGTATCCCCGGGGGTTTGTGCACCTTCCAGCAAGCAGTATTAAT
Organism: Metallyticus violacea; assembly: GCA_030762175.1. NCBI lineage: Eukaryota > Metazoa > Arthropoda > Insecta > Mantodea > Metallyticidae > Metallyticus > Metallyticus violacea. The sequence continues at coordinate 304,472,756 of CM060846.1, read as the reverse complement.
GTAAGCAACAAAAATTATGTGCATCTTCAACAGATATCTTATACATTAAATCTTTGGTATTATCTAAGACAAAAAATTCAGCAGTGATAGATCAGGAGATTTTTCTGATTATGTGATAGGACCAGTATGTTGGATCCAATGAGGTTTGAACTTGAAGTAAATTATAATATGGGTAGTAAAGTGTGCCAGTGCACCATCATACTGGAACCACATATGCCTTTGAATTGCTAGAGGTGCATCTTCTAGCAGCTCTGTAAAAATATTTTGCAGAAAATATCTGTACATACCAATGTTAAATGTGGATGAAAGTATTTATGGTCCTTTCAAATAGTCATGTGGCAGACTTGCCTAGATGTTAGCAGCAAATAGGTTTAATAAGATTGACACCAGAATGCATTTGGGCTTTCCTCATTTCAAATATGACTGTTTTGGCTGGTGAGCATTTCTTCTCTTGTAAAACAATTCAGCTGTGTAGAATGCATAAGCTGTAAATTGTGTACATATTGCACAGCATTGAAGATACTTATTTTTTCATTTTATTTAATTTATTATTCATCCCTTTACATCATTGAGTGCATTACAATGCAAAGATGTGGGATATGTTAATAGAATCACTAATAAGTAGGTACACAACCAGTAACAAAGTACTTACAAACAATAAGAATAATAATGACAATATTAATAATAATAATAATAATAATAATAATACAAAACTTAAACAAAAAATCTGTGAATATAATCAGTACTAAGTACACATATTAGTAAAAAAGTTCATACAACCAAGAACAATATTGACAATAGCAATTTCATTGAAACTATTCATCCAATATTTCTCCTTTCATACTACCTGAAACACTATCATATACAATTGACAAAAGACATACAATCAAATAATAAATATTTCTCCATTCAGATTATCTGAAATACTATATATATGTAATTGAAAATAAGTCATACTGAAAACAAATAAGAAGATTATTACAAGTAATGAGTGGAATATTAGTGACAATTTTGGCTGCCTAAATTGTTCCAAATACTCCACAACTCAACAAAAACAGTGGTCAAGTAAACATGTTAATATAGCAGATTTGAAGGAGGTAAATTTTTCAATAGATTTAATTTTAGGAGGTAGCTGATTGTATTGTTTTATTCCCATATGTATGACACTATTCTAATATAGTTATGCTTGCTCTTTCTTCATGAGTATCCCTTTTTATTCTGATATTATAATTATGTGTATTTTTATTTGTCAACAGAAGAGTATTATGTTAGCAAACTCATGCCTGTAATTTCTGAGGATAGTAAGGATTATAAGAGTGCATCTGTTGCGCCAAACAGTTGTAGGGCTTATTTAGAAGGTATGACTAGTATAATTGCTATTTGTAGAGTGATCATTGTCAATTATATCCAAAATTATGTCTTCCAATTCTGATATTCAAATGGTTCACTGGAATAGAATAATGAAATGTTCCAATTTTGCACTGAACTGTTGATGTAGATGTATTGTGATGAGAAGGCTACCTCAATGGATATTGCTATGCATATAGTTGTCTAGTAACTCTTACATTGCACTTTGCTCCACCATACATATGATGCATTTCAGTCAGCTCTCCATAAGTAAAATTCCATTGTGCAACCGAAATTTAACTGGTGTCAAAGGGCAGGTTGTTTACTTGATGATTAGGGAGAGGGATTATGGAGAGATAGATGGGCAATAGGATAACATACTAGTTGTAATACATATGCATAAAGCTCAAATGGTGCCCATTCAATAAATAAACTCCTATAACTGTGAACCATAACTCCAGCACACATTGACTCCTTATATCAAGTTGTTCAGATACCTACGTGAACACTCCCAGGAAATCTTTTGGTAGAATTCTGAAACTGTCTGTCTGTCCGTCCGTCCGCCCGCCCGCCCGCCCGTCTATACACATTAGAAACAAATCCAAAAATAGCCATTGGTAATTTATTTTGCTTATACTCAAGTTTGGATGTCTAATACTTGCCAAAACCTTAAAATTCACAATTTTGCCTTTATAAAAAAGCCAAACTTAGGTTTGTGCAAAAGTTATATCATCCAAAATCCAATATTATATTCTCATGCTATTTATAAAAGTTTATAACTATTTTACATTATATCATCTAACAGAAAATTCAGAACCATTTATTTGTAACACTGACAATTTAAAGTCATAAAAATTAAGATATACATGAATTCTATGAAAGAATCCAAATTCAAACAAAAATTAATTCTAATAAGAATAAATTGCTTTAATTTATTAACCTACAAAGTCTACCATACAATGTTTAGCTCTCCAAATATTTAGCAACTGGATATTTGCTAATATGCTCAGTTATCAATAATGTCCGTAATTATATAAGCTACAGAAATAATAAATGAAGAATAAAAGAAAGAAAAAATTTCACAAGAATCAGAAGATACTTGGGAAAAGCATATTATTTATTTTTGCAGTTTAAAAAATAATGACCTTTTGAGTTGCAAACACTCCAAGTTGATACAGTGACATTTTTTGTTTGAACAATGATTTTTACAGCCACATCTAACAAATCTTTGTTTTGACTGTGCACACACTCACAATAGGGGGGGGGGGAAGATATTCAACTACTTGAAACCCATTCTTTACATACAACATCTAAATAATCCCAAATTATGAGTCTAAACTAATAGAGATATGTGTCCTCTATCCACAGCTATTATATTCCTGGGTGCTCAGCACCCTTTATCAACTTCAAGGATTTGTTTGTCCAAATTCTAAGGGTGGAAATAGTTTATTGTATCTCATTAATACTTTGCCAACTTTCTTTCCTTTTTCCTCTTCCTCTTCTTCCTAACTGTTTATCCTCCTCCAGTACTAGGACTTACACCTCCTGAGACTTTCAAGCCAATGCCAAGACTTGGGGAGTTAATTAGCTCTATAGACACAAATGGAGTACACAAACATACTGATGGACATTGGTTAGTCCAATGTCAGGGCTACCACATAGAAACACACAGACACACACAGATAGTAATGAAAGTGATTGATGAAATGGAAGGAGAACTCATGGAAGAGAAATGCTAACCCATCATTTACATTTTTTGAAAATTAATGGACTGAGGAAAACCTGGATAACCTCAATTTGGTTAGTTGCAGGAATTGAATCTGGGACCTCCCAAACATGAGTTCCAACAATTATCATCTAAGCCAACTCACTCAATAGAACTCTTTTCAAAGACTTATAAGCAATCTGGAATCTTTTATTTCTTTTTTTTTTTCCTTTCTTTTGCATAATATGCATAATGATTCCATTTCTATACAGTGGCATTCTGTGTACTAAGATGCTCTTGTGAAGAACATTTCCTCAGTTTCTTCAGAACTGTTATTTATCTCCCTCCTAGCATCCTTTATCATCTCTTCTAATTCTTCTTCTGGTTGAATATTTCAAAGTAAATCCAGGAGGAGGTCAGAATCCACAATGCCATTGCAAATAGCTCAAACATAGCTTCAAGTGAAGTTCTTCCAATTCCACTATGAAAGAACATATTTTTATTTAGCATTACAGATTGAAATCCTTCAATCCAAGAAGAGATTTTGTTATCTGTCATCCAAGAAATTATTATGTCCCTTACATCCTGCTTTTAGCATTCGACACTCCCTTGGCTTTGTGAGTTGCAAGATTTTCCTCAGCTATTTTAGCACCAGTATGTCATCCAGTTCTTTAGTCACAGATGCCATAAATTTCCTATTATTATTATTTTGAAGAATGCAGGGTGCCCTAATTATGCAATATATCCCTTAAATTTTATGCCACTTCCTCTGATCTCATTAGTTTTAAATGGTTTCAGGAATGAAATGTTTTCAATTGATCCTGGTTGTTCAACAGAATGTATAATCTCCACTGAGTTCTGTTTGCATGTTGACGAGGTCTATTTGCCTTCTGGAATTCATAATATTGTTTATTAGCCTTTTCCCTTTTATGTTTTTCTTATTTGACATTAGCCACATAGGCTCAAAAATATGTCATTCACTTCCTGGTTATATTCAAATATTTTATTTTCAGTTTCTTAAATTATACACCTTGTTCATTTATAGCCTGTGTCTAAATGTTCTTAAGAATTATATCATATGACTTGGTGTTAGGAAAAAAATATTAATTTGGTCTATATTTATAGAATTTATTTCTATCAGTTTCTTGACATCACTTTTTAATATAATGGCAATCCAATGATTTGGGTAGTTATTCTCTTCTCTGTTTCCCTTAAGAAAGTTTTACATCAAATGGTATCATTGTTCTTTGTAAATATTAATTATCAGCATTCAAACTTGTATACTCATTTAATTTTAAATCAAAATCTTCTTTAGAAATTACAGACATTGTGCTATACCTGTGCTCAACATGGCAACTGTAATGTGAAACTGGCAACAATGCACACTGCAATATGAAACTGATAACAATGATATAGCACAGAACATTAACAGTCATTTATTGTAACCAACATTCTAAATATCAAGTTAAATGTTAATTCTAGCTTTAGACTTACCACATTTGCACAATCCTAGGTTTAGTCACTTTAAGATATCCAAGGTTAGGAGAAGAGATATATTTGGACTTTGACAAATATGAAATGCCCAAACCTAGGTTTGGTCAAAATAAATGGCCAATGGCCATTATTGTACTCTGCTGCTAGCATACTCACATACACACATGTTAAAACATATATATTAAATATGAAATATAAAGTAACTCGAATAGAACAATATAGCTAAAAATAATCAGAGCTGGAAGTGCAGAAATAAATTAAACAATGAAAAAATTTCACAGTTAGCACATTATTTCCAACAGCTGTTTGTTCTTCTCCAAAGATAGTAGACATATATATTAGAAACTGTATTTAAAAGACAGCATTTTAGGAATAATAAACATCATGCGCATCAGACTATATCAGTCAGGTTGATGCACTTAGTCACTGTCTTACACAAAACATCTATTATCACTGAAAGGTGCAATCCTATATAATTTATTAACAAATTTATTTGAAAATCTTTCAATTATAGTATTTAAAAAGTGTTAAAAGCTATCTTGAAAATATAAATTTTATGCTTTAGAAAAATTCATGGAAATCAAATTATAGAGCTAAGAGTTGGGTGTGTTTGTGTGCATTTGTGCATGCATGCTCTATGTTGTTGATATAATATACACTGATAAAGCCAAATATACAAACTGCACATAATTAGTGAATTATCATCATCATCATCATCATCATCATCATCATCATCATCATTAATATTTAGGTATTTATAAAATATGAGGAACCATTTGCAGCATTAATAAAGTTATTCCAAAGCATAATTGTCCATACTTACACTTTATGCAGAGCTATTTTTCCGGTCTCCAACAAGATAGAGGAATTCAAATGTAATTGCCAGGAGAATAATTCCCAATAAGTCTCCAAGAGCTGTTAGATAGGGAATTGTGGAATTATCTGGGTCTATTTTGCGAGTCCAAAAGTAATATGTTATTACATATGCCACATAAAGAAGAATGGCAACCTGAAAAAGTATTTGCATTCTGATTAACTATAAAAGAAGTTTAGATTCATTAATCAAACATTCCTTCCAGCGACTATGCATTTTACTTGACATAAGCAATTAAAAATACCCCTTTTTGTATAAAGTAATTAAAAGAGAAATAAAAAGAGATTTTAACATTTTTAATAAAGTAATAGATTTTGTTTATTTATAATCAGTATTACTGGGAAAAAATTCTTTTACATAAAGAAGTTAGGACTTTACTTTAATAGTTCAATATATTCACGTTATTTTAATAATGAGCACTACTGAGGGATACTTAACTAACAGAAAGATAGGCCCAAATATGTATTATTTACAAATGCATGGCAAAAGAAATTAAATAATCCTGCATGTGAAACAGATAAGTGTATGCCACAAAGGAACATTTCATTGAGCATGAAACTTTATAACCACTTGTCAGATCACATTAAAAATATCAAACAATGCAATTCATTTAAATGTTTGCTTAAGAATTACTTATTGGAGCCCTGTTTCTATGGTATACCAAAGTATCTGAAAACTAGAATATAAATACAGATAAAAATTAAGGACTGTGACAGCTTTATTATATCATCAATGTATAGTTGTGTTATATATGTTCAAGCCTTATGTATATTGATTTCAAAATCATTTAAAGTATTACATCCCTTAGGAACCAGGGTCAACCACAGATCTATCATTAACAGAGCTCAAATTTTTATTCACTAAGAAAGGCAAAATATGTACATAAATATGAATAAAAACTACAAAATAAATATGTAATGAAGTAAATTATATGTGAGATTAAAATAAAAATTATGAAACAATGAATAATTGTTTTGAAATCAGAGTCAGATACGAAAAATTTGAGATATGGCTGGGACTCAAACAATGGCTTTTAGGCTTACTTACCATGCTGATGCTCTTTAATCTGAGCTTTGTGCCCTATCTGGCTGAAAATCTTTTCCAACTGAGTGGAGATTTAAGATTATCTTAATACAGAGATTTTATCCCTAAGAGGCAACTCGAAGCCTTCAAATATTTATGACCCAGACCTTAGAAATCCTATTCTCTGCTATTTGGGAATGAAGCTCCAGAGCTCTAATTGGAATTGAGCTGGCATTTGCAATAATATTTTCTGCTTAAGATATGCAAATCTCGTGCATATACAGGGTGCAGAAAACTGTAGAGTGTTTGGCAGTACCAAACTAAGGATTTTCAGGTTGGGAACATGGGGTCACAGATGTAGGATAATAACAGGAGCACTGCATGATCATAATTTAAATCTGAAGCTATGAATCATTTTCATTTGCCACTCAAAATGAAATGTAACTTGCTGTGTACATAATGTCTCAATAACTGGTACACACTGAGAAACTAAATATGGTTGTACTTAACTGATGTACCATAAAGGCCACTGCAAATGCTGTATAATAACAGAAGCACTGCATAATCATATTTGAAATCTAAAGATAAAACATCTTCATTTGCCAGTCAAAATGAAATGTAATTCATTCAACTGTGCACATAATGTAACTGTATACATAATGTCTGAACTAATGAGTACTGATATGCAATGAGAAACTAAATGTTACATGTATGGCTTAATTGATACACCTTGGAAGCCAGTGAGTTTGTCCACTGCACCCAATTCATCCATCAAATGTTCATTTAGGTGATTTCAAGCTACAAGTGAAAAATGTTAAGAGGAGCCATTATGTTGGAACCATAGTTTCACCTAAATTCAAGATGGTATATTACAATACCATCCAGTAGGCTTCAAAACACAAATACTGCATTGAACATCAGACACTTATAGTGACCGTGACTAGTACTGTACAAGAGTGCATTTTGTTTACATATGGCATGCCACCAACAAGTTTCACAATCTAAGACTCTAACATGATGGATTTAATAAATGAATAAATACTTTATTTCTACATAATTCTCTTACATTAACTTTACATATTGTACAACATTCTTAGACTGCTTGTTATTTTAGGGTCTATACATTTAACATCCTAGTTGTATATGCAATAGATGCTACTTTCCACTCAATACACCTTTGCACTGTTCTCTAATAACTATCCTCTTCCTTTACTTTGTTGCTGGTGCATATTTATAAAACTTTAAAATCACCAACAATCACCCTATAAGTACTTATTTTCTATTTCTTCCATATAAATCACTCTAATTTAGCCTTTGCTCTTGTAACACTTTTATCTGTCTCTGAGTTTCTGGCACTATCTATTTTGATAATATTCCCCAAGGGCAATGACGCCACACTCCAGCCTCTTGCTTCCCAATCAGTCATCTGATTAGCTGATTCCCCCCTTCCATTTCTCCCCTTCCTTTTCTCCCCACCATATCATTTGCCACACTCAGCTCTCTCACTGGAGCTGCACTGGGTGACAACCTTCACATGTTCGTTGATATATACTCCTCTCCTTTCTGCCAGATGCTAATTCCTTGCCTTCAGGTTGTTCCCTTTTCTTCTCTCCACCTCTCTCACCCTCTGGTCATCGTTCTTTGACCTTGATGCTGTGATATTTGGTTTGCATTTAACCATAACTGCATTTCACATATAAAGTTCTTCTTCCTTCAATTCTGGCTTTCTTTATCTCTTTTATTAATTTTGCTCTTGCTTCTCATTCTTTTTTCCATAATCATTTTCAAAAAATATTCTCGTGCCTTTTAATTTTCTAGTTTTGGCTAATACTTGCCATTTCATATTCATTGTGGCCAATTTAACTAATATTTGCCTTGATCTCATTTCTCCAGGAGAGACTAGTTTCCCATCCCTCTAGTTTGTTGCCCAATTCCTTCAATAACTTCTTCCACTTCTTTCCATGTTTTTTTTTTCTCGTTTCTTTCTTCCACTTCAAAGACCACTACATTCAACTTCCTGCTCTCATCTGCCAATTTCTTCATTTTAAATATTCTGCTCCTGCGTTCCTTTAACTCTCCTCCTAATTTTTCTTTGAGCCATTTGATCTTTCTGCTTTGTATGTTCCATGTTCTTCTCCATATTCTCTTCTATCCTTGCCTACATATTTTTAATTTTCTTTATACCTTCTGTTATTGCCTTGATAGCCTTCACTTCCTCCATTTTTAGACCCTTTTCTTTATCCATACTTATGGATTCTCATCTGATGAACCACCAGTTCTTTGCTCTTTAGAACTGCAACATGACACTCCACTTTCCCTTACTGGTGAACATTCACTCAACACATCTTTCCTCTTCAAGCTCAAGCAAGCAGCCTGAAATGTTAATGTTTGTAGCTCAGTAAAAAATCCTCTGTGACCCTTTCTTCCTATCCTCTAAATGCTTAGTCTGGTACTGTCTTTCTACTCTATAATTTCTGCACAGTGTTTTTTCACAACCAGTATATATATATTAAAACTGCATATAGCTAATATCTATTTAAGATTATCATTTTAAGCAATAGATCATTACCTGAACCAAAACAGCTATGAGGTAGGTGATGATGAAGAGTGTGGTTGGTGAATCCTCCCCTTTCAAATATCGTATAGTATGAAGAAATGCCAAGTGACCAGGCACTACTAGAAGCATGAGAACTCTAGCAGTCATGGCATATGGCTCTGTAACAAATAATATTATATGTTTGTCATTCTCTGAGATATGTACATAAAAAAATTTTCTATGCTATACTTTTTTTGCATCTTCTTCTTCTTTCCCTTCTTCTCTTCTTTTTCTTCCTGTTGTTAAAGGATGGATCAAATTCTTAGCAAGGGTGATTACCAGGGGTACTCTTTCTTAGAAATGGTGTGCATCTACCTATATATATATATACATGCATGCATGTGTGTATGCAATACAACAGCAAATAATAATACCAGTTTCTGGGGCTTCTTAAGAAAAACCAAAGCAAGATGCAGTAAGCAAGTGAAGATGAATTATTGATAACATATGAATTAGTGATGGATATCATTACCATTTTGAACAGAATATTAGTTTGCATGAATATTATTGCAATATTTTATGTTTTACTATATGAATATTGACCAAAAAATCCTGACATCATTTAACTGACAGACATGAAGTTCAGACAGCTACTGTCTGTAACTTTGAAAAACATACTATTTGCTACAGAGTAAAACAACATCAGAATATAAATGTATAGGAACTTAGAACTAAGATGAAAGTTAAACAGATTTTACAACTCTGTGGGTGCACACAAGAACTGGGTATATCATATTTAAAAATATATACTTTAAACCAAAAAAGAACTTGACTTGTTTATATCTGTTCTATGAAAATGTGTTAAGTATTCAATTTATTGGGAAATACATAAATAAAAATCTTTTGTCATAATATTTACTTGCCTTTTTTAGCAATTTAGCATGCAAAAACCTAAAATATGCATACAAGTTTATTCTTAAATATAGTTTGAATTTTGGGAATTTTCACAGTGAAATGTAACATTAATTAAACAAGTTTGATAAGGAATCACTTAAGTTTCACTAATCTTTATCAGCTTACTTAGACATGTTTTGAAGGCATTTGTCTTGATTATCAGCATGAACTGACTATCAATTTTCCAGCATGGTATGGATGTCCCTCTGTAGATCTGATGAATTTGGAGATGAGATTATTTATTTAAAAGATCTAAATAATTTATTTGTGTGTGTGTGTGTGAATAAATTCTCTCTTATTGTAAACCTAACAAATAAGCAAGACCAATTACAAATCAGAGTACCAATGAATCATAGATATGGCATAAAAATGGATACACAATGAAAAAATACCAGAATTCAAGAAACAAACAAACAAATGAATAAAACACCACCACCTAAACAGCAATGACAATGACGATGACGATGCTGATGCTGATAAAGAACATCATTACCCTGAAAAATTAAAAAGATACCAGAAATTTACATTCCATCCATGGGCATACCAAATATTTAAATATAGGAGTACTATTTAGCCCAAATATACAAATACAGCTTAAAAAAAATTAAAAACCAATATAAAAACAGGTTTATTATATTATGTAATGCAACTTAGTAGAATTTTGATAGAGGAAAGCATAAATTCTAAATTAAATGTTGCTAGGCAGCTGGGGATGTAAAAAAGTATCCAATAACATATTCTGATAATAAACGTTAGTAAGTACAGAAATAGAGTGTGTAATCAACTCACCAACATATAACATTTGTAAATAGTAAAAACAGACCCTTTGAAAAAATGCATAAAATGCATGAAAGAAGTTTTGGAAAATAGTAATCTGATTCCAAAAACAGATTGGTACAAAATTAAAGTCCACAACCCATTTTTAGCTAATATATATGGCCTTACAAAGCTCCACAAACCTGGAAAAAGTATGAGGCCAACTATTAATAACATAAACACTCAGATCTACCGTTTAGCAAGTTGGTTATCATTACAGTTCCAATCAGTACCAAAATTTGATAGTTTAAGTTTAAAAAACTCCATTGACCTCATCAATAAAATTAAAGATGTAAAATTATCACCGAACGACACACTTGCTTCTTCTGATGTCAAAGCCCTATTCCTAGACACCACACATTAAATTATTGGTCTATTTAAGAAAATGGTTGCTGTCAGCCAACCTAACAGAAGAACACATCAAAGAATACATTGAATTCACTAAGTTCTGCATAAATCAAGCATTTTTTATATTTGAAGAAAAAAAATTTAAACAAAAAACTGGACTTGTAATGGGCAGTCCATTATCACCTTTCCTAGCTGATTTGTAGATGCACATCACTAAGTCTTTTCCCCTCATTTTTAAGGTTTGGTACAGATATGTAGATGATGTATTTGCTATTATAAACAAAAAGCATGTGGAAGATGCACAAAAACTTTTAAACCTACAAGAACCTTCTATTAAGTTTACCATCAAAACAGAAACAGACAACATGTTACCATTTATAGATCTGAAGATAATAAAATGTAAGAATAAACTTGAATTTGGCATCTACAGAAAGGACACACTTACAGACAATTATATCAAAGCCCATGGTTTCAATCCAAGATCACACAAGGAAGCAACATTCAACAGCATGATATACAGATTAATAAATATACCACTGAACAAAGAAGAATACAAGAATGCATATCTACACATAATAGAAGCAGCTAAATCTAATGGGTTCAACAAACAGATGATTAACCAAAAAATCAAAAGATTCCAAAAACAAAAAAGAATTAAACAAATAACAACTTTGAGTGATTCAACAAAGGAAAAAACTTTTAAAAAGTTCATTTACCATCCGCCAGCTAATAAGAAATTTCAACAAAATTTTAAGCAGTACAATATTATCTTAGCACCTCAAAATAGATACAGTGTAAAAAATTTACTGAAAGTAAACAAAACCGATTCCAAGCCCAAAGAGGAAAAATCTGGTATTTACCAAATCAAGTGTAAGGATTGTGAAAAGATATACGTAGAAAAGACAATGAGAAATTTAGGCATTAGGTTGAAGGAACATTGGAGAAACATCTGTTACAAACAAATAGATAAATCAGCTGTGACAGCACATTTCTGGAATGAAAACCATGAAATAGAAAAGGGCATCAAATTATTAAAAACTGTTCAAAAACCAAAAGAACAAAATATATGGGAAAGGATTTATATAAAAAAACATGAGCGTAACCTTATGAATTTTGATATCCCAGAAGTAGACAACACTTTAATTAAGTTCATCACAAGACCACTAGAGTCCACCTGGATTCGTACCTACCCAACTTCCACTAATGATCCATTAGTCGTGAACAGCTGATGATGTGGAAAAAATGTCCATGAAATGTATGTCCTCAGTAAAATCTCATTTAAGTGAAACCAGAAAGAGTGTTCTAATATTCTGACTCACATAGATTATATAACATTTAATTTAGAATAAAAGACAAAGTTCCCCTAGCAAACAATCAGACTTTGAGAAATCAGCTATAGAGAATGCAAATATAAAAACATAGGTAAAACAAAAAATATATTACTGTAAACTTCAAGGATCACATGAGAAATTTTAAGTACAAATACACTGAAAAATCTGCAATAGCATGCCCCTTTTTGTTAAATAAATTATGAATTCTGATGTAAATTAAAACCTTTTAAAAGCTATCCAGAAACTGATAGAATTAACTATGTGACAGAATTTATTCATAAAAAGAAATAATGATAATATATTTCATTTTGGTCTTCTGAATAACAATTAGCTCATCTCCAAATTCATTAGCTCTATGGAGGACATATGCATAACATGCTGTAAAATCAACGGCAAATCCGTGCTGATGATGAAGGCCATGGGCTTTAAAATATGTCAAGGTAATTTTAAATAGCAGGAATTTTCACAGTGAAGTATAGTATATTATAACAAATTATTATTGAGGAAATCACTGAAATTTCACTAATTTTGTTCCACTTACTTAGACATGTTTCAAAAGCTGTTGCCTTCATCATCAGCATGGTTCCAGTCTGCTTCCCAGCATGGTATTAATATACCGCTCTGTGGATTTTATGAACTTGGTGTTGTGGTTACTATTGTTTGGGAGATCAAAATTAACCAAATGTTCCTTGTTTTTGTTTATGAATGTGTTTTACTATAAACAAATTCCAGGTCACATTTTGGATTGCAATCATGACTGAATTATGGAAAAGAAAGAAAAGAGACCCACACTTGCAGTGTATACCCCTAATGGATAGGTTCAACTCATAAAAGACAGTGAAAGGGAAAATTCATTTAGAATTATGAAATTAAAAGGAGTATCATATAATAAATTATTTAGGAGCAAATCAGTCAAATTTCACTAGTTTTGTTCCACTTACTTGGACATGTTTCAAAGGCAAATTTCCTTTCTCAGCACTGTTCCACTGTCAGCTTCCCAGTGTGGTATTAATATATCGCTCTTTGGATTTTATAAACTTTTTGATGAGGTTACTGTTATTTGGAAGATCAAAATTAACTGAATTTTCTTCTTTTTTTTTTTTCATTCAAGAATATATTTTCCCACACCGATTATTCTATGGGTTTTTGAAGAGCTTTTAAGACTTCTGGTTCATTTTGGAACTTTTTTTTTTTTAAAAAAATTTTTTTCCAGAAATGGCATGCTGCTACTGATTTTTCCAAATGTTTATATTTTGCATTTCTCATGTGTTCCCTAAACTGTATGGTAATGTTCCTTTTTATTTTACCTATATATTTATTATTGCAGTCTTTGCAACTGATTTTGTAAATGCCTGATTGTTTTCCTGGTAGGATTTTATCCTTTGTGTTGGTTTTTAGGAGGTTTTTCAAACTGCATTTATTCACTGAAACCAAAATAATGTTGGAATTTTTCTATCTTTTTCTTGACCAGATCTGTTGTGTAGCCATTTATCTGTCCTATATACATGATTTTTGGTACTCCAATTCGTATTCTATCTCACTTATTGTTAGGTTTGTTAATCAGAGTGTAAGGCTATTGATTATGGCGAGTTTATGTTGTTTTGGATTGTGGCTGTTGCTTTTTATATAATTATCCATGTGGGTATCCTTCCTCAATATGCCAAATACCAGTATGTTATCATTTTTTATAATTGTTATATCCAGGAAAGGAAGAAACTTGTTTTCTCCATTTCCATTGTGAATTTTATGTTACTGTCTTGTAGGTTTAGTAGTTTTATTGCGTTATCTTTACATTTTTCATCTACTATTACACAGACATCATTAACATAAGGTACCAACATTTGTATATGTGTGAAAGCCTCTACTAATTTTGTTTCCAAGAAACTCATATATATGTCTGCTAAGAATGGTGAAAGCAGATTACCCATTCCTAAACCCTTCCTTTTGCATATATCTTGCCTCTGAATGTGAAGTAGGTTTGAGTGATGCAAATTTTGGTGAGGTTCAGATATTGTTCTATTATTTCTCCAGGTAACTTGATTAAGGTTAGTCATTTTTTAAAACATTTATAGTTTCTCTTTGGGGATGTTAGGGAACATAGAAACCACATCATAAGACACTAGCAAGTCCTGTTTTCCAATTTCATAAGTTTAATTCTCTCTATTAATTCTGTTGTGTTTTTTATGCTTTGGCTTTTGTATTTCGGTAACTTATTGAATTGCTTTAACAAGTAATTGCCTAAATTGTAAGTGGGTTAATTTATTGTATTTACTATAGGTCTCATTTTATTATCAGGTTTATGTATTTTCAGTAGCCCATAGATTCTGGGTGTGGCAGGGTTTTCTGGTAAAAATTTTTTTTTGTTCCTCATTTAGTATGGTTAACTTTTTAGTAATTTGCTTACTGAACTGACACATTTTTGGGTAGGATTAATTGTTATATTTTCATACTCTTGGCTGTCTAGTAAATTATACATGCTGTTTTCATAATCTATCTCACTCATAATGACAATTTCGTTGCCTTTGCCAGCCCTGCTGTAAATTACACCTTTTTCTTTTAGGGATTTGCTTACCCTATGAAATGGTCTGTTTTGATCCTATTCTTTTGTTTTTATTTTATGCTAGGACTTTCCCACATTGTGCTCTGATGATTTTTTTCTCTTCTTTGGATTTATTGAAAATCACTATTTTGATATTTGCTACATATTGGGTTTAATTTTTTATGTAATCAATGCAAGAATTGAGACCTCTATTTAATAGCTGCAATTCTTTTGTTGAAAATGTTGTTTGACCAGTTTATGACATTGTCTATTGGTTTATTCTGACTTTCATCCCTAGTTCCAATCTTTCGATGCTTTTTTCTAAGCCTACCTAGTTTCTTATTTATTGTCTTCTATATTTGTTTTGCTTGGGCATTTCTAACTTCAAAAAAAGTACCCTCAAAAATTTTCCATAAGATATTTCCTAATTGCAATGCTAGTTTTAAATATAATTCATAGGTTTTTAAGTCCAAATCACTTATGATTTTGTAGTGTTTTGCTTTTTCTATTTCCAAGACTTTCTTTTCCATGGCTATTTGTGTTTTGCTGTTTCCGTTTTGTTTTACTACCCTTCTTACAAAAGTAGGTGTTAGGTTTTCCCTTAGGCATGTATTTATGAAATGTACCTCTGTGGCCCTTAACTTTTTCTTTATTCTATGTTTTATGAACTGTTTGATTTGTGAATTAAGTTTTCCATGGATGCTATTAATATGACAATTATTGCAAGGCGACGGTTTGTTCTCCATGTTATTCTTTGTTATCATGTGGTTCTGGCTGAAATCTTTATTTTCCCAATTACACCGACATTTTAGTATAGATTTGAATAGTTTGGGATTTTCACCAACACAAAGGACAAAATCCCACCAGGAAAACAGTCAGGCATTTACGAAATCATTTGCAAAGACTGCAATAATGAATATATAGGTAAAACAGAAAGGAACATTACCATACGGTTTAAGGAACACATGGGAAATGTAAAATATATACATATGGAATAAGCAGCAGTAGCATACCATTTCTGGCAAAATAAAATACACGAGTTCCAAAATGAACTAAAAGTCTTAAAAGTTCTTCAAAAGCCCATAGAATTATCAGCATGGAAAATATATTCTTGTGTGAAAACAAAGAAAATTTAGTTAATTTTGATCTTCTAAACAACAGTAACCTCATCAAAAAGTTGCCTTTGAAACATGTCCAAGTAAGTGGAACAAAACTAGTAAAATTTGACTGATTTGCTCATAAATAATTTGTTATATGATATTATATTTCACTGTGAAAATCCCAAACTATTCAAATCTGTAATAAAAGGGCTATGTTCTATTCTCCATCCCTATCTATACTGTCTTTTGTATGTCATAAGAAATATGTAAATGGAAATGCTGTTCAATTGCTAAGAGCTTGCAAAATAGAAACAAAGGGAGAAAACCCAGTAGCAGTTACTCATATGGTGATATAAGTAACTGACAATATGTGAATATAATCAAGCATAATAAGGGAAGCACTAAAACAGAATCTGCCTGTGCAAATCTCTTCTGTGCCAAAAGATATCTTTCAGCAGTAAAAGCACATAAAACTCTAATTATGATTCCTTGCAATAATTATAATTAGAGACTACCTCTTTAAATTTTAGACAAAATATTTTTATTATAGTTTAAGCAATTTTACATTTTATTTCTATAATATTTCTTAATATGTTTAATAAATTTAATTTTCAGTATACAAAACAATGTAAGTATGATTCAATGAGAACTTTGAAAATGAATATCTCAGAATGTATCTTTCATTACTTATCAGGTTCTTGCAAGCACCCACAAAACTGAAAATAGACATCATAAGTTCACTAGTGATCGAACATTACTGTACACAGTTAATTTATCCTGAATATTGCAGAAATTATTTGTTGTTTGTCCTTAATAAATTATAAAATGCACAGAATGCTAGATATATAGGATAAGTCAGAAAGTTTTTGAATTGTCATAAAATTTAAAATTATATAAGGTTAGTGATAGTATAAAAAATTATCATATGCTACACCATAGTGAAAAATAAATCTTTAAAATCTGTTCAAACACTCTAGAACCAAATTGGCGGCAATTTTTAATAATAACTGCATTGAAACTGCAAGTAATATGAATTCCAAAGGATTATGATGGAAAATGACCAAAGATGGAATAAGGACAATGGAAATTTCATGAAAAACTTAGTTTAACTGGGTATCTGTTGAAGAATTTAGCAAACAATGCAAATCTTGATATAGCTTGTTCCCTGAATGCATTTCCACCTGGCAACCTTTGAAGGAACATATCAGTTAGACATGCTATCTGTTTCTCACCTCTGTTTCAGATAAAGTTTTATAAATAAATGTTATTGTCACACCTTGAGGGTATACTATGCAGGTGAACACTTGATTCTGGATCAAGAGCTTATTGCTGTTAAATGCAAATATGTATACCATCAGACCCTACAGATAGCAATTGATTGATCCTCTGTAAGTATTTATACCTACAAAACACTACTGGAGGGAATTCCATGATAATAACACCTTTTATTATTGACACAAAAGGGAAAACCAAATTTTCGTACAAGACGCCATAGGGATGTTCTTTTGTATTGAAATTGTTTATATGTTAGGAGTTTTAGAATGTTGGAAGTTTTCCTTGCCTATAGAAGCTGTAGATTTCTTGCCAGACTATTTCGGATTTGAATTCATGAAATTTTCCCAGTGGTTTCGTTTTGTTTCTGCCTTTTTGGGTGTTACTGGTCCTTTCCTGATGATTTTTCTGACTGTTGGCTACTCAGTCCTAAAATTTTGGCTTTCTCACTTATAGGTCAATTACTTCTTTATTCTTCACAACAAAGTCATACACAGTATTGACCATTTCCTGGCACTCTTTGTTTAGAACTGTTGTTATGTTTTAAGACTTGCTAATAGGTCTGGGCACAAACTCCACAGTATCAAAACAATGATCAGCTTCAATATCATGCATTTCCTCTTCATCATCACTTGCAGCTTAATATGGTGCACTTGCTTATCATTATTCACTGGCACACTTAACCAAGCATGCCACATATTTAACAAAATAGACACTTCCCATATAAACCTTAATCCTGAAAGTACCCAAATAACTGTGTAATGAAAGAAAAAAAAAATGAAATCTACATTTGGCAATGAGTTCCACCTTTTCACTACACGTGAACTTGATTGCATATTGTTAGTAACTAAAATTAGCATGTAATTGGCCACTGCAGAGCAAAAAAGGTGAACTGTATATTTAAACAATGAGAGATAAATGCTAATGGTCCACCTTTGACAGCAAGTGGAAATGCATTCAGGGAATAGGCTCTACACTTAAAAGTGTTTATTTTGCTTATATTTTCACCAATTAAAGTATGACATATTGCTGTGGGATAACTTTTCCAAATCCAAGAAACTATTTGCAGTGCAGAAAAAAATAATCAGAATAATAGCTAATGCAATTCAGAAGTCTTGCTGCAAACCAGTTTTCTTAAAACTGAGAATCTTGCCACTTCTCCACATGTACATATATAATGCAACATTATTTATAAGAAACAAGCTTGTAGCAAAAGAATCACATATAACGAATGAAGTAATACAAATCCGTAAACAAATGATTTATCAAAATAAAAATAAAAGATTAACTTCAACAACTTTCGTAATGTGATGATGATTAGAATTTAATGGGCACAAAACAGTTAAAGTCATTAGAGCCTGATTTTGTAATGTGCTTAACTGTTATAATAAAATAAATTTTATTCATACAATATAAATACTATCACTATTATTTAAAAACTCATTTAATGAGTAGAAACAGTGATCAAATAAATATACCATTACTGTCCTTATAATTAAAGTTAACTTTTCAGTTGATTTAATTTATAGTGGTAATTTGTTGCATAATCTGATGGAAATTTGAATTGCACTATTTTGATATGTTTTGGCATTGCTTCTCATTATATGAAGATGTACTTTTTTCTTGTATCATGTTGATGAATTACTTCTTTTGTTATATGTGATTCTTTTGCTACAAGTTTGTTTCTTATAAATTATATTGCATCGTATATGTAGTGGCAGGGAAGTGGCCAGTATCTCAGTTTTAAGAAAACTGGTTTGCAGTAAGACTTCTGATTTGCACTAGATATTATCCTCATGTTTTTTCCTGCATTACAAATATTTTCTTAGATGGAGGGGAGTTACCCCAAAGCAAGATGCCGTACTTTATTTGGCTTCTTCATAATTTCTTGAATGATGAAGAAATTAAACAAGGAATCAAAAATAATCTTTGCATCTTTTCAGCTGATTTTAATGTTAAATTTCTTTCACTCTTATAGGCTTGTGTTAGATCAAATAACGTATTCTGCCTATCACTTGCTGAACAGGACTTTCATCACATTAGATAGATCTGCTTAAGCAGATTATTTTATTCATTAAGGTGCTCTCCCATTACACTTTTTTTAAATTCTTCTATATTGCAGTATCTGCTACCTCCATGGTTTTGTTGGTTTGAGCATTGGAGCAATGCCAAAAAGCTGCCTGGCTGAGAAATTAGTACATAGGACATGCATTGGTGGTTCTGGTTTCCAGGCTCATATAGCTAAAAAACTGTTTCATTCTTTATAGATACTAATTCAGCATCCTAAACACCTAGATAATAGGCTGAGGACATTAATAGTTGGCAGTCAAATAATGTTCCAATCCTCCTTTTGTTTCTTTTCTGTTATCTCTCTAGCCTTTTGCCAGTATGCTTTCTTGTTCTATTTTTGTCATCTACTAAATTAATTTTTCAGTTTTTTTTCTATATGAATGTTTTTAAACTCTGAACCATCATTAATCTAGTTAAAGAAGCCCTAAAAAGATATATGATTTTAACAGTAAGTGATAACTCAGAAATTCTAAATTTATTCTAAAAGTTTGCATACATTTATCTTTAAAACAATTATTATATATGTGTCTGAGTAACATGTTTTCTGAAGGTTAATGAATAAATAATAAATATGATAGGTGGTGGAATGGTACAGAGTTATGAATTAAATTTAGATGGTATTGTAAACCAGATAGAATGTTAAATAAAAAATTTACTATGAATGGGGTGGAGTGTCAGATTAAAATTTTGAAAATAAAAAAGTTCAGAAATAGATGGAATTCCAAGAAAATTTTGGAAAATATTTGGGATAATGGAAGGAGGTTTAAGGCTGCTGACAGAGCTATCAAACAGGATTAAGAGGAAGGTAATACCTGAGAGTTGAAAGTAAGCATGATTGTACCAGTATATAAGGGAAAGGCAATATAAATAACCCAAGCAACTACAGAGGAATTAGTCTGTTATCTACTTTAGGACAAAAATACTCCAGCATGTTAGCTGGAAGTTTGCATGAGTGGACTGAAATGGAAAGTAAATTATCAGAATTTCAATCAGGTTTCAGAAAAGGAAAAATAACAATAGTTAACATAATGATAACTCATACTATAGAAGATAAATAAATGTTTAAGAAATAAAAGGAATGGTATATATTTTCTTTGCAGATTTTGAGAAAGCATTCAATATAATAAATAGGAGTTCATTGGCATACAAAATGAGGTTCAAGGGAGTCAGTACTGAATTTATTCTAGGACTTAAAAAATTATAAGAAGGGTTCAAGTTTTGTGTTAGATTGAAGGAAATAGAATCACAATTCATATGAAGCAAAATTTGAGTTTGAGGCAAGGATGTAAATTGAGCCCAATATTATTACATTTGTTTATAGATGTTATCTTAGATAGGATCATGAAAATTAATAGTAACACTTAGTATAGCGTGGACACCAGGAGGAAACATATTACGGCTATAGGATGGTGAGCAGGAGAGTCAGGCAACTGATAGATTGACACAAAGTAGGGCCAGGCTGCAGCAATTTATTTTCGAGAGAAAAGGATCCATATAAGGAAGGAAAGTGCAGATTATATTTTGGAATGTAGAAGGTCTATTTGAAAAAATAAGGAAAGGAGAAATATCTAAATTTTTAAAGACAGTGAATCTGATAGCTGTGGTAGAGACATGCCTGGTAAAAGATATAGTTGTTGAAGTGAGGGAATTTTATTTTTATGGAAAGCATGGAGTAAAAAGCGAAGGAAAAAAGTTGTGCATTAGAGGGTTTAGGCCTGTTTGTGAGAAAAAGCTTGGAAGTCCGAGTGAAGAGGTGTAAAAATTTAGGTGGTTACTCAGTGCTGTGGTATATTCTGAGTGGTCTATAGGGAAGGGAAAGTGTGTGTGTGTGTGTGGCAATAGTATATAACCCCCCAAGTTCCTCAGAGTTTTATGGTTCAAGCTTATTTAATGAGTTAGGCCAGGATAATGATGTAATATCTAACAAACATATGTATAATGGTTTTATAATAATGGGAGACTTTAATCAAGAGTAGAAGAAAGTCAAATAAAGTTAATAGATCCTGAAGGTTAGTTTATACGACAGTTAAGTGAGTCGGAAAGAAAATTGAGTAAAGATAAAATTGTGAATAAAGAAAGTAAGAAACTGTTAGAATTTTGTGAAGAATTTAACCTGACAATGTGTAATGGAGTAAAAGGGAAAGATGATATGGGGAAATTTACATTTGTGAACAAAAATGGTCAGAATGATATAGATTACATGTTATATTCAATGGATTTAGACTCATTATTTGGTCAGTTTTGAAGTGTTAAATGTAGTTTCTTTAAGTAACCATTACCCAATAAGGACTGAATTTCAAAGTACATTACAAGGGGAGCAAAAAGTTTCTGAACATAAAGGAGTTAAAATTCAAAGTTATAGATGGAGGGAAAAGAAATAAGAAGCATTTCTGAAAGAATTAAGGTCACAGATTGAACTTAAGGAAAAGAGGATTGAGGAGGCTGTGTTAGAATTAGAGGAGATATTGAAACAGGCAGGAGCAAAAATGAGAGGTAAAGATTATCCAGTAAATAAGAAAAAGGGTTGGTATGATGAAGAGTATAGGAAGACAAAGAATAGAGTCCAAGGGAGTAAAGGAAATTGAGGCAAACAGGCATGTGGGGGGAAAGGGAGAATTTTACGAAAGGTAGAGTTATAAATACCTTATGGAAGTAAAGAAAAATGGCAATGAAAGATGAGTAGGAAGTTATATTATGCAGCAAGAGTAAAAGATACTAAAATAATTTGGGTGATAGTTAAGATATTTTACAAAAGTAGAGTAAGGAAAAATAAAATAAATGAGGAATATTGGATAAGATATTTCCATAATCTCTTAAGCATAAATCACCCACTGGGCAGAAATTATGCATAATGCAAAATGCATATTTCAGTAAGCAACTAGATATAATGATAGAAGAGGAGGAAGTGCGAGAGCAAATTAGAAGACTAAAATGGTATATGACAAGTGGAGTTGATGGAATAACAGGGGAGTTTTGGAAAGCATGGAGCTTAGATGAGATGGGATTGTATATATTGTTTAGGATATTAAATTTCATTCTCAAAGAAGTAGGGTCCCAAGAAGTTCGAAAATAGTAATTGTGGTGCCTATATTTAAGAATAAAGGAAGTGTGAATATGCCCTCAAATTACAGAGAAATTAGTTTTCTCTGAAGAAGAAGAGAATAAGTTATTGAATTTTCAGCCAGGATTTAGGAAGAATAAGAGAACGATTGATAATATCTTTGTTATGGATACATTGGTAAATAACTATTTAGCTCTAAAGAGGGAAGATTATGTTATTTGTGGATTTTGAAAAAGCTTTTGACACAATAAATCCAGAAGCACTATGGGCAATATTGAATAGTAAGGGAATAAGTAGACAGTAGTAGTATTTATTTTTCATGCATCCCATACAGATTTTTTTTTAAAAATACAAAATAGACACAAATAAAAAAAAACATTACTTTTAAATATAACAATTAGGAACAGTGCCTTCCACAATTCCAGTTTGGGAATAAGTAACAGGTTCATAGAAGTATTAAAAAGAGTATATACTGATAATGAGTTTTGTATAAAAATGTCAAATAGTAAATTAACACAAGCCATTCTGAATTATATAGGGCTAAGGCAGTGTTGTAAATTAAATCCTATATTATTCAATTTGTTCAATGATGATATCCTAGAGTAAATCAATGCAGTAAATAGCCACGTTCCAATAATAATAATAATAATAATAATAATAATGAAATACCTGTGTTATTCACAGATGATTGTGTGCCAGTATCTATATCCAAGATGGAATTAAATAAATCTATTGAAGCAGTAGATAAGTTTTGTAGGAAGTAGAGTTTATGTACTAATACAAATAAATAAAAAATTGTGGTCTTTAAAAAGGGCAGCAAATTAAGGAAAGATGAGAAATGGTCCTAGCAAGGAAGAGAAATTAAGATGGTTAACAAATTTGATTACTTAGGGGTTAGAGTAAGTAGTAAGGGTAGATGGAGTGACCAAAAGAAGACACTATCTTACCTTTACTACCTATTCTACCTAATACTAAATGGGCCACAACATTAGGTAATGCTTTGGGTAAGCCCAATATTTGTTTGCAAAAGTATCTATATTTCAGATTCACATTAACCCACCCATCGTCCAAACCCCAGATCTCAAATCCATAGAGCATTTTTGCCTCCACCACTGCCCCAGACTCTCTCCAACCAATGTACTTGTATCCCTGGGATTTTATCTAAACATGCCCTTATAGCTTTCAAGGAAAGCTTCCCTTCAGCTTATGGAGAGAGTATTGACATACTCATTTAGAATTAGTTATTTAGAGAAACATAGTGTGCTATACCAATGTTTGATAGGTCAGAAAAGGTTTTAAACTAGGTGGCACTTGGCTCAACAAGATAAAGGAAAATCTAGAAAAAATTTATTTTGTGGACATGTGGAGGGACAGGAGAGTATTAAGAAGGTGTGTCTGGAAAAGAGGTTAGGTTAAGAATTGAAGATATTGAAAGGCAAGAAATATTTGCTAGTTTTAACCTTAAAACATCATTGAGTGTATATAGAGAATTTAATGGAGTTGGGAATAGAGAAAATTATGTTGATATTTGTGATAAATCAGCAAGAGAAGGTTGTGCATGGACGAGAATAGGAATTATAAATTTGAAGGGCTTAAGTGGGAAGAGGGAAGTAGGATAAATGTCCATTTTGTAGTCAGCAAGATAATAATTGGCATACATTACTGGATTGTGAGGAAACCAAATTTTTTAGGGAAAAGCTGGAAATTGGGAGATGGTCAAATTACTAAAAGAAATTGTTGGGTAAAAGATGTTGAATGTTAAAACTAGAAAAAGATGATGAAATTTGAAATGTATATACATAAAGTGAGAGCTAGGTGCATGAGAAAAATTTCTAAACAAGATAGTGAAGAATGAGTAGATTATGAGGAGGCAGAGTGCAATAACAGGATTTGGCAACTGAGTGTTTGAGTTTATAGGGCCTAGAAAATGCAGTAATAAGAGAATGAAGTTTAGGTTGTATAGGAAGTGTAAATTTTTAATTAAATGTAACTTAGGGTAGCGAAGTATAGTGAGTTACAAATGAGCAAATATAGTAAATTTGTTGGATATAGTGTCTTCTGAATTTGTCAAAGGCACTGTTCCTATTTGATATATTTTAACTGGACTTTGTTGGTTAATTCTGTTAGAATATTTTACATGTAAAAGTATTTTGATGTTAATATGTAGGGGTATATTTGTATTAAATTTCAATTTTAAGAGAATACTGGAACCCAAGTCTTCTGAATATTCCAGTAGGAAACTGCTAATGAGCCAAAAATGAGGGTTCATAAATTAGTTATTTGATAAATTTAAATAATTTAATAATTTGTAAAATTAAAGGAAAAATGTATTAAAAGGTATAAATTAAATTTTAATGTTACTTATAGAAATAAATTTATTCATTCATTCAATAGTAACAAGACTGTTTTTGCTGATAATCTCATAACAGGAGCAGTAACTGTGATAGAATTATTCCATTTATGAAATTGCTAGACTTTGTGCAGAATGAGGTCTAAAGATAAATAGTAAAAAATTAAAAATAATAGCATTTAAAAAAGTATCAAAATTAAGGACAGATGTGATATGTTTATAAATAGAGATGGAATAGAGGTATTAGTAATAGGAAATGGGAAATGCAGTCTAAATCCGCACAAGTTAAAGGTAAATTAGTAATGAAAGCTGCCAGAATAACTTCAATATTTATTCAATTTGCAATCTAACATGGTGAAAAACATATTAATAATCTCTTCTGAGTCAAAATATTAAATATTAAAATAGAAGAACACTCTTTATGGTTTCACTTAAATGAGATTTACTCAGGACATGTAAGTGAAACCATAAAGTGTGTTCTAAAGTTTTGATTCAGAAGAGATTATTACTGCCAGAATAAGTTTGTATAAATTTCCCACATTACCAGTGAAATGGCTAGAAAGACTATATGAGGCTGTGATTGAGTTAAAAATCATGTATGGAGTAGAAATTTGTAAAGTGCCAAAGGGGTGAACAAGGTTGAAGTGTACATAGAATGCTTTGTATTCTCAAAAGTTTCCCAGGTGGGATGAGTTTAGCAGAACTAGGAAGAGTAGGAAGGAAAGGTATAATAGCGGAGAGAGTATTGAAATATTGGCCAGGTATTTAAAGTAGATAATAACAATGTGCTAAAAGAATGTGGTAAAGGAGAAACATATAAGTAATTGTGATTCATTTGGAAGAATAGGTTTTGCATGGGTGCATACAGGGGCATTATTTCTAAAAAGATTAAGGGAAAATTTTTAAGTAGGATATATAATGTGTAGGAAAATGGATAGTGCTTTCCATTGTCTAATAGAATGTGAAATGGTAAAAAGGTGGAGGGATAGTATGTGGGATGAAAAATAGGACAAACTACAATATATAATGGCATTTAAAATGTTGTCAGATTTTAAGGTAGAGAAAATAAACAAGAATGGAAAATTCTTAGGAAAAATAAAGGACAAGTACATGAGAAATGTGAGGAAGGAGTTTGAGGGCACACACAGTTATGAAAATGGTAATTTATTTTAGAAGTCCTTTACTATACATATAATCAGGTGATTAAGTTATGGGATAAATTTAATTTTGTAATGCTTAGTTCTTAGATAGTTTTTTTGTTTGTTAATCTGTTTTTATATTAACATAGTGGTAAATAGCTTAGGGAATTAAGGGAATTATTTGTTTGATTTTGTAGCTAATTGATAAAAATAATTGTAAATTTTTATGTAGAGGTATTATTGAATAATAACAATTCATTTATTCATACTTAAGGTCAGCTATATGTTTAATTCAAGATCAGACCTGTCAAAAGAAAATAATAATCTTGTTGCCTGCTGTTATGTCAATAGTTTGATGACAGCTTTAAATGTGGAACACAAGCTACAGCACTGGAGGTTATTCATGGACTCATCAAATATTGGTTTAAAAACTGAGTTGCATAATGGGAATTCCTTTCCTTCAATTTCTGAAGGCCATCTCTCTCCATTTGAAAGAAACCTGTGCCAATAAGAAATTACTTCTCAATTAAGCACAAAGAACTATCAATGTTAGATCTGTGGAGACCAGAGGGTAATTGCAATATTGCTGGGCATGCATACATACTGCTATTTCCTGTGTGAGTAGGATAGTTGGGCTAGATCTTCACCAAATTTCCAAGGCTGAGTAAACTAAAATAAAGGAAGGAATCTTCATTGGACCTCAAATTCATGAACTTCTTGTGGATGAAAACCTCAAATGAGTTCTCTAGGGTAATGAGCAACCAATTTTCGTAAGTCTTTAAAAGCATTGTAAATATCTTCTTGGGTAACCGAAGAGCTAAAAATTGTATTTAGCTGGTAAACATCCTTGTAGACAAGTATCATTAATTAGGATGCAACATTGGCAGAAATTATATAGGAGCAGTTGCCCAAACATTTTACAATTTTAAAATTTATCTCTTGAATAAATTATAATTAGGTACCATAAAACTTTTCATATGCATCTTTAATTAAATTTCATCAAAATGTTTACAAAACTTAAATGATGTTATTGGTAAACATGAACACTTATCAATTAATTTGTTTCATGAGAATTAATGTGCTGCCACAACCACAATTCCACAGGTTTCCTTCATTACAGTCTGTCATCTACTGATCCTGCAAAATTCTACCCACCTCTTTGATAAGATCAACTACCTTTGCCCAGTAACCTATTGTTCAGCACTGACCAGTGACCATGCCTTTCATCTGGAACTTCTAAGCTTTGAATGAAATTATAAATTAAATGAAATGAAAATGAATTAAATAATGTATTTATCACTAATTTCTTTAAATAAACAAATTTACAACTATTTTTGTTTAACTGACCACTGAACCCTTGTATACAGTTCATCAGCAGTTTCCCACTGGAATATTCAGAAGATGCCTCAGGTTCATCTCAACTTCATAAAATACAATGTTTTAGAATCATACATTTTCAGTACATGAAATTTAAACTGACAATTAATAATAATTTAAAATAATACAATTATGATTGAAATTTTTTTCTTCAGTTGTGTTTACATAACTTGAACCCCAGTTTATATCAACACCCTGGTTATTAATATCATAGGGTTTTTAATCTTTTATTTTTTTTTTTATTTTTTGACCAGTAATAATTTTTTAAAATCAACCATACCTAGCCTTCTTAAGTATCATTATATTTATCTTGTTTCTGAATTTTCCTCATCCATTTTTGTAGTAATTTACCTAAATAATTTCCTAAATACTTTATATCTCATTCATTTTTTGACTTTAAGATTTTTCTCCTTCAATATCTATTGGTAGCTTTCTCCATATTTTTAGGTATCATTTGCTCTCTCCAATTTTTCCTTTCTTCACATTACAAAATATAATGCCAACTCATATACCATCTGTTTTGCCACATGGTAGGCATATGACATTTGATAAAATTGCTGGATTTATTACTCCTGTCCTAGCCCAGGTGAATCCCTTCTTTCCCAATTTATCACATAAATCTATATATTTCTCTCTTTCCCATATACTCTTTAGGCCTCTATAGAGGTCAGTGATTTCTTTTCATTGTGGCTAGCTAGCACATTTTGTCTTTCTATACCCACTACTTTAATTTTTTTATTTCTTTCCATAAGCTTATTCCTAAATTCTCTCTACCCCCAGATTACCCATTCAAATTTTGTGTATAGTATTTTG
Source organism: Metallyticus violacea (assembly GCA_030762175.1). Lineage (NCBI taxonomy): Eukaryota > Metazoa > Arthropoda > Insecta > Mantodea > Metallyticidae > Metallyticus > Metallyticus violacea. The sequence continues at coordinate 304,444,607 of CM060846.1, read as the reverse complement.
TATCACGATTCTTTCCTTTTTATATGTTTTTGATTTAGTTAAACACATTTTTGCAATACTCTCATCATCCAATCCCTTTATATTGCACAAGTATTTTATTGCTCTTTCTATAATTTTGTTCAATTTACTAAATCTTCCTATTTCTGCTAGTGTCACGTCTTTTGGTGATGCTCTTGGTAAGCCTAAGATTATATTGCAGAAAAACTTATATACTAAATCTATATTTATCCATCCTACCTTAATTACTCCAATTTCATTTCCTGATTTTGTATTTGACAACAAAATCTTTAAATGGGAAACAGGTAGTAATGGGTCATCCATCATCACCTTTCCTAATCAACCTGTTCATGAGCTATTTTGAGATGCACATAATTAAGGCTTTCTCCAAAATGTTTAAAGTGTGGCACAGATATGTAGATGATGTATTTGCTATAATAAACAACAAAAAAATGCTTTAAAGCTTTTAAACCTACAAGAGCCTATAAGCTGACTGTCAAAAATGAAACAGAAAATATAGTGCCATTATTAGGTCTGAAGATAATAAAACGTAATAATAAACTTGAATTTAGAATCTACAGAAAGGAACACATATACAGACCACTATATCAAAGCCCATGTTTGAATGCTAGATCACATAAAGAAGCAGCATTTAACAGCATGTCATACAGACTAGTAAATATACCACTGAACAGAGAAGAATACAAGAATAAACATCTCCACATAATAGAGCCTTAGTATTTAGAACTAAATGAAATGGGTTCAGCAATTAGATGATTAACAAAAAAATTAAAAAAATTCCACAAATTAAACAAATCAATTCTTAGCCATTTAGCACAGAAAAAAATGTTTAAAAAGTTCACGTGCTACCCATTAACCAATAAGAAATTTCAAAAAAATTTCAAGCAGTACAATATCATCTTAGTTCCTCAAAACTAATACAATATAAAAAATTTATTGAAATTAAACAAAATAGATTCCAAAAGGAAAAATCTGGAAATCAGCAGATTAATTGTTTGGTTTGTGGAAAAAGCTACATAGGAAAAACAAAGAAAAGTATAATCATAGGTTGAACAAACATTAGAGAAACATTTGTTACAACAAGCAAATAGGAAAATCAGCAGTGGCAGCACATTTTTGGAATGAAAACCATGAAATTGACAAAAGAATCAATTTATTAAAAACAGTTCAGCAACCAAAGGAACTAAACATATGGGAAAGGATTTGCATAAAAAAACATGAGTAAAACTTAATAAATTTAACATCTCAGAAGCAGACAGCGCTTTATTCCAATTTATCACAAGACCATTGAAATCAATTTAGGCATCCACCAACAAAACTTCTATAGGTTTTTAACAGTTGAGGATGTGGATGAGAGTTCAAGAAACATGTCCTGAGTAAATCTCGAGTAAGTGAAGCCAAAAAGAGTGTGTGTGTCTAAATAGTTTGACTAGAATAGATTATTAATGCATGTTTCACTGGATTAGATTCCAAATGTAATTAATAATTAGCTATTCATCTTTGCAATGAGTATAAATTTGACATATTTTGGTCTGTGACAAAGACATTTTGTGAAAAACATAGATTGGAAGGACCAGTCATTCTGCATAAGTACAAAATTCCATGGAGTAGGTGTTCATTCAACTGTTAGTTCACCTTGTGACCTCTGCTTGAAAACAGCATGATATACCTTTCTTGACAATATTATTGGAAACAAAGTTTGCTTTGACAAAAGTAAACTAAAACTGCTTTGCCAGGTGGAAACTGTGCTGGCTGCTTCATTTAAATGTGTCTCTACCAGCAACTAAGAACTCAAAGAAGTTTGTTCTGCTATAGAATAAGCCTATGAGATTGAAAGTGACACCTTATCTGTAGAAATTGATGTATTCCCAAGGAAAAAAAATTAAAAGATGATCCCTGTAAATTTCAGATTGATGTTTGAGATTATATCTGAAAATGCTCACCTGATTAGGTTGTATACTCGAATATTATGAAAATTTTGTAAATTGTTTTTAACATTACCCTTGCCTTCGGCTTCAGCAGAATTCCCTTTTACTTTTTCAAAAGAGTAAAAAACTATTTAAGAACACAATAAAATAGGAAATATCTAACACATCATCACTAGCTATAGAAAAAAATACAAATAAACTGAAATGAATGTTCAGAGATGTACTCTATGGAAAAAAAGGGACATTTATTATTTTAAAGCACTTCTTGTATTACTTTTATATTTCATTAATTTTGAATTTGTATTGAATTAACATGAGTATAAACTGTTATGTTAAATTTAGTATTTAAATATAACTATGCACCCTACTTATAATTTTAGCATTTAGGCATCAAATATTTTTATAACAAATTATGTATGTAATTATTTCCTTTTTTCTTTATTCATTTCCTATTAAAGTAACTAATAGTGGTTATTACAGAATCTTTATTTTGTATTTCTTTATTTAAAATTAAAACTATTTAATGGTAACTGAATTATAATTAGTCTACGAGAGCACAAGATAAGTGGCAAGCATTATACTCTCAGATGTTTGAACGCACTTTCAAACCCCTTTCCCCAACCTTTATAATGGCCCTCAAAAGTTTGACACCCAATCACCATCACTGGGCTGCATCTTCCTCAAAATGCACATTCTCAGCTCTCATCTAGATTTCTTTCCAGAAAACAGAGGTGCAATCAGTGATAATTATAGCAAACAGTTCCATTAAGACATTGCAAATGAAATAAAGGTATTAGGCTAGATGGAACCCTGCTCTGCTTGCAGACTACTGCCAAGAACAAGATTACAGGTGACAAACAAATAAAAGGTGCACTTATTTATAGGAAACTATTTTATTACTTCAGATAGTAATTTAATTTGATTTTTTTTTTATTTTGATTGCTTCATTTTGTGTTATTTATGACTGAATGAAAACAGCTTTTAGTTATATTATAACACTATAATATAATATTATTAAAATTTTGATTTTCACTATAATTATATATAGAAAAGCAAGTCATATATCTCCAAAACTATCCCCTCAGGGGCCCCATTTTTTGGGTACGGGGCGTAGCGACCCCGAGGTACCCGAACTGCTCCCTAAAGTCCGCGCTCAGCGCGTTTGACTCCATTTTATTTCGCCTATTTTATTATTTTGTTTGTCCTACTTCCCTGTTCTTCGTCTGATGGGTGCCCCCGTGTTTGACACGGTAAAATGTGACTGGGTAACGGCGTAACCCCCAGCACAGGGTTATCATGTAGGGCGGGAGCGTATCCCGTGGTAAAGGCCAGGCCCGGGGAAGGGCCATTGCATGAGCTGATTAACTTCCTGCAGGCGATTGGGTCCCTTCGTCAACCCACAGGAAGGTGTGACCCTGAGGTTACTTTGTTCAGGCCAGGGCCAGTAACCTAAGCCGGGGTGGCGCCCAGGAAGCAGCCTGCCATCGGAGACAGTTGCAATGGTGGAGGATTATATCGCTATGGCACATGATAATAATCATTTTCAAATGAAACGAAAAAGAGTTGACGTAAGAGAAGTATCCGAGAAGTCATTTCCTCGCTACTTAGTTATCAGTCGTACCGAAGATGGCCAGTCGTTTGCTAAGGTAAATCCATTTAAAATTCAGAAGGGCATTGATGCCATAGCTGGACCCGTTAAATCCTGTACCCGTCTACGTAATTGATCACTTTTGGTGGAGACACTTGGGCTGTCTCAAAGCAACTCAATGCTCAAGGCGACGCTACTCCACCGTTATCCCATCCGTGTCAAGAAACATAAGACCATGAATTCGTCGCGAGGAGTTGTTACCACCAATGTTCTAGACGGAATGTCCGACCCGGAAATCCAGAGTTGTCTGGAAGACCAAGGGGTCACCTCTGTTTATCGTGTTCAGTCGAGGAGAGAGGGGGAATTACAGCCGACCCGGACTCTTTTCCTCGCGTTTGACAGGATCGAACTGCCGCAGAGGATAAAGGCGGGATACGAGTTAATAGAAGTGCGCCCATATATCCCGAGCCTGTTGCGATGTTTTCAGTGTCAACGTTTTGGACACACTCGCCTATCCTGCAAGAGCGCCGTATCCATCTGTGCTACCTGCAGTCAAACAAGTCATAGGGAGCATGTCCATCCGCTCCTGTCTGCGTCAGGAGACGAGCGGAGTCGAGAGGAGCGCTGTATTCAGGAGATCCGGGTAAAGGAAAAACTCTCCTTTACTGAGGCCCGGAAGCGATTTTAATCTCGCCAACCTGTCGTGCCTAAGACCGGCACCTACAGCGCAGCAGCTTCTTTTGCGGTCAAGAAGTGCGATAGCAGTACGCAGACTTATGACTTTGTTTTTACACGGGTCCCAACTAAGCCCAGTTCTCCAAAACGCTCCACCGAGAAGCCGAAACCGATTGTTTTTAATGCTCCAGAAATTAAGTTTAAGACAAGTTATAGGCGGACGAATTTTGTGAAATCGTCAACTCCTATGGGGAAGAAAAAGAGCCCTTCTCCTCCTCGGAGGTCCCGCTCCCACGATGGGAGCAAACCCGCTGGGCGGTCGCCGTCACCGCCCTTATCTACCTCCAACCGATTCCAAGTGCTGGAATCGGTGGATTCCTCTCAGCGGGAGAGCCCTCCCTCTGAGGACGTCATGGAGCAGGATGGGCCTGCTCCAGGCAAACCACCGAGCCCCACGCGACAAAGAAAGGACGTTTGATCCGTCCTGGGCCTAGCAAAAAGTGAGGTGGTACATTTTTAAACTTATTTTTATTTAATTTTAAAAATGGCTATCCTTTCGTGGAATGTGCGTGGTCTCCGTAGTCGAAGACCTGACCTCAAATTAATTTTACGTTCTACTGACTGTCCGCTAGTGTGTCTCCAAGAGACCAAACTTCGCCCACAGGATTCTTTTAATTTACGCGGTTACTCTTCGGTGAGATTTGATCTCCCTCCCGAAGATGGCACTCCCGCTCACGGCGGAGTTTTAATTTTAATTCGAAATGACGTGTACAGTACTTCACTACAGCTCCAGACTCCTTTACAAGCTTCTGCAGCTGCCGTTCACTTCTCTGGCCTCAGTTTTTCCATCTGCAGTGTTTACTTGCCTCCGTCTGGTACAGTCGCCATGGTTGATCTAGACAATCTTCTGTCTCAGCTACCACCCTCTGTCCTACTTTTGGGGGATTTCAATGCACACCATCCCCTATGGGGTTCCACCTCGGAGTGTGCAAGGGGTAGCCTTTTAGCCGACTTTCTGGATGGTCACATTCTTGTAGTGCTCAATACTGGTCAACCTACATATATTTCAGACAGTACTCAGAGTTTTTCACACTTGGACTTATCCTTTTGTTCTGTCTCACTATCTGTACATTTTACTTGGAATGTCTACTCTGATTCATACTCTAGTGACCACTTTCCGTGTCAGATTCATATACTCTCTTCAAACGCACATTCACAGCGCGCGCCAAAATGACTCATTGAAAAGGCGAACTGGCCTCTCTTTCGATCTATGGCCGAATTTTCAGGGTGTGAATTTCCATCTATCGACGTCGCGATCGAGCACCTCCGTACGGTCATCATCACAGCCGCAGATCAGGCTATTCCCCGGTCGTCTTGTCACCCCAGACGCTTACCGGTTCCCTGGTGGACCGATGAGTGCCGGGATGCGTTACGTGCACGCCGGGATGCTCTCCGAGCTTTTCGTCGCCACCCTACTTCTGCAAATATGATTCGCTATAAACGACTGCGCGCCAAATGCCGTCGAGTCATTAAGGATAGCAAAAAGGCTTCTTGGATTGCTTTTACCTCGTCTTTTAACCGCACAACGCCTTCATCCGTAGTTTGGGAACGACTACGCCGCGTTGCGGGCAAACCTAGGTTTACGCCCATACCCCGTCTTCGGATTTTAAATCGGGTTGTCACTACTCCGATTGATGTCGCCAATATTTTAGGACGTACTTTCGCTGATGTTTCAAGCTCGGCCAACTATCCTGCTGCTTTTCGCACGATTAAAGAGCAGGTCGAGTCGAAGGGCTTCTGTTTTGTCTCCGACCAGCAGGAGAGCTATAATGTTCCATTTTCCTTCAGGGAATTGGAGCACGCCCTTACGAACTCTAGACACTGCGCAACAGGGCCGGATGGCATTCATGTTGCTATGTTGCAGCATTTATCAGCGAAGGGCAAGACATTTTTATTACAGAATTTTAATTTTATTTGGTGTCATGGCACATTTCCTAGCGCCTGGCGAGTGGCTACCGTCATTCCTATACCTAAGCCTGGAAAGGCCCCACATCTTCCATCCAGTTACCGTCCGATTTCCCTCACCAGCTGCGTCTGCAAGGTGTTGGAACGAATGATTGACGGACGGCTTATGTGGTGTTTGGAGTCGAGACATCTATTGACGAACGCTCAGTGCGGTTTTCGTCGTCACCGTTCCTCTGTCGATCATCTTATGTCTCTTTCGACCCACATAATGGACGGTTTTATACGGAAGTGCCAAACGGTTGCTGTGTTTTTTGATTTGGAGAAACCGTATGGTACTTGCTGGAGAGGCGGTATCCTCCGAACGCTTCACGATTGGAACGTACGTGGGCGTATGTCTGTTTTTATTCAGGAATTTATGAAAGACCGGGTTTTTAATGTTCGCGTGGGATCAGTTTTATCATCTAGTTTTATTCAAGAGAACGGTGTACCTCAGGGCTTGGTACTTAGTTGCACACTGTTTACCATTGCGATTAACTCTATCACCGAGTGTTTATCGCCGGGAATACAATCGTCGTTGTTTGTAGACGATTTTACCATCTATCTTTCCTCTCGGAGAATCTGTCTCTTGGAACGCCGCCTCCAATGCTGTCTCGACCGCCTTTACGCTTGGAGTGTATCTCACGGGTTCCGTTTCTCCGCAGAGAAGACCGTCTGTATGAACTTCTGGCGCCACAAGGAGTATCCTCCACCTTCGCTCCATCTTGGCCCAGACGCACTCTCTTTCGCAGACGAAGTTAGGTTCCTTGGCTTGGTGTTTGATAGAAAATTATGCTGGTCATCGCATATAGCGCAACTCCGCGGCAAGTGTGAACGTTCTCTTTATATTTTACGTGTTTTAAGTGGAACATCTTGGGGAGCTGACCGGACTATTCTTTTACGTTTTTACCGTTCTCTTATCCGGTCCAAACTGGATTATGGCAGTGTTGTTTATGGCTCTGCGCCGCCTGAACCCGATTCACCACCGGGGTATTCGTGTTGCCATTGGAGCATTCCTCACCAGTCCTGTATTAAGTTTATGTGCGGAGTCTGGAGAACCTCCGTTGTTTTATCGTAGGATGTTTTACTTTCTGCTTACGGTTGTCGCTTAGCTGCGCAACCTCGTCATCCAACGAATGGGCCGTTTTTAATGTGTCTTTAGATGGTTTTTATGCTGCTCGGTCTTTTACTCCTAAGCCTACTGGCTTTCGTTTTCGGAGCATTTTACAGACTTTGGACTTCGACTTACCTGCTTTTTTCATAGCCGAGGAAAATTCTTCTCCCCCTTGGCTTTTAGCAGAGGCCCCCGTTCATCTTGGGCTTTGGTCCTGTCCAAAATCTTCGACCGCAGCACATATTATTCGTTGTTATTTTAGCGCGATCAAGTCCTCTTTTGATGGCTGGAATTTTATCTATACCGATGGCTCGAAATCTGACACAGGTGTAGGATGTGCTTTTGTTTTTAATGGGGCAAGTTTTACATATGGTCTTAACGTTGCGACATCTATTTTTATGGCAGAGCTTTATGCTATTTATCGGGCGATATTATATATTTCTGATCAGGGGCTGGGAAATAGTGTTATATGTTCAGATTCTTTGAGTGTCCTGTTATCTTTTAAACAGCTGTACCACTTCCACCCTCTTGTGCTGCAGATCCAGGATGCAGTTTTTACGCTTCTTGACGCTGGCGTCAAGATTACACTGCTATGGGTTCCTGGGCATGTGGGACTCTCGGGAAACGAGGCCGCAGATGTCACAGCTAAATCCGCCCTTTTAGACCCTGCTGAGTACGAGCACCGTTTTTACTTCGGGAATTTTAAACATTCCTTAAGACGAGGCGTTCTCTCGCGTTGGCGCGATGAGTGGAATTTACTGACCACCAATAAGCTTCGGGAGTGTAAATCAGCCCCTTTTAACTGGTCGACATCTTCTCGCACTGTTCGTCGCGAAGAAGTAATTTTAGCTCGTCTTAGAATTGGCCATTGCCGTTTTAGTCACTGTCACCTTTTTAATGGTCAACCCGCTCCAGCTTGCCCTCACTGTGACCACCCCTTTACAGTGCGTCACATTTTAATTGATTGCCATCATCTGACAGCTTTTAGAAATAGCCTAGGTTTGCCCTCCTCTATTGAGGACTTACTTTCAGATGATGTGGTTGCTGTGGAGCGAGTGCTCCGTTTTATCCGTGTTTGTGGTTTTTGGAGCAAGGTGTAAGGTTTTATCTTTTTACCCATGACGGCATTTTTAGACTCTTTTAAGACTGTTGTTATTTCTGCATTTGCTGAATCATTTTAGTACCAGTCTTTCATTGAGTTGTGGTATATTGCCCTTGTTATTGTTTTGGGGTTTTATTGTTACCATTTTAGACCTTTGAATTAATGGTTTGTTTTCAGCTTTTGCTGATGAGTTACGACCAGCTTTTATTTGTCGTAGTATTGTTAGTTTTAGGGTTTTATTTTACCCATTTTTAGACCATCATAGGACTGTTGTTTTTTCGCTCTTGCGGCTGTTTTAATACCAGTCCTTTGTTTGTTGACCATTTCACCCACTTGTTATTTGTTATGGGTTTTTATTTTGTTGCACAACGTGCTATTGTTTTTAACTTATGCACTTATTTGTGTTAACTATCTATTATTTTTATTTCTGGCGCAGTTTTTAGTGTGTTTGGGCGCTAATGACCATGGTAGTTGTGCGCCCCTTAAGCCATAATCATCATCATCCAAAACTATAGCCAATAAAAATTTCTCTTAACAAACTCATTTCCCTTTACCCAAAGGAAGTCAGGTTTGACTACTTTTATTAAGGAAACAAATCCAAATATGTTATGTTGACCTCCTTTATTGAAGAGCTTAACACACTAATTTTTGATAATGCAACTCAAATTGCAAACCCCATAAGAGACAAGTTAAACTGAGCCCACATATTCTCAGAAGGAACAAGTATGACTCATTGAAAATATAGCAGCAATACCAGCTGGTGTCTGAATTTGATCTAGGGAGAATTTGGAATACCAAATGTGAAGGAAGTAATTTTGAAAAATTTATGCGTGTTACAGAAATGCATCCACAGTGAAATGATTATGAGATCAGTGGACAGAGGTATGACAAACATACAGACGTGAAAATGAACTCAATGGCCCTGTCAAACAACTAAATGAGAGATAATTTCTGCATGGCTATTATGAATATGTACAATTTTTAATTTCGTGTTCGAATCAATACAATGAAGCAACTGATATATACTTTAACAGTAAACTTGCAACTGAGGATGCATGCAAAAGCCTGCAAAACTAGTTTTGCATAAATCAACAGTAAGTGGAGCATAAGAGTATTAAATTGACTCACTAGATAAATAAGAACATACAATGTATTGCAATTTTAATGGCCAGAAGTATATTATTTAACACTGTAGGGAGGAAATGGCTTTGGACCTAATTCAGGAGTGCCTTAGAAGATTGCAAAGACTGCCACAGGTGGCTGAGGTTGTTAAGGCGTGGACTCATGAGCGGGAGGTCTGGGGTTCGAATTCCACCAGGACCATCCTCCCTGACAGGTTTTTTCCAGGTTTTTCTCAGTCCTCATAAATGGCAAATACTGGGGAGGTACCCTAAACTTAGGCCTGGAATGATTCCTTCCTTAACAATATCCTTTTCCAATATATCATTTCATCTCATGTATCATCAGTGTTCATTGCCTGTGGTGCCTCTGTAGCAAAAACGGGCATTAAACACTATTCATTCATTTATCAGTCCTCATAAATGGCAAATGCCAGAAAGGTACCCTAAATTTAGGCCTGGAATGCTTCCTTTAAAAAAAAATCATTTCCCAATTTACTATTTCATTTTATGTACCATCAGTGTCCACTGCCTGTGGTACCTCAGTAGTAACAATAGGCATTAAACACTAATCAAAAAATGCAAGGAAATAGCATTCATGAATGAAAAGTGCACACTGTGAGAAATGCTTATACCTCATTATTGAAGAACTTTATATGTTTTGACATTCATGAAAGGTGCATGCAATGTACGAGGTGGTATCCAGAATATTCGGGACTGGTGCTGCCATCTGGTCAGAAACTTACTTTGAGAATAATGACCGCCGTCACCCTCGAAGTAGTTCCCTTACACACGTATACACCGGTCCCAGCGATTCTGCCATTTTCTAAGTGCATCTTTGAAGGCATGTTCTTTGAGGGTGTTTAGCACAGGCACGTTTCTTCTTGAATCCATTCAATTGTGTCGAACCGACGTCCATTCAACTTAATTTTCAACTTGAATACAGCGAAGTTGCAGGGTGCCAACTCAGGCGAGTACGGTGGGTGGGGGACAACCGTCATGTTGTTTTTCGTCATGTGCACAATCCCCTTGGTATCAAAGAAAACGAGGAGCATGCTCTTGACTTTGCTCTTCACTTGTCTCCCTTTTTTGATCTTGGTGATTTCGGGTTGTTCCTCTGGGAGGATTGTTGTTTTGTCTCAGGGTTATATTATAGGGTATATTATAGGGTACATCCAGCTCTCGTCACCGGTGATGACTCTGGACAAGAAGATTGGATCATCGGATACGGCCTGACGAAGCTCCGTGCAAATTTCAACACGCTGCGCCTTCTGATCAGCAGTCAGGATCCTTGGCACAAATTTTGCGGCGACACGATGCATGCCCAATTCATCAGTTAAAATTCGTTAGCATGTCCCATAACCAATTCCCACTTCATGAACGTCTTCAATGGTTCGAGGTCGATCCTCACGAACGATATGTTGAACTTTGGCAACAATGTCAGGCGTTGTGCTGCTGACGGGCCTACCGGTGTGAGCATCGTCTTCAGTAGCTGTACGGTCGGCCCTGAACCGATCATGCCACTCAAACACACGTCTACGGCTCATGCTTTGTTCCCTCAAAACTTGTTGAATCATTGCAAGGGTCTCCGTAGCTTTTTCCCTGAGATTTGCTCAGAATTTGATGCACCCTTTCTGTTCTAATCTTGGATCCATCATAAAATCGCCAGACACACTACACACAGAGTATCATGAAAAATACTATAGAATCTTAACAAATCTACCCAGCTGCATGAAACTTTAAACACTCACTCATCAGATATGCTAGCGTTGCCACCTAGTGGTACAAATCTCTACTGCAACTACTGTTAAGATGGCAGCACCAGTCCGGAATATTGTGGATACCACCTCGTATATCCATCAATGAATATGTTATATTGCATATTCAATCATCAATGCTTTGTAATGCATATCAATTGCTTAAAGTAAAACAAAAAAACATTCCAATAAGTGCCACAGAAATAAGTAGATTGTATGAATATTGTTTCTGTCAGTGTTCCTTAATGTTCTATAATCTCATTATTTATATTCCATAACACCAAAAAGTGTGTCATTATTAATTATTCTTTAAATATTGCATTTTATATAACATCCCTCATAAAAACATAGGTCTAAAGAGATGATGAATGAATGTTTGATGAAATGAGTGTGTAAATGATTCCAGAATCTACATTATTAAGACTACCTAAATTTACTTTATCTGGGTAAGTAAAAACTTTGGAAAAATCTTACCCAGACAACTGACTTACAGGATTCCAACCCATGACCTCTGGATTTGTAGGCATATGTGCTGACTACAATACCACATAGGCAGTATTGTGACACGCCAAAGTCTGAGCAACCATCTATTCTGCTAATGTCATTTGAATCTTTGTACAGTTCATACAATATAAATAAATTAACATTTCTTATGTCTAGCATTTTGTAGAAAATAGATATTGACCATTTTCATGTTCCCCTTACATCTCTATAATCCTAGCATTTCTCTTTAAAAACTGTGTGTCAACTTTATTTAGGCTGCAGCCATGCACCACCATGGGTGGCTGAGCTCCATTAAGGTGCAGGTGAGAGGTCTGGGGTTTGAATCCCCCCAGGACTGTCCTCCCTGACTGAGAATTTTTCCTGGGAGGTATCCTAAACTTAGGCCTGGAATGTTTCTTCCCTTAAAAATAAATCCTTTCCCAATATATCATTTCATCTCATGTATCATCATTGTCCATCTTGTTTAGTCAAGTTTATAAACCTTGCCATTACTAAAACTATAAATGCTTTTTAATTGCTGAGCTGTTGCTGATTCATACTTACAGCTGAGGATACATTAATACTATTTTAATGGAAATAAAGGTCTGATAAGACAACACAATATTTTAAAATCAAGTTTATTACAGATAATACAAGTTATTTCAATATTCAACAGAACAAATTATTAAAAGAAAGTTATAAAAATACATGAAAAATCTAACTGAATAGTAGGTAATTTTTGAATGATTTTTGCCAGATATTTGACACTTCTTATTTGCACCTAGCTTTGCAGGATTTGGAGTAAAAGTTCCCAAGATACAACATTCCTAATAGAAAAAAATATTGGTATCAGCTATTCCTAATCTATAAGCTGCTTTGTTAACTTTCATAAGCAAAACCAGCTGTTCACATAAGTATTTACTCCATGTTCACATAAATATGTATTGTTAATGTAAAACAGGATTTGTGCAGCAAAGTGTCTCATCTTTGGATATCTTTGCCCTAAATAAGAGTAGATTTCTTAGTTTTCTGAGATTTCAAATTCTTGATATTTTTCTTTTAAAACTGATTCATTCTACAGATCAGTTTGGAAATGAGAGCATTCTGGACATATAAGAAAAGGAATATGTGAAAATAAAAATTCATTTTGGTGTAACTTGAGATCTTTAAAGCACCAGTCAAAATCATTTATTATCTGTTTTTATTCCCTTACAATGTTTTAAAATGTTGTACTTTTTATTCTCATTTTTTAACTGTTCATACTAAAAATGCAATACTATATTAAATGATTTTCCAACATAACACAATATTTTTTAAAGTTATCAGTGTAACAAATATATGTGTTATCAATTGATCTTTGGTTGTTTCATATTTAGATAATTATGTAATATTTTACATTTACTAGAAAGGCCAGAACTTGCACCCATTATGGACTCTTTAGAAGGAATATGTTCTCACCTTTCATTTCTAATAACAGTATTATTTCTGCCAAAAATAAATAAAACTTCTAGAATGAATAAGCCTTCATGTATTATGGTAGCCTTTCAAATTCAACCCCCCTAATCCTGAAGGAAAACAAACTGGCAATGAGAAAATCCTCTGGAAAAACTGAAATTCACAGTTTTACAAACTGCTTTGACCACATTGTCTACTTTCAGCACTTTGGAACAAAGGTACTGCTGATGGAAAAGGCAATGGAAAGTTTGCAATTTTGGTTTGTCTGAACACTTATCTTTCAGCTTTTTATCCAGCATTGCTCCAAACTCTGTGCCTGCATTCACTGGAGCATTAATGGTAATTACAGTCATGTGTCTGGAATAAAATTTTCATTCTTTTAGAATTCCAATGTGATATTACAAATATTTTCCCCTGTACTAGTTTCATTAATGGAAATCATTCCCAAAAGTTCTTCTGTTGCTTTCAAACTGCCATCACATCCTTACATAAACAATGCATTTGGTGCCATATCTTTCATAAAGTGTCATTCAAAAGTAGTGAAATATTGAGGATGCTTGCTGTAGTCGTTCATGCAAGTTTCTTGACAACAAAGTCCCTTGAAATATTTATACATTTTAAGACAAACATTTTCAATCACTTTATTGTGCATTCCTTATTAAATGAGCCTTCACTGAAAGATTCACCAAATAATTGGTTTTATAACTGTCTTTTATTCCTGTCTTACTATCCTCATTCACTGTAACTTGAACATTATTAATTAGCTCACTTCCCCCTGCAAGTTGCAGAATCTCAAAACAAAGGTCTCAGTTATCATTTTTGACTATACTTAAAGGTATATAATATGCACCTTCTACCTTCATGCAAAAGAAACTGAGCTTTTATCTTTCTTAGAATTTTCTCTCATTGTCACCAACCTTTTTCTTCTTTATGCCTTGGAAAGCAATGTAATACCTAGAATCATGTGCCGGGACCCAGAGCTATTTACTTAATGACCATATAAAATATTAACTCCAAAAATTAAGCCTGCTTGAACTTGGTGGAACAGGTCCTATGCCAGGTTCATTTGCATTTCCATCTTCAAAAGAACAAAGGCACAAACGGCTCCTTCCTGGTAGCACTCCATCTCTTATATATAAACAATTAACTAAGAAAGTTAGAAATGAAGAAAAGCCTACTTTCTGCTAAATTGTGTGTTACCAAAATAACTATAATGCATAAGGACTTACCATCCAATCATCTGACAAACAAGCAGGGATGATTCATCCAGAATGCTTTGTTGGCAGGAATTGATGGTGCTCCAATTGGGGGATTTCTACCCTGATTCCAGGAGAGGTACTATACTTATTGTATGCTCTGATATGGACATTTATATCTAGCTGGAGTCACTAATTATATCATTGAAACAGTGTAAAGGGGCTGAGCTTATATTCATTGAAGCAAAAGACCTACTCCGGTAAGTCAAAGTAGCTGTATAAGTAACTGGAACTGAGTATGAGGAACCTAATGTTCTACTTCATAGACTTGGGTCCAGAACCATGATCTCAAAATGGAAGGATGAAGGGTCTTAGAAAACAAAATTTACCCTAAAGAATGATTCATACCTCTCATTGACAAACCTTCCAAAATGATTTTGAAAGATGAAGTTATACTGTTTTCCTTAACTTTATGAAAGTCTTTTAAGGCACTAGATAAGGTCATAAAGGAAATTTTGAGGTCTGATGGGAAATGGGACAGGAAATTGATATTTCACCTTGTTAGATGGACACAGCTGAATCTGTTAACATAGGACTGGCATTGACAGAGGTGGTCAAAGAACTTTTCTCTGCTCCTCTTTCCACTGGCAAGGATAAAGGCAATCAAATTAATTTGCAACATTGCAAGGCTACATCAGCAGTACTCTACAACAGATCTGCTGCTGTTAGTCTTGACATAACCCCAATACAATAGCTCTGGAATATAAAAATAGAGCTAGAATTTTGTTGCTGGAGGGTTTTTACTCTACAAATCTGATGGCTTAATAGAATGTACATTTTAACAAAAAATCATATTAATGCTTTTCTGTGTTCCAGAGACCTCACAGCTGTGAAGTTAACCTTCACTGCAGGGCAGTGAAATGAAAGAGATCATTATGACTTCACCATATTTAAAGAGATATAACGAACTAATTTTAAGGTACAACAATTGATAAGCTATTTTAATATTGGTAAACTACAAGTCATTCTGGAATGTGGTGCAAATGTCCATCATATGACAGCAAAGATATTAACCATAGAGAAAAACAACTTTTCGAATACTTAGTTATAAGTAATTTAAGCATCCTTAACATAGGCAATGAGCCTACCTTTGTGACATCCACAAGGCAGGAGGTTTTCGATATAACTGTATGCACCAGTGGTTTAGTTAAAACAGTTCAAAATTAACACGATCTAGAGAGCCCTCTGTCTATAATCACATTTATTTAAAATCTAACAAGGCATGTGGAATAGATGAAATGATGGAAAGCTTGGGAAAAAGACCTAAACAGATTAAACATATTGGTGCAATTAGTGAGTTTAATCTCTGAAGAAGGCAAAATACCAAAAAATTGGAGAGTGGGAATTGTTACACTAATTTATAAAGGTAAAGGAAATATTAGGAACCTAGCAAATTAGAGTGGAATTAATTTACTTTAAATTATTATGAAAGTCTTCACTGAAGCATTAACAAAAAGGTTACAAGAATGGGCAGAGAAAGAAAGGAAAATTTCAGTATTGCTATCAGGTTTTAAAAAAGACAAAAGAACAGTTGACAATATTTTTATAATTAGAACATCAGTCAATAAATATTTTAGTAACAAAAGAAGTGTTGGTTTTGGACTTAGAAAAGGCTTTCATCACAATTTCTAGGGAAGCACTTTAGATGAAACTGAGAAAAAAAGGAGTAAGTTGAACTTTAAAAGGGTAATTCAAAATATTTAAAATGAAAATGAATTTTGTATTAAATATGAAAGCGAAGGTTTACACACAAAATATCAAATAATGTAGGTCTCAGACAAAGATATAAATTAAACCCAGTGCTCTTCAATCTATTTATTGATGATGTGTTAGAAGAAATTAGTAAAATAATGTACATTTACCAACTATAAATAACAATAGAGATACTGAGTCTGCTCTTTGGAGTTTATCTGGTAACAGGTTCTTTAATGAGTGTACGATTAAAACATTCACTAGAAGCTATAGGTACATTTTGTAGATAATAGGATCTTAAGATAAACAAAACTAATCTAAGATTATGGTGATGAAGAAAGGTTTTATACTAAAAAAACAAGAGAAAATGGGTGAGAGGGCACAGAAATTGAAGTTGTCAAGAAAATTGGTTACCTGGGTGTTAGACTGTCTAGTAATGGGAAATGGAGCAATCAAAAAAGAAAAGCATTAGCAGAAGAAAAAATGGCTATGAGTGTAATTACCAAATATGCAAGTGAGATGGTTGGATAGAGTATATGGTTGGATAGTAGAGAGCAGAATGATGTATGGAATGGAAATTCAGGTGCCAGATGGAGGATGGAAAGCAATTAAGTGTGATAAATGGACTATTTTGTAGATTTGTCCTAAGCTTACCTAGATCTTCACCTTATGAGGTTGCTCTAATGAAACTAGGAAGATTGGGCTATAAAAAGCAAGTTTTTTTTTTTTTTTTTTTGAGTAGTGTTTAACGCCCGTTTTCACTACTGAGGCACCACAGGCGGTGGACACTGATGATACATGAAATGAAATGATAAATTGGGAAAGGATATTTTTTTTTTTTTAGGTAAGGAAGCGTTCCAGGCCTAAGTTTAGGTACCTCCCCGGCATTTGCCAGTTATGAAGACTGAGGAAAACCTGGAAAAAACCCCAGTCAGGGAGGACGGTCCTGGCGGGATTCGAACCGCAGACCTCCCGCTCACGAGTCCGTGCCTTAACGACCTCGGCCACCCGTGGCGGTAAAAAAAAAAAAAAAAAAAAAAAAAAAAAAAAAAAAAAGCAAGTTAATAGAAAGAGTGCTGAAATATTGTTATAGAATAGGGAGACTAAAAGAGGAGAATATCATCAAACATTTGGTAGCACAAGGAAAAATTAGGAGGATAGAAACCATTCCATTCAAGAATTGGGAATGGAATCAATATGGTATGAGGGGGAAAGAATGCTAAAAGGATTTCAGAAAGAGATAAAAACAAGAATTGTGGATATTGAAAAACAGGAATTTTGGGCTAGTCTTAACGTAAAAAAATCTCTTTAATTACATAGCATACTAAAAATTATTGAGTAAGAGAAAGATATGTTGAAACCTGTGATAAGGTAGGAAGAGAAGGACTAGCATGGTTTAGAACAGGAGTGATATATTTAAGTGGGATAAGAAATGGATATATAAAGAGGAAATATCCAATGTGTGAAGAACCAGATAGTACTTGGCATTGTATTTTAGAATGTAAGCAAACCAAGTTTTGAAGGGAACAGTTCCTTTTATGAAAGTGAGAAAACTTACCAAATGAAATAAGAGGCAGAAGGAATTTTAAATCTAAAATCAGATGAAAATATAAAGAAACTTGAAAAATACATCAGCAGGTGGACAAAAATGCTTATGAAAGGTGAGTAAAACAAATGGGAACAACAATGTTGACAATGGCACTGTCTAGGAGTCAATATATCTCCCCATTACACACTTAACATAGCATTAAATGTAATGGGGTATGGATGGAATGCAACTCCATAAATTAAGGGTGATTTGGTACGAAATTTAGGAAAGTAATTGTCTGATTCCAGTTAGGAAGTCAGGGCAGCAAGTTCTTTGGTGGAATAATGAACTTACCCAACTCAGAATCAAAAGCAGAAGGTTTTTTAATATAGCCAGATACACTGGTGAATGAAGCAGCCTTAGCTTCTTGTAATAAGTCTTCTAGAAAACTAAATGAGATTCAAGAAGAATACACCGAGAGGAAATAGAGGATACACCTGCTGTGTCTAGAATCTTTTAAGGTCTTCAAAAGCTGGTTCACTTAAATTTTCTAATAGTAAATATACATTAATTGCTAAGAATCATTTCCAAATGCACTTTTGAGGCTCAGAATTGATTGCATGAAAAGAACATGTGGCAGATTTCAATTTTCATTTTCAATTTATTTCATCCATGAAAACTTATACAAGTTTTGGATTCATCGAATACAATAATTATTCACAAACACAACTTTTACAAGTACAAATCATTTACAATTCTCAATTTGAGGTAACACACATAAGTTCCTCAAGCTATAAAATGCATTCACTCTTAGGTACCTTTTTTATTACTTTCATAGTTAAATCCACATTTTTGATCACTTTTATTTTTTCAAGTAACTTGTTATAAAGTTCTTTTCCCATTCATTTAAGAACTTTCAAAAAATTAGACATTTTCAAAAAAATTTGTTGGAACTCGCACAATGAAGCTTGTTAAATGTAAATTATATTTTATCTGTCTTCTAACACACACTTATGCTTCACTTACTTTTAAATATTGTGGGACCGGTTTTAAAAGTAAGTGAAGCATAAGAGACAGACAGATTAAATATAATTTACATTCTTTTTCCGTGTTTTTACACAGAATCTGCTTAATGTACCTCTAAATACAGATCTAAAGTAGTCATCCTTATTTCATAGATTATGTGTGTGTATACCATCATTTATTGGATTGTTTTCTTATAAAATATGTTTTATCATCTCATAAATGTACATACAAGGAACCGTCAATATCCCAAATTGTTTAAATTTTAATCTAGATGTGTGTTTTCTATTTACATTACCTATTGTTCTAATTGCTTTTTTTTTTTTTTTTTTTTTTTTTGTAATTTAAAAATCTTTTCAACTTCAGTTGTTGTAATATTTCCCCTTAATATTATTCCATATTTTATGTGTGAGTAAATAAAAGCACAATGTATCTGTTTTAGAGTATCATAACCTATAGTTTTCCTCAATTGTCTCATTATATATAAGCCTGTATTTACCTTTGTTTTAATATGTGCTATGTACGGCTTCCAGTTTAACTGTTTGTCTATTAAAATTCCTAAAAAATTTGTATATTGAATCTGATATTTTTTCACTGTCTATTTCTACTTGTATGCTATTTAAACTACATTTTTTTAATTTAAAACTTATCCAGGCTGTCTTTTTAATATTTAAAATCATATCCAGGTTTATATAACATTGTTTAATTTTTTTTTAATTAACTTGTTTGCTTTTAATTCCACTTCCACATCTAACTTACCTTTAATTACTACTGTCATACCATCTGAATATCTAATTGCTACATTTTCATTTCTTTGTACTAATTCAAAAATATTGTTAATATATATTAGAAATTGAAACGGACCTAATTTTGAGTTTTGTGGTACTCCTTGCTGAACCATTTGGACATTTGGTTTAATTTTTTTACAATACCAGCACTGTTTCTATGATTTGTTTCTATACACTGCATTCTATTATTAAGATATGAACTAATCCAGTTTAGTGCTAATCTATAAATCCCATAATTTTCTAATTTATTTGTCAATATGTCTATATTTGCATAATCAAATGCCTTAGAGAAGTCCAAAAATATCACTATTACTTTTTCCTGATTTTTTAATACTTCAATTATATAACTATTAACCTTGCTAATTACGTTAATTGTTGATTTCTTCTTTTGAAATCCAAATTGCCACTCTGAAATTATGTTAATTTTAATGAAATAATATTGCAATTGAATTAGAAAAACATGTTCCATTATTTTTGAGAAAGTTGAACATAATGCCTATAATTTTCTAAATTCGTCTTACTTCCTTTCTGTTTGAATAATGGTCTTACAATTACTTTCTTTAAAGTTTATGGAAACATACCTCGGGTTAATGATGTATTTGTAATGTGTGTTAGCATTATGACAATTTCAATTTTAATGTCTTTTATAATCTTGTTCAACATTTCATAAAAGCTAATCAATGTTTTAGGTTTGAGCTTATCGATTTCTTGTAATATGATTTGCTCTGATACTTCTAATATTCCCATTGACTTTACTTGACTTGGTGCTACTGTTTTTACTTGGTTATTATTATGCCCATTTACCTTCATTTGTTTTGTGATATTTATAAAATAATTATTAAATTTAAAACTTATTTCAGCTGGGTTACTTATCTCTCTATCATTTATTTTGCTTATCATAGTTTCACATTGCTTATTTGCAACTTATTTACCATATTCCAAATTGTTTTACTCTTATTTTCTGAGTTTGTTACCAATTCTCAATTGTGCATCATTTTTGCATTTTCACATACTAGACTATTCTATTATAATTTTCAATAAAATATTTTAATGATCTTTCCCCCATATTTACAACATTTAGAGAATTAAAAAATTTCACTCTATCCCATGAAATTTTTATTCCTTTTGTTAACCATTTTTCATACTGAATACCCCTTGCACCAAACTAGATTTTTACTTTTTTTAAGGACATATTAGTATTTAAGCCATTCTGTAATATATTACTAAAAAATTCATACTTTTTATTTACATTTTCTATTTCTTAGACCTCTTTCTAATTTACCTGTGTGACGAATTGGCTTAATCTAATTAAACTTTCTTTGTCTATTTGTCTTTTGCATTCAAAATTATTTTGTAAGGTCTCATTTTTTACCTCCATTTTTAACAGCTGGCCATCATGATCACCAATTCCTGCTTTTATTATTTTAATTTCTCATATATTTTCTATTAGATTTGTAAATACATTATCAATACCAGTTTTGCAAATCTTGTAACCCTGGTGGGTTCATTTAAAACAATTGTTAAATTTAACCTCTTTAAAGTTTTTATTTATCTACATTTTACTGGATTTTCTTTTAGTAGTTCAATATTAAGATTCCCTATTACTATTTTGATTTTATTTTCTGGCATTGCAATTAGAAAATCTATTAATTTTGTTATAAATATTTTTTCATTTGTTGCTAGAGATCTATATACTCCTATTAGTACAATGTTTAGTTTTTCCATAAAGATTTCAATAGCTGCCTATTCACATGTCATTTTCACTAAAAATTTGCTACAGTCTATTTCTTTAAATTTAATTGACTCATCCACATAAATCACCACTTCCCCACTATTATGTTCTTGTCTACAGTAATATGTACCTATACTATAATCTACATGATTATTTACTATTATTTCTTCTGCTTTTAAACCATGTTCAGTAAGTACTAAAACATTTGGCTCTATCTCTTTAAGCAAGAATTCTATTTGTGTTCTTTTATTGCTTATATATTTTGATGATACAATACCATACCTTCTTTACGTTTCTTAACTACTCTTGGTATCCTGATTGGTACTGATTTATTAGTTATTTCTACCAACTTTCCTACTTTACCATTTTCTACTTCACTTGCTGTACTCATTTTCATGTTCGAAATGTTGATTCAAAGTGCCTAGTTTGTTGCCATCATCTGTACTAATTTCTATTTTCCCTGTTTCATGCATAACTTTACCATCTTATTTATCATTTGACTTAACTCATATGAACCTTTTCTATTTAAACCTTCCCTTCCCTAAACAGCTTTCGTCTATATACCTATATGAATCTACATATACTGCTTTGGCTGCTTTGCATGCCCATTTAATTTCCTCATTTATTGCACTTATAAAATTTATACTATAGTCTCTTTTTATTACTTTGCTATTTACCATCATTGTTGCCCCAGGAAAACACCTCTTGGTACAAACAATGGAATGATACACCTCCTCCATAACCTCAGATGGACAGGATCAGGGAATTTTAAAGTAACTCCTGAAGGATACTTGGAACTGGTCTCCAGGCCTCCAGTTTAGTTGATTAATCAATAGTAAAATGGGCTATTGATATTTTTAACCCATGTAAATCTTCCAGAACAAGATGACTTTCTCTTTTCTGGCAACAGGGAGCTAATCTTTTAACATCCTCTCTACGCAAAGTATATAGACTTCACTAGCTCTGAGATATATACTTGGTTTTCATGGCAGTAACATGGTTACTGCTTTCTGAAATGATAATTATCAAGAAAGGCATTATATTTTCTCTGGATTACATTGTTTTTTCACAAAGGTAGAAGATCCATCTTCTTCAGAGGTGCAATTGGCTGTGCACTTTTGCAAGTCAAAACTAGAGTTTGAGGACTGGATGGCCCACATTGTTGGCTTTTATGCACATTGATCTTTAGAAATTCTTTTTAGGAATAGCTGGTTTTGTAGAATACGATGCAAGGAGATATTTTTTGCATATTTTTACAATGTTTACTTTAGTCCACAGAATTTATGTTCATCTTTGTCAACTATAAAGTTTTCCCCAATGGATGGTACAAAATTTTAATGGCATAGAAATCTATAGTGTCCAACTCAGTTGCCTTGTATGGGTGTCCAGTCTTTTATGCAAGATAAACAATAATAATCAACAACATCAATTCACCAACATACAATTTGGCCAAGTGGTTGGTAAAAAAAATTTACATCTTAAGAACAATTTGAAAGTAGAAGTATCATCAATTCATATAAACTTGTGGACCAATTTAATAATGAGCGGATTTTGCCAAATGATGCCTTGGTCTCGTTTGATGTTGCATCTTTGTTTACTAGTATTCCTACAAAAAAAAAATGCTCCTAAATCTACAGAATTGGCTAAAAAGTATAAACTTGACAGCAGAAGAAATTGAGGATTATACCAATCTGACTAAATTGTGTATAAACCAAAACTTTTTTACATTCAATGGGAAAATTTAGCATCAAATTTCTGGCTTAGCTATGGGTAACCCCCTTTTTCCATTTCTGGAAAATTTATTCATGAGTGCTGTAGAAACACACATTAATATGACATTCCCTTTAACCTTCAAAGCATGGTTTCGTTATGTGGATAACATTCTGGCAATAGTCCCAAAAAAAACAAACAGAAGATGCCCTAAAATTACTAAATTTGCAGGACCAAAATATTAAATTCACTATGGAATTGGAGGAAAATGGTCTTTTACCATTTTTGGACCTAAAAATATACAGGAGAAATGACATAATTCCATTCGGCATATATAGGAAACCTACAAATACAGATAACCACATAAAGAATAACAGTTTCAACCCTAAACCACACCAACATGCCATTATAAAAAGCCTTGTCCATAGATTGGTAAACATCCCACTCAACAAAGAAGAATATTCAGCAGAATACCATTATATCATCAAAACAGCCCTCAACAATGGATTCAGCAGCTCTTTAGTTGATAAGAAAATCAAACATTTCAAAAGACAGAAAGATATTAAAAACACCACAACTCTCTCCACGATAAAAAAGGATGTGGTTTTTAAAAGATTCACATATCATCCGTGGCCAAACAGGGCATTCATGAAAATCTTTAAAAATTATGATATACGTTTTGACTGCACAAAATAAATTTAGTATTGGAAAGCTTCTGAACAGCAGCAAAAAGGATGTTATTCCATCCAGCAAGAAGTCAGGAGTATATCAGATAGACTGTTTGGAGTGTGATCAGATATATATAGGCAAAACAATACGAAATTTGGAGAACAAGGACCAAAGAACACTTCAGAAATTTAAGATATAAACAAGTGGATAAAACGGAGGTTGCAGATCACTTTTGGACTTACGATCATAACATTGCAGGAGAAGCCAAACTGTTAAAAGCTACCACCAATCCCAAGGATTTGGAAATATGGGAAAAGATTTATATTTTGAAAAATAAACATAGAGTTATGAATTTTGACATTCCACCAATGGACTTCCTGTTTCATTATCTAGTGGAACCACCAGATGCCACTATGTCACCTGCTAGAGTTAGTCAGTCCCCAGCTGAAGATGAGAGCGAATGCTCTTGAAACATGTTCTGAAGAATTAATCAGTTAGTGAAGTTTTAGTGTTACCTAATACTGACTCAGTTGTATATGTAACAACTTCACTGTTCCTAACTTCTTTTAAGATTACAATAACATACTATTTTATTTACTGCTTTGTTACTAACACCTTCATGCCAAAGGTAAGACTAGCCCTGTTATCTGACAGTGTCAAAAATAGTACAATTAAAGCAAAAGAGCATATGTTTATATTACAACTGGCTCATATGTGGGGATGTGTGCCAGTTCTAATATAAACATGGTGGCATGGGCATAACAACTTGTAAATTGAAACAATAAACTATACTATTATTATGCTTATTTTCAATAAGCATTTTTCATGTCATGTCATTCAATTTTTCATGTCATTTTCCTTTTCTGCCCAGCCAAGAGACTTCTCAAGTTGATTTATTCCAAATGTGTCTTTGAGTTACTTCTTCTTCTTTGGCTAAATTTCTAAATGATTCACAGAAAGAGCACTTATCCTTTTTAGGCTGGTAAAAGCTGATGTCCTATTTCAGTGTTAAAAATAGTTTCATACATATGTTGTTTTGCTATTTCCTTTTCTCTTTTAAGCACAGTGCTTTGTTCTTAGATTTAAGTTGCCATTAATGTCCTTCCTCCTTGTTTCAGCTCTGCAATAATGGGCATCTATTGTTGGAACTTAGAATCACTGCAATACAATAACTAAACTAAAACTGAATAAAGCAGCAAATTTAGATGGTAAATCAATGGTAAATTACAACAGTTAATATTAATATATTTGGAGATGTTGCTCTTTTGAAGTTGCAAAATTAAAATCATGCAAATCAAGCAAGAAACGTTTCTAGTTTTTGCTCTTTTGAAATGGTTATTTGATTTGAGATGAGAATTAGTACTATTATGCTACATATAAGCAGAGTGGCAAGTTGTTGCTGATTTCAACTGGCAGAGGAGTTTGCTCTCATTTTTATGATGTATCTAACTCAGAAAATAACACTTTCTATTTGCTGCCCTTGAACTAAGCTGTCGATATGCTGTTTTAGTTTAATCAAGATGGGTATGTGGAATAGAAGTTTTGGGTTTAGAGGAAGGATGGGAAATTATGAATAAAATTGTGGTCATGTGGTCTAAAACTGTATTAAAATTACCACAATAATCTGCTAACATTGTTGCTATGATAGAGATAGGTAAATCTGGTGTGCAAACAATAATTATGAAGAAGGTACTAAAATACTGGTGGAAAATTCAACAACTCCCTGAGGATGTATATTAAAAGATTGTTTGATATATCAGGAAAGCAGTAAGAATGAAAATTGTTGGATAAATATGATTAGAGAACAACTGCAGATAAAGGAGTGGGTGATATTTTGGTAGAGAGAAATAATTTGAAAAGAGGATGTTGGCAAGTGGCAAAACATCAATTAGAGGATATGGATAACCAGATTATGTATGCTTTGATGAAGGAAAAAACCACTTAAATTTTATATGGAAATTAAGATAGATCCTAATAGAGAATGGTATGTAAATAAATGTAATATAAGTAAAAGAAAAGTTATTGCACAATTTAGAATTTGGGGCATGAGGATTGAAGGGACCAAGAAGAAATCTAGAGCAAGTGCAGTGTTCAACTTGTATAAATGAAGAGAACATTAAGCATACATTATTTGAATGTATAGGAACAGATCAATGGAGATCAAGTTCATTGAAACAAAAACGATTCAAAATGAATTAGGAAATAGAATGTAGAAAATATATTTAATGATACGAACAAATGAAGGCCTTTGGGAAATATTTATTCAAAGTATAGAATAAATGGACATGGTCACTTGTTAAGAGATATGTGTAATGAGTGAATTCAAGAAAAATTAACATTTGGAAACAGAGAAGGAGCCTAAAATAGAGAAAAATGAGTAAATAACAAAAGGATATTGAAAGAGAACACTCTGATGTCTCAAAAGAACTATCTGAAGTGGTGACTAAACCTCTGTCTTCTGAAATTCCAGTAGGAGATCAAAGATAGAGGTTAGCATAGAGGGTAGTAGGTGTTAGCCAGGTGTTTGCTCTGGTAATTGAAATAAGAATAATTATGATCAGTTTATATTTTATTAAAAATGTTTATTATAATTGTTTATTGTAATACATTCGTTTATTCATTAGACATGACCTGGGCCAGATATGTGCAGACCTCTTTGTATTTTTTTTAGCATTTCAATAAATATTCAATATTCAATGATAGCTGCCTATGTTACAGTGCATAGCTAATAAATTAAAAAAAATTATGGATATAAGAAAATGACAGGTTCTGGCCCATTTTCAACAATTTGGGCATATTTCAAAAGCTTAGGTTGCACTGTTTACAGTTAGCAAACTGAAGAGTTTTCTGCATAAATGGATTAAGGTTGCATCCTTCTGGTAGTGAATAAAAAACATGTAAATGCTACATACTTTCAGTAACTTAAAATTGATATTTTTTCTTTGAAGTCTATGAGATTAATGTTTTCTCTAATTTTCAAAATGCATGATTTTTTCATTTATTTAACAGCATATCCCACTACATAATAATGCTTTACAATGGACTTGTGTACATTCCTAATAATCTACTAAGGTATAACATGTGCAACACACAAAATTCTTTATATATTATTCCTTACTATAGTGCAACAGCTTTCATGGGCCATGGCAAAGGGCAGTATTGCAGGGAGTCTATGATTAGCATATTGGCACTCTGCCATTCACCATTACACAACTTTTGAGATCAAATGGATGCCTTCTCTTTATCAGGTAGCTCTCCAATTTTTCTGATGATGCTAACCCCATTCAAGACCCAGCTCAGAAAATTTCCACATAGGTGCCTGAAGTCAAACTGAGAATAAGTAGCAGCCAGCAAGACTGTCTAATAGAGCAAGGAGGTACTCATTTATATATATATATATATATATATTGTTACATATCAAGATTATATATTTAATTTCTTCAAGCCTATCTATAGCCTCTATTATCATTTATTTAAAAAGTTTATTTATCTAATGAATTTGGTAATGGTGTTCATCTTAATCAGTTTATTGTTGCTCATAGGTCAAGCACAACAACTTACCCTTATGCTCCTTATGATATCAGGTATTTGTTCTACTTGCAAACTAATTCATATTTCTAATTTACATAATATGTTTATCATTTATTTTCCTAGTCAATATCCTGTTACTGAATTTCTGAAATGACTTAAGTGTTTATTTATTCACTTTTTGTCTATTGGTCAGAATTTTCATGATCTCACTAAGCTTTTATAAGATTTTTTTTAGCACTTTATTTGACAGCCCCATAGGATTTGGTTCAATTTTTATAAGTTTCCCTTGCAACATTTAAGATTTTCTGTCATTTGAAATCAGTGAAAGTATGTGCCATATTTGCCATATCCTGTTAATAATGCTGTCAGATGAGAATTTTGTATTTAGTACCTTCCTTACACTCAGGAACTAGGAATGTGGTTTTGTGATATTGTCTTTAGTTTTTTCTTGCCACTGTGATTCCAATATTTGTATGCTTTCTTCTCATAGTTTACTTCTCACTGCATTTTATTATATTATTTTAATTTCATTTGTATGGTGTTGCCACAAGCTGCTTCTTTCACAAGTCATTTTTCAAATTCATTCCCTTTGTTAACATGAGCTTTCACCTATATCAAATGTATTACCCAATTTTGTATTTGTATTTTAAGTAATTTCCCTCTAATTTTTTTCAATCTGGGTACTGTGACTTTGCTTGTGGTTGTTTTTCAACAGGTTTTATTTGCTGAAATTATGAACTGCCTCTGATTTCTCTTTTACAAGCAAGTTGTTGATCTTTTCTACTGTTTTAGAGCATCTAGTATTGCAAATTGTTTAACTTGGTTGTTTGAAGAGTGCTTTGTGTGAAGTTGTTTGAAACATTTTTGCAGTTGTTTTGAGCTCCTGTACCCTTTAACATTCATGACATCATCAATTCATTTTAGAGCTATCACAAACAGTAATCCATAGGAGGTGGTACTGTATTTTTATATGTTCACCTCATTCCGTTAAATCATATGCCCTAATTTACAATTTTTTTTGGCACACTTGGATAACACATTAAGTTTTATGCATTTATTGGTTACATATTCTGTGTGTGTGTGTGTGTGTGTGTGTGTGTGTGTGTCCTGTACTTTTTTTAAGTAGTTTTTATAGTGTTTAACTCCCATTTTTAATACTGAGGCACCACTGGCAGAATTCATTTGTGGATGTATCTCAGTTGATATTTGCTTATAAACTGCACTTTGAGTTTGTCCAATTAAAGCTGAATTGCATTAAAATATCATTATATATATTTTTTTCTTTTTAAGCATGTTACTTTGCTCATTTTTATTTATTTATTTTGCAAAATTGTTATTTCTTGTAACTTTTAGTATTTCTTGAAATTCTTTTTCATGTTTTGTTCCCTTTAGTGGAATCTTTCATTGTCCACAATAAAACTTTTAAATATTTGAAAAATTACCATCTGGAAAAAGAAGGGGAAGAAAATAAAAAACAATAAAAGCAGATAAAGCACATGCATAAATACTGAAGGAAGGCTATGATTATTGTTTAGTTAGAAGCTCGATAACATTTACAGTTTGACAATTGCTGATGATTGAAGTATTGATTTCCAAATCATATCCAAATTATAGAATTTATTTGGGGCCTGCAGAATTTTTAAAACAATAATCAAAACTTTAAATTTGTGGTTTTTTTAGTGTTTGTGATTGCCATTAATACTATATAATAATTTATTTTTGCTGTTTTATGTGTGAGCATTGTTGTATATTTCTCACTAAACTATTGGAGATGTTTTCTCCTGCAATTTCTAAAATATATTTTTATCTTAATTATGATGTAGTGATTTGTTTTTATTTTTACTGTAAACAAAAGTGTATAAAAACATTGAAAAATGCAATGCTGGTCATTAAATTACAATATCCATAAGAGACACTTTAAATTGACCCCACATTTTCTCAGAAGGTACAAACATGACTCATTGAAAAAACAACAGCAATATAATAAGTGTCTGAATATGGTAAAGGAAGGATTGTGAAATACTGAGAATGTAGGATGTCATCCCAAAAAATGGGTGCCTATGTGAAATGCATCCACAGCAAATTGAGTATGACATCAGTGAATCAAGGTAATATGAACACATAGACATGAAGAATCCCAATGGCCCCATCAAGCAACCAAATGAGAAGGCACAGATCATTTCCATATAACTGTTATAAACATGCACTATGTATTGTAATTTTTAAGGCCAGCACTTTAAATTAAAATAATCATAAAATAGGAAATTAGGTATAAATGATATTATTTCTGGATTTTCAACTCACTTTTTGAGATGAAGGCATTGAGAGGACTAATACAGATTCGAGCTGAAGGCGGCAGTATCCCGAGTTCACTTTCCTTATGAAGCTGAGTCGAGAGACGGCTGGCCTGCACAGAGACGAGGTTTCCACCCACACCATTGATGACTGGTTGGTAGACTGCTATGTCCTTATTGTTGGCCATTTTGATGTCCAAGATGAGGCCACCAAACCTGCAGCAAGATGGAGCTCAACCGTTAGCCCAGCATCACGTCACCAAATCCAAGTCCCTAAAAAGTGAATGTGTATGTTAATTAAGGCTTTTCTGTAT
This sequence comes from Metallyticus violacea, assembly GCA_030762175.1. Classification (NCBI taxonomy): domain Eukaryota; kingdom Metazoa; phylum Arthropoda; class Insecta; order Mantodea; family Metallyticidae; genus Metallyticus; species Metallyticus violacea. Next base: position 304,414,831 of record CM060846.1, on the reverse strand, counting down.
ATGATGAAATGTTACCTGATTTACTTGAGAAGATAATAATATATATTGGATAAGTAATACCAATGTTGATTTTTAGAGATGCTTGACTTTAAAAAGTTAATTCAGTATTTAGATAAATATTTTTTCAGTACCTTTGAATCCGAGGTCCTAAAATTTCCATAGATTGTGGACCCACTTTAATGATCTTTCACTGTCACAGATCCCCAAGTTTTAACTCTTAGTCTAGAATACTAAATTTGCATTCTATATGTATTTTTAAAGTTCATCCCTGGTTTAAAATCTTTAAAGAAATAAATAAATGCACATTTTGTTCAATATTTGCCTTTTTATCATAGTGTATCCTTACAAAATAGCACTAATAATTATAATAATACATTCAAAGGGTATTTAATGCATAAAACATTCATATATATATATATATATATATAATAACTAACAATATATGATTGCACAAATACTCCTTAATTATAATTCCTGAATGAGAAGAATGATGCTGTAATTCACTTACAAGCTATGATATATTGGGCTTAATAGGTGATATTTGATGATTCTACATTTTCCAAATTGTTTCTATAATTCCTTTGTAGATAAATAATTGGAGAGAGTAATTTTTCACACAAAAAAGGCAGCTATACTTTTATGGCCTTCTTTGATAGTCTGGGAAAATCTGGAGCTTGCCTGCCTCAGAGAGGGAGTTCCAGTTAACACAGTTTGTTGCCGAAAGATACGTGCCGTTGTCGGGGAAACTATGATGCCACATATGAGTGTTCTGCCTGGTTCATGTTTTTGGCTTACATATTTGAAATCTCACTTTGAAACAAGTAGTCCTCTTCAAATTTATTCTAATTTACTTTACCTCAATAAAAACACATTATAAATTTGTTTTCTCATAATACATTGCTTGTGTCTATACATTAAAAATAAATTCAGTTAACAGTACTCTAATGCATCATGAATTCCCTGGGAGGGCCTTGACCCCCAGGGATCTATTGTCCACAGTTTGAGAACTGCTGCTATAAATTACATTCAAAATCGAAGAAATATAAACAAAAGATGGGTAGGTGAACATGTGATAAAAAAAAAAAAAAAGATGCAAAAGTAACCAAAATATGTACTTACCTATTGGTGCACATCAGGCAATTATTGCTACCTTTTAGAGAAATTAAGTTGTACCTAATCTGGAATAATGATACTTTTCATGTTAATTTCTTTATTGTCATATTATTCCATTTCTAATGAATACTCATCCATATTTACCAGTTTGAGTGTTGAGTATGTACATATACTAGGTGATTCAGCTGATCCTGCAGATCATGAAGTCATGCAATCCTGGCATTTTATACCCAATTCCACACATGGTGTCCCACTGCATCATCATTGGTTCATTTGATCATGCCTACAGAGCATTCTATTTTATCAAAGTGTATTTACATCATAACTGCTATCATGCTGAGCTTCTATACTGCTGATCATGGATTCAAATATCCCCTCACTGGAATGCATTGCTTTGTATTCATATCCACACATAATCAAGACATTTTCAGTTTGAGAACATATGCAAATCATGTAGTCAGTAAAACAAACTGCTCTTTACCTAAAGCACTTATAAAAATAAGAAAAAAGAGGTTACACAAAATTGTATATGTTCCACGTTAATTGTATGTTTCATATACATTCTTGGATATGCTATTTTTCTGTTTCTTATTAGACTTTCATACACATTTACTTCTTTTTAATATTTTATAAATTTGTATATTTTGCTGTACCAATACAGATTTGTGTACATTGACTTATATTTTGGTGATTTTCCTTATAAACATTGCATTTGCTGTATTGCATTCTGTAGGTAAACTTTATCAACATTAAAATGTAAATTGGAACTTGCACGGTGAAGCCAATCATATAATTGAATTATTATATGATTTAGTTGAACTACACACTCTTAATGCTTCATTTACTTGTCATAATATATAGAACCATTTTCAAGAACATTTTGTTTACATCATCACCAAGGCTAAAATTCAACAGTTGATGCGAACGAAATGTTCTTGAAACTGGTTCTATATATTATGACAAGTAAGTGAAACATTAAGTGTGTGTAGTTCAACTAAATCATACAATAATATCAATTTTATCAACAATGATGAAAAACATATCAGAAACAGTTATAGAGATTGAGGGAAACAATATGAAAATCTAGAAAGAAGTGTAGAACAACAACAACCAATTACACAAATTTGACAGATAAGTAATGGGTACCTGAATTTAGGCATCATACTATAAAATGCAAGTTTACCTAGCTATCAATCCACAGGATGAACCATATCACCCACTGGAGTACCTAAAATGTGCATATTAAAAGAAAGTTACTATACTTTACTAATTCTCTCTTAGCTAGAGAGCTTTGTTAGAATAAACCATGATAAATTCAGTTAAAAAACAGGTTAAGTGATACACCCGCTCATTTATGCTAAAGTTATGTACTGTAGCATAAAATAAATTCTTATGGAGACCAAAGTAGTATCTTTTATAAACAAATGCATTAAAGCATGCACCTTTATATCATTCATGATACTCGTATGTTAAATATACTCAGTAGATTTAATGTACAAGCAATGTTATGGCAGCAGTGAATTAAGTTGTTCTACAATTTGTAACCTGGAAGGTTTATAAAACTCCAAAATACTAATTCCAAAGTGCAAGTTGTTTATTTTCAAACTCCTCTGTCATCAATTTTGATAAAAAGTTAGTTATAAGTTCAAGTTTGTGTACTTTTTAATGGCAATTGAATGGTATTAATCCTTAATTTTTATACCCATTCTACCCTGTGAAAAATGGACAAAGAAACTTAGCATTATTCTAAATGTACACTATCTCTATTGCCTAGTGTTGCATTCTTGTAAATAATTTCCACTATCTCCATTACAACCAATCCATGCACATGTTGTTGATCATATGAATAATGGAAATAACCATGTTTCCTAAACTATAAAGTTTGGTATATTAAGTTAGTGAATATGTTACATTGGACTCTCTTGATAATTATGTTAAAAAATAGAGTCTAAAAGAAGAAGAAAGAAGAAACAAAATGAAAACAAATGGAAAATAAATAAATTAAAAATGCAAAATAATCAGATATTTAACCCTATATTATTTCATTGTACAAGTTACTACATTTACAACGGTGTATGCATACTATCAATTGTTTAGGTTTTGAGTTCACTGTTGAAAATATTTTTTTTTAATTTATGTAAATTATAATTAATTTGTCGTCTAACACACTCTTATGCTTCACTTACTTTCCACAATATTTAAAAGTAAGTGAAGCATAAGAGTGTGTTAGATGATAAATTAATTATAATTTACATTTAACAAGCTTTATTGTGTGAGTTCCAACAGAAAATTTTAAAAATGTCTTATTTTTCAAAAGTTCTTAAATTAATTTTTTGTAATTGTTTTTTATTACTTGTGTAGGTATTTTTCCTCAAAGCTATTCATTATCCCAAAATATGGTCACAATTCAAAGACATTTCAGTGTGAATCTCTTTCTTTACTTGATATAAAATATATTCATTCTACAATGTTTACTAGTTCATAAAGTGCTTCATTATAATACAGATTTCTATTCTCCCTATTGTTACGCAAAGATCGAGAAATGATATAAAAATGTCAAATGTCATACCTACAAGTATGAGGGATGGTAATATGGTGTCTGTATGCCACAATAATTTCATGGTTGTACATATTTGAAAAAGATAAGAAACAAAGCATCATTTTGAATGTGGGGGAGGATATAAGGGAATTCACTCTATTGCCTAAATATGTATTGCAGTTCATATATTTATTGAGAAGATATAGTTAAGGTAATCACAGGATACTATTCAAAATAGATCAAAATATGTATCTGCCTGCAAATTTGAACATTACAAAATTGGCTTCTCTATAACAACAGTATGAAGAATTTGAAAGTTAAGAAATCTTAATTCTGGAAATAACTAAGTAAAAATTACAACATTGATTTTGTAAGCCAAAAAAACAAAAAACAAAAGTGTAATTTAAGGACCTAAGAACTTGCTGATTATATGACCCCAAAAAATTGTGAAGTACCATGTCATAATCAAATGCTGAAAGATAAAGGATATTTCCGAACTTCTTATAAAGTCTTATGGTAGTGATTAGAGTAAGTTTCAGACTGTTCAATTTTTTTTTTTAAATTTTTTATCTATATGGGTGTCCCAAAATTAGACAAACAAACTTTGGGATAAGATAGATTATTGTTTTTAAAGCACTTTTGATCAAGTCCATGGGCTATGACATTCCATTTCTGTGTAATAAGGTTAATCATTATTTGGATGATTTTAAAGGGAAAGGTTGGGGTAATCCAGTATGTGAAAATTAATAAATAAAGCAAATAATAATTAATACAGTATTCATTTGACCCAAAAATGCATAACAGTAACAAAACAAAATGTAATTGATAAACTCTTAATGAAGTCAATTAAGTGTACTTACGAAGCTGTTGACAGTGGAGTGGTATATCTATAAACAATGTAATACAGTTTTTTTCACACTAACTCCATATGTAAGTGAATGGAGTTAGTGTGAAAAAAACTGTATTACATTGTTTATAGATCTTAAAGAAGTGTTAAATTAACATTCTGAAACAAATAGGTGCATCATTCTCATCTCAAAGCATATGCTGGAGCACACCACTATTCTGACAAAGCACACATCGATGTGTCATACTCTGTCTAACTCTCTCAAAGACAACAGACATGTTTCTGATTTCATAAGATGTGCCTGCTATGCATGCTACAATATCTTCTATGGAATCAACAATAGTTTCTTAAACCAGGGACTTCATGTGTCCCCATAAATAGAAATCAAGAGGATTAAAGCAATGAGCCCACCCTGACCTATCCAGTGATTGCCATGTGCAGCTATCAGATGAAGATGTACTTCATTGCCAAAGTGAACTGATACCCCATCATGTTGAAATCACACATACATCTGATATTAGCAGGAACCATTTCCAGTTACTGAGGCAGAACTTCTCTAAAAAAAATAATAAAAAAAAACACCAGGTAATTGTTGTGCTGAGTCTTTGGGGGAAAATATGTTGTCCTATCAGAAATTCATTATAGCCCCTGCTCACACATTCACATTAAATCTAAACTGATGTGACCACACAAATGTGGCATGGAAGTTTTCAAAGACCCAAACATAGTGAATTGTAAGAATTAAAAAATTCAAGTGTGAAGCATGCTTCATTCATGAACATCATGTGTGTTGAAAGGACTTATCACTGCTCAGTTTGGTGCAAATACCATGCACAAAATTGCCATTACAATGAGTAGTCATTTGGCATAGTAGCATGAACCTTTTGAAAATGAAACATTTGCAACAGCTGTTCCTGCAGAATTCTATTGACCATGGAGCAACATAAGATCAATTGCCGAGCTACAAATACTCATAGGATTGTCCCCTACACACCTTATTACTGCTTCCTCAGCCACAGGAGTTCATTCAGATCACCGTAATCCTAGACTTTCTGCTTGTCTATCTAATGCACCAAGTTTACATAGTCTGAGATCAATATGCGAAGTGGAACTCATCAGTTTGGAAATTGTCTCCATAAAGCCTCTGAGTGGCATGACTAAAACAGTAAGAGCTCCGTATGACAAATGCATGTCTGCCAACTCATTGTTGATAATGTTCCATGTCTGTATTGTAGAAGTGAATAAACTGAGTTTCTACCCAATGGTAGACAGATAATAAGAACAAATATGTCACTACACTGTCTGGAAGTATGTAAGACACTGAGCTTAGGGAGTGAACAAATGAGGCAGCATGATACAGAGTTCAAGTAAACAAACTTAATGCAAGCATGAGTTTGCTTGCTGACTGAGCTGAAGAAGTAAACAAACTATGGGGAAGCTTTAATGATATAGCACCTTGTTGTACAGAAACAAAATATCACAGTCCATGGTTTCCTTAACAAAACATGCTTTAAATAATGTTGTCTAACTTATCAAAAAAATTGCTGGCCTAATTTTCAGACACCCATATGTATACAAAATGATAAGAACTAGAGAAGTATAAATAAATAAAATAGTGAAACAGTCACAGAAATTGCACAATATTTTGAACAGCTGATGTTCATTTTCAAGGGCACTAGACAAGTTTGTTTAATAAATAAATATATTTTTATGTAATAGATAAGTTGTTTTATAATGATGGGTTACTTAATCAGCAAAATGGCTCTTCAGATAGCCATAACCTTGTCTCTCCAAACTAGATTTACTACTTTTTGGGTCATGTAGCATCTCAGTGTCCTCATAGAGCTGTGTTTATCCCATCAAAGACACGTGCATTATGATAAAATTCCTCAGGAATGCTGGAAATCAAACCCATGACCCCAAAATTGGCATACAAGTTTAAAAAAAGAATGTAGGTATTATTTAATTTTTGCTCAACAATCCAGAAAAAAATGAACAGAATGCAGCTTTCAATGTGTTCATCACATGCCAAACTTCAGTGAGGGGAACATAAATATATTTAAATAAAGTACTTTTTACATATTTACATATAGTATCTTTGTTTTTAATTGTATTAACATTCTATTACTGTAATTTCCAGAAAGGAACTTAGTGAAGCAGTTATTAGAAATCGTTGCTCACTATGTTTCAAGCACCAAGCAAACTGCAAGTGCTCATTATTATATAAACTGAGTAGTGGAGCCAGGAATATTTACTTAAAACAATACATTATATATAATTTAAGGATTTTCATATTTGTTGTATAAAATATTGATATTAGTTTATTTTAACTATAAAAAAGGTATACAGCCAAATTTAACTATTTGTTATTGTTTCAAAATTAATGATATTATTTTATTTATTATCAGAATTTAAAAGTGTTTTATTCATTTTTTTTATTTTAATTATAAATGCAGATAATCATTTAGCTATTCCAGAATAAATTACAACAGTGCATGCATTCTGAAGGGGAAAGATGGATTAGATGGATTAGTGACACTAATGATACATGAGATGAAATTATATATTGGGAAAGGATTTTTTTTTAAGAAAGGAAAATTTCCAGGCCTAAGTTTAGGGTACTTCCCTGGCATTTGCCATTTATGAGGACTGAGGAAAACCTGGAAAAACCTCAGTCAGGGAGAACGGTTCTGATGGAATTCAAACCCTAAACCTCTCACTCACAAGCCTGCACCTTAACGACCTCGGCCATCCATGGTAGTAAGAGGAAAGAGTTAATTACTTTCCTCGTATACATGTAAATGCCATTAAGGTAACATAAGTCACCAATTAACAGTATTGCATGGTTCAGTCTTTAAAGTGATAAATTTTATAGATCACATGCAATTTTATAACTGATAACTTTTTTATCCTTTATCATATTTTGTTAAGATGCACTATAACATACATGAAAAGTGTATACATTATAGCAATGGTAAGGTTGTCTGCTGTAAATCAGAACCAAAATGTAACATTTTAATTCCATTTATGCAGATATTGTCATGCCAAATCATACTGGATTTTGCAACCCACATCACTTCATTTCTAAATGGCAGAGAGGGCTCCAGAGTCATCATAACGTAATGCCATTAACTGATAACGTACTGTGATCCCTCATTGCTGTGCTTTGTAGGTATATTATAACTTGGATTTGGCTCAGTATGCCCACCCCTGCATTTATGTATTGTTTTATTTGTAATAATCTTTCTGTATTCATAAAATGATTTCAAGAAAATTTGTTTTTGAAAAAATGTCAGCCTTTGATGCAAAATTTGTCATTATGAAGTATATTTTTATTATAATAAATAATATGATACACATATTTCCAAATATTAATGTTTAAAATAGTCTGCTTCTATGCAAGTTCAGTTTAAGACAGTGCAGATTTGGTATCATTTTTTGTATTTAAATATAAATGATTACAATTATATTTTAACTAATTCTGAAGAATGGTTTGTACTTACGTGCTTATTAGCATTGCTAATATAACTGGTGTCCACCCAGTATATAGGACGGATTTTGTGTATTTATTCTTCTTGGCAATCCACACCCAGAATGGTATCACAAGTATATAGCATCCAATAATTATAGGTGAAATCCAGTATGATTTGTCTTCATGTACCAGAAAAAGGAAAAGTTTCCAATTAGAATAATAATAATTTTTAAAAAAAGAAGCAGAATTTGCAGAAAATTAATAAGTAATGCATCTCTTGAATATTCTGAAATAATCATCACAAACTGAGTTTCATGTTTTAAAAACTATTTGATTTTCTAAGGTTGAAAGTGCAGTTTACTTGTTTCATGCAACATTTTACCTTTCTAATGACTGACTAATAGCAACTTTCCTTGTTTTATAAAATAATTAGTGTATTCAACTGTAAGAAACACATACTACATGCTGTACATATTGAGCTTTTCTAAGAATAAAATTTTCATTTTTAATTTTCACAAACAAGCAATTAAGTTTAGGACATTAATTTCGAGAACTCTCTCAGAGTTCATTATTATAATGCTACAGAGAATATATTGAATTCATACTAACATCGTTTTTTGAAATGTTAAGAGGATACTATAATGCTAACTTTATTACAAATTAAATATGTACATACATGTATATTCTGTAATAATTTAGAAAATATCAATCATTTAAGAAGTAAGTAGCAGTGCAAAATAAACAAATGATGCTGTCAGCAACTAAACAATAATACAAGAAAACAAATACTTTAAACTAAATAAATATATAGGAAGAAAATTGTTTACTTACACTACAATATTGCATGTGTGCTACCTATAGATTCATTATAAAAAAATAAATTTTAGAAGTATGCATGGTTTTTCTTTTCTTTCAAATTGAGATGATTATTTTTTTACTTCAATCTTCAACAATTTCAGCAAATGTAATAATTGATATTATTCTTAGATATTATAGGTATAATGTCCAATTCTAAATTCAGTACTTTACTGGGTTGACAGATTAATATGAATGTGTTTGAACCACCATAGTGAGCTCATGATTAGCAGATTGGTTATAAAGACACAAGAAGCTGCATCACCTGTATATGACAGTGAATTAGAGAAGAAATAGAGCAAATGTTTTAAGTATTATACTTAAATCAGGAGTAAACAGAAATCTGATTGACAGACACTTTCATTATTGTTTGCAAACTGTACTTGATATTCATGATTTTGATAAAGTATGAAATATAGATAAAATGCATAAATATTTTGATATAATGCATGAACATTAACAAACAAGCTGAGTTTCCTAATTATGAAAATGGCAGTGGTAGAGATAAAAAGAACATGAAGATTTACAAAAGTTAGACAAAATTTAAAAATGGGCAAAAATACTATGTATGACTCCTGAACATGGAAATAGGTTCTGCAAAATATTCAAAGAGAGCTACCAGTGCCAGTAAGATGCAAACCAAAAGGTTCCCTTTTTAGAAGAGTTAATTGATATAAAAATGGAATATTTAAAGAAAATTACAAGAAACAGTTTGAAAGTCTACTAAGAAAAATAACATAGATTTTACCAAAATTTTGCACTTATAGGAGGATTTAATGTTAAAATTGTTGTGTAATAAAGACATAATATATATTTTGCTAAAGTGAAGATGTTGCCAATTTATATATATTTATATTGGCAATATATATTGTATAATAGTTGCAGAATCTTCTCCTTTTTTGATACTATAGGCATGGATTCTAAACAAAATTAAATTGCTAGACATTAAAAGCAAAGCCAGTATATGATTTCAACTTTAAAATAATGAGGATCAAGAAAATACATCCTATGAATTTCTTTCTAATATTCATATTAACTAATTATCTGAAATGAAAAATATATTTACTTACCAATTGCCTCATAAAGTAACTGTGCAACCCATGATAACAAAGCTAATGATGTAATATCCCCTAAACTTGCTGCTATAGGAGTTGCTACATTATCTGGATTTATTTTAAAGCAACGTGATAACACTATAACTGCAGCTGTTATAAGACCTGAAAGAAAATTTAAATGTATTAATAATTTAATTAATGTTCATTTCACTTTAATGAACTTCTATATTAGTGTATCACAAATTATATAAATCATTAATATATAAAAAATCATTTTTTGTCATTTTAATATAAAAATATGAACAGTGTATTAATTTTGTAGTTCCTCACCATTATAAGAACTTATAGTTGTAAAATTACCTATTTATTTAAGCATTAAATGAATGTGCATTTTTATATGTATTACCTAAAACAAGACTGGCAATAGATGAAGTAATAATACTACAGGAACAGAGCAGAAGAGAATGGCTAAGATTGAACTCCTGCCAAAGAACAGCTTCTAAGATGACTGCAGCTACTGCAGACATCAGTCCGACTACAATTGCCTGGCACTGAAATTAAATTACATTGGTAATTTTCTATAGCACTGATTATTACAATTAAACACTTGAAATGCACTAACAAATTTATGTTAACAATATTTTCAGTCTTTTCATCAAACATTATTTTATCATGGTGGCTCAGTACTATTTGCCTGCTAAGGTTTTTAGGTCTAAACCCTGGTTGGGACAAGTTTCCTTTGTAAAGATTGTGCTGGAAATGTTCCTATTTCCTACAAAGGCAGCTATGTAACATGCTGATGTACTATATATTTATTTGTAGCATTGTTAATAAGTTTTTTTCACAATTCTAATAATCACATAATATTAAAACCTTTAAAACATAATGCAAATGTGTGGTCATTATGTTGCCACTATGCATCATAGACAGTACAAGGGAAGATGCTGATTGTCTCCATATTTTACACCACTTAATGATCCTAAAGGGCCCTATTTTAATTTGAAACTAAAAATAATGCAAATGCTTCAAATACATTCAAAAGACTGCCTATATTTCAATAAAAATTTGTATTTGCCTAACATGTACAGCTAAATCCTGTATTAATAAATGTTTACAACCCTGTAAATCTTTGAACCTTTTCATGGCTCAGGCATTACAAGTCTACATGACAACTACAAATGGGCCCAGTTATCCCTGGTTAGGATAAGTCACCTGAATGAATTTTTTTCTTGAGTTTTTTTCTCACTCTGAAAGAAAAAAATGCTACTTAACTTTAGGTGCTGAAAGACTCTGGGCTCATGTGGACTATTGTTAACTAATTTTACCTAACATTTTCTAGGCCTAGAGTATGGGATGCATTATAAAAACTGATGCATTAAAAAAGCTGATTCTGAAAGGTCTGATATTAAGTAAACAAATCAGATATAATGAATTTTATAAATTCAAGAAAACTACTAAGTAGCTTTGTATGATGATGATCACTATTCTTCTGCACTCTTCAAGTACAGAAGAATACTGCATCAACCATAACAAAAAGAAATGTTCTACTGTACTGATTAATATAGTTCATTATATATTTTACTAAAATTGTTTATTTTTGTTGTTAAACTGCAACTGACACTGGTAAAAATAAATGCGTATTCTCTAGTTTGATCCACATCAAGTTTTGCCAAGATTACTTTTTAGCATAAGACTAATTTATTTGGTACTTCATTAAAAAGGAAGATTCAACTTAATAATGGATATATCTAATGTGCTGACACTCACTTTATTAGTAGATTCTAATGTAAAAATCGTAGAAGAGCAAATGTACTTTATACAATAAATAAAAAATATATTTGCAGGAAGCTGCTTGAGCTAGTAGATAACTACACTTGGAATGTACCAGTATCCATATTATGGTTAAAATATTCTAAATAGGAAGATGCTGGGCATCTAAACACAACAACCTAAAGACACTGCAAAATTGTAGTGGATGCAAGATTTTAATAAGCTATATGTATTTCTACATGATGTTCTTTTGCCTTACCATTATATGTAATGTCTCATTTATTTGTTATGTTTAGGTGCCCATAAATATGTGTGCGTGTATGCAGATAATACAGTAATATTATTCTGAATTACAAATGTAAATCACCAACAGGATATGATTATAGGCAATTCTGCAATATTACTAAAATATTTAAATGAAAATAACATGGTAAATTTGGGGAAAAGTAAAATGATGTTATTTTAGCACTAGCAGTAATAAAAATTTAAATATACTATTTGATGGTAGAAATGTACAAGAAGAAATGTCAACAAATTTTCTAAACTTAAAATTAGATCAAAGCTTGAAATTGTAAGATCAAATGAAACTTGCAAATAAAAAAAACTAATTCTTACCATTATTTGTTAAGGAGACTAGCTAGCAAAATATGACTCCAAAGGAATTATAAATTATATATTATGCCGCAGTATATAATTGCATCATTATGGAGTTGAAATATGAAGTAGTATTAGAGCTACAATAATAAATAGGATACTCAAATTAAATATATTGGTTTGACATTAATAAATTTAGGCATACCATTCATCTATTTAAAGAACAAAAGTGTTTCAAATACTGATTCCTATGGAATTCTTAATCTGACCATATCATAATGTCATGAAAATTTTTTAATAATATTGCCATATTATAACTATTTAAATGTATTGTCTGTATCGATTCAAGTATGAGTTTAGCATTGCAAGCATTTTTGTACACCATAATTTTGTAATTTTTATAGCGGAGCACAGTCATAGGCTTTAGATAGATCTAAAAATATTCCATTTTTCATTTTATCTAGATGTAATATAGATCTCATGTATAATCCCTTTGCTTTTAGTGTCAGAAACTGTTTCCTGAAGTTATGATGGGTAGGAACCAGTAAAACTCGTCATTCACACAAATTAAATCATCAGAAATCTTTTGAGGCCATATATGCTGGAAATTATTTATGTGAAATAAGGATGACACCTAAATCTGATAACTTTAAGTTAAAAATAACTAGTCCGTGTAAACAGCAGAGATTAAAACATTTTGAGGTTACATTAATGTCCTTTGGAGTTGCCTCCAAGAGACACCAGAATATGCTATATTGACTTAAAGGATCATTGCTATAGAGACATTAAAATAGGTAGTGATACTAATGCCAACTTGCTTTTCAGCCAAGCATTACAGTTCTGCACTTGGACATTACAGGGTTGAAGTGTAGTCCATTTACAATTTGCACACTTGAGAACCAGCAGACTGAATTACACTGAGATGATGTAGATTAAGATAGGGATGAGGGTAACACTGGTGGAATGAATAGCAGGAGAAACCAGAGAACCCAGAGAAAATCTGTCAGATATCCCTTATTCACCATAGATCCCACATGTAGCCATGGATTGAACCCAGGCTATTGAAGGGAGAGGCAAATAGTTTAACCACTTGGTCATAGTGATCAGACATACTGAAACTTGTATGGACTTTTTTGTGTCCCACCTAAGTTACTCCTAAATTATTGAACTGGAAAATGTATAAAGTTTCCATTCTATGAAGAAGAATTCTAAGCAGGACACAGGGCAGAGAATTGCTTTATTAACCAGCTGATTCATTGTTAAAAAATAAAGAGTTTAATTGATTGTAATGCAGAAAGTACTACCATGCTTTGCAGCACCTTTCTATGAAACATTTTTAATTAGGGCTAAAATATTTCTGAAAGATATATGAAGCATAGGGTTACATATATGTATTAAGCAATGTCCTTAGACAAGAATATCTTTCAACTATGCCACAAACTCAAGGTTAATAAATATTTACTATACAGAGTGCAGAAAAAATATGTACAAAGAATTTTCAAGCTGAAAGGGGGCTTAACACTTAAATTTTTAAGAGGGGAACAAATGATATCAGTCACTTCAATATAGTGCTACAGGCATTCATATGACTCAACTTTGTAGCTACATTTGCAATGTAACACATGTTCATGACCAGTCAAATATAAACCAGTGTTATTGGTGGAGACACATTTATTAGCAGACTGCACCTTAATCCAACCACAAGTCTCACACTGTCACTCTGGGTACAGGTCTTTGTATAAGTGGCAAGCATTTTGAGAACTATAGTACTAAGTTTCATGAATGATTACCGTACTTGAACTTCAATTAATTAATATTAATGGCCAATGGCTTTAAGTTCTATAGTAAAGCATGTGCTAAGAAAAAGATAAGAATATGCTAAGAAAAGATAAAGGTTTGCCAGTAAAAGTGTTTAACAATTTAGTGGATATTTCAGCACTATGGTGTGAAATAAGTCAAATACATGGAAGTGAAAAGGTGTGTTTAGCAATGGTATATAATGCACCAAATACTTCTGAGTTTTATAACCTCAATTTGTTTCGTTACTTGGAGGTTCTGCAAAATAAATATGGGCATAGAAATGTTATTATAAAGGTGATTTTAATACAAGAATAGGGGAGAGTTCGGTACATTTTGTTGATCTAGAAAATGATGCTGGGAAAGAAGACAGGTTGGAAAAGGTTAGTAAAGATAAAATAAGGAAGGAAATAAGTTATTGGAATTTTTTTGTAATGAATATAATTTGGTAATTTGTAATGGTACTAGAGGGAAAGATTCTAGGGGTGAATTTACTTTTGCAAACAATAATGGTCAAAGTATTGTTGATAATATGTTAATCACATTAGAGTTAGACAGATTAACATGCAGGGGATAAGATGACAGATTTCGAGGTTATGGATTTTGCATGTACCAGCAGTCATTTCCCATTAAAAGTGAAATTTCAAAATCAGTTTAGGAAAGTGGTGCAAGTTAAGAAATATGGTCAGATAATAGACATAAATGAAGCAATGAGAGGGTACCAGACTTCATGAGAGAATTAGGAACTAATTTTAGAAAATTTAAGCGCAATGCAGAAGTTCTAATGGAGGAAGGAAAAATAGGAGAAATAATGGAGACTTTAGAGAGGTTGGTCAAACATGCAGGGGATAAGATGAGAGTGAGAGAAATGGGTAACAAGATACAGGAGGGCTGATATGATAATGAATCTAGAATTGGTAAGAGGAGAGTGAAAAGAGATTTGAGAAAATGGAGACAAAAAGGTAACAGGCAGAAAGAGAGAACTTTGTGATTGAAAGTTAGGGATATGAATTTATCATGGAGGCAAAAAAGAAAGAGTGGGGACAGGATGTTAGTTAAAAGATTATATAATAGGAGAGTAAAAGAATAATATCAATGCTCAGGAATGCTGTTTATACTTTAAAAACCTGTTGGGGGTAGAGGAGATATTCCACCAGAGGAGTGGACAGTGAAAAAATACATTAAATGTAGATTTCTTGGATAGACAGATTGATATAAATGAAGTAAAGGAACGAATAAAAAGAAATAAATCTTATAGGATTGATGGGATTCTTGGGGAATTCTGGAGGGCATGGGGTCAGGATGAAAATAGAGGTATGTTATTGGCACAGATATTTAATTCAATATATGAAGAGACTAAAGTTCCTTAAGGTTGGAGAACAGCGATTGTAGTACCAATATATAAAGGAAAAGGTGATATGAACAAACCAGCTAATTATACAGGTATTAGTCTATTATTAGTCTTAGGTAAGCTATACATGGGTATTCTGGCAGAAAGGCTTCAAAATTGGACAGAACAAGAAAATAAATTATCCAATTTCCAAGCTAGCTTCAGGAAAAATAAGAGAACAGTGGACAATGTTTTCATTGCAATTACAATGTTAGAGAAATGTCTAGGCCGAAAAAGAGGGAGACTAAATATGTTGTTTGTTGATTTTGAAAATGCATTTGATACAATAAACCCTAAGTTATTATGGTCAAAATTGAATGCAATAGGAGTCAACAAGTTTATAAAAGTATTGCAAAATTTTACTATGAAAGTGAGTGCCGTATTATGATTTATCAGGATATGCAAATAATAATACAAACAAGTAAGTTAAGTCCCATAGTGTTTAACCTATTTATTAATGATATTTTAGCAGAAGTTAGCAAAGTTAATACTCACATGCCCACAATTGAAAATGTTGAGATTCTGGGATTATTATTTGCGGATGATTTGGTAATGGGGCCAATTACCGAAATTGGTCTAATGAAATCAATTAAAGCAATATCTAAATTTTGTAAGAAGCAGGGACTAAGAATAAATACTCAAAATTAAAAAATCATGGTATTTAAGGATGAAATTAAGTTAGGCAATAATGAGAAATAGTATTGAGAATGAGCAGAAATTGAGGTGGTTAATAAATTTGACTATTTGGACATTAGACTTAGCAAGAATGGAGGGTGGAGGGAACAAAAAAGAAAGGTTCCAGCAAAAGGAAGGCTAGGTTTGAAAGTTATCTACTGCCAAGTACCAGAAATTCATATAAAGTGGTTGGAGAAAATATATATGGCAACACTAGAGACTAAAATGATGTTTGGGGTAGTGATGAGGTATGGTAAAATGTAGATTTGATTCGCAGGAATTTCTGCAAACAAATTATGGGCTTACCAAAAAACTCACCAAATGGGGTTGCACAAGATAAATTAGGCAGAATAGAAAGCAAAGGAAAAATAATGACAAGAATTCTGAAATATTTGTTTAGAATTAAGAATCTAGAAGAGAATTGTATTTTGAAACATTGTCTAGTGATACAAGAGAAAGCGAGGGCAGGAAATACTTGGGTTAGTAGAATCAACAAGATTATGGAAAAAAATCGGCTTGAGCATGGTGTGGCATGATAGAGAAAGTAAAGAAAGAGGTTTCTGGAAAGAAATTAAACAAAGAATAGATGATATGAAAAGACAGCAGATATTAGGTAGTTTTACTAGTAAAACATCTATGAGGGTTTATAGGGAGCTAAAGGAAATAGGGGCAGAGAGAATTATGTAGATGAAGGTGACTGGTGGATGATGAAGGGAATTGCATGGGCTTGGACAGGGGTAGTGAATCTGAAAGGACTAAGAGCAGGTTTAAATGTAGAGGAATGTTTGATATGTGGGATGCAGGATAGTTATTGGCATGCAATTTTGGAATGTGGAGAAACCAAAGAAATGAGAGCAAAACTTAGAATTGAGAAGTGGGCTACCCTACCAATCAATAGAGATAAGGGAAAATAAGTTGGTGAATATAAAAACAAGGCAGAAAATCTTGGAGTTTGGGAATTACTCAGTGAGGTTAAAAGAAAATTGTTGAAGAAAATAAGTGAAAATGGGTAGAAACATAATTTAAGCTGGATTTTGAGTTAACTTTTAGATGTAAGTTGCCTGATAGTTCAGTAACCGCAAAGTTGAAACTTTTTGGGCCACTAGGTTATACAGCAACTCAGGAAGATTAAGTAGAGAATATTAATGCAATGGTTTTATAGAATCAATTATATATAAGATCAAATAGGTATTGTGTTTTCAGTCCTTATAACCATCCATAAACACAATCTGTAGCCTTTGAATTAATATATGCAATACCACAATGAAGCATCTGAGACCATTTGTTCCAGTTCTTGAGGTGCCTATTTTTTTTATCCCCTCTCTACTCACAAATCTTTGTACCTACTTTTCTGTATTGTATATACACATGTGGTGGTGGTGGTGGTGGTGGTGGTGGTTTTGTAACATTAAACATAATGTGACCACAATAAAATTAGTCAAAAAGCACACCTCTAATATATGTTCTCACACAATGTAGACAGTTCAGTAGAGGATAATAAATATAAAAGGCTAAAGATGAGCAAAATTCAAATGGATTAAGCAAGCTAGAATTATTATTTATATGACTTACATTTTTTATAAATACACATTCATATAACAGTAGTCTTAATTTTATTTTACAAGGATGTGCCTAGATCTTTCATAAATATATATATTTGATTAATATATGTGCTTGTGTGCAACCTTTAGACTGAAATTTTTCATTTGTAAACACTTAATATCCTGTCAGCTGACTAGGTCTTTAGATATTATGATTTAGAAATTATAAATGAAATTATGCAAATGAGTCCAGAGTTCTTGGCTCTTAAAATTACCTCATATTCATCTTTAAAGAATAAGGGAAGCTCCAGAAAAAAACTTACCCAGGTAATGCGGTCCAGCCAGGGATTGAACCTGATCTCACCAGTTAACAGGCAGATATACTAGCATCGATGTATGGTTATGAACTCTTAGTTTCTAGCAGCATACATGAGTACTATAAGTCTGCAGGATATATTTTAGATTAATTTATTATTTATGAAGGTATATTGATACCTAAAGTTAATCTTATTCTGGTGTATGGCTTACTGGGCAGTGGCTAAAGCCCTTTAACATGCACCTTATCTCAACGGGGAATTTAGCTCTGGCCCTTATCTCCAGCCAAAATAAATGAATGCTCATTTATTTACTTATTCAATTCTTCATTTATTTGGAGCATTGGTTGGCAAACTTCCATCATGCATCAATGACATCACTTTTGACACAGACAGTAGATTGACTTAGGGTGAATACATAGCAAACCACCACCACAAGAAAGTACAGCTCTCTCTTTTCCCTAGGCCCTTACCTTTCAGTGTAACTGTGTTTCCTCTTTGTGTATGATGGATTGCATTTTATGTGACATCATCATAGATGACATTCTGATGCTTGCTGATATAGAGAAATAAGCATGAAAGTGCAAAAGTGTATTATTGCAAAACTGTAATAGTAAAAAGTGTAAAAAAATATGCTTACAAGTCATGTTATTCAATGAAGAAACACTTGTTTTGTTTATCTATATGGTTTGCATCTTCAGAAATAGCTTTGTGGAAAACCGTTGATAAGATTAATGCATGGATTTATGTTTCTAATATGAGAATTTGAACCTTATGCAAATCTAGTATTGTTTAATCTCAGCAATACTCAATACTGATAACCATACATTCTGAAACACCTTGAACAATTATTATACTATAAATAAAAATTCCATCCATCTCTATCACCACTGGAATATGATTATGTGACAGCCAAGTGTCAGCATATTGTTACTATGGTTATGTAAACTTTGTAGATTTTTAACATAGTATTCATCATCATCATCATCATCATCATCATCATCATCATCATCATCATCCTGCAAGAAGAAGAAAAAAAGTTCAAATATAAAAAATATACAAAAATAAGTTAATAATTAGTTTTTTATATCCGGTATTTCCAGAGTGAAATATAGTATAATATGACAAATTATTATTATGAAATTACTCAAATTTCACCAATTTTGTTCCACTTACTTGGACATGTTTCAAAGGTGTTTGCATCCATCTTCAGCCTGATCCTACTGGCCGCTTCACAGTGTGGTATTAAGTTGTACCTCTGTGGCTTTAACGAACTTATTGATGAGGTAACTGTTTTTTGGGAGATCAAAGTTAACCAAAAAATCTTTTAACTTCTTTGTTTATTAAAAAGTTAAAATAATCAACACTCATGAGTGTTTCACTCCTTTAATTATTAAAATAACAGGACATGTTTCGTGAACATATCGTTCACATTGTCAACTGAGTACAACTCTGAGTACAACAGTTGTACTCAGTTGACAATGTGAACGATATGTTCACGAAACATGTCCTGTTATTTTAATAATTAAAGGAGTGAAACGCTCATGAGTGTTGATTATTTTAACTTTTTAATAAACAAAGAAGTTATATTTTCGTTTTACTGTGTCGATTCCTTCATAGGTATAAACAAAAAATCTTTGTTTATGTTTATAAATATATTTTCCCATACTGTTAATTCTATGGATTTTTGAAGAGGTTTTAGTAGTTTTGGTTCCTTTTTGAATTCATAGTTTTTTTGCCAAAAATGGTCTTCTACTGCTGATTTTTCTGTGTGTTTATATTTTACATTTCTCATGTGTTCCTTAAAATGTATGGTAATATTTCTTTTTGTTTTGCTTATGTATTTCATGTCACAGTCTTTGCCACCGATTTCGTAAATGCCTGATTGCTTTCCTAGTGGAATTTTGTCTTTTGTGTTGGTGTTTAGGTGGTTTTTTAACTAAATTTATTTACTGGGGCCAAAATGATGTTTGCCTCTTTAAAAATCTTCTGGAATTTTTAGTGTACCCATGGGTGGAATGTGAATTTTTTATGTATATGATCACGTTTGTAGCCTTTTAGTGTGATGTCCTTTATTTGTTTTTTCTTTCTGAATTTCTCTATTTTCTTGTTGACAAGATCTATTGTATAGCCATTTTTCTGTGCTATATCTATGATTTTTTGGTACTCCAATTTGTATTCTGTCTTGCTTATTGGCAGGCTTGTTAATCTGAATGTGAGGCTGTTGTCAGCAGTGACAGACCACTTTTGGCAAAATAAAATACAAATTCCAAAAGGAACCAAAACTATTAAAATCCCTTGAAATACCCATAGAATTAACAGTATGGGAAAATATACTTATAAACAAAAACAAAGATTTTTTGGTTAACTTTGATTTCCCAAACAACAGATACCTCATCAATAAGTTCATTAAAGCCACAGAGTGACATCTTAATACCACACTGGGAAGTGGCCAGTAGGATCACGCTGAAGATGGAGGCAAACGCCTTTGAAACATGTCCAAGTAAGTGGAACAAAATTAGTGAAATTTGAGTGATTTCATAATAATAATTTATCACATTAAGTTAAGAACTGTTTAAATATAAATTATCTCACTAAGTTTGGCACATTGTCGCTTTACTTAAACAGGAACAAACATAGACAGTTAATGCCTCTTACAGCATTTTTTTATCTTATAGCCATTTATTTGCCTCATACTATATATAGTTCATTAAAGTACTTTCAGAAGAAGGGCTCTGGTTACTCAATTCAGTATTGTTATTTGGTATGAGTATGTACATCAGTGGATACTGGCAGTCATGGGCAAAGATAATTTCTGAAGCAGTATAAAAATAATACAAGTTAAATGAATACATAATATAAGACATAAAAGTTCTCAGCAATTAAATAGGTTTTTATGAAAAACATTTTTTGTTCTTAAAAGCACAGTGCCTTACCTGTACTAAAGTTAAATTCCCTAATATCATGCTCCACTGCTCTTTAGGGTCATCCATGTGCCCCAAGTTGGCTTCTGTGGATAGTCTTGATGCAAGAGTCATTTCCAAATTTCCTTTTAAGCCTAATAAAGATGGAACTAAGATAATAATTTCAGGAACATTTTTAAACACTTCCCAATTCTGAAAGAAATTATAAAAAAAAAAAAAAAATATCAAAAAAGGAGATAATACATTTTGTGCTTAACAGTTTCTATCAATATTACTTCTAGTATCTGTACATTTGCATAAGCATAATAGATTTAGTACTTTACAAATGCAAAACATTAGCTTTATAAAAATATTACTTATTTCAGCACTTCTGTAAAATACACAATTTCCCCAAATATAGACTGATTTAATAAATTTTGTTGGACCATAAGACGGAAACTCTTCTATCATAACTGACATATAACAGTGCAGTAGCTGAAAGTTACTACATTGCTATCAGGTTATAATTAATTCACCTTGTGCTAACTTTAAAATTAAATATATTAATTCAAAGCAGTAACAGGCAGAATTTTTTTAAATGATTATGTGTATATTTTTTTATGCTCATCACAAAATTAGAAACAAATTTCAAACATATTCCAAATATTAGATGAACAATTACATATAGTCTTTGTTATATTATTCTTGTTCATGAATTAAGTATTACTGTCTCTAAGCAAGAGTGAACACAATTTTTACTTTACTTTTCTATAACTTGTATACATGGCCTCAGCATTTTGATCTATATTTCCCCTCAGGGGCCCACTTTTCGATATGGGGCATAGCCACCCCGAGGCACCCGAGCTTCTCCCACAGGTCCATGCATAGCATGTTTGACTCCTTTTAATTTCGCCTGCATTTTTATTTTTATTCGTCCTACTTCCCTGTTCTATGTCTGAAGGATGCCCTCGTGTTTGACATGGTAAAAGGTGCCTGGGTAACGGCATAACTCCCAGCACTGGGTCAT
Organism: Metallyticus violacea; assembly: GCA_030762175.1. NCBI lineage: Eukaryota > Metazoa > Arthropoda > Insecta > Mantodea > Metallyticidae > Metallyticus > Metallyticus violacea. The sequence continues at coordinate 304,392,939 of CM060846.1, read as the reverse complement.
CATGTAGGGCGGCAGCATATTCCCTGGTAAAGGCCAGGCCCAGGGAGGGGCCATTGCATAAGCTGTTCACTTCCTGCAGGCGATTGGGTCCCTTTGTCAGTACCCAGGTAGGTTTGACCCTGTGGTTACTTAGTTCAAGCCAGGGCAAATAACCTAAGCTGCGGTGGCACCCAGAAAGCAGCTTGCCATCGGAGACAGTTGCAATGGTGGAGGATAAAATCGCTTTGGTTAATGAAAATAATTTCATACAAATGAAACGAAAAACAATATATGTAAAGAAGTAGCCGAGAAGCCTTTTCCTCGTTACTTAGTAATTAGTCGAACGGAAGACGATCAGTCCTTTAACCGGGTAAACCCGTTTATAATTCAGAAGGGCATTGGCACTATAGCCGGACCCGTGAAATCCTGCACACGGCTTCGTAATGGATCTCTTTTTGGTAGAGGCACTTGGAATGTCGCAGAGTAACTCAATGCTCAAGGCGACGATTCTCCTCGGTTATTCGATCCGTGTTGAGTAAAATGGAACGCTAAATTCGTCGCAATTAGTTTACAACTAATGTTCTTGACGGTATGTCCGACCCGGAAATTCAGAGTTGTTTGGAAGACCAAGGGTTCACGTCAGTTTATCGTGTGCAAGCGAGGAAAGACGGAGAAGTTCAGCCAACCCGTACTATTTTCCTCACATTTAACAAGGTGGATTAAAGGGGATTAAAGCGGGCTACTAGATGATTTAGGTACGCCCGTATATCCCCGTGGTGATTTTATCAGTGCCAGCGTTTTGGCCATTCACGCATATCCTGTAACAGTGCCACTTCTATCTGTGGAACCCTAAGGTCAGGTAAGTCGTGAAGGAGCATGTTCATCCTCTCCCGTCTGCGTGAACTATCGAGGGGATCCTCCAGCCTAATCCCGTGATTGTCCTCGCTATCGCGATGAGCGCTGTATTCAGAAAACCAAGGTTAAGAAAAAGCTTTCCTTTATTGAAGCCCGGAAGCGATTTCAATCTCGCCAGCCCATAGTACCTCAGACAGTACATAGAGCGCAGTACTTTCTTCGGCGGTCAAGAAACGCGACAGTAGTACGCAGACCTGCGACCTTGTTTTTACACGGGTCTCTAATGCACCAAGTTCTCCGAAACGCTCTACCGTGAAGCCCAACCCGGTAGTTATTAATGCCTCGGAAATTAAATTCAAGACCGCGTATACGAGGACTGACTTCTTGAAGACGTCGACTTCTATAGATAAGAAGAAGAGCCGTTCTCCTCGGAGGTCCAGCTCCCATGATGGGAGCAAGTCCGCTAGGCGGTCACCATCACTGCCTATTTCTACATCCAACCGATTTCATGTGTTGTAATCGGCGGATACCTCTCATCGGGAGAGCGGATGTGCCTACTCCAGATAAGCCACCTAGTCCCACGCGATTGGAGAAAGGATGCTTGATTCATCCTGAACCGACTAAAAAGCATGGTGGTATTTTTATTTCTTTGTCTTATTTTAATAGTGGCTATCCTTTTATGGAGTGTGCGTAGACTGCACAGACGAAGAGCTGAACTAGAGTTACTATTACGCTCGACTACCTCTCCGCTTGTGTGTCTCCAAGAGACTAAATTATGTCTACAGGATTCTTTCACTTTACGCGGTTACTCTTCTCTCCTGAAAATGGCACTAACGCGCATGGCGACATTTTAAATTTCATAAGAGATGATGTGTACGGTTCTTCACTAAGCCTTTAGACTGCTATAGAAGCTGCAGCAGCAACAGTTTATTTTTTTGGCCTCAATTTTACTGTCTGCACCTACCTCCATCTGCTACTGTCGTCGTGGCAGATCTGAATAATATTTTAACTCTCTTATCATCCCCTGTCCTACTTTGGGGGAATTTTAATGCGCACCATCCCCGATGGGGTTCTACTACCGAGTGTGCCAGGGGTAGCATGTTAGCAAATTTTTTAGATTGCCACCATCTTACTCTCCTCAATACTGGTCAACCCACTTTTCTCTCTGATAGTTCTCATATTACTCGCATTTTGACATATCTTTCTGTTCCGCCTCTCTTGCTGTACATTTTACCTGGAACGTCATCTCCGCTTTACACTCCAGTGACCACTTCCCGTGTCAAGTGGTATCCTGTCTTCACACGCACATTTACAAAGCGCGCCGAAGTGGCTTATTGCCAAAGCGAATTGGAATCTGTTCTTTGGCCATCTTTTCAGCGTGTGATTTTCCATCTACTGACGCTAATGTCGAGCATCTCTAACAGTCTTAACTACAGCCGCAGATCAGGCTATTCCCCGGACGTCTTCCCACCCCAGACATTTCCGGTTCCTTGGTGGACCGATGAATGCCAGGATGCTTAGCGTGCACGCCGAGGTGAATTGCGAGTCTTTCGTCTTCACCCTATGTTGGAGAACATGATTCGTTATATACAACTGCGCGCTAAATGCCGTCGAGTGATTAAGGATAGCAAAAAGACTTCTTAGATTGCTTTCGCCTCATCTTTTAACCGCACAACGCCTTCATCTGTAGTTTGGGATAAGCTACGCCGCGTTGCAGGCAAACCTGGGTTTAAACCTGTACCCGGTCTTAAGGTACAACATCGTGTACTTGAAGCTCCAGTTGATATTGCCAATACTTTAGGGCGCACTTTCGCTGATGTTTCGAGCTCCGCCAATTCCCTCCTTCATTTCACACATTAAAGGAGCAGGTTGAGTCGAGAGGTTTCTGCTTTACCTCCCACAACCAGGAGTGCTATAGTGTCCCTTTTACCGCCAGGGAATTGGAGCACGCTCTTTCTACCTCTCGGCATTGCGCACCGGGGTCAGATGGTATCCATGTTTCTATGTTACAGCATTTGCCAGCGAAAGGCAAGGCTTTTTTACTTCATATTTTTAATCGCATTTGGTGTAATGTCTCGTTTCCGAGCGTTTGAAGATTGGCCACCGTCATTCTTATACCTGAGTCCGGAAAGGACCCACAGCTTCCTTCCAGTTACCGTCCGATATCATTCACCAGTTGCGTTTGAAAGATGATATAGCGCATGATTAACGGGCGGTTTATATGGTGGTAAGAGTGGCACCTGTTGACGAATATCGATTGCGGTTTTCGATAATCGCTCTTCAGTCGACCATCTTGTGTCTCTTTCCTCCCACATAATGGACGGTTTTGTACGTAAGTGCCAAAAGATCGCTGTATTCTTTGATCTGGAGAAAGCCTATGATACTTGTTGCAGAAGCGGTAAATTTCGCATGATTGGAACATATGTGGTAGAATGTTTGTTTTTATTCAGGAGTTAAAAAAGGCCGGGTTTTTAATGTTCGCGTGGGTTCAGTTTTATCATCTCATTTTATTCAACAGAACGGAGTACCTCAGGGCTCGGTACTTAGCGTATACTGTTTCCCATTGCTATCAGTTCAATCACCGAGTGTTTACCACCAGGAATCCATTCGTCGTTGTTTGACGACGATTTGCCATCTTTCTTTCCTCTCGGAGAACTTGTCTTTTGGAACACCGCCTCCAATGCTGTCTCGACTGCCTGTATGCGTGGGGTGTAAACCACGGGTTCCGTTTCTCTGCAAAGTAGACCGTCTGCATGAATTTCTGGAAACATAAGGAGTATCCTTCACCTTCTCTCCAACTTGGCCCAAATGCTCTTGCTTTCGCAGACGAAGTTAGGTTCCTTGGCTTAATATTTGATAGGAAATTATGCTGGTCATCGCATATAGCGCAACTCAAAGGCAAGTGCGAACGCTCTGTTTGTCTTTCATGTGTTTTAAATGGCACATCCTGGGAGCTGACCGGGCGGTTCTTTTACGTTTTTATCGATCTTAACCCGGTCCAAACTGGATTATGACTGTGTAGTTTATAGCTCAGCGCGACCTTCCGTTCTTCGTCGCTTTAACCTGATTCATCACCGAGGTATTCGTGTAGTCATTGGAGCGTTCGCAACAAGTCCTGTGTCAAGTTCATCAGCGGAGTCTGGACAACCTCTGTTGTTTTATCGTAGGGAGTTTTTACTTGGTGCTTATGGTTGTCGATTAGCTGCACAACCTTGTCATCCCACAAATGCCGTTTATTAATGTGTCGCTCGCTCCTTTTATACTGCTCGGTCTTTTACTTCTAGGCCTCTTGGGTTTCGTTTTCAAGAGTTGTTAAAGACTTTAGACGTAGAGTTACCTGCATTTTTCTTAGCCAGGGAACCTTCTTCTTCTTCTCCTTGGCTTTTAGCAGAGGACCCCGTTCATATTGGGCTTAAGTCCTGTCTTAAGTCTTTCACAGCAGCACCTATTATTCGTCGCCAATTTAGCGAGATAGTCTCCTCATTATCGAGATGCAATTTTATTTATACCGACGGCTCGAAATCGGACACAAGTGTTGAATGTGCCTTGTTTTTAATGGAGGTAGTTTTACGTTTGATCTTGACGCTGCGACATCTATTTTTATGGCGTAGCTTTATGCTATTTATCGGGCGATTTTATTTGGTTCTGGACAGCGGCTGGGGGACAGTGTTATTTGCTCCGATTCTTTGAGTGCCCTTTTATCTTTGAATAACTGTACAACTACCACCCTCTTGTGCAAAAGATCCAGGATGCAGTCTTTACGCTTGTTGACGCTGGTGTCAGCGTGACACTGCTATGGATATCTGGACATGTGGGACTTTCAGGCAATGAGGCCGCAGATGTCGCATCTAAATCCGCCCTTTTAGACGCTGCTGAATATGGACGTTTTTACTCGGGGGATTTTAAACATTCATTACGTCGAGGCGTTCTCTCGTGCTGGCGCGAGGAATGGAGTTTACTCCGAGATAAATAAGCTTCCACAATGTAAACCAGTCCCTTTCAATTGGTTATCTTTTTCTCGCGCAGTTGGACGCGAAGAAGTAAATTTAGCACGTTTACAAATTGGGCATTGCCGTTTTACACACCGTCACCTTTTTAATGGTGAACCAGCTCCAACATGTCTTCATTGTGACCACCCTTTTACGGCGCGTCACATTTTACTTGAATGACATCATCAAGCGGCTTTTAGACTGTCCCAGAGTTTGCCATCCTCTATTGAGGAAGTACTTGCACATGATGTGGTTACTGTTGAGCGAGTGCTTCGTTTTATACGTGTTTGAAGTTTTTGGAGCAAGGTGTGATTTTATATCATTTTATTATGACGGCATTTTTAACCATTTTACGATTGTTGTGTTTTCAACACTTGCTGATGTGTTTTATTACCAGTTTTTGTTTATTGTTGAGCATTTTACCCTTGTTATTTGTTATGGAGTTTTTATTTTTATTGCCCAAAGAGCTAATATTGCTTGTTTTCTACAATAATTTTTAGTGTAAATTATTTATTTATTTTACTTTTGATGCGGTTTTTAGTGTGTTTGGGCGATAACAGTCTTAGCAGTTATGCGCCCTTTAAACAATAATCATTATAGGTGTGTTTTAGTACCAGTCTTTTATTTGTTATTGACAATTATTTACCCGTTGTTATTTGATATGGGGTTTTTATTGTTATTGCCCAAAGTGCTACTGTTACTTGTTTCCTACACTGATTATGTGTACATTACTTATTTATTTCATCTTGGCGCAGTCTTTAGTGTGTATGGGCTCTAATGACCTTAGCTGTTTTGTGCCCTTTAAACCATAATCACCATCATGATTTATATTTAGAACATATTTTTTATTCATGGCACTACCAGTGTGTCTTTCCTATTTTTGGTTATTAGTGTTTGTTGGCACACAGATGAAATGTACAGCATGTTTGCAATGAAATTATAATCAAAAGATTAATATATAAAGGAAAAGAGACAGAACAAGGCAGAAAAAATGTAATTGACTAAGTTAAAAAAAAAACTCAAGCACTTTACCTGAACATGATCCAGATAAATTCCTGCTCCTACCATTCCCATTCCAGCTATAAAAAATGGCACTATTACTTGACAACCAATGCTTAAGTGAGTTTCATTGTTTTCAGCCTCTACAGCCGCACTTTGGTGCTGTGGGGTGTTGGAATTGGGAGCAAGTTTAACAACCACATCTGGTAAGGGTGAATCTTCTACAGATGGGGCAGTGACAGGAGTAATATCAGTCAGAGCAAATGGGAACTCCTTATCCTCTTGAGGCCCCATCTCACCTCCTTCATCTAGGTGGGGAAAACAAAACCTTATTAGAGAAGTCATTATAAGAATCTATGTCATTAAGTAATAAATTGTACTTACGAATCTATGTCATATTATTATTAATTTCAATACTACATTGAACCTCCAGAAAGGCAAAATTGAACCTTTCTAAAGCAATTTAATGATAACTGGTCCTTAATAATGATGTTGAAAGGAAAATTATAAATTGTTTAACTCCAGATAAAATCCGGTTTTTAAAATGGAATATTTTACAAATATTGTGCAAGCAGGTTAAATACATATTTATGCTAACCAAGTATAATATAAAGTGGTATACTTACAATGTAGCACCTAACAGCCGCTCGTTTTTCTCTACTACAGTTTAATCTGAAGTTGTAAATGCTTTTACTTGTGATATAATTATATTGAAACTTTGAACTTAATGGCAAACATACAGATTTCTTAATTGTTGGAGTTTAGAATGAAAGCACTGAAGTTGGAATAACATAGGTTTGTTTTGAAGAAAGTTTACAAATATTTTGGATGCAATTCAAGATGAACATTTCACAGTTAGATTACAGTACAGCATTGAAGGCAAATTAAGAATTGAAAGTTCAAGCATTCATGGATGCATGTTTTTCGCATTTTATGTGTTTATTTGATAAGTTGATAAAATTTTTTGAAGAAGCTGGAGCAGTGCATGATGCCAGAAAGAATCATTTAGGATGTCCAACCTCAGTTTTAATCCCGGAGAATGTCAATGGGTCACAGAATACTATTCAATAAGAAGCCTACCACATTAATAACACTTGAAGCACTTTAGCTCAGAATGTCAAGATGATCAAATAAAAAACAAACTTCAACCTAAACTTAGGTATTCGTTTTTTACACTAAACTCCACCTACTTACATAAAAGTAAGACGCGTTACAGGAGAATCTCTCCCATGTTCAGTTCCTCATTGAACTGCCGTTTTTCGAAAAGATGGCTAGACAACTGGATGTTCCTGTGATGGCCTCTGTTGGTTGAAGCAGGAAGTTGCTGAGTTCATTCATAGGAGGAAACTCAAAATTCGTTAAGTTTTCTCTATTTTTTAACATGCAAATTTTTTCCCAAGTGGATAACTCCAATGGGTGGTGAAGATGTTTCAGCAGTTTTATTTCCGGTTTTATTTCATGATTTTTGGTCCAAAAGTAAGCTGCTACTGCTGATTTATCCACCTGCTTAAACCCAATATTCCTAAAATATTCTTTCCTCCGAATTTCCAAATTTCTCTTTGTTTGGCCTATGTAACTCTGTTCACAATCTGCACATTTTATTTCGTAGATTCCTGATTTCTGTTCTGTTGGTATGGAGTCTTTTACTGTGCAACCTAATAAATTCTTGATGTTGTATCTGTTCTTTGGGGTTAACATTATCCCATGTTCTTTGAAAATTTCCTTGAACTTTTTGAGGTAAATTGGATGGTAGGTGAATATTTTGAATTTGTATTCTTTTGTGTTTTTCAGTGTGGAAACTTCCCTTATCCCTTTTTGTCTTTTAGATTAATTGATAATTTTTTATTACTGTGTCTTTGTTGAAACCATTGATTATAACTGTCTTTATTATTTGTTTGTATTCTATTTTGTACTCGGCTTCTGTGAGTGGAATATTCATCAATTTGTATGCCGAACTGTGAAACACTGCATATTTATTAGAATGGGGTTATAACTCTCCATTTTTATGTGGTTTTCTGTGTGTGTTTCTTTTCTGTAAATTCCAAAATTCAAACAATCTCCATTTCTTACAATTTTTAAATCTAGAAATGGTAGCCACCCATTTCTTTCTTCTTGTATAGTAAAGTGTATAGATTCATGTTGCAAATTGAGAAGTATCAGGGCATCTATTGAGTGTTTCTTCAGTCATTCACATACCTATACCATGACATGAAAATTAAAGGGAAGGCTTTTGTGATGCGTATTTCAAATGAGCTGAAGAATAAATGTGCTAGAAAAGGTGACAAAGGGTTTCCCTTATCAGAATATCCCAGTACTACCCAGGCTTTATGCACTATCTAAAATACATAAATAAACAATATCAATTCACCCACATACCAGGTAGCAAAAAAATTGATCAAAGTCTTCAATTCTTTTAAGAGATTCCAAAGTTTGAGCATTAAAAATTCAGTTGATCTAGTCAAAAAACTTAAAAATAGCAGAATTATAACTGGAGATGGGTTTCGTTTTATGTAAAAGCCTTATTCCCGAGCATACCTGTAGAAAAACGTATGCTAATGCTAATGAAAAGGTTAACATCTGCTGGAAGGCACACCTGTTGAATCGAGCGAGAGAATTTCTAAGCTTTAGTTGATTGTGCCATCTAGCGGCAAAAAGCATAAGCTGTAGTTTAGTTGTAAGGTAGAAAATGGCAAATAAATGTAGGGAAATATAAGCCCTTGGGCGAAAAACAAAGCACAACATAGTATTAGTGTTTAAAAGTATGTAAATGAATACAGAGTGTTGTATTTGTAGTAAATATGTTACCTTAACATTAAGGAAAGTGTGTTAAATGTGTTGATAGCCAGCGGTAATATTATTGCACTTACTCAGTAATAGTATGCACCTGAAAACGTACACACATTATTGCTTAGAAGGCGGAAGCGGTAAGATTAAAATAACAATTTGTTTGTCAGAAATGCTGAAATTCAGGCGTATAACGGGGTAAGTTATGGGGAGATTTGAGGTCTGGAAGCCACGCTAGAGTTTGAAAGAGTCAGGAGCGAGATCTGGAATAATGCAGTGAGTGCCAGAGTCCGCTGCAGAGTGGCGTGGAGTATAGAGTGCAACGATTTTACTCTACTAAACTGAAATGGATTGTCATCCAAACAAAGCTAAAACGTTTTCTTCAGTGTGTGTCTGGTGATAAATACCGTAGAAAACAGCGTTATCGACAGTTTCTTTATGGAGTGTTGCTAGATTTGTACGGTCGTCCTGTGGTTGATACTCAATGTAGTATTGAGATAAAAAGAATTAAAGCTGGGATTCTTATAACTTCAACTGGACAATTTGAGGGGCAATCCGTTTCGTTCCCGAGCTACGTTTATTGATATGGAATCTCCGTACATATATCATGTCCGTGAACAACGGCGTGCCAAGCGTAAATATATTCATAGCTCCCATGTTTCTGTACGTAGCCAAGTGGATATTTATTCTGTTGTGTATGAATATTTTCAAAAGATATATTCTGATATCACACTTGAACTCCTTGCTACAGAGGAAGTTAAGGTTTTAACCTCTTCTGGCCCAAGTGATACTATACCTCCTTTTACCGTGACTGAACTGCAAGCAGTTTAGCTGCCTGTTTTCGAAATAAATCACGTGGAGTAGATGGACTTCATGCAAATTTTATTTTGCATTTTGGCAGCTGATGAAGGAAGCACTTCTCTCGCAATTTTCATTGAGCTACTGTGTACCACCTTGATTTCCTCTGCATTTGTCCGTGGTACGCTGATCCTTGTGCCTAAATGCCCAATACAGCACAAGACTTTCGTCCTTTAACAATGCTCATTACTGATTATAAAATATTCATGCATTGTATTAAACACTATTATTACCAATAATACCTGATATTCTTGACCGGTGCAACAGTCAATCAATAAATCAAGATCTATGCTCATTGGCTCCACTTCTATAGTCCCACCCTTATGGGTATCTGTGGCTTCAGCCATTAAAATATTGGATATTGCACGCTACCGGCTACAATTCAATATAATGTAACTGTGTTGTTAACAGTGTTCATAAGGTTCTTTAGGAGCATCAGTTTTGTTCCCTTAATTTGTTACAGCATGTTCATTTTGTTAATATATTTTCATTATCCAAGGTATGGTTTTTAAGCCAGATTCTGGTGTTACCATCTGTCTTTGGCGTTAAGTTGAGATCAGCTACAGGAAGTTTTATTTGGAAAGGTTTTTTATTATGAGTCCCTAGAAATCAACTCACACTTCCAACCTCTGAAGGGGGTCTAAATGCCATTGATCCATAGGCAAAAGCTGATTGTCTATTTCCGGGCAAGCTGGGCACATCTAGGAGACTATGGCAATTTTTATAGTCATCAGTTTCTCACCCAGTGGTTGTCAGAACACCCCCTCCAGAATCCACCAGATCTTTGTGTGTTGCCAATTCGGGAGCCCCAGGTTAAGAAGCTATTTCAGTTAATAGCATACTGGCCTGTTGACCTACATGCCCCACCACCAAAAACCAGAGACTTGTGTAATGCCTGGTCATTTCAATTGCCAGCTCCTAAGGTAGTTCTACAACACCTAGTATACAATTGGCACCGAATCTGGCCCAACATTCAACATCCTACACTCAACACTTACCAACAGAGTGTGTGGTACCAACTGGTGAATAATATCTTCCCTACAAACAAGTGCCTACATTGTATTGGAATGAAGATATCTCCCAACTGTAATAATTGCGGCCTTCAAGATACCATACTCCATCACTTAGAATATGGTGCTGCTGCATTAGCATGGAGGAGGGTGCAGGCCAAGATCCTCCAGATCCTAGATGTCTCTGAGAAATATTTTGAACCCCTATATTTGACATTTCCAGTATTTATTTGCTCCCTAAGCAGCTCAACGAATGGCAGTGTTCCGATACATTGAACAATATTTACTTGAGTTTGAAGATTCAAGAATTTTTTTAAAAAAGTACACATACAGTTTACTTCTAATAATTGTAATATTAAAAAAGTGGATTGATATATATATATATATAAAACAGACTGAAAGACATGTACAGTATGTTATTGGTGATCAAAACATTGAAATTGTATTGTTATATGTAATTCCATGTGAGTATAAATAAATCGTATTTTCTTAAAAAGAGAGAGAGAAAAGTGCCATGCCATTGGCCGTAGCCCATTTGTCCCCGGTGCCAGAGAGAGAGATATATAAGTATGGCCTTATGTATAAAAGGTAATTTAAATAAAAGTTTTCTTTAAATAATAAATTGTGAAAACTTGTTATTCATAGTAGATGTTTTGATTATAGCTACCTATGCCCATTGTTCCAATTCCATTATCGGGTATGTTGTATATGTTATTGAGGATGTTAGAAGTTTATTGGAAATGTGGCAAAGTGGTTAGGGCTTGAACTCTGGTCTGCCTAAATACCAGTGGTGATGCTTGGGTCTCGCATCACATGATGGTGGAGGTGCTGCAGGATTGTGTAATGTTATGCCTTCAATTTTTTCCCCCCACATTTTGGAATTTTATGTGCTAAATTTTCTTTGTCCCTGGAATTTGCTGATGTATGTTCCTCTCCTGACTCACTTTCTCTCCTCTTTCATGGTGCTGACTTATGCCATGACAATCCCATTGCCTTTCTTTGTTCTCCCTTTTCTTTTACTTTTTGTACTTTCTTTCCTTCTCTTTACCTTGAATTTGTCTTTTTTGCATTCTTCCAAAATTCAGGATATTTTTGCTGCTTCTATCGAGAAGTCATATATTGTAATTTTCCTTTTTGTAATTGGGTTATAATGCATTTTGCTATTGTTTAAAGGTGTTTTCTTGCTTGTTACTTTCTAATTATGAGTGCTAGGATAGTTTGGTTTTGATTTTTTGTGATGCTGTTGTATTAATTCTGTAAAAATGTTGAACAGTTGTTCGGCTATAGTGTATAGTGTATTTTTTTTTTTTATGTGAATTTTATGTCAGCTTTAGCTACATGACACTATCTCCTTCGGATTTTGCAATGTTACGTAAGATATTTTTGTAACATTCACATAGCATTTAACTGCATTCTTTACTGTAGTGCAGTTTTCATTTATGCCAATGAGCTTATTATTTTTTTCTGACTTTTATATTCTTCAAACAGGATCTAATAACCCCTTAGGATTAAATAGAAATATTGACAGAATCCCTTGATTTTTATTATTTTCAATAGGGTGTTTAATTTTTTTTCTTTGTATGTTTCCTTTTCAGAAATTGTAAGTTATAATTTTGCGTTGTTTGCAGTGCAGTGGTTATGGTTGTTAACAGATGTAATTTCATGGAGTTTTGTTGATGAAGTATATATGTATTTGTAATTGTTCTTGCTGTTAACAATCGTGCATTTTGATAATATTATTTTTGTTGCCAATGGGCTATTTTGATACTGTTTTACTTTTAATACTATTGTGTTTTTGATTTCTTTAAGTATATTGTAAGAGGCAGTTATCTTCCTTTCATGTATAATGTTCAACATACTTGTTATTTAATGTTTAAAGATTTCATTATGCATCTTGTATGCACCATTGTTGATAGTACAATTAAGTAACATTTTTGTTACGTTGATTTTGATAATTTGTGACACTTGATTTACAACTTTGCGAGCATTCTTGCAATTTACTAGCGCTTTCTTTGCCACTAATTTGCTACAAGGTTTATTTTGTGATGAAGCCCTTTTGGCTTTTGCTTTTAAGGTCCAGGGCATGACTTATTTTGTTTTATTGTATTTTAGCCACCAAGAAAAATTGTATGTATGATATGTGTTTGTATTTCATACCCATATTTTGCTGCTGTGTTGAGCTTTGGTCACATATTATAAGATGGTGCACTTCTTTAGGTTGGTCGAGAAATCTGTAGGGAATTTGCACAGAGGTGGGCTGCTTGGAGAATACAGTCAGTGTTATCAAGGGGGCAGTTGAGGTGAAGCTTCGTAGACAGCCGTTGAATATCTGCGGAGAGGGAGACATAAATCTGAGTCCCCATGGCCATATAGTTAGGCCATTTCACTGTTTATATGTATGTTGAATGGGTATGATTATTATAGTGATGATTGTGTTTTGTAATATGATATTTTAACCGTGTTTAGTCTTAAGTGAGGTGGTGCAATCCCTGGAGATGCTGGCTGTTTTGTTAAGGTGCTGAAAGTACAAATTTTCTTCTGCAATCCAGCCGTAGATTAGCTGCATGTTTTGAGGTTATGTTGAAGATTATAGAACTCTGCAGTAAGGCTGATATGTCCCTGCAGAATGCTTTTCAGCTATATGATTAGAAATTTGAAGGTATGATTCTTATTAATTTTTTTTGTCTCTGTTGTAATATATTTTGGAGGCTTATTGTTTCTATGTGCCAGTAATAATGAATTTTTCTCAGTGCAATGAACAATTTGTATACCATTTGTGTAATGGTTATTCTAAGCAACAATATCATATTTAACATCATGTTGTTATTGTGATTATAGAGTTAAGTCTTTCTTGATAGGTGAATTTCAAATTCACTGCAGTTATACAACGATAATATATATTGAATACTATTACTCTTTATCAATGAATGACTTATTACATTTTCATGCAAACTACTTTTGATCAATGATATATTTGAATTTTCCCATTGTTATACTGTTCTTTACTAATTTCAATCTTTCCCTTCAGGTATTAGTTTAGTTTAGTTCTCGGAGCATTCAGTGAGTTCGTGAAGCAGCCACAGAGACCTACGAACATTGAACTTGTCATATACAAATACTACAGTAGTTTTCAATCTGTATTTACAAAAATTTGTTTACATCTACATAAATAATTACAATAAAAATAAAAAGAACAGAACAACTCAACCAACACCAAAAACAGACAAATCAATCATACAACTTTTATTAATACATATTTACATATACATTGATATGTTGTGCAGTATACTATTGTCACTCATATATTCCTTTACAGAATAATAGGCCTTTTTACATAGGTATTTTCTAAGAGCAGATTTAAAGGAATTGTCATTGTTTATTAAAGCTTTTAGGCTAGAGGGAAGAGCATTGTATACTAAAATGCACTCATAATAAACACATTTTTGATGGCATGAAAGTGCTGAAATTGGGCAATGTAGATTTGCTTTTTGTCTAGTATTCTTGTCATGTATATTTTGATTTTGAACAAATTTTTGTTTATTTCTTATATAAAAGTTCATGAGGGATAAAATATATTCGCAAGGAAGAGTTAAAATTTCAAATTTCCTAAAGAGGTTTCTGCACGAATGTCTACTGTGTGTACCAGCAATTATTCATATGACTTTTTTCTGTAACAGGAAGACACGTTCACTTTTAACTGAATTTCCCTAAAATATTAGACCGTACTTCATTATTGAGTTGAAATAAGCATAATAAACTAGTTTTAAAGTCTTAATTGACTCCAACATTACTAATGCACGTATTGCATAGCATGCACTGCTTAGTTTGGGTGTAATAAGATCAATGTGATCTTTCCAATTCAGATGGTTATCAATTATTAAACCAAGGAATTTAATATATTTGGTTTGTGAAAGTACACTGTTATAATATCCTATCTGTAATTGTGGATCTGGAGATCTGTGAGTAATGAATTTCATAACATTTGTTTTATCTAGATTTAGAGACAATTTGTTTGCTTTGAACCATAAACACAATGAACTGAGAACCAAATTTAATTTAATGGCACAATCATTAAGGCTCCAACCGCCACGAGTGGCCGAGGTCGTTAAGGCACGGACTCGTGAGTGGAAGGTCTGCGGTTCGGATCCCGGCAGGACCGTCCTCCCTGACTGGGGTTTTTTCCAGGTTTTCCTCAGTCTTCATAACTGGCAAATGCCGGGGAGGTACCTAAACTTAGGCCTGGAATGCTTCCTTCCTTAAAAAAAATATCCTTTCCCAATTTATCATTTCATCTCGTGTATCATCAGTGTCCACTGCCTGTGGCGCCTCAGTAGTAAAAACTGGCGTTAAACACTATTCATTAAGGCTCTTTCCATTTATCAATATGCTTGTGTCATCTGCAAATAGAACAGCATTTCCTACATCTTTGATAGATAAGGGGAGGTTATTTATATATATTAGAAAAAGAAGAGGACCCAGAACAGATCCTTGAGGCACTCCATGGTTAATCATTCCCCACTCTGATGCATTGTTTTTATTTTTGAAGGGACAATTTATCACTACTTTTTGTTTCCTTTTGTCAAGGTAGGATATAAACCATTTTAAATATTGGTTTTTTATTCCATAGAAAGCTAATTTATCTATCAGAATTTCATGATTGACACAGTCAAAAGCCTTAGCTAAGTCACAAAATATTCCTCCTACATGTGCTCTTTCATTAAATGCAGTTAAAATTTCATTAGTGAGTTTATAGATTGCATTTTCTGTTGAAATTCCTTTTCTAAAGCCAAACTGATCACTAACTAGAATATTGTTACTTTCAAGGTAATGGTAAAGCCTATTGTACATTACTTTCTCAAACACCTTAGAAAATGTAGGTGAAATAGCTATAGGTCTATAATTAGAGACATTTATCTTTTCTCCCTTTTTGTACAGAGGCCTCACTATTGAATATTTTAGCCTCTCAGGAAATACACCCAATGCTAAAGATTCATTACACAAGTGACTAAGGGGGGTACTAATTTCCTTTGCACAGTCCTTTATGCCTTTGCTGTTGATCTCATCATAGCCAGAAGAGTTTTTTGATTTTAGTTTCCTAATGATATTACTGATTTCTAGTGGGGTAGTGATACCTGGTTTGAATTCATTATTATGAGGGGGAGTTGATGATTGTAAAATTTTTAAAGCATCTCTTTTATCACCGGAATATAAATTTAAATTTTTTGTTATATTAAGAAAGTAATCATTAAACTCATTTGCTACGTCTGCAGGGTATTGTATCTTGATTGTTAATATTTAAGATTTTTGCCTGTTTCTTGTTTTATTATATTCCAAGTAGTTTTTATTTTGTTTTTTGACTGATTGATAAGTGTTTGGTAATGGAGGCCTTTCGCTGCTTTTATGACTTTCCTAAGTATTTTACAATACTTTCTAAAATGTATTTTTAATTTATGGTCTTTACTGAGCTTTTGCTCATTATATAATTGTATTCATTGCAGTGTTGGATATGTGCATCTGTGTTTATATTATATTTGTCTAATGTTCTTTAGTTATTGTTTTAGTCTTTTGTGGTTGTGTGATGTAAAGGTTTTGGGCAATGTGAATGTGCTACAAGGTATCCACCGGCACTTTTATGAAGATAATTTCTGACAGTTTTTCAAAAGTGCACCAATCTTGATGCCATGAATCAGTATATAAATATTACGTATCTGAGAAATTCTTCTGGCATGTTGGTATTAATTTGTATAGTTGTTTTGAAGAAAATATTTGATATACTCAAAACTAACTTAGGTAGAATAGAGAGAGCAAATTAAATGAAATCACAATGATATATAATGCATGATTTTAAGAATGTTCAATAATATTAAGCTAACTGCAATTTTGTGTAGTTTTACTGTATTGCATGTTGTAGCATTGTGTAGCTTTAGACAGTCTTGGTGTGCATGTAGCAAAATACATTTCTTGTCATTTGTGCTTATTTAGTAGCATGTAATGTTTTAAAGTCTTAGGTAGATTCAAAGTAAAACTACTTAAAATCATGTTAATACATTAAAACACTCTTGATGTTTCACTCTTAAAACTTTTTTTAAAAAAACTGGGACATGTTTCGTGAGACCTTGCTCGCTCACATTGTCAACCATGAACGACTTTCATTCTAAGATCGTTTCACTGTTTTGATTCCTACATTCATCATTAATTAAATGTAATGTTTTGTTTTTGTGTTATAGGGCTTCTTCTTCTTCTTCTTCTTCTTCTTCTTCTTCTTCTTCTTCTTCTTCATCTTCTTCTCCTTCTCCTCCTCCTCCTCCTCCTCCTCCTTCTTCAAACATTATGGAACAAACTAGTATTGTTTTATGTTTGTACATGGTATTTATAATTTCTATATCAGCTGTTGTGTACTTTTTTAAAAATGTTATGTTACATTTGTGTGCTATAATTAACTATTATTTTGTTTCTTTTGTAATCAAAATGTGGTGATTTTGTTTTCATATAGTTCTGTATTTTTGTGACATAAGGCGTATTTTGTTGTGTATATTTTATAGCTGTGTATATAATAAGGGAACTAGCAGATTTCTGGGATGATATTTCACTCTTAGTCCAAGAACATAGCTGAGGTGTACTCTGTATCTGCAGATACATTGGTTGTTGCACATTTGTCATCTATGGATCAATGACCCAACTAATGGTTGTCGCCGTGCTTCAATACATTAGCTGCAGCTTCAGTTGTGGCATAGCCGCTACTTGTGGTTGGATGACCTAATTAATAGTTATCACCACACTTCAACAATCCTGCAGCTTCTTCGAATGCAGCAACTGGAGTAGTAAAGGCCCACTACCAACTATAACACCGCCAGCATGAACATACTGCAGTTCTTCCAAAATTTGTTGCCAAATAAACTTAACAATTGTGTGCTGCATGTGATAGTGTGTGTAGTATCTTGAATTTATGATACTACTATAATACTTTACAACCAAGAGCTTACAACAATAACACAATATAAATAGTGTAAGGATACACTTACATTTAACATTTACAGTTCTAGGCCAGTTTTCCAGTTTATGTACTAGTTACAGTTTAAAGTGGTACTATAATAATGTTTCTGCTCCCAAGTTTTATTTTCTTCACAATATATATTATGGACACATTTATTTTTCTTTTTATTGTTTCAATTTTTTAATTTTTTTTTTTAATTTTTGATTTTTATTTTGATTCCCCCCCCACTTTGTTAACATTTATGTAAGTTTTAAACATTCACCTGGGTCTGTGAATAGTCAGACCAGTGCCAGATGTGGCATTGGCATTGTATGACAATGGTTACACAATAATGGATGCAGATGAAAACATGTTGTTCACATATCATTGCTTATATGATGGAAGAGGTAAGGTGAAGATAACAAGTTTGTTTGTGGAAATGCTGAGATAGCAGTATATGGCAGGATAAGGGGGGAGTTGGCATCAGGAAGCCGTGCTAGAGTTTGAAAGAGTCAATCAGGAGTGAGAGCTGGAAGAATGCAGTGCATGCCATGCCTTCAGCTGCGGTCACATCCGTCCCCAGTGCCAGAGAGAAAGGTAATTTAGATGAGTGTTTTCTTTAAATAATAAATTCTTGAAACTTGTTATTCATAGTGGATGATTTGATTATACCAACCTATGCCCCATTGTTCCAATACCTGATCTGGTATGTTATATATGTTATTGAGGATTTTAAAAGTTTATTGGAAATGTGGTGAAGGGCTCGAACCCTGGTCTGCCTAAATACCAGTGGTGGCACTTGGGTCTTGCATCCGTGTAATCACAATATCTTTCATACAAGTTTTATATTAACTGCTATCGTATGTTTATGCAAGCTAAATGTATTGCTTGCTAGTTAGTTTTCATTTTTTCTTCATTTTATTGAAGTTCTTGGAATTCATTCAAGTAGTAGCAGTGAAAGTTTGTCACATAATATGTCATTCTCTTTGTAAGAGCCTGAATAAAGGAGAATACTTCCCTTGTTGAAAGAATTTCTAGCCAGAACTGAGGAAGAAAATGGAGATGAAGAAATATCTTAAGAAACTGGTATTTTTACCCTGCGAACTTGGGCATTTTCCCAACTGACATGGCTCTCCTCTGAGGCCAGGCTATCCATAAAAAGCAATTATGTTGACCCAGTGTGGATGAGGAAAATGATTGTGATGTGTTTAGTATTTCCTTAAACTTAATGAGACCTAACCTAACCAGATTATGATCACCATGGGCCGAGAAATCCCTGTGGTATATAGGGAAATCAACCTAGGACCCAGGAGTACGTAGAAATGCTGACCACTGGACCGTGGAGCTATTCATAAATTCAACATCTTAAATATAACAATCTAACAGACACCAAACAGGGAATATTGAGTTATGAAGAGGAAAATATAGTATCCAAAAATGGAACAAATATTTTGTAACAAAGATAGTACTATATCGAAATGCAACATGTTGCCAAAGAACTATTGCAAACAATCTTTCAGCATACCAGTACATTTACCAAAGTTTTACCAAGAAGTGCCTTGACTCCTTTGTAGTGATGGAAACTATTCTATGATGAGAAGATTTTACTTGTATTTGTTGAGAGTATAGAAAAAATTTGAAAATACCCTTTCCAAGACAAAAACGTTCAACAATTACATGTTAACAATAGGTACCAACAGGTTTCAGTATCCTCTTTAATGCTTTCAGTTTGTGACAAACAAAGCCCAAAAGTATAAAAACAGATCACTTAGTATACATACAATTTTTTTTGGCTAAATGAGAAGTCTTACATTGTTTCTGGTTATATAAAAATTTTTGAAAGGCTTCTGCAGAAGATTCTATTTTAATAATGACTGGTAATTTGAACAAACAATCTTGCTGCTGTTGATATTTGGAGTTGCAGAAATTATAATCAAAGATGGAAGCTGAACCTTGTCTTCAGGATATTCCAGAGGTGATATGTTTTTGTTGTTGTTATTATTATTATTATTATTATTATTATTATTATATGTATATATATTTTTTCGGGTGCTCTTTAACATCTCAGGTCATCAGCATTCCATTCAATTCATGGCGTGAAACGGCCGACAAATTTTGCTCAGAGGTCTCTTCTTTCAGGCTTGAGGTTCTCTATCGTGCCGTAAATGCACAACATGAGAACCACGGTTTTACTCTCCTTGTGAAGGAATTTTTAAGCCAAAAAATATCCATCGATCCTGGCTGGGTTTGAACCCACGAACTTGACTTTGGAAGGCAAGTATGGTTACCCTACACCACCAGGACTGATCTCCAGAGGTGGTCAGATAGCATAACTAACATTAGTTTTAATTAGGTGGCTGTAGAAATTATGCTCAAGAGTGGAAGCTGAATTGTCTTTAGAATATTCCATTAGGAAATTACTTATGAATCAAAGATGGAATCATTAAGGTATCTCAGGTGCAGATGAGATTTTGGGGTCTATAATGGTTATCATAATAATTATCTAATGCATTGGTTAATGTTCATGAACAGTGACAAAATAGGTGTGTGAAATCATTCTGGGTCACACCTGAAATATAGCCAGTTATCATTGTTATTTTACTTAGTAATGAAATAATTTGTTAATTAATACTTTTGATGCCAGTATATTTTACATGTACAATACAGAGAACAATGGGAAGGTCCATTTAGAATGGATAATTGGCTCTGTGAGTTATGTCAGCGAGTTTGTAATCCTATCTTCAAAACAGGTTACAATATTATTGCAACAGTTAGCTTACTAGTTATGAATAAACAGTTATATTGAAGACAAAAAAAGACAACACATAGGAAATTTGGATTAGAATAAAATACAAATTCAGGCAGTAATTAGTGGATTCCAAAAATATTGTAAAACTAAATGTTTTCTTTTTGACTTTAAAGAAACATCATCTAATGTTCTATGTAGCTAAGTTAAGAAAATTGTGTAACTTTTATTCACTGTACATGATGACAACAATGTTTCTGAAACACTGGAGAGATTAAAAAAAATATAAGTTGTCATTCCTGCAATCTCAAAAAAGATGTGGTTCTTTTAGGTTATATGAGTGATAACTACAGAATTGCAAGAAATACAAAAGGTTGACTAGGTTTCTAAAG
The DNA here is from genome assembly GCA_030762175.1 of Metallyticus violacea. Lineage (NCBI taxonomy): Eukaryota > Metazoa > Arthropoda > Insecta > Mantodea > Metallyticidae > Metallyticus > Metallyticus violacea. The sequence goes on along the minus strand of CM060846.1, from coordinate 304,372,354 downwards.
TGTCATAAATATAACAGATACAAGTTCTATTCTCACCTAGAACAAACAAACGAGAAGAATGAATGTGAAAAGAAGTCCAAAGGTACTATGTATATTATTGATGTAGAAATAGATAATCGTATTTCTGTAACATAGATTACAACACATACACTGTTGAGTTCTTCAGCTATCGGTCTACACTGAGAGGAAACCCTTTAAAAGTTTAGGCTTGAAACATTATTAAAAATGTTTTTTATGTAATGCTTACAGCTAACCTTGTAGCAATATTTCATGACAAATATATTTACTTGGAAAAAATGCAGTCTATGGAATTGATTGCTAGTCTGTCTGTAACTTATTGTAAACATTTGTTCATAAATAATACAGTGATACAGAGAAAAAATAGTGGAAAAAATGTACGCTGGTATCTAAAATATGTTGCATAAACTGGTGTTAAAAACACCAGGTGCAAGTTCTGCTGTGTCAAATAAAAATCTGTACTCTCTGTTGATATAAACATTAAGAATACAAGAAAAACAAATTAACAACTATTAAAATTAAGTACATGTTTTCAGAAACATCTTTTTTTGGTCAAATGTGCTGTGAAAATTAAGTAAGTTTATTGTGGTTTAGAATATATGAAGACTTTGTCTTCTAAACTAATGTTCATTCCTTTTCCTAGATTATTTTTAATCCACATTATTGTTGCATGTACTAATTTTTAACACTTATTTTTGCATATTAAGCATTTTTTTGCGTTAAGTGTTCTTTAAAAACAGTAATTTCAATTGGCAGCTACAAGTAATAATGCTATAAGTGGAAATAATGAACTAAAAATAAATTAAAATATTAATTGGAACTTGCACAGTGAAGCCAATCATATAATTGATATTATTGTATGAATTAGTGGAACTACACACTCTTAGTGCTTCACTTATTTGTCATAATAAATAGAACCAGTTTCCAGAATATTTTGTTTTCATCATCAGCTAAGCTAAAATTCAACTGTTGGATATTTTGTTAAGCTGTGGGAATGTATATTCTGCTCTGGTGGCTGTGTGATAAACTTGTAGTTTATGTTTTCATCCCCAGCAGCGTTAAAGTTCATTAGACTATCTTTGTATTTGTAAATGTAGATTTTCTCCCAAGTTGATAATTCTGTAGGTCCTTGTACTGATTTTAATAATTTTGCTTTACTCACTAAGTTGTTTTTTTTTGTGCCCAAAAATGATATGCTACTGCTGATTTCTCTATTTGTTTGTACTTTATGTTCTTAAAATGTTCCTTTAACCATGTGCCTGTGTTTCTCTTTGTTTTTCCAATTTAGATGTTTTTCACATTCTGCACAATTTATTTTGTAAATACCTGCTTTTTTTCTCTTGTGGAATACTGTCATTCACATTGTCTATAAGTAGGTTTTTAACATTAAATCTGTTGACTGTTGACAAACTGATATTAAAATCTGTAAGTATATTCTGAAATTTTTTGTAGCCCATGGATGATATGTGAATTTTTTAAAAATTAGCTTATCTTTTCTTACTGAAAGTGTTTTGGTTTGTTTGATACGTTTATGTCTTTTGAATTTCTGTACCTTAATGTGTACCAGTTCTTTTTTAAAAGCATTTTTAACAGCTGATTCTTCTATTTGTTTGTATTCATTAAAATATTCTTCGCTAATTTGTAGGTTAACTAGCCGATGTGTTAAACTGTTGATTACTGCATGTTTGTGCGTTGTGAGGTTAAAACAGTCAGCTTTGATGTGGTTGACTGCATGTGTATTCAGACTTAGCAACTTGGGAGAAAATCTACAAATATAAAGACAACCTAATAAACTTGTACACTGCCAGGGATGAAAACATAAACTACAAGTTTATCACTCAACTACCAGAGCAGAATATACATCCACAGCTTAACGAATTACCCGACAGTTGACTTTTAGCTTAGCTAATGATGAGAACAAAATGTTCTCAAAAGTGGTTCTATATATTATGACAAGTAAGTGATACATTATGAGTGTGTAGTTCAAATAAATCATACAATAATATCAATTACTAATAAATTATTGCTGTACAAAAATTAGCATCAGATAGTACTACACATATGAGCAAAATCAGGACTATAGCACAAGATTCTAAATTGAGAAACTTATAGTAGAATGCCTGCCAATGTTTAGCACAATAAAATGCCAATTTTCAAAATGTAATTAAGAAGAAACAAAGAAGCTTGATATGACTATTACTACAAGTATAATTGAAAAAGCAAATGCATGCTGAAAATTAGAATATTCAAATACGTACAGATATGAGCCAACTGAGAACTTGTGAATGAATATACAAAGTAATTTAAAGGCACATTTGATTTGGTCTTGTTAAAGAATATGAGTATTGAAAGCTTTCTTGTATATGCTTACTAATACCAAACTTTGTAACAGCTGGTAAAAGTTGTATATTCTATACAACATTATAATTGACTCTCTTATTTTAATGGGGAAATACATTATTTTATATGCTAAGTTAGTTTAATGTACTTTAATATGTTTATAATTATTATTATTTTATTAATTTTTAATTAAGTTTTTAAAGGCAATTATTATAACTGCTTTTCATTACTTACACGTCCATAATATGTTGATATTCTCACTATGTATGCAATGCTATTTTCCTAAATAATCAATTCATTCATTATTATAAAAGGCAAAGGCTCACCCAATGTTGTTGTTGTTGTTGTTGTTGTTGTTGTTGTTGTTGTTGTTGTTGATCTAATGTGCAGGATTTTGATCCATCAATTTTTCCCTGGCCAGCCAATATAATTTGTGTATTTTCCCATCAGGTGCAGCTTTCCTCAGTTCTGTGCATTCGAATAGATGTTCTCTGTTTATAATCTTGTCAGTATTGCAGATCTTACTTGTTTTACCATTCATAAAACCAAATCTGTGCAGATGTTCCGCCAGACAATCATGTCCAGTGGCCAGTCTAAAATGAGCAACTGCTTCCTTTCTTGATAGGTTTTTTATTTTATGTACTGTTTCTTTTATATTAGAATAATTTTTATTAGATATTTCCACTTGAATATTATGTTGATATTTTTGTTCTATGGTTGTTTTGATACTTTTTAATTTTACATTTAATCCACAGGGCTTTATTGGTTTTGAATATAGCACTGCCACCTTTTTGGCCAGAAAGTCTGCATTCTCGTTACCTATCACTCCCACATATATTCTTATCATTTATTTTCAGCTGACCATATAACTACATCATCTGCATACATTGCACTGTTTATTCCGGTTTGTTTTGTAGTATTTGGCATATCGTTAATATATATATTAAATAATAATGGACTGGATACTGCACCCTGTGCTACTCCAGTTTTGAGTTGGGTGTATTTGGATAATGTATTCTTCCATGTAACTGCAATCCATCTTTGCTGTAGGAATCTTCTATACCATCTAATTATATTTTTTGGACAATTCATTTGTATTAATATTTTAATTAACATCTCTTTCCATACTAGATCAAATGCTGTTTGAAAATCTATGAATACTGCAGCTACTAACATATTATTAGCTAGTTTACTTTTCACATCCTCTATTAGTCTTGACATTTGGTGAACTGTTGAATATTGTCTTCTAAATCCAGCCTGTTCATCTGTTAATAAGTTGTTTGTTTCAAGGTAATATATTAATCTATTAACTACCATTTTATCTGCTATTATTGCCAGAATTGAGGTCAATGATATAGGTCTGTAACTTTTTGTTTCATTTGTAGTTTTTCCTGGTTTTAAAATTGGTATTACTAATGCTTTGCACCAGTTTGATGGCATGTTTTCTTATTCAAATCATATTTTATTAACAATTTCCAATAATATCTTTTTTGCTCTTATTCCAAAATTCTTAATGTACTCCAGATGTATAAGGTCCGGTCCTGGTTGCTTTTTATTTTTTAGTGTTTTCATTGCTTGTTCTAATTCTTCCAATTGGAACTTCAAATCCAGATATACTGTTTGCATTTTTTCTATTTCTATCATGTTGGATTTTTTTAATATTCTATTTTCTTTTGTCAGGTGTTTTCCTAGTGTATTAACTTTCTTATAATGTTGGTTAAATTCGTTAGCTATATCTTTGTTATTGTATATGTCATTATTTCCTTATTTAATATATATATACTTTTATTACTATTGTCATACTTTCCGCTAACATTATTAATGTACTTGTGTCCTTTGGTACTATTGGTTCTATAGTCCAACCCGGTTAAGAATTTATTGTAGCATTGTTGTTTGGATACAATTAATTCTCGTCTGTAGATGGCATCTTTTTTCCTCTATTCTATTACACCTTCCTTATTTTTATTGTTTTGTGCTAAATCTCTAGCACTATTTCTTTCTGCTTTTAGTGTTTCTAATTTTTTTGTTCCAAAAATGTTTATATATTTTTTTGGTTTTCCTCTGGGGATGTTTGTCTTTGCTGATTTTAACATTATGTCATTAAATTCCTTAATCACTTGATTTACGTTCTTTGTTAAATCTAATCCTTGTACTTCACTTTTGATATTGTTTTTATATTTAGTCCGGTTAGTTTTTTTAAAATTCCAGGTATATCGTTTTTCAATATTTGGATTACGTTTCTTAGTATCCTTGATTGTGACTATAGCTCTATTTCCACTTCCTTCGTCTTCAATAACTAATCTTCTTGTGCTACTATGTAGGTCCTCAGATACTATTGTGAGATCTGGATTAGTGGAATTTCCTGTATAATGCAAATATATATTAGGATCTGTATCCTGGTATATCAGCTGTACCTGTTTAGTATTTATAAAATCCTGCAATAACTTCACAGCAGGGTCTTCATCTTTATAGCCCCATTGTCTTGAGTGTGCATTAAAATCCCTCAAGATAAATGTTTTCTTCTGTGGTTCTATTATCTCCATATTTAGATTCTGATTTCCAGGTGGGCTGTAAGCTGTGTATTTTTTTCCATTTTATATACATTTAATTGTGTAACTTCTGATTTATCTTGCTCATTCATTTCTTTGATTATTTTAAATTTAGAACTTAATTTTGCTTTGACTCCAACAATTATACCACTAGCTACTTGTCTTCTTTTGTTCAGATGATAAAGATGATAGTTTGTATATTTACAGTACTTGATATCATCATCGTTACAGCTTGCTTATAAGATGCCAAAAACATCTACATCATATTTCATAATCATTTCATCTAAGTACTGCTTTTTTGCTATACTTTTGGTGAATCCACCGGCATTCCAAGTTAAAGTATTAAAAAATACTGTTTTCCATCCTTTCTTTTCTCTCTTGTGCATTATATTGGCTAACTTCTGCACAATGTTGCAGCCTATTCTGCATTACCCAGGGGACACTATGTGGAGGCTCCTTAGCTCAAAAAACAAAATTTGCAATTTTTAGACCATTAGCTGGTACAACCTGAAACTAATGTAAATTCTAAAATGTTTTAAGGATATATATAAAATTCCACTACCATTCAAAGATTTATGGCAGTTCTTTCTGGTTGCCAGATAGTAGCTTTAACTAGCTGAGTCACATCAACAGTATTACTAAACATATTAATATTATTCTGACAAGTTATGCTCTTTTAAAAGTTGGATTTGCTCAATTAATAGTAGAGAGATTCAGGACACAAAAGTCATATGGTAACAGATGTTAAGCAAAAATTCGACATAAATAATCCAAATAACAGAAAACATCCTACTAACAGATATATGCTTAAGATTCAAATAAAAATAACTTGCATTTAGGTCAAACTCTTAAAAAAAAAAAAAAAAAAAAAAAATGAAATCTTTAACACTGGAAACCATTGAACCTGAATACATTGGCTACAAATTCATACTTGGTACTTAAGATCACCTAAAGAAGGAGAAGGAGATGTTCCTTGTTTCTTTTTACCATAATGTAAGAGAGTATTGATCAAATTTTTATAGAATGGATACTGCCCTTAATGGACTGTACAGAATGTATTAGAATAAATATATTTCAGTAATTCATATTTTATTATATTTGTATACCATTAAATAAGTATTGGAACACCAACATAAAAAGAATATCAGAATTCAAGAGTGAACAAAAAAATTTTGTATATCACTTAAATAGTCAAAATCAAATTATCTTTCTTACCCTCCATCTCACTCTCTCATAGATCCCCTTACAATGTAGCATTAATTAACATTATTGATAGATTTCAGGAAACTAAACAAATAATGAAATACAAAAGAAATCATGCATATTCATTTCACTCAATAGCATAATCCTAGATTAAGTAACACACTGAGGGAAAAATTAAGGGTAGATATAAATAATAACAAATCCTAAAATATCCCATAAGAACCTAAAAAAATCTGCAGTTGCAATGTTTGAATGGTGGGAAGGCATACCTGCCGACCAGAAATTTTAAGCTCATCTTTTATATTTTGTACAGTTTCACCTCAATGTATAGTTCTAATTGTACAAGAGAAAATCACTTGTTGCAAATATTGAACTCCAAGATGAATCAATGTTAAATTTTCTCAATACATGTTTTAGTCTCAGTGCCTGATGCTTTCATATTTTTCATCAAAAAATTTTTTTATTTTTTTTTATTTTGAGAGTATTAAAATATGGAACAAATAGGTCTTAATTTCTTTACTGGGTGTATTTTTAAATGAGTGATCATCAACTTCCAATTATACTGATGATCCCTAAAATGGTTCAAGGTACTGAATCAACTCCTTAAATTCATCATCTTTGACGATACTAAATGGCCAGGTTTCTTTTCATGTCATGTGTGCTAATTTCTGGAATTAGCTTGTCGGTCCTGGTGGTGTAGTGGTAACCATACTTGCCTTCTAAACCCAAAATCACGGGTTCAAACCTTGCAGGAACCAATGAATTTTTTGGGGCATAAAAATCCTAAGTATGGCTTCCTTCAGAAGGGAAGTAAAGTCATGGGTCGCGTGTCATACATTTATGGCACAAAAAAGAACCTCAAACCTGAAAGAAGAGGCCTGTGAGCAAAATTTGTCAGCCATTTCACGCCCTGAATTAAATGGGACGCTGATGACCTGAAATGTAAAAGAGCACCCGTAAATAAATAAACTCAACTGGAATTTTATCCTGTGGTTTAAAGCTGGATTTGCTGTCCAAAAAGGACATGTATAGGGTTGACTTGTTATATAAGAAGTATAATGATGTTGACAATAATGATAACAAGGACTATAACTTTAAAAGAATTCATTCATTGCTAATTCTTCACTTTTTGCACTTTCACTTTCCAGATTTTATAGGGGAATGTTCAGTAAAATAATTTTATGAACTGCAGTGACAAGTTCTTTTAGGTTGCTAGTGTTGCAAGATTTGTTAGATTTTCTACCTCAAAAAAGCTCTTTACAAATGCAACAAGTGGCATGATTATCACTCACAGGATACAATTGAAAATAGTTCCAAACTTCACTGATATTACCTTATAAAGTGGACCATGAAATGCTTGATCTTTTATCTCTTTAAAATAACAACTAGGTATTAATGTGAAATCAGCTTTCATGCTAAGGATGCTTAAGTATGATATTGTTATGGTAAGTTATTTGTGACTAAATAACTTAGATCACATGATATGTTTGACAAATGTCTATTTTTTTATTGACCAGAATCTGGTCCGAGGTTATTTTTTAGGCAAATCAAGGCCTCATTGTATCTGCAGCAGGCAAAAAATAAGTTAGTAATTAATACAATTGTATGCTCAAAAATATCTACTTCAAACTACAATTCAGCACATTTTATTGCCTGGTATATAAGGAAGGTGTTCCACTTTTATTACAGAGTCAGAGGTTGAGCTTAGAAGTGCAATCAGTTTCTTAGTGCCTGCTGTATGCTGATCAGAAACTTATGAATGAGACACAGGTTTCTTGCAAGCGCTTAAAATGTGCTGCTTGTAACAATATTAATTGAAAATTGTTATATTGACAATATATTAAAAAGTATTTAGTTATGTTCAGGGATATCATTTGATAATGGTACCTCTTGAGTTTATAGAACAGGTATCTCGAGATTAGTCTGTCAAATATAGAAAATATGCAGTTGTGAGAGCATAGCTGGTGGAAAAGGGGGAATTTGCATGTGATCTACATGAAGATAGCCCAATAATGCGAGTGTGTACTGATTGTCATGAAATACATTTACATTGTAAACAGGGTCAGTTAATCTATGCTCCAGTCTGAGCTTTATTATTGGTATCAGAAAATTCCATATTGCAGTTTGAATATTTGACTGCCTCCATGATCCAGCGATAGCATCTACAATTATCTATCCACAGGTCTTGGGTTTGAATCCCAGTAAGTTCAAGCTTTCGGGGTAATTCAGAGTTATTCCTACCCTGAGAAGGTGAATGCCAGAGAGCTTTAAGGCACCAAGGACTCTTGAGCTCATTTGTGCCATCATTAATTCCTTTCATTCCTCCCTACAGACTTAAACCTATAGTATACAATCTACAGACATTGAAAAAAGACCAATGCAGCCATAGTGACATGACAATAAATAAAACATTGCAGTTGGATAATTAGAACATTTGCACAATGCAATGAAATGGGTAATGAAATCAAATGTAGAGGTTAGCAATTAGCAATATAAAATCAAAATATACAAAACAAATTCCTCCTCCACAGGTTCAATGCTAGGTAGGAGGAACAAATACTGGTAAGCAAGCTTGGCTCGTATCTGCTTGTTTGAAAATCCTGATCAAGGAAATTACGGAAAGAATCCATCAATAAATCAAAAAATATTTGGAAAATTGTAAAGCAAGAGGTATGTGATAGTAAAAGGGGTTACAGGAATAATTGTACTAATGATAATGACACTCTTGTCACAAAACTTGAGATCATAGCTCAAAAATTTAAAAACTATTTTGTTAATATTGCCAGTAATATCACAAAGAACATGAACATTAAAAAAATGAATAATAAGAAATAATTACCCTTTTTTGTTCATTACACCATCTACTGAGGTAGAATAAATTTTTATAATTAACGGCATGAAAGCTAAAAAGCACAGGAATATGATGAGTTTTTAAACAATTTATTAAAGGAATGCTTTTTACATAATATTAAACAGTTATTATAAATTTATCATTAAAAGAACATTATTTTCCTCAAAACTTTAAGATCTTTATAATATAGCCTATATATGAATAGGGGTTCAAATATGAATTAGAAAACTATAGGACAGTTGTAAGGATATGTAAGTTATTCTCGTTTTCCCCTTCCATTCTGATTTGCTTATTGGGATGGTTTTGCAGAGTAAAGATGAATGTTATTGGCTATTGCTGTATGTTTGCAACAATTTCAGTTTCAATACAAAAGTCAGTCATTGTTCTAGTCAACATGTTCCATTACAAATTCCACCAGAAATGAGAAAACCAATATTATGTTACCTGTAATGAAGGCAAAGCATGTTGTGTAATATGTTCCAGAGAATTGTGTGTTACATTTAACTATAATATTCAAAGACATTTTAACAGGTGGTATTCAAAGGACTACAGAAACTGTATTATTGCTGGTTTGGCCCATGAAAAAAGATTTAAGAATGGAAGGTAAAATGTCTTAAGAGTAAAACTTCTTCTAGTTGTAATATTGCACCCAAAAACTTATTGAGTGCAAGCTATAGAATTGCAAAACTGATAGCTGAAGGGGCTAAGCCATTCTCCGAAGGGGAATTTATTAAACAATGAATGACAATGGTAGCTGAGGATGTTTGTCTTAGTATGCTAGAATGTTTAAAAAAACTAAGCCTTGGAAGGGGAACAATTAACTTCCAGAATATAAGAAATGACTTCCGACATTGAAGAACAAATGAAAATGAACAACTTTACGAGGTGGTATCCAGAATATTCCGGACTGGTGTTGCCATCTGGTCAAAAACTTACTTTGAGACTAATGACCGCCGTTACCTTCGAAGCAGTTTCCTTCCACACTATACACCGGTCCCAGCGATTCTGGCATTTTCCAAGTGCACTTGGAAGTCATGTTCTTTGAGGGTGTTTACCACAGACAGCGTTTCTTCTTGAATCCTCTCAATTGTGTTCAACCGACGTCCTTTCAACTTGATTTTCAGTTTGGGGAATAGAGCGAAGTCGCATAGTGCCAAATCAAGCGAGTATGGTGGGTGGGGACAATCGTCATGTTGTTTTTCGTCAAAAAGCTCCTGGTGAACAAGGAATTGTGACAGGGCGCATTAACGTGATGCAACAACCAGTTCCCTTGTCGCCAAAGTTCGGGCCGTCGCAAAACGTCACACTAATACGTGGAATTCACTGTTTGATCTGGTGGGACGAATTCTTTGTGCACAATCCCCTTGGTATCAAAGAAAACGAGGAGTATGCTCTTGACTTTGCTCTTCACAAGTCTCGCTTTTGTTGGTCTTGGTGAGTTTGGGCTGTTCCACTGCGAGGATTGTTTTGTCTCAGGGTCATAAGCGTACATCCAGCTCCTGTCGCCGGTGATGACCCTGGGCAAGAGGGTTGGGTCATCGGATACGGCCTGAAGAAGCTCGTGCAAACTTCAACACACTGCGTCTTCTGATCAGCAGTCAGGATCCTTGACAAAAATTTTGCGGCGACACAATGCATACCAAATTCATCAGTTAAAATTCGTTGGCATATCCCATAACCAATTCCCACCTCGTGAGCAAGGTCTTCAGTCGTTCAACGTCGATCCTCATGAATGAGGTGTTGAACTTTGCCAGCAATGTCAGACATTGTGCATGAAACTTGTAAACACTCATTCACCAGATGTGCTAGTGTTGCCACCTAGCATTACAAATTTCTACTGCAACTACTGTCGAGAAGGCAGCACCATTGTGGATACCACCACCTAGTATATGGTATTCTTTAGCCTTAAAGACTGTACAGATCTCACAGATACTGCTCAATTAGCTGTGTTCAATAGAGGGATTGGTACTGAATTCAATATTCTGTAAGAATTTCTGGATCTCTTTTCCCTAAAAGATACAATATGTGGAGAGAACAATTTTGAGGCACTGTGTGATAGCTTTTAAGTTTGATTTACCATGAGAAAAATTAGTGTCATTAGCAGCAGATGGTGCTATGAATGGTCACATTAATGGTTTCATGGGAAGTTTAAATTCTCATTTAACTGAAATTGGAATTTCTAAAGATGTTAAAATGATACACTGTATCATACATAGAGAATATTGTGTGCAAAATGTGCAACATTGGACAATGTCATATCAATTGTAGTATAAACTGTAAATTTGATTAAAGCTCACTCTCTATGGCACAGACAAGTTAAAGAATTCTTATCAGATGAGGGGTCAAATTATTCAGATTTAACTGACTTTTGCCAAGTTAGATGATTAAGCAGAGGATGCATGCTTCACCAGTTTTTTTATATCTGTGTAGAAGTGAATAATTTTTTAAGGAAGGAAGGTATTATTATCCTGCAGTTATACAACAAATTATGGATCATGGATCTTGTTTCAGTAACAGATCTATGCAATTATCTAAATCAGCTTAACATCATGTTACAAGAGAAAGATTACTCCATAATCAACATGGTGAGCGCCAATAATGCCTCTATGACCAAATTGAAACTATGGGTACCACGGCTTCAAAATGCAGATTTATATCACTTTCCCCTTTTGAAATGGTTTCAAATGTTGCGTTCCACACATCAGACATATACCAACAAGTTCTGGAAAACCTGTATTCCGAATTTGAAGACAGATTTCATGATATAAAGGGAATAGACATGTAATTATTAATATTAAGTAATACATTTTCCATAAATGCAGAAGTACCATCATATTTACAATTGAAGATTATAGATATACAGCATAATATATGTTTGAAAAGCAGCAGCAAATCTGGGCAAAATAATTAACCAAAAGTTTATCCTACTTTAAAACACCTCAGTGAGTGCATAGCTACAATATTTGAAGAAACCTGCAGGTGTGAACAGTTTTTCCAGCTATGAACAATACAAGAACAAAGATCCAGTATTAGTGACATGAATTTGGCCTCTACATTGCATTTAATATGATAGAACCCAACATTGCTAAGTAAGTCACCAAGAAGAATTGCAAATCAAATTAAATTAATAAATAACAATATCTATAAAGCATATTTATTGTAATGGAATTTAATAAGTATTGTCTTTATAAAATGTGTCTAATTTATATTTTAATCGTAAGCTACCAAATCCTCCCAGCATTATTTCTTACCTCCATACATACTATGTCACCAGTGAAGGTAGCAAGAGGGGGTAAACATAAGCAACCCATTTTTCCTTAATGACACCACTGCTGTAGGCCAATATCATTGTTATAAGTTTTCTTCAAGTTAATAGAAAAGGTAGTATACAAGAGAATGATGTTAATTAGTAATAAATACAATACATTATATCCAATATAGAGTATGGGTTCCAGCAAGGAAAATCAACTAATTCAGCACTATGTATCTTAATTGAAGTATATAAGAAAATAGATAATTGACAACATTGTATAGGCATATTCTAAGAACATGACAAGTAATTAGTAAGCTGTATAATTATGGCATAAGAGGAATTCCTTTTAATTCATTTGAATCTTACTTAAATAATAGAAAGCAGTGAGTAGAAATTGAATACATTGAGAAAACTACAAATTAAATTAAATATTCCATTTTATAGAACATTAAGTATGGATTAAGGTTCAGCACTAGGCTGTTTGCTATTTTTATTATATATTAATGACTTAATTGATTTTAATGACAATAGGAATGTCACATTCCCTTTTACGCTGATGATAATAGTGCTTTAATTACTGGTAAGGACAAACATGAACTCAAAGTAAAGTTTCCAGATGTTTGTTTAGGGAAAATGGTTAGTCACTACATCTAACAAAACTAAATTTCTTGGAATATGGGGAGACAAGGCTATGCCAGATATGCTTTGCCCTGTATTCTCTTAGATCATCAGTAAATACAGAGATCCTCAGAATAGCCTATTTTGCATACTTCTTCTTTTTTCATAATTGGTAAAATGCAGCAGTAGCATCAGAATCTTTAGAATCCAAAAGAAAGCAATAGGATTTATGACAAATCTTTCTATCAGCACAAGCTGCAGACCATATTTCAAACTTCTGAACATTTTGAAACTCACAACTTTATTCATTTATGAAACTCTTATATATGTTCATAAGAATTAACCTACTTTAACACTAATGCTCTTATTCATCAACATGACACTAAAAATAAAGAAAAGTTGCATATGTTGGGGCACTAAACTGCTCTATTTGAAAAAATTTGTCATTTCAAAAGTGCATCTATATATATATATATAATAAAATCCCCTCTTTCATTAAAATTTCCAAAACTACAGAAATATTTTTAAAAAAATTATAACAAATTCCTAATAGATACATATTATTCAGTGTATGAGTGAGTACTTTTAAAAAGATAGTTTTGAATGAATGAAGTTATTTCTTATACATCAACTTACAAAATATTTATAATAAAATGAACACAAAAAAAAACAATTAAAATAAAAATATAACAAATAGAATCAGTGCCTTAGGTAATACCATAAGGCACCAATGCAAATCAAAATTAATAAATAAATGTGTGATTAGTAGCATATATAACATTATAAATATATTAAAATATTTTTAATTCTTAATACTTCAATCCAAATATTTCAATTAGATTAGCTCATTTAAATGTAAATTGGAACATGCACAGTGAAACTAATCATATTAATTGATATCATTGTATGATTGTACACACTCTAAGAGTGTGTAGTTCAACTGAGTCATACAATAATATCAATTAATAGATTAGCTCAGCCCCCTAGTTCCTGGTTCATCAGTAGCTACCTACTGGAATATCCAGGGGATCAGGCTCTGATCCAACCAAAAGAAAACCATAATATAAATAATTTATACACAAACCATTATTTTAACCCATTAATTTCAGTTCCTACACTAATAAAAATCCCACATTTCTAAGTTACTGAATTACACCTAAACAAACACAAAATATCTTAAAAAATTTAACCAACCAAAAATAATTTTAACCAAAATGCTTAAAACTCTTTATACATACTACATTACACTATTGATAATAAATCACTCATCTATATGAGGCCGCATTACATGCCAACAACTTATCTGCATAATGAAACCCCCCACTTCTTGTACTTTCCCTTGTTAGCACTATTTTATCAATCATGCCCCGATTCTCTCATAATTCTTAACTATTCTAATCTATTTCTCCCTTATTTTTCCTAAATATTCCCCTATCATTTTATTTCCCTTTGTCACCATATCAGTGAACATTTTGCAAGCTATACTTTCTTTCTATAATTTATACAATTTTGCTTCCCATACATCATCCCTCCATCTCTTTACTCTAATAATCAAATATTCCTTCAGGCTCTCCACACATAACACATTCTTCCCCAATTTCTCCTCTGAGACCCCTTAAAAACAATGCTCCTGCTTGCATCCAAGCCAGTCTTTCTCTCCCAAATTTATCACAATAATGTACATATTACTCTCTCCCCCATACCTTTTTAATTATTCTGTACAATTTTGAACAAGTCTTATCTCTAAAACTAGCCCAAATCTCTTGCCTTTCTATATCTTCAATTCTTTGCATTATTCCTTCCAAAACCCTTGTCTGCTTTTATCTCCAAACTCTCAAAGCTCCCCCATCCCAATTTCTTGCAATATTTCCCCCACTTCTCCCATCCAGCTGTTATCTCTCATTTTTTCCCTTTGATATTTCATACACTCTTTTATAACATTGTCGTCCCCTAATTTCACAATCCTGTACCAATATTTTCAAATTTTCTCCACCACCAAACACTTCCTCCCTATCCTCCCTAACTCTGCTAAAGCTACTCCTTTTGAGGAAGCTTTAGGCAATTCCAATACCTCTCTACAAAACATTCTATGAATTAAATCAATTTTCAATCATCCTTTCGAAGCTCCCCATACTTTTACTCCAGATAACATTTTTGATTCCACTGCCACTTCATACAATTTCTACAACCAATTTATTGACATATTTGTAATTTTCTTCAAAAATATGCAAATTGCTCTCATGGCTACACCGCTATGGGTGGCCGAGGTCATTAAATCGCGGACTCGTGAGCGGGATGTCTGGGGTTCGAATCCCGCCAGGACCGTCCTCCCTGACTGAGGATTTTTTCAGCTTTTCCTCAATCTTCATAAATGGCAAATGCCGGGGAGGTACCCTAAACTTAGGCCTGGAACGTTTCCTTCCTTAAAAATATCCTTTCCCATTATATCATTTCATTTCATGTATCACCAGTGTCCATCGCTTGTGGTGCCTCTGGAGCAAAAACAGGCGTTAAACACTTCATTCATTTCATTCTCATGGTTGACCGCCACGGGTGGTCGAGGTCGTTAAGGCACGGACTCGTGAGCGGGAGGTCTGCGGTTCGAATCCCGCCAGGACCGTCATCCCTGACTGGGGTTTTTTCCAGGTTTTCCTCAGTCTTCATAACTGGCAAATGCCGGGGAGGTACCTAAACTTAGGCCTGGAACGCTTCCTTCCTTAAAAAAAAAAAAGTCCTTTCCCAATTTATCATTTCATCTCATGTATCTCCAGTGTCCACCGCCTGTGGTGCCTCAGTAGTAAAAACGGGCGTTAAACACTACTCAAAAAAAAAAAAAAAAATTCTCATGGTTACTTTACCTTTAATAATAACATTCTTCCCTTGTGGTTCCCACCCTCCACTACTTGCCAACCTCACCCTCAAATAATCAAATTCTTTAACCACTTCCAATAGCTCCCCGTTCAAGAATAATTTCTCATCCCTTTTTAATTTATGCCCTTTCTTAAACACTACTGTTTTTGATTTCTTAACATTTACTCTTAATCTGCATTTTGCACAAAATCTATCTCATTTTATAGTTCGTACAATTACTATAGTTGCACCTACCACTAAATTATGTGCAAATAGTAAGCCTGGTATTGCTTTCTTTCCAATAACTGGACAGTGTTAATTAATCTTTAATATTTGTTCCATAATAAAACTAAACAAATTAAACAAAACTGGACTTAACTTACAGCCTTGTCACAACCTATCTTTTGTTCCATCATCTCTGCAATTCCATTTTCTTAAACTCTTCGGTTACTCCTTTCCACTTCATTTTATGCACAGGTATGTCTCTTCTTATTGTATTGAATGCCTTTTCAAAATCCGCAAAGAAATGTACATTGTTTCTTAGGTAATTATTTACTACAGTTTGACTCATTTATATTATTAACAGCCCTTCTACCTTTTCAAATCCTGCCTGATATTCGCCTAACTTCCCTTCTATCTTTAACCATTCCTGTAATCTATGGGCCAATATGCCTGCTTAATTTGACCTAAAATTGGTAACAAACTAATTCCTATATAATTTCATGGATTATTCAAATCACCTTTTCCTTTATGTAATGGTACCACCATACTTATTCTTCAATTTTCAGGTACTACCTTGCTCTGTTTAACTTTATTAAACAAGTTTATCAATATGGTTTGACCATCACTCAACTTATCGAACATTTTCCAAAATTCCCCGGGAATCCCATATATACCAGCTGCCTTGTACTTTTTCAAAATTTTAATTTGGTATTTAATCTCACTACCTACAATTTCCTTATCTAAACATTCAACTCTTTATACTGTTTTATTAAGCATCAATATTCCACTTTTAACAATTCTTACACCAACCAAGCCTTCAAAATAAAAAAGATAGTTAGATTTAATGTATAACAAATATTTTAAATGTTAGGGAATCTTGTCGTAAATTTAATAAATAAATATGTTTGTCATTTTTAATTAACTATTATGTATTTTTACTGCTAAGCAAATATTAATTATGAAAGCTACTAAACTAATTCTTACTAATAATTATAATTTTATTACAATTTTTAACTTTTAATATTCAAAATTACTTCATTGATAAAGAAATGAAAATTATGAAATACTGCGTGATTTTTTTTCCTCCCTCTCCTGATATGTATAGAGTTGCATTTATTCATTTGCTGTTGTACAGTTTCATATTTGATGGAACCAATATATCTGCATTGAAAATTCCATGGTAAATAAAGATTTATAATTCATTCAAGAACTTTCGAAAAATAAGACATTTTTAAAAAATTCTGTTGGAACTTGCACAGTGAAGATGGTTATGATTAGGGTATTCAGGTATCAAGAATCCATCTCTAGCTTTTTCGCCAATGTCTTGACATAAACATGCATCATGCACACACACCCATCCTTAAGTGACTAAATGGGTTTGTTTTGTAATGGAATTGCAATTACAATTATTACTAATACTTATGCATTATGTATCCTATTAGAATTTGTTAAATATATTCACACTAACTTTACTTACTTATACAACATTAGGACATGTTTTGGGGTAATCACTCTTATGATCAGCTGTTGAGTCAGTCTTGGTGGTCTAGTAGCAACCATAATTTCATCATAGGCCCAAGATTGCTGGTTCAATCTTGACCAGGGTCAATGTATTTTTTCGGGCATAAAAATCCTAAGTATGCTTCTTTCATAAGGAAAGTAAAAAATCATAGGTCCCAGTTTGTAGATTTGTGGTACAAAAAGAATCTCATAGCTGAAAGAAGAGACCTCTGAGCAAAATTTATCTGCCATTTCACACTCGGAATTGAATGGGACACAAATGATCTGAGATGTTATAGAGCATCCTTAAATAAAATAAATCAACAACAATCAGCTGTTGATCAATAATGGGGAGCAGTTGCCCCAAGACATATCCTAATGTTGTATAAATAATGGAGTTAGTGACATACATAATAAATTCTAATAGAGCATACCGCCTGTGGTGCCTCAATAGTAAAAACGGGCATTAAATACAATTAAAAAAATATATAATAGTTACCACTCCATTGTCTATAGCTTCCTGAGTACAATTTAAATAATCATGCATTATGTGATGAAGGTTGATAGAATTAATATTTCCTCTCACCTATAGATGTTCTGAGAGCTTTCTAGAGGATCATATATATGAGGATCGTGATTTATTGTGCATAAAGGCACAATGTATGATATCACATCATTTATATATGATGCTCAATTTTCTTTTCTTTTGAAAACGTCCATAGCATCAAACGTGATGCTCATGATATATTTATTCAATAAATTAACAAGAGAAATTTAGTTCAAATAGAAAAATTTTCTTTGGAAAAAAACTACTGCCACGTAATCATAAGAATATTCCTTTTTTTTTTTTTTTTCAGAGAGTACACATTATAAAATTCTTTTGTATGCTGGACAGTTCTAAACTATTCTGGGCTAGGCCTTGAAATGTTAATTTTTTTTTATTTGGTTTATTTACAGATGCTCTAACATCTCAGGCCATCAGCATCCCATTCAAATCAGGGCATGAAACAGCTGACAAATTTTGCTCAGAGGCCTCTTTTTTCAGGCTTGAGGTTCTTCATTCTGCCGTTAATGTACAACAGTACAACACGACTTTACTTCCCTTCCGAAGGAAACCATGCTTAGGATTTTTATGCCCGAAAAAATCCATTAGTCCTGGCTGGGATCAAGCCCGCGATGTTGGGTTTAGACGGTAAGTATGGTTACCACTACACCACCGGGGCCGACTAGAATGTTTATAAATTTACCAAAAAACATAATTATAATGAACATTTACAATTCATAGAAGAATAAAAGCATTCTTAAGAAATAGGATAATGGGCTAAAATTTAGCCTGACTGCAATTGTACATATTTGACATTAATGGGCATCTGTAGAAGTTTTCTCCCCCAATTATCTACAGAATTAGAATTTATTTTTATGTACATACACATAATTATGCATGTTCACATGATGAAACACTTATTTGTATTTTATGGCACTAAGCAGGGCTATAATTAAAAATGAATTCAAAACAAATTTAAGAGCTTAATCCATAATCACTTATTAAGCATAAAAAAGTTTAATGCAATAGGATGGGGTCTTTTAAAGAAAACATATTCATAATTGAATTAGAAGTAGTATCTGAAGTAGTTCTAAAAAGTTAAAATATCTCACTAATTACACTTCACTTTATATTATTCTGCAGAATATATTTTAAGAGCCCTTGTTTCCATCATCAACTGTGAAGTATGCTACTATGAACCTACATGTTTACTTTTTAGAATAACTGGTAGTTAATGACAACTCTTTCTTTTTTGAGGTTTTATCACCTCGTATGTCATTTAGTCACAAAGTGCACTTAAATCTCCTGCCCTACTGACACCCATGGTGATAAAAGTCAGATTAAATGGTGGTAAGTGCATCAGCACATTAAATTGAAGAATGATTGTTTGAATCCTGACCATAACCTTCAATTTTCCAGCATTTCAATCTCCTGTGAAAATATGTCCCTAGTGTGATTAAGCATCCAAATATAAATTGATCCCCATGATATTAATTAAAAGCTTAGGCCAGAAGTACTCAATTGTTTTTATCCCCTCTTATAATCAAATTTATTTTGTAGAAAATACAGACTAAAATGGGGAATGTTTGCAATAGTTGCTGGGAAAAATAACATGGTACCTTCATGATAAGAGCATCAATGCAATGAACAGGCCTAAATTTTTTCTTATTTTCTTTGCATTTGAAACTCTTAATATTGAGCTTGGAAAATAAACACAATTAATCCTTTGTTGAATGCAAATTATCTAAGAAATACCTTTCCCAGTTTTGCCAACATATTGATATAACTGTTAATGCAAATTGATTGCAACCCATACTGGCTTCTTAAAACCCACTATAGCACTGCTTTGCTTATTATTGATCAGCTGCCTGCTATTTTTATTTCATTACCAAGCAAAAACATTTATCAGGTACATTGTACCCACTCACATATTTAATTGTTTTTGTATCTTTTATTGCTATCAGCCATGTTTTTCTGCAAACAGTGTCACAGACTGAGAAGTATTCTATCTAAGTGGCCCTAACAAACTACAGGAAGCCTTGGGAATATAATGATATTACAATTAGCTGCAAATTTATGTTAGTCTGTAATGAAATAACTTTTAGCTATACCAAAATTATCACTGCAGATTCTTGCCACACTTCTTGCAAATATTTCCTGCATGCTCTAAACATTGGTAAAGTTCACATTTCTTACAGCAATATTTTGAAAAACACTTCTTCTTAGATTCCATGTAACAGATCTTATAAAATTTGTGTTTATTTTTTGTGGAAGAGCTAGAAAAAACTCACTGGTTTCATAAAAAATTTAAAATACCTCATATAATTCATATCAGTACAATCAGTGATACAACAATGAATTTAGCACAACTCTAGGAAGTAGATTTCATCAGAAATTACATACGTGTGTACATTTGATGAAATTGTCACACTTTGCATATTTATAAGTTTTATCTCTAGTGTAAAATTTGTCAAAGATGGTCTCTTTTTTACATATTTTACATTAATGTGCCATCTTTGAAAAAACAAAAATACATATTAATGGTAACTTAAAGTATTTACATTAGTATTTTTAAGAAAATGAATTAATTCAATTGAGAAAAATTAATATACTTATTTTTTAATTGCATGAAATTTCCCTTAGTATAGATGCTCAGTATAAAAGCTACTGATAAAGTAGCTTTTCAATGCTAACCTGAACTTATTTTAATTAGTAATCAGTTCCTTATAGATGATGGAAGTGAATTAAATTAATTATATCATTGTAGTAAACACCTTTTTGGAGTGCCTGCAACTTGTTACTTGATCTGTGGAAGTCCTGCCTATGTCTAGTTTCTTTGCTGTGTATATCTGATTTTTATGAATGCTTCTGAGTTGTCTACTTTAAATAGAAAGTACAAGCTAATGATAAAATTTCAAATGTTTTGAATAACGGTATATAATGAGTTGATTGTTTTGCCCCTGCCATTATTCTTATTCTATGTTGTATAAAATATTTTTTTAGCATTTATAGATTTACTGATGTACAATATTGTTTATCCAAATAAAGTTATTTTTCTTTCCTTTGTTGTAGTATTGCAATAATAATTTATTTCCTGTAATGTAAACCCTTATCTCTTCAATACATATCCTATACTATGTTGTTTTTTAGAAATAAAATAAGGAATACTGCAATGTTAAAAAACACTAAATAAAAATGTATAATATTAAAAGTAGAAGGATTTTCATACAGCACAGAAAAATAAATGTAGCTGCACTTCATTGTATAATACTAGTTATTGCACCCAATTGAGAGTAAAGTAATTAAGCTAAATGGAAATTTTTGATACTAATCAGAGAGTTGGTAATGTATTTAAATAACAAGAAGAGTTTTCTTTATATGTAATTAAGAAAGCTATTAATAGCTTTAGGGAATGATATTAAAATATTCATACAACTATAACAAAATAATTTTACTAAATAAAATATCTTTATAGAAAATAAAATTGCATGTTTTTAGCATCTAAATATACCTAATTCACGTAAGGAAGATTTGTTGTACATTGGCATTTTCTTCTGTGAGTGATAAATGTAGCTGAAGTACAGCAAAAACATGTCTTTGTACAAAACAGTTAATGAACTTTAAGTTCAATTCAATAACTTGTATTAACACTTTATTTTTCATATTTTCTACACATCTTAACATGCAAAAACTAATTATTATTTTAGATTGCTAATAGACGTATTTTGATCTTTAATGTCCAGTGCATATTCATGCAAAAGATTTACATGCATGGTAAAAGAGAAGTAAAACCATGTAGTATATCTATGACCTATTATTCATCAAGAAAATTTAATGACATATTCTGTATCAAGTAATGATTTTGGTGATATTTTTCAGAATCTTCTATTTGCTTTCATAATTGCATATTTGTAGAAGCTATATAATGGAAGTCAAGTTTTAAAAATGCAATAATTTTTGCTCAAACAGAATAGTTGCACCATTTTAGTAAATGATTGCATATGCTAAATTTAAAGAAGAGTTTTTCATTGTACAAATGTTACATTGAAATATTTCAAATATTTTTTTTCTGTAAAGACTTAATTTTGACTCAGGTTTGTAATGTAGAATAAAAATTATGCTCTTCTCATAACTGTCACTTAAAATTTCGTATAGGATATAAGTGCCATAAATGAACATCCCTATTTAGCAGCACTTTTATGCTAAATACTCAAAATATAAACACTCTCTAGTTCTGCATCTCATATTCGGGTATATAAAAGTAATAAGTTAACAAGTAACATTTGCGTATAATTAATACCATTTGTAAATGAATGATCCTTCCTTTGTTATTCTGTAACATCTTAACTCCTTTTTATTATTTTTTAAATTTATTTCATTATTAATTATTATTATTTATTTATTTTGTAAGCAAACCAAGCTTGTTGAATATTTATATTTCCAGTTGACGTGGGAAGATAACAATCTATATTGATATTTCATTGTACTTTTTTCCACAGTGCATAAAAATGTACTTCTTTGCTAAAACTGAAAAATGTGTATCCCTAAAATGCATTTATTATTATATTATTGTGATATAAATTTCTTTATTGTTAAAAATGGTACTGTTCCAATAACAACAACTTCAGAAGTGTGCAATAGAGGTATGCCAGTTAAAAACTACATTATACATAGTACATATTTTGGAGCAAAACTAATTGAAAGTACACTGATCATCAATTCAAAAATTAATTAAAGCTAAATGCTAATGCTGGATAGTCTGATGCCAAAGTAAAGTCATCCTTTCAGTTTTTAAGTTTTACATTATCTATTTACAGCTTAGGTCTCTAAAAATGGAAGTAACATGCAAATATATAGCATTCTGTGATGCAGCTGAATAACTCATATATATAAGGAATCAGAATTTATGTATGAACACCTTAAAGTTGGTACTGGTTCATCTTAATGTACTATCATCCAAATTAATGAAATCATGCATTAATTTGATTCCTTGATTTTGCTCTCCCTTACCTAGCAATGAAAAAATAAAACATTGGTGTAGATTAAATTGCATGCTATGAATCTTTTATCTTGTTAAGATTGAAATAAGTTCATTAATTTTATGAAACTAAACTACATTTCAAGCAGTGATTTTCTTCAAATTATATATTAGAGCAAACAAGATGTTTCAAATTGTAAAATATCATTTTATAAAGATAATAATACATCTACTCTGTGGCCATCTGTATTAAAATGTGATCAGCAAGCATCAGGTATAATACAAATACAATAAGTGCTAAATAGAAACTAGATGAGCGTATGCTTACCACTTATTGTCGAAAGCATTTATGCTCTATCTCTGTGATGTTTTTCTGTCCAACCATCCGTCTTTATGTCTGTAATGTGAGGGTAGTAATTCTTATAACAGTGTTTCAGAGCAAAGAAATCGATGTACTGACTATTGTTATAAAATTTCAATGAAGAATGTTAAAATGCATTTAAGAAAAGCATAGAAAATTACATTAGAATTTAAATATAATTTAGTGGGCTAATTTGAAGAAATATGGCTTGTCAATGAAGTAAGCCTTTGTCAGAACTACAATTGAAATCCTTTTAGCAATATGGCAATGCCTACATATGGACCAACAAAAAAAAAATATATATATATATATTAGTTTTGTTCAGGTAATACAAAGTTAGATTGTGAACCAGAGATCAAAAGATGTGACAGGTAACTGCACTGTTTCAGCAGGTGATGTGTTTGATAGCTCATACAACAAGCACTTTTCCAGAACATTTGTAGCCATTATTTTCAGCATCTTTGATTTGAAGGACTGGAATAAATAGCTGCATTTCGTATTTGTAATATTGTTGCTATAAAGTTAAATGATGGAATAATTTATCATGACCAGTAATACTATGAAAGTATTGTGAAATGCTGTCCAAACCATATCTCATTTTTGTTTCTATGCCATTATCTCATAATATGCAACATGTTACTTTATTATAAATATCTATGTAGTGCAATAGATCAATTAAAAATGTATAATATAATGCTGCAAGATAGTCCTGAAGTCAAATAGTATTCGCTGTAAAATTGCCTACAATTATCTATTTTATTCATTGAGCTTAGCTGTACATGCATCAATTTCTTTTATCGCTAACTAAAAAGCACTGACGCATTTTGATTAGGATTGATATTCTTTATTTGATTCTTCAGTTTTCAGATATCTAGTATCATTCAGAAATTTTGGGCTGATGTATTATTGTGTGAACTTCCATTTCATTAATTTTCAATTAAAAATATTGGCTGCTAGCATTTCCTATGCCCGGAAATCTTAGTGATTCTTCCATTTGCATACAGAATGAACTTTATCTGAGACAATATGTAAAGCTTAAATATAATATGTGCCATCAATTTCTTCCATTTGCATATAGAATAAACTTTATCTGAGACAATATGTAAAGCTTCAATACAAATTGTGCCATCAATTTTAATCACATGAATATTTCTAACATTTGGTTAGAAATATGTACATCAGTAACATTCATATCAATAAATTCAATAATATCCTTTTTGCAATCACTGCTATATATTTGTTGCATGAGCCAGCCCATGCTAGATTGTGAAAATTAACAATAATTTGCATTACTCAAATTTCTCTAATTGAAATATTTTTTAAAGTTCTACTTCTCTTTTTGTATTTGAATGTTCTTTTAGCAGAATTAACAGAGCTTGAGGAACTATAGCTGCTATTATATAATTAACTTTTTCATGATTGAAGAAGGATCGATGGATTTTTTCGGGCGTAAAAATCCTAAGTATGGCTTCCTTCGGAAGGGAAGTAAAGCCGTGGGTCCCGTGTTGTACATTTACGGCACAAAAAAGAACCTCAAGCCTGAAAGAAGAGGCCTCTGAGCAAAATTTGTTGGCCGTTTCACGCCCTGAGTTGAATGGGATGCTGATGACCTCAGATGTTAAAGAGCATCCATAAATAAATCAATCAAAAAAAAAAATGATTGAAGAGCCCTTGAATAATTAAATTTAACTGTGCTTATTTATACAATTTCCTGTTGCATTCCAGTGCTTTTCTCAACTCCTGCTATCCCATAAGCACAAGCAGGGAAATTTAGCACACACCTTTTGTAGCAACAAAAAGCTGCACACTTTCAGATTACAACATAGAAGCCATTAATGATCAGTATATTTATTTATGTATTTTTTTATTTCATTTGTCTTCATACAGTTATAATGGAAGATGTTGAATATGCCACAAATATTGATGTAAACTTAATGTTGTTACAAAGAAGAACTGCCCTTAAAATTTTCTGAGAGAATTCATGAATAAATACTGTCTGCTAGGTTAATACACTGGTTCTCCTAAGCTTTGTTTTAATGCAGCAATGCCATAAGAATGAATAACTCCTGTTTTTACACAGAACCTATTAATTTCCTCCTACCAGAAATATGTAGTTTCTGGAGGTAGATTTTTTTTCTCCAAATACTGACCCCCAGAAGTTCATTTTTTCTTCACAGAGGCCAAGATTTCATACTAAGCAATTAAATTCTGATGAATGTGAGTCTTTTAGATTCTTACTTTCTGAAACTAGTAAAAAATATATCTCCTTCTCCTGAACCAAAAGCAAAGAAAATTCAGCTCTCTGGCAATACTACAGATAATCTAATAATGAGAATTTCTGGTCCATGAGGTATGGGCATAATTGCTAATGGTAATATGGGATATTGAATGCCCCCTTTTTATTTCTAATTATAACTGAATATTTATAAATGCAGAAATAGCAGTCTTCAATATGAATTTGTATTTTAGGCTGTACTGAATGACATCTTAAACAAATATCTTTAAATCATTGCTTCAAATTTTTCATGCAGAATTTGCACACTATATGTGGAGTTCACTGATCTTCTAGTTTTATCATAAAATATGAAAAATACAAGCTTTTAACAAAAGGGACTATATTTAATATCTTAATTACTATTATTCTAATCAAGTAGCTGCTAGCTAATATTCTAGCCAATGAGTAGGTAAATAACTGCTAGTATCAACTGATTAATGCATCACTCCATAATATAAAAATAGATGTGCCTATTGCATCATTGTTTCATTAAAGAAAGAAATTTTTTTAAATTCCATTTTGCATTCAAATATGCAGCCATTATAATGGATTCCAGAATGTGATTATCAAATCATGCTGTTCAAAACAGGTACCTATAATTGCATAATTTAAACAGTGCTAAAATTTTATTCATTGCTCATCATTTCCTAGACAACATTAAAATAACTAACTTGTGTTTAATTTCTTTGAAATATGCAATTCTGTAGTATACTATACCGACCCCTTGTGTAATACATTAACTCTAAGTGTAACGTTATTTGAATGCAGGTTATTTTATAAAGTTTCTTGTTAACTGTCTCTCTGTCTATATCATTTTTAGATACTGATTACTGAAAATCCAATAAGGACTAGATATACATCCAAAAATGTTCTCTGTGCTCATGTACTGTATAATACATGCTAGGGTAAGAATTATGAAGCTCAGATCTTTACAATTGTCATATTTTCAAAATTAATTCTTATTTATTTTCCCAAGTATATTTTTCTATAAAAACAGGCAAATTTATAATATTGCACTTTTTATAAGGAAATCACTCATATTTCACTAATTTTGTTCCACTTACTTGGAACTTCATCATCAGCATGGTTCCACTGTGAGCTTTTTAGTATGGTATTAAGATGTCGCTCTGTAGATTTTATGGATTGGTGGTGAGGTTGCTGTTATTTGGAAGGCCAAAATCAAGCCCCCCCCCCCCTTTTGAGGGGGGGCTTGTGAATATATTTTCCCACATTATTAATTTTATGGGTTTTTGAAGAGCTTTTAAGAGTTTTGGTACTATGAGGACCTGTGGCTCCATCCTGGTGGTGTTTTTTCTTTATAAACTGGAAAACAGGACTCACAATGGGAAATCCTTTGTCCCCCTTTATGGCAGATTTATTTATGAGTACATTTGAAACTCTCATAATTTCCGCCTTCCCACATTATTTTAAATGCTGGTGCAGATACGTTGATGACATTTTTAGTATAGTGAAAAATGAATTTGTTGAAGATGCTTTGAAGCTTTTAAATATACATGATAGGAATATATCCTTCATCCTGGAAACAGATTCAAAGGGAATGTTGCCATTTTTAGATATAAAAATTAATAATAATCATGGAAATTTAGAATTTGGAATCTATAGGAAGGATACGCACACAGATAACTATATAAAATCAAATGGATTTAACCCCATAGCTCACAAGCACTAAATTTTCAACAGCTTAATATATAGACTGGTGAATTTACCAAGAGGAGTACAAAAAATAATTTGAGAAGATACAGGAGATTGCAATTATAAATGGTTTTAACAAAAATTTAATAAACAAAAAACTTAATAGATTCCTAAAGAAGAAATTGATCAAGAATACCACCACACTATTAACTGAAAAAGAGAGACTGGTTTTTAAAAAAATTCACCTACCATCCAGTATCTATGAATAAATTCCAAAAAAATTTGAAAGATATTAACATTAAATTGGCACCTGATAACAGATACACTCTGAAAAATGCTTTAGTGCACAACAGTTTCAATAACATTCCACAGGATAAAATGTCAGGCATCTACAAAATAACATGTAAAGAATGTGATAAGATACACGGAAAAACTAAAAGGAACATAGAAACATGGTTAAAAAGCATCTCAGGAACATTAAGTACAAACAGATTGATAGGTCAGCAGTTGCACACCATTTTTGGAAAGGTAATCACGAATAAAAAGAGAAATAAAGTTACTTAAAAAAGCACACGGACGTACAGAATTGGACACATGGGAGAAGGTTTACATTCATAAACATAGGGATCATCTTATGAATTTCAACATTATAGGAGAATGTAATACCAATTTCTAGTTTATAAAGATAAAACACCACCAGGATGGAGCCACAGGTCCTCATAGATGTTAGTTTCTCATACCAGTCGTCAAGTTGGTTGAAAATGGAGAGGATGTCTCTTCGAAACCGATCCCACCATATTTAAAAGTAAGTGAAGCATAAGAGTGTGTTAGACGACAGATTAATTATAATTTACATTTAACAAGCTTCACTGTATGAGTTCCAACAGAATTTTGTAAAAATGTCTTATTTTTCGAAAGTTCTTGAATGAGGAAAGAAAATTTAGTTAATTTTGATCTTCCAAACAACAATAACCTCATCACTAATTCATAAAATCTACAGAGCAACATCTTAATACCATGTTGGTAAGCTGACAGTGGATCCATGCTGATGATGAAGGCAACAACCTTCAAAATATGTCTAAGTAAGTAGAACAAAATTAGTAAAATATGAGTGATTTCCTCATAAAAAATTGCAACATTTAACTGTATTTTAATGTGAAAATTCTTAGTATACTACATACTTATTACATTTATTTATTTTAATCAGCTCAATTTTATGGTTTACAGGCACCAAGAGCAGGGAAATTGAGCATTATTTTCTATCTTAAAACCAACTCTGAGCATAATTGTGCACTTTCAACATTTCTTTCTTATTTCTTTATGGCCATAATTTTAATAATTGTAAAGTGCACTATTATTGCCTTTTTAGTGGGTTGATAAATCATTTAATTTAAACATAGCAGTTTTATTTTTAATTAATTTCATGTCAGAACTAATACATTGAAGCAACTAATATATTCTTAATTAGCTAGTGAGTCCATTTAATACTATTATGTTCCACTAACCATTGAATTATACAGAATATGTTTCACAGGCTTTTGCCCGCATCATCAGCTGTGAGTCCATCCAACCAACAACGAATCCGACAGTTGGTTAGTGGAACATAATAGTATTAAGTTGACTCACTAGCTAATTAAGGATATAGCAATCTTATGTTTTTGCTATTATAGCATTCCAATGAAATTCTTCTATAAATTTTCTTCACCATTCATCTAAAGTTTCGCATCCACATTTCAAATTCAACATGAAGTGTAAAAATAGCAGTCAGCAATTAAGTAGGTTTGGGAGCTAAGGAGAATTAGGTTACATTCTTATTCTTACTTTATTTAATCCTTTGTTTATATAGTGCAAAAGTACATCAAGATTTAATATTTTTAATACAAAATTTACTTACATTTATATGTGGATTCTTCTAAATCATAAAATACATTTTTTTTTTATTGCTTTTAGTAGTCTGCTGTATAACTCTTACCCCATGATTCTTGAGTCCCGGTTGTTTAGTGTTCCCCTAAGTGTGCATCTAAAGTAATCTTCATTGTTTCTTAGATTATAATTATGTGTTATACAATTTTTGGCTCATCTCTGTTTTTTTGAATACATTCTACGAAATGTGTGTGTACATATATGCATGGGACAGTTAATGCATTAGTATTTTTTGAAGATTTATCTGCACATATGTCCATTTTCTAGACTTCCTATTATTCTCATGGTTTATTTTGTAACATAAAATATTCCCTACTTCATTAATGGTAATATTTCTCCAAAGCATTATGCCATATTTTATACATGAATTGAATAGATGAATGCATTGTAAACCTGCTTAATTATTACACTAATCCATTGATTTTCAGACTCACCTCATTTTGTAATCTTAAAAGAAGTTAGGAACAGTGAAGTTGTTAAATATACAAATGAGTCGGTATTAGATGACACTAAAACTTCACTAACTGGTTAATTCTTCAGAACATGTTTCAAGAGCATTCGCCCTCATCTTCATCTGGGAACCAACTCTCCACAGCTGAAGATAAAAGCAAATGCTCTTGAAACATGTTCTGAAGAATTAACCAGTTAGTGAAGTTTTGAAGTTTTAGTGTCACCTCATTTTGTAAATATCTTTATTTATCTTCTTTATAAACTACTCTATTAGAACTTCCAGCTTAACTTTTGTCTATTATCATGCCTAGAAAATTTGGGAATAGTGTTTCTGTAATGCCTTCCCTCTCTATTTTGAGTTTAATTTAATTTGTTTAGAATTTTCTTAATTAAAAATCAATCCAAGTTGTATTTTCAATATTAAGTATCAGTTTTAGATTTGAGTAATAATTTTTTACGATTGTTATATTTCCATTTTCCTTGGTTTCCACATTTGCTGTAATTTTATCTTTTATTATTATTGCCATGTCATCCATATATTCTATATCTATCCCCCCATTTTTTGTACTAATTCAAAAATATCATTTACATATACTATAAATAATAATGGTCCCAATTTTGAACCCTACAGAACTGTTGTCCTATGATCTGGAGATCTGATTTTATCCTATCACACATTTTTGTTGTTATGTTTTGTTTCTTTACATTGTGTTCTGTTTATTAAGTACATTTATAATCAGTTTTATGCCAGCTCTCTTACTCTATATCTCTAGTTTATTTGTGAGTGTCCTAATTTACATGGTCAAAGGCTTTTGACAAATCTAGGAAAATGGCTACTACATTTTCATGTTCATTAAATGCAGTTATTATTATATTATTTGTCATTTCTATCACTTCTAATGTTGATTTATATTCTGGAAATCCAAATTTCAATTTCATATAATGTTTGATATATTAGATATGCCTGTAGTTGTTCTAGATGTATGCTCTGTAGTACTTTTGAAAACATGGAACATAACATAATTGGCACAAAGACTAATTATGCTATTTTCCATGTTTTCAAAAGTACTAGAGAGTGTATATCTAGAACAACTACAGGAATATCGAATATATAAAATTTTATATCAAAATACAATATATATGTATTGGTATGATATTTATCTTTTTTAAGATATCTGAAGGGAGTTTGGCAGTAGCAGTGGAAGTAGATGGACGTGTTTGCCAGATGGTCCATAGTAAGCAAGGAGAAGTGAGGATTTGTAAGCTTATTGGATGAGAATAGATTGTAAAGAAGATCAAGGAAAATATAGAAAAACATTATTTCAAAAAATGAAAGAAGCTAGAGATAGTGGAAAAAGTGAATTTGTTAAAGAATTGTACCTATATTCAATGGTAATAAACAGGAAATATATCAGTGAAAAACTGTAAGAGAAACAATGTTACGGCAGGTAAACAGCAGAATTAGTGTGGAAAAGATATAAGAGTAACTCTACACATGCTGGAAGATGATATAAATGGAGGAAAAGAAAGAGAATACCAATACATGCAGGGAGGAGTCATGGAGGCTGAAGCAGGTAGTCATGTAATGTCAGCCAGAAGAATGGCATCTCCAGATAAGAAACAGAGCGAGAGTAAGCTGGAAAACAGCTGGACAAAATAGGACTGACAATTGTGTTATCACTGGAAGGCAGTATTTTAGAGATTTGAGATAATCAGGAAAGTATGGATATAAGGAAAAGGGTAACAACAACAAGACTCAAAGCAAATTGGAATGTTTTAAACCAGTGACAAGTTTGAGTTCAAGATAGGGATTGAGATCAAAGTAATGTTTGGAAATGCAATAGGTTTAAAAAATAAATAACAGTTAGCAAAGTATTTGAGATCTTAAAATTAGGGGATGAGTGATAGTGGAAAACATGAATTGCTACATTTATTTTTTATATACTTGGTTTATTTATGGACACCCTTTAACATCTCAGTGTACCATTCATTTCAGGACGTCAAACAGCTGATAAATTTTGCTCAGAGGCCTCTTCTTTCAGGCTTAAGGTTCTTTTATGTGCTGTAAATCTACAACATGGGATTCACAGCTTTGCTTGCAAGAAAACTACGTATGCAGATGATACAACGTTCCTAGTTAGAGCACTGATAAAGCTATAGTTCAAACTCTGACCCATGAAAAATTATATGTGTGTGCTGTTATATGTGAAACTACCAAGTCAGTCAAGGTGCTTGAGCTACACCTAGATTCAAAACTGTCATGGGTTGCATATATCAGTAATCTATCTCAAGTCTCACTAAATCTTTATTTTTACTAAGAAGATTACAACAATATGGATCATGTAACATATTAAAAAGTATTAATTATCTGGCGAATTGATTTAATGCTCTTATACTCCACTTAATATGAAATATTTTTTTTATTTTGCACACTTTCACAGTGATTTAGCATTTGATATGCAATTATAAAGTCATAGCACTGCACCTGATAGCACATTTAAACTGCAAAAGAGAGCCATGAGAATTATAATAGGGGTAAAATCAAATAAACCATGTAGGCGACTATTTAAGATATTTATCATTATGACACTATACAGTTTGTATGTATT
Source organism: Metallyticus violacea (assembly GCA_030762175.1). Classification (NCBI taxonomy): domain Eukaryota; kingdom Metazoa; phylum Arthropoda; class Insecta; order Mantodea; family Metallyticidae; genus Metallyticus; species Metallyticus violacea. The sequence goes on along the minus strand of CM060846.1, from coordinate 304,340,157 downwards.
GTAAATTTAAAGCATGTAAAGGAGAGTCTAGCTGCCTATGAGAGTAGAATAAATTTACATAATTACAAAACTAAGAGCAGAAATGACCTAAACATACCATTTTCACATATAGAATAAAAAACACATTTCATGCAGTATAAATACTTTAATAAAAAATGCAGAGGAGGTACCCTAAATATAGGCCTGGAATGCTTCTTTCCTTAAAAAATCCTTTCCCAATATATCCTTTCGTCTCGTGTATCATCAGTGTCCACCTCCTGTGGTGCCTCAGTAGTAAAAACGGGCTTTAAACATTAATCAGAAAAGAAAAAAAAAGCAGGAGCCAGCCATGTCTATTTGACCATATAGCCACTTGCATAAGGGTTTTAATCATCATTAGCAATTTATGCCATATGCCATAGCTAAAATTACAATGTCATTTAAATAAAGAATAAACTTATAATATTAAAAGGAATAAAAATATTTAACTAACTATTATGAAAATACTGTGGTCTAATTCCAATCCAAAACTCAAGTGTTAATTATAATTATAGTCTAGAATTGCATGAAACATGGAATGAAAAGGCTCATTCATATAATTGTGGAATGAAAGTGAAATAAAAATTGGATAGTGCATAGTGCAGAACAATTATTTAAGGGGTACATCAATGAGGAACAATTAAAGTCTGCTGTTAATCCTCTCAGGACAATTCTACTTGATTTAGCTATTCTCCAGGTTTTTCTCAGTGCAAAAAGCATTGGTGCATTTCTTTCCAGTAAGAATTGTCAATTACAGGATGCTACAATCTGGTTAATCCCATCAAAATGAATGTCGCCACAAACACTGCTGTGCTGAATGCTGTATCTCAATGTGAGTGGATTGGTCTCGTTCTCTAGGTAATGTTGCCATTTTACAATTCTCAGAGTATGTCTACACAGTATAGCAATATATTCAAGATGAGAATTAATATTTTTCCCAGACTTCTTTATAAGTAACTAGGAATTGTGAGTTGATACATCCAGCAGCCATGTGAAGAGATCACCACCATTTCTTTCCTTATCTGTAGTACTTTTTGACCCACTCTGTCAGTTCAGTCCATTCCTGCATTTTAAGCCTGAAACATAGATAGTCAATTGATTCATACTTTCTGTTTTTCTGCTTGTGAATATCTTGATACCGATGAAACAGGCTTAATTCCATAACATTTTGACATCATAGTAATTGCTGAGTTGTCTGCTTAACAATCTATGCTTTTGCCATCAGAATTCTATGCCTTGTCATAGATACCTCATGCCTATTTCTTCATTTCTTTTAAGGGCATGAGGGGACAATCTTTGGAAATAGTATTGTCTCTGATGTCCCTGTTGCACCATATTCAGCCTTCAGATTAGCTATCAATTCCATTCCAGTAAGAAGATTGTCAAAATACAATCAGAAAGACAAGTAAAGCATGAATTCATTGTAGCATACTTTCTGAAGTGTTCTTGATTTTCAACATTATTGCATGGATTTTTTCCTTGGTGAATGTCAAAATTTATCTTACCAGATAGCCCAAGAGATGCTCAGATACCAGACCTTGTGTCCAAAGCAAATATGCTTGCCATGATAAATTGTTTATAAAGATGCTTTCTATAATAGTGTACTGAGCTTTCTGAGAAGGCAGCAAATTATCATGATTAAAAATGTGGCCTTCTCCAGAAGCACAGTACACCATTGATGATGCAGCACATGGAAGTTTATGCATCTGCCTTCAATAATATTCCACCATACATTATCAAAATCAATATTTTGCTCTAGCTGGAATTGTATGAATTTTATCAGCATATTCATAGGCAGACACAGTTTCTGTTGCCATTCATATCTGATGTAATGTGTACAGTGAATAAAGCAACAGCTTTCTATAAAACAATCTCTTTCCATTTTGCATTCTGCATACCAATTGAGGCCTCCCATTATATTTTTTTTTTTCTATAAATATTGTTCTAACTGGATAGAATATATATTCAGTTATTTATAGCAATCTACCCCGCTTTTCTGGGGATAGGTATGCAGTCCATGGTTTCCTGTTGCTTTCTATCATGATAAAAATGAGATGATAATGGAGCAACAGCAGAATGAAACCAGAGTACCTAGAGAAAACCTGAGCAGGCACTGCTTCATTTGCCACCAATCCACTTAAGGCCAATGGAATCAAACCTAGGTTGCCCCAGTGAACAGTATAACCACTTGGCCATAGTGCTGCCTAGAATAAATTTAGAGAGAAACATTTTTAATTCCTCAGTTGATATTTTAGGATCATCAAATTTTTAACATTGTAAATTTCCTCCAAATACTGAATTACTTCATTGTCAACCATAAGTTCAAAGCACTCAGTAGCAGATGATGTGACTAATAACAATGAATAAGCAGCATTTGGGAATACACCACAAAGACTCAATTATCATCTTTACCCCACACAGACCGCCACTGGAGGCTGACGTTAAAGCGCGGACTCGTGAGCGGGAGATCTGGGATTGGAATTTCGCCAGGACCGTTCTTCCTGACTGAGGTTTTTTCCACGTTTTCCTCAGTCCTCATAAAATGACATACCGGGGAGGTACCCTAAACTTAGGCCTGAAACGTTTCCTTCCTTAAAGTATCATTTCATCTCATATATCATTAGTGTCCACCGCCTGTGGTGCCTCAGTAGTTAAAACCGGCGTTAAACACTGTTCAAAAAAAAAAAAAAAAAACTCCATATAGCTGTTTACTTCACATTTTTTGCTCTTCTTCTGAGGTTGAAAACGTAGAATATTATCTGAAATGGAATCATCATACACACTTCCTACTGCTCATATAATTGTGGAATGAAAATGAAATAAAAATTGGAGAGTGCATAATGCAAAACAATTATTTAAGGAGTACATCAATGAGCAACAATTAAAGTCTGCTGTTAATCCTGACAGGAAAATTCTTCTAGATTGAGCTATTCTCCAGGTTTCTGTCAATCCTCATCAATGGCAAATGTGGGGAAAGACCTTAAAATTGTGCTTGGTAAGCATTCTTCTCAAAATTGTTTCGTTCTAAAATTATTATTTCGTTTCATGTATCATCAGTGTTCTGGTTGCCGAGTGCAGCGGACACGTAGAGAATGATCTCAGTATTTAATGTAAATTTAAATGGTAAAAAATGAGTTTTCCTGGAAGCATAGTGAAATTTGTAAGCAAATTGTAAGTACTAAGTATTAAGCTACAGAGCAGGAATTATAGTTATGCGAATATCAGGGATAATAGGAAAAAGTTTAATTTCAATGTAAAACAAGTGACTAGTCAAATGATAGTTGCCAACGCTACAGTAGATAAGGTGACAATACGTCACGTGCATGCCCCTGCCAGCCAGCTGATCAGGAGACACTAATAACCCGCAGTAGTAATGTAAATCAAATTTTTATATTTGGGGTTTAGGAAAACATGGTAGTGAGAGCAGAAAAAGGAGGATTTATTCCCAAAAATACCCTATTAAGATCGCCAGTAAGAGGAAATGATAAAAATGTAAGAAGAGATTAAATCAGGATGGAAGTATAGATAAGAATAGTAAAAGTTCAGTTGTGGAGGTAGGTAAAGAAATTATAGCAGAAATAAATAACACAAAGGAGTTCGAAGAAGTCTTCGGGGAATTAATTACCGAGCTATCCACACTGATTTCCAAGGATAATTTAACTCCAGAGAAGAAAGAGAAGATAAAAATTGCTATATTAAGAATCAATAAAGTGCATAAACAAGTGAAAGTGGACAGAGAAAAGTACAAGATTCAAACAGAACTTATGAAAGAAATACTAGACAACAAGCTTCAAGACACTCCCACAAAAATTTTTGCTCAAGCAGCAGCCATGCCTGCACCGAGCAACAAGACCTTACATCTTCAAAAAAACCATGGAAGCAAAGAGACATGCTGTCTTTCTTACGTCCACCAAGAACTCTCATGTAAAAGAAGTACAAAAACGGTAACCGAAAACCAGAAACCAGCTGAGGAGGAAATTAAAATTCGAAGCTTAAAAACGACAGGAAAGAATTTAATCATAGAAGCAGCAACTGAAGAAGATATGAATAAAATAATAAATCGTGAAAGTTTGAAGCACAAGGATATTAAAATTGAAACACCTAAAAAAAGATATTCTCTCATAATTTTAGAAGAAGCACTAGCAGGCTCCAAAGAAGATGATTTAAAAGAAGAAATTTATAAATAAAACTTTGAGGAGTGATAACGCCACAAGACAATGATAAGGAGTTCAGATTCAAAACAGGAACGAGAAATCGCGCTAAAGTTCATCACGTTGTGGAAGTTTCGGCAAGGTTTAGGAAGATAATTCTCCAAAAAGAAAGAATAATATATTGGATTCCAATTAGTAAATGTTCAAGATTTTATATCGGTGGCAAGGTGTAATGAATGCTTTGATTTTGGACATGTCGCAAAATTTTGCAACAAGCAAAAATCAATGTGCGGACATTGCAGTGAAGAAGATAGAAGGGAATGTGGAAAGAAAGAACAACTACCACTATGCATTCCATGCACCAGGAGGGGCAAAAAATTTACGAGTAAGAAAGAATGCCCAACATACTGAATCTTTGAGAAAGAATAATTTCTCTAACAAATTATGAATAGTAATTACAATAAGAACATGGAATTACGAAGGAAAAAGTCAAAAATGAACACTCCATGCAGAATAAGAAGGAATTTAAAGAGAGTAATTGCATATAAACCAAAAGCTTGCAACGAAATTGGTACACAAACAGAAGAAATACGAATTAATAACGATAGGGATAAAATCGAAACGAATTTAATAATAAAACTTGGGAATATCTATAGGATTAAAATAAATAACGAGAAAGAAGATGAAATACCAAAACTACCATCAAAATTCAGGAGGAAATGGGAATGGTGAATAAGAAGAAAATTAAAATAAGCCACAGAGCAATAATAGAGAACATAAGTACGGAAGAGGATGAGGAAGATGATGGAGCAAAAAACAGTAACAAACAAAATCGCGCAATACGGGTTTTTTATGGTCACTAATAACAACTGCATGAACGGACCTCATAACAAGCTCCACTTGCACGTTAGTACTAACTGCATGGGGAGGCGATGTAGCCTCTGAGAATGATGGCCAACGGGGGTGGCGGGTGTGATTCCGCCCCTTTAAAAAATGCAATGGGAGGAAAACACAATTGCAACATAAACTACAGGACACGGGAAATTATTACAACTTAGGGAAAGAAGAAGAACGTTTAAGATGAATAAGATAATGGAAGGAAAATGTGAAAAGGAAGGAATAAAGGAACTCGATTTAGGTATAAAAAAAATTACAAAACACATACACAATAGAAGAAAACAACACCTTAGACAGAAACGAAACTCCCATAGTGACATCGACAAAACCCAACATCAGCCAAATATGCGCTGACTTGGATATTTCGCTCAAACTCGGCCGGCTGAAACAGACAAACTTTGGTTGCGGCCTTGAGGCACGTAATTCGTAAATTGCACACAAATGGTGAACTTATAATCTTCCCAGTTCCAAACGCAATCGATAGAATGGGTCTCAAAGTCCAAAATGTTACAACAAATTCAGAAGAATTATTAGAACTATTAGAAGTGGTGTATAAAAGAAGAGACGAAAATTTGCAACTAGAAGAAGTATATAAACACTTTGTGTTATGCTATGGATCTATTGCTCTCGATTTTAATCAAAGATGGCCGCACTGTTATACGCAAGTCAGGTATGATCGCGCAAAATATTCAAACATCTCTATCTCAAAATCCACAAAACTAATTTCCCCAACAGTACCCCATCAACCAACAAACATTCTATCTAAAAGCAAACACACAACCACTAAACCAAACACTCATAAAACCGTAAAAAACCACAACATCAAGACAATTTCCTCGGAGCACTTATAAAACAAACAGGTAATAGATTTAAACACAGGAAAAGAAAGCACTAAATTAATGTAAAAAAATCATTTGGATCAAGAAATCCGTCAAACTCACGAAATACGCCATATACAAAAAAAAAAAAAATACACAAGTGCATAAGTGTTTTTGAGAACCAATGGAATAAAACATCACCCATTTGCCAACACAGAAAATGTTCATTTTAAAAAACACAATGGAAGTTTACAAAGAATATAACTACAAATTAATTAAAATAGGACAAATAAATGCCCAACGAAGCAGATTGGTGATATCTGAATTAAAACATCTTTGAGGTGAATTAAACTTAGACATACTCTGTATTCAGGAACCACACACAACAAATGATAAATTAATACCCATCCCAATTAAAGCAAGAGTGATAAGTAACGGGGATAATTCAATGGCGGCCATAATTATAAACAACCCGGATTTACAAATGGTGTTCTACAGATAAATGATTTTCATACAAACTGTATCGAAATCACTCATGACAGGGGGAAATTAATTTTGTTAAGCCATTATTTGCAATGCAGTCATCAGATTGAACCCTATCTCGAAAAAATTAGAAATATTAATAACATCTTCACAGACGCAGAGTTAGTGCACACACTCGACGCAAATGCAAAATCAGACTGGTATAATACCGAAAGAGGAGAAAAACTGGAGGAAGTAATTTCAGAATTAAAAATGATCATAAACAATGAACCTCACAACCCTCCAACGTATGAAAATCGTCAAGGAGCAACATGCAACATAGATCTAACCATATATAACAGCAAGATACACAATTAAATTATAAACTGGAGGGTAGTACAAAATCTTACCTCCAGCGACCACAGACTAATATATTTTAACTACTGTATTGGAAAAGTAAAAGGATAACGAATAGAAGCAGATTGATTAAAATATAACTATGTACAAGCTAATTGGTTGTTAATGAAAAATATATTTGATAACAGTAACTTAGAATATACGAGAACAGTAGATCGAGATGCAGAAAATTTAATAAATGCAATTAAAAATTCAGCTCTAAAATTGAGAACTAAAAAATATCCAAACAAAACCTGGACTGATGCCTTATAAAAAGCGAGAAGAAGAATGAGGAAAATGAGAAGAATCTATCAAAAAACAATTGTGGCAGAAGAAACAGAAAATAATATGAGAAATTATAGACCAGATAAGGAAAGTTTTAAAAACTTATTAAACGAAACTAGAAACGATTCATGGAAAAATGTTGTAGAGAATAATCTTGACTGAAGCGTTTGGAGAATTTCATATAAAATTGTGATGGAAAAAATTAGAATTTTAACTACTGTAAACAAAGAAATCGGTACGATGACCACCAATTGGAGAAACTCATTATGCGTATTTTTGAACAAATTACTTTCTGACGACAATATTCAAATCGATGAAATAATAAACACCCCAAAAAGAATTTACGTGTACCTCATGTACAATAATACAAAAGTAATATATCCGGCTGATATTTCGGGAATTAGATTAATCATTAAAAAACTGAAGAGAAAGAAAGTTGCAGGACCTAATGGTATGCCCAATGAAGTGCTGAATTGCATAGAGGAAAATTTAACACCATTTTTATTTCAACTATTCAATTACTGCGTATGGCAAGGTCGTTTCTCCTAATGTTGGAAAGAAGCAAAAGTGACAATTCTGATGAAAGGAAAAGAAGATGTTCCAAAATATCATAGGCCTATTTACTTATTGAACACGATTGGGAAAGTATTTGAACAGTTTATTTGTAAAACAATAACGGAATACAGAATAATGATTGGGCTGAATGTTAAACAATTGGCCAATTGGAAAGGGAAATGAACGGAAAATGCCATAAACGAGGTAATAAATACAGTTAAACATCCAAAATTAAATACGTAATAGGAATACTTATTGCCATCTCCGAGGCTTTTGATAATTTATGGTGACCATTTCTGTTTGAAAGATAACGAAATAAGCTTCCAAAAAGCCTCTATGCAATATTGAAAGACTACTGTATAGATAAAAGAGTTTATATAAAAGGAGTTGGAGAAATAGTAAATGAATATATTACGAAAGGGTGCCCTCAGGGATCAGTTCTAAGGTCCATATTTTGGGATATAGTAATGGAAATCTTATTAGACGATTTAAACAACGATGGAGATATATTAAATACGTGGTATATACAGATGATATTATTTTTATTATTGAAGGAGACCCATAAAGGAAATTAGAAGCAAGAGCCAATAACTTGACACCAAAATTAAAATTATAGTATACAAAGTCCAAATTACAAATAATTGCGTCAAAATCAGGCTGCGAGATGATGAAAGGGAGCTTAAAAAGAGGTACAATAATTAAACACAACAATGCAACAATAAAAATAAAAATGAAGTTAAATACCTAGGGATGCTATTAGACGAGAAGTTAAATATCAGGAAGCATACTGAACATACAAGAGCTAATGCTGAGAAAATAATAATGAAATAATCTAGAATTATTCAACCAAATTTTAAAATGTCATTAAATATTATTAATATTTATCACAACAGTATTTTTGCAGCAATAATTACATAAGGGGCTGGAGTGGGGAAGAAAGCACGATATACAAATTGGAAATAAGAATGCACGATATACAAATTGGAAATGAGTTAAGAACTCAACGGAAATTTTTATTACGCTATTATGGGGAAATGGAAAAAAACAATGGGTGCACAGTGTAACACCATAGCAGAGATAAAATTTAATTTGAAATTGATATATCAACTAGAATGGAATCAAATCAAAATAGGAAGACGAACTTACAATATCTTTAAAAAGATTATCCAAAGATTACAACTAAAGCATGTAAAACCTACCAGAGGATTGATACACTATTTAACTGAACATGGCCCTTATAAAACATACTGGCACAAAATTAAAAGGACCCAGAACGATACCTGCCTACGATGTGGAAAACAGGATACACCGTAGCATGTTTTGTTTGAATGTCCATGTTATAGGAACCAAACTTCAGAAGAAGGAAGGCATTTAAGTGGCCATTGTGTAGCCTATATTTTAAGGAACAAAAAATTGTATAAACATCTCCAAACGCTAGCTCATAAAATAAGTAAAATAGCATGGGAAGAAAGGATAAAGCAAGAAGAGATTCCAACTGCACGGAAAGAAGAAGAAGTGGAAGTTAGAAGATCGGAAAGATTAAGAATATTAAATATAAACAACCAGAAAAAGTATTTACCACCCAATTCACAATGAAAACTTGATTCGAATAACATTAGAAAATGATGAGGGAGATAAAGAGATAGAAGAAGTTATATAATAAGCAAACCTACAGTTAGAAGAAAGAGGGTACGGTAAGAAGAAGAGGAAGAGGAAAAGAATATGATGAGGCAGCGGGAGAGGCAGGTGCTGAGGAGTTGTTGGGGATCTTAGTAAAGATGCAAAGGATGGGAGTTACAGCAGCTTGTTTAGGAGGAATGGAGAAGTATAATAAAGATCGAAAGGGTTCTAATATATTGAAGTGCAATGATGTAGTAGATATGGGTGAAGTGGAGTGAAGTGAAGTTAGTGGTGAAAATTGAAAGAATAGTTTTTAAACTTGTAGTTAAGTGAGTATAGAGGGCAAATAAACAAATGCAATAGATAAGGTGTAGTGAAGTAGAGAAAGGAAACTTTTAATAGGACATAAAACATATTGTATATATAGAATGAGAGGAGAGTAAAGTGATTACGGTAAAAGGGTATGGCGAAAGAGTTAAGAAGAAGAAGAAGAAGAAGAAGAAGAAGTAAAGTAAAATATAATAAAATTGTTATAATAACTATTATAATTATAATTAATACTAACAATTATATTATTACTGTTGTTAACGGTATATATGAATATAATAGTGTTTAACGCCGGTTTTCGCTACTGAGGCACCACAGGCGGTGGACACTGATGATACATGAAATGAAATGATATATTGGGAAAGGATTTATTATTTTTAAGGAAGGAAACGTTCCAGGGCTAAGTTTGGGGTACCTCCTCGGCATTTGCCATTTATGAGGACTGAGGAAAACCTTGAAAAAACTTGTCAGGGAGGATGGTCCTTGCGGGATTCAAACCCCAGACCTCTCGCATTGTTAATGATGTCAAAATAATGAATTGGTAGAGTAAATGTTGCATTGATAAATGTCAATTAGATTTGCCACAAAGAAAATAATTATTATAGTAAAAATTGGCCAATATAAGATGTAAATGTGAAATTTACGCGAATGTATTTATAAAGATGATATAATATAGAAATAGGATATGATATAATATGGAAAATAAACATATATATGATCAATAGATATATAATACATAGTTTTATACAAATATAGGCAGGAATAGATACATATTAGTAGTAAAGTAAAAGTGTGTAAGAAATGTAATGGTCGCCAGTTTCTATCGGATACCGGTGAATAGTAGTTTATTAATTTAAAGTTAAAAATTAAATGAAAGTAGTAGAAGTAGTAGGTGGTTTCCATTTACTCGAATATATCTGGTTTCCAGCAATTAGGAAGTAGTTGAAGGGAATGTAATTTTGTTACTTATAAAATTTGTTATTTTTATTATTTTCGTAAATTTCTAATTGTTACCTATGTATAAGTATCATTTGAAAAATAATAATGTAGGAATGTAATTTGGTAATTTAGAAATAAGAGTTTGAGTTTGCAATACACGTCCCGGTGTAGGAAACAAGGTACCGCGGTGGAGTATTTCAGATTTTTATTTTTTATATTATTATTATTATTATTATTAAGTTGTTGTTATTGTTATCATCAGTGTTCACAGTCTGTGACTATGCCCCTGTAGTAAATACGGGCGTTAAACAGCGTTCTACAATGAAATTATTTGAGTTATGAGCCAGCTACATACTGAGAGAAACCAGTCGTCAAGTACTACAATGCATGTGCAGGTAGCCTCTTGTAGTTAGTTACGAGGCGCCGTGTTCTTATGGAAGAAATGTTAGATAAGATACAGAAATTTTTTACATAGACGCGGTAGGCGGCCTCAATTGTCATTCATGCGACTGGCCGAGGTGCACATAGGTCCTCTACGCTCCTTGTTCGGCAGATCTTGAGCTTCGGTGAAAATATGCCCATATTTGCTGGTGAGAACACTGGTGAAAGTGGTCCAGGTTGCAGCGGGATGCTGACTCGATAGGACGAGGGATTTGCGAGTGGCTCTGTCGGTTATCCACATGCGAAAGTATGGTTCTTTCATTTCATCACATAACGCGATAATGGTGGGACAGTCTCATGGCTTCAGTACCAAAGGTAGTTCCCCCCCCCCCAATCTAATCTATATTACTCATAACCTGTAAAAAATTGTAACGCATTGTTTCGCAGCGATACTTCCTTGGGTTAATTGCGCAGTAATCAATCCAGAATTAAAATTTCAGTGGGAGGCTCCTGAGAATATCCTCATTCTGCACGAACCGCTATGAGCTGACTCTGTTCAACAGGAAGAGAGGGCATATAGCAATTCTTGCGTTCCATTGAAGCTAATGCATACAAGCCGAGAAGCATGTAAATGACGTGCTTTCAAATAGTGCATTAGTTGTACAGTTTTGTGTGTTGTTTTTACAGAAATATTCACTATTACTCTCTTGTATAATGGTTCAAACTAAGAAAACACTGTAGTCAATTTAGTAAATTAAGTGAGCATTGATTTTCAAGCTGGACCTCGAAAATATTCTTATTAAGGCAGTAGATTAATACCACATGGCACAGTATTTATGAGCTGCCACACTTATATTTAATTAGATTAATTATAGCAAATAATTTTATATAACTTCGTTATAACCATGGGTGTAATGTCATTTCCCTGTACAAGTGTTGTAAAATGTTATTTTCTCGCAAGTGTGCAGAAAGCTACCCCAGCCATGACCTGGGAATTTCTGTAGCCTGTTGTAACAATATTTATAAAAAATCCTAGGGCAAGATGTTTATTGGTATTCTGTTAGAAAATTTCTTAAGCATGGTAGGTACTATAAAACCTTTGGTGACTGCCGGGATGAAAAGACAGGCCGATAACCTATTCAAGGGAAGAAGCCAACCGCTTGAGTTGATTCTACATGGAAAAAGTCTCGTAAACCATGTTATTTAATTTACAATTTTGTGGCCCGCAGTCAGTATGGCAAGAGTATTTGGCAATATCAGTGGAAGGGCTTTCTCAGTTCCGTTCAATTAGTGGAAAGCGATAGCTAGTATTGGAAGATATTAAATGGATGAGCTTTATTAGTTAAGTTCAATAGTGCAATGATTTATGTCCAATAGTGTATGAAAATAAATCGTGTCGTCTTTCATAACTAAAAAATACTATTAATCTCCAAGACTCCTTCCCCTGTGGTCATAAGAGCATAAAAATATCCAACAACAGAGTCTCAACAGCCGTGGCAAAACTGTAAGACAGCGGTAACCATAGTCGGAGTGGAAAGAAGAAAATTTGTATTTTCCCCTGCGATAGACAATTATTAATACAATTAACGGAACGTTCCCCTCCAATCTACATACCTAATAACAACCTATTTCATATAAAATACCGTTGCACACATTTATATATTAAAATAGTGGGGAACTGTTTCAGTTTTTTCGGGGGGGAGGGTAAAATGCGGGACAAACCTTAATATCCTCTTCCCATCCCATCGTGTTATCGCTTTCGTCTGAAAGTAACATCCTGCCACGAATACTTTTTAATTCTCAAGCGTTGCCACTGTTACTTTTGTATTTCAAACATTGAATATAAATTACGAATATTTCCTGTTTCCTATACTATTAAAAATATCTAAGTGTACCTTAATTAATAAAGAGAGAATAAATTGATAAATGATTTATACTCATTCCACTCTCAGCTCTGTTAGCACTGAACATGTATTGAAAGAGATTACAGAAACGTGATAACATTGTTTTCCTGAGTGAACTCTGATACACCACATCCCTCACTCATATCAACGTAACACAGATAAGTAGATGGATGACTGAAATCTCAGTTCTAGGGGAAACGCCATCAAAGTTTGTTCCGTACTATTTAAGTATCCCTGACTGACAGGGTGTTATATGACAAGTTACCTTGCTATATCTGTGTTTTATGTGAACGAGAAAATTAATGCACATGAGCTTCATATGGAATCTGTAACAATGAAAGACCGAAAAAATTGCGTTCTGCAGCTATGGTCAATTTTAGGCCTAGCAGGAATAAGGAACGTGACTGCCACATTGGAACAAAGTGCAAAGAAATTTAAAAAGTTCTGCTGGAAACAACCACCAACACAAAAACGGACCAATAATAAGTCTATAAGCGTCCAAAAAAATCTATCCGCCTCGGCGGGAACTGAAATCTGAGACTTAAATAAGAATATGAGGAAGAGAATGTAGCCAATGTCTTGGAATCGGATTTACATAAGGATATGTTCACTAAACACGTACTTCACCTAAAAAGTAGTGGTAAAACAGAAGCTGTGAATATCATCTCTGCTATAGTCAGCTCACTATTGGACAGAAAACCTTGCATAAGTTCCTAAAGTAGAAAGTACAAGGGTATACAGAATGAACCAGTTGATAGTTTGCAATTGTCACAATCTATGAAGTCGCCTAGTCATTTTGAGAAATATGGTACAGCAATGCACTGCATAAGAAGATACAAAAAAATAGACAACTGAGTAAATTGACATGCACTGCTGTAAAATATTTTAGTAATGCATTAAATTTATAATAATAATAATAATAATAATAGTAATAATAATAATAATAATAATAATACAGCAAAACGTGGAGCAAATTGTGTCACCTAAAACTAATACTAAATAATGAATTAAAGGATATATGTTTTTCGCCTAACAGAACACTGGTTCAAAGAAAATGAAATTAAAGCGTTCAATATTCAGTATTATAATTTTGTTTATTATTTTGCCGGAAAGAATAAAAAATGTTATATAGTACTACTATTTATGAAGAACAGATTTACATCCATGTATAAAGAAAACGCTTTCACCCATTTAAATAAAAAAAGAAGTTGAACATGTCTCAGAAACTAAATGTCATACTATCTGTAACAGTGGTATGTATATGTAGATCACCTGTTGGAAGTTCCTTTAAATGATTTTTGAACAGTAACTAAATCTTCTAATAAGTGAAAATAAAAATTAATATATTTAAAGATTTCGAATAAGAATCCATCACAAATACTCCACCTGTATCATTTCCATATCACAAGTCACCGTGATCAGTATCGTTTATAGTACAATTATATAACCCATTTTGGTGCAGCATCAAGATCAAACAGAAAGAAAGTTCAGTGTTGCTGCATACTTCTGTACTACATACTACTGAAATACCTATTGTTGTATCACGCTACAATATTGTATATGTATTGCATTATATTCCTTTATACTGGTATATTAACTGATACAACTGTAATTCTAACTTCAATTAAAACGCTAAACTTTTCTATTCTAAATTACTGGAGGTGTCAAGTTTTAAGCAATTAAATGTAATGAAACTGAAATAAAAGAGGGTTATAATTGAGACTTGTTTAAAGTGTGATTCCTAGATAAGTTGTTTTAAGAGAACACCTTCAGGATGAAAGTTCTTACAATAAAATAAAAATTATGAATTACCATAACTACTATTAAACAAAAACAATTAGCTATAATCAACTGCATATTTCTTTCTGTCTCAAAGCATAATAAACTGCTCCATCTAAAATAAACTAATTGGATTGGTACTTATTGTTATCAACGACCACGAACCCATTAAAATGGCTATATTTGTATGGATTTGGAGTATTTTTTAAATATTTTCATTAGTATTTAACCCCGTTTTTACTTCTGAGGCACCACAGGCGGAAATTTGGAGGTGTGCAAGCAGAACGGAACCCTTGATGTGCTTTTCAAACAGTAGATTAGCATTAGTCTAAAACATTGTATAAAAAAGGTTGCAAAGAACTACACATATATTTATTTTTTGTTTTAATGAGCTCGAGAGACAAAACTGCTTTCATATTATCAGATTTTGTTATAAATATACACACGTTTTCTATTTTTTTTAAAAAAAATAGCGATTTAAATTTGCAATAGCCCCGGTTCTTGAAGATGTCCAACATATAGTCAAACACTATGCCCACTATGTTGTATGTTTAAAATGTTTACCTTGTAAGTTAAATCTAGTGTTGTTACATTGCTCAAAATGTCAAAGAACAAGGACTTTTCTTAAATATCTTGTAACGTTCTTGTTAACAACGATATTAAACACATTTTTGGAATACAATGACTGTTGTTCACCTGGGCTACCTAACATCCTCAATAAAACGTACTCCTTGTCCTGATTTGTCTTTTCAATTTTTATGGTATTACATATGCAATATTTTTACAATTAACTAACATAAAATTATAAATAGATTGCGCTAAAACGTTTAGGGACATCAGTTAACTTTTATTCGAGTGTTTCCTGAGTTGTGATTTTTTTTTTTTTTTTTTTTTTTTGTGGTAGGGACACCCAAATGTAAGCCTATATTTCATGAAACAATTGACTACAATCAATATAGTAACAAACACAGGTCATTCATTGTATAGCAATTAATAGAAGATAACGGCATATTTTAACACTGATTTATTGAAGCCTATAAAGAAATTGTTACTAATTTATCAGTATTTAAGCAATATTTATTTTCTGCGCTCTTTGAGTTGCTTCATTTGTGAACTGAAGCAACCAGCATAGTACGGTGATGTTCGAAACCTGCATGACATATCGAACAATGGAATGGCATCAAGTATGTAAATTTATTGACTATTAAGAGGGCGCTTCACATGTGAATATGTAAAATTAGAATAACTTCACGTATTAGTGCACCTTCAGATATTTAAATCACAGTCTTTCATTTTTTAAACCCTGTCCCCATTCTTTTTATGAGCACTGTATGTGTAATACTGAGCTCAAGAAGACTACCTCAATATTAAAAAGTACGACCACAGAAATATAAGGAAAGTGGAAAATAAATATCATCCTATCCATCTTACTCCAGTTTCGCCCCTAATGGGAAATATAACCCTTCGCACTTCAGAACCGATTGTTTACCCTGGTATGGTCCCATCTGAAGCAAGATCTAACAGGATAACAATTACAAATGAGGTAATAAGGCGAGTCAGTGTGAGTAGGAGGCAAAGCAACATAATTCTGTCATTAGGGAACAAATCTTTAAGTCGCATGTTTGCAGATGTATGTACAAATTCTTAAATACTAGTAAAGTAGAGAAATTTGTACAGTGCAAAATATTTATGATATGGTTTTATTAATTCCTCTTCTTAGTTTTATAATGTTTCATTCTGTACGAATGCGAGTAGTACTGATAAAACCCTATAAGAAAAACTTGATGACAAGGTACTTACCAGAAAATGACAAAGCAATGGCTTATAAGAAAACTGTTGCGAAATATCAAGAAGCTTGTACCGACGCAAAAATGTTCCAATTACCTACATACTTTTTGTGTTAATATTTATTGACTAAGTAAATCATACCATAGATAATAAATGTCCATTTATGCGTAATGTTAAATGATTGGAATCACATCGATGTCATTATTCAGTCATCGGTCTACGTAAAACTATAACCACTGAGAAGTTAGCTTAGAAATCTGCCTTCAAACTCCAGTGCCAGTCTTGGTACCTTTATTTTTATTTTTTCAATGGTGCTTAACGCCCGTTTTTACTACTGAGGCACCACAGGCGATGAACACTGATGATACATGAGATGAAATGATAAATTGGGAAAGGATTTTTTAAGGTAGGAAACGTTCCAGGCCTATGTTTAGGGTGCCTCCCCGGCATTTGCCATTTTTGAGGACTGAGGAAAACCTGGATAAAACCTCAGTCAGGGTGGAAGGTCCTGGCGGGATTCGAACCCCAGACCCTCCTCACTAGTCGTGCCTTAACGACCTCGGCCACCCTGGCGGTCGGTACCTTTAGTGTTCGTGTTCTTTGTGTTGATGTAAAATATAATTAATTAATTAGTTGTTTTTTAAGTTTGTAGTTCATTTTCTAAGATTTGGACCATCAGTATTAGAACGTTTATCATATGCAAACATGCACATAAATGAAACGTTTCCAAAAATAACTATCTAGACAAATGAACATAGTTTTTCTCCATATCTCAGACTAAATATTGTCAGCTTAAATCTTATATGAACAGATTTGTACCCAATTTTTTTCTGGAGATTTCCCCTTACTTTTCATCCTATTAGCAGGAATGCTGGATGCATTTTGATTAGAAAATCTTCCAATATATTTCCGTTAGCAAAAATTGATTTCAGCTTTAGAAGTGCAAGAATATATATATCACTCATATTTTGTCCCAAATTCTAATGATGCTCATTAATCATAGTATGATATACAGCAGCCGGTACATGCAGAGAAGCTGAACCAGTGTTACATGAATCGTTTTATTTATTTATATATTTATTTATGCATAAAAAGTAACATTATACAGGATATCTAAAAAGTATACCTATTTTTGTTATTCGTCTTTATTGCGAATTAGGTTTAAGTTAATGGAGAGACAGTTAAGTTAAAATTTGCGCAATTCTGTGTTTCAAATTAATTAAATGAAAATAAGATTCTTGCGAGATTTGGCTTCATAATAACAATGTTTTAAAAATTAATAACAACAATGAAAATAGCAAAGTTATCCATGTGATATTGTAGGACATGTGATATGTCGGAATATATCACATATTGTCGGATAGACAAATGAGAAATACCTTCGTCATCATCTTCTTATTCATATCCTGTTTTGAAATGAAGACCAAGTCCTAATGTTGTAGATAAACCGCGTTAAACCCACTCTAATGACAATAGGGTTAGTTTACTACACATGACCATAGAGTGTTAGTGAGATTCAACCTTTTATTGATCTACTTTCTGACGTCTCGCTTCTGTGAAAATGGCAGCCGTGCTGGCGACAAAAGTTTGTGCCAGTGACACATGGTTTTTCGAAACGGTCACTCAAGCTTCTGACAAAATCTACATCTTGTACTTAGACTAACTGTTTTAGTGTTGGATAAACTAATTATAGAATTGACAAATATTAAGTTATATGATATGATATGCTGTTCTGGGCACGAATAATAACTTGTTCGCCTCGCACATAAGGGTTTAAGATTCTATCTCGACAGTACAACTTTTCTACATGAAGTATTTTCCAAAATATTGCTCACTTAGGGAACTTCATGTGCCATAGAACTTCGAAATGGGTTTGAGCCATTAATAGTCCATCCATCGTCCTTCCAAAGTAAGTCGATAGATGACTTTAAGTGCTATGGTATTTATACACAAGTGTGAAACATGTTTCATATCGATCACAACTGGTATCATCATATGGAAATAACATTGTCAAATAAGAAGCATGTGCTATCAGAGACTATCCTAAAAGTTAAAAATTTATCTCGGTGATTTAATGACTTCGCTAATTGCATACTAACTGCTAACGTATATTATGTATGAAATTAATTAGAAACAACGTATTTAGTTTACAGTAGAAAATTGAGTTTATATTACGGAACACTTACTTTAAAGCTGTAACTGACTAAAATGGTGAATATATTGTTCGTTGGTCGACATATTAACATGCTATTTTTTGTTGTGCTTTATTAGTTGGTAGAACAGAAGAAATGAAATACTCGACATAAGTAAACATTTGGTGAAAACCATATACTTTTTCAAAAAATACAGTGGCATAAATTTTGTCTATTGCTGTTCTGCATCCCTCAAGCAGGCGATGCTCCACCTACATGGCGCGTCAGCCCGAGATCGGGTCATGGCCTGCCGCAGTGACCTCTGCTTCCTCTACCTCCGTCCTACGACTTCATTGATAGAAGGCAATATTCCACGGGGACATGTGATCAGCATATGGGCACCCAGGCGGCCGCCTATCACGCTGCTTTCCAGTTCGAAAAGCACATGCATTGCTAATATCTTTTAAAATATTTTACCTTTTTCTGTCTAGTTCGTTCTTGAAGACTGCCATGAAAACTTGCTCTGCATTATCTAAATATCAGCCCAAGTGGAATATAAGGGAACGTCTACTAGCTCATGAAAGACATACAAACGCTCCTCTTTCAAATTTCTCACCGAATCCTACGAATTTTTCAGAACAGTAGTAGAATGATTCATGCAATTATTATTATTATTATTATTATTATTATTATTATTATTATTATTATTATTGCTATTTTCACTTTCAAATGAGTTTAAAGCTCAGAGTGATGTGGAATTCTTTTCCTAAATGACAGATCGTTCCTAAAACCCTGTAAAACGCAACCACAAATCTCTCTGTCAAACCACATTGCCGCTGGATTGGGCAAAAAGACATGAAAATGAAACTCATATTTTGAGTATTCAATTTATTTCAGCCAAAGATGAATCAAATGGAACATTACATAAAGGAATATAAAGGAAAAACACATTTAAATTCCCCACTGTTAACTTATCAATTATTCAGTTGGTAATATTTATTCTGAGTTATTTTGCGGTTTTAATTATAAAGTTGTGATATTATTCCGAAATGGAATATATATTTCAGGACCATACTCCTCTATCTCATCCTAAATTCAGTATAACTCACTACTTTCAGTATACGTAGCTTCAAAATGTTACCCTCATCTCAACACTTGAGATTACGCCCATTAAAACGATGGAAATTGCAATGCTAATGCAGATCATGAACGTAGAGCGTAGACCACTTAAGTTTATTACTTTATGGGCCTCTCTCTTCTAAACGAATATTCCTGATGCGTGCAATTCAACGAAGCACAACAACCAACAGCTTATTATCTCAACTTTGGGAATAGCAAACTTAGTAAGTTTTAGACCATCTAATGAGTATTTTATTCCATTGCCGTTTAATAAACATTTGTCTTTTGCTGTAATTGTTTAATGTCCCATGTCAATTATTAAACTATACGAAAGGATGGGTGAGGCGAATGAATTAATGACGGTGCAAATGAGCCTGGAGTTCATCAGTTAAAAGTTAACTCGCAATTCCCTTTTCAGGACGAAAGAAAACGGCGGGAAAAGTCGTCTAGTATAGATTTTTATTATTTGGTTTACTTACGGACGCTCTTAATATCTCAGATCATCAGGTCCCATTCAACTCAGGGCCTGAATCGGCCGATAAATTTTGTTCAGATGTCTCTTCTTTCAGACTTAAGGTTATTTTTACGTGGTGTAAATGTACGACACGGGACCCAAAGCTACTTCCCTTCCGAAGGAAGCCATACTAAGGATTTTTTCGCGCGAAAAAATCCATCGACTCTGGCCAGATTAATATACAGAATATGCTGTCGTTACCGTGCACAAACTAAAGATAACCTTTCATACTTAGACAATTCCTCATTTTGTGGTATAGCAGAAAATAAGAATTACATAAGAGTCAGAACATTTTAAGATGTTTAAACTGAAAATTTTCCCAAGTGCAGACTCACTGCTTAATTTAATCATAATGTATTAAAAGTATATATCTACCAAACAACAAACTTAAAGGAAAAGGAGGGGTGAATCTTCTCTAGTGAATGTATACTCGTATAATGTACAACATTTTACTGTCTCTTTCGCTGTAAACTACACAATGCTGACACGAAGTAGGAACTATTATTATTAATGCTACGTACAGAGGAACCAATTATGGCTCACCTACATTAGCAGGCTTGCTTCCTGCATTGTCTATTGTTAATATCTACACCGTAATAGCATCATCATAGTCGGTAGAACTCCTGGGATAGTTAAATTGGAAGCCGGCCATATGGCACTATCTACCACCCCCTAGGGGAACACAAAAGTGTGATATCGATAAGGGTACACGTTGAACTATAACCTAATCCCGACTTTATACTGGAGCAGTCTAGTATAGTAACGTCAGATGAGATCCAGCCTAATCAAGATATATCAGCAATAAGGTTTCGTGCTTAATACTTTATAAAAATGACTTCAATAAGAAACAATTCTTCCTTATGACTGTAAACGGCTACGGTTACCATATTTCAAATATTGCGAACAATAAAAGCATAAAGACGAAACGTTCTGAGTCCATTCTATGAACAGAATTGTATTTGGTACCATAAAATATATTTTTGAATGGGAACTTAATAATTCTCGAAATACTAGTTATTTTTCCAATGCGTGAAAAGCTTCTCTCTTCTCAGTTTGTCACTAGAGTTCATAATTTTCAGCATCCAAACTTAAATGGAATATTGCAACAGAAGCAGAAGCAATATTAAATCGTGGGAAAGATAAATTAAAAATGGTAGAACTTTCAGCCGAACGAGAACTGGCCAATCTGGGTTTGACTGGACAGAGCAAATATTTATTTGAACTCTCCGACGTCCCATATAAGGTTCTAGGCATGAAGGAACGAGTGAATAAATAATGACACAATATAGCACAACGGTACTTAATATCCACCTTCCCAAGATAAAGCAAATTTCTGACAACCACACTCAGATTACTTGAATTTGCTCCCTCCACTTTTTGCAGCTGCTTGCAAATTTAACCGAAGCTTTCAGTATGAAATTATCAAACTTGCCTTTGTTTCTAAGTTGAGTTGGGTGAATCAACATGAGACAGACGAAATGTAATCATCTTCTCTGGGGTGTGGAGCCGGAGTAAAGAAAGAGAAGGGGGATACTGTGCAGAATTGATCCTACAATTAAAATATGCTACCTAATTTCTAACCTTAATCCAAATAACTTAAAATAAAAATGTTGCTATTTCATGCTCCCTAATAAGTGACTTTTGTTAGAAATTGAGAGTGGGAAAAAAGGATATTTGAAAAACAGAATCCAAGAATCTTGATGAGTTTCAAGAAAGAATTGGGAAGTAATTAGTAACTGTACGTTATGGACAGAATTGATAACATAACCAAAAATTATAAGAACGTACGGAAAGTCTTTGTTTTTGTCGAACACTGAAATGTCAACTGCTTGTGACTTGCTTTCATATCTACATTTCTGATAAGTAGCAAATTTAGAAAATTAAAATAGGAAGTCGCTTATACTTCATCCTGTAATAAGACCACCGCGGGGAGCCCAGGACGTTAAGGTATGGACTCGTGAGCGAGAGGTCTGGGGTTCGAATCCCACCAGGACCGTCCTCCCTGATTGAGGTTTTTTTCCAGATTTTCCTCAGTCCTCATAAATGGCAAATGACGAGGAGAATCCTAAACTTACGCCTGGAACCTTTTCTTCCTTAAAAAGTCCTTTCCCAATGTATCATTTCCTCTCGTGTATCATCAGTTTCCACTCAGAGAGAATTTAAATCTCGAATCGAAATTAAAAATCATACGAGAAAAAAATATTCCTAACAATTTTTCAAACGCTGTCATATTTCTATTTGTAATAGATTTTGAGCAAATATTATGTACTTTTTTCAAATAAATGTGTACTTCAGCCTTAGCGAAAGATTTATATATTACTCAAAATCAAATGTTAGTATTGTCATAATTGTTTTATCATGCAGGTCATATTAGCAAAATTCCAAATTAATTAGGGAAATAGCTGCACTGTTATTCTTCCTGTCGGGGCTAACGCAATATAGCAAATGGAACTTGGATGTTTCTAAAATTCTGCATTATTCACTTGTGTGAACATTATTCCTAAACTGTGCTTTTAAAATAACATATCAGAACACTGGCTACTGTTTTATTTCTACTTAAATTATTTTAACAAGAGGGGAAATATTTAACGAAAAATTAGGCTATATTTGATAATGGATTCAAGCTGTCATATGGATCGTAGAGGCTAAATAATGTCATACAGAATAACAGTATTATGATATTCTATCCTTATATCTGGTTGATTTTTAAAATAGTGTTTAACAACCGTTATAACTATTGGGGCTTCACTAGTGGTGGACACTAATGATACATGAGGTGAAAATATAAATTGTAAAAGAAATAATATTTAGGAAGGAAACATAACAGGTCAAGTTTAGGATCCTCCCCGGCATTTTCCATTAATGAAGATTGGGGAAAACCTCAGTCAGGAAGGACGGTCCTGGCGGAAAACCCTTGTGTTTTCGGGTCCGCATCTTATTGATCGGCCGGCTTTTTCAGTCAGGTGATCCTGATTTTTTGTGCAAAGCTGTACTTTATAGTTTGTTGCTGAAATTCATGTACTCCTTATTAATGCTATAGAACGTAAGCTGTTATTGCACATTTCTATTGATTCACTTTCCGTAACGAAGGCAAAGGAATAAACCTTTTAACCTTTTATGAATTCCCCTTCTTAATACAGCTGTTCTTTTAGCTTCTGCAAACAATGTAGGTAACATTAAAATAGAGCGTTAGTAAAGGAAAACTTTCCTATTGGTACTAAGTAAAAGTACGTGAATACACTTTACAAAATACTAAACAGATCTGAATAATGTGAAATCCGGGAGGTAGGTATGTATCACTATTAGATATCAGATTTTATGCACATAAATTTATACCGAAAAATTTTAAAAATGTGCACTACAAACTTTTAAATATATAATCTGCTCTAATATTATACTCACGTTAAAACATCTTCTTTAAATGTCTCTCTCTTGTGTATAATTTGATTTGCATAAAGATCTTTCTAAGACGCTCATGAGTTTATGACGTTTATCACTCAATATCAGTTTGTATGCTGAGAGCGATCTTTGGACATCAACAGACATTGTTGGACAAAATTTTAAAGCAGCAGCAAACTATATAATAACTTCTTTGGGAAGACCTGTACTGTCATCTTATGAATATTTGCTCACTGAACACAAGATAATAAATCCAAAATTTCTTTGCTAAACACTTTTCAGTTTTTCATTCAGTTTTCCAACTTTTCAACATATTTTGAAGGATTACACCTAAACTCTGCTCTTCCTCTAGAATGGACACAGTTTCTTTAAGGGGTAAATCACGCGCTTCTAATTACTTAATTGCTTGAACCAACGCTGCAAAATATGCCTTGATTATAGCCAAATCCTTCAGTAACGTATCACTGCTGAATGCCTAATGAGTCCGCTTTATTGACACTGATTGGTTCTGGTTTAGGCTGTTATCTTCTTTGACAGAACTAAAACTATCAGAATAAAAGATAGCACCATCTATCCACGTAAAGTTAGCGTAAAATATGGTAGTTTCTCTTTGTAGATGCATACTCGGACAGAGGGTTTTACAAACACTTTCTTAAAGCTAGATGTTAAGGTGTTTACTTCTGGAAATTGTTGTCATATTACCTCAGCTACGCTGTCACTATAAGTCAAGTGATTAAGTACAGATAAAACTGCGAAGCAGCACTTACATATTTCATGCAGTATTTGAAAGTAAAGTTAATAAAAAAGTTCTCTTCCTTATCTCCTTCAGGCTACAATAGTCTAAGAGTAACATTAACAAAGGTACTGCTGTGGAATGATTAACTTTCTCCAATAGCCATTAATTGTGATTGCCTCATATTCGCAAAGTTTGCCAATAAAGGAATTAACCACAAGAGTTCGTAGTTTCGTCAATAAAACTCAAATGAGACTATCTTTCAGATTTTCCTGCATTTCTTCAATTGTTGATTGCAGCGGGGATTTAAGTAATTCGTTCTAAGGGAAGATTCTTTACGGATCTTTTGTTTATAGTATTTTTTCAGCAAACTGCAAAACTGTTAATTGTTGAGTGTATTTCACGGTATATTCGCCCGCCTGTGCTGCCTCGGTAATAAAAACGGGCGTTAAACACTAAAAAAAAAAAGGTATATTCGCAGCAATTAGTGTTGTTTAAAGATCACTGAATATTAATTTTTATCCAGATGTAGTAGGAACTGGATTGAATAGGGTTTGTCTTGAAGAAACATGCCTCTCCTAGTCACAATATGTTGATTGGCATTTAAGTGTTGCTCAGAGGAAAATTCTTTTCACACGTAATTCCTCTATTACATCCATTTTACCATTTTGATCTCTGATACTTCTCAATCTATTACCTGCTGTTTTAAGATAGCACTTTTGAAAGAGTTATACGACTTACACTTCAGGTAGACAACGATGCTTGCTGGTTGGTTGGCTGCCTGTATCAGTGAATAACATGGAAAAGTTCCTTGCAGTCGCTGACAGTGCATCCCATGCATATCTGCTGTTATAAAATGTTTAATAAACACAATATCGGCTCCCTTCACTAGCAAGTGGCTGGCTGCTACCATAAAATTCTCATCTCATCTTATAAAAATATACGAATATTTGAAATATCTTATCAGCAAATCTTCATCTTCATTGTCCCAAATTTACGTATAAGTAGGAAATAAGTTTAATTTTACATTAAAATGTGCCAAATATGCACGATATATGAAAA
The DNA here is from genome assembly GCA_030762175.1 of Metallyticus violacea. Taxonomy (NCBI): domain Eukaryota; kingdom Metazoa; phylum Arthropoda; class Insecta; order Mantodea; family Metallyticidae; genus Metallyticus; species Metallyticus violacea. The sequence continues at coordinate 304,314,878 of CM060846.1, read as the reverse complement.
ATATAATATATATGAAAAAATATACAAGAACACATTACACGAGAAACATTACTATAAATATATAACAATATTCCTTAAAATGTTGTAAATGGGAACCGAAAAGCGTATAAAACATTTCTGTAGTTATGCTTGGAATGAAATAAATTAATGATGAAGCAAATGAGCTCAGAGCCCTTGGTGGCTTAAAGCTGTCTGGTATTCACCTTCTCAAAGTAAGGAAAAACTCCGAAAACCCTTAATCAGACAACTTCACATTACCAAGAGCCGAACCGAGGATCTCCGGATTAATAGTCTCAAATGCTACCACTAGACCACAGAGGCGGTCTATAACATATTTCGATTCCGCACTCTATATCATACGTGAATGCAAACGAATTATGCATTTGCATATAAATCCGATGTCTATTAAATTGTATGCATGAGCGTGAATGAAACATACCATTTTTATCATATAGCGTTTCTTAAGCATTCTTAAAATTCAATAACATTTGATAATTGGTTAAATGTATTTAAAATATGTAGAGAAACACAGAACCAATATTCTATATCTTCTGTTTATGCTATTGAAATTTGTTAACTCTGTGAAAGGGTTATTCAAAACCATTTATGTTTTACTTTCAAATTTACCGTTAAGGTACGTAACGGTTTTATACCAAGTATTTGATGCCTTTTTTTTTTTTTTTGCATTTATAAATTCTACATAATATATAATCTATTTGTTGATTTTTTCTGGCATAATTGGTATTTTTATTTCTGGGAATGTAATTATTGTATTTGATTTACGTTTACTAATGCATGTAACTGTTTGGAATTGCTTTATGATCAGTACCTCACAGTCTGTGTGTGATACAGTAGTAAAAATCGGGTTCAGCACTACTAAAAAAATCAGCACCTCTAAAACGTGACTGCTGCCTTGTAGTATTAGGAAAAAATCAAAGTAAGCGTTACGAACATGTAGGATACGCAGTTCTTGAGGTTTTTTACATTTATTTTTTTCTGGATAATTTGGTACGTGTGTTATTATGATAAGCGCTTAATTGTATTGCTCACTATTACAAGGATGGACTTGTCTATGAGTGAAAATGAGATTTTGTGTTTTATCTTTGACATGGAATTCATTTGCTTTAAACAATTTACAAAATTCATCTCAAGTGTATCTGATAAGGTTTGATAGATAATTTATATATCTGACGTGCTCAGAAATGTGTCTTCTGCGTAGATATATAATTTTGTGAGTTATGCTATGACATCCTATGTAGCTTATCATAGTAACTACAAGTAAATGTCTAAGATATGAAGGTTGCGGAATGCCAAACGTAATATGCGTATCTTGAAAGTAACCTTTAAACTTCTAAATAAATAATTTGGTTGCGGTTCTTTAAATACGATCTGGAAATATCAAATTTGTTTACCCTATATACCGAAAAATCAATTTGTAATAAATCATATATGGCATAAAGCACAAGTAACATAACCTAGCAGAAAGTAAGTAACTTTTAACCTTCTAAATAAATAATTTGGTTGCAATTTTTCAAATACGATCTGGAAATATCAAATTTATTTACCCTATATACCGAAAAATCAATTTCGAATAAACCGTATATAACATATTAGTTACAAACATAAGCCCTTTATTGGTAAAATTATATTTATATTTCTTGTCTTTATCTGAAATGCTTTCTTAATGTGTGTAAGAAATATTTGCACTGATCTATGGATTAATATCTAGATACTATTAGAAGTTTTCATTATGTTCGACTAGGAAAACGTAAGAGTTTTGCATTTCGTACAGGTATTTTTTGATTTGGTTTATTTACGAACGCTTTTTAACATCTACGTCATCAGCGTCCCATTCAATTCAGGGCGTGAAACTGCCAACAAATGTTGCTCAGAGGCCTCTTCTTTCAGGCTTGAGATTCTTTTTCGTGACCCCCGGCTTTACTTCCCTTCCGAAGGAAGCCATACTAAGGATTTTTACTCCCGTAAAAATAAACCATAGATCTTGGCCGGGTGAGAACCCGTGATCTTGGGTTTAGGTGGCAAGTATGGTTACCATTACACCACCAGGACCGACACCTACAGGTCTGATATAGAGGACGTGAATGTAGACAATGTAGAAAAATTCAACAATGTGCAGACGTGAATAAAATGCAATATTTTATAGATACAGGATTTTAAGTGATCTTCGTTATATAAGTTCATATTGATAAGCATTATGCTAAGAGAACAAAGTAGCATTATAGGTCGAACATGACGCCGGAGTTATGACTGCAGAATTTCATAGCAAGAAGGGGCATGTGATCCACTTACTGTCAGAAATGTAAATCAAGTCTGTCTTTGTTTACTTGAGTTATCTATGTTTATACCCTTTTTACAATATAGAAATAAGACCAATTATTAAAAAACAAAAAAGGAAAAAGAAAGCTGCTAGTCGTGGTGAAATAACAAATGCAGTCTTAAAAAGTTTGAAAGATAAAATAACACCTTTCTTGTTTAAACTTCTCAATGAATGTATGTGGTTGGGAAGATTCCCAGATTGTTGGAAAGAAATTAAATTAATAATTTTAAAGATAAAGACCTAAAAGTTCCAAAATTATACTTGCAAATTTGTTTACTGAATGCAATGAGAAATTTTTTGAACAATTAATTGGCAAAAGAATTACTGAATATAGAACAATGATTGGAATGATTGATAAACAATTTTGCTTTAGAAAGGGAAAATCCACCAAAGATGCAATAAATGCAGTACTAAAATGGTACAAACTTCTATATCTAAAAATGTAATAAGGATTTTTGTTGACATATCAGGGGCGTTTGATAATCTATGGTGGCCCTTCCTTTTTGAAATATTAAGAGAAAAGAATTACCCAACAAGTCTGTAAAAATTATTAAAAGACTATTGTAAAACAGGATGGTCTATATCAAAGGGGCACGGCCACAGATGGCCAAGGTCATTAAGGCGCGGACTCGTGAGCGGGAGTTCTGGGGTTCGAATCCCGCCAGGACCGTCCTTCCTGAGTGAGGTTTTTTCAGGTTTTCCTCAGTCCTCATAAATGGTAAATGCCGGGGAGGTACCCTAAACTTATGCCTGGAACGTTTCCTTCCTTAAAAATAAATCCTTTCCCAATATATAATTTCATCTCATGTATCATCAGTGTTCATCGCCTATGGTGCCTCTGTAGCAAAACCGGACGTTAAACACTATTTATTCATTTATTGATTCATTCAAAGGGGTGGGAGGAAAAATAGAGAAAAAAATAACAAATGGATGTCCCCATGAGTCGGTTCTAAGACCAATTTTCTGCGACATGGTCCTTGAAACACTATTGGAGAGGTTACAAGGAGATTCGTGCATAGTTAACCCCACAGCATATGCCGATGATGTTATTTTTATAATAGAAGAGTGGTAGAATAAATTAAAACTCTAGTGCAGTAACTCAAAACTGCAAATAGCTCCGGCAAATTCAGTATACATATCCAAAAGGAAAGGTAAAAGGAGAACTAAACATAAAATACAATAATGAAGTAATAAGGAGGCAAAGTGAAGTTAAGTATATGGGAATGTTATTGGACGAAAAAGTATTTTCAGAAACAATACTTATTTGTAAAAACAAAATAAAAAAGAATACAATTATGCAGTTGGCAAGGATAATTCAATCAAGATTTAGTATAACACTAAAAACAATCTCAATTTATCACAACAGCATATTTGCAGCTATTACTGCCTATGGGGCGGGAGTATGGACCCGTAGAATGAATGATGTCTTGATTCATTGATCTACATTGATTCTGCGATATAAAGGAAAATATGTGACGTTCATTAAAGCAGTTGGCTGATTTCAAAAATGAAGTCCGTTTTTGGCTATCACAGCTAGTTTTTATGATATGTGCATATATGTCTATGGTGCTAAATTCATTCAGTTTATACAGCTTACTGCTATGTTTCATTATGTTATTCTAAATCTGTTGTTGATTTTCTTCCTAATCGACTCACTTCCGTCCTCCCTTATCACCCAGGTGTTTAGGTTTATATTCCCAGTACTTATCAGTTTTGTTCCGTGGGTTAGGTCTGTTTTCTTATAAGGTATTTTATATTTACATTTACAGCTATCATAGATCTGAACTTTAGTTGAGCTGAAAACTTGTGTTAATACGCAACACGTATTCGTCTTCTATATGTGCAGTGCTAAAATTAAGTTCGAGTATGACTTCCACATCGGGATTACGGAGGAGACCGTGTATGCAGAGTCCTCAGAAGTTTTGTTACATTTGTGGGTGTTACGTGTTTAACAGGAAGGTATGTAAAATAGACTCACAAACAAAGAAACCATATTACTCATATTTCAAAGAGAAAGTTGGTAATCAGAGTAAATCGCTCGCGCCTCATACTGTATGTAACAGTTGTGTTGAGGAATTACCTTATTCATATGAAGGAAAACGGAAATCAATGCCATTTACCAAACCAATGATATGGAGAGAGCAGCAGAATCGCCATGACGATTGTTGTTTTTGCATGTGAAAAATTGCTGGCTACAAAAAATAAATAAATAAATAAATAAAAAGGCAGGAATTAAATATCCAAATCTGAACTCAGCTACACGGTCTATTTCTCATTGACCCAAACTACCCATACCTACACCACCACTCACAAAACAAAAAAGTGAATTACTGGGCTCCAGGATAAGAATTTGTTATTACCTGGCGTTACATTTTCTTGATATAGGAATCGCAAAATACAATTCCATAAGCACTACGCATAAGTTTGGCAAGGCAGGGAAGCATATGCGCCAAGTAACTGGCGTCTTTTTATTGATTCTTCCAAAGGAAGTCTTAAGACAGTGTTACTCATAATGGCAATAAGTTATCTTCAATACCGCTTGCACATTCTACGAACCTAAGAGAGTCTTATGAAACTCTTAAGTGTGCTCTTGAGAAAATTAAGTACCGCGACCATGAGAGGCAAATATGTGGTGATTTGAAAGTCATTGGTCTGTTACTAGGGAGGATAAACAAAATTCTCTTGTTTTCTTTGCGAACGGGAAAGCAGAGTGAGAGACAAACATTGAGAAACCTGACCAATGGCCTGTGAGGCAGCAACTGAACATGGATGAAAAAATGTTACTAATGTGCCTCTTGTTGATCGTCAAAAAAATTCTACTCCCTCCATTACAGATAAACTTGGCATGATGAAAAAATTTGTGAAAGCACTTGACAAAAGTTGCCCTTGCTTCCAATACTTATGCACAACGTTTCCGTCATTGTCAAAGGCTAAAATCAGAGAGGGACCACAGATAAGGAAGTTGATGAAAGATGTTAATTTTACCAGCGCTATGAAATTGAAAAGGATGCGTGGAATGGATTCAGAGAGGTTGTTAAGAAATATCTGGACAATGTGAAAGACCCTCAATACAAAGAAATTGTCAAAAATATCCTGGAAATTTTCAGACTGCTCGGCTGCAATATGAGTTTGAAGCTTCATTTACTCAATTCACATCTTGACACCACTTCCCATCGAATTTAGATCTGTCAGCAAGGAGCAAGCTGAAAGGTTTCATCAGGACTTGAAAGATGTTGAACGACATTATCAGGGATGTTACATATGATGGCTGATTACTGCTAGTGTCTTGTATGCGACGAACCTACCAGGAACACTCGAGAAAATCACGTACACTGCAGTTCCATGGGAAAAGAAAAAGGGGTAAACAAGATAACTAATATACATTCTCAAATTCAGGTACATTTTCATGTTGTTATTCTTCTTTATTTTCTTTAAACGTTGTGTATGAGTGTGTAATATTTTTGCAAACTTTACAATTATATTTTCATTGAACATTGTCATATTGCCAAAACGAGACGTGTTACAGAAAATCGGAATGCATTTTTGAATTCTGAGCACCGAAATTAGTAACAGTCACCTATTTTTAATTGTACCGCAGAAAAAAGTTTTCATTTGTAACCTAGTGAAATCAATTAATAAGAACTCGGCAGAAAATATTGTTAAGATACATAGGAACAGTAAATACAACACCCACTATGGCCCTACTAGTAACTACAGGTTTTTGGGCAATTGACTATTTAATAAAGTTAGGAGGAGCAATCTGTTGGCTTAAAAAGGAGAATTTTGAGAAAACAAGAGAAATAATTGGAAGTTATAATTATTCAATCAAAGATATTACACTCACATTAAAAGAAAACTGACAACGGAAATGGGACTAACGTGAAGTGGAAAGAAGAACATATAACATCTTTAATTAACACATAACAGAGGTTACAATTATTAAACAAATTTACTAAAGGATTAATACATTACTTAACAAGTCATGACCCATATAAAACCTATTGGAATAAGATTAATAAATCACCTAATAATGTTTGCAAATATTGCAATGTGCAAGGTACACCAGAACACGTCCTTTTTTAATGTGTACATTATTTACAACAGACTAAGGAAGAAAGTAAATTTTAGGCGGATTACAAACATAATTTATTATGAGACAAATATTTATACAAGCATTTGGAAAATTTAGCTCAAAAATTAGTAGAATTGCATTGGAAGAAAAGTTGGAACAGGACGAGTTACCAATAGCTACAGTGCAAGTTGAAGATGCGATTAGAAGATCAACAAGATCACAAATATTAAAGTTAACAAACATAGTACTAAAACACGAGGAAGAAGAGAATGGAGGGAATGATGAAGATGACAAGGGAAGAAAGTAAGATGGAGAAGAAAAAGAAGAGGAAGAAAAGGACGGAAGGAGAAGAGACGAGAGAGAGTAGAAGAAGCAGTTGGTGTAGAGTGAGGGGATGTTGATGCAATGGGAGAGGAGATGTTGAACTGGTGGTAATGAGGGTTTGGTGATTGAAACGTGTAAACGTTTTTAAATGTGAATAAATGAAGAATGAGGATGTATAATATGAATTGTTTTAATGCTTGAAATTTAGTAGTGGTAAAATATACACATTATTAATTAATAAGTAAAAAGGTAAGATATGGCTATATGTTAAAAGTTTAAATTTGAAGAGTTGAATAAATATTCAACCCTGATTACTTCCTGACGGTAAATTTAGGATAGAGGGTAGATTAGAATTATTAGTAACGGCTGGTTACCATAACTGATCTCTTATCTTAATTTAAATTGTAATAATGGAAGTGTAGGTTATCTATAAATAATGAATAAAATTAAAATAACAAATAATTAAAGATAAATAATATTTAATAATAATGATAAAATGTTGTTAGAATATATTAATAGATTAAAATATAATTAAAATTAATTGTTAATTGAAAATTGTTGGAGCTGTAATTGTGAATTTATTAGTTGTTTGATATTTTATTGCATTTTATCATATTACATTATTTTGATCATATTTTTATAATAATTATCTGTAAAATGATAATGAAAATTTTTAAAATTTCCTTGGAAATAAATGGTGAAAATTTGGATTACATGTCCTGGTATAAGAAATAAGGAACCAGGGTGAGTATTGCAGATTTTAATTTAATTTTATTTAATAGTCTTTTATGTTGCTTTCTTTTACACTCATTTTCAAGTTCTAAGTTTGGTTTACGAAGGTCTTAGAATGCATCGTACGGAGACTATTCGGTAACTTCGTGCAAAAATTAACATTTTTTTCCGATAATTAGTTATATTTTTCAACATAATCTCCTTTAACATTTATGCACTTATTGCAGCGATTTTCTAATTTACTTTCCCATTCATAAAATGCGATTTCTTCAGCTCTGCAAAATAAACTTTTGTTTGGGCGACATCCTCTTCATTTGATGCGAATTTCTTTCCTGCTAGCTATTTATTCATGTTGTGGAAAAGAAAGCACTTCCAGAGAGCGAAATCCGGGGAGTAGGAGGTTGAAGAATAATTTCTTACCTTAAGTTCAATCATTTTGAGGCCGCTATCGCAGATTGGTGCATGGAACGCTTTTGTGAGGATCAGAGTTTTTCTTCGCCTAATGAGGACGATTCCTCTTGATCGCGTCGTTTAATTGCTCTAGTAGATTAGCGCAATATTCGCCGGTTATGGTTTTCACTTTTCCAAAAAGTCAATTAAAATTACCCACTGGCAACCCCAAAACACAGTCGCCATCTTTCCTGCTGAGGAGATTGTTACAATCTATTATTTCGACTGCTCTTTCGTTTCCGGCGTGTAGTGATGAATTCACGTGTCGTTAACTGCCGCATACCGTCTTCAAAATTCACTTAGATTCCGTTTAAATAGCTCCGAATTCTGAGCGGAAGTGACAACTCGTTCTCTTTTCTAGTCAATCGTTAGCAAACGCAGCATCCACTTCACCGTTAGCTTTTTCATTTGCAAATGATTGCGGAAAACGTGTGCACCGCATTTTCATAAGCGCTCACGGCTTCAGCAATCTTCCGCACTTTCAGTTTCCGATTGCTCATCATCATGTCGTGGATTTTTTCAGTCATTTCGGGAGTCATTACCTTGACAGAACGTCTGGAACAGTCTGCATCGCTATGCTCGCTCGGCCATTTCTGAACTATCCAATCCATTTGTACACCATACTAAGCGAAGGCTGAGATTCGCCAAAATGTTTGTCCATCTTCGCCTTAGTTTCTGCGGGTCTTGTTCTTTCAAAAAATAATATTTTATTTATACACAAAATTCGTGTTTCTCCGCTTTGAGCGATTATTTACAAGTTCAGACAGGGAAATGGCTCTCAGACATAAACTAAAGCTCGTAACTGTTTATAACCATGTACGTCGTCCCTCAACAATCTGCGCGTTGCCGAGCAATGTTGAAAACAATCTAGTGCTACGAACTTTAGAGTTTGCACGAACTTAACGAACAGCCCTCATATTTTTTAAAACTATGCTTCACGTTTATTGAAAGTTTACTTTGGAGATATTCATGAATTTACTCTCCAATTTGCGCTGCATTTCGGCCAGCTTTAACGGAAAGTGGCAGCATTTCCCTGACCTGGCTCAACACAAAACGGTGAGCAATGGAAGCGAAAGATATTGCGATTTTCTGCTAAACTGCATGGCGCATGATTGGAACTCTCTTGCACTACAAAAAAATGAACTATTTTTAGGTTATATTTGGATAAAACGCCGAGGTAACTTTATTTGATTCTGAACAAGTAACAAAGGTTTTGTCTTTGCCAAGATCACGTTGAGATTTTCATTCTCTGCCAGTTGCCACAGTGACCATTTCAACTGATTTATAATTTGTTCTAAACGTATAAAAGGCGACAAAAACTATTTTCCAGAATTATAAGAGACGATTTATACAAAACATACGGGTAAATAGGCTTGCCACTCTTTCCGCATCTGTGTGCAGATAGATTCCTTAGTATGAAAGTGTCAATATATAAGAAAAAAGTCTTTTGGATTAGGAAAAAAAATATAAATATATGAAAATATTTTATTTAACTTGCTAAAATAGTTTTTGTGACGTTTAGCAATGTCACTATACTTAAAGCCAGGTTTCGATGTGGCATCTCTTCATTTTAATCTATATTTTATCATTCCTAACCAAACGTTTCCGTGACGACTTCCCAACTTTTTCCCGGAATTCGACATTGCTTATAGCGACCCGAGTTTGCTTTCTTACAGAGAGCAAAAATGCCGCAAGGAGTCTCACCGAGGCAACTTACTTGATCTTAAGCAGACAGGCCGCCAAGCGAACTTTATAAATGAACGTTGTACTATGAATAGTGAAAATGTTTTATTTTCCGAACTGCTCCCCGTCTGAACAACTTAATAGAACAGCAGCTCTGCATCAATATTACAAATGCTAAGACATATGAAATGTACACATATAATCGCACAACACAATATAATTGTATGCAAAACTACCGTGCATCCCATTCAACTATAAGTACCAATCAACAATGCCAGAATTTGTTTCGCCGATAGTAGCATGCATTGCTAGCAGATAGTTAAGTGAACCGCGTGGTATATAATGTAGTGTTTTTATGTTCACTGGAGTATGTTTCTTTTTTCATCACCATCTACGCTGAAAATTTGCATAAAAATTAGAGCTTTGCCGACTTGTGTAGCCAGTAATATTTTGCAATGCCTGGAATGCTGTAATTTAAATTCTCTTGGATTGTCAGTATTTAAATATTGCTAACACTTATGGTATATAAAGAGGTGTTTTTTTTTAACTCATGACAATGTGACAATGACTTATATCACCCCAAGAGTGTTTCTCAATCGCTACTTTACGTAATGACAGAACTGAGCAACTCTAGAAAACTTATCTTCTATTAGATCCTTCATTAGGTTAACTTTTGCTGACTGGGAAATGTATTTATTAATATCACGTTTATCAACCATTGCCATAGATTCATGTTCAAAAAGAGTTAATAAAACGGAAAATACCAACATGTGCATGCATATACAGTGAAATAGGATTACTTGAAAAGTGAACAAAGAAGTGTCTAATTTGGCTAAATCCGAACTAAGAAATGCTAATTTGGTACGTGAGAGGCTTAGGCTAAAAATGAACTTTGCACTTGTCCACCCCTCCCCTTACTGCATTTTTAAGTCGTCCTAAGGCTTCCTAGAAGAGGAACCTTTCCTGCCAAGTTCCATTCTGCAATAATAAGGTTAAAAATACAGGTTATCTTCTGTAATATCTTTATTCATCAGTTTTAAAACACATTCTGTGAATGCGAAATTGTCATCATTCCCATATGATCACATTATTTTTCATGACGAGAAGAAATGTGTTACATATAAAAGTCCGTAATGACACGAAGAGAATTGCAACCACCCTATAGACACTTTTCCTGACAATATGTTAAATAATAATAATAATAATAATAATAATAATAATAATAATAATAATAATAATAATAATAATAATAATAATAATAATAATAATAATAATAATAATAATAATAATGCCGTTAATCTATGCATCGTTAGAATTTAAAAAGATTTACCACTACGAAACTACAGTAAGATAGCAATTTTTAATTTTTATATGGTATACTGAGTAGGTATTTAACATAATTTCAGCTTAACTTTATTAACCGAATACACTTCAAGAAAAAAATCCTTTTTTTTTTTTAAACCCACCTTTAAATCCTCGGTTGTTTCAGGATTGCCGTGCTTTATTAGCGTATATTGTTGCAAATATTTCGCTTTTCCAACTCATTAAAAGAATGTGAGTAAAATAGTATCATATACACAATTTCCATGAGCCTTCTTGTGATTTTAGGTTATAATTTCATTATTAAAGGTGATTTTGTCTTACAGACCGAATCCAACCTTTTAGAGCATAGTGCCCTGGCATAATATTTTTTTGTGCGAAGGAATGTTGAAGAACTTTTCGCAGCTGAAGAGCAAGAATTCAAGTTATCACTCGAGACGTTCACATAATCTCAATAACATATAATCTCAACTGTCAATAATCAGGCACATCAAAAATTATAAAAAGAAAATAAATAGATTGCAATTATTCTCTTTTTGATTTCGACGTACATGTGCAATTTCGACTTACCTCTGGAAGGGGTGGGAGATGGTCCCACGTCCAATAAGCGTATTTCCTCCGTGATTGAGCAGGTTGTTCCCAGTTGGTTATTTCACCACACACCCTATGTGTGTGTGCAGAAAATGTTTTTAAGAATTCGTGAATTAGGTTGGAGTATCAGCGGCAGAACCTGGGGTAGAGGAAAGGACCAGGTCCATTGCCGCAGAGAGGCTTGGCGCGCGAGTGGAACGATTGACTGCGACTGAGAAAGGGAGAACAGTCTCGGCTCGAGCATAAAGATCAATAGCGCACCGCCACACGCGCAGTCGGGCTCGAACCCTGACCCTACGCCCCTACCGCCCATTCCCAACCTGTCGTCAACTGTCTTAGGTCTAGCCTACTAGCTTGTTCCACGTGTCGGAGGTGAATCTCTCTGATAGTAGATTTCCGTTCACAACGTTAACGATTTAACAGCATTTTCCGCCACATCCAGAAACCACGGTTTAAATTGTAATAAGCGGCACAGGGAGAAAAACAAAAGAAAATTCTAGGAAGCCGTGACTAGTCCGATTGATTGTGATGAATAGTGGTTAATATTTTGTACATAAATATAAATAATATCTCTACCGAAACACTCAACATTAAAGAAATGTGATTTATTCACTTACTCAATGAAAATTTAGCCCCTACACAATCATTTTACAATAATACAGTACTTCAAGTAAAAAAAGAAAGAGCTATGTAGAAGTACAATGAAATAGAATGTTCAGCTGTTAAATAAAAAAAAAAACACAGGTGAAAGCAATATTTTCAATTAATTGCTCTTTTTCAAGTGCAAGCACACATCGAGAAGTAGGTTTAGAACAGGCTTTTTGTGTTTATTATTATTATTATTATTATTATTTATTGTTATTATTTTAAATACATTTTTATTTTTATTTTTTTGTGGCAAAGTACTGGGCTATATTAGTGTGGAACTGTTGAGTAGGATCCTGAGACAAAGATGAACACTGTCATGTAGTTGCCGGTGAGATTCTAAGATGGCAATGGCAAGTACAATAGATGAGCTATTGTCAGCAGGAAAAATGAAGAAGTGTCCATTATTAGATAATTTACACATTATAGTTCTCTCAATGGCGTTAGGTGCTTGGGTTTTCATATGATATATATAAATTAACACTAATAATAAAAGTAGATAAAGATAAAACACAGAGAAAGAGTCACACTAGAAACTGCTATATTTCGAACTACTGCGAGTTCTTCAATGGCAAGAAGCCTTTTATCTTTATCTACTTTTATTATTAGTGTTAATTTGTTACATTGTTAATAGTGTTTCTTTATTTTTATTTTATATATATATATATATATATATATCTGTTAACAACAAAAGCAAAATATTTTCACTGTATATAGAGCGGTCTTATATAAGTAATGTCAAATAGGAAACATAGGATCACAGGAGTAAAATGTCCAAGTTATGGGCTATTGAAGTAATTACAATTTGCTGCTCAGTATACTAAAGTTAAATAATGTAAAAAAATGCATTAAAGTAGTTTCACGTCTCAATAATCAAAATAGACCTGGGTGTTAATAACCAATGAACAGCGTCATACAATTTAGCGTTAATATATTTTGAAAAATATCAGCCTAAAACTCGAATGCACGCCACTGCATTGATGTGCCAATATGAATTCACTTGTTACAAACAAAGTCGCGCTTCTAATTTATTGCAAGATATGTGTCAATTGTTTCATGCAATAGTTTGTTTTGTAACCTCAATATGTAAGATAATACAGTTTATCTTCAATTCTTCATATACAAATTGAAGAAATTAAGAATGGTTACAGTTTTTCAGAACTTGTAGACATGCAGCTGATTTACGGAGAAACAAGAGGTACTGAAATCCGCAAGGAATGTGTGTGTTTGTGTGTGTGTGTGTATGTGTGTGTGTGTTTAACGCCATATTTTAACTGCTGAGGCATCACAGGCGGTGGACACTGATGATACATGTGATGAAATTATATATTGGGAAAGGATTTTTTTAAGGAAGGAAGCGTTCCAGGCCTAATTTAGGCTGTCTCCCCGTTATTTGCCATTTATGAAAATTGAGGAAAGCCTGGAAGAAACTTAGTCAGGAAGAACGATCCTGGTTGGAATCGAGTTCCAGACCTCTCGCTCACGAGTATGCGTCTTAACGACCTCGGCTACCCTTGGCGGTATTCTGAAGATAAGAAGGATATTTTTCGTCTTGAAACGTTTGAGCTAGTGTTTTAATTTAGGTGTCAAGAGATAAAAAACTGTGACAAAGACGGTGGCCATTGTTTGGAAAAGAAAAAGAAATGCATCATTTGGTATGCAGGGGATTACAGCTATCAAAATGAAGATACAGTTGTAAATTGGTGGCCTTAATGTGCAAGTACGTAAGAAAAGAGTCAATACATAAAGATATATCAGGGAACGTAGCAGCATTGGGAGAGACAAAAAAATGAACTTTACTGAAAATTTGGAGTTAAGATTGGCAATGAACTTGCCATAAAAAGATTGGCATAAACAATGCCTTATGGTGCTCATTGCAGTCCCTTTAATTTGTAGATAATATTTGTTATAATCGTATTGCGTATGAGACCCTGATAAGTAAGATGGCAAATGAAATCTGTGGATGGGGTATATGGTGGTGCTCGAGAGTCCAAGAAATGTCTTAACAGCTGCTATTCTTCATGGTGGGGAATATTAGTATAAAGTGAAGTCACATCGATAGTGGTCGGAAGTATATTAAAACGTGCCAAAGGGTCAATTTTCTTAAGCATACTGAAAAGTTGTTAAGAATATTTTATATGCTGATGACAGATAGCTAGGCTGTAATAAAAAATCTACTAGGGCAGAAATGCGTTCGGTGGGAAAATCGAAACTGGTTACTATCGGGCGTTTTGGACATTTTTTGCTGTCCAAATTTGTGAATTTGTGAATTTATTTATCGACAAACGAAGCAGATCTTGATAAACTTGACACTGGGTATTTTTGTGCCGTTTAACACCCGTTTTTACTACTAAGGCACCACAAAGCGGTGAACACTGATGATACATAAGATGAAATGATAAACTGGGAAAGGATTTTTACTGTAGGGTCGGAAGACAATCATTCCTAATAAGTGACATCACAAGGCTGTCGGTAAGCTTCAGCATTGTAAGAGGAAAGGTCCTGTAATAGTGAGCATCCTTTATCGGCCGAAAGAATAATTACATAAGGATTATTAGAAGATAATCTTTTTAGTGCTGATTTCTCACGCGAAGTGACTTTCGGGGTGATTTTATCTAGAAATTTAGAAGGTAAAGAAAAGGTTTAAGTTTAAGTTTGGGGGGAGGACAAGAAGGCAGAGAGTGACATTTGATGTAGGTTGTGTAGATTTAGTTTGCTAATAGTAACGTCATCATTAATCTTGGACAAATTTTATGCCATCTGAAACTAATTTAAGATGGTTAAATTTAGTAGTCGAGGCAAGTGATAATCCATTTTTTGCAAAAGCAATGAATCGGCATCACAAAGTGGAACTGCAGATATATTAACAACCGCACGTTTACTGGCAGGAGAAGTACAAGGGGTACATTTGCTCTTGAGCAGAATTTAGATTGACGAGGTAAATTGAGAACAGAAGCCAAGTCGGGAGCTGACGCTATGCTCGGCAGTGAAAGGTTTTGGCAGAAAGACGCTGCAAATTGAATAGGAATGCCTACTCTTATGTATTGAAAATATGACCGCGAGAGTTTGAGAAGATGGTTTTGGTTGAGAGAATTTAACAAATTATTCACACGCATTAAGATATTGTTAACGGAGGTAATATACTTAGTTAATAATGAAATTTCTGCAAATATTGGTAATTATTGAAGATTATTCACAGAAATTGCTGAGTGCACAGAAATATGTTAAATTGGTTATGGGTGCTAGGAGCTATAGCGAACAAAGATAAATGGACCAATTTTCCGTTAGGACAAACACCAGTAATCGCACAATAAGAAAGGAATCTTCCCTATATATTTAGCTCAATACTTTGAACAGTATTTACATTAGTTAAACCAGAATGTCATTACATTATCTTGAATAGTAGCCATAATACAAGAAGTAATAAGCTTAATTACAATAATAAAAGCATATTAGAATACTCAGGGAAAGTAAATAATAAATAAATGATAAATTTGGGAATATATAATATTTTCAAATATATATATTGAAATCCTACCGTTTTTCATTATTTGTTATCAGAACTTTGGTGTTAATTTACTGCACAATTTAGTTTTTAAAAGATGTAAAAACTGGCCCGTAGTGGAAAAAGAGCTATGGGAAAGCTTGACAAAATATCACTGTGACCTGATCCAGAAAAAAAGATTATTGCAAATTAATGCTTATATAGTTGGAGCTTGAGAAGTGTAGTTGTAGCCCTCCGGCGCAAAGGGCAAATATCATTTCTGAAGGGATGTTGGTTTACCAGCAATCAAACTTCTAAATGTGTTCCTTCATTATATCAGTGAAATTACATTATAAATTAAATAGTTTTGCAATTTTAACTTGTTTGTTTTTTAAAACTGTTAAATTTTCTAAATTTAGTAAGTGAAGTGAAGTGAAGTTGGTGAAAATATGAATATTTTTAAAAACATTTCCGGCGTTTTACAGTGTAACTGCATACACACTAATGAGTGGAATCCTAATTTATTGCAAAATGGCGCGTTTGTGTGGTGTGTGTGTGTGTGTGTGTGTGTGTGTGTGTGGTGACCGGCACAAAAGATTTAATTATACACAAATGATATTCGTGAAATATCAGACATTATGGGATAATTTTATTTTTGCCTTTTATGTACTGTGCTCCTATTTTGTATTATTTGCATATATCTGCCTTTTTTGTTATTATTTGCTTATATTCGTACATTTTTTCCCCATTGTAGTTTAGTGCTTCACTGGCAGAAAAAGAAGTACTTATTTGTTTCAATGCAACCGTTGTAAAGAATGTTTTGAGGCGGTTTTGATTTTATAAAGGAAATGTTTTATAGCTAGCAAAATACACATCCCTCTTAGGCAGATTTTCATAAATATTTTAAGTCGATTAAGTAGGTTTACATTCTTTTCGCCTTCCTTTTACTACATTTTTGACAGTCTCATGCCAATGGTCATTGATGCCATTTTGGACGGTTCAGCGACTGACCCCACGGAATTCATAGTGTTTTTACAGTAAGGATACTTACATAGTGTATATTTGTAATCGTTATGGCTTAGGAATTTTATATATAAATTATTAAATATGCAAATGTTGCAGAGCAAAGAGTTTATTAACAAAGAATTGGGTGTTTTTATTCAGAAAGCGCTATGGGCTGATTTTCATTTTTAAAAGGTGCATAATTTTTAAAAATACTCATAATAGATATACAAATGTTCTATGAAACGTATAATATAATTTAACAGTGTATAGTAATTTAACATACACAAAGAATTGTGTATGTGAAAACATTCATTCAGATTCACACTGGGAACAGATTCTAATGTGAATGGAGTCGTTTTTTGCTGTATGAGCAGGGTACGTATACTTACCTCACGAAATGTAGGTTTTCATGTGCTTTCAGCGGTTGTTATGTATAAACAGCAGCGATCTTTCTATGGAATAATTTTATGAGTGACTTTTTCTCGTGACTCTGCAAGTGCAATACCTTTGTTCATTGCACCTTGACCTTGATTACAATTATACCCTAAGATACATAAAGCATTTATATACTTTGTATGTAGACCAACATAATATTTTGCACGTCTCTTTATATTCATGATGCAGTTCTCGAGTCAGTTCCTTCAAACAATCTTTACTTCCTGAATCCTTCTATGTGTGATGTTTAGCCCGCTGTTCATTAGTGAGTTAATCAGCAAGACGTTTTCTGCTCGAGAGCAACTTTGAAATGCGATTATGCACTTAGTCGCATGAAGTTTCTGAACACGAAAATGCCATTTCCTCTGATTTTGCCTCCATTTTCACAACAAACCATCCACTGGTAAATGAACCGAGGGCAGTATAAATTTAAATTTGCAGAATTTCTTCGTGCCATTGTGCGAAGTGCATAAAGAACAAGTCTCTATTCACAGAGTGCTGGTTTATCGGAATTCCAGAAAAATTTGACTAACGCTGTAAATTTAAAAGTTAATACAACTTGTTGTGGAATGCATACTATTCATCCACCTACCAGCGAATGGTAGGATTTTTCTGGTTGGCGGCTTACCTAACAGATGGTTGAGTGGAACACATGGTATTTTAGTGCATATTCACTTTGTAGATCTTTTTACATTGTCCTGTCGACATGAAATTAGGGCGATACATAGCTCAACTACATATGCAAAGATGATAACAAATAATTATAAACAAAATATTAATAACATATTAATTTTTAAATTTGTAAATGAGTAAATGTTCAAGAAAAGAGCAAAATGGGTTTCGTAACTTTAAAGAATGCAATAATTGTGTAACATTATAATTTAACACCAGATTTATAAAACGATGTGAATATAATTAATATGAATTTCGATTTTCTAATTCCGAAGTGTGTGTTTTCTTTTATTATACGTATGACGTCACAGTATGGATGGAAATTATTAGTTCATTTGTCTGTTGCTTTTGTTAGCAAAGATGGATCTGCCACAAGAAAATTTTAGCTCAAGTTGAAAAGACTGAATTGTTAGTAATAACGATACCTATAGAAAGGAATATGAGAAGTTCATTGGTTGGGTAAACAGAATAAACATGAAGAATATTTCAGAAATTTTAATGTTAACATATATTTCAGAACAGGTTAGTATTATCAAATTCTAGTAATTAATTTGATAGGCGATATTATTTAATTTGTTTATTGCTTAATTGTATTTTATTTTCCATTGTTTATTTTATAGTATGTTGTGCACAAGGTCTTTTAATTATGAAACATAAATTGTTTCCTTAATATTATCGTAGGATAGTATTCAGTTAATGATAGCATTTTAGCAATGAAAACAATTTAATGGCAAACAGCAATTTCGTTTGCTGTGAAAATG
Source organism: Metallyticus violacea (assembly GCA_030762175.1). Taxonomy (NCBI): domain Eukaryota; kingdom Metazoa; phylum Arthropoda; class Insecta; order Mantodea; family Metallyticidae; genus Metallyticus; species Metallyticus violacea. The sequence goes on along the minus strand of CM060846.1, from coordinate 304,296,366 downwards.
AATTCAAAGCTATGCGTTATATCTTGTTTTTGCATGCCAGCATTAAGTGTTTCATTTTCTAGATCTCCTCAAGGAGGCAGGAGAACAGAAGAACGGAACTGCAAAGTGTAAACAAACCTGCAGGGCACTCACAATAAATTAATAGAGTGAACTTGTGTCATACACGTAGTTCTATATATATGTACCGGTCCGGAGCAAAACGAAGAGTGAAATGCTTTGTGTATACACATAAGTCTTGCCAGGATTCTCTCAGCTAGCGAGAGTTTCTCATTCATGTGCAGGAGGCCCTTGCACTTAAAAAAGATTCTATGCAAGTACTTTTTTATTCTTAACTCGCCACACTGTGAAGCCGAATTTGATAGATTCTCTTAAATGAGGCCTGCACCATAATACAAGTTATCTTACGATTTCAAATCAATATTGCCTTTTTTACAATTTCTTTATTTTTAAAATTTGAGAGTACAATGCCATTTATAAAATAAAACACCGTGACTTAACTCATCCAGTTTTCTTAAATAACGAAAACTGTAACAGTTGCTAAGTTCAACTTACGTACGTAGAATAAAGTACCATAGCAATTAGAACAGAATCTGTAGTCGAGATAGTGCAATTGCTGCGTGCCTTCCATGCATCAGCTGAAGGTAGCAGTTATACACAAAAACAGAAATACTGAACAAATAACTTGCTTAAAATGGACACCAGGATGTCACTTACAATGCTGTACCGCGTAGAACTAATAACAAGATAAAGAATTAATGTAGAATACAAGCTTGGCGAGCTTTGCTTTTCCAGTCTTATTTATAAGAAGATGTGACATTATACATAATGCCTGGTTTGCATTAAGGTTAAGTTTTGTCTCAGTAATCTCATGATGAATCTATTTTTCAGAAAGAGAATTTGACTGAACTTTTAAAGGAACAGGTGTCCTTTTCTCACGTTTCAGAAAATTTACGTATACGCCAGAGGTTGGTTCACCACGTGTATACGAAAGCAGGTCTTAATTTTTATATTCCAGCATATACTCCACATGAGCCGAATACTATTACCACTGATTCTCAGGCTGCTCGTTGCGAACCCCTTCTTAGAGTACTATCCAGAGCATTTGTTCTTGAATGTAAAAATACAAACAATGAATCACGATAAAACGTAATATATATAAATTCACGACGTGTAATTATTATTGAGATAAAACAAATTAAAATCAAATTGAAAGCGACTATTCGTTCCGGAGGGAGCTTTCAAATGGCTAAGTCAAAATCATGAAGCAGGCACAAAACTTATATGCACCCTGCCATTCATTAAGTATTGTCTGTACGATAATATATCGTTTTCCAATGACTTTAAGAAACTTCCTAGGATGTAGAGCTTTTCATGAGATTAATTCTTTAAAAAACATGTAAATACGGTTTGTATTGCATTTTCCATTATTTTATTTATATTGATATTTGATTATCCATACACTTTTATTTTTTAACATTAATAAGAACACTACATTAAAATGGTAAAACGCATTTTAAATAATACACCATGGCCTCCTTTATTATCCATATATGTCATTGTTGATATAAGGGCTTGTTACTTTTCATATTGCAATGACAGAAAAATATCAATTTTATTTTAAATGTATATACAGAACCTTAAATTGAACCTCATTGAAACCTTTAACTACACAGGGCAAAACCGATACAAAAGTTGCATGAACATCGTTAAAGTTTTCCTTCACAACCGTCATTGAATGCCACTGTTACGTAGACGTCTTCTTACTAAACAATGCTGCAGTTAAGATCTAGTTCTCCCAGGACTGGATCACTTCTGTTTGAATTTAAGATTGATGTTTCTTCCTCCTGTATGGTTTTTTTCATTTGTTCTGTCTTTGGTTTCGTTTTAAGGTCTTCTTCTCCTTGATCTTGATAATGTCAAATCCAATAGTTTATAGTCTTCACATCTGTCTAGACGGCATTTGCTATCTCATTTATAGGAAGGCCTGCTTCCCACATTCCTACGATAATACCACGGGATACCTCTTATCATATAAGGCATTCCTAAAATGAGAAATTTATCGAAAGCGTATACAAGCAAGCTGAATGGTGTTATGATAACACCAATATTAATATTCATATACAATACCGTCTGTACGTCACAGTCTTTGTTTCCTAAGCGAAGTCCTAATTTCAAGTCGATAACGATTTCGATTCGGCAATACTTATGAACGGCAGTGTAAACCTCGCGTACGGTAAGTTTGCACTTTTTTATTTGGTTTCATGGAAGCATTTTTTATTTGAGAATTGCATAGATACGAATACCTAGAAGTGGATGCTTAATTCTATATTTATTGGATTTTTCCACCTTCCAAGTTTATCTTTTCCAGTCAGCAAAGAGTGGAGAAATAGAACATGATTTCCTACTAATACGCAATTCACCAGCTGTATTATGCAGTTGCAACATATTCATTTGTGTTCAGGTTGTTAATGTGTAAGAAGCAGACATTGTCTTCTGAATAACTTATATTATATATAAGGAAAGTATTTTAATTTCAGTGTGGCAGTCTTTACTTTATAGCGCTGTTACTGTATTCCAAGGAAATTATTTTCATATATTTATGTTTCCTTTTCCCCTCCCTTCGTGCTTTCCCCTCCCTCGAAGTGCCTTCGGGTTTCTTGGGAGGCTAATGTGACTGTAGTTCTCTATTTTGCTTAACCATTTCAACTGTCAACTCCTTGAGTTGAAGTGTAATCAAACTAATATTTTGTAATTTGCATGAAGCACACTAAAGATTTGATTTCACATTTATATTTTCATCGTTTCTCAACAGCTTTCAAGATATCAAGTTCGTTATTGTGGGAAAGAGGAAGCTGTTTATTGAGAGAGACAGAACATCCTGCGCCAGCGCACAAACTTCTTCTGTGGCAGCTATCTTTTCTAAGAAAACATTAGTTACGTGATAAAAGTATGCGCGTGGCAATTAGTTAAAGTAAAGGTGTTTGTATGTCGTTTTCGTTTATGTAATTAGCTATTTTTTAAGAAAATGCTCATCGAAATAATTCACTTTTATGCAATGTGCACTTTAGATTACATAATGCTCCTGATGCTGTTCAAAAGGTAATTTGAAGTAGTTATTGGTGGGAGGATGCGGGGGGTTAATTTTGATAATTGCCCCGCGTTGGAAGGTCAAGATTTGAAGGGGTTATAGGTGGCGGGGAGAATGGTGATAGGAGTTTGATTGTTCATAACCCAGCTCACCACTCAATAACTCTTCTCGTCGATATCAGGGATGTAGCTGGTTTTCGGGACCTGGGTTGAGTGAAGGGAATTAAAGGTCTTATATCGACCAGAGAGAACACATTGTCTACAGGTTGACGTCGTTTATTTAACAAAGAGTGCATCCCATGGCGTTTCTGTTCGGACCGCAGTAACGAGACGTCGGGCAGACACGTGGAGCTGTAATATTTGACTAGCAATGTGATTGCTGACCTCTCGGAAGACTTGTCGAGCTGAAGTGACGCTCGAACATCGGCGTTCCTATGACATCTGAACGCTGAATACTTGTAGAACCAAGATGACGGGAACAGACCAGAGTTCCCAGAGTAACGGAGTAGACGAACCAAAAAGTCCAAAAGACCTCGAAAAGGCCGATTTCACGTCCTTAAATACCCAATATAGAACATTTTACCACGTGAGCAAGGGACGCTCTATTTTCCCGCCACTATGAATTTAGGCATCCTCATAGGTTATCTGTGGCTTCATGTCACTCTCATATTATTGGCCAGTTTGATTATTTGAGCTTAACCACTCGTTGATTTGTCCAGCGTCTGATTTCAAATTTTACTGAACGTTACAGATCAACGGCCTTAGCGGTATCATAGCGTTGTTCTTTTCCAGCATACCTGGCCGGGGCGACCACCCGTCCTCCTAATGAACAATAGAGAGTACTTGCTCCTTTGTCTGCCAAAACGGTCTCTCTGCCGTTCGAGAAAAATTCCTGCGCTTCTTGACATTCCTACAAACAGAACCCTTCACTTAAAGCTAGCTGAAATAAAAGATATATTCTAATCAATTTTTCGCGATTGATGGGGTACCAAATACTGTATCAAATTTCGTCATAGTCGGTAGTAGAGAAGCCGTCTCCAGCTGTGACCTACAGAATGGGTGCAAAGATAGCGTTTGTCCTATAGTACGTTAGTTCTACCATCATACATTCCCTGGCAGCAGCACGTATCTTTGGACCACGAATTGTATGGGCTGAAGCACGTGGACACCAGATTTTCTTGGATTATCAAAGAAAGTATTGATTCCTTTCGTAACATTTTACTTTGTAAAACAATTATAGAAGCTGTTTAACAAATGAACTACTGAAAGTACAAATTTCCCGGATTAAGCCCAATTTACGTAGAACGACTTGTAAGTGAAATGCAATATCATTTCCATTATTCAGGAATTAAAATGAACGAGCAATCATATATTGTTGATTATTGTTAATGTTTTAGGCATTTTATAACATTATTATTATTATTTATTATTAGTAAGTATATACAACAATAAATATGCGCATTACTCTGTGTAATAGCTTTAAATTTGTAAACCATGAAAAACAAGTTATGTATATGTGTATGTGTGTGTGATGCAAATCTAGACTTTTTAACTTGAGTTAAATCGTAAGAATGTTCGACAATGAGAGATATTTAAAGGACAATTCGCGAGTATAATTTGAGAACCATTATTATTATTATTATTATTATTATTATTATTATTATTATTATTATTATTATTATTATTATTATTATTATTATTATTATTATTATTATTATTATTATCATCATCATCATCATCATTATTATTATTACTATTACTATTACTGTTGTTGTTATTGACGTCTATTTGATTGCTGATGTTTACAGAAACTCTTTTGTTGCTCTAGGCTATATACTTCAGAGATTGAAAATACATTCCACATATCTGGTGTGAAACGTTGCAAATGTGGCTCTTCAGGGCTACTTGCATAAAATTGAAGGAGAATTTCTTCAAACAAGGCACAGGTAAAAAGATTAAAGTTACCTAGAATGAAACATTGTACAAAAACAACCTATGAAGTCGTGTACAGCTTATAATCAAACGTATAAGTCGCACATTAGAAAAAGATGCATTTAATTAATTGTTGACTCTTTGACGAAAATATCTGAGCACAAAATAATATTGCAAGACTTTACGTTTGCTGGCTGTGGTAGAAGACCTCCATATTTTCCCACTGAACCCTATGCTTCAGATAAATAATTCGGTTTCGATGTATTCGAACTGTGAAATTTGCGGAGAAAGAAGAAGTGTCGTGAGCTAAAGTATTTTTAAGTGGATTTCCAGCAAAACCAAGCTAGTATATCGGTTTTATCTTGATTAAAATATTAATAAAATATTAGCATGAAACTGAAATAATTGGCTTAGACACCCCCCTAATAAATGATAAGGAAGAAATTGTTCATTGCCAAGTAATATGCATATACATTCATAATTGTAAGGGTATTGTTATTCCAGATATTATGATTGTATAATATTGGTTCTATGAAAATGTGCATGAAGATTATAAGGCAAATAAATTGTTTCTCTTCAAGCAAGCGACCAGATCCTAAATGTTTGTAAAGTGACCTGAACTGAGGACAGAAAGACCTGTTTTGTGTTTGGTAAACAAATACACCCTTGAATACCTCCTGGGGGGGGGGGGGTGAAGGCCATATCCTTGACCAGTCAGGTTCTTTTTGTAAGTTACAAAACTTGCCTGGCGTAATAAAACACACGGCAACTACAAGGATGAAAAGATAGGCCGATAACCTTTCAAAGAGAACGCTTTGGCAGAAGTTATGAGCTGACATTCATAAAGTCACGTAGATATAGTTTACTTAAGCTCATGACTTTGCGACCCGAGTTCGGGTTTTCAGTTCTTAGGGAGAGAACCCAGTGTTCATTTCTACTAAGTTTCCCGAGAGAAAGTGTAGCGTGAGTTACTAGTTCCGCATAAGTGAGTTAAGTAGATAATCAGCAATCCGAGTATAAGTTTGTAAAGTTTAAAACATTTAAGCGGTGAACTTTGTGTTGACGGTAAACGAATTGTGCCTCAGAAAAAGTACCGAGGCCAGGACGTCGCTTGTGACATCGTAATGGAATTTATATATATATAAAAGTGATATGCACAGCGTTGCAAATTCTCCAGACAGTAACCGAGTGCTATCACAACACAATAGCGTACACTTCATCACATAATACAACTAATCTATTCATTCCCTTATCAACGTCTTAGAAATATCCCTTTCCCTGTTATTCACGGATAACAAAGCAACTGTAAGACATCGCGTAATTATCGGCGAGGAAGAAGAAGACTTCATCCCTGAGATAAGAGACACCCATCAAGTAACCATTCCTAAATATCTAAGCATTCAAAAATCTTCTCTTTCGCCAATTTTAATTAATTAAACGCAACTAAAATAATTAATCCAGTAATCAATCACCACCGTTATAAAATACAGGTGCAAGCAGTTTCTAGTTTTCATAACGCAATATATTGCTGCTTTTTCTAATATGTAACCCATTTATACTTTTATGTTTTTCCTTAGCGTCCAGCCGCATGATTATATTTATTGTATTGTTTATTTTTTACATAATTGTAAATGTGATTTTTGGCTTTTAAAATAATATTCATAATTCAGTTTGAATTGCTTTCGCTTCTTACGAAAAACTATATTAAAATATTTTTAAATACGATTCTGTTTTCCACTTCAAATGTAATGAAACCCAAAACGCTCTGTCACAAACTCTCAGAACAATGACGAATTTTATTGGAAAGAAGCAAAAGAACAAATTGGAGATGCTTATTTCTGATAACAAAAATTCATTCTTTTTCCCCTCTTTAGATTTCAGATAAGAAAACGAATAAACAAAGCGCTAAAGTGCTATTTTAGTGTTGTTAATAATTAATTTTAGCTTAAATATATCGTATTTATTTATAAAATTATTAATCCCATCTAGACGATAAGCACAACTAAAGAATACTAAACTTGTTCCAGTGCAAATATAAATTCATTTAAAGGTATGCAGTTTTTGTTTCTGATAGTATTTGACACCATTTTAAGCAAATTTCCCCGCAAAAATGAGTTTTTTTTTTATATTTATTACAGTCATTTTACATTTAGGCTTAAAACGTATAAATCAACGTCGAGGTCCTAATACAGGCACGGGTGGCTGACGTCATTAAGGCACTACTCATGAACGAGAGACTTGAGCATCCATTCATTCCTACCGTCCTTTCTGATTCAGGTTTTTGCCAGTTCTTCCTCAGGCCTATCAATGACTAATCCAATAAATATTCTAGTATTAAGTCTGGAATGCTTCACTCCAAATGTAATTCCTTTCCTAACTTATAATTTCATCTCATGTTATCACCAGTGTCCGCCACCAGTGGTAGCTTGGCAGTGAAAACGGGAGTTAAAACAAATAGTTACATGCCACGTAATTTGAGTTGACGCCAAAATTGTGTACCATTAAAAGTAACTTGTCTTAGAAATCACTGGCATCGCGTCGCCTATCAGACTCTTGTTGTCTCTCTAGCTTTAATATTCAAATACTCTTAAATATCCATATTATAGGATAAAGCTGTCCTGCCACGTATCGTCACAGTCCCATCAGCTCTGCTTGCTCGCTTAACAATGTCAGAAGTTGTTTCTGAACAAAGAAAACAACACGCATTTTAGTTGTCAGAATGTGTCTTTCTCTTCCAAGAAAGAGGTTGAACACCTCTGTTTTCTTATTGATTCAATGGCGTTTTATGTGCACATCTTGAGACAATTTATATCTCTGCATATTGTTGCTCCTAAGTATAGCCGGTGAGAGGCGCTTTATTTATGTTTAGCTAGTTCAATTCAACAAGAGGCATGACCAAGAAAATACACACTAAACAGAGTGAGACATTTAAAATGAGCTTCCTGAATAGCATGACCGTTTGTTGGCGTTAAAAGAAAATTATTCAACCAAAAGTTCCTTAGCTTAAAGAGGGATTTATAATGTGATAGTGTTAACGTTTTAATAAATGGAGGTGTGCAGAAGATAAGACAGTCAGCTTGGTTATTTTACATGAATGGATATATTTTATTATCTACCTAATTCATCTAGGCATACACAACGCTTATGTTTGAAGGTATGTATTCAAAATGGCGACCTTTAGAATTGATCCATGTTGCACAATGACTTTCATCTGAACTTATCACAGAGTAAACAAGGACAGATCGCGAAGGCTTGGCACGATTAGAATATCTGTCAGAATACAATCACACTGCTACTCTAACTTGGCGACATTCGACTGGGCTTTCGCATAACGTATTGTGAAGACCTAAATAATTTCAGGAAGATGTCTGGTCGCCACTATGGCATAGTACACACTGAACATAGATACACAAAAGAAACATACGGGTTGAATATTTTTTGAAATTGATTACAGATATAGTAGAGCAACCAAGTAATTAACCGATTTCTTGAACTTTACTCATTGGGCTTCAGATATCTTGAATGATCCAAAAACTCGGTCATTGTATGCGTCTTCAACGCACTATTCAAAGGTAGATAATAAATATATCATTCCAATTAAAATAACGAAATTGACCTTCATATTGAAGTAGTTATTGGTGGGAGGATGGGGGGGGGGTTAATTTTGATAATTGCCCGCGTTGGAGGGTCAAGGTTTGAAGTGGTTATAGGTGGCGGGGAGAATGGTGATAGGAGTTTGATTGTTTACGATCCTGCACAGCACTCAACAACTCTTCTCGTCGATATCAGGGATGTAGCTGGTTTTCGGGACCTGGGTTGAGTGAAGGGAATTATCGACCAGAGAGAACACATTGTCTACAGGTTGGCGTCGTTTATTTAACAAAGAGTGCATCCCTTGGCGTTTCTGTTCGGACCGCAGTAACGAGACGTCGGGCAGACACGCGGAGCTGTAATGTTTGAGTAGCAATGTGACTGCTGACCGCTCGGAAGACGTGTCAAGCTGAAGTGACGCTCGAACTTGGCGTTCCTATGACATCTGAACGCTGAATACTTGTAGGACCAAGATGACGGAACAGACCAGAGTTCCCAGAGTAACGGAGTAGACGAACCAAAAAGTCCTCGAAAATGGCGATTTCACGTCCTTAAATACCCAATATAGCACGCTTTACCACGTGAGCAAGGGACGCTCTATTTTCCCGCCACTATGAATTTAGACATCCTCATAGGTTATTTGAGTTTAACCACTCGGTGATTCGTCCAGCGCCTAATTTCAAGTTTTACTGAACGTTACAGATCAACGGCCTTAGCGGCATTATAGCGTGGTTCTTTCGCAGCATACCTGGCCGGGGCGAACACTCGTCCTCCTAATGAACAAAAGCTCCATTGTTGCCAAAACGGTCTCTCTGCTGTCCGAGCAAAATTCCCGCGTTTCTTAACATTCTTACAAACAGAACCCTTCACTTAAAGCTAGCTGAAATAAAAGATACATTCTAATAAATTTTTCGCAATTAATGGGGTACCAAATATTGTATCAATATCTTCTCGCTATCTCCGCATATAGAAAGCAAACAATGTCACATTATGTTCCCTTTTAAGCAACTTTTGTCTGAAGATTTTTATTTTTATCATTAAAAACCCCCGTATTATTCAGGTGCCCGTTTTAAGTACCTCAACCCTGTACTGTTTGTGTGATGAATATCTTATTTCCTGTGGTAATTAACAAGAATATCTTATCTAGAAGAATAATTAAATTAGTTGTGTTTTCTTACTAATAGAATGCAAAATACTTTCTTATTCCAGTGAACGTAAATATGTATACTGAATATGTTAGGAACATGTATGTATATCTCTTTAGTACAAATGCACATTATTTTACTATACATATGAGTCATAATTTTCTGATATCAACACATTTCTGTATTCATTCGTATAGTATTCGTGTGCTTACATAAAAGTAATAAAGCAGAAGAATCATAACCTATTCAGCATTGTATTCATCTTCCCCAATGTAGACGTCTATGTCCGTATATCTTTCTCTAAAGATCATAGAAACTTTCACTAGCACTATGTAAGGTACTAACGTCGTAAACGGTAAAGTTAGTAAGTTCTAGCGACGGAATATTAGTGAGCAGATTCCATGACTTAAAATGTTATACGTAGAGGCCGAATTTTAGACGGAATACCTTTTTTTCTTATTTCAAAATTAAAAATTAAGTAATTGCCAGCGGCGTTGGTATTTATTGTTTTCCATGCAGAAAATTGTGTGCCCTTAACTTCCCTCCCTTCGATTTTTCAGTTCATGTTCCTCTTTCCAGCAGTATTTTTGTGACTTTTTGCCCAAAATGTACAAAAATGCCATTATTCATTTGCTTGTTTGTTATAGAAGACATTTAGAACCAAATATGTGTACAATGAGAATTTTCTTGAGTAAATACTTAAATACAAATATCTATTTCGGACGAAAACGTTTATAGAAAGCATTGCTCTCTACAATTTATAAAGCCAGTATAGAAAGAATTGAGGCGGATTTTGGAAACCGTCCTGTTTGTTTTATTTTTGATGACACAACTGATTATCTTTCAAGATATTCATATTATGCCTATAGCAAGAGATTCACCCAAATAAACGCTCTTTGAAGTGTACAAACAAAATGTTTACGCTATAATGATCATACAGTGTTTAAATAATTGTTACTGTAAAATCTGGACGTCAGTAATGCCGTAATTATACAAAGTATGGCAAATTGCATGTGTCAGCAATAGCAAAGTTTAAAGCTACATACCTACTCCAATCTCTATTACTTGTTTCTCTGAGTATCTGTAACTGAAAATGCTTAAGCATAGCTCCTAGGAAAAATCGTTACAGGGTCAGAGGCTTGACATTACTAAGTTTCCAATTATAAATAGCTGGGGAATGGGAATTTCATGTTTTTTTTTTCGTAACATTTTAACAAGATCAAGGAGATTCTGCTGATTTTGAATGATATAGAAGCATGGTGTTTACAGAAGAACCCAAATTTGGAGGCTGATTATGTGTACGTACACAGGGGAAGTTTATTCAAGGAGAAACAGCAGGGTATGGTAGTAAAAGTTGACAGCATGCTTGAAGGAGTTTCAAAATAAAGTTGTGTAAACATTTTTAAAAATTCAGTTATTGAAAACCCGGTGAAATGATTTGGTGTTCAGAATTGCCATTAAGTAACATCACTGATTTCTTAAGATGGTATGCGGTCAGTTTTATTATACGATATCTTACATTCAAAGAAGAAAAATGCAACCTTTAACCTTAATTCAAATGTTCGTTGGGATTAGGATCACCAAAGCATACAGTTTTAGTTTTATAATCATAAAAAATTACATGCATTTCTGTGTAAAATGTTACTTTTTAAAATTATCCGCCACTTTCAAATAGCTTCTGGCATTTAAATTTCGCGTTACGATACGTCTGTCTCTTCATTATTCCTCTCTCTCTCTCTCTCTCTCTCTCTCTCTCGATGTGTGTGTGTATGTGTGTGGAAATACAACTTTAAACAAAATAGAAAAAAATTAATTCCTCAAGAACATTTTCAGCGTGTCTCAAAGTGTTTGGTTCACTATTGCCTAATTCTCTGCCTTAATGAAATTAATTATGCAATTACTTAAATTAAATTTAAATGTTTTATTATTATACTATCAGCCCGGTTAAAAACAGTGCACATTAAGGTAATATGCAGGTAAAATTTTAATTATCTATTTCTGAACATTTATTTTTACAACGCATTGCTTCAATGCAAATGTTCCATACACTATACTTTTAATTATGTTAAGTCCAATTGTTGATGAATGTATCAAGTTTATGGAAAATATATTAAACTAAAAATATCACAATAAGTTTATACACAGCTACGTATTAGTTTATTACTTTTAATTATGATGCTTCTTAATTTAGTTTGTATTTTAAAAATATCATTGCTAAAATATTTTTTGTTAAATTACGTTGAAGTAAATGTATGCAGTAAATTTAAGAATTATATACATATAGTTACTGCACAGATGCTTAAAATGGGTAACGTCTGAATGTTCTAAAATGCATTCAATGAAGCGATTTTTATAAAATAAAAATAAAAGTTATTTTATAATTTCACAACTTGCGAGCTAATACCTTATTTTATTTTTTTTTTTTTTGTAATAACTCAATATTACTCGTTTAATTATGCAGTAAAATTCCATAAAGATTGAGTGATTAGTTTAGGTGTTTTAAAATTCAGTCATGGCTGTATTTAAGGGTAGCTCGTTTCCTTATGAAAAGAAAAAAGAGATGATTTTTTTTCCCCAATTGAATTTCTTTATAACAATTTTAATATTATTATAACAAAAATATTTTCTTTTTGTGTACTTAAGTTAACATTTTTACTTTAAATTTAGGTCACTAGTCATAAGACAGTAATGCAATTATCTAGGTTTGAACTACTAGAATAATCAATTGCTTGCCTATCTCTATGCGGAGCATTATGATAAAATAAATGCGACAGCTCAAGAATGTATCACCTAAACAAATTTCTTTGAGACAAATAACTGTGTACTCACATTAAAAACTTCCATACTTTGGTATACTAACCTGGTTTGGCAATGGCAGCAAAGTTTGTTCCATTTTGTTCCACGTTTTCAGAAGTGGTTCCAGGAAGAGTGTAGCCAGAGTCGCAGGTCATCATGCTAGTTCATCGGCTTCAAGAACCGGAAACTAAATGCGGCGAAAGTAAAATGATTTTAGCAAGTCATCTGTGTATATCCGGCATCGCTACAAAAATGTGCAGATTTAGCAAAAATGCTTTTTTGTGCTTGCTTTACCAATATTTCACACATAAATATGGCGACAGCTATGAAGTGGATGAATGGAAATTAAAACTGTGTACTTCTTTGTAACAATAATCTGTAACATTGTTATCTACAGGGATTAGTCTTTGTTACGATTATCATGAATATAAGAATTTAAAATATTTGAAGGTTTAAAATTTAATTTATTAGAATAAACACATGCATTGTATTCTTTTTCAATGTGCGCTCAATGCAAATAATTAGAATTGCATTACCATATTTATGTATAAAAATATTGCTTTGAGCAGGCACATACAAAAAATATTAAAAAAAGTTGAAAGTAAAAAACATGCTAAGAAAAAGGAGATTAGAAAACTGAATTCGAATAAATAAGGGGGTTAATGTACAAAAACAATGAACAAGGATAACAACACATGCTGATGTTGGTTCAATTGCAAAATTCAGGATAAAAGCGCGTTGTTGTTGGAGAAACAACGTTGCTGGGATAGGGGGGAATGTAAAGGAAAGAGATTGTTTATCAAATAAAAGAGTGGTTTTATTCTACTTCATTTGTGTACGTTATCAATGAAACGTTTATCAGATCCCTCATTTAAATGTTTTAAAACATTTAGTTACTGGAATATACCACTAAAAGAGAATAGATTGTCCAAAGGGGAAGAACTTACGTAGACTTTTAAGTTATCTCTCTACCTTCAGTAGCCTAAGCGTAAATGATGCATTCCATAACGGGACGAGGACTTTCCTAGAGAGTCAACAATTTGATATAAAATGGAACCCACAAAGATCCTGTGTCAGTTTAGATTACAATTATACTGCTATTTGCTGTCCAATTGCAAAACTATAAACAAATATATTTCATATTCTGTGGAATGTTATGTATGTTTCTCCGTTTCAGTCCGCTCTCAGTGATTTTTTTAAAACCCTCTATTTCCTAATAGTATTGATATTATTGCGTGAAAGAAACGCAATTTAAAGAATTTAAAATAAAAATTAGAAAATTATTACTTGTTTGGATTTATCACATTTTTTTAAATTTCTTTCCCCAAATTAATGTTACAACAAATCGGGATATTTTGCAGTGAGTATGCAAAACGCTGAAGTATTGGAACTTTCTGCTTCTGATATGTTATAGTAATTTGACACAATTCTCTTTAAGTGCTAAATAATGAACGCTTTGAGATGCTTGCTAACCTCTTGAATGTTTGGAATATTACGTAGTTATTCTTGTAGAGCAAATTCGTTTGGCCTTCATAAGAATAACGCCTCAATGTTATTTATGGTGTCTGGTCGACATCACGTTTCTTAAAATGCAGTGCTTTTTGAATGTGGTGCATTTATGAAGAAAATATATATTTATGCTTCTGGCTTAATTCTCTTTGAGTGAAAGAGAGTCAGGTGCATAATACACGTCATATCTTGAAGGCATTCTTTGATAATTTTCTTACAGATACCAGAATTATTTGTCGGTCTCTAGAACTCCAAGATAGCTCCTTCTCTTGGCAACTGCAGTGAAGATATTCGACAGAAAATGCTGATGCTTTAGCATTTAGCATATTCGCTGGCATTTCTTTTATTCCAACACTGGTATTTATGGTAATTGGTCTTTGAACAGTAAAATTGAGATATTTTGCAGCGCTCTGTCAGAACGTATTAAGGATACTTGGTCAAAAATAGATTTTTGACTTTATGCATAACATAAAACTACATAGTTCGCAGATTAGGTCCATATATAATTGTTATATTTAAATCTGTTAAGTGGATTTAAATAACAATTTAAATATGACTGCTATGCTTTTCTTTCGTCATTTACCATAAATTGAAAATTCTTAAGGGGATGCGCTACTGAATTTTGGACTGTAATAGGTAATTTTCACGTTTTTCAATTTTGTCATCATAATATTTTATGAAAAATATGCGTGCAATTTTTAGTGCCCTAATTCTCAATCCGTTTAAATAGCTACGGTGTGTTTAAATGGCAGCAGGTGGGTGTGGTATAGGTTCTATTAAGATATATATTATCTTTTGGTGCGTTTTTCAACATTTTCAATTATTAAAAATTGTTTCTAGAAAACTATGCAAAATATAAATGTAAAAATTTTACCACGTGTTCATAGCAATATAATTACATGGAACTGTATATTAGTTTGGCTGCAACATAAATATATTAGTAGAAAATAATTTTTATTTGCAACATCAAAAAGGAAAATTAAAATGCTATGAGAAAAAAAATTATCGTATATAAGAAAAGATAAGACAAAATTAATGAACAAATTCCTGGTGCATACATTATTTTACATTTTAAGATAAAGAGGTGCTAAAATGTTCGTTAATTGCTTCAAAACGTGATTCTTGACAGATTGAACATTTTTTTTAGAAAATATCTGATTTATTTTTAATTTTAAAAATTTCAAAGTTGAAATTTTGCCTTGAATATTGCATTACTATTGGAAATAAGTAGTAAATTTTGCATTAAAATACACAAAAACCTATGGAGGTTTTAAAATTCAGTAGCGCACCCCCTTAACTTAAGGTGCACTTTTCTCAAAAACTATGTAAGAACTGTTAATTTCGTGGTGAAAGTGCAAAATACGCTGCTCTATATAGCTGGTGAAAGCCTTTAATTTATGTATGAATGAAAGTTCTGAAAAAAAAGTTTTGAATTTTGCATTAAATGCCGACACGTTATGCAAATGTTTTTTTTTTTTTTATGTTATCGTTGCTTTAAATTGCATATTATTTCACCGCTAATGTTATGTATCATGTTTGCAAACTATTTTAAAATTTGAGTAAGCTAGGTTTATCGTTTGTGACAAAAGTGTACCTAAAGCAGAAAAAATATTAAATGATTAATATTTTTGTTTATTAAGACAATTACAAAGTGTTAATAATAATAATAATAATAATAATAAAATTAATGTTAGGCAGAATTTAAAACCGTTTGTAATTCAGAAATAATCGGTTAATAAGTAGAAAATTTGTCATTTGGTTAGAAAGTACAGTTTTTTTTTTAGAAAACCCAGTTTGTATTCTGTTGAGGTTCAGCAAGAGAAGTGACCTATTGTTTCTACCAAGTGTCCTTAAGCATTTTTTTTTTTTTTTTTACACATTTAAGTATTCTTTCTTCTTCTTTTTCTGCTCTGTTTAACCTTCTCGGGTATTAAGATTTACATCCCCTGAAACGTACAAGACAATGCCCATATCATTCATCTGTCTGAGAGCTGTTATTATCATTGGCACACACATAGGGTACATATACATTCTGAATAGGTGGTCTTTTCAATGTCAGGGTCGCCTCGAAAACATAAACAAAGAAAGAGACAGGCACATACACATTGAGATGAAATAAAGATGATGATAAAAATGAAAGATGAATGCATGGTAGAATAATACTAGCCCAGCTTTGTTCTTTCTGAAAATGGAATAAGCGAAACAACAGAAAACCTGTCACGCTCGTCAATCGTAGGATTTGAACCTGAGACAGCTAGAATAAGAGTTCCAAGCGTTACCGCCTGAGGCAACCCCCTCAGAGAGGGAAAATATCTAAGAACACCTAACTAAAGTAACCTAATGGAAATGTGATTCTCTGTGATGCTACTGTTCACTTTTACAAGACAATAATGCAATTCCATGTTGTACAAGTACCGTACTGAAACTGCCGGTGATCACAGTGAGATAAGACCTAGCATACGTTCAGTCCACAATTGCAATCTGCAACATGCTTTTAAACATCAACGAAGGTTTCCTAATTATTGATTTTGCTGCAGCAGTTTATCTTCCCAACAAAGAAATGTGGCAGAAATGCAGCACAAACTTGCACGCCAATGTTAGGTAGTTACCTCAGGCTGGGTTTGCAGCTGCGCTGATGCTCATCATTAATAATCTAGAAACCAACAGTCTTGCAGGGCACAGTAGAGTGCCACATGCATGAAAAACGAAGTTTGCTTGCACACTCATTGCACGTTATTAACAGCTGCAATATTTGGGCATAAACATGACTTTAAATGTCACGTGGTTCTCTCATCGCATTTGTTACAATGACAAATTACGGTAAATTTTGCCTGAGAAAAAGTGTCAGAGGTTTCGTTTCGTTTTCTTCCATTTTAAATATATTATAATTAATTACAAATAGACAACTTAAGAGTGCGCCATATTGGTCAATGTGAGAGAATCTCAAATTATTTTCAACTCTCTATTTTAATTGCATCCCCCATACCAAGGTTTTGAAGATGGTACTAAATGAAACAGCGTTTTCATACTGAACTTCTGCAATGTTTACGATTTCTTCTTCTTCTTCTTCTTCTTCTTCTTCTTCTTCTTCTTGTATGTGGTTTTGCAGCTCATCTAATATTCACGAAGGACTTATGGACTGTCTTTTAAACTATCTACAAATAGAAACCGTAAAACTATATGTCTGTACGGAGCAGACTACACGGCTCTAAAAGCTACTCTTAAGCAACGGCTGTTTAGATGCTACAACACCTGTGTATTATTTAATTTCATACTTTTATATGGTGTTGTACACAATTAAGGCATGTCAGTGCATAAATGAACACAATTTATAATAAGAAGTGACAACTTATAATCTAACTTCCCCACACATATACACATGATGTAGAAAAGGTGCTTCATAAGGTGGGTTTGCAACAAACACATTGCCACATCTGAATTAAAATAAATCAGTTGTAACATTTTTCATTTCAAATTAGCCGTTAATGCTGATCAGTGAGTAAGAACACACAATCGCATGGTAGCAAGATTTAAGTGTCCTACAACTGTCAATTAAACATAACTTGTACTTCTGAGTACTTCTTATATTACTTCTTATACACTTAGAAATGTATTGCACTTGCAATGTATTTCTTAGAGTAGTTAGTGTACTTGCTTTGTGTAGAACTAACGAAGCTAAACGCCTTCAAATTTGTGACATTAGAGCACAATTGTGCTCTTCTTCTGCCCAACTGAGGAAGAGTTCGCACCGTGGCCGCTATTGGGTCTATTGCACATATACCCTCTGGGAGGAAGGAATTATTTGGAGAACACAACGTACGGAGGAGGAGGGGGGAGATGTATGGGCGTAGGCGGGGTCCCATAGAAGGAAGATAAGTCCCAGATGCCGGCAGACCTGCAAGAACAAACCCGGTTCCACCGAGTTCTCAATCGAGATGTCCCGAGGAGTCCCCCAGACAAAACCCATCACACATAGTACAGGGAACTTTTCATAAGCGCAAGCTACCACACCACAATGCACCATCCCGCCACGCCTGACGCTTCCGACTCTGTAACTGGTGCTATGGAATGAAACTGGAGAGTGTAACGTAAATATCTATCCAAGTGAGAAACCAGAGAAAATTCCAAGATATTTGGCCGGTTTGGCCGTCCCAAGGAAATTGAATCCGGGACCTCCGGAATGCGAATCTCAAGTGCCTGAGCTACCCCGCTCGGTATTTACTGCTTGTACTCCAAACAGTAATTATATTTGTGATGATGGTATTTTGTCCTTCGTCAAGAAAATGGTTTAAGTAAAAGATTTAAAGCACAAAGAACGTCCAATTCTTGCAGGTAATTCACAATATGCGTACCCATGCATTCCAAAACGAATTGTAAACTTAATTGCAGAATCAAAAAATATGTAGTCAGCTGATCGCATGCCAGAGTTATGAAAGGAATACTGCCAGGGCCATAAGTATCGATTCGAAATGAACTGGTTGTGTAAAATCGACGTAAGCTTGTTAATATTGTTTTGCTTGTGCTAATCAAATTGTGGATATTTCTGGGTCAAGAATGTCTTAGTCTTCATTAGTCGGAAACCAAATTGTTGCAGCGGCTGACAAATCCTTGTGCACTTTTCTGGAACGTTTTAAATATTACAAGGTTTCTTTCCTTCTTAAACTGGTTTATGATCAATAACCCTCCCCAGGAATCAAATAGCAGTAATGGTTCTTGTTGTTCAATTAACGCTGCTGATTGCAATACTTGAACCAAGTGAAGATAGTATTTTCCCTTTTCGCACTTCTTTGAGTACTTGATATTCAAATTTAATGGTTGTAATATTCTTCTCTTCACAGTCGGTCCTGGTGGTGTAGTGATAACCATACTTTCCTTCTAAACCCAAGATCGCAGGTTCAAACCCCACTAGGATCGATGGATTTTTTCGGGCGTAAAATCGTATGGCTTCCTTCTGAAGGGAATTAAAGCAGTGGGTCCCGCGTCGTACATTTACGGTACGAATAAGAGCCTTAGGCCTGAAAGAAGAGGCATCTGAGAAAAATTTGTCGACCGTTTCACGCCCTGAATTGAATGGGACGGTGATGACCTGAGATATTAAAGAGCGTCCGTAAATAAACAAATCAAAAAAAAAAAAATCCCCTTCATAGTGGTACCAAATTGTCTTATGTTTGTTGTAATATGACTGCTGTTTAAATATTAACTGTCCTCGAGTGCCCATCCGCGTGCTTTCTTTGATATTCCTGAGTAATAACTGCAAATTTAAAACAAAGGAAATAATTGTAATGATCACAAGTATTCTGTAGTAGCATGAATATTAAATTACGCAAACTCAATGTTTTTTTCTGAACGTTGAACCTTACTTTGATAATATTCATTTTAGTTACTGAATTTGCTTTCTAAACGCCTTTTCCCACCAGGGTTACATAATTTAAATTTGAAAAATATAAAACCTTGTTTTGAAAAAAAAAAATTAAAACATTCTTAGTATTAAAGATTTTCAAACAAGTCATTTGAAATTAGAGATTATAGTATTGCAATTGCATATGCTTAATATTAAATCCACTAATTTATTAGCAATGACGTAGTAGTTAATTCCATAACCCAGCCAAGTCTCCCATCATGTTATAACGGACTGTAGAGGGTGGTGCAATCCTATGGAATTTTTGTGCCCTAAAAGATTGTTTTACAGAAACATTTTTCACATTTGCTACGAAACTCTCGACATTCTTAAAACATATCCTGGTTTCCTTGGCCAATCTGTGAAGATTGTGTGCCAGACAGAATAATAACTATCTTAAGATAAGGTATATTAAATGCATTTATTTATTTTTAGCAGTTTTAATCATGTATGAGGCAACATCTATCACGAAAATAAACTCTTTCTCAGGCGTAGTACTTTATAGAATTGGCACCGCTTTTTCAGATACATTTGTAATCATTGAATAATTAACACATTGTAATTGGGAACATGTCAAATGCAGTCTTACTAGAAGGAACAATCAAGCGTGTTCCAACAATTAATTTTGCCGCATTCTATGTGGTGTTTATTGAAGCTCAAATGCTGTTGCTACCGATTTATTTTATGGTTCAAAATATATTTTTATAAAGCTTAATCATCTATAAAAGCACTGCAGAAAAGCATATGAGAGAATTTTATTATGTACATATTTTTCCAGGAAAAACAGTAGAAGTATGTGTGCACTTTCCTAAGTAGATTATTAACGTTTACAATAATTTTGCACAGCTGTCGGTAACACCCGGATTGCTTAATTAATACAATTTGTTTATTTGGCTCCCTTTAGTTATCTTCTTCTTTAACTTTCACCCTTCTTCGGTATTAGAACTTACATCCCCTGGCACCTACAATGCACGAATCACTTTCATATTTGTTGATTTCAGGATATGAACCAGGGATTTACTGAATGCGAATCTAAAGAGTCAACCCGTTCGGTGTTCAGTTTTCAGAAGTTTACAGTTTTCTATTATTATTCACCCAATGCCACTTCTAATCTCTACTGTTTATAACTTACATGCAATCTTCTCACCATTTGTTAAAATATGTTGTCTGGCAAATTACTCTGTGTAGTTACTAATGAATGCTTCTATCTTCTTGTTGGCAGCAGTTGCTAGTATTGCGATGAAACTACTCACAACAGGAATGGGGTATGACACGCTGTCGACACTGTTTTTTATGAAACGCATGACCTATAGTGCATGTATTCGAGAATGCGATCTGTTTGTGTTGTTCTGCAACTGTTGCAGTACGCCATGACCTGAGTTCGCGGTTAGGTCCTACACTTAATGAACATCGATTTTACCCTGTTACACAAATGCGGATATTCTGGTTTTTCCTCAAGTAAACGAATAAAATTATAATTAAAAAAGTAATATTCTTAAAATTCGCTCATAAAATATTAATAATTATACAAAATTAATGAATGCCTCCTATTCAGAAATCATGAGCCTGGAATACATGAAGGTCGATTACTCACTATTTGATTTACTCACTAATACCAACTCAGAACATCAAAATACAGATTTACAATGATAATTGCATGAATTGCGCGTTAGTATTATTATTATTATTATTATTATTATTATTATTATTATTATTATTATTATTATTATTATTATTATAGAAGCACATTTTCTTAATTCCAGCTGTAAGGGTGACAAGTGCGATCGACTGGAATTATTAGTTATTTTTTTCCTTTTACCATTTTGTGTATGATTGTTGGTTGTTGCGATTAGTCGATTCTTGCTCACGGATTTGTGGGAAAACAGAATGGGCGGTACTGAGATGACAAATGCATGTTCGTGCAATAAAATGATTACGATAAATTTACAGTTCTATGCTGCTGTAATAGGTTGAAATGCAAAATTTTCTTACATTTCATTAATAGAAAATATGATAATTATATGATGACACATAAGTGAAACAATCACCATAATCTATTTTAATACTAAGAGGCTTCAAAAATTCCTTAGATAAGAGGACAAATAATATCCATACTGTTAACATCAATAAATAACACAAATATCAAATTAATAAATGAATACAGTAATAGTTATTATACATGAAGATTCTAAATTATAAAAATATGATGTTGAACAATATTAAATTGGGAGTTCATAAAATACTTTCTTACTGTAGTGTTTTGAAAAAGGTCTCTTTGGCTAAAGCTTATTGTAAATATCTCATCCAAGAACTGAATTTTTCAAATTAAGTTTGTGATTTAATGAGCATACAGAAAAGAGTAGAATACCCTCCAAACACTAGCATAATATGAATAATATCTACGATGTAACATTTGGACTTGAATAACAAGAGTTCTGATCAACCACCTGCTGGTCATGCACAGAACAATCGATTGACCGCTAGCATTATCATTCTGTCGACTGATGGTTGAATAATATGCTGGGTATGTGTTTCATTAATTTATTATATTTTCTCATCAGAATAGTATTGATTATAATGACACTTTTATAAAATGTGTCAACCTTATGCATAAATATAATAAGTTTAAGGCTGAAATAAATTATTAATAAATTATGGCAGCTTATTATACTCCGTTATAAATGTAAGGACCTTTAACGTCGGAATGTTTCCACGATCGCTGTGTAACTAGTTGTATACAAATATTTTCATAAATTAAAATATCTTTCAGCCAATAAACAAAAAACTGTTAGTTCTGAAAGAAAGGGGTTCTTCATTGCTGAAATAGGGAATGGGAAATCCTCATATTTGCCTACAGTCGTTTCTCTCATCTTTCTTCACCCATTTTGATGGAATACTAGTGCAATTTAGTGACATTTCTTCATATCAAGCTGTGAAAACTCCTTGTCAATTCACCGGGTAGGAAAACACGTTTGGAAATATAGCGCACTTATGTTTAAAAGAATTAAAGAGATTGGCATAAGTTCGGTCTAATATACCGAGCGGGGTGGCTCAGACAGTAACGCTTGAGACTCGCATTCGGGAGATTCCGGGTTCAAATCCTTTGGGACCGCCTTTTTCGTGGTTACCCCTGTTCACTTAGTTGAACAGATATTTGATTCCACAAACTTTCCGTTATCTTACTTCATATTATTTCTTTCCCTTGGTTCTGTTACAGGATGAGCTGGCCAGTGCGGTGTGACGGTGTGGCCTGCGCACTGTAAAAGTTTCTGCTCCGGCGTCTTGGAATGGAAGCAGACCTTGTGAAGGACTCGAACGACTAAGGGGGGCTCTACTCTCGTCGTACATGGAAACATGTTAGGGACCCCGTCTGTCTCAGCGCAGACCCTGCCCATTGATTGGAAACGTAGGTACAAATGGCCAGCCATGAGCAAGGCTGAAGTGCTGAAGTATCCCCCCCTTCCGCCCCAGACCAGTTCAACGCAAGTAAGTGTAAGTAAACTACAAATTGTGCGCTGTCTGTGTATGAGTAGATACAGATTCAAAATATTTGTCATATTTATAATAATTAGGTTATGTATCTAACACTTACTTTGAATATATTTCTCTTTCTATTTTTACGCTGGTTATTATTTATTTATTTTTTGTTACAATGATTAAATTTGGACTAGTGACTACACATCATTATTCGTTTCCTTTCCAGTTATTACCGCTGAATGTGCATTCGCTGGTGTAGTTATTGGCAAGAAAACGTCAATATTTATGAGAAGCGAAACGATCGGCGGTGTCGAAAATATTGTCGTGTCACAATGTTATAAA
Source organism: Metallyticus violacea (assembly GCA_030762175.1). NCBI lineage: Eukaryota > Metazoa > Arthropoda > Insecta > Mantodea > Metallyticidae > Metallyticus > Metallyticus violacea. The sequence goes on along the minus strand of CM060846.1, from coordinate 304,273,089 downwards.
CAATGTGTAGCCGGTATAGTGTTACGGAAATGAAATTTACGTATGAGAGTCATTCGTACTTAACAATATTCTTATAACAATTATAATACTTTAGAAATAACAATTATATGGAATATTTTGTTGGTATATTAACGTACTGAACGAGACAATAACCGGAATCAAATGATTGCTTCAGCGAAGCAGCGACTAAAAGGAATATGACGCAGTATGAGTAGGCAGTTGGTTAACTACTTAAGTTCGCTACTGGTAAAGTAAACTGTAATACACACAATGTTTATAGTAGCCTTGTACTTGTGTGCTAAGACTTCTTTGCGTTACTTATTATATTCTCTCTTCTTTATCTCTTATAATTTGTCTCTTTCTGTTTTTCTTTTTCTTTCATTTCATTTTCTTTCTCTCGTTTTTTTCAACCTCTTTCTTTCGTTTGTTTTTTAAGAGTGACATTCAAAGCGTACTATGTTTAAGCTGTTACCAGACTGTAAGACTGTGACACCAGTAACAGCAGAAGAAACTCTGCTCCTTTGTTCACTATCCCTGCTTGTACTGGAACATTAGAGTTTGGCAACTTAAAGGATGTTGAAATCCGCTTCCACCGGAGGGAAATGGAAAAGAAAAAACAAAACAGATAATGCAAATTTCTTCTAAGCGGAAATTGAAGAGGTGGCCTCCATGCCCAAGTCACATTAATTAATTTTCTTTTATTTCAGGAATGTATTTCGGGAACAAAGTTTCTCACATTTAGCACAGAAAGTAAAAAGCTTATATTAAAAAAGCAAATAATTATAAAATTGTGGATAATTCATTTGTCGAACAGAAGTCTGAAATTATTTTGTTTATGCATTTGGTGTTTGTTTTCTTAATTGTAGTATATACTAGTTCGCTTCTTAATGTTTTCACCTGTAAGCACCTATGCATGTTTATAACTCAAATGTTCGATGTTTATTGACGTATATAAGCGTATACTTTTTATTTCTTTTATATGTACTTATTATATGAACATCGGGGGTGTTTTTTTTTTTTCCTTACAGGCGGCAAGGCAAGCTAATAATCGCGTTACGTTGTGTCTCCTCTGATAACGAAATCAAGCCTGTTTTTCACCAGAGGCTGCTATTAGATCTCGCTTCTTGGAAACTACAGCTGAACGTTTGTCTTAACTCTATCGGAGTCTGAAATGGGCTAGAGATAACCGGATAGGGGTTTTTATTTATAACATTCTAAGATAATTTTGCTTCATCTCTTATGGACTGGGAATTTAAAAGAAGCGCTGGTTGAAATAAACTGAAAGGTCCATTACACTATAATTTACTCCAGCCATTTGTGTATAAAGTAATTAAAATATAGGAAAATAAATACAACAATGCTAAGGTATTAATAAGTGTATTTTCTTTAATTTGATACCTGGTTTTAATTTATAGTCATAATAGATAAGATTTAATTTAATGAAAAATATTTTCTCAGTATAGGGTAACAAAGCTAAACGTCATTTATATTAACCAGTATCAAAAAAAAAAAAAAAATCGAGTATTAACAGTATCGCGAAAAAAAATATAGAGAGCTTCCTGTGATTCCCCAAGTACTATATAAAGGCTCTAAGAAGACCAGTCATCCTAAATAATGCAGTTATCAATAAATAAATAAATTACCAATAAAATAAAGAATCATATATTCCAAAAGGCTGGCTTAGGCTTCATATGGACTACGGAAATTGCACAGCCCATAACATTCTTCTCGACTACTGCATAACAATCTGGACGTCTAGGCAATATTGATTATTGTCTAGGATTATTTCTTCGGAATATTGGCACTGGAAAACTTACAGCAGAAGTAATTGCACTTCTGACCTGGATTAACTTCTGTGAGAAGAGAAATTATGGTAATCAAAGTTTACTCATTTTCATAGATAGTCAAATTACACTTAGCGCACTAGTGCACTTAACTCTGGACTTGTATGGGGTGGTCTCCAAACTCTCTTTAATCTTTCCACAAAGAATCAATTAGAACTTTATTGGGTGCCTGGACATCAGGACATAGAAGACACAATGAAGAGACAATAAATGGCAAAAGAAGGAAATAATATTGACTTCATAGGATCACAGCCTTTCTACCACCACGGGTGACCGAGTTCATTATAGCGCGGACTCGTGCGCGGGAGGTCTGGGATTCGAATCCCGCCAGGACTGTCCTCCCTGACTGAGTTTTTTTTCAGGTTTTCCTTATTCCTCATAAATGGCAAATGCCGGGGAGGTACCCTAAACTTAGGCCTGGAACGTTTCCTTCCTTAAAAATCCTTTCCTAATATACCATTTCGTCTCATGTATCATCAGTGTCAAAAACGGGCGTTAAACACCATTAAGAAAACAGCATTTCTGCGGCATTAGCAAGAAAACAGCAGGATTAGTATATCAATGGCCTAAGAATGAACATCAGATAAGAGAGAAGGACTTTTTTCGGTCAACAAATGGGTAAAATTGTAATTAAAACATCCGATAGCATCCTGTATAAGGACCATTTGAGTAGGGATAGAAACAAAACAGGAAAGCTATGAACTGGACATTAGTCATTGCGGGACTCTACCATAGAAATCCCACATGCCGTCTGTATAAACAGTCTGATGAGACTCTAAAACACATCTTACACCTGACCGTGGTAGAGTGCAGACGTGTCCTTTTTCCCTGTTGGGTGCCCTGCAGCTAGCAGCAGGTGTTAACAATGGCTGCTTTGGAAAGATTTTTGGAGGAACTGAAAAAGGAAGTTAAGAAAGGTTCGTGTTACCCGAGAAAAAAATGAACAACTGATTTTGAAGTTAATTCGATAGTGAAAGCCTTTGAGAAGTCAGAGTATCGCATCCGAGTACTGGAAGCAGGGTGTGAAATGCTGGAGGCCAAATTGGACAACATGAAATCAATGATGAAGAAACAGTTTAATCATATATGGTGTGCTGGAGGCTCACAACTAGAACTGCAAGAGACGGAAAGTAAAATAGTACGACTGTCATTACAATAAGGGATACAGGCACGAAACGGGGACATCGACACACACCACTGGGCAGAACGGTTAATAGCAGGCCTATAGTCTATAAGCTGTTCTCGTATAAAATTAAAGAACAGTTTTTAAGAGGCAGTAGACATCTTCGTAGCACGAGATTCGCCATCTGGGAGGACTTTAGTGAGAAGATAGGCATGAGCGACAGTTTCTATGGCGGCACATGATGGAGGATCGGCGATAGGAATGTCATGCCGTCATACGTTTTAAAAAACTGTGCGACCGACGGCCAATTAAAATGCAGAGAGGAGATGGAAGAAATTTAAAAGATTGTTTCAGCAGAAAGGCAATAACGGGACCGAACGGTGAGAAAGTTGTTGCAAAAATTAACAGCAGCGGCAGGTAGAAAACGGCCGGGAGACAAGCAATGGAGCAGGCACGGGACACGTCAAGAAGCTCGCGAGGAGAAATTCTGCAAACGAATCAGAGCGACAGGAAAAACAACAATGACACACCGGAAAAGAACACTATGGCAGGTAGGAGGGATCGTTAGGGAAATGCTGACCATCTGACAGTTGGCCTGTCTCAATAAAAACTTGAGGTTCGTCGACTTTGTAAATAGTGTAAACTTTATGGGACTGTCAGAAACCTGGCTAAATACAGCGAAAGGGTACTATTAATGACTTCAAAGCGCTGTTTAAGGGGAATGAAACAGAAACCTGAGAGAGAGGTATCCTGTAGGTGTAATATTTTATTTTAAAGAAGAATGTGAAACTGACATCCACAGGTTTAACATTAAATTAAGTGGAGATATTACTGTATATTGTCTATTAAATGCGATTGAATTATGTATGTTAGTTTTATACAGACAGCCAGCATGCCAATCCCAGCTATTTTATGAATTTGACTGACATAGTCGCACATATTCAAGACACATATCCACACTCCGGTTTAGTTCTGGAAGACATTAATTCCAGAATCGGATGTGGAAAACATAGCTATAGAACGTGGAGAAAATGACCGCAGAAGAGCAGTGCTATCCAGTAAAGAAGCAAAACTAAACGCGGAAGGGAAGCAGTGACGCCTTTCAGCTGGGGGTTATTAACGGAAAATATGGATCAGACATGGCGGGAGAATTAATGTTTATAAATTGCAACGGTGCAAATACTATTGGTTCTATATTATGTTGAGAGGAAATATTAGCTTTTATACTGGATTTCACCGTTGTTGCGATACCGATGGATTCCAGGGGGAATAGAGGTATTTGCGGGAATGTTGCTTGACTCGGCAACTAGATTTAATGGGGGAAGGACGAATCGGGGCAGATACTGTTAGAAGACTGACAGAAATATTTAATTAGCGGGCAAACATGTAAAAATCCGGAATAATACAAGTAAATGTTCTACAAAAGTAGTATATGTAAACAAGCAAAGAAAAAGGCTGAGACAGCGCTTAAGGCTTACAGAAGGGAGGGAATTGAGGAAAAGCGTCTTTCTTATGTCATACTAAGAATAGAGTATAAAAACACAATGGATAGTGCCAAATCAGAATGGCAAATCAAATAGGTAGGGGATCTAAGAACTGTGATCTATCGGGGAGAAATGATAAAAATGTGGAATTTGGCCATAAATATTAAAGTACAAAAAGAGGGCAAATAAACACCGAACGGAAGGTGGCCAGCGTATTTTAATAATGCGTATGGTGAAAAGCGGTGGTAGGGACGCGAACCTCTCTTAGAAGTGCGTTTAATCCCCCATACTAGACGGAGAAGTAACGGATAGAGAACTTATATTGACGATTAAAGGCTTAAAATGGGAAAGCGCCCGAAATTGAAGATTTTCAGCCGAATTTATTACATTCTCTTTAGTAGTACCGAAAGTAACAGACTCCTTGCGAATCGCATTTAATAAACTACTTAATCGAGAATGATATCCAGAAGCATGGTCAATGGCGATGATACAACTTATATTCAAAGGCAAGGTAACTCACGGGCACCAGAGAACTACAGGAGTATATCACTATTATCTGTAAAGAATACTGCAAGATACTGTAATTATGATCTATTAAGGGGATGGGTTAGTGAATACAATAAAATATACACGTATCAAGCATGTTCCAGGGAAGGAGTTTCTAGTGGGTAATATATTCGTTTTAAAGATATTAATATATACAAACTTAAATAGATAAGGTAGTACATTATACAGCCTTCGAGAGTGTTCTGAGAGATGCCCTGTGGGTATAAATGTGTCAGAGAGGAGAGTCCAACAAAATGATAAAAGATCTGATGCAGATATACAGCGGCGTGAAATTCGGTGATGAAGATAGACAGAAATAGTATATGGGAATGTAAATCAGTAGAGGAGTTCGTTAGGATGTATTCTGTCTCCGTTATGGTTTCATCTATTTATAGATGATATTTCGGGTGTTCTGTTAGTGGAGGAGATGAAATGCCCCCTAAATGGACGGTATATTCATACATGTGCTTTTGTATAATGACTATTTATTTATTTTATTCTAGCAACAGATGATTTGCAGAAAGACATTCACATTCTATTAGTGGTAAATGTTAGCAGAACTAAAACAATTACATTTAAAAATACCTACGTGTATGACAATGATGAAACGTCGTACTACAGTGGACAACAAATACAAAGTGTGTTTTTATTTGGGAGTAACTTTTAATAATGAGTGGAAAATGGAAAAGACACTTACTTGTTATTGCTTTTAAAGCACGAGATCAATAAATGAGTTGTTACGCGTTCCAGACATACCAGTTGATATACTAGAGAGGATGTACAATGCTATGATTAAGTCTATTCTATGTGGAAGTGAAATACGAGAATGGGGTACAACTGCATATGAAAATAAAATTCAAGTCGGTTTCTGGAAAAGGAACGTTAAACTGTGGGAGTTGGGCTGCTATGAAGAAACAATGACAGTGAAATTCTGCTTGAGACTAGTGCGCACTTTGCGCGAAATGCTATAGACACAACATAATGGTAATGTGTTTTCTTCACGAGATCGCTCATGAGTAACGGCAGGTTGCTCGGTTCAAGCTGATACTGCGTTGAACGGGAGACAGAAAATCCACAGATATGATTGTGGGTAAGTTATTACTAACACTTAAATGCTTAAAAGGTACGTTTATTCACCTTATCAAGCAAGAAGATGCTGAAACTGCCTCCCTTCATTTTCCATACATTTCTGGCATCGGCTTATGTAATTAACCATTTCCCACTGCAGTTCCCTCTGACAAATGGAAGCAATTTTTTCACGAATGTTATTTTTCAGTTCATCTTATGAGTGTATTGATTTGTCTTTGACACATTTTCCTTTAATGTCCCCCAGATATAAAAATCACTGAGTGTTACATGTTGGGAACGAGGGAGTCATATGTTCGAGTATTTCATGAATTGCATGCAAGGAGACATGGGCTGCATATGCCGTTTCAGAGTATTGTTGAAAAGTTGCAAACCTACATTTTCTCACAGTTAATTCACAGAAAAGGGGATGCAAAATATTTTACACAAACCTGTAGTTTCTTTTAAAAAAAAAAAAAAAAAAAAAAAGGCCTATTATTCTCTCGCCGCTAATGGCGCTTCACACTCTTATCTTTTGATCATGCAGACATTACTCGTGAACAGGTTAAGTTTGTCTTTTGTGAATTAACATACCCATTTAGGTGGAACCGAGATTCGTATGTAAAGGAAATTAGATTAAGGTTAATTTTGCCTTTTCTTTTCTTTTTTATTCCACCTCCCCCTCGTTTATTTACGGACGCTCTTTAACATCTCAAGTCATTAGCGTCCCACTCAATTCAGGGCATGAAACGTCCGATCAATTTCGCTAAGAGGCCTCTTCTTTCAGGCTTAGGGTTCTTTTACCTGCCATAAATCTACAACATACACTATTCAAAACCCACTCACAAAATTTACTTCTGTATGCAGGGTCACCCGGTCTAAGTTCTTACTCTACAGTAATTTTATTGGTTTTAACTTTAGTAGCTTTGTAGCGCTTTGAACAGAGGAAGAAGAAATTCCCTTTCTCTGAGAAAGACGTCGAAGTACTTTTTAGGGGATCGTTCCAGAGCAAATTCAGTGTTACCGAACGTTTCTTCTTCATGACTGTGTACGGGATTTTTTTTTTATCAAGAATATTTTCCGTTTCACGAAATTCATTTACAAGTCGGTGAATCGAACTTCGACTTGCAGGTTGAATATTAGGCAATCTCTCTTGAAACAAATTCCGTACATCTAGAGCCGATTCTGTACTCACGTACGAATCATAAATAATCCTTGGAGAATAGAATATTTGAATTGAGCCATATACACTGTATAGCCAACAGCATTTAAATTTCCTTTTTGAGGAACTCATATCTTTAGCAAAGTCGTGGAAATTAAGTGGGTGCCCACAGTGTCTCAACTACTCCTTTTTTCTACTACATCATATTAAAAAACCGTTTGACACATCTACACAGATCGCTCTTTCAGCAGTCCTCAACTTGAGACTCCTCTGTCTTGCTAAGTATTGAAACGGAAGAATTGTGGTGTGTGTGTGCGCGCATGCGTGAGAATTGAGTTCAAATAGAGAAACCAAAAATATATTGTCGTTGCGCCTCCGCAGAAGTCAGTACATAGCTGTATTTGTCCTTGAAATTGAAAATGCTTCCAAACGCGCTATGTGTAGCAGAGACATTATGCATCTTTCCGGTTTTTGCCAGTTGTTTCCTGGTGATAACAGTAGTAAAGAGTATTATGTGACACCCGAGATTTACTCTGATGAGATAAGCAATGAAAATACTGCTAGGCTATACTTATTCAATATGCTAGTAATATTCCACATGCCCTTTACGCATTCGACCATACTTTCAATAACGTTTGAAAAGACGCATTGCCATATTACACTTAAACTTGTAATTCAGTTATAATCGTGATAAAAACAAGAGCAGTAGAACGATGAAGCTAGTGATGATGGCTATTGAATTTTCATCAGATAATCGTTTTTGGCGTATGAATACATGGAATGAAACAAAGGCTTTTATTGCAGAACTGGTGGATTTTCAGGCGCCTGTACGAAGAAGATCGCACTTAGATCCAGAAAGTTCCTGTAAGCGAATTCATATGATTCCCAACACAGAATGAATTAAAATTCGGGATTGCCGGGAATTCTTTTCTTTCTGTTCTGTGTATAACAAAAAACTCTTTAGTTCGTGATTAAAATCCAACAATGAAACACAGAATGATAATACTTTACACGAATTGGACGAGGAAGACAAAAGTGATTGTTTACAGGTGCTACCAAAAATACAGAAGAGAGAGTTGCCGACGAACCAAGTGAAATTAGTCAGCGTACTTACATGGATTCAAATAATTCCAAAAGCATCCACTCGCCATTGTAGAGCCTCCTCGTCTCGCATTTATGTAATCCCAATGTATCGTGTTTATCGAGGTTGGTGCCAGGAAACTGGTCTTAAAACTATTGAAAGAAAGAAGTTCACAAAGGTATTGTGGATTGTGAAAAGATCTCCATCTTCCAGTCAAGAAAAGATCAGTGCGACTACTGTGTTTCGTGCAAAGAGGGAAATATACCAGAAGAGGATTACAGATTGCACATAAATAAATTCCCGGACCGATGGACTTTTTCGGGCGTAAAAATCCTAAGTATGGCTTCCTTCGGAAGGGAAGTAAATCCGTGGGTCTCGTGTCGTACATTTACGGCACGAAAAAGAACCTCAAGCCTGAAAAAAGAGGCCTCTGAGCAAAATTTGTCGGCCGTTTCACACCCTGAATAGAATGGGACGCTGATGACCTGAGATGTTAAAGAGCGTCCGTAAATAAACAAATAAAAAAACATAACTAAAAAGGAGGAAGCAAGAGCTGCTAAACAAAGTGCTATAGCCTCAGCTTCTTGTTGCTACTATGCACGTACAGAGCATCTTGACTTCCCCCCAACTTATTAGTATCAAAGCAATATAGTCAGAAATTTCAAATGCATAACTTTAAAATATATATCACTAACAGAAAAAGATGTTCACTTATACATATGACATAAAGGTGAAGGAAAGGTAAGCTCAAATGAGTTCACATGTGTACTGCTGACTTCATAAAGTTAAAGATCAATTACAAGAAGAGTATCCTTATTTGTGATAGATCTGCATATCAGAACCAAAGTAGAGTCCTGGCAATATTCTGACTAATATTTTCAAAATTCAAAAAATAGAATTTGAACAGTTGATACTCGAGAAAGGGTATACAATGATGGAGTTTGATTCAGTGCACTCCACTCTAGAGCATCTATTCACTCCACCTGTATTCGCCTGCTTACTGTGTAATAAGAATAGAAGGGGCAAAAAGAACAAGAAGAATAATTAACCTTATGATATACATTATGTGAAACATACTTTTTTTCAAAAACTATGAAAAAAGGAATTCAATTTTCAATCAATCAGGCTAGAGAGGAAAATAGGCGATCTCACAATAGCAGAAATAAGAACATTAAAGCACATAGAAGAGGAAGTATTGTACAAGATTAGGAACACGTAGTCCTGGCAGCCGCTAGGAGAAAACGGAGAAAAATATATGAAAAGGAGCACAACGTCTTGCATACTGAACAGATGAAAATTGATCGGAGTAAATTTAAAAGCCTTCAGAGCTTGAAACCCTTTATGCATAAAGTCCATCACCCCCTCTACGTCTGAGTATGTCTATTTTAAACTGAAATATAAAATAATTTAGAATACTATTGATATGCTGAAAGACTTGTAGTTATTTATTTGTATTTTAAGTCCTGCTATGTTACATTTTTTGTTGTTGTTAATGATGAAAATTCTACATCATTATTAATAAATTTATAATTATTTTGTTTTATTAAAATGAGCAACATTGTTTAAGAGGTATTATACGGTAATACGTTTATGTAAAGCTCACAGTTTTAACATTTAAAAACTACTTTTACCGGAAACTTACAATTAAGCAGCAATTTGAATTTGAAAGCAAATACTCGCTGCGACTTGCATTTGAATTCCACGAATCACATTTGTTGTACATATTGTATTTTGATAGAAAATATGATGATATTTATTACATATATACATTACATATATATTGTGAGTTATTAATAAACTATTACTATTTAAGTCGGCTGTACTTTCACTGTAACTACATGAATCACCACATATTCTAATTCAGGTTGGTGATCAAATTTCTATTATTTGTTAATACAATGACTATATTAACGATAAAACAATTAATATCACTGCATATTGTATCACTATGATTCATGGTGTCAATAGTAGAAACGCGGCAGAAAATGCCGCCAGTAATGTTCATCTGTGCAGTCAGTTGACAGTGTGGGAAATGAAGGTCACGTTCCCTTTCATACATGCTATGCATGATGTTATAGACGGTGTCTTTCATATAATCGATTTCTATACATTTTATTTTTATCTAACTCATAAGATATGTTTCAGTACTAATACTATGCACAGCAAAATACGCTAAGTGTCGGAATCGGCGCAACTAAAACCGTATGTGCAGTAAAATTTGAAATTGTTGTAATTTTTGGTCTTTAAACGGCAACCTTTTGTAGAACGCGTTAATAATAAAGTATTTCAAGAAATGAAAAGGAATGGTAGGTAATAAAAGTGATTTTACAAATTAAGGAAATGAAAAATTACGGCGTTTATTTTATTTGTTTATTTTTTGTCCCCTGAAAAATTTGTTAAGATGCATATAGCGGATTTTGGTTGCGCAGCGACGATATATGAGCATTCTCTCTTCACTAAATGCAGTACAGATGCAACAAGAGAAAATATTTAACGGCGGATTAAGGGATTAATATTCCTCTGCAGTCAAACATATCAACAACTCGAAGTCTTAACCTCAAAGGAAATATTCACCAGACGTTTTGAATGACCTCGGTGTGAATGTTGGAAATATAACGATTCAGAACAGCGCTTTGTATTTGAGAACTGTATACAGATTACCATTAATTCATTATGTAACATTTAAGTTCTGCTATGAAGGCAGAACTAGAAAATATATAAAATCACTAAAACCAGGACCTGAGGAAAGAATGAAATTCTAACCTTTGAACTTACGAAGTTAGTCTGAATCTGAATCTACTCGGAGTATTGCATATAATAAATGCCAGGTCAGAAAATATTAATGTTTACCCTTATTAAAATGCAATTAGTCATACAATGTCAATTTACAATGGAATTAAAATGAAAGTTCAGATTTGAGATTACAGGTCAACATCACAGCTAACGGTAATAGAAAATGAGACTGAAAAAAACACAAACAACATATAATTGATGTTGATCAGAAATTGTAATATACGGTACAATTTGAACCCGATTTTCCATCAAACAGTTCCTTAGGTATGACGATTGCACATACAATGCATCACATTTCGTGCTTAATGCCACAGAAATATTTTTCATAAAGTTTTCACACTTAAAAGGATATTAGATATGTAAGCATAGTTGCACTCAAAGATATGTATATATGTATATATACATATCTTATATATATATATATATATATATATATATATATATATATTGAAGTCCTAGAGTAATAACTTATGCTCTTTTCATTTTCAAAACCACTTTATTTAAATTAAACATGCTTTGCCAAGGAACTTAGACACAAACACAGTAATGAAACTCGAAATAAAGATATACTAGCCTTCCAGGCATAGGCTCAAAGTGTATGAAGAAATGGAAAAAAACTCACATTGAGGTAAATTTTACAGTGCCTTGCCTGAGAACATTACTACATGCCACAGTATAAACAAATTTAAATTCAAACTGTGAAGTGTCTCATTGATAAGAGTTTCAATAAAGTAGATGTTTTTTTTTTGTTTAATTATTGTAATTCTTAACGATACCGAGTGTGTGTAACGTTTGTAATGTACCATATAGGATTAATAAATGTATCATTGTTGTTATTAATATTATTTTTCCAAAGCGTTTTATATTGTTAATTATTTTGTTATTATATGAAAGTCAGGCATTTTAAATCAGAACACCTTGAGGAAAAGACAACCTTGATTCAACTTGATATAGTCGCCATAACTATTGAGACACTTATCTCACTATTAAAAGAGACGCTGAAATGCCTCTATGTGGAAGAAGTCCCTAGGTTGCTGCTGGAACTATCGTTGAAGCGAGTCCTGAACGTCTTCGTGAATCGTGGAATTTAAGGGAATGTTTCAGTTTCCCGAAAAGTTGAGGGGATTTAAGGTAGATGTGTCAACTGCAGTTTAGTGCGAACAGTATTGGCAGTGCAAAATGATTAAGTAGGTGTTTTTAACTGATTTTAAAACAATGAGCTAGATAAAAATACAAAGAAATTTCAATACAACAATGTTTGTTCAAGCAAATTATCGGCCCAATAGAAAACTTCACTCCTTAGCGCTAACAATAAAATTTGCCGAAAGCTCAGGCTCGCATTGAGAGATCTCGACTTTTAATCCCTTGGAGCCGGCCATCCTAACCTTGGGGTTTTTCGTGGTTTTTCCTTGTCATTTTGGTGAATGCAACAATGGATCTTTCCTTTCTACGAATTTTCCGCCCTTCCATTTCATTAAATGTCACTCCGTTCGTTCTGTTGTAGGGTTGAAATTTCAAGGCGATGTAGACTGGTGCGGTTTGACGGTAGCTTGCTTTGTGGGTTTCTGCCCAGAGTTTCTCTTGAGGGGTTCGAACTCTTTGGTGGGGACTCCGCCTGCGTCGGGATATTCTATCTGGAAACAATATTAGCGACACCTCTACGTCCTTCACCGACCCCAGACCCTGCCTGGCTCTCTGTCTCTTTAACTTCATCCATTCCACTGAGGCGCCCACACGGGAAGCTTAGGCACGAACGGCCAACCCTTGAGCACGGCTAAAGTACCGAAGGTATCCTCCCCGTCCTAAAAATCTAATCTTTTGAACTGAAGTCTTCACTGGAGGTAAATAATGTGTACTGTACCATATACCATTTAAAGTTTCTAGCTTAAACATATTGATGATGACGACGATGATGATTATTATTATTGTTATTATTATATTTTATTATATTATATTATCGCCTTGGAGTGCTTTATTTAGGGTAGTTCTTACAAGAACCTGCAGGTTTTCAAAATACGAATTCGACACTGAGAAGATCGTTTAACTTCCAATAAAATAGCTCCTGAAAGAAATTTTGAAACCTAAAATCTTGCCTCAGCAGGAGCTCGCGGCAGCATGAAACTGGGGTGCACAAATTTACTACTGCTATCGCTAAATATAGATCGCAAGTTATTACAATCATTATAACTTGAATTAACACTCATCCGAGCGTGACTGAACATATAGAACAAAGATATATAAAGGGTAAGAGAGATGATTTAATAAAAAATATGATAGTAACGCGCCTATTTAAAGAAACAACTACTCCTTTAGTTTTCATAGCGCCAAATTTGACGACGAGCCTTTGATTACAGTCTCGAATATGCAGGATGAAGTCTCTCTACAAAAAGCATTCTTATTTTATGTGTTTTGAAAATTACAGTTTTACTCAAATTAAAACTTGGAGTTGGTTCACCCAGTTTTTAAATTTAAAATTTCCTTCCGATGATTGCAAGGAAAATGACGTAGAGTGTAGGTTTTGCATATTGTATTTTCTTTATATTCAGTTAACACAAAACGAATTAAGAACTGCTTCACAAATTCATACGAAACATAACTAGCTGCCATTCAGCAACAGTTTCTACTAACGAAACGGCTGATTATCGCTGCTGGTGAGCATTGTAACTTCAAGTGTAATAATGTTTGATATTGCCACAACTGCGAGTTTCCCATATTTAATATATATATTACTGTGTTGCCACTATATACTGTTTCACTGTAATTATATAATAGTCTTTTAAAGTGTTTTATTTAGCTTTGTGAGACAACAATCAACCTGTATAAAACTTAAGGCAAATTTTCTGGGAAGGCACGTGATGAGCGATAATGTTTCAGGTGGTGCATGCACACAATGACGCATATGGAAAAGAGGCTAAGCCTACCGCTTTCCCTCACCTCTCCTGGTCAAAATACTCCACAGGCTTACCGAGATATTGGTTTGCAACTCGCTCCAAACCAAGTCACCAAATTCCCTACATATAATAACCGCAAATGCAAACTTCAGGCTATAGATAGAAGTCCCATATAGATGTGATGTATTAAGCATAAGAACTCCTCAAGTAATGCTTATAGAAAATCAATCGTTGAAATGTTTGGGATAGCGCAAACCACACAACCTCTTAGAGGAGCCGCCCTGCCTCCCAACAATTCGTAGCATACACCGCCTAAAAATAAAAGTGGTTAGAAAATTGTATTAATAATAAACGTGGAAAAGGAGCTAATTCTTCATTTTTTTTTTAATTTTTGAGTGAAAATCACAATATACTAATATATATCCGTGAAGATATTAAACAAGTATAGCTTTAAGACTAAGTTAAACCGTGACATTTGATAAATTTAATTTATCGCAAGCTTGTAAATATTGTTCTCTGTTGAAGCGTTTCTTGTATATATTAATTCAGTTTATATTATTATGTCAATATAAACACAAAATATTTATCATCTTGAATAATATGTAATAAGTTGTTACCATATTGTGTATGAAAATTTGTATTTTAAATCCTCACTTTTATTATTGTCCAAGGGGGGGGGACCAGTACTGCAGGCATAATTTTGAACATTATGTTCTATTGACATTTATAAAGAACTCGCCTTCAATTCAATGTGGAGGGAAGGAGGCAGCTGTCAATAGACGAAATGATTTATTTTAAATAGTGTTTAAGATCCGTTTTCACTGTTTAGTCATCACAGACGGTTGATACTGATAATTAGTGACGAACATTTGCTATCATAAACGTGAAGTTGCCTTAGCATCAACCCATATTGTAATTGACTCTGCCTAGCGTTCTGATGCAAACAACAGCAAACTTCTGCACAAACTCTAATCCCCTCCTTCTGACGTCATGTACAGTATGATTTTTCTTCGTAGCCTCTTACCTGCGCTAACTGAAAAAGTGATGATGGTGGTCATCATATGTACACACGCGAGCACTTGGAGGCTTGGAGGAAGGGGGGATATTAACACAATGCTCTCTGTATATAACAGCTACAATGGTAAACATGATCTTACCTGCAGAGCCTATGAACAGCAACTAACCCATACATCCCCTCCGTTTCGTTATCTGAATGAGATAGACTAGTCCGCGCCACTGCGCAACTCGTTGACAGAGACCAAGAAGAAAAAGTATTTCAAATAACTGCATCCTAACTTGCGTGAAACTTATGCTTATATCTTGTTAGCGAAGTAATTGTTCCATCGCCACTGATGATAAATGAGATTAAATGACACGTTGAATGCGGCATTTGTCATTGATAAGGACTGAGGAAAACTTAGGAAAAAACTTCAGTAATGGAAGACGTTTCTGGCAGAAATCGAACCCCAGATCTCCCATTTCCTAACGACCTCGGCCACACATGTCAGTGACGAAATGATGCCTGATCTGCTATGAGTTAATATCTATCGTATAACATCATCATAGTCACATACGCTGGGCTCCATCAAATTAACTTAGAAACGAAATTTTCCACTATGGCATAAAATGTAAAAAGGCACCAAAAAGAAAAAAGGAAAAATGAAGCACATATCAAAAGCTAGCATGTATTTCTTTCCATTGAATATGACGCTTTTATTTCAAGAGAAATATTCACAACTTATGGTGATCATCGCTATTTTATATTACTATGAGACGGAGTTGGGGCAGTAACGCTTGAGATTCACAATAGGGAGATTCCGAGTTGGAGCGAACATCCTCACCTTGGGTTTCCCCCGGCCACTTACACGAATGCTAGGATGGATATTTACATTCCATAAATGTTCCGCTCTCCCATTTCATATCACTTTATTCCGTTGAACCTGTCGAAAGTGTCAGGGTAGCCTGCGCTTTGGTAAGGATCTTCCCTCGGCTTCTGGAATGGGAGCAGTCCATCTGAGGGGCCCGCACAACATTAGGATGTTCTATCAGAAAAATGTTAGGGATCATGTCTACGTCCGCGCAGTCCTCGCCAGTAGACCCTGGTTGCCCTGTGTCCGCTTCACTTCATCCCTTCCTTCCGGAGATGCCCCCATTACAGGCATAAGCACAAAGAACCAATTATGAGCAAGGTTCAGGTACCGAAAGTATCCTCTTCTGTCCCAGGCCGCCCATGGGGCAGAAAGTAAAATGGCGATTATGATGACGACAGCAAAATAAATTATTACCGATGTCAATCTTAGCAGGGCCACTTAACTTGTATTTATAGTTATTTAAGGACATATTATCTGAAACTGGCACATAAGTATTTATATGGCGGAAGTTGAAATGTTAGATCATCATGAAAATTAACCTTTTAAATAGAAACAGATTTTGTTGTTAATCTATTTTCTTATTTTACTCCATAAACTTGCTTTAAGTCTTGCACAAAGTTTTGAACTGCTCCAGATTAAAACGAAGAAGAAGAAGAAGAAGAAGAAGAAGAAAGAATAAGGGAAAAAAAACTCATTCAACCAATGTTTCAGAACACAAAACTTAGTTTAAATTCTGAATTTCTTGACCATTTTAGCAGTTCTCTTGCTTTTTATTAAGTACGCATTTTTTGTTATTACAAAGGGATAAAGCACAGCTAGTTAGAAAGAGCTGCCGAGGTACAGTACTTTATGTGACCGCCCTGCTTCAACGATTTACTAAAATAACACTAAAGAGATAACTTTGACGCCTATGCTGCCCTTCATTATTAAATCCTATTGAGTATTTCCTAGAATGATTCTGAAAAAATTCTTTGCGGCAGCCATTTTGCCAGCGTTGCAACCTATTTCCCTCTCTCTTTCTATCTGTATTTCCCGAAATTTCTTGCAGAGCGCCCACGCTGTCTATCCTGGCATACTCCGCACTGAGGAAAATCAATACTCCCTAAATGTCACGCTGTCTCAATGCTTCCGGTGACCTGGTCTCGTTTCGCACTGTCTGGTGGGAGCTACCAAAGTCTCCTATTTGGAGCACGCGTGGGACTAGTAAAAATTTGAGGTGTACACTGTGCGAAATTTCAGGTTCTTATATTAGCATCATACATATGTGGTGTTGGACTCCATTTGGACCACTTATAGGATGTCCTTGCATTTCATATGCTGGAGAATGATATTCGAGCGATGGCTTAAGGATAAAGCGGAGTCGGAGAATTTTGAATGCAGAGGGTAATGTAATTCTGCACAAACTCGACCTGCCTCTGGTCATTTAAAGAAATGAGGTTCCCGAACATTGTGCGGATGCACACTAGGAGATTGGATCTCATGAGAGTGGGTTAGGTTAGAGCACCCCAACTTTACTCAATACCCATTCCTATGTTATAATTCAATAAAATGAAAGGAAAAATTCCTGTTATTTTGTTTCCCAGACTAGTTATACCCTAAGTATAATAATAATAATAATAATAATAATAATAATAATAATAATAATAATAATAATAATAATAATAATTATTATTATTATTATTATAATAATGATGATGATGATGATGATGATGATGATGATGATGATGAATATAATCCCGACATCCGAACCCCGTCAATCCGAAAATCCGGATAATCCGAAACCAAAAATGTATGAAAGGAAAATTATTCAAAGAAATGTCAGATTAAAATGGTCTTGGTTTACATATTAGAATGTCAAATATATTGTAAAAATAATACAAGACGATACGTAATTATGTACATTACTGTGGAGATCAGCAGATTTATTACTCAACAAATTTAACAGCGAAGACGATAAAACAACACAGTAAATTACATCACTCATTTTTACACAAAAAGTCAGTCACTTTCTGCTGATGCAAAAACATTTCTCATCTTGAGAATGACGTAATCCTCCATCACAGCTTCATAAACATTATGTCCGCCGCTGTAGCGTTGCGGTGTTGCTCTATGCTCTGCGTACTGCAGGGATGTCTTCAATACTTTTGCTGCGTCCGAATGAGTAATTCCAGATAGTCATCTGACTGACTTGCTAGGGAAACTATTTACAAACCAGTCATAACTTGATCTTCTGTGTCAGCTGATAGTCATTTCTTCATATCTGTTTCCGCTGTTTCTTAACAGGTTGGGATTTGTTTCATGAGATGTAAAATTTCAGTTCTGGTCTACTCTGTTTGGTCATAGTGAACGCCATGGAAAACGTTTTGGCCAGCTCTATCATTTTTATGTGTGGCGCTCTCGGATATAGTTCTCAAAATTGTTTTTTCTTTACTCGATTTTCTTCCAATCGTTTATCGTAGCTTTTCCGCTACCAAATTCAGTTGCTAATTTTGTCCTTTTTCGCCTTTATGTAAATGTTTTAAAACTACAAGTTTATCTCTTAATTAACAAGAACTATGTTTTCGTTTGCCAACCATATTTAATCAAACATTAAAAATTAAAACCATTTCACTGGATTAAAAAACACAACTAAGTACAATACAGTACAGTAAGCACACTAAAATAATTCGCGATTGATACTCTGTAACTCAACTGAACTTATAACAAACAACGGATTGAGCTCTCAAATCCTAGTGCCAGGAAGATGAACAAAATACCTATGAATCATGCGACCAAGTGCGAAAGACCTTCAAGAGCTCGCTTTCAGTAATGGCGTTTGCGTCAAGAAAAAACACCCCACGTTACAACAACCGCGTACAATTAACTTGTAAACTTCATACATACCGTATAGCTCTAATTACACGGATTATAGATTAACCCCGTTAATCCGAACGGGGTTCGATCCCAATTAGTTCGGACTGGCGGGGTTATACTATAATAATACAAATAATGATGATGATGATGATGATGATGATGATGCAATATGAACAATGGGGACCAAACACAGTGAGGCGGTTTGGTCGTGGGATGTTGTTGTTGGCCCCACGCTGGTGAATCAAATGTGAAGCGGTTTGGTATGGCAGTCAGGTTGAGCGCCAAAATTTGAGATGATTTGGTATAGTTTGGGAAAATCTCCAACACAATAAAGAAAAGGCACTAGGTTTTTGTGGAAATATAAGTGAATGGAAGCAGAAATGATATCCAATAAGTTCCTCACCTTTCAAGAGAAAAGAAAGATACAAGTCCCATGGTTGAAGGAAGCTCATCAAGATTTAAAACAGTATGGAGTCAAGAATGAATATATAGGAAACAGAGAAGTGCTCACGAAGAAAGTTGTAGAGGTGAAGAATCTGTCCGAAGAAAAACCAAAGGGAATAACAAGGGTATTCTCGGAAGAAGAGCGAATTAAAATGAGTCACAGAATGAAAGAATTCTGGCGTCGGAAGATAACAGCTTGCGAAAGAGAAGAAAGTTTGTAATCTTAGCCCATAGTACTAAAACGAATAACAATAAATAAAATATACATCGTGCATACCTCCTTTCTCATCATAAATAGGTACATGGACGCTCTTGCTTAATGTTATTTACGTATTATTTCTGCGTTCTGTGAGTTTTCTTTAAACAGAAGTAATAGAGCAATTATTCTCACAAATGTATATTTTACTGTCAGTAAACTTTTAATCGTTCAAAAGCGATCGAAATGTTTATCAATTACTATTCTTGTTTTCTCTATTTTTATTTTATTATTATTTTATTTATTTATTTTTTTAGGGGCTAGGTACTACAGTTTGACTGGATATTAAAGTGAGAGAGAAATAGTTTTGTCCATTCCATAATATTCTTGATGCACCCGGATTATTATTCTGTCTTTTTTACTGGAGAGATAGTTACATTATCAAATCTTTGAAAACATTTGAATGCATTCCAGTGCAGCGGTTCTCTTTAAAAGGCTATTAGCATGTTTCATAATTCAGGTTAAGTTCGCGAGCACCATTAAAATGTGTTACAACAAGAATAACAACAAATTAATGCAAAAAAAAAAAAAATACAAATTGTAATACTTTAACGAGAAATAAAAAACTTAGCGGGAAAATTAAATCCTTGGGTTTGAATGTTATTTTATAATAAGAAACTATTAAAGCACAGCTGAAGACAAATGAAATGAAAGGTAGGTTTATAGACTGAAGTGTCTCCTAGTTTTGTTATCCGTTTCGTACAAAATTCCCCCCCCCCCCTATTTTACACAGAAATTCTATAGTCAGAATGGTTAAAGTTTTCCGCTTTCTCGAAAATCCTTCCAAAAATAAAATTTAATTGATTGGCCTCAAAGCAAAGTCCTTGCATTGCTACGTAACCAGTTTAATAGAAAAGCGTTTTACATTTCCAAATGTTTTTTTTTTTTTTTTTTTTTTTTTTATGAGAGGTGATTACATGTTTAATGTTATGAATAGCTTCTGACGAATATACGTGTTTTAGTAATTTTTCTGGAAGTCAGATAATCTCACTCTTACGTATACAAAACATCAATGTTTCTTTTTAAACCTAATGACAAAAGGTATACCACAGCGAGCAGGAGTTGTGTGAGGCGACGGCTATAAAACTGTCATTAAATCAAAACAGAGACTTTCACTCTACTTCCATTACTTGAAGACAACTATACTGGCAAAATTCACTAAAGTGGACAGAAGTAATGTTTGGAGACCGCCCTCTAGTATTCCATAAAAACCATTAAAAGCTGGTGAACTCTAATATACTTTTCATTCCGTTCTCAGGACGTTAACTGAATTCGCTAAGCTGATATTGCAGTATCTGAAAAAGAAATCAAGGAGACATGCCCAGTAAATCATTGATGCTTCCGGGCGCAAGCGAGCATTATTTTACAACCACGACGCTTTTTATTATAGCAGCATCAGAATGCTGGGAGCATCAGATTGAGAATGCCTGTTCTAATGATTCTCAGGAATTATATTTGGAAATTTGGCCTTAGGAAACCATATTATAATACATTTTGTTCTGGTTTTGCACGAACTCAAATATGAACATTGTGTTAATCCTCATATGTGACTTTATGAAGTTTGGCGAATCAGTTGCTGAAATAAAGCGAGCATGAACAAACGACAATGTCTTCCACTTATTATAATTTTAAATTTATTTCTGAACAGTAACTAGTGTAGTGTTTACCGCTGTTCTAATTACTAGGTGGTTTCTCTGTTTCGATATTCTAATCTAACTAAACTATTATTTTGGAAATGTTCACAAATATGCGTTTCTTTCTAATTAAAAGTTTCGACATCGGGGCAGAACATTAGCTGGAAGCTTAAGATAAAAGCAACGTCTGCTATAAAAGAAATATAGAAATTATTATGTTACAAACTATTTGATATTATAAATCTCTAGAGTGAGTGTCAAGTGAAACTCTTTTGTTAATAAGACAGTGAATACTTTAAATTTTTTGAGTAACCTAAGGATGTATTGTACACTCCCGGGGACACCGAAAAAATAAAAACACTAAAATTGAAACCATAGCACTGTGGTCAAAATTAGCATGAACAGTCCTTGTGGAGAAAAATATTAACATGCATTCGGAGCCCAAACTTGAGATCCTGTTCTTTTTGTCTTTGATCACCAAAGTCTACGATTAATTTGTAGTTATTTACTTTAATTAATTAATTGGGCAAGAAGGGCGAAGAACTGAAAATGTGATACATTTAAAACTTCATATGTAATTGCTCTCTTTATTTGCAGAAAAAGCCTTGGTGAAATGAGCTCATGATGCACAATAATATAAGAACTGATCAAAAAAGAATGATCATAATTTTATTTTGACAACATATTTTACTCATAATAATTTTGACAATTTTTCTCAAAGTAGTCCCCGTTGGATGCAATGCACCTGTCCTAACGTTTCTGTCAGTCTACAAACACATGCTGGATACAATTTTTTGGGTAGGTCCTTCAGAATTGCCTTCGCAGCCTTCACCACTGCTTCTGATAATGGAAAACGCCTCCTACGAAGGCGTTTCTTCAATTTGAGCAATAAAAACGTCATAGGGGGCAAATTTGGGCTACAGGAAGGTAGAGGAACATTTTTCACATTGATTTTTCGTGAGATATTCAACAAACAACATTTGCGATGTGTCGCCGTGCATTATCATGGGCCAACATGCAGTTGAATGCATGAAAATGCGGTATTTTACGTGTGTTATGGTCTTTCAGAGTTTATAGGACATCTTTGTAATAATTCCCAGTAATAGCTATGTGTGTAGGAACGGCAAGCTTTTTTTTTTTTTTTTTGTTGTTGATTTATTTATGGACGCTCTTTAACAGCTCAGGTCATCAGCGTCCCATTCAACTCAGGGCGTGAAGCGACGGACAAATTTTTCTCAGAGGCCTCTCTTTCAGGCTTGAGGTTCTTTTTCGTGCCGTAAATGTACGACACGGGACCCACGGCTTTACTTCCCTTCCGAAGGAAGCCATACTTAGGATTTTTACGCCCGAAAAAGCTGATGAAACATTCCTTGAATATCAAAAAATGAGATGACCACAACCTTCCCAGCAAAAGCAACTACTTTTGCTTTTTTGGTGTTGGTGAATACAGAGAACTTGCTGTTTGTTCTCAGGATCGAAATGATGTAGTCATATTTCATCAGGAGTTTTTTTTTAGAATGGTTTTTTCGCCCGTTTTTACTACTGTGGCACCATAGGCGGTGAACTGATGATACATGAAATGAAATGATAAATTGAGAAAAACTTTTGTTTTAAGGAGGGAAACGTTCCAGGCCTAAGTTTAGGGTACCTCCCCGGCATTTGCCAGTCATGAGGACTGAGGAAAACCTGGAAAAAACCTCAGTCAGGGAGGACGGTCCTGGTGGGATTCGAACCCCAGACCTCCCGCTCGCAAGCCCGCGCCTTAACGACCTCGGCCACCCTGGCGGTTTCATCAGGAGTGACCTTTGAAAGAAACTCCTGTAACATCTTCAACTTCATGCAAACTTGCACGCGAAAGTTCTTTTGTCGGAAATCAATCTTGGAACCAATCGTGCCCAAACCCGTTTCATTTGCAACTTCAGTTGCCTGTGGATGGCAACGAGTGAAATTTTTAGAATTTATGAAAGTGTTCTTAATATTATTGGACGATCCTCTCAGAATGAAAGCAGCAGAATCAATGCTTTCTTCCTTTAGAGCACGAAATGGAGCGTCGGGTCCACCTTTCTTTGAAATTTATTGCCTTCCCCCTTTAAACATTTTAAACCATTCTCAAGGTGTACTATAGGGAAGAAGAAATTCTCCGTAGGTCTAATGAAGTTTTGTTGAGACGAAAGCAGAATTTCAGAGCAGCATATCCTTCGTCGTGTCACCTTCATTTTGCTATAGGGAGAACTGAACATGTCTCAACTTATACAGCTCTCACAGACGTGAACTGAGTGTGAACACAATGAAATTAGTACCATGTGTATATTACGCATTAAGGTAACAAAACATTGTAAAGTAAAATTTTATCGCGGGATTGTAATAAAGTATGATCATTCTTTATTAAATACCCCTTTTACAGTAGTGCCTAAAAAGCGCGGACTCCCGTTGCTAGTTGGTGTTGAAGAATCTGACCGTTTGTCTCGGAATTTGTGCTCCGAAACTGAAACAAGATGGAATGAAGCCCAGTATCTTCAATTGCAACATGCCCAATACTTCCGGTTGTAGGAGGTACACGATACCAAATTAAGCCTACATCATTTAAAACCTTTTGGAACTTTCGGGATCTGCAATTACTGGAGCTTTTTAATTAGACTGCGTTTTGGATAACTCGAACTGGATGCAAAAAGTTCAACAATATTTTACAAAGTTTTTGGGAGGAAAAATGTAATGGATGTTTGGAATAATTAATCTAGGCTAAATAATAATGTTAATCCAAGAGGTGAACGAGGAAAGGCAATCTACACCTAAGATAAATAGAGTGCAGGTGGAAGTTATCAGCTATTAATCCCTAAAGGCGTCGCATGCTATCTTACTTCCTACTTTGTGAGCTTATTATTTTCTGTTTAACTCTACAGAGCAATATATTTAAGTTTTTATGAATAATACATACATATGGATGGAAATAAACCAGAACAAAATATGTAATTTTTCTATAAGACTCTTATTTTAATTACGAATGGCAGAGCGCAGCTACGTGCTAATAGAAGCCAGTCTTCAAGGCCGTATAATACAAGTCCCAGTTTGCAGTTAGTTTGAAGTAGGCTTTGTCAGAGAGTGGTTATGCGTTTGTGTGTTACTCATTACTTTAATTATGTGTAAATTGTGTGTCACTACTACTACTACTATTATTGCTGCTGCTGCTATTACTACTACTACTACTACTACTACTACTACTACTACTACTACTACTACTACTACTACTACTACTACTACTACTACTATTACTGCTACTACTACTACTACTACTACTATTATTGCTGCTGCTGCTATTACTACTACTACTACTACTACTACTATTACTGCTACTACTACTACTACTATTATTGCTGCTGCTATTACTACTACTACTACTACTACTACTACTACTACTACTACTACTACTACTACCACTACTACTATCACCACCACTATCACTACTACTACCACCACCACTACTACTACTACCACCACTACTACTATTACCACTACTACTACTATTACTACTACTATTATTATTACTGTCACCACCACTACTACTACCACTACTATTACTACTACTATTACTATTACTACTACCACCACCACCACTACTACTCCCACCACCACTACTACTACCACCACTACCACTACTACTACAACCACCACTACTACCACTACTACTACTACCACCACCACTACTACTACTACCACCACCACTACTACTACCACTACTACTACCACCACCAACACCACTACTACTACTACTACCTCTACTACTACTACTACCACTACCACCACCACTACTACCACCACTACCACTACTACTACCACCACCTCCACCACTACTACTACCACCACCACTACTACTACCACCACCATCACTACTACTACAACTATTACTACTACTACTGATGCTCCTACTACTACTACTGCTACAACTACTACTGCTGATGCTCCTACTACTACTACTACTGATGCTCCTACTACTACTACTGCTACAACTACTACTACTGATGCTCCTACTACTACTACTGCTACTACTACTACTACTACTACAATTACTACTACTGCTACTACTACTACTACTACTACAACTATTACTACTACTACTACTGATGCTCCTACTACTACTACTGATGCTCCTACTACTACTGCTGATGCTCCTACTACTACTACAGATGCTCCTACTACTACTACTACTACTGCTACAGCTACTACTACTACTACTACTACTACTGCTCCTCCTACTACTACTACTGCTACTACTACTACTGCTACTACTACTACTGCTACTACTACTACTACTACTACTGATGCTCCTACTACTACTACTGCTACTACTACTATTACTAGTACTACTACTACTACTAGTACTACTACTACTACTGCTACTACTACTACTACTAATACTGCTACTACTACTACTACTACTACTACTACTGCTACTACTACTGCTCCTACTACTACTACTACTGCTACTACTACTACTGCTGATGCTCCTACTACTACTACTACTACTACTACTACTACTGCTACTACTACTACTACTAGTACTACTACTGCTACTACTACTACTACTAGTACTGCTACTACTACTACTACTGCTACTACTACTACTACTACTGCTACTACTACTACTACTACTACTGCTACTACTACTACTACTACTACTACTACTAGTACTACTACTACTACTACTACTACTGATACTAATAGTATACTGCCGCCACCACCACAATCACGTGTTCTTTTTTGACTGAGTCGTATCTCTTAATTTTATTTTACGCGCTCTCTGCATTTATTTAAACTAACTTTAGGATTTACAACATGATTGAATATATCTTTTAATATTTGTATAAAGGAATTGATAATGTTTTGGTTCTAAAGCAAACATTTCCTATGAAAGGTGCTAAATAATCTGAAAAAGAATTTAGTATCCTAATTAATTAAGCTATTAGTGTTGCTAGATGGACGGAAATACTCTGTACTTGGTAATAAGCAGGGGGCTCGGCTACGGAATTCTGCATGATGTTCAGTGAAAGCCTGGCTTCTACACGCAATGATAACTAGCCTTATACATAACTACTAATGAAGCTGGTGGAAAGTTAGGAAGGATTTGAGTAACTAATTTTTTGAGTAACATTTCTTCCATTTTAATCCTAGTTTTCCTATTTGGAGTCTATTCTCTTTCACATTATAATTTTTGTCTTTCTTTGTGTGTATTGTTAAGCTTACTGATGATAGGACATCTTCCAAACTATGTAAAATTCATGAATTAAATATATTATTTCACACTCATTTTCCTTTGTATGTAGTAAAATCTAATCACCCCTTAGTTTTGATATCATCTCTGCCTTCTTTCATCACTTTTATTACAAACAGTATTATAAGGCAGTCCATATTTTTACGATATTTATTAAATATTGCGTAATATTATATACAGTTTCACGAACTGACCAGGCAGAATAACAGTGGATTTCCGCGCAGTCATATTTTTTTTTTTTTTTTATTTGAGGCAGTTGTTATTAAAATAATTCAAATGACTCAAAAGTGCATTAAATGAGTTGCTTAATATTACTTACAAAAATTTTTCCTGCACAAGATTCAAGTATAAGACCACATTATACACCCTACTCGAAATGTACAAAAAACTCTTACAGAGGATATCTCTTACTACATTAATACAGCACAGGTGGTAATGGTCAGCTAAGTGAATGACCATGGACTCTGCTAGTGAGAAATCTTTACTTTTCTATATCCATAAGAAAGTGTGTATAGCAGGAATGGAAATGGCACAGCAGCGAAGAGTTCTAGTGCGTTATCGATTGAAGGAGTTATGTTGTGACTACTCTGAATTGCCGTCTGCCACTTAGAAATGAAAAAATCGATTCGGCACATCTGTGCTACATCTGATTCACTGTTGGCGTGAGTGTAAGGTATTATTAGAGAACGTTAAAAATTATTAAATTGAATCCTGCAATCTCTACTGGATTGCGAGATTCCATATATACTGGATAATACTGGACAATTTGCCACCTAATGCTTATTTTAAGATATGACAAATAAGTGAAGAATGCAAAGTATGCTGACGTTAAGAAATACAGCTACGCCGAGGCTAGCGAAGGTGACTGCGTAGCTTAATTTTTGGATACTGCTATCGAAAACACTTGCATCCAGAAGTGAAAAATCTACCCCAGAATAAAAAAAGAACTAAAAACGTTGCACTCCTGATAATCAGTAATGCAACAATAATCAATGACCCAAAATTTGTCAGCGCTTCAAAACGTTTTGTAAATAACAATGATATTTTTGTGTAAATGGCAGTTAAGTGCATAAATGGGCATTGCATATTTGAAAGAAATGACTTTATTAACGATCTGTTTCTCCTATGGTAACGTTCTTAAGCTCTAAAAATGTGCTATAGAAGAAATTTCTCAAGCCCAACAACGCTTCATCGCCACAAATGGCCGAGGTCGTTAAGGCGCGGACTCTTGAGCGGGAGGTCTGGGGTTGGAATCCCGCCAGGACCGTCCTACCTGACTGAGGTTTTTTCCAAGTTTTCCTCAGTCCTCATAAATGGCAAATGCCGAGGAAGTATCCTAAACTTAGGCCTGGAACGTTTCCTTCCTTAAAATCCTTTTCCAATTTATCATTTATAGCCGAAAATCATAGCTCCTTAATATTAAGTTTATATTGTAATTATTGTTAAGATTAGTATTTTGTATGTGTAAATATCGGAGCAGATAGGAATATTTTGGGCATATCGGAGCGAGGTGGAAATATTGTATTCATTTTTCAGGTGTACTATTGTGATGACTGAAAGACACCTGTATGAAAGTCTTTTTGCAAGAGCTATTGTATTATATGTTTAAGAAAGGTTTGTCAGCGGTTGACTTGGGGAAAGCAAGTAGTGGAGAGAGACAGAGATGGCTAGGATTGTTACTTTTCATCTGTAGAGCGAACATTGCCGGTATACTGTAAAATGGTCATTTCCACTTTCAGGGTACATTGTATGTCTGATGGAACAAGGGAGACAAAGGGAGGTGCGCCACATGTAGGAAATACAGACTTCTGAGATTGTATCGAAGATAACAGATAAGAAATAATATAGGACACATTAAAGGGTCTCATCGCCAAAATAATATTTTCCCAGGAAACAGAGATAGCAAACAGAGGCTAAAAACGTGCTTTATCTATGAGATCACTTTGTCGATCTAAAAGTAACTAAAGGGGAAAAGAGCAATTACTATACAGGTCCAGTATGAAAGGTGAAAGCCGAAATTTATAACAGAGGCTTTTTCTGGGAAAAGAACGGACTAGAAAAAGTGTAGGGGTGTAGGGAAAAAAATAAGATTAACCAACGAATGTCGTTCTAAATCGTACAAATCAGAGCCAGTCTGCGCGTGAATACATATTAGAAGATATCCAATAAAGAAGCCCGGAATTCACTCTGATTTCAGAATAATATAGAATTAAAATTCGCGTAAGGAGGGGCTTAGCAATAAAAACTTAAATGTTGGGGTGTTGAGTAAGCAGTAGTGCAGGAAGTAACAAGAAATAAGAATTCGAAGTCAGGCTGTAAGAGGACGGGGAGCTACGAGTAAACAAGTAAAAATTCGAAGTCAGGCAGTAAGAGGCAGTAAGAGGGCTCAAGAGTTGTCAAATAGTCAGGAGCTAGAAAAAGTGATAGCTAGAACTCAGGTCTCCGCAGACAGTCCGACCTGTAGTTAGAAAACTTGATCAAATGAATAAATGGTGATTTATAGAAACGGTCGTGAGCTTTTCTCTGTGGCTAGTGCTCGAAACCTTCTCGTCCCATTGGCCTTAACGGGTCACAAAATATCCAGTATAGGAAACCCGGAGAGTTTGTTACCCACAATAACAACACAATCCTTCTCCCAAAGCCAAGGTTTTAAGAACTTCGAGAATCTCGAGAGCTCAAAGAACATCCGCCGTACACACCAAACACAGCACCCACCTAAACGATTCCTGCTTCAAATTGACGCTCCAGCGAGGGGAATTATACAACACCCACACACATAATCATCCAAACTATTAAAATTACGCCCGCGCATTCAAATACATCTTCAAATTGGCCTCCCAGCGTGGAGCATAAAGACAATGAACTTCAATCATATTAAACTATATTAAACACAGTGCTCGCCCACACACAAACACTTCTTCAAATTGGCGCACAACGTGGGGCATAGAGACAATGGGATTCAATAATCATATCAAATTGTATTAAACACAGCGTCCACCCAAACACAAATACTTCTGAACATTTCATCTCATGTATCATCAGTTTTCACCGCCTGTTGGTGCCTCAGTAGTAAAAACGGGCGATAAACACCATTAAAAAGTACCATAATGCGTAACAGCTACAAAATAAAACCAAATTTTTCCCAAAGTAACCGCGTTATAGCAGTCAATGGACTAAGACTTTGAGTGCGTGCTAATCCTCCGTCTTCTGCATGGTGAAGCAGGGAATGATTGCGAGAAAATATCGAGATTTCCCTCCAAATAAAGATGGAGACTGGTCATTTCTTGTAGAAGTCAGATTTTTAATTAATTTTTTTTAAATTATGGATGTTGATTTGGTCTTGAATATCATAAAACTTCACTGGTGTTTTAGCCAGAGGGGGTAAAATCTGCCTGAGACAGGATCGCTCAATCATATTGGCTCGCTACAGTGACCATACAGCAAGCGGGGATATCAGGCGGGTATATATTTAAAAACCCATTCTGTGTAGCAAAAAATGTTAATTACGACATAAAAATAGCAACGAACTTTACCTTTAAATGAAGCTACACGGGCTCCAACAGCCGTAGGTGTATAACATCTACTCTAGTCAGCAGCAACATGAGAAGAGGAAAGCATCGCGCCACCACAGTCTCAACCGTTGACACCGCCTGTGGTGCCTCAGTAGTAAAAACGGGCGTTAAACACTACTCAAAAAAAAAAAAAAAAAAAAAAAAAAAACTCAACCGTTGACCACATATCGTATCGCCTCCCTCTCTTCCCTTAGGCAGTCTTCTCGCAACGCTGATGCGATAAAGCTGCCCCTACACCTCCACCATCAGCCACGCAAGAACCTCTGACGGCATCTCATCCAGTCCCTGCGACCCCCAGTGGACTCGACGGACCATAACTCTTCTACGACACAGTGCCGTCATCAGAGGTGTTCCAAGATCTTTCTTACTTTAACGCCGTACTCTCCATGACGCACAGGACACTTTGCCCTCCGCTATACGTGCTGCTAGGATCCGCAAAGAGCAAATCACAAGATGCGAAAATGTGTATGTAACTTTATTTTCAGACGATATTTGATTCCCCCCTCAGTGATGACATGAATTCACAAAATAACAATTATCGTGGTTCTGTGAAACCTAATCTCCTTCTTGAAGTGTTCCTTCATCACGATGAAGTTTGTGCGCGTTGCCACGAAAGAATCACAGAACTACATTTTAATGAGTTAACAGTCACTGAGTTATTGGTCACTGATATATAAATTTATTTTCACCCCATCAAATGGAAAGTATTTCTGCCTTTTATACAGAACTCTGCCATGACCCGTACAGCCAGCGATTCCATAAATGAAATGAAGGCAAGACAGAGTTATTAGTAAAAAGGTGTGACCCTCTAGGTCCTCCGACATCTCCGAGGTAAATTAAAAGAGATTGTTTATAGAACAAAACCACATACCCTGAACGAACTGAAATTAAACATTTATCAGGAAAGTGCCTCCATTTCTCAACTATAACTACAGCTGGAAATTTAGAGCTGTCAATAATGTGTGGATAAAAAGGCAAGTAATTTTGGCATCTCCTTTTCATAAAAGGGGTAAATATGTATATTTTAAAGTATTTTTTATAAATAATAAATTAAAGAAATAGCCCAATGAATCTAGATCTCTTGAATCTTACTGTGTAACAATATAATTGCTTTGAAAGAATTAATTAGTTCGTATCAACCTCTCACACAGCTTAAGAAAACAAGCGTAAGAAAATTAGCTGAAACCAATGTTTTAAAAAATCACGTGGAATGTTGCTATGGGGACACGAAGACCATCGTTTAAGATCCTTACAGATACCTTGCAGTTTGTAGTTGTTCCAATCAGTTAGCACTCTTGTATGGGTATTTCTTTTAAATTGTTAATAACCATCAGTCAGCAAGGGCGCTCGAAAGATAAGGCACACGCATACTGTTTTTGCTTCGCTCTATGAAAGAGCAGCACAAGTGGTTGCGCTCAATTGCATTGATAAAGTATAAATATTGTTAAACCATGTACATCAAAATACCACACTCATGTTGCCTCCCTTTTGTTCAGAGATATTATTACTGTCCAAACAATGTTGTTTCTGTGTCAATACTTCTAACGGTCGTTCTACTGTATGTTTTGAAGAAAATCATGAATATTTTAACTCTTCGTTGTAGTCCTCTATCATAAACCTATGTAAAATGTAAATATTTTAATATAATATTCAAATTAGCCTCCCCCTATCTTACTATGTAACATTACGAACGTAGTTGTTTTCTCTTAATAATGTTTAACGCCGGGTTTAACTACTGAGGCATCACAGGCTGTGGGCACTGATGATGATATATGAGATGAAATGATAAACTGGGGGAAGGATGTTTAAAGAAAGGAAGTTTTCGTGCCTTCCCGGCATTTACCATTTAAAAGAACTGATGAAAGCTGGTAAAAATCTCAGTCAAGGAGGACGAACTTGGTGGGAATCGGACCCTAGACCTCCCTTCCACGAGTCCGTGCCGTAACGACCTCGGCTACCCATGGTAAAGTGGTGGATGATGATTATTGTTTAAGGGCGCAAAGCTGCTAAGGTCATTAGCGCCCAGTAAAGTAGTGGGCCAAAATAAACGTATGTACTGAGAGTGATACCCTATAATCGGCGCGTTGCCAGACGAGAGTTTTGTCAGATACGTAAGCTCACATCCCATATATTGCAAATTTCAACAACATAGTTTTTTTTTTTTTTTTTTTTTTTTTAAATGAACAGCATCATTATCTTAATGTCTGAGCACGATGGTCTAATATTATGCAATTTCCAAGTTTTCTAACGAAGGTATAAAATTCTATGGAGAGAATTTTGGTATGGTATGGTAACAATCATAATATTTGTGTTCAAGAAACTGACCAGAAATCGTTGTTCTCGTGACTTAGTTGGGAGACGCAATCTATTTTTAAACTCGGAAGGTAGATGGTCGAGTACAAACAGAAATTGTACTTGCCTCATATAGATTTTTATGAAACTTTCATTGTGTCACTCATTCACTAGTAATAGTGATGACAGTTTCCACATCTGACCTACTGATCCGGAGATCTCGGGTTTGATTCCATTACTGCTTCTGAAGTGAGTTCACATAGTCTCGTTGGAAATAAGAGAGATACTTAATAGAAAAGTAGTGAATCATATCTAGAAAGCCGAGCTTAAGATTGATAGAGGTGTCTTTGTGCTGTACCTTAATGTAATACCTATATGGCAATCCGGCTCGGCTTGGGAATTGTGACTGGAATAATAAAAAATTTGCTCATTTTGTTCAAGAACTCACTGATAGGTAGTTTCATCGTTTCTCTATGTCTCAGTTTTTTTTTTTTTTTTTTTTTTTTTTTTACGATCTTAATTATATGAGTAGCAGGAACGACTCAATAACTTTACATGGATTATTTGCATTAATGGAACATTACGTGTTTTTTCATAAGTTATTTCTAAAAATGTGATCTGCTTTAATGGACGCTAATCAAGTGGAATAGCAGCTTCAAATGTTCGCAGTGAAAGATTTGATAATGGGTCAAAAATATTACGTCCTCGTTTTCGGTTTTGCCTGTTAGTCCATGCACTTCGGTTAAGTGACAATTGCAATTGCTATTAATACAGATATAAAACTTGAGAAACTCCGCTTCCTTTGAAATGAGAAAAGAAAGATGTTACCCCATTTAATTCAGATTTAGAGAACAGTTTTAATCTCTCTCTGTAAATGTATGCATTTGTACTTTTGTGCATATATACACGACATAGTTATGTGAAAATTTCTATATAGATACAACCACCTAAAAAGGAAACATATGTTTAGGTATAATTAAAGTGAAAAATTGAAAACCGGCACAAAACAAATAATAGGCTCGAATAAAATTAAAAATTACTAAATTTAGTACATAACACGCGATATCGCAGGTGTTTTTTTATATTATTATGTTTTAATAATAAGGAATTAATTGTTTAAACTATATACGTTTTTCATTATTTTTGTGTTTGTGAAGGGACATTGCGTTATCTATTTTAGTTTCCATGATTCGCAGATGTGGTAATGATTTTTGGTTTCATTCGTGATAAAGCCCGATAGTTAAAATTGTTAAACGTGAATAATGCATTTCCTGGCCAAATTTGCTTTTACATGCGATTTCAGAATGTGATATTGCGAGCAAACAAATTATATTATATATACTCCTTAGATACACTAAGTGTATTTAGTGAGAAAATGTTAGTATGCAATATTACTGAAAGTAACACTTACCATTTGATACACATGCGTCTGGACCTGTTCCTGAGAATGCTTTGTTAAATATGCTTTAACGCCCCCAAAATTACAGATAATCTGATATAACAGTCACCTTGATATTGCGGTTATTGATAAAGATAAAAGGCTATCTACTTGAGATTCCATTTCCTAAAGCAGATAGTTTCAGTAGCGGCTGTTGCCACGAGCGTATGAAGTTATATTTATATCCTCATTTCATGCATACGAGGTGGTATCCAGAATATTCGGGACTGGTGCTGCCATCTGGTCAAAAACTTACTTTCAGACTAATTACAGCCGTCACCCTCGAAGTAGTTCCCTTCCACACCTATACACCGGTCCCAGCGATTCTGCCATTTTCCAAATGCAACTTCGAAGTCATGTTCTTCGAGGGTGTTTAGTACAGATAGCGTTCCTTCTTGAACCCTCTCAATTGTATCGAACCGACGTCTTTTCAACTTGATTTTCAGTTTGGGGAATAGAGCGAAGTCGCGGGGTGCCAAATCAGCCGAATACGGTGGGTGGGGGAGCCAACCGTCTTGTTGTTTTTCGTCAAAAAGCGCCTGGTGAAAAAAGAATTGTGACAGGGCGCATTATCGTGATGCAACAGCCAGTCCCCTTGTCACCAAAGTTCGGACCGTCTTCTCCGCATATTTTCACGGAGCCGTCGCAAAATGTCACAGTATTACGTGGAATTCGCTGTTTGATTTGGTGGGACGAATTCTTTGCGCACAATCCCCTTGATATCAAAGAAAACGAGGAGCATGCTCTTGACTTTGTTCTTCACTTGTCTCGCTTTTATTAGTCTTGGTGAGTTCCGGCTCTTCCACTGGGAGGATTGTTGTTTTGTCTCAGAGTCATAAGCATACATCATCCAGCTCTCGTCATCACCGGTGATGACCCTGGACAAGAAGGTACGGCCTTCGGATATGGCCTGTCGAAGCTCCGTGCAAACTTCAACACGCTGCGCCTTCTGATCAACAGTCAGGATCCTTGGCACAACTTTTGCGGCGACACGACGCACACCAAATTCATCAGTTAAAATTCGTTGGCATGTCCCATAATCAATTCCCACTTCATGAGCAAGGTCTTCAATGGTTCGACGTCGATCCTCACGAACGAGGTGTTGAACTTTGGCAGCAATGTCAGGCGTTGTTCAGCTGACGGGCCTACCGGTGTGAGCATCGTCTTTAATAGCTGTACGGCCGGCCCTGAACCGTACATGCCACTCAAACACACGTATACGGCTCATGCTTTGTCCCCCAAATACTTGTTGAATCATTGCGAAGGTCTCCGTAGCTTTTTCCCTGAGATTTGCACAGAATTTGATGCACACTCTCTGTTCTAATCTTGGATCTATTGTAAAATCGCCACACACTACACATAGAGTATGGTGAAAAGTACTATAGAATCTCAACACATCTACCCAGTTGTATGAAACTTTAAACACTCACTCATCAGATGTGCTAGTGTTGCCACCTAGCGATACAAAACTCTATTGCAACTACTGTCGAGATAGCACCACCAGTCCCGAATATTGTGGATACCACTTCATATCTGCACTAATGAATACGCTATTTACTGATTATAAGATACTTGTGAAGTCGTGGATATCAAATATTATTGTCCTTTCAGTTTCTGGAGGCATTGTTAAGCAAAACAGATTATTAAATGTAATTATTGCCAAAGGTTCAAGAAACACAATTATATAAACATATGTCCTTGCCTTGGGAATATATGAACGTTCTGCAGCACCTTTTATAATTGTCACAATTGTATGTGTTTCTATTTTTGCAGTAGCTAAGTGTAATAATTAGAAACATGTTTGCTCTATCTGTATTCTTATGCTCTTAAGAAGATTGTGAATTACCCTTCTCTTTCTCTCTCTCTTCCTCTTTAGCTTTTTCTGAAAACAAGAACATCCAATACTCTACAATCTTAGATGATATATTTATGAAGATGGAAAGAAACAAGAAGTATAGGACGTGAATAAACGAAGAATGTTCTCTTCTCACTGATTTTGGGGGTACTTTCCTCACAAAAGAGGGAAAACTTGACTTAGTATTGAAACCATTATGACCGACAGACCCCCTAACACATCCAAGGTCCTAGTGGTGGTGAATACAGCCTGCTATATAGTTGCGCATATCTTAAAACGCTGACAAAGAGTGATAGAGGCAAAAAGATAATGTTGGATCCTGGCTTTCATTCTTTTGTACACAATCTAAATCCCACACGTTTAATTCCAAGACTCCATTTTCCTATGCTGCTGCATCAAATTCAAACACATCCTGAGAATAATGATATTGAAACAAATGTGTAGATGGTACAGCGGTTTGAAAAGTTCTCGACCTAACAATAAAGAAACAATATTTTAACTTGAATATTATTTTTGTTTTTTAAAGCAATCAATACATTTATTCCAGCGATATTTCAATGTCATTATTCCCTCTCTGAACTGGCTTTCCGGAAGGTCTGCAACACACTTCTCCACCTCTTGAATTAATGTAAAACCCTGACCATCGAGGAAGAGTTTGGAATCAGACGGAGCCAAAGCTGGCAATTAGAGTGGATGCTCCGACAATTCGTATTTCAAATGTCTAAATTTTCCCATCGCTAACACACCTTTGTGAACAGTTGCATTGTCTTGACAATGAAAAAAAATCTTCTGCAAACCGATATTTTCAAGTGATTTTTTTCCATGTATTTGTTTAAAATATTGGAGCAGTACTCTTCTTTTACAGTTTTACCCTTCTGAAGAAAATCAATTAGTAAAACTTATTTAGCATCCATAAATGACTGATGCCATAACCTTTCCTGCAGATGGAAGCGATTTTTGTCTTTTTTTTTTTGTCTTTTTTTTTTTTTTTTTACTCTGCACAACCGACTTCGCCCATTGTTTTGATTTTCATACGAAAGCGTTTTTGATCTGCTGTTAGCAAACCGGCAAAGTTTTTTCGTATCTAATTCTCATGTAAAATATAACCTATAACTTCCTTTGAAATTCCTATAGACTCAGCAGATTCGTGCACTTTAGCTCGCTGGTCATTTTTTTTTACCGTATCTTGTATTTGTTCAATAAATTCTAATGTCGTGACACATTTTGGACGTCCTTTACTTTGGGCATTTTCAAGACTCGTACGGGTATGTCTAAGTTCAGCAACTTATGTTTTAGTCGTTGAAAACGAAATAAATATATTTAGTATAAATTTCCTTTGGCATTATACCCTCTTTTGCAAAGAATGTATGATGCTCAGTTTTATCCATTTTACGGAATATCCACAACTCAAGTGCTTTAAAATTCTGTATTAATAAACGGTTAGAAACAATGGCTATATTTCGAATGAATTCTTAGGTCGGATGTACCAACTTGAAGAAACAATTAACTTGCCATTTGCATGGCCACCTGTGGTGAGGCCGAGGACTTTTCAGACCGCCCTG
Source organism: Metallyticus violacea (assembly GCA_030762175.1). NCBI lineage: Eukaryota > Metazoa > Arthropoda > Insecta > Mantodea > Metallyticidae > Metallyticus > Metallyticus violacea. Next base: position 304,236,057 of record CM060846.1, on the reverse strand, counting down.
TATAATTATTATTGAACAGGTTCTCCAATAGGACACGAGCAAAGGACGAACTCAAAAGAAATAATGCATGAAGATCACAGATAAAAGAGTTATAAGAATATGTCACAATGTTTTATAATACAAAATAAGCAAATTCAACTGCAGGTAATAATTTCCTTGATCAAAAATCTTCAAAGAAGGTCAGCGGTCGGTGGTAAGTAACAGAGAAATAAATTTAGTGACCAGGCTTAACAGGGTAAAAATGAAAATATACATATTGGTGAATCAGCTGTCCCTATTATTTCGCATTTATGCTATCTAGAAATTACAAACTAAAGTTAACAAATATGCTACTTCGCCATACAATTTTTTCTTGGATTATATTTTTCGTAATGCATTTATTGGTTTTTACCAGATGAGCACCAGTGATGGAAAGTTAAATTAATGCATTTCGCCAATAAAAATAGCATACAAAAGAGAATTGGATGTAAATCTCAGTGCATGATGACTTGGGATTGTTACGTTGTAAAGTGCTAAGAGGAAAAATTTGCTTGGCCGTCGCGCAGATAACGGTTCATAAATAAAGCATGTCGGATGTTCTGTAATTTATAAAGAGAGCTATTAGATTATTTTTATTACTTTATTTTATTTCGATTACAGTGATAGTGATTAAGGCAAATAATATTTATCATCAAAAATCACCTTTGAAGGGTTATTATTATTATTATTATTATTATTATTATTATTATTATTATTATTATTATTATTATTATTATTATTATCATTATTATTTTTAAATGCTTGCATTTTTTCTAGAGTTGATTCATACCAACTTAAGCCTCAAGTAGCTACGGGCATTTCCATGTAAGGAGCGGTTAGTATTTGGTTGATTACGTTAAATATAATACTAAAAATAAGCACTGTGAATTGTTCCAGTCAGAGTTTACCAGGAGAAAATTATGAAGTATTGTTCCTTTAATTCATTCAATTCATTTATGATAACTGCTCCAGTTATTTAATCCCTTAGTTATTATTAATATGTCCATATTAATATTTCGTAGTTAGCGGCATTTATTGGATTACTGTTTTATCTTCTCTTCTTTTCCTCTTTTATTTTACATAAGCTTACATTACAAAGGTAAGCATTGTTTTCATGTTTAAATGGTCCTCTGATAAACGAATCTCGCGGAATGGAAAGTTATGTCGACGTATGAAACTAACGCCAAACGAAAGATCAAAGTGCAAAGTTTTATACCCGGGTTCGATATGATGTAATGTTACAATAACAAATGTATTAACAAGTACATATATAATTTGAAACTGATTCAAATATGATCACACACGACAAATATGTAATGAAACGACACATTGGTCATTACAGTGGGCGCTTTCTCACGTCGGTCAACTTCAGCACTGTCAAAGCAGAACTGTATAGGTGTTTGAAATGAACCTGATGCTTCATCCCCTTTGCGCATGTCGTTAAAAATGGCAAATAAGAATTGGAAATGAGCAAGTGATTGAAGCTTGATGAAAATGTTACGATCCTAAATCAGGTAGTCAGAAGCGAGGATGAGTGTTAAACCGTAATGTACTTTACAAGAAATCTCTTATAAATGTCTGTGTTACCTTATTTGAAGTATCTGATGCTGTTGAATTTTATATCACTACTTGTCCTTCGAAATTACCACATCGTTCCAAAAGAAGGCAAACGTGGGCTTTGAGATTTGTAGTTCTCAGCCCTGGAAGTACAATGATATTTGATTATATAAGATAAAACCCATAACAATAATAAAACATCTCAATTTTTAGCAGTGGAAGTGGTCACGATGATCTGTATGCACGTTTGGAATCCAGACTCGACTTTCCACTCCATGATGTTCTCTTTGAGACATCAGACATTTCTCAGGCATACTTTACGAATGGTCAGACGGAATTAAATTCACAGCTAGTTCCTTCTTGCCAGCAATTCGTCTGTCATATTATCACGCAGTTACTTCAGGCATGTCATAACTCTTCTATAAAACGCAAACTCAATTTTAAATCCGTAGCTTCGTGTGCGCGTTACATCAATGTTAATGAAATTAACTAAAAGTAATTAAATAAATTAACTTTAGTAAATATAAACCTAAAATTAGCATGTATCGCACGTAGTATATACGATAATATAAAATTTTATTCCTCTAGTAATTTCTTTGAGGAATGCGCGTGTTTGAAATATTCGCAGCTTAAAATCAACCATTTGTTTGTTTTTCGGAATTGAATATGGCGAAGAGATAGATCGTCCAAGAGAGTCATGAGAGAAGAGCTCCATGCTTATATAACAGTAAAATGTCATGAAAGTGATTAAAAGTCTGAGTACTTGCAAAAGGGAATAATATTTTTAAGATAAACCTCATCTAAATCCTAAAGGGGTGAATATGTGTTTGGGGAAACAATTGACGCTCATATCTACATTGTTAATGATGTTTATCTCGGCCAAGAGTTCATTATCACGTGGTCTTGATCAATTGAGAGAAAGTGGAAAGGACAGAACCCCAATGCCAAAGAAATTTCTGGTCAAGAGATTTTACAGTCTCTATTTCTGAGTTATGACTGCCTTGTGCGGCTTTAAGTTTCCCATGTTGACTCTGATTTATGACATACAGGAAATCTCATTCCTCATTTGCGGAAATGATGGAGTAGTGAGTAACTTCTGCTAAAATGTATTGAGTAATGGGTTTGTCAAGTCTTTTGTCTTGAACACGAAAGTATTAAATCAGCGACTACTGTATTGGCTGCGAAGAGGACAGACATACAAAATGTTTCAAGAAATAATAACAAATATTTGAACGAAATATCACATGTGTTGTTCATGTTTATGTATTACAGTGTTAGAGCAGATCAATAGATACTGAATTACAGCCAATATGCCCCAAAAGCGTTCATGGTGTGTGAAACATTATTGGCCTCTATTTCATTGATGATGATAATGGTGTTAAAATACCATCATTGCAACTCTAATATCTACTGGCAGCAAGCCCTTATTCGCTTCCATGCCGATCATACCATTTTGAGATGGATTTCGAGCAGCAAGTCTTCCAGCAGGACAAAGGTAATCTGTCGTTCTTCGAGGAAATCTTTTCGAATAGGATTGTGTCCAGGGATATGTCCAGACCTCAAGATGTGTGGCTTTTTCCACGAGGTATGGTAATGGAATGGCGTTTTGACCGCGTACAAACATTGAATTTGAGGTGACTGTAATAACCGCCCGTACGTGTGCTACCACGGTTGCACGGATCATTGATCGCATGGAGTATATAATAATCAATGGCGAACGCCGTTTGTAGCGCGTAATTGTGTAAATATTTTCAGTTACCTTTTTTAAACATTCTGTATATTATATAATCCGTTTCTAATATTTCTATAATAAGTTTAAATGCAATATTGTCGTTACTGAAGCCAATGTGAATATATTATTTGAATCAAGATAATTGTAGAACGTAGGTTTTCGTTGAATCAACATAATTACAATTTGATTATCCATTGCCTTCTCAAAAATCCTCTAAAATGAATTAGAAGTGAGAGAACGTATTTATATAAGTTTTATGCAATACATAATCACAGCCCGTTTCAGCCTTTCCCTCTGAGATATTCTCTCCGAAAATGAATGGTTGCAAATTGACCAAGCGGTTCACTTAATTCAGATCTACAACATGTTAACAGTTTGCCACTTACCTTCTGCCTGTCATGCTAAAAACCAGAATACTAAAACTAATTATGTAATGAATATTATCATCCAAAGCATTAACAAAGCAAGTTTGAAAACGCTTATAATTCATAAGAGGTATTATAATGTATTATAATGTGTGCACTTACATTGGAAATATATTCTATATCAGTTTTTGGCCATTTCAGCTTTTAATTTATTTCGTACAACTTTTGTTCTCTTACTTGAACTAGTTAATACTTGGAAAAAAAATAGTTAATCTTTTCATCATTATTCTTTAAGTATTTTAAATTGTTCCTTATAATACATTTACTTGTTGAAATCATTGATAATGTGATATAGCAAATATAGTATATTCTTAACTACAATAGTTTACTATGCTTTAATTTTTAGTGCGTGGATATTATTTTACAAAGAAAATTAACATCAAATAATATTTATAAAACATTTATATTTTTTTCTTTATAAAACGGTATAGTTTTTAACTAGTGCACTGGTTGTTATAGTAATGCCTGAACTGTGCTTAAATATTATTACTTTAGACAATTTTTTTATTATGTCTAGATTACAAGCATTTGTGCATGATCTTACAGGTTATTTTTATACATAAAAAGTATATAATTTGGAATTCTTAATTTAAGCAGGAGAATATCAATTTTAGCAATTGAAGGAATATAAAATATTCAATTTGGAAAATCGATTGCATGTTCTAGATTAAAAATGGTTAGTAATTTATCACAGACTTTGGTTCGCTGCCATTAAAAGCACCATTTGCGATTGAATTAGTATCACTGCTATGAAAAAACGTAATTGTTTCTTATTAATGACAAATTCCAATTTTTGATAGCTAAAATAATAAAAGTATAATTACTCAGCTTCAGCTTCACCAAGCTTTCAAAGTATTGTTCTTTACAAAATGGATTAACATTTGCATTAGTGCATTTTAGATTATTTTAAATAAAAAGCTCACGCTCCCACAATTTGTAGTACATGTACAAAATCTAGAACACAAGATACATATAATAAAAATTAAAAATAATGTAACTCTTGGAGGAATGTAACTAAAATAAGAACTAGAGAAGCAGAAATAGATAAAACACTTAAATATTTACAGGATTTGCGATATATTTCAAACAACTCGTGTTCCTTTAGGCAGAAAGCAAGATACAAGAGTATAGGAATTAAATTTCTGCCTTTGAAGAAGAACACGAGTTGTTCGAAATGTAGCGAAAATGTGTGACTATTTAAAGTTTTATGTATTTCTGTTCTCCAGTTTTTTATATAAATAATTATATAACTAACAATTTAATGTATATAATAGCAATGATCTCTCTCTCTCTGTCTCTCTCTCTCACACACACACACACACACACACATATATATATATATATATATATATATATATATAGTGTATAATTCCCCGATCTTTTTCGTTTTGATGATTTTTTCAAATATTGAGTTATTTATGTCTGGTGAGCTAACGGGGATTTTGCTTTATCTTCTGTAAGAAGATATTTAATTGCGAAAGTCTAGCGAATCATTCACTAATTTGCGTAGCAAAGCATTTCACTGAACATCTTAACCAGCGATCAGCAATATGCACTAGGCATTAAAATACCTTTATATATTACAGAAAAATAATATTTCTTCCTCCAGTCGCATTACGTGTATTTATTTGTTAATCGTCTTCTGCGAAAAAATAATCGTTTTGGAATCATCTTTAAGAAGGATAATTTCCATTCGTCTTGGCATTTACAGCAGGAGTGAATGAACTCGAAAATCATTAGCGCATGTGTCAGTACACGGCTGACGTGTGGGCGCGCCTCCGCGAAGTTTGTTTCGTTCCGGACCATAGAGTACACCACTTGTTCTATGGTGCAGAGTCGTAGTGAGGGTGGTAGGTTGTACGTGTACGAAATCGATTTGGCATGTTTTGACAGATTCGGTGATTATCTTCCATACGTGAAAGCAATGTTTAATACTTGAGAAGTTCTCTGGGTTGTTGTTCTTCAATAATAATTGGAGGTTTAGCAGCGCGAAGTTTGGTAGATAATGGAAGAGAATGCGGCAAACGAAGCTGAAGATTTCGAGTTCTATGACGGTAAACCATCTGGAGAACGATGGGCGCCTTTGGGGGCGAACGACCTGGACGACGAGCCAACATGTTATGTACAAAGTAGCACTCGGTACGTGGACATTATCCATAAATGACAAAGTATAACGTAAAAGGGGATCAGTAAATGTTAACTAACGTGTGTTAGGTTACTCTTAACTATTGTGTGGCATGGAGCTATGCATAGGTTTACATGTAGGTTAGAGTTTGAAATATATGGTTATTCACAAATGAAGTCACTGGTGTGTATTGAGCACTTCTGAAATTACAGCAGTTGGATTTCGAGAATAGTGGGTCACATAATTATAACTAAGATGAAACATGGCTACATTCCAGAAAGATTTAAGTTTTAAATCTTAGGTTAGAGCACAGTTAATGCAGCACCACTGGCTATTTTTATTAATTTTATTTATACAGATTAAGATATATATGGTGTTGGGTAAGATATAAAAGGTATTGTTTTTCTTAGAATGTACAGAAAAAAAGCAGACTTTTCATTCGCCTCACCGAAAGTTAATTTGAAATTTTACTGGAAAAGTTAATGCAGAGCATAATAATGAGAACAAAATAATGAAAGCTAGGAATCCATGTTTTATTTTAAATAAATTTAACTAAAGGCAGAGATATAAGGAAAAAGCATAAAAATACAGTTATGCTACCTACCTAAAGAGGACAAAAATGCTGAGAGTTATTGTAAAATGTATTAAAAAATCACATTTATTAACAATTCATAAAGTATCAATTATAAAATGATATATTTTCAATGCATTACTTTTAAAATAACAATTAACACTCAATAACAGCCAACAAAGTTGAGTTGGAGCCTTCAGCAAATCCTGAAGGTGATAGCACTACTCTTGAATAGCCATTGAGAATGTCTAAACTCCTCTCTTCAGAAAGTCAGAAGAGAAATAATGTATCTACCTCTCTCCCCATAAATAACATTTAAATTCCATAACTCCTTAAAGCATATTATTTCCAGTAGGAGCGATATATATGAGATGCTTAATAAAGATAACAAAGACTACATAGTTTGTAGTTAATACTCTTTTCTTAGAGCTCAAATTGCAGATAAGCAGTACTAGAGCTGTAAAAGCTGAGAAAAGCATATAGAGTACAGCAACAAGAGCCATGGTCACAAAGGTTTTCCTATCACACCTCTCATAATTGAAAAAAAAAAATTATTGTAATTCATTCACTAACATAAACTAGATATTCTCACTTCATTTATCCCATTATTAATATTTTAGTCATTATTGCTTTCAGGCCAGCAATGTAGCATGCTACTGACATTTTAAAAACCTTATCAATTCCAAATATCAACGTGATAGATGACTGCATAGCTATATATAATTTTTCATAGATATATCTACTGCAAAGAATTCTTACCAGTGTAATCAATTGATGACTTATTCAGAAACTTAGAATACAGATTGTTACATGATTTAGTGCTGTCTTCCAATATACAGATCAAAACATTTCCTAGGAGAGCAATATTCACTTACCCATGTATCGGAATTTATAACTTTATCTGGTCATTTAGCACAAGCTGCCATTGACATCTATGGCAATAGGATAACCAAGTTCCACTTGTATTAGTCATTAAATAGAGTGGACTTACCTGTACTGTTTAAAATAGCTCCATTGATCCTTAATATCAATAAATAAAAGTTATTGAATAAGTAGTTATTTAGGATCTTTGGACAAGAATGTAGAAGTTAAATTGAGTTTGTATAGGAGTAACTTGTATAGATAGGTGGGTGTCAGAACTTGCAACATAACATTATGTCCATGCTCTATTCATATAAGTAAAAAAGAGTCCTAAAATGTCAACGATATGGTTTTTATATGTGCATTAGTTAAGGATAATTATTATATCAACATTTATATGTCTTATCTATTAATTTTGGAAGAGTATAGGAATTAAACATTTTAACTATCAAGCTAGTAATGAAAAATTAGTAGCCAGTCAGGAGAAATATTAACATCACCACTACAATCTTCCAGACCACCCTTCTTAAAATAGGGCTTCTTTTACCTCTGTCCTGCATTCTTCTCACTTTATTTTTGTACCTTCAGTTTCATCCTTTTAATCCTTTACTCTGCCTTTTACCTCTCTCTCATCTCAGTCATTACCACTGTGTCTCAATCCCACTCTTGCCACCAATTTATTTGCCATCTGCTCCCCTGTGTTCAGATCTTTTCATTTCCTTCCCATTTAACCATTTTTATGGCCTCTTAAAGCTATTTCATGACTTTAAATAGAAAATTATTTTTATCATTTATACCTCATATTTCTATGATATAAGTTAAAACCTGATTTTTCTATTTCATTGCTAAGGGGGACATAAATAAATATTAAGCAAATAAATTGGACTCAAACAGGATTACAAAACTGTGCCACATGGCAGTAGGCAGAAAATTCTTCATTTAGGCTGCTTAGCCATTGTGTGAATATATCCTGTCTTTGTTTGCTTATTTCATTTTTGTAAAATATGCACCTGTTGTTTCTTACAGTTTTTGTTCTACATTTATGCATACAGGTGTATGGGCGACTATTATCACAGCACTGATAGTACACCCCTTTGTTGAAAGCACACAAACATAAATGAAAGGTCAAATAAGTGTACTTACGAAGCTGTTGACAATGGAGTGGTATACATTGTTTATATAAATGAAAGGTGTTGAAAATAAAAGGAATGACTCACATTATACCAAAGAGTTGAGCATAAAGTGGTGATGGCACAAAATTTGCCTATTGTATTTTGACTGATAAATCTAATACATCTTGGCCTGTGTGTGTCTGTCTGTCTGTCTCTCTCTCTCTCTCTCTCTCTCTCTCTATATATATATATATATATATATATATATATATATATATATATATATATGGAGAGAGACACACACACACACAGGCCAAGATGTATTAGATTTATCAGTCAAAATACAATAGGCAAATTTGGAGAGAGAGAGAGAAATGGAAGGAAACTCAAAAAAAAATTGGTACTGTCTCACATTGGAGGAAAACTATCAGATACACACATACTAACTACTTTTCAAGTGTACAAACAAGTACTATACAATATTAAAATCCCTGGGGTGATTCAAGTTTAGTTTAGTTCCTGGAGCATTCATTGAGTTCCTGAAGCAGTCACAGAGACCTATGAAATAGAACTTGTCATATACAATTACCACAGTAGCACATAATCTACATTTTCAAAAAATATTGTGTAGATCTACATAAATAGTTACAATAAAAATGGAAAAGAACACCTAGAACAACTCAACCAGACAACAAAAACAGAGAAGCAGAAACAGACAAGTCACTTAATCACACAATTTTACCATATACATCTTTACATATGCATTGATATAAAATTATTGCAGTGTTTTTAATTCTGTATAATATATTGTCACTCATATATTACTTTACAGAATAATAGGCCTTTTTACGTATGTATTTTCTAAGAGCAGATTTAAAGGAATGATAATTGTTTATTAAGCCTTTTAAGCTAGAGGGAAGAGCATTTTGTTCTAAACTGCATTCATAATAAACTCCTTTTTGATGGCAGGAAAGTGTTGAAGCTGGTCTATGTAGATTTGCTTTTTGTCTAGAGTTCTTGTCATGTATATTTTGATTTAGAACAAATTTTTCTTTATTACTTATATGAAAGTTCACAAGGGATAATATATATTCACAAGGAAGAGTTAAATTTTTAAATTGCCTTAAGAGGTTTCTGCATGAATGTATGCTATGTGTACCAGTGATTATTCATATGGCTTTTTTCTGTAATTGGAAGACATGTTCACTTTTAACTGAATTTCCCCAAAATATTAGACTGTATTTCATTGTTGAGTTGAAATTACCATAATAAACTAATTTTAAGGACTTACTTGATTCCAATACTATTGTACATATTGCCTAGGATGCACTGCTAAGTAATTTGATAATTTGTCCAATACTTTGAGTCTGCATACATTTAGCCACTAAATTAGCATCCATTGATAAGCGTAGCATTAAACATTCTGCATCATGGATATGCTTGGTGCAAAGGAACATTGATAGTTGCAATACCTAGTGGTCTATAATTGGAGCAGCTGTATTAAACGATTTTGTTTCCAATTTGTGTGTATGAAGGAATTTTAATCCTAATGTTAGTTTTTCAACTATTTATTTATTTATTTATTTTATTTTTTCCCATTGTCCTTGCTGATTGCAATGGTCTTTTGCAATGAACTTATTCTTGTTTATTTAGTGTTGGTATATTTACTGTTTCATTTCACAAAATGTTTGCAGTAGATCCTTTTATATAATTTCTAACATTATGGCATTTTTGTGTTTATTTTCTGTTTAAAAAATTAGCCCATTTTCCGCACAATTTGGTGACTTAATTTTTCTTTAAAATGCATGAGCAATGTTTATCAAACTCCTCAATAATTTTGAAGAAAATGTAAAACCATTTAATGGAAATGTGAATATATGACTGATGAATTTTACAAGGTAATTTGTTTTACAGCAGCAGTGAAGCTGAAAGATTACGAGATCTTGAAGAACAACAGGAGCTGCTTAACTCTTCTTTAATAGCCTTGACAACACATTTTGCACAGGTGGGTTTTAGAAATATAAAATTTAAATATAATTATTCTGAATGGAATTTTTCACCACTTTTGTTTGTGTAATATTTATGACAGAAACTATATTATATTCTCATCTCTTGAGCTTATATTAGAGTTTTTTATAGTGCTTAATGCCCCTTTTACTGCTGAGGTGGTGGACTCTGATGATAGATGAAATAAAATAAAATTATAAATAGGAAAATTATTTTTTTTAAGGAAGGAAACACTCAAAACCTAAGTTTAGGGTACCTCCCTGGTATTTGCCATTTATGAGGACGAGGAAAACCGGACAAAACCCCAATCATGGAGAACATGCCTGGCAGGAATCGAACCCTAGATCTCCAGCTCATGAGTCTGCTCCTTAACCACCTCAGCCAACTGTGACAGTTATATTACAATGTAGTGACTTTTTTACATCGGTGTAAGACAGTTTTTTCATTTCACATTACCTTGCTTGATTCTGAGCAACTTTTTATGGTTTTATGTAATGTCATGTTACTAGACTTAAGAAAAAGTACTGCTAAAAGCCTGCAATGTAACATTATATGCATGTTTACAACAGATCTGTAAAATACTCCTGCCACACTGTGACTGGGAAGTGCAGTTCATTCAGAAGTAAATGCAGCTCAAGAGAGAAAGATTGTTAGTTTGATTTCCTTTAAAATGCCAAAGTAGAAATCAAGTAAGTCTGATGTATTACTTCAGTATAGAGCAGGATATTTTCTGTTGTTGACAGCAGAAAATATCCTGCAAGACAATGGTCTTTTCTTTAAGTTTTGCCTGGGAAAAATGTGAGGAACTATGGCATGTAATGTTAGGAAACATATCTAATTATAAACTCGCTTGTAATAGAAAAAGACTAGATTATGTGATGCAACAGGAGGCTCCCACATGATTTGGTCAATCCCATTCTTGAAGACACGTGTAAAGTGTTAATTGCAGCTGATATTATGCTTAGCAAACTACAGAATCGTAAACCATGTGGAATTTCAGAAAAATTGCTTTAAGAAAATCTGAAGCTGTTCAGTATTGCAGAACACATGTGTACAACATATATGTGGCAAACAGCAGGTAATGCACTAGAAAAGAGTGTTAAAATGAGTACATTAGATTTAAATTGACAAAACTACACATTCCTTTTGGTGTCATGTTGCCATTGTGATTGTAGGTAAGTTAAATGCAGAAGATATCAGCAGGTCCTACCTTGTAACATGTTAATCATTTAAACACTATTAATTACTCCTCAATGTGCAGTATTTTAACAGAGCTATGAATATGCTTTGGCCATCTTGTATAAGATATACAAGTCTGTACTATTTTAACTAAAGTTTAAAAAGGTACCATATTGTATTTCCAAGTTCAAACAACAATGTCCTATCTCCTATAATGTATATATATATATATATATATATATATATATATATATATATATATATATATATAATATAAAATAAAAATAAAGTAACACTATTAACAATGTAACAAATTAACAGTAATTATAACAGCAGAAATATAGCGATCTCAAGAGTGACTTTTTCTTAGTGTTTTATCCTTTTCTGCTGTTATAATTACTGTTTATATATATATAGTAAAAAAAACTTAAATATCAAGCTAAGGCTCTTGTTCAGAGCAGAGGATAGAGAGAACACACACGCACATGCACACACACTTTTCCAATGGTGTTTCTGATGTTGCTCATGAGCACACACATATAAACAAAACAATATGCTATGTTTTCAGTTTTCAGATTTAAAGTTGTATCAAGCATTAATGGTCTAAAACAGGGTGCTTTAGAGTGCTCTAAAATTGTGATATTGACCAAGTTAAGATACGTAACATAATAGATTACAAACAAATCTGCTCATTGGTTAATTAAACTGCATTTTGCAGGTCCAGTTTAGATTAAGACAGATTGTAGATGCTCCACTCAGTGAAAAAGAAAGTTTATTAAAAGATTTGGAAGCTTTTGCATTTCGAGGCATTCCTGAACTAAAAGATGGAAAAATAAAAGGACTGATTCCATCATCATCAAATCCAGTAAGTAAAAGTTATATTTAGCAAAATCTGAATCATCCACTGATTTTATACATTAAAGTCTATGTAAAATAGTGAAAGTAGCAGTTTATTTATAAATAAATCTGAATATGTTGGACATTTAGCAAATGCAAGAGCAGATTGATAAGTCTGGTAAATTTCAATGAAATGGCAAGAAATTTTGTTAAGCTGCAATACTTGGTATATATGATTCTTGTAATGATTTTGTTAATATCAAACAACAGATGCAGCATGCAGTTCTTTATTAGCAGCTATCTTTAGTGATTGGGGTAACACATTTCATAGAAATGGATAAAGATGAGTTACGTAGTGATAAAACATTTTTATTTAAATAAGTGGACTGGGACCTAGATACAAATTGAGCTAAAGGAAGTTCATGGGTACTCTGCACCAGCACTCTACACCATTTATTGCTGGATAAATGAATTTAAGCATGGCTATATGAGCACTGCAGATGCTGCACATTCTGGATGCCCAATTGAGCTTTCTTCTGAAGAAATGGTCAATAAAATTTATAGTATCACTTTAGAAAACCATTGCATTAAGATTCATGAAATTGCTGAAATGGTAGGCATTTCATATGAATGAATACATAATATCCCGAATGATTTTGCATATGAAGAAACAGTGCACGATGGGTGCCATGTTTGTTGAATTCTGGCCAAAAATGCTCGAGAAAGGGCATTTCAAAATAATCCGAATGACTTCTGGCATCATTTTCTGACTATAGATGAAACTTGTATCCACCTCTACACCCCAGAGACAAAGCAGTATGTTGACAAAGGTTAAAATGCACCAAAAAAAAGCTAAAACCATTTTGTTGGCAGGAAAAGAAATGACAATCATTTTTGGTACTAGCAGGCCATCATCATGATTGACTATTTGGAAAAGGGTAAATGGCTGTTATTATGCAATGATATTTGACCATTTGTGTAGTGAGCTGAAACAGAAACAACCAAGTTTGGCATGCAAAAAAGTGCTCCTCCACCCTGCTCACACAATGGCAGTTGGAATGACAAAAGTACATGAGCTGGGCTTATAATTAGTTCCTCACCCACCCTATTCCCACTTTTTCTCTTTCCTAACTAAAAAATTAGCTTGGGTGCAAGAAATTTACATTGAATGAAGAGGTTTTTGATTTGACTTATTTACGGATGCTCGTTAACATCTCAGGTCATCAGCATCCCATTCAAATCAAGGCTGAAACGGATGACAAATTTTGCTCAGAGGTCTCTTTTTTCAGGCTTGAGGTTCTTTATCATGCCGTAAATGTACTACACGGGACCCTTGGCTTTACTTCTCTTCCAAAGGGAGCCATACTTAGAATTTTTATGCCAAAACAAATCCATCGGTCTTGGCTGTGATTAAACCTGCGATCTTGGGTTAAGGAGGCAAGTACCACTACACCACCAGGACTGACATGAAGAGGTTATCTGTGCTGTGAACTATATTATGCACAGATGGAAAGAAATTTTTTTTCTGAGGATCTAAAAGAATTGGAATCTTACTGGACCAAATGTATTAAGCTCAATAGAGATTATGCTAGAAATAAATTTTTATTTTTGCAAAAAATTTTATTTACTGTTTTTTACCATACTTATCAATTTGCCCTCATAATAATACCATTACTTACATTTTAAAGTTTCTGAAATAACTGCATGATGTAGTGGTTTGTTGTAGACCTAGGTGATAACTGCTATTAATTAATTTGAAAAAAATGTGTACATTTTCAGCCACAGCCAGTATGAAAGCATGCTAAAGCTTTTGGATGAAGATTAATAATGTTATTTTAGATACTAATGTTTGTCTCATATTAGATCCCTTTACTAAAGTGCTGTCTAAAATTCTGCCTGTGATAATAGCTGGAACTTTCTGTGTATTGAACTTCAGGATATAGTTTTAGTCAAGAACCTGTTAAGTTGCTACAAATGTTCAAATAAGGGAATAAGTGCTTCTTACGTCTATTTATGAGGCACCTTTTCAAATATATTTCTGTTTACATACCAACCATTTGAGATTTGTATTTTAGTACATGAAATGAAGGTAAATAAATTTGGTTGCATCTTTTTGTACCTTTTTATGAGATTAGCATTTATCCCCTTTTCATCCCCTCTTTGATACTTCAGCACCTTTTTACCCTTTTCTTTCACGTTGTATTAAAAAAATTGGGTGGAGAAATTATTTTCACTCTTCTTAAGCAGCTACATAAAATCCTATTGTCTCATTTTGAAATGAGAGCTATAAAATGGCTCATTTATAAATTTGCAGCCCCAACAGTTTCCAAGTTAATGTAACAAAATCTTCAAGAGAAAACATAAACTTCATTTAAAGCTATTCACGAGAGATACAATTCTATGTATGGTTTGTGCACATTTTTGTGAAGAAGATTCAAAACTCTAGATGCTAGTATTTTTACTTGATTGTGTTTGTGCCGTTGCAGTCCTCTTATCATACCAAAAGTTCAGAAGGCAAAGTTGAATGCATTTAAGAAGACATCAAGAGATAGTTCAGCAAAGCTGATGGTCTAATTCTTTAATGGTTATGTGTGACAAAATAATGCAATTAATGAGAAGCATCAAAGAACCACAATAAACCAGCACATCCAGTATGGCAAGCATGCAAAGAAAATTGAACTCCACAAGTTGAAACTTAAGCAAACTATCCATGTACATGCATTCACTTCAGGATCTAAAAAGCAGCAGTCATTGAGTCTGTTCTCTGCAGATATTACTATGGCTCAGTTCAGTGAAGAATTCCAGTTTACATGATAAAAGTCTTGCATTCAAGTCATTTTTTCAGAAGTACATGCAAAGGTCAGTACCAGATGAGAGCTCCCTGAGAAAAATGACATAAATCCAATTTATGGGAATGTTTTCTATAAAATAAAATGACTGGTGGACAAATATATATTAGTATTCATGTTTGATGAAACTACTGATGTGTTGGTGTTTCCATTATCTGGTGGAAGGGTGAAACCCAAGATGTACCAACTTGAGGAAACAAATGCCTGCACAGTAATGCAGTCATTCACTGATTAATATGTTAAGCTGTGGCCAGAGGGCATACAATTGAAAAAGTCAAGCTTGTGGTGATTAATCAAGCACACTACATGTTTTTGACTTTCCAATAATTGAAGGTCATGCACGCCAACCTCAACCATGTGACATGGATTGCACATGGACTTCACTACGTTTGTGAAAGAGTCAGGGAGGATTAAATGACTTCATTGCTGCTCTAAAGAAGATTTTTGTCCAAGAAGTTACTGGGCTCCACCTACCACAATTTTCTGTCATACCAGGTGAGATACTTTGATAAGATGCAGTTTGTTTGTGTGAGAATTTCAAGAAAATCAAAAGCTTCATATGTCCTGTAAATTCAATGGATGCAACAGCCATCAAGCATGCCCAACAATACCACAAAGACCTAGAGTTGGATCTTTACACAGTGCATAATTGATGTAATTCGGAGTTTAGAAGAAGCAGGTATAGAGAAGTAGGAACAGTGCAAGAAATTGACAACTGTGAAGTACAGCATTGATTCATTTGCAAAGCCAAACTTGTATTCGTTTAGAGAAACAATTAGGATATGAAAGGTTTTGCAACTTCCACTGAACTTCCTTTCCAAAATATGCTCCATTGTATTTGCAAGCGTAAATTCAAAAGACCACACAAATAGCATCTGTGGAGGTGTATCAAAATAACTACAAAATTGGATTTTTATGAATTTTCATTCAAGATTTTCTTCTCCACTCTGTTCTAGGGTAGTGATTGACAAAATTCTTTTCATTACACTTTCCCTAGCTGAAGAGGTGAACTGAAGCCAAAACAGAGATAACACAAATATAACAAATGTAATAAATACAAGTTTGTATTTCCACTGAGACCTTTGTAAAAGGATTTGATCTTTGCATTTTAAACTGTGATCTTTGCATTCTTTGATCGTTCTATAACGTTGCTAGGTGATATACAAAATGGCATAATTTCAAACCTAGTTTGTGAGTCTCCAATTTCGAACTGTTCGGTTCTCATCATGTTATCCAGTAGTAGCTAACAATGAAAACCTCATATTTATAGAAAGTCAATTGACCCAAATACCAAATAAAAAAGAATTAATATAGCTATACATTTCATTTACCCAACTAAGAAAGTAAATGATAAATTTATAACCTTTTATCCAGTTTTTCAGATAAAATTATGCATAATTCAGTGCAATTTACTTTAAAAAATTAATGCTATCATGACACAGGAACCTAACATACTCATCCAAATAACTTGTACGTAGATACCCCACCAATGTTCAGATCATTGCTGAAATATGCAATATGAAATTAGTGAGATTGCTAGAAAGGACTATGACATTATATATGCTGCCATTTGCACTGAAGCGTATGAAACACCTATTTTTTGAAGAGATACTGATTGTGCCAAGGAACAATCACAAGAGGAGGAGAGTATTCTCTGCTGATGATGCTACCACAATTCCTCTGGTGAACAGATTCAATGTACTTGGAACATTGGGAGCTCACCAGAGCACAGGTCCTCCTCCAGTAGCAGATGCTAAGCCTAAGGGGAAGAGAACATTTTGTTTCTAGGTAGTAGTCATGGGAGGGGCATAGCATCCCTACTGAAGAACGACTTGCGTAGCGATTATGATGTTGTGAGCATTTTTAAGCAAGTGCTGGACTCGCTGATGTCACAAAAGACTTGGGAAAACTAACTACTGATTTCAATAAGAATGATCATGTGGTAATAGCCTTGATATAGATAATAATTATCACATTGAGCAAGATCTTGGTGACATCAGCGCTAAAAGCAGGCATACCAATGTGAAGTTTCTGGTACTGTTAGATAGACATTATAGGCCTCAGCTTCATAGGAGGGTGCGGAGTATGAATCTGAGGCTTGAGCGTGCATTAATGACACCCAGAAACTCCCACATTTGTATGATAGATGTAAATCACCTAGGTAGAGATAACTTTACTGTACATGGCCTGCACTTGAATTCTAGAGGCAAAAAGCAGCTTTTGCTCCTTATTGCTGACAGAATCAATGTTATTAATAGTTCAAGGTCCCGTTTTTTAGGATAAAGACACCTGATCCAGGCCAGAAATTCATCAATCCTAACTTAATAATAGTTAATGTTAAATCAAATGACAATCGTATCAATGATCATGATAGCACAGAAAATGAAGTAAAATTGAAGAGTATTCAGCAAGCAATAAAAAAATCTCTGTATATTTCATCAAAACATTAGAGTACTTAGAAGCAAAACAAGATGAATTATTAAACAGGTTAACTGTGACAATATAAAACCACATATTATCTGCCTATCTGAACTTCATTTGGAACAACAGGAACTATCACAATTGTGATTACATGATTATTGTCTGGGAGCAGGAGCTTCAAGGAAAAAACTAAATAACGGAGGAGTTTGCATTTATGTCAGGCAGGATGTACCATATAAAACATTAGATGTATAAAAATTTAATTCAGATCAGGGCATTGAATTATGCATAATCCAAAGGGATAGCAACAATACAAAAATAATTATAATTGCTATTTATCGTTCACCATTAGGAAACTTTGAAACTTTCTTGATGAAACTTGAAGATACCTTAAACTTTATATTTAAGCCTAAGCTTGAAATAATTATATGTGGGGACATAAATATTGATTACTTAATGCCAAGTATAAGAATGAATCGACTGAATTCCCTTCTAACTGCATATAATATGGTGTATAATTAACTTTCCCGCCAGGATTGATAAAAACTCTAGCACAGTAATAGATAATATATTTGTAAATTCAGACAAACTGTCATTATATTCTGTGCCTTCATTGATCAATGGTCTCTCTGACCATAATGCTCAAGTAATAATGAAAAAAAATTCTAAAATAAAACTCAAAGAATGTTATAGATATATAAAATATAGAGATATTAATGATGCTAACTTCAGTAAAATGGTGGAGACTCTTCAACAAGAATCGTGAAATAGTGTCTTCAGTGCAAATGATGTTAATAGTAAATTCAAAATTTTTTTACAGATTTTTAAATTGCAGTTTGAAGCATATTTCCCACTAAAAATTAAAAAAAGAAGTCATAATATGAACAAGGAATGGTTAACCCAAGGAATTAAAAAATCTTGTCAACATAAAAGACAATTATATATTGAGCAAAAGTTCAGTAAAGACCCTAAATTTAAAATACATTTTAGAAAGTGTTGTAAGATACTTAGGAAAGTCATAAAAGCAGTGAAATCGTCCATTACCAAACACTTATCGGTCATTTAAAAAACAAAATAAAAACTACTTGGAGTATAATAAAACAAAAAACAGGCAAAAATTTGCAACAGGATGATGCAATAATCTTAAGCATTAACAATCAAGAGATGCAACACCCTGCAGGTGTAGTAAATGTGTTTAATGATTACTTTCTTAATGTAACAAAAATTTTTAAATTTATATTCTGGTGATAAAAGAGATGCTTTAAAAATTTTACAATCATCAACTCCCCGTCAAAATAATGAATTCAAACCAGGTATCACTACCTTACTAGAAATTAGTAATATCATTAGAAAATTAAAATCAAAAACCTCTTCTGGCTATGACTAGATTAACCGCAAAGTCATAAAGGCCTATGCTAAGGAAATTAGTACCCCTCCTTAGTCACTTGTGTAATGAATCTTTAACATTGGATGTATTTCCTGAGAGGCTAAAATATTCAATAGTGAGGCCTCTGTACAAAAAAGGAGAAAAGATAAATGTCTCTAATTATAGACCTATAGCTATTTCACCTACATTTTCTAAGGTGTTTGAGAAAGTAATCTACAATAGGCTTTACCATTACCTTGAAAGTAACAATATAGTAGTTAGTGATCAGTTTGGCTTTAGAAAAGGAATTTCAACAGAAAATGCAATCTATAAACTCACTAATGAAATTTTAACTGCATTTAATGAAAGAGCACATGTAGGAGGAATATTTTGTGACTTAGCTAAGGCTTTTGACTGTGTCAATCATGAAATTCTGATAGATAAATTAGCTTTCTATGGAATAAAAAACCAATATTTAAAATGGTTTATATCCTACCTTGACAAAAGGAAACAAAAAGTAGTGATAAATTGTCCCTTCAAAAATAAAAACAATGCATCAGAGTGGGGAATGATTAACCATGGAGTGCCTCAAGGATCTGTTCTGGGCCCTCTTCTTTTTCTGATATATATAAATGACCTCTCCTTATCTATCCAAGATGTAGGAAATACTGTTCTATTTGCAGATGACACAAGCATATTGATAAATGGAAAGAGCCTTAATGATTGTGCCATTAAATTAAATCTGGTTCTCAGTTCATTGTGTGTATGGCTCAAAGCAAACAAATTGTCTCTAAATCTAAATAAAACAAATATTATGAAATTCATTACTCACAGATCTCCAGATCCACAATTACAGACAGGATATTATAACATGTACTTTCACAAACCAAATATATTAATATATTTATATTAATTGGTTTAATAATTGATAACCATCTAAATTAGAAAGATCACATTGATCTTATTACACCGAAACCTTGCAGTGCTATGCTATACGTGCATTAGTAATGTTGGAGTCAATTAAGACTTTAAAACTAGTTTATTATGCTTATTTCAACTCAATAATGAAGTACGATCTAATATTTCGGGGAAATTCATTTAAAAGTGAATGTGTCTTCCTATTGCAGAAAAAAGTCACATGAATAATCGCTGGTACACATAGCAGACATTCATGCAGAAACCTCTTTAGGAAATTTGAAACTCTTCCTTGTGAATATATTTTATCCCTCATGAACTTTTATATAAGAAATAAACAAAAATTTGTTCAAAATCAAAATATACACGGCAAGAATACTAGACAAAAAGCAAATCTACATCACCCAATTTCAGAATTTTCATGCCATCAAAAAGCATTTATTATGAGTGCATTTTGGTATACAATGCTCTTCCCTCTAGCCTAAAAGCTTTAATAAACAATGAAAATTCCTTTAAATCTGCTCTTAGAAAATACCTATGTTAAAAGGCCTATTATTCTGTAAAGGAATATATGAGTGACAATATTATACTGCCCAATATATTAAAGTATATGTAAACATGTATGTAATAACATTTGTATGATTAAGTGACTTGTCTGTTTTTGTTGTTTAGTTGAGTTGTTCTAGGTGTTCTTTTTCATTTTTATTGTAATTATTTATGTAGATGCAGACAAATTTTTGTAAATACAGATTGAAAACTACTGTGGTAATTGTATAAGACAAGTTCAATGTTCGTAGGTCTCTGTGGCTGCTCCACCAACTCACTGAATGCTCCAAGAACTAACTATGAAATACACTGATGGGCTATTAAAATTGCAACACCTATAAGAAATGTGTTAAATTAATCCCACATTTTCTCAGAAGGAACTATTATGATTCATCAAAAATATGACAGCAATGCCAATAGCTGTTTGAATTTGATCAAAGGAGAATTGTGGCATATCAACAGTGTGGGATGTCATTCAAAATGTTGGTGTTTGTATTCGGTGAAATATGTCCACAAGGAAACTAGTATGAGATCAGAGATTGAGGTTTGGTGAATACATAGAAATGAAGGATCCCAATAACCTTGTCAAGCAACCGAAAGAGAAGACTAAGATAATTTCTGTATAGTTATTTATAAACATGCACAATATATTGCAATTTTAATGGCCAGCAGTGCATGTTATTTCATTTTTTCCAAAGAAAAATGATGCTATTTGAAGATGTCTTGTGAATACTTGTTTTTTTTTTATTTTTAATGCTTTCCCTTTCCATAATTTATTCCTATGTTATATACATGAAATAATTTGGAATTCTTATCTCAGGATGCTTTACTTCAGCCCATTTTAAATTCTTATGCTTACTACATTATAACACAATGAATCATAAAAGAAAATAACCTGTTTGAATGGAGTTCTTAAAAATATTTCATTTTGTGCACAACATAATAATTCACCAAGAAAACACTGTGGTGGAGATCGCTTGTATGTATTTCTAAAAGTCGGAAACTTGTGTACACAAGTCAATTGACAGAATATTAAAATGTCACCACCACCAATAATTCTGACTTTAAGAAATAAATACATGCGATCTCCACCACTGCATGGTAATGGTTTTTGGTGATTGCTTTATACATGAATAAACTATTTATACAGCAGGCCGTGGCCACCAGCTGAGCACCTAATTTAAGCTTGGCATATTAGTTATCACCATCATCATCATCATCTTCTTCTTCTTCATCATCATTATTATTATTATTATTTATGTTTATGGTTGTTAATTATCTTTTTTATTTAATATGTAATTATTTTAGAATGTTAATTCTGTTTGGGATAACATTTTCATGTAATTGTTTATGAGTGGCTAATGTATATGACATAACTGTTCTCCATAAGTGCAATTCTAAACTTGTATTATTGTATAATTATATGCTGTGGATACCATCATACCACCACTGGACTATCATTGAAGCTACTTAAATAATATATTTGTATTATGTTTTAAACAGGATGGTGAAGATCTAGAACAGAAAATGGTAGCACAAAGGGCTAAGCAGAAAGAGTTAATATCACAACTCAAAACTCAACTGGAAGATCTGGAAAAATATGCATATGAGACTGGAGAAGCCGGTTTGCCACAGAGTGTTGTCATGGAAAGGCAAAGAATAATCATTGGTGAGCATTTTTATGACAAAAAGCATGGATAAAGTATTCCCTTCCACCATCTCATAATGCTATTGTAAGTAACTGGCAGGCTTCTTAGGTTTTACTTGCTGGCCTTAAAGCAAGTTCATCAAAAAGAAAATGTTAGCTTAGCTTATTTTCTGGTTAGTATAATATATGGTGCTGGTATTGTCATTGACATTAAAGCTGGTTCTGTTACTGCTGCAGAACTGATTTTGTTATGAGTAGACCCTGACATTTTCCAAAGCAGAAATTGAGCATTTTTATGTGGAAATGAAATTTTGAAATATTAACTTTTTTTCAGTTTTTGCATTTTTTATGAGGAAATCACTCAGATTTCATCAATTTTGTTTCACTTACTTGGACATGTTTAGCAGCCTTCTTCATCACCACGGTTCCACTCACCTTCCTGTAAAGGTATTAAGATATTGCTCTGTACATTTTACACATTTAGTGTTGTTACAGTTGTTTGGAAAATCAAATTTGACAGAATTTTATTTGTTTTTGTTTATGAATATATTTTTCATGTGCTCCTTAAAATGTAGGGTAATGCTTCTTTTCATATTTTCTATGTATTTCATATTGCAGTCTTTGCAACTGATTTCATAAATGCCTGATTGTTTTCCTGGCAGAATTTTTTCTATTGTGTTGGTTTTTAGAAGGTTTTTTTAAACTACATTTGTTTACTGAACCGATAATATTTGCTTCTGTAAAAATCTTCTGAAACTTTTGCGTGCCCATGGATGGAATGTGAATTTGTTATATATATGATTTCCATTGTAGCCTATTAGTGTGTTGATATCTTTTATTTGTTTTTGTTTTTTGAATTTTTCTATTTTATTGTTGATCAGATCCATTGTGTAGCCTT
Source organism: Metallyticus violacea (assembly GCA_030762175.1). Taxonomy (NCBI): domain Eukaryota; kingdom Metazoa; phylum Arthropoda; class Insecta; order Mantodea; family Metallyticidae; genus Metallyticus; species Metallyticus violacea. Next base: position 304,212,990 of record CM060846.1, on the reverse strand, counting down.
TTTTCTGCACTATTACTATGAATTTTTGGTTCTCTGATTTATATTTTCTCTTGCATATTGGTAGGGTTGTTAATCTGAGTGTGAGGGTGTTGTTTATTGCGAGTTTATGCTGTTTTGACTTGTTTTTTTATTTAATTATCCTTATGGGTATCTTTTTTGAATATGCCAAATTCCAGTATATTGCCATTTTTTATAATTTTTATACCCAGTAAGGGATAATTTTTCTATTTCCATAGTCAATTATTCTATTTCTATTGTGAATTTAATGGTGCTGTCTTGTAGGTTAATTTGTTTTATTGCATCCTCTTTCCATTTTTCATTTACTACTTCAAAGACATCATCTACATAATGGTACCAAAATTTGTAAATATGTAGAAAAGCATCAACTAATTTTGTATCTAAGAAACTGATGTACATATCTACCAAGAATGGTGAGAGTGGGTTCCCCATTCCTAGACCATTCTTTTGTGTAGACATTGCCTCTGAATGTGAAATAGGTTTGATTGATACAAATTTTGCAGATGTTTAGATATTGTCCTATTACTCCTTCTCCAGGTAGTGTCTTTATTAAGGTTAGCCATTTCTTTAGTAATGCTAGGAAACAGAGAGATTACGTCATAAGAATCTAGCAAATCCCTGTTTTCTAGTTTCACATTTCTGATTATTTCTATTTTCAACAAATCAGACAAAGAAAAAAATAGCATCAGATCACAATGCCTGAAAGTAATAAAAAAAGAAAATCATCAAAAATAACTATATCAGAGAGTATTCACATCTCTAAAGGCAAAGGGCATTGTTAATAATAGGGCTGACAAAGGATACAAATAATCATAATGAATGAGAGTCATTATACAGGCTAGCCAGGATTATGAAAAAAATAAAAACTGATCCTACTCAGAAATATATTAGTTCAGTTAACAAATTATTAAAAAAGCTAACCATTCTAAATGGGGAAGATAAAAAGATTATACCAGATAACCCTAACATACCCAGAACCTATGGCCTACCAATAATTCATAAACATTGTAATAAAATGAGGCATGTAGTAAACACAGTAAATTCATAATTGATATCATTGTGTGATTTAATTGAACTACATGCCCGTAATGCTTTACTTACTTGTCATAATATGTAGAACCGGTTTTCAGAACATTTCGTTCTCATCAGAAGTCAACTGTCAGAAAATTCATTAAGCTGTAAGAACATTTATTATGTTCTGGTGGCAGTGCGATAAACTTGCAGTTTATCATCATCCCCTGCAATGTCGAAGTTCAACTTTCTCTAAAGTTGCTAATTCTGTAGATCCTTGTACTGATTTTAATAACTTTGCTTTATTCTCTATGTCCTGCTTTTCTGTCCAAAAATGATATGCTACTGCTGATTTCTCTATTTGCTTATACTTTATGGCCCTGAAATGTTCCTCTAACCATGTGCTTTTGTTTCTCTTTGTTTTTCCAATGTAGATTTTTTCATATTAATCTCTTCTACATTAATTTTGTAAATACCTGCTTTTTTTCTCTTGAGGAATGCTGTCATTAATATTGTCTATCAGTAGGTTTTTAGCATTAAATATGTTGACCGGTGCCAACCTGATATTAAAATCTTTAAGAATATTCTGAATTTTTTTTATAGCCAATGGATGATATGTGAATTTTTTAAAAATTAGCTTATCTTTTTTTTTTTGTTGAAAGTGTTGTGATTTCTTTAATAAGTTTTTGCCTCTTGAATTTCTGTACTTTTTTTTGTATACTAGTTCTTTGTTATAACCATTTTAAACTTTTTTTTTTTTTTTCCTATTTGTTTGTATTCTTTAAGGTATTCTTCTTTGCTACTTTTATGGTTAAGTAACTGATGTGTTAAGCTGTTGATAACAGCATGTTTGTGCATTGTGGGTTTAAAACTGTCAGCTTTGATGTGATTGTCTGCATGTGTATTCCAAAATCCAAGTTTTCTTGATGTTTCATTATTTTTGTGTCCAAGAAAGGTAACGTGTTATCTTTTTCAGTTTCATATGTGACTGAAGAAATGTTTTTATCTTGTAAATTCAGAAGTTTTATGGCATCATTAAGGAGTTTTTTATTATATGGCAAATGATGGTCAACATATCTATACCATACTTTGCATATGTATGGGAAAGTTGAGTTGATGTGTGTTTCAAATCTGCTCATGAAGAGATTAGCTAGAAATGGAGATAAGGGGCTGCCCATAGTAAGTCCTGATTGTTGTTTATAAAATATTCCTTTGGAAGAAAAATAGGCTTGGTTTATGCAAATTTCTGTGAGTTTGATGTAGTCTTTTATGTGTGCATCATTAATTCCACTTGATTTAAGCCAATCATGTAGATAAATTAGAAATTTTTCTTTTGGTATGCTTGGAAACAGTGATTCTATGTCAAAAGATATTAGAATATCATAGGGGTTTAATTTTATGCCCTTAATTTTTTCTATAAATTGAAATGAATTGTTTATACTCCTGCTTTGAAATTTAAGTAATGTCTTGAATCTATTAGCTTGCCATTTTGCTAAATAGCATGAAGGAGTATTAATATTGTTAATGATGGGATGCATACCATTTCCAGTCTTGTGAATTTTTGGTAAACAATATTTTTTTTTTCTATTGTGGGGTTGCTCTGTTTTATTTTGTTGATTGTGTCCTTTGGGATAACTGTGCACAATTTTAGAACCTCATTGATTTTTTTTTTTTTTTGAGTATTGTTTAACACCCATTTTTACTACTGAGGCACCACAGGAAGTGAACACTGATGATGATATATGAAATGAAATGATGTATTGTGAAAAGGTTTTTTTTTAAGGAAGGAAGCGTTCCAGGCCTAAGTTTAGGTACCTCCCTGGCATTTTCCAGTTATGAAGAGTGAGGAAAACCTGGAAAATACCCCAGTCAGGGAGGATGGTCCTGGCGGGATTCGAACCCCAGACCTCCCGCTCATGAGTCCGTGCCTTAATAACCTCGGCCACCTGTGGCGGTCACCTCATTTTGAATTAATACATCCCTTCAATGGGTCTGAATAGATCTGAACATATTCTTTTTTTATTTAACAAATTCTGCATTCATGTATTATAATCATCTTTATCTAATATTACTATTCTGTTTCCTTTATCGCCTTTAGTATAAACTACACCTTTATCTTTTAATTAAAGAGTAAAGTCAATCACATGCACATTATCCAATTACCTTTTTAATAAAAATGAATACTTTACCAAATTGCGAAAGTTAAATCATAAAAACACATCAGAATTAACACAAAGAATCAGACATGTGAAACTAGAAAACAGGGATTTGCTATGTATTCACTTTACACTATACTACATTCACTTACATTTTATAATGACGCATTTCGGGAGAATCTCTCCTATCTTCAGTTGCTCACTGAACTGCTGTTACTCGAAACTATGGCTGTACAAATGGATGTTCCTGTGGTAGCCTCTGTTGGTTGAAGTAGGAAGTTACTGAGCTCACCCATGGGAGGAAACTTGAAATTCATTAGGTTTTTTTTTTTTTTTTTTTCCAATCCATTGTCAACAGCTTCGTAAGTACAATATTTAGGGATTTGCTAGTTTATTATGATGTGGTCTCTCTTATCTTTTAGCATCCCCAAACAAAAACTAATATTGTCGTAATGAAATGGCTAAGCTGAATAATCATACCTGGAGAATAAGTAATAGAACAAAATCTAAACCTTGCCAAAAGTTGCATTAATTAATATTATTTCACATCAGAGGCAATGTCTACACACAAAAGAATAGTCTAGCAATGGGAAATTCACTCTTACCATTCTTGGCAGATATGTACACAAGGTTCTTAGAAATAAAAATTAGTTGATCCTTTTTCATGCATATACAAATGTTGGTACCGTTATGTAGATGATGTCTGCAATAATAAATGAAAAATGGAAAGAGAATGGAATAAAACTGGTCACCCTACAGGACAGCACCATTAAATTCTCAATGGAAATAGAAAACAACAATGTTCTTCCCTTTCTGGGTATAAAAATTATAAAAAAGTGGCAATATAGTGGAATTTGGCATTTTGGAAAAAGATACCCATATAGTAACATAAACTTGCAATAATCAACAGTCTTACATTCACATTAACAAACCCATCAATAAGCAAGACAAAATGCCAATTACAGTACCAAAAAATCATAGATATAGTGCAGAAAAATGGTAACACAATAGATCTGGTCTACAAGAAAAATTCAAACAATAAAAATAACAAGATGTTTTTTCAAGCTGTCAACTGTCATAATCTGCCGCCTGTTTCTCATCATAGAAAAAAATAGTTCTACATCCTTATGTAGCATACTTAACACAATTTTTTTCTGAAGGACTTGTATTAGTAATAATAGAACTTTTACCTTTCAGAAGATCACAGTTGATTTTAAGTTTTTCTAGATTACCTTTAGGGCTCATAACACATTTATACTTTTCACCAACAACTAACCCTTTGTCTACTGGTGCTTCTAGCAGCTGATTACTGCATTTTCAACAATAACCATGGATTACACCAGCATACCTCCTTATTTCTCCAGTTTCATAATTGCTTCTGGTAGCACACCATATTGTACTATAAATACCAGAATATTTTGGTTTCTTGATGGCACAGCAACTTTTTCACTTCTTGAACTTAAGCAGATTCCTCTTCTAATATGGCATTCATTACTTCATGTATCTTCTTCATAATGTTGGAGCAATATATGGCAGCATAGATGCTGGTTCCCATTTGGTCAAAACTGGCTGTGGAAGTAAAGTAAGCTCTGGTGCTGTGTCCTTAAAATCTGGATTTAGGAGGGTGATTTTAGGAAGACTTGGTTCTTGAAATCAGCTTGTTTACATGTGAATGGAAACTACTTTCTTTGGTGATTCTGTACAGCGTGTGGGTTAGATATGTGAGATAGAGCATTTTCAGGGAGAGAATTATCAAGGCTTGTACCCTTTTTTCATATATGGTACTACATCTGTGATAAAAATAGGATATCATGAAATATTTCATTTGGCCAGAGTAGCATTAAGGAATTTCTAAACATCTGTGTCACTGTGGAAAAATTTACTCTCTCCATCTCATCCATTGTCAAAATAAATGCTAAAGGGTCACATTGCATTGCTTCCATAGTTCCAATGATGATGTTGGCCATGTAACATCTCATGTTATGTCTGCAGAAACATTTTGAGGTACTGGTTTATAACTTTTCAGAAAGAAATTCCTGAGTCTAATAGAGCTTTGCACAGATTTAGAGAAAACCAAGATTGCCTGCTGGATGTTTCAAGCACTGTTGATATTAAATAGATCTTCCGGCTGGCCATTCAGAAATTCCAGATTTATGTTTGACTATTATGAAATGTTGGATTATAAAGTACGTTTTTCATAATAGGTCACTTTTTCACATAATTTGCAGAACAGACTAGTACCACCAGTAGAAAACCTCTCTGAACTGAATTTGCAGATGTAACTATGTAACTTAGTACTTAATGGTGCATTCAATCTTGTAGTTTACACCCAGAATTCCCAAATATTTTGACTCGCAGAGCCCTTTTTAGAATCAATTTCTATGGTGAAGCCTCTAAGCCTGACCATATATCTTACAAGTTAATGGTGTTTAAGAGTAGTGTTATGAAAGTATTCTATTTAATCTCAAATAGAATGTTAGTAAAATTGCATTTCACCTATATTTTACATTTAATAATATCTTTGATTTATATTTATTATTATTATTATTATTATTATTATTATTATTATTATTCTAATAACCTTTGGCTATGTAATTCTATTTTTATTATAAAAATATTGTTTATTTAACTTAGCCCTTTCATTAATATTTCAAGACATAAGATTATAATCTAATTAGGAATATTATTTCATAACTTTATTAAGAATAGCAAAGGACTGTAAGGTAAGGAGATATCTAAACAGGCAATGTTCATGCAATTAAATTATACTTTAAAAGCTTTAAAAATTATCATATCATCTCAATTTATTCTCAACTACCACCAATATACATGTTATTGTCAAATTGATCATGTATAAAAATTCTTCAAAGCTCAATAAATCAAACTATTTGCATTATAATAGATTTTATGTTATGGTGAGAGCAACAATAAGGTACATGCAATAACTTTGTTCCCCCAATTTAATAATTTCATCCAATTCAATTCAAATACATATTTATTCATTATTAATTATTTGAAATTTTTATTATTCATTTAGAAGACAATTCCTACTTAATTTTACTAACCACATTTCAACTAAATTAAGACATAACATAAAATAAATATGAATGTTTAATTGATATCATTGTATGATTCAGTTGAACTACACACTCTTAATGCTTCACTTACTTGTCATAACTGGTTTCTAGAATATTTAGTTCTCATCTTCAGCCAGGCTAAATTCGGATCATTCGTTGAGCTGTGGAAATGTTATTCTGCTCTGATGGTGGTGTGGTAAACTTGTAGTTTGTTTTCATCTCTGGCAGTGTCGAAGTTCATTAGACTCTCTTTGTATTTTTAGATGTAGATTTTCTCTCAGGTTGCTAGTTCCGTAGGTCCTTGTACTGATTTTAATAATTTTACTTTATTCATTATGTCATGATTTTGTGTCCAAAAATGATATGCCACTGCAGATTTCTCTCTTTGCTTGTACTTTTATGTTCCTTAAATGTTCCTTTATCTGCATGCCTATGTTTCTCTATGTTTTTCCAATGTAAATTTTTTCACATTCTGTACAATTTATTTTGTAAATACCTGCTTTTTCCTCTTGTGGAATACTGTCATTAACATTGTAAATCAGTAAGCTTTTAACATAAAATCTATTAATCGGTGCCAAACTAATATTAAAATTAAATCTATTAATCGGTGCCAACCTGATATTAAAATCTTTAAGAATATTCTGAAATTTTTTGTAACCCATGGATGATACTTGAATTTTTTAAAAATTGTCTTGTCTTTTTTTGCTGAAAGTGTTGTGATTTCTTTAATAAGTTTTGTCTATTGAATTTCTGTACTTTTTTGTGTACAAGCTCTTTGTTATATCCATTTTTAATCGCTGTTTCTTCTGTTAGTTTGTATTCATTAAAATATTCTTCTTTGCCAATTTGTAGGTTAACTAGGCGGTGTGTTAAACTGTTGATACGTGCATGTTTGTGATTTGTGGGGTTAAAACTGTCATCTTTGATGTGATTGTTTGCATGTGTATTCTGTTTCATTGACATTTCATTATTTTAATACCTAAGAATGGCAGCATGTTATCTGTTTCTATTTCATATGTAAATGATATGTTTCTATCTTGTATATTCAAAAGTTTTAAGGCATCATCAATGAGTTTTTTGTTAACTATGCAAATGTGTCGTCGACATATCTGTACCATACCTTAAATATGTATGGAAAAGCTGTGTTGATGTGTTTTTCAAATCTACTCATGAAGAGGTTAGCCAGAAATTGAGATAAGGGGCTGCCCATTGTAAGTTCTTGCTTGTTGTTTATAAAATTTTTCTTTGAAAGTAAAATAGACTTGGTTTAGGCAAATTTCTGTGAGTTTGATGTATTCTTTTATGTGTGTATCCTTAATTCCACTTGTTTTAAGCCAACCATGTAGATAAATCAAGAATTTTTCTTTTGGTATGCTTGCAAACAGAGATTCTTTATCGAAAGATATTAAGAGTGTCAGAGGGATGTTGTTTGTGTCCTTAATTTTCTATTAACTGATATGAATTGTTTATACTCCTGCTTTGAAATTTAGGTAATGTCTTGAATCTATTAGCTAACCAGTTTGTTAAATAGTAAGAAGGAGTATTGATGTTGTTAATGATGAGACACATACCATTTCCAATCTTGTGACTGGAAAGTTCAAATATCATCCATGGGCTACAAAAATTTCAGAATATTCTTAAAATTTTAATATCAGGTTGGCACCGATTAATAGATTTAATGTTAAAACTTACTGATAGACAATGTTAATGGCAGTATTCCACAAGAGGAAAAAGCATGTATTTACAAAATAAATTGTGCAGAATGTGAAAAAATTTACATTGGAAGAACAAAGAGAAACAGGCACATGGTTTAAGGAATATTTCAGGAACATAAAGTACAAGCAAACAGAGAAATCGGCAGTAGCATATCATTTTTGGATGCAAAGTCATGACATAATGAATAAAGCAAAATTATTAAAATCAGTACAAGGGCCTACGGAACTAGCAACCTGGGAGAAAATTTACATCTATAAATACAAAGAGAGTCTAATGAACTTCGTCACTGCCGGAGATGAAAACATAAACTACAAGTTTATCACACCGCCACCAGAGCGGAATACACATTCCTACAGCTCAACAAATTATCCGAGTTTAGCCTGGCTGAAGATAAGAATTAAATGTTCTAGAAAGCGGTTCCATACATTATGACAAGTAAGTGAAGCAGAGTGTGTAGTTCAACTGAATCATATAATGATATCAATTATATGATTAGCTTCACTGTGCAAGTGCCAATTTATATTTAATTAATATAAATGTTTAATTAAACACCTGCACAGTTTTCTTATTTTAGGTTCAATTAATGATAATTGCAGGCAAATGTCTGATTCTGCATTTAAGCTGCTACTTTATTTTGTTTTGGTAGCTGTACAGATGGAGAATCTTTCTTCAAAGCAATATGTAGTTGAGAAAGGCAATAATACTAATTTTGCTTTTTCAGACAAGCTTTTGAAATTATCTTGTAAATGCAGCCAAATCTCCAGTAGACTTTGGCTTTGAAACATGATTTTTAGTTTGATGTGAAATGTCAAATCTATGAGAACCTTGTATTTCATTCAGTAAGCTGAATGTTTTTTTCTTCCCCCCCCTTTTTTTTCCTCTTCCATGCTAAACACATTCAGTATCCATTTAAATTCATCAAGAACTTTAATATAATGTTAAAAAACAAGTCTTTCAAAGCATCGAGAGTTATTTTTCTGTAATTTTTCTTGCATCTTGATGTTACTTTCATTCAAGAAGCATTTTGTCAAATGGAAGCAGCCAATATCTTCCTTTCTCATGCACTCCAATCAATATTTAAGTTTCCTCTTAAAACAAGACACTTTGTTATTTGCATAAACAACTTTGATAATCATGGATTCATTTCATTCATGCTAAATATTTTGGCTATATATGGCAATTTCTACAACCATTGTTCATAATTTAAAAACATCACCTTTAGATTGTTATGGTCCATCGAAAACTCTGCTACCTCTACATGTAGTTCTACCAAACACTATTAATGCTCTTCCTTGAGACAGTCAGCCTGGTGGTGTAGTGGTAACCATACTTGCCTCCTAAACCCAAGATTTTGGGTTCAGTCCTGGCCATAATCAATGGATTTTTTCAGGCGTAAAAATCCTAAATATGGCTTCCTTCAGAAGGGAAGTAAAGCCGTGGGTCCCATTTTGTAGATGTAAAAGAACCTCAAGCCTGAAAGAAGAGCTGAGTAAAATACATCAACCTTTTCACACCCTGAATTGAATGGGATGCTGATGACCTGAAATGTTAAAAGTGTCTGTAAATAAACCAAATCAAATCCTTGAGTCAGCTACCTTCAGTGTGCAACAAATTGTGGCTTCTCATATCTTCACACATTAGTTTGAAGAGCCTGCTTTTAAGAGGTTGGGATTTTAATAGTTTTATTATTTTTATGTCATTAGTAGGCATTTTTCTTGAGACCAGCTCACGTGTATGAAGATCGCATTGGCTGCTGCTACAGTTCTTTGCCTTATCTGTAATTTTGGCATTGACTCCAGCATGTAACCCATCATTGCCTTTGCACCATCAGTGCATATATCTACATAACTTGATGACAAGAATTCATCCAAAAGATTAAATATTTAACCCTCCCCTGATGTGTTGGTTGGTAGTGGTCTGCAAAGAAGAAGCTCCTCCTGATAGCTATATAAGTTAATAATAAACTAATGCTATTAAAACTGCCAACCCAGCAATGTCATTTGATTCATCCCCTTGCAGTGATTATTGGTACACCAAATGTGACTGACAGGTGTCTCTTTCACATCATCAGCCATATCACTGTTTTGTCTAGCAGCAGTTGACAAAGAAATATTGGTTCTCAGATACTTGCCCATGGCTAGAAGTTCAGCAGACTTGCCAGATATGAGCCTGTCATTCATGTGGCAGCATAGGTATCCTACATACACTTGTACGTGTGCAGATAAACAGTTCCAGCCCCCCTGGCACTTTGGCCTGCACTCACCTTCTTCCGATCACTAGACTATACATTTTCATAATTGGTTTTAGCAAGTGTTGTCATGGTTTTCTGTGAAGCCAAAATTGTGTTGCACTTCCTTTTGAAAAAATCAGACAGTTCATCTTGCAACTTCTGCCTGTGATGCCTGAGTAATTAAAATGGCCATTAAACACTATTAAAAAAAATAAAATCTTTCAGCTTAGGATAGTTTCGCTTGAAATAGACAGTTTAGCAGGAACCTTGGAACTATTGGTCAACACATTTCTGCAAATCACGCAGAGAGCGCAACCATAACTTATTTCTTTGAATTCCATGTTAAAGTAACTTTCTTTGTATTTTAATTTTTTATTGGGAGTATTTCCCCCACTATCCCACTTCTGCCATATTCTGTAAACAATGATTTAGGCGGTTCCACAGCTTCAGCAAGGTTTCTTTTGCAGAAAACTCTTCTAACAAACAAATGCTGGAGTGCATTGCTTGATTATCATCTTTTTTTGTCATTTGCTTATGTGGCAAATTAATGGAGTTGGCTGTTGATTTGTCCACCTTTTTAAATATAAGATCTTTTTTTCTTCATAGTACCTGTACTTTGACAGATTGAACAAATAAAGAACACTTCAAAATCAATATATTTTAAAAAACTGCAATACATTAATATACATTCCTGCAGTGGTACAACTTTTAAAATACTATCATGTTTTGCTTTAATGGAAAAAATGAGTCAGCTTTGTTTGTATCATAGAAACTGTTAATTTTTTTCTGATTTTAGTGGGCAAATTTCATAGGAAAATATCTGCAAATGAAAAGTCATCACTATTTTCCATATATTATAGAAGCATATTGACCATGATATGCTTGGCTGTATGGTATATCACCAGTAACACTACTCACAATGATACTTAAGGGAGGAAGCATGGTAGCTTAGTTTTGATGCATTATGCACAAAAATTTGGAGTAAGGAATTAATCGGCCAATTAAAGGTGAAATATTTTATATATATAAAAAAAATCAATAAAATGAGAGAGAAAGATGATGAATTGTGAGTTATGCTAGTCTGTAATGAAATTACTGCCTGCAAAATTTGAATGTTTTTAGGGTATTTCTAGCATGCTAAAATCAAATTCAAAGCCAGAAAATTCCTATCATCTTTCTTTTTTGTTATTTGGACTTTTTTTATAATAACACATTTTGAATATTATAGCATAATTATTAAAACTGTAATACTTTATCATATGTGCAGTTTTAGTATGCCAAAATATGAAAATTGAATATATTGTGTGCATTTTTAAGGTGTTTATAGTAAAAGCCAAAGACACCAGATGTTTCTTATCTTATAGGGGGTTCAAGCTGATCAGGAAATTACAGCAAGATTATGGGCAGCCTTGCCATTAAGTTTATTTGTGAGAAATGGAATGTCAACCACCCACTTTGTAAAAGACACATCTTATCATCTCAAGCACATATACATCCTGTCTGGATCCTCTCACATTTCATTAATCTCTATTTCATCTGTAAACGAAATCAGTTTGAAGTTTTAATGGAGTGGAATGTTGTGAGTTTTTAGTACAGTAACAAAGTATTTACCATTTTGGATCGAGGATGTATAAATAGTCCAGATCACTTTTGTTATATATGCAAAAAATTCACATTCCCTAAGTAGGCATAATATCACAGATTTTGTGAAAAAGTCATATCATGCCTATTTTGGAATCAAACTTGAAGATCAAACTATAGCTTGGGCACCACACAAAGCATGTAGACCATGCATTGAAAAACTTTGTCATTTGGTCAAAGGCAGAAAATCATCTCTTATCTTTTGGAATACCTATGGTTTGGAGAGAGCAGTCGAACTATAGTAATGAATGCTACTTTTGTTTGTGTGATGTGAAGGAATACTATTCTAAAAATAAAAAGCAAATCATGTATTCAGTTGTTTGATCAGTCATTTACCTGTACCCATGGGCCTGATGTACCAATCCCTGTGCGACCAGAAGATCTTAAAAAATTTTCATTTGAGTCTAATGTAGAAGTGAGGGAAATTGTGTTGAATGACTGTGACTATCTACCATCTACTGCAGAATGTGGGTGTTTTAACCTGAGTGAATTATAGTGAAATCCTGTCCTCCCTAAAGATTAACCACATTGTCAGGTCCTAGACTGCAAGAAAAAATTCTTCTGTGCTCAGAGACATTGTTCTGTTGCTACTGATAATGGGAAATAGATTTTACATTCTTTTTTTTTTTCCAAAGATAAGGTCCATCTTGTATAATGCAGTAATGTGAAAGAACTTATGTTAAAACTTGGACTTCCAAACTATGACCCACATGAATGGAGACTGTTCATGCATCCAAGCAAAGTTTAAAGGTGTTCTTCATAACAGAAACATTTTTGGTTCAATGCCTGTTGCCTATTCAGTGACCCTTAAAAATTCATATGAAAATTTGGAAATGCTGTTATTGGGACTGAACTACATTGAATAGAACTGCTAAGTTTGAGGTGATTTTAAAATTCATGTTATGGTGCTGGGTGGACAATCTGGCTTTACCAAATTTCCATCTTTGGAATAGCAGGGCAAGAGTTGATTACTGGACTAAGAAAGATTGGCCACCTTGAGAAAATTTGAAAGTCTGTTCTAAGAATGTTGTGTGCCAAAAGTCTTGCTGTCACCTCTCCACATTAAGCTTGGCTTAATGAAAGAGTTTGTAAAGGCTTTAAATAAGGAAAAAGGCTGTATAAGTACATATGTGAGAAATTTCCACTACTATCTGAAGCAAATTAAAATAAGGTGTATTTAATGGTCCTGATATAAAGAATCTGATGCCTGATGCTGCATTTAAAAACACTATGAATGAAAAAGGGAAAGCAGCATGGGTATGTTTTTGTGAAATTGTTTCAAAATTTCTGAGTAACAACAAGGATCATAATTTCAGAAACATTGTAGGTAACATGCTTGAAGCATACAAAGAACTTTGTTATAACATGAGTCTCAGAATTAATTTTCTATTTTCTTACTTGGATTATTTATCTGAAAATATAGGGTTTTTAAGTAAGGAGCAAGACAAATAATTTCACAAGGATCTGTAGGAGTTCGAAAGAAGATACCAGGGACTCTGAAGCATCACTATTCTTACTGGTTATTATTGGATGTTAAAGCATGAAATACCTGAAGACAAACATAAAAGGAAGAGGAACAAGGGGGTACTTTCTCAACTAAGAAGTAATGGCTGTAATTTTTATGTGGTACATTGTGTTAATTTATATATCCACTAGTGAAGTAAACAAGACAAAATAAAACAAAAACACTAGTGACATGTATGAACAACCATATACATATTCCAGCAAGTTGTGTTTTTTAAATATTTTTTGCATTTGAAATAAAAAATTTAAATGAAAAAACTTGTAAGGAAATTCACATAATTATTCAATATATTTTATGTGATTTTGCAAAAAATTCTGAAGTAAAGAAGTAAACTGATTAAAAGTTGGATTCATCACATCAGGATTATATGTAAAATCACTTAATTTACTTAGGCATAAAATCACTTAATTTACTTTAGGTAACAATCACAATGTGTAAATTCACAAGCTAGTGTTTTCGAGAATTGAATTGGGGTCATGCTTTAATACACATTCCTCCTTCTCCTCTTTCTGTAATTAAACCTGGGATAGCTGTACATTTTTTGGTCATGTGGGACTCTGGCATTTAAAGACCTTTTTTAAGCGACATAAAGGTTAAGATGGGTGAAGGAGACAGTTTATGAATTCATGAAAACAAATAAACATATTAATGGGAAATTAGATATGCAATAGAAATTTGTAGGATGTGAATATATGAGGGAGGATCGAAAAGTAATGCAACACTTTTTTATGCAATATTATGTGAATCTGGGTGTTCAAAGCTGGTAGGTAGTAAGCTTGAGCCTTGTGCTACAGACAGCAATGCTAGGTACTACCCTAGCAGTTTAAGCAATACTAATGAGCAAAGATGGTGCATGTGTTATTATCATCCACATATGAAGAGCAGTGAGATGAAGAGCTAGTTTTGTGGGCAAAAGGAAAAACACAAAATGAAGTTTTAGAAGTATATGGTGTTAATTACTTGGATCACAACATCTCCATTCTTTGAAGACGGCCAAGAAAACCTTGCTGTGAATCTGCGCTACAGCTGACCTGTGGCTCTCAACACCATCCACTGTGAGAGGCATTGAAGCAGAAATTTGAAATGATAGACAGGTGAATTTTTGGCATAACAATTCAACATTTCATATGATATGTGTCTAACAGATTGTAATTTTGTAAAGTCAGTGCACTCTGGGTGCCCAAGGACCTGTCAGAGAAAATGATATCATGTTTGGACTACTTGATGTGTTATGCTGAAGAAGGTCATGACTTTCTGGAAGGTATGGTTACTGACAATGAATCCTGTGCATACCACTTCTGCCCAAAAGAAAGCAGGCAAGTATGATTTGGAATCATTTGAACTGCCTACCACCAAAGAAATTTAAGGATTGAAACAAAGGTCTTAATGGTGGTATTCTAGAACATAAATAGCTTACTCTTGGTGGAGTTGCTTCCCACTGGGATTACAGTGAATGCCAAAACCTATGCTACAACACTGGCAAAGCTGCATTGTGTCCTTAGAGACAAACATCCTAACAGAGTCACTAAGAATGTCAAGACTTCTTTATGACAATGCATGCTCTTATGTTTTAGCTTCTATTTGTGCAAAAATTGAGAAATATGACTGGGAGGTACTCAATCTTCCACCATACAGTTCGAGCCCTATGCTATCTGATTTTCACCTTTTTGAATCACTGAAGAAATACCTAGGTTTATGCTTTGATTCAAATAAAATCTACCATAAGCAGGGAACGGAGTTCTATGAATGAAGCATATTCAAATCTGAGCCATGATGGGAAAAATGTCATAAGAGACTTTGTTCATATATTAAAAGATAGGTTAAACATGTAATTTTTAATCTGTCATCTAACACACACTTATGCTTCACTTACTTTTAAAACAGTGGGACTGGTTTCAAAGAGAAATCCTCTCTATCTTCAACCAACTTGATGATTTATCAAATTGATTGAATATGGAGAGCATATCTCTTCAAAACCGGTCACACCATATTTTAAAGTAAGTGAAGCATAAGAGTGTGATATGACAGATTAGATATAATTTACATTTAACAAGCTTCACTGTTTGAGTTCTAACAGAATTTTTTAAAAATGTCTTATTTTTCAAAAGTTCTTAAAGGAATGTAATGTTTGTTTTCCCTATTCATAACATATTTTGTAAAAAATACATTGTGCATTACTTCTCTATCCAACCTTGTATCATTTACTATGTTTAATTTGTGTAACTGTTCTTTAGTTATGCTTTGATGCATTGGAATTCTTTGTGTGGTATATTTTAAATGTGTAAATAATAGTAGAAAACAATGCAAAAAAGCAAAGAAAAAAGCTAAGCATTAAAATAGGCAAAAGAGGCAAATAAAATTGGACCTACTGCTGCTAAATGTGCACAAACAGGTTTAACTCTATATAGATAGATCTTCTATACCTCTACTCAGGGAAAAGAAGAAGAAGAACAAAAAGCATTTTGCAAACTTTTGGGCCCAAGATATGAATTTTATTGATCAACACACATTGTTAATTTTTGTTTCACCATTGCTATTCATGTCAATCAGTTTCCAGGTACCCAACTTATTTTATTTAGTTCATATAAATATTAAAAACAACTAATGCTTACTCAATGAAAAACAAATTTTTTCCTGATGAAAATGTTTATTTTAACACCATATAACATTATTTTCTCTCTAAATTGTTTCAGATCAGCTCAAAGGTAAACTAAATTTGAATGTGGATGATATGGATAAGCTGACAGTTGATGATCTTCGTAGTCAAGTGGACTATGCCATAAGCCAGGTAATTGCTTGTACAAACCCTGTTTTCCATGACATGCCTTTGTTTTGGGTACACTCATCAATGCTATTTTTTAAATTTTTGTTTCACAATAAATCACCATTATGTACAATTTATTCCACATAAGCTTGTTATGGTGCCCATAGATATATTTTTTCAATTAGTTGAAAACATATTCATCAGTAAATATATATACATATTAGAATAGAATAGAATATTTATTTCAAACTTTCATGACAAGTAGTATAACAATTATATTAACATTTCTGGTGTATTTATACTTAACAATTTGTTAAGTATAAGTTAAGTTCACTATATTTTATACAATTAACAATTTGTACTCCCTATATCTCACTAGACTTCACCAAACTAGACTCATTAGACATCACTAGCCTGATTGCTGCATTTCCTAGGCCAGATAAACTCATACACTTGGTTACCGAATTATACGGCCCTTCCTACTATTTCAATCTACCCCTTCACACTCTACACATTCTTCACTCTACACTATCTTGCTTACTAATTTTTCTCATCCATTTAGCTCTCAGTTTACCAAAGTATATACCAATTTCCATCATTCCTTTTCTTGCTTTAACACTCAACATCTTTTTCCCCACAATTTCCTTCGTAAATTAGCCCATCTTCCCATTTCCAACTTCTCCGTAAAAAACTTAGTTTCCTCACAGTCCAGTAATATATGCCAATTATTATCATGCTGACTACATAATGGACATTTATCCAACTTTCCCCTAACTCTTAAACCCTTCATTTCATAGCTCTGTTCTCACCCATGCAAAACCTTCTCTGCTGGTTTATCACATATTTCAACATAGTTTTCATTTCTGTTTACACTCAATTATGTTTTCAGTTTAAAACTAGCAAATAATTCTTGCCTTTCAATGTCTTCAGTTCTTAATCTAACCCCATCCTAATGCTCCCCTGGCCCTCCACATGTTCCCAAAACCAATTTTTTATAGATTTTATTTTATTTTGTTGAGCCAAGTACCACCTTGATTAAGCTTTTGCTGACATACCAAACACTGATATAAGATACTATGGTCCTCTAAATTACTAATTCTAAACCAGTATTTCAATGCTCTCTCCATAATTTTCCCTTTACTGCCTATTCTACCTAGTTCAACTTGGGCCATGCTGTTCTACGAGGCTCTGGATAAGCCCAATATTTGTTTTCAAAAGTTTCTGTGTATCAGATTTACATTCACACACCCATCCTCCATACCCCAGATCTCAGCTCTGTAGAGAATTTTGGCCTCCACCACTGCCCCAGACTCTCTCCAACCAACTTACTTGCATCCCTGGAATTTTATCTAAACATGCCCAAATAGATCTCCAGTAGATAAAATATTTCTGGTGTTTTAAAATATTTTATCTAGGAGATCTTTACTCATTGTCACTGTATTGATTCCTAAATGTATTTAAATAAAAAAAAAATGCCCTAATATTCTTAAATGAAAGCTTCCTTTTAGCTAATGCCATCCTCTTTTGCTCACTCCATCGGCCCTTACTACTTACTCTCACCTCTAAGTACTCAAATTTGTTAATCATCTTAATTTCTCTTCCTTGCCATGACTATTTCTCATCTTTCCTTAACTTGTTGCCATTTTTAAAGACCACAATTTTTTATATGTATAATTTTTGAAGCTGTTTACATTGAAGCCATTATATTTAAAATGATACACTATGGGTAACTTATTTACACACTTCACTTATTTATTTTCCTAAGTTGAAATAATGTTTCAGTAACCAGTGTTCCCATACTTAGGAAAATATAGTAAGTGAAGTGTGTAAATAAGTTACCCATAGTGTATCATTTTAAATATAATGGCTTCACTGTAAACAGCTTAAAAAATTATACATATAAGTTATATTAGATGCACGCTGAGGATGGGAATGCTGGTTCCAGAAATATTGTTCCAACTTAGGAAAATATAGTAAATGAAGTGTGTAAATAAGTTACCCATAGTGTATCATTTTAAACTACAATTTTTTATTTGCTTGGATTAATATGTAAGTTCCACTTCCTGCAAAATTTATCTATTGTGTAAAATGATTTGTTCAATTCCACATTAGATATGGACATTATCATAAGATCATCCGCAAATAACAACCAGGTATTTCAATATTACTGATTATTGGAAAATGGCTATTTACTGCATTTATTTCCTTTAGGATATCGTCAATGAACAAATTAAATAATATTTGACTTAAATGTAAATTGGAACTTGCACAGTGAAGCCAATCATATTAATTGATATCATTGTATGATTCGGTTGAACTACACACTCTTAAAGCTTCACTTACTTTTCATAAATGTATGGAACCAGTTTCGAGAACATTCAGATCCCATCTTCCCATCTTATTCTTAAAGATTTTAATATCAGGTTGGCACCAATTAATAGATTTAATGTTAAAAATTTACTGATAGATAATGTTAATGACAGTATTCCACAAGAAGAAAAATCAGGTATTTACAAAATAAAATGTGCAGAATGTGAAAAAATCTACATTGGAAAAACAAAGAGAAACATGGGCACACGGTTAAAGGAACATTTCAGGAACATAAAGTACAAGCAAATAGAGAAATCAGCAGTAGCATATCATTTTTGGACACAAATTCATGACATAATAAATAAAACAAAATTATTAAAATCAGTGCAAGGACCTATGGAATTGGCAACCTGGGAGAAAATCTACATCTACAAATACAAAGACAGCATAATGAACTTTGACATTGTCGGGGATGAAAACATAAACTATAAGTTTATCACACCGCCACCAGAGCAGAATATACATTCCCACAGCTCAATGAATGATCAGACAGTTGAACTTTAGCCTGGCTGAAGATGGGAACTAAATGTTCTGGAAACCGGTTCCATACATTTATGAAAAGTAAGTGAAGCTTTAAGAGTGTGTAGTTCAACCGAATCATATAATGATATCAATTAATATTTGACTTAATTTGCAACCTTGTCTTAGCCCTATATTATTTGCAATGACTTGCATTACTTTACTGAATATATATTAATAAAATTGTGGGATTCATTTGCATAAATTAAAAGCAGTAATGAATTAAGGAGATTGGTGAAGTAAAACATAGTTGATTAAATTAGAAATTAATATTCCACTTCACTATTCACATTATTTCAGAGATCTTTGACTTTATCTTCTGCTTTGCTGCATACATCCCCACAGTACCTAGGTGTTTTTTTTTTTTTTTTGAGTAGTGTTTAATGCCCGATTTTACTACTGAGACACACAGGCAGTGGACACTGATGATATATGAGATGAAATGATATATTGGGAAAGGATACGTTTTAAGGAAGGAAGCGTTCCAGGCCTAAGTATAGGGTACCTTCCTGGCATTTGCCATTTATGAGGACTGAGGAAAACCTGGGAAAATGCCAGTCAGAAAGGACAGTCCTGATGGGATTTGAACTCCAGACCTCCCACTCACAAGTCCGCGCCTTAGTGACCTCAGCCACCCATGGTGGTAGGTGGTTAATAGTGTCAGTCTGAAACCAGCCGCAAAAGTGTAAGGTTTGAATTCAGCTTAGAAAAAACTGCCTCACAAGATTTTTAGGCATGGTTTTGAATGAGCCAGTATGTTTATTTGAGCTCTTGTGACCTTTAATCTGATATAGCACAAATATTGTCCATCATATTCGCCAATTCACTCACTGATTATCTAAGTAAAAAACATAGATCATTAATGATAAATAAGTGTGATCAATTGAGATATTTTATGGTTGGCTATGTTTGGTGTGTACCACTCCATATTATTTTAAGTCTGTCATCATATAATCTTCCAATTCACAAGTTTCATAAAGGTATTTCTATGTGAATATTTGGCTTCTACAATTGTTTGAAATTTTGAACTTGTGAAGGTTTAAACTACCTTATGCAATTAGAACTATTAGTAATAAGAGAAGCCCAAACTGTTGACCTATCTGGTTTTAATGTATATGAAATAGTTCGTATCTTCTTAGTGTTGGATTTCCCCTTATTTTTCTTATATGAATGTTGTTGTGGTATTACAGTATATTTAGTATATAAAAAGATTATTTGGCTCTTGAAACTTAATTGATCATATTGGATTTAAAATTTTTTATACATCTTGCTTTTTGATGCCAAAATAATTATTGTACTATATTTATTACAATAAATGACTGATAATTATTTTTTACATAGTGTGCAGTGCCCATTTTTTACTATTGTGATATTATAGGTAGATGCTTATGATACATGAGATGAAATTATAATTGAATATAGTGTGCAACCTTAGCATTTGCCATTAATGAGGACTGAGGAAAACCTGGAAAAAGCATCAATCAAGGAGAATGGCTCTTGCATGATTCAAACTGCAGACCTCCATTTCTGCCTAAGCAACCTCTGTCATAGTTTTCTAATGTTGCTTGTTTTGTAGTATGATAATTTTTGTATGTTTTTAAGCTGTTAACATATTTTACAATCTATTATAAATGTTGCTAAAATTCATTGTAAGCAGTGATTAAAAAAAATAATTTAAAAAAATTACTACTTGTCCCACATAATTTAAAGGAATTTTAATTAGGTTGTCATCACAACATTTTCAAAAAGATGTTCAGTTGTCTAGAGGTACCTCTTTATTAATGTCTGAAGGAATTTTCCCAAGGAAAGATGTTGGCAAGGAAGTGATTCTAGGAAAGAGCCCCCAGAGATTGTGCCTAGAAAGGTACTTTAGTTTGTTGAGAGACTTATGAGGGAATGATATTTTAGTGTCTTAAAGCTTTAATTTTAAAGACAAAATCTTGCAGTACATAAAATAATATTATAACCTTTAAAATGTAGCAAAAGCTTTCAACAATATTTTTTAAAATTGTAACGAAGCCAGTATACAACAAGATTAACAATGTAACAACAAATATTTTTGGTAATGGCAAAGTAATAACGAAATAAATTATTCCATTAACAAGACAAGAACTATTACATTCAATAAGCAATTGTCCATTCTTACTGGTTTAGGTGCTGGCAGGCATCAACAAATTCCAAAGCCCTCCAAGAATAATACTACGAATCATGACATCATTCAAATTATATAGAAAATGTACAGACGAGCGTGTGCATGAGAGAGAGATTGAGATTGCCCCAAAATGGGAAAGTAAAAATAGCAAAATAAAAGTTATCTAAAAGGACATAAATTAAGCCTGGTACATTTTCTGTCTAGTCAGCTACCACAAAAGGATGGATCGTAACTCAAAAGCAAATCCTAAAAGATCATACCACAATCCCAAGGTAGCACATGAGGCAATACAATTATCAGCTATTGCTGAATGCAGGATTTTACTCAAGGTTGAAAGCTAATATAACCAATATCAGGTGGTTTTGTATCGTTACAATGTCTTCCTATAGAAAATGAAATTAAAGTGGTCATTTTTAGTTAAAACAAAGTCAATAATGAAATTTAATGGTATTTTGTTAAATTATAGCAGTTAATAAGAATAAGCCATGCTCAAGAATACAAAATTGATATTATATACAATCATGCCTGGATATATGTCTGGTAATTGTAAAATTAAATAACTACAAAATATATAAACAGGGTTTACAATTTGCAATGAAATTGCAGTATAAAGAAAGAGCAGCTTTTGCTGAAGTGTAATAGGACTCCTCTCTAGATTACAGTGTTGACTAAACATAATATGCAGTTCAAGCATGTGACTCACTGATAAATGGCAGATTACTGATTATTTCACTGATTCTTGGTTCCTGATTTTCCTTATAACATTCAAACTAATGGCAAATTTGACATAACATACCTTGAGGTAAGAGTAGCATGGTTATGGAAGAATGCAAGGCTATGTGCTGCATATGCCCATGAAGTTGAATGCATGCTACATTTTTGGCAGTATTGTATGTGCTGTAGTTATAGGATCATCAACAGTAATTATGCCTTTGTGTTACAAATAATACAGTATACACAGTGCAGTTCAGTTTTAATAGTGCATTGTGAATCAGCACTAGAATTCTGCACTAGCCAGATGAGAATGTTCATCTTAAACCGCTACTCAAGCATCCTTGACTGGTTAAAGAATGATCCCAATGGTTTGTTTGTGTAATCATGCACAGGTAGATTCTGGAAACATCCAAGAGAGTGGGAGGGGTAATTCTGTGGGTATAAAAAGCAGATGAAAGTGAACCCATTATAGTATAAGTGGGTGTTTCCAAATGCAATAACATGCAGCATGAAAAGTCAGAAGTTGTAAGGTGTAAGTTGCAAAATAAAATGTACCAATTATAGCCAGCAATGCGTGGAATAAACATCCTCTTATTGTACGTGATGATAAAATGCCTACTGGGTATGTGTATTGTGAAAATTGTTCAACAGTACTGGCATTCACATTTAGTACGTCTCATCTAAAGACACATTCCTATAAAAAAATGGGAATAGATAATTTCACACCTGACTAGAGAGGAGCAATATAATATAATGAGGGCATATGTGGTTCTGTGCACTAAAGATCTATGCTCCTTTAATATTATATGTGGTATTTTGTTTTTTATTTATTTATGGACGCTCTTTATCATCTTAGGTCATCAGCGTACCATTCAACTCAGGGTGTGAAATGGCCGACAAATTTTGTTCAGAGGCCTCTCTTTCAGGCTTGAGGTTCTTTTTCGTGCCGTAAATGTACAACACGGGACCCAGGCTTTACTTCCCTTCCGAAGGAAACCGTACTTAGGATTTTTACACCCGAAAAAATCCATCGGTCCTGGCTGGGTTCGAACCCGTGTTCTTGGGTGTAGGAGGCAAGATATGTGGTAAATTATTTTGGGAAAAGAACTAATTAATACTGGTGAGCAACATGGAGAAATACATATTCCTGACATTTTATCCCATCCTACCACAATTGCTTCTCATGTGAAAGACCAGACTATGGATAAGAAATAATATCAACTCTTGGGTTATTGCTGTAGCCAAAAAAAGAACTTGTGAGGCAACCATGGATTCTTTATGCATTTGCAACTTCAGGAGTAAATTAAAACAAAACATTCCAGTTTATTTCAGTATCTTTCTGTATAACATATAAAATAAACTACTTTGGAATTCGAAATGTGAATTTTCTCTTAGTGTTGCTCACTTTTATAGTGAAGAAATGTTGATCCACCTCTGATATCTATGTAGGATAAGTTGCAAGACATCAGGGGTAAATGGTTGAAGGCAAATTATGTGACCCAATCAGTGGTGTCGATTGCTGTCTGACTGGCCAGACATAAATCAATTATAAGTGCTACTTTGCAGCTCTCTAATCAGCACATGTTTATTGTGTATGTATTGAAAAATTGCATCAATAAAGGAGTCCAAAAATTTATTATGTGGTTTGGGGTTTGGAAACCACTGGCAAAATCCCCTATTCAGTGAAGAAACTGGAAACCATGGCAACAATGTTGAATGTGCACAAATGAGAATGTCCAAAACTGCCAGAAGCAACGGTGCATGAGGTGGAAAACCGACTGCAAGCATCCCTACAGAAATCCTTACATGAACTGTTGCAGAAGATATAGAATTCCACAATAACATGTTAATGGGCCCCAGAAAAGGCAAAACCTTGTGCTTTATCATGTTACTGTTGTTAAAGAATTGAACTCTTTCAACAAAGAGGAGATGCTCGATTACTATCAGTGGTTCTGGCAGTTTGCCAATGCCCACACAGGATAAGACATGGTTCCATCTATATTCACACATCAATTCTAAGAATATGCATATTTGGGCTATTGAGTGTACCATACCATGTACATACATGAGACATCTCTTCATTATGAAAAAATTGAAATGCAGTGTGATGCATTGTACCATCTTCTTTCAATACAATGGTGGATACCACAGCCTATATGGAAATGTGCAATGAATTTGTAAATCTGTTGAACTCCATATTGGATATTTTCTGAATGATGGTAGCATACATAATACTTCGAATGTCAGCATGCTGAAACTATTTCCTTCTTAGAAGATTGTGTAATTTCTAAAAGACTGTCCACCAAAGTTGCTCAACATTATCCCACAAAAAGATGGCATACTGAATTGGAAAGTTTTTGGCAGCAAGTCATAGACTCTTGTGGAATTGCAAGAAATCATTCAATGGTAAATTGAAGCTGCCTTCCAAAATGTCAGTGAATACTCTCCATAATATGGAGAACCATATGCAGGCATGTCTTGATGCTAATGGCAACCACTTTCAACACTTGCTATGAAATCATGCTTCTTGTCTATGCCAAATATTACTGAAATTAATACTTGGGTATATACCTCATTTCTCAATTAACACATTTTCTGATGATTACTCAATGCTAATATTTGCTGTCAATTAAATGTGAACAGTTTCATCTTTAATATATTGTTTGTAATCTGTTTTGAAGTTTTAGTGTCACAAGAGTCCTCCTTCCACCTTTATACTTGCAAAATAGAATCTCTCTTTCTTCAGAAAAATGACGAGCATTATTTGTGGTATATTTGAAAAGAAACAGTAATTAATAGAATATACCAGTTTTCTGTATTAAACATTACTATGGGTGTCAGTTATGAAGTTTTTTTTTTTTTAAATAATATTTAATGCCTGTTTTTACTACAGGAGGTGGACACTGGTGATACATGAGAAATGATATATTAGGAAAAGATTTTTTAGGAAGGAAATGTTTCAGGCCTAAATTTAGGGTACCTCCCCGGCATTTGCCATTTATGAGGACTGAGGAAAACCTGGAAAAAACCTCAGTCAGAAAGGACCATCCTGGCAGATTCCAACCCCAAACCTCCCGCTCACGAGTCCGCGCCTTAACGACCTTGGTCATCCGTGGCGGTCATTTATGAAGTTTGAATACACTTAAACTTTCTCTTAAAAAAATTTATTTTACAAAATCCATTTACAGGTCTTCAATCTTTTCCCCTTTTGCTCAATTGCAGTGGTCCAATATTTGAGTAAGTCTCTTGTACTCATGTGAGGATTTATTTATTGAGTTTACATTCATGTATCTGGTTACTCAGGTGGCCTCAGACACATTTTCATTTATAGTGAAGCATATCCTGCAGAGTTTATTCATTTGGGACAACATATATGTTGCTGTGCTATAATCCCTGTAAATTTCATATAAAGTACTATGAATTTGTGTCAGATAATTTCCTTTCCATTTCTGATGTATGATTGTAGGCACTCTGTAAAAGCTGACTTGAGCAATTTTATTCTTTCATTTCAAAGTCCTATTTTGTAGAACAGCAACAACTTGTAAGTTTTATATCAAGTATTTTCAGCTGAAACCTTACTCTTAATAATTGGTGCAAAGATCAGAATGATTTCATCATGTTGCTGGATATATATGCACAGTTTGCACTACTTTTGAAATCATCATTGTGTATATCTGATTTAACAGAAATTTTACAATTTGACACATGCTCAGAATCCCTAAAGAATCCAATAAATAGCATTATGATTTTAAAATTTGCTAATGAAGAAAGAGTCTGTTTTCCACTTTTAAGGGAATGTTTTTGCCTGAACCAAAAATTCAGGGTCAAAATACGACTCATCATAAGGACCCTGATGAGTTAAGAAAAGAAAAAATTATCATTCATCAGTCATTTTAAGCCCAGGTGCCCAAAATAACTAGCAGTTATAAGAACACCAATCATTATTTCGGCATAAAAGGTTGAAAATATATTTGGTACAGGAATAATAGCTAATCTTGTTGAAACTTTTAAAGGATGATTATTATTATTGTTTTAGGGCACAAAACTGAAGTCGTTAGTGCCCAAAATTTTTTAAAGGGAAGATAAATTCTTTAAAAAGAAGTTGTTTAAGATCATTGTGTGATTGAATCAAACTAACCCTCTTTTGCTCCACTTGTTTAAATATGTAGAAACGGTTTCAGGAACCTTCATTCACATCATCAGCTAGAAAGTCAAATTTCTAGCTGATGATGTGAATGAAGGTTTGTGAAACCGGTTCTACATATTTAAACAAGTAACTGGAGCAAAAGAATGTTGGTTCGACTCAATCACACAAGATCTTAATTTATGATTAGCTTCCTGTCCAATGTTCAAATTAACAATTTTAGTTAAGTTGTAAAAATTCACAGTAATGTTGTCATTGTTATAAGTTTTTCAATGAAATTATTAAAATAAATTTGTAAAGTGGCTACATTTTACAAATGCAAATTCTTTACATATGTCAACAACACAAGGCTGTAATCCTGCAGTAAAAACTTGTTCAAGAACATTATCAAAGTTGAAAAATCATAATCTGAATTTTTCCAAGCATAGATTAATATACACATATATTTTGGAATGATCCAAGTGATTATAAACAACAGAAAAGAGATGTATGATGAATGCTTTGTTGTAAGGCTTGATTTGAAAAATTTGAAAGTGAAGTAAAACAAAATAATGAATTCATCTGTCTTAAATTTTCAGATAGTAGAAGAAATATTCATCTAGCACTTGCACATATCTTGGTTGTTTTGTATCAGGTATCACTGGATTCAAACATTCTTTACCTTTGTAGCCACTATATGCGGGGCAGTCTTATAGTTGGTATTATCACCACGAATGAGGATGTGTATGGTCAACAGTCTCAGTCTAGGGTCTAGTCCTTCTCCACATATGCACCATACAAAGTGACACATTTCTCCTACAGATGGATGAGCTGGTGCATACCCTGATGTTAAAACTCCTCACTTTGGCTACTGAAGAACTGCTCCACCTCTTGTGTCACCTTGTTGTTATCCTGGAAATGCCTGCCATGCAGTGGGGTCTTCATGCAAGGAAATCGGATGAAGTCACTGGGTGCCAGGTTGGGTGAATATGGAGAATGGAGTAAAATTTCATACCCCAAAACAGTTGCTGCTTCACTGTCTGATGTGAAGAATGTACTGGCACATTGTCATGCAGCAAACAAATTCCCTTAGACAGCTTCCTATGGCATTTTAAATGATAGCCTTCCGTAACCTTATCTGGCCCTTACAGGGATACTTTGTCAACAGCACACTGAGAGTCCCAAAAAACACTAAATATAATCTATTCTGATGACATTTGTGTTTTAAGTTTTTTTGGTGATAGTGAATCTACATGTTCCCACTAGTTGCTCTGCTGCTTAGTCTAGGGGTCATAACGGTATATGCAACATTTTCCATGGTGATCAGGCACTCAAAAATGTCATCAGGATCAGCCTGGCAAACCTGTAACATTTCGATGCCACTTCCTTTAGCCACAGTTTTTGCTCAGGTGTAAGTGTGATGTCCACCAGGCAGCAAGCAAACTTTGTCACATGCAAAATATTGTGAATGATTTCAATATTAATTCAATTTGGAATGGAGCACAGTGAAACATGCACTAATAATCTCTGTGAGTTGGAATATTAGAACATTCATTCTGGTTTCACTTAAATGAGATTTTACTCAGAACATATGTTTCAAAGGACACACATACAGACAATTATATCAAAGCCCATGGTTTCAATCCAAGATCACACAAGGAAGCAGCATTCAACAGGATGATATACAGATTAATAAATATACCATTAAACAAAGAAGAATACAAGGATGAATATCTGCACATAATAATAGAAGCTAAATCTAATGGGTTCAACAAACAGATGATTAACCAAAAAAACAAAAGATTCCAAAAACAAAAAAGTATTAAACAAATAACAACCGAGTGATTCAGCAAAGGAAAAAACTTTTAAAAAGTTCACTTACCATCCATCAGCTAATAAGAAATTTCAAAAAAATTTTAAGCAGTACAATATTATCTTAGCACCTCAAAATAGATACAGTGTAAAAAATTTATTGAAATTAAACATAACCGATTCCAGGCCCAAAGAGGAAAATCTGGTATTTACCAAATTAATTGTAAGGATTGTGAAAAGATATACATAGGAAAGACAAAGAGAAATATAGGCATTAGGTTGAAGGAACATTGGAGAAACATCCGTTACAAACAAAGAGATAAATCAGCTGTGGCAGCACATTTCTGGAATGAAAACCATGATATAGAAAAAGGCATCAAGTTATTAAAACCTGTTAAACAACCAAAGGAACTAAATATGTGGGGAAGGATTAAATAAAAAAAACATGAGCGTAACTTTATGAATTTTGTTATCCCAGAAGCAGACAACACTTTATTTAAGTTCATCACAAGACCACATGAGTCCACCTAGATTCCTACTTACCCAAGTACTATGAATGATCCAATAGTCGTGAACAGCTGATGATGTGGAAAAAACAAAAATGTCCACTAAACATATGTCCTGAGTAAAATCTCATTTAAGTGAAACCAGAAAGAATGTTCTAATATTCCGATTCTCAGAGATTATTGTGAATGATGTTTATCACTGAACCATGAAAAATGCACACCTTCTACGCTTGTTCCGCAATTCCTGGTTCCTAACTGAGAGATGGGCACCCACTTCTTTGGCATATCTTTCATGCTCTTTTATCCACATTGGAAATGCTTGTGGCACTTAACCACAACTTTGGGGCAGTGTCTCCATACATGGCAACCTGTTCAGCATGAATTTTCTGGGAATTTTTTCCTTTCACAAACAGGAAATGAATAATTGCACAAGCTTCCATTTTCTCAAGGGAAAGTGCCATCTTGGATTTTGAACTCTACTGGCATTCTGCATTATAAAAACATGGTAAAATTTAAAAGATTTAAATAACAAGGAAGCATGATCTCTCTACAATTCAAAGCATGAAGTTATTCTTCATTGTTAAAACATTGATAATACAAACATTATGACTGCTCCTCGTAACTGGCCCCCTCAGGGGCCGAATTTTTTGGGTACGGGGCGTAGCGACCCCGAGGCACCCGAGCTGCTCCCATAGGTCCGCGCTCAGCGCGTTTGACTCATTTTAATTTCGCCTCCATTTTAATTTTTGTACGTTTTACTTCCCTGTTCTTCATCTGATGGGTGCCCCCGTGTTTGACACGGTAAAAAGTGACTTGGTAATGGCGTAACTCCCAGCACTGGGTGATCATGTAGGACAGGAGCGTATCCCCTGGTAAAGGCCAGGCCCGGGGAGGGGCCATTGCATGAGCTGTTGACTTCCTGCAGGCGATTGGGTCCCTTTGTCAACCCACAGGAAGGTGTGACCCTGAGGTGATTTTGTCTAGGCCAGGACAGATCACCTGAGCCGGGATGGCGCCCAGGAAGCAGCCTGCCATCGAAGACAGTTGCAATGGTGGAGGATTAAATCACTATGATACTCGAAAACAATCCTATACATTTTAAACGTAAGATAGTTGATGTAAAGGAAGTATGCGAGAATTTCCTCGATACTTAGTGATTAGTCGTAACGAAGATGGTCAGTCGTTTACCAAGGTAACCCCATTTATGATTCAGAAGGGCATTGATGCCATAGCTGGACCCGTTAAGTCCTGTACCCGTCTGCGTAACGGATCACTTTTGGTGGAGACACTTGGGCTGTCTCAAAGCAACTCGTTGCTCAAAGCGACGCTACTCTACGGTTATCCTATCCGTGTTGAACAACATTAGACATTGAATTCGTCGCGAGGAGTTGTTACCGCCAATGTACTAGACGGTATGTCTGACCCGGAAATGCAGAGCTGCCTGGAAGACCAAGGTGTCACTTCTGTTTATCGCGTGCAGGCAAGGAGAGAGGGGGAATTACAGCCAACCCGGACTCAATTCCTCACATTTAACAGGGTCGATTTGCCGCAGAAGATTAAAGCGGGCTACGAGATGATTGAAATACGCCCATATATTCCGAGCCCTTTGCCATGTTTCCAGTGTCAACAATTTGGACACACTCGCATATCATGTAAGAGTGTCATTTCCATCTGTGCAACCTGTGATCAAGAAACTCGTGAAGGAGCATGTGCATCCGCTCCCGTCTGCGTCAACTGCCGCGGTGATCATCCAGCCTCGTCCCTGGACTGTCCTCGTTTTAAAGAGGAGCGCTGTATACAGGAGATCCGGGTGAACGAAAAGCTCTCCTTCACTGAGGCCCGGAAGCGATACCAATCTCGCCAACCTGTGGTACCTAAGACCGGTGCATACAGCGCAGCAGCTTCTTTTGCGGTCAAGAAGTGCGACAGCAGTACGCAGACTTGCGACCTTGTTTTCACACGGGTCCCTACTACGCCCAGTTCTCCAAAGCGCTCTACCGTGAAGCCGAAGCCGATAGTTTTTAATGCCCCTGATATTAAGTTCAGGACTTACTACAAGAAAACGGACTTCTTGAAATCGTCTACTCCTGTGGAGAAGAAAAAGAGCCCTTCTCCTCCTCGGGGGGTCCCGCTCCCATGGTGGGAGCAAACCCGCTGGGCGGTCGCCGTCACCGCCCTTATCTACATCCAACCGATTCCAGGTGTTGGAATCGGTGGATCCCTCTCAGCGGGAGAGCCCTCCCTCTGAGGACGCCATGGAGCAGGATATGACAGCTCCAGGTAAACCACCGAGCCCCACGCGACTGAAGAAAGGACGTTTGGTTCGTCCTGGTCCTAGGAAAAAGTAAGGTGGTATTTTATTTATTTCAACTCGTTTTAACAATGGCTATCCTTTCTTGGAATGTGCGTGAACTCCGCAGTCGAAGACCTGACCTGGAGTTGATTTTAAGCTCGACTGACTCTCCGCTTGTGTGTCTCCAAGAGACCAAACTTCGCCCGCAAGATTCTTTTACTCTACGCGGTTACTCTTCGGTGAGATTTGATCTTCCTCCTGAAAATGGCACTCCCTCTCATGGCGGAGTTTTAGTTTTAATTAGAGATGACGTTTACAGTACTTCATTACACCTCCAGACTCCTTTACAAGCTGCGGCACCTACAGTTCACTTCTCTGGCCTTCGTTTTTCAATCTGTAGTATTTACTTGCCTCCGTCTGGTACAGTTACAACGGTTGATCTTGATTATCTCTTTTCCCAGCTACCATCCCTTGTCCTACTTTTGGGGGATTTTAATGCACACCATCCCCTATGGGGTTCCACCACGGAGTGTGCAAGGGGTGGCCTTTTAGCCGACTTGCTGGATCGTCACAATCTTGTACTGTTCAATATTGGTCAACCTACTTTTGTTTCAGACAGCACTCGTAGCTTTTCACACTTGGACTTATCCATTTGTTCTACCTCCCTCTCTGTACATTTTACTTGGAATGTCACCTTTGATTTATATTCTAGTGACCATTTTCCGTGTCAGATACATGTGCTCTCTTCACACGTACATCCTCAGCGCGCGCCAAGATGGCTCATTAAAAAGGCGAACTGACCTCTCTTTGGATCTATGGCCGTGTTTTCTAGGTATTACTTTCCATCCATCGATACCGTAATCGAGCACCTCGAAACGGTCCTCATTGCTGCCGCAGATCAGGCAATTCCTCGGTCGTCTTGTCACCTCAGACGCTTTACGGTTCCTTGGTGGACCGATGAATGTCGGGACGCTTTACGTGCACGCCGAGTGCTCTGCGAGTTTTTCGTCGCCACCCTACCTCAGAAAACATGATTCGCTACAAACAACTGCGCGCCAAATGCCGTCGAGTTATTAAGGATAGCAAGAAGGCGTCTTGGATTGATTTTACCTCTTCTTTTAACCGCACAACGCCTTGTAGTTTGGGAAACGTTACGCCGCGTTGCAGGCAAACCTAGATTTACGCCAATATCCGGTCTTAAAATATCAAATCGAGTGCTTATTACTGCGATTGATATAGCCAATTTTTTTAGGACGCACCTTCGTTAATGTTTCGAGCTCCGCCAATTACCCTGCTTCATTTCGCACATTAAAGGAGCGGGTCGAGTCAAAGGGTTTCTGTTTTGCCTCCAACCAGCAGGAGTGCTATAATGCTCCCTTTACTTCCAGGGAATTGGAGCATGCCCTTAAGAACTCTCGACACCGTGCACCAGGGCCAGACGGTATTCATGTTGCTATGTTGCTGCATTTGTCAGCGAAAGGCAAGGCTTTTTTATTACAGACTTATTTTATTTGGTGTAATGGCACATTTCCTAGCGCTTGGCGAGTGGCCACCATCATTCCTAGTACCTAAGCCTGGAAAGGACCCACATCTTCCTTCCAGTTACTGTCCGATTTCTCTCACCAGCTGCGTCTGCAAGTTGACGCATGATTAACGGGCGGCTTATGTGGTGGTTAGAGTCGAGGCATTTATTGACGAACACTCGATGCGGTTTTCGGCGTCATCGCTCCTCTGTCGACCATCTTGTGTCTCTAACCACCCATATAATGGACGGTTTTGTACGGAAGTGCCAAACGATCGCCCTATTTTTTGATCTGGAGAAGGCCTATGATACCTGTTGGAGAAGCGGTACCCTGCGAACGCTTCACGATTGGCATATACGTGGTCGTATGTCTGTTTTTATTCGGGAGTTCATGACAGACCGGGTTTTAAATGTTCGTATGGGTTCAGCTTTATCTTCTAGTTTTATTCAAGAGAACGGTGTACCTCAGGGCTCGGTACTTAGCTGCACGCTGTTTGACATTGCTATCAACTCAATCACTGAGTGTTTACCGCCAGGACTACAATCGTCGTTGTTCGTTGACGATTTTGCCATTTATCTTTCCTCTCGGAGAATTTGTCTTTTGGAACGCCGCCTCCAATGCTGTCTCGACCGCCTTTACGCTTGGAGTGTAAATCACGGGTTCCGTTTCTCCGCAGAGAAGACCATCTGCATGAATTTCTGGCGCCGTAAGGAGTTTCCTCCACCATCTCTACATCTTGGCCCAGACGCTCTTGCTTTCGCAGACGCAGTTAGATCCTTGCCTTGGTGTATGATAGAAAATTATGCTGGTCTTCGCATATAGCACAACTCAAGAGGCAAGTATGAACGTTCTCTTTTTATTTTACGTGTTTTAAGTGGCACATCCTGGGGTGCTGACCGGACTATTTGTTTTTACCGCTCTCTCATCCGGTCCAAACTGGATTATGGCTGTGTTGTTTATGGCTCTGCGCGACCTTCCGTTCTTAGTAGCCTTAACCCGATTCATCACCGGTGTATCCGTATCGCTATTGGAGCATTCCCCACCAGTCCTATGTCTAGTTTATGTGCGGAGTCTGGAGAACCTCCGTTGTTTTATCGTAGGGATTTTTTACTTGCTGCTTATGGTTGTCGATTAGCTGTGCAACCGCGTCATCCCTCGTATGAGCCGTTTTTTAATGTGTCTCACGCTCCTTTTTATTGTGCTAGGTCTTTTAATCCTAGACCTCCTGGTTTTCGTTTTCAGGAGCTGTTACGGACCTTGGACGCGGATTTACCTGCTATTTTCCTAGCGGGGGAAATTATTTCTCCCCCTTGGCTCTTAGTATAGACACCCGTTCATCTTGGGCTTACGTCCTGTCCAAAGTCTTCGACCGCAGCACCTATAATATGTCGTCGTTTTAGCGAGATCGTCTCTGCTTTTAATGGCTGGAATTTTATATATACCGACGGCTCAAAATCTGACACGGGAGTAGGATGTGCTTTTGTTTTTAATGGAGC
Source organism: Metallyticus violacea (assembly GCA_030762175.1). Taxonomy (NCBI): domain Eukaryota; kingdom Metazoa; phylum Arthropoda; class Insecta; order Mantodea; family Metallyticidae; genus Metallyticus; species Metallyticus violacea. The sequence continues at coordinate 304,179,344 of CM060846.1, read as the reverse complement.
TAGTTTTACTTTTGGTCTTAACGTTGCGACATCTATTTTTATGGCGGAGCTTTATGCTATTTATCGGGCGATTTCATTTATTTCTGACCTGGGGCTGGGGAACAGTGTTATTTGTTCCCACTCTTTGAGTGCCATTTTAACTTTTAGAAATCTGTACAACCACCACCCTCTTGTACAGAAGATCCAGGATGTAGTGTTAACGCTTTTTGACGCTGGCGTCAGCGTGACACTACTATGGGTACCTGGACATGTGGGACTCCCAGGTAATGAGGCCGCAGATGTCGCACCTAAATCCGCCCTTTTAGACCCTGCTGAGTACGAGCAACGTTTTTATTTTGGTTATTTTGGGGATTTTAAACATTCTTTACGCCTTGGCATTCTCTCGCGCTGGCGCGATGAGTGGGATTTAATACCCGCCAATAAACTTCAGGAATGCAAATCAGCCCCTTTTAACTGGTCGACTTTTTCTCGCGCAGTTCGTCGCGAAGTAATTTTATCTCGTCTGAGAATTGGGCATTGTCGTTTTAGTCATTATCACCTTTTTAATGGTCAACCAGCTCCAGCTTACCCTCACTGTGACCACCCCTTTACAGTGCGTCACATTTTAATTGATTGCCATCATCTGGCAGCTTTTAGAGTTTCCTTAGGTTTGCGCTCCTGTCTTGTGGAGTTGCTTGCAGATGATGTGGTTGCTGTTGAGCGAGTGCTCCATTTTATCCGTGCTTGTAGTTTTTGGAGCAAGGTGTGAGGTTCTATCATTTTAATCATAATGGCAATTTTAGACTATTTTAAGACTGTATTAATTTCAGCTTTTGCTGAATCGTTTTACTACCAGTCTTTATTTGTTGTAGTCAATATTACCCTTGTTGTTTGTTTTGGGGTTTTATTGATACAATTTTAGACCATTATAAGACTGTTGCGTTATGTGCTTCTGCGGTGTGTTTTAGTACCAGTCTTTTGTTTGTTGAACATTTTACCCTTGTTATTTGTTATGGGGTTTTATTTTATTGCACAAAGTGCTACTGTTAATTAACTTGCACTGATTTTGTGTTAATTAATAATTTTTTAAATTCAGGCGTCGTTTTTAATGTGTTTGGGCGCTAATGGCCATAGCTGTTTTGCGCCCTTAAGCAATAATCATCATCATCATCATCCCTCGTATCTGTCAAAAAGAATCAGCCCTCTCTGAACATTATTTACTATAATGATAGGTTGAAAGAGTGTAGCTAGATGTTTTTAGTGATCTGTGCACATTTATCTAGCATCAATACATATAAATATTTAGTGGAAAATTTTCTTCGGTTTTGTTTTGTAATTTTTAGCCTTGTAGCTTTATTTTCCATGAAGCAAATGTATGTCTTCTTGCCTAGTTGTTCCTAATCCAGAAAGAAGAATATCTGCTTTATAACTGTAAATTCTACTGTATGTATGTTGAATTGTTGGCTGAGTATCTTTCCAATTTTAGTCCATTCTGTTGATGATTTCATTTTGTAATTCATATTGCTTTGATCACTGTTCCACATTTCTACATCACTGAATTTTTCAGTTGTGCAAATTCATTAGTATCAATGACAAAGTTCTTTCCTCTATGTTTAATTTCTGCTTCATCTATCAATTTTTTTAATTTTCTTGGAGGAGATGCCATATGTTTTTGTAAATCCCCAATGAAAATTGATGAATATCTGAACACTTCAAGCTGTGTCCTTTTGCTGCTTTTAACACAGATTCCAGTAATGAATGGCACTGTCATAACTTCTGGTTAGAAAAACTTCACAATCACATATTCTCTCACAATATTTCTCTTATCCATGTCATTTTCATTTATGTGAAATTAATTTTATGCTCTATTATCACTTTTAAAATTGTAAAATTCTTATCTCATAACATCTATAATTTAAGTATTATCAATGACAAGTTGCCATGTTGACTGTATGTGCTCTCACTTTTTGTTGCCAGTAGTGCCAAACTCTTACATTCTAGTTCACATTCACAGTAGCAATGTGTGTGTGCGCAAGTTACCAAAACAGTTATTGTTAATTTTTATGATGTTGTGGTGAATTAAGCTAAACTCAAATATATACAACTTCAATAACTTAATATTTTAACAGAACATGTTTAGCAGACAAAGGTTTGCAAATATTTCTTACACAATTCTGTAAAGAGAAAGGAAGGGGAAAGAGCATTGAGATGTTATAAAATATCCAATATTACAAAATATTACAGATAATTAAATTGTACTTACAAAGCAATAGACAATGGCATTGATTTGTTTTATTTATGCATGCTCTTTAACATCTAAGATCATCAGCATCCCATTCAAATCAGGATGTGAAGCTGCCGGTAAATTTTGCTCATAGGCCGCTTCTTTCCGGCTTTAGGTTTTTTCATGCCTTAAATCTATGACACGGGACCTATGGCTTTAGTGCTCTTCCAAGGAAGCCATGCTTAGGATTTTTACACCCGAAAAAATCCATTGACCCTGACTGGGATTGAATCCGGAGTGGTAATACATACTATTAGAATGTATTAAATCTGTTCACACTAACTCCACATATATATTATTAGTACATGTTTAAGGGGAAATTGCTCCCATCATTAACTTGACTGATTATTTGATTTGGTAGCTGAATTCCATGGAGACTGCCACAGAAGCACCTTGGGATCCAGCCACCAAATTGAGTAGTTGGTCAACAGCTGATGAGGAGCGATTGCCCCCAAAACATTTCATAATGTTGTATAAGTGGAGTAGTATTAACATATTTAATACACTCTAATGCAAAATATTATAGATATTAATAAATTTAACTTCTGTTCCTGCAGTTGGGGAAGGATTATTAAAATTGCACAGTGGTAGCATATTGGTCTTTCAGAATAATTATAATGCCTTACATAGACAAAATTTTTAAAGGTTTGAAGTATCTAACAATGTTATAACCATTATAATTAAATGATATGAGCACTATGTTCCTTTGCAGGACATTGAATTTTAAATCAAAACTCAATACAAATACCATAATACTGGTTTTTGTTATAGCTGAATAGTTTTCAGAGGTCTTAGGCCATAATTTGTACTGAAGCTGAATATACAATAAATGAATGTTTCAAGTATTACAACATATCATGATATTGATCTTCTTTATTAATTATATGTTGAACAAAATCACAGCAGAAACATATATTTATGACAAATTTTATATTAAGGAAACAAACCACACAAACATTTGCTTGCAGGCAGTTATGGCTTTTATAACAATGTACTAAATGAATTTATACCCATTGCATCCTGGAATGTGGGCATTATATGCATGATTTTTTTTTTCCTTTATTTCTTAGGTTGATCTTCATATTTCTGTCTGTTTACTTATTATTCCAGTGCTTTATGCTAATTCACAGTAGTCTGCTGTTTTTGCTTATACATGGTTAAGTTTCATGGATGTAAACATTTTTAGATTATGTACTCATTTCTGGTTCCGTATGTATTGTGGGTAATAGCAATTGAACTTCAAAAAACAATTATACATATATCTTTTGGAAAATAAGCCAAGATACTGTTTTATAGAACGGCAAAGTAGATAGCATTTGCTGAAGAATTGTGGAATAAAGAACATAGGCTTTTTGTGGTAATGTGGATCAGCTAACATATTTAATTAGGTTAATCTCCTGAAAAAAAAAATTGTATATATTTGACACAAAAGAGCTATTCATAATCATAATGTTTCTGCAGAGGAGCATATACTTATTATTTACCTAAGCAAAATGTAGTATGGAAGTATATAAAAAGCAGTTCAGATAACACATTTGTTATTGCATTGTTTAAGCACAATATTATATTTGGACTACTGATCATTCAGCTTTGTGCATGTTGTTGAAAGTCATGCAAACAAAACTTACAAAAGATAACTTAAGAATAATTAGTTATGATCTATTTGGTGTCACTATTTAGAAAATATATGAGAGCCAGAAAAAGGTGATATGGCTAAATGAAAGCAAATAAAATTATTTCAGCTATTATGAAACAAAATGCTCCCAGAATTAGGATAAGATTTTTTTTTATTTCCATGACATTTTAGAAACATAGTTTACAGTAATTGGCAGAGCAGATTTCATGGACATTTTAAATGTTAATTTATGCAGTAAGTCTGTAAGGAAACGTTATTTTGAAATTTTCTGTAATTAAATTTTTTAAATTTAAAATGTACCAATTATAAAATGAGGATTAATCCATTTTTGTGTGCATGGCTTTAGCTGTGCAGTTATCTGTTCTGATATTAGATGTTCTTTAACTTATTTATTTTCCAAGAAGTGTACATTTTATCAACACTATTTACCTGTATATAATTTTCTAATGCTGTATTTTTGGTAGTAAGCTTAAAGTTGGAAATGTTGCTCTAGTATTAGTTTTGGCATATTGACTTATCAATTCTATTAAAATTGCTTATATTTCTTATTTATAGCTGGTTAACCCATTGAAGATGAAAGAACACTTGGTTACTCAACTGAAAACTCAAATTTCTGATTTGGAAAGGTTCATAGAGTTTTTGCAAGGTATAAGTGGTTTTACTAATAAAAATAGTGCTGCTTCTCTTTATATATGTTGCAAATCATATACCTCATTTCACTAAATATATATATTGCATATATTTATTTTTTGTACTGTCCCTGTAGTTTGTGTTCATATATGTTTGCATTAAGGGAGTGCATTTATTTTCAAATGCACTGAAGAAGAAAATTGCAACAACTTTTATGCTTCTTATAATCATTTTTTTGTTTGCTTTCCTGTTTATGTTTAACTATAAAAATGAAGCACCATATTATTTTAATCTTGTTCTACTCATTGTGTAGGCTTTAAGCACATCTGAGCTTCTTTTTATGTTATATGTTTGGTTATTTATAAGGAAGTCTTTCAAACAAATGCAGCAAGGTTGGAGCATTTTGATGAAATAAGGAATAAACCATATCCTTCTAAAACAACTTTATGAAATTGAAATATAATAAAATTGACATATTTAATGTGGTTACAAAGTAATATAACAGCATCAATATTCTGCTTGTGTACCATACATAATAAGAAACTTTGGATTTTATTGTGGTTGTTAACAACTGTTTTGAAACCAGAATCCTTTTGGTGTTTACCTTGTTTTGTAAACAAAGTCCTTTTGATATTTGAAATATTTTGGCAAAGATTGATATGTTCAGCATTTAGAGCTTTCTAGTCTTATCTTAAAGTCCAGGCCAGGATCGATCCTGCGATCTTGGGTTTAGAAGGCAAGTATGCTTACCACTACACCACCAGGACTGACTGCAGCTATGTTTGTTGCATAAGGTATTGCTAACACCTAAACACTTACATTACTCACCATTATCAAACAAGAAAATGCGGGAACTGCCTCCCTTCATTTTCCACACACTTCTGGCATCAGCTTATGAAACTAACCATTACCCTCTGCAATCGTTCCCATCATTAGCTGTTGACCAACTACTTGATTTGGTGGTTGTATCTCAAGGTGCTTCTGTGGCGGTTGGAAAGTCCTGAATATATGTTCTCTCAGGGTCAACCCTGCATATTGAACCTGGAGTGATAATACATCCTATTAGAATGTATTAAATCTGTTCACACTAACTCCACTTACTTACATAACATTAGGGTATGTTTCAGAAAAAATTGCTCCCATTATTAGCTGTTGACTGATTACTTGATTTGATGGCTGGATTCCATGGAGTCCTGTTCCCTCACAGTTAATTCATGAAAATGGGTTACAAAATATTCTGAATATACCTATCACTTTTAATTGTTTTTTTTTTAAAAAATAATAGGGCCTATTTTTCTCTTTTGATCATGCAGGGATTCCTTGTTAAGCAGGTTAGGTTTTTCTGAATTCCAGTATCAGTTTTTTTATGATTAGCATACTTACTTTGGTGGAACCAAGACTCGTCTGTTCAGAAAATTAGATTAGGGAAAATTTCCCCATCATGCACACTATTCAAAATTCAATGACAAAATCTACTCCTGAATGCAGGTTTTTGTGTCTTATGTTCTTGCGCTATAGTAATTTTATACAGTCTTAACTTCATTAACTAAGTAGCCATTCAAACAGAGCCATTCCTATGAGAAAGATGTCAAGTGATATTTAGAGGAATGTTCCAGAGCATGTCCAGTGTCATCTAATGTTTCTTTTGTGAGCACTGTACATTACTGTGTACACTTTGAACTATAAATAAATAAATATTATTTGGGGAATAGAATACCTGAATTGAGCCATATTAACATAATTAATGTGCTGTATTATGCCACCTAATAAATACTTAATACACTGTCCCACAACACACACCCATAAGTTCCTACAGTTAAATTCGCACCGACCTCCCTTCTGGCTTCTTGGCCAGCTTTAAAGCTTTAGAATGAGAGAAGAACTGCAAAGTTCAGTCAACTGCAGCCAATTGAATTTGGAGCAGTCCCATGAAGGAAAAATTACCCAATATTACCATAAACAGTTGTTATTATAAGCATTTGGAACATTAGTGTCAATAACTTTTCAAATAACCATTTTTTGCTTTATATAGGCCTTAAATTGCTAAGGACTGTGATTATCCTATGTATGGTCTGTATTGGAACTACTTTCTCCAGGCAGCATTTCAGGCTGACCCCAATATATCAACCACTGCTCATAACCTATAGACTAATAGATTGAGGTCATAGCTGCTGGAAGGCCAATCAGCTGGGAAAGTCAAATCTGTCACATTCTGCTGAAGCCACTCCTGCATAAGACTTTGCCTTTGTAGGCCAGTGCCAAATTTTGTCAGAAACTGTAATGTTGGTTATTTAGCTGTGTTTCTCAAAGGCATCATAGTGTGTCTTCCTGTGTTGTAAAGCTTGCGCTAGAGGTACTATCAAATAAAGCTTCCCACTAGGCCATAAAAGGAAGGATGTGGCTCCTGACAATTATCAAAATTTTCTCATGAACTTATTCACGAGTTTGAGGCATTAACCATGTTATTTTGAAGTTGAAATATCTCAGTTGAGAAAATGCCCTATACTGTACTTTCTTTAGAAGGAAATACCATGTTTGACTAATGAGCAATCATTAATTGTTCTCCAAGAAGATTTTATTAGATATAAGCTGCCACTATTTCATCCAGCCTCTTCATCCAGTCCTCACTTTCTGGTGTGATCGTCAATGGCCAGGGTCAGTGTATCTCTTAATGATCTGATGAATAAGTACAACTTCTTAGGATTGAGAAAATCTCAGGAACTAATTTATTATATGAAGTGCTATAACTGCTACACAGGTCCATGAAGAAAGCTTTACAAAACACACTTTCTCCTCTGTAGTTAAACTCAAAATGACAAACCTAGATGCTATGTTACAGTGGTGTTTAACTTTCAAAGCTATTGTATATCCTGTGTAAAAAGTTTGAAACCATTTATTGTAACATTAGCTTTACAGTTTGCATAGTAAGTAAGCAGTATATGAGATTTGGGAGTATTTTGAGTTTTAAAATTTCATTACAATAAAATGTTAAGTCTGAAAATGAATGGCTGTATAAATTAGGATATTCTTCATATTTTCTTTCTCTTTACAGAGTTCATTATTCCTGTTTCTTTCATTCTCTCACTTTTATTTTTTAATGGAGGAATAGATTATCTAATTACCAAGATATTTTCTATTGAAATTCAGGCATTTTTAATGCAGTACATATATATTTGTAAAATGACCCTAGCTAAAGCTGAGAAAGCATCAATTTACAAAAATGTCACTGTATGTCCTGTGTAAATGTTCCAGCAGCTGTGAACAATAACAAAAGAGGTGTCTCTTCTGCTAACTGCCTCTCAATTCCTGATTGTTTCCTTATAACTTTCATTTAGTGAATACATACCTTGATATATGAAGCATGATCTCATAAAAGTGTTGAAAGGGGTTGCCATAATTTGATGCATGCCTGTATATGCTTCTCCATTTTACAGAAGGTATTCACTAATAACATTGTCAATCAAAGCTAATATTTCCCATTGAATGTTTTCTTGCAGTTCCATAAAATACATGGTTTGTTGTGTATTACAACAAACACACTTTCCCTTTCAGCATATACCACAGTAAGGAATCTCACAGGTTAAGTTCAAGCGACCTTGGTGGCCAAAGTCCTTTAGAAATGATACATTCTCCAAAATAGGAAACAGTTTCAGCCATGCTGACATTGTAAGTGTGCACCGCCACGTGTGGCCAAGGTTGTTAAGCCACTGACTTATGAGCGGGAGGTCTGGGGTTCAAATCCTGCCAGGACCATTCTCCCTGACTGAGGTTTTTTCGAAAATTTTCATATATACTGCAGTATCCATTATTTTATGGATGGGGTTAATAATGCAATGCTGTGACAGGGCATATCACACCCCCATGAAGAAGTGTCTCATACATGGTGTTAGGATTATCACCAACCCAAACAAAGATATTCTGGGATTGATGTTCTTGCTCATGTGGAACCACGCCTCATTGGAGAATCATATGTAGTTCAGTATTCCTGGATAATTGACAAGCTGCTGGAACCACTGACAGTAATTGATTATCTAGAGGGGTACAGTAGTAATACATGCAGCTTTACATTTTTGGAGCTCATTGACATGTGCTTATGGAAACTTCATTCTCCTGCAACAAGTTATTCAAGAACTCTATGGGGAGGCCTTCTTCTTCTTCTTCTTCTTCTTCTTCTTCTTCTTCTTCTTCTTCTTCTTCTTCTTCCTCTTCTTCTTCCTCTTCTTCTTCTTCTTCTTCTCCTCCTCCTCCTCCTCCTCCTCCTCCTCCTCCTCCTTCCTCCTTCCTCTTCCTCTTCCTCTTCCTCTTCCTCTTCCTCTTCCTCTTCCTCTTCCTCTTCCTCTTCCTCTTCCTCCTCCTCCTCCTCCTCCTCCTCCTCTTCCTCTTTTTCCTCCAGTTTTGAATGTTCTCCTTAATGAACATTTTACAGTGTTGTTGCAATTTCCATTTCTTCATCAAATACTAAATGAAGCTTTTTTCTTATGGTTTTTGAGCCACAAAGTGCACAATGATTATCTTAGCCACTCCTTTATTTATGCAATTTTCCAGTATGTTCAGACAATAAGCATGCATTGTTCCGATGTGTTCTAGTTCATACTGTACAGTACGTGTCTTTGCTCATTAAACAAAGGCACAATGACTTGATGATCCTATAATAACACAGCACAATCACATGCATCACACTGCTGCAGAGGACAGCAAACACACAATTGGTCTTCACAGACATACAGATTCCATGTCAAATTTCACTTCATTATCTCCTTAGTTTGAAAGTTATAAAGGAAAATCAGTAGCCAAGAGTGAGTGAAACAACACATAGTTGGGTAAACAGAGGTACATTGGTGCCATTATTATTACCTACTTATTTGTTTGTAAACTAGCTAATTATTTTGCACATAGCTGCATGATACTGCTTTAGAAACTGCACTCCTCCTTATGTGTGAGAAAAGCTTTCTGCTTAAAATGCATGAAAACTGTATGTCAGCTTAATTTTCTTATAATGTTTATGGCACTATATTTTATGATATAATGAGTAGTATTTACTTTTATATTATGCTGTTGAAGATAGCCAGTGAAATATTTCATGTAATCATTAATTCTTGGCATACTAACTCAATAACCAGCAGATGGTTGGAATTTGTAATTAATGTGACTGTTTATAACTAGTTACTGGGCATGCTATAAAACTATGATATTCCTTAAATGTTCAAAACTGTCTGTATACTCTAGCATAAAATATCACAACAAAATCTTTTTATGTTCTGTGACCTCTTATTCATTGTTATGCTTCATGAAGAACACTATGTCTCATTAAATGAAAGGTTCATTTTGGACATGCCCTTTTGATGATGGGGATGTCCAAATGAGAGATTTGTGAGACCTAACACTAAATTCCATTGATGAGTATTTAAGTGTTTTATATTTCTGCTTCTCTAATTTCTGTCATTTTAGTTACATTGTTCCAAGAGTTACTTTTTTATTTTAATTTATGTAAAATTAATTAATGGATTGCAATATATATGTATCAGATTTATTGGAGAACTAAAGCATTGCTTTTTGTCCCTCTCTTGCTTGAAAAAGAGCCTAGTTCAAAAAATTAATGAAAAATAATTTGTGTTTTAATTTTTATTCTAGTTTTAAAAGTGCAGTGTTCTAGTTCTCTAATAAGTGTATGCATGTGTGTGTATGTGTATGTATATACACACACATGCGCACACACGCACACGCACACATATATACGCACATATATACACAACTACACGTGAGAGAGAGAGAGAGAGAGAGAGAATGCTCTTTTATGACTGTTAAAAGAAAAAAAGTGGGAAAGGTAAACTTAGAATGTGAAAGGTTATAGCACTGTGAATACTGAAATTATATTATTCTGAAACTGAAATTCTGCATTGTAGTATTTTAGCACACCATAAATCACATAAATAACACCAGGCAGATGTTCATGATAACAGTTTAAGTATCATGTGATCCAATTATCTGATTTTGGATGCAGAAGCAAGGAATATCAGTCAGTAAGTCATTGCTGAAGGCCAGCTGGACTACAAAATTCAGGGTGGATGGGCAGGGCAGGGTTTACAAAGCTGCTGTACTGGCCTCAAGTTTCACACTACTCATTCAGTGTCTTTTGAACAATGGAAGAAACAACAAATATCTAATCTCAGAGAAAACTCTGCTAAGAATACTAATAGGCAAATTCTAGACCTAACTATTATACTCTATTCCATGAATGTTTATATACATTTCATATGCCTGTACTAGTGCATTAATGCTATCAGGATATTATTTGAAGAAAAATTTCCAAGTGATAAAAGTTCCAAGCCATAATGTGATTTATAAATTGTATCCAAACACTTTAGGCAAACACAAACTAAAGGATAACATCTGTCTACAGATAGTTTTATTTCTCAAAGAGAATTACAAAGGGTAATGGATAATTGCATAAGCAGATGCCTGAAATGTGTGGAAAATGAACATAGGCAGTTCCAACATCATTTTGCTTGACATGGGTGAGTACATAACTTTTTAAGTGCATTAGAATTTATTAAGACTGTCACTCCAGTGTTTCTACCAGACTCTTGTGTTTCCCTACCTGTCTTACTGTAGTGAAACCAAGCTGGTTTGAACAATGGCTTATCAGCCAATGCAGTCCAAATCACTGCACTAGTCATCAGATAAATAGTTGACCCAGTATAAAAAAGTCATCTCTCTCTCTCTTTTTTTAATTTTTTATTTTAATAAAACTCATAAAGTGAATATAATGTTGGCAGTAGTTTAGATTCATTACAGACTTGCTATTTTGAATAAATTATTTTGAGTATGATTTAAGATATGACTATCCTAACTTTGATTTTTAGAGACAGAACTGAAAATTTGTACATAAACAGAGAAATGGAGCTCTCAGTAGAAGGAAGCTTTCTAGGGGCTTTAATAATCTGAATAGTGCATGGGTTGGAAGTACAGTCTGGAAGAATATATAGAAAATTAAAGCAAAGGGGGGAATGCTCTTGGGTGTTTCTTAATGGGGGATCTGAGATACTGATGGTTTGTACCTTTTTTAATAAATTTGTTACTACTTCCATACACTGCATCTGTTGGTAGCAGCAGTGGTAGATGAAAGCTTTTATTAGCATTAAATTAAGAAAAGTGCTAGTGTTGATGCATTTATAACCATAGTGTGGCAGCTAATCCCTTATCAACAATACATCAACTGAATGGTTTTCTTTATAAGGTTGTAATTATGCTCTGAGCACTGTAACCAATGCTGCTAAGATTTAAGCCAGTTTCAACTAGTAGTTTTTCTTATATTAACTGAATTATGTAGTATGCTAGATTGCATTATGAACAATGTACTTTGGTGAAAAAATTAAACATAAGAAAATCAGCAGGGTGCAAAGTGATTGTCATTTTGGAATCTGCTAATAAAATAAAAGAGATTACAAAAGCATTAAAAGTTACCTTTTATGGTAGTGAGTTACTTCTATGGCACAGGTAGAACCATGGTGTTTTCAAGGTACATAAGGAGAAAGCAGGTTTGCATTTAACATTATCAATGGTGCCTGGTTGAAATTTTCATATGGAATTTTTAAAAATATCAGGTAGCACATGCTCTTTTGGTTCCTAGGTTATGTATTATAATAGCAGTAGAATGCAGAAAAGGAATTCATCTGAAAATCTTGAATAATAATATAAAACATTATAAAATAATAACTTTATTTTCTGTCACATAATTTTTTTGCAGGACTGGGGTTTAAAAGAAATTGCTTTATAGGTATGCCAAGCTAATTGTAAGACCTTTGAAACATTTCCAGCTTTCAAGAAAGAATTTCAGTTTTCAAATGTAATGAGTCTGAGTGCCAATCCATAGCTGGAACAAGTTTCCTATCCAGGGTTCACTCCTTATGCTAAGAAGGGATCTGTAATCCAGTATCATGTACCAGAAGCTCTCAACTTACTTCTTCCTAAATCTTTCATGACACTTTTGTTGTCCCAAAACCTTTCCCATTAAGGTTAAAACAGATGTTCTAAATTGATTTAGGAGTCAAAGGGAACTAAAGTCTGTATCACATAGGTAGTAACAACAAAGAATGTTACAAAATATAGAACTTTGAAGGTAAAAGGATGTTAATTTAATTTGTGAATGTTTTATATGTATACTATATTATAATGGCTATTATATAAATTGTCTATTGTATACATTAATCCAACAGGGATCAGAATATTATTTATTTTTATGCATACACACAAACATTCATTTTTATTGTCAGGTGAAGGAACTACAGAAAAGGCCAAAGAATGCACATGCAACTGCCCTGTGCATGGAGGTGCGCATTTCAAGGTATCTCCATCTAGACATAAATTGCACAACAAAAGTGAAGATGAGGTAAGTATATGTAGCTTAAATTCTGTTATACCCTTCTGGGTGGACAATAATATCTTAAGAAACCAAATGCTTTTATGATATCTCACTACCACTGCAGCCACTGCCACCAAAGTGTAGATCACAGACAAGGTACTCATTTGCTGTAAGGCACCAGTACAATAGCTATTAAAGTGTAGGTTGGCATTTTCATTTTTGTGAAAAAGCTAATTATAGGTGACTTAGATGATGATGTTTTATTATCCATTTGCTCAAAGAATATTTTATGCATCATATTTAATGTAATGTTTACGGGGGCATATATTAATTTAGAATAGAAAAATACAAAAAGAAAGATAAGTAGGGTAAATTTCTAAGTTAGATTAATGGCATATAACAATGTTTATTTTGCATTAGAACATAGTAAATATTTATGAAAATATCATTTTTGCTAACAACAAGCAATAAGACAAGTCTGTTGTTACATTTTTGAGATGGCTTAGTAGGAGTTATATTAAGGGGCTAAAGTGTGCCAGCTTTACCACAGCAGTAATGAAAATGAATGTGAATTTTTCTGTTTTTAGATTCGAGCAGAAACAATTAACATAATGAAGAAAGCAGCTACACTCCTGCAGATGTTTGCAGTTGCACAATTCGGATGTGGTAGTGAACATTTCAAGAAAAATAGTTTGAAAAAAACTATGAAAGCAAATCATTGGGGGTAAGCATCATGTGGCACTGCTTTTCATTTTGTTCTTCTGACATTAGAGAAATTATTTTCAGAAGTAATGGTTCCTAAAATAAAAAGAACTAATACCACAATTAGCCAAATTAAAACAGTAATTTTTTTAAAATTTAGTGGATGTTAAATGCAGTGCCCGAAATGGAAAAATTGAAGCTTTTTTTAGATTTATTATGAAATACTAATTAAAAGAATTTAATATTTGCTAAAACAAATGCTTTATCCAAATTCCTCCATCCACTTTAAATGTAATTATACAGATTAAATGAAAAGAAGTTATATTTAACTCATTGACCATTATATCATTAAATGAGGAACTTGTGCAGTACTTCATTTCTGCTGCATTTACAAAAACCAGCATCAGGGCTTGTAGTTTGTCCTTCATTCTCTTGTACAGTTAAAAGTATTTATTTGTGTTGCCTTTGAGGCTTTCAAAGTACAAATATTGTAGATTTAATTTATTTGTGCCTTTTGTGTTGAAATTGACTCTTTTCTTCATTAAAGATTATTTAAGTACCCATTCCTGCAGAACAAGCCTTCTATGCTAAGCTTTTGTACTGTCTGCTTAAATAATTTATAAAATGTTTCATAATTACTTTAATGAACTTGAATATTGGGAGGACACTTTCAAAAGGTGCTAGTAATGCCAGAAGGTGTTAAATCTCTGAAAACATTCCCCTTTCTGGAAAATGTACCTTGTTTCACTCCTTTTGTTGTCAGAAGCACAAGCATGTCATCTCCTAACTCCTACTCTGTTCACTTTCAACAATTTTCTGGGGTACATGTGTGCACATATCACCTGAAAGTCTTCCCTCCAAGGAAACCTACCTTCATTCAAAGGAAGTTGTTAATTTGGCTTATAAATTGTCTAAAGCATCTCAAGAATAAATTCTCATAAGGGCTGAAGTTTGCAAAGCCTATTTGTAGACTGTTGTTGAAGGGCATTATTAATGAAATTATAACTCATCCAAATTTGACTAATTATTGTTATGGAATCACTCAAATTTCACTAATTTTGAGTGATTTCATAACAATAATTTGTCATATTATAATATATTTCACACTGAAAATCCCTAATTACAAAAAATTACATCCAAATTCGTTTAAACATATTGCAGCTTGTAATATTTCTGAGAATGGTGGTGGCAATGGTACCTGGCTTTTTACAGTTGTTCTTCCATTGGCCATTAGATGGCAGTTACATAATTCATTTTAATTTGTGCATTGAGAAATCGGAGGCTTACATTATGCTAGATGAGAGTGAAGATGGAAATGGGGATGAGATGATGATGGAGCATTGGTGGAATGTGTGGCAGCAGAAACCAGAAACTCCAGAGAAAAGCTGCCCAGATACCACTTCATCTACCACAAATCCCAATTATGGCCACTGGGATGCAACCCAGGTTGCATGGTTGGAAGGCAAGCAATCTAACCGCTTGGCCACCATGTCACCACATTTTATGAAAATGGAAGTGTCCAAAAATGGATATATAGATCTGTAATCTTTAGATTATCTTTTATACTTTGCATTAGAATAATTATTGCATAAAACCTTTTCATTTCTGTTATATTGACGTCTGATCATTTCTACATCTAAGAACTGTTATACTGTTATTAATTTTGAAAATAACAGTAATTAGATTCTTCATGTAACATTTCAAAAATGCTGTCTCTGATAAAAGAGCGCTGTTATTTCCAACACTTTTGTCAGGTTAGAGGGAATTTGTTTTACATCTGAATTATTGCAAAACAGTTTTAAATGATGTGATAATGCCTCTTTTGATTGATATATTTGCCCTGGCATTATTGTTATTGCCAATATAACTGTAACTAGGTAATGGATGTAAAAAAATCAATATCATCACATAATGTGTCAGAAAATAATTATGGAAGCATTTTGTGTCCTGTGACAAAGTTATTTGCTCAATAATCATATTATACTTAGCCATGGTGATCGCTTGACTGCTGACTAAAATACCTAGCACCAGGTCAAGTTTACAACACTTGAATAAACATTCCAGAGCAGGCATGTGTTGTAACATGATATCTGTGACAAATATGAAAAATGTATAGTGAGTGGAAACCAAGCACATATTGAAAATGCACATTTGCCTTATCTGTCTTCCATATTGCAAATGTAAAAATGCAGATTTGTGTTATCTGTCCTGAAGTTAAGATCCTTAGCATGTGAAGTAATGTTATGCATTAATTTTAATATACAATACTTTGCTACACTGTAACTTTTGATGACAGAAATTACACTTGAAAAGACAGCTGGTGCTTCATATTTTATAAAGACAGAGAGTAAATTTTTAACTCCATATGCATTTTCTTAAAACTCCTTGAACTGCATACCAGATAGTAGATGGAGTAAAACAATGTTCATATCATACAAATAGAAATAGGCAAGAAAAAATGTAATTATATTAAATTATTGATATTAACATTTGATGCTGTAGAACTTTGGTTCACGCCATGTTCTTTGAGATTTTTAGCATAACTCAATATTTACTTGTGTTTAGAAGCTATTGTCAATGAAATAATGAAATCTTCAAAATTGCATGTTTGGAATGTTGACATGAACTTCACTTACAAGTCATATAACAAATTATTTATGAGGAAGTCACTAAAATTTCACTAGTTGTATTCCACTTACTTGGACATGCTTCAAAGGCAAATTTCCTTCATTGTCAGTACGGTACCACTATGACTTCCTCATAAATAATTTTGTTATATGATACTATATTTCACTATGAAAATCCCAAACTATTCAAATTCACTTACAAGGTTTTTAAATTAGGATATGTTTCAAGAATCTTCTTCCCACCCTCAGCTGTTGACTAACTGCTTAATAAGTTTTGGGCTATTGGTGTGGTCGTGGCATGATCTGAGTCACTTTCCTGTTGACATCTGTTGGCTGGAACAGGAATTTAATGAATTTGTATAGAGGTGGAATGTTAAAATTCATTAAATTACATTAATTTTTTAAAATGAAAAATTTTTCTGATGTGTACAGTTTATTGCAGCATGTATTTCTATTAACGAAATGTAATTTCTTTTAATTAAGCAAGAAGCCATCTTGTTGGAATTATCCACATGGGAAAATATGTTCATTTGAAAAAATTTAGATGTTAATAAATTGTGACATTCCACCTCTGGACAAAAAATTCAATAAATTCATATTTCAGCTATCAGATTTCAACAGAGAAGCGAATAAGATCTAGCCATGACCACACCAAAACAGCCCAAAAGCAGTCAGCCAACAGCTGAGGATGGGAACAAAGGTACCCAAAACATGTTCTAATTTAAAAACTTTGCAAGTGAAGTTTATGTTGACATTTGAAAACATTCAGTTATGAATAACTCTACTTTATATATATGATATTAATGTTGTTGTAGTTTTGTGTAACTACAAAATAATAAGTATAAATAAAATAGCAGGCCCACTTGTATGGAAACATATCTTTTGCAGGGATTTACGAGCTAACCTTGAATTAGCTGTTGACTATGTGATAGAATTGGCATCTAATCCAGAAAATCCTATAGATAGTGATTATACTTCTGACTCTGAAGATGCACCAGTAGTACTGTGTAATGTGAAGCTCACATCAGCTGTTCGGAAACATTTGGCTGTTAGTATTAGAGACTTAATGCAGCATGGTCTGATGCCTGTAAGTACTCTTTTGGTATTAACATGAAAATATCATGTGTGAGACTAAACATATAGTACATTATCAGGTAGAGTAATAGCCATGTATGAGACTTTTTTTTCTGAATATATAGTACATTTTTACATATAGTAATGGAAGAAAATTCTCCATTTATCTCTTGCTATGCCATAAATTTCATATAAAACAAATTGCTGATAGTACATAACTTGTACCGTCATGCTAATTGTTTTGTAAGTGATATGCTCAGATAAATCAAATTGAAGAAATACAGGACTGGCCTAATTATGGTGTATATTTATATGATTCTGTGTTTGATAGATAATATTTTTTGACATTGGCATTTTAATAATAATAAATTTATTGAAATGCGAAGAAAAAGTACATTATAAATACAAACTATTATTACTAAGGGGCTTCCACCCATCTGCCCCAGGCCATTTTAGGTGTGACCCCTTATATTTGAAAAAGTTTGTGTACAATAATTAATTTTGTATTATCCCACTTATGTAAATTCTAATAAATCTAAAACAAAATACAAAATTTCCATGTTGTTTACTTCAGTCCCCGGTTCATCAGCAGCAACCTACTGGATCCAAGTTCTGACCGATTCCCATCTCTTACTAATACTAATTCTATTAAAGCACAACATATGCTTACTACCAGATTCTAGAACACTCTCTCATAGTCTATTGTCCCTTTCTTCTCTTCACAGTCCATTTCCATTTATTTCTTACTTTCTATAAAAATTTCCCTATAACCTTACAGTTTTTTTCTATTATTTTGTTAACATTACTTTTCTCCCTAATGTTTAATCTTATACTTTCTATCTCCAAGTCTCAGTTTCTTTACATTCATAAATTATATGTTTTACATCTTCTTTATCCTCATATAATGGGCACACACCTTGTGGGTATCCATTTCTTTGACCTTTTAACCTCCATATTCCTGCTCTTAGCCAGGCTATCCCCTTTCTTTCTTCATTACTAATGTTATCCATATACCTCTCTCTTCCCCAGCTATTTTCCATTGAGACATAAAAGACTAGCGACCTTTTCTCAGATAATTGACTAAACAATTTTTGGATCCCTATGTCCTCGAATCTTTTCCTAACTTCCTTCCAGTAACTTTTGTGGTTTATTTCTCTTTTTCTCCATATATCCCCTAATCCATTACTTTCTAGATTATATCTCAAGTTACTAACCCAACATTTTAAAAAAATTGAGTCGAGATTGTAACATACACACCACTAATCGACTCAATTTTTTTAAAATGTTAATATTTGACATCACTGTTACAAAAGTTCACTATATTTTATACAATTACTAATCAACCTGTGTTTTTTAACTTGTTTCTTGATATTGTAAGCATTGTTTCAATAAATTATCATCATATAAATTTAAAATCCTATACCAGTATTTTAAAGCTCTCTCCATAACTATTCCCTTTCTTGTACTTCTTCCCATTTCAATCTCCGAAATTTGTTTGCTGTTGCTATTGGCAGTCCTAAAACTTCCGTACAAAATATCTTATGAATGTGATCTACAACCTCCCAACCTTTCTCAAGTCCCCAAATTTCAATACCATAGAGCATTCAGGCTTAAACCACCAAATTGTACACCCTTTCCAGCCACTTCATCTCCATCTCAGGCATTTTATATGGGCACCCCCTTACAGCCACCATAGCTGATTTTCCTTTTGCTAGTGCTGATTTCATTTGTTTTTGCCATGCATCTATTCTTATACCCAGGTATGTACAACCGCGCGCAACTTTATATTCTTTATTTCCCTTCTTCCACTTTTCATGTTTACTGAATTTAGTGCCTTTCTTCAATGCTAGAATTTGGATTTTCTCTCTATTTACTTTTAAACTCCATTCTATGCAGTATTTATCTACCTCTTGTATTGACCGTTTTAACCCATTTACAGTAATGGAGCCTACTACCAAATCATCTGCAAAGAGAAGCCCAGGGATTTGCAATTTATTTATTACCGGCAAAATGTTATTATTATTGCTTATATTCTTCAATATGTCATCAATAAACAAATTAAATAACATTGGACTTAGCTTGCAACCTTGCCTTAATCCTTTTTCTTGCTGTACTTCCCTTGTTATTGCCCTTTCATCATATTTTATGCAAAAGGTATTTCCTTTATACAATCCTTTTGGAATAGTGACCATTTGTTTACTCACCCCTTTCTCTGATAGCTTATGCCACAATAGTTCATATCTATTCGGTCAAAAGCTTTTTCTAAGTCGATAAAGGCCATATAAATATTATCTTTTTACCTTTTAAATATTTGTCCACTATAGTTTTTATAACAAATATGTTATCAATCGTCTGTCTTCCTTTCCTAAAGCTCATTTGAAATTCTGAAAGAATGTTATATTCTTCTGCCCATTCCTGCAACCTGTCAGCCAATATTCCTCTAGATTTTTCCCACATTGGACAACAGTGCTATACCCCTGTAGTTACTAGGTTTATCCAAGTCCCCTTTACCTTTGTATATTGGTTGTATAATTTCTTTTCTCCAACTTTCCGGTGTGTACCCCATAGCTTTTATTGTATTAAACATCAGTGTTAGTACCTTGAGTCGATTCGTAGCCGTACTCTATTCTTTAAGGAATTCCCCTGGTATACCATCTATTTCTGGTGCTTTGTTTCTTTTTATTCTTTTAATCTGTTTCTCTACTTCTCTCTCTGTTATATCCCTATCTAGCATCTCTACATAGTAATTTTCTATCTCTGGAATTATCCTCCCTTTTATAGAGCTTTGACATGCAAACAGATCTGAAAAATATCTTAACCATTCTTCTTGGGTTATATGAGAGTTAATTATTAATATAATTTAATATAAATATTAAATTATTAGTGGAAAATGGCCACTACTCGAACTTGTATTTCACACTTTGAAGATACTTATCATATGCGTAATATTACTTGACCATAATACAAAATCAAATACACTCTCTCCATTTTTATTTATGAAGGTGAATTCTCCTTGCTCATCCTCCTCATATTTATCATTTAAAATATCGAGTGCATTTAATTCACCAAAATTAATAACTTTCTCACTTCCTTTATCTTCCACCCTGCCCTTACTGTGTCTAATATTCTCATTTTTTTTATTACATTATTATTTTCCCACCCATTCATTAAGTTTACATCAAGCTCACCAATTCTTTTATTAAAATCTTTCACAATTATAATCTCAATGTTCAAATATTTATCCCTTAACCTCTCTATATCTCTATATAGGATACAATACAATTCTGGGTTATGGAACTGTGAGATGATTGGGGGGGTTATATACTATACCTATACATATTATACTTTCATCTAACACTTTATCTTCCAGTATAAACCAAAATACTTCCTTCCACCTAGACCAAGTGTGTTTAATGGTTTTACTCAAATCATTCTTAACAAAAAACCCTAGCCCTCCTGATGGTCTCCCTTTCCTTGCCATCATTTCAGCCTTTCTTCCTACATATTTAAAATCCTCTATTGTAATCTCTTCATCCTTTAACCATGTTTCTAATACTGCAAATAATCCATAGTACCCAATAAGTATTGTAAAGTTCCCATGTTAATTTTATTTTTCAAACCTTCGCATTTTGAGTAACCTAATCTCCTCACTGTCTGTTATTGTGATCCCATTCTCCCCTTCAATCACATAAACTTCTTTAGAGTTTTTTTTTTTTTTTTTTTTACTTCTTAACTGAATCCCTTCATTTGGGGTTTTATCCTTATTCACTATTTATCCTTATTCACTACCAAAATACTTCCATGCAGAGATGAAACTATACTATCTCCCCTTTCTTTCATATTCATCCCACTTCTCTTGCCTTGCCCACTTTCATTTCCCATTCTTCCCCACTACCAATAGTTTGCGTCGAACTCAGGTCCCCACTCTCCACTAATCCCTGCACTGCTTCTACCTCCTCTTTCCTCGGCGACACCTCCTTTTTTTTCTTTCTGCTCCTGGCTTTCCTGACGTCATACCACTTCCACATCTTCTCCCTCCTGAAGATCAGTTGCTCGGCTCTCCCTAATCTGCAATGTGTGCGGTGATGACATAGCATCTGACACAACAGTTACTAACATGTCTCTTGTTTCCTCAATTCTCCCTTGAATACCCCAGATTTTGGATCCTTAAAATTTTCTGCTGCTATGTATATTTCCTGTTGCTGGTTAGTAATATGCTGACTCGTTTTCTCCCGCATTGGTTTGCTGCTCCATACATCTTTCTTGTTAATAGTGTATGCATTCCCTCCTTCAATCCACAGTTGAAAATTCCTGATATATGCTCTTTTGCCTGCTGCTTTAGCTTCCATCATCCGTCAAATTAAATTTTTTGTTTTGTGTGTTTTCGAGCAGGAGTCAGGTCCTTATTAATAAATATGTTCGTCCCTCTCAGCATCTTTGCCTTTCTCAATATTTCATAAATTATTCTGGTTTTTGCAAATTGAACTATTATTGGTCTCTTCCCCGTGTGCCTTCCTATTCTGTATGCTTCGACAATGTCCCATCCATGTAATTCTATTTCCAAATTATTTTCCAATATTGTGGTTACTTCTTGCTCTGGCTAAATATCTCTTCTTTCTTCCACTCCTATAAATACAAGATTGTGTTTTCTTCTGCTCTCATCTGCTCTTTCTAAATTCATCTTCATTTCGTCTATTTCTCTCTTGATTCCTTGAATTTCTTTTCCAACCTCATCTTTTATTTCCTTAGCTATTTTATTCAGATTACCACTTAATCTTTGCTCATACCATTCAATTTTTTCAAAATTTCCTGTGTTTCTTCTGGGCCTGGATTTAGTTGAATACAACCTATAATTAGCAGCATTAAAATAATGCTTCCCCATATTAAACCATCTGTCCTCTTGCTTCCTCCTTCTCCCTTTTGTTTTCATTCTTCTTTGTCTAAACATTCCTATCCTTGCTCTATACACCGAAATTTCTTCTCCCATTTCTACTTATACCACTTTTATCTCACATTCTTGGAGCTCACTATAAACACATCCTTCTCCTTGCCCTGCTCACTTGGCACTCCACATTGGCATTTAGAAATTTTACTTTAGCATATTCATTAAGTCTATTTATGGCCTTCATTGAAGATGGATGTCATAAGCAAATTTTCAGTCTGGAAAATCTAGGTGTATGTGTTGCTTCAAAAAAAGGAAAATTCAATGTTACTTATCAATAGTTTGCTCACTACAGTTTGCTTGGTATTTCAGGATACTTTAGGCCAAATTTCCAGTTCCTTTGTAGTTCTGTGTTGAATAAAGAGGAAACTACAGTCTAATCTAAGAATATGAATAAAAATGTTGGTTTTATCCATTTAAAGT
This sequence comes from Metallyticus violacea, assembly GCA_030762175.1. Lineage (NCBI taxonomy): Eukaryota > Metazoa > Arthropoda > Insecta > Mantodea > Metallyticidae > Metallyticus > Metallyticus violacea. The sequence goes on along the minus strand of CM060846.1, from coordinate 304,156,685 downwards.
ATGCTGGGATCATGAAACAAAATTTTTGTTACAAAAAATATATCACATTCATGTACTTAAATATTATACTTTCTCTACTATTATATTTTGCATTTTGTAAATGTTATTTTTATACCAAATCTTAAACCTGTTGATATTCATGTTTTCTTTATTGCTTTCATTTAATGTTTTAGTGCATATCACATGTACTGGTAGTATAAAAATAAACGTGTAAATACAATTTTCAAAATGAATAATGTTAAATTTTCAGAATGATAATAATTTATGTAATTTGGATTTCACCATTTTGGTAATATTTTTTTAGGTTGGTCAGAGTGTAAGTGTAGTCCCTTTTATTGGCTGCTTTCCACACATTGGGAACTCATCTGGCAAAACTATGCATGCCTGGGAATTGATAATGAAGTACTATGAACTAAAGAATGGAGAAATATACAACTCTACTCCAGCAAGGAAGTTATCACAGAGCTTCAATCTGGATATTGTTGGAGGAACAGCTATTTCAAATAAACAAGTAATTGTGGAATTCTGTTTGTTTTTGTCATTTTAGTTATTTTTATTTGCTTTTAGTATTAATACTAAATGTGATCTAAAATGCTAGTACCTTAAAATAAATTTATTATGGCACAATAGTGACATTAATTTTGGAAAAAACAAGGAATTTAATAACTACTACAGTGAAGCAATTTATATTCTAGAAAGCTGGTGAGTCAGTTTTGCACTCTTATGCTTCATTTAACTTTGAACTCCTCATAACATGTTTCACAGGCCTTTGCCTACATCATCAGCTTCATGTTTGTATGTTGGATTTATTGATAATTGGACATCTTTGTTGTAGCTCTCGTGGGCACTTGATGAATTTTTTAATCAATTTATCCTCTCTTGGAATCTCAAAATTCATAACCTTATCATAATTTCAGCTCAACTGGTCTTTCAGAATTTCAGTAATATGTTTCCAATTTATGCTTGTGTTCCCAAAAGTGATATGCAATATATCATTAACTCTGGATAAAATCCTTAATGAGAAGAAACAAGGAATATAAATTTTAAAATATTCAAGAATCCACACAGAGAAAACCAGTAATATTTAAAATTACAAACAAGGAATATATTTTCTCAGATTGCAACAAAGTATATATTGGGAAAACAAAACCAAGCATAGACTCAAAGAACACTAGAGGAACATCAAATTCAAACAGGCAGAAAAGTCAGCATTTGCATATCACTTTTGGGAGAACAAACATAATGTAGAAATCGAAAGCACATTACTGAAATTCATGGATATACCAGTGGAGCTGGGAATATGAGAAAGGATTTATATTAAGAAATGTGGGGATAAGGTTATGAACTTTGAGATCGCAACAGAGAATAAATTGATTAACAAGTTCATAATGTGCTCACCAGAGGTACACCAAAGACATCCAATCACCAAGAAATTTGGCAGTTAATACACAATTGGTGATGCAGACAAAGGCCCATGAAATGTGTTTTGAGGAGTTCAATGGTAAGTGGAGCATAGGAGTACAAAATTGACTTACCACCCTAATCTAGAACGAGGAATCATAAAAGTTACTGCAGTTGTATTTCAATATTAGCAGAATTCATCATTAGTTATAATTTGACAGGAAGTATAAAGAAGCCAATATTTATTAAACTGCAAATTCAAAGTAATGGGCTCTCTACAGTTCTAAAATATATTTATGAATATACATTTGCGGAGAGTAAACATAAGATATATTGAGCATATTATATGTGCATTCGGCTACACCACATATATGTATGTACAAAACTATAGTTTATTAGTTTTTCAAAATTCACCCTTATATTATTTACTATAAAAAGAGCATAGGGAAATAAAGAACAGAAAATAGGTTAGTTAAATACAGTCATGTGGCATAACCTTCAATTTGGAGTATCAGTTCTTTATTTCAATTTATATGTCCCATTACAAATAGTTTAGATTTCATTGGTTGCATATGTGACCATAATGCTCAAAATAATAATAAAGGGTTAATATTATTAAATATACTATTCATTTTTATTTTATTTTCAGAATTTGCTAAGTGTGGTTGGCAACATACTCACCACACATTCGCGGTATAAGAGAAGCTATGATTCCCATTTCAAGGCATTTATCTGTGCAGCACTAAAGTATGTATATTTTTAAGATCATTGTCTAATTGAGTGGAACTAATACTATTTTTGCTCCACTTGTTTAAATATGTAGGACCAGTTTCATGAACCCTTCGTTTGCATCAACAGCCTATTGTCGACTTGAGGATAAACCATTATGCTGTTGAGATGTGTAATCTGCTATAGTGGAGGTGTGATGAACTCAAAGTTTATGTTTGCATCACCAGAAGTGTCGAAGTTCACTAAACTATTTTTGTAATTGCAAATGTAGATTTTCTCCCATGTACTAATTCTGTAGGTCCTTGTACTGATTTGAATAATTTGGTTTTATTAAATATGTCTTAGTATTCTGTTCAAAAATAAGATGCCAATTGCTGATTTCTCCAGCTACTTGTATTTTATGTTTTTGAAAAGTTCTTTTAACCATGTGGCTATGATTTTCTTTGTTTTTCCAATGTAGATATTTTCACATTCTGCACAACTTATTTTATAAATACCTGCTTTTATCTCGTCATTAACATTATCAATGAGGAGATTTTAACATTAAATCTGTTTACAGGTGCTAATCTGGTATTAAAATCCTTAAGAATATTCTGAAATTTATTTGTAGCCCATGAATGATATGTGATTTTTATAAAAATGAGTTAACATTTTTTTGCTGAGAGTGTTGTGGTTTCTTGAATAAGGTTTTGCCTCTTGAATTGCTTATATCTTTTGTGTACTAGTTCTTTGTTATAACCATTTTAAACTGATTTTTTTTCTATTTGTTTGTATTCTTTAAGGTATTCTTCTTTGCTACTTTTATGGTTAACTAACTGATGTGTTAAGCTGTTGATAACAGCATGTTTGTGCATTGTGGGGTTAAAACTGTCAGCTTTGATGTGATTGTCGTAATGTGTATTCCAAAATCCAAGTTTTCTTGACGTTTCATTATTTTTATGTCCAAGAAAGGTAACGTGTTATCTTTTTCAGTTTCATATGTGACTGAAGAAATGTTTTTATCTTGTAAATTCAGAAGTTTTATGGCATCATTAAGGAGTTTTTTGTTATATATGGCAAATGATGGTCAACATATCTATACCTTACTTTGCATATGTATGGGAAAGTTGAGTTGATGTGTGTTTCAAATCTGCTCATGAAGAGATTAGCTAGAAATGGAGATAAGGGGCTGCCCATAGTAAGTCCTGATTGTTGTTTATAAAATATTCCTTTGGAAGAAAAATAGGCTTGGTTTATGCAAATTTCTGTGAATTTGATATATTCTTTTATGTGTGCATCATTAATTCCACTTGATTTAAGCCAATCATGTAGATAAATTAGGAATTTTTCTTTTGGTATGCTTGGAAACAGCGATTCTATGTTGAAAGATTTTAATGTGTCAGAAGGTTGAAATTTATGTACCTAATTTTTTCTATTAACTGAAATGAATTCTTTGTACTCCTGATTTGAAATTTAGGTACTGTTTTAAATCATTCAGCTAGCCATTTTGCTAAATAATATGAAGGGTATTAATATTGTTAATGATAGGGTCGCATACCATTCCAGGTCTTATGAATTTTTGGCAAACTGTATATTTTCCCTATTATAGGGTTGTTCTGTTTCATTTTATACTTTGTTCCTTTTGTGATAACAGTGCAACTTTGTAAAGCCTTATTGACTGAATTAATTCATCCCTTAAATGGATCTGAACATATTCTGTTTTATAACCTAAACTTAGGCATTCATTTTTTACACTAAACTCCATTCACTTACACAAAAGTAAGACACATTTTGGGAGAATCTCTCCCATCATCAGTTGCTCACTGAAGTTGCGTCTTACTTTTGTGTAAGTGAAAGGAGTTTAGTGTAAAAAATAAATACCTAAGTTTAGGTTATATTGCCACTACATTGTCAAAGCTTCGCAAGTACAATATTTATATTCTGTTTCATTTAGCAAATCTTATCTTCTATTATAATGATCTTCTTTATCTAATATTACTATTCTGTTCCCATTGCCAACTTTTGTATAAACTACTTCTATTTCATTTAACAATTTTATTGTTCTGCTATATGTCTTGTTTACTGAAGTTTTCTTTTTAATTATTTCTTTTACCACCCTTTATAATTGGTTTCTATCTAATTCTTTTTCTTTGTTGTTTAGTACTTCAATAGCAGTTCTAAATCTATCAAATAAACTTCTATTTTATGGGAGTATTGGAACCATGTTCTAGGGCCTTTGTTTAAAAATGCTAATTATTCTTTCTTGAAAGTTTCTTTTGATAAATTTTCCACAAAATTCGTTCAGGTTCTGGATTTTTAGATTTCTCATATTTTTGATTTAGATTTCTAAGATTTCTTTTTTGTTTGCTATTTGTTTATCCAATATTGTATATGTTCTAGCTGTTCTGATTAAGTTATCCCATACTAAGTTTGCTAACCTCTTTGAAATCTGTAAGTATTTTTCATAAAGTTTTAGATCTATATAGTTTTTTGTAATGGGGATTTTCACAGTGAAATGTGGAATTTGTCATATTTTGGATCTATATTTGCCAAACTTGTGTAATGGTTTTCCATTTCTAATTGAATTACTTTTTCTCTGTGGATAATTGTCTGGGACTGTGTGGTTATACTTGACGGTTTTTCATATGAAATTTGGGCATATTTTATGTTTTAGGCGCAGGTATAAAAAATGAATATTTGCTGAAATTAATTCACTTTATCCTTTTAATCTTGTATATTCTTTAATTTCTTTTTTCAAATCACGAAAATTGCAGTTGAAGTTATAAAGGTTATTGCATCTTACTTGTTTATCATCCATCTTAGTTTAGTTACTAACCAATTTAACCATATCAACTGTTCCTAGCAACTGAAAAGCCCATTTATTAACTAAAATTGTTAATTGGATCATTGAACAGTGAAGCTATTCATTTATTAACATCATTGTGTGATTGAGTGGAACTTTTTTGCTCTACTACTTGTTTAAATATGTAGGACCGGATTCAGGAACCCTTTGTTTGCATCGTAAACACATTGTCGACCGGAGGATAAATCGTTATGCTGAGGGGAAGTGTAAGCTGCTCTGATGGAGATGTGATGAACTTGAAGTTTGTTTTTTAATGCCGGAAGTGTCGAAATTTATTAAAGCACCTTTGTACTTGTAAATGTGGAATTTCTCCCATGTTACTAATTCTGTAGGTCCTTGCACTGATTTTAATGAATATGTTTTAATCAATATGTCGTAGTTTTTGTCCAGAAATGAGATGCCACTACTAATTTCCCCAACTGCTTGTATTTTATGTTTTTGAAATGTTCTTTTAATCGTGTGCCTATGTTTCGCTTTATTTTTCCAATTTACATGTTTTCACTGTCTGGATAATTTGTTTATAAATACCTACTTTTTTCTCTTGTAGAATACTGTCATTAATATTATCAATCAGGAGATTTTTTACATTAAATCTGTTTACATGAGCTAACATGATATCAAAATCTTTAAAAATATTCTGAAATTTTTTGTAGCCCTTGGATATGTGAATTTTTTAAAAATAGTTTACCTTTTTTGCTGCAACTGTTGTGGTTTCTTTAATAAGTTTTTGCCTCTTGAATTTCTGTACTTTTGTGTGTACTAGTTCTTTGCTTTAACCATTTTAAACTGCTTTTTTCTGTTTGTATTGTTTAAGGTATTCTTCTTTGGTACTTTTAAGATTAACTAGCAAATGTGGAAAGCTGTTGATAACTGCACGTTTGTGCATTGTGGAGTTAAATCCGTCAGCTTTGTTGTGTTGTCTGAATGTGTATTCTTTCTGTATATTCCAATTTACAGGTTTTCTTTATGTTTCATTATTTTTATGTCCAAGAAAGGTGACATGTTATCTTTTTCAGTTTCGTATGTAAATGAAATGTTTTTATCTTGTAAATTCATAAGTTTTATGGCACCATTAATGAGTTATTTGCTAACTATGGCAAATATATTGTAGAATATCTGTACCATATTTTAAATATGTATGGGACAGCTGAGTTGATGTGTGTTTCAAATCTGCTCATTAAGAGGTTAGCTAGAAATGCAGACAAGGGGCTGCCCATATTAATCCTGATTGTTGTTTATAAAAATGGCTTTTGAAAGAAAAACAGGATTGTTTTATGAACATTTCTGTGAGATTAATGTATTCTTTTATGTGTGCATCATTAATTCCACTTGTTCTTGGCCAATATTGCAGATAAATTAGGAGTTTACCATTAAGTTTTCTTGGAAACAGTGATTGTACATCAAAAGATATTAATGTCTCTGAAGGTTGCAATTTTATGTACTTAATTTTTGTATTAACTGAAATGAATTATTTATAATCCTGCTTTGAAATTTAGGAAGAGTCTTAAATTTATAAGTTAGCCATTTTGCTAAATAATATGAAAGTATACTAACATTGTTAATGATGGGTTGCATACCATTCCCAGTCTTATGAATTTTTGGAAAACCATATATTTTCCCTATTGTAGGGTTGTTGTGTTTTATTTCATATTTTATTTTGTGATAACAATGCAATTTTTGGTCCTCATTTACTGAATTAATACATTCCTTAAATGAATCTGAACATATTCTGTTTTCGAGTAAACGGTGGTTCAGTGAGCAACTGAAGATGGGAGAAATTCTTCGGAAACGCATCTTACTTAGTAAATGGAGTTTAGTGTAAAAAATTGAATACCTAAGTTTTGGATATATTACCACCTCATTGTCAACAGCTTCGTAAGCACAGTATTTATATTCTGTTTTATTTAGCAAATCTTACATTCTATTATAACAATCTTCTTCTAAAATTATACTGTCTTCCCTTTGTCAGCTTTTGTATAAACTTCATTTTTTCCATTTAATGATTATATTATGTAGCTATATGTCTTGTTTACTGAAGTTTTCTTTTTAATTATTTCTTTTTAAACTTTTTCATATTTGATTCTATCTAATTCTTCTTCTTAATTTATCTGCAGAGATTGGCTAGGAACAAATGGAATTAATGATGCACACATAAAAGAATACATTAATGTCACAGAAATATGCATAAACTAATTGTAGTTTTCTTTCAAGAGCAAATTTTATAAATAATAATCAAAACTTAATATGGGCAGCCCCTTGTCTACAATTGCAGCTAACCTCTTCATAAGCAGACTTGAAAGGCTTATGCACTAAGCTTTCCCATATATATTTAAAACATGGTACAAATATATTGATGATGTATTTGCAGTAATTAACAAAAAACTCATTAATAATGTCATAAAACTTTTGAATTTACAACATAAAAATATTTCATACATATACAAAACTGAAAAAGATAGCATGTTTCCTTTCTTGGATATAAAAATGATACGTCAAGAAAACCTGTAAATTGGAATATACAAAAAGAATATACATTTAGACAACACATCAAAGCTGACAGTTTTAACTACACAATGCACAAACATGCAGTTATCAGCAGCTTGGCACATTGGCTAGTTAACCATAAAAGTAGCAAAAAAGAATCCTTAAAGAACACAAACATACTGAAAGAACAGCAGTTAAAAATGGCTATAACAAAGAACTAGTACACACAAAAGTACAGAAATTCATGAGACAAAAACTTATTAAAGAAACCACAACAGTTGCAGCAAAAAAAGTAAACTAATTTTTTTAAAAATTCACATTTCATCCATGGGCTACAAAAAAAAAAATTGGTTTATTCTTATAAATTTTAATATCAGTTTAGCACCTGTATATAGATTTAATGTTAAAATTCTCCTGATTGATAATGTAAATGATAGTATTGCACAAGAGAAAAAAAGCAGGTATTTATAAAAAAAATTGTGCTGAATGTGAAAAAATATACAATGGAAAAACAAAGAAAAATATAGGCACACGATTAAAAGAGCATTTCAAAAACTAATTACAAGCAGATGGAGAAATCAGCAGTGGCATCTCATTCCTGGAAGAAAACCAGAATATATTGAATAAAACAAAATTATTAAAATCTGTGCAAAGACCTACAGAATTAGCAATGTGGGAGGAAATCTAAGTTATAAGTACAAAGACACTTTAATGAATTTTAACACTTCTGGTGATGGAAACATAAACTTTAAGTTCATCACACCTCCACCAGAGCCAGTTACATGTCCCTTCAGCATAACTGTTTATCCTCCAATTCACAATGGGCTGACAATGCGAACAAAGTTTTCATGAAACCAGTCCCACTTATTTAAACTAGTAAGTGGAGCAAAAAGAGTGTTAGTTTGACCCAATTACACAATGATCTTAACTTATGATTAGCTTGACTGTGCAATGTTCCAATTAACAATTTTAGTTAATTTATATTTTTTCCATGTTTGTGCCATTAATAGTGTCACACAAATTATCAAAGGAAAACCACCAATATCTTTTTATTAATTTTTTTTCATATTTATTAGATAGTACATTAAAAAGTAAGCATTTACTCAAAATTATCATAATTTACTTTCACACTGCTCTGCCACCTCATGAAATGCCATTTGAGGCCCATTATTTGAGAGATTTTAGAGCAGAATTAAAATATACAATTTAGAATTAGCTCTAAAATTAACCATAAGGTTAATCCAAAGATTGAAAGACAAAGCTGCCAGAAGCAGTTATTTAGTACTATTGAAGTGAAGTACTTATTTGGTCATGTGCTTTCTCACAAAACTTAAAATTTCTGATGACATAAGAACATATTAAATGCAGAATGATGACCTCTTGGAATTCTCTGCATAAATGTGATTTTTCTAGAGATGACCAAGCATATGCCCAATCATTCTATTTGATTATAACTCTTGCACCATGATCATTTTCAATGCTACAACTTAGAACAGAAAGACTTGCTGCTGTCTTGCATGCAAAAATTTGTCAAATGTGGTTCCATGTGCATATTGTTGTGAGAAAATGACATTATAACCTCTGGAGTAATGTGTTGCTCTTTAAGATGCTAAGGTATTGTAACCACCTGTGGTGCCTCAGTAGTAAAAACAGGCATTAAACACTATTTAAAAAAAATGTTATTGTATCACTGAATAAGGCATTTGCCTTGGATGTTGTGGTAACTCATAATGAAGTTGCAAGACTTGGAAGTTAAAAGCTTTCAAGGTATAATGATATCAATCCTAATAATCACCCCTTTTACTAATGTTTCATATTTGAAGTTGACTCATTTTTTATTATATGTTATTTATATATTATCAAATATAATAATCACAATACTATATTATACCATTAATTATTCAAGGTTATAATGATATCAATCCTAATAATCACCCCTTTTATTAATGTTTCATATTTGAAGTTGACTCATCTTTTATTATGTTATTTATATATTATCAAATATAATAATCATAATACTATATTATACCATTAATTAACTTACAAAAACATATTTTGTCTTAATTTCTTCTTATTTCATTGTATAAAGCAGGCAGTTTAATACTTCAATTAGTTGATTTCATAAAAAGATTACACACTGTATATTTATAAGAAATAGGATATTTTATGAATATACAGCTAAAATATTAGTGTATGGGTTAATAATTGTTATGTACATTGTGTGATGTACCTATCTGTTATATCAGCTGCAGTGATGATACTGTTGTTATTCTGACCTTAACCATGGAGGAATATGTCTACATGTAGAGACGTTGTCACAAGGTAAGCCATCATTTGATTAGTCAGAGAACAAGGCTGTTCTGCTTCTAGAGCTGCAGCATATTTGGTTTCTTGACTCACAGAGCATGATAACTGGGTATGATTAAGAGCACAGAGGAAAGTCTGTTCTAAATGTCATAGAATTACAGCTTCAGTACAGGATCAAAACCTCATCATGAGAAAGCAGAAAGAAATCCATTTTAATCTGTGCCCAAGTTGAAAGCCTGATCCAATGTCGTATCATTTAGAGTGACCTGGCATCGCCTGAAAGAGGAGTTCTTTGTTGTCATATGCTTGCCCTCAAATGGTGGATGGAAAACCACCATAGACTATTTAGACTTGTTTTTATGGAAGAAAATGTGACTCAAGATTGGAGAGGGCTCATTTTTTGTGGGGAAATCATAGTTGCTTCTTTGAAAGTGGGAACAAAAATAGTCTTTTGGCCTCCGGAAACCTGATACAATGCTTGATAATGTGGCAACAACAAACAAGTGGTTGCATATCAGTCTCCTGTTGGGATGGATGTGTAGTTAATGTCCTAGTATGCTGTGAGACATTGAAGGACATCTCATAATAAGTCAATGCATCACCATATTAGACTTCATCATGATTCCATCAGGTTGCATTTCCTGATGCTCATTACATCAAATTCATGCAAAGAAACCATGCCATCCACATGTTCAGGAAGTTCAGAACTGGTTAGCTGGGAGACAGGATATCAATGTGATGTTTTGGCCCATGTTCAATATATCTTGTTGAAAGTGTTTGGACAGAGGTTAATAATTCCATCCAAGAGAATTGGCCTCCTCAATATGTTGGACACATTTCCACAGTTATCCATAGGTCTAAAGGTGGTTAGAATGTGAGGTCCTGCATACTGCAGCTCACCGTGAAGAGCAGACTTGATGTTATATGCAATGTATATACACACACACACATACTTTGGAAATATTTGTATGTCTCAAGAAATATTATTTTAGTTATTATTTTTCCTTTTGAGTTTGACATAACTCCCATTAAAGCCATATATAATTTTCAGTATATATCAAAAACTAGTTAAAATAGTATTAAATTTAAAATTAATTTCATGTCAAAACTATTGCAGTAAAGCTATTAATTTATTCTTAATTAGCTAGTGAGTCAATTTAATACTTTTATGCTCCAATTACCATTGAATTATACAGAACACGGTTTCACAAGCTTTTGCTCACATCATCAGCTGTGAGTTGACTGCTGGATTCGTTGTTGGTTGGATGGATTTGGTATAGCTCTCATGTGAACTTTTGGAATAATTTGTGTTCTATGTTTAAAGGTTATGTCTTAATCAACACAGTGAAACCATCATGAATCTTGATTTGATGTAAAGTAAAACACTAAAAATCACGTCGACACATTAAAACACTCTTGAAGTTTCACAATTAAGCTTATTAAAAGTAATTTTTGGGACATGTTTTGTGAGACTAATTGCTCACTTTATCAACCAATCAACAACTGAGAAGTCAATTTAGGTAGGGCATGTATGCAACTGTGCTTGCTCTGGTGGTCTATTAAGGAACTTGTACAATATATTGTCTGCCTGAGGTATATCAAAATTCTTAAGCCTCTGTTTATATTTCTTTATGTAGGTTTTTTTCCATATATTAATTTCTTTTGGATGTTGAATTGCTTTTAGTAATGGTATATCCTTTTCTGTTTCATGATTTTTATTCCAAAAATATGCTGCTACTGCTGATTTTTCTATTTGTTTGTGTCTAATATTTCTCCAATGTTCTTTTAATCTTATCCCAAGATTTCACTTTGTTTTTTCCTATGTATATTTTTTCACATTCTTTGCAATTGGTTCTATATATACCTGAACTTTCTTCTTTTGTTTAGTTTTGTTTAGATTCAATAATTTGCCAACACTATAACCGGTTATGGGTGCCAGAGTAATGTTATACTGTTTGAATATTTTCTGGAATTTAGGGATGACATAAGGGTGATATGTGAATTTGTGATGTATATTTTCTTTAGATGAAGTAGTGAGTGTGGTGATTTGTTTAATTTTCTTTTTTTCTCCAAATCTTTTTATTTTTTTTATCTACCATTTGTTTATTACATCCATTAATTTCTTCTCTGTATAATATATGTGTACTCCCTCCTGTATTCTTTTTTACTGAGTAGTAATTAACCAATCTGTAACTCCTGTATTAAATACTGCTTCCTTGTGGGGTCTGGGGTTAAAACCTTTAGCCTTTATGTAATTGTCAGTATGTGCGTCCTTCCTATGTATACCAAATTCCAGTTCCTTATTATTTTTTATTATCTTCAGGTTCAAAAAAGGTAAGGTATTATTGACTTCAGTTTCCATAGTGAATTTTATTGTTGATTCTTGCAAATTCAACAGTTTCAATGCATTTTCCATGAATCTATCTTGTATAATGGCAAACACATCATCCACATATCTGTACCATGTTTTGAACATATATGGTAAGGCTTTAGTTATATGTATTTCAAAATAGCTCATGAATAGATCTGCCATAAATGGAGATAGAGGACTGCCCATCACTAAACCTTATCTTTGTTTAAAAAACTTTTCTTCAAATGTGAAGAAGCCTGATCCAGAAATAGTTCTGTAAGTCTGACACATTCATTAGTGTGTGTTTCGGTGATGTTATTAGACAGTAACCATTTTTTTCAACAAGATCAAGGTTTTGTAGTTCGGAATACTAGGAAATAATGCATTCACCTGAAAGGAAACCAGGATATCATTTGTAGTTAGCTTGTGATCTTTGATTTTATTTCCAAGGTCTAATGAGTTTTTTTTATGCTTAAGCTTGGGAATCTAGGTAATGTACTGAATCTGGTGGTTAACCATTTCGGTAGATGGTAACATGGGGTATTAACATTATTGATTATTGGTCTCATGTCTTTTTCCGGTTTGTATATTTTTGGTAATCCTATTATCTTAGCTGTTGATGGATTTGGTATTTTGATTTTATAAACATCTGATTTTGTGAGTAAACTATTTCCTTTTAATATATCCTCTATTGATTTTTTGCATCTGTGTGGAGGGCTTGTTTCAACTTTAATAAACTCCTCACTGTTTAATAACTCTAACATTCTTTGTTGATAATTTTCTTTGTCCAGAATTACAATTTGATTACCCTTATCTGCTTTTGTATAGATTTCTTTTTTTTTTACCGATTTTATGGTTTTTAGTTGTGATATAGGAGTTTGGTTATGTTTTTTGATTTCATGTAATATTCTTGATGAAATTTTTATTGATATAATTTTTATCGATGGTTAATTCGATATCCGTTATGTATTCTCCAATATTTAATGAGAAAATGATACATGTACTAATACCGTTATTTGATAATTTTGTTTCATCCCTATTAAATTTTTCTTTCGAAAGATTAATTATTTCTAGGTTTGGTTTCTTATTGATGTTATTTTTATTTACCTGTTTTTTGTAAACTTTGAATTTATTTTTTGACGTTTAGTTTTTTGTTTTATTCCAGAACTAATAATTTCCAATGTGTTCCTCTCAATGTTATCCCATCCGATGGCATCTAGTGACTTAATTAATTTCATATGTAACTCATATAACTCTAGATCCATAAATGCGATATCAGCATAATGTTTGCATTTTTCTAATTCTAATACCTTCCTTTCAGCTGCTTTTGTATGTATCTATTATTGTTGTGTTTTACTAGTTTTTTAATGAATTTCAGCAAACTTTTTCTTTCAAAACATCTATTTATAAATCTAATATCTGCTATTTTCCATCTCCTTTTTTCTTTTAGTTTTTGATATCGTTTTATTTCCGCTTTATGATTGTATAACTGTAAGTTAAAAAATTCATGCTGGGAAATTGATAGGATGGATCCTACCTTGTCTTCCATATTATATTTAGTTCATTTGGTTCCTGATGTCTTGAAGGTTGATGCAATATGATTAAAAAGGATAAACTTGCTGGTGCTCACGCGGTAACATTGTCAAAATATAAAGGTAAAAATTTTTTAAAATCATGTCCTTATGCTAAAACTCTTTTAATGTTTCGTGCTCAAAGTTATTTAAATGTAGATGATTTCCTGTTCATTTCATATCAAATTTTTGTATTTCTTGTCGTCATGCTCCTGATTACTTGAATGCCGATGCAATATGTTTAAAGGTTATGTCGGAATCCACACAGTGAAACTATCTTGAATCTTGATTTGATCTAAAGTAAAACACTAAAAATCACGTCAACACATTAAAACACTCTTGAAGTTTCACAATTAAACTTATTAAAAGTAATTTTTGGTACATGTTTCGTGAGACTAGTTGCTCACATTATCAACCAATAGACAACTGATGAGTCAATTTAGGTAGGGCATGTATGCAACTGTGCTTGCTCTGGTGGTCTATTAAGGAACTTGTACAATATATTGTCTGCCTGAGGTATATTATAATTCATAAGCCTCTGTTCATATTTCTTTATGTAGATTTTTTCCATATATTAAGTTCTTTTGGATGTTGAGTTGCTTTTAGTAATGTTATATCCTTTTCTATTTCATGATTTTCATTCCAAAAATGTGCTGCCACTGTTGATTTTTCTATTTGTTTGTGTCTAATATTTCTCCAATGCTCTTTTAATCTTAAAGGTTTTTCTTTGGTTTCCCAATGTATATTTTTTCACAATTAGTGTTCTGTTAGGATTTATAAGTTCATAACCTTATCTTCCTTTTTTTTTTCTTCCCCCCCATATTCCCAGCTCCAAGGTTCTATCTACGAATTTAAATAATTTGACTTCCATTCATCTCTCTATAAGTGATGTGCAACTGCTGATTTATCTCTCTGATTATACCTGATATTTCTGCAATGTTCCTTACCAATGCTTCTTTTTGTTTTGCCAATACACATAGGGAGGTATTTATAGTGTTGCTGCCATTTTTCTCTGAAACGAATGGGAAAATCAAAAAGTGCTTCAGACAAAATTTGAAGTTGTCTTAGGGAGACATAGATAGCAACCTCAACTCATCCCAAAAATGCCATTCTCAAGGTCATTCAAGATCAAATTGTTTTTTTAAATGGAATGGTGTATTTTTTTTTTTTTTTTTTTTTTCTGGAAACGGACAGAGCATTCAATTTTCAGTATAAAAATTCCAGTACATCTATAAGCTAGTGGTGATAGATAATATATTTGTTGAATAAGACAGCAAAATTTTTTCACTCAATTTCACTTTACTAGCATCAATTTATGTATGATGGAAAATTTATGGTTTTGAATTTGTAGTAGAGCTGTTGGCAAAATTCAACATGCTTCTGAAAATCATCCTCATTAAGGGCAGGCTAATATGAAAAGAATGGTGTTTGTGACGCTTAATCTCTCTCCTCTGAGTGATTCCAGATTCATGTTTCAGTTGATGGGAATTTCAGTGAGGATTAGCAGCAACTGCAACAGTATCTTCTGAATTTTCCCCATTAGCTTTTCTAATTTGATGGTGTTTTCTTGGTGCGACACCTCTCATTTCAAAGAGTAAATTTGCAAGTCATTGAAAATTTCTAACAGATGGTTGCCTCCTTTCAGGATATCAATCTCTGTATAAGTTGCAAGATCTAGCTTTCTTGTCAGCATTGCCATAAATGTAAATCATATCGATCCTCTCGTTGATTGTGTATCAACATCCATGATTTAACAACGAAGTGGAACTAACAGAATAATGTCCTTTAAAGTTTGAATTGGCAGTGATGAGCACTCGTTTGTGTACTGATGTCAGCAAATGAGCTTCTGTGAGTGAAAAACATATGCTGTCTTATTTGTCTAATATCACATCATCTATAACTCCTAGCTCATAGATATACTGGAATATTTATACCAAAAATTAAATGCTCTTTCCATTTTTTGGAAAAGAAAATACACCATTCCATTCGAAAAAATAAAATGACCTTCAGAATGGCATTTCAAGGATGAGTTAAAATTGCTTTCTTATGTTCCCCTAAGAGCACTTCAAATTTTTTCTGAAGCATATTTTGATTTTCCCCTTTGTTTCAGAGGAAAATGGCCACAACACTGTAAATGCCTGACCCTGTATACTTTGTTGCATTCAAACAGTTAATTTTATATATTCCTGGCTTCTTCTCAGCTGATGATGTGGACAAAAGCCTGTGAAACATTGTATAATTCAATGGTAAGTGGAGCATAAGAGTATTAAATCCACTCACTAGCTAATTAAGAATAATTAAAATAGATTTTATATTTCTCATTTTTAATTAAGTAAAAAAAAATAATGTACTGAGACTGAAACACATCACAAATTTTATGTTGTGCTAATTATTGGCCATCTAACCACCTGTAACATGAGGACTTGTGTAAAAGCTCTTCTAGCTAAGGTACATTATGTGTACCATTATCAATTAAGAATACCACAGACTTGAAATTTAAATCTGTTCTAAAACTCTTCCTAAAAGGGAAGTGCTTTTATACTGTTACTGAACTATAATGGATAAGAGTAGGTAATATTGCTAATCGCAAATATAAGGATATGTACATATGATTATAAACTGTTGTATAGAATCATGACAATGTCAGATGTTCTTGTAAGAGTCTATTGGCTGCAATAAAATTATTATTGTCTTCATTGCCATAGTTGTCATATTTGAATCAACCTTGTATTCCAATTCGGAGATAGAATTTGAGCAATTGGCAAGTTTTTCTATCCTAAGGTGTACCTTGCTAAAAGCCGTTTTGATCTTTGTTGTCTTTTAGTCTTAAAATTAGCAATAAGCAAATATATAAGTGGCCAAACTTTAAATCTAGTTTGACAATTGCAAGACGTGAAACTTTTGGAGATTTGCCTTCACACAAGGTGATTTTTTAAATTTGAAAAGGACTTCAAAAGATTCTTGACAGATTTGATTGTTTTCATGAATGGTCTTACTAAAGTAGATATTAACTCCAGCAAACTCCTCAAATAGGTTTGTGGCTATAAAAACCAATATAGAACTGTTCTATATTGGTTTGCATCATCTTGGAAAATAATGCCTTTTCTCATTCCACACTTCTAAAATATAATTATAGCAATTTTATTTTCTTTGTCCGTCAGTTGTATGGTTAAATTTGAGTAACAGCAAATGTACTAAAACATTTGAAAACTGTTTAAATACTAGCCAAATTAGTTATTTTTGTTCTGCTCTTTTCAGATTTTTCTTTTCTTCTTTGTAAATTTGCAATGGATTCTTAACGATATTGTCTTGTCTTGTCTCGTCTCTTCTTGCTCTTGGTTTACCAATAGAGCTTGTTTTGCAATATTTTTGTCTTTAGTTATTTCTTAAAATCCTTGCTTCTTGTAATTTTTATTGGCCTATTTAAAATTCATCTATGCTGCTGTAATGATTATTTGCTTTTATTAATATTTGGTTAGATTTATTTTAACCTCAATTCATGCATTCACATTTCTTACACTATACTCCATTCACTTACATAAAAGTAAGACGCATTTTGGGAGAATCTCTCCCATCTTCAGTTGCTCACTGAACCTCCGCTACTCAAAACTATGGCTGGACAAATGGATGTTTCTAGGAACATTTGTCCAGCCATAGTTTCGAGTAGCAGAGGTTCAGTGAGCAACTGAAGATGGGAGAGATTCTCCCGAAACGTGTCTTACTTTTATGTAAGTGAATAGAGTATAGTGTAAGAAATGTGAATACATGAGTTGAAGTTAGATTGCCACTCCATTATCAACAGCTTCGTAAGTACAATATTTAGATTTATTTTGTTTTCCAAAATCAGTTTGGTATCAAATTTGATTATTTTTAACAATATATGGTGTTAGCTTGTTTGTGTCTAAATGATCAATACCTTGGTACTCTTTTATACATCTTTCCCAATATAGGCTTCTGCTTCATATCAAGTCATATGTGGCCTCACTCAGAGCACTTCAGTGAAATAGATCATCTATACTCAAAAGTACTGCTCTGTCACACAATGCATAAGAATCCACCTTTTTCAAATTATTTGCAGTATGGCCATAATGAGAAAAATTCTAAATATAGTAAACAGCATTTTCTTGATCTGAATAGTGTAATTAATGCCTTTCCTACCAGTCCCAATGTAGGAAACTGACCTAAAAACTCACTTGGGGAACACATGTAGCTTATTTTAGCAACTTATACATTATTACTTGTATAAACTTTAAAAAAAAGTGTATATAGGTGATTAAGACTGAACTGCATCAGCATCATCTGAATTTCACAATTGTTTTTATATTGAATCCCCCCCCCCTTTTGCTCTCTTAATGTGAATACTTATTATTTTCACTAATTTTGCTCTGTTTTCAAATTTTCATTAGGTGATTTATTAGCCCTGCTACTTCTTTGCGTAGTATCTGAGCCATTTGCATTCTTTATTAATTTATATCTTCTTTCACAGGAAGTGAAATGTCTCTACAGGTAATGATAAACTAATATTTAGTAGCTGAATGGATGACATGAATTTACAAAATCATTTAACCAATCATAACTAAACTTGTAAAAACCACTTTCATTTACTACATGAGTACTGTATGTGTTTGATGATCATGTCTGACCTTTATAATTTTTAGCTGTTTACTTAGAACTTTATAAACCCAAATGACTATACACTTAAGGTGTGTGATGATAATTTTTTTAAAATAAATGTCTTTATTTCAGTTCTAAGAAGCTGGTTACTTGGTTACGCTTGATACTCAGATGTCATACACTGCTAGAACTCTATTATCAGTCCTGGAGCTATGTTGCTAAGACAGGTTAGTGATAGCTGCATATCAATATTTTATTATAACCAGATCCAATATTGTTTACAGCATGGCCTCTACTTGAGAATACCTAGATACAAGCACACATTGCTATCAGAAATTTTAAACTTGCAGCAAGCTTTAAATGTATTTATTGCATAAAAAATGTTTACATGAAATTTATTTTAAGTTTGAAAAATTATCTTTGATAATAAAGAATGTGGGACTAGTTCACATTTTTGTTCATCAATATGATTCCCTGAAGTTTATTTGAAAGCTCTACAAATATTGGGCATCTTTATTGGTAGAGTCAATATTTGTAATACTTTTTGTTATAAACAAAAGACATTGTCATAGTACAACCACATAAATGTTGGTGAATATCTGTTTGCTTTCCTATCCTGCTCCTCCAACGAAAGCAGAATTGGTGATAGATCTGGGGACTGGAAAAGCCAGTCATTGCTTTTAGCACTTTTATGGTTTCTTTATTACTGATTTATTTCTTAAAACAGTTTTTAAGTGTGTATTGGATTAATATCTCATTGTGGAACAAATTCGTGTAGAGCAAGTCTTTTACAGAATGGCACAATTTCCTAAACACACTTATATCATTACTAAGGCCAGATTTTTTGTAATAATTTTCCTAAAATTTGTACATAGATATGCAACAAAGAACCTCAAAGTATGTACTAAATATGTAATATCACAAATGCATAGAAATTTAAAACTTTTTCCAAAATTGATTTTTTTTAAAAAATTAATAAAAAATTAAATTTTACACAAATTGCATATTTAAGTATGTCATGTTAGCTTTTGATGCAATCCTAAAGTCAGTCAGAGCATGAAACACAGTATCACAATAAGTCATAAGATATTTCACCATATTTTCAGGAGTTAGGTTCCCTCAGCAATCAGAAAGTATGTTGTTATATAGGTTGATTCAATTTGAACACTTCTTCCATTAGTATACAAGCGGAGCAAATTACAGGACATGGCAGTTCAAGTGATTAAATGTTTCAGTTTGCCAGACTGTCTGAGTGTCAAGTTTTTGTTAAGTTATTTGTGTTTTCAAGCAGACAATTAACAGTACCCTTTAATTTTTTTTTCATTTTTTGATAATTGCTGTAATCTGAATGATGCATCTTACATTGCAACATTCAAACATGTGATTTAAATACATGTTTCCAACAGTTTCCCCTTTTGCCTTTGCAAGTATTTACACTAATAACAGAGTTGTTATATGGTGTGCAAATTTTGAATTATCCTATATAGTAAAAATGATCTCTTGACATCATGCAACATCACTGGTGCATACTAAAACAGATGCATGTGACTGTAGTGATGTCTTCAACCCAAGATCACGGGTTCGAACCTGGCCAGGACCGATGGATTTTTTTTGGACGTAAAAATCCTAAGTATGGCTTTCTTCAGAAGGAAAGTAAAGCTGTGGGTCCTGAGTCATACATTTACGCCACGAAAAAGAACCTCAAGCCTGAAAGAGAGGCCTCTGAGCAAAATTTGTCGGCCGTTTCACGCCCTGAATTGAATGGGATGCTGATGACCTCAGATGTTAAAGAGCATCCATAAATAAATCAATCAAAAAAAAAAAAAAAAGCAATGTCTTCTGGAGGGTTTCTTAATTTTTCTGCTGAGAATCTGGCTAACTAGGTAAAACATGCAGTTCCATAGACAGAATTCAGCTAGCATATGGTTTCAATGCACTATCCCAACTGAAGTTTTCTGGTAACCAAGTTCTTAATATATCAACCCAAAACATTGGTGGGTTAATCCACAGCAATACTAATATGGGAAGGCCTGTCTCTATGCTAATGAACTCCATAGCTTGCTCTAGTACACACCAAGATATTTCCTTCAAAGTATAGATTTGTAAGGAACTTGATCACCATAATTCTATATATATAAAAAAAAAAAGAGCAGGTATTTTGACACCTGGACTTTGTTCCATGGTATATTTGCTGCAATCAGGCTTCAGGCATGTCTTTTTCAAACGCATTTTCAGAGAAATCTATATGCTTTATTTGTGCTTTTCCAATTAAAATTTCATTCACAGTTTTACTTTTTTGTCACAACACCACTTTTCCATTGGTGGTAAAAGCAATGTCCATAGTTATCCAGAATTGTAGTTTTACAGCTAAAGGACTTGCAACAAGAGCCATCATGGTAGAATTCACACTATACAATTTAAAACTGAATTAGTGTCAAATTGAATGCAGTATATATGAATGTAGCACAGCAATGAAATATACATATGAATTTTGGAATAAAAGATAAAACTCTTGTGCAGTGCAACAATACATGCCTGCTCACCTCCATGAAACACCCTAGATACTCCCTTATTTCCACTGTCAATCAGCTAGGTTAGGAAGAAAGTGCTTTTTGATTATTGATTTGGTTTATTTATGAACCCTCTATAACATCTCAGGTCATCAGCCTCCCGTTCAATTCAGGACATGAAACTGCTGAAAAATTTTGCTCAGAGGCCTCTCTTTTTTCAGGCTTGAGGTTCTTTTTCATGCCATAAATCTATGATATGGGACCCACTGCTTTACTTTCCTTCTGAAGGAAACCATACTTAGGATTTTTATGCCCCCAAAAAATCCATCTATCCTGGCGGGGATTGAACACACGATCTTGGGTTTAGGAGGCAATTATGGTTACCACTACACCACCAGGACTGGCAAGGAAGTGCAAGATGACAGATTAAGCAATGAACTTCCAGGTTATTCCTGGGTGGTTGATTCATCACAAAAGCTGAAATATTTGTGTCATTGTGTATCAACAACTTTCAGAATTGTATAATGTAAAATAATGCTTTACAATTCCCTATAATTCAATCCATTTAATTAAGTTGCACTTGGCATGGACCTTAATTTAATGTTAAAATGTGTAGTATTATGTAAAATAGGTAAATATATGCAGCCTTAAAATTAAATATAATGGTCCTAATAGGTTAATTTGTCAACATTTTGATACATGCTAAGGAAAGAAATAGGAAATAGCATAAAAATCTGAACTCTTAATCATTACACACTGCTTAATATTTAGAGTGTGATAAGCCTCCAATATATTTTCTACAGAATGGCAACAGACATATGTCAGTTCAAACCAGATTTCTTGAATTTTTATTCATATACTCAGTCATGTATGGTTCAATTTCAGTGCTACTTGGCACATACTAACCTTTTAAGCTTCCACAGATTTAATCTTCTCCAGAACTTTTAAATAGTTTCTTCCAATTAACACCAAGAAAAGGAAAAGGGAGAAAGTTTGCCAAAATAAAGGCTTAAAGTTTGTAGATATGTGTGTGTGTGTATACATATACATACACACATTTACATACATACATGAGGGATAAGTCATGGCAACTATGCTTTTTCTCACAAAAAAGAACAACATGAAAAATCTAAAAATATATGATTGAAAATGTATAGAATGTACTTTTGAATGAAGTCACTAGCTAGTGTATATGACCAGAGCTGCATGTTGCAGCACACCCAAATTTCAGTTGGTGAGCGATGATGGTCAGAAATGGATATCAAGAAGAGTGAACAATGTGCATATGTGAAAATAGCATGTTGACTCAGAGTGATGCCATTCACTGGACTGTCACTTGATTTCTGGCTCATATGCCCTTGCCCAAGTTTCATCAATTGTAATAATGTGATTTAAAATGGCATCCCCTTCTCCCTAAATCTCACCAGATTGATGCAACATATTTTGTAGTTAGTCCACATCTGTACATCACTAAATTGATGTGGCATCCATTTTGCACATATTTTCTGCATGTTCATGTCCTTCTGTAAAATACAGTGCGTTGTTTTTGCCAGAATTCCTGTTTGCTCTTCTAATTTCACAAGTGTCCAGTACCTATCATCATGTAAGCACTGTTCCACCACGATCACCCCGTACATCCTTTCCTGTGGACACAGCATGCTCACTGCGTGGTAGATTGGCTGTTGATATTCTGTCCACCTCACTGCTGTTTGATAGGGCAGGGCATGCACACCCAGTCCTTCCTGTAGCTCTGTGTGGCATTCTCATGCATTCCTGTTGTGGGAGAAATGCCATTTTCATGTTTGGACGTTTTTGGTCCTAGTGGTCTAGTAGTAACAATACTTGTCTTGTAGACCCAAGATCTTGGGTTCAATCCCGGCCCCAGTTGATGGATTTTTTCAGGCATAAAAGTTCTAAGTATGGCTTCCTTAAGAAGGGAAGTAGCCATGGGTCCTGTGTCGTAGATCTATGGCATAAAAAAGGACATCAAACCTGAAAGAATAGGCCTATGAGCAAAATTTATCAGTCATTTCACACCCTGAATTGAATGGGATACTGATGACCTAAGATGTTAAGGAGTATCTGTAAGGTAAACCATATATAAAAAAAAAAAATGTATGGACATTCACTTTATGTGACCTTCATTCCTGACCACTTTTGCTCACCAACTGAAATTCAGGACTTGCTGAGAGACACAGCTCTGCTCACATACACCATCTGGTAACTTTATTCAAAAGTACATTCCATACACTTTCAATTGTATATCTTAGATTTTTGATGTTGTCCCTTATCCCCCCCCCCAAAAAAATAATTAAAAATAAAGCTGCCAGGCTTATGACATCCCTCATGTATGTGTGTGTCTATATATATCTGAAGAACAATGAAGCCTTTTTACAGCCCCATGTGGACCTGAGCTTTACCGCGACGATCATTGCATCTTCTATCTTCATCACATGACATCATTGGTAGAGTGCATTATTGCAGGGGGTATGTGATCAGCACACCACTTCCTGCTGATCGCTATATCAAGGCTTACTAGATCAGAGATTGCCACCACTCCATCCCACTTGTCCTCACGAGGCTGGGTGGACCCAATTCCAGACCTCCCTGTCTCAGAAAAATTCCTAAGTAGGTGCCGGGAATCGAACCCAGGCCTCCTGGGCAGCAGTCAACAATACTAACCACTAGACCAAGGAGGGGGTTATATATAAAACACAGGACAAGAATTTCGTATAAAGTAGAATTGAACACTAGTACAGGGCTAATGAATTTATTAATAGAAATAAATAAAACAGTAGTGGATTGAAGACTTAAAGTGAAATAAGCATTAACATTTAAAAAAGTTGATTCGAAATTGTAACATATACATCACTAAGATTTTAATAAAAAGGAAAACTAGTTTCTGGAGCCATCACTCCCATTGTCAGTTCCTGGTCGACTGTCGGCCTCGCTCCTTGACATCACTGTTACAAAAGTTCACTATATTTTATTTGAAATAAGCATCATAAACTTATCTAAGAAAAATGAGTTGAATTTTAGCCTGGCTGATGATGAGAACCAAATGTTCTAAAAACTGGTTCTATATATTATGACAAGAAAGTGAGGCATTAAGAGTGTGTACTTTAACTAAATCATACAATAATATCAATTATATGATTTGCTTCACTGTGCAAGTTCCAATGTACATTTTAATTTCCAATTTATATTTTAATTAAAAATAAGAAACCAAAATATCCCTTTGAACAATAAATATTTAAACTGCATTGCAAGCAAACAAGATAAATAATATATTTAATATAAACAATGTAACAAGATAATTTAAACCATTGTGAGCATAAAATTAAACAATTCCATAATGCAACATAGTTCAAATATTATGCAGGAACCAGCTGAACTCTAAATGCCAGCAACATTCTCATATACAACAAACTTAAACTTGAATTGCAATGCCAATCATAATTAAATGCATAATAAACCTGAACAAAAAAATTACATAAAATACCTATACCAATACTAATGAAACAACATCTACATCACTATAATGATCTACCAACTAGAAGAATTACCAAAACTTTGGAGGCACCATGTAAAAAATGAAGGGGTTTAGAGAAAAAGAAAGAAAAGTCTTTAACTCATCTGAAGTGCAATACATAACAAGTACATAACAAAGAGCCAAAAAGCAATTTATGATGAATGAGGACTGATTGCCTAAATTGCATAAAACATTACCAGGCTCAGGATTTACAGATTTGGCAAGGTGGATTTTAAAATGGTTACATCAGAAAAGAGGATGAGCTGGAACTATTACATATCATGGTGCTCATATCACCACTAGCTTGTGCTGATGAATTACAATTGTTTTCCAACTGCTGGGCTGCCGAACAATGAAGTTGCAGCTGTCCACAAAAAAATGAAAAGTTGGGGGGGAAGGTTGTCATAATGGGAGGAAAAAAGACATGCAACAATAAAGAGAAAGTGTTTGTGTTTACAACTTTTCAGTGAATGTGCTTCATGTCAACAATTAGCAAACTGAGTATTGAAAATTAACATGAGCCTATTATTTGTTGATGCACTGTGGGCCACCAACAACACATATTTAGGCTACATTCATGAACGGTGAATGTATGGTTTATTTTTCCATTGCTTCACCATTATTGAGGCAGATGCAGCATCATTTAAGTTTGATATTATGGGAAAGTAAAACATATTGTTTGATTCTGGTCTTGCATCACTTGCAATATTAGACTAAATAAGGCCTAGTTGTGACAATTCAATTTTTGTGTTTTTAAGTTTTTGTTTAATCCTCCTCCTCCATGAAAGAAGCCACTTTTTTCTTTCTTTGTTTTTCATTTTCTTTCTTTCTTTCCTTTTTCCTCCCCGAAATAAAGTCAATTAAAACTAGTTATGAATATTTGAGTGGTGCAAAAAGTAGAGAAAAAAGATAGAAATTCAAAGATCCATTTCAAAATTAGTGAAAATAGATTCTTTCTTAATACTAATTCAGAAATAATAAATAAAAATCGTAATATCCCATGTTCTAGTAGGTCATCTGTTTCTCTAATAACAAATGGCAGTAATGCAAATTCAAGCAGTGGTACATTGAAAAATATTAGCGGTGAAGATGAAGAGTATTTGAATCTTGATATTGGTAAGAAACCTGGTGTTTCTACTGAAATTGAGAATGGAAGTAATAGCTCACAGCATAATGTATGTACTTCTTTGATGATCCTGCTATTACTAGTGCTAGAGAGGAATTTCCTACTGATGTTGCTAATTTTCCAGGTTTTTGAAATGACAACACAAAGGAATTTATTATACCGCATGAGCTTTACAAACCCCAAGGTCAATTTTCAAAAGATCCTAAGCAAAATAATAAATGCTTCTCTATTAATTAATATGAAAAATTAACAAAATGCAGGTTAAAAGGGACAAGAGAATGGCTCTGCTATTCTAGAAAATGGCAGGGCTTATCAAAGAAAATGAACATACACAATGTCACATTCCCATCTGGAGGCATGTGTTTTTTATAATGTCTGGAAAAGAAAAATAATGGTAGATTGTAATTTGAAATGATAATTAAAGAAATTAACAAATGAAAACAAATTCTTGATCACATAATTAATGTCATTATGACATTACCAGTTTCTAATCCAGCTTTATGAGGTCATATAGAAGGAGAATTAGGGAAAGCCCACAGTGAAAAATTGTAGCTATAGCGGAATTATTGTCTAAATATAACCTAGTATTACAGCAGCATGTACAATTGTGCATGAACAGGAATAGTTATAAAATATCTTGGTCCAAAAATCCATAATGAATTAATTCAGCAATTATCACAGGAAGTAGAGAATGAAATCAAGTCTGAACAATTTTTATTATAATTTTGGATACTACACAAGATGTGAGCAAAAAAGATAAATTAAGTCAAATTTTCTGATATGTTCATATAGTTAAAGATTCTTTTGAAAAAAAATTGTGAAATAAAAATAAATCAAAACTTTTTAAGATTCAAGCAAATGAAAGACCATACTGCTGCATCATTGAAAGTCTAAATTCTAAATTCAATGGATGAAAGGTGTATCTTATTACCCAAATGACTTGGCCAAGATTATGATGGTGCAGCAAATATGTCTGGGAAGTGGAGTAAATGCAATGATTGAACAAAAACAGAAAAGAGCTAAATATATTTACTGCACCATACATAATTTGAATCTAGTTCTAAATGATGCCATTAGAAATGTATCTGAAAATAAGATGTTTTTTGACAAAGTTCAGAGTTTGTTTTTCAATCAAAGTACAAAGCGATGGGAAATGTTATCCTTATCTTCTTATTCTCTAAAAATCTTTGTCCTACATGTTGATCATCAAGATTGGACTCAAAAATGTTCTAAGACATGGTTATTTACATGTTATTAAAGCACTAACTGTAACAGTGTTGGAATCAAAATATACCAAATGTAAGGGCCAGTGCTCTTAAAAAACAAATGTAAATTTTTGAATTTGTTTTTCAAGTTGTCCTGCTTCCAAAATACTTGAAACTGTTAATTTGGCATCAAAATTACTGCAATCTAATGACCTTGATCTTTCTTGAGCTTCATTGTTATTTCCAACTGCAGCAAATTAGCTAAATAACCACAGGAATAGTTTCCAGGAAGCATTATTGTCCAGCATGTCTCTTGCAAAACAATGGAGAGTTAATGCCAAATTTGAAAACAAGAGATTCTGCAAAAGTAAGAGCTATTTTGATGAACATCTGTCAGATCCTGCAAACTATTTTCAGGTAATTGTGTTTCACATGATATTAGATATAATTATTAATCAAATCAAAATTAGGTTCAATTCTATGAAATTTTTAAGTGAACTCTCAGTTTCTGTAAACTTCAAAAGACTAAGTATTGCATAGTAAAGATTAACCTGTATCAATGCAGTATGTTGAAGACTTAACAGAAAACTTCTCAATTCTTTACAACTCTTCAAAAATGCCTTAAAAAATGAGATAAAAGACAAAATGTCTGTCCGAGAACTGACATACCCATTACTAATTGAAAATTATGCTTTAGTGTAAAGTATACCAGATGTTTGCACTGCTTTCATTTTATTTTTCTCTCTACCTGTAACTGTTAAAGTCAGCTTTTTTAAAAATCCTTTTCAAAATTAAAACTAATAAAAACATGTTTATGAAGTTCCATGTCACAAGCATGTATTTTAAGTATCAGTGTGAGAGAACACAAAGACTTTATGTGAGTGAAGTAGTGGAAACTGTTGTCTCAAAGAATACTAGATGTCTTCGCTGCTTCCAATGATCCTTGAGGATTCTACATACAACAGTGTGCCTGTGTCAGATTGTGGAAGTAAGTGGTATACTGTGTATCTAATATTTAAGAAATAATACTACTTTATTCCCTAAACCACTACCAACAACAACACAGGCAAATTTTAATGCCTTCTACTTCTCCGAGGTTCTCTCAGAGTATCAAATGTGATATTTCCCACAGTTGAAGACTGCTACTGAACCCACATGCTTGAACATGAATTGTTTTGTTAGGGGGCCGACCTTTCTCCATTATGCCACTGGCAATACTGTGCTCTAAAATACCCTTTGCCAGTGGTTTTTCTGTTGGACCATTGAATCTTTATAAGGCACATACCATTGCTCACTTTTGTTGACTTGCATTAATTAATATGCTAGAAACAATATAATTCTGATATTGCAAAAATGTGACTGAGAATGAATTAGAGTGTGGGTGTTTTTTAAGAGGCAAAATATTTAATAGTTTGTTTTCATTGTGTATATATAGTGGATGATCAAATTTATTTGAACTTTACTGTAAGCCAATTTGAATGAATAATACTTGCTAGTCATTGAACTTGTATTAAAATTTTAGGGCTTTGGGAGTGTGGTACTGTGCAATCAAGCTAGTGGTTAAAGAACTAACATTACTATTTTGTAAACAAGCTGACTTAGAACTATGATGTGACAATAGTCTTTTTATTTCTTTTATTTTCCTTCTGCAAGATGCATTTCACACCCCCAATGGCAACTTCTCAAAAGAAGATCAACTGATTCTACTGATAGAACTTGCTCCAGAACAGTGTTATCATCAATTTCAAATAACTCTCAGTAAAAAATGGAAAAAACTTAGTGTAACTGGGTATTGTTCAGGAATTTAACCATAAATGTAAATCTTGATACACTTAGAAGTGTTTATTTTGCTTATGCTTACCCTGGAATAAAGTGATCTTGCTTTGGTGTAACTCTTCCCGATCCAAAAAATATTTTTAATGCAGAAAAAAATAATCACAATAATAGCTCATGCAAATCAGAAATTTTCCTGCAAACTAGTTTTCTTAAGACTGAGAATCTCGCCATTCCCTTGTGTCTGCATATATGAGTCAACATTATTTATAAGAAACAGGAGTTGCTGACATCAGGTGGTAGGAGATGGACGTGTGTATACTTGTGCTCGTTTGAGTTAAGGAATGGGTAAGCTGGAAGTGTACAGAGCCAGAATTGCCTATTTGGTATTTCTGGATTCACGCACTTGCATAAGACCGCCACTGGTGGCCAATGTCATTAAGACATGGACTCGTGAGCTGAAAACGTGGGGTTCGATTCCCACCAGAACCATCCTCCTTGACTGGGATTTTTTCCAGATTTTCCTCAGTCCTCATAAATGGCAAATGCCAGAGAGTTACTCTAAACTTAGGCCTGGAATGCTACCTTCCTTAAAAAAATACTCCTTTCCAAATTTATCATTTCATTTCATGTATCATCAGTGTCCACTGTCTGTGGTTCCTCAGTAGTAAAAACTGGCATTAAACACTGCTCAAAATAAATAAAACAATAAAAAAAAGAAGCATAAGGCCATGATCTTGTGATATTGCTAGTGCTTATAAATGGAGCAGTGGAACTTCACTTAACAAATGGAACAATGGAACAAATCATGGGAATGTTGAGGTGCATTTCCAAAGGTATGGCAAATTTTAAAAGGAATGGAAAGGAGAATTGCCGAAAAAATAATGTGAAATTTTGAGGAAAATAAAGTCATTATGGGGAAAATTCAAAGGTAAAGTAAATAGAGAATTAGAAGATTACAATAGGAGGATATCATACTTGGAGAAAGGGGAAGAAAACAGAAGATAAATGAACATGATTTTGAGTCAAAGAAACTAAAGACAAACAAGTATGGGAACTAATGAAGAAATCTTCCAAGACAAATTAGGACTACAGCTTAGTGGTTGGGAAATATTTGATGTTTTTAGAGTGGGCAGTAAAGGTCTGAATCCAAGACAACCATTGTCAAGCTTAAAATGGGCAATTTTAGCAAACGTCAAAAAGTTAAAAGCAATAGTATATTTATTGAGAAAGATTATGGGAAGAGAAATAAGAAATATTCTGTTAAGAGAAATTAAAAATGCAAGGGCTAGGAGAGAGAAAGCATATGTTCGAAATTTGGAATTGTAGACTAACTAATGACGGGAAACAGGATATTTGTCAGCTAAATTCAAGATGCAGGTTCGAGAGTACTCGCATCACAACTGACCTTGGGGAAGAAGTAAAGAGGAGGAGAGGTAGCAGGAATGAGCAGATGAGGAGGGGAGGTGAAAGGTTGATGTCACCAGTAAAACAGGTGGTGTTGGAGGAACAGCTGAGGGAAGACTGCACAAAGGGGAGAGGTGAGTGAAATACATTTTCAAGACAGCAAAACAGGATGAAGAAGACTTTGGAGAAGCAGCTGTTGGAGAATGTAAGGAAGGGAGAGGAACGGCATTCACCAACAAGCAGGCAAATTTTACCCAAGAAACAGCTGTCAGAGGAAGTCTGAAGAATGGGGCAGGGCAGCACGAGGCTTAGATTTTTGGACAAATACTGCACTTAGCATAGTATCGACATCTGGAAGTAGCATCTTGCAAGTACAGGATGATGAGGGTTGAGGCAGCCAACTGATAGACTAACAAGTTGGGCCAAGCTACAGCAATTTAGTTTCGAGAGAAAGGGATATGTATAGGAAATTTGGGGTTAAAGTCTGGAATGGAGGAGGTCTATTTGAAAAAATAAGGAAAAGAGAAATATCTAAATTTCTAAATATAGCTGATGTGATAGGTTTGGCAGACACATGACTGGTAAAAGATATTTTTGTTGAAGTGAGCAAATTTAATTTTAATGGGAAGTGTGGTGTAAAAGGAAAAGGCAAAGGTTAAGTGTAGGGGGTTGAGGTTTGTTTGTGAGAAAAGGCTTGAAAGTTAAAGTGAAATTGTATACAGAACTAGATATTTCAGTGCTGTGGTGTATTCTGAGTGGTTTATGGGGAAGTGAAAGTGTGAGTGGTAACAGTGTATAAACCCCCCAGTTCATCAGAGTTTTATTATCCAAGCTTATTTAATAATTTAGGTCAAGATATTGAAGGATTATTAAACAATCATATATAAAGGTTTTATAATAATGGGTAACCATAATGCAAGAGTAGGAGAAAGGCTATTAAATTAATAGATCCTGAATGTCAGTAAATAGGAAAGCTAAGTGAAACAGAAAGATGAGTGAGTAAAGTCAAAATTTTTAATACAGAAGGTAAGAAATTATTAGAGTTTTTTGAAGAATTTAATCTGGTGATGTGTAATGGAGTAAAAGGGAAAGATGACATGGGAAATAGGTAAGCTGAAAGTAGAACCATGTAGAGACACTTTATATAGCACTTTTCAGTACTTTGTTTAATTATAAGGTATATGAACAGCTTGTTCTTGGTTGTTTAGTTCATGCATGTGTTTTTTTTTAATACTTAAAGACTTGCACATACCAAAGCTTAGTTTCATTTCCTGCAGAAATATGTATATATATTTTTCCCTGGAACCAATGTGTCAAGTTTATGGTGGAAAATCTGTATTCATCTGATAATTAAAACCGAACATTATGGGCTAGTTACAGAATAAGCCCATGCTGCAAAGCTTACTAAAGCAAAGATGATGTTAACAAATAAAAGAAACAGCAAGTTAAATTTGTCAACAGCAGAAGACCATTAATTAATTAATTAATTAATTAATTAATTAATTAATAATAACTTTATTATTATTATTATTATTATTATTATTATTTCATTAAATTGCTATAATATCAAACATTTAATAAAACATATATTATTTAAAAACTTTCAACTTATGACTGAGTAGAAAGTTAGGGGTTTATTTTGTAATGTAGTAATGTAATGGAATAATGCTTAAATTAAAAGTTTTTTATATGCATAAGGAATCATTTTTAGTCCAAAGCATTGAGCTATTAATTTTTTCATTGCAGAACTTTCATGGTAAAATAGTAAAATTATCTTTAAGATTAAAATGTAAATTGGAACTTGCACAGTGAAGCCAATCATATAATTGATATCATTGTATGATTTAGTTGAACTACACACTCTTAATGCTTCACTTGTCATAATATATAGAACTAGTTTCGAGAGTAAAACAATATTTTGTTCTTGAAACCGGTTTTGTATATTATGACAAGTAAGTGAAGCATTAAGAGAGTGTAGCTCAAGTAAATCATACAATAATATTAAAATTATCTTTATTTAACAGCAAATATGTAAATTGATCTTTTTCTCACTTGAAGGTTAAAATGCAGCCTTGTTTCTTATTCCAGGATTTGAAGATGGCTTTAGAACTCTGGAGAAATTATCACATATCAAGTTTGAATTACCAGTTGACCTAGCAGTTCGTCAGTTCCAGAACATAAAGGATGCATTCTAGCATATCCATTATATAGGCAGCAGATTTGGGAATATGGTTATGGGTGTTGTGGACAAAGTATGGAATTGGTGGCATTGCTTTTGCTGTAATTTATATGCCTAACCCTCTTTCCTGGTAAATATGCATTGATGCAAACATTGCCCATCTTAGCATAGTTGCCCACTATTAAACAGCACGAAGACATTTAAATTTTGTGAAGTACTAAAAAATCTTTATCACTAATATTAATTACTAAGCATTAAATTTTTATTTTGAGGGTGGAGATGTAATAATCACAGGATTCAGAATGATAACAGATGATAAAAATGAGTCCAGTTTCCTATGGTACCTGAAATGTTTGGTATTCACATTTGAGATAAAAGCTCTTTAGAAAAATCTCCATGTGGCAGCATTTGCAGCCAAGATAAAACCATTGCCAGCTGAATGCCAAGCATATACTCTTACCTCATGACTGTGAACCAAGTGCTGGATTATATGCAGTTTAAGAAAGCAGCAGTGAAAACAAAGAAATCATGAGGACTTTATGTGCTATACTTTGACTCACCATGTGATTAGCATGCTTGCTTTTGAATTTAAATTTGCAGTTTCATAGCCATTTAAAGTCCATGGATTTTTTAATTAGGGAAAAATGAAAGAATGACTTCTATTAGAACCAAAGAAAACATAAGCTCTGGACCATTTATTGACCATAGTAAAAATATCCATTCGAGTATATTAAGATCATTGTGTGATTCAGCCAAATTAACGCTCTTTTGCTCCAATTATTGTTTACATATGTAGGACTGGTTTCACAAACCCTTCATTCGCATCGTCAGCCCTTATCAACTGGAGGATAAACTGTTAGACTGTGGGGATGTATAATCTGCTCTGGTGAAAGTGTGATGAACATGAAGTTTATGTTTTTATCACCAAAAGTATTAAAGTTAATTAAACTTTATACTTGTAAATGTAGATTTTCTCCCATGTTGCTAATTCTGTAGGTCCTTGCACTGATTTTAATAATTTTGTTTTATTCAATATGCCATGGTTTTCCATCTAGAAAACTTGTATTTTATGTTTGTGAAATGTCCTTTTAACTGTCTGCCTATGTGCTTATCTTTGATATTCCAGTGTAGATTTTTTCACATTCTACACAATTTATTTTATAAATAATGCTTTTTTCTCTTGTGGAATATTGTCATTAACATAATCATTCAGGAGATTTTTAACATTAAATCTGTTTACAGTTGCTAACCTGATATTAAAATCTTTAAGAATATTTTTCAATTTTTTGTAGCCCATGGATGATATGTGCATTTTGTAAAAATTTGCAGAAAGTGATGTAGTTTCTTTAATAGATTTTTGCCTCTTGAATTTCTGTATTTTGGGTGTATTAGTTCCTTGTTATAACCATTTTTAACCTTTGTTCTTTCTATTTGTTTCTATTTTTTAAGGTATTCTTCATTGCTAATTTTAAGGTTCACTAGTGGATGTGTTCAGCTGTTGATAACTGCATGTTTGTGCATTATGGGGTTAAAACCATCAGCTTTGATTTGATTGCCTGCATGTGTATTCTTTCTGAATATTCCAAATTCCAGGTTTCAACATTTCATTATTTTTATGTCCAAGAAAGGTAACATGTTATCTTTTTTAGTTTCGTATGTGAATGAAATGTTTTTATCTTATAAATTCAGAAGCTTTATGCCATCATTAATGAGTTTTTGTTAACTATGGCAAATATATCGTCAACATATCTGTTACATATTTTAAATGTGTATGGGAAAGCTGAGTTGATGTTGTTTCAAATCTGCTCATGAAGAGGTTAGCTAGAAATGGAGACAAGGGGCTGCCCATATTAAGTCCTGATTGTTGTTTATAAAATTTGCCCTTGAAAGAAAAATAGGATTGTTTTATGCAAATTTCTGTGAGATTAATGTATTCTTTTATGTCTGCATCATTAATTCCACTTGTTCTTAGCCAATCTTGCAGATAAATTATGACTTTATCTTTAGGTATGCTTGGAAAGAGCGATTCTATGTCTAAAGATATTAATGTGTCAAAAGGTTACAATTTTATGTCCTTAATTTTTTCTATTAACTGAAATGAATTATTGATACTGCTGCATTGAAATTTAGGTAGTGACTTAAATCTATCAGCTAGTCATTTTGCTAACTAATGTGAAGGTATATTAATATTGTTAATGATGGGTCACATACTATTTCCAGTCTTATGAATTTTTAGCAAACCATATATTTTCACTAATGTAGGATTGCTCTGTTATATTGTATATTTTGTTCTTTTTGGAATAACAGTGCAAATTTTCAGAGCCTCATTGACTGAATTAATACATCCCTTCAATGGATTTGAATGGATCTGAATATATTCCTTTTTGATAGTATTGTATGATTTAGTTGAACTACACACTCTTAATGCTTCATTTATTTGTCATAATATATAGAACCAGTTTCCAGAACATTTCGTTCTCATCATCTGCTAAGCTAAAAGTCACATGTCAGATAATTCATTAAGCTGTGGGAATGTGTATTCTGCTCTGGTGGTGGTGTGAAAAACTTGAAGTTTAATGTTATCATCCCAGCAATGTCAAAGTTCATTAGACTGTCTTTGTATTTGTAGATGTAGATTTTCTCCCAAGTTGCTTATATTGTAGGTCCTTGTACTTATTTTAATAATTTTGCTTTATTCACTATGTTATGATTTTCTGTCCAAAAATGATATGCTACTGCTGATTTCTCTATTTGTTTGTACTTTATGTTCCGTTAATGTTCTTTTGACCATGTGCCTATGTTTCCCTTTGTTTTTCCAAAGTAGATTTTTTCACATTCTACACAGTTTATTTTGTAATTACCTGCTTTTTTTCTCTTGTGTAATGCTGTCATTAATATTGTCTATCAGTAGGTTTTTAACATTAAATCTGTTGACTGGTGCCAACCTGATATTAAAATCTTTAAGAATATTCTGCAATTTTTTTGTAGCCCATGGATGATACGTGAATTTTTTAAAAATTGACTTGTCTTTTTTTGCTGAAAGTGCTGTGGTTTCTTTAGTAAGTTTTTTGTCTCTTGAACTTCTGTGCTTTTTGTGTACTAGTTCTGTTATAACCATTTGTAACTTCTATTTGTTTGTATTCATTAAAATATTCTTCTTTTCTAAATTAACTAGGTTAACTAGGTGGTGTGTTAAACTGTTGATACTTGCATGTTTGTGCATTGTGGGGTTAAAACTGTCATCTTTGATGTGATTGTTTGCATGTGTATTCTTTCTGTTATTCCAAATTCCAGGTTTCCGTGACATTTCATTGTTTTAATATCCAGGAATGGCAACATGTTATCTGTTTATGTTTAGTATGTAAATGATATGTTTGTATCTTGTATATTCAAAAGTTTTAAGGCATCATCAATGAGTTTTTTGTTAACTATGGCAAACATATCGTCAACATATCTGTACCATACCTTAAATATGTATGGTAAGGCTGAGTTGATGCATGTTTCAAATTTACTCATGAAGAGGCTAGCTAGAAATGGAGATAAGGGGTTGACCATGGTAAGTCCTGCTTGTTGTTTATAAATTTCAGATTAGAATAGAATAAAACCAGAAAAAGTTTTTAAAGAAATAGTTAAAAAGAAAACAGCATAAACAAGTCATATAGGAACACAATAAAATCCGTCGGTCCTGGTGGTGTAGTGGTTACCATACTTGCCTCCTAAACCCAAGATCGCGGGTTCAAACCCGGCCAGGACCGATGGATTTTTTTCGGGGCGTAAAAATCCTAAGTATGGCTTCCTTCGGAAGGGAAGTAAAGCCGTGGGTCCCGTGTCATACATTTAAGGCACGATAAAAAACCTCAAGCCTGAAAGAGAGGCCTCTGAGCAAAATTTGTCGGCCGTTTCATTCCGTGAGTTGAATGGGATGCTGATGACCTCAGCTGTTAAAGAGTGTCCATGAATAAATCATTAAAAAAAAAAAACAATAAAATCCTTAAATGATAAAGCTGTAGTAAATACTAAGGCTCACAAAGGAAACAGAATAGTAATATTAGATAAGGAAGATTATAATTAAAAAATGCAGAATTTGTTAAATAACAAAAAATATGTTCTGATCCATTCAGACCCATTGAAGGGATATATTAATTCAATCATTGAGGTTCTAAAAATCTGCAGTTATCCCAAAGGAAACAATATACAAAATAAAACCGAGCAACCCTCAATAGAAAAAATATATGGTTTACCAAAAAGTAACAATACTGGAAATGGTATGTGTCCCATCATTAACATTATCAATACTCTTTCATACTATTTAGCAAAATGGATAGCTAATAGATCCAAGATAGTACCTAAATTTCAAAGCAGCAGTATAAAGAATTCATTTCAGTTAATAGAAAAAATTAAGGACATAAAATTACATCCCTCTGACACACTAATATCTTTCGACATAGAATCGCTGTTTCCAAGCATACAAAAAGAAAAATTCCTAATTTATCTACACAATTGGCTAAAAACAGGTGAAATTAATGATGCATGCATAAAAGAATACATCAAACTCACAGAAATTTTCATAAACCAAGCCTATTTTTCTTTCAAAGAAAAATTATATAAACAAGCAGGATTTACTATGGGCAGCCCCTTTATGAGCAGATTTGAAACACACATCAACTCAGATTTCCCATAAATATTTAAGGTACGATACAGATATGTTCACAATATTTTTGCCATAGTTAACAAAAAACTGATTGATGATGCCTTAAAACTTTTGAAAATGCAAGATACAAACATATTGTTTACATAGGAATCAGAAACAGATAACATGCTGCCATTCCTGGATATTAAAATAATGAAATGTCAAGAAAACTTGGATTTTGGAATATACAGATAGAATACAAATATAGACAATCACATCAAATCTGACAGTTTTAATCCCACAACACACTAACATGCAGTTATCAACAATTTAACACGCCATCTAGTTAACCTACAAATTAGCAAAAAAGAATATTTTAATGAGTTAAAAAAAATAGAGGAAATAGCAGTTAAAAATGATTAAAAAAAAAAAAAATAGTATACAAAAAGGTACTGAAATTAAGGTACAAAAACATATCAAAGAAACCACAACACTTTCAGCAATAAAAGGATAACCTAATTTTTAAAAAATTCACATATCATCCATGGACTACAAAAAAATTGCAGAATATTCTTAAATATTTTAATATCAGGTTGGCACTGGTCAACAGATTTAATGTTAAAAACCTACTGATAGACAATATTAATGACGGTATTACACAAGAGAAAAAAAGCAGGTAATTACAAAATAAACTGTGCAGAACGTGAAAAAATCTATATTGGAAAAACAAAGGGAAAAATAGGCACATGGTCAAAAGAACATTACAGGAACATAAAGTACAAACAAATAGAGAAATCAGCAGTAGCATATAATTTTTGGACAGAAAATCATAACATAGTCAGTAAAGCAAAATTATTAAAATCAGTACAAGGACCTACAGTATAAGCAACTTGGGAGAAAGTCTACATCTACAAATACAAAGACTGTCTAATGAACTTTGACACTGCCAGGGATGACAACATTAACTTCAAGTTTATCACTCCACCACCAGAGCAGAAAACACATTCCCACAGCTTAATGAATTATCTGACAGTTGAATTTTAGCTTAGCTGATGTTGAGAACGAAATGTTCTTGAAACCAGTTCTATGCATTATGACAAGTAAGTGAAGCATTAAGAGTGAGTAGTTCAACTAAATTACACAATAATATCAATTATTTGATTGGCTTCACTGTGCAAGTTCCAATTAACATATTAATTAATATTTCTTTTTATTTAGCAAATCTTGCATTCTATTGTAATATTCTTCTTTATCTAATTTTATTATTCTGTTCCTTTTGTTGGCTTTTATAAACAACAATCAGGACTTATATGGGCAGCCCCTTGTCTCCATATCTAGCTATCCTCTTCAGGAGCAGATTTGAAACACTTATCAACTCAGCTTTCCCATACATATTTACAATATGGTGCAGATAACAATCGTTAACATAATAGTTAACAAAAAACTCATTAATGGTGCCATAAAACTTCTGAATTTACAAGATAAAAACATTTCATTCACATACTAAACTGAAAAAGATAATATGTTACCTTTCTTGAACATAAAAATAATGAAACGTCAAGAAAACTTGTGAATTTGGAATATGCAGAGAAAATAAACATGAAGACAATCACATCAAAGCTGAGAGCTTTAACCCCACGTAGCACAAACATGCAGTTATCAATAGCTTAACATATCAGCTAGTTAAACTTATAATTAGCAAAGAAGAATACCTTAAAGAATAGAAACAAATAGAAAGAACAGAAGTTAAAAATGGTTATAACAAAGAACTAGTATACAAAAAAATACAGAAATTCAAGAAGCAAAAATTTATTAAAGGAACCACAACACTTTCAGCAAAAAAGGTAATCTATTTTTTAAAAAAATTGCAACAGATATATTTAGATGAATTAGGGGAATGGTTAATTAAGCCAATTTGCAGTAGATATATTTATTTTGTGGATTAATTTTGATTTAAATTGGAATGAATCTGATGTTTGCTGTTGATGTAGGATGTCACTGCCACGGCGTGAAAGTCTGCATTGAACATCTTCCTGCCACTATCAGAGAGGTATTCTCTCAGGGTTGCTGAAATTACTTCAAGGCTTTTTCTGAAAAGTTTCCAGGGGGAGAAAGAAGATGCGGATTAATGCTTCACAAATGACATTCTGTTCACACTTGACTGTTAATTTTATTTTTCACTTTCCTTTAGCAACACTGCCACACAATTGCAAGGTTCTGTGAAAGTTTTAAATATTTCTTGATGCCATAACTCACAAATTTTCTATTCATTCATATATACATATAATCTAGCTAGGTTGGAGTGATTGTTGTCTGCTACTTGCACTAAAAATGATTATTTACGAGATGTCTTTAAACTGCAATTTATCTCAATCACTTAAGCTCACAAAATTACGCTTTTTCCATCTTCCACCAAACACATTACATCATTGATTTCTTCCAAGCAAATTGAGCTTTATTGTTCCACTTCACAATTTATATTTCTCATAATCTAAATTGAACTGACCTATGTCACCTCTCAAAACAAATTGTTTCCTAGCATTCCAAAGTGATTTGTCCTGTGTCGTTTCCCAAGCATACTGTCTTCTCTCGTCTCCCCAAATGAACTGTGTCAAAAAAGCCTTCAAAAATGCTTTTAATAGACTTTCTATGCATCTTCCATGAGAATTCAAATTTTGGAACATTGCAGACATGTAACAGATTTCCTTCTTGATTGGTTTAATCTCTTGCCATTCAAAGTTTCTGCAAGAAGCATCTTAAAATTTGAGAACTGCTGGGTTCAACTTAATTCATTGTATGTTAGCTAGAGATGTTTTACAGGAGCAAAAATTTCTCTTTTTAAGGAACGGTTGTCCAAGGTGAAAGCTATTCTCCACACTTTTTCCAAGGACTTATTTCACAGAGATGAAAAGAAAGGTTCCCTTGCTATTGAATGGTTGGCCTTGCAGGTGGCACCAGGAAGTCGCTTTTTTGTGTTACATGAAAGTTTTTCTCTTTACTTAGAGATTTCTGTCTCTTGAACAATCTACAACATTCTGTATAAATACATTATGAAATATATTAATCTATGGAAATACTATGATAACAGTTAATTAATTATATGGGATTAAGTCTGGATGTCCTGTTACAAAATTCACATATCATCCATGGGCTACAAAAAATTTCAGAATATTCTTAAAAGTTTTAATATTAGATTAGTACCTGTAAACAGCTTTAATGTTAAAAATCTCCTCATTGATTATGTAATGACAGTATTCCACAAGAGAAAAAAAGCAGGTATTTATAATAAAAGTTGTGCAGCATGTGAAAATATCTACATTGGAAAAACAAAGAGAAACATAGGCACATAGTTAAACGAATATTTCAGAAATACAAAATACAAGTAGTTGGAAAAATCAGCAGTAGCATCTCATTTCTAGACAGAAAACCATAACATATTCAATAAAACAAAATTATTAAAATCAGTGCAAGGACCTACAAAATTAGCAACATGGGAGAAAATCTATATTTACAAGTACAAATACAGTTTAATGAACTTTGACACTTCTGGTGATGAAAACATGAACTTCAAGTTCATCACACTTCCACCAGAGAAAATTACACATCTCCACAGCATAATGGATTATCCTCCAGTTGACAATGGGCTGACAGTGCAAACGAAGGGTTCTTGAAACAGGTCCTACATATTTAAACAATTAAGTACAGCAAAAGGGTGTTAGTTCCGCAAATCACAGAATGATCTTAATAAATTAGCTTCACTGTACAATGTTTGAATTAACCATTTTTGTTAATCCATTATAATATTCATTTCAAGTCTGTATTACCAATTTTTTCAGCCATAAATTAGGAACATGAAATTGTAACATTTAATGGAGTAATATAAAGGGATACTTCATCGTAAAGCATAAAGAAGGAAAGGCAGTAACTTAAGCATGACAGAAGGGAAAAAAAATTTAAGCATAAATTTTGTAAATAAGAATTAAAGAAAGTTACCAAAAAAAGGACACATAAAAATATTTTCACATATAAAAGGAAAATAAAATTGCTGTATACATTGCATCAGTGGTGCTGTATACACTAAACATGCTTTTTGAAATATAATTATATAATTGATAAATGTATATCATTTATAGGTACTGACTTTATTCCTGTTTTGATTCACATGTTACACTGCATGAAAACATCCTAAACACTTCTCCTTTGATGTGCTTTCTCTGAACCAACAGATAGAGTTAAGATTAATGTGGCAGTAAGATATTATGTGTAGGACCACAGAAAGATGGAAGGAAAAGCTATAACTGAGGACCAGATATTTATAAAGAAGTATGAGCATAGACTCATGAATTTTGATATCCCAGAGACAGACACCATTTTGTTTAAGTTCATTAACAGACCACAGTCGCTTGTATCTCCAACATAGTTTGAATCATCAGTCGTTCTATGGTTGACAATGTGATCAAGGTCTAATGAAACATGTCCCAGTTTTAATTTTAAAAGTTTTAAAGATTGGAATGTCAAGAATATTTTTAATGTGTTAACATGAATTTAAGTAGTTTTACGTTTAATCTACGATTTTAACGATCAGATGTTTATGCTGTATTAATTATGGTAATATTATGCATTTATGCTTGGAAAAGTTCTGAAGTATCACATGGTATTCATATATTCATTGAATAAGCAGGTTTTAACTTTTTATTTTTTATAAATCACGTAATTAAAAATAATGATGTAGTAGCCATATTATAAATTTAAGAAAAATATGAGCAAATGTTCATACTTAGTTCTCTAGGCTGTAATTTTCCTACCTGTCATAGTTAACAATGACTAAATTTAACCCCAACTTAGGTATTCATTTTTTACACTAAACTCCATTCACTTACACAAAAGTAAGACGTGTTTCGGGAGAATCTCTCCCATCTTCAGTTGCACAGTGAGAGATTCTCCCGAAACGCATCTTAATTTTGTGTAAGTGAATGGAGTTTAGTGTAAAAAATGAATACCTAAGTTGAGGTTATATTGCCACTCCATTGTCAACAGCTTCGTAAGTACAATATTTAATTACTAAATTTTCTGTTGTTTCTTAAGATGTCTTTATAATAAGAAAAGTTTCTCTCCACTTCACTTGAACTTAAGGGTGTATATACAAATACTGCTACTTGTTCTCCTGATAATTACTTTGCAACTCAGCACATTTGATGCCTATAGTTTC
Organism: Metallyticus violacea; assembly: GCA_030762175.1. NCBI lineage: Eukaryota > Metazoa > Arthropoda > Insecta > Mantodea > Metallyticidae > Metallyticus > Metallyticus violacea. The sequence goes on along the minus strand of CM060846.1, from coordinate 304,114,816 downwards.
ACATATATGCCCATATGCTGAATTATTTAAAATAAAACTCTTTAGTTTTTTGTTTACTATTTCAGCAATGCTTCCTGGAACTGGTGTCAATTTAGAAACAGTGGTTTTGGATGCATTGAATGAATTACAGAGAATACCATTTGCCTCCAGTGAGGAATTAACAGTTGGAAGATGTGAAAAATTTGCATTACTATGATAGGTTGCCTTCTAATTCTGGATATTTTAATACTACTTGTACAATTGCTGTTGATGTGAATCTTGTTTGTCAAAATTATTCACAACACCCCTAATAGTATCTATGTGTTTAGTATAATACTCGGCTGCAAAGAGCCATGTGCCAGCCTCAGTGTGTCAAATTTGGTTCTGGCAAAAGAGGAACAATAATGGGATGGCACTGTTTTAAATGCATTTTTCTATGGGTGTTTTAGCAAATATTCTTTTTACTGGGTATCAATTTATCAACTAATGGTAAATTTCCATGAATTGTGCAGTGCAACAAATGTACCAAATTTGCAAAAATAATCTCGAGAGCTTAATTGCTTTAATCATGTAACTAGTAGCATCAGTTTTGAATTGATACTGAATGCCATTGAGCTATAGTAAGTTCATGGAATCAATAAAAACTTGAAAACTGTTGAACTATATGTGGATGAAATAGCTCTACTACAAGAAGGTATGGAGTAGTTTCATTTTTATCAAGGGAACCAACTATTATAGTTGCCTCTTATGATCTTGTGTTTCATCAATAGAAATCCATATAAAATGGTTTTCATTTTGATTTATAGTATCATTAGTAGAATTGTAACACTCTTTGACATAATTTAACAAACAGTCAATTCATATGGCAGTTTGCATACTTGTATACTTCTCAATAAATTTTGCAGGGTGGGATTGGTTAGTTTTCTTAATCGGATGTCTGCCATTAAAAAGCTTCACATAAATAAAATGAAAACCTTGAAATCTATTATCAGAAAATTAACCAAGCATTGGTTTAATGCTACCATTTTGCATTGCTTTTATTCTTAATGCTTTCTTTGTGCTTATGGTGTTAAAATGTTTTAGCACAAGAAAGCATTTTTCACTATATTTTTTTAATACCTCCCGAAAAAGAATACATCAGTCAATTATCAAACTACAGCAAACTCCCACTGATACTGTAATTTTGATAGTTACTGTGTTTCACTTTTGGTATGATAACAAGACAAATAAACTGAATAATGCACCAATCAGATCACATTATCACAATACATATTAACTGAATACTGCACCAATCAGATCACATTATCACAACACAAATAAACTGACTCAACAAGAAATAAATGTTTGGACTGACCAAATCTGTAATGCAGTACTGTGTAGCATAGCTTCAGGGATTTCCCAGCACCAGCTTTGCATAAATACATGCTCATTCATCTTACATAGGGGCATTTGAGTGCTCAAATAGGTGAGGAATTCTTATAACTATGATACAGTTGTCTTATAGTTTGTTTTCAAGTGATAAACTTTTAGATAAAAGAATTAAATCAGAAGGATGAAATATTTTGAAAATCTTATAAATGCTGCATAGGCATTAACATATTGAAAATATAATGTATTTATAAAATTGGGCAAAATATACAATAATATGCAGCATAAAAACTCAAAAAGTGATAATTTATAAGCATATAGATTTAAACCTATGGGAAAAATTGCTATTGCACAGGGTAACCATATTACTGGAAGTCTAAAAAGGGACTCTTCTTTTTTAATAAAGGCTACTATAACATGACAAAAAATAGTACACCACTTATACATATTGCTACTCAATCATTTTTGCCATTACACTTAGAAATGATTATTTTTTGTAGCACTGGTTTATTTTGCAGTAGGAACTCATAAAATGCATTACATTTGTGAGTAAAATTAGTTCTGATCATCAAAATGGGTCTAAGCATAGAGATGTTCAATTTAGAATTTTCTGATTACCAAACATTTTATAATAGAGAAAACTATTTCAACAGATGGTAAAGTACCTGGTAAACACAACACTGTTTGTACAACTTTTGACAAAAGACCAAAATTAACATTTTTGCAGTTCATTCTTGAAAAAATATTAACCCAGCATTCAGAAGATTATACATTTTGGTATTCAAATCATCTATACTACCTGCAGCTATTACTTTCACACACTGCCACTGATAAAACAAAGCTGATTAAGTCTTCATACTTGATGCATTACCCTGATAGATATCAAAAGGCATGGTTGCCACACTATTTTGTATTTCAGACCATGATGGGACAGTTCATAGAAGTATCCATTTCTGCCTTTCACTTCCACCATAAATGTTTGCCCCCCTTTTCAAGGTAGTCTATGGAAATCTTGTAAAATGATGGCACAACTTGTGGGGAATCTTTTTATTTTATTTAACCACTTTCTCCCCAAGTCTGTTAGTTTTCTTCTAACTTCCAAGGGATAACATTTTTGTCTAGTCTTACCTTTTAACAAGGTAATTTCACAACTTCTGCAGCAGACATTTCTTCAGCTTGTATTGTTGTGATAGTAGCCTGAAAAGTCTTAAATCTGAATTGAAGCAAACATTAACCAGAACAAAGTGCATGGTCTTCAAATGCATTGTTTTAACAGAGCAGGACACTTTTCCTGAGAAATAAAATATGAGTGTAAGTCAACACATGTAAATATGTATGATGCTGCCAATTGCTGGACCAAGAGATAAAAGTGTGTGCTTCCATGCTCTATTATTTTCATTATACAACATTTGCAAAGATACAAAATTCTTTTAATTCTTCTATTGTCCGTACCTAGATATAGAAGTATTTCTAAATTTTTACAGCAAAATTTTCTATATCAAATAGGGAGTAGTCTACTGCAGTCTGAAGGCATTTATGAACAATAATGGAACCACATCCAACACCAATTATTTCTTTCACCATTCTAGCATGTAACTTATGAAATAGATTGTTTTGTCCCACTCAATTAATGACACCAAAGTTTGTGTTAGTGTTGTCAGCATATAGAGTAATCACTTTATCTTAATATTTTTGTTTCTTTGATCACTTTCTCAATTAAGTCACATTGCAGTTCAGAAGGTTCCCTGGTACAAAACTTAAGCCAATTTTTGATAAAGGTTCAAAGTACACTACTATAAGTGGAAAAAGCTCTTTCTTCTGTTAGAGGCACCAATGATAATGCTTACACTGCTGTATGCTTTTAAATCTTTCTCAACCTGTTCTAGTGAAAATGGGCCCAAAACATTGTAGATGATGGCTTCAGTTTTTGTGTGAGCCAAGGAAAATTTGTGCTTGTAAGTTCTTTTTATAAGACTTGACAAAGAGTCATTGGATCTAGCTATTGCATCACAATATGATAAGCAAATATACCTTCACTTGCTGACACATCTTTATTCTGTTTTATGGAAAAGTAGGGGCAATGGTAGATGAGCTGCATCATGCTTTTTCTGCTTCCTTGTGTTTTTTAATCTAGTGTGCTATGTAACATCACTTCAACCAACATGCACTACAGAGAAAATTATGCTGCATGTTTTACAAATTATTGTCGATTTACCCTGGCTACCAGATGTTAGCTTTAGGAATATAAATTCTTTCTGAAGATCATCATTATAAGAAGAAACATGTTTCCTTGATTTGAAGATATATTCACCCGTCACACTCTTTCAGTTAAACATGCTACTGCCAACTTACACAAACAGAAAGCTACAACTTGCCATTCACCAGTAATGATAGAACTTAAACGTGGCACCAGGCAGAGATTTAAGTAGTTGAAGCTGAAATGTCACTTCTTATTTCCTGCATTTTTTACATGCTCTTTTGTGCAATGTGTAAAGCATTCTTGATAGAATTTTATTATTAAAGTTAACATTTTGATTGATTATTGTTGATAAAGCAAAGATTTTCAAAAGAGCATAATTGGACAACATGTAAATTTGTTGGGATAGATGGGACAATGCAAACAAATGGGGCAGTTCTGCTGTATGAACACCCTGCTATTATGAGAAAATCTGGTCTTAATCATATCCCAATGCTGCATATAAAAACAAAGTTCTTAACATACTTGAAATAATCCAGTATTTTTGATTATCTAAATGCTCAAAATTAATATATAGTATATACTAAATTACCTGAGTGCTCAAAATTATTATGTAATAAAAATTTTCAAATCACATGTGTGTATATAAATATATATACCTATTTTGTGAGTAGGATGTTTGCAAAACGAGGCAGTAGGCCAAGAAGGCATACATATAAAGTTCATAAAAAAGGTTCTATATATCAATGCAAGTAGGCACACTATTTAGACCATCTAACATGTAAGTTGTGTGTCTACTTTCATTGTTTCTGTTTCATTTATATAGCGTTACATGTAGTACTCTTCGGATTATTTTCATTATTTTCTGAATTTAATGTACACAGTAATGAAAACTTAAACAAATGGGCAATATCTGTATCAGTGTTAAAGTAATTTGTCTCCCACACCATCATTGCAGATGATTTATGCAGTAAGCGGCCTCTAAATTAAAATAAAATTATAATAATTAGGGAAACTGGAAAGTGTAAAATAACCAAATTTGACATTTTATATTCTTAAAGAAAATAATTTTTGTTATTATTTCTGATTCAAAATATATGTGGTATTAAAGAGTTGCACATATTTAATCCTTTAAAAAAGGCATTTAATATTTGTAGTTAGCTTTTTGAGTTGAATTTTGTTTTTCTCTCATAAAAAGAATCCCAGGTCAAAAGGCACAGACTAGCCAACCACAAGGCAACAGAGGACGCTGCTAATAGTAACTATTCTTGTGAAATGCATTACAATGAGTTTTTTTTTTAAATTTTATTTGTATTTATTTATATCACAGCACTGCAACCTGAAGATCTGTTGTGCCATATGAAAGATGATAGACAATAACTTGGCCAAAAGAGTTTAGGGGACTTTGTTGACAGTCATTCACTTAAAGAATTGAGGGAATATACCTCTAAAAACTAACCGAACTGGAAATCAAACCCAGGTCCACTGCATGGGAAGTGCAAATGCTGCCACTAGATTAAAGCAGTAGTTATAGAGTGAGCCATAGTTTTTAAGTTAAGAGGTTATCCTGAAACAAAATTTTCCTAAACACATTTGTTTTTCAGCTACAAGATTAATATTTTGCATGCTTATGTAAGAAAACCTGTTAAATTCACTGAACTAAATTTTGTCAATTAAACAGATTTTTATATAATGCAATGTCTTAGAATTTGGAGTGTCAATTTAACTTAATTTTTTTTAATAGTGTTTAATGCCCATTTTTAATACTGAGGCATCACAGGTGGTGGACACTGATGATACATGAGATGAAATTATATATTGCAAAAGGATTTTTTTTAAGGAAGCAAATGTTCAAGGCCTAAGTTTAGGGTACCTCCCCGGCATTTGCCATTTATGAGAACTGGGGAAAACCTGGGAAAATCCTCAATCAGGGGGGATGATCCTGGTGGGATTTGAACCCCAGATCTCCCGCTCATAAGTCTGTGCCTTAACAACCTCAGCCACCCATGGTTTCCCCCCCCCCCTTCATAGAGAAAAAATTGAATTACTGAATCAACTAAATTCCTGTAGTTCATGGGCATTAAATAGTGTGTTTCAACACAAGAAAAAATTCCAATCCTTTACTTTAAATAGTTTTTAAGAAAAAGAATAAAAAAAAAGCATGAAGTTAGAACTTCATGGTTTTTTTTAATAGACAAAATATTATACATATATGCATGAAACTTCATACAGAGCAAGCTACATATAAGTCAGCCCAGAAATATGTACGTTTCCTGAGTTCAGTGCATGCCCAAATTAGTCATACACTTTCCAGTTCCTTTTAAAAGTGACTTATAGAAACTGCATTAAAATTCATTAAAATGGAAGGAAAAATGGCTTTCTGAAAATGACTACTGCAGGCCTATTTCTGTCATAAATATTGCACATCATGTATTATTTTGGTAAAATTTTCTTTAATATGCAGAAAATCTCAGCCATGCTGATCTATGGAATGATAATCAGTGCAATCGTATCTTCTTATGAAAGATTACAAAAGCTGTAGATTGTAATTTAATAGAAAACTATGTAATTCTCACATGGTGCTGAGATTTTCTCCCTCCTTTTTAAAGGACACTGTAGCAGAAAATCTTGTTATAACTTGTGTGAATGTTCTTTTCAAATGAAGACTGTTATGAAAGCAAAATACATATTTAAGGTAGTTTAAATATGTAATAAAACTGTTACTTCCACCATTACAATAACCTGCAAAAGGAAAACTGTTGTTATAATTTTAACAATTTGTTAATTTTAAAAGCAAAAATAAAGATTGACTTATGATTACATGAAATTTGGTTTCTGAAATTTCACCTGCTTTTCTCAGTATTTCTGTTACCATTCTTATTCAGGTAAAATTGTCCCAAGTGAATAAATGAAAGTATAATGACCATCTTAAATCTTCTAACAAAAGATATTAAAAGAAACAAAATATCCTAAATAAAAATTTGTCCATATCTGACCATTTTCCCAAACTTAAGGAATTTGTAATTTTATGTTCAGCAACATTGTTCTACTATGGCATGAACCAATTCCACATAACTTGGATATTGCACATTCCTAGGCCAGTATCACTTTGAATGTTTTGTGTGCCAGTAAACAAGTTCATTGTCACAAGTGAACTCTGTTTCAAAGGGCTCCATTCATAATGTATTCAGTGGATAAAAAGATACTTTTTTTTTTCTTTCTTTTTATTCCACCATCTTTTCTCATTATGACACATTTGATGTAAAATAGAATGCTGCTAGTCAAAATAAATGTTTGTGTTTGGTATTTCAATAATAAATGCACATGAAAAATTTATAATAACTAAAGATTGACCATTGTTTACATTGATTGCATACTTTTAAAGTAATTGCTCAGAGTGGATTCCATTTTTACCCATGATATGCTCCACATCTTTGAAGCCAGTACCAGGAATCAAGATAGGATGTGTTGATCTTATCTAATTTCGCACTTGAAATATGCAGTCAACAGTTCTACATTTGGTACTTCTGTGCAATACACCTTCCCTTTTAAGGCTCCCCATAGCTAGTAATATAGGTAGTTTAAGTCAGTGAATCTTGCGCAACAGGAAATGTAGAAACTCTGCAACCTATCCAGAGGAGAGAATATGCTACCAAGATAGTGTCTTCTCTGTTGATATGAGGAGGTGCTCCAGTATGGAGAAACCACATCCATAACCTGGTTGCTTGTGGCAAATCATCAAATAAATCCGGTTACCTATTCCATAGAATATTAATGTATGATACCATAATCTTGGATGAAAAATGACAGGCTCAAATAAGTAATCTATTATTCCTGCCAATAGTAGCTTTTGACTGATGTAGATGCCAGTGATAAATCTTACTTACAGTTCAAAATCTCCTTTACTGAGATACTTATTACATTTATAATAATTTGGATATTTGTCCTAATGTTCTTAATACAACCCAGTGAGAAAGTTCTACCATCCTCTACTGCTTCTTTCTTGAACTTTTTCAGCGAGCTCCAAAATCCAGTGCTTCTCCTACTTCTCAAATGTCCTTTATGGTCCTCTCTCTGGACATGAAGGTATCACTTTCTCATGCCTGCAACACTGGAAGACTTCTGTTGAGAAATGGAGGTTATTTTTTTGGAATAGTGTTTAATGCCCGTTTTTACTGCTGTGGACATTGATGATACACAAGATGAAATGATAAATTGGGAAAGGATTTTTTTAAGGAAATAGTTCTAGACCTAAGTTTAGGGTACCTCGCCGGCATTTGTCATTTATGAGGACTGAGGAAAACCTGGAAAAAACCTGTCGGGAAGGACAGTCCTGGAATTTGAACCCCAGACTTACCACTCACGAGCCTGCACTTTAACGACCTTGGTCACCCATGACAGTGGAAATCGAGCTTGATAGGTTCTCACTGCTTCTCTGGCAGTGGGACCACTTCCACATAAATCAAAATAATATCTAAGTAATCCTGATTAGTAAGCAAATCCATAGAAGTACTCGTTCAAATGAGCTGTTGCAGTCACAAAGTCTTTCACCTTAATGTAATTGTTGCTGATTCACCAGTAACCACCCTACCCCAATCCCTCATCCTCCTTTTAGGAACAGTTCCTAATTGTCTAGGGTTATGGTTGTCATACATTTGCACATGCCTTCTTTTCAGTTTTGCAAGATCCTTTTCCTGATTGTGCTGAAATATTAATTGCACATATATGTTAATTAATGTTGATATAGGATTGGTTTGGTGACATTTATACATCACTTACTTGGTTTTTTAATAGCTTCAAGAGTATAAGTTCATATGCATTAAATGCTTAAATTTAGAGAAAATTAATGCAGGCAAAGTGTACTCAAATTCTTTAAACTTTTTATCACCTAAGTCTCAATTGGCTACAAGTGAAGTCCTCATTGATACAAATGAATTATTTTATGGGAAATCTAGTGTTCAGAGAAAAAAAAAATTACCATATTTGACTAAATGTACTGACCATTTAAGTATGGGTATGTATATTGCTCCCACCCTGTATAGAGTATCTCAATACTAAGACTCGTTATGTACATTGATTTCATTTTGCTTGTTAATTACAATAATATGTCATGTACAAGAAACTGTGGACCTCCAATACATCTATCAGTAGAATCAGCTGTCAACTGCCAGGAGTAAGTCAGTCAGTGGCTTCATATCAAAATAACAGTTTAAACACAATGTGTATCCTGTATGAACTTAGTATTAAATTTGTATATATTATTATGTTAATATTCCTAGCGTGAAATTTTTGTTAGAACAGAGAAAATACACCATACAACTATCAAGAGAAAGTTTCTTATAGATTTACCAGAGCAAGTCTGGAGTATTTTCATTGAGGAGAAACCAAAAGCAGTAAAATTAGTTTACAGAAGAAAATCTTAAAGAGATTAGAGTTCAATTAGAGAATTTTCTGGAAGTCTTTAATGTGATTACCACAGCAAATGGTCGTATTTGTAGTATGCATAAAAAGATAAGTTTCTCCATGCTTCATTTGTATAAAATTACTGTTGTACCTGAAATGAAACCTGTAGGCTGTGCAAATAGAGTGGGGTTCTATAATTGGTTTAATGATCATGTGCATAAAGGACTTCTTGGTCCTAAGCTAACTTTTTTCACAGATGAAGCTCACTTCATTCACTCAGGATATGTGATCTCACAGAGCAACAGATATTGGAGAAGTAGCAATCCTGGTTGACTAATTGAATTTTCCCATTATGACCCAAAAATAGGTGTGTGGTATGCAATTAGTGCAAATAGCATATTGGCCCATAATTTATGAAGGCATGTTATTGCTCATTGATATATAAATGAGATACTGAATCCATTTTTTATCATTTTGATTTTATCAATCAAGTTGAGGTATATTTAATGCAAGATGGTGCAAGTTCACATACAGGTAATAAAACAAATTATTGCCATGGGGAAGAAAATGGGTAGGCTAGAATGATTTGTATGGGTTTGTGGTCCCCTAGGTCCTCAGATCAGTATCCCTGCAATTTTTATTTATGGAGAAACCTCAAATTCAAAGTGTATGCCAACAATTCACATAATATGGAGGCACTAAAACAAAATGTCAAGGAAGCAGGATGGATTGCAGTGCATTTCTCAAAATCTTTTCAGAGGAATTCACACACGTCTCACAGCAGAAGGCAAACATTTTCAACATCTTCTATGGTGATGAGTACAATATTATTATTATTATTATTATTATTATTTATAAAGAAAATGAAATACATTTGGTAACAGTTTTGGTCAAGTGGCATCATTTTCCATGTCAAGTGACAAGGCTCTTTTGTAGTAATTTGCTGCTGGCACCTTGAGAAGGTTTTTCCACAATAAAAATTTTTGAATAAACTGATGCATTTTCATCAATGAAATTGTAAATTAGTTTCTCTCCTGGATTTATTAGCTAGTAACAAATCGGTGGTTCCTTCTTATCTCACATTCTTATGTAACAATGGGCATCTTGTGAAGGAAGTGTGATTCCTGGGTGGAATTTTCATACCAAGCCATTATTGGCAATGCAGTATGTTTAACCTTATTTATTGGTTTATGACTAATGCTCGTGTAGGAAATGAATTTGATGGTTATTGTCAGCTCTTAATTACGAACATCAGCGACCAAGGTTGCTAAGGCACGGACTCATGAGTGAGGTCCTTCCAGACTGAAGTTTTCTCCAGGTTTTTCTAAGTTCTCATCATAGGACAGCACAGCCATGCAGTGCTTTAAACTTAGGCTTGGAACATTTCCTTTCCTAAAAGTTCCTTTCCCAATTTTTCATTTCACTTCATGTATCATCAGTCTCCATCATGTGTGATGCCTCAGTATTAAAAATAAACAGTAAACATTATTATAAAAATATCTCTTAATAAAGTTTTAAGTTTAGTGTCATAATGCATCTTAGGCCTACAGATGTTTTCAAGGCTGCTGCCCTGATTTGTGATGGTAACAAACTCCATTACACCATTGCTGCACCACAAACCATGGAGGCTATGGGACAGTTCTGAGAGAGACAAAGTTACTCCAAAATACTTGGATATGGTAGAAAAATGAAGACTTCACCCAAAGATTTGTCACCAGCATCATCTTAAGGGACCACTTTACTACAAAAGTTTAAGCTTGGAAGCAACTGCAGTGTGTGCAGAGTGCCAATGTAAGTCAGAGAACTGTTTGGCAACACATCAAGGAAATACCCTCTAATCATGACAAAATGCCTAACCTAACAACGCTGTACCTCCCATCTTTAATTCACTGCTGAATTCTATGCATGCTCAATAGACTGTGACACCATGAGCAGTGTGTTCTTTGACAACCTGGAATCTCTAGAAGGTATGCAAAGAGCCTGGAAATATGCAAGTTGCACAATATCCCATAGCACACATTTGGTGAGGGCTTGGGCTTGTATCTTCATGGAGGTCAAAGGAGTTTTGACAAGGATTAGTGTGCATTAAGAATTAATTATACATTACAGATCAATTCATGTACATGCATGACAGTGTTCATTCACATGCTGTGTTGCATTATCTTGACACCATAGGGGATTTTCCAGTTCAACTGGTCAGCACACAGCCCCAGTTAAACCCTTCTAAACACTTAGGGATAGGGTGGCTAAACTCATTCAAGACTCTAATCATCTGAAGGTGGCACTCCAGGAGGAATGGAGCAGTACTGATCAGGAAGACATCGGAACATTAATCAAAGCCATGCGTAGAAAAATGGCAGGTAATTAGGGGACAAGGGGACACCTAACACTAAATGTTCATCTTCATTTTTAGTGTAAGTCCTATACATTATCATCAGTTTAAGTGAAGTTAAATGGAGGAATATTCAGCTAGAGTTTAAGTTAAACATTTCCACAGTGTGTTGAAGTTGTATAAAATTTTGTTAAAGGTAACCACTCCTAGTACCACAAATTCATACAAGCATTATGTTAAGAGCGATTATCATTATGGCAGCATTATTGCTTGAATTACATAGAAATTTATATTTGAACTTGAATTTTCAGCAATTTTTATTGCCAGTTAGTATAGATCCAAAGATGGTATGAAGGAGTAAATCTTAGTGAGAAATCAGATTACAGATTCCATTTAGCAGAAAGTAGACTTGAAGTAATGAATGCCTTAATTGAGTCTGATCTTATTTAACTTGTTCATATAATATTTCAGAAAGGACTAAAAATATATACCTACATTGGAGAAAAGAAGTACTTTTTTTGCTTTTTGCCGAGTATCTAATGGTAAGTGCTAAAACAGTGATAGGATTAGTGTGCTGTCAATGAAATTAGTAAATTTTGCACAGAATGGGGGTTTACGAGTAAACATCTGAATGTTGATAGTAATGCTTAAAAACAGGATGTAAATTGTGAAGGAAAAGAGATGTTTTTTGTCCCAAAATTTATTTAAATAATAGCTAACTTAAAAAAAAAATATGCTCTCTTGTCAGAGCAGACATATAATTATGAATTTTGAGAGCTGATGGCCATGCCAGTATAAGAAATAGATTTTATCATATAATTTGCAGGGCTTGAAAAAGAGAAAAAATGTAATTTTAATGCATTCCAATTAAAAATGTATGTGTCATGTATAGTTACAGCTTTTGTATTTATTCACAATGGCACTGTTCATACTTCTGAACTTGTAAATACAAAATGCTGCAAAATTTTCTATGAGTTCCCTCAGAGTATTTCCTCATGGCAGAATGATGCTGATAAATGTTTTTGGTGGGCTTATTACATGGCCAATCACTGATCAAGGAAGGGCCAAGCTGAAAGGTATCTTAGAGAAATGATGAGCTTCACAAAACGTTCTTTTGTTTTCAACAATGGTTGGTAAGTTGCATTAGTTTCTGATGCACAAAAAATCATGCAATCCAAGTTATGTTAATTATGTAGAATATTTTTTCTATGTCCTTATTTATTTTTCCTAGGTCATTAAGCTTTGAGGACTTAGAAAAGAAAGAATGTCTTATACAATACATGTGCCCTTTTTCCAGTTTTCATATTACTTTTCACATTTGATTTGGCTAGTTGGTCGGAAGATGGAAAAAGTGTCAGGCAGGTAATAAATTCTATTGTGATTTTGGTTTTACTTTCATTGTATGTAACTATCTAAGAAGCAGGGCTGCAATTTATGTCATGGACTTAATGGTTATAAAGTGTTCAAGTGTACTGCTTTATATGTTTTAATAAGGCCATGACATGCACACATTAGAAAAAAACTTTTTTAAAATTTGTGTGTACTGCTTTATATGTTTTAATAAGGCCCATGACATGCACACATTAGAAAAAACTTTTTTAAGATTTGTGTGTGGTTATCTTGCTAGAATGTTACAAAGCAATTTGCAACTAACTGTAAATAAATTTAGGGAAACAGGATCTATCCCCATTAAAAAGTAAAGGGTGAAGTGGCATTTGCTTACTGAGTTAGATGAAGATGGAGAGAGATTAAAACTTACTACTCAAAAATCCCTTTTGATGGTTTTCACAGGAAACAACACATTCAATAAGTTCAGCATGACAAGCTACCAAACTAAAAGTTGAAGCCATACAAGATCATTAAGGTTCAGAAACTGCTACCATAATATAACTAGTCAGGTTTCATTTCTTAGACTGGGTTTTTAGGAAAGTTAATGATGTAATTGATCCACATTTAATACCCCTTTCTGATGAAGCATGGTTCCATTTACATGACAATGTTGCATTGCAAAATAACAGATAATGTAGCACAGAGAAACCAAATTCTGTATATAAAACTCCTTGTCTGAGGAGAAAATCAAACTTTGATGCACAGCAAATGCATACAGGAATGGGGCCTTCTTTTATATGGAAATCATAAATGCAAAATGATGATACAGGAATAATACATGAGGAAGAATTGATAAGTGTGCATAACTCATTTTTATAATATACTATTTGGGCCTGGATGTTCAAAGCAGGCAGACAAGACGTCTGAAGCTTGTGCTATAGACAAAAATGGCTTGAACATGTGCTGGTGAAGTGAGTGGTAACTAGCTAGCAAAAATTATGCATATGCTAGTATCATCTACACGTGATGATGATGATGAGGTGTAGTGCTTTTTGTGGTCAAATGGAAAAGTACTGAGTGAAATTCACAGGAAAATGTTGGAAGTGTGTGATGCTGACTCTCTGGATCACAGTAGCATCTCCAGAGCTCCTATCTGGTTTCAATACCACCCATTATTAAGAGGCATCGAGACAATTTGAAATGATCTGCAGCAAAGTGCACTATAATTTAACATTTCATACAGTACAGCATACATTAATGCTTATGACAGATTGAGATTGGGATTTTGTAAATCAAAATGAGCTGGGTGCTCCAGGATCTGTCAAAGGAACAGAAGGGCCAGAGTATCATGCCTTAACAACCTCAGCCACCCATGTCAGTTCCATAAGGATGACATCTGTGATGGGGTACATGCTTATTTTAATTATTTCTAATAATAGTAATTGTGAGAACCTGATTATTACAAAGCTAGCACTTTCAGTTCAATTTCCTGAGAGTAAAGCTCTCTGACTAACTGCTAAGCCAAGCAACAGCCAAAAGACCAAATTGAACATAACAAACATTGCATTTATTATTATTATGGCCTTAAAAAAGAATAAAATAAATCCAAATGGAGAATACTGAGCAAAAAGGAACTAAGTTGATTGCTTAATATTATTATTCTCCAGTTCCTAGTGCTTTTTAATTTTAAAGCAATACAGAATTTTAAACAAAAATAATATTAGCATGATTGAGTCACATACACCACCATTCAACTCCCAACTTCATCTTCCCTGTTAGTATATTGTTTTGATGTGATAGTGGTAAGCAATAAGAAAGCAACTAATGCACAGTGACAGACTGTTTAAGAGAAACTCAATATGGCAAGGTGATCATTAGACATCATGGTTTAAGAAAATGCGGTTCAATAAGCAACTGAAGATGGAAGAGATTCTCCAGAAACGTGTCTTACTTTTGTGTAAATGAATGGAGTAAAGTGTAAAAAAGTGAATACATAAGTTGAAGTTATATTGCCACTCCATTGTCAACAGCTTCGTAAGTACAATATTTAAATGCTATTTTACTTTAATGTGCACTTTGACACAAAAAGGGCTGTTTTCAGAGGTAAATTCTACTTCAGATAATGGCATTGATATTTGGTAAAGCTAAATTCAATGTATGGTGTATATAAAATACTCTGCAACCACAGCTTGTCATACAACTCAAATGGGTTAAGAGTCAGACCATTTCTTTTGTGTTGTCTTAAGGTGTACACATTTAAAAGCTGTTCATATATTTACATGAATTATGTAAAAGAAGCATTCTAACAAAGTTTTATTTTTAGACATAAATGCAATTTTAGGCAAATTAATTTTTAATGTCTCTTCTTGCACAATATACCTTTACAATTTTGTTCTTAGTCTTTATTAAAAATAAAACTTTAAAATATGTAATAACCACTTCATGCAACATTATAATGAATTTTCTTTTTCAAATACTTGACAACAATTTTGCAGTATAATACCAACAATGTGTAGCAATATATTTTTATCATCAACTTTCCATTTTGCACTCAACTGAGTTGATTGTTGGAACTCATGCAAACTGTCTGAGATTTTTTTCTATAGAAATGCAACTGTGTAAAGATGTCCAAGTTTAAACTCAATAAGGACATCTT
This sequence comes from Metallyticus violacea, assembly GCA_030762175.1. Lineage (NCBI taxonomy): Eukaryota > Metazoa > Arthropoda > Insecta > Mantodea > Metallyticidae > Metallyticus > Metallyticus violacea. The sequence goes on along the minus strand of CM060846.1, from coordinate 304,099,552 downwards.
GCATTGTCAATGAATAGCAGAATTCCAATTTCAATAAAGATGAAATTATAATAAAGTATTATCTGTAATAAAACAATAAGTAAATAATATAAGAAAAATTTAAATATTTGATAATATTAAAAGTATTAAAAGTGTTAAGTGTTAGTCATAAATTTGCCTCTTTGCTTTCCTGTTTTCATAAAATCGTTTGTATTCTCAATGCATAACTGCATGCTACCTGTATCAACACGTAAAAACTGCCCTTCATGAAGGAAATCTAAGCACTAGGGAACATATCACTTTTAACTGAACCTTCTGCTTCAAAAAAACTGAATAAATTTATTATGCTTTGAAAGCACTGGCATTCCTTGGTATTTTGTACAAAATGTCTAACAATGTTTATTGGAAAAGTATTGTGAGTTAAACATTCCTTCATAGCTAACATTACTAACAAACTAGCTTGAATTGCTATATCAGTCAACAATAAAGAAATTGAAGCAGCAGATGCATTTGAATTTTAGTTAATGAAACTTCAAATTAACTTTGGAAACAAATACTTAATTATTGTGAAAATGAGCGAAAATAAGGAAGATAAGGTTCATATTGTGTGTTTTACAGAAATTGAGGAAAAAACTCCTGAAACTAACAACAATTCTAGTGATAAGTTTGTGTGAGTCCATTCAAAATTATTATTTCATATTTTGTTAATTTAGGACTGAAATTAATATATTTTAAAGGCATTGAAGACCAATGGTCTTTTGCTGTTAATGGATGCAGCAGCTTACATGATTTCAACAGGCCAATACTTGAGGCCTCCATACCCAAATCTTACACACCTAACTTGTCTTCATCATGGTATTTTTTTTAATGTCCATTTTTACTACTGAGGCACCATAGGAGATGACACTGATGATACATGAAATGAAATGATAAATTGGGAAAGGATTTTTTTTTTGAAAGAAAGGAAACTTTCCAGGCCTAAGTTTAGGGTACCTCCCCAGCATTTGCCATTTATGAGGACTGAGGGAAACCTGGAAAAAACCTCAGTCAGGAAGGACAGTTCTGGCAGGATTCGAACCCCTGACCTCCCACTCACGAGTCCGAGCCTTAATGACCTCGGCCACCTGTGGTGGTCACTATGATGTGTAATGAGTTGCAGAAGAAGTAAGAAAAATATTTTTAACAACAAATAAGTTAATTTTGTGTCAAAAAGTTTGTTTGAAATCACCCTCTAGATATAGTGTATTTAAAGTAAAGTTGATGGATGCTCCTTTCCCTCAGAATGTGTAGTAACAATTGATTGAAAGCAATGGCTTATTATGCCAAGTACTTTGAAAAGATAGTAGAAACAGTAAATGAATTTAAAGAAGAGAGTGATGTGTAATGTATCAAGGAAATAAAATCTAATAAAAGAGAAGCATTGGCTTTGGCCGCCAAAAATCAATTAGATAAAGCATTTGGTTAGCTTTCAAAGTGCAAGGACATTTGCAAAAATAAAGACAAATTGACTCAATTTTCCGTAAAATATAGTGATGGGACTGGGAACTCCAAAGTGATTTCGGTGGGACAGAAAAGAATCTTCTCCTTCTCCTTGTCCTCCTCCTCCTCCTCCTCCTCCTCCTCCTCCTCAGGTAAGTAAAGGTTGAAGTTGCCAAAACATTCAAATTTATATGAAGCTATTTATAAGTGGTTTGTTCAACATCGGGCTAGTGGTGTTATGGTTCTTGGTGTTGAACTAAGATCTGTTGCTGAAAAATTGGCATAGTATATGGAAATCCAATTCCAGGATAGCGATGGATGGTTTTTGCATTTTCATAAATGGCATGGAATTATGAAAGGGCACATATGTGCAGAAGCATAGATTTTGTTTATTTTCGGACACTCTTTAACAACTCAGGTCATCAGCGTAAACTGAAGCATTGAGCACAAACAGTGAACAAGTTTAGCCTTCGGAAAGCTCATAAAAAAGTTATTGAATCTGAAGGCCATTTTTTGTCTTAGGGCATACAATGAAGATGAAACCGGGCTATACTATCATGCTGTGCCCAAAAATACTCTTGAGAACAAACATGAGACAAGCACATCTGGCTGCAAATTAAACAAAGAGCACATTTCAAGCCTTCTTAGTGCTAATGCCAATGGTAGTGTTAAAACCATGAAAGCCTTGGGCTTTGAAGAACATCATGATACACCAGTTGCCTGTAATTTATTCTAATTCAAGAAATGCCTGATTTACTATGGAGATTTTTTCTGACTGGTGTTTCAACCACTTCATACTTGAAGTGAGAAACTTCCAAGAAAACACCCTGAAAATCTTGCATGAAGAAGTAAGAGTAGTTTTACTTCTAGATAATGCACCAGCTCATGCTAATGCTTAGAAGATGGTTAGTAGGGATGGAAGAATAAAATATATCATTCTTCCTCCAAACAACAGTTCTTTAATACAACCTATTAGCCAGGAAGTCATTGCTGTCTGCAAAGATTGTTTAAGAAATTTCTAAAACAGGTTATGTTGTGTTGAAGAAAGAAAATCACTCCAAAGAAGATACGAAAGGAACCAGGATACTTCCAAATTTTATGGCATTCAATATCAAGTCTGCCATCTTTAATTTGGAAGCCACCTGGAAGGATATGAAGATAACAACACTTGCTTGGCTTATAAGTTACTGAATGTGACTGAACCTAAATATGATTTCAGAGGTTTTGAAAGCTCTAGTTTCCATGAAACTAAGATGCAAGTTGGTGATGATGTTACTGAGAATGACATTGAACAGTGTCTAGACATAGACGAGGGTGACCCAGTCTATAAAATGCTCAGCCAAAAAGAAATTGCTGGAGATTTTCTATGGGCTAATCAGGTTGATGACAAGGAATAAGAGGTGAAGATGGTTCCAGCTGGTTCAAAACTGTTGGTAGTTAAGAGAACACATGGATGACATCAGTTTGTTTATAGGCACATCAGATCCAGAGGTGATTGTAATAGCTAAGAAACAACTAAACTTTATATGGTATGTACATACAATATTCCTAACATTTGCAATTTTGGACTTTTGGTTTTACTGACAACACTTAGCCCTAGTCCATTAAATCTAAAGTTTAGTGTACCAAGTTACAGACAGAACTGCAAATGCTGAGGGGGCCAAAAAAATGTATACACACTTTCACAGTAGATATCTTTTCAATATATTTCAAAGTTGCACCAAAAAACAACAGTAATGTGTAGTATGATGTTCTGTAAACAGATGTGGCTCATATACAAGATGATAGCATTGCTACATGGCAGGTAATCAACAATAAACAAATGAAGCCAAGATTATCATATGAAGTTTTGTAAACAGATGTGACTCACATACATTATGATAGCACTGCTACGTGACAGGTAAATCAACAATGAGCAAACGAAGCCAAAATTACCATATGATATTCTGTAAACAAATGTGATTCACATTATGTTATACTAGCACTGCTACAACAAAATAGAGTCAAGATAACCTTTTGAACAACTGAAAGCAATTTTGAAGTGGTACTGGAAAACCGAGAATGTTGTTGAAGTTCAAAGGCAATGGGGATGTGTGTACAAAATGGAACTGCCAATGCAAGTAATAATTGCATACATTTGAGACAAATTTGAGACTCATGGTACCATATGCAATGATTACAAGGGCAGATCTGGGAGACCTCGCACAGCAACAAGCCCGCCTCCTCGGCTATGGTTTTGGAATGTTTTTGAGCACTCAACATAGAAATCTGCAAGGCAATGTGCGCGTTAGACTGGAATTAGCAGAACCAGCATAGTTCACATTATTAAAACAGCAAAGTTGGAAGTTTTCATCCCAAGACTTTTGCATGCATTAAATGAAGATGACCCTGATTGGAGAATGCAGCATTGTGAGCGGTTTCTGAACATGGTGCAAGAGGATGAGGTCTTCGTAGGGAAAGTTGTTTGGCCCAATGAGGCACAATTTAAGTTGAATGGAACTGTTAACTGGCAAAACTGTGTCTACTGGTGTGCAAACAATCCACATATTATTTTGGAAAAGGCTGTTAATTTAACTGGAATTAATGTTCAGCGTGAGTTGTCATCTAGGATTCTAATTGGACCATTCTTTATTTAAGGAATAGTAACTGGCCTAGTATATTTGAACATGATATGCCATCCGTCTTTCTCACAATTCATACACTCTATGGAAATGAGGAATTTTACTTCCAACAGGATGGTGCACCACCACATTATCAATGAGATGTATGGGCATATCTTGATGATAATCTTTCAAGGCACTGGATAGGACTAAGAAGTTTGATTGAGTTTCCACTGCATCCTTTGGATCTAACTTCATTGGACATCTACCTATGGGGAACTTTTAAGGATGTTGTATACTGTAGAAAACCAGCTACACTGGTGGCAAGCACTTCGGGGAAGAAATTGAAACAGCATGTGCAGCAATCACTGAGGACACTTTTTGCAAACATTCCTTAATCAGTAGTTCAACGTACTCAGAAGTGTATTGATACAGATGATGGGCATTTTGAGCAACTGTTGAAACTGTAAAAGTCTAAGATGATTGGTGCTCATCATTTTCTGTTTGTGTGTTTTCAGTTTTATGTTACAGTTTTTCCTTTGCTTGAAGTGTGTGTACATTTTTTGGCACCCTCTGTGTTACACATCTTGAATTCATGAAGGGATTAGCACAGGCATTAATACAGTACCTCATGAAAATAAAAATGAAAATTTAAGAATATTCCAAAGGAACTTACTCTCTCTATTCAGTGAATTCTTGGCACTCATACATGGACATTTACTGCTTAATTTATGAACCACATCTATTTCTTAACCCTAAATAGATACTCTCCTAAACTATTAATCTGAGATTATTTATAAAATTTTTTTGAATTGCTATTGTTTTTGCCATACCATCATATGGATTGTATCTTTTATCTCCCCACATATAGGGCATATATCTTTTTCATCCCACTTCCCCCCAATTATATTTTGCATCATGTGTAAATGAAAGTAAGTGGTGTATGCCAAAATTTCTTGCAATAATATTAATAAAATTGATAAGGGCCTATGAACTCTCTGATTACAGACATTTTTTATTTTGAAGAATCACAAGATCATACTGCATAAAGTTATTTCTAATTCTATGTTTACATTATGGTTTCTAACAACACTATTATCATTCAATGCATTAATAGTATTCTTCTGAATAAATCACAGAAATTATGCGGTCAGACACTCAAGCTCTGCTATCAGGTCCATGTGCTTGAATTCTTCTGGTTTATGTGTAAATCTCTCTAGTAATTTAGTTCTCTTCATATCTTCCTCTCCATAATACAGTTGCAGTTGATTTGCTAGGCACTGTGCTTCATGTCCATTCTAAAAACACAAAATAATTTTTTTCTGTAGCCTGAAGAAACAACCAACTAATACATGGTACATTTGATGCAAAAATTCTTTCTAGCCGTCAACAGAATCTAATTAAATTTTCCATGTATTTTTTGTTTGATACCACAACGTTGTAGTTATCGTTTTTGTTTGTATAGGTGGAAGTACCGCAACAGAGTCATAATAATAAATGTAACAAAGAATTTTTTAAGCATACAATCTAGATATTTCATATTGTCAAACAGGTATTTGGCAGGAGTAGAGGGAAATGTGGTGTGTTATCACCATAACTAACTCACACACCCCCGCATTTCATAAGTAGGAGGAAGACTCATCAAAATCCACTGTGATCATCAGCCATGAAGACAAAATTACACCATCTAGTATGTTTGTTCAATATTTGTGTTACAATCTAAAATTAAAAATTAAACAATTTCATATAAAGAAGTAAAATTACTTATTTCTCTGTAACACATTTAAGTACTATGACTATGTTCTCTATCATCATTTAACTTTTATTTTCTTCACAATGGCAGGACTTTTCATCATAATTTATTATATGTGCACAATATTAATGATAAGATTTATTATATAATCTATCACAATCAGAACTACCAGTCTTTTTATGGATTTCACATTGCATACAGTACAGATCATATTGTAACAGCAAAAAGAAAATCCAAAAATATATTATGATCATTGTGTGAATGAGTCAAACTAACACTATTTTGCTTCACTTACTTGTAGAGTGTTAGTTCGACTCATTCACACAATGATCTTAATATATGATTAGCTTTACTGTGCAATGTACCAATTAAAATTTTTAGTTAATCCAAAAATATGTTTCTTTCAGTAGTTGCCAATTGGTGAAGAGTGACCATGGCTGACTCAAATGAACTAGAATGTTCAAATGAGGTGCTATTGGAAGATAGTGACAGTAATGATGAATAAAAAGAGTTTACCACTAGGTTATAATCATCTGTTAGTGACAATATAGTATATAATCACAATGATTTAAGACTACATAATCAAAATAACAAAACCTGGAAGTATACAAAATATCATCATATGTGCAATATATGACTGCAGGTGAAACAAATCCTTTCACAGTTGGCGAAAATATAAAAGAAAGCTAATGTTGGTGAGTACTTGATAACAGAAATCTAGAAATCAATTGTAATACAAGCAAATTATTGTGCTGCCCTAAAGTTTCAAAATATTACTACTAATAACAATGATTACTTGTAGTTTCCAATCACAACTATGAACTAAAAGTCATTTGGTCTTATCTTCTATTTTGAAACAACAAAACAAAAGTCACCATATATAACTGGATAATGGTTAAGGTACCAGGTTATGGAATACTACAAATTGAATGTTTTTGAACAATGACACAAACTTCACATACAGGATTTTTAATTTAACGTGTTTCAGGACCTTTCATTCTCACCTTCAGCTGTTAACTGACTGCGCTAAGTTTTGGACCATTTGGTGAAGTCATGACTGGATCTGAGTTGCTTCTCTATCAACATCTGTTAGCTACAATAGGAATTTACTGAATTTGTACAGAGGTGGAATGTCAAAATTCATTAAATTATCTTGATTTTTTAGAATGAAATTTTGTTCCCTATGGATAGTTCTATTGGATTATGTATTTATTTTAACAAAATGGCTTCTTCCTTAATTTCATGACTTTACTCCCAAAAGTGATTTTCTACCACAAGTTTTTCCACTTGTTTTAGACCAACATTTCTAAACTGCTCTTTGTTTCTAATTTCCAAATTTCTATTAGTTTTTCCTATATATTTTAAATTGCAATCTAAGCATTTCATTACATATATGACACATTTTTTTTTTCCTCTGGTGGTATGCTGTCTTTTAACAAAGAATCTAAGTTTTTTTTATATTGTATTTATTTTGTGATGCTAATTTATGCCATCCTTCTTCCAAAACTTATGATAATATTCTGGATGATAGTTAATCTGCTGTATTTGTAATTCTCTTTGATATTTTTAAGTGTAAAAACGTCTTTGATGGATATTTTTCTTTTGAATTTATTAATCTTTTTAACTATTTTGTTAGTACTACATTCATTATTATTGTATTGAATATATATTGTAATTCTTTTTGTATTCTGTTTTCGTGAGTGGAAGATTAACTAGTCTGTGTGACAAACTATTAAAAACGTCACATTTATGTAGAATTGCGATATAGCTATAGTTTTTTATGTAGTTATTCATATTTTACTGAAAAATGGATCCTAATTTAGAATCTGTTTGGCAAAATTTACAATTGCATCTATACAAAAATTTAAATCATAAAACAACAGCAAAGAATATGAGACTAAGGAAGAAACTGGACAATGTCAAAAAGAAAACAAAATATCATTGGTACAATACTCATAACCCCCAGGGAACAATGTAGTATCTTTTTAATACCACTTTTACACAAGACAAAATCAAATTTCTAAACAAACACTTAAAAAGGCATAAATTTTTTTCAGAAATGTAGATGGTTTCATTGTTGATATAGAAATAGCTTCACAACACCTCAAAAAAGAGAGAGAACCAATATTAAAATGAACTGTAAATTTTTGGATAACCTAAAAAAGTGAACAATTTTTAAAATGTTATGCACACACTATTAGAAAATTAAACATAAACCAGTTATATAACAAGGGTAATAAAATGGTCATTTTAGATAAATAGGACTACATTAACAGGGTTGTGATGAATGGGAAAAATTACAAGGAAATAAGCAAGGACCCTCTCAAAATTTGCAACAATAACATTATTAACACACTAAAAGTCAAGATCCTCTCAGATATAGCAAAATACAAAATAACCCAACAATCCTACTCTACTAAAACTTTAAGTACTTCAAAAATTCATAAACAAGGCTCTACAGCATGAGACCAATAGATACATAATCAATTCCCTAACCTACCAACTGCAAATTGCTTAACAGTAAATTCAAATCCTTTCAAAACTTTCAAAGTTGAAATATTAAAAATTCATATGATATAATGGAAAAATTTAAATAATTCACAATTTCAACAGAAGACCCAATTGACATCCTTTGATGTCAAATTTATTACCCAGCATTCCCACAGAAAAACTTACTGACCTCTTTAATAAATTGGTAAAAGCTATACATTTACAAACAGAAGCATTAGAAGATTTAATAAAGTTCAAAAGTTATGCATACAGCAAATTTTGTTTATATTCAACCAAAAAATCTAGCAACAAGTATCAGGACTGGCTATGGGAAACCCACTTTCTCCATTTTAGCAAACTTATAAGAGTTTTTTATTTATTTATTTATTTTTTAAAACACCTAATAAATGCTTTTCCGTTAATTTTTAAAATGTGAAACAGCTATTTTGATAATGAATTTGCAACAATAACACATAAATATTTAACTGCTCTAAAATTCCTGAACTTACAAAAGCAAACCATAAAATTCACCAAAGAAAATGGAGAACTCTCATTTTTAGATTTAAAATTTTTTAGAAATTTAGACATTCTGAACTTTGGTATTTATAGAAGAGGCACACATAGAGATAATTGCATAAAAAACAATAGCTATAGCCCACAAACGTGCCATTTTTAATAGTTTGATACACAGACTAATTAATTTTCCACTCACGAAAACAGAATACAAAAAGGATTACAATATACATTCGATACAGCAATGATTAATGCAATACTAACAAAATAGTTAAAAACATTAACAAATTCAAATGAAAAAATCAGTTACACTTAAAAATATCAAAGAGAATTACAAATACAGCAGATTCACATCATTCAGAATATCATTACAAGTTTGGGAAGATCTTCAAAGAACATGGCATAAATTTGGCACCACAAAATAAATACAATATAAAAATACTTAGTAGGTTCTACATTAAAAGACAGCATACCAACAGAGAAAAAATAGGTCACACACGCAATGGAATTCTTATATTGCAATTTAAAATACATAGGGAAAAGTAAGAGAAATTTGGAAACCAGGAAGAAAGAACATTTTAGAAATGTCTGACTAAAACAATTCGAAAAATTTGTGGTAGCAACTCACAGTTGGAAACACAATCATGAAATTAAGCAAGAAGTCATTTTGCTAAAAGAAACGCATATTTCAATAGAACTATCCAGATGGGAGGAAATTTTCATTTTAAAAAATTGAGATAAATTAATTTCACCTCTGGCTGAATTCAGTAAATTCCATTCCACCAAACAGATGTTGACAGAAAAGCAACTCGTATCCAGCCATGATCATACCAAGCAATCACTCATTAACTGAAGATGGAATGAAAGTGTTTAAGGTCATAGAAACTCCAATTTCTGTTGTAAGATTCAAGGCAATTTCAAGATTCATTTTTCTCATTTTGCAGAAAATTCTTCTAATAAAAGTAAACAAGTGAGATCTATTATAAGTTGTCTAGTGAAAAAAATTCAAGCAAATAGAAATAGAAATTTCTATTAAGAGAAGATGGAAACATAATGAAGTTCAAAGAGTGCTTTTCAATTAGCCAGTACAAATGTCATTATAATTGGTACTTGAGAAATAAAGGAATTAGTAGTTTGTAGGGATTGTAGTTAGCTGATAAAATAATGGTACACATTGAGTAAGTGAAATATTTATTTTAGTGCCTTGGGTTGGGTTGGAGCCTGGTACCCTGGAATTCCAGTAAGTTGCTGCTGACGAACCAGGGACTGGGAACTGAAGCAATTGAGGTAGAAATTTTGTACTTTGTTTAACTATTAAGAATTTAGGTAAAAATGTTAGTATAAAATGTATTGTTGTAATGTTAGGGGTTACACTTAAAATGGCCTGGGTCAGATAGGTGGAGTCCCAGTTATAGTTTGTATTTACATTTTTCTTAGCACTTCTTTAAATTTCCATTTTCATTACAGTGAATATTTGAGAAATAAAAGAATTAGTAGTTTGTACAGGCTAACTGATAAAATAATGGTATAGTTAGAGTAATTGAAATATTTTATTTCAGTCCCTTGGGTTGGGTCAAAGCCTGGTCCGGTGGAATTCCAGTAGGCTATTGTTGATGAATTGGGGACTGGGGTCTGACATAATCAAGGTGGGAACTTTGTACTTTGTTTAATTATTTAGAATTTAGATAAATGTTAGTATAAAATCATTGTATTAAAATTTTTGTAATTATGAGGGGGGTATACCTAAAATGGCCTGGGCCAGATAGGTGGACCCCCTGTAGTTTGTATTTTTATTAGCATTTCAATAAATTTCAATTTCAGTACAAATGCTTCAGGCATATGAAACTGTTTTAAAGAAAAACAGTGATCTTAAAATGAATTTGAGATTTAGATTTATGGCATGCCAACAACTGATATTCTCCTCCAAAATTATATTGAGATTTACTGCAGAGAAACACTAATGCAGTTGCTATTGTCAGACGAAACCAAAACCATATGCCACACACTCTGAACCAACCAAATACAGGCAAGTTTCAAAAAACGGATTCTAGCAATGAAATGGGTTGATAGGAAAGATACTTATTACACTTTTCTTACAAAAATTGATCTTTCATGCATAGTTGAAATTAATTTGGGGATAAGAATGGTACTTTAATGTTTACCTGTTTAATAAATAGATGTACACCAATGGATTAATTTCATATTCCATGTTTTCAATTTAAACATGTTCTGCAGTTTGAGGTTTAGTTTTTTTTTTTCTTTTTTTTTTTTCTGATTAGTGTTTAATACCCGTTTTTACTACAGAGGCACCACAGGCAGTGACACTGATGGTACATGAAATGAAATGATAAATTGGAAAAGGATTTATTTTTTTGAAAGAAAGGAAACGTTCCAGGCCAAAGTTTTAGGGTACTTCCCCGGCATTTGCCATTTATGAGGACTGAGGAAAACCTGGAAAAAACCTCAGTCAGGGAGCACGGTCCTGGTGGGATTTGAATCACAGAACTCCCGCTCATGAGTCCGCGCCTTAACGACCTGGACCACTCATGGTGGTGTATTCAGTGATGAAAAGAAACGGATCCACAAAACACTCCAGAGGACCCTGAGATCAAACCCAACCGAATTGGAGCAGAAGCCACAGCGAGCAGCCGGGGAATCAACGAGACCATGACCAGCAGTCAACAATATAACCACATCCACCATACACACCCAACCAAAACCCACTCCGTAACAAACCCCGCTCCCACCTGACGTTACTAACTTGGAACATTTTTATGTCAAATATTATGCCCACACCACACCATCTATGGCTGCATGTTTATTATGTATCTGTATAATTAAATAATTCCCATAACAAACCCCGCTCCCACCTGACGTTCCTAACTTGAAACATTTTTATATCGACCATACGCCCCCACCTTCTTTAATACTGCTCCAGACAGCAGTCTTTGAGAAGAATGCATTTGTTTGTAACAAATCATATCATAAAGGTTATATACTTAAGTTAAAATATTTTTGATTTCAGTTTTTATCTTCACACAAGTTAATGTCAGTTGGTCTTATCATTTTACAATGCACCTTAATTAAGAACTTTTTCCAATTAATAGCTTTCTGATACAAGTATATAAAGCACAATGAGGAATGCCTATTTCCATTATTCATTCACACAATTGGAGAAACATATGCTTAATTATATTTCATACTTTTTCCAGATTTATTAATATTCTGCACATGAAAGACAGTTGAGCTCTATGGTATGAGTACCAAATTGATTATGTTGTGTGCGTGACCCCTTTTTGTAAACTTTCAACGTTATGATGCTTTTTTTGAAATCAGATATTCGAGCTGATAAGTCAATATAACAAAAGTGTGTGAATTAGATTTTCATTCAGAATGCTCAAGTCTTGCCTAAGTAATCGGAAAAAGGTAGTGTTAATTCACAGTAAATGGGAAGTTGAAAGTTATTGGTAAAACTGTTCGTTCTGCTAGGTATGCATGGAAATCATATCAGTTCATAGTGCTACAAAGTTAATTGTGCATGTGCAAAGTACTTAGCATGTCGTCGTCTGTCCGCTTTCATTGTTAAAACTAAACTAACCTAACCTATGAAAAAGTAAAATTTATTCTATTAGAAAAGATCACAAGTGAGGGAAAAAAAGCTTACACTGAGGGGAATGAACTCACCACCTTTGCATTATTAGCATGACACTCTTAACCAACTGAGCTAACAGCTCTACATGCTCATCAAGGAAATTATCTGCCTAAAGAATCCTTACTACTGAAATTGTAACCAGTCAGTCTTTTCTAAGGTTTGGGACTGTGGCCATGTAAGGTAAAGTTATTTGAGTGGTTAATGGGCCATTTTCTGCTTTGTGTATCAAATGCAACATACTGTTTACAGTTGCTCCAAAACATGGCTAATAAATTTTCATTTACTAATTAAAAGTTACTACAAGTTTATCACACCACCACCAGAGCAGAATACACATTCCCACAGATCAACGAATGATCTGACAGTTGAACTTTAGCCTGGCTGAAGATGGGAACTAAATGTTCTCGAAACCGGTTCCATACATTTATGAAAAGTAAGTGAAGCTTTAAGAGTGTGTAGTTCAACTGAATCATATAATGATATCATTTAATAAGAATTTTCATTTGCTAAGCTTGCTGATAAGCATTTGATTTATGGGGAACAAGAGGACATGCATCTGTAGCTGCACAACTATATAGGGATAGATTTCTAGACAGACTTTTATCCTTTTCACTCAACCTTCCAAAATACCCATTGGCATTTGCGGGAAACTGGATCTATAATGGAGCACAGACCTAATGCAAACCGAAGGCGTCACACTCCAGCCTTTGAAGAACATGTACTCACCAGAGTTTGGGTAGAACATTCTAACAGCCCTCAAGCAATTGCCAGTTCCATGAAAACAAACAAGTCCAGCTTGTATCGGGTTGTGCACAAAGGACAGCTATTTCCCTATCACCTGCTTAAGATGTAGGCATTGGAGCCAGCAGACTTCGGTCCCAAACTGGAGTTCTTCAGGTGGGTCTTGGAGCGGCAGAATGAACAGCCTGAATTCTTTTCCTCGGTTCTCTTCACCAATGAGGCCATGTTCACAAGAGAATTCTAAACCATACCAACAGTCATGTTTGGGAGTATGAGCAACCACGTGCAATGATGGAGGCTGGTAGTCAGCACAGGTTTAGTATAAATGTGTGGGTGGGCATTGTGTCCAATCAAATAACTGGACCATGTCTATTTTTACACTGTTAAATGGGCACGTGTATCTTCAGTTCCTCATCCATGTTTTGCCTGTGTTTTTGAGAAGACATCCCTTTGAAGATCCAACATCATGTGGTTGCTGCATGATGGAGCTCCCCCCCATTTCAGCATGGAAGAACGAGATTATCTCAATGGTGTGCTTCCTAGGCAGTGTATTGGTCGAGGTGGTCATGTAAATTAGCCACTGCATTCTCCGTACCTCAACCCCCTAGATGTTTTTTGTGGGGACATCTTAAGAGTCTCGTGTATGGATCATTAGTTGACACTGGTGAGTAGTTACTAGCATGGGGATTGGCTGCTTGTATGATGTTCGTAACAATCCAGATCTTTTTGAGAGGGTGCAAGGATAATTTTTTTTTGCTGTTGCACTCTTTTCAGAGATGTTGCAGGCTGACACATTGAACAATATCTCTTTTAATCTCTGTTTTATTTTTTGGCACTTAAAATATCTTTTATTCTTAATCCTCCAAATTTTTTGCTTAGGTGTTTGGTTTCATTCAGGTACATTTTCCTTTACTCTGGAGAGGGTCATTTATGTTTCCTTTTAAGTACTTACTATATCTACCATCATTGGTTACAGTGGAGGAAACATCTTCTAAATTTTGAAATGTACCTGCACTTATAACACTACATGTACTTCCTAGGCCAAGGTGATAACACTTGGGTAATGGCTTTACCTTTTGCAAGTTAAGAGTTACAATGTTATTTGTTAAACACATCGTAATTTATTTTGCTTAATTCATTTGAGTGAACGAGTGGTTCTGAACAACAAAATAAATATGGGAACTACAACACGAAAAAAATGGGGAGGAAAGAAAAAACATGCAGCAATGGAGGTTTCAACCTCCTCCTCCATCACAATATCCAATGTTGCTCACACAGCATGCCTTTAACCATGGCACTATTCAAGAACAGTACCTGGAGTAAGTGAAACGACTGTCTTTTTCCCAACTTCCTGTGGAGGTTCAATCAGTGGCATGCTGATCATTAACAGATTTTATGCTATTGCATGAAGTTTAGAAACTACAGACCATAAGTACCCTCTCTCAAAATGCTTATCTAGGTCCCCTCCATAATCCTTGCAATTTGTGTGGCTGAATTCTGGGACACCCAGTGTGTGTGTGCACGAGCGCAAGTGTGTGCATGTGCATTTTGTAAGAATGGGCTATATCCAATATTTTACACTACAAACAAGCAAAAGAATACAAGATACTTAAATATACATTTAATTAGATTTATGAAAAAAGAATACTTACAAGAACTTCCTTGTTATATTCACCTCGCATAAGAACTACACCCTTGTTCTTAATGTCAGTGTAATGAACTATAGTCATACACTCTGGAGCATTCTCTTTATGTGCCTGAAAGAAATTATTTTATTTATGCCATGAAATAAAAGAGCTATGTTATGGGTAGTTCCCATTTATTTTGGCTGATGCTCCATTTACTTTTGAGATTCAAGCATTAAAATTCTAGCAACTTAACAGCAAATAAACAATCTACATAGAAACAAGTTTTTTTGTCTCTACTGCTCCTGATAATTAGGAAATTAATTGTGCAAGTTCTCAAGATATTTTTAGCTACTTTATGCTCAAAATACCTGATAGTTAATTAGTGGTGTGAAATGTGCCTCATGTCCAGAAAATTGACATACAATAAATTCATATCCTTTGTCTCGTGGGAGTGGAAATAGAAACTGTAAAAAATAAAAAAAAACATAATTATTCTTCTTTGTACAGCTATACAGTGATGTTTTATTCTTATACGTTAGAACTGATTCAACAATGACATTCACCATGACATACCCAATATTTTGGAGGTTGATTTAAAGGAAGCATATCAAAACATCTGCAATACAATTATCCATTAAAGATATTTGTATGCTTATAAATGTCAAAGAGATTTGCAAATACAGCAGATTCACATATTCAGAATATCACACATAGTTTGGGAAGATCTTCAAAAACATGGCATAAAATTAGCACAACAAAATAAATACAATAAAGAAACTTATCAGGTTCTTCATTAAAAGACAGCATTTCACCAGAGAAAAAAATCAGGCATATATGGAATAGAGTGCTCAGATTGCAATTTAAAATACATAGGCAAAACTAAGAGAAATTTTGAAACAAGGAGAAAGAACATTTAAGAAATATTCAGCTTAAACAATTAGAAAAATTGGTGGTAGCAGCTCATTTAAAGGAACACAATCATGAAATTTTAATTTTAAAATTGAGATAGCTTAATGAATTTTCATATTCCATTGCTGGATGAACTCAGTAAACTCCAATTCCAGTCAACAGAGAAGCAACTCAAATCCAGTCACAACCACACCAAGAAGTCGGTCATCAGCTTAGGATGGAAGTGAATGTTCCTAAAATATGTCCTAATTTAAAAACCTAGTAAACGAATGGTTTTGAATAGCTGGAATTTTCACAGTGAAATATAGTACAACATAACAAATTATTACTGAGGAAATTATTTCCATATAAACTGATGTTTTTTAAGTAGTTATAATAAGTGATTTCCTCAATAATAATTTGTTATACTTGTAAATGAAGTTCATGTCAACATTAAAAAACATTCAGTTTTGAAGCTTTCATTGCTTTACTATCAATAATTTCTAAACACTGACTGACTGGCCACTGGACATGATTGTCTGGCGGAACATCTACACAGATTTGATTTTGTGAATAACAACACATGTAAGATCTGCAATACTGACAAGATTCTAAACGGAGAACATCTATTGGAATGCACAGAACTGAGGAAAGCTGCACTGATGGGAAAATACACAAATTATATTGGATGGCCAGGGAAAAATTGATGGATCAAAATCCTGCACATTAGATCAACAACAACAACACTTCTAAACACACATAAATATTACATCATATGTTTATTAGACAATTGGATTTTTTATAAATGCATTGCGCTTTATGGTTTACAGATCAAGGTTACATAATTTATTAAATTTTATTTGCTGTTTCTCATTTGTAAAGTTGGTTGTGCAGTAAACCCACCTCTTCATGGTGCACCTGGGTCATACTAAGCAGATTACAGCCATGACAAACTTCCTAAGATGTAAGAGGTCTAATACACAACTTCAACGCTACTCTGGAATACCAGTGACTTATCACACATTAAAACGTCAAAAATTTAAATATTATTACATAAATATAATGTAGATATTTTTGTAATTCTTGAAGCTAATATTGATAATGATAATGAGAAGCTTTATAACTTTCAAACCTGCAACATACATTGTCTACATAAACATTGAAAAGTGGTAAGTGACATACTACTAGGAGTCAGAAACTCCTTATTAGTAAAATATATACACTGATAACTATTATCTCCAGAGATTATGCTGAAATCACTCAGTCATAAGTATGGTTACACAATGCAAAATATACAATTTTTGGTATATACAGTCCCCTGAATAACCACCAACTAAATCTTTACTTAATAGAAGTTAAACAAAATACCCTAATAATAGGAGACCTGAATGCTCATTCAAAATAGTGGGCATGCAATTTCTCCAATGCATTAGGAAAATTGATCAATGATTTTTTGGAAGGAAATGCAGTCATTTTAATATACAAAAACAAAATCAATGACCCCAAAACTTTTATTTGTTACAACAAATTCTGATATGGTGATTGCCTCTCCAGAGCAAATTCCACCAATAGAAGAATATTGGAAGACACAGGTAGTGCCCAAGAGGCATCATTACTTAACCCATTCCGCCACAAATGAATCATATAAAAGTTAGCCAACCAAAGAGATGGAACTTCTAAAAGGCAGACTGGATAACTTTTCAAAAACTAAGTGATGAAAAATTTAAAAGATATTGACATGAAGGAATGTCTGCTGAAATTAATCTATGAATTTAACAAAAAATTGGTCAATGCTGCAAAAACAACAATACCCAGAGGAAAAGGTACAAACTTTTTGGAATCAGATATTAGCTGCATTAAAAAGAGACTGAGGTAACTCCAAAAATATTGCAAAAGCAACAAAATATTCTAACTTAGTGAGAGATTGGAGAAAGAAAACTGTATAACTAAACAGAGAAATAAAAAATGTTAAGGTATCATTTAATAAATTACTTAGTTTCCTTGACTATAGAAGTAATAGCACTAAAGTGCATAAATATATTAATACAATAAACAATGTCCCAGAAACAAATTGAAAACTCTTATTATCACAACAAAGTCCTCATTCATGATAAAGTCATACCCACCAGATTTGCTACTCATTAGCCACTGTTTATTGCATATAAACTGAATAGAGACAATGGGAAAATAAACAAAATATTAAGCCTAAGGTATTTGCATGCCAACATCTATTTAATGCTGACTTTGCAATTAAAGAACTCAACCAAGCAATATTATCTCTGAAGAACAAAAAGAATCTTGGATAACACTAAATTCACAGTGAATACATCAAGAATTTAAGGTGCAGAGTCAAGAAGGTACTATTTAACATATTCAACTAGATCTGGAACAGTAAATATAGCATGCCTGTTATATGGAAAAAACCAAAAAAGTTCCAATTAAGAAGAAAAACAAATCAGCAGACAAGTTGGACAGCTATAGACATATATCCTTAACCTCAGGAAAATGATTACTACAAGATTAACTTGCTAACTGGAATCTCCAAAAATCTCCTTTCAAACCATCAAACAGATTTCAGAAAGCAATATTCAACAATTAATCAGGTTTTATATTTAACACAGGATATTAAAAATGCCTTCAACAAAAAAAGAAACTGCTTACTATTTAAAATGTAAATTGGAACTTGCACGTGAAGCCAATAATATAATTGATATTATTGTATGATTTAGTTGAACTACACACTCTTAATGCTTTACTTAATTGTAAGTAAGTGAAACACTGCTTACTCACAAATAAGTACAGCATTAAGAGTGTGTAGTGCAACTAAATCATACAATAATTTCAATTAAATGCTTACTATGTTGACTTTGAAACACCTTTCACAAAATATGGAGAGAGAAAGATGAGTAGGATAGGAGGAAAAATGTTGAGATGGTTTAAGTATCTATTATCACAAAGGTACACAGCTGTAAAATGGAATAATATCCTATCTAAATGGCATACGACTAAAGTAGAGCTTCCTCAAGGTGCTGTCTTCAGTCCAATATTTAATATTTTTTATTTTTAATATTTTCATAAATGACATCAACAAAATATTAGCTCACCTCCCAAAGGCAAATATGGATTGTTTGCAGATGATATTGCCATATGGATTATCAAAAAATAACAACATTACAAAAAAATAAAACATGAAATGCAGACAATTATCAGTAGCATCAAAACATGGAGTATTCACCAATGATATGGAAATAAACACTAAAAAGACATTTAAGAACTTTAGAAAAATACGACCTTTGTTAAAAATTCTGTTGGAACTTATGCAGTGAAGCTTGTTAAATGTGAATTATAATTAATCTGTCATGTAACACACTCTTATGCTTCACTTACTTTTAAATACGATGGGACCAGTTTCGAAGAGACATCCTCTCCATCCAGTCGTCAAGTTGGTTGAAGATGGAGAGGATGTCTCTTCAAAACCAGTCCCACCATATTTAAAAGTAAGTGAAGCATAAGAGTGTGTTAGATGACAGATTAATTATAATTTACACTAAAAAGACAGTTTACCAGCTTCTCAGTCTTCGACACACACAAATGATTTGCAACTTAAAATTAATAATGAACTACTACAAGAGAAAGAACACACTTAAGTACCCTGGAATAACACTTGACAACAAAACTTTCCTTCTCTGAACAAATCAACAATATAACTGAGAAAGTGAATGAGAAAATCAGCAAGGACATGTGCAGTACCTCCTGCACTGTTGCTTCTGGCAATTTTGGACATCCTCCTTCTTGGACATCTAACTGTGTTTCAGCTTCTTTACCAAATACTGAATGGAGGATTTTATTAGTGATTTCTGAATCCCAAACTTCAAAATAACTAGTCTTTGGCACTCTTTCATCAATGCAGTTTTCTAATAGATGCATACAATAAACACATGCCATAGTACTTTGTTCTAATTTGCATACTTCATTCCTCATAACACAAAGACACGGATAGATAGTAGTATCTCTACTTGTTTCCTTCTGAACCACATTTTACATATACCAAGCTGTGTATGTGTCAAATTTACTCAATTAGATTCATAGTTTGAAAGTTATAAAGGAAAATTAGAAACCAAGAGTGAGCGAATCATCCTTATACTTTTTAACTATTTTTATAAAATTATCTTTACATGGAAATGTTTTAATATAATGCTATATCATTCAACTTACTATTGGGAACTTCTGGCTTCTGCAATAGATTAAATCATATGTGTTACTTGGGATAACTGCTGCTATAACTTCCTTCAGCTTATGATATTCCTCCCAAATCTATAGAATAATATATAGAAACTATGAATTGTTAATCAGAAACTTACAGAATACACATTATCTAAAAGAGCAAATATTATAATTGTCATTCAGTTACCAGGATTATTAAAACCAAACAGTATGTCAATACTATTTTTTTTTTTTTTTTATACCCTATGGTGACATTATGGGATGATGAACAAATGAAATGAATTAATGTGTTTGCAAATGAGTTGGTGGTGTATTTATATGTAAAATAACTAAAAGCCCTCTTTTCATATTAAATAACAACTCTTGAAAACACACTGTTCCTGGATAGTTATCTCAGGGATAGAATTTGGTACTACTACTTAACGATCAGACATTATGTGCCTGAGCTCTAGCAGTGAATTTGATCTTAGTTGATTAATTGCAAAAAAATTGTTTTAATTAATGGTAGTACTATAATTTAATTACATCTAAGATAATGGTTTATTAAGTAGTTTATACACTGCTCAAGTTGTTCTATAAGATACTACTAATGTAGAGAGCACTGTAATCAACTTTCAAATTTAACACTGTTGCTCTAATGCTTTTAAACAGTCAGTTAGTTATATAATATTAAGCATGTTACTAGAGGAAAACATTTAACTTTACCAGCAGCAGCAATTTCAATATACATTTAGAATACAAATAATTATAAGAGTGTCTTAGGGCATGCAACTGCAAATATTCTGACATTGCTTGTGGAAAATCTGGTTGCCAAACAATGCTAAAATAAAACTTCAAAATGCTCACAACAAAATTTTAATTTATTCCGATACATCCTGGATGTTTTTATTTG
This sequence comes from Metallyticus violacea, assembly GCA_030762175.1. Taxonomy (NCBI): domain Eukaryota; kingdom Metazoa; phylum Arthropoda; class Insecta; order Mantodea; family Metallyticidae; genus Metallyticus; species Metallyticus violacea. Next base: position 304,078,713 of record CM060846.1, on the reverse strand, counting down.
AAAAATCAGACATTTGACAGATTTCTGCATTGTTTGGGGTGGAGTACTTCACTTCACTTCACTTCACTTCAGTACTTCACCCTTCCTCACGGCTGGCCATCTGTGCCTACACTCCCATTGGGGACACTACTGGGAGGAAGGGATTTTTTTAGTTGTGTTTAACGCTCAGTTTTACTACTGAGGCACCACAGGCGGTGGACACTGATGATACATGAGATGAAATGATAAATTCGGAAAAGATTTTTTTTTTAAGGAAGGAAGCATTACAGGCCTAAGTTTAGGGTACCGCATTTGCCATTTATGAAGTCTGAGGGAAACCTGTAAAAACCCCAGTCAGAGAGGACGGTCCTAATGGGATTCAAATCCCAGACCTCCCACTCACCAGTCTGCACCTTAACAACCTTGGCCATATGTGGTGGTGGGAGGAAGGAATGAACAGGAGGAGACATCGGTTGGCCAGGATCCATGAGCAGATTGATTGATTTAAGTTATTTACAGACACTCTTTAAAATCTCAGATCATTGGTATCCCATTCTTTTCAGGGCATGAAATGGCCAACAAATTTTGCTTCTTTCAGGCGTGAGGTTTTTTTTCGTGCCGGAAATGTACGACATGGGACCCATGGCTTTACTTCCCTTCTGAAGGAAGCCATACCTAGGATTTTTACACCAGAAAAAATCCATTGATCCTGGCCAGGTTTGAAAACCAACAATCTTTGGTCCATGAGCAGAGACTATATGAAAATAAGCAGGGTCCCTAACATGTTTCCAGATAGAATGCCCCAATGCTAGAGAGACTCCCCCCCCCAAGGAGTTCAAGCCCTTCATAATGTCTGCTTCCATACCAGACACCAGGCAGAAACCTTTCCAAAGTGTAAGCAACCATCACACACCAGCCACTTGCCCTGGAACTTTATATCCTGAAACAGAACCAACAGAATAAAATGATATAGATAGGAATAGAGAGAAATCCAGCATTCGCCTAAGTGACCACAAAAAACCATGAAATCAACCCACGATCAGGATGGCTGGCCCCAAGGGATTCAAAACCAAGACCTCCCAAATGACAGTTCCAAGCATTACTGCCTCAGTCATCCCACTTTCACATTTGACAGAAATAAGTACTAAATAAATTATGTTAGTGTATTATTTCTATAAGTTAGGCTCCTTTGAGGTACAAAAAGGAAGAACACATTGTATTTCAAAAAATATACCATTAAACATACAAATCTATGCCTCTCTGTGACAAATTGTATTTATTTGTAATTCTTCTTGAACAAACTTCTGCTGCATAAGGAATTACATTATCAATTAAAAGTAAATATTAAATATTTGGTGGTGACATGGCTGAGTGGTTAGAATGCATAATTTTATTTTTTTAATCTATGTGGTTTATTTATGGATGATCTTTAACATCTCAGGTCATCTGCATTCCATTCAATTCAGGGCTTTATTGGCCAATTACATGCCATAAATCTATAATACAGGACCCACAGCTTTACTTCCCTTCCCTCCCCTTCCATAGTTACCACTAGAACACCAGGTTCAACACAGTTGTAAGTTGAATTTTTAGTGGATGAAGAGGTGGCCAGGCAGGCAGGCTTTCTCTAGGTACTCCAATTTCCCCTGCCACTCATTCCACATTGTTCCTCCACCACCACCACCACCACCACCACCACCACCACCATCATCATCAACTTATCTTCATCACTGCAGTAAGCAACAGGAGGCTAAAGCAGTATCTTTACCCAGGAAAGCTGGAAAACACAGCATGATGATGCTTTGCATGCAGTGAAGGACCTACCCTTGGGCAGAACATTATGAATGATAGTATATGGGTAATAATTCTTCAGATTCATTTTGCTGCATTAAGAATAACAAGAATTCATTTTTAGCCTGTAAATAGCAGCATTTTTATTATTACATATGATTAACTTGAGATTTATACAACAAATAAAGGAAAAGGAATAATTTATTCATGTATTCTCATTTTTAATGCTTATATGGTTCATGGTAGCCAACATAATAAATGTCCCAGGCCCTAAATCATGATTACTTTTATTACAAGAGATAAAAGTTACTTGATAATGGGAGAGGGGAAGTGAAGCTTTCAGAGGCAGATGCACATAAAATTATGGCTAGCATTGCATTTATGGTACAACTCACAATAAGCATGAATTAAATATAAAATTTTAATTTTATGTCGGAACCAATACAGTGACGTGACTAATATATTCTTAATTATCTAGTGAGTCGATTTGATAATCTTATACATTCTTAATTATCTAGTGAGTCAATTTGATAATCTTATGTATAAGATACTAGATAATTAAGAATAAGAATGAATATTTGCATATTCTTATATTGAGAATATGGTCAAATATAACATTCATTCCATTGAAGTGACAGAAGATGTTACACTTAATGCTGTAGCAGAATTCAATATCGCATGTACCTTAATTTCACTGAAATATTCAACAATGCAAACTGTCGAATATAGTGAATGAAACAATGACTTGATATAAGTTAAGAATAATATATCAAGGTGTTCATTCTCTTAGACAGGGGGAAACTCCCTGCCAAAAAGCAAAAGTGATGAAGAAAGCTGTGAAATAAAATAATGATTGAAGGATTCAAGCTGTGGGACAGTTTTCAATAAAGAGGTAAGCAATATCTAGTCATCATGCATTCAGAAAATTGAATTTTTCTTGAATTATAGCTTCTCAGCATAGAAAATATTACAGATGCACAAATTCTGGTTCAATTTTAAAGAATATTTTATATGCATAGTTATTTTGTTCTTCTTTATTTCATATTCAATTTTATTAGATTGCTAAAACCAATCATTTAAGCCCAGATATGAAACTGGGGAGGGGAACAATTTTATCTCAAAAATTACCCCACCAAAATTTTCTGGGGAGGGGAGAATTCTTTCATTATAAAACAAGGAAAATGTACAATAAATATATTACACACAAATAAATGGTAATACTTCTAAAAAAAAATAAATAAATAAATGTAATCATTACCTAATTTCACTTTCTGTAACACCAGGAGCTTTCGAAGTATTATGCATAATTTGCATTACAGTTTAGAATTAGAAATATTAGAAAATTCAGTCCTAGTGTCCCCTAAGTCAATCATTTCTCAAGTGTGCAGATCTTGCTTTTACCACAGGATATTAAAATTGCCTTGTAAAGTGAATAAAATGCTAGTGTATATATATATAAGAAAAATAAAAATAAAGCAACACTATCAACAATGTAACAAATTAACAGCAATTATGATAGCAGAAAAAGATAAAACACAAAGAAAAAGTCACACTTGAGATCGCTAAATTTCAGACTCGTGGAGTCCTTCTATGGCAAGAAGACAAGTGACGGTGATCCATATATATATGTCTGCATGAATTTAAACATTGTTAAAAACATTACAATGTTTGTACATGTCCTGTTTTTTCAATCACTTAAATTCTGTATTATGGTACATATTGCAACAACCATCTTAAATAAATGATAATTTCTGAAGTAGTGATTATATCTTTTTGTGCTAAGACTTTCCTTTTATTTCAGATCACTAAAAGAATTACTTTTTTTTTAGATATACTGTCTGTGATGTTAAATATTTATCAAGTTCTTCATATTATATGTGTGTTCATCTCTTTTTGATCACCAGTGCATCTCTGCAATCTATTTCATATGCCGTGATTGCATTAACATCCAGGTGATGTCATGCTGCCAGTTTCACAGTTTTAACTAATTTTTTTCCTTAACATTAACAATGACTGTCTTTAGATTCAGTCCATCAGAATCATTGAAACCGCCATGGGTGACTTAGGTCGTTAAGGCACGAACTCGTGAGCGGGAGGTCTGGGTTCGAATACCGCCAGGACCGTCCTCCATGACAGAGGTTTTTTCCAGGTTTTCCTCAGTCCTCATAAATGGCAAATGCCGGGGAGGTACCCTAAACTTAGGCCTGGAACAATTCCTTCCTTAAAAATAAATCCTTTCGCAATATATCATTTCATCTCATGTATCATCAGTGTCCATCGCCTGTGGTGCCTCTGTAGCAAAATCGGGCGTTAAAACACTATTCATACATTCAGAATCATTGGCACCAAAACTGTTTTTCACAATCAGTACACCTAATCCAAGATTTAAAGAAATGAGCACAGAAACAAAGAAATAAGAGATAAAAAAATAAGCAAACGTAGCTTCACTTACCCTATGAATTTCCTCACTACTCTTATCCGATATAAGCTCCATTTTCATTATATCACTTAAATTCTAGAGGAAAAAAAAGCATCATTAGACAGTGAATCAGAAACAATGCTATTTATTTATATTTGTATGTCTGGCAGCTATAAACAAGCACTTGAAGTATAAACCATAAAGAAACAGCATACTTACATTTAACTCTCTGTGAAATGGGACATGAGTATAGTGCATCAAAGGAACCACCAATTTATAAGATGAAATTCAGCATATTTTCCCAAAAACTAAATAATTCCTTCAGCAGTGTAATAACAGGACAATTTTTATAGTTAAAAATTCTCTTCGAGTTTTCTATGTTAACTAGGAAGATCTGAAAATTTCAAGCTCTCTCTCCCAAAATGAAGGATTGGGATTAGGATTCAAGTGGTTGATGTAGTCTTCTGTGTCCAGAAGGAGTCAAGAAGTCACTACTGTGCATTTTTGATGAACAAATATTTATCAGTGTTATGAGCTTTAGTAATAAATGAAATTCTTAAGGAGCATTTCATAAATTTCCAGGGTTGATATAATTGAAGTTTTCAAAATTGTTGACTGCATTCACTTAAACAGCATTCTTATTACATGCAGCTTTTTAATTTACCTCAACAATTAGGACCATAAATGAATTAGCTTAACAAAGTGCTTTATTTCATTATCTTGATTTTAACTGCAATAAATACATCATTCTACAGGAATGTAATTATAGAAATGTTCATAATTTGTATGATCATTTTTTATATTTTTAAAATAATAATTTAAAATCTTTTAAAGCAGTCAAACCAACAAACCTTTTGTTTTGTAAATGCAGGAAAATGTGATTTGGAGCTATCATGTTTTGGACAGTCAGAAACTGATGAAAACTTTCTCTCTTCATATGAAGAAGACTTTGGCTTAATCTTTTTATCATGGGTATCCCTCAACCGTGCTTCAAATTCATCTGGTGATGAGCTGTCAAAAATTATCAAGATAAACACATTTAATGCAGAGTTTCATGACAATCTATGAATGCTGCTACTCTGTAGTACTTCAAAACATTCTAATGAAAATGTGAATTAAAAATGAAAGCACTGTATACTTTCATATATAGATAAATAAATAGTTTAAATACATAATTAAGGTACTTTATGAAACTTACTCAGCGTAAAAATAATATTTTGCATTTCTTCACAGTTAAGAGATAATTTATATGTACTACAAATATGTTGAATCATTTGTTAGCCACTTTTAAATGAAAAACCGTTGCATTGGCAAGTTGTAAGCATACTAAGAGTAATTGTTTACATTTCTTACTCTAGAGATTTATAGTTGCGGAATTTGCACCCTTGAAGCGAGTATGTTAAAAATTAATGCACAGTTCTGTTTTTATACAGGATAGGATAAATTGTTTAATTTTACATATAATAGTGTTACAAAACATTTAGTACATACTATTTAAAAAAATAACAACTTCAATGGGAAATAGATTGTTAATATTTATTATTTTCTGTGCTAAACAGGATAGAACTAAATCTGTTATTATATCATTAACCTGTTAAAGCTCTGCCAATCCTGAATGTTTACACTAATGAAATATAAACATCCAAGAAAGAACGAAGGACTTGTGGTCAACAAGTCAAACAACAGAAAAGAGATTATACAATGCATAAACTGTATATATTGTCACAACTCTAATGATGAATTTGAAAAATATAAAATTAAAAAAAAAACTGGTGTTGAACGAAATTAATTAAAAAAATAGTTCCACATAATCTTCTCTCGCATACTAATAGGCTTTTCCGTGAATCTATTATTAAGGACCTTAAATTCTATTACACTGGCAATTCAGCACTGTATATGTATTTTCTTTAATGTTTCATGATGAAAACTACTATTTTTAGGATAAACCTGGAGGCCTATGCAGCACTTCCAGAACAGCAATTGGCATGATTTCGATTCATATTGTTAGCAATATTTCATCTCAACCAAAACGATGTTTCACTTAAGGGCTAACCTAACTACTTCTCTTCTATCCTGAATTTATTTCTAATTCAGTAGATTTTATACTGGACATACGTTACACTCTTATAAACTTATAACTTTTTTTTTTTTTTTTTTGGTTCCCTAATTTTTGACCGTAATAGAGGAATTAAAGGGGTGGCAGAGTAGTATTCTAACCTCTGCCCATGTAAATGTTGATACTAACTTTTGTAACGCTGCTATTTTCTCAAAATATTTTTGGTAATATGGGTTCTGTTTCAATTCTTCTAGAGCACATTTTGCAGCGAATGCTGATGACATTATATTTTTATTACATGCAACGCTGATTAAATTAGTTCGTAACAATAACCTTATTTTCCATACAGCAGCCATACCAACATAACAATAATTATGAACTTTTCGCTGCGACATTGGCCATGCATTGGTTGATTACTAATATAATCATTGGCGCGCACAATTGAAAATCAAAATATACTGTTCGTAATGAAAACAATGATCCATTGTGCTAGTTCTGTCTATTCTCTCTCTCTGTCTCTCTCTCTCTCTCTCTCTCTCTCTGTGGTGTGTGTGTGTGTGTTTAATTTGCCTTAATGTCCCAAGCCGAAAATATTTAAGGGGAAGAAGTAACTCTAGCAATAAAAACGAAAAATATGTAACCCTTAGAATAATTTAACTAAAATAAAATGAATTCGAAAAGCAAATTTGTTCAAAACAGAAAACTTTGATTTAAAGCAAACAATATTAATAAAAAGGAGTGGATCTTTAGATAAAGGTGGGGTTGAAATAACACCTTACTTTAATTAGCCTGCAAAATTTGCTAGTCTGAAATAGGCTCTTAATAGGATGCAGTATTACTAATAAAATATGGCTAGACTTTCTATAGAGTTTTTGTTCACCCATAAAGGGTAATACATGTTACCTTTAAATGCAGAGAACTCCGCAGCATTTCTTCGTTTTCATGAAGATCGATGGCCGTGAGCACCGAGCGTTAAAAGAATGGAGACCGGGGAAAGTACTCTGCGAAAGAGAACCACGAGCAAATTATAGCATCTACATAAAAAGTGAATAATTATTTAAAATTTCCTATTAATTTCAAATACCTAACATTTACCAGCTGCTATTCCGATGCTTGCAATTTTATAAAAATGACAGAGAGACGATAAATGCATCTGCACTGTTTTAATTAAAAATGCATGCACTGTATACTTTCATATATAGATAAATAAATAGTTTAAATACATAATAAAGGTGCTTTACGAAACTTACTCAAGGTAAAGCAATATTTCGCGTTACTTCACAGTTAAGAGTTAGTTTATATGTACTGCAAATATGTTGAATCATTTGCTAGCCACTTTTAAATGAAAAACCGTTGCGGTGGCAAGTTGTAAGCATACTAGAAGTTTTTTTTTTTTTTTTTTTTTTTTTTTTTTTTTTTTTTTTAAGCTGCGGAATTTGCGCCCTTGAAGCGAGTATGTTAAAAGCAAATTATTTTTATTTATACTCCATTCTGTATTAGCTTTAGGGTCTCCATTCATATAATGCTACTTTTCATATTGAAATGTTTGTAATAAAGGTGATAAATATTTTTTCTGATGCACTTAAACTACACCACGGCAACAGAATCTCAACACGCTGTGTATAGATTAATTTCAGTGATTATATCGTGAATGCTAGTTATTTGTGTATCTTACTGACTCTTAAGAGGAATTCTTCTGGGTTAATTCATATATAATTTATTTTCGTAGGTATATACACTCTCGCGCCTAGGGCGGTCTGCTGCGACGCATCTCGAGCCGTGACTCTCCACAGGAACCTTGGGCTACCTGTGAGCAATCCTTACGCCCACACAATAGTGATGTCATTGTCTTTCAATTTTAGCTTCATAGGAATTCTGATAAGGAGGCGGATTTGCGTTTGCCTTTATTTCTCTGAATGAATTCCAGGTGTTTCCATACCGTAATTCACTGATCAAAAGCAAGATTAATTTATTTGGCATTTCTGTTGTTTTATGTTCTTGCCGTACATCTTTTTAAGCAGCGAGTAGGATTTTACAATTTTTAAAAGTCTTCATACTTCTAAGATGCAAAAATAACAAATTATAGGAAACGTTTATAATCAAGTGCTTCTAACGGCTTTATTTCAAAGCTGCAAAGTTGTTTACACTGTAAGTCTTGCTAGATGTTTATGTGTGGAGGTGTATTCAGGACTTTTCTTAATTGAAAAGGGAATATCAGATAGTCCTTAGTTTTTAATCTCCGGAATGGTATAGTACACCTATTTATTTTTCAGAATCTTTAATAAGATCTCAAGTATTCAGCAGCGCACTATTTTAAATTTAAAAATGTTCTCTCTCTCTCTCCCTCTCTCTCTTTATTTTTCCAACCGTGATGCATTTTTCAGTTACAACAGAAAGGAGGCTCGCACAAAATCAAAATGTTACCAATTTCACCTTGCTGATGTCTACTTTCCAATTAATACATTTAGGTTCGACTGTTGAGTAGTAGCAAACTTTCCTTTATTCGGAAAAAGCAATGTCAAGTAACTTTAAAAAAAAAATCTACTTTCTATGTGATCTGCCATTATTAATTAATTAATTGTATTTGTCATTCCGAAAACTTATGAAGATTGTTTGGATATTACAAAACAAACGAAAAAATAATTGTATAGCTAATCGTACTTTCACATAAGGTTACGCAGCCATTAGCAGGATGACTCTAGCAATGCGAGAGAAAAAGTAATGGGATGTTTAGGCTGACACGTTAGAAAAACTGAACTCTGTACACTGAATCTTTAAAGGTGAAGAATGAATTATTTAGTAGTTTATATACTATGTGAAACACTAGCTGATAACATAGGAATTACATTTTAACTACACATACTAATAAACAAATAAATAAAATTGGGATAATGCGATGTTACAATGATGCTTTCGTTATTCGGTGAGCTGTGAATGCTGTGAATGCTGGCGTGAAGGCTACAAAGCCAAGTACATTTTAAAACGCAAATAGCTTCGTGGTCAGCAGCATGCAAGGTCACAGCCTATTACACAACGTTAAAACAGACAGCAATATTAAAGTTTCTACATGCTCGAAATGGTACTCGAACATGCAGCCTTGGCATTCAATCTGGACGTAATTAAAACTAGGATATGGCATAGTTAATGGGCAGCTGTTCGCGGCAGCATAATTCCGGAATGCATACTTTACTGCTGATACTGCTAAATATTGATAGTAAGTTTCTAGAACCTTAATAACTAGAAAACACTCACATGTGCGTGACTGAACATACACAACAAAGATAGGGAAAGAAACTTTAAAAAAAAAAAAAAAAAAAAATCCATTCTCCTTGTTCTCATGGCAGCAAATTTGTTGATAATCCTTTCATTAAAGTCTGGAATCTGCAGGATGAAGCTTGTATCTACAGAAGGCAGTGCATACTTCCTTGTTTTGGAATCAAAATTTCACTCATATTAATACTTGTATTTGCTTTACCCAGTTTTGCAATTTCAAATTTCTCTTCCAATGGTCGCATAGAAAAAGTCGTAAAATGTAAAGTTTGCATATTGTTAATTTTTTTATATTCAATTAACGAATATTAAATAAGGCAACTACTTCACGAATTCATAAGAAATTTTACTAGCCTGTCATTCAACAATAGCTTACTATTAACGAAACGACCGATATCGCTGCTGGAGAACGTTTGCATGACAGCACTCATTCTTCAAATTATATATTATTTGGTATCGAAATTACTGAAAATTTCCCCATATTTAATATACATGACGGTTTTACCATTACTATAGTGTTTCACTATAATTATTTAATACTACTTTAAAATGATTATTTCCCTTTGTAAAGCAACAACAATCAGTCTTTATAAAACTGGAGGCAAACTTTCCTGGAAACTCACGTAACAAGAGGCGGCGTTTCAGGTGGTGCATGCACACGTTGACGCTTATGGGATTAGATGCTCATCCTATCACTTCCTCTCATCTCTCCAGGTCAAAACACTCCACAAGTTTACCAAGTTATTGGTCCCCTGCAGATAATAACCGCAAATGGAACCGCCTGTGGTGCCTCAGTAGTAAAAACGGGCGTTAAACACTGCTGAAAAAAAAAAAAAACCGCAAATGGAAATACCAAGCGCAAGATAGGATTCACCTACAGACTTTCTACGCATAAAAATACACCAAGCAATTGTTATAGGAAATTAAATTTTGAAATGTTTGGGGGTAGCGCAAATCAGTAACCTCCTAGAGGAGCCGGAGCCAGTATTGACATTAAATATGACTTTTCTACTATACACGCTAGAAATAATAACAGAACAAAGGGATAAAACCGTTACAAAAGCAATAACAGAAAGTAACATATAATCAGCTCATAAAAATTAGGTCTAATGCCGGGTGCTGACGAACCATATTAGTATTCCATTTTTTTAATGGTGTTTAACGCCCGTTTTTACTACTGAGGCACCACAGGCGGTGAACACTGGTGATACATGAAGTGAAATGATATATTGGGAAATTATTTTTTTTAAAGGAAGGAAACGTTCCAGGCCTAAGTTTAGGGTACCTCCCCAGCATTGCCCAGTTATGAGGCCTGAGGAAAACTTGGAAATAAATCTCATTCAGGGAGGACGGTCCTGGCGGGATTCGAAACCCAGACCTCCCGCTTACGAGTCCGCGCCTTAACGACCTCGGCCACCCGTGGCGGTATTAGCATTCCAATTTAGTTAACACCAGTAAATAAAAAAAAAATAAAAAATATGCCAAGTATGATTTCTGGAATAATCTTTGGTAAACATTTTTGAATTAACCAAAGAGAAAATGAAAGCATCGGTCGACTTAGGCGGGTTGGTAGGACTACAATTCACTTATGCCGCATTTTTAGTCGTATTGTGTATGAACGCTATAAAGGATAACATTTTCCGAAGAAGAAAATGATGACAACTAACAGAAAGAAAGAGAAGTATGTCAGTGTTGTGCATATATTCCAAAGTCCCCCCCCCCCCGATCATTTTGGAATGACATGTTCTAAAATAATAAACCTGGAAACAGGTCTCAAGGTCTTTACCTTGGTGCGACGACAGAAGAGGAAGAAGAGTATGAGAGGCACAAGATCACAATGATTATCAGGAGTGGTTATTGTTAAAAATCTTAGGTTGTTCAGAATGCAAGGTAACACTGCTTTTTTTCCCGCTCTTCTCTCCCATTTCGTTGATAGTTCATTTCCTTCCTGAAATAAATAAAATTTGAAGTCTTGGGGTGAAACCTTTTGTTCGCAAGCGAATTATATTTTGGGCAAATTGTATAATTACAGGATGTTGCAATAAATATTTTCATCAAACGCTGTTAGGTGAATATGCTTTCAAGGTTGTGACATCTATGTTAATTTGTATAGCAACATTGCTAAGCTGTCCATTGGTGTTAAGAGTTATGGCATTCTGTAATTATACTCTGTATATCTGGATGTGCTGGGTAAGGGAACAGAGGAAAGAATGTAGATACAAAAGGTCGAACCATCAATCCCCCTTGCGTAAACAATTCTCATATATTTTTTAGCATCATAAATCAGAAGGGTATTTCCCGCAATGCATCAAGGAAACTGCATGATCTAGCGCCTCCTTTTCGTCTACATCACAGAGGAAGTTCTTGGTGGACAAAACAAACAACCTAAACATCTGTATAGTCGTCAAGCTATTTAGTAATTACCACAATAATGTTTCGATTGCTGATGTCCAATGCCACGGCTGGTGTGATGTATGCATGTTAACTGGCATTCTTTTTAATTGTGTTTAGCGCCCGTTTTTACTGCTGAGGCACCACAGGCGGTGGACACTGATGATACATGAGATGAAATTATCAATTGGGAAAGGATATTTTTATTTTAGGAAGGAAACGTTCCACGTTCGTTTAGGGTACCTCCCAGACATTTGCCATTTATGAGGACTGAGGAAAATCTGGAAAAACCATCAGTCAGGGAGGGCGGTCCTGGCGGGATTCGAACCCCAGACCTCCCGTTCACGAGTCCGTGACTTAACGACCTCGGCCACCCGTGGCGGTATTAACTGGCACGACAGGTTTCAATTCCCGTAGGGAGAAAAAGCCGCGTATAATTTAATTTATTTTCCACGTTTTCTTTTATCCTAAAACAGATGAACACCAAGAAATTTTCTGTACTATTGCTTTATCCGTTAGTCATTTGAAATATCTATGTTAGTGGACATGGGGAATTAAATGCCAAATGAAAATTCTTTCTTTGCAAGACCCTATCAGCTTTAGTAACCTCTTATCTGCCTTAAGACAAGGAATAAATAATTAATTGCCTGACCGGGATTCGAACTCAGAACCACTGTATTACAAGCAGGCGGGCCAGATAGAGATTCTAGTTGTCAGTTTTTTTGCCTTAGGTGTTATTTGGTTTGAAACTCTTATAATAGATTCGTGATTCTATTAATCGAAACAGAAATGTTTTGACTATTCATACTGCACGTAGAAATCCGTTTTCAAGTAGGCGCCTAATGTTAACATGACGTACTCTGGTGGTATAAACATAGATGGTGAATGGCCTTGAGCAATAACGCGGTAAGGAAAATTTCTGCACAAATTTCCCTCGCTCTTTGTGTTGGCCAACCTGGCAAACATGTCATGTGAGATACGCCATGTTTAATTTTTTTTGTCATGTCTTTGTATTGAAGTAGAATCAGTGATCAGAACCGTGTACAACAGAACAGCTCCGGTGCGGCAGACGGGCGAAGTGTGTGACGCTGGCAACAGTAAAGCTGAAGAATGTCTATCGGGACGCTCTCCTCGAATACACCTGTCATCAGATTGTGTCACATTATCCAGTGGAAACATTTTGACGGCTATGGGTTTAATTTACACGCCGATAAAACCAAACCAGGGCAGTATATCGGCAAGGTTGATGATGGTTCACCTGCCGAAGCTGCTGGGTTGAAACAGGGAGATAGAATTGTCGAAGTCAACGGCGTGAATATATCCAATGAAAATCATAAACAAGTCGTGCAACGGATAAAGGCAGTTCAAAATGAAACGAAACTTTTGGTGGTGGATGCAGAAGCTGACAAATACTTCAAGGCAAAAAATGTTGTAATTAAGAGTACACTTCCTGAAGTGGTACACCTGCAGACACCTGTTAACGCCGACGGCGAAAATAATGTGAATGGGGATAAAACTGATAGAAATGATGATGGAAATGATGACACCAATTCTCAGAAGTCAGCAGGGAGTGCCACAGTGACGGATTCTGAGGTAAGAACACGACCTTGACAGAAATAATCATTAGGTTAGATTCGAATAAATTGTAAAATTTAACCCTAAAGGACCTCATTAAGCCTTTAGCGGCAAGAAAAATTGGAAATATTTCTGTAGCTCTAGATTCGTGGTATGAAATTGTGTGTATATGCAGGTTTATTTATATTATCATTTACTTATAAGGGAAATCGACTAACTTGTTAGTAAATTAATTTTTTTATATCACCATTTATTTTACTAAGACTCAAACCCAAACATTTTGGCTACTCCAAATTTTAGAGGAAGAGGAAAAATCTATTTACAAAGTAATTTTACATATACTTAAGAGATGGTAATGTTTTACAATTATCATTATTAATAATCTTTGGAAAGAAATGTTGCTTTATTATTTTTTTTAAGGAAAATAGGACACTTTGGAAGGATCATATATTCTCTTTAAAATATTTGTTAATTTTTCAGCAATTATTGATAGTTATATATTTTGCAGTTGGAGTTAAAAATAGAAAAAACTTCTATGAATTTATTTACATGACATTTTTAAGCAGTATATGTTATACAATAATATTAGTTTACACTTCTAAATGCACAATTAAGCTCCTCATATTAATGTTTGTGTATAGTGCGTCACATATATGTTATTGTTCTGCAATTAATTAGTTATTTGATGGCTAACTGACAAAACTTGTATGTGAAATTCAAGGCTATATTGCTTGCTCCATTCAAAATGGGAATCTCTTCAGCAGTGAATCAGGTACATGAAACCATCTTTCTTTAAAAGTCAAAATTTCAAGGTTGATTATATAAATTGTTTTTGACCATTTGAAACTAAAATTCTAGATTAGATATAGAATGGTTGACCTCCGATTTTAATAATTCTATTTATCATGTTTTTTGGGATCATTCCTTTAGGCTCACCGAAATTGTAATGCCACTGCCAAGAAGTTTCCATAAGCGCTTTTTGCAAGTGTATACTTTTGCACCTCTACAAAGTTATTAACTGTTTTTAAAGGGTAAATAAATAAGTCTAGAATCAGATAGCTATGGCCAGCTATGGGGGGTAGTAATTGAATTCTCTTAATTGAGGGTACAGACTTTTCAGGGCTTAAAACATATGATCATAGATGTTTTTATTGTGTCCACCATGAATCAAAACTCTTGGATGCATTTATCAATTTATCATCTAAAGTAAAACATTTAACAGGTTACAGTGTCACATTAACTTGATTGACATGTGAAGCTAACAGCAGATCACACATCTGATCTGAGAATCAGGGAATCACATGATCTATTTCTGGTTACATATTACTTGTATGGAAATGTTTTTAAAAACCTCACTACATGGAGAAAATGTTAAGCACAAACCGTATCCTTCATCCTTCACAACAACAGGTTTCTACTTTTATAAAATGTTTGTGTGAAAATATAGTGTTCCATGAGGAACACAAATATTGAAATTTGTGTTCCTATGACGTATGCACAAGTCTTCCAGAATATGTCCTTGCTGCTCTCCATCTCTGCTAAACTGGACGTGCCACAGCCGGCCGCGCCTAATGCATCTTGCACTAATCGCACACCCAACTCAAAATTTTCTATAATAAAGAGGGAGCTCTTGTATGAAATTTGAATTTTCAGAACACCAATAGCCAGTGTTCGCTTAATCATTTTGGTGGAACCACTCCATGTCTGAAAAGAACACAAGCTGTGGGACGATTAATCCTTGAGTACTATTAAATGAATCCACAAACAGTATCGCACACATGCTACGAGATCAACTGGTAGACAATAGACACTTTTTATTTTTGTTGATTTGATTTATTTACGGACGCTCTTTAGCATCTCATGTCATCAGCGCCCCATTCTATTCAGAGTGTGAAACGGCTCAGAGTCGAAGAGGCTTCAGGCCTGTTTTCAGGCTTGAGGTTCTTTTTCATGCCGTAAATCTATTACACGGGACACACAACTTTACTTCCCTTTTGAATGAAGCGAAACTTAAAAGTTTTTACGCCCGAAAAACTCCATCGACCCTAGCCGGGGTTGAATCCGCGACCTTGGTTTTACGAGGCAAGTATGATTATTACCACTAAACGACCAGGACCAACACACAATAGACACGTTTACACTTGTAAAGTTTTTGAGTTTTAATAATGTTGTTGCCGAAAGTGTAGAAGATAACTGAAACCCAAACTTGTGCTAATTTAGGTAGTGTTTTTGTTTGTCCCAATTTCGTATAATTTATCTTATGTTAAAACTATGTGTTCAAGTATGTTTCCTGTTTTGCACTGAACCAATAGTATCACATTTATTCAAAATATCGCGAATTGCAGTTCTGGAAAGAGGCAATTGTCCAGGAAACTTACGAATATATTCTTCAAGAACGCGACGAGCGTTCGTATTTTAACAATATTTACACACAAAAATACGTTGCTCTAAAATCTTCGCGAATGAATGTAGACTGGCGACTGTTCGGAGGTTTAAATACACGCAGGCAGGTGGCCGTGAGTGGGGAATGGAGCCTGACTTGACCGAAACTCAAAACCCCATGCGATCGGTGAGGACATATTCGAGAAACCGAGTATAATGGAGGAAAAAAGAAAGAAACTAATGCTCAATATATCAATTTTTCTTATTATCCTCATGTAGTTTTCATTGCATATTTGAAGACAGAGTTACCTGTAGCCCTTTTATTTTTATTTAATACATTAATGGTAATGGCCGTTATATAAAATTACTGTATACAGCAAGCTTAATTATATCATATAAAATGCAAAATTATGTCTTTGCATCCTTGCATTTCAGTTTAAATTGTATTATTTCCTCTCTGTGTCCCAACTATTGGTTTATATTTTGTAGTTTGGTTTCTGATTTATGTGCACTTATTAGAGAAATGCCTGTTGTCTTAACCATATATATTGAGAGATGCTCTTAATGAGGGAAACATTGCTTGAAATGGCATGATACATATTACAAATATTTTTCATATTATGCATAATGAGCATTTTACTTTTAATTGAATACTGAAACGAATCAGATCTATTCAAAAGAAATATCTTATGTAAATTTGTTATACAATTTGACACCAGAACTTTAAGTTTGCATTGGATATAATTGTTAATTATTTTATATTTTGCTTATGTCATGTAAGGCAAGTTGAGAGTATTGGCCATCATCTTTTCGTTACTGTATAGCTTTCATCATCTTTATGTCCAAACTATTTACACATGTATGTAAAAATATCATTCCAAGAAAGTGTCAAAATTGGAAGAAAGCCCATAGTAAAATAAGTCATATCCTATGCTATTGAATTAACTCTAAAAGTAATAAACTCACAATGTTTGGCAACATCAGAAACTTGAATATTTTATTAATGAAATTACTATACTTGTGTAAAGCAAATATTGCAATAATTCTTTTTTAAATTTCTCTACACCTTGCTTAACAAAACTTCCAGTCTGATATTTGTATTACTTTCTTTAGAATCAATTCCTAATATATAAGCTTATATAAGAAATAAACAAAAATTTGTTCAAAATCAAAATATACATTACAAGAATACTAGACAAAAAGCAAATCTACATCGCCCAATTTCAGCACTTTCATGCCATCAAAAAGGCGTTTATTATGAGTGCATTTTAGTATACAATGCTCTTCCCTTCTAGCCTAAAAGCCTTAATAAACAATGACAATTCCTTTAAATCTGCTCTTAGAAAATACCTATGTAAAAAGGTTTCCTTAAAGGAATATATGAGTGACAATATTATACTGCACAACATATCAATGTATATGTAAATATGTATATAATAACATTTGTATGATTAAGTGACTTGTCTGTTTTTGTTGTTGGTTGAGTTGTTCTAAGTGTTCTTTTTTATTTTTATTGTAATTATTTATGTGGATGCAGACAAATTTTTGTAAATACAGATTGAAAGCTACTGTGGTAATTGTATATGACAAGTTCAATGTTTGTAGGTCACTGTGGCTGCTCCACGAACTCTCTGAACGCTCCGAAAACTAACTAACTGTATTGCAATGAAAAGTTGGGATACACATTTATATTTTTTGAAGCATTCCAATGAAATAAATATAACAAATTTTTCCGTCTTATCACATAATTTTAGGCATTAAAAATGCACAGATGAGAAAAAATGGAAAGTCTTATGTCTTATGTCTAGACTGTTGTGTTGCTTTGAAATTCTGAAAGTCATTTGGAATAATTTGAAGGAATAACTGCTAGGTATATCTATAGAACTGTGCTGCACTTCATGCCATGCTTAATAGTGACCAATAACATATTCATCTCGTATCAATCTGTAATCAGTGACAGCCAAATAGCAGAGGCAATGGAGGCTAAGCCTCCTCACTCATCTCATAATAATGAAGAAAAATAACTCTTGTGGCAATAAAAGTTTACGTGATTGGCCTTTAATGCTGAAAATGCAAGCTCACATCTCTTCCTTAACTCTAATGCAAGAGGGAACTGTAGAGGTCCTATTAAGAGGCCAGTAGCATGCACTCAGTTGTTATGATAACCATTGTATCCCTACTGCATGCGAAAGATGGGCATTTGCTGTGGACACAGGCAGAAGGCCAGTTTTCCTGTCAACTCTGCTGATGCAGAGCATGAACATGGATGAAGCTGACCTCCCCAGAACTGGGGATTTAATGCATTCCAGTGAGAATATCATTAATTCTTTCCTGGAAATTTCCTTTTCAAAAAGTGAAATTCAACAACATAAAATTCTCTAAAAAGAACTTCTATCTCAAAAGTGTTATATCTTCAGAAATGTAATTAAAAAACTTGTGCATTCCAGACTTCCTATGTGAACTATTTTTTAATTGAGATATTTCAGAAGTCATGATTTGAGTATTAAGAAGCTGACTATATATATTATGGTTAAGTTCACATATTTTACAAACAATGCTTTCTGTAATTTACCAAAATGTCTACAAAGCAATAAACCAATAAATGCATCCAGTGCATCATATACTGTTAATCATACACTGAGGTAATTTTCTAAGATCACAGTTTTCTATAATTTCCTCAGTTTGAGATGGAAAGTTGTCCTTTATGAACAAACAAACCAAGAGTAACGGTTGCTTGAGTTCTAATCCTATTGTGCAAATAGTTCCTCAGCCTTCTCTTGGTGTTGAAAATGTTGATTAAGGCGCATATGTGGATACTGGAATGTTAGCTAAAATTCTCTTGGTAACTTTTTCCCTTAATACTTTCAGACTCAGAATTCTGGCATTTGTTGAAGTTCTTCACTTGTGGGCTAGCACATATGTAGAATTATTTATTTTGACATCTGGGGTAAAAAAAATGCTTGAGAGAATAGACAAAATATATAAAGTGTGTAACAGGAAATTTACATCAACCATAAAACAAATTTAGTAAATCAATCACTAAATACAAATCAATTTGATAGTGAATTAGTGGCTACTCAAGTAGCTATAGAGCTTATTACTGTATTATAGTATGATTATTTCTTCATGGTTGCTCACTTACACAAGTTGAAAAGTGGTGGGCATCATCATACTCATGGATGGTGGAAAGAGAGAGGAAAATAGGCTGTATTAATGTAAGAGTTACAATGATGAACATTATTTAGCCTGTAGAGCCTATGAACGGTAATTAACCCTTACACCCTTCCATTTTGTTATCTGAATCAGTTAGACTCCTCAAGACCATTGCATAATGCATTGACACCGGGCATGAAGAAAAAATCTAACTATATACAAATGATTTTAAAACAAAAATTTGGTATATATATTCTAAACCAACAACAGAAGGAATGGTAAACTACAGAATCAGAACTACAGTCCTCATTCATGAGATGTTAGTGAAAATGATGAATAATCAAGTGTACTACAATGAGTTGTGGAAAATGAACAAGCTGACTAGTTGGGAGAAAAAGGTGCCTCAGTAATAAGTAAAGCACAGAAAACACTATAAGATATATATAAAAAAATAAATAAATAAAACTATTCTTCAACAAAAAAAAAAAAGAAATAATGCAATTAGATATTATCTCTCTCCTGAAATAATACTTGGATATTCTCAATGTCCTTGTTCATTCTAGAAATGTAAATGAATAACCAAGTATGCACGAAGCATTGAACTAGAGACAGTCACAGAGATTATGAAATGTGCTTGGAACATTGGGTAAAGTGTTGAAGGTTCTTATTGGGTGTTCAGTGTGCAATGACTGTTTCATGAATAGTTTGTTGACATGCATTGTAATACTATTATGCAATAAATAACCAGAGTAGTATAGTATTCAACAATGGAAGGAATGAAGAATATTGAAGATTGACAGGCCATTTCTGGTCACTTGATTCATGCCAGTAAAATTGAATCTTGCAAAGAGAGGTCTGATTAAGAAAAAGTGCTAAGAAATTTTCCATACAGTTTCTTCAACATCAACATCCACAGGAGAGGAATTTATTGTCATTGTTGTGAAGGCCTTCAAAGACATTGGAATAATTGTGGAGACCTTCAATAATTTCAGCACAAGTTCACAGCCAGAAATAGCAAATAGAATGTATTCAAAACAAGTGACCAAATAGCTTATACCATATAAAATGTTCTTACAAATATGGAGCTTTACATGTGGAAGAGAGAAAAGAACAAATTTTGAAAAGGGTAATGGCAAAATGCATCAATAACAGCCATTAAATTTTCAATAAACCATTTTAATCTTTTGCTTAGTTAGAATATTTGCACTAGAAACAAACTCTTCAGGGTTGTAATGCCTTTAACATGCTCTTCTACCTTACAAGGAAGGATGTAATTATGTTCATCTCACATTTTTTGGTTATGTTTTTCAATTTTGCTGCTATTACAAAAATTATAAAAGAAGCAATATGTTGTACCCATTATACCACTATATGTAGCTTATGGGATTATTTGCTCTGGGCTTAAGTATACGCTAAAAGTCCTAGTTTTATTGCTCCCCTTTGTGCTGCCATTGTAAAAGCCCCACAAAGTTGTGTTTTGTTAATTTTCGCCATTATAATTTATGAATTAATAAAATCATAATAGATAAACTTGATTTGAAAACATTATTAACATCTAAAAACTTTTATGGTTGAGGAATGCAGTATCATTAATGCTGTTCTTATCTTTTTTTGCAAGGCTCATAAATGAAGATAATGTATGTCCTTGAGTATTTCCTTGTATGTACTTATTTCTTGAAGAGAGGTAAAATGAAATTGTTTGGGTTGCCAGGTAAACTGAAATTAAAATCATATGAGCTATACTGTCATATGCTCAGAGTAATAGTGTGACAGCAGAATTTAGCTTAGTCAAGTATGTTCTTCATAGACACAAGCTATAATTTTTAGGGTTTTAGCACAATATACCTATCTTGATTTACTCAAATTAGTGTTTTCATTTGTGTAAAAATGAAAGGCCTGTTTCTTTGTAATATATAGCAAATAGGCAAATATTTTATTGCATCATATTCTGGCCAGTGGAATAATTTTGTATTATACAATTTACTAGTACTTTACTGTAATTTATGAAAAATGAATTAGCCAAAAAGATAAAGTAGCAAGGGCAGATAATGAGAACATAAGAAGCATTTATGAAGTGAGGTTTCATCTGTGAGGTAGCTGTCATCTTTTGTAGGTACTTACATTTGTTGTAAAGTGTATGAAATGTGTTTACAAAAACAAATTATTTTCATTTGGGCATGCTTGTGGCTTGTACTATTGTTTTTGAAAGATTATTGTGACAATAACCATCTTGATTCATTTATTACAATCTCCTCATTCGTGGAATAAGTTTAATGACATTCTAAGGCAAATTTTTACATAATTTGTATTTATATTAACTTATCAGCTTTTAATTTCAACTTCTTTATCATATACTATGTTATTTTCTTACATGAATTATACATTTACTTTCTCAAATTGCTTATCTAAGGCCCCTCTACAATCTCTGAAATTATTGTATAGTTCTTTAATACCTGTAGCACAGATATGGTGGATAATTAAACTAGTTTTATTGCAGAATACTTGAGAATCTATTTAGAAAGTTGGGTTTGTAAGTCCTTTTGTAGAACTTTCAACATATTGTTGCTTTTTACAGCACTGGCAGTTTTCTTCCTTATCCAAAAAGAAATTGATGCATCATCTCATACCCTGATCTTAGCAGTACAGCATGATATTGTTGGTATTAAAGCAAAACATTCTCTTAGGGTGTTAGATAAATCCTTTGTTTGTTCAAGCAGTTATCTCTCTGCTTATTGCAAGAAAAGAAGAATTAACTAGATAAAAGTTTATGAACTACCCATAATAAAGTCTGGTCATTAATTTCAAGGCTGTGCGTTTAATGGCATTTTTAATCACCTCTGCGCTTTAAAAGGAGACGTGTAGTTTTTAATGTTCCTGCAGTTTTGTTAGATGTCTCAAGGTTGAGTGATTAGGGAATAAAATAAGAGGACAGAATAATAGGAAGTTTCGTGGAAATGCTACTCATGGGTTACAATAAATATTGAAATATATCAAGAGTGTTGACTTTAGTTCTACATTCTCTTCTTTTCTCTCCCTTTTTGGGTGAATGTTCCCCAAAGGTGCTCAGAAGGCTGGGATAATTTTTCCGGGAGAGTGCCGTTGATTGACTGTTTTTGGGATGACAGATATATTCTGTTTCTGGCACTAGTCCTCAATAAGTCATAACTGGCATTGTGGGAGGAGAAAGGCACTTTGAGAAAACTTATTCATTTTGTACACCAGGAGGTGATTGGTATATTATACCATTTTGATGCCTTTTATAACTTTTGGTCTACCAAGAGCACTAGAATGGAGTCCTCTCCCCTCACCGGGCAAGAAGTAGGAAACATTGTTCATTTATTTATTTTAAAGTAGAAATCTCTTAACTACTAGTATGTATTTAAAAATTGGATAATTAATGAATAAGACCGTTCTTCTTAAGGGATCCGCTACCCAAGCAGCTGTAGGTGGTCGAGTGCCTAAAGAGGGAGGCTATAGGTAACCTCAAACAAGCAGGACGTGCGGGCAAGAATAAAATTTAATCTCGAAATTTTGTGAGGTTATGCCGCAGAAGCAGTAGAAAGGGTGAGGCGGATCCATTCCAGCCTTCAAATTGCACTCCATATATACCCCTCTCCATTGACACGGATATTGACCAATACGTGATAAGACCCAATAATGTATATCGTGGCAAAAAAATTGGAGATAGCCCATTAAGTTCTGAAGTCAGAGATTGGGACTCAGAACTTTGCTGTTTGATAACTACTAAGGAATTGTTTGCTCCGAAAAGATATTTCGGAAAGGAAATTATTCCTTAGGGGTCATCTCTAAACTTTATTGTGACGTAGCGCTCGAATTAGTGTTCTAGAAGATTTGCCTTTGAAAAAGGACCATTACTCACTCGGGCCTGTGCAAGGAATATGGTATTTCATTGTACGTGATGGTTATGAAGTGGGGTTCTTCAAACCAGCATCAGTGAAGTTTCCTGGGGCAGGCGCATCTTCATATTCGTTTTTTTTTTTTTAATGGTGTTTAACGCCCGTTTTTACTACTGAGGCACCACAGGCGGTAAATATTAGTGTGATGCATGAAATGAAATTATATATTGTGAAAGGATTTTTTAAGGAAGGAAACGTTCCATGCCTATCTTTAGGGTACCTCCCCGGCATTTGCCAGTTATGAGGACTTAGGAAAACCTCAATAAAAGAAGATGGTCCTGGCGGGATTCGAACCCCAGACCTCCCGATCGCGAGTTCACGTTTTAACGACCTTGGCTACCCGTGGCGGTTTCATATACTTGAGCGCAGTGTCCTTGCATTTGAACTTAATCTGGCAAAGCTCATGGTAAAGGTACGTGTGGTCTGGTTGACGGATCAGAAGTTAAAGTATAAGAGGAATAGAGTTTGTCGAGATGCGTGGAAAATTAGTGTATGGTCGGTATTGTTAAACAAGAAAATGCACCTTCAAACGCTCGAATTTCGGAAAGTTCAGAATTTCGTAGAATGGAAGCACAAAGGCAATCCCGTAGTGTTTTCGATCTCTCCGACGGTATTTGGGGGTGGGATTCCCGTATCTGAAGTTGACGTCTCTGTCTAGACTGATGGCTGCATTTTCTCTCTTGAGGATGTCCATCGCAATGCATATGCGTGGCATTGTCACCTGCGCAGGAGTGTACATTCAGTTAGGACAGGTAGCCAAGTACTACAAACGGAACTGTAGGAGTGCGGTATGCCGCTATTATTTAACACTTCTATGGTACTAACATTAGGATATATTGGGAACTGTACAATGGTTTTACAACCAAGATGGCAATTTCAACTTTGCATTACGCATGTCTATCAGATTGTTGATTTGGTTTATTTACGGCCTCTCTTTAACATCTCAGGCCATCGGCGTCCCATTCAATTAAAGGCTTGAAACAGCCCCTTCTTTCAGACTTGAGGTTCTTTTACATACCGAAAATCTACAACATGGGACCCACGGCATTACGTCACTTCCGAAGGAAGCCATATTTATATTTTTACGCTCAAAAATCCACCAATTCTGGCCAGGATTGAACCCACGATCTTAGGTTTACGAGGCAAGTTTGGTTACCACTACACTACCAGGACCGACAGGTCTATCCCATGGCAAACGTAGCTCGGAAACTGAAGTTTAGGTCGGATGAGAACTGCATTTTGCAGACTCATAAGGGATGAGACAAAATATTGCCCTCGGTAGCTTATCAGTAGGCATAGTGGGAGGAGGATTGAGCTTTAGATCCCGTCGACATTCTGAGCAGAATGCCAGGTGTTAGGATCAGCGTAGCTACTTACTTCGTTAAGCACCCTTGTTTCGTTTTAAGATCCGAATTGGGTAGGATTTCACGTGGTGTGTACAAGCCACGGTACATGTCAAAGTCAAAACTTGGTACAGCCATTCCAGTAGTTTTGGAAGGAGCTTTGAGTTTGGAGCGATGCGTTTTGTGAGGAAGAAGATTCCACTCGGCGTTATCTGCCAAGATGAAGTGCAGCAACGTGCTCCAAGCTACAGTGGGCATAAACAATTCTCTCGCCCCTTTTCCTCTGGGTTATAGTGCTCTTTATGTCGCAATTAACTATTTTTTTTCCTGGAAAATTACATATACTGAAAATAACATTTGCGGAACCTTAGGTCTATGCCTGAATTCCCTATTACAATAAATGTTTTGCAGCAAAAACATGTTCATATAAGTCATTTTTGTTCATATTTCGAATAATGTAAGTTAAGGAACCGTTACGCTTCTTTGGGCGTATTTGTAGAGAAAGATTAATGCTAATTTCAAATTGTGTGAAAACTATTTCTATTCCAGCGCAATATTAACTGCACTTAAAAGAACGTGTGCAATGAATGTATTAATTTATTACAAAAGCACTGCAATTCCAAATTTCATTGATTTCAATGTAATAACTTAGCATATTACATAAATAAAAAAACGTCTCATAATCTTTTAATTATGCGCTAGTTTTCTTAGTGGTTTATCTTATATGTGACTTAGAACGTTATTAAATTATTTTTGTCATATTGCTGGCATCTTAATATCAGTGAATTATAACTTTATATCTGTCAACGCTTTAATGTTGAATAGAGGATATTCGGGAAATTAATGCAGTCATATTGGTGAATGCATGGAAAAGTCACACGAGCATTCCAACATACATTTTGGCTCCAAGATGCATTTTAATGGCTCTAAACGATGTAAAAGCTAGAGTGGTTGCGTCACTTTGATTAGACACCTAGTCGCTGTCCATGGCCAGGGGTATGTTGAACGGTTTCCGGATTGGTGGAGGTGATCCCGTTCGGTGGCCGTCGCTATCCCCATATGTGACACTTTTATTTTTTCTATGAGGATAGATGAGACCACTCCTATACCAGACACCGGTGAGCAGTGTATGTAGCTGGTGCATAGATGCCAAAGGGGCCTGCCCCTCATAGTTTTCGCAGTCAGTATTTTCAAAGGGTGGTGATATAAACACATGTTTTTCGTTTGGGCAAATTCGTATTCAAATATTATAGAAAGAATTACTAACATTAAATAATACTGGCAAAAATTATTCCATCCATCTCTGTTTTCCTGGCTCACATCGGAATACCAAGCCAAGCTTGTAATTCCTGAAACTAAGACGTAAACGCAGAGAGAAGGCAATAAATATATTGCACACTATTAATTGAGCTTTATTAATTACATAGGAGTGAACATTTATAAACTTTGTCTTAGTTAATGTCGCTGACATATATACAGTGTGTTTCAGTAGACGCGTGCAATACTTAATCAGAAAATAGATGTTCTACTGAATGGTTGGATTTGTTTATTTGCTTTATTTACGGACGCTCTTTAACATCTCAGGTCATCAGCGTCCCATTCAAATCAGGGCGTCAAAAGGCATACAAATTTTGCTCAGAAGCCTTTCTTTCAAGCTTGAGATTCTTTATCGTGCCGTAAATGTACAACACGACCCTTCCGAAGGAAGCCATACTTAGGATTTTTACGCCCGAAAAAATCCATTGATCCTGGCCGGGTTGGAACCCGCGATCTTGGGTTTAGAAGTCAAGTATGGTACCACTACACCACCAGGACCGACCTAATGTTTGGAGACAGGAACCTAGGGTCTTAAAAACGAGCTTAAAGAGATATGAGCTTATACCTGTCCATCACTATTATTGTTTTCCAGGTTATTTACATATAAATTTTACATCTATTTACATTTAGCACTTTACGTAATTTACAGGTAATTTTACATGTATTTATTGACATTTAGTTTTTACATTATTTACACATGTTACTCTACAGTACCATATCATTGATAAACCTGAGTTAACGTACATTTTGTACTTCACAACAGTAGCTCAAAATTGTGACCACCAACCTCAGTGTAAACATGGCATCGGGGTACGAGATTCAGTCCCGCTCTTTCAAATATCGCTAATATCCACAGAAATAAAAAATCGCCATAACGGATGATGTCTCAGTAAATCGTTTCCGCACAGCCCTTCAGCGGCGGGCGACTTGCTACGTTACTCCCCCACATACAAAGTGAGTGTCTTGTCAGCCCAGGGAAACTACTGGTACTGCGCTATCGAAACGTTCGATTCTTCGAATGGTGTTAAGAGACTTACCCTAACACGTAGTATAAATTCTCGAGCTGCTAGAGCTTCAGAGTCCCAAGCGACAGCGGAGAGGGCCGAACTCTTCAGCCCCGAAAGGTAGATACTGGAATAGGCATTTTTCTCTGTTTGCGTGACCTTTGAAAAATTGTAAATATTGAATGTATTAATTTTTTGTTAAAGGTAATGTAACCTATGCGTTGCCCTCCGTAACTTTTTGGCTACAATTTGTTGTTCCTTATAACAAAACTCAGTTGTTCACTTTCTACCACGCAATTCACAATTAATTTACATATATACACTAACCTACCATCGGTAAATTCTGGAAATTGGTGGACCAAGTTGTTTGCTGCGGCTCGCTACGGCCTACGCTCGCCTCCTTTTCGTGTATATACATTTATAGGGGTGGGTAAATCACTAAAGGTGGCAAATCTCCTTTGATTCCAACACAAAAATTCGTAAATATCAATTTATAGAGTGTTGTGTCCGGGTACTATGTTAGCGAGTAAATTATTGTAATGGTGGAAAATCTTCTTTAACTCCGGCAGAAAAAAAAAAAAAAACAGAATGTGAGCATTCCAACGTACTATCTTCACAATACCGCCACGAGTAGCCGAGGTCGTTAAGGCGCGGACTCGTGAGCGGCAGGTCTCGGGTTCGAATCCCGCCAGGACCGTCCTCCATGACTGTGGTTTTTCCATCTTTTTCTCAGTCCTCATAATGGCAAATGCCGGGGAGGTACCCTAAACTTAGGCCTGGAACGTTTCCATCCTTAAAAAAATCCTTTCTTAATATATGATTTCGTTTCATGTATCATCAGTGTCCACCGCCTGTAGTGCCTCAGTAGTAAAACCGGGCGTTAAACACTATTAAAAAACACAACCTTCACAACTATAGCGTAACGCTCTAACCATTGCGCTTCTCAACCTCATTATCTAATTATATATGTGAAATTCACTACTTTTGGCTTTCTCCGCTATCGCTCGGGAGCGGCTCGGGTTGCCGATCTAGCAGCTCGAGAGCTTGTATTACGGATAAGAAAATGTTGTAAGGGTATGCCGTTGATTCATAGCATGTCCTATCACGCGGCACTGTAAATACGATAAGACAGAGCCACTTTGTGGACTATAGGTTAACAAAATGCACCATAGATAGCCTAGCCTTCGGGCTATCCCCTACATGTTTAAGCCCGTATCTCCTTAAGCTGGCTTCGCAGACCAATTCCGTATCTCAAATGTTCAGTAGAGCATTTCTTGTTAATTTTTGCACGATTTCACTGAAACAGCGTGTATCTACAATTCTCTCAGAGGGAGGCTGGCACCTATGAGCTGGTGCTACTTCGAATGCAGCATTGCGCGGAAGTATTCAAAAGTAGCATAAGTTTCATTGTTAATTACCTAAGAGTGCATTCCAGTTCCAAAGTTCACCAAAGCACACTCTCGTGTGCACCAAAATGTCTGCACTTCCCCCGGGACATTCTGTATCTATGTAAACATAACAATATTTTATTGTACAAATGGGTGCAGATGATCCGAAATACTAGCCTCCAAAGCTTTTTTTTTTTTTTTTTTTTTTTTTATTTAATTGGTTTATTTACGAACGCTCTTTAACATCTCAGGCCATCAGCGCCCCATTTTATTCATTGCGTGAAATGGCCTACAAATTTTGCTCAGATGCCTCTTATGTCAGACTTGAGGTTCTTTATCGTGCCGTAAATGTACGACACGGAACCCACGGCTTTACTTCCCTTCCGAAGGAAGTCATACTTAACATTTTCACTCCCGAAAAAATCCATCGGACCTGGCCGCAATCAACCCGCGATCTTGGGTTTAGGAGGCAAGTATGGTAACCACTACACCACCAGGACCGATGCCTCCAAAGCTGACCGTGGCAACAGCGATAATATATCTGTTTTGCAGTTGAATCAACATGCTTCCTGCTCGTACTTCCTGAGAGAGTGAATGTGACGTTGCTACTTGGGAGTAGGAAACATAAGCAATGGATTTTATTAGTCTTTAAGCTTCTGGAATTTCGTGAATTATATTCTGCATTTCAAGACAAACATTGATTTGTGCCTTACATAATCGTATGTATATGCCATTTTTGTATGGAGTCGAACTGTTGGAATTCATCCACTCTGTTAACCGCAAAGCGCGCTGAACCGGTGTGTATTACAGTATGCATGTGGTACTCGTAGTAATATGTATCACAGAAGCGTAAATGTAAGCTTAATTTCGTACATTTTAGTTAGTTATTCAGTGAGTGCAGTACCAAGGTAAACTCCATGCGCTCCACAAAACACCCAGAACGATAGGGAAATGATATACACGCCAAGGAAGGTTGACGAAGTAATCTTGCAACTTAGTATTGTCCTCTCCTCTGGTGCTGCGAATTAATTGGCATAGACAAAGTCTATCCCGGCATTCCAGCAGTTCTTTGAAAATTATTGCACCTATATCTCCTGTGTCAGGCACTGATAATAAAAGTAATGGTTTTCTCTAAGGCGTAACGCGGATACAGTTAGATAATATTTTGTACCCAATACAACCGTGTGTGTATTTAAGTGTTCGTCTTTGATTCCCTCCGTGGAGGGGGAGGGCGGAAGGAAATATGCAGAAATGTTTTTATGTAAAACTACTTCGGCATTAATTAATGAAGTTGCGCATTTCTTTAATAAAAATCGTATTTTGGAAGGAACTTTTACCACATTTTGTATTCCAGATTAGTATTTGGTTTCTTGTGATTCACTAATGGGGCTGTCTGATGTATTTCATCATTGCCTTCTGCATTCATAACTCCCTTGTAATATTGAATGACTTCGTTATATTCCATAATGACTTTTCAACAACTTTTAGTTTTCCCTCTTTCGTTGTGATACCAAGTGGCAATTAGATTATATAAAAATATGTTAGTGTTTCTTTTTTTGGGGGGGGGCTATTTTTCTGAACTCAGTCAAGCCGCTTCTATTATTCTGCTCTCCACGCAGAAGGACCAACGACATTTCTTTCCTAAAACGAATTCTTTTATAGCACTGAACTTTGAAGTGCCATGAATGTAGTGTTTTGATAGTACACTGAACGGCTTTTTTCCCAAGCGCACACATGATAATCAACTGCAAGCGTATTCACGGTGCTGAAATGTTCTAAAATATTTTTGTATTCTTATATTAATAATCGTACTTTTATTTCCTTCTCAATTCTTCCAGAAACACTAATGAGTCAGCGAAAGAATGGACCATAGTAGGAAACTCCATTTCTACCGTGTTTTGTGGTATCATTGTGCAAGCAATATGAAAACATTCCAATCGTGATGCTACGAGGGCTAGTTAACAATTATTATTATTATTATTATTATTATTATTATTATTATTATTATTATTATTATTATTATTATTATTATTCCATCACAGTGGAGATACGGTGGTGAACATTTTTATTTCAGAGAACACATCTCATGTGATTGGTGGAAAAAAGTGCATGCGTCCTAGTACAAGATCCCAGCAAGGAGCGAGTGTTTGCCACTCGGCAGCATAAAATGGTCTGTTCGTAACGAGCAGTACGTTGCTTTGAAATTTTGCTTCCGCCTGCAGAAATCCGGTATGTAAGCGTACGCGATGTCACAGCAATGGCGATGTTCTGCCACAACCAACAATTTTAAATGCGTTTAAGGAGAGCCGTGTTTCAACAATAAAGAAGGGCAGCTGAGGTGCTCCAACGACTACAATGAACGAGACCATGACTAATGCGAGCTGCCATCTTCGTTCTGGAAGATCAACAAATAACGTGGACTAGCAAACAATTTAAGACTTTCCATGGTAGTACGTTCACCATTCTACACGATCGCTTACACATAAGACGCGTCTTAACCAGATGAGTGCCGAGATTGCTGACGTCTGAACAGAAGATGATGCGAGTAGACGTGTGTCCGGAGCTTCAGCGTTGGGTAGCGGAGCATGGCGAGGAATATCTAAATTCTATCATTACAAGTGATGAGACTTAGCTTAACCATTACGATCCCAAAAGCAAGCAAGGAAGCTCAATCTGGAAATCACATGCTTCTCTTGACACCATAGAAGCCCAAGAAGCGCAATGTTGTTAGACCGGCAAGAAAAGTTTATGATGATTTCCTTTTACACTGTCGTAGAATAGTTTATCAGTATGAAGTCCACCGCCACGAGTGGCCGAGGTCTTTGAGGCGTGGACTCGTAAGCGGGAGGTGTGGGGTTCGAATTCCACCAGTACCGTCCTCCCTTACTAAAGTTTTTTCCAGATTTTCCTCAGTCCTCATAAATGGCAAATGCCGGGGAGGTACTTTAAATTTAGGCCTGGAACGTTTCCTTCCTTAAAAAAATCCTTTCCCAATATATCATTTCATTTCATGGATCATCAGTGTCCATCTCCTGTGGTGCCTCAGTAGTAAAAACGAACGTTAAACACTGTTAAAAATTCAACATGAAGCCCCCCCCCCCACAAACAACGGTTAAATGGGAGTATTACAAGACTATTTTGAGAGTCCGGACTGAACGAAAACGCCCTGCGCCGCATCCATTTGGTTGCAGGTTTGCAACGCTATTGCTCAACATCCAACCATAAGAAACAACGAATGTGTGCACTACCCTCCATACAGTTCGGACTTAGCTCCGTGTGAATATTTTGTTAACTTGTTTCAAAAACGAACTGAGGGGCCAGCGTTTTGGTTCATCAACGGCTATCGTGACGAAGGCGAAGGCAGTTTTGAAGATGTCAAACAAAAAAAACAAACAAACAAACAAAAACAAAAGAAAAAAGAAAAAAAAAGAAAAAGAAAGAAAAACTCGTTACCAACACGTCTTCCGGACTGGCAGACACGTTGGGCCAAGGGCACACAACTCATTGGGGACTTTGAAAAAGGAGCACACCAACCTTGACCCTGTCTAGTGTTGTACTTCATGAGTAAAAAAATAATTCTCAGTCTTTATTGACTAGTCCTCGTTATCTCTATTCTGACTCCCGCACCCTTTGTCGGGAGAAATTTCTAGCTATTTGTTCTAAACCAGACTATAAAGTTATCGTTATATATAATTGTCTGGAATAATAGGTATACAGCCTGTTCCTATAATTTTGTGAATGATAATTTTTTTCAGTCATGAAGAGACCAGTTTATTTTTTTCTTGCCTTCTGAGAATGTCATAAAACGTCTGCGGATTTTAATCTGTGTACTCTTTGAATTTGCCACTTTTTTAATTAGTGTTTAATTCCCGTTTTTACTACGGAGGTACCACAGGCGGTGGACACTGATAATGATACATGAGATGAAATGGTAAATTGGGAAAGGAATTTTGTTTAATTCATGGAAGAGGACTGAGTAAAACCTGGAAAAAACTTCAATCAAGGAGGACGGTCCTGGTGGGAATCGAAGCCCAGGTCTTCCGCTTACTAGTTCGCGCCTTAACGACCTCGGCCACTCGTGGCGGTATTTGACACGTTGATTTGTTCATGGATATTGGAATTTATAACGTAAAAACTATGTTCGGTTTGGTAACGCTTTTTGCAAAATCAAATCAGCCTGTATTAAAATTGTTTTGATAGTGAGTGTAGAAGTTGAATTCTGGAAATAAGTTAAAGGAATATATATTGGGTGTACAAGAATTGAACCACACAAATTGCAAGGATTTGGAGAGGTCCTAGATAAGCATTTTGAGATAGGGAACGTATCGCCTTTGGTTTCTAAATTTCATGTAATTGCATGGTCAGCACGCCACTGATTAAACCTCCACGTGAAGTGGGGAAAAAGACGGACGCTACACTTGCTCAAGTGCTGTTCCTGAATAGCGCCGTGGTTAAAGGAGTATTACGTACAGGAGCGTTAGATATTGTGATGGAGAAGATTCGAATCTCCCTAACTGTGTTTTTTTTTTTAATTAGGTACAATGTTATTTGTTTTGTTCGAACCGCTCGTTCACTCTAACGAATAAAGCAAAATATACAATGTGTTTAACGAATAGTACAATACCTCTAAACTTGCAAGGATAAAGCCATTACCCAAGTGTTTATCACCTTGACCTGTGATGTATATGAAATATTATTGTACGTGCAGGCACATTTCAAAATTTATGTTTCCTCCACTCTAGCCAATGATTGTAGACATAGTAAGTACTTACAAGGAAAAATAAACGGCTTTCTCCGGAGTAAAGGAAAACTGTACTGAATGAAACCAAACACCTAAGAAAAATGAAGCAAACTGCATTCTAGCTTTTCATCCTGCTTGAAAATCAAATAAAAGAAGATTGGAGGATTAAGAAAAAAAGGTATATAAGTGCAAAATAAAGCGAACATCACCGGAGGTACTGGTGTCGCCTGATGATGCGTACACAAGGCTCTTAAGATGTCCCAATAAAAAATGGGAGTTGAGGTACGGAGAACAAGGTGGCCAAATTACAGAACCACCTCTTCCAATCCACTATCCACGAAGCATACCATTGAGATAATCTCGTACTTCCACGCTGAAATGGGGAGGAACTCCATCGTTCTGCAACCACATCTGACGCCGGATGTTCAAAGGGTTGTCTTCCAAAAACACAGACAAAACATGAGTGAGGAACTGAAGATGCACGTTTAACCGTGTAGGAAGTAGATAGGGTCCGGTTATTTGTTTGGACACGATGCCCGCCCAAACGTTAATGCTGAATCTGTGCTGATTACCAGCCTCCACCATTGCACGTGGTTACTAATTCTCTCATACATGACTGTTCATATGGTTAGAATTCTCTTGTAAACATGGCCTCATCGGTGAAGAGACCCTAGGAAAAGAATTCAGGCTGTTCATTCTGCCGCTCCAAGACCCACCTGAAATCCAGTTTGGGACCGAAGTCCGCTGGCCCCAATGCCTGCATCTTAAGCAGGTGGTAGGGAAATAGCTGTTCTTCGTGCAGAACTCGATACACGCTGGACTTATTTGCTTTCATGGCACTGGCAATTGCTTGAGGATGTTGGAATGTTCCGTCCAAACCCTGGTAAGTAGCTCTTCTTCAAAGGCTCGAGTGCGACGCCTTCGGTTTACATTAGGTCTGTGCTTCATTATAGATCCAGTTTCCCGCAAACACCGATGGACATTTTGGAAGGTCGAGTGATAAGGATGAAGGTCTGTCTAGAAATCTATCCCTACACAGCTGTGAAGCTACAAATGCGTGTTCTTTTCCTTCCCCATAAATCAAATGCATATCAGCAAGCTCAGCAAATGAAAATTCGTTAGCCATGTTTCGGAGTAACTGTAAACAATATGTTGCATTTGATTCACAATGCAGAAAATGGCCCATTAACCACTCAAATGGTTTTACCTTACGCGGTCGCAGTCCGAATGGTACAGAAGACCGACTGGTTACGATTTCAGTAATACGGATTCTTTAGGCGGATACTTTGCTTGATGAGCATGTAGACCTTGTTAGCTCAGTTGGTTAGAGTGTCATGCGAAAGTGGTGGGTTCGTACCCCTCACGTGCAAGCTTTTTTTCTCGCTTGTGATTTTTAATAGAATAAATTTTATTTTTCATAGGTTAACTTAGTTTAAGTTTAGTAAAAAGTTTAAGTGTATCTAATAATAATAATAATAATAATAATAATAATAATAATAATAATAATAATAAAAAATCTCCACACTAACAATTTCGGACGGAAGTGGATTTCGCCCGAAGTACAGGGTAGGTTTGTAACCTCAGTCTCGATTCAGCTGCGCAATGCTTAAATACCTCGCGCATGCGCAATTAGCTTCGTGGCACTGTTGAACTGTTATGATTGGTGTGCATACCCTTGCAGAACAAACAATTTTATGGAAGTAGCAAAGCCAATAATTTTTAACTTCCCGTGTACTGTCCATCAATACTAACGTTTTCCGACTACTTGGTTAAGGCGTAATTATTTTGAATGAAACTCTAATTCTCTTACTTAGTTATATTGACGTGTCATTTCGGATATTCCATTTCGAAAAACGCCATAACTTTTAAATTTTACAAAAGGGATCATAGGTTCCCCATCTCAAAATGCTTATGTAGGTCCCCTTCACTCCTTGCAATTAGTGTGGTTGAATTCTGAAACACCTTTTGGGGAAAAAAAAATGACAAATGTTGGCTTTTGGAACTCTATACGTTAAAAAGTGTATGCATTTTATTTGTGTAGTGCCAGAAACTGCCTTTCTCTAAAAATATTTCTTCATGACAAGTTTCTGAGCTTTAACAAGGGATGAGGAACACGGCATAACTGTCCGAGTGAAGTTTTCTTCATTTGCTCATCATGTAAAGATCATTAACTTAAAATACCATTATTTATCCACATTTAATATTTCAGTGTTAAAGCTGCAAAATAAGGAACTTGGAATGAAAGGACACCTGCGAGGAAGACAGGCATTTAATACATTTTGCTTCTTCCAGACTGGCATGCTTTTTTTTATATGGAACTTTTAACGCCTTTGGCCAAATGCCATAGGTCTTGAGGAAATTAAATGAACTTAATATAACACACATTAATCCGGAATCCACTGATGCTTATTTACCAGGCATTATATGTTTGCAGTAGTAACTCCGGAAAAAGAAGAAAGCAAGGAAATAAAAGAAAACTTTTCGTGCAACAATTCCTTCCAACCGTGCGCCTGCAGGGTGGTAGGGAACTATTCTTTGGTATTGGTAATTAATAAGCTTAGGATGTTGTAATTTCCTTCTACTCTATCCCCTTGAATCCCTTTCCTTTTAAGTATGACGGCATCCGTTTTGTTGGTGGGAGCATTTTGAAGGCTCAATTCGCTATTATGTATTGTGGTGACTGGTGAGAATGAGGGCGCTGGGACGCCATGAGGTTGCAAGTTAATTCATGTAATTAGATTTTCGCAAAAGAGTGAATACTTTCATTTGAACAACTTGTAAGCGTCTGGAATCAAAGAAGGCTGAATATTAATGTGCGAAACTCACAATCACTTTAAAATCTAATATAATAACGCAAGTATAAGGAAAGCCTGAAAGAATCTGTTCAGTTGTTAAGTTAAAATTATAAGCATACTATTTACTGACAAGATTTCACATCTTGGAGCCAAATTCACTATTGTCTTTAATGAGAATTTTCTTCCCATCTGACCTCCCTAAATTTTATCCAGATAGGTATAGGTACATGCTTTTGGGGGGGGGGGTTGCACCCCCTGAAATTTGAGTTCTAGAGAGAGAGAAGCAGTTACGTACTTAAAGTTCATCTGCGTTAGTGTTAATTTATTTACTGTGTAAATGAGTACACTTGAGTCCGTTTAGAACGTTATCAATCTTAGCTTAATCTTAATGTATCAATGTATTATGATGGTAGTTATTTTGAATGCGAACTAACTCTTCCTAGCATTGCAGAATCTTGAACATGAAAAACAAAAACTTTTGTTTTAGAATGTGTACCTGTAATTTAATTTCTCAGAAGCTGCGTTGACAAATTCACACGAGTGATGCCGTAGCATCAACCATACAGTGTAGCTTGAAATTTGCCTAGCGTTCTGATTTAAACAACAACAGATTTCTGGCATGCAGCTTTTTACCATAGCTTCACTTTCAGTTTAATTTTACTATGGAAATGAAATACTGTTTGTTAATTAAATTTTTACATCAACCATTTTCTTGTAGAATTATACAATATAAAAATATACCGTAGATTCTAATGCCAGATCACCTGCTTGTCGAGCCATTGTAGTTCCACATTCGGAGGAAGTAGGAAAAAAGTGTAATTTTATAATTTATTTGAGCACGAAGTTCCGAATTCATGGACTTGAAACACGCTAGATGCAGATTAAGACGGAGCATTGTTGAATGAAATGGAGAATCCGTAGAATACCTAATAAAAACTCGTTTCTACTGCCGCTGAGACCGAACCTGATTCACCCGGTAGAACAAGCGATCGAACGGTCTAACCATTCGGGCCGCCGCCGCCGCAAGAACTTTTGTGTTTTTGTGTTTGCTGAGAACCCGTCATTACCGTATATTGGTGACTAAACAGAATAATTAGGAGGGTAAGTCATCAAGTAAGCTACAAATTAACGTGGGGTACTATATATTTGAATACAACTATCGCCATTAGATGGTAGAATTATGGAGGCAATTGGAGGCATTTCAAATGAGACGACCTACGTTTACAATCGCGAAACCCCAAATTCAAAATGGCAGCTCCTCTGAGTGTACCACACTCGAGCCCCTCTCAGTTGTGATATTTTGTGGGCCAAATGTATTGAATCAAAGAATGTTCACAAAGAAATACTTTCCATCTACGTGAGGACCGCCACGGGTGGCCGAGGTCATTTAAGGCGCGGACTCATGAGCCGGAGGTCTGGGATTCAAATCCCACCAGGACCGTCCTCCCTGACTAAGGTTTTTTCCAGGTTTTCCTCAGTCCTCATAAATGGCAAATGCCGGGGAGGTACTTCAAACTTAGGCCTGGAACGTTTCCTTTCTTTAAAAAAAATCCTTTCCCAGTGTATAATTTCATCTCGTGTACCATCAGTGTCCACCGCTGCGGTGCCTCAGTAGTAAAAACGGGCGTTAAACACAATTAAAAAAATCTACTGTGAGGAGTACCTGTCCCGTCATTCTGTTTACAATTTGGCGCAGAAGTTTTCTGAATGGCGTACATGTGTCGAAGACCAACACCGCGACTTTCGGCCAACGGGTATTGCAACAGAAGCGAATTGGCAACGAGTCCAATGCATAATCCGAGCAGACCGAAGAGTAACTATAGGCGCTGTAGTTGCTGCAATTGCTTGTTCATAAGGCATGGCCTATGTCATGATGCATGACAGGTTAGATTTTCACAAAGTCTGTGTACGACGGGTGCGTGACACTATCCGACGGTAAAGTGATGCTCAATTTTCTGGGTCACAAAGACATATTGCTCATCGCATTCCTCAAGGACAAACCATAAATACGGATTCCTACTGTAACGTCCTCAGGAATATTCGTAAGGTCATTCAGCGGAAGCGACCAGGGCTCCTCACTAAAGGTGTGTTGTTCTTCCATGACAACGCGCGTCCTCATACTGCGAACATAACAAACGAGACGCTGTAAATTTCAATCGGGAAGTCCTCGAGCATCCTCCATATAGCCTCGACCTTGTTCCAAGCGACTTCCATTTATTCCGCCCTCATAAGCACAATCTTTCAGGTGAACATTTTCCCAACGATAAAGCTGTTGAAAGAGAAGTCACCACCTGGTCCCGACAGAAGAAATAATTTTATATAGGAGGAAACAAGTGCCACGTACAGGGAGATTATGTTGAGAAGTAAAGGTATTTTTCAAATTAATACTCTTATTTGTTTAAGTTCTAAACCATTTGTACCTTACTTAACGGCTCATATCACCAACACTAATATTTGATATTAATGCAACAAGCTTATTTACATATTTTTGAATGGTATTTAACGCCCGTTTTTACTGCATTTTTTTTTAATGAAAGGAACGTTCCAGAGACCTAAGTTTAGGGTACCCCCCCGGCATTTGCCATTTATGAGTTCTGAGGAAAACCTGGAAAAAAAAACAAAACTCAGTAACGGAGGACGAACCTGGCGGGATTCAAACCCAAGTGTCCAAAAATAAAACTAAGGAGGAACAAAAATTATTTTTCAATTGATTTGTTGATGACAAGAACGTGGAAAAGGGCTTATAGTGTAGCCATTGATATATATTTAAATCCAAGACATTAAACTGCGGCTACTTTAGAACGCATTTTAAATTATGGATTTGTTCCCGTTTTGCATTAAATAAATTGTGTTAAATATGTAAATGGCTAATTTTATTTTCAGTTTTATTGCCATCTAATGTGCCAAATTGAGCAACCATTTCTGCTTCGATCTTTATGGGGATTGGTGTTTTGTAATAGGCTGATGTATAATGCCTTCTCTTTTGAGACAAATAAGCTACAAATATCTTAAGGTTCTTCAAATTCAAAGTATTAATGCGTCTTCTTTCTGTATAAGTCTGTTTGTTCGAAAGAAGCATATTTGATATTGTGTTTGTAAATCTGTATGTTTCCACCAGTAGACCCTTTATAGTTATGCTACGTCAGCGTGAGCTTCAGAGGAGAAACAACTTAATAGTATTTTGAAAGTGAGAAAAAATTAATTTTTTTTCTTCTAAGGCTAGTCTTGTTACAAAATTTTGGCAAACAACTTGAAATTCCATTGAAAAGAATGTGACACTTGCCTTACAGTGATAGCCTTAGTTTTGAACTTATTGCAAACTCCTTTTGTCTTTGTCTTTCCAAAGGATCTAACTGTATCAGTAACTAAAGAACAGTATTCCGCTGTATGTTATGGAAAATGTTGAAAACTGTTGAAAATTTCAACCATATCATTAGTACGTGTAGCCATGTCTCTTTACGTCTTAAAAATTATAAGTTTCAGTAATATATATTACAATTTATATTGTTGTGGGATTAAGTAATAGATAATTCCTAGTGAAAAATGTTTTAATATCAATATTGCTGAGTATAACATTAAAATATTAAAAAAATGTGTTTAATATTTTGTATTAACAAAATTTCAATTAAAGTTCATTTCAAAGATATATTTAAAAAAAATGTTTCTTATCTATAAGAAATAACTAAAAATAGTATAAAAGAAAAACATTTTCAAACCTATAGATTTTTTTATGGATGGGAATAATTTTTTCTGCGAGTTTAGATGTTCTTTTCCAATTATTTTAGACTTTTTAGAACATTTATTTTGTATTTATCATAATTGATAATCCCGCTTTTTCGCTTTACTTGTATACCTGCTATTTCATTTACTAATTTTAATAAAGATTACACACCAGGAAATAGTAAACCATCTTATGTCCACCAACAAAGCTATGTCCACTATGTAATTAACTGTTTTCTTTGTGCCACTGACTTAACTATAGAAATGAAACAACTGCGGCAAATGAAAGGTTTAACGTGAGAACCAATTTGTTACTAACAGTGTGTATTTCTTTCATGCGGCAAACGATTGAATTTGCAAATAACTCAATTGTGATATTTTTTGGATTTGTTTCCTTTCTGCAGTTAACAATTCAAATCTGCCTAAGAGTGAAGGGGTTCTTGAGCCTCTCACAAAATCACACCATTTTTAATGTACTATATTAAACACTCATCAGCAAAAAAAAAAAAAAAAAAAAAAAAAAAAAAAAAAAAAAATATGTCTATATTGCCATCCTCATTTGCTTTATCGGAAACCTGAGAAATATTATGAATGT
Source organism: Metallyticus violacea (assembly GCA_030762175.1). NCBI lineage: Eukaryota > Metazoa > Arthropoda > Insecta > Mantodea > Metallyticidae > Metallyticus > Metallyticus violacea. The sequence goes on along the minus strand of CM060846.1, from coordinate 304,038,877 downwards.
AAGAGCTATAGGAGAGTATTCTGATTTCACAGAGTATGTCTGTGATAGTACGAGTAAGCTTTTCTATTGCTCTTCCCAGACACGTTTTGTTTGGGTAAACTGTACGTACATAAGTTTCCTTTTGTATAAGATAACTTACAATATGGCTCCTTATGTTGGATACAATGAGTATAAGTGCTAAAGGTCGTAATAACTGTAATTTAGGGAGTTATAATACACGAGAAAATAATTCGTACAATTGATTCACAACTGTCCCTTTGTGAGTGCTGTTACTGGGTGGGTGACCTAGTCGAAGCCATCTACGGGTGAAAGAAACTGGTTCTTCGGCTCCATACAAATAGATATAGCCACCATAAGTGCCGAGTTATAATTTTAAGCATGGAGGTAAGAAGGAATATATGAATCATTGTTTGCTAGGTATAAACATTTCTATATGGGGGTCTGGTTTCCACTCGTGTTTATGTTAGCGCTTTCTCACAGTCGTAACACCGTAATTAACTTAAATACCGCAGTTTTAATTATTGTTAGAAGCCATTTTACCAAAGAAGTTGGCTCACTAAAAGGTAATGTAGATATTTTTTTTTTTTTGATTGATTTATTTATGGACGCTCTTTAACATCTCAGGTCATCAGCGTCCCATTCAACTAAGGGCGTGAAACGGCCGACAAATTTTGCTCAGAGGCCTCTCTTTCAGGCTTGAGGTTCTTTTTCGTGCCGTAAATGTACGACACGGGACCCACGGCTTTACTTCCCTTCCGAAGGAAGCCATACTTAGGATTTTTACGCCCGAAAAAATCCATCGGTCCTGGCCGGGTTCGAACCCGCGATCTTGGGTGTAGGAGGAGTATGGTAACCACTACACCACCAGGACCTACGTAGATATCTTTCATCAAACAGAACAGAGAAATGAATTTCCTTTTGAATTTTAATAATGATTAAAACATTACTAATTACATTTTTTTTATTTTTTAATGGTGTTTAATGCCCATTTTACTTCTGAGTCACTATAGGCTGGACACTGATGATATATGAAATGAAATGATATGATATATTGGGAAAGGATTTTTTAAGGAAGCAAACGTTCCAGGCCTAAGTTTAGGGTAACACTCCGCCATTTGCCATTTATGAGGACTGGGGAAAACCTGGAAAAAAACTCAGGGAGGACGGTCCTGGCGGGATTCGAAACCCAGACTTCGCGCTCACGAGTCCGCGTCTTAACGACCTCGGCCACTCGTGGCGGTCTGAATTACTTTTCATAAAATTCTACTGGCCGGCAGAATGCATATGTGCACTGCGAGAATTCAGGCGCCAAGGCTTTATAATGCATGTGCAGGTAGCAACTTGTAGTTTTCGGGATGCTTTGTCAGCGAGGGATCGTGTATTCTTTTATTACTCGGTGCTTTCATTGTGTGTAAATTGTGTGCTACTTGTTCTTCGTTAATTTTGCCACCACATAAATATAGTCTTGAAGGGTTTTTACGCATGGTTATATAATTATGTAAAAACTAATTCTTGATAGAAGTGGAAAGGCAATTCAAATGAAATTATCCTTAACAGTCGTTTCCAGATAGATAAATTGTAGGCCAACTTAATAAAAAGTTAGGAAAGACAGAATCTCTCAATGACAAGAAGCATGCTCCGCACCGCCGTTCACTCAAGGAAGAAAAATTAGATGAAATTAGATGCCGGCAATGTATTGCCGCTGAGGAACATACTTTTCAACGCCTCTTGTGTCATCTTCATCGTCATCAGTTACAACTGCATTATCATTTTATACTTTCAGTAGCAATGTAAATACAAAAATAAAATTACTAACTTTATGCCTGGGGACTGGCATTCCCCTTTTATCTGTTCTGGCAGTTCCACAGCAAACAGCCGCGTTCAGGCGACTCTATGACTTCGTTTATTGTTCAAGGAAACACACACACACACACACACACACACACACACACACACACACACACACACACACACACACGCACACACAAAAGAAAATTAAGCTAACACTGTTAACAATGTAACTAAATTAACAATAATTAGTAAAGCAGAAAAGGACAAAAAGTCAGAGTTCCTACCGCTATATGTCGAACTACTAGTTCTTTAATGGCAAGCATAGAACTCTAGTAGTTCGGCATATGGCGGTTGCAACTCTGTGACCTTTTCTTGGTGTTTTGTCTTTTGTGCTTTACTAATTATTGTTTATTATGTATATTGATTACCGCCACGGGTGGCCGAGGTCGTTACGGCGCGAACTCGTGAGCGGGAGGTCTGGGGTTCGATTCCCACCAGGACCGCCTTCCCTGACCTCAGTCATAAATGCCGGGGAGATACTGTAACCTTAGGCCTGGAATGCTTCCTTCCTTAAAAAAATATCCTTTCATAATTTATCATTTCATCTCATGTAGCATCTGTTGACGCCTATGGTGCCTCAGTAGTAAAAACGGGCGTTAAACACCATTAAAACAAACAATCAAGAAACATTAATAATGTATATGATTTATCGAGCGACAACTTCAATTGCTCCATTTCTTGATTTAGTGGCGTGCAGATACAATTTGTGCACCTGCATTTACTCCTTTGGTTAAAAAAAAAATCCTTTGTGACATTTTATAATGCATTTCTGATTTCTCGTTTACATTATATCTTTGAACGGCATTTTTCCATTAAGGAATTTCATAAACAAGGTATTTACAGTTTTTCATAGTTGTTTATCACTTTTGTTCAATAAAGGTTGTTGTATCGTGTTTCTACATTTTTAAAATTAAATAGCGTCCCATAGCAGCAACAGATCGAAATATACACTTAAATCATACTATTAACTCGTACAAGAAAGTTCAAGTGTAAGTCGCAAGCGAAACGGTCAAAATTATTTAACATAATCCAGTCTCTTACTTTTTCAATGTCGCACCGTTTTCATTATTACATTCTAACTCTATTGTTGCCGAATTCAAGCGAAAGAAATAAGAAATTCTTTTTGTTATTTGTGATTACCCATCAGTAGGTTAACGTATTTTACATACACTTTTGCATGTTTTTACACAGTTTAAAAACATTCACGAGACAAATCTAATTTTTCGCCTCCGTACACAAACAAATCCGGGGGGCCCCGCTACCCCCCTCCCCTCGTAGTCGGCGCCCCTGATTGCCACAAATTACAATTTAATGATCTTGCAATAAATCCCAGTTGACCTTGCTATAGGTTATTTGGTAGAGGTGTAAAAGGAGTTGAAAATTATAGAAAAGCAGAGCCCAGCTAAGCTCTGACTCAGATAGCAATGCTTTTGCTTCCCACGCACTGGAACCGGATTCGATCTCCGTTCTCCGATTTTTATTTTTCTCGCCGCCGAACTCATAATCGAAATGGAGGTAATTGGAAACTGCAGTGGCGGATGAAACAAGAGTCTGGGTAGTGAAAATTGTGTCAAAAAAAAAAAAGTCTTTCTTACAGTAAGTTACCCGATAGCGTGGTGGTGTCACAATACTCCGTTCAGAATGTTCGTAAACTTGCATGCGCATCATAACCTTGTAGGACTAACAAATTCAGTAGCTTTCTACTGGCTTCCCATCAACAATGTATGGCAATAAAACAAGATGTGTTTCCCGTTTCGAAATGTAATACGTATGTGGCTGTAGGTGTATTGCTACTTTTGTATAGGCAGTATATTGAACAAATTAAAGTAAAATAAGTGTGACTGTAAGCATTCTGTTTCTTTGAATAGTTGACAAGCTAGACGACAAACACCAATACTTCACAAACGCCACTTATAAAATATTTTGAATGCTGTTGAACAGAACAGTGAATGAAGAGATAATTATAGAAGTCGTGCTCTAAAGTGATTTATGCCAAGAAGGAAAGAATGTGGTAAACCATAGCAAAATACTTAACTTGGTCTAATTGAACCCTGCCAACTTAATTAGCTTTGAATTTCTGCTGCGCAAAAGTGACCGTAAATTTAGCAAGCAATGCATACTTTTCGAAAATGGACTCCCGCACACGAAATTGGCTCATTCTCAGCATCAGGTATTAATTTTATGATGAAATGTTTACTACATTGCTTTTTCATATAATTTAGTGCGTGAAAAATACCGGTTATTTATTAATAACGTGAATAGAATAGTTTTGCTACGAATTAGAACAACGAATAAGCACTTTCCTGTCCATAAAAAGCACAAAAATGAGCTCTTTCTATCAAGCAAAAGGGGAATAGGAACCAATTTGCAATTTGTGCTTCGTCCTCTGGTTAATCCTATAACAAATGTTCGCATTACGAATTCGGTCATTATATTGCATTTAAAATGTATTAGGTAGCTTAACGTAAAGAAATTTAGATATTTAATTATAATAACTCCTATTAAACGTTACGAAGAACAAGAAATAAACCTAGTCTCAATCTGAAATTAAATCCGAGTAACAAGGTGGTAGGTTGAACTAAATGGATGCACTTACTAAAGTAGGCTATATAATTTACTAAAATATCGCACAGAACGTAGAAAATAGCTGGAAAATTATGCGAGGAATGTATTCAGAGGACATGATAGCGCTTATTTTTGAGAGAATTATTGGGCTCATACGTGTCTGTATTTTTCCAATGTTATTCCATCAATTTATTGTTGAAATGATATGCATATGAAAGGAACAATTTGGCCGTTTTCTTTATAATTTTTTTCTATATGGGCAGCTTGATTTTATCGGAATTCAGGACCAAATTGTAGTGATTTAATGTTATTATTCGAACAGTATGCAAACATGAAAGAGGTAGTCCCAACGCGCGCTGTAGTTTTGAGGATAGGGTACAGCTTGAATTCTATGTCAATCGTTCCAAAACATGCGGGAAGAAGGAATACAGATTATGCACAATTGATACTTCTTTTATTACTACTCGTTTGTTATGCTGAAACAAAGCCACTTAGCAATTCAGAAATCAAGCAAAATTGAAACGACAATCGGTAATTGAAAGTCTGTACAATTTCCGCTAAAAAACAAGTGCTACTTTTTTTTTTTTTTTTTTTTTTTTAAGATGAAGGAAAAGAAACTTGAGTTCTAAGGAAATGAATCGAAAAGTATAATTATAATCGGGAGTACCTTAATGGGCCTGTGACCCGTGATGAGGGCTAGAATGGTGAATTAAGTAAACAAACGTTTAGCAGTGAATCATTTGTAATGGGATCTCGGATGCCGACATAATCTACGACAACTAGGCAACGAATCAAGGACAAACGATTTTGGTATTAAGGAACATGTAAGAATAATAACATGGAATGTACGGGATATTGCAAATCAAATTATTGGACTTGACAAATAATTAATAGCCAGGAAAGTAGATATTGCAATCGTAAGTTAAATTAAGAAAAAGCTCGAAGGATCCTGTAGAATTTTATGACCACCTATAGTGGTGTTCCAAAGGTAGATAGAATTGCAGTAGAAATTGCTATTCTAGTCTCTAAATGTTGGTCAAAACGAATTCATTGCTGTAAGTGGATTAATGAACATATTAATACACTTAAAATGTAGAATTGACAGAGGGTAAATTGCTATAAATGCACCGGAAGAAGGACGATACGTGATCCAGAAAACATTTCACGAAGGAATACAAAAAACCGTAAATAGTTGTACTGTAAATGAGTATCTTATTTCCGGCATCTTCAGTGCAAGAATTGGTAAGATACCAATTACTAATAATGTAGATAAAGAAAATGAATGGGTGAAAAATGAAAATGGAAAATTATTAACAGGTATCGCTAGTTTTTTAATATAATTTACACGTTCTTCCGTCTTAGATGTACACATAGTTAGCCAGGAACACAGATCCATAATTATTTCGTAGCAAATGATAAAAGAGGGGAGAAAAAGATCATGTATATCAAAGCTGTGAAATCAAGTGACCACTTTGTTGTAGAAGCTAAAACTAAATTTTTAACAAGACTGGGAGGGAAAAAATGGAAAATTTTCTGCTAAAGGATTTCCCAATAAAATGCATATCAAAGAAGAATGACGGAAATTGTAAAACTGTATGGTGAAAGTGAAATAAAAACAGAGTGGGAACCATTGTTTAAAATTTTGGAAAAATCGAGAGAAGAATGTTTGAATACTTGAATTAAGGAAAAATTTAAACTGGACAGAAGAGCTTAAAATAGCAATGAAGAAAATAATTGTGAAATTGACTGCATCAAATGTAAAATGAAAACACAATTGTTTAGAAACTGGTAAAAACAGCACAACAAAAGAATTGGAAAAATTACGTTGCTGATATTAAAAATGACATTCATGGCAGAAAAATGAATACATATAAAATAATAAAACACCTAAATAAGGAACAGAAAGATCTACCTTATAAAATACTCTTCAAAAGGAACACTGAACAATTTTCAGAAATGTATAAATAAATGCTGGACGCTAAGTCGCACGCCTATCAGATGGAAATGGGCTTTAATAGTTCCTATTTTTAAAAAAGGAGACATTATAAACTGTAAAAATTATAGAGGAATACGCCTATTAAATGCGGAATATAACATTTATGCAAAAATAATTACGTAAGGACTACAAAAATAACAAGTAATTTTAATAGAAGAACAATCAGCAAAAGGAAAATCCTGCATGAATATTATGTGTTTATTTTAAATAAACTAATTAAATGCCAAATGGAATTTAATAGAGCTACATATATTATTAGTTGATTATATAAAGATAATGTAGATAGAAACAGTTTATGGAATATAATGCATGAAAGAGGCATACCTCAGCGTTTAATAAAGACTATAAAAGAAGTGTATAAAGAAATCGGAATAAAAAAAGAGGAAAAATGCTCTGCCTTTATAAATTTAGGTGTACGACAAGAGTGTAGTCTTATCGCAGTCCATTTTAATATACAGGGGGTGGCAAAAATGTATACACACTACAAGCAAAGAAAAATTGTGTTAACATAACAAAACTGAATTCATACAAACAGAAAATGTTGAGCACCAATCATCTTAGACTTTTACAGTTACAACAGTTGCTCAAAATGCCCACCATCTGCCTCGATACACTTCTGAGTACGTTGGACTACTGAATGAGTAACGTTTACGAATGTGTCCTCAGTGATTGCAGCACATGCCGTTTCAATTTCTTCCAAAATGCTTGCTGCCAGTGTAATTGGTTTTCTACGGTATACACATCCCTAAGAGTTCCCCGTAGGTAGAAGTCAACGGAGTTAGATCCGGAGAATGCGGTGATAACTCAATCGGACCTCTTCGTCCTATCCATTGCCTTGGAAGATTGTCATCAAGGTACGCACTTACATCTCGATGGTAATGTGGTGATCTGTCAGATCTGTCCTTGTGAACATCGCATACAGTACCACGAGTCTCAAATTTGTCTGGAATGCGTACAGTTGTTACTCGCGCTGGCGGTTCTGTTCTGTACACACGTCTCCATTGACTTTGAACTTGAACAACATTCTCGGTTTTCCAATAAAACTTCAAAATTGTCCAAACAACATTCTCGGTTTTCCAATAAAACTTCAAAATTGTGCAAACGATAATCTTGACTCCATTTGGTTTTAGCAACGCTAGCTTAACGTAATGTGTGTCACGTCTGTTTACAGAACATCATACAATAATCTTGGCTTCATTTGTTCATTGTTGATTTACCTGTCACTTAGCAACGCCATTATAATATATATGAGTCACATCTGTTTACAGAACATAATACTACACATTACTGTTAATTTTCTTCCAACTTTGAAATGTATTAAATAGATATCTACTGTGAAACTGTGTATACATTTTTTGGCACCCTCTGTATATTTGGACGATGCAGTAAGAGTGTGGGAAAAACGGTTGATAAATACTTTTAAAAGAAAGGGGTCTGTAAATATTTGTTTGTGGATTACAACATTTTAATTTCTGACAATGAACACTGTATAGTTTACAGAAAGTTCTCCTTGAATTACATAATGTTATTAAACTTATAACTTTAGTATATCCACAAAGGTCCAAATTTATGGGATTTAAAGGGAAATTTCCCATAAGATCAAAATTGATAGTTGGAAATAAAAGCATTGAACAAGTCAAACACTAATTGTTTAGGCTACCAAACTTCATATCTCTGGGAAATATATGATTAATATAAACTGTGAAATTTTAATCAAATATGCGGCACTCTTAGAGGAACGTTGGGGAATGCTACAATGGTAGCTCATCTAAAGTTCTATAAAGTAATAGCGATTACTAGTTGTCTATATGGCGGCGAAAACTGCATTTTAACAAAGGATAAAGTTATAATTTAGGCCCAAGAGATGAGATTTCCAAGATCAGTGAAAGAAGTAACAGTTGAAGATGAAACTATAAGAAAGAAATTGGAAATAGAAAGTTTAAATAATAAAGTGTATGTGTATAGACTAAACTGGCCACAGCAGTTCAAACACATGCATGGAGAGAGAATTGCACATTTTATTTTAAATATTATACCCAGAATAAAAAATAGAGACCCAGAAAGCGATGAAATGATCAGTTCTAAAGAGCCGCAACGGCTCTCATGTCCTAAAGCATGAAGTAGATGTTTATAATGACTTTCTGAAATTGAAGAAGATAAATCTTAATTATATGTAGCCTTTTTATTTTTATGATTTTATTTTATTTATTAATTTATTTATTTTTGGAGCAAAACCTGCATTTCAGGTATTGGTGGCTAGTCGTTAAATCGAGCATGTTATTTGAACACACATTCCAAATCGATTTCTGGCAATTGTTGAAGAAATTGGTTAAAGCAGGAAACAGGCATGTTTTGCTGGAATATTCAATGCCAACTACATGGGTTGAGGATCTTGCATTCTTGAACGTTCTAGTAGAGATGATTGAGTTGGGAAGAAACTGCGGTCATGACCGACATAACTGCGGATCATTGTCTATAGTGTTAATGAATGGCTGTCCAAGTGACCGTGGCTGGCCACAATGAAGCTCTTGGCTGCGGGAGCTGGGACGTGACTGATAATACTTTCAGCATGCACCATCTATAGGTAAAAAGTCTACAGAGCAATACTTAAGGCACAAGCACTTTGATACTTTTATCACTCCAGAGTTTATGCATCTACTGAAAACTGTTTACGATAAAAAAAAACCTGTATGTAGATCCACTTGAGTGAATATTAATGTGCTGGAAATTTCTTCAACTCAGGACAAATATGTGATTTTAGCCACTTCTGAAGCTGCAGAAATTAAGAAGAAACACAGGCTTACAAATAAATATATATTAATACATATATAAACTAGAATTTTTAAAGAGTTAATAATTAACAAAGTAAAAGGAGCATGAAGAATGGAATAAAATAATGTGTTTATGAACTATGTGGTGTAGAACGCTTTAGTGAATGAACCTGAAAAATGCAATAGGTTGCTACGGATTAAGTATCAAACGGATTCTACTTGGGTTAATGACCACGAAAAGCAAAACTGAATACTTCCGGTAATAAAAAAAGGAAATTGCATTTATTGGCACTAATACCAGAACAAAAATCATTTTAGAATCCAGAAAATATTTCAAGGAACCTGCTACATTAGAAGAAATTTATCGCTAAGTAATCGCTTTTGAAAAGGCTGAATTTCAACGTAGGTGCACGTTTGATATTACATGAACTTCTATTCGGTTATTCCCCGTAGAACAAACTTCCTATTACGTACTCTGTCATTAATGGCCGTCCCGAAAAGTTAGTAAATAGTTTGTATCCCCTCTGTCTGACATTAAAATTGCGAAGGCCTTTGAGAAGAGAGGACAAGAATATTTAAATACAGGTAACGGGTTTCTAAGAAATGGCCTTACGAGGTCGTTGGAACTTAATGTATCTGCACCGGCCGTGTGTAGGCTAAATACGCATAGGAAGAGACCTGAGGTCACGACCGGATACCAACCGCACATAATTATTTAGTTCACGGTGATTCACACGACGAACAATTTATATTGTTGTCGACTTGGTTTCCTGCGCTAGTGGGCCAGGGACTGAAAGACAGTAATAGGAGCAGGAAATGCAATTTCTTATACATGCTATAACCATAAGCAGTTGTGATCAGAGCTCGATCACCCGCATTTTCTTCAATCTGTCTCTTGAAGATAAAAGATTTGAAGGGCTGCGGTGTATAAGATAGAATAGCTATTAAGAAAAAAGATATGTTTTCAAAAGTCAAGTATTTTCTGAAAATAATATACATCGGGCATTGAAAGAGATTAAGTAAAAATTTGCATCTCAATTTATGTAGTTTAACATGTTTTACTGCAGTTTACTGCACATAAAAAATGTTACAATATATTAAGTATTCTCCAAAACTCATTTTTCACTAACGTTCTAGGCAGATTCTTCAGTACTACCGTACTCATTATTATAAGCCATTAAACTAATGCAAAATTATGCATAGCGGGGACAGCTCCATTTCAAGCAAGCTAAGATATCCTTAAGCTCTATTAATTGTATTTGAAATAGGATACAAATGTGAAAGTTTATAAAAATGTGTGATAATTGACTCGTTTCCGAAAATTCACTTCTATGAGTGCCTCAGTGAAATACAAAAATCACTTGATACAAACAATGAAATTACTCGTAATGCCGAACAAAAATACTTAATAGTTTGTGATCTGCTGTGCAAATGAATATGAATAGCTTTTATAATTTCAAATATACAGGGTTAAACGCTTAAAATCCTCACCTCAAATATCTCCAATAATATTATATATAAACTGTTTTTTCTAAGTTTAAGGACACATATAGCTAAGCAAATTAACCTGATAAGAAATAATATTTTCAGCATAAAGGCATATTTTTAATAGATCAATAGTCATAAGAGTACCATAAATTTAACTAAATAATAATAATAATAATAATAATAATAATAATGGCGAATATTGCATATTTGTAATGCAAATGATTTGAATTTTTAGTATTTAAAATATTATTCATTAAATGAAAGTGAACAGTAAAAGGATAGTTAAATAAAGGCTTTCAGCTTTCAAATTAATTACCACCCCCACGGGTAATCGTGAGCGGAAGGTCTGGGGTTCGAATCCCGCCAGGACCGTCCTCCTTGGCTGAGGTTTTTCCAGGTTTTCCCTAGTCCTCATAACTGGCAAATGCCGGGGAGGTACCCCTAACATAGGCCTGGAACGTTTCCTTCCTTAAAAAGAAATCCTTTCCCAATATATCATTTCATTTCATGTATCATCAATGTCCACCGCCTATGGTGTCTCAGTAGTTTAACGGGCGTTAATCACCATTAAAAAAAATTACCTTACACTGTGACCATAGCTCTAGAAAAAGAGTGGCTTATAGGTGCTCACAGTGGTGACTATTCCATGCAACAATCTTTTCCAGTAGTTGCTGAACATTATTTAGCATTTCAGAAGAAATAACTTTTCAGCATTATATGCTGTCTTGTGGTGTACCTGCACATCCTTGTAGACTACGTTTTTCCGTTTTGCCTATAGAGGGAATCAAGGGATGTCAAATCAGGAAATGGAGTCAGTTTCAGAAAATTCATTTGAAAGAAAACAAAATACTGATACGCAGCAAGAAATCTCCATTTAATTACCTTGTTACTGTTCATTTTCTTTCATTGAATAAGACTTTGGACATCGATTACTCGTTAACTAACACATTTGCATTAGAAAATGCAGTAATCGCCATTATTAATCTAATTTATTTAGTTTAATTTCTGCTCCTCTTAATGGCTGTTGATTCATTTAAAAATATGAATTTTTAAAATCTTTTAGTTCAGTATTAATATACTGTTGGTTAGATTTATGAGTTCATATGTGCCCTTTTTTCTAGCGGAAAAAAAAAAAAACACTCGTCTATATTAATAGTATAGGAGATGCTATATGACCAGAAGTCTCCGGGAATCCATCGTTGTTTCAAAGAGGTCGGCCATATAACATGTAGCGTGTAGGACCTCCTTTTGCTATTACAGCATTTAACCTTCGCGGAAGGCTTTCCACCAAGTTCTGATACACCGAAGGCGGAATTTGTTATTCTTCCTGAAGCATGGCGTATAGTTGTTACCGGGATTTTGAGCAAATTGATCTGGCTCGCACCCGAGCTCTAGTTCATCCCAAAAATGTTCGATGGGACTGAGGCCAGTTCAGCAAATTCACCTGTTTTCTTCGAATCACGATGCAATAGGTCATTGCTTTATGGAAAGAAGCATTATCATGCTGATACAGAATCCAAACTGTTGCCACAGTGTGGGAAGCATACTTATGTATAATGTTTTCATAAACACGTGCATTCATTTTGCCATCGATCAAAACTAATGGTCCGAGCCCAGAGCATCACACCAACTCTACTGAATTTCATTGTCGCCACAGCACACTTGGGTAAATGCTGTTTACCAGGCATTAGCCAGGTCCACACATGCCCATGTGACTGCCACAGCATATATCGTGACTCATCGCTCCATAATAGCTTCTTCTTCCACTGCTCCACAGACGATGACGTTGTTTGCATTACTCTAAGCGATGTCGCGCATTTGTTCTTGTGATCAATGGCTTGCGGTCAGCAGCATGACTATGAAAACATAGTCCTGTCGTCTCTCGACGGATTGTTCTGAATCTGAGCAACGGAAGTCCTCTTGTGTAGTTGACAGGGATGTCTGGCGATTGGTTCGTATTGTACGCTTTAGGATTTGTCGGTCCCTGACAGTTTATTTTTTAGGCCTACCAGAGCGTTGATTAGGTGCAGTGCTTCCCTGACTTTTCACTTCTCAATAACGCTAACAGTGGACCTGGGTACATGTAGCTCCTGTGAAATCTATCGAACAGAATGCTCGAAATTGTGGGGTCCTACAGTCATGCCCCGTTCGAATTCACACCGTTCCCTATGTTAACTCATTCTGACAGAAAACACGTCAATGCAAGCACTTTATACCCTAGGATGCATAGCCTAAAGTCACATAGAGTGCATTCAGTGAGGTTTTTGGAGACTTTTCACCACATAGTGTATTTGAGGTGGTAGTTAAAGTGCCTGACACTATATAATTATTGATTCTGTAGGTTATATTAGTTTAGTTTCCAGAATTACTGCGCGGGTTTCATTTTGAATTTCTGCAAACATTTTAACGGACAGTTACAGTTTTTTCCCATTTCGCTACCTGAAGCTGCGTCCCCTTCACATTGTCGGCTCTGGTGGCCTAGTAGTAACCATACTTGCCTCGTAGACCCAAGATGGCAGTTTCAATCCCGGCCAGCATTGATGGATTTTTTCAGGCTAAAATCCTAAGTAGGGCTTCCTTCTTAAGGGAAATGAAGGCCTGGGTTCCGTCTCGTACAATTTACAGCACGATAAAGATCGTCAAGCCTGAAAGAAGAGGCCTGTGAGCAAAATTTGTCAGCTATTTCACGCCCTGAATTGAATGTGAGGCTGATGACCTGAGATGTTAAAGAGCGTGCATAATAAACCAAATTAAAAAAAAAGTGTCCTGCCCGTGATGCCTCAGTAGTTAAAACGGGCGTTTAACACTGATTTAAAAAAACCTTAACCTCTATTTTTTTTGTAAAAGACGTTAGTAATTTTTCTTATTCATTGCAATTTCTATGAGCATTTTGCTTTTCTATTTTTCTTTTCCTGATTTGTTATATTCGCCTATTCTGTAAAATACATAAGGATTAAATTATTAGTCTGTATTAATCATTCATATATTATGAAGTTTTGAATCATGGAAAAGATGCTGATTAAATATAAGGAAATCGGCTTAGATACGTTTTCGCATTAATCTGTATCGTAAATGATATTCTTGCTTGCATCTTCGTGTTTATCCGCAACATTCTGCAGTAAACTCCTATTTTTCCCTTGGGTAATTTTCTGACCTGTACATTGACATTAATGACAACCGAAAACAGTAATCATTTCGTGTAAAAGATGGTAATCATTAAGTACTTCTGCAGCAGCTATTTCTTCATTTCAAGATGAGATATTTCCACTGCCACTTATTTCCTCCTCCTCCTCCTCCTCCTCCTCCTGCTCGCATGTGCGGAATAAATTGTTTTATCTAGGGATAAGCACCCAATTAACTTTTCGAGCAGCCGTCTTTTCCATGGTTAACATGTTTACACGAAACTTGTGGTGCTTACAATTGTATGTCTGAACACTCACACCATCTACGAATGACATACTTAAGTATCTAGTTACTTAATTAGTTTCACAACAGATGCCCAAAGTCTCATATGCAAGGAATACTCTCAGTTTTTTAATGCTTGTTGCTTATGAATTTTATACCTACCCCCCCCCTTTTATTTTATTTGGTGGACAAGCAAAATATGATCGTTTTTCGTAGTTTTACTCATTCTGAAATGGGGAATGCCAGGTAATTGTACAGAAGATTAGTGTTTTGATATATTTACGGACGATCTTTAACATCTCAGGTCATCAGCATAGGGGATCTACGTGCTTGTTTGGTTTTAAATCATGTGAATCGCTGCTTAGATATCTGTACATATATTTTCCCTGGTTCTTTTTGACAATTTTCGATAAGTGAATAGTTCCGAAAAAGATGAGTTGGCCATTCTTCGTAAAAATTATTCCTAATAAACCTTCAAAGTGGAAATATATCTAGTGCATTTACAACTTGTTGTTATCCTTCCTCATTCAAAACGGTTGAATCGTTTATCCAAACTGACTAACGGTTCACTTGACACAGTCGTCATTAATTCCTCGGTAGAAGCAATCCGTGAACAGATCACGTGTAGGCATTTGCAGTGAAAACAATATAATTCCCTGTTTACACACGTTTAAAATATTATCGCATAAATTGCTTCTCACGACTACTTATTCCATTTCTAAGACCTGCAGACTGAAAATAGATGTCATGGTATTTTCAACATTCCATACTGTTTTTCGCATTTTTTATATATAGTTTTAACCCTGTGTTTATTCATTCATACAGCACCATGCTGCCTTAAGCAATTTTAGTCCTTAAATCAGAAAACAAAACTGGAAAATGTTAGCGCGGAATTGTCACGAAAAGTTCATTACGCTATAACAGAAGCTTGTCCACTGTCGAAAGTACATAAAGTAGCACAGAGCGCAAGATCCACATTGAAATAACTAGTATTTTAACATTCCTTCTGTCAGCTACTGAGTAACGGGCATGTGATTATATTCTCTGTAGAACCTTGTGGTGCCGATGCCTTATTTTCAGCCTTTGCTTTGCTTTGCTTGATAAATACGTAAAATAATAATTTTTCTTGCGTCATTCTCTCGTAGTCCGTAGCTCTGTAAGCGAATACTGGTAGGTACCCACTGTATTTCATTCTGCTCTCGCCATAGGGTTACTCAGTATGAATACAGTACGTGTTCTGATGATAAAAACCATATTGAGATCATAGTATAAATGGCAAATACGCTGAAAATGAAACAGAATAACTTCGTACATAATTTCTGATCATTAAGCGTTTATAAAAAGAACTTAGGAAATGGATATAAAGTCTTAACATCTTACATTATATGTTCTCCCGAAAATGAAATAATAAAAACTGTAAATTGGAAATGTTAAAGCAGTACACACACCTTCAGGGGTCAAAAATATGTTTTTTTATGTATCGCATTTTATTTAAGACAAAATCTTAGTTCCATGTCTGTGAAAAAATATATGTAATATTTTTGTGAAATGTATATATGTGTATACATAAAACAAGAACTAGAGAAGCTTAAGTTATGTTATTATTTGAGTGTTTTATCTACTTCTTCTTCTCTAATTCTTGTTATTTTAGGTATATTGTTCCAAGAGCTACTTTATTTTTAATTTTATTTAATTATATATATATTTCAATATTTAAAAAATTGGCAGTTAGCATTTTTTTTTTTTTTTTTTTTTTTTTTTTTGGGTGTATAATCACAGTTGAATCTCTCAATCAGCCACAGCTTTGGCCATTTCCCTGCATGATAGCTTTTTAAGTTATTCGTAATTTATTAGTTTAAATTTCGTGTTATTGCTAAATTTGTTTCATTCTAGTGGTGTGGCGAATCTTATAACAGCTTAGTAGATCTGTTACACTCTGGATTGTCCTGGTTGTGTAGTGGTTACCATACTTGCCTCCTAAACCCAAAACCCATTTACGGCACGAAAAAGAACCTCAAGCCTGAAAGAGAGGCCTCTGAGCGAAATTTGTCGGCCGTTTCACGCCCTGAGTTGAATGGGACGCTGATGACCTGAGATGTTAAAGAGCGTCCATAAATAAATCAATAAAAAACACGCATCCATTTTCCATTGTTTTTTATTTTAAACTTAAAACACGTGATGACAAGGATTGTTTTTTTAAGTACAATCCAACATGAGTGAGAGAATATTGTATATTGCAAATAAAAGTGAAGTTTGAAGATAAAACAACAAAAGTGCTACAAATTGAATGTTAGGATTGCGACTGTAATTACATCAATCTGTAAGTTGTTACACGTTTTCTCAACTATAATTTAAAAACTGTTTGTATAACAACTTCTCTATATAATTCAAGATAATTGCATGAAACTTCACATAGATGTTCTTATTGGAGTCAATAATATGAACCTCAGTCGCATATGCATTTAATATATGTATGATAGCGACTGAGGTTCAGATTCATATATATATATTATAAAATAAAAATAAAGTAACACTATTAACAATGTAACAAATTAACAGTAATTAACAAGTGTCTTCTTGCCATAGAAGAATTATTTTTTTTTAATGATTTATTTATGGACGCTCTTTAACAGCTCAGGTCATCAGCGTCTGCCATAGAAGGACTCCACGAGTCGGAAATATAGCGATCTCAAGTGTGACTTTTTCTTAGTGTTTTATCCTTTTCTACTATTATAATTACTGTTAATTTATATATATATATATATATATATATATATATATATATATATATATAAAGTAGGTGAAAATTGTGTGATTAAAATGCAAACTTCTGAAAAAAAATCCTACATTTACACTGAACACTTTAAACAATTAAAATTCAGTTTGTAAATTTAGATATTTCCTCCATAATAAAAGGATTATTTAGAAAAGTTGAAATTCTTCGGAATAATTTTGTAATAACCTTTTTATGTAAATCTGGCATTAAATATTTTAAAAAGTATTAATTTCAAAAGTTCATATTATAGAAGATATTTTCATTTTATAACAAAATTGATGACACAATGGCACAACATTTAATTGTAATAGCTCTTATAGAAACCGAGAAAGAAAATGTGAAAACAAAACCTTTAAGTGTCAAAGGCGTGCATACGCCCTTAAACATTCCATAAACTCTTCATATCAGTAATTTTTCCTGTGGGAACGTAGATTTTTTTTATTTGTGGTATTTATGGGCTTTCTAACATCTCAGGTCATCAGCGTCCCATTCAATCCCGGGCGTGAAACGATCGTTAAATTTTGCTCCCAGATCTCTTCTTTCAGTCTTGAGGTTCTTTTGCGTGCCGTAAGTCTACGAAATGGAACCCACGGCTTTACTTCCCTTCTGAAGGAAGCCATACTTAGGATATTTACGACCGAAAAAATTATCTACTCTGGCCGAGATTAAACCCGCGTTTTTTTTTTTTTTTTTTTTTGAATGGTGTTAAAACGCCCGTTTTTACTGCTGAGGCGCACAGGCGATGGACACTGCACTGATGATGCATGAGACGAAATGATATATTGGGAAAGGTTTTTTTTTTTTTTTTTTTTTTTTTTTTTTTTTTTTTAAAGGACAATTCCAGGCTTAAGTTCAGGGTATCTCCTCTGCATTTACCATTTATGAGGACAGGAAAATCTGAAAAATCCTCAATCGAGGAGGTTTCTGGTGGGATTGGAACCCCAGACCTCCCGTTCATGAGTCTGCGACTTAAAGAGCTCGGCCACCCGTGGCAGTACTCGCGATCTTGGGTTTACAAGGCAAGTATGGTTATTACTGGACCACCAGTACCGGCATGGGAACGTGGGCATTGATATACATACCTAATAGTAAAACAAATTCACTCTAATCGTGGGAGAGCTTTTTTTAAATAATCGAACTACATAAACCATTGTAGGTACAATGTAGCAGTATATACAGACGACCTACTACTGTATACGCACTCAACGACCAGACTTACGGTAATTCTATAGCCGAACTTAACAAAGACCTAGACTTAGTATCAACATGGGCTAAACAAAATTGCTAGCAATCATAGTGGGGCTCAATCGGTCATTAAACAAAATTAATGTATCATTGTTCATTCCTGAGAATCTTAATGAAACAAAAGTGCATATAAAATAGTTTGTAAAAACCTCGTTGAGTATTTTGACAATAATCTTAATTGACAAATTCAAACATAAGAAACTCGCAAAAAATATTTTCAATGTTCCATTCCTTGAAACGGCTCAGGAATGTTCTCTCATTCATTATGGGGGGAAAGGGAAGGGGGAAAAACCTCACATTTCATTACCTGACGTCGCGACAAATCTTGGGCAAAGTCTACGTGTTCATAATGTGTGCGTTCGCTACTTATGCAACTTAAGTAAATCAGACCACTCCAGCCTTTGAATTATCGTGGCATCGACTGGCTGCTAGAAGGAAGTTACTGTACACACGCTCATTTTTCTGCCTCGAATTCTATGCACCTTATCTTTCTGTTTTCACTCATCTTAATTTAAACACAATAACAATTCCATTGCCTCTATACCCTTTCAGGGAACCATTTACTTTTCTTCATCCTCCACAGGTGTGTTAGTCGTCTCCAGAACTCTCTGCCGTCTCATATCAAGGACTGCTGGTCACAAGGGCAATTTAGAATATTGCTGGAAGATTATTTATTTGGAAATGCGTCATGTAACAGGTACTATGTTCAAATTGTTAATGTCTTTAACTGTATTGAATATATTGACATCGTAATTGTCACTGGGGAAGTGGAAGTCGGAACTTTACGGTCTTAACTTCGCCAGGTAAATTGTTGTTGTTGTTATTATTATTATTATTATTATTATTATTATTATATTAGAACACATTCATTTCTGATATTAAATAAAGATTATATTTGGAAAATGTTATCCCGTCGTACTTATAATTGCTCTTCACTCGTTTCTCTTCTGCTTTAGTCAAGTTGCTAAGGTGGGGTTTTTCCTATGAGTCACCAGGAAAAGACGATTGGCGGGGTAAATTTAGGCACTAGCACACAGTGGTTAATACCTTCCTTTCACAGGTCTGAAGGCCATGACAGTTTTTTGAGTGGTGTTTAACGCCGCCATGACAGTTGACATGGGCATTTAAACTAATGCAAAGATATTCCTAATTTACGTACTGTGGCAAGTTTTTACGAGGATTTCGAAATATTCTATGCCTTTAGTTGTTTATTATTAGTACAGAATGTGAGGTCATATGTTTCAAGCTGAATTTGATGCTATTCGCCAACTGTTCTTGGGAATTTCTGCTTCCTAACAATTAGTTTCTATGAAATAACGTTCACCACATGTGACAGAGTTCTATCTTCAAATGTGATATGCTTTAAGGTACATATATTTCCTATTCAAAACAAATCGTTCAGCGAAAAGTACTAATTTTCTCTTTTATAGAGACTCGTCTTTCACACGATTTTGCTATTCAGAGCAACCAGAATTTGTGTTCTTGATCGATTAGAACTCGCGGCTTATGTTAAACAAAAAATATACATTGATGTTAAAAACCCATATTCACGCTCTCAGCATAAAAGAGACAAATAAAACTTTTTTATGTGGCACTATGTTCATCTAATTGCATATTTTGTTTTTTCCATATTAACTGCTTTTCCATGAACAAAAAAGAGCTTGTGTTTCTGAATCTAATGACTTTACAAGGTTCATTCTGTCTCAAACGTTTACACAAAAATAGATTATGCATAGCTATAATTTGCTTATTTCTAGTTTTGTATCTGCGTTTGTACTAGGAAGAATAAAATCCCTAAGATCTAGGATTAGATTTGCTCACAAAAAAATGTTAGAAAGTGTTGGAAACTCAATACATTAATTTACACCTGTTGCCCATCATATTATTACGATAATTTTTTAAAATTATTTTTATATGAGTAATATTTACTGATACAATTCTACTTTTTGAAAAAATAAAATGTAACATTTTGCAACTTAGGCTTTCTCTTGCAGTTCAATGACATAAAGTTGCCATAGAAAGGAACAAAGGTGTCGGTTTATTTTTTATACTTTTGTAAAAAAGTGGGTGAAATATTGGACTGGAAGCGCCAATATTATGCGCAAAAAAAATGTAAAACTAAGAGATAACGGGAACATGCTTTTAGAATACAATCAAAGTAATTAAGAAATTATGGTCGGTTTTTTTTTTTTCATAGTTTGTTGACATTTTACATGAAAGAATTTGCTACATTTAATTTGTAAATAAAACCACACAAATTATACAAGTAAATGTTTATTGAAATTAACTTTTAAAAGCTATAAGAATAGCAGGATGATCTTGTACTGCAATACTCGTTTCAATTTACACGTGGTACAAATGATATGTATTTTAAATTGTTGCAAATCATTAATTATAATTTACAACACAATACATTAAGCGTGCATGGTGACCAGGGAAAGAAAAAATAAATGGAATTAATTGTGTGTAATTTTTCCTAGATTGTGAACCGCCTTCATCGTGTACTTCTTTACTTCAATGTTGCCCGTTTGCACACTTTTTAGAGCTAATGAGTGAATTTTTTCAAATTTCATTATAGGCGATGTATCTAATACTAAAATATCATTAATATTTTTACTCTAAGCTACAGCACACAATGTCCTACATTGCTTTGAAATGGTTTCATGAAAAGATTAATGCAAAATGTTTTTTTTTTTTTTTTTCCTGATATCGTTTAAGGTGGAAAAGATTTTTTTTTTTTGTCTTTTTATCATAGTTAAAAGAAGAATACCTTACTTACTATGGGCTACTTATATTTATTTTATTTCAAGTTCCTCCAAAAACTGTAGTGGAAATTTTTCTTCGAATATGACACAATTATGTATATGGAAATTATGAATAGCTTTTTACCAAAATATACAAAAATATCAGCCTTGTACATGAAACAAAAACGCTATTTAGGTAATTATTTTAGTACGTTGTACTTTCGTGAAGCAAGTGCAATGTTTCAACTACACAAAGACGCATGGCATGGTGCACCTATATATAATATGACTAACACCTAGAAACATAAAATGTTTTATCAGTCTTGCCATCTGGTTTTATGTTGTACTGCTCGACAGGATTCATCTGTGAAATGACTAAGCGATCATTTGCAGAGGTAATTACGTTCGTAATTGAAGTCGTGCTCATTCACGCATTGTCTACAAGTGCTCACTAGCTTGTCTAATTATGCCAAAGACAACGAATATACCGTGCATAGTAGCTCTCTTGTACAGCTCATGTAGCAATCCTAAGAAATTTCATCAAACGCCAACTTTAGTGTCTCGTAAAATATTGTGAAGGTCTCCATTTTTTCCCCCTCTTCTCCCAGAGCCGTAAAGCCTGCTGAGGAAATTCACGACTTCCGGCTGCTCAAGTGTCATTAAAAATGATGATGCACAATTACCTGCGGGGCTACTTGACTGTTTAGCCTCTCATTACAATGGATAAAAAAGCTATTGAATTCGATACTTCAAAATGACCGGATCTTCAACGATCCGCCAGTTATATATATAATATTGTTCGAAATTTCGTTCCACAAGGTTTGAAACAGTTGGAAATGGTTTTATTAACAATGCGTTACCGATACCAGAAAGTAAAATGCAAATACATCGCGACTGAACAAAATGCAAAGGATCTGTACTTGGCAGCAATACTTAATAAAATTTAAACATTACTCAATTAAAGGAACTTAAGTGTACAGAAAAAACGAGGACTAGCATAATCGCATATGAATTCTAAAATTTTAAATCAATGCCTGATAACGGTGATGTTATGAACTGTTTTTGAAGAAGCTATCTATAATTTGCAAGTAAATTATTTACATTTTACTGTACTTAAACGTACTTATAACCACTACCTCAACTTCACTATTTACCTCAAGGGTTAGATTTCTTAGTATGTCACAACATCTGGGCATTTTGTTTTGCCATCTGGAAATAGGATCATGTCCTTGTGAGTTATAAATTTGTCACGTTCTGATATGCCTTTTTCTCTTAGGAAGCACCCTATTCTGGATGAAATCAGGCATATAGCGTTTTTTTTTTTATTTGTTTTGTTTTTCCCGCGGTTTCACGGCAGCTGGCGGGTTGGCAGTCAGTATAGTAAACTCCCGGCGATGCAACTAATTCAAGTTCTAGCATTTGCAACGAAAATAAGCGCGTACCTTATGACGGGGGATATTACTAATATTGAACTGCTATTCTATGCTTTTGGAAATTTCATTCACGAACATCAGTTCATATTCCGAAATTGAATCAACTTAAACTTGAAAGCATACAATGCCGCTGTTCACGAATTGCAGAGAGGTAAATTTCTGTAGTTGGATATAAATATAAAGTTTTTTTTTATTAGTGTTTAACGCCCGTTTTTACTACTGAGACACCACAGGCGATACATGAACCGAAATGATATATTTGGGAAAGGATTTTGTAAGGAAGGAAACGTTCCGGGCATAAGTTTAGGGTATCTCCCCGACATTTGCCACTTATGAGAACTGAGAAATCCTGGAAAAAACCTCAGTCAGGGAGGACGGTCCCGGCGGGATTCGAACTCCAGACCTCCCGCCCACGAGTACGCGTCTTAACGACCTCGGCCACCCGTAGCGGTGTGTATATATATATATATATTTAACTTAATTTTTTATTTATTTATGGACGCTCTTTAACATCTCAGGTCATCAGCGTTAACTTAAGTGATAACTACAGAAGCAGAAATAGAATAAAACACTTGTAGCTTTGAAAGTTTACTCAGAGTTAGAGAGATGACATAAAGCGCGCATACCACCGTATTAATATTTATACAGGGTGTTTGGGAATTGATAAAATTTTCAGGAATGATGGAGAGGGACAAATGTATCAATACGAGACCAGGAACCCTACTCCGTAAACGGATAAGTTATAAGCCAACATTGTTGTGGGATACCATGTAATAGTGGAATACGAGGATTTACAAATCGTTTGCATGAAGTAATACATTGATGTCCTTAAATGTACTTGCTAGCCCGACAGTATTATGCGTCCCCTTTTCGACTAGTTTATTGCAGGTATTAGGGCTAGGGATGGGCAATCCCGCAACACGCGACTGCTTTACCGACATAGGCTGTTTCCTTACCGCCCTTTGGTGGTATACAAACCTACGCAAAAAGGACCAGCCGGAGAAGGGACGTTATTATAAAATTGGCAGAGGAAATACCGACCTGCATAAAAGATTTGATGGGAAGGGAATTTATTTTATTGATTTGACAAACTATTAATTAAATTTTATATTGGGTAGATACTTTTGACTAATGAGCATTATTTTATTGAATGGTGGATGGGAAACACTTGTGTTTCTAAAATATATTAAAACAAACATAAAAAATATTTCTCACGTACATTGAAATAATAAGTTGTTACGGTGTAAAAAGTTGTTATAATGCAAAAAAGTAATGATGCAAAAAATATTTTCGACATCTTTGACTTTAACACACAACATTGAATATTAACAGTAAAGACTATACTATTTTGTAAAAATAACCAATGTTAAGCGAAAAAATGTTGCGCGAAAAAATGTTTATTTTAATACAGACTACCTCGGGGTACAAAACCCTCTCGCGGTGCAGGCTGCCAACGGCTGAACACCTGTGGCGTCCCTCAAGCTCACACCTCAGGCTGCTGTTGTCGACCTCCAAACACGGAATTAGCGTTGACAGTTGATGAACAAGTACCACGGCGCCTTGTGGATTCCTTTGAAGCGTTGTTCCTTCGGGAAAGACTTCGTCCACCTCGGTACATAATCGAAGTCCCTGGTCAATTGCCAAGCGTAGACTTCGGGAAGACGTCTTTCCTTTATCCCACCGCTGCCACCATGTAATACCGCCTGCTGAGATGCCACCAGGATGTTATTAAACGAAGTTCCAGCAGTGATGTCCGTCGACTGAGTTACGACTTGGTGATATTCTTCTGTTTAATGCGGTGCTACACTTTTCCTATTCAATCTCGATGGCTAAGACGAGAATGAATGTTATATTGGGATAATAGGCGTCACTTCGGGGAAACGCGCTACTTTGACTCCTCCAGGAAAGACGAAATGTTTACAGACGAATACTGAACAACTCAACCAACTCTACAAAGTATATTATTAAAGGATTTTCATATACAGTTGGACGTGGATCCTGCAAGCACCGAGGCTTCTTTCACCGCCACGGGTGGCCGAGATCGTTAAGGTGCGAACTCGTGAGCGCGAAATCTGGGGTTCAAATCCCACCAGGACCGTCCTCCCTGACTGTTTTTTTTCAGGTTTTCCTTAGTCCTCATAACTGGCAAATGCCGGGGAGGTACCCTAAACTTAGGCCTGGAACGCTTCCTTCCAAAAAAATATCCTTTCACAATATATCATTTCATTTCATGTATCATCAGTGTCCACCGCCTGTGGTACCTCAGTAGTAAAAACGGGCGTTAAACACTACTAAAAAAAACCAAGGCTTTTCTCCTGTCTCTGAATATATTCATTGACCTTTTATAAATTGTAATGCCCAAGAAGGGATAATAATCATCTCGTCTAGTCGTAAGAGTTTTTGTTAAACACTTCACACTACCATAAGATCAACAATCACCAGATCCTGACATCATAAATTCTAAGAGGTTCGTGGTTTGGATTTGTTAAACTTAAAACTAAATACTTCATCAGCACAATGATTCTGTCTATCTATAACATGCACACTTATACGTAATATTTTAAATGAGTGGAAAAGATGGTTGCTTTTTGTTTATGCAAGTGTTTCTCTGAGGACCCTTTCAGGTGACGTCACCTCTGTGATGCAAAGTGTGGCAAGGCAAGTCACCCTTAATATTTATTACGTCTACGTCTTACTGTGTTTGGGATTATATAGTATGTTTCATTAACTAGGATATACAACGTGCTCTTACAGAATATCATGTTCTTATTATATCTTGTCAATGTTACGGTTCCTTATAACACCACGCTTTCGTTACAAAGCCAACTCTTCATTACACTAGCTAGTCATAGATAAACGTGCGTAACCCGGATTTCTTTGAAGAACTTTTTTGAAATGTTTTTCACGGCTTGCTTACTTACTCATCCTCGGACAGCCTCAATTTATTTTTTGCATCGCAGATATCCATTCATTCAATAGATTGAAAATGGGACAGTTTCCAAGTTTTCGTTGCTTTCAGGAATCCAGCCGAAGTTAAAAGTTTACATTCACCACTTTGTAGGATTGTGTAAAATATTGGCGTGTCCCTGGCCGTAGCAGGGAAGGTGACATGGCCTTTACAGCTTGAAGATTATCGTTATATAGAAAATAACTGCCTTTATCGAAGTGTTGGGATGACGTTAACAGGGACTGCGAAGGAAGTATCGCTATATGATAGTTACTGTCTGTAAGTCTACATTTGTAAGGGCCGTTTTACAAAAACTTATTTATTGAAGAAGCAAGTTCATGGACTTGGGGGAATTGACTTCGTGCATCTGCAACTCGATGGATACCAAGGTACAGATACATTTTGTTATTTTTATGGTGTTTAACGCCCTTTTACCACTGTGGTAACACAGGCGGCGGACACTGATGATACATTAGACGAAATGATAAATTGGAAAAGAATTTTTTAAGAAATGTATCGTTTCGGGCCTAAGTTTAGGCACCTTCTCGGCATTTGCCATTTATGAGGACTGAGAAAAACCTGGAAAAGACCTTAGTAAGGGTGCTAACCATACTTGCCTCGTAGACCCCAGATCGCGTTTTCAATTCCGGCCAGGGTAAATGGATTTTTTTCGGGCGTAAAAATCCTTAATTATGGCTTTCTTCAAAAGAGAAGTAAAGCCGTGGGTCCCGTGTCTTGGATTTACGGTACCTAAAAGAACCTCAAGCCTGAAAGAAGAGTCTTCTGAGCAAGATTTATCGGCCGTTTCATGCTCTGTATTGAATGGGACTCTGATGACGCGAGATGTTAAAGAAAATCCGTAAATAATTCAAATAAATGAAACGAAATAATCTTCGGTCAGAGAGGATGGCGGGAATATAACCCGAGTAATTGCCTTAACCTCGGCTACTCATATGGGCAAACAGGTGAAATGGATGAGATGACACTCAAATTGTAGGCTTCTGCGTCAGTAATAGTTGTTCAATGCCCACCTGAGATAGCTACAAAACTGAACTAGCCTCAAGTAAGAGCGCATTGTAGCAATGAAGTATTCACCTGAATACTTGAATAAAAGATTAGGTTAAAACTAAACATGCCTGCTCGACCTCCTAGATAACACTCTTCATTTCCACGTTAATAAATAAACACGAGCTAACCAAAGGCAGCCACAAAAGTTAAGCTGTCGTCAGGCGGTAGAATGATGCTCTTATTATGTCAGTTAACTAAGGTTTTCCAGGGTTAAGAAGCAAGTGTAAAATGGTATTTTCCGCAACGAAATACCAGGTTATACCCAAGTGATTGACCTCATAGAAGCTAAAATACGTATCCCACTACCTACCAACAACTTTCAGTTAAAAATTATATGACAAAACTACACTTTGTAATTTCGTACAGTTCAGTACGTTTAATTCAACGGCATTCGACAAGGATGTTAGTTTTATATAAAAACAGTAATTGTCAAAATATATATAATATGTGGCATTCAAATGAACTATAATGGCCCTAGTATCCTAAATCCTCAAACTTTTTAAGCTTTCAGAAAGATGGATATCAAGAAAAAATATCCAAACATATGGAAATCAGTACTCATAAGTTATTAAGAGTAAACGATCGAGATGTCCGTTCATGTGCTCTTTCCAAGTTTTGTAATTATGCAATGAATTTAAAACGCTATTAAGATTTATAAGCAACAAACACTAATAAAATTATGTACTGCTGCATAGGTCGCTTATGTGCTGAAGACATGAAATGGAATTCACGTAGAAAGAAACACGTCATAGCCAGAATTGGTACTTCGGTTTTTACTGCCCTGCAAACTCCTTTCGTTGAGAAGCTATTCATTTCACTTCTCATATGCCAAGAGTTACTGATGTTAATACTTCTCTAAAACCGCGTAAAAATAGTGTATTCCAGTATTTTATGAGTTTCAGTTTCCCAATTTTTCATCTTGGCGACTTTACACTAGAATCTATAAATATTTTCTTTTAATTTCGTATCACTAGGTTCAAGAAAGTTATATTTCAAATATGCAGTTCCATTTCAACTTTATCAATTACTTTAAATTGTTTTTCACAAGACCATTTTGGATTTGTAACGCAGTTAAATATGGCATTTCAAAGTTGAGTGTTGAATACTTGATACATTTTTCTGTCCAAGAATAAATTATTCACGTTCGGATTACGTTTTAATAGTAGAGCTTTCTATCCCTCCTGTGTCATTACATGAAACAACGAGATATAAGTCTGCAAACCATGCAATAAAGGCATTAACTTTGAGTCGCATATATATTTTACTTAGAATTTTCAATATTAATATATTTTCACCTGCCTTCATGCCAACAGCATGGTAATTCGTTTACCTTTTGTAGGACAGTCTTCAAAACCAATGTGTGAATACTTTGTATTAGCCGAACTGATCTAATGAATGTTGAAGTTTAAAAGCACTGTTCACAGAACATTTTTACAAAATGCTAGAGTACTGTTACTACAATTACGATAATTGTCTTTGTGGAGTAGATTCCATAGTGGAGAGTTAAAAGTTTGGACAAGTTAAAAGTCTCAGATAGTTAAGCAATTCTTGAGTTAAAACCTGAAGTTCTGTTGAACAGTTTGGTTCGAATGTTGCATGAATACTTTGTTCTTTTTCTTGTTCAACGTGCATTGCACCAGGCCCTGGATGCTCATCGCCTCAGATCAGAAATTTGGTTACTTTGGTATAGAAAACTCATTACAGTGTGAGACGGGCCTCATTGCGGACTAAAACTTATAAATGGAAATCGGAATTCTTAATCACTTAATATTAATTTAGGTACACTCAAACAAAGCAAGAACACAAGCTATGAGCCACCGCCCGGCAGGTAAACTAGAACTGATGTGTGGGCAAAGGATGGTTTATAATCGTGACCTGCTGTACTTCTCCCACCTGTTGTCTACAGTCTGCTTAATTCCAGCTTTAGTGTTTAGAAATTCCCTCCGTGCTTATGATATTACACCATAACGTTTTTTATATGTTCTAAATAATGATGATGATAATAATGTGCTTTCAAATGTAAGTTTTATTGTAATTGAAACTGTGTTACTTATTGCTGTAAATTAAGTATTAAATAATGTGCAAATGCACTAAGATTTTTCGGGACTAACATTTTTGTACCTGGTATTGTTGAGAAATTTCGAATAAGATATATAAAAGTTATAGTAGCTATAACGAAAATCTATTTTCTTATATAAAATTGTTTTAATTACATACTCTCATTCAGCATTATACTGTACACATTAAAGCCATAGTATTTTAGGGCAAAATAATTTAATATCCGAATCGCTAATTCTAGTTATGAACGTTCTTTTTGTATTATCTTTCCCATTTATATTCTGAACTGAAGTCGTTACATGCAAACAAGTCATATACGGGACTTGTTACTGCTCATTTTTAATATTCCTGATGCCTGAAATCCACCATTTTGGAATATACCGTTATTGGTATACAGCATCTACCCCATACTATTTCATTCGTGTTTTGTTACAAACTCTTGGGCTAAATTATTTGGTTATACCAGTTATATGCTCTTATTACTAGGAAAAGCAGTTTTGTTACGGATGATTAACTTCACTCAAAGTGTTCGTTCTGATTGTTGAATGAATTCATTACAGTGGTTTCTTTAAGCCACCAGGATTTTATTTGAGTGAGGGAAGGCATCCTCTTGCTCATTTTTATTTATTTTATTAGCCCTTTGCATTTTATTAATGTTATTAGGATCTTTCGAATTTTTAATACCTGTTCAGAGTGGTTTCACACTTATGTCTCGGAACTTAAGGTACAAGAGAATTGTTAATGAGCGAGACGGTGGAAGAGGCCAGTAATGCACGTCAGGGCTAATTTAAAGGTTGATTTTATGATCTCATTTACTCTTTTTGAGCTGCTTCAGGGCAAAGAACCCTTCTAACGCCTCTGCTCATTCATACCTCTGGTTAGCGAGCAAGCGATGGGGCCTCACGTAACTTGGAATTATGTACTGGGAAAAATATGCTAAGGTCCTGTTAATACATTTAGTAAGTTCGTTACTGGTCTTCTTTACGCATAATGCAGTGACTCCAATGCTGGACTTATTATTATTATTATTATTACTACTACTACTACTACTACTACTACTACTACTACTACTACTACTACTACTACTACTACTACTACTACTACTGTTACTACTGCTGCTGCTACTACTACTACTACTGCTGCTGCTGCTGCTACTACTTTCACCCTAGCAGATCATAATAAGCACAAAATTGCTGATTATAATTTTTTACTTTTTTATACGGCTTTTATGTTGTACACAGCACACAAACATTGTTCGACAGTGTGGACATTTTAGCTATTGCCTTTTTTAAATTATTAAAATATTAAAGTTTTATAACTTATTTTCTAGCGGCTAGTTTAAATTGAAAATTTGAACTAAAGTTACAATCCCCATAGACAAAGTTAATGATAATATAAGAACAGAAGTTATAAACATTACGCAAGAACAAAAGCATTCCACACTGTTACACCTTTCCGGGGGTAAAAAGTTATGTAACAAGTGTACAAGCGCTAAACACGTTGTTGTGGCACAATGGGTATTTGCACCTTAAAAATATGGCAAAATTTATTCATTGTACTTTATTAAATTTTTAGCGATAAGCTGATGTATTTTTCACCACCACTAATATGTAAAATAGTGTTTTTAAGTCTCTAAAAACGAATACCACTTTTTACCATGTGTTTTGTAAATAACTTGTTCTATGTTTAATAATCATAATTCCTGTAAATAATATAACGAGGGATATTTGTTAAGACTATCTGGTAAATAAAATATTTAATTAACAGTATTAATAAAAATGTGTACTGTAGTATTAATTTACTTGCCTATCAATGTCATGCCTGAAACGATCTTATATATTGTAAGATTTGAAGTTATTTAACTCGGCGTGTACCATCTCTCAAAATGGGGAATAAAAAGTCTACTTATTTCATATTTGGTGCTTGTGCAACTTCTCCTTGAGGCAGACACATCCCTAGCCAAATATCCGTCCTAATTAAATAGAGCATATCTGTGCATTTTTGGCAGTTTTATCCTCATAGGGCATGTATTTTAGGATTTATTCAGTGTATTATTTTTTCAAACTTTTGAAAAAAAAAAATCTGTATTTAAATTTGATTTCCTGCCCACTTTCAAATTGTATGAAATATGTTCTTTATTTTTATCTGAAATAAACCCTAAGTTTCTTCTTTCCCGGTTGTGTGGAATGTAGAAAATCAAGTTGATACGTAATGGTCACGACTCATATTTGTCTATTGTTTCATGATAACCAGGTACAGATAAAAGGTGAACTATGCATTTCTTTGGATGTGAAAATAAATAAAACTACTTCGTTGCCAAATTTGTCTGTAAGAAGGACTGTGTATGTGTGAGAGAGGTAGAAAGAATGTAAAATCCACTTTCCCTTTAACAACGTCAATTAAGCGCTGCGACGACTGACAGCAGTGAGATATTTAAACTAGTAGGAAAGTGAGGAGTTTGAGTTTGTGCCTCTTGCCTCGAAAGTTATGATTAGTAACTTCAGGTTGTAAAGATAATCCATTCCTTTGACAGCAGTGAAGGCACTTCACGGAAACAAACTGAGGAATTGATGTCGCAAGATAAAAATTACAGGTAAACTATTATAAGAGGATTGTTCAATTAAAAATGATCATAATTTTTATACAGACATGATTTCTCGTGCAAAACATTTTTAAGCTCTAATGCATAATGGTCACGTGGTAATAGTTGTATCGCCGTCTGTGAAAGGTGTGTAAGTTGAGACATATTCAGTTTTCACTTACAACAAAAATGTAGGTGACACACGACGAACAGTACACTATTCTGAAATTCTGCTTTCATCTCAACAAATCTTAAACAGGGGCAATGGAGAGTTTATTCTTCCCTATAGCACAGCTCGAAGAATTTTTAAATCGGGAGACAATTTCAAAGGTGAACCCGGCTCTCCAATTGTGCTCAAACTGAAGAAAAGGTTAACGCCGCTGCTGCCATTGTGGGAGAGGATCATCGAATAACATTAACAACAATTTCAGAACTGAAAATTTACTGGGTGCCATCCACACTTTGGTAAGTGAAAAGTAGCACATGAGACATGTTTGTGCACGGTGGGTTCCAAGACCGCCATTTTCCGAACAATAGAATGTTCGCTTACAGGTTTACATGCAGTTGAAGATACGGAATTCCCTTCAAACGTTGATGAAATTTAGCTACAATTATTTCCATCCTGAAAGTTAACAAAAAAAGGTCTGTGTGGAAAACTTCCTCATCACCAACACCCAGATGAAAGCAAAATAGTCGTGAAAGTTATGGTCATCTCATTTTTCGGTATTCAAAAAATGGTTTACCAGCATGTCGTATCAGCACACACAACTAACTGGGCAAATGTCCTGAAAACTCTGCAAGGCTATAGCAGACAACAAAAGGCCTGTCGCATTTCCGTGCTGCAACCACTGCCGCACTTCGCAAGATGTTGCTGAATATCTCACAAAAGTCAATGTGAAATATGTCCCTCACTTTCCCTGCAGTCCCGATTTAGCCCCGTGTGATTGTTTCCTTTTCCCCAAATTGAATAAACGTCTTCGTTTGAGGCATTTTCCATCATCAGAAGCAATGGTGGAGGCAGTTTTGAACGACCTGTTAAAAAAAGGTTTCCAGCATGTCTTTGAAGCGTGCCAAAAACGCTGGGACAGGTGCATCACATGTAACGGGGATTACTCATCAAAATTGTGAGTATGAGTAAAGGTATATAGTAATAAATTGCGATAATTATTTATTGAATAGTCCTGTTATATCAAAGTAATTTTTGGGTTCTAACCGGCTGCTTGTGG
Organism: Metallyticus violacea; assembly: GCA_030762175.1. Classification (NCBI taxonomy): domain Eukaryota; kingdom Metazoa; phylum Arthropoda; class Insecta; order Mantodea; family Metallyticidae; genus Metallyticus; species Metallyticus violacea. The sequence goes on along the minus strand of CM060846.1, from coordinate 304,006,723 downwards.
TGAAATGCAAAACGTTCTGTTGAAAAAATGGTGGGTTTGGACAAAACAGACGGTATCAAACCGTGTGTTCTATTGCAAATGTTTTGTTAGGAGAAATTTTTTTCTATTGACAATTCATAATTAGAATCAAGTTATATACAAATTATAATTTTAAATTTGCCCTCTTTGTATCTTGTAACTTTTCCATGTGCAAATTTGTTCAAGGTATTTTTAATGTTTAGCGCCCGTTTTACTGCGGAAGTACCACAGGGGTGGACACTGGTGATACATGGGATGAACTAATAAAATGGGAATATTTTTTTTAAGCAAGGAAGAGTTTCAGGCCTAAGTTTAAAGGTGCCTTCCCAGCATTTGCCATCTATGAGGACTGAGGAAAAACTGGAAAAAATCTCATTCAGAGAGGACGGTCCTGGCGGGAATCAAACTCCAGATCTCCCGCGCACTATTCCATGCTTTTACAACCTCAGTCACCCGTGGCGGTGAACAAGGTATTAATAATGTATTGGAACCCGGGTGTGAAGTATACAGCGAAAGGAGTATGTGAAAATTTATAACATTTGCTCTTTTGAATATCATTTACATACCTTAAAATTCCTTAAAATTTACTTTTTTGCTCTTCTGGTTGTCAATTTATTAGTTTGCATTTTATAAGTAAATTATAAAAGATAAATTTGTTAAAATTGTTACAGCATTTTTCTATTACAGAACATATTTCTGGAATTTTTAGGTCATAATTGCACATTTTGGCGATTTTTAGAGCAAAATAATCCTACACAAAGCAGTTGTTTTACTGCAAGATAGTAGGCATGGGGATATGTCCCATAATCAGTCATTTCCCTCCGTTTTAATCATTCAACACATTCTTGACATGAAATACCGGGTCCCTAATTGTTCCGGTCATTTTAATTAATGCTGCGTCTATTTGTTTTTCAGGAGATATTTTCCCTCCCCCATACATGGTGGTTTTATTTTTAATGTATCAAATCATAGCTAAATTTAAATATTCATCAGCCCTTTTTCCCCCTCTCGCTATATTGTGTTAGTAAGTTTTATCTCTTGTTGCGAATTGGCTATTTCTGATTGCATGCATATGGTAATTGCCTGAAACTCATTGCGCCTAATGATGAATTGAATTTGGTTTTCTTTCTTCTTGTATGTAGGAGGGAAAACCGAAGGCGGAATCAGGTTTTGCCTTATAGCATGTCAAGAAGTTAACGGGTAATCAAACTGGGCAGTTAATATGAAGGACAAACTCGTAAATGTGCAACGCTTCTAGTGTTATCACATGTACGTTACTTTCTCTTTGATAACAACTAAGATGGTGTAGGCAGGCATAAGTTTAACATAAACAAGCAACGAGAAACTGTAGGCCTTGTCATGGCATTTTGAGGGACTGGAAAATACGCATCAAATTTTAACTGGTTCACCAAAAATAGATGAAAATAGTGATCCTACTCACTTAAAGGACAAAAAGTTCGATTTCGTTTAGAAATGCTACGTGGTTGAGGTTTGTTCCGAAGTTATTGCTTAAAATGCTTAGAGAATGCCTGGTAAATTTAGCATAAACTTACTGTAAGGTTAGGATACAATTTATCGCCGTGGAATGTAAAAAATCCAATCCATGAATATTAAGAATGAATTAATTTTAGAATTCAATTGCTTATCAAATTATGACTTGTTACATTTTTTAATGTACTGAATTAGTTATGAAATTCCAAATAAGTGGAAAGCTACTAAAGGCATCCTTTTTTTAAAATTAAAACTATACAGATATATTATAAACATACAATTATTATTGATACAGGCATCTGCACGAAAAGTAAAATGCAGATATAAAAGTTAATCAAGAAGTAAGGCTACAATATTCTAATGACGTGTAGCAGAATGTAGCTTTCCAGGAATAAAATCAGTCAGATTTTTTTTTTAAAAAAATTCTGTTTGCCAATGATAAGGATATATTCAGAATTTTATAGATAAATTACAGGCGACTTATTCAAAACATAAACCAGTTAAGCATACTGTTTTAAATTATCAACACAAAACCCCAAGGTTGTGGCATTCAAAGGGAGGGATCGAAAAGAAAAACATGATAAGAATTTTTCACATTTTAGTTATGCAGGATGCGACAGCATATAAAGATGACAAGAGTATTACTAATAATTGTCATGCAATAAGAATAAATGTTCGAGGAAGAACTAGGAGAGGTACTAAAATAAATTTCAAAAGTAACGACAATCCCTATTTTGCTATACGAATTAGAAACGTGAATAACAAGAAGCGAGGGTTAGACAGTTAATATCATCAGAAAGTATATTGAAGATTAGATAATATAAAAACAGCAATATAACACAAAAACTAAAAATGCAAACTATAAGAGAAATAGCACAATAACACAAGCATGTCATACGCATGTCCCCAAAACAGATTCGGGGAAAGCTTTAATATATAAACTCGTGGAAAAAGAAGTATTGGAAGACCGAGAAGGATATGAAGCATTTGTTATTGTTATTGTGCATTTGTTGATATTATTGATTGCGTAATAATCCACTTTGAGAAGACGGTCACATACTGCTACATGTAGGGGCATCAATTTCAGTCGTCGAGAGATGCAGAAGAATCGAGCTTCTGGAGTGCTTTCGGTCATTTATTTTATTAGTTCATTTATATTTATATATTTGTTTATATTGCTTGTCAATCACGTTCTCATCATAAGCAAAAAAAATTAGGATTGTGTGAAAAGAGATTATTTTAAAAGAAAATAAAGAATGAAAAGAAATTATTTTCGTGGCCCGTAGCAAGAACCGAAAAAATATATTAAGATGCTCATCTGAAATATGCATTTGAAATAGGAAACGCCAATGTGAGTCATAAGCCGTTCTTTACATTTAACCTAAGTTTATTATTGTACACAAATAATAAATTTTCTATCTTTAGATATATTTTTACCCATTGTCATCATTTTCGCCAATACTTAGAGCATTTATGTTAACTGACTCCCATAATCATTAAAAATGTTCTAGTATTTGAAGTTACCAATGTTCCTACAGTTGTAGAGAAATGTATACAACTTAAAAGTGCCAGACTAATGCTAATGCTTCTGTGGAATAGAACTTGTAAGTATGGAGTTGTAAAGTACAAATGTAGCAAAAACTTTGCGTAACAGAAATTTACAAATAACTACAAATTACAAGCCCATACACTTTTAATGTATTAGACCATACTTTTGGGGAACAGGACCCAGTAAAGAACTGGCGGCATTCTACAGTCAGGTCGTTCCTTAAATCCTTTTTTTATTTTATTTTATTTTATTTTTTTTTAAGGACGTTCTTTAACATCTCAGATCATCAGTCTCCCATTCAAATCATGGCGTGAAACGGCCGACAAATTTTGCTCAGAGGCCTCTTCTTTCAGCCTTGAGGAAGCCGTACTTATGCTTTTTACGCCCGAAAACATCCATCGGTCCTGGCCGGGATCGAACCCGCGACCTTGGATTTAGGAGGCAAGTATGGTTACCCCTACACCACCAGGACCGATTTCCTTAAATCTGTAGCAGCATGTAGGCAATATTTTGATGTCCAGACTTTGCTCCCTAGTTATGATTGACACTTAAATGTTGTAGTTATACACAACTCTCTTTCGTGAAGTACCGCGAAACTATTTGGAATTTCACCTCAAGGAAACCTTAAATGGTGATTGGAAAACACTTATGTGGAATGGACGTCATCGTGCTCTTTATTATACCGGGAAAGCTTTACACAACCAAATCGGGAAAGTTATCAAATACGCCTGATTCTTGAATAAATCAGCAATGTCTAGTGCTGCCTGCTAATGATATACAACTGTGTTGGCGGATTTTAAATTGTTAAAGTAGCCACGAACTCTTGATAAAGACAAAATTTGTTAGACATAGCATGATAAAGCAGGCAAAGGTTGGCCTATTCCTTTATTAATGATTTAGAGGGTTCGACTTTCTTCGCCGTAGTCGCAAGCCGTGAGCTCTTCTCACACAACACTCGCGAGCGCATGACGGTGTATGAATCACCTAAAACTACCATCGCAAACATTTTTGAAGCGAAAGGTGTCGAACAAAATGCAGACATGCACTGTTTTTGCCAAACAATTGGGAAAATGTTGCATAATAATGGTGGAAATTGTCTAAAAGGGGCTGAAATTTAGAGCCCTACATAGGACAATATCTTGTGAACTACTTGGCAAAAAATAACTGACATTCATCTAGTTTTATTTTATTGAAGTCAATGGGCTTTTTAATGGTGTTTAACGCCCTTTTTTTACTACTGAGGCACCACAGGCGGTGAACACCGGTGATACATGAAATGAAAGTATATATTGAGAAAGGATTTTTAAGGAAGGAAACATTCCAGGCCTAATTTTAGGGTACCGCCCCAGCATTTGCCAGTTATGGGGACTGAGGAAAACCTGGAAAAAAGCCTCAGTCAGGGAGGACGGTCCTGGTGGGATTCGAACCCCAGCGGGAGCTCACGAGTCCGTGCCTTAACGACCTCGGCCACCCGTGGCGGTCAGTCAGTGGACTGCATTGATGAGCTCTTGTCTGGGCTTCAATTCGATAGAAAAGGCGCAACAAATGCATTTTTTCTTGCAGAAATATTCGCGGTTGTAGATTTAGTTCATTCACTCTATGCAAACAAGAGGATAAATATACAAGGCAATGCGTTTTCGGCACCGATCAGTGTACTGTTTCTACTGGATTGCTTTGGCCGATGTATAGTAGGTATAGTTTCCATAAAATTTGCTTTAGTTTCAGCACGTTAGAACTTTTGTGTGTAAATTTACAATGCAAATGGTATAAGCTGCTGTGCAGCTGGGGAAAATGCTAATAAGCTGTTGTATCACTACGTTACGATCAGCACTGGTTGTTAAAAGCTATTTATTGATTTGTTTTTCTCCCTATATGTTAATACTTTAGATTATTGGTATCCCTTCAAATTTGCCAGAGTTATCAAGAGAAAATATTAAGAACCTTTACAAGCGTGTACACCAGTCGTATAAGAACGCATTAGCACGGCTCGGGCACACGTGTAATATGATTAGTAATAAGACAAAGAGCACAATCATATTTGGGTTCAGATATATTATCTTGTACAGTGAATGTCAAGGATTGTAATTTGAATGAACTTTCACCTAGTTCATTCTGTAAAAAATAAAGTAAAATTCTCGGCGGGAGTTTTGCAGTTAGCAATAGAGTAGGTATTCAGTAACAATATGCACCGGGTTACAAATTACTGTCAGACATACTTTTTACAGAATACCACTATCAAAGCTAAAGGAATAAACTTTCATGAATAAAACAGTTTTTATGCAGGAAACTGAACAAAACTTAACAGTAAATAAATTGGGTTTCTTCTTAAGCGTGTCATCATAGATATCTTTAGCTTCAGCGGTGAAGCGTGCATTACTTGCCCAAGCCCGAATTTGATCTCGATCTGGTCGATTCGTCGAGTGCTTTGTGCCTTGGAGTTCCTGGCACGTGGGCTATCATAAACTTACCTGTCTTTGTACGGAAAATGTACGAACAATAGCTCCGTTTTTATTTCCTTGAAAATGTTAATACATATTACTCGATTGGAGTACCCGTGCTCTGCGGCTAGAGCTTCGTGGTCTCCCAATTGCGTCAAACAATTAAGAATGTGTGTGTTCTATTCTAGGCATTTCGGCTTTTGCGACCACATTTGCATGCAGAATGCATATCCGCTTATTTAAGGGGAATGCTAAGCATGACTGCTTTGTATTTCGATCAGCAACGAAATAAACAGGCGTGTAGGAATTTGTGTGGCACATTTAAACTATGGAATGTAACTGCAATTGTGCTCGATTGAATTTATGTGTTTTTCGCTATCGAACCTTGCTAACATTTAAATATACTTTTTTTTAACTAAACATTAGCGACTTTTCTTTTTTAAAACGCCAAGTTTGGTATTTCATTGTTAGTTTTTATTCTGTTGAGCCAGGCTATTTGCTTCCATGATCTAGGTGGTAAGTGATCTAGCTGGCATGTGTCGGTTCGCTTGAATGAGCCTTTCCACTATTGTTGGTTTTCTTTTAATTTTTTCTCTGCTTGAAAATGAATTTTACACACCCGTTGAATGTATAATTAGACTAATCGTGCGATAGATCCACTGTATTTAGAAAACAAAATTGATTACCTCCTAAAAGCATGTTTTTACGTTTTCCAATGGCCTGTAACGTTACGGCATTAGATTCAGGAGGTGACAGTGGTGACACTGGGTGATTTTTCCTTCGCGGAATCGCTCCACGTGCAGTTAGCCACAGTTGGCAAAGTTCTGCAGTCCTCGCCTCGTTCCCATGCTTGAAAACCTACCGGGAACCGGAGGGGAGGTCAGTACGAATTTAACTCTGGAAACCTACGGAAGCGTCCTTTTGTGACAAGTGTATTAAGTTTTCATTGGGCCGCTAACATGTGTTAATTACGTTAATATAGATCAATGCAGCTATTCTATTCTTCAGTGAGTATTTACGCTTGGTACGTGCGAACAGAATCAGCTCGTAATGTACCGATATTGTTTCAAGAGAGATTCCCTGATATTCAACTTTCAAGTCGAAGTTTAATTAACCGATTAGTAAATAAATTTCGTGAAGCGTTACGTATTATTGATAAAAAGTGTACACAACCACGTACAGTACTCATAGAAGAAAGATAACATCGGACATGCACTAGAACATTCCCCTAAAAATCACTTTCACGTCTTTCTCAACAAACTGGAATTTCCTATTCCCCTGTTCGAGCGGCTACAAAGCTATTAAAGTTAGAACCCTATAAAATTAATGTAGTGCAAAAATTAAACCCAGTGACTTTGCATCCAGGAGTAGATTTTGTGAATTGATTTTGAATAATGTGCATGACACAGAAATTGACCTTAATCTAATTTTCTTTAAGGACAAATCTTTGTTCCACCAAAGTGGGTATGTTAATTCACAAAACACCCAGCACTGTAGTTCAGAGAAACCTAACCTGCTTCACGAGAAATCCCTACATCATCAAAAATGGGAGTGTGATACGTCATTAGCGGCGAGTTCCCCCTGTCTCTCTCTCTTTAAGAAACAACTAAAGAACTAATTATTATAAATATGTGTAGAATATTTTGCAACCCTTTTTCCGTGATTTAACTTATGGTTTGCGACTTTCCAACAGTGCTCTGTACGGCTCACACAGTCCATGTCTCCTTACATGCAATTCATGAAGTGTTCGACGAGAATAATCATCACTAACATATGGTCACTTCGGTCCTCCGATGTAACACCCTGCATTAAAGGGAAGGAAAAGACTAATTCACACATTAGATTGAACTGAAAAATAACATTCGTGAAAAAATTGTTTTTATTTCTCAGAGGGTTAATGTCATAAGCCGATTCCAGAAATATGTGGAAAATGAAGAGAAGCAGTTGCAGATCTTCTTGATAATGGTGAGTGAAAGTACATTTTAAGTGTTAATAAAACTTAAGCGACAATCAGCTGCTGACTTTCTGATCTCCCGTTAACCAATGTACCAACTTGAACCGATTGTCCGTTAAACGTGGTGTGGTCAGCAAAGGAAAAAACACCCATTATAAACCTCACCCTTTACTGACAATGTCAGAATTTATAAATAACCTAAGGTTATTTTTCAAAATTCCCTATCTGTGAGTGAATATGTAACGAGAACATGTTTGAGGAGGGCATGAGCTTCGAAACAAAAATATCTAATTTCTGTAATACAATCGATAATTGGAGGTTTGAGAATGGCATGCATTCATTTTGTCGAAACTAAGAAGCACCTCTTATACGGCTTGATGTTGTAGTGGAAATAAAGTGAGTCACCGTCGATGTAGAGGCCAACATATTGGGGGGTAAAATTTATGTTGGTAATTAATGACGACGTGTGTAGGTGATGTCGACGTTCACTGCCAACACGTTGGGCATCAAAATTTGTGGCGTCGAGGTCTTGGATGTTGCCATCGTAGACGTTGATGTGACTAACACCACTACAGCTTGCTCAGCTAGTTCAGGGTTCGGTACTATAGGCGGATTTTTCAGATTTATGTTTATGGACGAAAGGAGTGTGATTTTATGTATAAAAAATCAGAAGTCTACGGATTATTACCACAACAGTACGCTTGTTTAATTGCGATATGCTCTGAGGATATAATTATATGCAGACAGACGTGTTATAATTTGTTTCTCTCGTGTATGGATATTAATTCACACTTGTAATTCCTATCATTTTGCCACAAATAATTTTGTAATTACTTCCACTAAATGTTAGTTGCTACATCTCTTATGCAATGTTAAAGTATTGTTTCTTTATACGGAGTAAAAACCACGATATCTGGTAATGGGGTTTAAAACACGACTTCTCTCGACTGAATCCAATGCATAACTAACTTTTAAGGTGAAAGCAGTCACTTATTACAATAGCATTGTAATAATACTATACGTTACAATGCATTATATTTTCAACATACGTTTACTACGCAAATGAAATTCGTTTCTCTCTAGTCGCAATAAAACTGTCTCGTGTTTCATTCTTGGTACACATTAATGTTGTTACGCCTGCCATAGGTTTATTTACTTAGTATTACAAATTTCTTATCTGTGGTTTTAATATTTTCGTATTTTTTGGTTATGTATGTGTTCATCTTTGAATCGTTACATTTTTATTTTATAAAGACCAAGAAACAAACATGAAGACAGACATTGTAAGAGCCTTATCTTTTATATGAAATATATGCAAATGAGCTTGCTAGATTTATACGATTTTTGAAACGTATTGCAAACGAATATTGGTAATTTGAATTGAAAATTAAAGACATTACTTAAGATTAAAACATGTGCAAATGAACTTATTAAATTGATATGAATAAAAACATTATCTATGAATATTTGGAGCTTTAAATAATATATTATGGTCTTTATAGCACGCAATTTCATAACGCAAATGAACTTGAATTAACACAAATAAGTAGCTATCACTATTAAATAGTTGTGGCCTTATATGAAGCATTATATCCTTTATCTAATATAAAACATGTGAAAATGAAATTATTAAAATAATATTGTTAATCAACTGATATGAGCTTTAGGGCCTTAAATCGAATATTTTCCGTTTCAGTGTTCAGAAACCAGTTCATTTTGTTTTGCAAATAAAATCTTTGCTAATAAAAAAACTAAGGAAAAATTTCAACGATATTGCCTTAATTATGATCTGCATAAATGTTGACAATATGGATGAAATGAGGTGCTTGTTTCCAAAATCCGACAACTGCAATTTATTATTGCGAAAAATTGAAAATCTATTTACAACAATTTTCCTAATACTCGAATTAGATATATTTACGATGCTTCGACGTCAAAGCATTAGAGGGACTGTAGTATTAAAATCCTCAGAAATGAACACTAGAACGCCCGAGCTTCAAGTAGGTACCCCCTAAAACGCCCGTTAGCTGTCAATTGATCGCTACTACTTTCTTATGCATTTTGCCGAAAACTGGAATTTTTTGTTTATTACCTTCCAGCGTATTGTTATGGTATAGGCTTCTAAATAGCAAGCCAGGTTCGAATCCAGTTTAACTTCCGAAGTGTGTTTGTATATACATGGTTTCTTCTAGGCGTCACGTCATTAAGTGCAATTCTGACTCAGGTCGATGAAATTTCTTACTTATCGCTTGCCAGACAACTGTAGTAATGTAGAGGGAACAACATGGCTTCTGAGCTGCGAGATTGGTTCGAATCCAGTTTGAGTCGAGCTTCTGGTTTCGGATATTTTTATGTTCATGGTTTTTGCTCACGTAATTCAATGATGCATTCACTACACTTGTTGGTTAATTCTTTGGCTCATTTATTATAATGCATCTCAGGTTAAAAAGTTATAAGTAAAAAGGGGTTTATTGATTTTTATTTCAAATATATGTGCGCGTTTTCTTCGAAAATTAGAAATATTTTATTATACGAAATGGTTTTATTCTATGATGTGGAATAACAAATTATGTGTACAAAAAGTCAAACGTTATACAAATACAGGTTATATAAACACAAAAATTTGTTACACTGTAACATTCTCGGAGATATTGGAATCACAGTTTGTACAGAGTTTTTTGCTTGTACAAGAACCACATACACCTTTTTTACTTGCCGAACAACTGTCTTTGGTTTTGTTTTTCTTGCATAACCCTATTTGACATGTCTTGCTTTTAGCGGCCGTTGGTGTTCCTTTATTTCTATCATCAGCCATGAATGATGGTGACAGCAGTCGATGTTGGCGTGAATTCCTGTGCGGCATAGTCAGCTCTTCCACCACTTTTATTGTGAAAGACCGTCTAGATGTTATAGAGTCAGTTATCGGCTTATACAAGGTATGGGCGTTGATCATTGCTAGATCTAGAATGCTATAGAACTCATGAATGGGCCAGCGTCTCGTTATGGCTCTAACACTGTATTTGAGAGACATCTGATCTATAACATCTACACCACATCTCGTGTTATTGTAAAAGCTGACCGTTTCAGGGGTTTTCTTATTAGAAGATTCATCTATAGTCACAATGGAATGCACGGTGATAAGAATAAGTACATTTTTCTTGACCTTACCTTGGTATGACGTGAGAATAATTCCATGAGCGTTGTAAATAACGCTTGATTGAAGTATATATTGACCCTTTTTCCCAGAAGGCGGCACTTCCCGTCTAGCCCCTGTTCAAGGTACGCTTGTGTTTCTTTGTTTTATAGATGTGAAGAAACTATCAGTTGTGACATTTCGTGCCCTTCCTATAAAGGGTTCCATGAGACGAAGAGTAACATGCTCTCCCAGACAGTTCTGGTTTCATCTTTACCCAAGTACGGAACTCCTTTTAGAATGTACCTCGGTTAGCAAGCTAGCAGTATTTCATGCCGTGCTTGTGGGCCTGCTACTCGTGTACTAAGTGAAAGGGCATCTACATTTCGACGGAAACAGCTGTTCATTCACAGTCATGGATGCAGATGGCCCTGTAGCATGTGATGTAATTCTAAATGAATTTGGTCCAGATATCAGAGGTGAACACTGTTCTGAGAAGGTGGACTACACTCATTACCACAACTCTCACTTTCGTAAACGCACTCTCGATTAAATTCGTCCACTTCAAATTGCATTGGAGAGAATTTCAGCTTCAGAAAGTCCACGATTGCGAAAGGGATGCTTTGTGTGCACTTAGTAAATAGTCTGCCCCTCTTCGAATGATAAGACGAAACTCGAGTACAAAATGAAAGCTACATGACAATGAAAAGCTAAGCGAAATTGTAATAGATAAAACTGATGAAGAATGACTCACGCACTACGCTACAATGAGTTTTAATATTTGTTGTGCAGTGATGATTATTGTCGGTTACAACTAAGCAATACACGTCGTAAGAAACGTGGGTAAGGAAGAGGTCAGTTGTTCACCTCCGGGAACCAATAGTAAATTTGCTATTATTTTTAAAAGTTATGCCTGAAATGAAGGAAAAAAATGGTGAGCCAAACGTTATTGAAAGGGATTAAAGTCACAAAACCATAAAAATACTTAAAATAACAGTGAAACTATCAGCGTTCTAAAATCAAAAGCGGCCAATTGACCGCCATTGGGCATTCTCGTGTTAAATCAATTTCCTGATATTTAGTAATTAAAATTGTAAAAATCTAGTTTTGGAAGTGAATTTGATGCTATATATATTTGCTCGAATTGCCTTAACTCATGGTTAATTCAGAACAAGCTGACTGAACACGTTTAGTTCACACCCTGTAACTTGCAACTGATACATGCTAAAGGATCAAAGAAATAGCGCAAAAAGTTGGAAATAGCTTACTCTCTAGTGAATCTTTTCCCTTCTGCGGTCTTTCACCTTGTTGCTGAAGCGACCTTGCACAGAGGTTTATTTGTTTTTAGTAGAATGTAGAGCTCTGCAGTTTTCTTACAGTCTGAAGCAAAGCAGCCAGAAAGAAAGAAAGAGAGAGAGAAAGAAAGAAAGAAAGAAAGAAAGAAAGAAAGAAAGAATGAATGAATGAATGAATGAATGAATGAATGAATGAATGAATGTGACCTGAGTTCACGCTTTCTGTTTCTCGCTCACTTCAACTTAGTACGTAGGTACTGGATTTGATTATGAACTTATTAAGCATTTAAGGAATGTAACAAACTAGTACCTTTGAGGGCCAGAGAAAAGGCCCAGAGGGCAGTGTCAGGCCCGGGTACCGTCTGTAGTATCACGCTGAGTACACACTATTTAAATTTATTAAAAATTAAGTTCTTAATTATACAAACTATGTACTCACCAATAAGCAATAAACTTTTTGAACGAAAAAAATTAAATTCTCAAATCATTTGATTTTATGGTTCGCAAATAAGGATATCTAATGTGTTTTCCTCATTGCTTTCTTCATTCACAATGCCTTTGTAATACTGAAGGTCTTACCCTTGTTAACTTTTCAACACTTAGTTTTTCCTGTGTCACTGTGATGCCATAAGGAAACGGGATTTAATTTTATTATGCGAGTGTTTTCCCTTTCTTTGTTATTCCCCTCAACTCCCTCAAGTCACTTATAATTCTGCTCTCCACATAGGATCAACGATTTTCCTTTCTTAACAATTATTTTGTAAGACTGAAATTTAAAGTACCATGACACTGGTATTGTGAAAGTAGACTAAATGCTTTTTTTTTTTTTTTTTTTTTTTTTTTTTTTTTTTTCCCCTCCCTCTTCCCCAAAGCATATATAGGACAATCAAATCGAAGTGTATTCGCTGTGTCGAACTCAAGATCGCGTATTCAATCCCGGCCAGGGTCGATGGATTTTTTCGGGCGTAAAAATCTTGAGTATGGCTTCCTTTGGAAGGAAAGTAAAACCGTGGGTTCCGTGTCGTAGATTTGCGGCACGTTAAAGAACCTTAAGCCTGTAAGAAGATGCCTCTGAGCAAAATTATCGTCGTTTCACACCCTTAATTGAATAGGACGCTGACGATCTGAGATGCTAAAGAGCGTCCGTAAATAAATCAAAATCAACAGCTACTGTGCCGAACTTTTTCAAAAATCATTTTTCTAGTCTTTTGGGTTAACGATGATTTTTCACACTTTTTTTTTCTTCCCCTTCTCAGTCTTCCAGAAACCATATCAGGACAAATGATAGAATGATCCACAATGGAAGCATTTCTACTTATTTGCTATGGGGGATCATATAACCATTATGAAACCATTCCAATATATGTGTGTGTTTGATTAAATCTGTGATAGATTGAAGAAGCCACATCATTAGCGAGAAGATTCTAATCACATGTATATAAAAGTGTTCTGTTTTGTTTGACGCTCATGTGATCTACACAAAAGGTAAAATTGTATATTAGTTTATTTTCTTTTGAGATTGCTATAAAACGCCTGCACCCTTAATCTGTGTATTCCTTAGTATTTCATGATGTAAGTATATACTACGAAGTAAATACTGTGCATTTATTAGTTTTTTAAAACAAAAAAATAGTATTTAAACGAGCGACACACAGCGTACTAATCAAGGCAAACAGGACACAAACATGGGAAAGGTAAATAACATTAAAGTGTCCTTCTAATCTTGCAACTGAGCAACGAAAACACTCGCCCATTTATCTTTTTTAATTTAGCAATTTATTTTTATGAAATTGCATTATATTTCTTGAAACTGACATTTGAAATACTCATATTGTAAAACATATATATTTCTCTGCCCCCCCCCCCTTAACAAGACTCGAAATATACAGATTGTGTTCGATGCGGTCGAAATGTAAAAAAAAAAACCTTAGCAGTTTCCAATCCTTCAATTATAAAATTTCCCTAGAGAAGAAATTTTCATTTAATTTTATAGCTATTTTACGATCCTTATTTCGCAAAATTTGAGATACTTAATGCAGTTCATATTAATTTTGATATTTAGTATTTTGTATGCAATTCTTATTTAATTTTCGTTCTTTTGAGATATTTTCTTCCGAAATTGCACAAAATAATGTAATGTCCCTGCATTTCAGTAGTCATCTTTAAAAAAACAAATGGGAAATTTTAAATGTTCACCTGGGTAACTCTCTAATCTGTTTGATAATGCAAATCACATTGCATGTTAAGACAATTTCGCCCAGTTTCATTCCAAGGTAAGAACAAAAATTGATAAGTATCTTACAGTTGTATTCATTGTAAGAGCTAGTGAAGAAAATTGAGGTTCTCATACTGGAATGTAGCCCAAGGTTAGCTTTTGGGTTTTATGCTACGGTAGTAAGAGTGAAGAATATAATAATGCTACATCGCTTTGAGTAGCGCTTGACTGAAATTCATAGCTGTTCTTAAAAGTATTACATAAGTAAGTGACATCACTTCGTGACAAATGGCACTGAATCTGGTGCCAGAAGCTGCAGCCTGGCGTATTAAGGTCACGCAGATGCAAAGGTATAAGGGCTTGCACGATAAGAAAACATATATAATGGAATACGAAGCTGCTGCCGTAAGCGTTAACTTGGGGCTAAAAGAGTTATTCTGTTATAACTATTGGCTCATTAATTAGAGTAAGAACTTGATAAAGCTTCGTTTGCTTCTGCGACTTCATTTCGAAATGTCTTTTAAGGTTGAACTGTGGTTTCGAACGAATGGATTAAAAGGTAACAGTTGTTGACTAGCAAAGTATAACAAGCTGTTCGTCTTAAATGGTCACAAACGATCCGCTTTCTAATCTTTATCTTGTAAGTTAAATTTCTTTACAGACTTGAGAACGATATAGTTAAAAAGATTGACGGAAACTCTCCAGACCCCGCTTAAAACGTGTTTATAAACTTTTATAAATCCCATTTCCGATTATATAAATTCTAAATAAGTAAACAGAGTTTACTCCTTTGGAATTAGCTTTCAAATAGGCAGAGATAGCATGATTTGTTGCAGATTTCTAGCGCTTCCGGATTGACAATTTTTGCATAAATACATGTTAAGTGCTAATAAACGTTGAAGCTTTCAAACTAGTAATTTTCGTTTTTACTACTGAGGCAACACAGGCGATGGACACTGATGATACACGAAATGAAATGGTAAATTGGGAAAGTTTTTTTTAAGGAAACGTTCCAGGCCTACGTTTAGGGTACCTCCCCGGCAAATGCCATTTATGAGGACTAAGGAATACCTGAAAAAAACCTCAGTTAGGGAAGAGGTCCTGGCGGGATTCGAACCCCAGACTTCCCGCTCACGAGTCCGCGCCTTAACGACCTCGGCCACCCGTGGCGGTTTCGTTGCTCTTGCAAAATCCCTATGTAAATTTTCAAGAGCAAAAATACCTCATGGTTATTATTTGTTTCCTTAAAAAAATCTTAACATTATGTTACCCTTAAACTGAGCAATAACAATGATATTTAGATATTTGTTGCATGGGCACATAAATGATTTATTTTGCAACTTTTGTTACATAGTTGTTTTCTATTTCTAAGTGTACTGTAGTTAATTGTTTGTAAAGTTTAAATCATTTTATTAAATTATGTTTTAATAATAATATTTTACATGGAATATATCAATTGGATAATTTATTGTGAAGATCTTAAATATGTCTATAAATTAACTTTAATCCCAATATAAAATAATAAAAAAAATCTCAACAAGAACTTTATAACAGAATCAAACTTTGAATATGATGCACCTAAAAACAAAAACCATATTTTTAACAAAAATCTATTGAGAAGTACACAATAAAGAAGAAATATAACATAAAAACCATTACTTATGAGCAAGGCTCTTTAAACAATTTGTTTTGCAGTAAACAAAAAAGAAGACATATAACAAGACAAATGCAGTTAATTATGGACAAGAATTGTTAAACAATTTGTTCTTTCAGCATCAAGGGTTTAAGTTTCTGCAAGTTCTCATACTTTTTCTCAATCTTTTAACAGTTCATAAAGTTCTAAAGGATTGCTTAAAATATCAGGAGAATAAGAAGAATGATAACTGTTGGATAAAACAGAGTAAAGACATAAACTTTAGACAAATGGTATGGGGATGTTTGGACTGAGAGATGTAATTTACAAGGAAAATTTTGGCAGAGGGTACAATGCCAGTTAGAGGATATGGATAGGCAAAGTTTGTATGCACCAATGAATGATAAAGAGCTCTGTTAAGAGCAGTTTATGTAACTGCCAAGATTGAATCAAAAACATTACAGGCTAAAATATTAACAATCATTAGAATAAAAATGGCCATTTCTCAATTTATGTATATAGTTGGAAACAAAGTTGCAAGTTTTGCTTTTGTAGTACAAAGCTGGTTTACAAAACTTAAGTTTTGAACACTAAAATTATTATTATTCCAGAATTACTGAAAATAATTGATGTGCTATAAAATTCTGAATCAGTTGTACAAAAACATTTTTAAAAAATTGAACATGGCTGATTTTGCAAGAGCAACAATCATATGCTTATAACACCTATGTATAGTGGGCAAGAAGCAGATGTTTTCCCATTTGATAGAAGATTAATGACACAAAAACTATCTGTCAGTAAGCTTACTGTGAGATTAAGTAAAGGGTTAGCATACAGCAGAGCACAACTTGTGGATGAATTAACTGACACAAATGATAACATTTTCATGTTTTATATAGTGAGATGGTCAGGGTTAGAAATAAACTTTGAAATATCCATGTGGCATGAATATGTTTTTAAATGTTTAACCTTTTATTAAAAGTTTGCTGATTATCTGTTGGGTGGCAATTATATATAAGATTGACCACATTACTGTGATGTCCAACATTGTCTCAGATTCATTTGCTTTGCATTACAGTTTTCATTATAAAGGGAGGGAAGTAATTATTTTGATTTTGTTTCTTCCAGTTGCCTGATTTTCAGAGCTCATACTCTTCCTTATGTTTGTGTGAGAGAGGGAAGAGGGCTATTTATATTTTTGGTTTTTATTTACAAAGAAATATTTATTGCTCTTTAAAATTTTAAACATCTCTTTTACATTTATGCAGATTTAGGTAAATGGATCATTAACTTTGGAAATCTGCATGGAGTATTAAAATGTGATTTTAATTGGGAATATCTTGCAATTAATGGCCATTTCTTCTTTCTCTATCCCTTATGCCCTTGTGCATTGGGTTGTTAATACTCTCATTAAGCTTAATTTCATTTATTCAGATTTTATTTTTACATCTATATGCACACTAAAAGCAGGATGATACACAAATAAAACATAGAATTGTTATAAAAAATTGTATAGTAAAATAATTGCAAAAATTGAAGTGACTTAAAATTTAATGGTTTCATTAAGCATATATTTGGGACATGTAATGTGCTTTCACAGATTTATATTAGAAAGCTATCAGGTGTACTTATCCTTATGTTTAGAAACATGAAGATAAATTGCTTTAATGTTTGGCACCTCGTAGGCAAGGAGTTTTAGCCTGTAATGTTTAATATAGCTCAGCAGAAATTTGCAAAGTTGTGTCTTTGCTATTCATATAATAAATATTAGTAGCCCATATTTTTAAGGAAAGTAACTAAAATTAGAACATCTACTCTTTATGATGTTTCTTATCTTAAACTTCCCCCCCCCCCTCCAGACATCTGAACAAAATAAAATTGCCTCTTTTGCATTTGTTGTAGAGAAGAGGAAAAGGATTGCATTAATGCCTACATTTAATATACTATTCCCCTTTGAATGAATGAGATAGGCATCAGAATTTCTAAAATCAGAACAAAGTAGAATGAAATTATGTTGGTACAAGAGGAATGTAGACAGCAGGTGGGAGGGGTACAAGAGGTCATGAGCTACAAACCACTCTCTCCCCTTATGCCTGTTAAGCATCATTCTTGTTTACCTGCCAGGCAGTAGGTCATAGCTTGTGTTCTTGCTTTGTTTGTATTGACTTAATAGTTGAATGTACCTAACTTGATGTTAAGTGCTTAACAATTCTAATGGCTAGTTATGAGAATTTATGAACTTGTATTTTTATCAGCACCTTTTCAGTGTACAGGAAAATGTGAAATAAATCTTCACCAGAAAGTTTAATCCATAGAACTGAATTCATTCTTGCCAGATGCCAAACAGGCTGTTGTTATCTGAACCATGGCAGTGGACTTTCACTTCTCATGCATCAGTAGGCTATCAAAATTGCAAATAAGTTTGAATTAGGAACTAATTTTATCTATGATGTTGAAACTTTTGTGTGAAGGGTTCAATTTGGTTGAAGAAAAATGTTCATATATATGTTGAACTAAACATAGTTAAGGCTTATGACAAATGGCCTGAGATATGAAGACAGCAAATCCACATATAAATTAAATGGCTATGTCATATATAAATTATGTTTTTAGCTATACATTCCTTGAAATGGCTGTGATTTTTGTGTAATTTAGATGCTGACAAGGTAAATCACTGGGTTCAAACAAACAATATCACAGCAGAATTCAGGTAAATATCCCATTTACTTACTTCTGAAATCCATGGTTCATGGTCTGACATTTTGAAAAATGCCAGAAATGCTCACTAGAGGTCTCCATTTAGTCGCATTTTTCTTGAATTCACACAAACGAAAAAATGCACCAAATTCAGTTATAGGCCATATACATACCTCTGAATTCAATGGTATTTTTGTTTTTCTGTAAAACAGTGCAGTTGCTCACCAGAGAGTTTGTTTTGTCACTCTTTGCTAGCCTTATGCTACGCCATTGGGGATTGAGCATGTGCTTTTATTATATGCTTCAAAGTGGCACTTGTTTTCAGAGACCACTACTGGTTACTTGTGGTGTTTACATACCTATTATAACCCCAATAGTAATATACTCGTAGAAGATAGTACAAAGCAATGATGCCTAAAGGAAACAAATGAAAGGTAAGAAAGAATGACTGTTACACAATGTGTATTTTACTAAGGATTACCTGCAACCACAACTTGTGCAATTTTAAGTAGGCTAGTTTTATGATTTTTATGTTTTATGTTTATAAAACATAAACAATGTACATCTGTTTATGGTTTATATTTATTGGTAATGAAATGAATTTGTGGTAAATATTTTAAACTTGCTCACTAAAATATACAAAAACTAGTTCTGTGTGAATTACTAAATATTGCTCTTAGTTTCCTTTTGTGCTAAGTATCTGTGTTGCTTATATCTAAAAGTATTCATTATTTGGTAAATAGACATGTGGTTTGTTCTCATTGTGAATTTAATGGCAGGTTGTTAGCGAGAAGTGCAAGGCAGAAGTATAACATTATTATAACCCACACAACCTAATTTTGAGCAAAATGCTGCTGTTTCTCTAAAGGTAGTGTTACATTTTAATTTCAGCAGTAGATATTTCTTATGCCACAAAAAATCATCTAGGTGGATTCAGCAATAGGAATCCCAGCCTTATTAGCAAATAAACCTGTTAAAATAGTGTGTGTGCATTCAGCTCTTTAGAAATGTATGTTTAATAAATGAATTTCATTGTTTCAGAACCAGGGTGATAAAATATCACTCCAAAGCAATGGTTCATCCTTACCTCCAGCTGACCAGAAAATTGAAAATGAAGTTGATGTTGGCAATAAAACAGAAACACTGGTGGATTCAGCATGTGAGGTAATGATAGTTCATAGCTCACACTTTTTATACCTGGGCTTTTAACTGAATGTGGGAGGTTCCTGAGGTTCAGAGTGCATATAGATAAAAACCTAAAGCACTTTGTATCATCAGAATTTATATAGGCATGAAAATGGAAAAACAGTTGCAGTGTAAGATGAAATAGTAATTACTATTATTAAACATTTCCTGGAAATTTGCAGGACATTATTTATAATATAAATATAAATAAGGTACAACATTTTCCTTTTTTAAAAAAATATAAATAATGAAAAAATATTACTATGCTCTAATGCCATAGTATTTATAACATTCTTACTTTGATATTGCTATAATATTGCAATCTCTATTTCTAAATATATATCTTTTTTTTTTTTTCCTGTTCTGTATTTAGTCTTATAGTATTTACAACACTCATTGTTTTCTTTGTTGTAACTATAATATTGTAATTTCTCTTCTTTTAAAAAAGTAAAATGTATCTTTTTTTGATATTCTGTATTTATCATGCAAACTCATATATAAGTCAAACTTCCAAATGAAATTATTATTTTTTACAACCCAATTATTCCAAAAAAAAAAAAAAAAGCATGTTATGTCATTAAGCTTACATGCATGGTACTGTGCTTGTAATATTCACCTTAAAGAATTAATAATGTCAAATTTGTCAAAAACGAGGAGAGGGGACATATTAATTAAACCAATCTAAGCAAAATTAATGTATAAGATAATGTAATATATCTTTTCAAAGCTTTGAACATTTCATGTTGATTACCACAGGTCCTGATGACGATGAATAAAGTGATATAATGGTGGTGCAAATATTTTGTGCTGATGCCCAAAGCTGTGTGACATGTGCATTTTGATGAGCAAACATTTCAGAAAAGATCTCATTGAATCTGCACAGACAAACAATGAATGATATAAGTCAAACTGTCATGGACACAAACTTAATACTTCATAGCTATGTAGTTAGCAATAAGCATGTAATAGTAGACTGATTCAAATTTAAATGAACACCATTTTCTCATATTCTATAGCTATGACTAAGAAAAGTCAATATTTTAAAATTTATTGTACAGTATGCATGTAAATGTAAATTAAGTATACCTATGTATACTCAATACATCAAAAATGCATGTACATTTTTGATGTTATGAAGCATAGGACATATGTAAACTGCATAGAGCAGCATTCTGTTCTAAATGGTTTGGCTTGGTGGCTATGAACAATGTGGGAAAACATTACCTCTTGACACACCATAAGATAACAATAAATGTGCAGATATGCAGTGTTATTAAGTTCTTTTTGGCTTAGCACTCAATTCATATCTCTTTATGTGCATCTTGGAGCCTTTAACTAAATTTCGTCATCACCAGTCACATTGAGTTCTGCATTGCAGACACATGCAGATTGTCAAGCAATTAGAAATAGGTTTGTAGCAGTGAGAACTATCAAAGGTTGAATGCTACCAATGCTTGAATTATTTTATTTTTTGGAAGTAAAAATAATATTTAGTATACACATTATAATATAACTTAAAATTGCAAGAACTTATTTGAATTTTAGACATTGAAGTTTACACACAAGAGGGAGAAGCCCTTAAAGCAATCTTTGTTTTCAAAATAAATAAATAAATAATTATTTTTAAACGAAATAAAAACAATTTATATTTTCTTGTAGTTTTTCACTTTAAAATATTTATTAATTTGGCATTTATTTTAAAAATGAAAATGATAAATTTATGTTTTTGTGTTTGAGCATAAATTCCTTAAAATTCAACATGTTATCCCTTAAATGCCATTTATTATGCATTAAATTTACTTGCAAAATCTAACAAATAAAAAATTAAAGTATAATGTGAAGTTGAACCTAGGAGTTCATATTATAGATACATGCTTTTTTTCTGTTCAGCACATGGTTTGGACAAATCTATATTGTGAACCTAGCATTAGCAAATGCTTCTGATGTTTTCCACATGGTTTGGACAAATCTATTTTGTGAACCTAGCATTAGCAAATGCTTCTGATGTTTTCCAAATTGGTCATGGTTTCTGGCCATTGCTCATTTATTTTTGTCTAAGGATGTACATCTGACAATAAGTTCTAATAGAATGTTGTATTTGCTCTATCATTACCTAGGAAATAATATTACAACTGTCTTGTGATATGACATTATTAATATTCAATTGATAATGTTATTGAATTATCAGTTAAGAGAATTATGCTTATTTTGCTCTTGCAGTTTGCTCAGAAGATATTAGTTTAATGTTCATGAGATTCTCCATTATTCTGTAGTCACTTACCATTATTTTTAGTAGTATTGTTTAACTTCTTTGCAGAGTCTGACTTCAGCAGAAACCAAACCCCTTTCAAGCAACGAATCTTCTGAAACCACAGTGGAATCTAACAACAGCAATAACAACAGCAGTCTTAATCTGAATATGACTGCTAAAGAGCTTCGTGCCCAGCTAGCTTCTCGCAAAAAGTATGACCCCAAAAAAGAATCAATGGATTTCAAGAAGAAATTTGATATTGTTCAGAAGTTATGAATTTTTGAAATGCACATTTTTTTTTTAAAATATGTGACCCTTATTAAGTACTATCATTAGCCTATGTTAACGTCTAGATGCAACTAGATACTGTTGACAGAAATTTGTGCCTTCTTTAGTAGTACTTAAAATGTTAAATATATAGCCGTCCATGTGCAGCAGGCTTGTAAATGTAAAACTTAATTTAACCATCTTCTAACTTTATGTAGCACAAATGTGCCAAATTTGACTGTTGTAGTTTTACATATACATTTAGATTTTCAGGAATATTTGAGAGAGAATTGTCTTTTTGATTGGTTTTTTCATTTCATGTTTACTAAAGAAGTTAAAAATAAAAGAGACTAGTAAAGTCCAGGGCCTTGATAGATACTTGTTTATGCTCAAAGATGTACATACACCAAATATAATAAGTGCTAGTGCTTCTGAAGTAGATAATGTTAACATGCTAGTCTGGAACTTTATAGAAATGCTGCTTTGTATATCTGTAAGGAAGGTAACAAAGTGCTTAGGGCGGTTTTCAGATTTTATGATGACATTTAGAGTTTTTGACAGTTTAACACATAAGGTACCTTGAAGATTCTAATACTTTTGCAACATATAGAATATGCCAGAATGATGAAACATTTCCAGAACAGAATCTTAAACATTCATAAATATTTATACTTTTACAGGCTGTCATTTTACACAGTATTAAACTAGACAGAAATCATACTTTAAGTTCCCAGTCATTTTCCTTATATGTCCAAAAACTGTTAAATAATATACTGCAGATATATTAACATAGAACAAGAAGGCTAGCCTTTCTTTATCAAAATATTATTAAAGCACCAGTATTCTGGTTTCAAAGTTGGCATCACATGTACATTTCCTTGCACTATGTTGCTGCCAGGAAGATTCTATGTATATTTCCACTTTTTTTAATGTTAACATGTATGTTTATAAGGATGTATTGTTAGTACATTGATACATTTAGCTTCAAGAAAAGTGCATTTAAGAAGAATATTTGTGCAGGTTGCTTGGGGAGAACTTTATATTAACATTGAGCACCTGATAAATTCTTCATATTGCTTCTTTTTTAATATATGAGATTAAAGCACTCAACATAATTTGGAACTAAAAGGAAATTTGAGGAATATTTTAGGATATTTACTACCTGTTATTGAACAATTTTTTCTTAAATCCAGAATGTGCTTAGGAAGATTTTCCATGCTTTAGTGAATAGTCATAATAATTATTTATTTTATAGCAAAATCCATTCTTAGTCAAATTAGAACATTTTGCCTCTTCATCCTACAAAAAAGGCATTACTATTTCATTGTCTAAAAACAGGAAAGTAAAAGATTAGAGAAAAAAAAAAAAGAGATGCTGAAAGTTTATCTTTTGTGCTTATTGATAAATGAGGCTGTTTGTTACTATGTAAGACTGCACTAACTGGCTCATGCCATAATGATGGGAAATATAAGGTATCAACTATTTGCTTTAGTAATACAGTTTAGCAGTATTTGCTGTTGGTGCAGATTGTGGAAATTGTAAATTAATATTAGTTAAGAAATTTCTATTTTATTTAACCTTTAATATTGTTGGCAGGAAGTAATGTGCAAATAGCAGATAAGTTAATTTTTAATAACAACTTTGTATTACTGACTGGTTTAACGAAATTTCTGCCATGATTTTAGTCATTTGACAAATAATTTCCATTTATGTTGATTCCAAAAGTGATTAAAGGTTGAATGTTAAAGAAAATGACTTTGCAACACAGTGACTCAAAATTAGTGTTGAAGCTACAGCTTACAGGTCATTTTATGCATTCTGTGGCTAGAGAAAACCATCCAATTCAACAAAAGAAAATTTTGATAGAAGACAATTTTGGTTCACTGTTAGACAAATTAATATTTTATACAGTATATTTCAGTAAAAGTGTGCAAAAATTAAACGGGAAATAAAGGATGCTTTATGGAACATTTTGAGATTGGGAACCCATAGTCTGAAAAGCCAGCTTAGGTAAATATGGGCTTATGTCTCTGTTTTCCAAGTTAGTTACATTTAATTTTACAGGTATTTATTTACATTTAGTATTTACATTATTTACAGCCAATTTTACATATGTTTACATGGTGTTTACATTATTTAAAGTTATTGCTGTACAGTAACATATCATTGACAAACCAGAGCTAATGTAATGTTTTGTACCTCAAAAAGAGTTGCTAAAAATTATTGCCACCAACCACACTGCAAGCATGACATTGATGTAGAAGATTTTGCCACACTTTTTCAAATATTGCAGATCTATAGCAATAAACACATCATGATGGATGATGCCTGTTGGGAAAGCATTCCCTGTACAGCCTTTCAGTGATGAGGGCATTGCTACCTTCCCTGTATAAAAGTTAAATTTGTCAACTAAGTGAAACTATACCAGTACTTCACCATCATCTTCACATGGTGTGAAAGGGTCTGTTGTTGATTCATGCTATGTTCTATCATGTGACAAGTAAATACAATAAAAGTCACCTTGTAAACAAAACAATGCATCCTAGGTTGCCTAGCCTTCAGGCTCTCCCTCACGTGTTAAAGCTTATATATCCTTAATCTGGCTTTGCAGACAACAAGTTCCCAATCTCAAAATTTTCAGTATAGTATTCCCTCTTTCCTAATTAATTTTTGCATACCTGTACTGAAACTCCCTGTATGTTTAGCCTGTGAGCCATTCCATATCTCATCAGCTTTCAGGTTAACTGCACAGATGTAAAAAGGGCATGGCCTTGCACTCTGTAGTGTACATAAAAAGGAAATTAAATTGCCATTAATATTTGGCACTGTGATTATGAGGAATGTCAGAACAGAATATTTTTATGCATGTATAAGAGGGATCCTTTTTGTTTAATTGTTTACTTTACTTCTATTTATTTTTTTAAATTAACTTTATATTTTCTGCTTTATTATCTGTACTCACCCTCTATAGTTACACATAATTAACAACCCATTAATCATGCAGTGGTAATTCAAAGGGTTAGCAACATGCATCATCCTTTTATAGATAGCATTATAATAAGCTATTTAAGTAAATAACTTGCTAGTTTAAATGTTGCAGAATCTGATGGTAATCACAGAATGCATCAATGCAAGCTGCATGCTAGATACATGCTTAAAAACAAACAAAATATGTTTCCTAACTATATATAGTTAGTCCCATTATTTTCTCATTTATAGTAAACAGTTTCTTAAGGAGGGCTAGATAAATGTAAACATACAAATTAATTTAAATTGTGCTTAGGAAGCTATAGGCAGTATATATTCTATTAGAATTAAAAAAATATCATTGCTCTTACACATTAGGACTTGTTTCAGGGGCAATTGCTCCCATCAGCTGATGATGGGCATGGAACAGTTGCTCTCGAAACATGTCCTAATGTTTCATAAGTAAGTGGAGTTAGTGTGAGCTAATTTAATACATTCTAATAGGACATATTATGAATCAATGTTGTAGTCACATTTTAAACAAAATTTGTCTTCTTTGTATAAAAAGGATTAGTCGTTTTTAAAATATTGTTAATGTATATGGTGTGCTATAGTGCAGAGCAGCTCATAAAAATAGAAACCTGAAGTTATTAAAAACAATAATAAATTGGTTCACTTTAAAATAATCCATAGAATTTATTGGAACATAAATGTAATAATTTAAGTTATGGGGACTTAAGGACTTTGTCCAGCCATAGTTACGAGTAACGGCGGTTCAGTGAGCAACTGAAGATTGGATAAATTCTCCCAAAACGCATCTTACTTTTGTGTAAGTGAATGGAGTTTAGTGTAAAAAATGAATACCCAAGTTGAGGTTATATTGCCACTCCATTGTCAACAGCTTTGTAAGTACAATATTTATACTTAAGGACTTATTTCCTTTTTACGTTTCATTCCAAAAAATATTGTCCTTATGCTTATCCAAGCACTTTTTTTGGTTATTAACATTATGTGATCTATGTAAAGGAAAATTGTAGTAACAGTCCTCATTGGATTTCACAAATATTGAGTTGTACATAAGATAATTTAAGCAAAGCATTTAAATATGCTAACATGCAAAGTTCTAAGTGAGCCATTACTTTAAATTGCTCATCTATACCCATTTGTACTATTTCAGTGATTCAATAGCCTATTAGAAACTCCAAAGGATACTTCAGAATATCTGTGTAAGCAAAATTTAGATTTTAGTCGCTGCAAAATTATAGCACATCATTTCGTTTAATTTAAAATTGGAAAATGTACTTTAGATGCTTTTTTTCGCATAATTCTAAAACTTTTTTTTTTCAGCTTCAAATCACTAATAATTTTTTTTTTTTACGCCTTCAAATCACTGATATAGACGTCTGAAATTAAAAGTGGCTTAAGTGTCCATACTTTGGACAAATTATTTCTAGTTTTCCCCCATAAGCTGAACATTATATTCCTAAATGCTTCCTAGAAAATCATAAGCATTAATTTTTACATTTAAATTATTTTGATATAATTTAAAAGATTCTGTCACATATTATTGTCCTATCCAGGGATTGGGGATTTATCAGTATAGATAACTTCTGGTATCCTGGATCCTCAGAACATTTAGCACTTACACCTCTATAGCATCTTTGGAATAAACATTTATATTTTTGAGGAGCATATAAAAATAAAACACCATTAATATATGTTGATCTTAAAATGCAAAGGTAGTTTTCTACAGAGCCTTTATTAGATGATTGTGAAACAATATGCTAAGTATTTTGCAAAATTTTGAGAATAGGACATTTGAGGTGGTGAATAAAAAGATTATAGTAGAGGGCAATGTATATAATAAACTGAACATTTTTTCTGGTAATCTTCAAAGTAAGCTCAAAAAATATAATCCAAAGTGGAAATGTTTCAAAGTGTTGCAGGGTATTTTTTTCTTTATTTTTTTGACACATAAAGTTTTTATAAAGGATCCAATTGCTCTTGCTCACATTTTTGGATGTGCTGCTTTATAGTGCTTTGATTTTGCTTCATTGAAGTAAATTGTAAAAATTTGTAATAGTAGACCATTGGTACTAAAAGTATGAATTCCCATTGTAATGCTGAATGGGAGAAATCTACCCAGGTTTCTTTTTGTTTGTCTACTTCTGTGTGGCAAGTGTATTTTAAAGCAGTATTTTTTAATAGGTTGATGAATATAAAAAAATGCATTCCATTGAAGTGCCTTATACTGCAATTTCTTATTGTGATTATTAATTTTACTCATAGATAATTGCACAAATAAACTGCAACACCAAATAAGACTTAAGGTTGTGCTTTTCAAGTCAGTATGAGGAACTGTCAGGGCCCTGTAATTATACATTCCAGTTTTTTTTTTTTTTTTTTTTTGGCCTAAAGCTAAAATGGCTCGTTTTTTTCTGTTGGCTTTGTTTGAATGTTTTCAACTGTATATTTTTTTTTTCCATTATATGAGCTAGGTTTCTTTGTGTGTAATTATCTAGAAAGCAAGTATGGTTAAATATAGCCTATCTGTCCATCTGTCAACTGGGTGTAAATAAATGGAAGTATTTTTATATAAATATTAAGATTTATCCCTATGTTTGCATTTGTGATGGGAACTACCATTGTTGGTATTGTATCATAATAATAGTGAATTATTTGTCAATAAATGTAAGTATAGCAATTTAGAACTGGCGGCATAAGTCTAGCATGAATGGCATGCCAGTGTAAAAAGGTTTTTGCTTGCCATTTGATAAAAATCATATCATACCTGTTATCAAACTGACTGGTAGAGCAGTGCATTTAAGTTAAAATGTTGCAAATGGAATCTAGCAGAAACCTGCATTTAATTTATGCTTTAGTGCAATTCCTTATAACTATCTCTATGTAGTACACCCAAATTTCAAAAAATTCATTTGAGTTCACCATAGTTAGATGAAATGGTAATACATAATATAGTGGGCATTTTTATTTTATTGTGCCATTGCTCACAGTGGCAAATGAGAACAGATGTGCATTTCGTTGTTTGAAATGACAAGTTGCATTTGTGATGCGTCACAGTACCTAAACACAGACTTTGCCACAGGTGTTCTGTAGTTATCTTTAGCTGTTCATTGGTAATGTGTTTGCCTATTCATTGTTTTATTCCTAGCTATATTCTAAAACCTCATGTAACTGTACCTG
Source organism: Metallyticus violacea (assembly GCA_030762175.1). Lineage (NCBI taxonomy): Eukaryota > Metazoa > Arthropoda > Insecta > Mantodea > Metallyticidae > Metallyticus > Metallyticus violacea. The sequence goes on along the minus strand of CM060846.1, from coordinate 303,978,426 downwards.
GAACTTGATATATGTATTGTCTTTTTTTTTCCCCCCTAGCTCTATAAGCAGATAAATAAAGGAGAAATATTTCTTTGCATATATGTTTTTATTTTTAAAAAATACATTCCCATTAAGGTGATGGGGTTTAAGATCATCAGCATTGTCAGTGTTTGTGAAGAAGTTTCTCCTAATGGTAAGTAGCACTTAAAACTTTTAGTTGAATAAAAGACCTAGACAGAGTCCCAAGTTAGACACCATACCACATGAATATAATTTGTTGAACATTGCTATTGAAAAGTATGAATGGAATAATATGCATTTTTAAGAATGATATACATAAATATATTAAGATTCTGTTTATGCATGTTCTGAGATTTTTGTGCATTGCTTGTGTTACAAGTAGACATCGGATCTTTAAGTTGTAAATAAATATTAACAATAAACACACTGGTTAAAATAAAAGTCACAAAGAACTTTCTCATGCCACACAAAGTAATCCTCACTGTTATCTCTGTCATAGTGCATAATAAATCGCTTAACAGCATTTCCAAACGTTTCTGACTTAAGTATGTATTTTTGCAGAGAGAATGTAAAGTATCAGGTAATTGAATTATCTAATGACCCACATGGTGGTGGGGACTACATTGGCCAATAAGACATCTCACACTACTATATGAATCAAGGTAGATAGAGAGGGTTTACTAAACACCTATGTTGGCAACTCTTATTACTCAGTGTCATTTGAACAGTAAGAGAAAGAAACCATAGAGCAAATAACTAAATGGCAAATACTGGGTGATTTTTCCTTTGTGGGACCACTGCTCCATGTACATGCAGTTTCTCCGTCTCATTCCCAAGATTGAAAGACTGCCAGGCACCGGAGGGGAGGTCAATACTAGTTTAACTTCAGGAACGTAAAGATGTGTTTTTGTATGTTGCTTGACAGCGTATTTAGTACTCAATCAGAAATGTTCTTTTTTCCCTTTGTTTTGAACTTTCTTTGATAGATGTCTTAGGCTGTTTAATACAATTTATTTATTAATATAGCTCAATTCAGGTGTTCTATTCTGAGTATTTATTTACGATTAATAGGTGTACACAAAATTGGCTTGTGATGTACAAAAATTGTTACGAGAGAGATTCCCTGATATTCAACTTCCAAGTTGAAGTTTGATTCACCAATTGGTAGATAAGTTTTGTGAAATGTTAAGCATTATTTATAAAAAAAAATGTACACAGCCATGTACAGTACTCACAAGAAACTAGATGTGCTCTGGAACATTTCTCAGCAAACTGGAATTTCTATTCCTCTGCTCAAATGCTATAAAGCTACTGAAGTTAAAACCCTATAAAATTTTTGTTGCATAAGAACTTAAACGGGTGACTATGTATCCAGGAATAGCTTTTGTGAATCAATTTTTAATAGTGTACATGCTGGAGAAATTGATCTTAATCTAATTTTCTTTGCAGACAAATCTGTATTCCTCCTAAGTGGATATGTTAATTCCCAAAACAACTGATACTAAAACACCTAACCTGCTTCATGAGGAACCCCTGCATGATTAAAAGATAGTGGTGCACCATTAACAGTGAGAGAATAATAGACCCCCCCTTTTTTTTTTGAAGAAACAATGGTGATAGGGTACGTGCAGAATATTTGAAACCCTTTTTCTATGAATTAGCTGTAAGACAATGTAGGTTCATGACTTTTCAAGAGGGCTCTGTATGGCACATAGCCCATGTCTCCTTGCATTCAATTCTTGAAGTATTCAACAATGAGTCATCACTAACATATGGCCCCCTTGGTCCCCTGATTTAATGCCCTGCTATTTTTACCTCGGGGTGGGGGGGCATCAAAAAAAGTACAAAAATCAAAACACATTAGAATAACTGAAAAATAACATTCATTAATATTTCTTCAATTTATCAGAGGAAACTGCAGAGGGTAATTAATTTCATAAGCCATGCAGAGGGTAATTAATTTCATAAGCCAATGTCAGAAATGTATTTAAAATGAAGGAAGACAGTTCTAGCATCTTCTTGCTTGATAATGGTGAGTAAATGCATCTTTTTAAGTGTTAGTATAATTTTCTTGATAATCATAACTGCAGATTTTCTGACTTGCATTCACCGAGATACCATTTACAAACTGTTTAGTGTAGAGTGATTGCAAAGGAAAAATCAGATATTTTCAGCTGAACAAGTTCCAAGTTGCAGTGCAATTTATAAATTAGTAGTTTCAACACAATTTTAGATGAACCAAAAAGATAACATTCTTTAGATCAATTTATTTTCTCAAAGAGAATTAAGAAGTGAAGAAGTGTAATGGGTAATTTTCCATATGCAGATGCCAGATATTTGTTGACAATGATGGCAGAAAGTTCAAGGGTCACCTTGCATGACATTGGTAAGTATATAATTGTACTTGCATAAAAATTTATTGGCAAGTATGTATTGTTAAAGTACTTAAGAATTTTTAGACTAACTATAGCACTTCTTCCATACAATCTTGTTACCAGGAGGCCATTAATGGTTAATTGATGCCACAGTTGCAGATTTTAAAAATTAAACTGATTCAGTATGTTTTTTTCCAGTACCTCGGAAACAATTCAATGAGAATTTAATATTTATCTTCACAAATGCTTTCTGCAATTAAATTTGATATGTTCCATACAAGTGCATTGGTGGTTTCATCTAATAATATCCATTTACAATAATTAACTTTATTTCACACAGTTTGGACTCGCATCATTTCAAGGTAATTTTTTCTTAAAGTGAACTCTGAAGGTAGTGTCTCTTTGCAATGTATTTCCAAAAATGACTTCATATTTGGATTTATTACATTTAAGAGAATGTTGGGAGCTACAAATTCTTTACACACACAAAAATTATTGATGATGAGGATGGTGTTGGCAAAATGTGTTTACAGAAAAGCTTCTTTTTTGCATTCTACTGATGCACTTAGGCTTTCTCATGCCACATTAAATGACTACTTGCATCCTTAGCATTTCTTGTAAATATCTAAAATAGATTCAGGTGTTTTAAAAATTGTTTTAAATAAAGTTCAAACTTTTTTTATTTTTTGGATGGTTCATGTATGTACAAAGACATTGACTGACAGAAAGAAATTTGTTTAAATTAAAACACAATATTTATAACAATGTAATACGCATGCATGCACCCGCACACAATTAACAATGTAACTAAATTAACAATAACAAAGATTATCAATAGCTAAACTGTGCTATCTACGTGTTTTATCCTTTTTCTGCTTTATACACGCATGTGCACACACATATACATACATTCATATTTGTTAAAATATATTTTTATGCATCTGATTCATTAGATCTTAAAACATGAATTTTGCTAAGGTGACTTGTAATTTGTTGTTGATTTGGTTTATTTATGGATGCTCTTTAACATCTCAGGTCATCAGCATCCCATTCAATTCAGGGCCTGAAATGGCTGACAAATTTTGCTCAGAGGCCTTTTTTTTAGGCTTGAGGTTCTTTTTTATGCCATAAATGTACAAAATAGAACCCACGACTTTACTTCCCTTCTGAAGCAGCCATACTTAGGATTTTTACTCCCGAAAAAATCCGTTCATTCTGACCGGGTTTGAGCCCACAATCTTGGGTTTAGAAGGCAAGTATGGTTACCACTACACCACCAGGACTGACAGCTTGTAATTTGTGAAAGCAGTAAAAGCCACATTGAAAGGATAATATTTTCATATGAAATGACTAGATAAGGAAAGCAAGGGATGGTGCTAATGGTTTTTGATTTGGCTTATTTATGAACACACTTTTACACAGGTCATCGGCATCCCATTCAAATCAGGGTGTGAAACAGTTGTCAAATTTTTCTCAGAGGCCTCTTTTTTTATGGATTGAGGTTCTTTGTCGTGCAGCAAATGTACGATATGGGACCCACTGCTTTACTTCCCTTCAGAAGGAAGCCATACTAGGATTTTGGTGCTAATGTCTTCCATATATGCTTTATACAAACAATAGTTGCCTAAGGTTTCCCTGATTTTGGTTGCAACTCTTCCTGTAATCTAGTCATTTCATACTGCTAAGTTCCTGGAATCTGGGAGGTGTTCTGATGTTTAATCAACTTTAAATGTCTTTTCAGCTTTTCATAAATTCTGAGTGCAGACATGCTGCTTGTTTTGAATATGCCAGAAGAAATTTAATGAATAATAGCCTAATCTGTAAATAATGCAAGTGATGTTATTGTACATGTGTCTCTAGAACAATGAAATATTTTCAAAAAAGGAAAGGAGGAGGGGGAAGCATCAAAGTGAAAAAAATTCCTGTTTAGTCGAGTGGTTTTGTGCCATGCTCATTACAATGTAGATAATCTGCTAGTTAATATAGCCCTGGTTTATCGAAACATGGTTTTTCATTGTGAAACATTTCTTTGAAAATTCATAAGAATTACCCCGATTACTTCAGCTCCAATTTGATTTTAAATTTTCTACAATTGTTGAACTTTTGAAACAAAGCTAAGTCCTTGAGTTTATGAACAGGGTAGCTACTCAGTGAATTTTTGGATGATATTCTCCATAGAAGTAATCCTGAGAGATTGCAATACAATGTAAAGCATGTACATTTTTCTTTCTTTTAAACACAGTACTGTGGGTCAAACAGTTTTATTTATAATAGAGTAGCTTAATGTGAGAATCCATAAAAGAGCATTTTCACTTCACCCATATGGTAACTTGCAATTCTTTGGCATAAGTTTAGGGACCTTTGATTTGTAAATTGTAATGCTGGTGCACAACAGCTACCTATTGAGTAACAAAAGGAACCAATGTGTTCATTTAATATGCTTTTGCTGTTGAATATCTGCTAGTTCCTTTCTCAAAAAATGATAGTTAGAAATTATAGAATATATTTAATTTATTTCAGCAATTCTATGGAACATAGCATAATTATATCAACCAATTCTTTATATTCATTTTAATACTTCCTAATAACTTTTTATTACAGTAAAAACCATATTTTTATTCTCAAGATCAGGAAGAACACTTGTGACAATGTAATGATTACTCTAATAATTCTGAAAATGCACAGATACCAGCAGATTATCAAAATTAAAGTACAGAAACAAATAAATATCAATAAATGGAAGTAACAAATTGTCTGTGCATCTTATACATAATTATTTTACAAACTTTTAGATTTAAATTCTACAGCTTGGCACACTGATAACTACCAGTTCTATAAAATGAAATAGGAATAATTTTACAGTATATTTTAATAGCAAAAAATTGGAATCATTTGATTTTTTTGTTTTTCACATATAGTATAGGGTTAAGATGCAACTTTGGAAAGTTTTAAGAAGAAAACAATTCATGCACATAAAACCACCAAGAAAGGTACCCTAAAAAATGGGGTAAAAACTACCTATGTTGCATAATTGAAAGAAATCTCCAATACTAATTTGCTTGTATGTGAAATATTTGCAGTAATATGTTCTCAAGAACAGTTAAAATATAACAAACTACTACACAGTGTGAACACTTAACATAGCACATAAGGGTATGCTTTTACTTCACACAGTTGTCATAAACCTATGTTCCAAACCTCACATTTCACACAGATGGAAATATAATGAAAATAATTTTGAAAATATTTTATGTTGAAAAATTTAACTCTGCTACTATTGGCCACTGACATTACAGTTTTCTTCTTCTGAAAAAATACTGGAACACTTTCCATTAAGTATTAAATTAAATTTTATAACAAATAGAGCACTAACTTATAAGTAGTCAAAAAAGAAATTATTGAAATCAAATCCTCTTTAATTAAAATTCAGAAAATAATAAGAGCAGTTGCAAGGTATCTATAGTGATATTTTACATTTAAATATAATATATAGTAAATATTTAAATAATATAACTACAAAACCACTTTACTGTATATCTAAATAGGTAATGGAACTTTACACCATAATCATTGGTCATTCATTATGCAAAATATCTTATACATATATCAGATATAGGTTATGTATAACCCATGTAACCATCTGCAAGCCAGGAATTATCAAAAACCTCCACGAGTTCAGATGAAATGTTACATAATCGTTATTGCCTTTAACAGCTGTATATAATTAAAATTTTTTAAAAATTGTAAAAACTTTAAAAAAATTTTCATATGGAACTAATACAGTGAAGCTCACATGAATTAAATCTGTCGTCTAACACTCCTCATGCTTCACTAACCTAAAAACATTCAGTACCGGTTTCAAAGATACGTTATCTCCATCTTCGGCCGTGGACGACTGGTGTAAAAGGCTGTTATTACGTAGTATCAGAAGCAATGTTCAGCTCTGGTGAAACTTTTATGAACTTAAAATTTATATTTTCTTCCTTCGGAATGTCAAAATTCATCAAATGATCCTTACGTTTGTAGATGTAAATCTTTTCCCAAATATACAATTCTACTGGTCCCTGTACAGCTCTCAATAAGTCAGCTTGCAACTACCTGCAGCATTATATTTGCATGAGATTATGTGCCAACACCATCTATGATCTTTACAAGAGTGCACCTCAATGAACACATACTCCATGAAGCTTCATCATGCTTTTTTAACTGTGGTCTCAGTTTAAAGATGAATAGTCCATTTTTCCCCAAGATACTGGAGTACTGGAGCACTTCATTAAAGAAACATGAAACAACCCAAGTATTTTGTTCATTGATAATCAAGAAAGTCATCAACTTGACCACAGAAAATGCAGCTGTCTTGTCCATTGCCTCCCCATTGCAGCCATAAGTTGCAATTTTTGGATGTAGTTATCTACAGACCATATATAGTTGATTATATCTCTGCCACAGATTCTTGGTTAAAGAAAAATCTAGGAAAGCCCATACAAAACCATATGTTGCCAGTTGTGTTGGAATTTCTCCTGAAAGAGCAATAAATGAACTGAACCAGAAATAGATGAAAGTGAACTCATGACAGACTCCCATAAAATGCAAGTATTAGAAAGGAGAAATAAAGAAAATGAATTAAAATAAAAGCAGAAGATAATGTGGAATACAAAAAATCTGCACAAAAGATCCTGCAGTTAGCGATTCTTCTGAAGACATATTCATTTTATTTTTACAGAAATGCCGGATAAAGCCATGGTTAATAAAACTATAATTACAAAGAGCCAGCATATGCCAGGCCAAAATGCTAATTGGTATTAAGTTTTTTTGTCACTAACTGTCTGACACTTTCACTATATATAAATATATATATCTGACCAACTATGATTGATGATATTTTTTGTTAATTTGGTTTATCTATAGATGCTTATAGCGCTTCCTTAATATAAAATAATTAATAAAAAAGTGTCTTACTGGAATTTTTAGTCTCAAGGGGGAACACTATAGTTCACATAGACATTTTGCCAATCTGTTAATGTTAGCTTGTAATGGGAAAAGAATGATTAGCACAAATTTTCAAAAGTAATATTGTTCTCAAACAAAACTTAAATTCATTAAATACTAATATAAACAAACTAACAAAATTTTCTGTCTTGATGTAAACCACACTAACACAAATATCCACATTTTATTAATTTTAATGTAAATATTTACAATTGAGGTGTATTCATTTTTACACAAGTAGCATCATTTAAAATTGTAATAAGTCATTTAAAGCAGAATTAAAAAATCTTACACTTAAATGTTCTATAAAAATGCATGACTGATGTACATTATGAGTAGCTAGGTTATAAAAAAAATTAGGTATTAGCCCTAGTTTAAGGCTGAAGATAGCCCTGCAGTCATCAAGGATGAAAATAGATAGAAGTGACAGATCAGTTTATCATATATACTTTATTCACCTTTGGAAATTTGTTACAATTTCATGGCTTCGTCAATTACAAAACATAACAGTTTCAAGCATTAATACTTATATAGGTAATACTATTTATAATTTTTATAGTATTCATTAAATTCCTGTATACTATAAAAACACTGATTAATTAAAAACCTCTTAACCTTCCTCTTAAATCTAATCAGGTGTGTGTCTATAATTTCATTGTTATTAAGTTATGCATTTGGATGCTACTATGCAAAATTGAATTGATCTCTCTAGTAGTTCTGGTAGTTTGTAGGTGTATTTTGTTACTTGTTCTAGTACTGTGATTATGAATTGTTTTATTCGAATAAAATTGTTGTATATTACTATTTGTGAAACATACACACTCTAATATATATAGGCATGGTAAGGTGAGTATATTGTTCTGTATAAAATACATTTTACAGTGGGTGGTTTTGTTTAGATTAAACATTTTCAGTATAATTTTCTTTTGTAATAAGAAAAGTGTATTTGTATATGCTGAATTACCCCACAAGATAATGCTATAAAGTAAGAGCTGATTGTACATATGCAAAATAGATCATTTTTAGTTACATAAATTTTTTAGTAGAGAGATTATCTGTTAATCTTTGTTATGGTATTGTAAATGTGGGAATTACAGTTTGAAAATTTGTGAATTTACTTCTTTGACAAATTCCTAAAAAATTTACTTCATTGGCTGACTGAATTAGTTTATACAAGTGATCATTGGATCAGTAATTTTGTTTTCCCTGTTAGAAAGAGCAAAACTAATGCATTGGGATTTATTGGCATTTAGTATCAACTTATTAGCAGATAGCCATTCTGTTAAACTGTTATTATTTTGTATAGTGCTGGTTGAGTTTATAGCACTGTTTTTATCAGTGTTAACAGTGGTGGATCTGTGGCTGTTATATTTCTCTTTTGGTTGGCTTGCAGTAAATTTTTAGCTGTCTTTTAATTCCCTTCTATATGGCCTGTTTATTGTGTTGAAGATATATTTAATGTATAAATTTTTAATGTGTTCATCTATAGTGTTATTCTGGGTAAGGGTATACTTCTTCATTCTTGAGGAAGGGGTGAAATTTTTAAGTTTACCGAATGCATTTTCTCTCAAAAATTGCTAATTTTTTTTTCAGGATGGTTTTGGGTGTAATGTGGGCAATTTTGAAGGCTGCATATGATAGAATTGGTCTTGTTAGAGTTAAGTAGATGGGGAGCAGAGTAAAGGGGTTTATCCCTCCTTTTCTAATGTTGGTTAAATGTCTAAGTGTTGCTAGTGCTATTTTGGCTTCTTGTAGTTTGTCTTCGTATGGTTTATGGTTTATAATGAATTTTGATTCCCAGATATTTTATTACACGTTTTGCTTTAATGATTTTTCCTCAAATTATGACAGTGTTCCTTTGTTTCCATTTCTTTTTTATGACCATTAGTTCAGTTTTTTTTTGGGGGGGGGGCAATTTATAAACATTTGCCATTTGCTGGCCCATTCTTAAACTTTTTTGATTTATGAGGTTGAGTTTGGGCTCTGTGAATTGCTTTGCTGTCAACCAGCATGCTGCATCGTAGGTCTGATATTGCACTACCTTGGGGGTGCATGCATTCATTTGGAGTATGTATTGTTGATTGTTAATTGTCCGACCCATTGATTCAGAAAACTTGCTGTCCAGCATGTTATTCAGCAGCTAACAAATGCAGACTAAATATCAAGGAGGCATGTTATAGTAAAATTATTTTTATTATAAGCATTTTGAAAACGTGATACAACTCTTACTAGCTGGTCTTCTATTCTTATATCTGCTTGTGTTTTAGGCAGTATGTGATTCTTGTTCTAGTATGGTTGTAGTCTGTTTACTAGTGTATATTGAATAGGTCAATACATGGTGTATGTGGTTGGATCCTTGCTTGGTTTTTTGATAAGATTTATTTTAGCTTTTAGCTATTGTAGTGGGTGGTAGCTGTGAGTTAAGATTAAGTTGTATAGTGCTGTTATCATATGTACTATGCTGGTTGGTGATTCCATTAGTAATTGGTAGGTGATTGAGTCTGGTCCTGGGGTAGTCTTTCTGGTTTTTCCCAGAGCTTGTTTTACCTCTTGAGTAGTGATGGGTTTTTCCAGTTCATTTTTTTTTGTTTTGTAGTGGTGTCAAAGAATTTATTATTGAATTTTGGGTTGGGGGGACTTGATATACTCCTTGTAGATCGTCTCTGAAGGTGTATAATTTTTTATCTGTTGTCCAGATTGGTTTATCAAATATTTTAATTGGGTAGATTTCATATTGGGGTTTTGTTTCCAAGTACCATATGTGTATAAAATTTTAACTATTATTGGCAAGTGGTCTGAGATGGGTGAGGCATCGGTAATTATTTCTTGTATTTTGTTGTGAGTGGTGGTGGGTGTTGCAAGTATTTTGTCTGGTTAGGTAGGTTTTTGAGTTCTAGCTCCAATTCTAGTTGGGCCAGGTTATATGTGCTGTGCACAGTTTGGTTGTGCTTACGAGGAACATGTCAGTACACTCATATAGAAAAATATTTGAACAATTTTCCTGTTTCATCTATATGCTATAATAAGTCCATGTTCCAAAAATGAGTTGCTGTTTTCAACTGGAAGCACATTAAAACCTGTTGACAAATTTTTGGAACATAACATGGTACTGTAGGGAAGGAAATGGACAACCCTGAGGTGCGACAGTCTTTTGTCTGCATGTGCATAACAGGTTTATCTGTTGTTAATTCTAGACTGTTATTGGCTGAAGCTAAACCATTACCTAAGACAGAGAATCTCTATCAATAAATAATTGGTCTCAAAGGCCCTGAGGAAAACGCGGCAACTATAGGCTGCCGTTTAACATCACTCCACATGGAGTCTGTTGTTAATCCCCAGACTACCATTGGCTCAAGCTGAAATAATATTGGTGCAGTAAGATAGAGAATTTCTATCACTTACTTATCAATGGCTCTAAGAAAATGTGGTGACACAATTGTTACCTCTCAAAGTAAGCCCGTTAGGTACATGATGAATGCGGTAATTATAAGAGGATAGCACAGACTTTGTATATGGGCTCTACCTGCCATGGATATATATGATATTAACCTATACTACATTGCCTTGTGTTTCCTTAAAGAATTATTAATTATCCCACTTACTATATTTATAATACTTTATGATAAATATTTCCTTGTTTAGCAGAAGCAAGAAGAGCAAAAAAACTCATAACTAATGAAGATTTGAAGCTCTGGGCCTTGGAAATTTCAAAAAACTATTTATTTGGAAGAATATATTTTAGCGTACCTCTTCTTGTGTTTCTCATTTCAAAAAAATTCATAAAATTACAAGCAGGAAGAAAAAATTCATCTCAAGGACATTCATAATGAAGAAAAAAAAGACAAAGTGGCAGGAAAAACTTTATGGGAACAGCTAGAGAGTGACTGTCAAATTATCCCCATTCCTGTATTTAAAACACTGATCAGAGTGCTTTTGAGTTGAGAAATAAGAGCAAAAAGAACTTTATCTTTTGTTGGGGAGAAACATGTTCAAACTGTTGCACAATATATTAGTGTGCTGACTCATTTGTACACTATTATGCCCACTACTATTATGGATGGCTCTATTTTTTTAAATTATTTGTTGAACTGCAGGAGAATACGAGCAGTTTCAGGCCTTAAGTTTCAAGGCTGATGGTTAAGGTGAAATGTTTTATTGTGACAGCAACAAAATCAGGAGGGGAAAAAAACAAGTTGAGATCCTGGTTTAATGAGGTCTTTTATTCCTTGCTCTGAAAATAATTGTGCTCTACTTTTTGATTTTTGGACGAGTTATGACACTATGTCTTTTAAGATATTCCTCCTGGAAAATCTATTGAAATTCTGAGGAATTCTCCCAGAACAACGGGGAAACTTCAACTTTTGGATAAGTTTTCGCCCAGCAGTGGAAAACTTGTCATTTAACTGAAATTTTTACACCTAATGAGAACATTCAATTTGAAGTTTTTCAGTGGGATATTATTTTGAAAATGCAGTTATTTATTCATTACCAAATTTCTTCCCTGCGGTTCCAGGCCATGATTTAATATTCATGGTTTACAACCAAATATGCAACAGTGTAACCCTCCGAGTTCATTGCACCTGTTAAATTCTGTCTATAAACAAGTGTGAGAATATGTGAAGAAGAATGTGAAAATAGCACAATTATTTGTTGTGCATGGTGCCAAAACTTGTGTTTTGATCACTGCATCAACATCAGTCACTTATGGTTTGCTTTCATTCCTGCAAGACACTAATAGGGACAGCCAATTGTTTCTGTGTCCCTGGAACATGGGCTGCCATTAAGGGATATCGAATTCCTACCCTTCCACTGCATTGACCCGACATATTCCAGTTTTGATCTTGGGTTCTTGCAATTGAAAATACCAGCCCATTTTTAGAACATGAACTTCTTATAGCACATAGATGACACAAGAAAATTGTTGAGGTATGTTTTGATATGAGTGTATGATATGTTCTTTGTTGTAGTTGCAGTAGTTCTCACCCATATATTTGTAATGTCTGTTAGTGTGATATGTTATGCATTCAGGTTGGCTGCAATTATTAGGTTTCTGTATTTATCTTGTAGGTATCATAATAGTCCATTTTTAAAGGTGTTTGTTTTGTTTTGTTTTGTTTTCTTTTCTTTTTTTGATTAGATTTATTTATGAACGCTCTTTAATATCTCAGGTCATCAGCGTCCCATTCAATTCAGGGCATGAAATGGCCGACAAATTTTGCTCAGAGGCCTCTTTTTCCAGGCTTGAGGTTCTTTATCATGCCGTAAATGTACGATATGGGAATTTGTTTTCTGGTTTAATATATTTTGTAGCTATGTAAATTGTTAAAGTTGGTATTAGGGCAACTATGAGTATGGTTTCTTCATTAGGGAATGGTTCATTTATGCTTGTCATTTATTAATAATTAGTAGGTGTGTTAGGATTAATAATACTCCTCCATTTTGATTTTCTCCATCTTTCCAGTATGTTGAAGGTTTTTAGTGCAATAATGTTATATTGTGGTGTTAATTTATTTGCATGCCTTCCATTTTGAAGTTTTATTTAAACTTGTTTTGTTTATTCCTCGATATTTTGTGTTTAATTATGTTTAACTCTTTCCCATTAACTGGTGTTTCTTTAGTTTTATTTACATGTATTGCAACCTATTTTGAGTTTATGCATCTTTTAGTGTCTTTTGGATTGTTTGGTTGAATTTTTGTATGGTTTTTTTGTCTTCTTTGGGGCAGGGTTATATCATATATTCATATATTGCCATATGATGGTCTTTAGTAGATGGTGTGGTCGATTGTCTCCTTATTGTGTTGCAGCATTTTTTGCTGTGCATTGTTAGTTTGTTCTTGTATTGTTTGGAGGTTTTCTTGGTTGTTGGTTACTACCGTTCTTAGTGTGTTGGCGGTTTCTTTCTGGTTAGTTGTTCTTCATCTTTCCATATGCTAGGTTCTTTAAGAGGTTTAACTGGAGTTGGGGAGTTATGAGGGAATAAGTATGTCTCATATACTTGGTTGATTCTGGTGCTGTCCTAGAGTTTTGGGGGCATTTTACTTGCCCTATGTAGTGGATAGTCATTGTATGAAGCACAATAGAGCTTGGCTTGATCCAGGTTTTGGTGTTTGCATAGGAATGTCAGTGAGTTGTGTCCACAATAAAAACATTTTTCTTTGAATCTGTCGTCTTAACATTCTTCATTTTTCATTAACCTTAAAAACATATCATTGAAACCGGTTCCATATATTTTTAAGGTTAGTGAAGCATGAAGAGTGTTAAGACGACAGATTCAATTCACATGAGCTTCACTGTGTTAGTTCCATATGAAAACATTTTTTTAAAGATTTACAATTTTTAACATTTTTCTTTGTTTGTGCAAGTTTCTTGTGAATGGCCATATTGGTGGCACTGTTTGCAAGGTATTTTGCACTCTTGGGGGCATGACAGTTCAGTGCTGAAATTTTTGTGTTTGATAAATGCTCCATTGGAAATTATGTCTGTGATGATGTGCAGCTCATTTATGATTATGTGTATCAAGGTTTTTTCCCCTCCTTTACTTATGATTCTGGTGGTTTTAGTAATTTTTGGATAGTTTTTTTGTAAGCAAAGTAATAATTCATCATCTGTTGTTTCTGTGGGGATCCTTTTTACTACTGCAGTGAGCATTCTTTCAGTCTTTTGTTCTGGTTCAACTTTTGTTTTGTTATGTTGGTAGTGATGAGCTGTATCTTGAATTTTTGCCAAATGTTAGAACTGGTATTGTTTAATTGAAATCATTTTATGATATAGTCGAACTACACACTCTTTGTTTGTTTTGTTTGTTGGTATTGTTTGTTTCAATACTACTGCATTGCTCTATTTATTGAAGGTGATTGCATATGTGTCTTTCGATTTGTGTATTTTAGTTATGCTTATTATGCTATTTTCCATTAGTATGTATATTTTATGAGTTTCTACTTGTAGAAGGAGATTCTTTTTTCATATTTACAGTTATGTATAGAGTGTAGCTTCCATGAGGACTGCTCATCATTGTTTATGTTACTGTTCTGGTTGGTCTCTACTGTTGTTCAGACCCTTGGGTCAAGCTCAGATAATTATTCTATACCATCAAGATCTGTCAGTGCATTGGTTGCTATTTTTTGTGTTGTTCAGGTTCCAACCCTGTTTTTTGTTTGGTGTCTTTGTCAGGATTTGGTTTTTTCTGGATGCCATCAGAGGACAAAAGCATGTGCTTGGGCATCTTTTGGTCTCCAGTGTCTATTGGATAATGGAGTAGCTGTGCAAAGGCACAATGGACTTAATCTCAGTAATTTAATTACTGCCTAAATGTGTCATCTTTAGACCACAAACTCTGCAGTTTTTTTGGCAAGGTGCTTTGTGCCTCCAGTATAGTCTATCTGGCTATAGGAAGTTAGTAAATTTTTGTCAATTGTTGAAATCAGACAACAATGCCAGATGGGGACATGGGCAAGTCACTGTGCTCTTTCTTACAATGGCAAATAGGCAGTGTTGGTTGCTGTCTGCTTCTGTGCTTCCAAGATGGCGATTGCTACTGGTGCTGCTGTCCAAAAGGCCGAAGACCAATAGGTGTTCCCTCATGATGGTAGGTAGTTAAGGAATTCTACTAGGGCTGGTTCTTCATGGAGCCAGATGACAAAAGTATTGTCCACATATACCCAGCTAGAACATTCAAGGGTGCTGAATCTAGCTAATGTCTTGCAGAATTCCATATATTCTGTAAAACTCAACAGAATATGGTAAACTGCATTGAAAAAAGCCAAAGTGAAGTACTCAACCCAAGGCAATCAGATGCAGTACTCTGCCTAATCAAGTTCAGCTCACAATTAACATGAGCCAATCACCACAGACTTGCCTACCAGCCGCTAGTATAAATATTGCAGTTCAGGGCAGTTGCAGTCTTGATTTCTATCAGAGCACTTCAACCTCAATATTGCCACTGAAGATGCCTACCATAGATATAGTTGAAACATTTGAAAAGGAGCCCATTAGATAATGGCCCACAAGCCAGAAAATTACTGTACCTAGTGCTGACACCGGCCATGAAAACCTAAGAACTTCGAATAATAATGGAGATTCTCCAATGCCAAGTGCATTAGTAACAACCAACCAATACTTTCAGAATGGATTAACAAAGAAAGTGACTAATACATCCGTATATAAACCATTTAGTGTAAATATTTTGGAACTTGGTGTGTGCAATGCATATTCATAGATTTTCAATTTGTAAATATCTATATACCATCAGATATATGTATTAATAAAAGTATGCTCATGTGATTATAACTTATTTGAGTATGCACATTTTTATCCTTTTTTTCCATGCAAGTTGATTGAAATAAATTAAAAACTGTTGCATAGATTTTATTCCTTAAAAAGATTACTTTTACATGCATGCAAGAATGCATATAGACAGCTCAAGGCTCTTGCAGCAACCAATAACCATTACACATTTCTTGCATTTGATCAACAAAGTGACAATTATTTTATATAAGGAAAGTCACCTTCTGAATTCCTAACTGTATTATTGCTGAGCGAGTGACTGAGCAATGTGCAGGTGAAAAATTTTAAACAGTTTTGTACACTTACTCAAAAAAGAATGGCCCATTCCTGAATGCAAAATATAACTAAATCACCTTCGAATCCACGCCCCTACAGATGATAAGATTTCTGAGGGACAGTTAAAGTACATGCTTAAAGAAAATACTAGTAATCTCTACAGCAAATCTATAGGTAGATTGCAGCTGTGGCTGAGTGAGTGGCTTAGATGACTCAAATAGTATGTGATATCGGAAACTGTGCAACTTTGAATCTTGCATCTTCTTTTTACACTTGAACCTCAAGCTTTTTATGCATTTTTCCATTCTCTCTGATTTTATGAATAGTATAATTTGTTCAAAATTAAGTATAAAATATAATAATCTTTCTTTCAACACTAACATCCTTCCACTGATTAAGAAATAAACTTGTGCATTTGTTCATCTCATGAAAATAAAATAGTTCTATATAGTCATTTAATAAATATAAATGTTTTACTATATAATAAATTTATTCCATATACTAATAATAATTTCCATCACAATATTTAAATGACAAGAATGTTAGCTTTGGTTCAGTGCTGTGAGTGCTTATATCACTTCCTTTACTCTACTCTAAAGCAAGCCACCCAGTCCATGTATTACGGCACACTACTACTCATCTCAGTGACTAGCCAAAATAAAGAATACTATTTCACCTCTTAGGACCACTTACTGTTGACATGTTTTCTCTTAATTGAGATATGACTACCTTGATAGACAGATGTACCGTATATTAGCTTTGATTAATACAGGGTTTCCCCATCCGAGGCTGCTGATGGAATTGGCATACCAAAACTAACTGGGGGGTTTTGGGGTCAGCAATTTAAGGAAGACCAACAGGGAGAATAGCTCAGGTCATAAAAGCCTTTCTACTTGGAAGAATGATGAACGTTTTCAGCCAGAGGTAGAAAGAAGACTTTTTATAAATAAAAATTTCCTGATTTACAGACTACGGAATTGCTGTAGAGAATATGGTTTAGGCAACTGCATGTAAGAATGGATATAATGAACATGCCGCGGACTGTCTTGCATGTCATTGATGCTAGAAACATAGACAGGTTGAAGTTTTTTTTTTTAATGGTGTTTAAAGCTCATTTTTACTACTGAGGCACCACAGGCAGTGAACACTGGTGATACATGAAATGAAATGATATATTGAGAAATGATTTTTTTTCTTTTTCTTTTTTTTAAGGAAGGAAACACTCCAGGCCTAAGCAAGTTGAAGGTAATATTTATTGATAAAGTTATAGTGTTGTCATATAATGGACCAGTGTGAGTGTACCATGTGGTCACCAATATGAGAGATGTTACATGGCTACTCATGCTCACAGTGGTAATGTAAGCATCTCATGTTGGGGCTGGATTTTGTTTGAAGGTCCTAGATGCCTTGAAAAAATAATTGGAAGGTTAAACAGTCTGACCTACTATGACAATTTGGAATTCATTTAAGTCCCATCTGAAGATTGCAGGTTCAGCCTTGGCCAGGGTCGATGGTTTTTTTTAAAAATCCTAAGTATGGCTCCCTTTAGAAGGGAAGTAAGGCCATGGAACCTGTGTTGTAGATTTATGGCATATAAAAAAACCTCAAGTCTGAAAGAAGAGGCATCTGAGCAAAATTTATTAGCCATTCACACCCTGAAATGAATAGGATGCTGATAACTGAGATGTTAAAGAGCATCTATAAGTCCCATCTGCCAGAGAAAGGTGTCCAGATGGAACAATTCTGTTCCTGCAGGCTAACCATAACATTTATAAGTCAAGGACGGTCAACATTAGTTTGATAGGCAAGAGGCTATCTCATTGACACCTAACCCTCCCAAATCCCAATCTAAATCCTATTGAGAAAGTGTGGGTGGAAATAAAGGAGACTATTTGAAATTTCTGCCTTCTACTTCACAGGATGTCTGTTGAGCTATGGCACAGGGTCTAAGATGCATGGGATTCTCTCACAGAAAAGGCCAAATTATTTTTGCCATCTGGTAGACTTCATGCGGAGAATAATAAAGTTTTTTGAGCATGAAGGATATTGGACTGAGTTAAGTTTTTTATTTATTTTAATTTTTAAGAGAGATCAAACCTTGTCTCAAATGTAACATTTATTCTTTAAGGCCACAGTGGAAAGTTCTTAAGGTAGTAATACACATTTTAAAGCTACAAGCATTAAAACTTCCTCTTATATGTAGAAATCCGAGTTGCTGGTCATGCAAACAATAAAAAATTAAAAATAAAGTGTTTAAATTGTGCTAGAATCAAACACACATTACCTCATACTTATAATCTATCAAGTAACGCCTTAAACCACTCGACCAATTTGAGATTGCAATGTCAAATCTGTTCTTTTTAATACTCTTTCTTAGTAGAAAATAACTTCCAAGTGTATTCTGTTTAATCAAGGAAAATCCAACACTTATTAAGATCATTGTGTAATTGAATCAAATTAACACTCTTTTGCTCCACTTACTTGTTTAAATATGTAGAACCGGTTTCATAAACCGTTTGCTTACATTGTCAGCCTCATTGTCGACTGAACTATAAACAGTTATGCTATGGGGATGTGTAATCTGCTGTGGTGGAGGTGTGATGAACTTGAAGTTTATGTTTTCATCATCAGAAGTGTCAAAGTTCATTAAATTGTTTTTATACTTGCAAATGTAGATTTTTTCCCATGTTACTAATTCTGTAGGTCCTTGCACTGATTTTAATAATATTGTTTTTTTCACTATGTCGTGATTTCCTGTCCAGAAATGCAATGTCACTGCTGATTTCTCCAAATATTTGTATTATATGTTTCTGAAATGTTCTTTTAACCTTGTATTCTTTAAGGTATTCTTCTTTGCTAATTTTTAAGTTAACTAGCCGATGTGTTAAGCTGTTGATAACTGCATGATTGCGCATTGTGGGGTTAAAACAGTTGATATGATTGGCTTCATGTGTATTCTTTCTGTATGTTCCAAATTCCAGGTTTTCTTGACGTTTCTTTATTTTTATGTCCAAGAAATATGTCCATATTATCTGTTTCAGTTTCGTATGTGAATGAAACGTTTTTATCTTGTAAATTCAGAAGTATAATGCCATCATTAATGAGTTTTTTGTTAACTGTGGCAAATACACTTTCGACATATTTGAACCATAATTTAAATATATATGGAAAAGCTGAGTTGATGTGTGTTTCAAATTTGCTCATGAAGAGGTTACCTAAAAATAGAGTCAAGGGACTGCCCATAGTTAAGTCCTAATTGTAAATCTACATTTAAAAGTACAAAGACAGTTTAATGAACTTTGACACTTTCAGTGATGAAAATATAAACTTCAAGTTCATCACACCTCCATCACAGCAGATTATACATCCCCACAGCATAACGGTTTATTTTCCAGTTGACAATGGGGCTGACGATGCAAACGAAGGGTTCTTGAAATTGGTTCTACTTATTTAAACAAGTAAATGGAGTAAAAGAATGTTAGTTCTACTCGATCACACAATGATCTTAATATATACTGTGCAATGTTCCAATTAACAATTAGTTAATTCCACACTTTTTTACATTTCTGGTTTAAATGAAGAAAGTGTTTAGTTTCTATAGTTTTCATGAAGAAACAATTGTATCATTGAAGGTTGATTATGTCAATAATACTCACAATCATTTTGGGTAAATAGTGTAATAACATAACTTATAATAGTCTGCCTGCAACTTTGGTAATGCTTGGAAGCATGCAGTGGTCTTTGTTTCCAATAAACAGCCATTCACTAATTGAGTAAGTTTACAACTTACATATAGTTTTTGCCAGCAAGAAATTCTATAAGGAATATAAGTTCATTTATATATTTTTGTGCATAAGAAAAACGTAATGAAATACTTTAGATGTAAACCATAACTTTACACTTACATCAATGATAGCCTAAATTTACTATTTCAGTTTAACTGATTTGAGATAATTAAAAAAACCTGACTAATAGCATAAAAATATTTTAACAGTTACTAACTTCTTTTCTCCCCTCTCACTTTTATTTTAAAATAAATATTTTAAGAGATTTCACTTATTGAAGATACCAGCTAGGTCCCAGATTAATAGTTGTATTTACAACAAGTTCAGCAGTGTGTTTATATTTAACTGTATTCATGAAAATTACAATGTTCTTAATAAAAATTTCCAATGAGAAATGATGCACACAAAAAAAAAAAAAAAAAAAAAAAAAACAGGATTTAATAGGCTCTTACAGAAAAGTCTTTTATAAAGCAGCTCTAGTATGCATCTAATTATCATAGCAATGTTGGTCTAATGTTAACCACCCACACATTAATGTGCTGTTGATAGCTGAAGCTTCAACAGTCGACCAAAGGCTCTGCATTACTCTGAGAGCTATGCCTATTCATTTGCCCATACAATCAGGGCTGAAAGCACTAGTGCTGCTAGTGGAATCTCTTGCAGCTAGAGCAACGACCAAGCTGCTGGCCAGTCCCGAGCGAGAGTGGAGTTCACTCCATGCACTTGTCTCGAGTGAAATGTAATTTTTTTTTTTAATGTAACCTATGTGTTGCCCTGTGAAAAATATAATGCATTGTTAAGCAGGTAAAATGTTAGGCTTGAAGGCCTACATTCTCCTCCTTTTCGTAAATATAAATTGATGGGGGGCAGATAAATTACTGTAATGAGGGCATTGTTAGATAAGCTAGATATTGTAATGGTAGAAAATGTGCTCTTATTCCAACTTGCAACTAATTCATATATAAATATTGTACTTACAAAGCTGTTGACAATGGAGTGGTAATATAACATAAACTTAGGTATTCATTTTTTACACTAAACCTCCCTTACTTATGTAAAAGTAAGACACATTTCGGGAGAATCTCTCGCATCTTCAGTTGCTCACTGAACCGCTACTACTCGAAACGATGGCTGGACAACCAGATGTACCTGTGGTGGCCTCTGTTGGCTGAAGTAGGAAGTTGCCGAGTTCATTCATAGGAGGAAACCCGAAATTCATTAAGTTTTCTCTATTTTTTAATATGAAAATTTTTTCCCAAGTGGCAACTCCAGTGGGTTGTGAAGATGTTTCAGCAGTTTAATTCCCAGCTCAATAAATGCAATAAAATGTTAAAACAAAACATTAAATGAAGTCAAAACACTATCCACTACTGAAAAACAGAATATCACACAGAGTAATCCGATACTACCCAGGCTTTATGCACTACCTAAAATACATAAAAATGATAACAGCATGAGAGCAATAATAAACAATATCAATTCACCCACATACCAGGTAGGAAAAAAATTGATCAAAGTCTTCAATTCTTTTAAGAGATTCCAAAGTTTGAGCATCAAAAATTCAGTTGACCTAGTCAAAAAACTTGAAAGTAGCAGAATTACGGCTGGAGATATATTGGTTTCATGTGATGTAAAAGCCATATTTCCGAGCATACCTATAAACTTATGCTTATACTAAAGAAAAGGTTAAGATCAATAAATTTAAAAACAGAAGAAATAGAAGACTTATTAAAACTTACTAATATTTGTATTAAACAAAATTACTTCAACTTCAACAAAAAATATTACCAACAAATTTCAGGCCTAACTATGGGAAACCCTTTATCATCTTTTCTAGCAGAAATACACATCACAAAAGCCTTCCCTTTAATTTTCAAGTCATGGTATAGGTGTGTGGATAACATTTTTGCAATAATACAGAAGAAACTTTTAATAGATACCCTGAAACTTCTTAATTTGCAACATTTTTTTTTTTTTATTAATTTATTTATGGACGCTCTTTTAACATTTCAGGTCATCATCGTCCCATTCAACTCAGGACATGAAACGGCCGACAAATTTTGCTCACAGGCCTCTCTTTCAGGCTTGAGGTTCTTTTTCGTGCCGTAAATGTACGACACGGGACCCACGGCTTTACTTCCCTTCTGAAGGAAGCCATACTTAGGATTTTTACGCCCGAAAAAATCCATCGGTCCTGGCCGGGTTCAATTTGCAACATGAATCTATACAATTTATTATAGAAGAAGAAAGAAACGGGTGGCTACCATTTCTAGATTTAAAAACTATAAGAAATGGAGATTGTTTGAACTTTGTAATTTACAGAAAAGAAACATATACAGAAAATTACACAAAAAATGAGTTATAAACCCCATTCCACATAAATATGCAGTTTTTCACATTTGGCACAGATTGATGAATATTCCACTCACAGAAGCAGAGTACAAAATAGAATACAAACAAATAATAAAGACAGCTATAATCAATGGTTTCAACAAAGACACAGTGATAAAAATTATCAATAAATCTAAAAGACAAAAAGGGATAAGGGAAGTTTCCACACTGAAAAACATAAAAGAAGAATACAAATTCAAAAGTTTCACCTACCATCCAATTTACCACAACAAATTCAAGAAAATCTTCAAAGACCATGGGATAATGTTAGCCCCAAAGTACAGATACATCAAGAATTTAGTAGGTTGCACAGTAAAAGACTCCACCAACAGAACAGAAATCAGGAATGTACGAAATAAAATATGCAGATTGTGAACAGAGCTACATAGGCAAAACAAAAAGAAATTTGGAAATTCGGAGGAAAGAACATTTAAGGAATATTCGGTTTAAACAGGTGGATAAATCAGCAGTAGCAGCTCACTTTTGGACCAAAAACCATGAAATAAAACCAGGAATTAAACTGCTGAAACATCTTCACAACCCACTGGAGTTGTCTACTTGGGGAAAAAAATTTCATATTAAAAACAGAGAAAAACTAATGAATTTCGTCGATCCTGGTGGTGTAGTGGTTACCATACTTGCCCCCTAAACCCAAGATCGCGGGTTTGAACCCGGCCAGGGCCGATGGATTTTTTCGGGCGTAAAAATCCTAAGTATGGCTTCCCTCGGAATGGAAGTAAAGCCACGGGTCCCGTGTCGTAGATTTACGGCACGAAAAAGAACCTCAAGCCTCAATGAGAGGCCTCTGAGAAAAATTAGTTGGCCGTTTCACGCCCTGAGTTGAATGGGACGCTGATGACCTGAAATGTTAAAGAGCATCCATGAATAAATCAATCACCTACCTAATGAATTTCGAGTTTCCTCCTATGGATAATCTCAGCAACTTCCTACTTAAACCAACAGAGGCCATCACAGGTATATCCAGTTGTCCAGCCATCATTTGGAGTAGCGGCAATTCAGTGAGCAACTGAAGATGGGAGAGATTCTCTCGAAACGCGTCTTACTTTTACATAAGTGGAGTTTAGTGTCAAAAATGAATACCTAAGCTTATGTTAATTCATTTATACACACACACTAACCCTTACACTAACCTCAGGTAAATGCTAAAAACCAGTGGTTTGCTGAGGCTCGCTATGGCCTGACATCCTGTGCTTGCCTCCTTTTTGTAAAAATAAACTGATAGGTGCAGGTAAATCACTGTAATGCTGGCAAATCTCTTTTGATTGCAGCAGAAAAAAAATTAGTCGACATCAATTTATAAGCTATTCTGTGCATGATACTATGTTACCAAGTAAATCACTGTAATTGTGGCAAATCTCCTTTATCCAGCAGAAAAAAAGAATCAGGATGCTTGGATTCGAAACCACGTTCTTCACAACTATAGTATGATACTCTAATTGTCTGAGCTATTGTGCCACTGCTTGTGAGGACTTATTATCTTGCTATAACTGTGCAAGTCACTACCTTTGGCTCTCTTGGTTTTCTCCGCTGTAGCTCGGGACTGGCCAGCCGCTCAGGCATTGAACTAGCTGCAAGAGATTCCACAATCTCACTAGCAGTACTAGTACTTTCAGCCCTGCTTGTAACAACAATTTGCCTATTCAAATATCAAGTTTAGCTAAAAATTAAGTGACTAAATTCAATATTTTATGTTAAACCAGCTAATCATCAATACTTAAACTAGCACTTTGACTGAAGACTATAGCACCTTGTTCCTTGCATTTAGTTTACAGTTTTTTATAGGTGTGAGCACAGATAGCTCTCCAAAATCTTAATTTCAAGGCCTCTATTTTAAACCTGGTTCTGATATTTTAAGTAGCACCAACCAAATCTTTTAACACTAGTCAGTTAAGGTAATCCAGAAAGCCCAAATTTACTTTTCAGTGTTATCTATCCCTTTGCATTACCAGTTTATAATAGGGTAATAGGTTTCCCTCTCATAATGCTCCTTGAATAATGTATCCAGTTCATTGCTAGTTGGCATTAAACCAATTTCTAGAGCTCAAAGTACTATTTGTACATTACTACAAAGAAAAAGGAAGGGGATAAAAAGCTTTGAAAATGCATCTATAGAAGCAATTGGAAATCAAACATTTTTCTGTTCCTTGAGAACTTACAGTAATAACTACATTAGATTTAAGAAACAATTTTTTCAACAGTATATGCCTAATAAACAATTCCCTAATTATAATTTGCTCAAAAAAACAATTTTACTTCAACTTACAATATAAGCCCTAAAATAGCATGCTTTGCATTAATGTGGTGCTCATTTTAAATTACTAATGATTTAATTTTCTCTCCAGCTCAAAGTCTCATATTTTTCTAACTTTATTACTTTTCCATTTGAGCGAGTATTGTTCTAATATGAGCATGGCTTATCATTATTAGCAAGTACATCAGAACATCAGTCTATGTTCACCTTTATGGTTTAAGACATAGTCTTCATAAATGTCAAAATGACAATCTTCAGTACTGCCAAAGCATTGCTGCTGTGTCAGGCACTTGAATTAGAACTAATTAAAAACCCAAATGCCTTAACACCACAGCATACTTTAACCTCAGCAAGATGTTTTATCAACACTGATTCCAGATGCTTTAGTAATGTCCATGGTAGTGAATGCCTGAAAAAAAGAAGGAAAAAAAAAGAAGACATAATTAGATGGAGTAGAAACCTACAATAAGCAAGCACTAAGTAATAATATAAAAATTATTTATCAGGAATTCACTCAAATTTCATTAGTTTTATTCCACTTACTTCCACATGTTTTGAAGGCTGTTGCCTTCAGCATCAGTACGGTTCCCACGGTCAGCTTCCCAGCATGGCATTAGGGTGTCACTCTGTGAATTTTATGAACTTTATGATGAAGTTACTGCTGTTTGGAAAATCAAAAATAACTAAAATTTCCATGTTTTCATTTATGAATATATTTACCCACACTAATAATTCTATGGGTTTTGAAGAGTTTTTAAGAAATTAGGTTTTTTCTTCCCCCCTCCTTCCAAATTGAACCTAAACTCTTATAAACTCTTCAAAAACCTATAGAATTATCAGTATGGGAAAATATGTTCATAAATCTAAACAATGAAAATATAGTTATTTTTTGATCTTCCAAACAACAGTAACCTAATCACAAAATTCATAAAATCCACAGAGCAACACCTAAATGCCATGCTGGGAAGCTGACAGTGGAACCATATTCATGATACAGGCAATAGCCTTCAAAACATGTCCAAGTGGAACAAAAGTAGTGAAATTTCAGTGAAAACCTCATAAATAATTTGTTATATTATAGTGTATTTCACTGTAAAAATCCCAGCTATTTAAAACTAAGCAATAAGTTTGTATGTGCATACCAAATGAGGAATGCCAGGCAGTTAGCTTAAGCTCTAAAAAGTTATATTATCCAAAATAATGTTAAATAATAATAAATTTATGATAACAGTTTTTCTTTTAAAACTCAGCAGTGATGAGGTATTATACATGATGACTGAATCTACAAATGTTTTTTCAAGATATTTTTGTTTCAAATGTTGTTTATAGGATTCAGAACATTACATTAGACTAAACATCCAGCCATACCATCAATTCCTGCCCATGGCTTTTTCCTATGCAATTTGCCCTTTCAACCCTAATTTACTTTTGTTTCCATTACTATTCATTAAAAGCTTTACTAAGAATAAAATTTTCTAGCACATCTATGTGAAATTATATATCACAATTATCTGGATAAATATCTTTAAATTTAAAATTGTATTTCTGGCAAAAGTTATTGAAACTTCTGATATGAGGTGTGAAATAATTGCTATTTTAATTTCCATAGTTTATAATCTATGAAACTGTTGCAATTCATTATAGTCAATCCTCTTATGGGGCTCCTATGTACCTACCTGGGTTGCAGTTTACTCATTCGGTACAAAAGTTTTTGATTCAGTTAACAATCAGTAAAGTCTGCTGTCAATAAAGTTTCATTACATAATCCAATTTGGGAATATTTTCCACACATTTAGAGTATATATTAAATCTAATATAGTAATCACTTCTTCTGTTTAAGCAAGCACCCATTTAAAGTGGAACATTCTAAATGGAGGTACCCAAATGAAATTATTTTCAGAACTGAAGAATGAAAATAGAAAAATAGATCCCAAAATTTTCGTCTTTTAATCTGTGATGAGCATGTCTCTAGACAAACGAAAAACTTCATTAAAAAATTTGGCACTGCCACTTAATAACTATTTAACTCAAAAGCACAAGAATGGTAATGAGAGTGTGCACCCTACCTCCCCACACTGTCTTAAATGCTATATCTAATTCAGCCCTAATTTGTCAATCTAGGAGGGAAGTTGGTTTCCATTTAAAAACACAAATCATTCTTGTGTTTTTATGTACCTGTTGTGTAACAGCAAACAATTTTCTTCCCTCCTATAACCCTTAACCTCATGAACATGCCTAGTACATGACAAACTGAACATGCATATTTGGAAATATGCTAGAGAGTGATAGGTGTTATCTTCTTCACTAATTTACTGAACCACCATATATGTGATAGCAACACTTGTTTCCAACAGGTCTATATGCCTTATCATAGCCAATGTTATGCTTAAACTTAGGTATTAATTTTTTACACTAAACTACACTCACACAAAAGATTCGGGAGAATCTTTCCCATCTTCAGTTGCTCACTGAGCTACATAGGCCAAACAAAAAGATAATTGGAAATTTGGAGGAAAGAACATTTTAGGAATATTCAGTTTAAACAGGTGGATAAATTAGCAGTAGCAGCTCACTTTTGGACCAAAAACCATGAAATAAAACCAGGAATTAAACTGCTGAAACATCTTCACAACCCACTGGAGTTATCCACTTGGGAAAAAATTTTCATATTAAAACATAGAGAAAACTTAATGAATTTCGAGTTTCCTCCTATGGAGAACTCGGTAACTTCCTACTTCAACCAAAAGAGGCCACCACAGGAACATCCGGTTGTCCAGCCATCGTTTCCAGTAACAGTGGTTCAGTGAGCAACTGAAGATGGGAGAGATTCTCCTGAAACACGTCTTACTTTTGTGTGAGTGGAGTTTAGTGTAAAAAATGAATACCCAAGTTTAGGTTATATTACCACTCCATTGTCAACAGCTTCGTAAGTACAATATTTAATGTGATGCTTGTTCACATCTGTGCTATTATCCCTTTCATTAATCTATACAAACATGGACCAATTCACATAACACATATAAGTCTTTGTCTATCCACTATTACAATGCAAGTTTGTGAACTGTGATAATTTAACAAAATGCTCCACACAAAAACAGGCACAAAAAATTAATTTTTGCACAAATGATCTGTTGACAGCACAGGGTATTAAACTTTGTGCCATTTATTGGATAAAATTAGTCCTTAACTTTCCATCATTTAAGTTACCCTCTATTCCCTATGCTAAACATAGCCCCTATTTGCAAGTTAAATATTGATCCCATTTCAATAATTAAAACAAGAGTGCAGAACATCTACTCACCATATCATTGGATGGAAATTAAATGCTAAATGCAACATTACATACTTAGAGCGAGAGAGAGGGAAAAAATAATAATATATATTCCCACCAAATTCATTGGCTTCTAGTTATATTGCAGAATGAAGGAGGATCCACAAGTTGTCAAAGGGGCATTCTGACATGAAAATAAATGTGTATGTAAAATAAAAAAAAAGTTTCTCTGAAATTGATCATTTCATTTCATGCTCTAAGTTGTTTGATATGAAAGAACCTATACAAATATTCTGACTTACAAATGTTTTACTACACTTCCTTTCTGAGCTGTTTCATTATTCATTGGTAACATTTATTTTTAAAATGTAATATTTAAATACTTTAGCATATTTCATATTGCACATACTATATATAACCTTACTAACCAATATCTACTATAAATAAAAATTTGGCGATACTAATTGGAACGTGTACAATGAAGTCAATCATATAATTGAAATCATAGTATGACTGAGTCAAACTAAACACTCTTATTGCTCCACTTATTTGTCTATTAATACAGAACCTGTTTCACAAACCTTTGTTCATATTGTCCAGGGATGAAACCCATATACTTTAAGTTCATCACACATCCACCAAAGCAGAATACACATTCCCACAGCATAATGAAGTATCCAGCAGTTGACTTTCTAGATGATGATGCTAATGAAGGTTCTTGAAAATGGTTCTACATTTATGGACAAGTGGAGCAATAAGAGTATTTACTTCAACTCATTCATACTATGATTTTAATTATAAAAAAATTAGAATTTATATTTTATCAGTTTTGCTGCACAATGTTATGGAATAATGCTTCAGTGTTGATATTTCTGAATGATTATGGAAATAAATTTGAAGAGCAATTTAATTTAACACATACCTCTGCTGTTGTGGGATGAATTCCTATTAAACTGGAGAAATCTGACTTCTTAGCTCCAAGCTTAATGCCAAGTGCATAGCCCTGTGTAATTTCACCAGCATTTGGACCCAGTACATGGAAGCCAACCACTCTTTCCTGTTAAAAAACAATGTAAATTACTATTAAGCATTTCCACAATTTACTGATATGGTTTTATTAATGGCTAATCTAATATTCTGCATCTCCTACAATTAAGTTTTAATGAGAGGGAATAAATTGTTTCAAACTATGATTTACCTTTGCAAAACAATTTTTTAGATCTTAGTTTAGTTTTAATTCTCTAAACTTAGGTATTCATTTTTTACACTAAACTCCATTTACTTACATAAAAAAAGATGCATTTATGGAGAATCTCTCCCTTCTTCAGTTGCTCACTAAACTGTCGTTACTCAAAACAATGGCTAGACACCCGAGTGACATGTTCGAGTAATGGCGGTTCAGTGAGCAACTGAAGATGGGAGAGATTCTCCCAAAACGCATCTTATTTTATGTACATAAATGAAGTTTAGTGTAAAAAATGAATACCTAAGTTTAGGATATATTACCACTCCATTGTCAACAGCTTCATAAGTACAATATTTAATTCTCTGTTTTCATTTATATTTGTGGTTAGAAATTAATACAATTTGAACTACGACACTATGAATTAAAATCGTTAAAAGATATTTGACCTACGCCACAGACACTTCTGTAACATTATGAACATTACATTTTCATCTATAGTTTCTTTTGGTTATAAAGAAAACTTTTTCTCAATTTCTGTTCTGTAACCAAATCCCAAGATTCTGAAATGCTGGGAAAAATATTATTTTAAAACTCAATGAATATTTAAATGTATTTGGATTAAGAGTTAATGTTTTTGTAGTATTTGTATAAAGAAATTTTAAATGTTTTATACTCTAGCTGAAAAACAATTATATGGATTTTATGTAATACAATTAAATTATAAATAAATAAATAAAGGTAACAAATAGGGAATAACATTAAAATTAAGCAGTTTGACATCATTAGAATATGAGGTCAGTCAAAAAAACTTAAATATATAAAAGAAAACCTATCATGGTTTTGTAGCCATATCAGATGCCGCAGATCAGAAGTCTGAACAGTTAACTCCTGATTTAATATCCAAAAACTTATTCAAGTTCTTGCAATTGAAACTACAATAAAAATCTACCTTATGATAGGAGATGGTGGAAATGTTATCCTAGTATATCTACACATTTCTGGCATCTTTTTAAAAAATACCATTTATAAGCATCAGTTCTTGTTAGAAATACCCAGATTGCCATCCAATATTAGTTATTCAAAAAATGGTTCATGTATATAATTCCTGCATCTGTCCATATACACAGTATTTTCAATTAATATAGGCCCTATTACTCCATATGCATTTACTACATAAATCTTATTGTCATGCAAGGGGGTTTCACATATAAAATTTGGGTTTTCTGTACTCCTAAACCCCTTATTTTGCATCAAAACATGACCACATAAATAGAACCAGGCTTCATTAATAAAGGATATTAAGTATGAATCAATTCTCTATCATTAAGATTCTCTAACAACCAATTAAAGAAATATACCCAAATATCAGGATCACCTGCCTGAAATTTGTGGACAACAGTGACCTGGTACGCTTGAAGTTTAAACAGACTGAATTTTGGAAGATTAACTTACACATCTGAAGGACAATTTTCTAAAATGATACCAGCAATGTGTGGATGTACTAGGACAAACATTTTCAATATTTCCTGTCAAAAGATATGCACTAATTTTTTGTAATTGCAAATGCAAGAACTTGAATCAGCTGCACAGATATTACATCTGCTTGCTGAGAGTTACAGCTGTGACTGCCAACCCACCAGCTGCCGTGAAATGGGTAACAAAAGCATATTTTCATGCGCATGAGCGTGTACAAGCACACACACCTTGAGACACAGTAAATATGGCAACTATAGATTTAAAACACTTAACTTTATACATACATTTTGTAGCTTAGATCTTTTTTTGCAAAACACTTAGCCAGTTTGTGGTAAATGAATGTGTCCCCTATCTTTTGTTTCAGTGTATGCACAATCATAATCTCACAGATCAACTGCACTCAGGGTGACCTATTATATGGAATAGTGAATTTTGATCATTTATGGTAGAATGCTGCCAAATTCAAATACAAAATCTACATATAATATACTGGTAGAATTCACAGCTGTTACTACTGAACAACAAACATAAATGTAACCTACATGTAAATAATTCAGGGTTAATATGCAATAATTAACAAATGTTATATTCTTTACTGAAACCTCAATCACTCTCTGTGTATTATTCTACTTTAGGGGGAGGGGGGAGATCAGTTTTTGTTAATTTTTTTTAATTGCATGAAAGTAAGCTTTCTTACATTTGTGAACAATTTTTACCACTTTTAATACTGTTTTGCTGAATAGTTTATGGTGCATCAATCCAGATGCACAAGGTTTCATGCTGCAGTACCCAACACATGAACACGTTAAGATTTTTTCCATTCAAGAGTTGTGATGACTACAAAATTTAATCCATACATTTATTGATTTCTGATACTCATAGTTTTAAGACAGCATAGCATGAAGAGTTATATCATTCTACTTACATCAAGGCTCTTAGCACAAACTAATTTTCCATAGCACTTGTTCAAATCTCTCTCTGACAGAGCATATTCCAGTGGTTGAAAGAAACTATGATACACTTCTATGTCATTTTCACAATATTTCATAATAGCATCTTCTTCTGACATTCCCACAAATCCATATTCCAGAGGCGTAAATACAGTTGTAGGTACATTCTCATAATTTGTCAATGTGGTCTTATTACCATAGAGTCTCTGAAACACAAAATTTCACTATAGAGGCAGAATCTGCATAGTAGTGAGTGTGAGTGAGTGTAAACACAGTAAAGGAAATGTTATAGTTTCCTAATTACAGGTCCATTGCAATGTTATGTGCAACTAATTAATGTAGGATTTAGGCATTATTTAAGCAAGAATGGGGTACTATACTCCAACATTTTAATAACTGTCAGCAACTAATTTGATGTCCATATACACCATATATGGCAGTTAAAGAATGAAGAAGAATTGGCACTAAAAATTCATATTTCTCATGACATATACTACCATCTATCATCTAATACAGATTCGAGAAATGTTAGAGCAAAATAATTTTTTCAAGATTGGCATCAACTGTCACAAAGGATAAGATGTGCCAATATATAAAGAATACCCTAAAGCCAATTCCTGAGCCAGCAATAAGAAAAAAATTTATCATCTGAAATGTCCTGCAATGTATCAGCAGTTTGTTCTGTTCCTGGTAGAACCCTCAGCAAAGTTGCACAACTTGAAAACTCTAGGACACGTGCTAGGATTCTGTAGGAAAGTGAATTTCTTCAAAACAATGGGCATCATTATGTGTGATCTGCTCTTGCCAAGTCATTAATGCAACAATGACAAAAGATATATGAGGATAAACAGATGCACTGATATACTGGCAATCAACAGGAAGAATATGAAAGAGATGATTCTTGATCCAAAAGTGAGCGTTGGAAGAGATATCAACCAAGCAATTCAAGTAGATCATAAAAAGAAGAATATCTACTAGCCCTGATCTTCAAATTTGCATAACATCCTCATTTAACTGGGTTATCTATGGAGAGCATTTTGAAGATCATGGATCTATTTTCAAATTTACACTTGGTTTAAAAAATCCTTAAAAATTCCAAGTTTCAAAAATGGTAATATTCTAAAGCAAACACTAAAGGTCTCTGTACAATTATTACAGTACTATTTACACTTTATAATACATTTTTTCTCTTGTTATAATTATTTTCCATTTTTTTGTTATTATAATTTATGAACTCAATGAAAATTGTAAATATATTTTTTCTTAATATTTTGTTCTATTTTCTGGATCTCCTTGGTCAACCTCATTAGAGGACAGACAATTTCAATAATAAGTAACTATATATAAAAACAAGGAGCATAAATACTGTAATTTATACATTTCCATGTAAACACCTTCATTCATTATGCTCTCAGTAAAAAAATGTTAACAATGTTATATAGTAAGGAACATAGAATTGTAAGCAGTTCTATTCCAGCACTGAACCTATATCTTAAAAATTACATGAGAAAATAAAAACAAAATTCTGTCCTAAGCTATAATAGCAAGAACTTAGCTGCAGAGAATTCAAGAAATTCCCCTTTAATATGAAAAATTTGGCACTTTAGAAAATAATAATAAAAAATGAAATTTTTGGGGCCGGGGTGGAATGGAAAGTGTAAATGCTATAATTATGAATGAAAACAACCTGCACAAAGTGTAAAACCTGTTTATGAAAATATTAAATGAGAAAAAATTCAATTAGTATTTCAAAATGTCTGCAGCAGTACATATAAACAAGGCAAGTATTTAGGTACAGAGAGAGATATCTGTTGACAGGCGTAGTGTCAGGCAGTAGCCACCACCAAGCTAACACATTTAACTGTAGAGAATTGCAGCAATGTTCATGATTGATATTAGTTTAGCGGCATAACTGTGTCAAGAGTTCTTCGTTTGAGAGTACAGGACGTGGCATTGCATCTTTCATACTATCCACCCACACACATAGCCCTGGTTCATGGTATCCTAGGAACCTACACCATTTGTAAGCTCAACATATTTCACACCATATGATTTGAATTTCAGACTTTATTTTTAAATTTACCCAAGAGATAAAAACTGCATGATTACTTAAGGTAAATGTGAGTTATTTAAATTAGAACATCTTTTGGTTGTACTGGTAGCATTATGTTTCTTTCTGGCATGCTTAGTTCGCGATTCACATTCCTTCAGTCCAGTGCACTATTTTAACACTTAAATGTGCAGGTTTAAGTGTATTTTTGTGCATAAAAATATCAAGGTCTTGAAAAAATGGCAGAACAGGTTTCTTGAAAAAAAAAAAAAAAATAGCTAAAGGACTAATTGTGAAAATAGCAAAAGCATCAAATCTCACAACACAGACCATTAGTAAAATAGTCAGATGTGGCCCCACAATTCCCCATAAGTGAAGAAACAACAAAAAGTTTCAATAAAGACAACTTTGCATGCAATGCAATTCCTGTGACCATATACATTATATTCCATGAGAGTACCTCCAATTTATAGGAACTGCATTTACAATTTAAGGAAGAACACTGCAAAAACTAATTCAGAAACTAGGTTTCAGATTTTGGCTCCTGAATAATACTGTAATTTTGCAAATCTCCAGAATGTTATTCTGGCGCTACCAATTTTGATGAGATCAGTTAGTTTTGATCATGTGGGTATCAGGAAATCTCCTTGATGAAACATGGTTTAATAGTAGTGATGTGTAAATAACAGTTGAAATGATGGTAACTGTGATCACCTCCTTTCAAAGGCAAACAAATAATAGTGTATGCTTGAAATCATGAAGGATGAGCGTTAAATTATTTTTTCTACAAATATTGATGTTACAAAGGCAAATAGTAATAACAACATGACAGCCCAGGTGTTTGAAAAGTAGTTTCAGGAATCACTAATGAAAAGACAAAAAAGCATATAGTTGTACCTGACAACATTATTAGCAGTTTTAGCTACAAATCAAGATTCCTAATGTGCCTGCCCAAAAGATTTTATGCAGCATCATAGTATAGAAGTTTCAATCCCCCTTCAATGAAGTCAGTTGAAGATTAACTAATTCAGCAGCTAAGGTTTTTCACTGATGAAAGAGTAAATCTTTTAGACAGTTGGTCTTAAGGTTTCCTGCTTATCATTGTGATTTTAATGAAATTGAACTGAAATGGGCACACTTAATATGGAAACAAGCAAAGAAAATCTGATGCCAGCTTTAAATGAAAGCTCATGCTAGCTCTTTGAGAATAAGCTGATAAAATTGATAGTGGTTATTTAAAAACGTGTGCTGAGCATATGGTCATAAAAGGATTAGAATAGGTAATTGAAATAATGATCAATTTATCATTAATTTCGGGAAAAATACATCTAGAAATGAGGAATGTAGCAGTGATGGCAGTGGGAGGGTGGTGATGATAGTTTTTAAAGTAAATACATTGATATTTTTTATGTCAGCATATTTATAGCACACCCTCATGACATGCGCATTTATTAAAGCAGGAAAGCAAATCCTAATTAAACACATGTCTGACATTTAATTGCCATGATCACCAAGCAATGCATCTTCTAGAAGAGCATCTGCCACAAATTTCACACTTCATTTATCTATTTATGTCTTAGGCCTTCCTGGTGTGGGTCATCTGACATGACCAATGTGAAAAAAATTAATCCTAGAAACTGTACTACAGTTCACAGTGAGCTCACCACTAACTTCTCTCAAAAAATGTGGATTCCTGTAGGCTTTTACCATATAAATTCCATTCTTTATGTATGGTTTTTGATCTTTAATTTACAGTACCTGACACATATGTAAGCTCTATTTCTAGGCTCTGTGCTATCTATACACAAGATACCTATATACAAAAAAAATTACTATACCTATATACAAAAGGTTACAAACCAATTGAAAACAATCCGCTCAACAAATGCAATAAGACCTTAAACAAAACATTAAATGAAATCAAAATACTATCCACTGCTGAGAAACAGAACATCACACAAAGTAATTAGGTACTACCCAGGCTTTATGCACTACCTAAAATACATAAAAACGATAACTTCATGAGACCAATAATTAACAATATCACTTCACCCACATGCCAGGTAGCAAAAAAATTGATCAAATTTTTCAATTCCTTTAAGAGAATCCAAAGTTTGAGCATCAAAAATTCAGTTGATCTAGTCCAAAAACTTAAAAAATAGCAGAATTACAGCTGGAGATATAATGGTATCATTTGAAATAAAAGCCTTATTCCCAAGCATACCAACAGAGAAACTTATGCTTATGTTTAAGAAATGGTCAACATCAATAAATTTAAAAACAGAAGAAATAGAAGACTTATTGAAACTTACTAATATTTGCATTCAACAAAAGATATTACCAACAAGTTTCAGGCCTAACTATGGGAAACCCTTTGTCACCTTTTCTAGCAGATTTATTCACGAGTTCATTTGAAATACATATCACAAAAGCATTCCCTGTAATTTTCAAGTCATGGTACAGGTATGTGGATAACATTTTTGCAATAATACCAAAGAAACATTCAATAGATGCCCTGAAACCTCTTAATTTGTAATATGAATCTATACAGTTTACCATGAAGAAGAAAGAAATGGGTGGCTACCATTTCTAGATTTAAAAATTATAAGAAATGGAGATTGTTTGAATTTTGGAATTTACAGAAAAGAAACACACACAGAAAATTACATAAAAAAAAATGAGAGTTATAACCCCATTCCACATAAATATGCAGTGTTTCAGTTTGGCACACAGATTAATGAATATTCTACCACAGAAGCAGAGTACAAAATAGAGTGCCAACAAATAATAAAGACAGCTATAACCAATGATTTCAACAGACACAGTGATAAAAATTATCAATAAATCTAAAAGACAAAAAGAGATAAGGGAAGTTTCCACACTGAAAAACACAAAAGGATACAAATTCAAAAGTTTCACCTACTGTCCAATTTACCACAAGTTTAAGAAAATTTTCAAAGAACATCAGATAATGTTAGCCCCAAAGAAGAGATATAATATGAAGAATTTATTATGTTGCACAGTAAAAGACTCCATACCAACAGAATAGAAAAAAGGAATTTATGTAATAAAATGCACAGATTGTGAATAGAGCTCTACATTGGCAAAACAAAGAAAAATTTAGAAATTCGGAAGAAAGAACACTTTAGGAATATTTGGCTTAAGCAGGTGGATAAATCAGCATTAGCAACTCACTTTTGGATCAAAACCATTAAATAAAACCAGAAATTTAACTGCTGAAACATCTTCACAACCCAATGGAGCAATCCACTTGGGAAAAAATTTTCATATTAAAAAACAAAGAAAACATAATGAACTTTGAGTTTCCCCTCTTATAGATGAACTCAGCCATTTCCTACTTCAGCCAACAGATGCCAACACAGGAACTTCCGGGTGTCTAGCCATTGTTTTGAGTAACGGCGGTTCAGTGAGCAACTGAAGATGGGAGAGATTCTCCCGAAATGCATCTTATTTTATGTAAGTAAATGGAGTCGAGTGTAAAAAATGAATGTATAGGATATATTACCACTCCATTCTCAACAGCTTCATAAGAACAATATTTATAAAACATAGATTGCCTACTGTCTAGTGATACCATTTGCACATTCTAATCTGCAGGTCCTGGGTTCAAATATTGGTAGGTCAAGCTGTCCGGGGATTTCCCTCCCTCCACCCTAACCTGATAAGGTGAATGTCAGATAGCTTTAAAGCACCAAGGACTCCAAGCTTATTTGCATCATTATTTCATTTCATTTATCCTTACATCACACACCTATAGCATTCAGTTCACAATCTACTGATGTTGTAAGAAGACCAATGCAGTTAAAGCAACAATATATAAATAAATTTAAAATAAATGAAAAAAAGAGAGGAAAATGCACATGCTTCTTTCTCAATCCTACAACTGCAATTGACATAATTTTCACAAATATTACATCCAATCCACAGTACTGCCAACTATGCATTATTTATGAAATTACCCTCATTTGTTTATTTTTCCACATTAAGTATTTCTTTTAGGGTATAAATATCATGTTTTATTCTAGGTATTTTTTCAAATAAGTTTGATATTTTGGAACATTGTTCCTATAAAGAATGGAAGTGTAATAATGCTGCAGCTTATAACAAAATAGTCTATTACCAATTTGCAAAAAAAAGTGTTTTCTCAAAATTGTTTTCCCCAAAAAGATTGACAGCATCTAACAGGATAGTTATTTCACATAGGATTTCTGTGTATTTGATAGGAAAAATATTAAAGAACATTTTTTTTTTACTTTGACATATTTCAATAGCATAGAAGATTTTCATTAAAGAAAGAGAATTGCAAATTTATCACCTTACTTGATTAGATGTGGCAACTACATCCAGTTATTCTTGACCTTTTATGATGGGGAAGGGATTGAATGTTTATCTTGTTGGAGGCAGGTTATATTTATTTGTATTATGAGGATATCCAATGGGAATGCATTCTTTGAATCTGGGGACCTTCATTCAAGCTTGTTGCCAGTGCTGTATTTATTATAATCCCATGTTTTCAAACTCAGAATATCTTGATATAATTTTAAGTTAGGAATGGGAGCTGCAAATCCCATGCTGCAAAACACATGTATGAACAAAGATTTACAGCCATGATGTACAAAGTAGAGATATTTATTACAGTCTGTCAATGAGTCCATGACACAGGTAGTGTAATTGCAAACTGTTGTAACTGGGGACAAATATAATCTGATGAAATTAGCAAATGGAAGAAGAAACGTTTTCTTATCCCAGCAGTCATGACAAAGCTCATGTAATTTGTTAGTTTGCGAATGCAAAATTCAGACACAAAAGCTATGAAATGTTTTATATACATTGGTGCAGAAAAGAGTTTATTGATACAAACAATGTTATATGTTTTGTTTACATCCTACATGTCTTTGCTTGGAAGTTTCACCATCCACTGCACTCAAAAGTTGCAAACTATTTTAAACTTTCAACCTAATTTTCTAATTAATGTTCAATTAATTGCAAAATATTTTGTAGCTTTTATATTTATTTAAATACATATCATTCCCTTCATTCTGTATGATTATTTCACTTCCACTCTAAATAGTATCATATGCACAATAGTGTAACAAAACATTTCATTTCAGGTGTGTTACAATCAAAAACTAATTTACATTTAAATAAAATACTTGGTTGGATTTTTCACATTGGAACTTCTGTAATTGTTAAAAAATCTACCCAAATATCTTAATTTCAATAAGTTTATGGTAAAAAGTCTTCCAAAGTAACAAACTAATTTACATTATTAATATCCCCCCCACAAACCCCCGTGTAATCCATCAATTCTTTGATTTGATTGTTTTGATTGACTTTGTTTATTTACGGATGCTCTTTAACATCTCAGGTCATCAGCATCCCATTCTATTCAGGGCATGAAATGGCAGACAAATTTTGCTCAAAGGCCTCTTCTTTCAGGCTTGAGGTTCTTTTTCGTGCCATAAATGTACGACATGGAACTCACGGCTTTACTTCCCTTCCAAAGGAAGTCATACTTAGGATTTATACGTCCCAAAAAAATTCATCGATCCTGGCAGGGTTTGAACCTGTGATCTTGGGTTTAGGAGGCAAATATGGTTACCACTACACCACCAGGACCGACATTCAATGATTTAAATGTAATACATTTAAAATTTTGCTTTGAATAGATTCTTCTCTCTTTGTGGTGGCAGTGATATTACCTCACGAGAACCTTATAGCGGGTTTCCAGAATTCAGATAAAAAAAACCCACAAAAATATAAATGAAAGATAATGTAACACTATGAAAACTATAACTAAAATCACTATATATATTGAGGATTTGTGGTATTGGCAATATCTGATATCTGAATTCATGTGTTATACCTGTTACTACTAAGCGTGTATTTTATGTTCAATGAAAAAATTAGTCTTACATAAAATTCCTCAAAATAATACTATATCAATGAAAAATCATGGTCTTAATGCCTGATTTTCCTCTCTGTAACCATCTCTGGAAAACCAAAAGTAGTACATAACCTTTATATGGATTAGATATGACCTCCCCTGCACTCAGAAGCACTGTTTGTTTAATACTTATTTATAACTGTGATCTGCATGCCCCCCATTCCCGACTCAGCTCCCAGTGGAAAAATATCTTCTTTGGTGACTGGTGGTAAAACCAGTAATATTGTTGTTCATGGTGATGGTTGTGAGATTTCCACCACAGGCAAAGTTCAGAGGCACACAGGCAATTTTTATTTCATCCTGTGGTTGTTCATCTGATGACTAATGGAACTATCTTCAGGGCCCTGCAGGGTAGGCCAGTGCCTTATAACAAGAGATTAGAATTTCGTCCATTTACATATTTTTTTGTTAGCCTCAGAGCTATATGCTTGTGGGTTATCTATATTAATTATCAACTTTTAAGCATGCTAAACTTGGTATTAAGTTTCATATACTTAGTTAAATTTTTTGGCATTTTTATAAATGCATCTCATTTTCAACACTTTAATGCTTATATATTTTACATTTTCAAAGTATTTTTCTTTCTTTCTGTTAATTCTTGCTCCCAGTATGTTACCATTAAAGTAAATAATCAGGCATCTGTGTTGCAGAAATGATATATGAAATTCCATGCGTTTGAGTAATCCCAGCACTGCAATGCCATGTATAAGGTCAAATAAATATTATGCAATGACTTAATGCATTCAACTTTATAGGTAAAAAATAAAGGATGAATTTGCTTTCATGTATACCCATATTGCTACATTGCTTTTTTCTGATCATTCCAAACCTGCTTTCTCCTTTTCTCCATTTTTTGCATATGAGCAGTTAGTTATTTCATAGACTTTCATGTCGGTCGTGGTGTAGTGGTAACCATAATTGCCTTCTAAACCCAAGGTCGTGGGTTCAAACCCGGCCAGGATCGATGGATTTTTTCGGGAGTAAAAATTTTAAGTATGGCTTCTTTCAGAAGGGAAGTAAAGCCATGGGTCCCATGTTGTACATTTACAGCATGAAAAAGAACCTCAAGCATGAAAGAAAAAGCCTCTGAGCAAAATTTGTCGGCCGTTTCATGTCCTGAATAGAATGGGATGCTGATGACCTGAGATGTTAAAGAGCATCCTTAAATAAACAAATGAAAAAAAAATAGACTTTCATCTTACACTGGTTGAAGGCAATGCAAGTTTTCCACCGTGTATGTTCCCCCCCCCCCCCAAGGTTTTAAATTTGTGTGTCTGATTGGTTTGAGTGTGATGTGAAGTGCTAAGTAGATTTATGTTTTTTATATGGTGTTTATACCACCATTTAATTATATTCAAAATAACATTTAAGTGCTGCAGATAGACTTCAAGTCTTCAAAACTGAATTTTCTGAAGTTTATTCCCATGGATAAAGAAATTCGTAAGGCATGTGAGAAGATGGTAGACAGTAAGAATTGATATCAAGTGTAGCAGACTCAGACATAAGAAATTATTTAAAAATGTGGGAAAAATGATCCAAAGCAAAATCAACTTGTGGTGTATAGGCAACAGGCTATCATAGTTTTTGCAGACCAGTGTCAGGCCTTTCTGCATCTGATATTCTTCTTTTTATCCCAGTAACCTAACATGAAGAAATTTTCTTCAGGAATACTCCTATGGAACACATACCCGATTAAAATACTTTGTGCAAAACATATGCAGTATGGTGTTAATTTAAAATATTCAGAATGTTCTTAGGGATAAATTTGTGTAGGTGCGCTTGAAACAACAAACTCTGTAGCCTGTTACTTAGCAAATATAGTGGTTGGAGCCCTTAGAAAAGAACTGACAACTCCATATCTTCCTAATGTTTGTGAAGTTAGAGGTTACAACAATGCAACAACTCAATTTTTCATCGACTCAATAAAACTGTTGTGACCTGATCGTAATAAGTACCATAAGGGCTTCTCTTGATAACATACTCAGCAAGTTATATGGTTAAATCAGTTACTATAAAACTAAATGTTTTTTTCTTTATGATTCACTTAAATATCTTGCACATGCTGTTCATTATATACTGAAATTATTTGCTTATGTTTTCCAATGAGGCAGCATCTAATTGGCCCAAAAAACTGTCAAAAAATGAATTAGGTAACCTTGTGTTCATGTCAACCCATGGTATTTCTAGAGCTATCAAGTTATTGGAAGCAACTGACACTTGTTTATAACAATCTTTAGCAAATTTCAATAGAATGATTGCCAGATTAACAAAGTATAAGAAATTGTAAGAGATAAAGTGAAGGAAAAAGTAGCTAACATTCTTTCCAAAAATCCTGACTATGATCTATTGACATATTTTCAGATGTTCTCAAAGAAAAAAAACCCACAAAACTTAAAATTTTCTATTAAACAACTCACAGCTTTTATGAATCCCCTTGTTCCTTCTTGCATGTAGAATAATGTTTTTCACACTACAATACTATGCTGATAGGCAACAGGCAAAAATGAAAACAAAAACACCCATCACTGCTTAGTTTGCTTAGTTGTGATCTGTAATATCAACAAGAAAGCATTCAGAAATGATTCAGGCACTGTAAAATCCATGGCCTAAATGTAAATTAACTAAAAAATCTTTTTTTTTTTTAACTAAGCTTGAATTAAATTTAAAATTAATTTTGTGTCTGAACTAATACAGGGAAGCAATTAATTTATTCTTCATTAGCTAGTGAGTGGATTTAACACTCTTATGCTTCACTTATCACTTAATTAAACAATATATATTTCTGATGCTTTTGCTCGCATCAGCAGCTGTGAGTGACTGCTGGATTCGTTATTGGTTGTATGGACTTGGTGTAGCTCTTGTGGACATTTTATGAACTTTTGGCTTAATTTGTCTTCTGTTAGGATCTTGAAGTTCATAACCTTATCTACATATTTTATACAAAAATGTTTTCCCATATTCCAAGCTCTAAGAGTCTATCTACAAATTTCAATAATTTGACTTCCATTTCTACATCATGTTTATCTCTCCCAAAGTAACGTGCAACTGCCGATTAATCAATGTGATTGTACCTGATGTTTCTCCAGTGTTCCTTTAGCCTAATTACAATTCTTTTTGTTTTGCCAATATATACTGTGAAACATGTTCTGTATAATTCAATGGCAAGTGAATCATAAGAATATTAAATTGACCCACTAGCTACTTAAGAATAAGTTTGAATTGTACCAAATATTTAGCTATTTTTAAGGCATAAATGTACACACAGATTAGAGTTTATACCAGAGCATTTGATGAGATTGGAAACCCCATTCTGAACCCTACAAGAATGGTGAGAGCACTCATTAAGGGTGGAGGTTTATAAGGGAAAGATGGTAAATTCAATTTCATGCCATGCATTGCTTAAATACTTGGAAGGTATACAATAATTGTCTGTGTATGAACTACGGTGCAATAACTTTTAAGAAACAATTATTTGAAGTTAAATACAATTATTTTTAAAAATGATTATGGATTATCATCTTTGTACAACAATTAGAAGGTATAATTCTAAAAAAAAAGTCTTTACTGCACTTCATTTAGCCTTTTCATTAATACTCTGTATGTGCATTCATAATTGTTTTCCAACCCTTCCCTTTCTAAATGAAACTATTGAGCTTTTTAATCTATTATTTTTACCCTGAAGTTTTAATAAATGTCTCTGTACCTGTTTACAGCTAAACATACACCACTCACAATTTCAGGGAAGTTTACTATTATGTTTTCTATTCATAAACACTGCTTATACAGACCAGCTGAATAATACTCTGATTTAAGACCTTAAAGAATAGCAAATATATTTCAAGAAATTAAAAATATAAACAGAAGACACCAAACCTAGCTAGAAATTATGGTCTTCCAAAAATTCATAAATAAAGAAAAAGCATGCAATAATATAAATTGTCCAATCTACTACCTGTCCCAAGTGGCTACTCAAATTCCAGTCCTTTCCAAAATTTGAAACATTAAGAACTCCACAGAACCTCATCAAAAGCTTAAAAACTAAGTGTTGGGAAGAAAATGGTGGCCACAGTTCCTCTGGAGGAGTAAAGGATGGTTACTGCTCAGTTAAAATTTCCCCTGGTGACAAGTTAGTTTCTTTTGGCTGATTATATACCTTTGAAAATGGCTGAGATGGATAGATTTATACAAGAACACAGCTGAAGAATATATCCATTTAACTGAAATTTGCATCAACCAATTGTTTTGACAATTTTTTTTTTTTTTTAAATCAGGTTTAGCCTTGGGGAATTCATTCATCATTTTTAGAAATTTATATGAGCTATTTAGAAATACATATTACCAATGCATTCCCATATAAATTTAAAAAATGGTGTACATATGTGGATGATGTATTTGCAATGGTTAAGGAGAATAATAATAAGGATGCATTGAAATTGTCTACTAAATTTACAAGAATCAATAATAAAGTTCACAGCAGAGAGATCATTATGAACAAAGCCAAGTTAGAATTTGGCATTTTCAGAAATTCCACCCATACTGACTATATTAATTCCAGTGGTTTTAATCTTACCATTATCAATAGCTACACACAGACTGATAAATGACCCCTTAAACAAAATAGAATACATTAAAGAATATATATATATATATATATATATATATATATATATATATATATATATATATATATATAACAGAAATTGCAGAATATAATGGCTCCAGAAAAAGAACTGGTGGATAAAAAGATACTAAGATTGAAAAAGCAAGAACGGATAAAAAAAAGTTTCCATACTGTCCTTAGAGAAAGGGAAATTAAAGTTAAAAGAATTTACATATCACCCTTGGGTTTTTCAAAATATTTTCAATAAT
The DNA here is from genome assembly GCA_030762175.1 of Metallyticus violacea. Classification (NCBI taxonomy): domain Eukaryota; kingdom Metazoa; phylum Arthropoda; class Insecta; order Mantodea; family Metallyticidae; genus Metallyticus; species Metallyticus violacea. The sequence continues at coordinate 303,934,281 of CM060846.1, read as the reverse complement.
TTAGCATCATCTTGGTTCTACAAAACAACTACAGTATAAAGATTACCTTACATCCAATTGTATTGACAAAATTACCCCAGAAAGGCTAGCACCTACCAGATAATTTTTAGATTGTAATTAAATATACATTCGGAAAACAAAAATAAATGTAAAGGTTAAAGAGCATTCCAGGTATATCACTTATAAACAAACAGTTAAATCAGCTGTGGACAGTCATTTTTGGGAAATGAATCGTGAAATAGAAAAGAAACCAAAATTGTTAAAATCAGCATACCTACCATTGGAACTGAACTTTAACAGAAAAGATCTACATAAAGAAAAATGAAAATAAGAGTGACGATTTTTGAAACTTGGACAGATGACAGTTTAATTGCAAAATTTTGTAAACTCCTGCTACAAGTATCCAAGGTGCAATACAGATCACCTGTCAGTTGGTTAGCAGCTGCGGATGTGGACAAGGGTCAATAAAACATGTTCTGCCAAAATACATTGGTAAGTGGAGAAAAAAGTGTATGTAATTCACTCACCAGCATAAGCATTTAATATTTACTTATATCTCCACTGTAGAAGTTCTACAAAATCAGATTTAAATAACACAATTCATACTTTTTACTCCACCTTCCATTAGTTTTCTCCTTGTGGGATCTAAAAAGCCTATTATAAATTTGATATTTGAATTTAATTTATGCACAAAAGAAATCTCTTTTATTTGCAAATAAATGAAGTATTTAATGAGCATGGCAGTTTTCGTTAAAAGTGAGTGGAAATATCTTTTTTCTTTTATTTCAAGTGTTGTTTTAAGCAAACTGTAACAAAATAGAAGTGGACATTAAAACAAAAACACATTCTAGTTATCTTGAGACATTCATGGCCATTTCTTTCCCTTAAAGATCTTAATGTCGCAGCTTGAATCAGCACGATTCTTTTGGGTTTCATTCCCAATTTTTTATAAATCATCCTAACATGCAAGAAATAAACTCAAGTCATTAACCTTTTGCTTATCAGTCCTTTTCATATGATGAGAATTTTCATTTATTTTGTGCAGCTTTTCTCATGCTATTTGTTTTATAAAATTGTACTTTATTTTATTTATATCCTAGGACTTATTTTTGCAATATGGAAGTACGGCAAAATTAAGATTAAACAATATGATCACATACAACATGATGGATGACCAAATAGAGATTCCTAACTTCTTTAAAATTATGAATTAAATTCTGGTGGTAATGGGTAGCAGGCATTTCTCAGAGGACTGCAAAGAGGGGGGATAACACCTGGCAATATTGAAGCTCTGCCTTCAAAGTTTTTTTAAAACTTGTATGTCTATAGGAATCAAATAACATTCAGGTCCAAAGGGTATACCCTAAGCATAAACAATTTCCAAAAAATCAATGAAAATATTTTGGTTACCTGGGCCAGAAGTTTTCCAGCTTGAATTGCTACTGGTGTTAGTTCAAGCCTGCCATCAATTACATCTCCAATGGCATAAATGTTTGGGACTGATGTTTGTTCCTGTTGATTAACAAGTACCTTGGAATTTCTGAAAAACAATATAAAAGCCTGACTAATAATAAATAAATAAAAAATAAAAGTGATACACTTTTGCTAAGCACAGTTTCTTACTATTGATTTAAGGAACTATAGTGATAAGACAATAAATTCTTGATAAATATAACAGATAGTATAATGAAGAAAATATTGCATATCCCAAGCCTTTGCTTGGAGAATCTTGGGAGCGCGAGTATCATCTACAGGCAAAAGCAAACCCTGCAAATATGAAACTAACTAATAATTTACACATTACCTAAATACTGCAATTCCCACTTAAAAATTTAAAACAATGCAAAAAGAAAGGATGTATGACAAAAGATATTACAGAGTCAAAAGAACAATAGCAAACCCTTATCAAAATAACAAGCAATGGAAATTCAAAATATTTTTGTTTATTTTTTATAAAGTATTTAATGCACTGCCAGCTGTCAAGATCTTTAAACAATAATAAATGATATGAGTGTACAATCCTTAGGATCCAATATTACCCAATATTCATCTTTTCAGGGTAAGAGAACACCTCAGGCACATGTCCATACTAGGAATCAAACTTCCCTGCCAGTTGACAAAGATATGCTACATCACCTGTGACGAGTTTACTTTTAAATGCCTGTTTTCACTACTGAGGTATTATAGGCAGCCATGGAGGTGGATGAAAATGCTGGCAATATTATTAACAACTAATATAGAAAATATAAGACAAATATATTTATATTATATCCATGCACCTAAATAACGTTTAATGACAAAAATAGTTCTAATCAACCTAATTTCAACTTTACTGGTAACTCTCAAACAACCACCAAGTTCTTAGCACCTGTGATAGAAAATAGCTAATTTTATAAGACACTTTCATAAGTTATGGCTGAAATAAGACACGCACGCACACACACAGTACTAATTTAGTCAATCATTAAGCCATTTAATTTATAAGTATCTAATAGCCAGTTTCACTATAAATCAAAAATTGCAAAATTCGTGACACAAAATACTATTGGAAGTGAATCACATTATATTATTATTATTATTATTATTATTATTATTATTATTATTATTATTATTATGTGTGATGAGTAAAACAGCACTCTTGCAGCTTGACTAACTTATCTTTTATCAGAACAGTTTTGCAAACCATTGTCTGCATCATTAGCTACTTGTCAACTGTTAGAAGTGTTGTTCTAATCCTTGAAGGATGCACTGTTTGGCTCCAGCAGACATCGGATGAACCTGAAATTAGTGATGTCTTCCCCTGGGACATTGAAGATTATTAGCCAATTTTTTAAATTTCTGGATATACATTTTTCTCCTATTCAGCTCTGTATGCCCATCTACTGCCTTTAACAACTGTATACTTTTTCTTCAATTTTATGATTTCCTATCCAAAAATGAGCTGTCTTAGAAAATTTCTATATTTGCTTATACTGGGATTTCTGAATATGACCTAGCTGCAAACACAAGATTTTGCATCTCAGCCTAGGCCACTTGCCTGTCTTTAAGCTTCTGAACAGTCACCAGTCTACATTCATCTGCGACGATGACAAGATAACTGACTTTAGAACAATGTATTTTTGTTTTTAACTGTTGTTATATACATGAATCAGCTTGTTACATTTGTGAGGAATTTATTCAGAAGTTCTCTGAGCTATGCCTCCTTCCAGAACATCAATTTGTGATTTTGTCAATAAATTTTATACTACTGACTCAGTGCAAAACAAGAAACGCATGTGAAGATGTACAGTTTCAACAAAAACAAATTAAGACAAAACTGGCACAAATCTTAAATATTCACCAGCAAAATTATTAGCCAAACTAATACAAGCTGGGGCTTCAGTGTCTTCTGTACAAACAGCAACAAAATTAATACTCAAACTTTACAGTTGTACACATGTGCATTGTCAATGACAAGGCAATCCCTTAGCATGTGTGCTTTATTGTGATTGGTTTCTTTCATCAGTGACTTACCTCATGGGTGGTTGAGGTCATTTAAGCACAGACCAGTGAGCGGAAGGCTCACCAGAACCATTCCTCCTAACTGGGTTTTTTTTTTCAGATTTTCCTCAGTCCTCATAAATGGCAAATGTTGGGGAGGTACCCTAAACTTAAGCCTAGAATGTTTCCTTTCTTAAAAAAATATCCTTTCCCAATATGTAATTTCATCTCATATATCATCAATACCCACCGCCTGTAGTGTTTCATTAGTAAAAATGGGCATTAAACATTATATTTAATATATATATAAAAATCAGTGACTGAAGGATTAATAGACTCACAGCTTGTGTTCTTTTCACATGAGGCATAGTTTCAACAAAATGGTCATGTGAACACAACACTCATTCAGAATTGCAAATAGTATAATATAAACCCCACTTTATCACAGAAAAATTGCAGTTTGGTATGCAATTAGCTTAATATACATAATCAGTCCGCTTTTTTACGAGCAGACAATAAATGCATAGAGGTACTGAAGTAACAATATGAACCTATTTTTTAATGAGCAGGCACAAGTAGAGAAATCATATCGGTTGTTTCAACAAGATTTCACTACTCATACAGCAGAGTCCATGAGTAAAATTAGGGAAATGTTTGAAAATAGTGATGATGTATTGCCCTCTCACTCCCCAAGTCTATAATTTGTGATTTTTATTTGTGGGGTAGTCTGAAGGACAAAGGATAATAAGAAAAACTCGCGCATTAGAAGGGTTCGTGGAAAATATCAAAATAAAATCAGAAACATTAGTGTGATCAAATTAAATCAAGTCAATTGGAATGTGATCATCTGGTACAATGCCTGATTAGCTGAAGAGGATTTCAGCATTTGCTATTACGGTAAGATTAAAGAATATTGTCAAGAGTGCAGGCACAGCTGGCTGTGGCATGTCCAGAGATAGACTGCTGAGATGTAAAACCCCCAGTGAGTGGTAAGAAAACCTTATACTTTATGGTCCAGTAGTGCATTTTATATTAGGTATACAATCTGTTGTTTATACGATTTTTTACCATAATTTTATTCCTTTGTGCCAAATAACTTCCTTAAAGATCTTCGACAATTTTTGTGTAGCCAAGAATGATAGGTAAAATTTTTAAAAAATTCTTTTCTTTTACTGTCATGATAGTTGACATTTTTTTTAGCTGCTAAAGTTCCTTGAACTTCCACACTTTTTTATTAACCCAATTTTTCATAAAATCTATTTTTCAATGCTGTTTTTTCTATTTGGTTGCATTCTTGTTGATATTCTGTTTTTTCCAAAGGTAAATTTACAAGTCCACATGTTCAAATTATTGATTAATAAACATGCAATATTTAATAGAGCAGCTTAAGTGAATTACCTTCAAAAATACAGAATATCAATGGGAATATAACTAAATAGAAAAAAACAGCAACAAATTATGTACATTGTAAGGAATTTGTTCAAAAAAATACAGCTATTCAAGAAACTTAATGCACCTGAAAGATATCTCAAATCTCTTGGCATTAAAAGAAAATGTTTTAAAAATTTACATATTATCCTTGGGCTACACAAAAATTTCATATGATCTATAAGGAAGTAAACATTATATTGGCATCAAGGAATAAATTTAGCATAAAAATTTTTATAAACAACAAACAGGAATAGTTTTGAATAGTGGGAATTTTCACAGTGAAATATAGTATAGTATATATTATCATTTTGTATTTTGCTGCTGACGATGAAGGCAACCGCCTTCGAAACATGTCCAAGTAAGTGGAACTAAATTAATGAAATTTGAGTGATTTCCTCAATAATATTATAACAAACAGGAAGATATGAATTGTACAGACTATAATGAAAAAAAAACAAAAAGAAACAAATTAAAATATCAGCTAATAAATTTTGACATCCTGGGGGAAGAAAACACTTAATTTCAGGTTCATCAGATGTCAGCTAGAAACAAACTTTACACCCTCCAAGGATTACGACAACTCTTCTGACAGTCAAAAACCATCTGATGATGCAGACTATAACATGTTTTAATGAAAAGTAAGTTATAGAATTAATTAAAATGTACACTGGAACTTGCACAGTGAAGTCAATTATAAGTTAGTGAAGTTGCAAGTGTTCAATTTGACTACTCACAACATATTAATAATTATGTAATAGTTTTGCAAAAGTAAAATGTACTCATAAAATGGAGATATATTATCAATATTGCTTAAAATATTGGAAAGAATAAAATATAATCAAATTCTTCACTTTGCAGACTAGTCCAACATAATTTCTTAAAGCTGAATGGGATCTATAGAGGTAAATTTATTGATATGTTTATGGAATGTCGGAATCCACACAGTGAATCTTTTGTTAATCTTGTTTTACTTTAAATCAAAATAAGATTAAATTCATTGATACTGAAATACATTTTTAGAAAGCGTATATGACAAGGTGAATGGTGAAGGTAAATGTTTAGGATTATTTATAGATTTTACAAAAGCAATTGATATGGTTAATCATCATAAATTATTAGAGAAACTTTCATTACTATGGAATAAGGGGGCTAGCTAACAACTATATTAAATCTGTAGTTCAGATAAGGGTTCATCAACATAGTCCATACAAAGATTCCAACAAATATTAGAAAATGTATTTCTAGTACAAATAATTTTCATATGGAACAATGCCTATTGACTTCAAGAAAATTAAACCAATAAGATTAAAATGTCAACAGCCCCCTCCCTCCTTCCACAATTCTAGGCCAAGCAGTTCACAAAATATTGTCATACCTCGGACTTTCGGACACATTTTAGAGAATTTCCATAACTATTATGAAAAAAGCAATACATTCCCCAAATTTGTAGGCAAAACAGTACTTTTCTGCTTGTTTTTTTTCTACATTTAGGGAAAATATTAACAGAATATTTCAGTTTATTCTAAATGGGACTAAAATTCAGAGTCTTAGTCATATGAAGCTTAAGAGATGTCTGCCATTCTATTTTAATTGGAAATGTACCACACATTCCTGCCTACCACAATTGTGTTTACCTATTGTTTCCTTTTCATGAAGTATAGTGAGACATCCATGCCAAACCACCACAGGTGGCCAAGATCGTTAAGGTACGGATTTGTGAGCGGAGGTCTGAGGTTTGAATCCCATCAGGACCATCTTCCCTGACAGGTATTTTCCAGGTTTTCCTCAGTCCTCATAAATGGCAAATGCCAGCAAGGTACCCTAAACTTAGGCCTGGAATGTTTCCTTCCTTAAAAAAATCCTTTCCTAATATATCATTTTGTTTCATGTATCATCATTGTACACCACCTGTGGTGCCTCAGTAGTAAAAACGGGTGTTAAACACTATTAAAAAAGAAAGAAAAAAATTCAAAACTTCATAGTATTTAATATATCCCAGATGATAGATAAAAAAAAAACATAAAATTAAGAAAACTAAACAAATTACTACATTGAGTGCTTTATCTAAAGATAAAATCTAATCAGTACAATATGACACGGATCCTCAAAATAGATTTAGTATTGGAAAATTGTTGAAACTAAATAAAGTAGATGACAAACCCAAAGAAGAAATATATCAGATAAATTGTAAGGACTATGATAAGGTATACATAGGAAAAACTAAGAGAGACATTGGGATCAGAATGAAGGAACACAGAAACATAAGACACAAACAAATAGAAAAATCAGCTATAGCAGCACATTTTTGGAACGAGCACCATGAAATTGACAAAAATATTAATTTATTCAAAACCGTTCAGTTTCCCAAAGGACTGAGCATGTGGGAGAACATTTTTATTAAGGAAAATGAACACAGGCTTATTAACTTCAAAATTCCGGAAGCAAATAACATTCTGTATAAGTTCCTCCATAGACCACCAGAGCCCCTTACAGGCTTCTCCAACTCTAGCATGACTCATTAGTTCATCAATTGACAATGTGATCAATAGATCACGAAACATGTCCTGAATTTTAACAGTTTAAGAGTGAAATGCTTAAGAGCATTGAAGATTTCAGCCATTTTAGAATTTTAACTTTCATATAGGAAGGAGATTTTAACTGGTTTAAAATAGGTTTTATATACATGACTTGATTACCTTCTGTGATTTCGGTGATGGAAATTAGTCTTTTACATTCTGTCAGCTTTTGAGGCTGTTGGTATGCTTCGGGCACACTATTTATTAAATACTGATTTCTCAACTGTGCAAAACTTGGAGAAATCTAAGTTGTGTTTTAGGTGCCTTTCTTTGTTTCAGTATGTGTTCAGTACTCTTTGTAGTTCTGATAAACTTTCATAGAGGATTATCCTTTTATCAAATGTGCTTCTTGTAGTATGTATGACCCCTGAAAGCAGCATCATGTCCATAGGAGTGATTTTTACATCTGTTTTTAACTTGACTGGAAATGAACTGGAAATGAATAATATAATGGACATAGCTATAGAAAATGGCTTCAAACAAGATGTTGTGCACAAGAAAATGGACAGAGCAAAGAATAAAAAGAAAAATAGAGACACCACTACACTTACTCCTATAAAAGAAAAAAACAGAACATACAAAAAATTCACTTACCACCCATTAGCCTTTCATAAATTTCAAAAAAATTTTAAAAGATACATTGTTTTGGCTCCAAAAAATAATTATTCCATTAAAAAAATCCTTAACTCCAAACAAAAAGAAGATAACCTACAAGAAGAAGATAAATCAGAAATATACCAGATGAACTGCAATGATTGTGATAAAGTTTATATTGGAAAGACCAAAAGAAATATAAAAACAAGAGCTAAAGACCACATTAGAAATATAAACCAAAAACAAGAAGAAAAATCGGCGGTAGCTTGGGACTTTTGGAAAGAACAACATAACATTAATAAAAACTCCAAATTACTTATATTAAAGGAAAAACTGAGCCTACAGTCTGGGAAAACATCTATATTTTGAGGAATAAGGAGAAAGTTTTTAATTTCGAAATCTTGCCAAGTGATGTGTTATACAATAGTTCATTAAACCTCCACCAGAGATGAATTGATCTACCACAAACAGCGAGGCCGGCAGTCAACCAGGAACTGATGATAGGAGCAATGGCTCCCGAAACTAGTCTTCCATTCTATTGAATTTTAGTGATGTGTATGTTACAATCTGGATTCAATTTTTTTTAAAATGTTAATTTTAGACATTGCTTCCATCAGGGTTTTCATGTATCTTTGTATCTTTTTGTGTCTCTACCCAGAAGACTAGATCATTAGCATATAAAAGACTTTGCTCCCTTGGATTTTATTTAGCTTGCTGGCAAGTTCATCTATGTAAATGCTGAATAACATGGATAATGCTCCCTGCAGGATGAGAGCTTACTGCATTTTTCACCTGGAGAAAGATTTTTCACGTCTTTCATTTAGAAACAACTGAAAATAGCAAAGTATATTATAATTAACAGCTATAATTTAAGAATTTAAAGATCATATTTTATTTCCAGATCAAGTCATAGGGATTTTGAAAAAACTAGTGAGAATGTTTCTGTTGTCAAGTGCATTCTTGATGTTTTGGCTGAATTTAAGATACCTGTTGTGCTGTTGATCTGTTTATTCTGAAAGTTGCTTGTTCATTACCTTTGAGCACCAAGGGTGGCTGAGGTTATTACAGTGAGGACTCATGAGCAGGATGTCTGGGTTTCACTTCCCACCAGGACCATTCTCCCTGACTGGTCCCCCCCCCCCGTTTTCCTTAGTTCTCATAAGTGGCAAATACCTGGGAGGTACCCTAAACTTAGGCCTGGAATGTTTCCTTCTTTAAAATATCTTTTCTTTTCATGTATCATCAGTGTTCAGTGCCTGTGGTGCCTCATTAGTACAAACAGGCTTTATACATAAAAAAAAAAAAAAAAAAAAAAAAAAAAAAGGAAGAAAGGAAGGAAGAAAGAAAGAAATAAAAAGAAAATTAAAATAATAAAAAAAAACATAACTTCATACGTCAACAAGTACCAGATAAGTCTTTGTGTTAATTACTCTTCCCATTTCAATCAATTACTCTGAATAGTAATGCAATATTTTTAAGAAATTGGTCATTAGAACCTTATGTTTTTTTAATCAATATAATCTTAAAAATTATTCAACAATGATCTGAAATTGTCTATTATCCATTATAAATTGTTAAATGATCATTTCAGGTTAATCTTGAGTTAAAAAAAATAAGGTTTTGATGACCAATTTCCTTACAAACTATTCAGATTGCCTGATTCTTGTTCAACATCCGAGTTGTCATTTCTTAAGGTCACATGTTTTGGATACTTTGATATATGAAACTCCTCTATGTGAGACAGGCCCCATTGCTGATAGACAATCAGAATACTTCATTGTGTATGTCTTGTGGGTTATTCCTTTAACCCATTAACGTCCAGCAATCTATTTATAGACAGCTGCAGATATTATTTTATACTGAAGTCACATTAATTCTCAAGAGCCAATTTTTATATGCATATGCCATCAACAATGATATCTAATTGTGTAATCATATTATCATCTTTCAAAAATTATAATAATGTGTAATTTAGTAATTAACAATGATAAGGTGCAAATGACTACAGTGCCTGGGAAAGAACATTACATTTCCCTAACAAGTTATGATGCAGTAAACTTGTCGATTAAGGTTCTTATTATTGTATCACAAAGGAAATCTCAATTGTAAAAAATTCTAATACTGTCAATGTAAGCAGAAAGATAAATGATCTATTTATAGACTTCTGGGCGCTTGGCTGTCCTTGCGTCAGCACATGTAAACCTTCATGAGATGCGACAGCTAGTGACATTACTGTTTTTGTAACAGTAAGCAAGCAGTTGCCATATGTATTATTTGCTTTCTACAAGTTTTCCCATGTGAAATAAAAGTTAACTAGGATTCAACAATATTCTATGTTTTCTTTAAAAAGAGGATAACATGAAAGCACACACATTGATTCTTAAAATATTTTGCATAATTATTGAATTTCATAATGTTTTACAGGGGTAGTTTTCAATTCTAAGCTAACAGAAAAAGAGAACAATAATAGGTGAAGTACGACATTTATTTCTTTTTTGCTTTCTTTATTTTTAGATTAAATTCAGAGATATGGGATATAATTTTATAATGTAGTATTCAAAGGAATTACACTAGAAGAAGCACTGGATACTGTGGGACAACAACTTTGCAAATGAGATTGAATGATTGTAATACAGTTGATGGGGTACTACCTCCTGATCCAGATAGTCTGATTGATGAAGATGAAGCACCTAGTGATGCAACAGGTATAGTAAAGTGAACAATGTTCCAAGAGCCGTTGAAGTAAGTTTCACTGCTTCTGAAAAGACTGACCAAAAAATGTACCAGAAAGACTAGCTCTAGACCTGAAAAGTCAACTAAAAAGAAATTAAATTAAAATGTTAATTGGAATTTGCACAGTGAGGCCAATCATACAATAATATCAATTATAAAAACCAAACAGCAAGATATAAAAAAAGTGCACCCAAGTACACAAAAATTCCAGAAAATGACCAAGCTTCAAATGAGAATGGGAAGAAATAAAAAAAAAAAAAAAAAAAAAAAATGTTTGAAGGATTGCACGCCATTTTTGCTTAGAGAGAAAATTCTAAATTATGTTTGCATTTATTGCTAAAGCAACTGTATCATTTGCTGCCTCGTATAAAACACTTTTGACCTCTTTCGATCCTGATGATCTCAAAGCTTTCTTCGGCACTTCCACTTTCAGGATATCATACACTTCCTTCTGAGGGGCACTACTGGTATGAGGAGCCAAATTTGGGATTAGACATTGTAAAAACTTAAAAATATGGCTAAACGTTCTTCTCAAGAGACATTGTCAAATGGAGAAGGTGCAAAGGCAGACAACTAATATTCTGCAAAAAATGCAAAGATGTTTTGAACCTTACCACAGTTGATAAAAATCTTGATATCCAATGTGTTTCAGTAATTATGTGTATTGGCTTATACGTTCTCTAATTGTTTTAAGGGATAAAGTTTAAATATAAATTACATGAAATTGGCAGAATATATTTGTTCGTTATTACAGTATATTTTGATAACATTAATGCCCAGTGGTCTATTTTTAGACCAGGTGATTTTGGCCTACTGGGTGCATGGCAAGAACAAAAACATTTGTTGCCATACTATAGACTGAAGTAATGCATTTTATATGTTTTTTAAAAATTGTTGGGGGAAAAAAAAAAGTTAATGGGTTACTGTTTGTTAAACTGAAATAATCAGCTAAATGATTCTTAAATTCAGTGAGATATAGTGTACATTATTTTCTTCCAGGGAGAAGCCTAACACATGTTACACAGCACATAATGAGCCAGTCCTATGAAGATCACTTAATTTGATCTGGTATAAAGTTTGCAACACTATTTTAAACTTGTATAAAGTTTTGTTTTGATATCGAAATATTCCAGCAACCATTTAGCAGAAGCTGTTAGGATGATGGAAACATTTTCTTGGTATTATTGAAAATTAGCTAGCAAACTAATAACATTTGAAAAAATATATAACAAAGCAGCATAAATCTAAAGAGAAACAAAATACTTAAATGTCATGCTTACAGGCTCACTACCAGTTCATAATGGCTCTCTATCAGCAAAACAGTTTCATATTCACCATGTGTTGTCCTGAATAAACCCAAGTATTGTTCACTCTTTGTGATTCAACATAACAGAGCTCCTCATTTTTACAAAGCAAATTTTAATGAGAGTACAAGTACATTGCTATTTTGTCACCCAGTATTATCAACAAATAAAATATCCTAAAATTTTATCTGCTTTACATCAAATAGTTTTTTTTTTCATTTCCCTCAAAAATATTGTATCAATGTTTAACTGTAGGAAATAATTAGGGCATAAATAAGAACATTTACAGCTAGAAGCACCTGCTGTGGAAAAATCAAATGCAATTAATATTTGTTCTCATGAACTTTTATGTATAAAATGCTGAAGTGGCTCTCAGCATTTACATTTAATCCAAATACACAATTTTTACCAAAGACTTATTTATATAAATGGAAAATTCTGTTTAAAAAGTCAACCAAACTTACTTAGAATTTACATTGACACCCACAGCCTCCAGCCCTATTCCTTCAGTGCAAGCTTTACGCCCAACAGCAAAGAGCACAGTGTTGTATTCATTCTCTACTTTTTGGCCATCTGACATCTGACCAATTACCTACAAAGAATATTATGTATGTTACATCTATAAATTGAAAAAAAAAATATCATGACTAGGCATCAGGATTTTTAAGCACTTTACATCAAGTTAGGTTTTACTAGGTACTACATGGGGCATTTTCAATGCTGCAGGAAGCTATAGATGCTGTTAGGTTTATGTGCTAGTATAGGTCTAGAAGGAAGCAATAAGACAGTCAATATGTGCATGTGCAAAACAGTGCAGGCAGCTAATTCCTAAACATGTTAACAGTAAAGATATCTGTCTTGGGCAGTATACTCAAACTATTAGGTCAATAAAGACAAAGAACACAAGTTTTGATTCACCACATAGTAGGTAAATGAAAACTGATGAGCAATAGGCATACGGGGAGAGATTTGCAACTTGTGACATGCCCCTCTGATCTGTTGTCTTTAGTCCAGTTCATAACTTCATTCTGGTGTTAGTGCTTAGAAATTTCAATGCCTATTCATGACTCTTCCAACTCATACCAAATCAAACCAATCTGAAAACATTTACTACTATGCAATTCAACACAGTGAAGCTAATCACTGACTCTTGTGTTTGAGTCAAACTTTTGCTCTTTTGCTTCACTTGCTTGTTTAAATATGTAGGACCAGTTTCACAAACACTTCGTTCACATCATCAGCCCTAGTAGACTGGAAGATAAACCTTTATGCTGTGGGAATGTGTAATCTGCTCTGGTGGAGGTGTGATGGACTTAAAAGTTTATGTTTACATCAACAGAAGTGTCAAAGTTTATTAAACTGCCTTTGTACTTGTAAATGTAGATTTTCTCCCATGTTGCTAATTCTGTAGGTCTTTGCACTGATTTTCATAATTTTGTTTTATTCAACATGTCGTGGTTTTCTGTCCAAAATGAGATGCCACTGCTGATTTCTCCAACTAGTTGTATTTTATGTTTCTGAAATATTCTTTTAACCGTGTGCCCATGCTTCTCTTTGTTTTTATTCTGTACAACTTATTTTATAAATACCTGCTTTATTCTCTTGTTGAATACTGTCATTAACATAATTATTCAGGAGATTTTTTAACATTAAATCTATTTACACGTGCTAACCTGATATTAAAATCTTTAAGAATATTCTAAAAAATTTTTGTAGTCCATGGATGACACATGAATTTTTTAAAAATTAGCTGAAAGTGTTATGGTTTCTTAAATAAGATTTTGTCTCTTCAATTTCTGCACTTTTGTGTGTACTAGTTCTTTGTTATAACCATTTTTAACTGCTGTTCTTTCTATTTGTTTTTATTCTTTAAAGTATTCTTCTTTGCTAATTTTTAGGTTAACTGGCCAATGTGTTAGGCTGTTGATAACTGCATGTTTGTGCATTGTGGGGTTAAAAGAGTCAGCTTTGATGTGATTGGCTGCATGTGTATTCTTTCTGTATATTCCAAATTGCACATTTTCTTTTTGTTTCATTATTTTTATGTACAAAAAAGGTAACATTTATCTAATTAAAAATTTTTAAAAATTGTAAATCTTAAAAAAAAAAAAAAATAATAATAATAAATAAATAAATAAAATAAAAATAAAAAAATTAAATAAAAAATTTAAAAAAAGGTTTTCATATGGAACTAACACAGTGAAGCTCATGTGAATTGAATAAGTCGTCTTAACACTCTTCATGCTTCACTAATCTTAAAAATATATGGAACCGGTTTCAAAGATATGTTATCTCCATCTTCGGCCATGGACGACTGGTGTGAAAGGTTGTTACGTAGTATCAGAAGCAATGTTCTGCTCTGGTGAAATTTTTATGAACTTAAAATTTATATTTTCTTCTTTTGGAATGTCAAAATTCATCAAATGATCCTTATGTTTGTAGATGTAAATCTTTTCCCAAATATCCAATTCTACAGGTACAGCTCTCAATAATTCAACTTTTTCCTTTATATCATGATTTTCGGTTCAAAAGTGATATGCCACTGCTGATTTTTCTATTTGTTTATATTTTAAATTCCTCATATGTTCTTTTAGACGTATCCCCACATTCCTCTTAGTTTTTCTTATGTAGATCTTATTACATTCAGCACATGAAATCTTGTAAATTCCTGCTTTTTTCTCCTTTGGGGTATTATCTGTAGTATTGTCTTTCAAAACATTGTTTAGACTAAATCTATTAATGGGAGCCAATTTTATATTAATATCTTCAAATATTTTTTGAAATTTATACATCACTGTTGGGTTATATGTAAATTTTTAAAGGACATTTTTCCTTTAATTGTTGATAATGTAGTGCAATTTTCAATTCTTTTCTTCCTCTGGAATTTTTTAATCTTATTATGTAATAACTCTTCATTAAAACCATTTAAAATTGCTATTTCTTTAATTTTTTATATTCCATATTATATTCTTCTTTACTGATTGGCAAATTGATCAATCTGCATATCAGACTATTAAAAA
This sequence comes from Metallyticus violacea, assembly GCA_030762175.1. NCBI lineage: Eukaryota > Metazoa > Arthropoda > Insecta > Mantodea > Metallyticidae > Metallyticus > Metallyticus violacea. The sequence continues at coordinate 303,919,143 of CM060846.1, read as the reverse complement.
TTGCATGTTTGTGAGCCATAGGATTAAAACCATTTTCTTTTATGTAATTATCTGCATGTGTGTCCTTTCTATATATGCCAAATTTAAAGTTTTCTTTACTTTTTATAATTTTAATATCCAAAAAATGCAACATATTGTCTGTTTCTATTTCATGTGTGAGTTTTATATCTTTATCTTGAATATTCAAAATCTTTAGTGCATCTTCAATTAACTTTTTATTAACTATGGCAACTATGATATTTTCTTTTTACGTCAGTTAAGCAAAATTTCAATTTTCTTTAGATTAATACATTTAAAGATGCACTGAAACTAGATTGAAAGAAAAGTGGTGTCAAATGATAAATCTACAGTGGCCTAAAGTTTATATATTTGGCAGAGAGCGATTAAAAATAAGGAAAAGGGAAAATCTGCAAGAAAAATTTCAAAAATGCAATATAATAGTTTCAAATATATCCAATATTAATTACATAGAATGAACTATTAAAAGGCCAATAAAATTCAGCATATATTTTTATGACTGATTCCTGAAATTAACCTCAATAAAATGGTAATTTGTTATATGGCCATTTTGTACGATCATTGCAGATGAGTGCTCTAGTTTTCACTTTAGTATAAAGAATAATAATAATACTGATTTCTTACCTTCAATCGCCCAGGTGATCCTTCTTTAATGCATTCAATTTCAATTGGTATACATGGACGGATGAACTTCACTCCGTGTTCAGACATGTGATTACCAACTCTCTCTGCCATATCCTGATCAAAACCACGTAATAAAATGCTGCGCACCTGGAATCAAAAGAACAGATAAAAATTGTAAGCAAAGGTTACCATGAAATTATCAAACACATAACCATCATCTTTACCATCTTTGATTAGATGACTTTTCTGAAGTCAGAAAACATGAGACCTCTTAAGTTTTTATTTTTATTTTTTTAAACTTAAGGTAGGATAATACATGGAATTTTACACATTTCTCTACTTCTCTTACTTCCTAAAAAGATGCAGTACTACATTACATTAGATAAGCATAGACTATATATTAATGCTTTCCTATCTTAAAAACATTCATCTTTAATGACATGTTTTTACATTAAAGGGCATTATTTTTTTATGAATAGTGAACTATGGTGGTGACAATTCATGCCAAGATAACCTGGACAATTTCACAATTTCAGCTGCTAAATGGTATAATTTCTGCTGCTAGATGGTACTAATACCACTTGATTTTCAGCAATATTATAATGTGCAGTTTGCTGATTTACATGCCAAAATTAAAATATATTTTAAGATTTGTTGGGAATGCATGCATGTTTTGTCACTATTATACTATGCAGTATGCTGATCATGTACAATCATCAAATTATCACAAAGTCTACTAATGAAACTTGTTAACTTTAATCCAATCTACAGATTATGTTTTAAGATTGTTCACATTACACATGATCTTCAATTGTAACTCTCCTAGATTAATTAGATTGAAGTTAATGAGTTGCATTAGCAGACTTCATGATATTTTCATTATGGTTTGGGAATCATAATAGTAGCAAAGCATGCATGTGATCCCAACAATCTTAAAATGTGACCCCTATTTTAGATTTAAATTAGACAAAGACTGATCTGTTCTAAATGCTGGTACAACCAGTAATTACAGCTTTCCGACAGATGCTAGACTAGTCCACAACAGTCCTATCAGTAGTGTTCAGTTCTTCTAACAAAGCTGATTGTGGATTGGGCAGACAGCACAATAAAACACAAAAATACAACAGATTTGGAAGGGGAAACTTCCTTGAAAAATAGTGCCCTTTCTGGCAGAGGAGATGTAATTGCACCATACTTTACATCAGCCTTCCCATATGATTTTACCACACTTGGATAGATTTCCTTCTCTAATACTCAAATTACAGTTGCTGTTAAATTTTCCACAATGAGAATGACCTCTAATGATACTACGATCTTCTAAAAACTTAATAATGCTATTATATTGCTATCAATGTAAGGCACATAATTTATAGTCCATTCACATCCCTCGAAACTAGCCATTTTAATACAGCTTACATATCTTATTTCACAAACAATGTTAAAAAAATGCTAAACTAACTGCTTAATGTTACATTCATTGCTTTTGAATTTATGATTGATGGCAGGAGTGGTAGTGGGAGGAACCTATTTCGTAGCACATAGGAGCCAGGTGAGAGAGGACAGCAGGAGGGGGTTAACAGCTCAAAATGCAGAATGAAAATAGTACTCCAGTAAAACCATTCTCGTTTTGAGATTATATAAAAATGTGCTGTATCACATATTTCAAACTGCATATTACAAAACAGCATTTTAAAGTTATCACAATTTTTATTGCCTCATTGCAGATGGGGATCTATGCACATGTTTTACCCTATTTTTAGGTAGAGTTTAATTCCCATTTTTACTGCTGAGGCACCACAGGAAATGGAAACTGATAATTTATGAAATGAATAAGATGGCAAAGAACATTTTATTGGCAAGGAAGCATTCTGGGCCTAAGTTTAGGGTATCTCCTCAGCATTTGTCTGTGATGAGAACTGAGGAAAACCTGGAAAAAACTTCAATCAGGGAGGATGGTCCTCACAGGAATTGAATTCCACATCTCCAAATCACAGTCCTGTGCCTTAACAACCTTGGTTGTACTGCACATCTACCACTATGGAGCAATCTACAGTGATAAAATTTCTTTGGGCAGAAAAGATATTGTTAAATGTTAGAACTATTCATAATAATTAGAACATAAAACAGAAGTCTATAAATGGGTAGAGATTTAAATAAGGAAAGAACAAGCAACTAGAATGTTGATTTGAGTGCCAATTAACTTCTTTCATAACAGATATAATTACAGCTGCTGCTGCAGTCCCAAATTTCTGACCTGACCATTTTAAGCATGTGATAGAATAAAAATACCGGAATCATTTTCCAATGTAATCTCCCTTTATTCAATGCATTTCTATCATCTCTGGATTACCACTTCAATCCTCCTAGAAAATTATTGAAATGCTGGAAAACTGTCCAACTCATAATTGCTTGTGAATCTCCTTTCTCATAGATCAGATTTCAGTTTTGAAAACAGGTAATAGTTGCTGGAGGCAAGATCTGAACTGTACTATCAGTAATCCAGCTTCTGGAAGCCACATGTGTTCATAGCAGCCATGTAGACTGGTGCATTGTCATGCAACAGACTAGCCTCTCAAATCAGCATATCATGCCCGCATCTTGATGGCACTATGCAACTGATGCAGTAGCTTAGCATAATACATTGCAGCACCATTGTGTTCTTTTTTTGAAGTCCAACAGAATTCCTCTCAAGTACTAAAATGTTATCACAGTCTTCTTCATTGACTGTGAGACCTTGGCCTTTCTAAGGGATGTTTTACCACTCTTCCACAATTCCACTGATTCTCTTTTTTAACCCTTTGTCCAATGGCCATTTAAATAGCCACATGGCAGCTCCCAGATACCCAAAAAACAAAGAGGGGCATTAAAATTGACTGTAAAATAAATTTTCTCCATATTCTAGAAAAACATTAATATTTCCTTTATTTTTAAGATATTTTAATGAATCAAAATTAAAGAACATTTCATGCATGACACACTTTTAAGTAAGTGTTGTGATTTACAAAATCTTGAAAGTTGTTATTATATGAATATAATTCGTATAAGTAATTTCCATTCTTAGATTCAATGCATTCTCCTTTTCGTTCATCCATAACTTTTATGAATTAGAATGCTAAACATATAAATTCCCATCATCTCCTGTGTGTGTTTTGAAAGCCAAAAAGTATATATAAAAAAAATCTTGACCTTATAAATGCTCCAGGCCTGATACAAAGCATTCACCACATACACACACAATCATTCATGATTCTGTTGCCTTCTCTTTCTCAAGCAGCAATATATTTCAAGGAACTGTTGTTCAGAATTGCTTATTCTATTAGCTCTTCAAAAAAGAGAGAGAGATTTGGCTAAGAAATTGGGGGTTTAGTGAATTTAGGGAGCAATGTTGTTCAACATGGATTGGATAACATGGCAAACAATGCCCTTCAGTAATGAGGGTTCCTTTGCACAGAAATAATATGTAAAATAGGTTGGAAGCAGTATGTACAAACCAGTAGGGTCAGTGTTAGCATAAAGTTTTTTTAATTCTTGTGAATATAAAAGAGGATATGTCTAAATAACTGCATTTACACAAAGATATAGGGCTGTTTGGCTCCATAGTAATGCACTTCATGGAACCTGTTCTTGATCAGGGTAGAATGTTATGTTTAGATAACTGATACAGAGCTCACCAAAGTTATTCATTTCCTCGTGTAACAGAATGATGAATGCAATTGCAACAGTATGTTCAATTGGGTTGCCAAAGGATGTAAATACACAGGAACTAAAGCGTGGGAAAATTTAGGTGTGTCATCTGCCAACATTGACAAACATTGCCTAGCAAGATAGAAGCGCATTTGCAGCACTCTCTAATTGTAATTAAAAAATTCTGATAGTTATTAAGACAAATATGAACATGATATGAACATTCTCAAGCCTGACATTTAAGAATATAATATGAATATGAATTATGTTGATTCAGTAGGTCATGTACTGCAGGCATATCCCTCTTTACAAAAATCTGTAAAATGGTACAAGAAATTATTTTTTCACAAGTTGACATCACTACATACATTTGTTTAGTTCTTTGTAGGGCTCCAAACCCACATAAACCAAAACCAATGTCATACCTGGATTTCTGATTATCAATAGCTCGCAGTCTAATTGCTGCCTACAACATTCAGAAGCCTGTACACACAGGAGACTGAAAATGCAATAAATCTGCAACTTTTAGATTAACAGGAAAACAATTTCCTAAAAGGATTTCACTTGCAGATAAAAGTTGCATCCACTTTGCAAAGTGTATGAAGCCAAAAAGGGGAATATGCAAGAAAACATTTGTAATTTGTGGTGATTGTGGAGATGCGCCATTGTGTACTTACCCAGATTTTCATGTGTATCATACATACCGAAACTTTCAGATGTGTTGTATAATTTATATAATCATTTTGTGGAAAAACAGTTAACACAATGAAGGTTTTAAAAACATTAGTTTCAATGTGTGTGCAGGACATTTATAGAAGTCCATACTGTTAGGCCCTATTTAAAATTGGACATCTCTACAGATCCACATCCAAGAAGAAGTTAAGAAGGTAAAGTAAAGGACCATAGTAGTTTTTTTTTGTATTGGGGATTTTCACAGTAAAATATATTATAATATATATTATATATTATTTATTAAGGAAAACCTAATAAATATTGTAAAGAAATTGCTAACTTCAATAAACCTACCTGGAGAAGTCATAGATCAATATCTGAACCTTACCAGAATTTGCATAAATCAAACCTACTTTACATTCAGAGGCAATAGTTATACACAAAAGAATGGTCTAGCAATGGGAAACCCACTTTCGCCATTCTTGGCGGATATGTACACAAGTTTTTTGGAAATAAACTTAGTTGAGGTTTTTCCACATATATATAAACGTTGGTACCATTATGTGGATGATGTGTTTGCTATACTGAATGAAAAATGGAAAGAGGATGCAATAAAACTACTCAATCTACAGGACAGCACTGTTAAATTCACTATGGAATTAGAAAACAACAAAGTTCTTCCTTTCTTGGATATAAAAATTATAAAAAATGACAATAAATGGAATTTGGCATATACAGAAAAGATACCCACACAGATAATTATATAAAAAATAACAGCCACAATCCAAAACATAAACTAGCCATAATCAACAGTCTCACATTCAGATTAACAGACTTGCCAATAACCAAGACAGAATACAAATTGGAGTACCAAAAATCATAGATATAGCACAGAAAAATGGCTACACAATAGATCTTGTCAAGAAGAAAATAGAGACATTCAGAAAGAAAAAACAAATAAAGGACATTACCACACTAAAAGGCTACAAAGGAGATCATATATATAAAAAATTCACATTCCACCCATGGGCACACCAAAAATTCCAGGAAGGTTTTTAGAGAGGCAAACATCATTTTGGCCCCAGTAAATAAATTCAGTATAAAAAAACACTTAACACCAATACAAAAGACAAAATTGCACCAGGAAAGTAATCAGGCATTTATGAAATCGGTTGCAAAGACTGTGACATGAAATACATAGGCAAAACAAAAAGAAATATTACCATACGTTTTAAGGAACACATGAGAAATGTTAAATATAAACACACAGAAAAATCACCAGTGGCAGACCATTTTTGACCAAAAAAAAAAAAAAAAAAAAAAAAAAAAAAAAAAAAAAAAAAAAATTTCCAAAAGGAACCAAAACTATTAAAAGCTCTTTAAAAACCCATAGAATTAACAGTATGGGAAAATATATTTATAAACAAAAACAAAGAATTTTTGGTTAACTTTGATCTCCCAAAAACAGCTACCTCACCAATAAGTTCGTTAAAGTCACAGAGCGACATCTTAATACCACACTGGGAAGCAGCCAGTGGGACCAAGCTGAAGCTGGAGACAATCACCTTTGAAACATGTCCAAGTAAGTGGAACAAAATTAGTGAAATTGAGTGATTTCATAACAATAATTTGTCATATTAAAGGACGATAATTTCATCCCGTGATGGATTCCAACACTGCTCGTGGCAAAGGTTCAAAATCTTTTGACAACATTCCACATGCACTTGCATTTAAATTGCTGAAAGAATATTACGAATGCTGTCTTATGCAACATGTCTGAATTAACTGAGCTCTCCAAGCAAATGAATGACATGACCAGAAAGGAAATGCAGTGTTTACACTCCTGAAAACATACGAGTACAAAAGGCATGAACATTGCAACAATTAAAAATTATAGCTGTATTTCCTACTTAACATAGTCAGGCCACAAAACTTATGGACTACACCTTTTACCAGAACTTTGAATTTATGCCATAACCATTTTATAGATTCAATCCTGCAGCATTTACTTCCATGCTCAGTTCTCATATAAAACTTAATATGGTCAATGGGTTAGTAGTGATGAAGCACTACAACTACCACAACAGTAACAAGTGCATCCCTGATTAAGACTAAATTAACACTTTCTTAGTTAAATATGGTGGACTTTTGTAACAGTGATGTTTAATACTAAGAATTTAAAACAGATCGACTGCTGGCCTCGTTCTTCATGGTGGTTTGGTTCAATGAACTTCTGTATTAAGATGACACTTGGCTGGATTTCAAAGTTGAAAACGTTATTTTTGTTTTTCCAGATGTAAATGTTTTCCCAGACTGTAAGTTTTGTTTTTCCTGTAATATTTTTATGTAGTTTGGGATTCCTGTTAATATTATGTTGTTCCTTCCAAAAGTGCCATGCAACTTGTGATTTTTCTTCCTGTCTTTCATTTATGTTTCTAATGTGTTCCTTTCCTCGTGTTTTTACATTTCTTTTAGTGTTTCCAATATAAATTTTTTCACAATCATTACAATTCATCTGATATATTCCCGATTTGATCTCTTGTGGAATATCCTCTTTTAGTTAAGAATTTGGTATAATTTTTATGGATTAACTGTTTTGGAGCTAAAATAATGTTATGTTTTTTGAAAATCTTTAGAATTTATAGAAGGCTGAATGTGAATTTTTTGTACATTTATTTTCTTCCTTGTTAGGAATAAGTGTACAGATGTCTTTGATTCTCTTTTTGTTCCTTGCTCTGTTTACCTTCTTATATACCACTTCTTGTTTAAAATCATTTTCTATAGCTATATTTATTATATTGCTCAGTTCCTGATCATACTCTTCTTTGTTCATGGGGACATTTACCAACCTGTGCTGAAAATTATTCAGTACTGCATGTTTATGGGGAACAGGGTTATAACTATTACATTTACTGTAGCTATTAGTGTGAATAGGTTTTCTATATATATGCCAAATGTTACATGATTTTCTTTCTTAATTATTTTAAGATCAAGAAGGGTAGCTGTCTGTTACATTCACTATTCCCCACTGAATTGTTGGTTCTGAATTTGCTCTTCAGCTATAATAAATTCTTAGGTATTAACATAGCTTCCTAAAAATGGGAGATATTCTGGGCTACACATGCCTCTGTTTAAATCTGTGTCAATACATGACCAGAACTGACAGATTATTCTCTATTCTAACACAGAATGACCACTCCTATAAGATCTCTTTATGAACTATTTTTAAGGTTAGTCACAGCAATCAACCTGTCAATGAATGGGTGAAATTTATTAATATGCTAATAACAAATACAAAAAATACACATACAACTATCCGCTACCGCCACCTATCTAGCCTCGGCCATTTTGGGTAAGCCTCCTCAAAATTACAAAAAATATAAACACAATAATTAGTTTTATACTATCACCATTATCTAAGTCATAATATAATTAAACAAATACAATATTTCCACCATGATTGCATCAGTCTCCAGTTAATCAGTAGCAGCCTACTGGAATTCCAGGGAGCTCCAACTCCATTCAAGGTCCTAAATAAAAAAATTTCCCATTACTCTACCAATACCATTATTTTGTTAGCTAACTACATCCTCTACAAACAACTAATGCCTTTAAATTTAAAATTAATTTCATATCAAAACTAATGCAGTGAAACAATTAATTTAGTCTTAATTAGATAATGAGTCAATTTAATACTCTTATGCTCTATTTACCATTGAATTATACACAACATTTTTCACAGGCCTTTGCCTCCATCATCAGCTGTGTGCCGACTGCCGAATTCATTGTTGGTTGGATGGACTTGGTGTAGCTCTTGTGGACATTTTACAAACTTTGGGCTTAATTTGTCTTCTGTTGGGATCTCAAAGTTCATAACCGTATATATATATATATATCTTTTTATAATTTTTTTCCCCCATATTCCCAGCTTCAAGGGTCTAACTACGAATTTCAATAAATTGACTTCCATTTCTACATCATGTTTATTTCTCCAAAAGTAATGTGCAACCGCTGATTTATCTATCTGATTGTACCTGATGTTTCTCTAGTGTTCCTTTACCCTAATTCCAATGCTTCTTGTTTTGCCAATATATACTTTGTTTGTTGCATTCCAAATAGTTCATTTGATATATTCTTGGCTGCTTCTCATCAAATATTCTATTATTATCGGAGTTGAGCAGATTATTTAGGCTGAATTTGTTCACTGGGGACAAAGTAATCCCAAACTCTCGTAGTATTTTCTGGAATTTTTTGGGATGCCCAAAAGATAAATAAATTTCTTGTGAGTGGTAGTTTCTTTTTTTGCTGACAATGATATAACCTGTTTTAACCTCTTCTCTTGTTTGAATTTTTTGATTTTCTTGCCTACAATTTCTTGGGCATACCCATTTATTTTTGCAGTTTGTATTATGTAAGAGCAATCTTTGTTGTATTCAAACTCATTCATGAGTATGTTAATGAGTCTATGTGCTAAGCTGTTTAGAACTGCATGCCAAAAAGATGTGAACTCCAGATTGTCACAAATATAATTACCCAAAACTTTAGTTAGCATTAAATGTAACTCATACATTTTTAAATCTATTTCTGAAAGGTTTTTAAAATGCTTGTGTTTTTCAGATGCTATTATTTTCCTTTCCTTTTCCTTTCAGCTGCTATTGTATCTCACTCTTTCAGTTAGATTTCCTAATTTTCTTGAAAAATTCTGGTACCACATTCTTCTTGAGGCATGCATTCAAAATTTTTTTATTTAAGAGATTAATCTTCTTTTCAATTTTAGTTTCAGGAAATCTTTTTATCATTTTCTTTGTGTCCCAGAATGAGTGGTTGAAGGAAATATCAGTTTTTAAAATATTCTTACATGTTGGTATCCATTTCTTTTTATATTCTCCAGTCGATGTTTGCCGACTATGTTTCCATGGACTTGATGGTCAAAGTATTAAATTTAAAATTAATTTCATGTCAGAATTAATACAGTGAAGCAATTAATTTATTAAAACAGAAATAGAACAACACAACATGATTCCTCTCTCTGACATAAAAATATAAGAACAGGTAATAATTTGAAATTTGGAATATACAGAAAGGATACACAAACTGAAAATTACATAAAGGCCCTTGGCTTCAATCCCACAGAACATGCAGTTCTCAACAGCTTAGCATATAGACTCATTGACATACTCATGAATGAATTTGAACACAACAAAGATTTTTTACACATAATACAAACTGCAAAACTCAATGGGTATGCCCAAGAAATTGTAGGCAAGAAAATCAAAAAATTCAAACAAGAGAAGAGGTTAAAACAGGTTATATCATTGTCAGCAAAAAAAGAAACTACCACTCACAAGAAATTTACTTATCTTTTGGGCATCCCAAAAAATTCCAGAAAATACTACGAGAGTTTGGGATTACTTTGTCCCCAGTGAACAAATTCAGCCTAAATAATGTGCTTAACTCCGATAATAATAGAATATTTGATGAGAAGAAGCCAAGAATATATCAAATCAACTATTTGGAATGCAACAAAGTATATATTGGCAAAACAAGAAGCATTGGAATTAGGGTAAAGGAACACTAGAGAAACATCAGGTACAATCAGATAGATAAATCAGCGGTTGCACATCACTTTTGGAGAAATAAACATGATGTAGAAATGGAAGTCAATTTATTGAAATTCGTAGATAGACCCTTGAAGCTGGGAATATGGGGAAAAAAATTTATAAAAAGATATATAGATACGGTTATGAACTTTGAGATCCCAACAGAAGACAAATTAAGCCCAAAGTTTGTAAAATGTCCACGAGAGCCACACCAGGTCCATTCAACCCAACAATGAATCCTGCAGTCGAAACACAGCTGATGATGCAGGCAAAGACCTGTGAAACATGTTCTGTGTAATTCAATGGTAAGTGGAGCATAAGAATATTAAATCTACTCATTATCTCATTAAAATTATATTAATGCCTTTATTTCTGAAATGCATACTAAACGCTACATTTGTTCACTTTCCAGTCCCAAGGTCTATATTTTAATCAAATTTAATAAAAATAAATCACTCCCTACCACATTCACCTTTATCTAAATCCTAATATAATTAAACAAATGCAAGCCTTTATGTTATTTACTTCCCTTCTTAGTACCGAATCCATTTATTTTTAGCTTTGCTCAGGAATTCCCATATATTCCTGCTGTCTTTTCTAAAGATTTTCATTAGGGCTATTTTTCTATCCAATTTAAATAATTTCTTGTTATTAACTCTTTCCTTCAGAGTCCCGTCCCTTTGCACTAAAACACTATATGTTCCATATTTTCCTTTCCCTCACATACTGGACACTGATTTTGAGGAGACTCTTTCCTTATTGCTTTTAATCTTCACATGCCTGCTCTTACCCATGCAATGCCCTCTCTTTGTACTTTAATTGATTTATTTGTTTTTTTATTTGATTTTATTTATTTACGGACGCTCTTTAACATTACATGTCATCAGCATCCCATTCTATTCAGGGCGTGAAACGGCTCACAAATGTTGCTCAGAGGCCTCTTTTTACAGGCTTGAGGTTCTTTTTTGTGCTGTAAATGTATGACATGGGACCCACAGCTTTAATTCCCTTCCGAAGGAAGCCATACTTAGGATTTTTGGCTAGAAAAAAATCCATCGATCCTGGCTGGGTTTGAACCTGCGATCTTGGCTTTATAAGGCAAATATGGTTATCACTACATCATCAGGACTGACCTATTGATTTATCAATATGTCTCTCTTTCCCAATATGTTTTTTATCGGTATATAAAATACTAAATATCTTTTACCTTCTTTCTTGCTAAACAGTTTTTGTATTTCTATATATTCCAATCTCTTTCTTGCAACTTTCCAAAAACCCTTTACAGTTTTCTTCCACCTCAAAATGACCCCACATTCCACTGTTCTCCAAAATTATCTTAAGACTATTACTCCACCCTTTGCTCCTTAGACTCTCTTCTTGAAATTCTATTTCCTCAACAAATTTCTTTCATCTAAGTTTGGGATTCTGAACCAATATTTGAGAGTTCTTTCCCTTATCACACCTTTCCTTGCCACTCTTCCCATTTCAATTTGTGCATCTTCCTTTGCTGTTGTACTTGGTACACCTAAAATTTCTCTACAAACATCCTATGCACAACATGCACAATTTCCCATTCTCCTTCCAGTTACCATATTTCAATACCATACAACAATTTTGTCTTACCCACCATACTATATATTTTTTCTTGCCACTTAACATTTATATGTGGTATTGTATATTTACAACCTCTAACCATTGTCATTGCTTCTTTCCCTTTTTTCAAAGCTAATTTTTTCTACTTTTTCCATTTGCCACCAACATCTATTTTCACTCCTAGACAAAAGCAATCCTTAACTATATTTTTACTGCTTTCTGCTTTCTTGAATACTACTATTTGAGTCTTTTCCGATTAATTTTCAAGCTCCAATCATTACAGTATTTGTCTATTTGCTGCAAGGATTGCTTTAAGCCAATTCTTGAGATGGATCCAACAACTAAGTCATCTGCAAATAATAACCCCGGGATTGTGAAATCAGTCAATCAATATATTTATGTACTTAATTTTCAAATAATGCAATGAATTTACTCAAGTTAAAATTTATTTTTTTGCAATCTAAAGTGTTACTTTCAGGTAGAAAATCATCCATTGGCATTAGAAAATTTTGATCAAAAAATGTCAACCTACGAGTCATAGCCACAAAGTATCAGACCACAGTTTGCAATTAGCAGGAAGACTACAAAATTCCCTTACTGATATTTTTGCAGAAACTTATTACTTCTTATTCCATTTAAAGTTTGATTTAAGATTCCATTCTTATGCTATATATAGTTTCAATTTAATAGAGGGAATTTAACATGGAACTTCATACTATGTTGCCAGGAAGCTCAGGTTGTAAGGTGCCTCTAATGAATGGTCCAGGTTCAATTCAGTGACAGAAGTATTACAGAAGTATTTTTCTCATTCTGCTGTGTCCAGAATAGCCCAGGTTCACTCAACCTGCTATTCAAATTAGTACCTTTGAATTTTCTGTTTTAAATAGTATTTCAGTAGCTTTCAGCTAATTTTTTCCTTTTAATATCAACCTGATGAATGTAATCATTTAATTTGACATGAAAAAGTGGCAATAAATGTTTATTTTGCAGACCTCACGATGATTCAAGAAGTCAAATTTTTAATTTGGTCTAAACTATTTATGGATTTATTCTTAATTAGACAGTAAGTCAATTTAATGCTCTTATGCCCCACTTACCATTGAATTATACAGAACATGTTTCACAGACATTCGCCTGCACAGCAACATACAAATAGCAGCAGAAAGGAAAATAATAACATCCAAGAAACACAAGCTCTATAAAAGCCTTTCTGAAATATATTTAAAAATGCATGAGTTACATTTAATGCTAACTAAAGTTTTGGGAAATTATATTTGGGACAATCTGGAGCTCACATCTTTTCGGTATATTAACTTGAATACAAAAAAGAAAACTGTAAAGCAGCAAAAGAAACTAAAGAACTTGCACCGGGGAAAAGTTATAAAGAATAATCAGCCATATACAACACCCAAACTTTCAGTATGTAATGTAGTGAACCTATCTAAAGAAAATTTAAACAAGGAAGAAATAAAGTTTTTAAATAGAGGGCTGAAGACTTGTGGTAATTTCTCAAACACACGCTAAATGAAGACTTGAAATCTTGTTTCAATTTCTCAAACAATGTGGAGGAATATATAGTAGATCTGGAGGAGGCGATTGGAGAGGAGAAAAAAGGGGAGAAGTTTCTGAATCATATTGCCAAAAGTAAGCTTAGGTTTAGAGGGCAAACGCAAATCCTGGAATAGCTTAATAAAAAACTGGTAGTATACAAAAGAAAAAAGCAGATAAAGAAAACAAAATTGTGATTATGGATGAAGTAAAATACAAGTCAAAGATGGAAGAATTTCTCAGTGGGGAAAAAAAAAAATACATGAAAATAAAAGTGGATCCTTTGAAGAAATCCATACAGACTATAAACAAATTGGTCAACAAATGCAAAATCATACAATCCAAGGAGAAACCAAAATTAAAAGCAGACTACCCCACAATAGCAAGGATACATGACCTACCAAAAATACATAATCCGGGGAATCCCATGAGACCAATAACCAACTACAGAAACACACCTTCCTACCAACTAGCAAGATGGCTCCTCCAGAAATTTTAAACATTTCCTAGGTTTGATAGCTTAAGTGTAAACAAATCCAAAGAACTGATGCAAAAATTAAAGATTTGATTCTCCAAAAGGATGATGATCTAGTGTCCTTTGATGTAAATTCACTCTTTCCAACATACCAAAATGCAAACTCCCAATATCCCTTTGGAAATGGTTGCAGTCTCTGAAACTAAGCAACGAGGAGATTGAGGAATATGTCCAAATAACTGAAGTCTGCATCAGTCAGAATTTCTTCAGGTTCAATGATGAATTTCACAAACAAGAAGCACGTTTAGCTATGGGGAATACATTATCAAATTTTATGGCTGATTTATAAATGAGTAGTTCAGATATGCACAACACCAAATCTTTTCTATATATTTTTAAAGTCTAGCACAGATACTTGGATGATATCTTTGCAATTGTTAATAGGAAACAGTTGGATGATGCTTTGAAATTGCTAAACCTACAAGATAGGGAAATTAAATTTACTTCTAAAACAGAAGACAACATGATCCCTTTCCTCAACTTAAAAGATTATAAGTAGAGGTAATAATTTGAAATTTGGAATATACAGAAAGGATACACAGATTGAAAATTATATAAAAGCCAAACACAAACATGCAGTTCTCAACAGCTTAGCACATACTCATTAAAATACCAATGAATGAGTTTGAATACAGCAAAGATTGCTCTCACATAATACCGAAGGCAAAAATCAATGAGTATGGCCACAAAATTATAGGCAAGAAAATCTAAAAATTCAAACAAGAGAAGAGGTTAAAACAGGTTACAATACTGTCAGCAAATTAAAGAAACTACCACTCAAAAGAAATTTACGTATCATTTTGGGCATCCAAAAATTTCTAGAAAATACTAGGAGAGTTTGGGATTACTTTGTCCCCAGTGAACAAATTCAGCTTAAATAATCTGCTCAATTCCAATATTGACCAAATAGCTAATGAGAAGAAGCCAGGAATATATCAAATCCGCTGTTTGGAATACAATAAAGTATATATTGGCAAAACAAAAAGAAACACTGAAATTAGGCTAAAGGTACACTGGAGAAACATCAGGTACAATCAGATAGGTAAATCAGCATTAACACATTACTTTTGGAGAAATAAACATAATATAGAAATGGAAGTCAATTTATTGAAATTCGTAGATAATTGAAGCTTGGAATATGGGGAAAAAAATTTATTAAAAGATATATAGATACGGTTATGAACTTTGAGATCTCAACAGAAGACAAATTAATCCAAAAGTTCATAAAATGTCAACAAGAGCTAGACCAAATCCATTCAATCAACAATGAATCCCACAGTCGACACGCAGCTGATGATGTGGGCGTAGGCCTGTGAAAAATATTCTGAATAATTCAATGGTAAGTGGAGCACAAGCGTATTAAATCGACTAACTGTCTGTTTAAGAATAAATTAATTGCTTCCCTGTATTAGTTCCAAAATGAAATTTATTTTGAATTTACTATTTATGGACGTTTTAATAGCTGTTACTTTAGCTTCATTCCCATATTAAATTACTGGCCTGACATAAGATTTCTACATGGTTTTTAAGATGTCCTGAGTAGCACCATAATTGGTCAATGTTAATCTGTAAATAGTCGTTTTCTCTTCAACCAAGTCAACATGCAAACTGCAACTTTACTGTTTATCCAAAAGGGGGATAAAGTAGCCTGCCTCCACGTGGAGCCCCCTGGGTAAGGCAAAATAGGCTACAACATTGTGCCGAAGTTAGCCAATATAATGCTGGAGAAAAGAGAGAACCAAAAACAAACAAACAAACAAAAAACAAAAACAAACAAACAAAAAACAGCACTTTTTAGTACTTTAACTTGGAATGCCGGTGGATTCACCAAAAGTATAGCAAAAAAGTAATACTTAGATGAAATGACTAGAAAATATGACATAGATGTTTTTGGCATTTAAAAGCAAACTGTACCAATGACAATATCAAGTACTGTAAATATACCAACTATCATCTTTATCATCTGAATAAAAGAAAACAAGTAGCTAGTGGTATAATTGTTGGATTCAAAGCAAAATTGAGTTCTAAATTTAAAATACTCAAAGAAATGAATGAGCAAGATAAATCAGAAATTACACAACTAAATGTATATAAAAATGGAAAAAAACACGTAGTTTACAGCCCACCTGACAATCAGAATCTAAATATAGAGATAATGGAACCACAAAAGAAAACATTTATCTTGGGAAATTTTAATGCACACTCAAGACAATGGGGCTATAAAGATGTAGACCCAGCTGGAAAGTTATTACAGGATTTTATAAATACCAAAAGGTACAGCTGATATATCAGGATATAGATCCTAATACATACTTGCATTATACAGGAAATTCCACTAATCCAGATCTCACAATAGTATCTGAACACCTACATAGTAGCAAAAGAAGATTAGTTACTGAAGACAGAGGAAGTGGACATAGAGCTATAATCACAATCACGGATACTAAGAAACATAGTCCAAATTTTGAAAAACGATATACCTGGAATTTTAAAAAAGCTAAGTGGACTAAATATAAAAAAAATATGGAAAGTGAAGTACAAGGATTAGATTTAACAAAGAACATATATCAAGTGATTAAGGAATTTAATGACATAATGTTAAAATCAGCAAAGACAAACATCCCCAGAGGAAAATTAAACAAATATAAATCTTTATGGAACAAAAAATTAGAAGCACTAAAAGCAGAAAGAAATAGTGCTAGAGATTTTGCACAAAACAATAAAAATAAGGAAGATGTAATAGAATGGAGGAAAAAAGATGTGATCTACAGACGAGAATTAATCGTACCCAAACGAGAATGCTACGATAAATTCTTAACTGGGTTGGATTATAGAACCAATAGTACCAAATTGTACAACCACATTAATGTTAGCAGAAAGTATGACAATAGTAATAAAAGTATATATATTAAAAAAGGTAATAAAGACATATACAATAACAAAGATATAGCTAATTAATTTAACCAACATTATAAGAAAGTTAATACACTAGGAAAACACCTGACAAAAGATAATAGAACATTAAAAAAATCCAACACGATAGAAATAAAAAAAATGCAAACAGTATCTTCGGATTAGAAGTTCCAATTGGAAGAATTAGAACAGCAGTGAAAACACTACAAAATAAAAAGCAACCAGGACCAGAGCTTATACATCCGGAGTACATTAAGAATCTTGGAATCAGAGCAAAAAAGATATTATTCGAAATTGTTAATAAAATATGGTTTGAACAAGAGAATATGCCATCAAGCTGGTGCAAAGCATTAGTAATACTGATTTTAAAACCAGGAAAAAACTACAAATGAAACAAAAAGTTACAGACGCATATCACTGACCTCAATTCTGGCAAAAATAGCAGATAAAATGGTAGTTAATAGATTAATATATTACCTTGATACAAACAAGTTATTAAAAGACAAACAGGCTGGATTTAGAAGACAATATTCAACAATTCAACAAACATCAAGATTAATAGAGGATGTGAAAAGTAAACTAGCTAACAATATGTCAGTAGTTGCAGTATTCATAGATTTTCAAACAGCATTTGATCTAATATGAAAAGAGATGTTAATTAGAAAATTAATACAAATGAATTGCCCAAAAAATATAATTAGGTGGTATAGAAGATTTTTACAGCAAAGATGGATTGCAGTTAAATGAAAGAATACATTATCCAAGTACACCCAACACAAAACCGGAGTGACACAGGGTCAGTATCCAGTCCATTATTATTTAATATATATATATATATATATATATATATATATATATATATATAAATGATGTGCCAAAGACTATAAAACAAACTGGAATAAACAGTGCAATGTATGCAGATGATGTAGTTATAAGATCAGCTGAACAAAATGATAAGAATGTATATATCAGACTAGAAGAAAAAATAAAAAATGTCTTAAATAAACTAGAAAATTGGGCAAAATTAAATAATATGACCATTAATGCAGCCAAAACTAAATATCAAGTCCACACTATGAAACACTTTGATGAAAGGGAAAAACTTAAAACCTGAAATTAATGGAAGTCAAATAGAATATGCAGAAGCTATCAAATATTTGGGAAGAGCACTGGACAGAAATTAAAAAAGAAAGACCATGTACAAAATATCACACAAAAAGCCATAAAACGATGTAACATATTTAAAAGATTAGTTGGATCTAAATGGAGCAGCTCAATGGAAGTTTTAAAAAGTTTCATATAAATATAAAATAGAAGAACATCCCATATCCCTCAAGAACTAATCCAATGGATTATATTAAGATAGTTAACAGATAAAAGAACTGACAGAACAATTAAATAAACAAGAAGACTCAACAGAGGTATGCAGAACTATAGCATTTGAACATTTACACAACCAATTCCCTGAAACAGACTGGCTTAGAATTCATACAGATGGATCTGCAGATAAACAGAGAAATAATGTTGGAGGTGGTATATATTGTAAATATTTCTCGCATTATTTCACACTGCCTAGACAATCCCAAAGTTATGAGGGTGAAATGGTGGCATTACAATGAGCGTTGGAATAGATATACGATAGGACTGATATAAAAAAAATAAAGTAGTGATTCTTACAGACTCAGCTTCAGCTATACAAGCTATAAAATGATATAATAGTTCATATGAATCTTACAATGTAAGAGATGTGAGATCTTATCATATAGATTACTCTAAACAAAATTTCAACAAATAATACTACTGTGGATACCAGCACATGTGGGAGTGATAGGTAACGAGAATGCAGACTTTCTGGCCAAAAAGGGGGCAGTGCTATATTCAAAACCAACAAAGCCCTGTGGATTAAATGTAAAATTAAAAAATATCAAAACGACCATAGAAGAAAAATATCAACATAATATTCAAGTGGAAATATCTATTAAAAATTATTCTAATATAAAAGAAACAGTATAAAAAAATAAAAAATCTATCAAGGAAGGAAGCAGTTGCTCATTTTAGACTGGCAACTGGACATGATTGTCTGGCGGAACATCTACACAGATTTGGTTTTATGAATGATAACACATGTAAGATCTGCAATACTGACAAGATTTTAAACAGAGAACATCTATTGGAATGCACAGAACTGAGGAAAGCTGCACCTGATGGGAAAATACACAAATTATATTGGCTGGCCAGGGAAAAATTGATGGATCAAAATCCTGCACATTAGATCAACAACAACCATTTATCAAAAATAA
The DNA here is from genome assembly GCA_030762175.1 of Metallyticus violacea. NCBI lineage: Eukaryota > Metazoa > Arthropoda > Insecta > Mantodea > Metallyticidae > Metallyticus > Metallyticus violacea. The sequence goes on along the minus strand of CM060846.1, from coordinate 303,899,656 downwards.
CATCCAAATAATTAGCACAGTTTTCCTTGTCCAATGTTTTAACTCTTATATTTTAATTGGATTTTCCCAGGTTTTGTGGATAAGGATAAAAAGATGGCACACATTTTTAATGAACTCAATGTGTCAACATATGCTTTTATATTTTGGAACTACAAGTTCTCGTTCTCTCTCTTTCTAGTCCTATAGGTTTCTACTGAAAAGAACGATGAACACTGTGCCATTTTTCATGCGCTGATAATGGAACAAGAACTAAGTGACTGCCTCTGTGGTCTAGCAGTAGTGTGCAATCTGGAGGTCCTGGGTTTAATTTTTGGAGGTAAGTTGTCTGGGTAAGGCTTTTTTTTTTTTCAGTTTTCCCTTACCCTGACAATGTGAACAGCAGATAGCTTTAAGGTTCCAAAGACTCTGAGCTCATTTGCACAATCATTAATCCATTTATTCACCCCTACAGACTATAGACATACACCTACAACATTCATGTTCACAATCTACAGGATGTCATAATAAGACAGTCAAAGCAACAATAAATAAAATTAAAATAAAGAAAAAGAAAAGAACTAAGCAATTACCTTAATTTAAATGCCATTATGTAACAGTTAAGAAATTTAATATGTATTTTACAATCTGCTAAGATAACTTACCATTACTGTACAATCCACACCAATTCCATTCAGAAACCCTGCACATTCCAGCGCAACATAAGATGCGCCAACAATCAATGTTTTTCCAGGATGATACTTTAAGGAAAACAAATCATCAGATGTAATGCAATATTGTAATGCACCTGGCACATCAGGGTAAGTTGGACGCCCACCTACTGCGATGATAAAATCTGAAGCTGTAATCTGCTTTGTGTTTTTCTTTTTGTCCGTTATCTGCAAATAAATTTATTTCTATAAATTATGCATGTGTGCTCTTCTGACCCCTACTCATAAAAATACCCAACTAGCTAATTTGTTTTTTTATTAGTGCTGTAGTACAGATTCACTAGTTAGCACAGTAATCTAATATGCTTTTCTTAGATATTTTCATAAATTTATAAAGGGAGATGCCCCAAATTCTACTGCATTAGTAATCAAATCATGAACAATGGTTAATGTGCTAAAGACATCTAAGGCTCCTGCACTTCTAAAGAGTATTTTGTTCTCTTCCACTAATTAAGGGGAGATAAAATTTTAAATGCCAACAATGTGTGCTAGTGGTTAAACTAGCCTCATTAACTTTAAGTGTATTTCCCCTTTAATTCTTTTAACTATAGTAAAATGTCATTTTAGCTATTGACATAACACCATTTCCAGTTAGATGACATTTTTTAATTTTTGCCTAATTATATAAATTTTATGTTAGATAACTTTTAGTGCAGTAAACTATGTTAAATCTGTATAACAATTTTTTTACCTTATTTATGAAAAAGTTTTATTTTTATAACAGAATTTTTAACCATTGGGGAAAATATGAAATGATATGGTGATGGCTGCCGAATATCCATTAGTACTTTCTGCAGTTGCAGATGTCCCTAGAATGGTGTTAAACGCCCGTTTTTACAACTGAGGCAACACAGGCGATGAACACTGATGATACATGAGATGAAATGATATATTGGGAAAGGATTTTTTTTTAAGGTAGGAAACGTTCCAGGCCTAAGTTTAGGGTACCTTCCCAGGATTTGCATTTATAAGGACCGAGGAAAACCTGGAAAATTCCTCAGCCAGGGAGGACGGTCCTGGCAGGATTCGAACCCCAGATCATTCACAATTCTGTGCCTTAATGACCTCGGCCACCCTTGGTGGTTCGATGTATTTGCAGAGTCAAAAGTAAGAAAGCACAAAGTTGGCTAAGTAAGATGGAAGCATTTGGAAACAATCATCTTTATGATTTCACACAAAGATCTGAAAGCAATTTCTTCAGATTGCATCATATGGTATGGGCAGATCATGGTGTTTTTTTTTAAATGTTTTATCTGATAAAGATCTCAAACTTGCTGATGATATGGTGACAATTTTCTTTAAAAGAAAAGCAAGCTGTACTCTTGAAGTTCAAGTAAGAAGGGGCATATAGCCAAATTGTATAAGATAAGTACTTAAAACTTTTCAATATATTTTAAGCAAAGAGAAGAATCAAAACATGTTTTAATGCAAATGTTAGTCTACAGAAAGATGTGTGAAGAAATAAAAAGGGCTGAATGCAATGAATTTGTAGAAAAATGGCAAAAAATTACCCCATTAACAGTGATGGTGTCTGTTTTTGGACACACACCTATGCTCATTAGTGCTTAACAAAGACAATGTAATAGAGAACATGCACTTAACTACATGAAGGGCTTCTTACCAAAAGTGGCTCATATTTACAAAAGAACCAGAGCACAATAAAACCAAGTGGGAACCAGCTCATAATGGAGGAATATAAAAAGAAGAACTCTTAAACAATTAATAAAAATAATATCAGCATTGAATTGCAACAGTAGAAAAATACAGAGTATATCTAAGCATTTCAAAACAAAATTGGTTTGGTCAGAGGCATAAACATTTAAAACAGGGTAATAAAAATACCAAATGTTAATACTGTTTTGCAAATTGCTGCTAAGAATAAAAATAAGCCTTTCTCTACCATTGCAAGTATCTGCATACAATGTTTTGTCTATGGATCAAGATGCAAAATGATGCCAAATAATGGCAGTCAATCAAAACATGCTAAACAGTAATGAGAATGGCAAATGTGGACAAGCTAGATGGAGGTAATTTTTTTAACAAGTGAGGATGGCTGGTTTCCTAAATAAACTAAAACTTCTTCCTAATAATTTCTACAAGAGATAATCTAATTAAAAGGGAAAAATTTGACTCAAGCCTACTTCCCCAAAGAGTAGACCTCTCCTCACACAAGCACAAAGAGAATGATCCTGTTCAATACACGGCTAATATCATTTGGGGGAATAGCAGGAATAAAATTATCAATGCTGAAATAGATGCTTTGTCTGAAGCATTAGCTACTTCATACTTCATTCCCAACCACACTAATTGGCGAGCAATTCAGGCTAATATTACATCAGCACCAGTAATGGTAAGTGAATGGATCATGTCCTGGATTTTCAGTACAATGGAATGGCAGCTGTACAGAACATCAAGGCTTTGCTGAACAATGAATGAGTCAGAAAAAATCACATAATCATCAAGCCCCTGAGCTTTAACATATAAACGAGTTATATACATTTCACAAAGCTCAGCAGTAAAAAAAGAAAAGTGGCAGCACAAAACATAAGTAAAATTTAAACACAACCACTTTAATATTGTTCTTTGAGCCATTTGGATAAAGTGAAAACCTTTCTTCCAAGGAGGACAAAAATTATAAAATGCACTTAAAAGACAGCAGTTGTGGCCTTAAAAAAGGAATGAGACAAGACGTTTGTGGGTCTCTCTACATTGCCAAGGAGAGAAATGGGATTCTCTTATGGTAAATGTTGCAGGCATCACAACCCCATTTCCAAAATGCCCAAAAACAAAAACTGTGTGGTATTGGAAACTATGTCAGCCCTGGTGGCATAGTGGCAACCATACTGCCTCCTAAACCAAAAATCGCAGGTTCAATCCCAGCCAGAATCTATAGATTTTTTTAAGGTGTAAAAATCCTAAGTATGGCTTCCTTCAGAAGGGACGTAAAGCCGTGGGTCCTCTGTCATAGATTTACGGCATGAAAAAGAACCTCAAGCCTGAAAGAAGAGGCCTCTGAGCAAAATTTGTTTGCCGTTTCACGCCCTGAATTCAGTGGGTTACTGATGATCTGAGATGTTAAAGAGAGTCCATAAATAAACCAAATCAACAATGTGGAAACTAAGAGCTCATGTATACTTCCATATAAGAAAGAAACATTGCTCTCTGACATAAGATATACAATAACTACTGAACTACTTACAGGAAAAACAAGATAAATATTCATACTATCCCTAAATGCACATCTAATTAACCACTGCTCCAACTCCATTCAAGATTTCCTTGTAAATAATAATAATAAATATTTCATAACTAAGCTATATGCTAATAGTGTGAGAATGACTACATATTTCATCTATGCACTTACCTTGATGTTATTATTTTTTTTTTTTAGCTTATTAAGATGTGTCCCACATCAATTGAACTACTATTTATTAAAGTGACCAACTGGATCAAAAAACCACTACCACTACTATTTGGACATGCAGCTGATTGTAGTGAATCAAATTCTCTAGATTAAGGTGGCAACAAAATATTTTGATACTACCTCCTTTGCATGCACATACTGCATTCTGGCATTCACCAATCTACCAAGGCACCAGGATATGTCTGGTGGTGGTAATACAGCTGGGGAAATAGGTCACTCTGCAGCGGAAAGTATAACCAATGTGAAGCACCCCCATGGTATCAACAGAATTATAATTGTCATCATAGAACATTGCACTTGTATGGAAAGAACTTCATTTTTCTTTGTGGAAAAGTCATTTAAATGTATGCTGAGGAGGTCGGAGGGTAGGTCAATAAGTTTCTGGCCGAACCATTTTCTAAAGACAAAAACTTATTTCACTTTTCAATATAGCTATCCTTTATTAAAATACACTTCTCTTATCTTTGAATTAACATTTCAATCCCCCCCTCCCCAAAGTCAGACATCTAGTCTGCAAAATGGGCATAAACAGCATCCATCACTTCTTTGCCACACTTAAATTTCCTTCTTTGAAAGTCCTTCTTGAGTTTTGGGAAGAGGAAATAGTCACTGGGAGCTTGATCTGGGTAGTAGGGTAAATGGTCTATCTCCTTAAAGCCACATTTCTTCACAGCTTCCTTTGCAACAAGAGCTGTGTGCTAGGCATGTTATCATGAAGTAGACGCACACCACCACTTAGCTTTCCTCACCTTTTCTCTGTGCACATGGCTCTATGTGGAAGCACTTAGTCCATGCAGTTGGCCAGTACAGTACTCCCCATTTATTGCGATGTTTCTCTCCTTGAAGTAAATGAAGAGTATTCATTCCTTCACAGTCCCAAAAGATTTTGGCCACGATCTTCTTGATTGACTGGGTGACCTTGGCCTTTATGATTCTCTTTTGAACAAGGGATCATAGTAGAAGACCATAGTTTTATCTCATTTCAGTAACAATGGTTTCCAGTACTTCTCCCTCGTTGCCATAACAGAGCTTCAAAAATGCCTACAGATGACTTGTTCCGCTTTTGAACTGAGGAAAGAAATCTAGGCACCCATTCTGCACTAAACTTATTTACGTTTAAATGTTCATGAATAATTCAAACTGGACTGTTGTTTTAGAAAGACCCAATCTTACTGCTATTTCTGTATCTTTGAGCAGTCGGTCTTCCATAATTTCTCCTTCCACAAGAACGATGTTTCAGGAGTGAGCACCTCCAAGGGCTGACCTGCACACTCTATCTTAAATGCTTTCTCAACTCATTCGAAAAAGTTTAGGCCATTCTTTTACTGTAGAATATGGGGGGGGGGGGATGCTTCCCCATATACACCATCCAATCACTGTTTAATTTCATTTGGAGTAATTCCTTTTGTGAAGAACTTAATAACAGCTAGATATTCCATTTTCAACGTCACAATCTTGTATACATAGCCTTCTTTATGCAACTATATCTGAACAACTGAACACAGTAGAGCAAATGTTACAGCTATAATTATTATCTGATAGATAAGGTATCACACCAGATAAGGGTTTTATGAAGGCGATAATGCTTATCAGCAAGGCCAGAAACTTATAGTCCTACCCTCACATGTGAGGAGACAAATTTAATTTGCAAGTGATCACTGGAATAAACAGACTAGGGAACAAATGAAAACCTTTTTTAAATGCTATATATTAAACAAGTCTTTTTTTAAAGATCACTGTGCCTTTTTTTTTACTAATTTTGGTTTGCTGAATTCAAAAATGCATTTAATTTTGCTCTCTAGTTTATGTAATTTAGCAAAATGTTATTCAAAATGTATGTTAAGATATCCTAGGTTTCCCCATTTCTCTTTCCATGGAACTTGTATGTTAAGTTTTTGAATATTTTCTGGAAGGATCATCACATGAAATAGTGCATCAGTAATCTGCCATCATACCTGATAGCATCGCTCAAATTCTTCAGATCCTGGTGGAAACTTTTACCTTATTCTTCATTAAGAGCTCCTAAATTCACAGAAAATCTCCATTAGAAAGTGAAGTTTAGGTTCATGTTACAACCAACCACTTTGAAATTACCAATATGTTTCTTACAATTTCTTTATACTATAGATACTTCAAATTACCAAGTGAATGCACTCCATACATTTTCTTCCATTTCATCCATCATACTGGTGAAATTGTAGTCCGTCATCAGCTTCTAAATTTGTGGCATATCAAATATTCTCTCTTTGAAATTAGCTTGTGTTAATGAAGAAAACGTCATACATAATCACTGAAAGTAAGGTAGTGCCTGACAAATTTGTTTATAATTTCCAGTTATGCACAGAGGTGGTAGTATAATTTTCTCATTAGCAACAAGACCTATACTAAGATCATTGCATGATTGAGTTGAAATAACAATTTTTTGCTCCACTTACACGTTTAAATATGTAGGACCAGTTTCATGAACCCTTCGCTTGCATCACCAGCCTCCAGTTCACTAGGGGCTGCTGATGGTTCGGGAAACTGCTCCTACATATTTAAACATGTAAGTGGAGCAAAAGAGTGTTAGTTCGACTCAATCACACAATGATCTTAATATATGATTAGCTTCAGTGCGCAATTATTTCAATAAACAATTTTAGTTAAGACCTATACTGTTAATTTTTTTTGTCTCTGGTATTAACTGCTTTCTTTCAGGCCAATATACAATATTCCAATGTTTGTTCCTGGCCCGGCTGTGCCATTCACTCAGAAAATATGAATATTTTGTAAGTTACCCTCATATCCCAATAGGAGACCAACAACCTCTAATTCGCTGCATATTTGCCATTCGTACATATTTAATTTTATCTAGAACCAATCTTAATATATCACAGGATTTGATAGGACTGTAGAATGTGAGAGTGGTGTGGATGCTAATTCCCCGCCATTATGAAGTAAAATTGCTTCTTTCTGAAGAGTCAATAAAAAGTCTCCAGCTATTGGGCTGATATTCCTCCTCTCCCAACTGTTTTAAAAGATTTCTTATATCTATAAGATATACCAGTTTCTCTTCCTGTATTTTTGTACAAGGAAAATGTAACTTAAAGTGCAAATAGATTCTTCTGATGCAGCCTTGAGCCTAGTATTTCACTTTTCTTTTTGATGTGTCCCAAATCCTTCAGTTCAGGTTTGGTAAATCTTTTACAAGAGCTGTCCAATTCTTCTAGATAATTCAAGTTTGCTAAATGTATAGGAAAAAAATTACGTTGAGCCCATTAGTAAAACAGGTCTCAAAGCTGATTGAAGTTTCGGATATTAAATTCATTTCAGGCTTTCTACGTTATACCCAGTAACTTTGCAATACAAAAATAACCATTTTAGTGACTTTTCTGCTCTCCCCATATCACTGGCATACCAAATGGGATTGCTTTCCATTTCCTGCATACCAATAACACATTCTACACAGTCGGTCCTGGTGGTGTAGTGGTTACCATACTTGCCTCCTACACCCAAGATCGCGGGTTCGAACCCGGCCAGGACCGATGGATTTTTTCAGGGCGTAAAAAACCTACGTATGGCTTCCTTCGGAAGGGAAGTAAAGCCATGGGTCCCATGTCGTACATTTACGGCACGAAAAAGAACCTCAAGCCTGAAAGAGAGGCCTCTGAGCAAAATTTGTCGGCCGTCATATCACTCATTTTTTCTAAATAAGAAAATGTAAGTTTTATATGAAAAATCTATTTTATAAGCCTTTCCATCAATCATGTAACCCACAAATATAGCACTTCTGAGGATTTTGCACAGATTGTCTCCTATGCATTTTTGATTTACTAGCCATATTTAGTTTTTATAAGCACATATTTGAACTATGATTGTACAACATAGTATTGAACAAGACACTCAGGAACATGTTAAATGAGGTAAGTCTTCCATAAAGGGACAAATTTTATAAAAGTTATACAAACACACTATGCTACATGAGTATTTTGTAAGCAATAGAGTTGTGGCATTATTTCAAACCAGAGTAGTTTTTTTGGTATATTACAAAATCAAGAGTAATATATAGTATAATATGTGGTATAATTGGTAAAAGTGCTATGCAACTACAACCAAAAATGCAAAAAATTATGGATGTCACCATACTATTTTGTAAAATTTCCATATTTCATTATTTCAAAGCTATTGTGTTTATTGTATACTGAAATTGAATGACAGAGATACTTTTTGCAACAAAAAGCAAAAGCTGCCTTTTCACAGATAAAGTTCATGCATTTATTGAGACATGAACCCTTGCTCTTTTTTGCTGAGCAATAACTACACTGCAGTTATGTAATATTGTGAATCTATTGTGCTATACTGTAACAGAGACTATTCACTCAACGCTGTCCAATTCATGTTCATATCTAGTGGAAGGAAAATCCTTATTACAGTTTCATCAATTACAAGAATTTTGTAACTGCAGACTATTAGTTCCCTATCTAGAAACACTTGTCTTTGATCTCTCTGCCATCTTTGGAATTAGTGCAGCTGAATTCTGAAACACTTCCTATATTAAGCTGTGATACATAGGATTATTGAATTACAATAATTTAAATCAGTTATTAACATTATTTGAACAAATGCAGTTCCTTGCTAGTCATACTCTGGGCTGTCTTCACCACTCCGTTATTATTGGTATGTACTTCCCCTTATCAAGGGTACGGACTGGAGGGTTTGAGGGTTGTTTTCATTTATGCTAAATAGTGGGGGAAGGGGGGCCAAAGTTGCATGGATAGCAAAGTGTTATACCTGAAAACTCAGATATTACTTTCCAATTGAATGTTGGACACTTAGGCCGCTGATTCTTTAAGCTGTTACTCTATGGTCTTTAATTTGGTTTCATCCGCAATTGAAAAACTATATTTCATCCCTAATTAAAAGTCAGTTCATTTTTTTTTCTTTAAGAGTATGCAAATTCTTCTGTCTTAGCTCCTAGCAACATTATTTCTAATACATACAGATATTTGAAGTATCCATAATGAAATGGTCTTTAATAGTCTAATTACCATGGAAAGAAAGAATGTCTGCCCAATGGGCTATAACATTCAACAGAACATGACAAGCTTTCATAACTACGGCCAGCATTAGACACCCTGTTACCCCTGAACAGGAATTATCTGTAACTGTTCCAGACCACATTTAAATATTTTAGTACAAAACTGCAACCTAGAAAGTGAAGATAATCAATAATCCAAATCCATCAGATTCTTCTTAGACCTGCAAGTAAATGTGTTTCCCAACCTCATTCTCAGTACTTGTAACTGGAATTGTGTGCACTGTATGCCAAGATATGCACCAATCTCCTGTAACAAATTCTGTTCTGTATCTCAAACAGATGATACTTGGGTACATACACGGTCCTATAAGCCTAAGCAGTTTATCACCATATTATTTAAAAAAAAAAAAATAAATAAATAAAAAAAAAAAAACCACATTTACTGCTTATAGGTTTTCATGCATTAATAGAAAAACCAACAAAAAACCTTTATATGAAATAGTATACTAACTTCAGTAATATTCACATACCTTTATCGTATGTTGGTCTATGAACTGTGCATAAACATTTAGATATGTAACACTTTTCTCCATCAGCAATTTACGATATCCAAAATTAAGAGATTTAATGTATCGCTGTATTTCAGACACCATGTTCTCCCAGTTATGCTTTACTGGAAACATAAATACATAATGTCATAAGTTTATAAGAGTTACAGTATGCCTAAAAGCAAAATACAGGCAAAAAATAATAAGGCATTTAACATTTAGTTCTTAAACTTACCACTCTCTGCTGGTATTTGCCAACCAAAATAAGGAGCATCTTTCATGTCCTCCCCAATGATAGCAGCCTTATGCATCAGCTTCTTTGGAATACACCCTACATTAACACAAGTTCCACCAAGACCCCAGGAAGTAGCTTGTGGTGATGGAACTACAAAGTCACATACAGCAACTTTCTTTCCTAAAGTTGCTGCCTCCTGTAATCAGTAAGAGTATGCATTACTATGCAAATTCTCCATTATGCTGGAGGCACTGCAAAAAAGACTGAAAAAACCTGAATTACAAATGTGTAACTTTTTCATACTTATCTATTTTTCATGTATATGTGTTTTGAAATATTTCTGCTCTTTTCTTTTTGAAATTTTTATTGGGTGCATGCAAATTAAGTAGTGCAAGACCATAGATATAACTGCATAAGACTAGGGTAAATTTCTGGGTATTTAAGTGGAATTGGTAACAAAATGACTTCTCATGTAAAAGCAGAGAAAATTTTGTTTCCTCTCTTGTTCAGCACATAATGCACTTCAGCCGAGTTATTTTACAAAGTAAGAAAAAATAGAGCGATTTGTTCTATTAATGCAAAATAATAACTTGACACTTTTTAGATGGCATTAATGTTCTTCGACTCATGAAGCATTCATAAACAAATTTGATGTTTAGAAAAACATTTTTAATTTCTTACTTTTCTGTTTGGTGCAAATGAATGACATAATACTGCTAAAATTAGCACAACTACTGGACAAACACTTTGTTAAATATTGATAATCACAATGAAAGTCTTAATTATTATTCAAATGAAAATATATTCAGGATTTGCATTTGCATACACTTCTCTAAGAATTATACTATAAGAAACATCGGTTAGTTGTTTGCATCCTGGACTTGCTGGTTAACACAATGCTATCTTAATCCCAACAGTCAAATAAACAAGCAATGGAGTAATCACTTCTGAGTAAAAATATTTAGAAAACTCTTTATCGCTTTACTTACATGTACATCTAAGTATTTTGACTCAGAAGAGATTATTAATGCATGTTTCAATGGTTCGATTCCAAATTGAATTAATATTGAAACTATGGAATACTAGTTTTTAAACTCCTATCATAAATATGTTGAGTGCAGGGGGAAAACGTACATTCGCAAATAATCCCCGTACATTTTTTGCAAAATTTATCAGCGAAAAGTTGGGGTGCGGGTATTATTCGCGTTAGAGTTGGTACCACACTTTAGACACACTAAAATCCGGAAGTTGGCATTCTTCAGTCAAAATCGAGAACCGCGTTCACAGACATCGTCTTAGGCCATTTGGCTAGTTTAGCTGGAGTGAAAGCACGTGTTCAGGATAGCTAGTGTGAAACATCGTTACAGGTCATACACAGCGAAAGAAAAGCTCCACGTAACTGAAGAAGCAGAACATATTGGAAATCGCGCTGCTGAACGAAAATAAGACGTGGATGAGAGCTGTACTCGTGACTGGCGAAAGATCACAGCTCGTCTTGAGCAGATGAATAGTAACCGGCGGAGACAAAAAGCTAAGTTTCCAGAAGTGAAAAAAGATCGAGTATGTAACTGAAAAGAGAAGGTTTGGATGTGCCATTATGAGTGAAATGTGACAACTGAAATCTATTGCAATAGTAAGAGAACTAAACATAACTGCTACTGGTTTTAAGGCTATTCATGGATGGCCCACGCGTGTTTTCCAATATAATGGCTTCAGTTGTCATACGAAAACTTCATGTTAAAGAGCGTCCATAAATAAATCAATAGGAAAACTAGCATTGCTCAACGTTTGCCAATTACGAAGAGAAGATAAGAAGTTCCACAGGTTTATAATCAGATTATGCCAGAGAAACAATATTTCCTGTTTCAAATTGGTAATGCAGACCAAACGCCTGTGTACTCTGAAATGCAGAGTACAATACATAAAAGAGTGAATCCAGCGTGGTAATTAGAATTGACGGTAGTGAAATAAAAAGATGCTAAGTTATGCTATGTGTAACTGCAGATGTAAGAAATCTGCCGCCATTTTATCATCTTCAAACAAAAAACCATTCCTAAAATGAATGCTAAGGACGTCATTATACGAGGTCGTCCTAAAGGGTGGATGGTCAATGAGCTTGTAGTCGACTGGGTGAATCCAAATTTGGCAAGTCGACCCAGGAAAGCTACTTAAAGAACATGCTTGTTCTGGATATTTACAGCGGCCACACTAAAGACAACGTACAAAAAGTTTGAAAGAGCGAAGAAATTACTTGTCTGTCATTGCTGGAGGACTTGCATCGATTTTCCAACCATTGGATGTCTGGCATCGGTCGACTGTTTAAAGTTGCATTAAAAGAAAATTATGCGAAATGGATGGATGCGGAAGAGCGCCATCTCACTCCGAGTGTTAAAATCAAGCACCCGAAGTGGTCCAAATCTGCGAATCGGTGAAAAGTGCACGGGACTCGATTTCTATACTATTGGTGGAAAGAAACTTCAAGTGCGGAATGAAACGCTGTGGGAGGATCGAGATAGTGACGATGACATCTCTCCTTGCAGTGATGATAAACAGAGGTAAGGTAGCGCTTAATTATAAAAGTAATGATATTTTATGTTATTTATTTATGCTAAATGGAACAAAAATGTTTAAGATGCTGACTTAGGTGTATACATTTTCTTCTTGCAGAGTACTGGTTGGTTCCGATTCGCGACGTGATTATGAAGATTATGACGCAATGATTTTTTTAAATGCAATATTTTAATATAATTAATTGTAGTGTTTAATGTTTTCAATATAAATGTTTAATACAGCTGTAGAAACAATTTTTTTTCCTTTTTCAAATCTTCCTTCCTAAAATTCTGATGCGGGGATTATTTGCATATACTGTAGGTAACGTGCACAAAACACTGTGCTTCCAATTGGCTGCAATGATGTCATGAACATATCTACTAGCTATGTTAAGCCTAAATTAATATTCCAGTAAAATATATCATGCATTTGCATACATTTGTCAGCATCCCAATGCCATCTTAACCACAACAGTGAAATAAATTATGGACTATTACTATTTAAACTCCCATCCTATACTTGACAGAGTGTACAGGAAGTAGATAACTTGCACAAAACACCGTGCTTCCAATTGGCTGCATTGATGTAATGACTATATCTACTAGCTATGTTAACACATGTTACATTAATATATGACAAGAGTGTAGGGGAATAGATAACTTGCACAAAACACTTTCAATTGGCTGCTATGATGTAGTGACGATATCTACCAGCTATGTTAACACATGTTACATTAATATATGACAGAGTGTAGGGGAAATAGATAACTTGCACAAAACACTGTGCTTCCAATTGGCTGCAATGATGTAATGACTATATCTACTAGCTATGTTAACACATATTACATTAATATTAATGTGGCTTTAAGCCATTAGCAATAAGAAAGGAGTAATTGCTCATAGTAAAGTACTGAAGGTTATAGTGCATATTAAGACGTGTGATGGGGAGTCTAGAGAGAAACAACTGATAGCCTGAGCAACAGAGCAGATAGCATTTCTTATCTAGTCTCTATATGAGGGTGGATTGCCTGGTAGTAAATACTTTTTTTTTTGGGGTGCAAAATCAAAGATTTGTATCTCAACATAATCTCCTTTGAGCTGAATACATTTGGTCTAGCATAATTCCAATTTTTTTTATTCCCTCAGAAAAAAAAAATTCTTTTGAACTGTGCATAATACTCGTTTACAGCACAGATAGCCTTTCATTGCACTAAAATTCTTGATCCCAAGCCAACTTTTCAGGTTAGGAAATAAGAAAATGTTACATGGGAGCAAATCTGAGGAATAGGGAGGGTTGAGAGCTATTTCAAAGCCCAGCTCAGGCACTTTTGCCATTGCATTGGCCGATGTGCAAGCAAATGCTTTGTACTGGTGGAGGAGCATTTTTTGGTGCCAATTTTGATCGTTTGTGCTTCAACTCACTATGTAAATGGTCCAATAACATGGGAAACCTCACCAGGCCTGGGTACCGGGAGGATTGACAGAATGAGAGCTCTTTCTTGATTCGGTGGGTGGTGGTGCATGGCCATTCTTAGTTGGTGGAGCGATTTGTCTGGTTAATTCCGATAACGAACAAGACTTTAGCCTGCTAACTAGTCACTTCCGGTATCCCCTGAGCTACCGGCAACTCCTGATATTCTTAGAGGGACAGAGGGCCTTTGGCCGAGATTGAGCAATAACAGGTCTGTGATGCCCTTAGATGTTCTGGGCCACATGCACACTACACTGAAGGAACCAGCATGTCCTCCCTGGCTGAAAGTTCTGGGTAACCTGCTGAACCTCCTTCGTACTAGGGATTGGGGCTTGCAATTGTTTCCCATGAACAAGGAATTCCAAAGTTGCACAATAACAGCAAATTTCTGTTTTACCCTTTTCTAAATAGTTCATCATGATACCCTGCACGTCCCAAAAAAGTTAGTCATCACTTTTCCTGGTGACAAAACACTTTTAGCTTTTTTGGTACACTTTCACCTTTGCCTACCCACTATTTTCACTGCTATTTTGTTCTCTTGGGTGTAGTAATCAATCCAAGTTTCATCCATAGTTGCAAAACAAAGCCAGAAATCATTTGGATTATGCTGCAATTATTCCAAAACAATTTTTAAATGTCCTTTCTGGAGCATTTTTGGTCTGGAGTCAACAAACGTGGCACCCATCACACACTCAACTTCTTCATATGCACAATTTAATGTAGGATATTATGTGCCCATTCATAAGAGATGCCTGGCAATCTCAAGAATCTTAGTGCACAGGTTTTTTATCACGATACCATGAATTTTATTGATTATTTCTTTACAAAATACTTCAATGGAGCATCTAGAGCATGCAGCATTTGCTGTGCTGTTAAGGTCATGTTTAAATTCATTTATTCAGTGATAAATTGGCTTGAGTGCTGGTACAGAGTTCCATGAACTTCCTTCAGCACAGTTTGTATCTGAATCACAGTATACTTTTTAAAACAAAATGTTTTATCACTGCACAATATTCATCTTTATGCATTTCTATGAAATACGTTATACATATCACATAAGATAGCTGCTAACAAAGAAATGAGTGTTCCATCTGTTTGAAATCATGCATGCTTAGCAAAATTTCTCACCATTTCATTGAAATTTACCACTTATCAACCCACCCTTGTATCTCAGTTAGTGCCCAGAGTTGCATAAGCAGGGTATTCCTCTCAGGGCCATTCTTGTTGTTGGAAGATAGTAACACTACTTTGAAAACTGTGTAACACCATTTCAAGGTATACATGCAATGCCCACCTCTGCAAGCAAAGAACTGAAAGAAATAACATTCTTAAATACAGTAAAAACCTTATAGATAGGGGGGATTATGATGATATACAATAAAACCCTCACAGAAGGAAGCAGATGGAAATAAAATCATGCTAATTAATTATAAATGTCTTATATGTGAAAGGAGATAAGTCTTCTCATTATCAGGAAAGTGTATGTATGATTTATACCCCTCTCCCATTCTCACAATTCTCATTTGATTTTCCTGTGATGTTTAGGGTTGAATATAAGGGCATTCTGAATGGGAATTTCTTTCTTTACCGAGGCCAGTGGATCAAACAAAGCCACAACAATGAAAGAGGAAAGTTCATAATATATGTTACAATAAAAAAGAAAAAAGTATATAATTTTGGAAGATATGTCTCTCCTATTCTAATATCCTCATTTAAATAGCAAGCATGGCTGAAAAATGAGAAATTTTCAGTCAATGATAGCAAGTTATTTGACCATTTAAAAACTGTACACTATGCAAGTGTTGCCCAAATTAATTATAGAGGCCATAGAGATCTCATTAGAAAGCTTAAAAATGATCTACAATTACAACCTTAGACACTGAGTAAACTGGCATGGATGTTCACATTGGGTGGTATAAATAAAAGCAAGCAGTTGCTCAAATCTCACTAAATCCAAGCATTTGTGCTCGGTTTCGTATAAATAAAAACGTTTATCTACAACCACCTCTCAAGCAACTGCTCATCTTCTTTGCTGAGCAGCTGCTTGCAATTTGGTAAAAATAAAACCAAGCCCTTGCTTGCTATTTTGTGAGGCACCTCCGTAGGTAACTCAGCTTGCTCAACTGCAGTTTAGTACTATGGCAGAGTTCATGATGGTAGTTCCTGAGTGGAAAATAAACTTTTATACAAGCAGCAGGGACCTGGATGTGAGTAGATATAAACAATTATACCATTTTAAAAGAGAAAAAGTAACCTGGTTTGCTCAATACTTTCTTCCAGAGGCAAATGAAACATGAGGTGGAGCTCTTAACAATGCTGAAAAGATGCAGATATTTTTAAGGCATGTAGGAGATTTTGGGTTTCAAGCTGGTGTTGCAAAGATTTTGGCGTTACATGAGATAGTCTCAAATACATTCTGGGAAGTTAACGCAATCAAGGATAAAACAAGGTATTGGGACAGTTTCCTACAACTGCTGCTGCTCTTCAGGAAGCTAATGCAGAGTGGTCAGAATGATATGCTTTCCCTAAATCAATTGGTGCAGTGGATTGTACTCTATTTTAAGAAGGAAACCAAATATGCATGTCAATGAGTACATAAACAGGAAAGGAGTTCCCAGACTCAATATACATGCTATGTGCAGCTCAAGAGAAAAGTTTACGAGTGTTGTTGCCAAATGGCCTGGGTCTGTGCATGATTCTCAATTATGGAAAAATTCAGATGGTTATACAACTATGGCCAGTAATACTATCAATGCAATGCTGCTAGGTGACTCAGGTTATGGCATTGCACCATGGTTGATGACTCCTTATCAAAATCCTACTACTCCAGAACAGAGAGCATACAACAGGTGCATTGCAAAGGAGCAGGTAATTATTGAATGATATTTCGGTCAAATTATACAGCAGTTCCCGATTTTACGAAATAAGTAAAGATTACCTATCCAGAATATACCTTTGGTAATAATATGCTGTATGACTCTGCATAATGTGACCAAACATCTAAAAGAGGAGGACTTAAACATACCTGAACTACAGGATGGTGTACCAGTAGCAGTTGTTGCAGAACCAGAAGCAATCTGCATTAGGGAGAGGGGACAGCAGAAAAGGGATGATATCGCAAGATAATTCACTTGGTGTAACTCTTCACATCACTCTATTTATAACTCAAATTTCACAAAGTATGTTCACTTTTACAAATCTCATTACTGTAGTGTGAACATGTGTTCCTTTGTCACTGCTCTTGGGGAATAAGGATATCTATGTAGATACAGAAAAGAGCAAATAAGTGGAGATAGGAAAGGTATATAGACAAACAATTGATAAAAAATTGTGAGCTTGCAAAAACCAATTATTTAATTAGGCACCTAAAAATGCAAGTTTATAAGAAATGTAAATAATTAATTAACTAAAACTAACACAATTTATTAAATAGCCCTAAAGTTTCATCATAACTGGAATCAAATGTCCACTTTCTCGTTCTCTCTTTAGTTTCTCCAGTTGTAATGCTTCCTTTGCAAGCTTTAGCATTTCCATTTTCAGTTTCTTTTTTTCTTTAGTTTTGCTCCTTTTTTCTTTCTGCTTAAGCACTGTTAGTTTTTGAGTACAAATTAGCTCTGTAGTTCATTGCTTAATCCTGCTGTCTCATAATTGGGATTATTTAATTTCCCCTTTCCTGCAGAAGATCTGTGCGGTGCTCTATCAACAGCTGAGTCCACATCATCAGCAGTTAACTTCCCACCTTCAACAATTGGAATGGGTTCCTGGAATTTGGTTGCTGTGAAGGTTGAAGCCATTGGTTCAAACTAGACCTGTAGCCCTCCCGGAAAGATTAAAGGTGTATAAATCACTTCTTAAAGTAGAATGTAATAGATTAATATTAAAAAATTATCAAAATAACGTGTTCAGTTTGCCTTTGATTCTTACCTGTTATTGTTGTTATAGATGGATTTGACTCTGCCTGCAGGATATCCAGGATCTCCTGTTCTCATTCCTTTAAAACAACTGGATTATTGCCAGTTCGTTTCAGGTAACTTTTGGACTACATTCTGGTTTTGATATTGCTTTTTTTTTTTTTTTTTTAAATATTTGACCTTCAGTGATGGGAGTTTAAAATTCCTCCTCCAAACTGTTGCTTTACTGCAACTATTGCTAAATTTTTTCTTTGTTTACTTTCTGATAACTGTACTTTAATTAAAATATCTTTATTGGCCTTTAACAGATCAACAAAGCGTGAAGTGAATGCACTGCTTTCTTCAACCATTGTGAATGAAATGTAGATGCAATACTAAACATTCCCCCTTGGAGAAGAGTTTGTTGCTAGCTAATTTTATCTGTTTTCATGTGCATGCACATTGCTAAATGATTTCATCTTATCTAGGTACAATAACGCTAAACAGAATGCAAGTAAGGTCATAGTGGTTCAATGTCATCACCAGAAGACTGAATGAATGAATAGTGTTTAACGCCCGCTTTTGCTACAGAGGCACCACAGGCGATGGACATTGATGATGAAATGATATATATTGGGAAAGGATTTATTTTTAAGGAAGGAATTGATTCAGGCCTAAGTTTAGGGTACCTGCCCAGCATTTGCCATTTGAGGAATGAGGAAAACCTGGAAAAAACCTCAGTCAGGGAGGACGATCCTGGCGGTATTCGAACCCAGACCTCCCGCTCACAAGTCCGTGCCTTAACGACCTCGGCCACCCGTGGCGGTACCAGAAGACTGATACATAAACAAAGCAACATACAAATGATGTGCACATATGCAGAGCAGGATGCTCATATAAATTAAAATCAGATTATAACTAAAGATTTCCTATGAAACCAACCCTAAATAAATTTTCAACAAAATGAACCTCTTACATCCTATAGGGCTTTAATTCATAACACATACAACATTTTGTAATTACTTATTTTTATAGAGAATTTAATGCCTAATTGCAGAGGATATCAATAAAATGATGCAAAAACATTAAGTACTAATAATCCACTTTCTATGTATCATTAGATAAATGATAAATTTCTTAATACTATCATATTTAAGAAATCAGGGCTTGAATTCAGGAAGGGGATGAACATCATCTTTGAAAGTTGGACGAATCTGGATTTCTATTTAATGTGCCAAACCTTGTAATTTCATTTCTGTTATTTAAAATCTGTATGCCCATTTAGTTTATTAAATGTGAGTATGATTAACATGAACTGTATATGAATATTTAAGTGCAGCAAAGATTTAAATCACCTCCTGACAGAAGACTGGGTGTATTTGTTTACTCAGCTGATATGCCATGGTGAAGGTCACCAAGCTTGTCAGCTGACAGCAATTGCTTGGCGAAGAGGGGAATTTTTTATTTATACCAAACCACAAGCTGATGCTCCATTCTGAACTTGCTTGTGAGCAATTGCATTGTTCTTTTGCTTTTCCAACAAATCCCAAGCAGCAACAAAAGGTTTCAACTGGATGACATTAGTTTCACCCAGATAATGCACCCAGAAATGATTCTGTAACACAGGGATCTTCAATGAATAATCCGTAGAGCTCTTTGCATAGCCTGCACCCTTTTAAATAATATCAATTAGTATATTTTTATAATAAAAACAATCAATATTTCAAAATATTAATTTTTTCATGTCAATGAGAAATTTGGCAATGCTGTTCTTTGACTAGCCTGTAAATGTTGGCACCAATGAGGAAAATTGCTGTGCACAGAGTATTCTCAAGATGTTGGTCTATTGTCTTGGACATCACATGCTTCATCCTCAATAAGAACTGTTCACCTGAGTATGTGCTTATAAGAAAGCATGAATTTTCAAAGCATGCTAGCAAAGATTAGGGAATGCATCCTCAGATATGCAGTCGTTAATTGTCAGCAAAGGCAGAATGAAACATTTCTTTTTTCTCTCAAAGAAGTGTTTTTTTAAAGTTCAAGCAGCAAATTTGTACTGACCCCAATAATTGGCAGTTTTGACACTGAATGATTTTGAAAATAAATCTGAAGAAGACTACATATTATAAAAATCACTAAATTTCTCTTCAAATTCACTTAGAATAACGACTAGTTTTGTAGGGAATTCTTCAAGAGGCATCAGAGAGATGCTAAAAACCAGTTAAATATTTTTTTTTGCAATTGGGCTTCCCAAAGTTTGAGTTTAACCACAAAAGTTTTAATATGATCAGAGTGTGCACCAGTAATTCTTTGGATTGTGACTACATATTTAAGTCATTCAAATGCAACAAAATGTCAGTCAAAAAGGCAAAGTCTGTCATCCACTTTGGATTACCGAATTCTACAGTTGGTTTCCCCTTGTTTTGGATTAACTGTTGCATTTTGACCTTTAAGTGAAAGACTTAACCACCATCCCTGTGTTCAACCAACAAACTTCACTATAATAAGCCACATTGCCACAAACCATTTCATACTCTTGGGTCAAAAACTTTTAGAATTGAAATTCAATACTTTTGCCTCAATAAAGTTCATGACAGTTACAATGACTTGCAATACATTCTCAAATACAAAAATTTTTGCACACAACTTCACCATGCGGGTTAAACAAAAACAATATTTTCTTTCCAGTTCTGGGTCAGTCATGGTGGTCTAGTGGTCACCATACTTGCCTAGTAAAACCTGGATCATAGGTTCAATCCCAGTCAGGATCAATGGATTTTTTTCAGGCATAAAAATCATGATTATGGCTTCCTTTGAAAGGGATGTAAAGCCTTGGGTCCCATGTCATAGATTTACAGCACGAAAAAGAACCTCAAGCCTGAAAGAGCAGGCCTCTGAGCAAAATTACCGACTGTTTCATGCCCTGAATTGAACTTGACACTGATGACTTGAGATGTTAAGGAGCATCCATAAATAAAACAAATAACTTCTAGTTTAGACTCTTTCCATGGTAGTTTTTCCAGTAATTTTGTGCACAAATTCTCCTGGTATTGAGCAATGGCAGTGGAAAAAATATTTTCCTTCTAGTTCTGCATCTTTCCATAATAGTGTTTCCAGCAGCTTTTGTGCACATATTCCTCTGGTGGATTAAACCATGGGAATGGAAAAATCTTTTTCTTCTAGTTATTGTTCTTTCCATAGCAGCACTACAAAACCTCTTTTTTTTCTCAATAGCAGGAGCACCATTAGTAACCATACCCTGAAGGTTGGATAATCCAAGATCGATAAATCTGATGCACTTTCTGCATGGCTTCAAACATATCAGTGCCTTTTGTCATTCCCTTCATAGGTACAAATGCAGGTAGTTCTTCTGTCACACATAATTGCTGGTCATTGCCATAGATAAAGATAGTCAGTTGTGCTATTACTTTTAGTAAGGGCTCATCATATATTCGCAGTAGGAATAGATGTAGACACCCGAGCTTGATTTGTTTGCCATTAATTATAAAAATTATACCTACTGTAGTAAGATTGGTCGGTTATGATTAGGAAGAGGTTTATTTAAATGTGAGATTAAATATAATTTTTTATTGCTGTTTAAACCATATAGGTTAACTATTTTTACATCTGTGCTCTTATCTTATGCAAAAGAGTATGACGTAAATTTGGACTTTTAACAAACAGTTTTCTTTTAACACTTCTTTATTATTTGGCCACAGAATTTCCTCAGCAGCAATGGGACAGTTTTTTACCAACTTACCCCCCACAAATAATTCTGATTTTTAGCAATTTTTTGGGTATTATATAACTTACTTTTATATACACACTGTGGTCTCTGCCCTTTGGCTTTTTAGGAAACTCCACTGGCATTTTAAATTACTTTGCAGAGAGTTCATTTTATCTATTCGAAGCTGCTCTTGAAGGTGATAAAAATTAGATGCATGCTTTGAACAGCATTTTATATTGCATTCTTTTGATACTACATTTGACCCATAGCAAATTAAACATGATGGCTTAGCATTTATCACAACAAAAAATTACAGTGGTCCTCTTTCCAATAAAAACCCAGCACAAATAATTTGACTTAAACTTTTCACTAGCAGACATCATACTGTTGGTAGGTGAGGCTTCCATCATTCATGGTATTTATCCACAGAATATGTCTCGCACTAATAAAAAAAACCTCTGACAATATAAAACGTTAATAGCTTCAGACATGATGAAAAAGCTTGCTCATATAAGGAGGTAGTTTACACGTGACTGAATGACGGTGGATGGGATCCTTTAGTAATTATATGAAAATAACTTAACTTTAGGGAACCTTTGAAATATATTTGTTGGAATGAAATACCTCCAATGGTATCTACCAGTCATCTACATAACTGAAGTTTAGTATACTACTTAAGTGCCACTTGGGGCTGGTAGATGACAGCATCTTACAGTTCCAGATACCTCAATATAGCTTAATAACTTGTGAGCATCATTGAAATTGTTAATGTGTCCTGCACTGTCTGAAAGGTTGAAGACCCCTGCTCTAACACATTAATATTTTCTTTGATGATGCAACAACTGAAAGTCTTAATGTTAACCTGACAATTCCATAAAATCCACAATATCCATGCTTGTAGGCTGTAGTCCAATTTCTGAGCTTTAAAGTACCAATGTTTTGCCAAGAACTGCACTGGCTATATTTGCACATTTAAGCTCAGAAATCGGACAACAGCCTACAACCTGAAAATTATAGATTTTATATAATTCAACACTGGCTTTGAAAGTCTTAGCAGTAAACTGGCAATTGGCTTTTTAGGGTCAGAAAAGGCAATGCCCAAGCAATCTGAAATGTAGAATAGAACATGAGTGAGCTAGGCTGCTGAAAACTATACTACATTATGTCTTATTTACTGTACAGATCCTCCAGTTTGAAATCATATATTGGTAACTATACAAATCATGATAAATTAACTTTTTATAGGCATGCAGTCTTGATTAATGCTAAATGTTATAGCCACCTAAAATAAAAATCAATTTCTTTGCGCTAATGAGTAAAAAAAAAGTACATACCTTAGATGCTGCTAAGCCACCTGAGCCACCTCCTATTACAATCAAATCATAATCGTATTTTAAAAACGTTCCATCTAAGAGTTTTTGCAGGACTCCATCTTCATATGCTTTATATGTGGAATCACAGCCACCTATATGCTTGCCTGAAATGAAAACACTGGGAACAGTCTTCTGGCCAGTCTTTTCTGCTAGTACCTTTTGTATGTCCACACCTTCCTCTGGAGAGAGGGAAAAAAAGATTAAAATTGTTTCGTGTTGAGACAGAAAGAAACACTGAAATTATTCCCAAAAATAATTTTTCTGGACCTATGAGACAAACCAAAGGACATGATTGCCACAGAGCTAATCTAATGACTGATATACCATTGCATAAAAAAAGGAATATAAAAATAAGTCAATCTCTTTTATCAAGGACTCTGAAATATATCCTTTCTCTAAACATGAGTTTTTACTCGATTGGTGTGTTTCAAGTTTCATGTTAGGTATCATGGAATATGGCCAGGATTTTGTGAACATACATGCACATGTCAATGAATAGGTTGATTAGGGCTAGTTGTTACATTTTATATAACAAAATGATTCACTTTTTTTAAAGTATGCATGTCACAAATTACCCAAATTTGACATCAAGTGACAGTTGCATTGCTGCTTCTAGCAAATATTGTGTCTCAATGGTACAGCCCAATGCCTTGTCACTGTGACACTCCTTTGCTCTGCTCCCATCCTTTTAAGTTAATCATATACTGCAAACAATTTCAATATCTTTCATTTTCTAATGTTCCTATATGCTTATATGGTCTGATAATATGTTTTTCAAGTATTTATTATATTTTTATACATTTTTAAAGTAAAAGTGGACAAAGATTTCATACCTCCCATTTGATCCAACTCAAGTGCTTCATAATGTGCATTCAATGACTCAAACAAAGTCTTCACCTGTGGGAAAGGAAAACATAAGTGAAACAACCATCAAGAGAGTTGCACTTTTATACACCTAAAATACATATGGAAAAAAGACTGAAGCACTCTGTTGCACAAATAGTTATATAATCAACACATTCTATTCTGAGTGCAAAGCAAAAGATGAAATCTGCTCTATTGTTACTTTTGCGAACTGTTAACTATGCCTTACTCTTTTATTTATGCACAAAAATATTTTTAAAATGCTGCTTTGCTACTTAAGTGCTATGACATTTGTGTTGCTTAAGTTAACAAAATCAGTTTCATTTAGTGCTCATTTGCACCACATTGTTGGTTCAGTGAGTTTTTCCTAAACATTCTGGGATTATAATGCTCTAGGGCATGGTCATTCCATTCTGACAGCCACAGGAAAACAGTAATATGTCATATTTCTATTTATTATATTAGGTAGGTCCAAACAATTTTCTGATATTTAAATAGCTATAGAAGGAAACTGGCAGGTCTTTGGCACTAGAGAGAAAATTACATTTTAAAACTGCTTTCTCGATACACTTGTGAAATCAAATGTGACAATATTTCTGTTAGCACCCTAATATGCGGCTTTAGAGAAGAAATTGGTCTACACCTAATTCAAGAGGTTTTTTTTTTTTTTTTGTTTTAAACTGTAATATTTTATAATTTGGAATTATTGGGTTCAGCAGGAGACCTGCATACACAGCACCACATAGCAACACTTTTTATTCTGCACTTTTATTTTCTCTTCAAGTTCATTTAAAAATTGCAGAGACATTTTGTTATTTCCATTTAATTCCCAAAATGTTCTGTGTGTAGGTAGCACCATTTCATTTCTTCGTGGTTAGTAGTCTTAGTTATTTATCTTAAGTTTTCATGATTTTGTATTGTTGCAACCTGTAATAGATACCACACATCTATGGTCTAATGAACACAATTACTTCATTCTTTAAATAATGATACCTGATACTAGTCTTCAAAAAATATAACATTTGTACTAACACAAGTTGTTGAGTTGTTAAGGATAAAACTCGGGAGGCTGCAGCTTGAATTTTAGATGAAATCACACAATTAAGACCCTTTGTAAGCATAAAGTTTGGCTTAACACACACCTCATGTCACTTTGCATCCAGTAAAGCAAAGTTCATTTACCCTTGGTATAGAGGAAGGAATTTAAGAAGCTGATGCATCTGAAAACAATTATCCCCCTCCTTAACCACATTTGCATAATGACATATAACCTCAAATAAGGAAAATATCCAGTTCTTTTGGCATGACCAATTTTATTACATTTGTTCAATACTGTAGATTATTCTAGCAAGTTGCTTACCCTTTCCAATGCCTATAAGTACACATACCATATTCAATCTTCTATCAATCTCAGTTAATGGATGCTAAAGTTACAGTCAAAGCACTAATTGAAAAGGAAGAAATATATTAATAATTGAATATTAATATACAGTGTGATTCAAAAGTTCTTTCCTGGTTTCCAGGATCAATAGAATAATAACCATGGCAGATATGGCAGAAAAGTTTATGTCAGCGAATAGAATATTTCTCCAAGTTTTGTACATATCTTACAGGTGCCCCATGTACATGGCAGATATCAATCCTTTAGTCAAGTTCTTGCCACACACATCCCAACAAATGACTGTTGATACCAGTCCCCGCATGAGCAATCCTCTCTTGCAGCTGTGCTGAATCATGTAGCAAAGGCAGTACGAACACAATCTTTGATATAAGAAAAAAATTACATGGAGTTAGGTCAGGTGGTCGTTGTTGCCACAGAAGGAGAGGAGAGTCATCTCGAGCAGCACTTGCAATCTATCGACGAGGAATTTCGGCATCGAGGTACTCATAGACGTCATGATGCAAATGAGGTGGAGCACAATCTTGCTGACACATAAATTCCTGGGTATCTGCATACAAGTGTGGCATTAGACAATGTTGAAGCATGTCCATGTACACTGGATCGATAAGTTTTCTCCGCAAAGAAAAATGCCGTATACTTTTGATCAATAAACAGCGCAAAACACATTGACTTTAGGGGAATCAGACATGTTATACAAAACCACACCACCAGGTTTTTCCGTGTCCCAAATGCGTACATGTGAAGGTTCACTTTGTCGAATAAATGAAACGTGGCCTCATCATTAAAACCATTTTCTCAGCAAAAATCGCCTTCTTCTAGCCGGTCTTGAAAATATACACAGAAATGAAGACGGCGATTGTGAACCTTGGGACGTGCCTACAACAGTTGTATTCGATATGGTTTCACTTTAAGTCGTTGACATAAAATACACCAAACAGTTGGCTGCGGAATCTGCAATTCCTAGCTCGCGCGACGTGTCGACTTCTTAGGGCTCCTGACAAATGCTTCTCGTACCGCTCAACGGTCTCAACCGACATTCTTGGCCAGCCTTTTCGTTCTCCATCATACAAGCACCCAGTCGCTTTAAATTTTTTCTACCATGCACGAATTGTTTTGGCTGTAGGTGGTTCTTGTTGATGCTTCGTACGAAATCGTCATTGTACCGTCACAGCGGACTCATTTAGCGAATTGTAACACGCAGAAAACTTTGTGTGTACCAGTGAAAGCCATGCTACGACTGCCTAAATCTACAACTACGTCATGGCGACTATTACGAATGCAATCTTGGAGAAATACTCTTTCCATTAATATAATAATTTCAGTTATATTTGTCACGATTTCTGTTCTATCGACCCTCGTAACCAGGGAAGGACTTTAGATTTAACCTGTATTAATACTGTTTTACTATTTACTATTACTATACTAATATTTTTTGTTTAAATGATTTAATATCATTGTGAGTGTTAAAAGAAAGTATGATGCATATATTTAATATGAGTTTACATTCACCATCATAAATATTGGAGAAAAGACTCTTTGCACCATTTGTAACAACGTTTTGGGAAATAATTCTATGAAACCACAAAGATACTGCCTACTGAAAGCTGATATACACTGTTAACAAGCATTATATTCTTCCACGCTTATGCTGAGGTGGAATGATGGGGAAGAGGAAAAGACTATGATTAATATGGCTAGACATGAAGCAATTAAGGCATGTATATCAAAGCAAACACTCCTATTTTTGTTCTATATTGGTGTATTATCAATACAATTAAAATGGCTGTTGCTTTGAAAACCTCCTACAGCTGTTTATTCATAATTTTATTGATTAATAACCTAAATAGCAGGTTGAACTGAGCAGATATTGTAAACCATTTACAAAAGAGAAAAAATTCAACATTTGAGCTGTGACTAGCAACCCCAAGCATTTGTTGTCATTGTGTCTGATTTCAGTTTAGAAATAGCAAAGCAATGAAAATCATATTACATAATTGAAGGAACTATTTGCATCTTGTGCTATCAAAATTATGAAATTATTTTGGGAAGTGCATTGCAGATAACCCTTGCAGTAGGTCCATTTTCAAACAGTACCATTGAAAGGACAATCAGTGACAATGGGTATTAATATCAAAAGATAAAATTTTGCATGAGATTAAGTCAACATCATTTGGCTAGTTTTCAATTCAACTTGAAGAATCAACTGATCAGGCACCATGTTTTCAATTGCAATTGATTTCAAGATATGCTGAATCAGCCTCATTTAAAAATAAATTTCTCCATTCTTCTCACATTGAAACAATTATCAAGGTCTTAGATATTTTGAAAAAGCTTTCAGATTTCTTTGTATCAGAAAAACTTTAGTGGGAAAATCTTTGTGGTTGCTATACAAATGGAGCTAAAATTATGTTGGGGGTCAAAATCTGGATTTCATTCTTCTGTAAAAATAGTTTTAAAAGTGAAATTCATTCCTTTCAGGCATTCATCAGCTTGACTGGGAAAGTTCTTAATGAAATAATTAAAATTATGGGTTTTGTTAAAGACGGAGCTATAAACTAACAACTTATCAAAGAATAATGCAATGACATGGATGGATAGCAATATGTGCTTCCCTTCCATGCAAATGTTTGATGGCTGTTAACAGAAAATGTAACATGAGTGTTTGAGTTTAGAAATGAGCTCAAATTAGTTTTTGAACTTCAGAATAAGGTGGAATATTATGCATGGCTGGAAGATGCAGAATGGATCATGCTCCTTGCACATTTTGTTGATATTTTTGAGCAATTGAATAAACTGAACCTTCAGGTTCAAGGAAGGAATACATTTGATTTTGTTTATTTACGGATTCTCTTAACATCTCAGGTCATCAGCGTCCCATTCTATTCAGGATGTTACACAGCTGACAAATTTTGCTCAGAGGCCTCTTCGGTTCTTTTTTATGCCATAAATGTATGACAAGGGACCCACAGCTTTATTTCCCTTCTGAAGGAAGCCATACTTAGAATTTTTATGCCCAAAAAATTCAATGATCCTGGCCAGGTTTGAACCTGCTATCTTGGGTTTAGAAGGCAAGTATGGTTACCCCTACACCACCAGGACCAACAAGGAAGGAATACAAACATAATAAAACAAAATATGTATAAAAGGCCTTCAGAGCAAGTTGAAAAATTAGAAAGGAATGTTGAAGATAAAAAAGTTGTAATATTCATAATTTGTTATTGCCGCTGGGGGTGAACTATTACTTCAGGAATATTCCAAACATGAAATTTTCCAACATTTGGTGGCAATGATAATGAATTCAGAAGATATTTTCCTGAAGTAAATAATGGGGAATTGAATTTGGTACAAAATTCATTAAAACTGGGAGCAATTTTTAGTGAGATTTGAAAAACTGCCAACTGATTGTCAAAATGAGTTTCTATAGATTAAAACTGATTCAGAGACTACAACTATGTCTGATTATAAATAGTGACAGTGCATTAATAACAAAAAATTAAACATTTTTCTGTTATAAGCATATTATCCTTACTTACGTAAGTATAAGAGTATGACATTATGAATGTGAAGGATGAAAGGAGCAAAAAGGTTTGAGAAACGCTGGTTTAGCAGCTTTCATGAGAGAAAAACTGGAAAAACTATAAGGTGTGATAGTGTTCTGGATGGCTATTGATAAGTAAAGACAGTTAAATAATATAAATTTGAATAGTTTGGGATTTTCATAGTGAAATATAGAATCATATAACAAATTATTTATGAGGAGGTCACTCAAATTTCACTAATTTTATTCCACTTACTTGCACATCTTTCAAAGGTAAATTTCCTTCATCGTCGACACAGTTCCACTCTGAATGAGTGGAATAAAACTAGTAAAATTTGAGTGGTTTCCTCATAAATAATTTGTTATATGAAGTAAAATGATACTTCTCCTTTATCCTAATATATTTATTCATTAAAAACTTTCCCTCATTTAACATAATATCATAATAGTTTGCCTTAATTACAATAGTCAGAAAGTAAATTTGCTGTTCTCATCTTTTCCTCTCTGTAATTAAGTAATATTTATGACAACAAATATAACAAAATAAAGTAAATTTAGCTATCTGCTCATATAACAAACTATTTATGAGGAAGTCACTCAAATTTAACAAGTTTTATTCCACTTATTTTTTAATTATCGGTGTGGAAAAATATATTCTTGAATGTAAACAAAGAAAATTTAGTTAATTTTGATCTTCCAAACAACAGCAACCTCATCAATAATTTATAAAATCCAAAGAGTGACATCGTAATACCATGCTGGAAAGCTGGCAGTGGAATCATGCTGATGAAGGAAATTTGCCTTTGAAACATGTATAAGTAAGTGGAGTTAAAATAGTGAAATTTGAGTGACTTCCTCATAAATAATTTGTTATATGATATATTTTACTGTGAAAATCCAAAACCATTCAAATTTAGCTATCTGCTGTTTAGGTTTAGTTAATTATTTCCATTATGGCCTCTTAAGGGAACCATTATTCTCAATAGTTCAAACATCTTAGGTTACATGGAGTGGAATATACTTTAAACCGGATTTGGGGCATCAGACATTCATAAAGACATCAGTTTATATTCACAAACCCATTTATGAAATATAGAAAGATGTGGTTTACCACCTGGAGCCTGATTCATAATGCCATGGGTGTATAAGTGAGGGAGAAATGAGTGAGTACATGCAGTTTCCATTTAACAAAGAATTTACCAGTCATAGGTACCTACCTAACAAGTAACATGGCTGCTGAGAAGCATGGCATTCTTCAGTCAGTTATTTTTGGTGTCTTTTTGAGTGAATTAACAAAAGCAGAAAAGTGGAAATAAATGAGTTAGCTGAATCACGAATTGGTAGTTGAAAAGCCAAGGCAATACTTGTCAGACACAATGCTGTGAAATTTGAAGTAAACATTATGGTAAATGTAGAGCCTATTATTATGCAATATTTTTTTAACATGTACATCTACCACCAGTCACATTATATTTACACATAAAAATATGCAATATATAAATGAATAACAAATTTGAATGAAGTATTTAGGCATATACTGAAATTGATTTAATGTCTTGATTACACTGCATTACTTAACAGCATGATATTAAGTATTATAGCTTTTATAACTTAAGAAAGGAGTAGTAATCTATTTTATTATTAAAATAATTAAGCAAAGCTCTCATATTTTGGCCTTGGGTTGAAGGAGGTGCTAACTTTATAAAATACAACAATAATAATGATAATATAAATTTAATTGAGAAAAGCATTTACATAGATATAATCTAATCCCTTCACAAAATCTATTATGTAACAATTTAAGGCAAAAAAAAAAAAAAAAAAAAAAGACAATGCTAAAAGAACAGGGGATGAGGCAAAGAAGCAGAGGAAGACATATTGGAAATTTTGGGAAAGACAATCTTGCTGTACAGGGATTAAGGGGGGGGGGCTATTTCCAAGGAGAAGAGTCGGATTATGTAGAAATGCTTATGCATTCAGGAGTACCTAAACCTGCAAACCCACCCATGTCCCTAGCTTGACTTGTAAGGCAAGTTTTCTGTCTTCAGAGTACTTAAAGACAGTATTCTTCCCCTTACCTCTTAACTTCTACACAGTCATTGCCAAATCAAATTCTTTACCTACTTGTCGGTCCTGATGGCTTAGTGGTAACCATATTTGTCCCACAGGACCAATATCGCGGGTTCAATCCCGGACAGGGTTGATGGATTTTTTGGACGTAAAATCTTAAGTATGGCTTCCTTTGGAAGGGAAAAAATGCTGTGGTCTATGTTGTAGATTTATAGCACGTAAAAGAACCTCAAGCCTGAAAGAGACCTCCGAACAAAATTTATCTGCAATTTCATGCCCTCAATTGACTGGATGCTGATGACCTGAGACGTTAAACAGAGTCCATAAATATACCAAATAAAAAAATTAATTCATTTTATTTAACTACCTCCCTACTTAAACCTACAATTTGCCCTTTATAATTGATTTACCTATCTTAACCCCTTTACACTCCACATCATTATTATTGGGTATTAGAATTTAATTTTTTTATTGCTATTCCATGTTATCTTTATTTCATGTATGCTTCTTGAGTTTTATTAAATTATTAATACCTCAGAGTGTCCTTGATGCTTATTTTACTACCCTTCTTGTACAAACTTTCTTTTTCTAATATTCAAGTTTATGTTGGCAGCATATTCTTAGCTGCTTATTTCCATATTTCTGCTGACTTTGTTTTAAATTAAACACAACACATTTTATGGAAGAAAATATTGGGGGATTTTTCTGCATCATTTCAGATGAAGCATTCAATAAGTTCCCAATTGCCTTACACTATAACATTTTCTGATTCCTTTTGCAAGACTGACAATAACAGCAACCTGCAAAGCCACATAGATGGAACCAGATTTCGAAGCTCTTTTTTTCTCATATTCTATACAAGCATATGAGATCCCCCCCATTTTGAGTGCACATCATCACCAGGAATTATTGTTAAATTGATAGCATTTCAAATTCTTGTACTATGTATAAATATATACAGCTCTATAAGTTTGTTCTTGTTCTGACTGACCCAACTGTGGAAATCAGCTTTCAATTTCAAATTTTCTGGAATTCCTTCATACAGGTATCAACTTCATTTGCATCTATGCCAGCTTGACCTTCATGTCAAATAAAGCAACTTCCTACTTTCTAGACAGCTTCATAAATGATAAAATTAATAACATTCAGTTTACTTTTATGATAAAAGCATTCTATATCACTGCCTGGAAGTAATTCACAGCTTAAAAATCGTACACAGCTACAAATCCATTAATTTCTTCAGTAGTCTGATGAACATTTCTCTTGCGTCAGTTTCTCTTTATCCCTGAATGGTCTTAATAATTGTCTTGTAATATTGGCTTCTCTTTTGATGATTTCTTATATTCTGCACATAGTACACATTTATCTTTCTTAGGTTTATAAAGTCCTATGTTGAACTCTGTATTAAATATGGTTTCATAAACATGCTTTTTTGTGACAGATTCATTTTCTGAATAATACTTCTCAACATACAAGTGGTATAATGTAGTTTTTTTTGGGGGGAGGGTTATTTAAGGACACTATTTAATATCTCCGGTTGTCAGTGTCCCGTTCAATTCCGGGTGTGAATTGGCTGATAAATTTTGCTCACAGGTCTCTTGTATAAGATAGATAGCACACAAAATATACAAAAAAGTACATGGAAAATTTCAAACTATACTCATGCAAGAGAATGTCTTAGGTAAATTAAGTGGTTTTACAATGAAAATTTAAAAAAATACTGGAAATTATGGCATAGTGCTAATATATCTTCAGAATAAACTGTTTGGTATTATACCACATTTCACAAAAACAACACATGAATTGATATTTTAAGCCACTTTCAACACTCAACAATAATGTGCGATTCACTTTTAGTTTAAAACTGCAATTTTCCTTAGTGTAGGTAATAATTTCTTGTACCAGGCGAATAACGCAAGGGTGAGGCCTACAATTTCTGCCACTAGATAATAATATCTGTTGGTAGATGGTGCTATAGTAATTCAAGCACTTCTGCCACTATTACAATGTAGAGCATGCTGATTTTCTTGCCAGCCTTGTGGGTTCTGTAGTAAATGCAATTAAACCTAACTTAGAAGTTACATTTTAAAATTGTTCTGAATTGGAAGCATTCTTTAGCCAAAACAATCTTACAATTTAATCAATTAGTTTGATTAAGTTAAGGAAGATCCATTTAAAACGAATATTTCATTATGTTAGATTACCAGTTTGTTTCAGTAAAAGGCATATAGCTATAGCACTATCAATTTCAGCTAGTCCATTTGCACCAGCCACATTCTGCTGATATTATTTTTTAAACAAGACCCTTAACAAAGTGGCTCGACCTGTGTAGTTTACTTTAAAGTTCTGAATAATGGTACTTTTTAATGGTGTTTAATGCCAGTTTTTACTACTGAGGCACCACAGGCGGTGTACACTGGTGATACATAAGAATGAAATTATTCATTGTGTGTGTAGAGCTAAAGTTCTACAGTTTCTATGCCCAGATTTTTGTTCCTTATTGTCAAGCCAGATATAGGATATCTGCACCCTACACTTTAAAATATATGAGATATTTGCCAAAAAAAAAAGTGTGTGTGTGTGTGTGTGTATTTTTCAATTAAAGTAATGTTAAAAATACCTCTTTCAAGCATACATAGGTGAACAATGTGTTCGTGTAGATAGGTAATGCACACGTGAAGACTACAAAATATTTTATTTTGTTTGTTGTGCCTTTTTGTGTTACTTATTTACAAGAGAAACTAATTCATAAATATACACTGTATACATACATATATACTATATACATACAATATATACACTTACATACATACATACATACATAAAAAATAAATTGTAAAAAGACCAAATTATTCATGACAAGACACAAAGCAAATCTACATACGGCTTCAACACTTTACTGCCATCAAAATGGAATTTGTTACAAATGCATTTTAATACAAAATGCTACTCACCTAGCCTAAAACCCTAACAATGATAATTCCTTCAATATGTTCTTAAAATATCTGTGTAAAATGGCCTATTTTTCCTGTAAAGAAGTATATGACTGACACACATTATACTGATTCAAAAACAAATGATTTTCTATTAATAAATGTAAAATTGTATATACATATATATAACTGTTTTTTTTTATAAAGGGATAAGAGTATATACCATTCAAAGGTTCGTACGTTTTTATGGCTATTTCGCAAATTCGCGGAATGCTCTAGGGACTGAACTAAACCAAACATGACAGCTTAGAAATTGGACTCGAATCAATGTCACTTGTCGCACTTAAATTGGCGACTCTGTAAGTTTCCGATATAAGCATTAACAATACACCAAGCATTAAAAACGTGTGTACAAAATCACGGTCAGAATTTCAAACGTTTATTTCGTGCCTGACGGGGTACGTCGACTGACGCTAACTGTACAAGCCACAATTTAACACTACACATTTCATATCTTCCACACTTCATGCCGTGACTAAACAACTGCCTACATCACAACTGAAGAAAGCGATTTCTTACATACGGGTGAGTATTTTTGAGAATAGGTTGCCTTATTCATTTTTTCTTTCAGAAAGCATGCTGGTTGCAGAAGTATTTGTAGAAGTAAAACTGTAAGATGACCTATTCTCAATCATTGCCAAACAGGCGTTACGCTTACCTTGTTGCAGAAAGGACAGTACGATTTGCTAAAAATAAAGACTTTCTGAGCTTTTACGTATTCATCAATTTTGTCCATCTCTAAATGTGATCTCTTGGACATCAAGCGTCGGGTGCTGCACAGAGAAAGAAATAATATTATTGGTGCATTACAAATTACTTCCTTATATTAAGTCTTCTTTCCACACTTCTGCTTCTGTCACTTTTCCCAGAACACGTATCGGTTATCTACGTCCTAACCGTTACACAACTAGTAATAACTGCTCATTCGGCGCTTCAAATATAAGAACTACCAACCTTCAGCACCTATTTAAACAATTGAAGAGCGGCATTAATTGCAAACTCAAACTGCGCAGACGCCAAAGATCCGCAGAACCACAAAAGTTCTTAAACGAATTCAACATTTGGCTACCTTGTCAACATCTGCACTTATAGGTTAGCTTCAATAATTGTTTCTACTTAACCTATATTTAAATCTTCAGGTATAAAATGGAAAGAGCGCCGGGTTATTTTAACAGTGCTGTAATTGTATAATTTTGATAACCTTGAATCAGTGGCCGAGAAACGCTACCATTTCGGCTTACTTTAAGAAAGAAACGGCATTTGATTACAATATGATTTGAACTGTTGATATTCCTTATTGCAATTTGCGTTCATACTGTTACAACCAAGGACAGCAATTCCCGAGACTTGGCAAAGTGATATTGTAAATAATTATAACTTAAGTAACGTAGCATACCAAATTTATAATTATGCGATTACACATAACCACCAGCAATGTGTGTGATAATGCACAAACTTACCAAATGGCAGATTGCTTTGAAATGTTTACAAAATGCTTATAGGAACTGGAAACACCGTTATTTCCAACACAATAGCCTCTCTTTAATGTGCAATAAACTGAACCAAAAGAAGCAACACTACGCAATACACATTTTAAGAGAGATTTACATAAACGCGGTGACATAGCGTGCAAGGAGAAAATTCCGAATATGAATACTGAGAGGAAGCTACTCAGATGAAAGAGTGGACTCCATAAGTATTCATGCGAAGTTATGTATTAAAATAAATTACGGGGTAGTGTTCCTAGAAAACAAATCTCTCCTTAGATCAATAGAAAGTTAATCGTATTTTGGTTATCTTATGATTCTGTCATCATTGTAAGATTTATCTCAGAGCATTTACTTTTATTGATATTATTGGTGGTTTTGTTCGAAGAAAAACCCGTAAATGCATAAAAATAATTTAAAAGGTCATTATTATTCTTATTACACATGGTTAGTTCATTCTTAAGAAAACTTTCACTGTGTAAAATAGCGTGAAACGCTTTAACATTATAGGTATCCAATTAAGTCATTTAATGTGATGAGAAAAATTTCAATACTGGAGTTACTGTATTTCATGTATGATATTTTTTTCAGTTACTAAGGAAGAAAGAGCAAAAAGAACGGTGTCTATTATAATAAAAAAACATTTAAAAGATGTATTATAACATTTGAATTTATAGATAACAGAACCATTGGATTATACCTCAATTTGAAAAATCAACGTTTTACTATTTTAGGGGTATATGACCCTAATGGTGAAAAGAATGGAACTTAAAAACCATTCCATGAAAATTTTGAAGAAATTCTAATACAAAAAAAAAAAAAAAACATACATTGAACAATATATTATGGCAGACTTAAACGTTCTTACAGGGAAAAATTACAATAATTCCGTATTTGGTTCTTTGATTAAGTTCAAGTTCAATTTATTCATTCAGCTACTCATAAATATATGGAATACTCCAACTTTTCTTCATAGTTACACTTACAATACACTATACAAAAAGCATATTATAAGCAAAAACCTGACTGACTAATTTGAAAAATAACAAATCTATTATTTACCACGTTCAATTTAACTCGGCTTATATTTAGTCATAGCAGATGAGGCTCAAATCACTGCAAGTTAATAAACCTGAAACTGCTGGCATGTGCGTAGTCCGACTCTCTTTTGGAGCTTAAAGAATTGGATTGCATTAGATCGCTCCAGAAAACTATACCACATGACAGAATAGAGTGAAAATAAGCAAAATACATTGTGGGAGCGGTTTCTAGAGATGCTAATTTTGTTATGATTTGCAGCTCAAAACCAAATTTCCTTAATTCTTTATCTAGTTCCTCGACATGCATAAACCACTTCAGATCCCGTCTAACCATATGCCAAGAAATTTGGCGCTATTAGAATAATGAATAATTTTGTATTGAATTTCTCTCACTATACACACTAAATTGTTATTTTGTGGATTATGAAAGGAAAAAAAAAAATTTTTTTCATTCTGTATTGACTATTAGTTTGTTAACTTCAAACAATTTTTCTATTTTTTTATTGCATCTTTTATATGTCAATGTAGGCTACCAATATCTTTCCCTGATAAAAAGACACCCGCAATAAAAATGAGTTTTCCAAGGCTAATATATGACTTTAAATCCTTAATGCATATTAAAAATAAAATTGCGTCAAGAATTGAGCCTTGTGAAGCACTGTGTCGTACATGTTTTTTTCTGATAAACAATGAATTATTTCATTGTTTTCTTATGTAATTTCCATCATTTGTTCCCGGTTTTCTTGGTAAGAGTTAAATCAACTGGGTGCCACCCCATTAATCCAATCATTTTTAACTTGTTTAACAAAAATTATGATTTAATTCAAACGCCTTTGAGATATGTAAAAGTAACCTTATTCTAATTTATTAATAATCAGTGGTTTCATTAATTATTCTTAAAAAGTCGATAGCTGTTGAACCTAATTGATCTACCTTTGAAAAAGGCTGTCCTCAAATATTATATTACGTTGGGTCGATAATTATGTCTCTTGTGCATATATTTTCCATAATCTTAGAAAAAAAAACAGTAAGTAATGAAATTGGTCTATAGTTTTGAACTTCAGCATGTAAGCTTTTTATGTAACGGGTTTACTTTTGATACCTTTAGATTATCTGGAAAACTTCTTGTTGATAACATAAAGTTAATAATAAAAATTGTAGTATGATGTTCAGCCTATATTTTTGGATAACATAATATGGAATTTCAGCGTAGTCTGTTGACCTTTTATTTTAAACAAAAATTAATAATTTTTATAATTTCTAGTTTACTTTTTGGATTTAAAAAAACCGTGCCGTTGCAATTACTTATATTTTGGGCTGTATTTTTCCTTCCTTCCTTCCTTCCTTTTTTTTTTTTTTTTTTTTTTTTAGACTGCTGTTTTTATTTTTATATAGTAGATTATGCATGTTTTTCCCCTAGATTTTCAAGAATAAAAATGTTGCAGCTGGGAGTTCGGTATGAACAAATTACAGTTAGGCTTAAATTTAGGGAGTTTTATACTATTAAATTTAAAATGTTCTTCAATGTTGATATTTTCAAATGCTGTATACATGCTGTTCTTAATATTGATTTCACAAATATGCAGGAGCCCTTTGGTATACAGAATTTTTAATACAAATAGTAAAGCTTCACACAATAATTACTTAACCTGTGCTGTGTAATACACATTAATATCAACGCGGAACTCAGAAATTAATGCTTCAATTGTTGTTTTTTATTGCCTATATTTTGCATTTTCTGAAGAATTATTGTAAATATTCCATGTCCAATGTTTTTAATATTATTTAAAGGTATTCTTTTGTTAGATATACATGCACTATATTTATAAAAAAAGTAACACTTAACTTTTGTGGTGATCTCCTAGTTGTAGTAGATACCCTAGTAGTCTGTAACTCATCTCTCTTGTGTTTCTCTTCTCTAGTAGTCATATTGGCACTGGCCGATGTTTTATTTAATACATACTGCTATTATTTCACACATGGGTATTTTTCCTCGGTGGTTCATGTGTCCCCCATGTTGAGTGAAATAATTTTTTTTTTTTAATTTACATTGACTACCATAGTATGTTTAAAGATTTTAAATATTTTTTCAGTCCCCTGTTTATCACTTCTACTTCTTTATTTACACAAGACCATGCTGGTAAATCATGCCTGTGAGTAGCTGTCATAATAATTTTATTTTATTTGTTTTAATTTTTAAGGAAGGGCTAAAAATTGCTAAGCCCTTCTTTAGGTTTATTCATATTATAGCTATTTATTCTGGTCAACTGTATCTTCATTATTCAGATTATGAACATTAGTTTTCGTAATTTCACAAGCTCTAACACTTGATTTCACAAATTCAGTAACCTGAAAGTTACATTTTAACAATCTCTAAGAGCATTTTGGATTCTGTGGCTAAGAGTTCAAAGAGTATTCTCGGCGATGCTTTCTGTTAAGCAGTTTAGTTGAGCTGGTTTATTATTTTGGTGATTTATTCTTTATTCTCCTATATCTAATGTAAGAAACTGGCTCAGTTAATCTTTTTTTTTTTTTTTTTTTTTAATATTTGTTATTTGTTTACGTGGAGAAAGGGGCACATTTGCATCGGGAAAAAAGAAAGAATTAATGTGTCCTTTCGGTTCGTATTTCTAGTGAATTCCAAAACGCAAAGCATGGTAGGCCTCTAAATCCCGTTACCAAAGAAAGAGCAAACAGCAAACTCATAGAGCGTATTTGAAATAAAGTTAGGTGAAAAATGAACAAGTTTATAACAGGAAACCTCCTGTACACTTCATTTAAAATATATATATATATATATTAAAAAAACATCTAATATCAAATCTATAAAGAAGGGATTTCCCCCCCCAGCTAAAATGACTTCTTGCCACCAATAAGAAAAGGCTCGATCTAAAATTGGCCTTTCTTGAACATGATTTTATACAACATGAAAGATGTGCGGAAAGCAGGAAGTTTCATAGTATTTCTAAACGTAACTTAGTAAATATTAATTTTACTCTGAAAAAGACTACGTTAATGACATTGAACAAAATTCATTACAAAAAACCAGATGGAAAGGAGCTTTGTACTGTTGTTAATGCTGGTCGCAAAGAACTTTTCATGAATGATGCACTATTCATTTTTCAGTAATAATTTACTAAAGTTTACTATGACAAAATGGGGAATGACAAGGTTTTAAAATGGTTCAAGGTACTTTGATCCCTAACATATCATCTAACTCTTTCATTGTAATGGATAATGCGAGCTACCACTTTGTGATTTGAACAAAACTCCGACAATCAATACGGCATTTAGCAATGATTACAACAGACACACAGTTGATGGGCTGATGGGGAAATTGGAATTATATGAATTTGTGAAGTAAAATAAACCGCAATATAAAAAGCAAACTAGAAGACTGAATATAGTGTGGTGCGTTTACCCCCTTACCACTGTACTAAGGAACTCATATGGCTACGAGTGATGCTTTTCATGAAAAAAAACAATTATGAAATTGACATAGGGCACCTAAAGCAACTACTGCAGGACCGCGTTCATTAATTATAACGGAAATATGGAATTATATTTGTCAATATGAGGAGAAATCAAAGAATTTCTACTGAAAAGGAATTGAATTACCAATCCCTTTGTTATTTAATTGGGAGTCAATTCTGGCCAGGAGGACGATGGGAGGAATGCTCAGTTCAATCTTGCACTAAGAATAAAGTGTTGGTAATATTAAATATGATTTAGCATCTCATCTTTGTATTATAGATCGATTGTTGATGATATTAACAGAGTTTTGTTAAAGTATAGAATGTTCGTGAGCTTCACTAAATTTTTTTCCACGATAATTTGTTAATAATTATTTGAAATTGGTAACTAGGGGATTTACTTGAAGCTTATAGGCTGTTAAACTGAGACAATTTTATATTTTATATAAGCATATCATGTTACATACATTTGTACCAGCGGTTCACATTTATAATTAATGCTGAAGTTAGTGGATGTGTATGTATATATATATATATATATATATATATATATACACTTGTGTTCTTGCCATAGAAGGACTCCACGAGTCCGAAATATAGCGATCTCAAGTGTGACTTTCTATTTGTGTTTTATCTTTTTCTACTATCATAATTACTGTTAATTTTTATATTTATATTTATATATATATACATTAGTATTGCTTATGGATGTTATACTTTCGTAGCATGGGGATGGCCGTTCTTCCTAGGGCCAGCTCTAACGATGGTGCAACGTGCGCATTTGCACGGGCGAAAAAACGAAAGTGAATAAAATGAGGATTTGTAATAAAAAGTAATCCTATATAAGATTGCAGTTTTTATAATAATCTGACTTATATCCTGATCAGAGGCACCGGAGCCCGGGAACTTAGGCTTCTGAGTTAATAATAGTAGAATGGTGTTTAACGCCCGTTTTTACTATTGAGGCACCACAGGCGGTGGACACTGATGATACATGAGATGAAATGATATATTGGGGAAGGATTTTTAAGGAAGGAAATGATCCAGGCCTGAGTTTAGGGTATCTCCCCGCATTTACCATTTATGATGACTGAGGAAAACCTGGAAAAACCCTTAGTCAGGGAGGACGATCCTGGTGGAATTCGAATCACAGACTTCCCCCTCACAAGTTCGCGCCTTAACGACCTCGGCCACCCATGGCGCTAAGCCTCTGAGTTGCCCTGGAAACTTTGTGAGAGACTGAGCCCCCTCAATTATTCAAGTTCGCTTTTTAAATATATAGTTCTTCATTTCATATTATCTCAGTTACTAGTGGTTTTACATTCAATGTATTATTACAAAATGACGTTTGTCTTTTGTTTGAAAACAGCTTGTTCTCTATCCCCTCTCACTGCTTTACTTTCGATTCTCAGCGAAAGTTAGTTTAACTCATTGTTTAAGATAGCTAATTTTTAAAAATAATGTTTAATAGAGGAAAGAACAAATGAATTAATTATTGTCATTTGCCTGCACTTATACTTCAAAGCAAATGTGGTTACTCCTACGAGTATTTGATACTCCATATAATCATAGATAGGTTTTTAATAAAAACAAAAATGATGTTAAATGAATAGGTGACAGATTGATCATTGTATGATAAAAGTATAAATGTGCTTGCAGCTTTCTATAAAATTTGTAAAGGAGGAACAAATAGCACTGCTGCATTTTAAAATTATATATACATTATCACAGAACCATAAAGTAAATTAAATTACCTGAAAGTAATAGACTGGTGCTAAATGTCAAAACATTATATCTTAATGTTAACTATACTTTTAAACTTTGACTTCAATTTCAGTTATTTACTTTTTTTATCGGCGTCCCAAAATTTTAATTAAATTGATACTTGAATTTTCATATTTGGAATTAAGATTGGACTCATTGAACATTATATAGAATTCGGCAGCTTTGTCCATGACGCTGCTTATATTTCCGACAATCCATTGACACCAATGATACTAGCGTAAATCATACATTAATCCGTGCTATTTAGTAATCAAGGATTGGCGAGTTATTCTTCTCTTGGTCCCTACGTTCTCTGTTTCTCGCATAAGTAACAATGGAGTGTGCAATAAATCTGGATTCAAAGGTCCATTAAGTGATATATTTTCATCTTGTGAGTTTACTATGAATTAAACTTTCCAGATAGTTGATATTACAAGGACCTTGTTCACAGGTCCCAGGTCTAATTTTGGGGTGCCTCCCCGGCATTTGCCATTTATGAGGACTGGGGAAAACCTGGAAAATAAACTCAGTCTGAGAGGACGGTCCTGGCGGGATTCGAACGAAATGTGTATTACGGAAAGGTGATTTTGCTCATTGTCAGAAGGGCGTTCATAAATAAAAAAAAAATCTCATTGTCAGTGTTAGTGTACTGTGAGTTAGTCTACATTCTTACGCTTTTTAGAATTGTATATAATTAGCCTCACATAATTCTAAATATCACCATACTAATAATACTATTTTATTGTAGGGTGTAAAACAATATGATACAATGTACGCTAAAAGTAAAATACTCTCAGGTGCAATATAACACAAAGGAA
Source organism: Metallyticus violacea (assembly GCA_030762175.1). Classification (NCBI taxonomy): domain Eukaryota; kingdom Metazoa; phylum Arthropoda; class Insecta; order Mantodea; family Metallyticidae; genus Metallyticus; species Metallyticus violacea. The sequence continues at coordinate 303,857,266 of CM060846.1, read as the reverse complement.
ATTGGAATAGAGCGTGACATTAAAAAAATATAGCGGAATTAGATTTTAATATCTGAAAACCGTATCTTGATGCAGGGCACATGGAAATAAGTAAATTGCCGAAACCAACGATTCTGATCTCTTGATAAATTCTTCTAATCCAGATCTCAGTGACATAGGCATTGCAAAACTCTAAAAAATTAGACTGGTGTAACAATTTTTGAATCCATGATAAGTACATAGAACCAACTACATGAAATCCTTCCTTAAGTGATGTCGAGAGACTGGGGAGAAAAACGGGGGGGGGGGAATCAGCCGGAGAAGCCAAAAGTGCTTTCATTTTTCCGGCAAGGAAAATTCCATTACATTTTTACACCAGAGAACTAAGCGATGGAGAACATATTAATTGAGAATGGTTAGTGTATTCAATAGAAAAACATTGTGTTTTATTTCTGCTGTAAACTGTTTTCCTGTAATAAAATATCACTCAATACCGATGGATATAATGATTAGAATCGTTTGTATGTGCATCTAAATAAACTTGAAATGTCAAAAAACCTTTAGCAGTCCCACAAAAATTGCACTGAAATATTGTATAGACTTAAATAAGTACAGATAATTGACTCAACAAAAAAAGTTATTGAGTTCATCAATTTGGCACTGGAGGGGCATAACGGAGTGCCTTGTTACTTTTGTCCATTTCTTGGCCCAACAATGCTAAACATTTCATGAAACATCTAATAAAACGTGTGAACCTCACATGGAAGTGTTTTAAAGTTTGTTGAACTGATTGGCAGATGAGTTTTATGAATGAACATCTAATAAGGGAGCTGGTGGTTCCGCCCAACATTATCTTGGGAAAATATTCCAAATGAATTGATTGCTCTCCTCTCTGAACCCATAAAAATTGCTTTCTTTGGTTAAGAAAGGTGATATTATAGCATAAGAAGGACATTCACTTAGGGTAATATGTCTTTCAGTTCTGAAATATGTGCTGGAAACCGTTTTTTTTTTAATTTATTTTTTACTTTGTCTTCAGAACCGCCTCCGCCTTCTTTACGACAGTCCTTGCTGAACAAAAAAAAAAAAAAAAAAAAAAAAAAAAAAAAAAAACCTGGCCCCGCAGCTCTATTTTGAGTGACGGAATATAAAAATTAACACGGAGCTAGACCCGGGTCGTATGGATGATGAGGCACACATCTCTTTTTTTTTTCTGATAAAATGTTAAACGACAACGTTTTATACCGTAAGGGCGTGAATTGTCGTGATAGAAACGTCAACCAGATGGACACAGTTCAGGGCGTTTTCATCGGATGTGTTCGGACAGGGCACTCAAAACAGTCTTGTAATACTCCTCATTAACCATTTTTGCTGGGGTACTTTAAGTTAATAAACCAGTCGAAGATCTAAATCAACGCAACCTTTCCTGCCGAACGAACAAACGTGATCTTCTTTGGTGTCCGAGAACCAGGCGATTTCCATACCTAGATCGCCTATTTGCTTTCATCGTAATGGTGAAGTCAAATCTCTTCATCTGAAATGATGGAATTAAGGTATGCCCTTCATGCTCCGCTACCATACGCTGAAGCTCCTGGCACACGTCCACTCGCACCACCTTCTTTTTAGGCGCCAGCAAACTCGGCACCCTCTGGAGCAAAAACCTCTCACGTGTAAGCGATGGTAGAGATGAACGCATTACCATGGGAAAACTGTAACATGTTTATCAGTATATTCACTGTTATTCGTCGATCTTGCGAATAATGACGGCAGCTGTGCTAATCATGGTCTCATTATTGCAGAAGTTGGAGCAACTGGACCGTCCTGGTTTGTCGGTGAAATACGGCCATCCTTTAAATGTTTTCAACCACCGAAGTGCGGCTGATTGTGGCATAACTTTAGCGTGATATGATTGCTGTAACATCGCGTACGTTTCCATACGGGATTTCTGCGGTGTAAGCATAAATTTAGAGCAGCGTGCTGCACGTTACAAAAGAACTCCATATTACGCAGTCGACTGGCAAATGCTCACTCTTTGCTGGCTCCATATACCAAGACGCAAGTGTGTATGCGGTTTCATTTTCTTTACCAATCACGTGTGATTTGTTCTTCTCGCGAAAAATTGTTTCATCACCATATTTCCACTCTGTGACGAGGAAAAAAATAATTATCACTTTTACCATCACCCCTAGTAGTTTCAAGTAGTCCTAATGTAAGCCACATTAAACACTAATTGTAGGGATTCAACCGATGTTAACATTCGTGAATATTTTCTTGGTTTTATTCTTGTTGAAGTCATTACAGGCTCAACATTAATCGAATACATTCAAATGAAATTATCAGATATGCAAGCGCATGTGGCCATAACTAGGACAATGGATTGAATATGAAATGAAAGCATTCAGAAGTTTCATTAGGGACTTGAACCCAAGATATTTTTAAAATCCCTTGCTCTCATTCTCTCAACTTGGTAATAAATGATGCCGCAAAGTGTTTTAAAGGAAGGGATTAATTTTTTGAATCATTCCAGAAATTGTATATGTTATTCTTAGCATCAACACGGCATTGATGAATCCTTAAGACAAATATAATATTTCTAACGCTCAAGCCATTAAGTACAAGTCGACAAAAATCCAGAACCGCTGTCAATCGCACTTTAAGATACTATAATGAGTAATTTTATGATAGAAATTATTTATGATGAGCCAGTAGATGAAATTGCAAGACACGAAGCTAAAACCCTTACTCTCGAACTTAAAGACTTTTCAATTTTATGTGGCCTGGTTATATGACACTACGTTTTAAACGAAGTTAATGTTGCAAGGAAATTTTTACAAAGCATAAAGATGAATTGTCTTGTGCCATAACATTGAGTAATGTTTTTCTTAAGTATCTCAGCAATGACAAATAACAACCAAATTTAAAATTAGTTGGGAACTTTAAAATTGGTTGAAAATGTTGAAGCTGATGCTGATTTGAAACTAAAATTAAAAAGTTCCAGATTTTATGGGTAGAAAAAGCAATATGATTAAGAAGCGGAAACTGAACATATTTTAGATCCCAAGGCAAAATTCAAAATTGAGTTTATCCTGTTTATTATTGAGGTTGCAACCAATTTCACTGAGGAAAGGTTTGAGCAATTGGAACATTAGAGTTTACAGTTTTTCATATTTTAAATAACATCGCTAATCTTTATATCTGATGCGAATCGGGCTCTTTAATAAATATAAAAACCTAGAAGCCGTTTTAACACATTAAAAAAAATGACTTCCATGCAATTGAACTATGTGATGAAATGAAACGAATGTCCAATTAGCATCAGAAAACATGCCAATTGAAGTTCTCCGTTTTATTTTGAAAATAACTTTGTCTAATTAGTATCAGAAAATATGCTAATTGAAGTTTTCCATTTTATTTTGAAAATAACTTTGCTCCAATTGTCACTGTTGCATTAAGAATATACTATTCTTAATGCATATTCTGACATAAGAATATTACTGGCATTGCCCGTAAGAATCATAATGTCTCAAAATTGAAGTATATTAAAACTTACTAACGCTAAACAATGGCCGAAACTTAACTGAAAGGATTTGCTATGATTTCAATTGAATATGAAATCGATCAGAAACTATACTATGCAGACTTCATTTCTGCTTGTGCAAATGTAAAAGCAAGCTTTTTAAACAGCATATACTAAAATGTAAATGTAACTTCACATAATCTAAAAAGTTCTGAAACATAATGTGTACATACTATTGATAAAAGTAACTTAACATTTCATCGATCTACAAGTGAAGATCTTTTCTAATGTAAGAAATAGAACATTCCAATTAAATGTCTCTAATTAATTAAAATAATTCTTTAATTAATAAACAGCTATTTTAATCTTAGATTTACCCTTGCCCTGTGCCTACAGAATGAATATACTGTATTTTAATAATTTTATCAATACAATATTATTAAAGGTACATTTAACATTAATAGTACTGAAATTAATGTTGAATGTAATTGTTTTTAGAACTCCAGACCTTAATTTGAGATTGTACTGGAAAGGAAAATAACATATTGCACAAAGTGGCAAATATTCTAGACTCGGCTCTGGTTTTCCCCTCTACTCTACACTGCATTACATAGCTACAGTCTAAAACCAGAGGAAGGCAGAGTTCGTCATCTCAAAGAACGCACATCAGTTTCCATTTTATACTAATATTCGGCAAAAAGTGTAAAGATGTTTAAGTTGGTAGGTTGTCAGTCCATGGAATGCTTCTCCAGGCAGACGAGCCACGTAATCAGCTTAGTTCCAGTTGATCCCTTCTTTAGGTTTCGTTGAATGAAGAAAGTGTTGAACAGGAGGATTAAGGCTTATATATATATATATATATTTTTTCAGTCTGAGGTTATAAAATAATACAATTTAATTATAACGAACCCATTTAAATGTACATTAATTCCAGCTCTTTTTTTTTTCTTTTCGGATGAACTATGTTATGACGATTTAGAGAGAAGAAATTTTCGATGTGGCTCCTCAATGAAACATGTATTTCTTTTTCTATTTATAGTAGAGCCAAATTGCTGAGATGAATTTGTGCTTGTGTGGCCAGCAGATATCTTCTTCTTCTTCTTCTTCTTCTTCTTCTTCTTTTATTGTACACTTCACCATATTTGTCATGAAGTGCTTTTAATTTCATACATTTTCTAACGTCGTGAATTTTCGAGAAAATTGTTTCAGAGAATATAGTACTTTCAGTGCATTTTTTCAAAGATGCCATATCAAAAATCGAAACATGTGGTTCTTTGAGCTCACAAAATATATATTCAGGGAAGGTTTTGTTGAAGTAATCAAAATATTTAGTATCTAATAAAGCCACAAACTTGAGTATTTTTATGATTTAAATCTTAACTTAGTTCAATGGATTGTTTTGTACAGTAACCCGCAAAACATTCTTGAATATGTAGAATACATTTCATTAACATTGCAGTTTCCCATTTTAGGCCTTGCATCTTCTCGTTCTGTCTCATTATCTCTTCTGATGTATAATGCCAAACAACATATCAGAAAATGTCACGATTTTACAGAACATAACCAAGAAAATTTGGAAAGTTATATCGCGCTTGAGAGATATTTGACACTTAATTCTCAGCAAACGTTTAAGTATATCTTTGTGGAAGGAGAGAAAAAAAAAAGACAGTTAAGCCATCGAAGGAACAGATTGTTTTCTTTAATAAAATTTACAATTTGGAAAAGTATAGGATTCAATCGATGACTAAATGTGGATGAATGTGACAGCAACGATTTCGTTTATAATTAACGCCCGGAGTTCAGACACATAATTCGCCATAGCTGCAGCACCCTCGAAAGTCTAAGCCACAGGCTTCTTGAGCGTTTCACGTTGTCTATAATTTTCATTACATACTCAAATAAACCTTGAGCTGTGTGGCCAAAGTTCATATCTGTAAAATATTAAAGTTTTTCTTGAAATTACTTTAATCACCAACGTACGCACAACAGTTCAAAGTTAATTTAGTTGCTGATATCAGTGGTTTCATCGCATATAAGAACAACAAATGGTGCTTTATTGATGCGTTATTTAATTTAGTTGGTAATAACAGGAACAGACCATCAATTAGGCAACTTTTTATAACAACATATGTATCTTTAAAAATAGTAGCTCTCTTTTAATTGAGAAAGCATCAGGTCATAAATAACCAGAAACTGTAGCAGCTTTGTGTATTTCCCTCTATTTAGACTCTTCGCTTTCCTCTTGATCTCAAAATGCGTGTTCTTTTTTTCAAGTAGCACCGTTGTATCAACCAGTCTTTGAGAGCGTTTTTATTTTCCTTAACCTTTTCATTATGTAAACTGCTAAAACATTCTTCATGTAAATTTAATGAATGACCAATTCGTTGAGTTACAAAAGTTTATAATGCCGTGAAAGACCTAAATGAGTTGCTGATATCTTATGTTTGTCTAAGGCTATGATTAAATACATTAAATTTGCGAAACCTGTAGTATTCCATGTTTACTCACTTGCAAACAATAAGCAAGGGCAACAATGTAATTTATATTCGCCTGAACCAAATAACTAGTAACCATGAGTACTTTTCATAATTATTAGCATTAAAGTAGGTGTTATAAGGATTCTTGTTTTTCCCCCCTCAGATCACACTGACAAGAGGAAGTTGCTGGAGTACGCGTTCCATTTTTCACAATAATCAACTTATCTTCGTACTTAAGCTGCGAGAATGGGTTGTTCACTAACTGATTTATTACGCATTATTCAGCAATTTCAGTGAAGTCAACACTATCTAATCTATATAAATTGTTTTAGATTCGTCAAATATCGTACTTCACAAAATAAACATAAATGAATTGAACAATAACTATTGCTATCAGTCATCTTTTCGCTTCCACCAACGCGCGCAAAGGATCGCTTCAATACGGTACATCTCGGAGACAATTTATTGAGGTGGCGAAATGCATTTCCGAAGCCTTGCAGTGGTGTTTGTCCTGCATGTAATGTTAATATGACGCAGCCATAAGTGAAATGGAATAAATTTTCAACAGGATCCATAAAAGGTGTTTAGGTTAAGTTTGATAGAATAATAACTTAAGTGTGAAACAAGCAGCAATTATAGTTTGGTGTCATTCATACATATTCGAAATACATTAAATTTTTTCTGCATACAAATTAATTTTAATTTATAGTGTTATTCTAAATTTCTACTTGCACTTGTTTTACTTTTACAATCTTTCAGTTCTTTACAGAATTATTCAGCATTGTTTTGTGAGTGCGATAATTAGACTCCTGTGGTTTATCATATAAGCCTGCAGTCAGGTTACTGACGTACTGGAGAACAGAAGGAATGAGAGATTACCTTCTTGTCCTAGCACACGTGGTCCATGTTAAAAGTTCAACGGGTTTAAATAGCTGCAGAGCCAATGTGACCTAGGTAAACACTTGTCTTGCAGCACTGCATGGAATGGTGAAAGGATTAAAATTTATTTATTACTGACTGTTGTTAAAGCAAGCATGCTGATTATAGTAGTATAGAATTAGGTGTCCACATATTCTTTACATCTTCTCTGAAAAACATAATGAATACAAATATTTCTCTGTGTAAACTGCCAGTACAACGTTACAGTCTGCTAGATTAATTAGTTGTATATCTGAGGAAAAAAAAAGTTTTTTTAAAATACCCAAATGGTTACCTACAGCTAACAACTATTTTAATAACTCATCAGTGATAATTTAACATGACAAACCATGCAGCACAAGCAGCTATCAAGGTTTTTTCTGTAGGAAGTCAGAGTTTTCCGCTATCAAGTTCTGCAATTAATTCTAACAGGTGGAATTTCAGCACCAAATAGCTTATAGCGTTGCAACCAAGGAGCACATAATTCACATGTTTGTTGCCAGTTTTTTTTCTCTCTCACTACATACTCTGGTATGTATGTTAAAACTGGTAGCAGTTCTTCAAAAACCTGAATTGAAAAGTGTTCCAGCTATTAGACCATCTACTACATCACAGCTAGACAGCAGTATTGTCAGTGTAATATTACCATTTTTGCCTTCTAAAAAGACTACAGACTTGAAGCTACCTTTCCTTTCAATTTCAACAAGCTTCAGATAACGAATGTGGTAATTTTCTCCACATTACTGTCCATAATAATAATAATAATAATAATAATAATAATAATAATAATAATAATAATAATAATAATAATAATAATTAAATTTACCTCTTAATGCATCATTCCGAAACATGTTGAGCAAACTAAAACTAATTATGCTTGTTGCAAACGCCTGAAACATTACTGCAGATAGAGATCCAACCACTACTACATGTTCTGCTTCTCTATACTTTAACCATGCATGTCTTTTCTGAAAGAAATTAATTTGCAGAAACTCATCCTCGATTATAAGCTTCCCAAATATATAATTAAATTACGGGCCTTCAAATGTACTTTTCACCTATCTTCCACCATTTTCTTTAGCATAAATCCTTAGCGCAGCAATATTTATTTTTTGTTTATTTGTTTTTTTTTAATTGAAAGTAGCCAAATCTAAGTTTTGTATTTTGCGAATAGTAAAGTGTTTTATAAACCGAAATCGGGCGTAAAAATCCTAAGTATCGCTTCCTTAGGAAGGGAAGTAAAGCCATGGGTCCCGTGTCGTACATTTACGGCACGATAAAGAACCTCAAGCCTGAAAAAAAGAGGCCTCTGAGCAAAATTTGTCGGCCGTTTCACGCCCTGAATAGAATGTGACGCTGATGACCTGAGATGTTAGTGTCCGTAAAAAAAAAAAAAAAAAAAAAAAAAAAAAAAAAAAAAAAAAAAAACGACTGACTGACTAAAAAAAAAAAAACAGATTCTAAGGCTTTTGTTTCAGAAATACATTAAAAACTTTTCCTGTTGATATAGTTATTTCCAGATATCACTGAAACTCTTGAAACCCCATTTTTCAACTTCCTGAATAATTTTCACAAGTAACTGATAAAGTATAAATCTTTCATAATACAAACTGGTATATTTGTTACAACCTTGTAATTTGACACTCCTTCGTACAACATGTGCCTTTATAGATACACTGGATGGTTCATCCTCACTTGAAATAAAAACTGTAATACATATAAAAACACTAAGAAAAAGTTACACTTGAGATCGCTATATTTCGGACTCTTGGAGTCCTTCTATGGCAAGAAGATTCCTTAGGACTCCACGAGTCCGAAATATAGCGATCTCAAGTGTAACTTTTTCTTAGTGTTTTATCTTTTTGAATTATAATTACTGTTAATAGTGCTACTTTATTTTTATTTTTATTATTATTATATATATTTATATTTATATATATATATATATTATTCTATGGCAAGAAGACAACTGGTCTCTTGTCTTCTTACCATAGAAGGAATGAGTCCGAAATAGAGCGATCTCACGTGTGACTTTTTTATAGTGTTTTATCCTTTTCTGCTATTATAATTACTGTTAATTTGTTATATTATTAATAGTATTACTTTATTTTATTTATATATATATATTCTGGATGAGATAGTCTTTTACAGTTTTTTTTCTCTCTTTCATTTAAATATGTTGATATATTTTGGAAATGAAAGGCACAGCATCCTCTGTAAGTTTAGAACATTTCTCGGGAAATTCTTTCACTTGCCGCTCACAGTGCATTCATCGATTCTTATGTCACTTTTTAAAAGACGTTTTATCCACACGTTGGCTTTTTTAAACTTACGTGACGTTCGTTAATATTTATCTTAGCCATTGAGCTCTCGCAGATTTTTTTTCTCCCCTATTACTCTGCAGCAGTGTTATTACAAACAGTCTTCCAGCTTCCTTGAAATTGCTACACAATTCACAGAAATGCAAACTTATCAAAAAACGCTATTATTAGTTATACTGAGCTGAATACTACGCTAAGCCAGCATTTCCTAAATATGATGGATTTTTTGAAGTGTTTAACGCCCGTTTTTACTATTGAGCCATCACAGACGGTGGACACGGATGATATGAAATGAAAGGATATCTTTTTAAGGAAATAAACGCATCCAGACCTAATTTAGGGTACCTCCCAGCATTTGCCATTTATGAGAACCGAGGAACTTGGATAAAATCTCAGTCAGGGAGTAAGGTCCTGGCGGGAATCGAACCCCAGACCTCCTGCTCACGAGTTCGCGCGTTAACGACTTCGGACACCGTAGCGGTTGGTGAAGGGTCTTTTTTTTTTTTTTTTTTTTGTAAACTTGCAACACATGCTTCTTATTATACAGTATTACAAATGGCGGTGGTTTCTTGAAATACATATAAGGTTTAAAATATATACAGTATGTTTTGCCCATACAATATTATTGCACAAATTACTTGCCACTGAATTATTAGTGTGACTGTATAATTCTATGTAGCAATTACACGAAGCCATTGTTTCAATGTTAACATATGTCGCAGGAGTCTGAGGGGAAAAACCAGAGAACTGTTCATCAAGAGACTGGTAAGAAGGTCACAAAGAAAAATTCTTATTATATGTATTGGAGCAATGTCAACAACACCAACACTGAGACTCCTAGTAACACTGGCGATCTTCAGATTAGACAAGGTTCAGCGAATTATTGGCTAAAAATACAGAAGTATCAAAACATAAGAGAGATAATCAGTAGAACCTGTACCGATAAATGCAATATTTTGAATGCCTCAGTTACACACAGCTGGTCAGTGAGGAAAGAAGATTATTGGTAGGAAAAAATACAAATGACATAATAAGAAAGCAAGAAGAGTTCCAAATTTTACAAAAACAGCCACCAAATATCTGAGAAAAAAATTGAAAATTATAGAAACACAAGAAAATTTAACAGTGGAAGGAAAACAACATCAGACAAGTCAAAAAGTGTTCAATTAAGAATATCACAAAGACTTATAGAAAGAAATTAAGAAATGAATGCAACCCCAAGCGTAATTATAGAAGCGATTAGCAACATCGAAACAAAGTAGGTAGAAGAAATAACAACCAGCAGAAGAAAATAAATTGGTAGATCACTGGTATGCAGAAGGAAGCCAAAAGAAGAAGAATACAAAAGAGAAGAAGCGAGGGAGCACGACACAAAGAATACACGGAAAGAGTTGAAGAAGAACATCCTCAGAACACAGGACATCTATGTGCAATTATTAAGGAAGCAATTAATAATGAAAGACACTAAGATAGAAGCAAAGGAAGAGCACACAGAAAAGAAAAAGAAGAAATGTATTGTAACCTTTTAACCTTAGCTTAAATTTTATCACAATTTCCAGCTGAAGCTTGAGACCGGCAGCTACCTCTCTGATAACCAATGTGGAGTTCCGGTGAAGAGCAGGCTGGATGCCGAACGACAGCTGAAGTGCATATAGAAGAAGAAGGCACATTGAAGATTACACATTCCAAATTGAAACATATTCCAACAGGCAATCATAAATATAAACTGTACTGTATGTTTATATTTAAATTTAAACCACTACTGGATACCAGTAAATGTAGTATGTGGTTTAAGGTTATTGAAGCACTGGTTACCAGTACCTTGGGTAAAATTGTGTTGTTGTAGTTTTAGTGTATTTTGTTAGTTTTAGTTATTTAGTAACGTAGATCTGTAATTTAATTAATTAAAAATTAATATAAAATGTACAACGAATTAGAAGTAAAGAAACTGGAATAATACATCCTTATAAAGATACCAGATATCAGGTTGTAAGTATTGCATACATTAAATTAAAATAAACTAATTAAAAATACCCAAGGGTACGGTGAAAATGAGACTACTTTTCCAGCAGACGCTGGAAATGGTAAATAAAAAAATATTCACCAGAAGCGTTTAGCAAACATCACCTAGATATAGGACCGCACATCCCGTCAGTGATTCCACTCCTAAAGAGCGAACGCTGTGCTGTGCACATCAAATATATTTTATTTTGTGCGATCGGAATGCATTGCTCATAGGTAATATTATGTTGGTGCAAGATTTTGTTGACATATAAGATGTGCGTACTTTTACATTTACTGTGATGTAAAACTGCTGTGTACACCCAAGTGTAACAGAAATTACACACCTCAAGATAAAGCACACGTGTTTAAGTTTCCTCAAGGATGAACTTATGAATATACATGGCTTCATGCAATTGCTACACAGAATTTTACAGTCACTAATAATTCAGTGGCAAGTAGGTTGTGCAACAATATTGTATGGGCAAAATAAATTGTATATATTTATATTTCAAGAAACCATCACCATTTGTATTGCTGTATAATAAGGAGCATGCTTTGCAGGTTTATAATAAAAAACCCTTCACCATATTTAGGAAACACTGACTTAGCATAATATTCAGCTCAGCATAACTAATTATCGTGTTTCTTAATAAGTTCGCACTTCTGTGAATTATGTAGCAATTTCAAGGAAGCTGGAAGACTGTTATATACTTAACACTGCAGAGTAACAGCTGCCCTTCTATAAAAATTTTAGTGAATTATTGGTACACTTAAGGCATTATAATTGTATTGTAATTATGTAACGATAGGTACCATCATTACCATTCTCCTCCCACCAACAGCCCGGTAAGTTTTTAGATCTATTCTATATACTGCTTCTGGTGTTGGAAAGGCGATTCTGTCTCCTTATAATGTCTTAACGCTGTACTTAATACATGTTTTTCTTCCAACCTACTGCACTTTAGAATTAGCTCAAAGTTTTCCGTAAATTTTCCCAGGATTCATTATCTTAGTTTTTATTTGCTCTCTTATCACGACTTCTAATCCTTTACATCTTAATTTACCTTTTCTTTTATCTCTCTTCATTTTACCTCGCTATTCACCCTTTGTTACGTTACATTTTTTCTTTTTCTTCTTACTATTATTAAGTGTATAGGTAATCTTCATAAAACCATTCTTCCTTTCATCTTCACCGCTTGCTTCTTCCATCATTTCATTTTCCGTTCCCTAGGTATTATAATCGACCTTGATTAATTTTCAATTGTTTTATTACTTCTTCTTTCTCTCTTTCCGTTTTTTATCAGATGAGAATGTGTTAGAGTACCTGCATTTTTCTATCTTAATTTCATTTGTTTGTACTGCTACTTCCCTTTTGTTACACTTTAACTTCTACCAATATAAGAAAGCCCTTAGACCCATGGGTATTATAAAGATCCCCTTAGTTATGATATGCTGCAGGAGCAGTTCTTTGAAATGAAAACCGTGCCGTATCTTTGTTTATAGACATCCCTGCTCAGTAAATTTGATGCCTGTACAAACTCCACATTTAATAATTCAGTGAAGGTTTGTCTTTCTTATTGGCTGGTCATTTACTGTTGCTTCCTAAGAATGTGCAGATGTGGCTCATTACATGTGAAAACGAAAACGAGGTGAATGACAGATTGCGAGAGACAAGTCTAGTGCACTGGAAAATATGCGGAAAAAGCTAATTAACGGTTCCTTGTATGAGCAGTTCCAAAATCTAGTGTTGAATGTTTATGAATAAATCCTTATAAATAAACTTGGGAAGGCGCAATTAATTACATTGTAAACGTTTTAAAGCTAAGCAGAAAACTGTGAGTAGTATTGTAAAGAAAGGAGTGCTGAAAATATCGCAGAAGAAAGGAAATAAAATAGTAATAAAAAACAATGCATGAAATTTGCGGAAAATTTCACGTGTAACTTAGTTTGTCCGAAATAAATAAGCTTTACCATAGCGGGGTACCAAAACGATTTCATAATTAGTTATACATCTCGAGGAAATAAGCAAATCACAGCACATTTGCGTGAACTTGTTATTTCACTAGGATTCAGGTTCAAAACACTTTAAATAATATAAAATGCATAATAACAAATGCGAGAATAGTCGCTTGGAGACACGAATATTTACACAAAATCAACAAATTGCGTTCTAAGGGTTACCGTGTGATTTACTATGAAATATCGCACGATACCATGTGCCAAAAATGGGTGGGACTGTGGTATGAGGGCAGGTCCATAAGTTTCCGGCCTAACCATTTTCTAGGTATGATAAAGACAAAAACTATATTTCACTTTTCAATATAGTTACCCTTTATTCCAATACACTTCTCACATCTTTGAATTAACATTTCAACCCCCCCCCCCCAAGTCAGAAATCTTGTCTGCAAAATGGGCATAAACAGCATCCATCACTTCGTCGTCACACTTAAATTTCCTTCCTCGAAGGTCTTTCTTGAGTTTTGAGAGGAAATAGTTACTGGGAGCTAGATCTGGGCAGTAGGGTGGATAGTCGATCTTTTTGAAGCCACATTTCTTCACAGCTTCCTTTGCAACAAGAGCTGTGTGCACAGGCGCTTATCGTGAAGAAGGCGCACACCACCACTCAGATTTCCTCGCCTTTTCCCTTTGATGAAAGCACGTAGTCTGTGCAGTAGGCCAACATAATACTCCCCATTTACTGTGGTGTTTCTCTCCTTGAGGTCAGTGAAGAATATTCCGTCACAGTCCCAAAATATTGTGACCATGATCTTCTTGGTTGACTGAGTGACATTGGCTTTAGAGGCGGCACTTCGCCAGGTTTATGCCACTCCATTGATTCTCTTTTGAACAAGGGATCATAATTAGGGACCATAGTTTCATCTCCTGTAACAATGGTTTGCAGAACTTCTCTCTTGTTGCCACGACAGAGCTCCAAAAATGCCTGACAACAGATGACTCGCTGTTTTTAGGCTGAGGAAAGAATTCTAGCCACCCACCTTGCACTAAACTTATTTGTGTTTAAATGTTCATGAATAATTCGAACGACTGTTGTTTTAAAAAGACTCAATCTTGCTGCTATTTCTGTAACTTTGAGCCGCCAGTTTTCCATAATTTCTCCTCCCACAAGAGCGATGTTTTCAGGAGTGAGCACCTCCAAGAGCCGACCTGCACGCTCTTCGTCTTCAATGCTTTCTCGACCTATTCGAAAAAAATTGGCTCCTTCTTTTAGTAGAATATGAGGGGGATGCTTCCTCATTTCATTTGTAGTAAAGTCCCTTTTTTCTGAAGAAGTGAATAACAGCTCGATACTCAATTTGAACATGTCACGCTCTTCAACACATAGCCTTCTTTATACAACTATATCTGAACAGCTGAACACAGCGGAGCGGAAGTTACAGCTGCAATTATTTAGTTAACAGATAAGATATGAAACCAGAAAAGGGTTTTGTGAAGGCGATAATCCTTATCGCCGAGGCCGGAAACTTATGAACCTACCCTCATACATGTAGATTTATTTTTAAAGTGGCAGTTTCAAGAAAGAAAAGCATTACTGATATGTAAGGTGCGAGGAAACATGAATGCTCAATTGCTTTTATCTTTCTACAAAAACCTAGGTGACGAAAGTTAATTGCCCCGATATGAATTCTGAAGTTTTTGAAAACTGATTTGTGACCCACTTCAGTCCAGAGTTACCTGAAAATCAAAAGCGCATCATAATGCTAGACAACGATTTAATAACTGCAACAAAAATAGAATACATTTTATTATTTTTTTTTTTTTTGAAGGACTATGACACAGATATCCCGCAACTACAGATATATAGTGATTCTCATATTTGCGCTAGAAAATTGAACAAGCAAACAGGTACAAGAAGCATGCATGATCAATGAATTAGTAGTAAAGAGGGAATTTAAAATTTTTAGCTCATCACCATATTATTGCATATTTTATCCTACAGAATAAGTTTGGGCAAATCTTAAATCCAATGTAAGATTAACTCAATAGTATGCCCAGTGTTGTAATTATGTAGAACTATTTTCATTTTAGAGTTGTAAAAATTGTCAACAACAAAGTCCACGAAAGCACGTGTATTCTTCGGCAAGAGTGGGAACATTGAGCTTTTTAAATAACGGTCTACATGATTGTCGAAAATAAATACCACAAAGAATTCTCAGTTTTCTTTTTGGCAAAATTAATAATTTATAAATGTAGATAATTACACCAAAGAACTATTCTATATCATAGAACGGAAAGAAAATATGCGTACAAATCATAATGCATTTTGGTATAAGAGTATCCAAACTTCTCGAAGCAAATCAAGCAGAGCTGAGCTTTGAAACTGTAGTATCTATATGGTTCTTCCAGTTTAGTACTTGGTAAATTTCTAGCCCCAATAATTTTGCACGAGAAACTTTCCATTTGGTATAATTAGTGTAGCTAATATCTTTCTGTATGCATTTAAGTTTAGTTCTAAACCGAGTAAAATTAGTTTTATCAAAATGTAATAAAATATTATTCAGTTTGAATCAAACATTTAAATGCCTTTTTGGCTAAGTTGAGCACGTGACTTTCCAAAAATAAGAACACTGACACCATCTGCAAAAAGTATTATCTTAGATTCCTTTGTTAGACTACAAGGAAACCGCCACGGGTGGCCGAGGTCGTTAAGGCACGGACTCGTGAGCGGGAGGTCTGCGGTTCGAATCCCGCCAGGACCGTCCTCCCTGGCTGGGTTTTTTTTCCAGGTTTTCCTCAGTCTTCATAACTGGCAAATGCCGGGGAGGTACCTAAACTTAGGCCTGGAACGCTTCCTTCCTTAAAAAAAAAAAAAAAAAAAAAATATATATATATATATATATCCCTTCCCAATTTATCATTTCATCTCATGTATCATCAGTGTCCACCGCCTGTGGTGCCTCAGTAGTGAAAACGGACGTTAAACACTACTCAAAAAAAAAAAAAAACTACAAGGAAAACCATCGATACATGCTAGAAATAGCGTAGAGCACAGTATTGAGCCTTGCGAAACACCAAGCTTAGTAATTCCGCAATTGCTTCAAAACTGGAAAACAGTTTTTTAGACATTAATTAGATACGTATTGAACCGATTTAAAGGTATCTTGTCAATGCGATATAAATCCAACTTTTGTAACGAGTTTTCTGATTTATGCTATTACTATCAAAAGTCTCAATCAAGTAACAAAATATTCCCTGAATAAATTTCTGTTTATTTAGAGTGGATTACATTTCTGTGAGAGCCTTAAATGTAGCACTGCTGGTTTACAATCCACTCTTAAAGCAGATTTGAGGTACTGAGGAAATGCTATTTGAGTCACGGTAATTTACAATATGATTAGTAATTAAATACAGCTCGCCCAACATGCTATGAAAACGCAATTAATATAAAAACAGATCTGCAGCTGTAGGGCATGCATTGATCAGTTGTTAATATAAAGGGTTAAATACAACCTGCTTCATTCTTTATGGGGATATTCACGATAAGGTATAAAAATATAAATGTTGCTGCGGGACTCACTCAGTTCGTGTGAGCAATACATTAATACTTTTGTGCTTATTGCAAACTACCCATTTAAGTTTTTGCCTTTTAATGACACATTCAATTTATAATCGGGTATTGAGTTTTATTTTAAATTAACATGCATTTCGGACATGTTTTCTGAAGTAGCTCAAGAGCACTAAACATTAAACACAATTACAGCTGTTCTTCCCTCAGCTGCAGTTAAAAACTATGAATTGAATGTATTAGCAATGACATGATGACAAATATACCAAAGTTCATGGTGAATTGGTGCTCTCATTAGTTCTGCCTATTTCACTTTGTATTACTTTTATGTCGTTTTCATTTTGTTATGCTTCATCAATAGTCCGAGAATATCTCCTTTTAGCTTTAGCGATTACTTTACTGATTATTTTACAATATAGTTTATAGCTTTTGTATCATTCTTTTACGTGCCACTATGTACATATATGCCATATATCTTTTCCCCTTCCTTACTGAATATTCCATGTCGGAACCCTATGTTAACGTGCTCTTCTCCTTATTAGTTAAGATAGGTGTGGAGTTTACTAGGATGAATGTGACGTCATAGTTTCGTACGTGGGCTGTCAGGCTCCTTCCTGTATCTTTCTTGCAGATAGGGGTCCAATTACAACAGGGTTGGACGTTTCTGTCATTAATTCAAAATTCTAGGATTGCTGCCCTCTCCTCTTGCCTGACCCAGTGACCAAGGTTGTGCGCAAACTTTTATTTAATATTATTTCGGGATGTGTTGAAATGGGTAATTGTAATTAATACATATATAAATTTTAGGCATTTTTATATTAGTTAATTTGAGATTAGCGCTGTTTGTTATTAATGACTTTAAATGAAATTGTAAAGGGCCTAGCCATTTGAGTGTTTAATTGAAAATGTTACATTATCTGTAATTGGTTGGTTAGGTGGTGAAGTCAATGTGAGTAACGGCACGAGTGCATAGATAGTTATGAAGCATGAATAGCAAGGGGTGGTATTTATCCCATTATCTTACTGTGAGATGTGTGTTCTGTAGTGTTAATGCAGCTGTTTTGTCTGTTTCCTCGAAGTTAAGATGTGGATCGATTGCTGGTTTCGGATGATTTTCAGAAGAGCTGTTGGACCTGATAAATGGATTTAAGGAGATAAGCCCAGAACATCGTCTATAGGCTATTTTGTGTTGAGAGTTTTGCTAGGTACAGTTGAACCTCCACTGTAATGTTCTGTCAAATAGGGAAAATGGTCGGTTATGTTTGTTGAGAGTGGTTTCGTATCTTCCCAGCTTTGCGATGTGGAAACTGTGGTAGAGCTCAAGTTTTAATACATGTTAGGGGCATTTTTTGTTTGTTTTTATATTAATTGTTCAATAGTGTACATTTGCGTTTCCTCGTGAAGAATGGAGGAAGGGACTATTTTTGGCACTTTAGCTATAATATAAAAGACTGAAAAGTTTGAAAATTCTTAATGTGGCTTGGTGCAGCATATTCCCAGACAGAACTTGCGTACGTAAAGATGGGCCGGATGAGCGTTTTATAAAGGATGAGCTAAGTCTAGTTGTAGTGTGTTATTGTAATTTATAAGCGGGTAAAGTTTTCGTAGATGAGCATTGGCATTACAACGAATTGTATGTATTATATATTTCCAGGTGAGTCCCTGGTCCATGGTCATGTCTAGGTATGTAATTTTCCGAGTGAGAATAATCCGCTTAGTAAAGAACTTTAGAGGTCCTAGCTGTGTTGAAAAGAACGATCTTTGGTGCGTTTGTGAATAGAATAGTTTGGCAGCGCTAATTAGAATGTCACTTCGTAAACCAAGGTTGGAGATTGTCGAGTACCTGCTGTAGCCTATTGTGGATAAACCGCGGATTGCCAGATTGTGCCACGATGACCGTGACATTGGTGTAATCGGTTGAATTTACATCCCTGGATATATCATTTATATAAATGTTCAAAAGTGTCGGCCCAAGTATGCCACATTGAGGAACGTCAGATTTAATAGGGCGCGTATAGGAGAATGTCATGTTGACCGACGAACCGAATAATTGTCTGTTTTTCGATAGTTAGTAATGAGTTTGATACGTATCAGAGAAACTGCAAAGGTATAGTTTGCGCAAAACGCTTTTGTGCCACACTTAGTCAAAGTCAAGTTCTATGTCTAAAAATAGAGATCCGATCGATTTCATGTTGAAACCATGCATTTTTTGTTCGGTGACTCTGAGGAACTGGAGAGTAGTAGAATGTTGGACACGGAAAAAAAAAAAAAAAAAAAAAAAAAAAAAAGTTAGGAGATTAAGATGTTTTGTTTGTGTAGGTGGGCATCATTATGATTTAGGATTATCTTTTCAGAAATTCTGCTATTGAATTCAGGAAACTAATCGGCCGATAATTTAGCGAGTTAGAGTGGTCCTTTTTCTGTTTTCGGGAAATGTATTACAATAACTTTTTTCAAGCGAGAAGGATAAAGACCAAAAGCCAGAACAAAGTTAAATGTGGTCGTCAAGATTTTCAGCGCTTAAGGGGGGAGATGTTTGAGTACGACATTAGGCATCTGATCGGGATCTGGTAAATTTCTACCACTGTTTATTAAAGACTGAATTTTGGATGGAAATTTTTTCCGATTGTAACGATTGTAAAGTCTTGGGCAAGAGTCATAGTTTTGGCTATAAAAGGCGGTGACGAGGGAGACATTTTTAATGTGAGTGTGCCTTGTAAGTGCCTTGCAATTAGTCATACTTCGTGTTTTTTTAAATCAAGATTTTGTAGTTTGTGATTACGTTGTTTTCCAATATGCGAGACCATGGCTTCGTTGAGCTTCCTGTTGAGTCGCTGCAGTTCTTCCCTGACTGCTTTGTGCCTTGAGATCTGCCATGCGCGGCGGGCTTTGTTACGGCAAGCCTTGGTGCGATTTATCCGGTGTCAGTCTCTGATTGGGTTTGCTAGGTATATGAATCGGGACCGAGGGTGAATTATCGTATTGGTTTGTCCAGTGTGCTGAGCCGCAATGTCTAGTTCATCTTCGGTAGTGATAGGAATGTCGCGGAGATTTTAATAGATCGTATGCTCGAAGGACTCTTAGTTGATTTTGTTGTGTTTGTGTCGAACTTGGGTGGGAGCATAAGAGAGAGCACCCTCTAGTTTTATGAGTAGGAGAAGATGGTCAGAAGAGAGATCATTACGTACCGAGAGATTGATTCTGTGGTTAATGTGAGCAATTGTGATGTCTAGAATATCAGGTTGCTGATGTCTGTTTGATGGAATAAACGTGGGTTCCCAAGGGTTATAGATAACAAAGTCTGAGTAGTATTTGTGTCGATAGAGTTTTATTTCTGCCAGATTAGAATTCTGACAGTTCCAGAGTGGTTGTAATTGAAATTGCCCCACTAAAATGCAGCAATTCGAGGTTTGAAGTACGGTGTCTAGAGAGGACACTGCAAAATCACCTGGGGGGATTATAAGTAGCAATAAGGGTAGTGTGGAGGTTGTTAATACAAACACAGCCGTGGCTTCAAAACGAATGAAGAGTTGAGGAGGAGGAGTAGGAGGAGATGTAGATATGAGCTATTTTGTTCTGTAGTACCCCCGCCATGGTGTGAGCGGGAGGTCTGAGGTTCGAATCCCGCCAGGACCGTCGTCCTTGACTGAGGTTTTTTTTTTTTTGCAGGTTTTCCTCAGTACTCATAAATGGCAAATGCCGGGGAGGTACCCTAAACTTAGGCCTGGAACGATTCCTTCCTTAAAAATAAATCCTTTCCCAGTATATCATCAGTGTCCATTGCCTGTGGTGCCTCTGTAGCAAAAATGAGCGTTAAACACTATTCATTCATTCCCCGCCATTGTGGCTGCGGTCAATAAATTATATACCCATCAATCTTGGGAGCAAAGACGAGTTTCTGTGATAAGCGCAGCATGAATATCACGTTTGTAGACAAAAGACACGGTCTTACGACGGCAAATCCGTTGGCATTCCATGACATAATCCTGATCGAGTTGGAAGCCGCAGTCGAAATTATCTGGATTTGCAAATAACGCGAAAAATTCAGCGTACTAAGAAATTTCTAACGTTCAAGATGGCACGCAAGGAGCGCGTAGAGTATATCTTTCGCCATATCTCTCACGTTATGCCATCAAATTTTCTTACGGTGGACATTGGGTTCATGTACATAAGCACCCTGGGCTAAGGGCCGCATCTCTAAAGAGATGAGAGTGATCTGGGCGGTGCCAGTTAATAGTGGTGTATATGTATGTTGACAAAAGAGAAAGTCTCTGGTGTTTTCTGTTTATGGTAGCTTGGAAAGTCAAGAAGGCCATAAAATTCTATACAAAAGGGGGAATAAACTCGAGGGTCGAGTGTGATACCACTTTTAAAAGGACTATCGTTGGAGGGTTAACAATCCCAAGGACTTTTAAATTCTTTAGGGCTTTGAACTCGACAGGCAGCCATATAGTTTACTTTAAGGTAGCCAATGTCAACAAAATGTTTTAAACTTTCAAATAATCGTGAAAGGAACGTGTAACCGGTGAATTTACCAGCCATTGGTAAATGTGTATTTGAAATTTTAAAGATAGGCGCGAAAGTTGCGTGTGCCTGTATGATTCCTTTTGGTGTCGTAAACGATTACTTGATTTAAATTTGACAAGAGAAGTGGCGAGAAGCAGTTCTCATACTACACTTGATATACACGTTCATCAGTTAAGTAGTTTTCAGTTTCACATGACGCGGCACTCATCTTTAAGTTTCACACGCGGTGAGAGTCACTTGTCATTATTTTGATTCTGATTCAGTTGTTAGATATACACCGCGACACATATAGTACTCAATTTTACTCTTAAAGTTCCACTCGAGACAGCTAAGTTTGTTTCTTGTTCAGTTGTTAACAAAACAGAAACTTGTATTGTTCGTAAATAATTAAAATTCTTGTCCATTAATACGTACTGAAATACACAAGTAGTATTATGAATTGAAAAATAACAGGTTATGCTCCTAGGAATGGAGTAATAACAAAGAAGAGAGTACAAATTCAGAAAAAAGTGTGCGCATTAGTTACCAAAATAATAAGGAGCGTATGTTGGCTGTAACCAGGACAATGAACAGCGAAGAAAATAAACTGTTAAACATTCCAAAACTTAAAAATGCTGAAAAATATCACTGTGGAAAACAAATAAAAATTGTTTCTTTCAAAACCACTTCGGGACTGCTGCTATCATCTGGTCAAAAACTGACTTCAAAACTAATGACCGCCGTCACCCTCGAAGTAGTTCCCTTCCACACGTATACACCAGTCC
Source organism: Metallyticus violacea (assembly GCA_030762175.1). Taxonomy (NCBI): domain Eukaryota; kingdom Metazoa; phylum Arthropoda; class Insecta; order Mantodea; family Metallyticidae; genus Metallyticus; species Metallyticus violacea. Next base: position 303,835,235 of record CM060846.1, on the reverse strand, counting down.
CAGCGATTCTGCCGTTTTCCAAGTTCATCTTGGAAGTCATGTTCTTTGAGGCTATTTAGCACAGACAGCGTTTTTTCTTGAATCCTCTCCATTGAGACGAACCGACGTCCTTTCAACTTGATTTTCAATTTGGGGAATAGAAGGAAGTCTCAGGGTGCCAAATCAGGCAAGTACGATGGATGGGGGACAACCGTCATGTTGTTTTTCGTCAAAAAGCTCCTGGTAAATAAGGAATTGTGACAGGGCGCATTATCGTGACGCAACAGCCAGTTCCTTTGTAGCCAAAGTTCGGACCGTTGTCTCCGCACATTTTCACGGAGCCGTCACAAAACGTCACAGTAGTACGTGGATTTCATTGTTTGATTGATGGGACGAATTCTTTGTGTACACTCCCCTTTGTATCAAAGAAAACAAGGAGCATGCCCTTGACTTTGCTCTTCAATTGTTTCGCTTATTTTGGTCTTGATGAGTTCGGGCTCTTCCATTGGGAGGATTGTTGTTTTATCTCAGGGTCATCAGCGTAAATCCAGCTCTCGTCGCCGGTGATGACCCTGGACAAAAAGGTTGGGTCATCGGATACGGCCTGACGAAGCTCCATGGAAACTTCCATATGCTGCACCTTCTGATCAGCAGTCAGGATCCTTGGCACAAATTTTGCGACGACACGATGCACGCTAAATTTATCAGTTAAAATTTGTGGCATGTCCCATAACCAATTCCCACTTCATGAGCAAGGTCTTCAATGGTTCGACGTCGATCCTCATGAACGAAGTGTTGAACAATGGCAACAATGTCAGGCGTTGTGCAGCTGACGAACCTACTGGTATGAGCATCGTCTTCAATAGCTGTACGGCCGGCCCTGAACCGAGCATGCCACTTAAACATACATGTACGGCTTATGCTTTGTCCCCCAAATACTTGTTGAATTATTGCGAGGGTCTCCATAGCATTTTTACCGATATTTGCACAGAATTTGATGCACACTCTGTTCTAATCTTGGATTCATCGTAAAATCACCAAACACTACACACAGAGTATCATGAAAAGTACTATAGAATATAAACATATCTACCCAGCTGCATGAAACTTTATACACTCACTCATCAGATGTGCTAGTGTTGCCACCTAGCGGTACAAAAATCTACTGCAACTACTGTCGAGATGGCAGCACCAGTCTCCAATATTGTGCATACCACCTCGGGAGTCAGCACAACAGAAGCAACTGTTGCAGGAAGATATCTTCAAATAATACATGTAATTTTATTTAAAGCTCATAGAGGTACCAATATAAAATGTTATATTGATGGTTATAGTGTACAAAAATAACATCCCATCCTCCAGATAACATTTACATTGTAAAGTATAGCTTTAAAGAGATGCACTTTAAAGGCAGCTATGTAATAAATTACATTTAATTCTCAAATACAAATTCAGGAATTATAATCTATTTCACACGATACATACAAATGCACTGTAATATTTTGACATGGATGTGAGGAATTAAGTTTTTAACTTATATGAACACTGTTACGATGCTGCCAAAAGTACTGGGTCTACTTGTAAGATTCATTCAATTACAGCATACTTGATATTTGTATTATTAGGGAACTTTTTGAAACATTCTTTTAATTTTTAAGATTTACATAGTTTTTTCAGAATTTTAAATTATCAAGACCATTTCTAACTTCAAAGTGCACTTTAAAATTAATATAAGTTTAGTGCTTTTCTGCATGCCTATAAAATTCTACTTTGTACCTGATCTAAATGTATTAACCAAGATTTAATTAAATTTCAAAACTAACATATCGAAACCACTAAAGTGGAGCTATTATATATTCTAGATTAGGCTAGTAAGCTGATTTTTTTACTCAATCTTCGGGGCATGGATTATATCAGATTTCTACTGCAGTGTGAGTGAGAGGCTGCAACATCCCAGGTTAATTAAAGATACAATGATAAATATTATCCAGTATATTTAGGAACTATGTGTATGGACTTCTGTAAAGGATTAAGGATGTACAGTATGTATGATGCAGATGGCGCATAGGTAACACAATGGAGTGATGTTCTTTGAGAGACCCTCTTGACCAACAGGCCATTTGGGGTGAGCCAAGTTCCATCATCTCTTATGGTACAAAAACATTTCACTTTCACTATTTGCAAGAATTCAAGAAACTTTGAACTGGACAAGAATTTTCACCATTCTACCATAAATTAATTGTTCTATAGGGAGACATCACACATTACAGCACAGCAATTTAACATCAATAAACCATGGTTACAAATAAAAACCATTAATAATGAACAAAAGGCTACATTTTATTTACCAAGTTAAGTCAACCCTCTCCTCCCAATGTTTTGCAGATTCTGTGCATTGTCAATATTATTGTTTTATTTAAGCAGAAGCAAAATGTTTGACACATTACTGTTACTAGTTATCTGTTAGAATAGCAGTGGTTTCCAACAAAGAATATGCTAAATTACTTGCAAAATAAACAATGTAACACTATATCATAACATAAAGGTCTACAGAAATAAGTTTCAAGAACTACATTAAAGAGAATTAATTAATTGCACTTTAGCCTCATTAATTAATTGCTCAATTCAATTTTGCAATGAATATGAAATTATAAATTAAGCATACTAACTTCCATTTGCTAATATGAATGAATGGTGTGTAATGCCCATTTTTGCTACAGAGGCACCACAGGCAATGGACACTGATGATACATGAGATGAAATGATATGTTGGGAAAGGATTTATTTTTAAGGAAGGAAACGTTTCAGGCCTCAGTTTAGGGTACCTCCCCAGCATTTGCCATTTATGAGGACTGAGGAAAACCTGGAAAAAACCTCAGTCAGGGAGCACGGTCCTAGTGGGATTCGAATCCCAGACTTCCCACTCACGAGTCCATGCCTTAACAACCTCAGCCACCTGTGGCGGTCATTTGCTAATATGGTATGAATATACTATTTATTTATATGTTATCCCTAAACTGTTTTTTTGTCAAAATGGAGAGCTTACATGTAGGCAGTTTTGCTTCCCTGCACTTGTGTGTTTCCCAGAAAATCAGCTCTAAGCTTATTATATCTGAAATTAAATATGAGTTATAAAATGCATGTAGCACTTATAGCACAACAGTAAAATAACATCCTTTTTTTTTTTTTTAAATCCGCTAATAAAGCAGTTTAGAAATATCTAATCTAAATTCTACTCTAAATAGCACTCATCAGTAATTAAGCTGTTATCAGATTTCATAATACTCAAAACTTTAAATAATGCCATTGTAATGATATTTCTATATAAATGAATTAAGAAAGCACATTTTACTTTACACCCTATTGCATTCACTGTTACTATTACTATGTTATTTGGGAAGGAAAGGGAATTATAAGAAAAATGCTATCCAGTTATATACTTATGAACTTATCATACATTTTGTTGAAATACTGTGAAAAAAATATTAATACTTATTTAACACATTTGTATAAGACACATGCACAGAGTATTTAAACATATCATTTTAAATATATGTTACTTGAGTCTATATAGTTCTTTCAATGCAATGTGCATTTATATCTTCAAGAATCAAGTACAAATATAAATTTTCTGAAATGTTCCTTACCGCTCAGCATTTTTTGGGAATTGAAACGGTTTCAATTCCTTATCGTCTCCCCAGGTGTTGCATTCCACTACGTTGCACTCATATTTTAATCCATGATATCAAAACATGATGTAACAATGCACATTTTTTCTTTGTTTAGTAACTGTAAATAACCACTTTCAAAGCGATTCCACATAAAATTATTCAGTTTCCTTCCATTTTCCAACTTTAATGCACATATTAATGAAAAGATGCTTCTGTTAGGCGAAATAGGTTTAAACACAGTTTAATTTAGCAGCTTTAGCGCCCTTCTAATTGAGAGGCATCTGTTGCAGTTGTCAAACAAATGAGCTGCAAGTGCAGCGCCAATTTTGTGTAGTTTTACCCAGTATTTCTGGCATTCACCTGAGGCTCCAAGGTCACCAATCCAGTTGCAAGAGCCTGTACTAGAGTGAGTATAATAAATTTTAAATCATTTAATAATTCATTTATTCACCAATGTCACACAAGGAGGTGCTGGAGTTGCCTACCTTCATTTTCCACATATATCTGGCATCTGCTTATGAAATTACCCCTTCTAGTTCTCTTTGAAAAATTATCTATTTCCTTTAATTTATCTAAAGTAAGTGCATAATGAATAGCATTGCATAACTGAACTTGTCATGTGGGAATTTCTCCTAAAATAATTTTCTGACAAAATGAGCAGACACATGTTGTTTCCTTCACTGTTCATATGACACTGATTGAAAGCCCTGAGACACAAGGTCAATGCAGCAGTTTGATAAGCTCTACCCCCTTGCCCCAAGTCGTCTGACATTAAGTGATGGCTTATTGGGCCATCTCTGCTGCCACATACTTATCAGATAACTAGATGAACGCAATATTATTTCTGGCATTATATTAGATTCTCACAGATAATATAAATGCTGATGACCTGAGCTGTTAAAGAGCGTCCATAAATAAATCACAGATATTAATTATATAAATATTAATTGAAAATGACAATTTAGATTATTTTCTGCCCTTTAGAAGGCACAGTCTTTGAAAATAATAACCTGTAAATGAATTGATTTTTCCTAAAACAGTACATGTCAGAAAAACATGGTTTTGGGATATACAAAAATATCAATGACAAGTGCAATTTCTCCATCAAACAGCATTCATTGGGTATAAGTAGATATGTCAGAAATACATAGACATGTGTACTTTCGTCTGGAAATGATAGCTCCACATTAATATGCAGGTTCCTGACCATAACTCCATTTTGCTAAGTGATATGTGCAGTTTACGGGGGAAAAAAAAGAAAAAGAAAGAAAAAAGTTAAAAAAAACCCACTCAATTCAATTATTTATTATAAGAATGATGCACTATAATTACAAAAAATTTCAAATTTCATCTTTCATACCTTTTATGTTTTCTGGTACTTGACTCATTGTCAGATTTTACAATTTCCAGAGCCTCTGAAGAATCTGAGGAATCATTCTCATACGCTTCCAATATGAATGTAAAAGACTGTTGAGTTTCACTGCTATTATTTCCAACTGGTGAATTAGTATGTTCATCTTCATCTAAGTTCATGCTTTAAAATCTAATTAAGATTTATATAAACTGATCTAAAAAAAAATAGCTTAAGCAGATTTTTTTTTTTAATTTTCTCTGAAGGTATTGTATCAATATTCTTTTAACTACAACGTTTTATTTCCGATTTATAATCCTCCACTGCCCCTCTCCCTCACTATTATTGTTTAATTTACCCCTGTGTCCACAACAGTTTCAATGGTTAATTTTAAAACAATTGTAATCCAAATACGCATAAAAATGAGATGCACAACCGTTAAATAATTAGTGAAAGCTTGCCTCAACAGCAAGGTTTGGGCCAACTTTCTCGATGACATAACCTCACAATGTTAGAAACTTTTAGTCACTTGAGTTATTTGCAGCCTGCAATACAAATTGTTTTACTTTACCTCTGTTGCTGAAAAATATTATGCACATTCATATAATAATGATGCCTTATTTTTATTTTGTACATTAACAACATTTAGAATACATTATACAAAATAGGAAACTAAGGCCCTAATAATGCAATACAACTTCTTATATAACATACTTGTGCACTTCTATTGAGCTTTTTCCTATTTCTTCAGTAACTTTCTCTACAGTTCTGTGATATTTCTCAAGTTGGCATATAAAAAAAAAGAAAAGAAAAGAGCAAAAAAAGCATCTATCGGAGACAATTCTGCAATGTTTGTGCGGCTCCATTTAAAACTTTCCAGAACTGATTTTGTATTTCCAAATTGAATGTATAACATCGAGTGAAAGATCAACTGCATTGATCCTAAAACTAAATGCCAAATGAAAGTTTCTAAATGAGCCTCCCTCTTCCATTTATGTTTCAAACATTTAACTTGATTTTGCATACATAAGGTTTGAAAATGCTAGTAATCTTACTTATTTAGTGAGCACTAGCTGGTTTGACAGTGGATGATTCAGAATAAAGCTCCTCTGTTATAAAATATGATGCGATGTACAAGTTGTGTTAAAAGTTTCCAAGATTACTTTAAAAAGCATGCATATTACTGTGAAACATATATTATTCAAAGATATTTTCATAAGTTGCAGAATTTGAAGTTTTCTTTTGTAAAAACCTATCAATGCTTGTGTGCTTATTTAGTCGCTTGTTAAGACGTTTTAATTAATATTTCATTCAAATTAAACTTCTCGTTCATTGTACAGATCATGTAGCATTTGAACAAACTAACTGGAAGCCTTGCATCCTGTTAACTTGTTCACATATTCAGTCTCATTTAAAATCGCCATTCTAAATCCATAAACCTTATGTTGACAATTATTTGCACTTAAGATTATAAATTTGCAATAAAAGATTGGTAACAGATATTTTCGCATTTCCAAACTCAAATATATGCTCTTGTGAACACTGTGGATTCATTATGACAAATTACAGGTGAGCAATGAAAACAGCTGCTTCGTCAATGTCACATTAGTAACCCAATAAATTATTTATCACGTCGTATTTATTTCTCAAAAGAAAACTCTAAAATATTTATGATACATTTGTGAATTGCCAACAGAATGATTTAAATGACATTACCTAACATTCATGTGAATTTCAAATCATTAGCGCTAGCAGCAAGAGATTCCATGAATCCACTAGCATTCAGACGAAGTTTTAATTAATATCTCATTTACTGTGCAGATTATGTAGCATTTGAACAAATTAAATGGAAGCCTTACAAGATCTGTTTGTCCACACATTGTTTCATTTAAAATCGTCATTCTAACCTCATAAACCTTATCTTGACAATTATTTACATTTAAGATTGGTAACAGAGATATTTTGGCATTTCCAAACTCAATTAACAGAATAACTTAAATCACATTATCTCACATTCATGTGAATTTAAAGTCATTAGCACTAGCAGCAAGACATTCCACCAGTAGCTGATTCCACTAGCAGCAAGAGATTCCACAATTCCACTTAATTAATATCTCATTCAAATTAAACTTCTCATTCATTGTACAGATCATGTAGCATTTGAACAAACTAAATAGAAGTCTTAGAAGATCCTTTTTGTTCATATATTCAGTTTCATTTAAAATCGTCATTCTAACCTCATAAACCTTATGATGACAATTATTTACACTAAGATTATAAATTTACACATTATAAAAGATTTGTCACACAGATATTTTGGCATTTCCAAACTCAATTAATAGAATGACTTAAATGACATTACCTCACATTCGTGTGAATTTAAAGTCATTAACACTATCAGCAAGTGATTCCACGATTCCAGTCCCTCCTCTCCTCTGTAAAATCACCGAACTGACAGCCGCTCGGAGACTAGCAGCAAGAGATTCTACCAGCAGCTGATTCCACGATGGTACTAGCCCGTCCTTATAACGCTAACAGAAAACAAATTGTATAATGCACTTGTTCCTCTAAAATATATTTTTACAATGTGCTCAATTATATAATTGCAACATTGTACATCTTCTAGTTAATTTCATTCCCTAATCTAATAATGCAATTTTGAGAGTTGGCAAACGTCACCTTATGTCTGTTTACCGGCTATTTGTTTTAAATACCTTGGTGCAATTTGATATTTTAGGTTAATGGTTGTAGTATAATGTTAAAGACGCCCTTTAATACATTAAACTTTCATCTTGAAAATGTAATATTTATTTCCAGTTCTTGGTGCTAGATATGTGTAGCTCATAGTCGGCTTCGATTTCTTAACTCTAATATACATAGTTGTATCAAGGTAGGCTATTGTGAACAGAGAAGCGTGCTTTAATCTCCTAAGGAAAAAACAGCAAGGAAACGTAGCGCGCGATTTTATTTGCATCTGGTCAATAAAACGAGAAAATAAAGTAAACAAAGAGTGGGGCGGAGACGAAGTCCAAATTAAATGCATGTTGTAAACCACTTATGCCCTTTTGTTACGGTGCTATGTCACTTATATGATGTCATTGGAGACAGTAACTGTCGATTCATTCAACATGTTGCTAAAACAGATTTCAGGAGACTTACAACGCTATGAACATCTATTTGCTTTAATCGGAATATGTTTTGTGGGTAAGGTGACTGTCTCGCTGATACTGACTCTTGCGAAAGGAATAAGAACACATATTTTATCGAAACTTGGGCGGAAAAATTTGCTGCAAAAATATGGAAAATGGGCAGGTATGTTCAGCAGTGCTTGTGTAAACAGTTATACCAAGTAAACTTGTCATCCATTGGGTCCAGCTAATGCATAATTACGTAACTGTTACACAGAAGAAAATGCATAACATTCCAGATTTAAAAACTAAATTCCAGTGGCATATGGTGACCTTTCATATAGTTATCTGAAGCTGTGTGGTAAACAATTATATATAAACACTGCATGATTAAATCAAAATTGAAAATTTATTAAAGAATAACGTTACATTTTTAAGCTACAATGAAGCAGGTTTTATACATTAAACATATAATTTTCACGCTTATTTTGAGGAAGGAGTGGAAAAACACTCTTCTCAAGAGAGACGAATGGAATTTAATTCTTCTATCATGAGAAGCACATTTGGCTACCTCTTCCTCAAAGAACTGTTCCTTTTCCCTCAATCTAAGTAGGCATGGTTCAATAGAAACCATTTCTAGATCTAGATCATTTCACCTCTTTCCATGGTAAAATTTTTGGTTTTAATTCAATTTGCATGGTACCAACAATGATTTTTCTCCTACAAATGTTCTGATGGGAATTGTACACAATAAGGGTGGTTTGTTGAAAATTTAAAAATACAACCTAGAAGTTACATTTTAAGATTGTTGTTGATCACACATAACTCCAGTTGTCATATATGCTAAAATTTTAAGTGAAAATTTCTATAGGTACTTAAAAGTACAAAAATTGCATCTTAGGTTAATCATGAAAGCAAGAATCCAAATAATTGTTCAGTATTATCAAATATATTACAATACATGGATTTATGGTTGAAATTTCTCCTCTTTGAAGGCTGTAACTCTAACTTGCCTTAAGTCATTCTTAATTATTCATCCATAGTAATTAGCTTCCTATCCTGAAGATATAATTTGCAAGTGGATGTAAATGGCTAATAGATATATTTGTTATGTATAGGTTCTGAGTATAATCCCTCTGGTATATTTAAGTACACATATTTCTAACCTGCCATTCCTCATGCATGTGAACAAATTGAGATGAACTGCTTGTAACAAATTCATTTTTCAATAGAATAATTAAAGTACAAGTAACTGCAGAGCATTTATTAATTTCTAAAACATATGTGTATGTTCATACTACATTATGAAATGTTTTTTTTCATTTTGCAGTTGTCACTGGTTCCACAGATGGTATTGGAAAATCATATGCAAAGGAGTTAGCACGGAGAGGGCTCAACATTGTGCTCATCAGTCGGAATCTTGTTAAACTTAATCAGGTGGCAAGTGAAATAAGTAAGTATGGCATTTGGGAATCTCATTTTCAGCCTTGTAATATTTTCATGAAAAATTAAGATTTTTTCCCTAAGCGATCACTGTTATGCTCGCAAATAGTATACCTAGAGGCTTGAGGCTTACAAATATTATATTACTATTGCCAGAGTTCTTGGTAGATGATCTTCCCCAGCCTGACAGTCAGTAGATCACTTGCTCTATGCTTCAAGTTCCAGCCAGTGAAACAGTGAATTCTTTTTCTTGGTAGTATTTGATTTATTTATGAAACCTCTAGAACTTCTCAGGTCATCAGCTGCCCATTCAATTCAGGGCATGAAATGGCTGATAAATTTTGCTCAGAGATCTCTTCTTTTAGATTTCCAAGTTTCAAATGGAAAAAGACTAAGACAAACAAGACATATCCAAAAGTGAGATTTGTTAATGACAATACTGACAATCACAGTGATGATGACAGATAATAAAGAACTGGATACTCATTAGTGTTACAATGTATTCATGTGTTAAAAAGATGTGGTTATTTTCAAGTATCTATACTCTTTGAGTTGACTCCACCTTTCATTACCTGACATCTACAATTGGGGAATGACTGTCATCACTACACTGTGAAGGACATTGTGGGGGTGAGGTAAGTAAAACTTGCAAATTAACTTTATATTAGTAAATTGTACATGCCAAGTGAGATTTAGATTCATATCACAATGGTAAAGCTATAATCTGCTCACTCAATAAACCTCTTCTGGCAGTAGGAAGTATAAAGTTTGCAACATTATTGGATAATTGCTTGAAAAGAAATATGATATAGTGCATCAGTTATGTAATATTTGCTAATTGCCTTGAATGAAACACCAAAATGCTTGCACTAACATGAGAGTTTGAAAGAAATCAGTTACTAGTGAAATCACTATAGAATAAACGTCATATGTGTGCAAGCATTTTTTCTTCTCCCCTCTTTTTATATTTCCTTTCCTATTTTCCATTTGCTGGTATCTAATATCTTCCTTGCTATTAGTGTATCCTTTGAACTTTTCCATGATCCATCATTCAATACCAAATGAGATTTTGTCAGGAGCTTTGTTCTCATGCTCTGCAGATGGAGTAGTGTAATATTGCAAAGTAAATAAGGTCAAATAATATGCAGAGGTCACAGCTGTATGTGAATATAAATATTACACATGTATGCTGGTAACTTCTCCTTTTCTGCATTTCTACTTTTTTTTTCAGCTAGAGTGTATAGCTGATGTGAAAATATTCATTAGATCATTCTTATCTGAGAAATTCAGTCTCATGTACTACCTCTTAATTTTCAATATTATTTGCAATCACATCGTCAGAAATTTTAAAATGATGTAATTTACTATCCCATGGCCACAATTATTTTATATTAGCTAATAGTCATTATCAGAGGTTAAAATCCTCAAATTTTGATTGCCATTATACATACAGCTTCATAATGTGCATGTTTTGGATTTATAAATTTTCCCCAGTTATCCCAAGACTGTGGGTTCAATCCCAACCAGGGTCAATAGATTTTTTTGGGCATAAAAATCCTAAGTATGGCTTTCTACTGAAGGGAAGTTTCCCGAAGATTGTGAGTTCAATCCTGACTAGGGTTGATGGATTTTTTCAGGTGTAAAAATCCTAAGTATGACTTCCTTTGGAAGGGAAGTAAAGCCTTGGGTCCCGTGTTGTAGATTTACGGTACATAAAAGAACTTCAAGCATGAAAGAATAGGGCTCTGAACAAAATTTATTGATCATTCCACGCCTGAATTGAATGGGATTGTGATGACCTGAGATGTTAAAGAATGTCTGTAAATAAACCAAATCAACAATCCCCAGTGACCTACCATCCTAACATTCTCCAAGTGTTTGAATGCATAACTGATGAATTTCTTTTTTTCATATTTGTGAACTGCCTGCTTTGATTTTGTCTTTTATTTGTTACATAGGGAAGGAATTTTCAGTTGAAACAAAAGTAATACAAGCCGATTTTGGTCAAGGTATCAAAGCATATCCAGTAATCTCTTCAGAGCTTGAAACTCTAGATGTGGGAATTCTAGGTAAGCTATTATTATATAAAACCATATGAAAATAATATATATAAGGAATGCTTAAATGAGACAACAGAATAAAATAAAATACATATGAAAATAGGCAGGATGATTGTTCTGTCTCAAATATGGAATGAATTTCCATACCTGAGTGGTGCTCTGACTCTATGGTGCAAATCTTAAATCATAGTAGCTTCTTCCACCACATTCAAATTCCATGAGATCATATACAGGTGTTTCAGAATTGAACTGTGTGGATTCCAAAGGTAGCAGAGAAATTGAAAAAACAAGCATTTCAAACTAGGAAAATAAAGGCCTATGGGTTCAAAATACTCAGCAATTGAAGAAATTCTAATAAGAGTAGCAAGCTGCTGATTCACCTATCCATTGGTGTTAATATGAATGTGGACAAGAGGCAAGTGGGTAGCCATTGCTGCAATATAGTGCGATCAATTTTTCATAGTATTAGGGTAGTTCTGAAAATAAGTATTGCATATTTATATGTTTGGAAGCAATTTACGCAGGAGGAAATTATACTCTCTACAGTTCAAGGACATTTGTCTGTATTATAGTGCATCATGTGATCACAAACATCCATACTGCCCATGCACAGGATTAGGCTGAAGCAATGGAATGTGGCCCATACCATAAGAACTTATGCCACAATGACTGACATACATGTATTTAGAGAACTGGGAAAAAGAGGGGATTAGGGCAGTTATCCATTATGACTGGGCACATGCCAATAGTACTACAGAAATTCATACACAGTGTGTTGGGGTGTATGGTCTGGACATGATGTCAGGGGCAAATGGTTCAACAATAGTGTCAGCAAATCCATGATGATTGTGAGAATGTGGCATACAACATTGGCTTGTACACCTAGCAATATTGACTACAAAGATGAATGTCGAGCATGTGAATGCCATGATTATTGCTGACCAGCATATCATTGTGGGTGATTCTGTCTCAGCATTGAACGTGCTCAAGCGCGCCTCATCAATAGAAGAGACATTCTTGATTAATGCAAAGTGGCAGTATGGTGGGTGCCTGGATACTTTACTCCATATCACATGTCTCAAAGAAGGGACATCATCTGCAACATCTCCTTTATTACAAATAAGAAGGCAATAAATTTTTGTTCTGCATGATGGGGGATAAGAATTGGGTCCATCGCTACATCCTGGAGACAAAGTGTTCCTCCATGGAATGGAAACACCCAAGATCCACAGTGTAGATGAATTTCAAAGTGATCCCATCTGCTGGAAATTTTTGCTGACTGTGTTTTCTGATGCAAAATAAGTTTGTTTTATGAAGGGATAGTGAATGCCCAACCGTACTACAATTTACTGAGCAAGTTGAAAGCTGATATTCGACGAAAGAGACCAGAACTGCTGTCATTGGGTGTTATGCTTCTTCATAACAATGTAACACCCCTCACAGCAGCAGCAGCAGCAGCTCTTCTATGAAGGTTTGGTTGGGAAAGCATGGATAACACTAGGTTACAAATGAAAACTTTTTCTGCGGTACAATTAAAAATAAGTGACTTCTACTAATTTTGGTGTGCAGAATTCAAAAATGTATTCCATTTTTCCATAGCACATCTGTTTTGGCAATACAACAATGTTCAATGAAAATATAATTGTAAAATTTGCAAAAATATTACACACTCATATATAACTTTTAAAGAAAACAAATAATAATAATAATAACATGAAAGGGTACCTGAATTTGAGAATGTATGTTAGTTTTCTTGTGTACCCCTTTTCTTTTCCCATGGGACTGCAGAGTACATGATTTTCTTGAGTGTTCTCTGGTAGGTTTGTTTTGTGCAAGACACCAGCAGTAATCTGCCATCATATGTATATCCCAACATCCCTGATAATGTTGTTCAACATCTTTCAAGTCCTGGTGAAACCTTTCAAACTTGCTCTTCACTGACAGCTCCTTAATTTGATAGGAAGTAGTGAAGATGTGACTTGAGGAAATGAAGCTTCATACTCATATTGCAGCCAAGCAGTCTGAAATTTTCCAGTATATTTCTGACAATTTCTTTTTATTGAGGGTCTTTCACATTGCCCAGATATTTTTTGTAACAACCTCTTTGAATCCATTCCATGCATCTTTTTCAATTTCATTCATAGAGCTGGTAAAATTAACATTTTTCATCAATTTCCTTGTCTGTGGTCCATCAAATATTCCCTCTCTGATTTTAGCATGTGACAATGATGGAAACTTTGTGCATAAGTACTGGAAGCAGGGGCAACTTTTGTCAAGTGCTTTCAAGAATTGTTTCATCATGCCAAGTTTTATGTGTAATGGAGGGAGTAGAATTTTTTGACGATCAACAAGAGGCACATTAGTAACATTTTTTTATCCAGGTTCCAGTTGCTGCCTCTCAGGCCATTGGTCATTTTACGAATGTTTGTCCCTCACTCTTCTATCCCATTCACAAAGAAAACAAGGGAATTTTGTGTATCCTCCCTAGTAACAGACCAATGACCTTCAAGTCACCACATATTTGCCTCTCATGGTTGAGGTACCTAATTTTCTCAAAAAAACACTTCAGAGTTTAATAAAACTCTCTTAGGTTCATGTAATGTGCAAGCAGTATTGAAGCTAACTTATTGCCATTATGAAGTAACACCACCTGAAGACTTTATTTGGCAGAATGAATAATAAGATGCCAGTTACTTGGCTCATATGCTTCCCTGCCCAACTGTTCAATAAGATTACACACTTCCACACAAAACACAAGTTGATCTTCTGTGTAGTGCTTGTGGAATTGCATTTTGCGATATTGTCCTACAATAGAAGGTCGGATGATGAGAATGACATCTATCTAGATTCACCGTGCACCTGAGTAGCTATGGATGCATGTCCTCCTGCTTCCCCATAAAATCCATATCTGCAAGCTTGGCAAACATAATTTTTATTCATGTTTTTCTTAAGAACCTTGCAATAGTGTGCTTAAAGGCATTTAAGCACATTATTGCAATTAACTGCTTACTATTGTAAGCAGTTCTCTTTTAGGTGCACCTACAACATATGCAGGAGGTCCATAGTTTATGAGTAGCATAGGATATATAATGGGCCATCAGTTAAAACTCGTTAAATTTTATGAGCATAGTAAAAGTTAACATTTATTAGATAATTCATAACCACTACATTTCCATGCAAGAAATGTAGAGAAAGAGGTAAACAAAGATTTATTGGTGGACCTAAGAATAATTAACTGAAATTGTGTAGCATAGCAATGTTACAAAACAAAAATGTGGTAACAAAAAAAGGAATTTGGGCATGGGATTTGAACCAGGTTTATTTTGTTTGTAAAGCCATCACCATACTGACCTAGCTAAATGAACATTAAATTACTCCCTTTTGGTTAGCCTGCAAAGGTAAAATTGTGCAATACTGTTATCAGTAGCTTAAATACCCTTGCTTGAAGCAAAAATTTGCCAAAAGAGCAATGATAATTTCTTTGACATAATTTCTAATAGATATTTGCAACAAGGTTTTCTCACTAAGGGAGTGAAAAGGATATTTTGGACAAAAAATCGAAACTAGTTTGCTTTAATGCCAATTTATTATTACTACAGCTTGTGTCATAATTTCCGAATATTTTTTAATTTTGATGCCAAGTATATAAGTTCCCTATCTTAAAATATTTATTTACATGCACTTTGCCACAGCATTTGTGCACTTTAATTCTGAAACGCCCTGTATAAACATTCTGCAACAAAAATGTATTATTTGAGGCAGAAACTGGTTTTATAGTTTTACATGAAGGCTGGTATATGATCTGCACCATTATTAATATTTTGCTTCATCCAGCAAGTTTCTTCAAGAGTTGACAAAATTATGTAGCCTTCAAGAATTGCGTTTTTATTTTTTATTGCATTTGTGGTTGATGAACATGCTCTCTGCCATTAAGTTTTAATTTTGGCATGCCAAGAATTCACTTTGCAGGCCTGTTGTTGCTTTGAAGATTTCATACACATTGAGGAATGATTATATTCTCCTAATGCTTTTACATTGTCAAAATTAATGTTATGTATAGTGTGTTCTGCAAGCACTGATTTTTCTAATTAAACGGGATTGAAACATTTTTTATGTTCCATTTTGTGTTAAAGCTGGCCTTTGGGTCTAGTTCATGTGTGTATTTTATAGTTACAAAATACATTGAAACTAGAACATTGGCAGACACTGCAACCATAAGTTCTGAAGCTCAAACTTATGAAACTAATAGAGAAGTGAATAGAGACATTATTAAAGCAAAAGTGAACAGTATGGAGTTTGAATATAGATGCTATATTTATTAATGTAGAAAAATTCCACATTGGCATGTTCTCATGCATTTTCCTTTTCTCCCCATCAGGGCAGATCTGTGCATCACTTTTAACATTTTATAATTTATTTTTCACATTTGCCAACTATTATATCATTTCACCAAATACCAATTGTGGTGCAATTGCAATGGAATTGTAGAAATAGACATAAAAGTACTGTTAAGTCTAATTCAACTCATGTATACACATTCTTACACTAACTCCATTTTTTTCACTTACTCTTAAGTAAGACGCGTTTCGGGAGAATCTCTCCCATCTTCAGTTGCTGACTGAACCTCTGCTATTTGAAAATATGGCTGGACAAACTGCTGTTCCTGTGGTGGCCTCTGTTGGTTGAAGTAGGAAGTCGCTGAGCTCGTCTATGGGAGGAAACTCGAAATTCATTAGGCTTTGTTTATTTTTCAATATGAAAATTCTTTCCCAAGTGGACAACTCCAAAGGGCTGTGAAGATGTTTCAACAGCTTTATTCCCGGTTTTATTTCATGATTTTTGGTCCAAAAGTGAGCTGCCACTGCTGATTTATCCACCTGTTTAAATTGAATGTTTCTAAAATGTTCTTTCCTTCGAATTTCCAAATTTCTTTTTGTTTTTCCTATGTAGCTCTGTTCACAATCTGCACATTTTATTTCATAAATTCCTGATTTCTGTTCTGGTGGTATGGGGTCTTTTAGAGTGCAACCTAACAAATTCTTGATGTTGTATCTGTTCCTTGGGGCTAAAATTATTCTATGTTCTTTGAAGATTTTTTTGAACTTGTTGTGGTAAATTGGATGGTATGTGAAACTTTTGAATTTGAATTCTTCTTTTATATTTTTCAATGTGGAAACTTCCCTTATCTCTTTTTGTCTTTTTGATTTTTTGATAATTTTTATCACCGTGTCCTTGTTGAAACCATTCTTTATAGCTGTCTGTATTATTTGTTTATATTCCATTTTGTGTTCTGCTTTTGTGAGTGGAATATTCATCAATCTGTGTGCCAAACTGTAAAAAATTGCATATTTATGTGGAATGGGGTTATAACTCTTATTTTTAATGTAGTTTTCTGTATGTGTTTCTTTTCTGTGAATTCCAAAATTTAAACCATCTCCATTTCTTATAATTTTTAAATCTAAAAATGGTAGCCACCCATTTCTTTCTTCTTCTATAGTAAATTGTATGGATTTATGTTGCAAATTAAGAAGTTTCAGGGCATCTGTTGACAGTTTCTTTGGTACTCCACTCCATTGTCAACAGCTCCACTCCATTGTCAACAGCTTCGTAAGTACAAGACTGTTAAGTCTGCTAATACCACACGTAAGTTTAAACCTAACTTGTGCATTACATTTTAAGATTAAAGTGGAATACATGCCTGCGATCACAATTTTAAAATTTAACTCATAAGTTAGATTAAGCTTCATGAGGAACTCTTTAAAATGTATATTTACTTATGTTAGGATCCAATTAGGTTATATGTTTGCTAAAGTTTAGTTTAAGAAACTTGCCTAACTGAACTTCACCCTTTAACCCTGCTTCTGTATAGTACTATGTAATGCATTTTATCAAACAATCTGAAAGCGTATATTGGTTATTTGTATAAAATTTCATGGACTGTGAATATAGGAAACATTTGAATCTGAATAACTGTGACTATGATTTTTGTTCATTTATTGCATTTCTTGCTGTTATGATGTCGGCACACTATGTTGCCATTCTTGGTGCTATTTCAGCTATGAAAGTAAATGCACTTTTTGGTGTGGCAGGATTGGGATACTAACTTTAAGTACAAGATGCACCTGCCTCATCACCCACAGAAACACAGTTGCTCTTCACAGCCTAATACGTTTCAATGAATATAGGTCATAGTGTCTAATTTTTACAAAAAAAAAATAAATGTAATAGATGGCAGTAATTATAATGCAAGTTTTAATGCATGAAAATTGTTTTAACATATCTATATTTTAAAAATTTATCATTGTCTTTACTTTAGTTTATAATTTATAATAAAAAATATATTATATGTAAATGTGTAGTATACTGTATATCATCCTCATGAGTAATTTGGTAGGTATTGCTGCTGGTACATGAACAACTGTATTTGGTAAAGTGCTTGAGAAAGTTATAAATACCAGATTGATCAGTTTCTTCAATAAACATAATTTACTTCTTAGTACTCAGCATGGCTTTAGGAATCAACACTCACAGCTATGGTAGAGCTAATCCATGAAGCATTTGCACACTTGGACAATGGGGAAATAGTGATGGGACTCTTTCTTGATTTATCAAAGACATTCGATAGTGTATCTATTATTGATAAAACTTGATAACTGTGATATAAGGGGGAAATGCTTGACTTATTAAAACCATACCTGACAAATCGCAAACAATGTACCAGGATACAGAGTAACATTGGTAATATTAAGTGATATCATTGTGTGATTCAGTTGAACTACACACTCTTAAAGCTTCACTTACTTTTCATAAATGTATGGAACTGATTTCCAGAACTTTTAGTTCCCATCTTCAGCCAGGCTAAAATTTAACTGTCGATCATTCATTGAGCTGTGGGAATGTGTATTCTGCTCTGGTGGCGGTGTGATAAACTTGTAGTATACGTTTACATTTTCATCTCCGGCATCATCGAAGCTCATTAGACTGTCTTTATATTTGTAGATGTAGATTTTCTCCCAGATTGCTAGTTCCATAGGTCCTTGTACTGACTTTAATAATTTTGCTTTATTTATTATGTCATGATTTTGTGTCCAAAAATGATATGCTAATGCTGATTTCTCCATTTGCTTGTACTTTATGATCCTGAAACTTTAACTGTGTGCCTATGTTTCTCTTTGTTTTTCCAATGTAGATTTTTTCACATTCTGCACAATTTATTTTGTAAATACCTGCTTTTTCCTCTTGTGGAATACTGCCATTAACATTATCTATCAGTAAGTATTTAAAATTAAATCCATTAATCAGTGCCAACCTGATATTAAAATCTTTAAGAATATTCTGAATTTTTTTCTTCTTTCTTCTAAAATATTAACTTTCATTATGAGCATTAACCTTATTTTGTTTACATTTCTTATTTTCTGCTGCCATGCAAGACCAGCATTTTGTTCCAAGTTATGTAGCTATATAGGCATTGCACAATGTTCCTTTTGATGCATCAGGGAATTAGATTGGGTAATGCAGGAACTGTAAGAAGACTAATTTACTTTAACTAAAAGATGTGGCTGTTGTTAATAGACCATGTGCTTTTCTATAATCCCTTAATCCTTCATCCTCTTGTCACATTTTGATAACTCCTTAATCCTCTGTCCATCTGTCAGCAGAGATTAGCATTATAAAATTTCCATTTAGATTATTTCATGATTGATCATTTGCACAGAAGGGAGCAATGTTGCTACTGCATATTGTGGTTAATGCAACACAATGATACAATGTGTATTGTGACATGCATATAAGCAGCAATGAGAATGCTGCATACATGGTCAAATGTACTTGATTGCTTTTCTCGACTGTTTTACTATTAGGAAATGAAATAACAATTAAGTCTTATTTGTGGCATCATAAGTACAAAATTCAGAGGCAAAAGTAAAGAATTTTCTATATAACAAATAGACATTCAATTCATTAGGAAATATTTTAGCAACAGCAAATAAAGGAACTTAAAATTCTATTATAATTTTTTTCCCACCTATTAAGTCATAAGTTAACTAATTGCATATTGTGCAGTTTCTTAGGTATCAGAAACATATTTTGCACTTGATTTAAAATAAGAAGAAGGAGGAGGAGAATGTTTTATGGGCCTACAAAATTATTTCATGGTAAAGAGGTCTTTGGGAAATGAACAGGCAGAAAGGAGTATTGCTGTATTACCTAGAATTTGTATTAGATTTGTCATAACATAAGTCATAACTCAGTGAGTCATATTGAATTTATTATTAATCAAAAACAAATTTTAATTTCTTGAATTTTATGTAATCAACCACTAAACCCTTATCTTCAGTTCATCAGGAATTTCCTACCAGAATATCCAGAAGACTTGGGCTCAGCTACACCTTGATATTATTTCACTTTACAGTTATATATTTTTTTAGTAAATTAATGGCATATAATATATGAGTAAGTTATATCAACAACGGAATATCACTGAAAAATCCAGTCATGGCTACACATTTCATACTTCTGGTACTCTTGGCATTGGCCTTAGGTGTGAAATATGATATGCAGTAGAATGTGCACTTCCCTGGGTATTTTAAGGTGCATTAGATTAATGAATTAATGAAGTTGGCACTTGAAGTTAAAAGTAGTTAGAAATAGTTTTCCTCAGCATTAAGATTATACACAATTCCAGTATATGATCCAGGAACTGAGAGGTGGAGATGTAAATGCTAAAATTCTGACCAAAAGTGAAAATTGGTCACTGAGGGAATTTTGCCTTTCAATCAGAAAATTCTTCTAAAATCTGTTCAATGCTTCTTGCAACAAGTTCATGCTTTGTATGTGAAAGTATGTGATGCATAAACCATGATCCATGGTCCATTGGTCTGCTGTATACAATGCAGAAGACTCCAGTATCTTTTTTTTTGTTTTTTTGTTTTTTTTTTTTGTTTTTCCAGAGGAAGCTTAGTTTCATCTTCAGAGATTTAAACTCTCAAAATGATCAACAGTGAAGCTCATAGACACCTGGTCTTGCTCATAAAGTGCTCCTCCATGGTGAGAAGTTAGGGTGGTAATTAATTAGTGGCATGAGAGTAATTTATCTACCCAAATAATGTCACTTATCACAGCATCAAAGGATCACCTCAGATCCATCTCCTAAACTTATTTTGTTCCCTGGCTAAACTGCAGGGCTGATTTCTGCTAACTTGCTGTTACTTCCTTTACCACTTCCTTCTCCCTTGGTCAAGTAATTTTTCAGGTTTTAAAAATAGATAAATTTAAAGTACATGCAACAATTATTTTGTGTCCTTTGTGGAATTATAAGAGGATATAACTTTGCTGTTTTTTTTTTTTTGGCAACATGATAGCTCCAGCACACTTGGCCTGCATTTCATTAGAATCTGTTATTCCAGTACAAAGGAATTAGTAATTATGCATGTATCGAATCTCAACTTAACGACATGTTATTTCTAAATATTGTACTTATGAAGCTGTTGACAATGGAGTGGTAATATATCCTAAACTTAGGTATTAATTTTTTATACACTAATCTCCACTTAAAAGTAAGATGCATTTCGGGAGAATCTCTCCCATCTTCAGTTGCTCACCAAACCACCATTACTCGAAATGATGGCTGGACACCCAGATGTTTCTGTGGTGCCCTCTGTTGGTTGAAGTAGGAAATTGCTGAGTTCATCCATAGGATGAAACTTGAAATTCATTAGGTTTTCTCTATTTTTATATTAAAAAATATCATCTTTTTAAAGATAATGTGAGCTTAGAAATATAAAATGTATGCCGTGTATGTAAAAAATAAATTATGTTGTGCACTTGAGCATAAATACATGTATATCCTTTCAGTCAACTGAATATCTTGTATATTACATCAAAATATAATAGTAATATGTTGTTTGGGTAATTTTTTTCTCTCTTCTGATTGTTGTTAATCTAAATTTATTTTTATATTAAAAAAAGAGAAAACCTAATGAATTTTGAGTTTCCTCCTATGGATGAACTCAGCAATTTCCTACTTCAACCAACAGAGGCCACCACAGAAACATCTGGGTGTCCAGCCATCGTTTCGAGTAATGGTGGTTTGGTGAGCAACTGAAGATGGGAGAGATTCTCCAGAAACGTGTCTTACTATTGTGTAAGTAAGTGGAGTTTAGTGTAAAAAAATGAATACCTAAGTTTAGGATATGTTATTCCTATCTTCAGATTTTCAAAAAATGAGATGCATGGAAGAAATCCTTGCATCCAAGAGAATATAAAATTTATATCCATCACAAGAGTATTGATTTCTCCAAGGGAAATGCATCAAGAGATGCTTACTTTCATATGCAGGTATCAAAATAGCTTGGAAAAGAGGTCTGAAAATATATTTATTTATTTAAATTGGTTAATTACATACAATTAGGTTAAAAAAAGGATGGTCTTGGTGGGGAATCTACCTGTATGTGGGCAAAAAGATTTACGCTGCTGTCCACAAACTATCCTATATGCAGGCACTGTTGGTTTACTGTAATGCTCTTTATCTGAGCAATTTGGCTAATTGCTTTTCATTCTAATAGTATATCTTAAAATATCATATTCATTAGCTTATTATGTAATTGATTAATGTATTTCTTTAATGGAACAGAAGCTTTCATAAGTAGAAATTAATTGCTCTATTAAGAATCCTTGCAACAAGTGGTAGTTTGGTAAAATCTGACATTGTCCTATATTTGCATTTGCTATGAGTAGAGTTATTATGCCATCATATTTATGCATAGGAAGTTTTGATTAGCTGTTATTAATGAAATCTTAACAAGAAGAATTTGAAACAAAATACAAAACTCATCAATATTATAAAAATAGGAACTAGCAGCTGAAATTAAAACTTACAAACTCATGTGAAGACCAAAATAATATAAATCAACAGACAAGCACTAAGCAAAAGCAGAATATGATGTGATGATATTGGTTTGGAATGATGAAATTGTTCAAAGATGAAAATTGGGGGCCACATTTTAAATCAACCTTTGTGCATTAAGTCATGGGTTAGAAAGCAATTTAATCAGTTATACTGAAGCTGCCTGTCTGTCTTTATATTGAACAACTTTTCTTTATCATTGGTAATAAAAGCAAAATTAAGCTTTCATGAAATTAAATTATATTTCTTGAGGATAACTAAAATACAAGTAAAAATGGGCATTTACTTAAACTAAATGATTAATTAAAATGGAAACAGGACATTTTGATGTCCTATTTTGCTTAGATATTGCACTAAACTAGCAGGTTTGAATCCTGCTTTGTTAAATTAGGCATGTCAACTGGAATTGCTCTTCCATCCAAGGAGTATTTACCAAATAGCTCAAAATCCTTCTGGTTATTGCATGGTATAAAAACTAGTTATTATATTGTCACAACATGGATCAATTTGACACAAACTTTACTGCATAAGTCATCCCTAGCATAAACATTTGTAGGTGTAGAACTTCTTACAATTCTTATATTATATCATTGTGAATGGCTGTTATTACCATATTACATTCAACTAATAAAATTACCTTACCTTCAAGAATAAGCAAATACTGAAGCCAGGCCTTTCAAGTGTAGAGCTGTTCTGCTTATTGGCTACTGGGCACTCCAATGTGTTGATTAGCTTAACTTAAATTCAAGGCTTAGAATCCCCAACTCAAATAATACAAGTTGAATCTGTGTCACATTATTTTACTTTTCCAGATTTGGTCATGTTACACTCTAAATCATGACTCTGGGATAAAGAGACATTTATATTTTGCATGGATGTTAAATCTGTTAGTAATTCTCAGAATTGATTAAAATGCCTTAAAAGCTCATGCTTATTTAGGAAAGAAGTCTAACTACATATTGCACAATTTAATCTTTATTGTTAGATTGTTGTAACTGGTTTACAAACACTTATAACCAGTATGTGACATGTTCCTCTTGTTTGCAAAGTCACTGAATTCATCCACTAACAGAATAAAAGTTACATCCATAAAAATAAAAGTACACAAATTCAAAAGCTCTAGAGTAATAAAATCTTGAACAACCACTGATTCACAATAAAAACAATTAAAGAGAAACAAAAAAGACAAGTAAATTTCTGACATGTGTAGAATGGTCACAAATTAATTTGGAGAGTAAACCATGCTGAAGTAGAGGGAAAGGAAACAAAAGTGCAAAGGAAAACAGATGGCAATAGTCAATGCACATGCATCAAGGAAGCCAATATCTTATAGCACAGTCCGGTGCACACACAGTACAAATGCCTTGAAAGAAGCAATGTGGGTGCCTGAACAGTCAGTCATCTTGTCTTATAAGTATGTATAGGTGTTGAAAAAAGTGAAAGGGAGAACCTACAGAGATGTTATTAAAATATTTAAGCTAAAGCTTTGTTTATTTTGAATGCACAGTGCACCCTTGAACACTGTGTGAAAACAATCTGACCTGCGTGCTGTACAAAGTAATTGAATGGATTATGTTTACAGAATGTCGGAATCTACACAGTGAAACTTTTGTTAATCTTATTTTGATTTAAAGTAAAATACTAAAAATCATGTCGTCACATTAAAACTTTCTAAGTTTCACAAACACACTTATAAAAGTAATTTTGGTACATGTTTCGTGAGGTACATTCCTTACATTGTCAACCCAAACGACGACTCAAGAGAAGACTCTTGAGGAATGTACCTCATGAAACATGTACCAAAATTACTTTTATAAGTGTGTTTGTCAAACTTAAAGAGAGTTTTAATGTGACAACATGATTTTTAGTGTTTTACTTTAAATCAAAATAAGATTAATTGAATGGCTTTTGTAATTTCACTCAGTACAGTAACTTATGGTCTAAATACTTTGACATCATGGAATTAATTCAAATCATAAATTGGGCAGCTAAGGTTTTTGGTTTTGGCCATGCTTCATCACTAGCAGATAGGGGTACATCACTTAAATTTTTTATTCATGTTTCCATGTCAGGAAATGCTTCCAAGCCATCCATGCTGTGGGCTAGAGAGCATGTATTTTGGAAGTGCATTTCCCATTGATGAAAGTATTTATTTCTCTCTTTTTTTTTTTTCATCTGTATTAAAAAAGTTTTCTTTATTGTCTTACATTATAGAAGTTATAAATGATGGTTGCTGATTTTGTCTTCTCCATTTGAAGAGTCTTGGAAAGTTTCAGATTACCTTCTGCCAATAGCTTTATTTCCTTCACTGGAATATTGGTTAGCTAACAAGCTGGAAATTATTGAAGTGTAAAATTACACCAGTCCTTGCATATGAACTGGAAATCATGTGAGAGAATCTCAATTACATTGAAAAAGTAAAGATGTTTTTCTGAAGAAAATACCTTGCATAAAATAAAAATGCTTATTTATGAACTTGCCAGAGAGATGTTCTTCTATGAAGACTACATTTACATTTATTATTGACCTCTTCTACCTTATATTGACCTCTACCACTATATATGAAAAAATGTTGAAAGATCCTCAAAAGAAAAGTAGGCAAATTTGCAGTGACTTCTGCATCTCTGCAGTGATGATATCAAATTGATGAACATAGGATATCAGTTCAGATATACAATAACTTTTAATGATGAATGTAGGAATCAACACAGTGAAACGATCTTAAAATCTACCTAAGATACAATAACTTGCTTTGCAGTTCAAGGTTTCCACCACAAGCTCTGTGTGAACAAAACATTTCATCCATCATCTGATGAGTGTTTGTGTGTGAATTGGTCATGGAAAATGTAATATGTTCTAGACTTCAAAAATAGAACAGTCTCTCTTTACAGATTATGTAGAGAGGGATTTGATCATAATTTACATTTCCACCTTTATTATTACTGGAATATGTATTTAGCAGTTAGTGTACCAATACAGGAAGAGAATTAGTGAAGATAGTTCTCTAGTGCCAAGGAGTTGAGCTGCTGGACTTATGTGTTCAGTCCAACTATATATTGACAGAAGTGCCATTTAGGCAGAGAAATGAATAATTAAGCTATCTGATGTACTAGTGTGCTGGAAACTCTTGGCAAATGAGTGGCAAAGCAATATTTCCCAACAGTTGAAAAAAAATTATGCAAGTAGTACGTTAAATATGGCCTTTGAGGCAGGGAAGCAAGCCATTGCAACACATTGTGACAAAAAGATAGGGCCCACAGTGGTGACTGTTGTGTCCTCTAGCAGAGGGACATGTGATCAGCACAGGCATTTTACTGGTTGTCATCATATGACTTTACACATTAAAGGATGCCATATCTCCATAAGGCATCTGCTCTATTATCTTCACAGGACTAGGTGAACTCTGTACCAGATCTTTCTAACTCGAAAATTTTCAAATAGGTATTGGGAATCAATTTCAAAACTCCCCAAGCTGCAGCCAGCAATGCTGACCATCAGACCAGGTAGGAATTCCTATTGTAATATATCAAGCTATCATCAGCTCTGCCCACCCATGATGAAGTAGTCAATCTTAATTTTTTCAAACAACCTTGATGTGAAGAGTTGTCCATATTTGGTTGCTTTATGGTGGAGCAAAATCCTTACTTAGTTAAAAGACACATTCTGGAAGAAGGGTTACTGAATGAATGAATTTATTTCAAACAAACACATATACGTTATGATTAAAATTTACAATTATCCATTATTTCACAAATAGCCATACATGATTATTAATTTTGAACCCTAGTCCCTGGTTCATCAGTAGTAACCTAATGGAATATACAAGGGGCCAGGCTCCAATGCTAACTAACAATATATATATATTTATATTTAGCACCAATGATATAACAAAATATATAACACCCAGCATCTTACAACCTACTCAAAAGTTGCCTACCTAAAAGTTTCCAGTCCCATTACATCAAGAACTAAAGCTTTCCTGACAGCATACTGTGAACAAACTTGTATGGGATTCCAGCCGTGTCTGGAGATATTGAGTTCTCTGATGATGGAAATGTTAGCCTCTGAAGCCTCAGATATCTCCAAACTACCTGACTGGGATCCCTTGAATGTTTTTTAAATTGAGTTCATG
Source organism: Metallyticus violacea (assembly GCA_030762175.1). Lineage (NCBI taxonomy): Eukaryota > Metazoa > Arthropoda > Insecta > Mantodea > Metallyticidae > Metallyticus > Metallyticus violacea. Next base: position 303,808,568 of record CM060846.1, on the reverse strand, counting down.
CACTTTTACTGTGAGAAAGCAAGTTGTAGAGTGAAATCACCAGTCCCATCTCCTGGGTCCTCTGAAGGTGAGGGGGTTAATGCACTTATACTGCAGCTTGACACTGCTTAAATCCATAGCACTTGTGGAGAGCTAATCTTGACAATATTGTAGCATGTCTTGATTTGGAGACCTGAACCCTGTAAACATGCATGTTGGGCCTTTTTTCTCAACAGGAAAAATTTTTTAACATGTGTAACCAGTACCAACTTTTTGAAAAATGCATATGGTAAAGTTTCCGAGTTCATTTTCTGCTTAATCATTAATTGAAGCATCTAGCTATGGTCTTCAATTGGTAATCATCTGCCATAATTCACCCACAGCTTAGAATTGATGGCAAACGACAAGCAAGTTTAAGTTATAAAGAATTATAAACTCCATAATCATTTACAGTGAAGGTCTTGTATTTTAACAAATACGTTCCATAATCATTATTCTAACAGACTAACCCAAATAGAATATATACTTAATAAAAGGTGCTTAGTATACAGAAAATAGGCATGGCCAGAGCCAAAGTCTTGTTTTCAGGTTCATTGGCTATGTATTGAGCTTTATTCAACACCATTTTCAACTTTTCCTGAGCCAAAAATGGTTACCTATGTGCTTCTGAAAAATGGTAGCACAGAAAGGAAATGCTTTCCTTACATGATTCTGTTAAAGTTATTAACTTTGATTTTCTTGCTGTTCCTGAACATAATAGTTATTAATTTAGTAGCAATAAATACAATGCATCTACTTTATCCTTCCACATTTATGGAAGTAGAGTAGAAGCAGCAGTACACAGAATAGCTGCATACACCCCACCCACCTTTTGACCACCAAAGTACAGAAAATGTTAATTAATATCATTGTTGATTCAGTTGAACTACACACTCTTAAAACTTCACCTACTTTTCATAAATGTATGGAACCGGTTTCCAGAACATTTAGTTCCCATCTTCAGCCAGGCTAAAGTTCAACTCAAAAAGTTCATAAACTTAGGTATTCCTTTTTTACACTAAACTCCATTCACTTGCACATGACTGTAAGTGAATGGAGTTTAGTGTAAAAAATGAATACCTAAGTTTAGGTTATATTGCCACTCCATTGTCAACAGCTTCATAAGTACAATATTCAAGAAGTTCAGTTGAATTTCAGCCTGACTGAAGATGGGAACTAAATGTTTTGGAAACCGGTTCCATACATTTATGAAAAGTAAGTGAAGTTTAAGAGTGTGTAGTTCAACTGAATCGTACAATGATATCAATTAATATGATTAGCTTCACTGTGCAAGTTCCAGTTTACATTTTAATTAATACAGAAAATGTGTTCGTCTTTTTAAAGATGATGTGAGCATAGAAATATAAAATGTATGCAGTGTATGTAAAAAATAAATTATGTTGTGCACTTGAGCATAAATACATGTATATCCTTTCAGTCACCTGAATATCTTGTATATTACATCAAAATATAATAGTAGTATGTAGATTGGGTAATTTTTTTTCTCTCTTCTGATTGTTGTTAATCTAAATTTACTTGTTTTAGAAAAGTAAATTGTTATATGTTGCAGCTTTCCCCCCTCCCCTCCTCCACCTCCTCCTCCTCCTCCTCCTCCTCCTCCTTCTTCTTCTTCTTCTTCTTCTTCTTTTTGAGTAGCATATAATGCTTGTTTTTACTACTGAGGTATCACAATTGATGGACACTGATGATATATGAGATGCGATGAATCAATTATGAAAAAAAGTTATATGGAGAAAGAAGCATTCCAGGCCTAATTTTAGGGTACTTCTTTGACAGGTGTCATTGATGAGAACTGAGGGAAACCTGGAAAAGTCCTCTAATCAAAGAGGACAGTCCTAATAAAAATTGAATCCCAGATCTGCTGTTCACACTACTGCAGCATGTTCTCAATTTTGCACTATTATGTTATGTGAGATAACTCCTTGCACTGTTTTAATTTTAATATTATATATTGTTTTAATATTAATACTGTTTGTTTAATTCATTGTCATATATCTTTTATTTTTGTTTTGCTTTTTTAATAGTGTTTAATGCCTGTTTTACTACTGAAGCACCACAGGTGGTGGACAATGATGATACATGAAATAAAATGATATATTGGGAAAGGATTTTTTAAAAAAGGAAACTTTCAAGGCCTAAGTTTAGGGTACCTCCCCAGCATTTGCCATTTATGAGCACTGAGGAAAACCTGGAAAAAAACCTCAGTCAGGGAGGATGGCCCAGGTGGGATTCGAACCTCAGACCTCCCGCTTACTTTTGTTACTATTAAACTTATGTGGTAAGAATTTTGTAAGAAGCATGATTATTCAGCAGTTTGTTGTGTTGAGTTGTATATTGAGCAATAAATGAATAAGATTAAATTTGCAGTTAATTAATGTATTTATTTGAAACACCATCATTCCAGTATAAAGAGGAAAAATAGGTTTTACATTTTATATAATGCTACAAATTTAAAATAAAAAGTTTATAGCTGTTAGAAAGTGGTATTTATTTTTAGTGTATTAATTTGAAGTTCTTAAGTACTCTATCTTTTATAGTGAATAATGTTGGTACAATTACAAAATATGCCTGCTATGTCAAGGAAATGACAGAAGATGTTATTTGGGAGCATGTGAATGTTAATGTGGCAGCTGTAACTGTTATGACTCATATGGTACTCCCAAGGATGATCTCTCTCAATCGAGGTGCCATAGTAAATATATCATCCATTGTATGTATCAAGCCGATTCCATTGATGGCAGTGTATTCTGCAACAAAGGTAAAGCTTCACTTTTTACACTATTGGTCTTTATTTTTATTTATCTGCATTATAGTCACCATAGCCAGTGTATTTATTTATTTATTTATTTATAGAATACTAAGCAAAATAGAAAAATAAACATCTATAGGTTCTGGTCCTAGCCACTTCTCCTATAGACCACTACAATATTTCATACAACCATGCAATTATTAAATTAACAAATAGTAAATTATAAAATCACAATGTCTTTTAACTTCTTTATTTCAGTGGTCAGTATTTCTGCCTTCAGATAGCAGAAGGCAAAAACACTGGACCACTCATCAGTCAGGGAAGCTGCACATCTGGTAGTAGTGCAGAGGCAAATCTCCCCTCTCCCTCCTCCTGTTCCTATACCATGAAAGAAATAATTTTATACATTGCACTCTCTTAACTAAATTTATACTTAGTACATACAAAGTTATGATTTGGCCTTAGTCCTAGTTATTTAGACAAATCCATTACTAATTTAAAATATAACAGTTATAAATGGTTACATACATAGCATTATATTGTCTAATATACTAATAAGATACAATTAAATTATTTTAATTTTATTTCTTATTTCTCTCAACTGATCATTTCCATTTCATCTTTAACTTATATAAAAATGCTCCATAAATTAGATAGCTGACACATTTTATTTACTACAGTTTCTTTTGTTTCTTAATAGCTATTTCTTTACTTTTTCCATCCTTGAGAGTTACTTATTTCTTAGGGCCTTATACACAACACCCTGGTTATTGGTGTATAAGGATCCTGTTTAACTAATATTAGATAACTAGCCCCATACCCTCCCCTACTCATTTCATCCTCCTTTCACTATCTGACAGTTTTATTCTCAAACACATTTCATAAGTATTTTACACCCATAACCATTTTTGTCTTACCTAGCCTATATATTTTCCTAGTTCCTTAATGTTTTCATCTGATTTTAAATTTAAAATTTTTCTACCTTTTATTTCATCTGGTAGGTTTTCCCATTTCCGTAATAGGAACTGTTCCCTCCAAAATTTAGTTTGCTTACATTCTAGTATACAATGTAAAGTACTATCTGGTTCTGCACACATAGGACATTTCCCCTTAGTGTGTACATTTTTTAATCCACTTAAATATTTTACTCCTGTTCTAAACCATGCCAACCCTTCCCTTCCTACCTTATCACAAATTTCAATATATCTTTCTCTTCCCCACACATTTTTTAGTGTAGTATATAATTTCAGAGATTTTTTGGTGTTAAGATTTCCCCATATTTCCTGTTTTTCTATATCCTCAATTCTTATTGCTATCTCTTTCCAAAATCCTTTACTCAATCTTTCTCCCTCATACCATACTAGTTCCATGCCCGCTTCTTGTAGGATATTTTGGATTTTAGATAACCAAGTTTCTTTCCCCTTAATTCTTCCTTGTGCTACCAAACACTGATTAATAATATTCTCCTCCTTTAGTCGCCCTATTGTATACCAATTTTTCAATACTCTTTCTATGACCTTGCTTTTATAGCCCAATCTTTCTAGTTCCATTTGAGCAACCTTGTTAGGTAAAGATCTAGGTAAGCCTAGAACAATTCTACAAAATAATCTATTTTATCCCTTTCCATCCTTCATCTGGTCCCCAAATTTCTATTCCATACATAATTCTGCTCTCCAGTATTGAGTCATATATTCTCTCTAACCATTTTACTTGCATATTTGGTATTTTGTTTACACAAGATCTGATTACACTCATGGCTAATTTTCCTTCTGCTACTGCTTTCCTTTTTTGATCACTCCATTTCCCATTACTAGATGATCTAACACCTAAATAATCAATTTTCTTCATCACCATAATCTTAAGATTTGTTTTTATTTATCTTAGGCCCCCATTCTCTACAAAATGATTGCTTTACTTATCAAACTTACCATTCATTCATTCATTCATTCATTCATTCATTCCTTTGCACTGAAAAATAATCTGTATCTCACAGATAGAATAGGCACCTGGAATAACATCCCCCTCTTATCTCTAAATTTCAAACACCTAATGAAACCAAACTCTCCCTTCCCTTTTATTCTTTCCACAAATGATAATATTATACTTTTCCTTGTCTGGACCATCTTAAATCTCCTTCTGAAATCACCAATTTGAACCTAGAAATCTCCTAGATCACCTTACGCAACTGCTGTCTTTAACTTTCTCTAACTAGGTATTAGCTGTAAAACCTAACTTTTCTTCTTGATATCTTATACACACTTTCACAGGTCTTGAACCTGAAACAAAAATCAATATCTTTTCCATCACTAACCCTCTTACATTAACTCTGCCAAAACTCCAGCATTATCTGTATTTTTGGGACGTCCCAATATTGAATTAAATCCATAGTATGCCATCCATTGTCAATTCCCATATTCTACTCCATAAATCCATTGGAACTCAACCAAGGCAGAATAAATTATTTCAAACCACTTAACACTCATACCTGGTACTAAATATAAACATTTGCATATTGCTGTCATTGCCATTCTCCCCTTAACTAATGACATTCTCTTCTCTCGTGCCCTTCCCAACCTCTGTTACTACTCAATTTGGTTCCCAAATATGAAAATTCACTAAAAACCTGAATTGCTTTATCATCTATTAACTATTTTTCATCTTTATGCACAGCCATGGGTGGCCGAGGTTGTTAAGGCATGGACTTGTGAGCGGGAGGTCTGGGGTTCGAATCCCGCCAGGACCGTCCTCCCTGACTGAGGTTTTTTCAGGTTTTCCTCAGTCCTCATAACTGGCAAATGTGGGGGAGGTACCCTAAATTTAGGCCTGGAACGTTTCCTTCCTTAAAAAATCCTTTCGCAATATATCATTTCATCTCATGTGTCATAATGTTCACCGCCTGTGGTGCCACTGTATAAAAATGGGAGTTAAACACTATTCAAAAAAAATCTTTATGCAGTTTATTGCATTTCTTAAACATCATAATTGTAGTTTTATCCCAATTCACATTCAGTCCTCATTCACCGCAGCACCTCACAATTTTGTATGTAGCTAACTTTAAACCAATAACCGATATTGAACATACCAAAAATGAGCATAAATTAGCTCCAATATCCACATTTTTAATTGCAGGTATGTTAATATTAACATTTTTTAAATAATCCAAAATATCAATAAACAAGTTAAACAATTTTGGGCTCAACTTACAACCTTGCCTAAAACCTCTCTTTTGCATTCCTACACAGTTACCTCTCCAAAATATCATCCTGGTGGTGTAGTGGTAACTATACTTGAGTGCAGGTTCAATCCTGGCCAGGATTGATGGATTTTTTCCGGCGTAGAAATCCTAAGTATGGCTTCCTTTGGAAGGAAAACAAAGCCGTGGGTGGCTGTCATAGATTTACAGCATGTAAAAGAGCCTCAAGTCTGAAAGAATAGGCCTCTGAGCAAACTTTATCGACCGTTTCATGCTCTCAATTGAATGAGATGCTGATGACCTGAGACGTTAGAGAGCATCTGTAAATAAACCAAATCAACAACAACCTCTCCAAAAACACATTTAACACAAAATCTATTTTAATCATATAACTTCTGAAGTATTTTAATAATATTAACACTTAAACATTTCTTATTTAATATATACCAAAACATTTCCCTAACTATGCCATCATTAATTTTTTCTAAATCAGTAAATCCAGCTTATAATTTGCCCCTTTTCTTTTATAAATATTTATTTATCAGTTTTAATAACAAATATATTCTCCCTGTCATTTTTCCCTTCCTAAAACTAACTTGATGTGGAAATATCTTTTCATTTTCTTTGGCTCAATCCTGAATTCTCTTAGCTACAATTCCTGATATTTTTCTGAAGTTGGATAATAGAGCAATTCCTCTATAATTGTTATGTTTTTCTCAATTCCCTCACCTTTATATATGGGATGAATAATTTCTATTCAATTTTTATTTCTTTTCTTTTATTTAATTATATTCATAAGTTTAGTTAAACATATTAATCTAACCTGATTAACACAAAATTTTAAAGAACTCTCTCGATAAGTCATCAATTTCTACTGCTTTATTTCTGTTGAATGTACAAACCTAATTATAGATTTCTTCCTGTAAAAATGGTCTATCCAGCTCTTCTACATAATTAATGTGTGATACCAAATTCAAACTACTTCCCCTCTGTAATTTCTGTAATGAACATGCTTTGAAAATATCTAAGCTATTCATTTTGACTTATAGTACATTACTTTTCATACCCTTTACACATTGATTACTTCCTGTCCTCTGTTTAGATGCATCCTTCATTCAATTTCTAAAGCTTTAACTCTCCCTTACTCTCATTTCATATACTTAAGTAACTCTCACATAATTGCATCATGAAATCTCTATCAAACCTCATACCTCTCTCTTCATCTAATAATCATATTGCATACTAAAGCTCTCATCCCTCTGCATTAAACCAATTATCATCAACTTTTTTTTACCAGCTATTTCTCATAATCATATTTCCCCCAGCTCATTTCAGATAAACTAACCTAACTCAAGAGTTACAAAATTCCTCACACTTCTCAGGAATCCAACAACATCCCTTACACCTCTCAGGAATCCACTTGTAAATATATATCTTGATACCAGCCATATGCACCATTTTTACTGCTTCCAAAGTTCTCACCACAACACTATGTGACACAATAAGTGAAAAATGTGAACTTTCACTAAATATTAATTGTCTTGAAATCATAAAATTTGCATAATGTATCATCACTACATGGAATATTATTTATAACATGCTGCCCATAAGCATTAGTAAATGTAATTTTTGCTAGTACCATCTTCCTTCCTCCCAACCCAACAACTATCAAAATAACAAAACCATTATTCTCACAAAACTGAATTAACTAAAGTCCCTTACTGCCTTATGTTTACTGTGCCTAACCCATACTTTGTTAGAATCCTCTTTCCCTATTTTACCCCAAATACCTAATTTTTTAATTTTGAACTCTCCTACTCACATTCAGGTCTCCTACTGACATAAACTCTTATCAAAGGATATTCCATTCTTATATTTTCTAATTCAATTTAAACATTTTTGAAAGAATTTCTAGGTTGTAAAACTTGGAACTCATGAGTGGATTTTAAATTAAACCAATGCACAAATCCCATTCCCAAATTAACATCTATATTAAACCATTAATTTCAGACTTCCTCTCCACTTTAGTTATCAAATCATTCCTCACCAACAATCCTATAACTTCTGAAACTCTACCTTTAATGTTCTTCCTGACACTATATTTGCCTATAAAATCAAAATCTTGAATCATAACACACTCATTCCCTCTAATAATGTTTCAACTAAAGCTAACAAATGGACCTTAGTCAGCATTTCCTTGAAGAAATCCCCACCCAACCCTCTGCACATTCCTTCACGCTTCCAAAACCCAAGTTTCACAATTTTCTTTCTTTCTTATTGCAAATCAGATCGAAGTCTGAAGGTAACCAATTTGCCTCTTGCTCCTAAGCATTCTCCCACTATTAACAGGCATATTAACTCCTGCCCCCTGCTGCCTCCAACAATATCAAAATCTCAAGTTTATCACTTCTCCTTCTATCTGCAATAAATTACTCTGTATTTTAGGTGTAGGAACCATCATTAAAAACAAAAGATTTAAATAAATAGAATATCAATATTTACCCCAATAAACAATAAATAAATTTAATAGAAATAATTGATTCACTATATCCTATACTAACGTATTAAACTTGTTCCCACTAACTCCACTTACTTATATATACTAGGACATGTTTAATACATTAGTGTAAGATATATTACCGCTCCATTGTCTACAGCTTTGTAAGTATAATTTATTTAATCATATTAAGTCTAGAAATGTTAATTGGAACTTGTACAGTGAAGCTAATCATATAATTAATATCATTTGTATGATTAAGTTGAACTACACACTCTTATTGTTCCACTTACTTGTTTATAATATGTAGTACTAGTGTCACGAATAATGAAATATCCAGCAGGTAGCTGATGATGCGAACAAAGAGTTTGTGAAACTAGTACTACATATTATAAACAGATAAGTGGAGCAATAAGAGTGTGTATTTGATTCAATCATACAATTGGTCTTAATCATACTAAGTCCGTGTGAAATTTTAATTCACTGTGTAAATTATTTAAATTAATGACACTTTCAAAATTCCAAATTTTGGACATGACCAACAATTGTATATTATATTAGTTTATAATGTTACATTTTATTGCATGAGTAAATGTTTATGAACACAGACAAAGTGAGTGTCATATTTTTTACAAATGCAATAATTGTATAACATTATAAACAAGTTTCATATGCTCTTTATTTTGGATACCAGAATTCTAAATGGGTATTCATAAAATAAAGTTAATATTAATGTAGATTTTCTTATGCATCATTCTGAAGGCAATGCCTTCTTTAATTATACTTATGGTGTTATTGTATCAATAGAGATTTTTTAGTATTCTGTTGTTATTGCTGTTAGCAAAGAAGTGTTTATCATAATAAATTAGGCCAAACTTAAAAGGCTGACTTGGCAGTGGTACTGAGGAAATCTTGATTTCACATTCATAACTCTGAACTTATGTATTCTGTAATTATGTAATCATGTATTCTGCAATGAAGATGAATGGTTGATTCTATTTTCAGTAATACATAAATTGCTGCTTTAATGTTATCATAACATGATATTCTGTTGATGACAGCATTTTAACAATGAAAATAAATTTAATGATGTAATTTTTAGTATTTTAATTTTATGCAGCTAATGTCATAATATACCAATCCTCAAAATGGCTTGAATTACTAAAAGTTTTTTCAGAAAGCTTTCTAGTTGCACATTCACAGAACTTACTTGCCATAATTTGTATAAAAAAAGACTATTAATGGCAACACTGAGCACTTGTGATGAGTTAAATTGACCCTCTGTAAATTTTTTGCTACTAAAACTTAAAACCAATGTATTTCAGCTCACATTTCTCCTTTGTTTTGACCAAAAAATAATAATAATAATAAAAAAACTTTTGGTTTGTAGTAATTGAGGGGGCAAGCCTTCCCAGATTTAACCCTCCAAAATTCTATGTAGTGGCAAACATTTTTCTGTCTAGTTGGTAGATAAGGAATTCTTCCTACAAGGTTGTTGAAAATAGCATGAATGAGTTACATCTTTCCTGCCCTCGCAATCCCTCTCATACACTTATAATTTGTTACAGTTGTAGGAAAGATACTGCAGTTTTAAACCTATATGTAAAACCTACAGGAAAGCTGTATATGTCTTCAAAACCATATTCCCTAACTTGCTGAAATGCAATGTCAATTAAATCAGAAACAAATTTGAAATATTAGGAAGAACTTTTTTGCTTCTGAATAACACTTTTATGAAACTAATACTAATTTTGCTTTCTAGAATTGCAGTACTTTTGGTTTGTTCATATTGTTGGAGTTTGTTCTATCTGAATTTCCTGTGAATTGTTATGAATAAATATTAAATAAATAAATAAATAAATAAATTGTTTATCTATGTCCTTATTTGTTCTCATATCTTGATTTTGCTGTTTTTTCTGATCTTACATTTTTTACAGTTTAACTTTCAAAACTTAAAACATGCTGTTCTATTACCACTATAGCATTACTTTTCGCAGGCATATGTTGACTACTTTTCTCGTGCTGTGGCATATGAGTGCAAAGTATTGGGTGCAACAGGAGTAACAGTACAAACACTGACACCATCAACTGTAAAAACTAAGATGTTATTCAGTGAAAGAGAGAATATAAGCATAATCACTCCAGATTCAGAGAGCTATGCTAGACATGCAATTGCAACTCTTGGAGTTACAGAAGAAACCTCTGGATATTGGTTTCATGGCATAGAGGTAATCTACATTCTTGGAATTATAGCTGATTGATAGCTTAGACCAGCAGTACCTATTGATGTACAAAATGTATAAATAAACAAATAAATGCACATTTTATTTATGAGGAAGTCACTCAAATTTCACTGGTTTTATTCCACTTACTTGGACGTGTTTCAAAGGCATAAATAATTTGTTATATGATACTATATTTCACTGTGAAAATCCCAAACTATTCAAATTTAAATGCACGTTTGTTCAGTATTTAACTTTTTATTCCTTACACAGTAGTAATAACCATAATTTTACATTCAAAAAAGTATATAAAATGCATAAAACATTAATATTAATAATAACTAACAATAATTGATTGCAAAATGTTACTCATTAGTTTTAAATCCCAAATGAAGGGGATGATGCATTTCATGTACAAACCGTGAGGTTTTAGCTTAATGGCAGAAATTTGTATTCTTAGTTTTCTGTGTAAAATGTGAGGAAGGGACAATAACCAGAGAAAAACATTTAAAAAAAGGGGGGGCTGAGATAAGGATGTAAGTTAAGTCCAAATAATTTGTTGCCTGTAATAAATAATATACAGATACCTAGTCTGCTTTTCACAGATGATTTAGTAGTGGGGTCCATAACTGTAAATAGTTTAAAACTGTCCTTACAGGAAATAGATTTATACTATGTAGAATGGGATTAACTGTAAATGAAAAGAAAGCACAAATTGTAATATTTAAGAAAGGACAAAAATTGGGCAAGTATGAAAAATGGAAAAAAGGAAGTAATGCATATAAAGTGGTGAGAGATTGTATGTACATAAGAATAAAAATAGATGCAGGAAGGAAATGGGAGAAACAAAAGAAATCAGCTCTGGCAAAGGGGAAAGTAGCAGTGACAGCTGTAAGAAGGTGCTTAATTAAAATACCAGAGATAGAAATGAAATGGTGGGAAAGAATATACAACTCAACTGTCGAGGCTTGAATGTTATGTGATATTGAGTATGGGGACTTGAAAATGGGTGGGAAGTTATGGACCAAGTACATAGGATGTTTTATAAGAAAGTTCTTGGATTGTGCTTAACAGTGGCCAATGGAATGGCTCAAATTGAATTGGGATGAGTATCAAGGATTGGTTATGGAGAGAACCTTAAAATGTTGGTATAGGACCTTGATGAAGTAATTTGTTAAATCAATGTTTAAAATATCAAGATATTAGTCTACAAATCATGGGTTGGATAAGTGAAATAACTTAGAAAATAATGTTATGGGAGATGTTTGGAATAAAAGGGAATTTATTAACAAGGTTTTTTGGAGAAACATAAGAAGAAGATTTGAATATATTGAGATACAAAAATTATTTAGTCAGTTAAGCCATAAAAAATCGTTGGCATTTTATGTTACAATGAAAAATCATTGAAAAAGAGAGATATGTAGACGTCACTAATATAAAAGAAATTGGGGGAATAGCATGGTTAAGAGCAGGAGTATAGAGGCTAAAAGGGCAATGAAATGGATATCCACAAGGCATATGTCCATTATGTGGGGGAAGAGAGGATATACAACACATTCAATTTGAATGCACAGAAACAAAGAAACAGAGATTTGGAGAAAAGGAACTGTATGGTTTAGAATGAATAGGAATATTCATATAAATAAAATTCTAGATCATAACTGTAAGAAATGGATTGTTAAAGGAGGACAGAAATAATAATGTAAGAATAGCATTATAAATATAAGAATTAAATACTATGTAACATGTAATTGTCAACTTTAGTGGATTGCCCAGCTTAGTGGCCAGAGCCAAATAGAATGGGCAGTTTAATATATATATATATATATTACTAAGAACACTGCTAATAAAGTTATGTTATATTATGTTATTCTCAGTTTTGGTAATTTTCCAAATGGTTTCTATACTTTTTTTTAATTTTTATTTTATTTTATTTTAGATAAATGAGTTCAGAAAATTATTTTTCACACAAGTAAGTTGTCTTGAAAGGCACCCAAACTTTCATGGCCTTCTTTGGTAATCCAGCAAAATCTTACTGTAAATTAACCCAAAAGTTTACCAGTGTCTTTTCTTTGAACTGTAACTTCAAAGCACCATCCATCAATATCCCCATGAACTGGTCTCCTGCTACTGTGAGCTTTTCTCTTCTTGCAAATGAGCTGAAAAAGGATCTCTGATCCAGTATTTGCTTTCATCAGGCACAGACAAATATTTTATGAAAGTGTGCTGCAAGTGTTTTAAATGAAGTGAGATGAGTGACTTGTCATCCTCCAAGAATTCCTCTTTGGTGCAATAAAGAACGTTTGAGAGATTAGGAAAGGTTTCCTCATACTGTCCATACAGTATGCATTGATACCAAAGCTCCAACTTTTTTATTGCTTTAATCTTATCTTCAAGTTCAAAAACTGTAACTTTTTCTTCTTGAAAAGTAAAATTTAGTTTTATTTAATAAATGAGAATATCTGATAAATATGTTAGTTTCACTAACCAAGAAAAATGACTTAGTTGACTGTGGAAGTGAAACTGCTTATCCAAGAGATATATTATTTCTTCTCTCAGTACCAAAAATTGAGATAAAAATTTACCTCTTGATGGACAACAAAATTTACAGTGTTGCAAAAATCTATAATCACCATCCATTTCTCTGTAAAACTGCTCAAAAAGTTTTGAATTCAGTGAGCAACTTTTTATAATATTGACATTTTGGTTTTTAAGTCTTAGTTAAAACTGGTGTTAAACAAACAAACAAAAAAAAAAAGTCTACTTAAGCTCTTCTGGTATCTTCTTGGCAACTAGGGCTTCCCAGTGTAAGTAGTAATGGTAAACATGTTGCCAATGGAGTGATTTCTTTTACATATGTGTTGATCCTGGTGGTGTAGTGGTTACCACACTTGCCTCCTAAACCCAAGATCGTGGGTTCGAACCCGACCAGGACCGATGGAATTTTTCGGGTGTAAAAATCCTTAGTATGGTTTCCTTCGGAAGGGAAGTAAAGCCGTGGGTCCTGTGTCGTACATTTACGGCATGAAAAAGAACCTCAAGCCTGAAAGAGAGGCCTCTGAGTAAAATTTGTCGGCCGTTTCACGCCCTGAGTTGAATGGGACGATGATGACCTGAGCTGTTAAAGAGCGTCCATAAATAAATCAATCAATCAATTTTACATATGCTGCAAGTAAGTCCTTCAGACATTGCTCATGTTCCATTTGTGCAAATTCCAATGCATTTCAACTAGTCTATTTTATGACATATAAATTTGTTTAAACTGTTAAACACATCTTTAGCTGTAGTGTGCACCAAATAGGAAGGGAAGATTTGAGTTCTTATGAATAGTTTTAGATGCTTATATTGTAACATAGTACATCAAGGTTGCTATGTTTGTAATGTCTGTGTTTTCATCCAGTTGCAGAGCAAAAGGGTAACATGCAGGCTCTTTCTAATAACTCCACCCAAATATTTTCTAACAAACAGATGGTTTGCATCTTAGTTGGTATCTTGGTCATTTGACCAAGATATTTAAAAATGTCTTTGGCAGCTTCCTCACTTATTAATGTAGAAACCATGATTTTTGCAGCCACTAAGATAAGTTCTTCAGCAACAAGTTTAAAAACTTCAAATGAAGCCCTTACAGCACTTTCATTTTACATCCACTTGAAGTCTTTTATCATTTTGTTGCTTTACAAAGTTTCTAATCCTTAATTCTGAAAAGAATCTGTGCTTTTGTGGCATGTTCTTTATGTTTAAGTTTTGGAATGTCTTTGCAACTTTGATGGTTTCATGGTTGTTGGAGAACATAACATAACATACACACTACAGGAGTTGCTTGTCTTCTGGGAAGCCCATGGACAGATATTCCTTGCTACAATGATAAACTTATTAAGGAAACTAAATGAAAAATATTTTTGCTGCAAATATAACTCTTTCATTTTAGATTCATTCAGTTGTCCATTTGTGATCAGGGGACAAATTCATAAATCAATTTTACTGCAAATAAACAAATAAACAAAGGAACAAACTACCACAGGTGGCCAAGGTCATTAAGGCGCAGACTCATGAGCGGGAGGTCTGGGGTTTGAATCCCACCAGGACTGTCCTCCCTCACTAGGTTTTTTCCAGGTTTTCCTCAGTCCTCATTACTGGCAAATGTTGGGGAAGTACCCTAAACTTAGGCCTGGAATGCTTCCTTCTTTTAAAAATATCCTTCCCAATTTATCATTTCGTCTCATGCACCATCAGTGTCCACCGCCTGTGGTGCCTCGGAAGTAAAAACGGGCGCTAAAAAAAAGGGGAACAAACCAAAAATAAGAAATCAAGTGTAAAGATAGAGAAAGAAATGCAGTTACAAGTCTATGCAAACAATCACAGACTAACTCTAATGCGAACAGAGTATTCCTTTTATGTCTGACTCTCTTCAAAAACCTACTCCATAGGTCTAGAAATTACAGACATGAGTGTAAAGTTGTTAAGGCACATACTCATCATGAGCTAAAAGTCTGGGGTTCAATTCCTACCAGGACTGTTGTCCCTGAGGTTTTTACTACGTTTTCCTCAGTCCTCATAAATGGCAAATGCTGGGGATGTACATTTAACTTAAGCCCATAATCCTTCCTTCCTTCCTTAAAAATAATCCTTTCTGAATTTATCATTTCATCTCATGTATCATCAGTGTCCACTGCCTGTGGTGCCTCAGTAGCAAAAACAGGCATCAAGCACTATTAAAAAAAAAGTGTAGAAACTTCTCAGAAATAGTGCAAGTACAAGACTGTCTGAGAATTCAAATATCACATGAATTCCATGCAGCTGTGCAATGGGTTTTTTTGCTCTGCATCCTGTATCAAATGATATCACATTTGGCTTGTCCAATGTGGAACAAGACCAAAGTTAATCTCTTTTGAGTCAAAATATTTAGAACATTCTTTATAATTTCACTTACATGAGATTTACTCAGGACATGTTTTGTTGAACAATTGTCCACATCTTCAGCTGTTAAATGACTGTTGGATCATTTATAGAAGTTGAGGAGGTAAGTAAGAAAATGGTTACAATCAGCCAAAGTAACAGAAGAATACATTAAACAACAGTTGTTTAACAGCTAAGGATGTGGACAATTGTTCCACAAAACGTGTCTTGAGTAAATCTCATGTAAGTGAAATCATAAAGAGTGTTCTAAATATTTCCACTCAGATGAGATTATTAATGCATGTTTCATTGTGTTCAATTCCAAATTGAAGTAATATTGAAAAGACCAAAGTTTTTGGAAATCTGAGCCTCACTCTGTTGCTGAAAGATGTGTGCTCTTGCAAGGGAATCTATGACTGTACATACAAGTGTTTTACCTGTTCCACTTTTTTGGCTTTTTCATTTGAAAATTCCTTTAGAACAAATTAGTTCCCTTTAATTTGATTTTTATTTACTTTATCTAAATAAATATGAATGTAAATTTGTATAATCTTCATTTATTTGTAAGTCATTATTTGTATCTATACGTTTAAGAATAAATTTGTTAATAGTACTCTAATGCTTAATGAACTCCCTAAGGAGGACTTCACATATCCCAGGGGTCTGCAAAGCACAGTTTGAAAAACACCTCCTAAACAATATAATCATTATAGTTTCTAAAGCATGTGGACAAGAAATTAATCAGCAGCATAATAAATGAGACCTTACAGCTACATATGTAAATTAACTAATTAACATACATTATTGCCCTTGGAAGAAAATCAGGATTAAATATGAATTAATGAATCATAAAAGACACTTGTTTTATTGCCCTATGAACTCATCTTTTGTGGCAATATATCTAGCTTGGCAGTACATGTGACCTTGTGCTAATAAAATACCTACTCTAATGTTAAATTTATTATTTCCAGGCTTGGCTGTTTAATTCAATTCCTGTTTCTGTATGGATGTATTGTGGATCAGCTATGAATCGCTTCTTTCGTTCAGAATATCTGCATAAGCAAAGCAGCACAAAAATAACTGAAGATATCGTCTCATCTAAATCATCCACTGAGTTGCAGCAAGGAGGACTACACAAAAGAATGTAGCATGTTGATGCTGTATTAGAAGTAACTATATATGGAAAAACACACAGGGAAAGTAATCCAGAAAATGTGATTTATGTGAACAAAATTATAATAAAGAGTATCAGTTAGAAATGGAAATGCTTTTATATTGCACATTATTCCAAATTTAATTCCCATGTTCCTGAGTCCCATATTTAACTATTTTAAGGCAATGCACCAATGAAATTTACTAAAATTATACATTTTGATGCTATCAAGCTGAATTTTTGTCACATTACACTGTAATAAAGATAAGATTTTAAATTTAGTGTGTCTAATGTCGCAGGTTCAAGAAATAATGTTTTTTTTTCCTCAATAATATCAACAATTTTTTAAACAAATAAACAATGCTCCACAAGATAACTTTTTTGGAAATTTCAAATGAAACAATAACTATAAATTTCATGTAGTACTGTAAATACAGTGACATTGGTGTATTAAGCTTATCCTAAACCACTCTCTGTAAATTAGTTTGTTTTATCAAAGGAAAGAGAATTTCATTTTTCTTTCATTTTTCATATATTTTTTAATGCTAATATACACTAATTATGAAAAAAGGACCATGTCAGTCTATTATGCACACATACTTAAACAAATCCTGAAGATGTAAAAATGACTGGTTTAAAATTGCATCAAGTGGAGCATTTTGTGCATTCAAAAATGTTGGTTTTTTCCCCCTCACCAAGAAAACAGTTTTAAAGTTTTACTTAGTTAACTGGCAAAAATCATCACAAGTACCTTAGTTGAAACTCCCCAGCTGCATATATCGGATCCACAGTTGCCTTCTTCTTGCTTTCTACAGATGTTTTTCCCAATTGCAGCATCCTGCAAGTAGTTTTAGCACTTTTGTGATTTGATTCTTCTTTGCAGGTAAAGCTTGGTTACAAGTACACTGATCTTTTTCCCTGAGTCATTCAATCCCTTGCCAGTCACACTTTCTTCAAATTTTTCACTTGCCTTGCACCCCATATTAAAATGACTGATGGCCAAAGTCACACAAATTTCAAGTTTCTCTTTGGAAATAAAAGTTTCTTTAGAGCATTTAGCCCAAATCATAAAATGTAAGCATTCTTTTGTATTTTGAGTTTTGCTGAAAACACACCAAATCAATAGCTATGTAAAAGTCAAATGCTGATACATTGGCATGATTTTGTTAACAGTTTCCTTTGTTGTGTTGTTTTAATGGCCTTGCTATTGTACTTAGGAGGTGTTTCACTGTTTGCAATAACCCAATTAAAAAAACACCATGAATTTTTGCTGCCTGAACATTTGAAGAGCATTGGGCTATTGTCTGTGGACATGTAATGGTATCCTTGATAGTGTGTATATTTGATGCATTATTTTTTATTGCCTTACAATAGTAATTTGCTAACTTAACAATTGTGTCATCTTTCAGACTCCCAGTTTTTTTGCCCCCAAGAGTTACTTTAACTTTCCACTGTATTTATTACTCCAGTGCACAGCTGTTTTGCTATGTGGTTAAGACATTCTTCTTTTTCCACATCTGGACCACAAACAGACAATTCTTGAAGATGTTTGTAGGTCTGTGCATCTCCAACTGATAGAACAGTGTGTATCTAATCCTGCTTGCTGTTACTGATCTATTCCAAAAAATTTCACCTTGCAGGTGCTTCCATGACAATGAAGAAACCAGTGAAATTACATTCCGATTCACCATTAGCTTGGTGTTTATTCAACTATTCCTTATATTCCCTACTGCATTTATTGAAGAATTTATTTTTCTATACACATGCCTCACAGTATTTTGAAAGAATTTTAAAATCTGTAACTAAATCTGTTAACATATAAATTATTATATCTATTCCATATAGAGAAATATGGTCATGTTTATGCCATATTCCATCATATGAGACTGCGATGTCAATTAGTTCTTGTGCATCGAGTTCAGGATTAACAGCAATATTAGCATGTAATACTGCTTCATGCATCTCCCTCAGAGATTTTTGTTTTATTATTTATTTTTCCAAGCAATTTTATATAAGTGTTCACTCTAATTACTGGAACTCAAAACTGGCAATCCCGTTATCATTGAAAATTGTTCCATGACAGCAACCCTTTACCTATAGTTAAAAACCCTTCACCATGGACTGATTTACTTGGAAGGGTGGTCTGAAGGAAGAATCACAATGCACTCAGGGGCTGATAAATATTAAAACTTGATGTACAGTTTTCACATTATCTCAAGTTTTTAGCATAGCTCTGCTGCATGATTTTTATTGCTAACCTTTCACTCTCACACTCAGCATACCTTTTGTCTTTTTAAATTTGCTCCTCACACTCTATGCTCTATTACAAAAGTAAATTCATCATTAATCTCTTGCTCCCTGGACTGAATGTTCATGTAAAAAGATAGCTTCATACTACTAGTTGTAGATGTGGAGGTTTGGGCTTCTTTTCCAAGTGCATCTGAAGGCTGGGGTTCTTTCCTACTTAAATTTGAGGGCTGAGCTTCTTCTCCAGTGAAGATGAATGCTGGAATTGTTCATTTGGCACCAAAACACTTTCTTCAACAGTTGCATGTTTTTTCTTCATGGCATTTCTGTGTTTGATTTGGTTTCTTTCATTTAATACAATTGTCTTCTATTCTACTCATAATTTCACCACTAGTCACAATATATTACTTGTGTTATAAATATTGCACAAAACTACATGAAGGTTATATTCACAAACTAAATATAAAACTGAAATACCAACCATATATGAAAAATGACAAATAAAAGGGCATATATATTTAATTTATAGATTATTAAGAAAGATACAAACTCCAATACACCTGTCAATACTATAACTGCAGACTGTCAGTAAAACTTACAATATTTCACCTTCATTATAACCTGGAGGCAAACTTTACTTTATTTCCAAGTATACCAAGATAAACTTAGTGACATTAAATTGCCCCTGATCAAAATTGATTGGCCATTTCTGCCCTGAATTCAATGGGATGCTGATGATCTGAGATGTTAAAGAGAGTCCATAAATAAAAATAAAAAAAAAAACCTCCTCCTTCTCCTCCTCCTACATCTAGAGTTATTTCCAAAGTAACACCAACACCTGTAAGATTTGTTTCTTAACAAATTAATAACAAGCAGACTAATTTCCATTTCTGCCAAACTTATTACACCCGAAGAAAAACCACGTTCTTGAAAATGATGCAACGTGAACTCTAGCACATTAAAAGGATTTGTGTCTGATTCTTTTAAGAAACACAAGGCAACAGAACCTAGTTAATATACATATATCCTTGGCAGGTAGAACCCACAAACAAAGCCTTGCTATCCTATTATCTGTAATGCACATGCAAAGGAAAGACTGTAGCCCATCAGGGTTGTCCAGTTACTTATTACACCCGAAGAAAAACCACGTTCTTGAAAATGATGCAACGTGAACTCTAGCACATTAAAAAGATTTGTGTCTGGTTCTTTTAAGAAACACAAGGCAACAGAACCCAGATTAATATACATATATTCTTGGCAGATAGAACCCACAAACAAACCCTTGCTATCCTATTATGTGTAATGCATATGCAAAGGAAAGACTCTAGCCCATCAGGGTTGTTCAGTCCTTTCTCTACAGTGTGATGTTATGTATGTTCCCTATATGTTCCAAGATATTCTCAACTCATTTTAGGGTACTTGCAGTTGAAAAGAGCAGCTCATTTTTGGAACATGGACTTATTAAAGCACATGGATGAAACAGGAACAATTTTGAGGTATGCTTTGATATGAGTATAGTGGTTTGTTAATTATATACCAAGTATACTTAGTTGGCATATATCATACTGTATAACATAGCATGCACAATTGCAAGACAAAATATGAATGAGAATATTCCAATGGAAGGTGATCATGGCTATGGATATTAGGATAATGAAATACCTCATGCTAGGGCAATAACAAAATTAAATACTACAGCATTTCACCTACTATGTAGTATGTAAACACATACATATTAACATCATTGAATATTTTTACTTACTTAAATGTAAATTGGAACTTGCACAGTGAAGCTAATCATATTAATTGATATCATTGTATGATTCAGTTGAACTACACACTCTTAAAGTTTCACTTACTTTTCATAAATATATGGAACCAGTTTTGAGAACATTTAGTTCCCATCTTCAGCCAGGCTAAAGTTCAACTCAGCTTTAAGAGCTGAGCTCTTAACTCTCAACTCAGCTTTAAGAGTGTGTAGTTCAACTGAATCATACAATGATATCAATTAAAATCATTGAATATGTTAACATTTGGCGAGTGTTAGATAAGCAAGCAGTGCCCACATTACAGAAACAATAGTCCTTTTTTGTTAAGCCTTCCGGAATGAACTACATTCCTTGCCCAGTAATTTACAGCAAGTGAAGATTTTTTGTTAAGCCTTCCGGAATGAACTGCATTCCTTGGCCAGTAATTTACAGCAAGTGAAGAGAAAATAAGAAGTGTTTGACCTGCCAATGTTAATAAATGCAATGTGGCAATAATAACACGTATTTCTTATTTGGACAATTGAAGTATTTGCAATAATTTAGAATTCTCTAGAATTTTTGGTGAATTTAGATGGAGATAAGCAAAGTTTTCTCTCCAATTTTAGAGCCTTCAGCTTAATATGCTAGATCACTACCTCCAAAAGTTTTTTAAAGCACTTACTTTACTTTTTCAGCACTACTGGATGGCTGACTAGCAACAACTCTTCATTTTTTGTTGCAGGTTGAAGTTGTAGTTCTGCTTCTTCTGGTTTGCAGTTATTCCTCCCCTTTTTTTCTAACCCTGCAGTTGCTGATGCTTCCTTCCCATAGTTCTCTGGGAGGTCTAGCCCATCTAAATGGTAGGAGTCATTCACCAATATATCAAAGATAGCTGAATTCACTAACAGCTAGTTTTCCCCTTCCTCTGTACCAGTTTTTTTTTACACTGTCTCTCTTTGACTGTACCAGAAAGGCACTTTAGTTAAAAAATTAACAATGTACACTACATTGTAACATTCCTTTGAGTATGTTTAGCATTACTGCATAGTGCAGAATAATGTATTATTTGATTTATATTGCAAAATAAGTCTGAGAACTATTATTATCTTTGGAATATGTGTTATAAAGCAGCTATCTAATATAAATCTGCTGAAAGATCTAATTTAACTGTGAAAACAGATGAGGAAGTCATAGCTTAAGGCACATGTATGACTGAAATTTTGCCTAAAACTATGAAATATGTGAATTTTTGTTCTGCTGATATTTATGAAACTTATACATTCAACTTTATAAGTCCTTCATCCTTGTATTTATGACCTTGCAGTCATGTGACATTCTATGGACTAAGAGACTAAATTCAAGCATATTTTTATATAGTGCAATTTGGAGTAAACACCCAAAAGAAACATTTGTTTAAAAAAAAAATTGATATAACAATTGTGACTGTTATGAGGGAATTCATCCTGTGGTTTGAGGGCCAATACATCAGTTTGGCAAACTAAACAGTATTTGTGGCTGGCCTCCTTTAAAGTATTACATATGTTGTAAACATTTTATTATATTTGATATATTTTTATCAATAGCATGTATATATTATTAGTAGGTGAAATATAATATTTTATTTTATTATATTTTATATATTTTTATCAATAGCATGTGTGTGTGTATATATATATATTCTAATGTATCATTTTAGAATAAGAATGTTTCTGATGTTAACTGTTTGCTATAGTTCAAAGTTAGAAGGGAAGAATTACACAAATAATCACTGTAGTAACCAAGAGGAGAAAAGCGAGAGACAAGATTTATGGATGGTAGTTGGAATCTGATAGGGTCACCTAAGGGTGCTGATTTCTCGCACTACATGGCATCATTTAATTTTAAGCGAGTCAATCACAAACAATCACATTTTGAATTTTTGAAGTGTTGCTGGGTTGTACTCTTATATTTGTGAACCCTGTTGGCTTCAGTAAAGCCAAGTGGTTAGCAGTTTTGTACAATCACAGAATGTACAATGTTACATCATACGTTTATTATGACAACTATCAACTAATATCGTCTCTCATTTCTGTTGAGTGGGGGCTGACCAAATTGGGAAAAATACTCTGAGATGTTTTTTATGCTGAAGTATAGGCTACAACTTTGCATCCTCCACCAACCAAAACCGTTTCAAAATTGGCATCTTCCATCAAAACTCTTCACAATATATCACAGTTATATTTATTTCATTTCATTTATTTCAGCTTAATATGGTGTTATACACAGTTAAGCCATTTCAACGTGTAAAATAAAATTTATGATAAAAGTGACAACATATAAACTACTCAATTTCTCAACACACACAGACAACATTACACAGTATAATATATAAATAGTTTTTTTTTGATTGATTTATTTATGGACAATCTTTAACATCTCAGGTCATCAGCGTCCCATTCAACTCAGGGTGTGAAACAGCCGACAAATTTTGCTCAGAGGCCTCTCTTTCAGGCTTGAGGTTCTTTTTCATGCCGTAAATGTACAACACGGGACCCATGGCTTTACTTCCCTTCCGAAGGAAGCCATACTTAGGATTTTTACGCCCGAAAAAATCCATCGGTCCTGGCCGGGTTAGAACCCGCGATCTTGGGTATAGGAAGCAAGTATGTTAACCACTACACCATCAGGACCGACATATAAATAGTGTGTAACATAATAGTTAATTATAATTTACATTTTTTTCATTATCATAGTAAACCTTGTCTATAAGGAAATGAAACAAATGCTTCTTGAAATAATAATATCCATATATAAGCAAACAGGATAGAGTAATGTAAACTGTAATTAATCTGTTGTCTGACACACTCTTATGCTTCATTTATTTTTAAATATGGTGGGACCAATTTCGAACAGACATCCTCTCCATCTTCAACAAACTTGATGACTGGTATGAGAAACTAACATCTATGAGGACCTGTGACTCCGTCCTGGTGGTGTTTTTTCTTTATAAACTGGAAATTGGTATTACATTCTCCTATAATGTCCAAATTCATAAGATGATCTCTATGTTTATGAATGTAAATTTTCTCCCATGTGTCCAATTCTGTACATCTGTGTTCTTCTTTAAGTAAATTTATTTCTCTTTTTATGTCGTGATTGTCTTTCCAAAAATAGTGTTTAAAATAATGTGGGAAGGTGGAAATTATGAGAGTTTAAATGCCGGTACAGATACGTTGATGACATTTTTAGTATAGTGAAAAAAGAATTTGTTGAAGATGCTTTGAAGCTTTTCAGTATACAAGACAGGAATATATCCTTCACGCTGGAAACAGAAACAAAGAGAATGTTGCTGTTTTTAGATATAAAAATTAATAATAATCATGGAAATCTAGAATATGGAATCTATAGAAAGGATATGCACTCAGATAACTATATAAAATCAAATGGGTTTGACCCCATAGCTCACAAGCACTCAATTTTCAACAGCTTAACAAAAATACTGGTGAATTTACCAATTAATAAAGAAGAATACAAAAAAGAATTTCAGTAGATACAGGAGATTCCCTTTATAAATGGTTTTAACAAAAATTTAGTAAACAAAAAACTTAATAGGTTCCTAAAGAAGAAATTGATCAAGAATACCACTACACTATTAACTGAAAAAGATAGACCAGTTTTTAAAAAATTCACCTACCATCCAGTAGCTATGAATAAATTCCAAAAAATTTTTAAAGATATTATCATTAAATTGGCACCCATTAACAGATACACTCTGAAAAATGTTTTAGTGGACAACAGTTTTAATAATATTCCACAGCCAAAAAAGTCAGGCATTTACAAAATAACATGTAAAGAATGTGATAAGATATATGTTGGAAAAACTAAAAGAAACATATTAACATGGTTAAAGGAACATCTCAGGAACATTAAGTACAAACAGATTGATAGGTCAGCAGTGGAACACCATTTTTGGAAAGACAATCGCAACATAAAAAGAGAAATAAATTTACTTAAAGAAGCACACATACGTACAGAATTGGACACATGGGAGAAGATTTATATTCATAAACATAGAGATCATCTTATGAATTTGGACATTATAGGAGAATGTAATACCAATTTCCAGTTTATAAAGAAAAAACACCACCAGGATGGAGCCACAGGTCCTCATAGATGTTAGTTTCTCATACCAGTCGTCCAGTTGGTAGCAGATGGAGAGGATGTCTCTTCGAAACCTGTCCCTCGATATTTAAAAGTAAGTGAAGCATAATAGTCTGTTAAACAACAGATTAATTATAATTTACATTTAACAATGTACTGTGTGAGTTCCAACAGAATTTTTTAAAAATGTCTTATTTTTTGAAAGTTCTTAAATGAAGGATGGAGTAAGTATTTTTAGTTGCATAAACATGTTTCTACAAGAATCAGTTTGTTTCAAATTACCCAAATATCGCATAACCCTTTTTTGAAAGATGAATATTGTATTTTTATTAAATTTTAAAGTATTATCCCATATTTCAATTCCATATCTATGAAAGAATGGATAAGGGCAAAGTAAATGATCCTGGATGTGCAGGGACGTGCTTACTCAAGTATCTCAGAACGGATAGTTTTGGACTAAGTTTTGTCGCTAGTTTCTCAATATGGGTATTATAAATAAATGTCTTGTGAATATATAGTCCTAATAATTTAGTATCATCAATATTTTAGCTCAACATATGAGTATTTTGTTAGGTTGAAACATTAAATTTAAAACAAATAGTTCTTTGAAAACTTCCTGAACCAATTGGTAAATTCATCGTGGTTTTTGCTATTCTTTTTTGTAATAATAAGATATGCTTAAATTTTGATGACACTGTGCATGAAATTATGTGATAATAGTGTGTGTAACTATTAATAGTACACCAATTTTAAAGCTTCAAATGGCAAAACTTTAGACAGGATTTGAAATGCATAACAGTGCACAATTTTGAAGCTAAATGGTCTATATGGTGATCCCATGACAAAATTGAGTTAATTCACATACCTAGAAATTTTGTGTGCTCTGCTTCTTGAATTGTAGTATGGTTTAAATTGATTTTGGCATAATCACTAAGATTTTGCTTACTGAAATGCATGAATAATTTTATTGGCATATAATTTCGTTTATTACTCAATAACCATTGTTCCAATCTGCTATAAGTCTGTATGGTTTTTAATTGCAAGTCATTTTTATTGGTGTCGTTAAGTATGATATTTGTGTTGTCAACAAATAACACAGTTTTGGTTTGGGGTAAGTTGGTCATTTATGTATAAAAGAAAAAGTACAGGGCCCAGAGTTGACCGCTGAGGTACATCATGTTTCATGACAAAGCAGTTTGATTTCAAAGAATTCATTTCAATGACTCTATTACTTAAATAAGAAATAAACCTATGTTTTGCTATCCCCCTTATGCCAAAGTGATCCAGTGTGTTAACTAGGATTTCATGATTTACCATATCAAATGCTTTAATTAGACCCAGGAAAATTCTCCGATACCTTTCTCTTGAAATATTGACTCAGTAAAGGACTGTATTCCATTCTACAATTATGTATTCCACTTGCTTACACTAAACTCCACTTACATAAAACTAGGACATGTTTTGGGAGTAATCACTCCCATCTTCAGTTGTTGACTGACTACTGTTACACAAAATGGTGGTTGGATACCCAGATGCTTCTGTGGCGGTAACTGATGGTCGTAATAGGGAACTTGCTGAGTTCATTCATAGGAGGAAAATTCATTAAATTTTCTTTATTTTTTATGATGAAAAATTTTTACCAAGCAGATAGTTCCATTGGGTTGTGAAGCTGTTTCAGCAGATTAATCTCTGGTTTAATTTCATGAGTCTTGGTCCAAAAGTGAGTAGCTATCGCTGATTTATCAACCTGCTTCAACAAATATTCCTAAAGTGTTCTATTCTCCGAATTTCCAAATTTCTCTTCATTTTTCCTATGTACCTCTGATCACAATCTGCACATTTGATTTCATAAATTCCTGATTTCTGTTCTGTTGGTATAGTGTCTTTTACCGTCCAACTTAATAAATTCTTGATATTATATTTGTTCTATGGGGCTAACATTATTCTACGTTCTTTGAAAAGCTTCTTAAATTTGTTGTGGTAAGTTGGATGGTATGTGAAACTTTTGAATTGATATCTTTTCTTAGTGTTCTTCAGTGTAGCATCTTCCTCAATTGATTTTTGTCTTTTAAAATTATTGATAATTTTTTTTACTTTGTCTTTTTTGAAACCATTGGTTATAGCTGTCCATATTATCTGTTGGTATTGTAATTTGTACTCTGTTTCTGTGAGAGGGATGTTGGTTAGTCTGTGTGCCAAGCTGTGGAACACTGTATATTTATTTGGAATGGGATTATAACTATAATTTTTTATGTAAATTTCTGTGTGTGTTTCTTTTCTGTGAATTCCAAAGTTTAAACAATCTCAATTTCTTATGATTTTTAAATCTAGGAATGGGAGCCAACCATTCCTCTCTTCTTCTATGGTAAATTGTACAGATTTATATTGTAGATTACGAAGTTTCAGAGCATCTATTTAATGTTTTGCCAGTATTATTGCAAATATGTCATCCACATACCTATATCTATACCATGTATTTCAAAGAAACTCATGAATAAATCTGCTAGAAATGGAGACAAGGGTTTCCCATAGCTAGGCCAGAAACTTATTGGTAATATCTCTGGTTGAAACTGAAGAAATTTTGTTGAATGCAAATAGTAAGTTTCAAAAAGTCTTCTATTTCTTCTGTAAGTAAATTTAAGGATGTTAACCATGTCTTTAACATGTGCAAAAGCTTCTCTGTTGGTATACTTGGGAATAAGGCCTTTATGTTAAATGACACCATTATATCTTCTGCTGTAATTGTGCTATTTTTAAGTTTTTCGATTAAAACAAATGAATTTTTGATGGTGAAACTTACATAAATGCCAAATCAAAATGTTTGAGAATTTCTGCTATGTTGAAATTTACATAAAAATCATAGTTATAATCCCATTCCACATAAATATGCAGTGTTTCATAGCTTGGCACACAGACTAACCAACATCCCTCTCACAGAAATAGAGTACTTTTTTTTTGATTGATTTATTTACGAATGCTCTTTAACATCTCAGGTCATCAGCATCCCATGCAACTCAGGGCGTGAAACGGCTGACATATTTTGCTCAGAGGCCTCTCTTTCAGGCTTGAGGCTCTTTTTTGTGCCGTAAATGTATAACACGAGACCCATATTTTTACTTCCCTTCTGAAGGAAGCCATACTTAGGATTTTTTTACGCCCAAAAAAATCCATCTGTCCTGGCCGGGTTCGAACCCGCGATCTTGGGTTCAGGAGGCAAGTATGGTAACCACTACACCACCAGGCCCAACATAAAAAAAAAACAGAGTACATATTACAATACCAACAGATAATGACAGCTATAACCAATGGTTTCAAAAAAGACAAAGTAAAAAAAATTATCAATAATTTTAAAAGACAAAAATCGATTGGGGAAGATTCTACACTGAAGAACACTAAGAAAAGATATCAATTCAAAAGTTTCACATACCATCCAACTTACCACAACAAATATAAGAAGCTTTTCAAAGAACGTAGAATAATGTTAGCCCCATAGAACAAATATAATATCAAGAATTTATTAAGTTGGACGGTAAAAGACACTATACCAACAGAACAGAAATCAGGAATTTATGAAATCAAATGTGCAGATTGTGATCAGAGGTACATTGTAAAAATGAAGAGAAATTTGGAAATTCGGAGAATAGAACACTTTAGGAATATTTGTTGAAGCAGGTTGATGAATCAGCGATAGCAACTCACTTTTGAACCAAGACTCATGAAATTAAACCAGAGATTAATCTGCTGAAACAGCTTCACAACCCAATGGAACTATCTGCTTGGTAATAAATTTTCATCATAAAAAATAAAGAAAATTTAATGAACTTTGATTTTCCTCCTATGGAAGAACTCAGCAAGTTTTCTACTACAACCACCAGACACCGCCACAGAAGCATCTGGGTATCCAGCCATCATTTTGTGTAATAGTTGTCAGTCAACAACTGAAGATGGGAGTGATTACTCCCAAAACATGTCTTAGTTTCATGTAAGTGGAGTTTAGTGTAAGCAAAATGAATGTAGGATATGTTACCTCTCCATTGTCAGCATCTTCATAAGTACAATTTATTTATATGTATAATTTTTGAAGCTGTTTACAGTGAAGCAATTATATTTAAAATGATACACTATGGGTAACTTATTTACACACTTCACTTAATATATTTTCTTAATATGTTTCGAGAACCAGCGTTCCCATCCTCAGCCATTGACCCAGTGGTTTCTGATGCTTGTGTTGGTTCCTTGTAAGTTGTTGTGTGAACTGTGGTGACCTCTGGTGGATCTGAAATGAATCTAGAAAGGCGATCCCACGGCGGAAGGTTGAAACTCATAGCGATTTTATGATATTTTAAGTTAAATTATGAATTTTGACCTTCCGCCGTGGGATCACCTTTCTAGATTCATTTCAGATCCACCAGAGGTCACCACAGTTCACACAACAACTTACAAGAACCAACATGAGCATCAGAAACCACTGGGTCAACGGCTGAGGATGGGAATGCTGGTTCGCGAAACATTGTTCCAACTTAGGAAAATATTTTAAGTGAAGTGTGTAAATAAGTTACCCATAGTGTATCAATTTAAACAATTTATTTAATTTATTTAACTGTATTGCATTATTTATTCCCTTGTTCTTTCTAAACCCAAACTGAGATTTTGATAGCATTTTATTAGATTCCAGGAATAGAATTAGTCTGCTGTACATAATTTTTTCAGGTATTTTAGAGAATACTGATAACAGAGAAATAGGCCTGTAGTTTTGAAAATTTATTCTTTCACCTTTTTTGAACATCAGACAAATCTTTGCTATCTTAAATATTTATTTCTGGAAATTTACCTGTAGAGAGCAATAAATTAATAATTTCAATCATTGGTTTTGTTAATAAGAATACACACCTTTTAACAACAGTATATGATATATCATCAATACCATATACAAAGCTCCTTTTTAGATTAAAAATTACTTTGGGAATTTCTTGTTTGGTCGCAGGTGTTAAGAAAATCATATTAATGTTTTCTTTCTGGCGATAGCTTGTTTGTTGATTATATAATGTTCCAGTTCCTAAATTTTCTTAAACATTTCCAAAATAGGTGTTAAATATTGCTGCAACTTCATGTATACTTGTGATTAATGTCCCATTAGAGATTATTTTATTTTATATTCTGGGCATGAAGCTTTCCCTACTTCTTTCCTACATTTTTCCACATTGCTTTTCCTTTATTTTCTTCTGCTGTAATGAAATCTCTGTTGTAATTCAATTTTGTCTTGTCCATAACATTTTTTAAGATGTTACTGCAAATATTATAATATCATTTAAGATCAGGATTATTTATAAGTTAACAAAGTTTACATAAATCTCTTTTCCTATTATATGAAATTATAATTCCCCTTGTTATTCATTTTGCGACTTTGAATCTTTTAGGTGGTACTATATAACTTTAATAGGAAACAATGGCAACACAATATTTATAATACATATGAATTTCAATGATTTTTATCTACATTATTTCAGTTTTCATTCTGGAGAATATATTTAAAATAATCAATATTTTCTGAGCTAAAACTTCTTTTGTGATTGACAAATTTATTGGTATATGCATGATCATTTTTCATTACATGCAGGTGAAGAAAAATTGCATTGTGACCTGAAATATGCACGTTTATGTTTTCAGCTCTATGTGGAAAACATCCACTGTCAACTATTATTTGGTCAAAATATGTTTGGGCCATGGATGTTATATGAGTGGCAGTTATGATAGTTTCAACCACATTATAGGTAAGATGTAGTAATCAAAATTCAGACACATCGATATCATTAATTAGGAAGTTTATGTTTGAATCCCCATATAGTATTAGTGGCTTACCTTTATTTTTTTGTGCATTTAAAAATATTTCACAATTTTCAAAGAAAATTTTCAAATAACCATCAGGCAGTATGTAAATACAAACTGCTATTAATCAGATTTTAGAATATTTTATTTCTGCTACTATCTATTCAAATGCCTTTTCTAGGTTTAGGACATTTGTTAGTATGTTGACTTTATATTTTAAATGTTTTTAACATATGTGGCACAACATCCATTTATATAGGATTTCTGGCAAAATAAGCTTGCAAGTTCAAAATTTCCCATCTTAAGATACGTTATCTTGTTTTCCTGCTGCCAATGCTCAGTAAAACATAGAACATCCACATTTTGCAATTCATTACTGATTATTTAGATAAAATATTTCATTTCTGAAACACTGAAAATGCTGATGCTATAAAACAAGACTTTTGTTTTTGTAGAGTTACCAAAAAGCTTACATACAAGAGTGAGACATTCACAGTGTCGCAGTAATTTTCCTCCAAAACAAAGGGAAAAATCAAAATATACTTCAAACAAAATTTGAAGTGCTCCTAGGGGGACAGAAGATAGTGACCTTAACTCTTCCTTTACATGCCATTCTCAATGTCATTTAAAGGTCAAATTGATTTTTTCAAATGGAATGGAATGAATATTCAATTTCCAGGATAAAAGTTCTAGCACATCTATCAGCTAGGAGTGATAGGTGATATGATATTAGACAAATAAGCCAGCAAATGTATTTCACTCTCATTTTGCGGGCATCAATTTACATATGTTGGAAAAGTTACCTTTTTTTTTAATAGTGTTTAATGCCTGTTTTTACTACTGAGGCACCACAGGCGGTGGGCACTGATGATATATGAGATGAAATGATATATTAGAAAAGGATTTTTAAGGAAGGAAATGTTCCAGGCCTAAGTTTAGGGTACCTTCCCGGCATTTGCCATTTATGAGGATTGAGAAAAACTGGGAAAAAACCTCAGCCACGGAGGACAGTCCTGGCAGGATTCGAATCCCAGACCTCCCGATCACGAGTCCGTGCCTAAATGACCTCAGCCACCTGTGGGGTAGTTACCATTTTAAATTTGTAGTAGATCTATTGGCAAAATTCAACAAGCCTCTGAAAATCATCCCCATGAAGGGCTTGACGTAGGCTAATGTGATATGGGTGGTATTTGTGATGCTTAATCTGTCTTGTTTGAGAGATTCCCAAATCACGTTCCAGTTGATAGGAATTTCAGTGATGATTAGCAGCAACTGCAGCTAATACAGTGACTTATGAATTTTCTCCAGTAGCACTTCTCATTCGATAGTTTTGGAGATTAAGTTTGCAAGTCATTGAAAATTTCTAACGGATGGCTGCCTCTTTTCAGGATATCAATCTCTGTACAAGTTGCAAGCTGCTCTAGCATTCTTATGAGCTTTATCATAAATGTAAATCATATCAATCCTTTTGTTGATCATGTATTGAACATCCATGATTGAAAAATGAAGTGAAACTGACTGAGAATAATGTCCTTTAAGTTTGAATTGGCAATAATGAGCACTCATTTGTGTACCAATGTCAAAAAATGGGCTTCTGTGTGTAAACAAACTAGTTTCATTCATAGCAATAACAAAATAAAAGATGGAGAAGTGAAAGTGAGCGAAAAACATTTGCTGTGTTATTTGTCTAATATCACATCATCTATCACCCCTAGCTGATATATGTGCTAGAACTTTTAATCTGAAAATTGAATGCTCTTTCCATTCCCAGAAAAGAAAATACACCATTCCATTTGAAAAAATCAATTTTACCTTGAAATGTCATTGAGAATGGCAATTCAAGGATGAGTTAAGGTCACTATCTTCTGTCCCTGTAAGAGGATTCAAATTAAAAGTCTAAAACCTTTTTTGATTTTCGCCTTCATTTCAGAAGAAAATGACTGCGATAGTACAAATGCCTCACCCTACATGTATAGTAAAGGTTCCATGATTATTTACCCTGATGGTGCGTGCAATTTCTTGTGAAGCTCCATTTGGACATAAAAATCTTGCAGTTGAATGGGAATCTTCTTTGTTCTTAATGAAGTTGTATTCTCTAGTATGGTTTCTCCCTGGGCTGGTTCAATTTTCTCCCTTGGTTATGAGACTGCCACAGGTGGCCGAGGTCATTAAGGCATGGACTTGTGGGCGGGAGGTCTGGGTTTGAATACTGCCAGGACCGTCCTCTCTGACTGAGGTTTTTTCCAGGTTTTCCTCAGTCCTCATAAATGGTAAATGCCGGAGAGGTACCCCAAATTTAGGCCTGGAATGATTCCTTCCTTAAAAATAAATCCTTTCCCAAGATATAATTTCATCTCATGTATCATCAGTATCCATCGCCTGTGGTGCCTCTGTAGCAAAAACGGGCATTAAACACTATTCATTCATTCCCTTGGTTATGTGGTGATGTAGGTATCTCTTCACTGCTCGTCATTTTCTTTTCTCATAATAGGTACTTTTAATGGCATACTATTTCTTTTTCTGCTTCCTCTTTTTCAGTAGTATTCATATGCAAACCATGTTAGTAAAATGCTTTCTGTTTACTTCTGAATTAATTATATGCATATGTCTCTATAATTTCATTCTTTTCTGTCATTTTCTGTTGTAAACTATAACCTCTTTGTTTACACAAGAGTTCCTGCTGAGATATCTATGAAGAGCATGTACACATTTCTTGCTACAAATCTCTGTAAACAGCTTTGACCATGGTCAGTATTATTTTTGTAATGATCTTTGAACTCGGATCATTACCACATCATTTATCAAGTTGCTGATTTCTTGTTTTACCAATTCTGTAATGGCATTCATACGTAGGCCAGGCTTCTGAGCACTATAAGCCTCAATTTCTTGCTTTTTTAAGTTTGTGTTTAGTTTTGATGCACAATCTCTTGTATGATTGTCCCCTATTATTATAATTTTCCTTTCACTTCTTCTGGTTGTAGAGGTTTTCATTGTTCATGTGTTCTGCTTGATTGATTCACTTTCTTCACCCTGTGCTTTAATGTAATTAATGTTGCATTGTTGAACTTTGAGAATGTTTCCCCTCTCTTATTTCTATTTACTGCTACATATTGCAAAACTGAAAATCTGTTGCTTGTAAAAATGCTGTTATACTCACATTTGACTTTTCCATTGTAGCATGTTCTCAATGTGAAAACTGAGAACATGCAATTTTAAACTGTAGTCTATAAGGTATTATTTGAAGAAATATCACCAAATATATGTATTGAGAGTGAGATGCTTAGATTGTTTTTATGAGTTGCCAGAAAATTGTAAATGGTTCTTTATTTAAAAATAAATACATTGAAACACTCTAAGTTCATGAATTCACAAACGATGAAACCTCGTAATGGATCATTTATAGTAAATGCAATTATTTTGTTACCTAATTTATTGGAGGAGACTTATTTATTAAAATAATTAAGTGAAATGCAAGAATATGACAGTTATATACAAATATTTTGGAAAAGGACACACACACTTAAATATAGTGACAGCTTCTCAATGTTTATGAATGAAGGATGATGTGTGACAACTTACCTCTGCTAATATAAAAAAATGATAAGCAAACATCAGAAAAATCACATAGTAATTCAGTAATTGGGCTACTTTACACCAAGAAGGTGTTTAGGTAACTGAGCATTTGAAATTCTATGTGGAAAATAAGTTGTTTGCAGTGATGTCTGTATCACTGAGCAAAACAGTGATAGCAATTAGTACTTGAAGAATATAAAGCATAATTGGAAATTGTCTTAGGTAGATTAAAAGCAAAACTACTTACAATTATGTAATAAGATCATTGTTAGATTGAGTCAAACTAACACTCTTTTAATTGATATGGTATGATTTAATTGAACGATGCACTCTTAATGCTTCACTTACTTGTCATAATATATAGAACCAGTTTCAAGAACATTTTGCTCTTTTCATCAGCCAGGCTAAAATTCAACTGTCGGATAATTCATTAAACTGTGGGAATGTGTATTCTGCTCTAGTGGCGATCTGATAAACTTGTAGTTTATGTTTTCATCGCCAACAGTGTCGAAGTTCATTAGAATGATTTTGTATTTGTAGATGCAGATTTTCTCCCAAGTTGCTAGTTCTGTAGGTCCTTGTACTGATTTTAATAATTTTGCATTATTCACTATGTTGTGATTTTCTGTCCAAAATGATATGCTACAGCTGATTTCTCTATTTTCTCGTACTTTATGTTCCTGAAATGTTCCTTTAACCATGTGCCCATGCTTCTCTTTGTTTTTCCAATGTAGATTTTTTTCACATTCTGCACAATTTATTTTGTAAATACCTGCTTTTTTTCTCTTGTGGAATACTGTCATTAACATTGTCTATCAGTAGATTTTTAACATTAAATCTATTAATAGTGCCAACTCGATATTAAAATCTTTTAGAATGTTCTGAAATTTTTTGTAGCCCAAGGATGACATGTGAATTTTTTTAAGCTCAACTTTTCTTGCTGAAAGTGTTGTAGCTTCTTTGATATGTTTTTGTCTCTTGAATTTCTGCACCTTTTTGTGTACTAGTTCTTTTTAAAACCATTTTTAATGGCTGTTTCTTCTATTTGTTTCTATTCATTAAAATATTCTTCTTTGCTGATTTGTAGGTTAACTAGCTGGTGTGTTAAACTGTTGATAACTGCATGTTTGTGCACTGAAGGTTTAAAATTATCAGCTTTGATGTCATTATCTACATGTGTATTCTTTCTGTGTATTCCAAATTCCAGATTTCCTTGATGTTTCATTATTTTAATATCCAAGAATGGTAACATGTTATCTGTTTCTGTTTCACATGTACATGATATGTTTCTAATTAAAATGTAAATTGGAACTTGCACAGTTAAGCCAATCATATATATTATGACAAGTGAAGCATTAAGAGTGTAGAGTTCAACTAAATCACACAGTAATATTAATGATATGTTTCTATCTTGTATATTCAAAAGCTTTAAGATATAATAAATGAGTTTTTTGTTAACTATGGCAAATATATTGTCAACATATCTGTACCATACGTTAAATATGTATGGAAAAGCCGTGTTGATGTGTGTTTCAAATCTGATCATGAAGAGGTTAGCTAGAAATGGAGATAAGGGACTGACCTTTGTAAGTCCTGCTTGTTGTTTATAAAATTTTCCTTTGAAAGTAAAATAGGCTTAGTTTATGCAAATTTTTGTTAGTTTGATGTATTCTTTTATGTGGATAAAAGAATATATCATTTGGAGTTTTTCTTTTGGTATGCTTGGAAACAGCAATTCTATGTTGAAAGATATTAGAATGTGTAAATTCTAAGTCAGTCTGTTTCAGGGAATTGGTTGTGTAAATGTTCAAGTGCTATAGTTCTGCATACCTCTGTTGAGTCTTCTTGTTTATTTAATTGTTCTGTCAGTTTTTTATGTGTTACTATTTTAATATAATCCATTGGTTTAGTTCTTGAGGGATATGGGATGTTCTTCTCTGTCAGGTTTAAATAATTGTAATTCTTCTCTAAGTAAGCTTTATTTGTGATCTGTGTTTTTAGTTTGTGTTCTTTGGGTAGTTGATAAAACCATTGATGTTTACTTGGGTTTGCTTTTAATTTTATGTATAATTGTGCTGCTTGTGTTTCAATACTGGTTTTCATTGGATTATTATTCATTCTGGCCAGAAGTGCATTTATTGGTGTTGTTTTTACGGCACCTGTTATCAGTATTAAGCATTGATTTTGGCATTTCTCAATCTTATTAATTTTTCCTTCTGTTGCTGTTAATAGTAGCTCACATCCATGTTTTAGTACAGGTTTTATATATCTATTATATGTTTTATTTAATACTCCATTGAGCTGCCCCATTTAGATCCAGCTAATCTTTTCAATATGTTACTTCGTTTTATGGCTTTTTGTGTGATATTTTGTATATGGTCTTTCATTTTTAATTTCCTGTCCAGTGCTATTCCCAAATATTTGATTTCTTCTGCATATTCTATTTGACTTCCGTTAATTTCAAGTTTTAAGTTTTTTTCCCTTTCATCAAAGTGTTTCACAGTGTAGACTTGATATTTAGTTTTGGCTGCATTAATGGTCATATTATTTAATTTTGCCCAATTTGCGAGTTTATCTAAGACATTTTTTTATTTTTTCTTCTAGTCTGATATATACATTCTTATCATTTTTTTTACAGCTGACCATAATAACTACATCATCTGCATACATTGCACTATTTATTCCGGTTTGTTTTATAGTCTTTGGCATATCGTTAATATATATATTAAATAATAATGGACTGGATACTGCACCCTGTGCCACTCCGGTTTTGAATTAGGTGTATTTGGATAATGTATTCTTCCATTTAACTGCAATGCATCTTTGCTGTGGGAATCTGCTATACCATCTAATTATATTTTTTGGGCAATTCATTTGTATTAATTTTTTAATTAATATCTCTTTCCATACTAGATCAAATGCTGTTTGAAAATCTATGAATACTGCAACTACTGACATATTGTTAGCTAGTTTACTGCCTAGACAATCCACAAGTTATGAGGGTGAAATGGTGGCAATACAATGAGCGTTGGAACAGATATACCATAGGACTGATATAAAAGAAAATAAAGTAGTGATTCTTACAGACTCAGCTTCAGCTATCCAAGCTATAGAACGATATGATAGCTCATATGAATCTTACGATGTAAGGGACGTGAGATCGTATTATAGATTATTCCATACAAAATTTCAACAAATAATACTACTGTGGATACCAGCACATGTGAGAGTGATAGGTAACGAGAATGCAGACTTTCTGGCCTAAAAGGGGGCAGTGCTATATTCAAAACCAATAAAGCCCTGTGGATTAAATGTAAAATTAAAAAATATCAAAACGACCAAGAACAAAAATATCAACATAATATTCAAGTGGAAATATCTAGTAAAAATTATTCTAATATAAAAGAAAAAAATAAAAAATCTATCAAGGAAGGAAGCAGTTGCTCATTTTAGACTGGCTACTGGACATGATTGTCTGGCGGAACATCTACACAGATTTGGTTTTATGAATGATAACACAAGATCTGCAGTACTGACAAGATTCTAAACGGAGAACATCTATTGGAATGCACAGAACTGAGGAAAGCTGCACCTGATGGGAAAATATGCAAATTATATTGGCTGGCCAGGGAAAAATTGATGGATCAAAATCCTGCACATTAGATCAACAATAACAACAACAGATATTAGAATGTCAGAAGGATGTAATTTTATGTCCTCAATATTTTCTATTAACTGACATGAATTGTTTATAATCCTGCTTTGAAATTTAGGTAATGTCTTGAATCTATTAGCTTGCCATTTTGCTAAATAGTCTGAAGGAGTGTTGATATTGTTAATGATAGGACGCATACCATTTCCAGTCTTGTGAATTTTTAGTAAACTATATATCTTAGCTTTGTAGGGTTGCTCTGTTTTTTATTTTATTTCTTTTTTTACTTTTAATAAATGTTACTGCAGTAGTATGCTGCTGCTGATTTCTCCATTTGCTTGCAATGTTCCTTAAATGTTCTTTTAACCGTGTGCCTATGTTTCTCTTTGTTTTTCCAATGTAGACCATTTCACATTTTAGCACAACTTATTTTGTAAATACCTGCTTTTTTCTCCTGTGGAATACTTTAATTAGTATTGTCCATCAGGAGATTTTTAACATTAAATCTCTTTACAGGGGCTAACCTTGATGTTAAAATCTTTAAGAATATTCTGTAACTATTTTGTAGCCCATGGATGATATGTGAATCACACAATGATCTTAATATATGATTGGCTTCACTATGCATTGTTTCAATTAACAATTTTAGTTACTTATAATCACATTAACACATTAAAAACACTCTTGACGTTCCACTCATGTCTATATGAGTCATTCTATGGTTGACAATGTGCGCAAGGTCTCACGAAACATTTCCCAGTTTTAATTTTAAAACTTTTAATAAGAGTGGGACGTCAAGAGTGTTTTTAATGTGTTAACATGATTATAATTAGTTTTACTTTTAGTCTACCTAAGATTTTATGATCATTTCATTGTGTGGATTCCTACATTCATCATTAATTGGAAATTGTATTAGGCTTACGCTAGTGAATATTTGTAGGGAGAGGAACGATATTAAATAAGTATGTACTCAAGTTCACCATAATGTTGGTACTGCCATAGGTGGCCAAAGTCATTAAGGCTCGGATTCGTGAGCAGGAGGTCTGGGGTTCAAATCCTGCCAGGACCATCCTCCCTGACTGAGGTTTTTTTCAGTCCTCATAAATGGCAAATGCTGGGGAGGTACCCTAAACTTAGGCCTGGAACTTTTCCTTCCTTAAAAAAATCCTTTCCTAATACATCATTTCATCTCAT
Source organism: Metallyticus violacea (assembly GCA_030762175.1). Classification (NCBI taxonomy): domain Eukaryota; kingdom Metazoa; phylum Arthropoda; class Insecta; order Mantodea; family Metallyticidae; genus Metallyticus; species Metallyticus violacea. Next base: position 303,769,439 of record CM060846.1, on the reverse strand, counting down.
GTATCGTCAGTGTCCACCGTCTGTGGTGCCTCAGTAGTAAAAACAGATGTTAAACACTATTAAAAAAATATTAATAATGTTTGTAATAATTAGAATGTTTTTAATTTATAGACCTATTAGAAATACTGTGTATAGTTAAGAATATACATATATAAACACTTTCCTTTCAAATGAAAATATTTAAAATATATTTTACTATGTGCATTCAAGGTTTATTATAATATATGAAAATATACACTTAATTCTCTCATTTGTGTGCATTTGTGGTTGAGATTAATTATGCATGTTTACCAAAGATAAAGTGTACGTGCATGCACACGCGCACTTGTATGTCAATATTTACTTATGTGTTTTATACCATAATTCTGTTTCTGAAATTAACTGATTTTCCCCATGCTCACATGCTGAATTTTACATGTGATTCTGCCATCTGCTCTGAGAGTAGGTTCCTGTTATGATGTATGATAGCAGACATATTCTTAAAAATTTATCTTTTATCAGGTTTGGTACTTGATATTCATGATAATTTTTGTTGCTATGGTTTGTAGTGATTCAATGAAATTTCACATAATGGCTATTGACTTTGAAAGAAGGTGTCAATTATATAAAATAGCAGAATAAATTTGTACCAATTGATTTGCTTAATTGTGTTTTGGTACTCATTGTTTATGATTGTGCTTTTTAGTGATTTAATGTATTTTCACATGATATATCCACAAGTGACTAAGAGAAAATGTGCATATTATATGAATATATAATTTCATACAAATTGCTTTTGTTAATCATGTTGTTGGTGTTGGCGTTTCAGAAATTGCAAATTAATATTCAACCATTGATAGTATGGCCTCATAAGCTGCTATATTGTCTTTGGCAAAAAGAAGACTAAAGGTCATTTTATAGTTGACAATGTGAGCAAAGTCTCATGTAACATTTCCTGAATTTTTAAATTATCAAAGTGAAACGTTAAGAGTGTTTTACAATTACATTAATATTTTAAATGTTTTTAACTCAGTCTGTGCATTAAGAGTGAGGCCACAAATGTGTTTTTAAGCATTTTAAAATATTATATCTACTGGAGATTTAAGAAGACTAAGAATTTGCAGGCACTACTAAATTTCAGTCCGGGGTGCACTACTAAATTTCAGTCCGGGGTTCTATTGAGTGGCTAGAATAGCCAGATACTGAATTTGTATACTTGTCTGCTGCATAAGAGATAATGCCTTTTTTTTTTTATTCATTTGAATGGAAAGAAATTACCTTTTAGTACAAGTGTAGTATCCTTGGTACATGTTTGCATAGCTTTAATAAATTTCACTAATTTAGATGAGCTATTTTTATAATGCCCATATTAAATTTCATGTTGCACGTTTGTATCTCTATCTATTTCTTAGTTGTTAAAATGACAGTTATTAAAACAATAATAGACTAACTCTAACTATTGAACAACATATCCATCATTATATTTCTGTCTGCCTCCCAAAACACTGGTGTAATTTGTTAATTTTTCAGAACATTTTATATTGCAGCAATCGGTTACTGTCCCATAACTTTCACACTTGATGCCAGCTAAATTTGTTGTGATGGCTGCAGTAAGCAGCTTTGCTCAGGTGAATCTTAACTCAAATAACCTCACTGTACTATGTTACTTCCATTTGTATGTTGCTCTTTGCTCTTTCAACATCAAAGCAGAATTGGGATTGAATTGAATTAAATGCCATTTTTAAGCCACTTGTCTGTGCCCACATATAATTCCACAGGGAAAAAGGAGTAATTGAGAATTTTTAGAGATAGTAAATAATAAATGCTGCACAATTTATTTCATGTTTATTATGGAGAACAAATTTACCATATAGGCATGATGTTACAGATAACGGCACTTCATATATGATGCCACAATGGAGATTGGCACAGGAAATTTCCTTATAGGAATTAAACAGTCATTTCAACAATAAATCTCTTTTTAAAGTAATAAAAAATGTTCAGTAATATATTTTTCTTGCTTATTTCAATTATAAGCTCCATAAACAGTGAGGATTCACATTTCCATTTTTGTATGTTGATATACCTCCATATTACTGCACATTTTACGGCATTCTCTTATAATTCTTTTCTGTTTAAAAATATGGGACAATGCTGCCAATTATATAGTTTTCTTTACATATACTGTTTTGGTTTTAAATGCATTTATGAATATTGTAATCAAACAAACTTCTGTACTTTTCAGCTGAATGGAGCATTGTCATTAAAACTTTATTTTAAGGGATGGGAAATATTTAGCAGTTTTGTACATACTGTGTTACACTATAAAAATACTGTTTCTATTAATGCATATTCCTTATGTCCTGTATAAAATGTAATAACTAAAAATGTAGATCTGACCTTACACTGAAGTAGTACATTCCACAATATCTAAAAGTATAGAATTTACAATGGTTTAATCTAAGAATATTTTCAAATCCTTATATAATTATATTGTTTACTTAAATATTTACAACAATGCAAAATAGTTGCATGGGCATAAGAAAAGTTGTGTAACATTATTTTGAATGCCTTGGCACCTTGCTCTACTGGTTATTAGTATGGACAAATAATATTTGTTGATATTATGAAAATGTGTTTAAATTTGCCTAAAATTAATAAAGATTGGAGGTACTCTAATAACTAAGAATACAAGAGTAGTGCTAAGGGCTGTCAAACTAACTACCATTCTATCAAATGCTAATGTAAGGTGCAAAATTTAATTCCACAAACTTTCACATATCTATTATTATAAAGCAACAGAAGAAAAGAAATGCAAAACTATTGGATGTAGAAATTGGATTGTATTTTGAGAGCACTGACTGCAACTTTTTTTTCTACGAAATAAACTTTTCTTATACTGCAACATTTCTTTGCTTAAAGTGACATAAAACTTCTTACAAATTATTTCCTCTATTACTTCCTTCCAGTTAACTTTCAATTATATACTTTCTTGCCCATGTTGGTAATAAATATCACCACAGATGTGCAGTTGCTTTGACTAGCTGCACTCATGCAGTTTTGACTACCTTACACAACGTTGTGCTTAGATGAGATATTTAATTTCTATTCAGTTATCATAAAGATGGTAAAAGAATGAAGATCAAAATGAAAACCACTGTTTTTTAGTAAATGGAACTAATGTGACATAAAAAAAATTAATCTAATTCAGTGTTGTCTTTTCAACATGCCGAAAAATGTGAAGTAATGTTCACTGGATGAAGTAATACAGGCATGCCCCCATGTGCACAGAAACTCATTCATCCTAAAGCTCAGTCCCGAGCCATGACACAACCTCAAGCATAACTTTACTGCCTGTTTGCTTCAACATTGCCACAGCTGTTGAGTGTTTGACGTTCTCTAAACTGTGTCCATCCACAGCTAGTAAGCGATCTCCACATCTAAAGAGGAAAGTAAAAAAGAAAATGCATTTATAATTGGTTACAAACAACATAACATTTTTAACTTTATACTCATATTTTATTTTAAGCTGCTTAATTTTTTAACCATTTATTCCTTATAACCAATATACTTCAGAATAATTCTTTGTTCCTCAAAGAAAGATAATTTTAGTTGAGAAATGTTCTATATTTTAACAGTTAAATCTCATTAAATAATATGAGGAGGAGAGTTTAAATATTAAATTTATGCAATAGACAGTGTTGGCAAACTTATAGCTGTACAATTGCACTTATTTGAAAATGTTTATTTTGAAAGAAAATGATAGGTATTGTTGACTTTTTTATTTATGGACACTCTTTAAATCTCAGGTCATCAGCATCCTGTTCAATTCAGAGTGTGAAAAGGCAGATAAATTTTGCTCAGAGGCCTTTTCTTTCAGGCTTGAGGTTCTTTTTTGTATCGTAAATCTATGACATATGACCCACAGTTTTACTTCCCTTTCGAAGGAAGTCATATTTAGGATTTTTACGCCCGAAAAATCCATTGACCCTGGCCGAAATGAACCCATGATCTTGGGTTTAAGATACAAGTATGGCTACCACTAGACCATCAGTAGATCTATATGTTGAATAGTTAACAATTGCAATTCTTAAGAGTGGAATAATATGATTATGCCTATAGATGTGGGTTTAAAATATTTATACATTATACCTAAAGATGGCTTTGTTATAAAATTCTTTCATCTATTTCAATTGCATGATATTATTGTTCAATTACCACAGTTAATTATTAACTATGAATTTAGTTATTTAATTAAATATCATGTAGTTACACTAATCTGAGGGCAAAGTAGTGAATTTAATTAGTTAAATATGGTGGAAATTTGTATCAGTGATGTTTAATATATGTTTTGGAATAATTAAGTAGAATTTGTAACACTTACATCAATAATAGTTTAAAAAAGGAAAACTAAATTTCTGGAGCAAATCGCTTCCATCTTCGGTTCCAGATCGACTGCTGGCCTTGTTCTTCGTGGTGGTTTGGTTTGTCTGTGGTGGCGGTTGGATGAACTTCTGTATTAAGATGTCACTTGGTGGGATTTCAGAGTTGAAAACATTACTTTTGTTCTTCCAGATATAAATATTTTCCCAGACTGCAAGTTCTGTTTTTCTTGTAATGTTTTTAAGTAGTTTGGGATTCCTACAATTCCTGTTTATATTAAATTTTTCATTCCAGAAATGCCAAGCTACTGCCAATTTTTCTTCCTGTCTTTGTTTTATGTTCCTGATGTGTTCTTTTACTCATGTTTTTTAATTTTCTTTTATTCTTTCCTATGTACATATTTTAAAATTGATACATTCCATCTGATATATTCCTGATTTGTTCTCTTGAGGAATATCCTCTTTTAGTTTAGAATTTAGTATATTTTTTTTGGAGTAACTGTTTTTGGAGCTAAAATAATGTTAAGTTTTTTGAAAATCTTTTGGAATTTATAGAAGGTTGATGGATGGTATGTGAATTTTTGGTACATTCTATTTTCTTCCATGCTAGGAATAAGAGTACTGATGTCTTTGATTCTTTTTTTGTTCCTTGCTCTGTTTATTTTCTTATATACCACTTCTTCTTTGAAACCATTTTCTATAGCTATATTTATTATATTGCTCAGTTCTAAATCATATTCTTCTCTGTTCATGGGGACGTTTACCTACCTATGCGTAAGACTATTTAGTACTGCATGTTTATGAGGAAATGGGTTATAACTGTTATATTAACATAGCTATTGGTGTGAGTAGGTATTCATTATATATGCCAAATGTTAAGTGGTTTTCTAACTTAATTATTGTAAGATCCAAGAAGAGTAGCTGTCCATTGCATTTTCTATATAATATATATAGCTAGAGAAAATGGTTTCACTTAAAATAATTAAGTCAGAAAACCACTTAACATTTGGCATATATAGAAAACCTACTCACACCAATGGCTACATTAATATAACAGTTATAACCCATTTCCTCATAAACATGCAGTTTTAAATAGTCTTGCGCACAGGTAGGTAAATGTCCCCATGAACAGAGAAGAATATGATTTAGAACTGAGCAATATAATAAATATAGCTATAGAAAATGGTTTCAAAGAAGAAGTGGTATATAAGAAAATAAGCAGAGCAAGGAACAAAAAAAGAATCAAAGACATCAGTACTCTTATTCCTAGCATGAAAGAAAATAGAATGTACCAAAAATTCACATACCATCCATCAACCTTCTATAAATTCCAAAAGATTTTCAAAAAACATAACATTATTTTAGCTCCAAAAACAGTTACTCCAAAAAAAATATACTAAATTCTAAACTAAAAGAGGATATTCCTCAAGAGAACAAATCAGGAATATATCAGATGGAATGTATCGATTTTAAAATATGTACATAGGAAAGACTAAAAGAAAATTAAAAAACATGAGTAAAAGAACACATCAGGAACACAAAACAAAGACAGGAAGAAAAATTGGCAGTAGCTTGGCATTTCTGGAATGAAAAATTTAATATAAACAGGAATTGTAGGAATCCCAAACTACTTAAAAACATTACAAGAAAAACAGAACTTGCAGTCTGGGAAAATATTTATATCTGGAAGAACAAAAGTAACGTTTTCAACTCTGAAATCCCACCAAGTGACATCTTAATACAGAAGTTCATCCAACCGCCACCACAGACAAACCAAACCACCAAGAAGAACAAGGCCGGCAGTTGATCTGGAACTGAAGATGGAAGCGATTTGCTCCAGAAACTTACTTATCCTTTTTTAAACTTTTAGTGTTGTAAGTGTTTCAAATTCGACTCAATTATTCCAAAACTTAGTGAATTTAAACTTTTCCTTCTCCTTCTCCTCATAAACATATTAAAAACTTTTTTTTTTTTTGTGTTATCAACAATATCTTTTTGAGCTTCATAATTGAGCTTTCTGAGTTTGTTGTTTAGGAACATTTTAAACAGTGAAGCTACTTTAATGTTGACATTTAATTGAATTTGTAACACTGGAACTTCACTAACATTTTTATATTTCAGACATGTTTCCAAATGCACTGCATTCATCCTCAGCTACTTTCTCCAACTGTTATCCTCTTGTTGCTGTCGATTGATGAACTTGCTGATTAGGTGTTCCTCAAGTGAGATTTCAAAATTCATTGTTGTTTGTTTTTATTGTAAAATTTCTTTCCCAAACAGTTGATTCTGTATGGTTTCTTGCTGTTTTTAATAATTTTGCTTTCTTATCTATTTCATGATTCTTGACCAAAAGTGTGTAAGATTTTTCTGTTTCTTTGGTAATATTTTTTAAATGTTTTTTGTCCTTATGCCTAAATTTCAATTTATCTGGCCAATATGCACTTGGTTATATTTTTTGCAGCTTATTTTATATATTCATGAACTATCCATTGTGTCATTTATATCTTTTTGTGTTATTTTTAATTACTGAGCCTAAATTTGTTCTGAGGAGCTAGGACAATATTGCATTGCTTGAATATTTTTCTGAATTTATTATCTGCCACAGGATGGTATGTGAATTTTTTAAAAGCTTATTTTTTTTTTGTCTTTTTCTTTTCCCAATGTACCTGTCTTTTATCTTTGGTATTTTTTTATTAGTTTATTTATTAACTATTTTTTGAAATCACTATTTAATGTAGTCATGATGAAGTTTGTGTTCTTTTTGGTACTCTTTGTTGACTAGTCTGTGTATTAGGCTATGGAAAACTGCATGTGGTCTGGTATAAAAGATGTGCTCTTTAATGTTTTTTCTGTGTGTGTTGGTTTTCTATAAAATTCCAACTCTATTCTGTTGCCTTTTTTAATAATTTTTAAGTCTAAGAATGGTACGTAGTCTACAGTTTGTACATCTACAAAAATATTTAATGATTTCACTGGTGAAGTAGTAGTTGGACTGCAACCTTTATATCAGTCCTGTTTATTATGCAGAAAATGTCATTCATATATTGAATATTCATGGGAATGATTTTGTCATATGTAACAACTCAATGTGATACATAAACAAGTCTGCCAGTAAAGAGGAAAGTAGATTACCCACAGCTATACCTGCTTTTTGTTGGTAATGTTTTTTGTAGAAATTAAAGTTTATTCGCTCAATGCAAAGTTTTGTTAATTTTATTTACTTTCTATTTCTTCAGGTTTAACCCACTTGTTTGTAGCTAATCCTTTAAAAATTGTATGATCTTTTCTTTGGGGATACTGGGAAATAAGACTTAAATAAAACAAAACCAGCATGTAATCTGGATTATCTGTAGTTTTTAATTTTGTTAATTAAATCTGTGGAATTTTTTATTGCCAAACTATTGAAATTTTGGAAAGTTTTATATTTTTTAATAACTGTTGGGCTAATCTGTATGTTGGGGAGTCAATATTTCAATAATGAGTTGAATTTTATTACCAGCTTTGTAATGTTTTTGGGAGGTCATATATCCTTGGCAATGTAGGATTACCAGATTTGATTTTCTGTTTTGAATTTGTTAGAATGATTATGGTTTCCTTAATGATGCTGTTGAAGTCTCTGATATACTTTTTAAGTGGATTTTATTTTATTTTTGTAAAGTTTTCCCCTTGGAGCAGGCTGTTCATTCTTTCTATGTATTCTTCCTTATCTAAAATTATTATTCTGTTACCTTTATCTGCTTTTGTGTAAACAACCGGTTTTTTATTTAATGAAGGTATTATATCTTTCTATGGGTTATACCTTTTCATGTGACTGTCTTTTAAATTATCTAGAATATTTTCAAATTTTTCTTGATGATTTGATCTACTTCATCTAAATCCAAGCACTGCTATTTCTATATTGGTCACATAATCTTCTATATTTTCCAAGAAACATACCACTGAACAAATAGGAGTGGATATGAAAAAGAATGACCACACATCTTCATGACAAAAAAAAAAAAAAAAAAAAAAAAACCCAGTGGTTTCAAAGAAGAGTTAATAGATAAACTAATACATAAATACCAAAGATAAAAGTCACAAGTTCATTGGAAAAAGAAAAAGACAGAAAGAAAAAAAGCTTTTAAAAAATTCACATACTATCCTGTGGCAGATAATAAATTCAGAAAAATATTCAAGCAATACAACAATGTCCTAGCTCCTCAGAACAAATTTAGGCTCAGTAAGTAATTAAAACTATCACAAAAATATATAAATGACACAATGGATAGGTCAGGAATATATAAAATAACCTGCAAAAAATGTAATGAAGTACATATTGGCCAGACAAAATGAAATTTAGGCATAAAGATCAAAAAAACATTTAAAAAACATTAGATACACAGAAACAGAAAAATCTTACATATCAAGAAATCTTAGAATAGATATGAAAGCAAAATTATTAAATACAGCAAGAAACCATACAGAATTAACCATTTGGAAAAGAATTTTTATAATAAAAAGCAAACAACATGAAATGAATTTTGAAATGTCACCTGAGAATGACCTAATCAGGAAGTTCATCAGACAATCAGAAGTGGGAAATAGCAGCAAGATGATAACAGTTTTAGAAAGTAGCTGAGTATTAATGTAAGTGCATTCAAAATATGTGCAAAATATGAAAAGGTTAATGAACTTCCAGTAAATACAACCAAATATCAGCATGCATATTTTCTTACTTCTATACAGGCATACCAGAGTTATGATCAGCATCATTAATGATAATTAATTGAATAATTAATTTATGTGCAAAATATTTCTATAATGGCATTTAAAAAAGGCTTTTCGTAAATATTAGGATATGTCATACTAATTGCTACAAATCTGCAGGATTATGAATGAAATAAATTAATGAAAGTGCAAATGAGTTCAGTGCAGCATGCCATTTCAATTTAAAACTATTATATTCAGATTTTTAGGACAAAGGAAAGCTCCAAAAATAAAACCTTACAGAAAAATGTGAACCTGCCAAACAGAAGTTAAATACATCTGCAATAGGCAAGCAAGTACTAAATGTTGAATCTACCCCAGAGAATTTTGTATTGATGGAAATTCTTCAGGTGTTAATCTGTGATTGTTGCTAGGAAAATAGTACATAGTTATACATGCATGATCAATTCCCTCACACCATGTTTTCTGGCTACTTTTTAAATATTTTTACAACTATAAGCAATAATAATTTTTTCTTGTAATTAATGATTTATTTATTTATACAGTATTTGTGAGCCCAATTGAGGATAATAATGATTATTGACAAATCCCTCTACACTAGGCTGAAGGCACCACACAAGAGAAAGTTGGTGCTCCTACATTTCTGACATTCCTCCCATTCCAGGTAATCCAACCATCATTGCTAAGGTTTGGACTTTGGAGTGTGTGCTTACCTTGGTGGTTATGTGAACACAATAACTATAAGTTCAGTGCACAGTCATGCTATCACCCAAAATTGTTTCCTTATAGAAATCTCGGCTACACAATGACTGCAGAGTGGTTTCTTGATGACTCTTAAATTTAAACGAAATAGCTGGAGATGGAAAGTCTAGTAATGAGTTGGGAATTTACAAAGATGGCATTACTTAATTATATGACATTCAAAACATAATTCAAAATAACTTTAGTGAAATTCAAAATAAGCTTAGAAAATGCAGTATTTTCTATTCAAGATTGGAACTAGCATGAGATTTTTACTTATTTCCATTTGGTCAACATTAGGACACATGTACATGCGTTGTACATTGTATATAGTTCTCTCAGTGTTCTTAGAACTTTTTCTTTTCCTGTCTAGGACAGATAAGGTTTTGTTCTTGTCTTTGGATTGTGGCCAATTTTGCCAATTTCTACCCTGGTAGAGGAGGCATACTTAAATGTATTGCTATTTGTGATTTCATTAGTGCAAAACTAAGATTCTTCAAACATATCTGCCTTATTACTGTTCATTAGTATTCTCTTTATAGATTATTGATAATTTATTTCTGTGATATTGAGAATAGATAAAACCATTAATGGCTATTTTACAGCTTACTCGAGACACTGAACTTTTAATTTATCTATTATATCTTGATGAATGTGTAGAATGCCACACACCATCTCTGGTTTCCTTTTTTCTCCAACATTATCTATTTTGACATGAGAATACAGTTTAGACAAATTCAAAGCTTGGAATATATGATACTAATACACATGATGCTGAAAATCCAAACATGCAGTTAAAAGGAGACCATATTTTTCTGTTTAAAAACACTGGCAGATTTCCCTTTTTGTTCTTTCGTAATATGCCCCTCAGTGCTATTTGTTCAAGCAATTCCCCAGCCAAAGGAAAATACATTAAATAATTATCCATTGTAATGTTCCACCCTATGTCCAATATGGGGTGATGCAAATGATTAACAACAGCACTTTCTACTAACCCAGATAGCTTCCCTTGCATATATTTCCGAAATCAATGTATAGAATATTATATATATATATATTTATACCATACCTATTTGGCTGGTTTATTGGTTATATGCATATGAAATGTACACCAGCTTTGGAAAGCTTTTAGCATTTTATCTATTGCTGAATGATATTCTCGCCCCTGATATCTTGACCTGCATCTGGAGGTGCAAACTTTAAATATTTTTCTTACTTCAACTAGATTATTATGATTAGAATATAGTGAACTTTTGTAACAGTGATGTCAAATATTAACATTTAAAAAATGTTGAGTCAAAATTATAACATGCACATCACAAAAATTTTTAATAAAAAGGAAAACTAGTTTCTGGAGCCATTGCTCCCATTGTCAGTTCCTGGTCGACTGTCAGCCTTTCTCCTCATGGTGGGTTGATACATCTCTGGTGGAGGTTTAATGAACCTCTGTATTAGTATATCACTTGTTCTGCTTGTTCTTCCAAATATAAATGGGAAAACATTTGGAAGAACAAGTAGAAAGTTTTTAATTTTGAAATCCCGCCAAGTGATATACTAATACAGAGGTTCATTAAACCTCCCCCAGAGACAAATCAACCCACCACGAAGAGTGAGACCGACAGTCGACCAGGAACTGACGATGGGAGCTATGGCTCCAGAAGCTAGTTTTCCTTTTTATTAAAAATTTTAGTGATGTGTATGTTACAATTTCGACTCAACTTTTTTTAAATGTTAGGTTATTATGAGTTGCTTTGCTATCTTCCAGTATTTACAACATCAAATCTCAAAGCACAAAATAGAAAACAAATTCTCCTCATAAGCATAGTAGCTCAGAAGCACTTTGAAGTAGTGCCATCATCCTGTAAATGTATATGCTGAGTAAGTCATATACAGTAGACTCATCTACAGTAGACTTAGAGCTGTTCAAATTGTGTAATGATAACTTTTTTCAGTTTCTGTAAATATTTCTGAGATAAACATTTATGTGAAATTAGTATATTATAGTTCAATCTATCTGTATTTTTCTTGAGTACATGTGATGAATAGACTACTAGTTCTTCATAAAGTTTTTGAGATGAATATATAAAGTAGACAGGAGAGTATCTTGTAGAAGTATTTTTCATAAATCTAAAATGTTAACTGTAATATCATTATTTGTGATTTAAGATAGTTCTATTTGTGAACAATGAATAATACAAAATCTTAAACAATGACTGCCTAAATTAACACTCAGACTCAGAACAACTACTATTATCTAAATGTAAACAATAAGCTACTGAAAGAGATCTAAGAGTTATTAGTACAATTTTGTATAATAAACTGTCACTAACAATTAAAAGTCAAAACAGGAAAAATTTCAAACAGATCTGTAAAACTTCTTGATAGATAAATGTATGTATAGAATAAATTAACTGTAAATATGTATAAAGAAATCTATGCATACCCTGTATTACAATATGGGTGCCAGACATGGTCAATAACAGAAAAACAAAAGAACAAAATTCAAATATGCCAAAGAAAAATGCAACACAAAATTTTGGGAATAATTTGGAAAGACAAAATACCTATAGTATTAATAAATCACTTATCTCAGACAACAGACATTATAGCTACCAGAAGCAAATAGCAATACCCCATTGCAAGAATGCAGAACAATAGGTGGACCTACAAGATCTCCATGTGGAACCCCTAGACAGGAAAAAGGACACAAGGCAAACCCAGAAGAAGATTGACAAACCTCTTCAAGGAACATGCAGGTCCAGATCAGTCAAGAGTAGCAAGAGGAAGAGAAAAGTGGAAATCTCTTGAGAAGTAACTAGTGCAGTGAGAAATGGAATAATCAAAGAACAAATCAGTCAGAGTGTCTTAAACAGCATACAAACAACTAGAGTCGAATAGCTCACCACGTTAAGAAAAAGTGAGCTTTCCCTACTTGTTAGGAGGTCTTTGCCCCTAAGAGATACAATAGGCTATCTTTACATAAAATATAATTTAAAGTATTTGTTTACAGTATAAATGGAAATATTCCATTATTATATATGAGATAAATCTGCCTCTTGTTTTAAATTGTTTGGTTTATCAACAAATAATGTATTTTCTGACAATGACTGAAACTCAACTATAGAGTCTATGGTCTTCGATGATGACCATAGATGACCATAGACAACATTACCATCTTATTTATGCAAATCTAATATGCCATTGAATGTAATGTGCATCCAAAATTTGAAACTTAAAATCATATTGCTAGAGATAAGCATGTCCATTTAAAAAGATCAGATCATATAAATTTATAAGTGGACTATTGTTACATCTTGGAGCACCTAGGACATAATTCATCACTTGTGCTGTTGCCAGGACAGTTGGTGTAGATGAAAGAAAAAAAAAAAACAAATTCTTATGGTGTCACTAGTCACAGGCTGTCTGCTGTTCCTCCTTTCATGTATGAATTCCAAAACTTTTTCTTCAATGTCAGGATGTCTTCCATTGTGAGAACCCGTGAATTTCTTCCTACTAGTTTTAGTTGAAAATAATGTCAATTTCTGCTGCTGCCACAAGCGAAAATTGCTCTTAGGTGTATTGAACTCTCTTCCTGACTTTCTGTTAACATTTTTTTCAGCATAAAATATTACTTTATACTTGAAAGTGGCATCATAAGGTGTTCTCTGTCAACCCTCCATTTCAAGACTACCTACTATTCAAATACTCTATGCAATAATAGGCCAACAATAAATGTAACAAAGTTGAAAATTGCAGCAATATATTATAATGTAATAAACGATAAATTTCGATGAGGTTACTGGTGAACTATGGAATGAATTTTCACTGGAATCTAATGTGCACCACAATTTTGAATGCTATACATTTGGACAAAAAAGATGATCATTAGATTCACATAAAAACATTATTATTATTATTATTATTATTATTATTATTATTATTATTATTATTATTATTATTATTTCCTTTATACCATTATCTGAAAAAATAATGTTTATGAATAGAGAAATTTTTTTGCATTTCTTGTAACTATAGAATGTAAGTGACAACATTGTAGCATTTAGTACAAGCATAAAGTCACAGAGGATGCACCATCCATTTAGTTTTTTTAATCTTTCCCCAAATATGTAATGTCTCTGGAATTACTTTCATTATAATGATCACTATTACTCGGCTGTTCAGTATCAGTTTCATGGTCACTATGCTCTCTAACTTTGTCACCACACTATGAACCAATAGTCTCCTCGTCTGCATTGTTCAGGTTTGTATTTTTTATAAGTTGAATTTGTAACATTCATCCATTAACTAGTATAAATAAAGAAATGAGCAGATTCATTACTATTGATGTGCATTTTCTGTTTATTCCTAGAGCTACTGTACATAAATTATGAGTTATAACTATAAAAAGGAACAATATACCTTGATTTTGAAGAAGCTCTAATTTTACCAGTCTACTTGTTTGATTCATTTGTCATTTACTCACAATACAAGCAATTTCACTCATGGACTTTTGCTTTTGAACACAGGCTCAAGAACTTTGATCAGAGTAAGATAACAGAAATTCTAATATTAGCAGAAAAAATCAAAATGTCATTGATTGCACTATGAAAGAATCCCTCACAGGAAGAGCAGGGGACTTAACATTAGAATGGCAGAGAATGTCACATTCTTAGAATGGCAGGAAGGACTATTTTAGCCCTTTATAATAATAACATTGAAAACTATCCAAGTTGAAGAATATATATATATATATTTATTTTTACATAAATTTCTGGAAGTTATATTATTTTATGAAGAGATTAAACTGAGCTTAAACATTTAAAAAAAATTACAAATACTTTTATCTCATCTGTATTGTTGCTCAAAGGACAATATTTTTGTCACATATTTATTTTCCTTTTAAACAAATGCAGCACAATATCTGTACTTTTTGTGCACATTTTCCACATACATAGCTTAGTTGCATTTCATGCAGAACTCACTCATATTATTGCCTTTTCACAGATTGATTTGGCACTTCCAGTTTTTAGTTGAAATTGATCCTACTGCTTTACCATCTTATTGCTGCTGCTGCAGTTGCTACTGTTCTTCTTCCTCCAGTTCATTCACTAACTGAAGGGAAAAATTCTTCCTTTTCATTTTTGTGTTTCTTACTGATTGGAGATTATCTGTGCATTAATTGCTGCCATGCCCAAGCTGTTGTAGAAGTCATCCATAGGCCACCTCCTATATACTACTTTAGTGGTCATTTTGTTGATCATATCTACTCCATAATTTGTGGCATTATAAAAAGTTATAATTTCTGGACACTTCTTTCCTTCTTGCTCACTGTTATGTCAGCATGTAACATGCTGAGAATAATGACACTTTTATGCTTCTTTCCTTGATACATAGTCAAGGTGCAGTTTCTGGTGTGTGCGTGCATGTGTGTGTGTCTCTCTCTCTCTCTCGCAAGATGGTGGTAGAATATATTTCAGCATTGAATTTTTTTACCACATCATGAATTTCATGACAACTATTATTTATTCTCCCCATCAATGAAGTTTTCTTCTCTAGGAGTTTCTTAATAAGCTGAAGAGAGGTAAAGAAGTTGTCTGTCATCACATTTTTCCCTTGATTTAGAAATTGCTTTATGAAGTTTAGAACAAAGTACTCTCCTGGGGCTGGTTGTTTGGATGGGCATTTTCTTATCCAGATATGGGAAGGCACTGAAGACATACTTTATTTATCTATAGTAATCCAGAAGTTGAGTTCATATTTGTCAAGCTTGTTTGGTATAAATTGGGTAAACCTACACTTTGTTTTGCTTGGAAGTAATTGCTCATCAATTGTCATATTTTTACCAGGGGGATAAAGAAAGTTCTCCCTAAATTTTATAGATGGGCAAAGATCTGAGCTTGGTTTATTGTCAAAATGGAGGAATATGAGGAGCTCTTGAAATCTGTCCCTTGATGAAAGTGAGGCTCAAAGAGATTATATATGTGGATACCCTTAGTAGTAACACCCCTGGTATATGTCGATCCTGTAGTGATAATCATACTTGCCTCCTAAACCCAAGATCGTGGGTTCAAACCAGGCCAGAATTGATGGACTTTTTCGGGTGTAAAAATCCTAAGTATGGCTTCCTTAGGAAGGGAAGTAAAGCTGTGGGTCCCATGTCATAAATTTAAGATATGATAAAGAACCTCAAGCCTGAAAAATGAGGCCTCTGAGTAAAATTTGTGACCATTTCACGCTCTGAATTGACCCTGATGACCTGAGATGTTAAAGAGTGTCCATAAATAAAAAAAAAAAATAAAAAAATAAAAAAAAAAACAAGGAGTTAGCAATCTCCTACTTGGTATCAATCTCTGGTGATCAAATTCACTCTTGAGGCCTTTTGAGATGATTAAGGCAAGAACTGAGGAAAATCAGCACTCACATCCTCATTCTCACTCAAGTTATCATTCTCCTCACTTGCTTATGGCTTATATCACTATTTGAATGAGAAAAGTTTTTCAATTTCAAAACAATATTTGAATTTTCTGAGATGTGATATCTCAAATTCAGAAACTCCATATTGTTATTAATAATTAAAGATGTCTATCTTGATCAAACAACAGTGTCTAAATAATAGACAAAGTAGTAGTTAACTGAGAAAGATTGGAATATATGCTAGATTGAATAACTACAATATATTTGAGTTGTTTCACATAAACTTTCTTTTGCAATAAAAGCAATCTTAATGATGCAACAATGAATCAAATTTTGGCTATGAATGGTTGCTAACTACTGTGACAACATTGTTCCAGCATTTGCAATACCAACTGTAAACTTTTAAAGATAAATTGTATGGGGGTCAAACTGACCCCTCCTGTTGTTTTAGGTATACTGCATACTATGTACAGGTTGAGGCATTTATGTCATGGCCATTTTCCTCCGAAACAAGGGGAAAAATCAAAAAATGCTGCAGACAAAATTTGAAGTGCTCTTAGGGGGACATAAGACAGTGGCCTTAACTCATTCTTGAATTGCCATTCTCAAGGTAATTTCAAAGTCAAATTGATTTTTTTAAATGGAATGTTGTATTTTCTTATCCAGGAATGGAAAAATCATTTAATTTTCAATATAAAAATTCTAGTACATCTATCAGCTAGGGGTGATAGATAATGTGATATTGGACAAATGAGACAGCAAATGTTTTTCATTCACATTCACTTCTCTCCCTTTTATTTTGTTATTGCTACGAAGGAAACTATATTGATTACACACAGAAGTCCATTTATTGACATCAAGTGAGTGCTCATCATTGCCAATACAAACCTCAAAGGACATTACTCTCAGTCAGTTTCACTTCGTTTTTCAATCATGGATATTTAATAAGCAATCAACAATAGAACTGATATGATTTATGTTTATGGCAAAGATCATTAGAACACTAGAGCAACTTGCAATTTATATGGAGATTGATATCCTGAAAGGAGCAGCCATCTGTTAGAAATTTTTAATGACTTGCAAACTTATTTTCTGAAATGGGAGGTGTTGCACCAAGAAAACACCATCAAATGAGATGTGGTACTGGGGAAAATTCAGAAGTCATTGTATTAGCTACAGTTGCTGCTAATCCTTACCATAATTGTCTTCAACTGGAACGTGATTCGGGAATCTCTCAAAGGAGAGAGAATAAGCATCACAAATACCAGCCATATCACATTAGCCTACATCAAGCCCTTCATGGACATGATTTTCAGAAGCATGTTGAGTTTTGCCAACGGACCTACTACAAATTCAGAATGGTAACTTTCCAACATATGTAAATTTATGCCAATAAAGTGAAAGTGAGTGAAAAATGTTGCATCTTATTTGTCCTATATCACATCACCTAGCTGATAGATGTACTAGAACTTTTATATTGAAAATTGAATGGTCTTTCCATTCCCAGAAAAGAAAATACACCATTCCATTTGAAAAAATCAAATTGACCTTGAAATGACCTCGAGAATGGCAATTCAAGGATGAATTAAGGTCACTATTTTATGTCCCCCTAAGAGCATTATCAAATTTTGTCTGAAGCATTTTTTGATTTTGCCTTTTATTTCGGAGGAAAATGGCTGTAACACTATACATGTCTCACTCTGTATGTTCGTGAAAGCATATTGCATAATGTGGTATATTTTGGTAATGAGGAAAGGAAATTACAAAAAGTAATGAAATTTGGTGGATAAAAAATTAAAACTGCATGAATTATTGAAAGTATACTCAATTCTGGGTTATTTTAACCCCTTCTGTCATTCTAGTGTTGAGACAATTGTATTTCTAGCCAATTATACTATTTTTCTTCTTCTATGGTGTGTCAATCCAAGATTGGAAAATGGCCTGCTGTGATGACCTCTGCTTCCTCTACCTTCATCTTACGACTTTATTGATAGAGGGCAATATTGCAGGACTATATGTGATTAGCATGGTGACACACCACTGGTTGCCTATCATGCAGTTTTTGAGATCAAAGGATGTGACCTCTACATCAGGCATCTCCCCAGTTATCCTCATAATATTGGGTGAACCTTGTTCCAGACCTCCCTTATTGAGAAAACTTGTAAGCAGGTACCGAAAATTGAATCCGAAACCTTCCAGCTACAATTATACTATAGTGCACATAAAAAGTTATACCAGTTTGTGAAGAAAGGTCACAAACTCAGCTAGAATGAAATTACCATTTTGAAATAAGATATGTAGAAAGATCAGTACTTTTAAAAAAGTGTGGGGGGAAATGCTCATATGTACTCATTGTTTAATTTGGATAGCAAGCTGAGTGAACCTAAGCAGCTGAAATTCCCTCTGAAGCTCTTAGACCAGAGAACTCAAGATCAGGTCTGTCTAACATAAACTGAGCAGTAATGAGTAGTGAGCTGGTGGAGAATAAAAAATCCACATGTGATCTACATGAAGTTAGCCAAATGATGCAGGTACACTGGTTGTCATGAAACACATATATGTTGTAAACAGGATTTATGCTCTGGTATGGATTTATTACTGATGTCAGAAAGTACCATATTGCATTTGAATAGTCACAATAGAATTGTGAAATGCACATGTGTAATAAAATCAAATGTAGCAATACTGACATAACAGAGGAATACACAAAGAAAATTCCTCTTCCTCAGCCACTCTAATGCTAGGTAGGAGAAACAAACACTGATGAGTAAACTTGGCTCATTTCTGGCCCTTTTGAGACCCCAGTCTTAGAAGTCCAGTCATAGTCACCATTTCATTTTGTGAGTCATGCCAGTCATTAACATGTTTAGTACTCGCAAAGAAAATAAATGTTTCCATTCAAATTGACATGTTTATGGATAGTTGAGAAAATAAATGGAAATATTTAAGTTTTGTTCAAAAGCTTTAGTACATTTTCACGTTTTGTTTGACATATATATATCTGATATCTTGCACACGATAACTTTGATGTAAGCAGGTTGCATCATTTTAAAGGAGTTATGGATGAACCGACAGATAAAAAGGTTTTTAATTTTTTCCTACCCTCTTTTTTTAAAATGTGCTAAGGAAAGAATTATATAGTACCTGAGCTTTCCATGCTTTGCAGCTGGTGAATCCTGAACCACGAACAAGATATGAATTGCTTCAGGACCACGAACTGGATCTTCTCCACCTACAATGCTAAAGCCAAGACTTGCTCCAGGACTCCGATGTAAAATCACAGTCTTGGGAAACTGAAGGCACCTACATGAAAAGAGATAAATTTTCATTTCATGTAATTTTTGAAGCTAGTTTTGATATATGACAACTATTAATCATAACTAAGCAATATGGCAAGAAATTGATTCTGAGAAGCCAATGCTCATTAAAACATTCAACTTAATGCAATTCTGCAGATATGCAAACATCCTCAATCTAAATTTAAAGCTAATTTCATGTTGGAACATAATACAGTGAAGCAACTAATATATTCTTAAATGATGCAAGAAAATGCCTATGAAATATGTTCTGTATAATTCATGGAAGTGGAGCATAAGAGTATTAAATCAACTCACTAGCTATTTAGGAATCCTCAATCATACTGAAAAGAAACTATTCTTACAGCAATTTTTTCAAATTAGCTTTTCTGTTATTCCAGAACCATTTCAGATATGCATGTCATTGATAAATGATCATTGACTTTCTCTTAGCTGAGGAATGTCATTCAACAATGGCATCATTTAGCCTTATGTTTAGAGGGACAATTTTTAATGCATTATGGCTTAGTGAATCATTATTCAATTTTCTTAACAATGTGTTGGAAACATTATACAAAGCTGATTAAAGGAGGATTTATTCATTAATAATTGAATATCCTTAGGGCATAAAAATGGCTTAGGACAAACATCTGTTGAGTCGTCAAATTTTTCAATGTTAATTTGAAGCCAGCAAATTTCACTTATCACCAAAAGGGCAAGGGTGTATATAGTCCATGCTTTTATTCTTTTTTTATACAAATGTGTTGGGAATGCATGTGATGGAGGTGATGGTTATGCTTCAGGATAAGGATGAAGTTTTAATACCTATGAACATTAATGACAGTTTATTCTATCATGGTTGTGAAAAGTTTACACAACCATGACCAGTAATTCTTATCAAAAGGATCAGTGATTCTGGACAGTATTTGCTAATGAGAAGCTAAATGAAATTATTATTTCAAATTAAAATATATTTATTTTTCAAAAACCATACCAAGAAAGGTTTAATTTTAAGGTAATTTAATTATATGGGAAAACTCTATGAAAAGCAAATTTAAATTAACAACATAAGAAGGCCATATCCTCCAACCTTCCTTTCACATGCCAGTGATCAGAGTTTCCAACACCATTATTATTCAGACAGTGAAAACAAAAATAATATTCAGTTAGCAGTATCCAAAGATAACAAGCAAATCATAATGTTAAATTGTACACATTTCCTATGGATAATACTCAATAAGCATTTAATCTGGGATTAACATATCAACCAAATTTGTAATAAAATCTGCTGAAGTCTCTTCTTACTAAAATGAATGGCAAAACTTGTGAACATATGCTTGTTGTTAAATGTTTACTATGGATTAATATATGCTCATTTATTGTACAAAATTATTTTATGGGGACCATGTACAGTTAAGTGTACAAAAAGACTTTTAGTCTTGCAGAAAAGGGCTTTAAGACTAATTATTGGATTAAGGACACAGAATTTAGTATAGAATATTTTAAGAAATTGAAAATTTTAATTTGTATTCAGTATATTTGAAGTAATAATGCTTGCAAAGCACAATGAAAGCAGGGTCAAAATTAATAATCAGATACACAATCCTATATTACAGTGAATACAAACCTTCACATACAATCCTATAGCCTACAATTATACAAAGTAAAACCCTCGGTACCTGCTTGCATATTATATAACAAGCTACAACAACAAATAAAAATAAGCTTAATAGTGAACTTAGAAATGTTGTATACAAACGTGTTTTTTATTCATAGACAAATTTATGAGTAGGTAAGTTCATCGTGATTTTATCTTGTATACAAAGTTTGATAGTTCTTAATTAATGTCAAATCATAATTATTTGATAATTTGTATTTGTATAAGCTATAATTTCTAATGTATATATTTTTTTATACTAAGTACTTTATTATTGTGTTTTGTTTAATGTAATGTAACATTTAATTCAATTTATTATACCATCAGTGGAGATTACAGACACCTGTTGGAGATTGTCAACTTCTACAGTTGGAATATGTACATAGTTACATATTTACAGTCTTGTTTTACTGAGCTTTAGCTATAATTAAAACAATACAGACTTTTTCGTATCAGATAACATTTTAATTTGTATTTGAATTATTGATCCCTTTGCAATTGCATTTGTTTAATATGATTTGGTAATCTATTATATAGAAGAAGTGGTTGTATATTTGGATCATTGTGAACAATTTTCATGTTTGCTCTTGGCCTATAATAATCATTATTTTTTCTAGTGTTATTATTATACCAATGATGCTATGAATTCAATTGAAATTTTTTCAGTAGACAATAAAAAAATGAAACCATTACCATCTAAGGACAGTTTGATAAATGTAAATATACTCCATCCAGCAAGTAAATGGTGGATCACAATACATTTTTATTTGCATGCACAAGTACTTAACATGAACAGTGGAGATGTGTGCTCACCATCGGCATGGCCAGTTATGTATTTGGATTACATCTATGAAGTGCATAAAAGATTTGCAAAGAGGATCTATAGTGTCAGTACTGCTGAACAGATTCATGTCTAGATAAATAATATAATGCTCTTCTTGGGATTAGTAATGAGTTTCAGTTTGAATAATATGTATTTATTTGCTAAAGATGTTGGCTAGCAAAATTGGTAACTATTAGGAAATAACCTTTTATAAAAATAATTTCCTAAGAACAATAAAATCTTCAAATATAAGCAAATGATATGCAATTGATCAGTCAGACACATGTAAACATATTATAGCTCCCTTTGTAGCTTTGTGTTTTGAATTATATAGTATTGGCAGTTATGTGCATTCAAACCCCATCTAGTCAGCAGGTTGAGCTATGTAATTCATTCCCCATCTTGAAATATTTCTTTCCCTTATAACTTATTCTGTGTGTACTTCTCAAAAAATCCTTACTCTCTAAATGTGATTCTGAACCAAATTTTTGACCATGATGTTTCACTAGCAGTTTTAGGAGGGGAGTTTTTTTGTTGATCTTTCATATGTAAGTTATAGACAATTATATGGAGGGTGCCAAAAAATTTATACACACTTCAAGAAAAGAAAAAACTGAATTCACATAAACAGCAAATGATGAGCATTAATCACCTTAGATTTTTACAGTTACAACAGTTGTCAAAATGCCCACCATCAGCATTGATACACTTCTGAGTATGTTGAAGTATGACTGAGCAATGTTTGTGAACCTGTTCTCAGTGATTGCAGCATATGTCATTTCAATTTGTTGCTGATGCAAGGTCTCCCAGATCTGCCCTTTTGAACATCGCATATGGTACCATGAATTTCTAATTTATTTCGAATTTGTGCAGCTGTTACTCCAGTTGGCAAATCTGTTCTGTACACATGTCTCTATTGCCTTTGAACTTCAACAACATTCTTGGTTTTCCAATACCATTTCAAAATTGCTTTCCGCTGTTCAAACGATAATCTTGGCTCCATTTTGTTGTAGTAATGCTAGCATAATGTAATGAGAGTCACATCTGTTCACAGAACATCATACAATAATCTTGGCTTCATTTGTTCATTGTCATGCTACTGTCATGTAGCAACACTATCATAATGTATGTGAGTCTCATCTGTTTACAGAACATCATACTACACATAACTGTTGTTTTTTGGTCCAACTTTGAAATATATTAAATAGATATCTACTGTGAAATTGTATATACATTTTTTTGGCCCTCTTGATATTTTCAAAACTTCATTTTTCCAATTCCCCCCCCCCCCCCAAAGCATGATGTGATTACCTAGAACTTAGTGACAAAACCATCACAATGCTCCTTTAGACAGCATATCTGATTGAGCAAGGAATTTCTGCTACATTTTACTTTTTAAGACAGATATTGGAACAAAATTCATGTAGAAGTTAACTAAGGCAAGATCTGAACCGCCTCATCCTGGTTAAAAAAAAGTTTCATTCAGATGCAAGTGTCTTGTTAATAACACTTTTGTTATTTGCAAATTTTTATTTATGTATTTAAAATATTATGTATTATCTGGCTTAACCATTAAGAAATTGTTTTCACTGCTATGATATGGTATTTTAAAAATTATTTCATTTTGGAATTTTGGATAATGTGGTGCTTGGGGAAATAAGTTAGATTACATTAGATGATACTTCATCAAAATTGGTTTGGAAAATATTATCTACACGATACCCTGAGGAATTAAAAGGAGTAGGTGGTGAACATATGCAAACTGCTTAGAAATATAAGTGTCATAGTTCTATTTTCCTTGTTGTCAAATAGCATAATTATGTACTCTAATCAAGTTTCTCATTTCAGTGTAAAAACTACACAAGAAATTAAAGTACACCAGAGTAGTATCCTTAAAATTGTGTATTCCCATCGTGATAACTGCTTCTTTAGCATTTCTTTAAATATCAATATTGAATTAACAGTTATATGTTATGCATATCCTGGAAATTGATGTACAAAATGCTGGCAAACTAGTGCAATTTTATGTTCCATTATTCACCTCTCTCCAGAGCTGTTGCTACATGTCACACATTTTCCACCAGCTTCTTGCATTTCAGGTAACTGCTGCTATGGTTTTCTTTGTAATCTTCACACCATTATAGACCCTATACGTGATTTGTTAGAAAATTGTAGTAAATGCTTTTCAAGTACACTTTAGGAGATAGTGGTTCATAGGCATTTTATCAAGATGAAGTCCCTCTACACTTCTGGCATCTGTTTTGGGCATGCCTCAAACAAATCCTCTCTCATAGATGAATTAAGCATGTTGCAAAAGGATAACATGCTGATGGCATGGCCTCTCAGATCTCCTGATCTAATGCCCTGTAATTTCTTCCTGTGGGGCTATGTGAAAGGTGATATCTATCTGCCACAATTATCAGCCACTTTGAATTAACTATACTTTTTATTTATTTGGTTTATTAGGGACATTCTTTAACATTCCTGGTCATCAGTGTCCTTTTTAATTCAGGGAATTAAACACCCAATAAATTTTGCTTAGAGAGCTTGTGTAACAAGCTTAAGTCTTTTATGTGCCGCAAGTCTGTAACACAGGACCATCAGCTTTACTTCCCTTCAAAGGAAGCCATAAAAATCCATTTACCCTGGCCAGGTTTGAATTTACAACCATGGGTGTATGAGGCAATTATGGTTATTACAACACTACAACTAAAATATAACATTGATATTTGTCATGCCAAGAGCACCCAAGGGGCATCTCTACCTTAAAATAAAATATAATTAAAAAAAATTTTAAAAAAGCGCTAGATTGACACAATGTATGTTAGTATTAATCTGCAATAAAAAGAATATTTTTTTTTCATACCAAAGAGTTCTTTGAAATAACCTTATATATTCTTTATAAAATGTATATTTTACCTGCAAATATAGTACAGTTCCACAGTTATATCCTGAGTGATGGTACAAATAACAGCATGCTTAATCATTACCTTGGTAATTTCTGCCAATATAGCCATGAAGGGATGAAGTTCAGAGAACCAAGAGATGTTTCAGGGCCCTCTAATACTCCTAATGTGACTTGAGTGTTTTCAACAGTGGCTTTCAGGGTTGCAACAGCCTGTGTGTGAGTAAGGCCCAACAAACTGGTCCCATTCACGTTCAGTAAAATATCTCCTTTCTGCAAAAAATGTTATATTTTGCTAAGGTTTAATGCAAATATAATTCATTTTCAAAAAAAACAAAAAACAAAAAAAGACTCCCATAATAAAGGCCACCACATATTTTAAAGATTTAATATCCCAAACCTATTAATGATAAATGAAATAAGTTCACTGTCATGAAGTGACAGTATCTAATGTTTTTTATATTTTAAGCTTTCCAGATTGAAGAAAACCATGAAATTAACTAGGTTTTCAAATCCAGGTACAATGAGCATTCTTCCAAGTCCCACATTTTGAAAAACAGTTTAGTTAATAAAACAACAAAATCATCTCATAAACAATCAATAAGACTACAAAAAATAATTTTTCAAGTTGTTGTAGTTCACTGTTCTGTATTATTGCCCATAACACAAAAGCACAATGACTGCTGATGATCTCAGAACAATGACCACCTTCATGGTCTTGTGGTCAGCATGTCTGCCTGAAAATCTTGAGGTTCGAGGTTTGAATTCCATAAGGTCAGTTGGCTGGATAAAGTTTTTTTCCAGAGTTTTCCTTACCCTGAAAAGTTAAATGCCAGGTAACTTTAAGCATTGTAGGTCTGAGTTCATTTATGCACTCATTTCATCACACATTCATTCATCTCTCTTTAGACCTTCATTGTTATGAGGAACATTAAACTGTAACAAAACAAACAAACAAAAAAGTCCATAACAACAGTTGCAAGCTTATGAAGGCTGTGGACACTGTCAGCTTTCATATGCATGCAATATGTGAGCTAGAGAATAGCGACACCCCCTGGATCATGTGTCTCATACATCAAGGTATGCACATGTCAAATTTCACAATATTTCTTCCATTACTTTGTAAGTTTCAGGGAAAAATCAGAGATAAAGAGGTAGTGGCCTACCCAAATAATTAAGCCTATTCTCAATTTCAAACTTTATATAATATAGATTTAGTGGCCATTGCACAAGGATTTAGGTAAACTAATGTTTTAATTCTACTTTATAACTTAAAGTTTCACTATCTGAAATGTGAGTAATTTTGTAGAACAAAAACTAAACTATAGGTATGAATGAACGAATTTTAGCAAACATTACAATTAAATTTACACATCAACTTTTACAAATTGTACAACTGATCTTGGAGTACTTCTTTTTTTCCCTTTAGGATCTCATACAATTAACACCTTGGTTGTATATGTAATAGACCCTACTTTCCACTGACTACCCCTTCCAACATTTACTCATAGATATACTTTACCTTGATTAATTACTTTCTTCCACCACTTCTCTCTTACCTTTCCTACACAGTTACCCAATTTTCTAGAAAACTCCTTATTGCCATTTCCAAAAAAAAATTATATTATGTCAAAACTGCTATTAGTAAATTATGCCATTTTCTCAACAGTACTTCTTCTCTACATGCTTTGTTTCTGGGCATTTACTTATACACTGTAAACCCTTATCTAAACTGTGAGTATATTTTTGTTGGTTTATTGTGGATTTGATGTATTAATTTGAATTTTGTTTATACCTTGTGAGCAATAATACATCTCAGCACCTGTGATGCCTCAGCAGTAAAAACAGGCATTAAACATTGTTTTACAAAAATTCAAAATAAAAAATAGAAAGTAACATTATACTCCAATAGTTGCATCTGAAAACTTCTATAGAATATATTTAACAAAACATTTCCCTTTATTAGAATAATGCCTGTTTATAATGCTAAACATGTAAAAATCTAATTAAAAAAAATGACACTTAAATTAAAGGATCACAGCAGTCATCTTGGGCAAGTGAAATTTGAGCTATCACTACTTCCATATTTTTGCCAATTAAGCATTAGTATTTATGGACTTATCCTTAGTCATTGTGAATTATTTATACATGCAAAATTAGCTTTGCAGCTGTAGCATACATGCAAGTATGCAACACTACTTAAAAGGTCCAGCAGCAATCATTCTGACTGTGCTTTAAGTGTGGTAGTATGAAACTATTTTTTGATTACATTATTGGTTAAGCTACTGGCCAATAAGTTTTATGCACAAAGTGGTTACTGTTTACTGCTATACTTGATTTAAGACATAGGTTATTATTATTATTATTATTATTATTATTATTATTATTTTTATTATTATTATTATTATTATTATTATTATTATGGGGCTTTCCTATCTTTAGTCAAACATAGGGAATAAATAGATTTAAAAAATAATGAAGTATCTGTGAGCTAATCTGCATGGCTTCAGACAGATATAAACGTGCTCCGGCATGTTTTTTGTGGAAAAAATTATTGAAAATTGTCAAGCGTGCTATAAACCTGGGCAAAACCTTCCAGCTAATGAACAGTTGTTACCAAGTATAGTTCAATGCCAATTCCTGAAATACATGATCAATAAACCTTACAAATATGAAAATAATGGCTCATAGTTGATGTTTACTGAAGATATATATGAAATGGATTCACTTATTGAGGGGCAGATGATTCATGATCAGCCAGCTTATCATTACCTGAAAACTTTATAATGCAGCTCATGAGGCTTCTCTCAGGAAAGGACATAATGTCCTTTATCACATCTTTGAAATAAGGCAACAGATTCAAAGAGAAAAACCAAACTTTTTTGAGACAAGAATAGGAGAGAAATACCAGAAGCAATGAAAACATTGAAGACACAGCTTTATGTAACCACAGTATTGAAAAAGGCAAGCTGCACCAAGTAAATATGAACAAAACTATTCTTGTTCTGAATACTCTGCACTCAAATACACAGATATCAGTAGAACAAAAGGAGTTTTCTGAAACAGTAGAATTCTACAATCTACTAAATGAGGATCAAATGATATTAAATATTCTGTCAGAGCAGCAACTAGCAGATGACCTGTACATGTATTTCATAATATACTGGATCTTGCAGCATGTGTGTATGGTACATTTAAATAAATTAAGTATGCACATTTGAAAGTAAAATAATATTATACTACAATTATATTAATCATAACATAATTATACATACCTTAGCTAAAAATAAAAATGTGATTAATTCACATTAATTTCCAGAATTAATATTGGGACAAATTATTTTATGTCAGTCAATATTTTTTTCCCCTCTTTCAGGGTTTATTTAATTTTAATTTCAAATACACTGAATTGATGGTGAAAGGGTTATGTTTGTGACAAAATTCTTTGAATGCTTAAGTGCTCCCAGTGCATCCACTTTCACAAAGATGAGATCAATGTTCTTCGTGACAATATGAAACCACAACAATAGGGATCAATAAACTAAAATGGGTTGTCCTTTCTTGCCTTCCCTACAACCCAGATCTTGCACCTTATGATTTCCATTTTTTTTTGTTCTCTAAATGATGCAATCTGTGAGAAGAAATTTGATGCTAATTGGAAATTACAATGCAAAGATGGTTTAGAGACAGATCTGCAGATACTATGATGACATGTACGCTGCAACATTTAGGTGACATAAAGTCATACATTTGCAAAGATATTATATTAAAAAAAATATTATACAGCCAAAAAATGTACGAGTAATCAAAATAATCCCTTCAGTGCCCTAGAAGAATTTGACCATAACTTTATTGGCTGAGGTTATTTTCATGAATAATTTGTTTCCCTTCTGGGGATAAGCTTATGATGCTATTCCATAAATTGTCTTTTAGTCTCAGGCTCAAGTGGAGAATCCACGTTTTTCTCCCTTTACAGTTCTATACAATAAATCATCATCTGTAGCCTTATAATAAGCTTTCGATAGATTATGGTTATCTGTTCCTTATAACCACTGGTTGTTAGTCTTTGAGGGATATTTAGCACTAATTTTTTAATATATCTAATTCATGAATAATTGTGTTGACAATGCTGACAAAGGTATCAAATAATGAGTTGTATGGATGCTATTTGGTGACTGTCCCTAAAACAGATGTCAGTATGTTATTACATTAATCCAGGTGTGACTGCAGTATACAGCTGCCCAGAGTATGGATGTTAAGTTGCCATGAATTTCTTTTGATTATGACAATCTTTCCACCCACAGACTGATAGTGCTTTAATTCACTGTCATTGCTCTACACAGATTTCTTAAATGTCTTTGAATGTTGGCAAGAGTCTTATTTTCCAGCAAAATAAATTCAATTACTGCTCACTTAGAAATTCCATTTTGAAAGCTAACAAAGAAAATGAAATTACATAAAATATGTGTAAAGGTTCAAAGATACCATACATAAAGTAGGTACTGTATTTTTTAAGATAAACTGACTGAGAAAAAAATATGTCTTGCATTATTTATTATCATCCCTTTATTAATTATCATATACTGTAGTTTAGGAGTCTGTATAAACTTTTTCCTATGTGAACCACCACTAATTAAGAAGTATTCAAAATTATTTATATAAAAGAACCAATGATGTGCTTTAGAGTCATGTTCAAAATGGTCACTAATGCCTCTTGTAGATACAGGTACAATCCTGGTTTCTTTAGTGTTAAGCAGTATTGTTTCTTAAATCATTATTTTGTTTCACATAAATAAAATTTAGTTGGGTCTTGTTTTAATAACTGTGTGTGTGTATATATATAAAATAAAAATAAAGTAACACTATTAACAGTGTAACAAATTAACAGTAATTGTAAAAGTAGAAAGGGATAAAACACTTAGATAAAGATTTGTCTAGCTTCTTGCCATTGAAGAACACAGCGAGTTCGAAATATAGCAATTTGAAGTGTGACTTTATCTAAGTGTTTTATCCTTTTCTACTGTTATAATTACTTTATATATGTGTGTGTAGGGGGTTATATAGCAGGGTAATTGATGCCACTGCCATAATAAACTGTAGGGTAAATTAGTTTATTTAAATGAAAAATATATACAACTTTAGAAAATATTGTAGTACATTACCCATATTTGTTGTGTTTTTCCTACACATCCTTGTGGATGAATGTTAGCAATATAGATAGGAATATCTCCTTCATTGCTTCCTATGCCTCCGCCAATGCGCATTCCTAGGCTTTCACTAGGTTCCTGAAAGTGAAAAACATTTTACACCTATGTTAATGTGCATTATATATAATTGACATGTTAAAATTTTGAAATGCCAGTATTATATTCTCTTTATGCATGATATATTTAAAATTAAAAGATCAAATTTCCTAAAAAAGGGCTAACAGTTCAGGCTTACAACTTCCTATTTTAGTACTTGAATGAAGTAAGGAGGCTAGCCTGTACTCTTGCTCCTCTGGCCTTTCCTTAAGCAACAAACAGTTAACAGAACAGAATATTTTATGCTATATGCTATTTTATGCTATAATTATTCCTCATAGCCTAAATGAGTGAAAAAAGGAATTTTTATAATTTAAAGTGTGATAATAAAGAGAAATTATTACTAGTAACATGAACCTAATAACAGAAACGAAATTGCAGGAAAAAAACCATACCTATAATATAAGATACTTAAACAATATTATTTGGAGAAATAAGCATATTAGCACTGAATAAATTGTACTTACAAAGTTGTAGACAATGGAGGGGTAATATATCCTACACTAATGTGTTCAACATGTTCACACTAACTCCACTTACTTACATAACAGTAGGACATGTTTTGGAACGACTTGCTCTCATCATCAGCTGTTAACCAACTACTGCTACGCTACTCGAATTGGTGGCTGGATACCAGGATGCTCCTGTGGTGGTGTCTGATGGTTCTAGTAGAACTTGCTGAGTTCACTCATAGGAGGAAAATCAAAATTCAATAAGTTTTTCTTATTTTTTAAGATGAAAATCTTTTCCCAAGTGGATAGCTCCATTGGGTTTGAAGTTGTTTCAGCAGTTTAACCTCTGGTTTAATTTCATTGCAGCTCACTTTTGGATCAAAAATCATGAAATTAAACCAGAGGCTAAGCTGCTAAAACAACTTCATTACCCAATAGAAATATCTACTTGGGAAAAGATTTTCATCTTAAAAAATAAGAAAAACATAATGAATTTTTATTTTCCTCCTATGGATGAACTCAGTAAGTCCCTATTAGAACCATCAGACACTGCCACAGGAGCATCCTGGTCATCAATTCGAGTACCAGTAGTTTGTCAACAGCTTATGATGGCAGTGAGTGCTTCCAAAACATATCATAGGGTTATGTAAGTGGAGTTAGTGTGAAAATGTTGAATACATTAGTGTAGAATAAGCACATTAGTGTTAAAAATAAAACTAGAATATATAAAATCTGTATCAGACCTGCAATAACATATGCTGCTGAAACAAGAACTTTTACAAAAAAAAGTTGAATAATTGGTCAATACATATAAAATGAAAATACTAATGTCAATAACAAGACATACATTATATAAGAGAAAAACAAATGAATAAATAAACATACGTGAAACTCCAGATATTATAAAATGGATAAAACAAAGAAGGAAATACTGGAAAAGTCGTGTGACCAGAATGGATAAAGACCAACTCCAAAACTTGCTATGAAATATAAACTGAACACACTAGAACCATTGGAAAGACCACCAAAATGGTAGAAACAAAGTGTTTTACCAATAAAATAAAATATCACAGTTGGAGAATACAGGATAATGTTCCTAGAAGGAGAAGGAGAAGGAGAAGGAGGAGAAGAAGAAGAAGAAGAAGAAGAAGAAGAAGAAGAAGAAGAAGAAGGAGGAGGAGGAGGAGGAGGAGGAGGAGGAGGAGGAGGAGCAGGAGGAGCAGGAGGAGCAGGAGGAGCAGGAGGAGCAGCAGCAGCAGCAGCAGCAGCAGAAGAAGAAGAAGAAGAAGAAGAAGAAGAAGAAGAAGAAGAAGAAGAAGAAGAATTTAAAGGCAATTATATAAAATAATGTATAAAAGAGATGGTACAAAGATTATAAATAGCATCTGATTATGGTTCCTAGGCTGCAGTTTTTACAGAATTTAACTGTGATAAATGTATTATAAAACTGCTTAGCAAAAATTAGAAATAAAGTTAAGATTGGAACTCATATGCCTCTCTCTCTAATCTAATTTCCCTTTTTAGCCTGTACAAACTACTTCATTCACTAATGAGTGTGCTTATCACTTATCTGCCTTGGTCTGATTCCTGGTAGAGACAAGTTGCCTAAATGGATTTGTTTTTTTTTTGGTGTTCTGCTAAAGGTAAATTTCAGATAGCTTTAGGATCTGAAAGAACTTTACAAAAAATTCCATTAATATAGACTATAGCACAGAGTTGCTCTCAAACCACATGCATTTCTGTTTGCTTTTAAAAATTAGAAATCACCATAGTAGCAAAATATTTTCGGGATGTGTAAATGTGGATGACA
This sequence comes from Metallyticus violacea, assembly GCA_030762175.1. Taxonomy (NCBI): domain Eukaryota; kingdom Metazoa; phylum Arthropoda; class Insecta; order Mantodea; family Metallyticidae; genus Metallyticus; species Metallyticus violacea. The sequence continues at coordinate 303,736,970 of CM060846.1, read as the reverse complement.
TTGCTTAATTTCATAATATTTGCTATTACTAATGTGGGATATAACATTTTTCAATTCTTCACCTTCTGTAGCCTCAAAAAGTTTCTAGTGATCGTAAATAAATCTGTAATCACATATCTGAGAGAAGCATGAACTGATATGAATTAATAATATAATATCATAATAAAATAATTATTACATTCCTAATTACGACATCTATGTGATTTCATTACTGATATTAAAATAATTGATCCCTTTTTTTTTTACTGTAAACATTAATTAATTAAAATAAATAAGTTACATCTATTTTTTATGTGAAAATTTTTAACAACATGGCTAACAGCAGAAAATTTCAACTCTCATTATGTGGAGTAAATGAATATGCAGAATGGTGATGGTTCTGTAGGCCATTATTTTTCTGCAAAAAAATAAATAGTTTAAAACTCCACTCAAATGTGAGAGAAGGCTACAAAATCTGGCATAAAGATGTCAATGACTTGCCTTAAGTTGCATGTGTTTACTAAAATGTTTACAGTTTTCAAAGTTGAAGCTTATGACCAAAATATTATTTTAAGAGGCATAGTAGTACATATTTCATACCTTAGTAATTGTGACACATTTATGTTGAAGCTGAATTCCCTCAAATTGCAGGTTGCGCTTTATGTTACCCGCCAGGTCATCAACTGTTGCATCTTTACTGCATCTTCTAAGGACAGGTAGTGGAACATTACGTGTACAAGGTGAGGAAGGATTTTGTAGAGAATCACATGAATGACTGTGGCTACGAGTGTTCATGTTACGGTCAGGAGACAGCTGAAGTTTAGTTTGCCATGTCTGGGAGGATGGATTCACTTCTGCATTAGCATTATTTACTGGATCAATTACTGGAGTTGGTGCAATCACAGCTGTGGGTGATGCAGGAGAAGGTAGACAGCTACTTCCAAGTGCTTCTGGAGCAGACTTAGTCCTCCCATGATAAACGGGCAATGCATTGCCTTCTCTGTTTTGAGCACTTCGATTCAGCTTCTTTCGGGCCACCACCAAAGTAACTTTTTCATTGCTCTATATATGGGAAAGAAAATGTAAAGTTAATGACTGCTTCAGATATTGCAAACATTTTTTCTGTATTGAATTTCTACTATTATATAATTAGCATACCTATATTTAAATTTTATTGTTCAATGTAAACTTAAAATCTATTTTCAAAATACTGATAATTTAGAACAATGTATAATGCAAAATAATACTATCTGCATATGGCACATCTACTTCCCTTTTCCATCATAGCAAAAATACAGTAACAGTTCCTAGCTACACAATCCCTTCTCTCCCCCTCTTACCATAATACTACACATACACCCTATTTAGTTCTTATTTGTAAAATATAAGTGAAACATTTTTCCTCAAAGCTATACATGACTTCTATTTAGGAGATGCTGTAAAATTATTTTTAATTTCATTTGTATCCTTACAGCACTCAAAGTTATTCAAATTACTTCCTTTCGGTTTCTTCTTCACAAGTATTATTCTAATGTTCCTACTCTAATTTACTGGCATTTCATTCCTCATTTAGACTGGAAATCCTGACTTAAATGCATGTATTATATATCTTAACTCAGCACATTTTTTATATCTACTTCTATTTTTTAAAAATGTCAACAAACCAATTCTAAACCTTTAATTTTTTTCTCTTATTTCGACATTTCTATATTTAAGAACTTCCTAACTACATATTTCCTTTACAAATTCTGTCTAGTCATTAGCTTTTCAAGCTAATGTTCTACATAAAGACAGTTTTTAATAAGCAGTGTATAAAAATTTGATTGCACTAGGATACTTGTTAAATGTTGCTGTATTAGCATAAATAGTCTATTTGGTTTAATTATTCAGTTATTGTGCAGTATTATAACTGCTTAGTTGTTTCAAAAACTTACTTGTATAAGGCGTGAAGCTTGATCTAAGCGAACATTGGAAACATCTTCTCCATTCACAGATAAAATATGATCATATGGCTCAAGTTGACCGCTCTTGGCAGCTGGACTGCCTGGAATGATCTCAAGGATAAAGATTCCCTGTTCCATCCACCATCCACTAAGGCGAACTCCTAATTGCTGATTAGTCTGTCTTTCCAGAGTCACAGTATGCACTTCTGAAATGGTATTTCACAGTGTTACTGTCTTTAAATATTGTGTATTATATCATTTTAGGACATGTTTACATGTTCATTCTTTCAGCGACAAAAAAAAAAAAAAAATTCATGTAGTACTCTGCTGTTGAAAATGAAAAATTAAGATATGTTGTTTATTTTAAGAAGAAGAAGAAGAAGAAGAAGAAGAAGAAGAAGAAGAAGAAGAAGAAGAAGAAGAAGAAGAAGAAGATTTATTGCTCATGAACACAGGAATATTTTATAAGTTATTATATTCAATGTCATGTGTCACTATAACATTACTAGCAGTTTCTAAGCTATAGCCATATATAATAATATGGTTTTGGTATATTTATTTATCAAAATACTAAACTGGCTCAGTAGTTTTTTCACATATAAGCCTTTGTTTCTCACTGAACTAAGTAAACAACAATCCACAAAAATCATATGAGCCATTCAGAATCTAATCTATTGTTACAAGGAACACCTCATTAAACTGCACCAAAATTCTGTTATAGGTCATTTGATTAACCCAGAAATGAAATATATATTCTTTTTTCTGCAAAATGCCGCAATTGACCTGTAGAGATCTCTAAAGACAAGTGCCACTTTTAAGCTTAAAAATAGGATCTGCACGAATGTTCACCCTCAGACAAACAGAGAGAAGGAGGAGAGAGGGGCAGAATCTCGAAGCCAAGTTCGTAATTATTTTATTTATTTACGCGGCATAAGCTGAAACGGCTGTAATGATAAACTCCCGTCTGAAAAGTCCACGTCAGAAGACGTTAATTTGTCTACGTTTTGCTCGGCTCCGCACTCGATTCTCATTGGCACATCTCTGCGCGCGTATCTTACAAACTTTAGCCTCATTCTATCAGTCATTCGAGTGGTTAAAAGCACGCGTCTAGCATTGAGAACTACCGAAGTCCATATTCTACCCATATATCCGTTGTTTTATTTGCTACTTTTTTTTAAGTAAAATAATATTTAGTATACAATGACAACAAAACTTTCAATTGCAAAGGTGAATTTTAAGGTAGTTATGCACGCACACACATTCACACACACACACACACACACACACACACAATCAATCTTCTTTGTTTTCAAAATAAATAGGCAATTAATAAATATACTTAAACAAAACAACATAATTTCGGAAGTGTTAACCCTTTATTATTTGGGGCATGACTGAAATCAAACGGCTACAACTTTTGACGGGAGGAACATTTCCTTCCAAGCGTTCTGTATTTGCTTCCACATAGCCTCTTTCGTCTTCCTCTTTCATGCAGGACAATTTAACTGACCGATTATTTTATCTCTTCCCGCGCATTTTCAATAGGATTCAAATTTGGTGAGCAAAGAGGCCAATCAATCGTTCAACCCTCTGCGGAAACCAGTTTGAAACTTGCTGACATATGTGGTTATCTTGCTGGAACTCAGTGATTCTATTGGGATATCTCAACCTCAGAAGGAACCATAATGTGTGCCAGTATGTTTTCATATTGGTGGCTGTTTAATGTGATCTTGGCGATACAAATGAGTCACCTATCGTGTGCACCTGGGACGTTAGAAGATTATTTCCCTCATTTTGTATATGAAAATGTCACCTCTTTTCGGGTGGCATTTACTTCTGGGATCGTCTTAAGGGTGCTACTAGCAGCTGCTCCGTTTGTTTGATTTGATTATTTACGGACGCTCTTAAACATCACGGGTAATCAGCGTCTCATTCTATTCAGGGCGTGAAACGGCCGACAAATTTTTCGTGTCGTAAATGTGCGACACGGGACCCATGGCTTTACTTCCCTCCCGAAGAATGCCATACTTAGGATTTTTACGCCCGAAAAATCCATCGATTCTGGCCGGGTTTGAACCAGCGATCTTGGGTTTAAAAGGCAAGTATGGTTACCACTACATCACCAAGACCGAAGCAGCTGATCAGGAAAAGAGTCCCGAGACATATTGGAAAGGATTGCTATCTACTACTTCTTCAAATAGAGTAGCATCCTGCTGATGAGTGGACACACGTTTTTGTTCTGAATAAGGAAGACGGCGAACAATCCCTTTGCTGGATTACAGCGTCTATCTGGAGGCAGTAGATATACTGACTTCAAGGGATCATGCAGCTTGAGACACAAGTTCACTAATGTGAGAAGCGATCTCCTTGTGGCCTCGTCTTTATGTGCGGAACTCAGTATGATTGCTAGCAAACAAACAGAGCAGGCTATTTCAATCTACAACCTGTAAGATGCGGGCACATAAACACGCCAGCGCCAGTGATATCCAAAGAATAGGGCAATAATAGAAGCGGAGGGTTTATACATCCGATGTTAAAGTAATTTACATTTTATTTTAGTTTTTCATTTTACAATATTTATTAATATAGTATTTATTTTGAAAACGGAAATGATTGACGATTTTTTGTTTGGGCATAAATGACTTAAATACATCTTGTTCATTAATATATATATATATATATATATATATATATTTGTTACATTATATATATATATAATGTAACAAATTAACACTAATAATAAAAGTAGATAAAGATAAAACACTGAGAAAGAGTCACATTTGAAATTGCTATATTTCGAACTACTGCGAATTCTTCAATGGCAAGTTCTTTCTCAGTGTTTTATCTTTATCTACTTTTATTATTAGTGTTAATTTGTTACCTTGTTAATAGCGTTTCTTTATTTTTATTTTTCATTTATATTATATATATATATATATATATATATATATATATATATATAATGTGTATATATATTGCCGTATAGTAAACATTAATTTTACTTGCAAACTCTATAAAATAAAACACTCAAGTATAACGAAGATATGAATTTAGGCAGTTCTTATTACTAGCCACATACATTTGTTCGCTCAGTCATCAAAGCACACGGTCCAAACAAATAAATTTCCTGTTTATGGCATTATTTGTACATGAACTTAGGCGGCATTAAAACGTGTATTGTAAATCCAGCTTCAGCGAATGCTTTCGATGCTTTCCGAATCGGTCATGGTTTCTGACTGTTGCTCATTTTTTGTCTATAGGTGTACATACATAGGATTGTTCACTTCTAGGGTGTGCAAAGTTCCAAGATAAGTGCATGCGAGGGCTTTCTATAAAATGATAACACCTCATCTTCTTGATCGATTCGTGGCGCATTTTGCGTCATATTTTCAGCTCAAAGAGTTTATTACTAATCGTCGATCCATTTTGTAATTTCACTATGTACACAGGCAAACAAGGCATGCGATACAAGCTGCTGCACAATCTTGAATAGCATAGCAGAAGGCAAGCAGAGGGTGTCTAAGAGCAACCCTCTAATGAGCAACTTAAGCATTTTACAGAAAATTAAATATCACTATTGAATTCTTAGGTAAGTAAATGACCTATAACTGAATTTTTGTGCAATTTTATTTATTTAAACCAGAGGTATTCTCTTGTTTTATATAAAATACTCACATGGGCTAGTCCTTGTGAAATCGTTGAGAAAAACTACTTCCATACGTATATTTAACCGAAATTCTGAGAAATTATAGAGACAGCAGATAGAAATCTCCTTCAAAGTATGAGCAATAGTTTCTACGCTAGAAGGGTATTAAGGGTATTTTTGAATTTTCAAAATAAGTAACTGTGAAATGTTTCGAAATATATCAACTAAATTAATATTAAATGAAAGGTCCTGATTAGCTCTTTGCTGTAAATATATACTAAATATAATTTCCCCCTAAGCAGTTGCTTTTGAAATTAATTTGCTTCATCATCTTGCTGCACATTAACATTGTTTTAAAATCCATATCAACTCCTTACTTATATGGAAACACAATACTTTTCAGATTACCGGTATCTTCACAGGAAGCGAGAAAATAAACCCACAATGAAACGGAGGTTATTTTAAAACACTTCCGTTCTCTCGCAGCTTCTGCAGTGAACCCGGAAGTGTGCTAAAACTGAACGGTTCCAACTACACAGTCCATGTCTCATCACGAAAAGCAGCGTATGTCCTGTACGCAACACCCCACCACCGCGCGCTAAAATACATTTTTATGTTTTGATACCGAATCATATTTTTTAAACTAATAATTATTTCATTTTAAAATAGAATATTTAACGTATATTTCAATATTTTAAAGCAATTCAGCTCTTTAAAATGCGTTATAATAAAATAACACTTTGATTAAATAAATAATGGTTTCATATGTACTATTAAGAATGTTTAAAAATGGAGGTAACGTATAATTATAATTTATGTTTCTGAAATGAATAGTTTCATATATATATATAAAATAAAAATAAAAATAAAGTAACACTATTAACAATGTAACAAATTAACAGTAATTATAATAGTAGTAAAGGATAAAACACTAAGAAAAAGTCACACTTGAGTTCGCTATATTTCGGACTCGTGGAGCCTTCTATGGCAAGAAGACAAGTGAAGGCGATAAAAGTAAATATTGAGTATCGAAGGTAACGTTATGCATGGAAACAGATGAAACTAGAAATGAGAGTGTGGGGGGGGGGGGTTAATACGTAAGATTTAAACCAGGTGGTATACGCGCTTTATGTAAAAATATAGCTGCCATTTCTCTATATCTGAGTAAACTTTCAGAGTATTGTGTAGGTAACGCATCAATAAGTGTTAGATTAAAAGCATAATCAAAATCATTACAGTGAGATAAGGCATGTTGGGCAACCGGCAAGGGAGACTTGGTTTTAACAGAACGTCTATGATTGTTCATATATAGCGAAACAACAGTAGAAGTTAAACCAATATAAAATGCTTTGCAAAGTTTGCAAGATAACATATATACGACGTTCTTGGAAGAACAAGTAGTAAATGAAGAAATGTTAAATTCTCTGGATAAATTAGGGCTGTGGAATGAATGGCAAGGTATAATTAGCGCACAGGTTTTACATTTAGGGCGTTGGCAAGGGTATGAGCCAGCAAAGGGACGAGGTAAATTCGGAGGAGATAGGTTTCGGCGAAATATACTTTTAAGGTTAGGGGGTTGTTCTAAAAGTAAGGCGGAGTACACATTTAGAAAAATCATTTAAAGATGAGTGCATTAACAAAGTATCCTAACATTCTTTCAAAATAGGTCTGATGCTTTCAATTCCAGGCACGTAAGTAGTAACAAGGTTAATGAAGTTCTTATTAGAAGTTTTAGTTTTGCATTGGAAAGTTTTGTGCGCTGGAATTATACGGGATTTTAAAAGAGAGGAAGGATAATTTTGGTCTTGGAACTTTTGAGCTAGGTTTTTAGTATACTTGTCAAAAGATGAAAAGTTGTTACAAAGACGATGACCACGGATTGAAAGAGAAAAAGGAATACATCTTTTGATATGCAAGGGATGACAGCTATCAAAATGAAGATACTGTTGTAAATTGGTAGGCTTAATGTGCACAGGCGTAAGAAAAGAGCCATTACATAAAGAAATATCAATATATAGGAACGTAGCAGCGTTGAGAGAGACAGAAGAAGTGAACTTAACTGAAAATTTGGAGTTAAGATTAGTAAGGAACTGATCGAGAGATTCTGAGCCATGAGTCCAAAGCACGAATATATCATCAATATATCTCAACCATAATAATGTCAATGTTTTAAGCGTCTTGGCCGATTTAAATGCCTTAAATTTCAGTACATCATTTATATTTATGTACAGTGTTTGTAAAATGTTTGTCTTAAATTTGAATTATTGAGCTCAGAAATTCAGATGTCGCTTGAAATTGGCACATTCAATGCGCTGATAAACTGTGGAAATTCAAAGAATACTTGAAAGTAAACAATTTTAAATGGTTAAATTTCTCATTAAGCCTCTTTTCCACTATAATCATCACGGCCCTCATAAGACTACTACTCTGGTTGTAAATATGGATTTTAATGACTTACTATAGAGCTGTTCAATTTCTTGATCACACTAAGATTGAAAACAAAATACAGAAAGGGTACATTCGATTATTGTGCGTGTTAAGAGTCATTTTAGGAGTTTGTTCCCAATGCTTGTGCCACAGTTTCAGAATATTATACACATTTTGAAGTTTAAAGCTCCAGGAAAAAAAAAAAAAAAAAAACTGAACTAATAACTTGAAAACTCACCTTCAACATAATGGGCTGAAGAACGTGTACCATAAGCTTCAATTCTCTCACGATATACTCCCAATCGCAGCACTGGAATCATCTTCCTGAGAGCTTGGCAAGCCTATTATAAAGCAAAAACAAATTGTCAAAAAAAAAAAAAAAATCATTGCATCAACAGTTGTTGATTTGGTTTATTTACGGATACTCTTTAGCATCTCAGATCATCAGCGTCCCATTCAATTCAGGACGTGAAACGGCCGATAAACTTTGCTCAGAGGCCTCTTCTTTCAGGCTTGAGGTTCTTTTACGTGTCGTAAATGTACGACACGGGACCCACGGCTTTACTTTCCTTTCAAAGGAAGTCATACATATGCTTTTTACTTATCATCAATGAGTATTGCTTTAAGAGTAAAGTCATGCTCGTATTATAAAATATATGAGGAATTATATATATTTTAATTGGATTTCACCTTATGTCTCAACAACTGGTAGTTTTGTTGCATAATAGTTAAGAAGTCATTATTATAATTACAAAATTCATTACTGTTACATAGATACAGATTTGAGGATAATAATTATATTACTTTCAAATATACTATGAGATATTATATGTACGCTTTTAGCTTACAAAACTTGGTGTATTTTAATAATGAAAAGAGACCATATTAATTTGTACTTTATTAAGCACTTACGTTGTTATTAAAAGTAAACGCACAAAAAATTGCCTTCCCATACATGCACATACAAACCTTCACTCCAACTCAAACACATATAAATAAAAATTACGTCAAATATCTACACACTTTTCTTGTATTTATATTGCCGGATTTAGCCTTATACACTGTACAGGATAATTAAAAAATTATAGAGGGTTTAAAAATCACAGCTCCTAATAAAATTTGTTAGGGTAGAAGAATAGGAATATAATTTTATTATGCAGTAAAACCCTCCAACTATTTTTAAATGCTTTTTAAATGTCCTTCTTTCTGTCATTGACATCCACGTGATAGTAAATTTCTTCCCAAACCCGCCCTTGCGTGTAAGTGGTGGTATCACAACATTGCCGTAGGGAAGCCTGATATTTCGCGAAATCGACTTTTGAATACAAATGTCACGAAATTGGATTTGCTATCAGTATTCCACTTCTTATGGTTCTGCATAAATAAATTAAGATACTAACGCCATGGCTAAACTCCATGGTAATGGGGTCAGCTTTATACATGGCCTCAGCCTGTTAACAAGAATGTACAACACAAATCTGCTGGTAGACACATTAAAATTTGCATATGTCTGAAGTGGGATTTTAACCCACAACTCCCTGATTACCAACTGTTTGCCCTAATGACCATGCATTTTATTGTTATATTTTTATTAATTATTGCGTATATCATTAACTGCACTCTATGGGCAAAATGAAGGGTTTTATGATGTGCTGTGATGTGTTGATGTTATAGCTACCCGAGGGTTCCACTTCATATCCCGGGTCGTTCAGGAGTACGAAGTCGCCTTTTGTGTCTTAGTGGCCACGGGAGAAGGGAGATGGAAGGAAGAGGTTCAAATCACACAATTTGCTTCACTAGACGCCTAGTGGTGTTTATTCACACGACACTTGTAGGTCACCTGGTCCGTTGCCTCTTTGACCTTAATGCTGTTTGGAATTACATCTACCGCCCTACAACTGCATTATGTGTCTCTAGACTTTCACTCTTCTACTGCTTCTGGAACTACTTCCTGGTAATTGCTGTGCTGTACTGACGAGAGATGCCTTCTGGAGACTGCCCTCTATTGTCTGGAACTGCAATCTGGTGAAGCGTCTATTGTCTCTGGTAACGCGATGTTGGTAATCAAAAACGCGCTTTTGCAAAGCTGTTTCCCCTTATATACTAAATTAAAAAGTGTCCTCACGGTGGAACAAGAGTTCATGGGGGGTCACAGCATAGCGCCCACAGAGTCCGAGCCTTCAAAATATTTAAATATTATTGGTGAGCTCTCGTGCTTCCAAACGCGCTCACTTTGAATCCATCAACTCTTTGACTCCTCGTTGGCGAGCTCATGATCATTGGATGTAATGACATTATTGCCAGTACCTGTTTTCCTTTCTAACTTTAAAGAATTTCAGAGCATCTTCAGCAACTAAGATACAAATGACCTGTTGTTCGGACATCTGCATGCGCTTCACTTTGTCACAATACAGAGACCCACTATTCTAGCCATTATCAGTAAAAGAGGGCACAAAAGATTACAAAAGACAGTTTTTTCCTTATGGCCAAAAAATTATATGTCCAGGTAGCCATGAATACATTTTCGTGATACACGAAATGGTCCTGCATGTTACTACAGGCTATATAATATTTAATAATTATTAATATTTAAATTATCTAAATGCATTTACTCTTGGGCATGCTTGAATGTGAGGACCTGTCACAGAACTCATTATGAATAATTTAAATTCTTAATTGTAATATTTTTAATAATGCTTTGACGTCCAAACCGACTTTGTTAAATCTTTGGTACGACGAACGAAATTTGTTGATGAAGACGCAAATGAACCATTTTATTGACATCTAAAGCTATCCGGCATTCGTCTTTTCAGAATGACAAAGAATTGAAAAAAAAAAAATCACTCACAGAACTTAACTCAGCCAGTAATCTCGAAGTCCGACACCTTTCAATCAGATATTAAATGCAGTGGACTTCGGAACTCTTTATATAGACCGCCACGGTGGCCAAGGTCGTTAAGGCGCGGACTTGTGAGCGGGAGGTGTGGGATTCGATTCCCGCCAGGATCGTCCTTCCTGACTAAGGGTTTTTTCCAGTTTTACCTCAGTCCTCATAAAATAATAAATGCCGAGGAGGTACCCTAAACTTAGGCCTGGAACATTTCCTTCCTTAAAAAAAAATCCTTTCCCAATTTATCATTTTCATCTTAGGTATCATCAGTGTCCATCGCCTGTGGTGCATAGTAGTAAAAGCGGAAAAAGGGGGGGGGGGAGAAAGAAAGAACTCTTTATAAAATTTACGAACGCTCTCAGGTCATCAGCGTCCCATTCAATTCAGGGTGTAAAACGGCCAATAAATTTTCCCCAGAGGCCTCGCCTTGAGGTTCTTTTACGTATCGTAAATTTACGACACGGGACCCATGACTTTACTTCCCTAAGGAAGCCATACTTAACTTTTTTACACTCAAAAAAAAAAAAAAATCCATCGACCCTGGTCGGGATTGAACCCGCGATCTTCGGTCTATGAGACAAGTATGGTTACCACTAGATCACGAGAAACGACTACTATGCCTATGAATGCATTCCAATACTTAGATACAAAAGATGTTAAATATACATTAAGACGGATATATCTATAATCTGGGGCGATGGAGGATACTTTTAAAGTCTTGCTCATAGCGAACCTTTTCTGCCTACGCTCTAGGGCCCCTCCGGGAGGAAGGGTTGACGTAAGGGAAACACCGGGCGGTGAATGTACGGACGCAAATAGGGTTCCCAATATGATTCCAGTTAGAACATCCCAAAGCCGGTAGAGGTTCCCCTGAGTTGTGCAAGTCCCTCCTTCAATTTCAGACGCCGGGGCAGAAAACTTTCCAAAGCGCAAGCCATAATCGCACCTCGCACTAGCATTTACGACCCTATAAGAATATATCCATTCCAGCATTCGCCTAACAGACGAGGGGAAACCACGAAAAAATCCAAGTTTATGATGGCCGGCCAAACGGGAATTAAACCCAGAACGTCCCTAATGCGAATCTCAAGTATCACCGCCTGAATTATTCTACTCGGTTACATGTTAAGAAAATATATAATGCTCTAACCTGATGGTGTGAAGCATTTGTCATATCAATGCCATTGATTTCTATAAGCTGATCTCCTGGCTTTAGACGTCCATCTTGAGACACCAATCCATCTGGAAATACTTCCTGCACTACAACACATCGCTGAAATAAATAATATAACAGATCAGTTCTTCTGTACTATATAATGCAATAATAATAATAATAATAATAATAATAATAATAATAATAATTTATTAATAAAATCTGAAAATTCTTCGAACGAATAAAAGGAGAAGTTGACAATATCATAAGCTGTGCAAATTATTAGTTTGCAGATGATTTAAATTTTATTCTAGAACCCTTCTACAATACAGTACAAAAAAGTTATTTTCCCTCTCTGTCATGATCAATATGTTATATAAAACTCAACTTATCACATCTACAGAAGAAATAAGAAATACATAGACATGAAAGTTTCATAAGCATGTTATGCAACTTGAATTTCTCTATCCTAATTTGAGTACGTCAAAATGTTTATTAAAAAATACTGCAATGATCTATACGTTTCTTTTGATTCCAACAGAGGGTTACTCATACTAAAACATAACAGTTCTGCCAGCTTCTGAGGCTGATATATGAGGCTACTAGCTGGAAGCGCCTTTTGTGATTATGACTACTATAAAAAAAAATAGACATTCACTTGCATTTATTGTGTGTTTTGATTTTTCTTGCGTAATTGAATGTAATGTTTCTATTGCACAAGATATGAATATGAATGCGGCTATATTTCAGCCATCTATTATTATTTTCTTAATGTCTAATTTGTTATTGTCAGTACCTCCACTTTATACAATAAAGTTTGGCAACGAGGCAAAAACGCTACAAATTACAAGACTATAGACGCGCGAGCGTTCTCGAGTAGGCTAAATCTTACATGTTACATTGCTCTGCGCATAATGAAGGTTACGGAAGAAATCATCCTTAAAGAGCATGTTCCACATTAACAGAGGAGAGCAGAGTTGTAATACTACAGTGTGTAATGTGCACATTGCGTCCGCACTAAAATTACTAGCTTTTTAAGGAAAGAAGTGAAACCGTTCACATTGCGTGTTCACATTGCCAGTTCATTCTTCTTGACGTGCTGTTCAAGAACTGATAGAGAGAGAGAGAGAGGGGGGGAGAGAAGGAGAGAGAGAGAGTAATTAATGAAGTGCAAATTTTTCCAGTATTGTGGGACACAGTTTGCGAGCAATACAGAGATAAAAATAAAACGACAGCAAGATGCTTCTTGCTGTTGCTTGTATGTAAAAGAAGATGCTGACATTCCACAACAATTAAAAAAATCTTGTCACTTATCTTCACGGAGTCGAGCATAAAATTTGTAAAAACTACCATGCAAATATCTCTCACTGTTAATTGAATGCACCTGCCCTCTTCTTTGTTTATTCTTTTTCTTTATCTTAAGATAAGCAAGACCCACTAACACTACCACCTCTTCCATTAGAGACGGCAGAATGCGAGCGTCTTTAGTTTGTGGTGTTTGATCTCAAGAGATAACGCAAAGTTATACGTGTGTCCCCAGCCTTCGTCAGCTATTTGTGAGAGAATGTAGGAAACAATTGAATTACTATATTAATTTATTTGCCGTTTAATTTATCACTAAAAGCATTGTCTGCTACTCTACAAGATTAATGATTGTTCAGTTTTACGCTGAATGATTGTCAGCAGTTATGAAAGGCGCATTTGTGTAAACAAAGCACAAGTCATTGTCATGAGTGTTATTTCCTAAAGACAACGGAATATAAGTAGAAGGGTAAAGTACAACAAATTAGTGAAGGAGAGAATGTCCAGCAATGTAGAAGCTTGGTGAAGAATATCTATATTTTTACTTTAAATATTTCGTGTATTCCTTCGCAAAACATACCGCCCCTACTAGTTACACTCCCAGACTCAGCTGTTTGTCCTGCTTCCTACTCTTTTAGGTTGCCAATTCCAGTCCCTTCCTAGTTTCTAAGTAAAACTTCATTCCTGTCAAGTCTTCTGATTTACTGAAACACACGTCGATCTTCAAAGCAACAGATATTGAACAATAATCGACCGTGAAAAACGAAGAGATGTAACCTTAAATGAAGAATTGCCCATCTACCTAACGTCGCATCCAAAGTATCCGAAAATATTAGTATTTATGACATTTTTTACACAAATGAACAGGGATTTGATAGCAATTAGCCTTATCTCATCAAACAAGAGTATGGGAGTGCAAGTTTTTATTAAAAACAATTACTCACCGCAACTAAACCTGGAAAACAAAACAAAAATGAAACACTACTGAACTGGTTGACTCTGAGCCAATGTATTATAATATTTTTCCTGTTTCTAAGGAAGAAAAAAAAAAAAAAACCGAATACAAAAGTCAGTAGAAGCAACTAAGAATTTGACAGATATTTAGCATTTTATCAGGGTATGAAGGTATTCAATTTAACCAATTGTAAATAAAAATGGATTTGAATTTTTATTGAAATCAAAGCCGTCAAATATGACACACTACGGCTGCTAAAATCCCGTTGGAAGAAATTTGAATTGCTGATTGCGAAAGCTGTCACAACGAATGTTGTTAATAAAACAGCTTTCAGAAGCGCTGCATGACGGCAAATGAAACCGAAATTTACATTTAACCGGTGTGCCATTTTGAAACATCACAAAATATGTGGAATAAAGATTTCGTCACCATCGGGGACAAAATTCCAAATCGTACGTTTGTCTTATTAAAAGCAGAGTTGCGGATAATAACAAGCTCCTAAAATAATATTTTCTGCACACAACCAAAAGGTACAGTGTTGACAAAGACGTTTTCTTTTAGAATATTTTCTAATTTCATTGCTCACAACGAATTTCTACATGAGTACTAAAGCTGTCAAATTACAGGTGGCTTAACAATTTGACAAATATGGTGTGGAGTTCTTATAAGCAAAACTAATGCATTTTTTTATAGATTGTTGGCGGATGATATTGAGTTTAATATTTCTACTGATTTGTAAACTTTAAATGGAAAGCAATTGACTCAAATATTTTCAAAAGTAATGATGTCGATTGAAATGGTCTACAACTACTTATCAGATGAAAATTTGAAAGAAAGAAAAAAGCTTAGCTAAAGTATTGAGTGCAATCGTTGCAGGAAAAAATCGTCTAGGTGAGATTATCCCCAGAGTTATCATTCATCATGAGAAAGCGAGAGTCATGTTAAGTTCTTATTTATGCCATAAATAATTTCGCCCAGAAAGCTGAGGTTATGCTTCGTTAGCTTAACACTGTTACCAAATCTCTAACGACACTTGCACTGTTATTTCTGTGCAAACAATTTCTTGCAATTTTCCCTTATTTGGAATACAACCATATTCATTATAAACAGAAATGTGGTTTGCCCCAAGCAAATCATCTCTTTTACATAGGCTACATCAATAACCAATAACGAAGTTAATACGTCTCATTTCCGGCTGTATATCAGCCGCACGACAAGAAATAAAAAAGAAATCAATTGCGCGCGAACCTTTAAGATGACAACAATTGCGCGTAAAAACTTTAGTGCAAATGAGTGCCATATGTGTGTTTATGGAGTCTTATAAATCATACAATGCACATTTGTGGTAGATGATACAGGACATGCCAAAAATTCTCTCAAAAGTAACACTTAAATGCTTAAACGTAAAATAACCTAAGGGATTATCTTAAATAAATAAAACTTATTAAGATACCGTTACATCCAAATGTAACCACTAATTAACTTATACTGCACGCAAGATTTAATGGCAATGAAAGACAGTCAATTCATACGCGATGTTGAATTGCCAAACTAAGTGGGTGTGTGCGGACGGGAACTCTGCTCGCTAGAGAAAACTTCGGTGGTCAATATTTAAGTTCTGAGAACCCGACACTTGCTGTGTATTCGAAACAAGATAATATTATGTTTAAAGTTGTAATCTTTATGCATATTTTCCTGCTTTGATTACACAATACTTTGTCTATGTATAGATAAACCACTTGTATTAAAATATTATGACGTTTTAAGCACAAGCAATGGCAGACACTTATCTAAGCCCTATTGTAATGCCGCAGTGCAGAACTTTTTACTTACATATGCATCTTGATTTAAGTGCATGATATCATCCAATTTGTTTACTGCTGAGTAACGAGAATTTGGAATGGAATCCACGAGTATCTCACTAAATACGCATAGTATCAATATAGTACTTGTACAGATATGTTACGAATTTTAAGACTCTCTGACTATAATATTCCCGTAGTTGAATTTTTGAGTGTAAAATAGAAATACTGTTATCTCTATTATTATAGGTACCAAGTATGTACCACAAGAGATTACATCGATTGAATGCCTTCCCTTCATATGCAATTAAATTTTACGTCTCTTTTAATAGTTGCAGTGGCAGAAATTTTATTGTACACAGTATATATCTATACTATCATTGTTATTATAAATTCATTTAATGAGTAAAAATAGTGATCTATATATATACAAAAACCGCATGCTGAAGAGCTGATTATTAAATATAACATAAGGGAATAGCAATAGAATCGATTATCTAAAGAGCATTTTTTACATTTATAATAATGTCTATCACGTTAATTATATGAACATTTTTAATCCATTAACGAGTGCCGTGTTAACGGTACGAGCCTTTTTAATCTCACGTGAAAATAAAACAGCACCTGCTAATAGTGTACTACTACGCAAAGACTTTTACGTTTCTGTAAAATGGGAAAGGAAATGCTGCGAAAAGATAGTCACCGTGCGCAACCAATGCGATCATATCAAGAAAAATTCTTTAAATAAATTATTTTAATCTCTGAGTCTTAGTGAGTTTTATTATTATTATTATTATTATTATTATTATTATTATTATTATTATTATTATTATTATTATTATTATTATTATTATTATTATTATTATTACTGTTATTATTTTAAATGTTCAAAATAATTCTCAGCCACGTGTTTTTGTACCATGTTGTCTGTTTCCTCTTGCCCGATGATGATGGAAGTTAAGCGTTGAAATTACGTCGCACGAATGCTATTATTTTAAAATATATTTTAATAAATTGGATAATAATGGCAATAAACTTACACTAAACCCAATGTTTTCTTCCTCTAAAACGTTAATTTCTTTCAAAGAGTTTTTCCTTGCACATTTTATTTCAGGATGTATTATTTTTCTTTGCTAAATAGGTATTTCTGATCAGTAATACAGGTTACTGAAATTTGAATTATATTTCAAGATATTCTTGAAATTCTTGACATCTAAAAAAATACGTGCATGAGGTTTCCAAATTTTCTTCCAATATGCACAATGCAAAAATATTCGTAAACTATGTATTAAAACCAAAACCCTTCAGCCAATCCTGTGAGATGTATTATCAGATTTCATTTTGACTCTTCTGCTATTGCGTTTCTTATAGCATTAAACCGTCTCTAACGTCACTAGCCATTGTTAATAATAATTATGGTGTTCACAATCTTATTTATGTATATTTTTGAAACAGTTCACCATAACAATTCAGATATAAACTGGCGGTTTGCTCTTAACAGTTTAAGGTTCAGTTCTTAAAATGTGTTGTGGTTCACTCTTTAAATTAATTTAGTAATTAAATATTTTAAGAACATTACACTTTATTTGCTAATGCTGCTCATTTGTTTAGAACGTTTATTCTCTCTTGCTCTTTTCGCTAGCTTCGCATTTTCTTTCCACTTTTTCATAATTGTATTTTTAAAATTTGAATTATTAAGCATACATTAGTGTTGTAATCTCATAAGTAGACTTCGCAGAAGTCCAAATAGGGTTGTAATAAGCTCTTTTCACATGGAAGAATTTGCTTCGCTGGAATATATGAGTAAAGTGCATAAGCATACACCATACACAACACTTCATTTATTAAAAAACTGCCTTGTAATCAAATGTGCATTTTTGTTGTTTCTTATATATAAAAACATTTAGTTTTTACACAATTCATTCACTTCCATATCAAATATTTTATTTATTTATTTTTTAACCTACGATTTGAAAACAGAGCCTGAGAGGAAAAATTCGAACCCCGAAACTCGGCTTACCGTTCTGCTGGTCTTCTTGAGATACCATGCCCTGGAGGTTCGTGGTTGGAGTCCCTGACGTGACCTCGAATTCTTCTATCTGATTTCAAACCCTAGCCTAACATACAGCATGTATGGAAAAAAAAATCTAATTAGTACAGTGAACGCAGTTTAAAAATCCCAATACACAGCTCAGTCGATCGATGGTCATATCCTGCGTTGCTACCGGCATTTTCTTGAGACGACTTGCGGCGCTCAAGCGTTTCACCATTTTAAAACTTAAAACAACATGTAAAATAACAAGAGTTGTTACTCACTCTCCTTGCGATCGTGTTGGAAATGTTCATTTTTTCCCGACATACATTCTACATCTTCTTAGGAAAGTATCACTGACACGCATCATTTCCCCATTACTAATGGACCTAACTTCATTTCGAATCTTAGTTTTGAGTTCCTCGTGTGTGAGTGTTATTTGAAGACACTCTATTTTTAATATACCTCAAAGATAAAAACCACAAACGGTAACATCTGGGGAACAAGAGGCCGTAAATCACGGCCAAATATTCTGGGACAAAATATGTGGCAAAATTCCATCATGGATCGATGAGCAGTCTTAAAATTTTCCCGGTAGTCACAGAACCTGTTTCATCAAACTTATATTGTTTTTCGTGTTGGACGCGGGCTGCCAGGAAATTAACTCCTAATGCCTGTCTCGTTCTGCCACATGACTTTCTATACTTGATGTATGCCTTAGATATGAATGTCTCACCATTGCACAACACTACTGCACTATTTAATGAAATCTCACGCCCGGCCGCACTACACAACTTCCCGACTGTATCGAAATCCTGCTCACAACTGACTAAAAGACGGAATGACGCCATGTATGCCGCGTTGAGAATCTTGGCGATTGGAGCGAGGTAGGTCGGCAGGTTGGCCGATCTGATTTGTGGCTCTCACCGTATAAATTGACTCTAATAGTATCTATAGCTACAAAGCCTGAACTACAAGTACTTGAAGGTTTTGAGCCTCCTCTTAGGGATAAAATCTCTACAACGAGACAACCTTAGAGATTCAAAGACATTAGAAAGAAAAGGGGGAAAATGAATGAATGAATACTGAATTACTATTTTGATAGACATACTCGTAATTATGGAATACTATATGCAAAAGTTGCATAACG
Source organism: Metallyticus violacea (assembly GCA_030762175.1). Lineage (NCBI taxonomy): Eukaryota > Metazoa > Arthropoda > Insecta > Mantodea > Metallyticidae > Metallyticus > Metallyticus violacea. The sequence goes on along the minus strand of CM060846.1, from coordinate 303,717,691 downwards.
TCAGTCTATCGAACACGACTTTGGGCAATTTAACATTTTCGCAGATATCTTCCATATCTAGCACAAACACTTCCCTCGGTCATGGAAATTCTTGGTAATGTTGATTCTGACCACAGTATACCGTCCCTTCATCCATTCACGGGTAACTACGACACCTATTAAGGGAAAATTCTTCTTCCTTTGATTGAAAATTCTCCAGAAGCTGTATACACATGGAGTCTAGGACAATAATAATTTTAGCTGTAGCTCCTCTACAAAGAATGATGCTCTACCCAATTCGCATGCCAGTTGGGACGATGCGCACAAAGCTCTATTTCAAAAACGTGTCTTAAAAATTCTTCAATTGATCTAGTTGCTTCAGATATGCCCATACATTCTGTAGACCCTGGGTTTCTGTCGCCTCACATGGCTAAAGCAAATTTCTTAATATCATGTATTGCTTTTCTTGCAGCAGTCAATAGTGACAATTTTTTTCCAGAGATTTTATCAGTTGACCGTTTAAGTACTTGCTTGCTTTGACTTGAGCTAAACGTATCTGAGAAAATGTTTTCCTCCTTTTATGTCCAGTCTGTTAGAATATTAAAAGCTGTTTACATTTGTTCTGATCCTGAAGTTAACTTTATATTTTCGACTTCTTGCTTCTGTTGTGCCTGCAGTTGCTAATAAACACAAGTAGGTTCGACGCAGTTGTTTACTTAATGCGTTGAATAAAAAATATACTGTGTCTCAACTATTTTCCCAAATTTCTGAGCTGGAGTGGTAGTATCCATAATGTCAAATAATGGCAGTATCACCAGATAGACGGAAATACGCTGTACTTAACGTTATCTGCACTGGGGTGGACTAAGGAGTTCTGCACGGGACTGGCTGCTACACACTGTGATAACTACGTTATTCATAACTAGTAAAGAAGATGGTTGAAGATTAGGGAAGATTTGTGTAACTAATCACCTGGTTAACATTTTTTTTTCCATTTGAAACCTACCTTTCTTATTTGAAGTTTGAGGTATAATCTTTCATATTCTGAATTTTCTCTTTCGTTTTAAGTGACTGTTAAGCTTACTAATAGTAGATAGTGTTTATAACGGTATAAAATTCATGAACAAAACGTCTTATTTGATCCCCTTAAAATTCATCTACCCCTATCCTTTTTTCAGCTCGATTTTCCTTTAGGTGTAGAAAATCTAAAAGTTTTCTAGTTTTGATACCATTTCTGCCATCTTTCATTACGTTTATTACGAACCTTTTCGACACACCAATATCCACGATAGCACAATCAATGTAATTATATGACACTACATATATATTAAATATTGCAAATCATTATACAAATTTCACAAATCTGATCACGCAGAGGACGGCCTACTAACACTGGATTTCCATGGCTAGACATGGTTATTTAGATGTTATGACGGTACTAACTACAATAGTGTTGAAATCAAAATATACCAACGACTGTAATGAAGCCAGTGCTCTTTGAAAACAAATGGAAATATTTTAATTTGTTTTTCAAATTAAGCATTCCCAAATACTTGAAACTGTTAATTTGGCATCAAAATTACTGCCATCTAACGACATTCCTCTTTCCCGAGCTTCCCTGTCACTCCAAACTGCTACAACTTTGCTAAACGGCTACAGGAAAAATTTTCAGGAAGCTTTGTTGTCCAGCATATTTCTTGCAAAACAATGGGGCGTTGACGCCAAATTTGAAAACGAGATTCCGCAAAACTAAGAGGCATTTTGATGAACTGGCTCAAGATGAACGTTTGTTAGATTCTGAAAAATATTTTCAAGTAAATGTGTTGCATATGGCATTTGATTAAGTTGTTAATCAAATAAAAATTAAGTTCAATTCTATGAAATGTTTAGTTGGTCTATTCGGTATAATTATTCCATAATTTATGTGTACTGCAAAAGACAAAGAAATGCAACAGTAAAGCACAGCATTTATCAATGCAGTATGTTGAAGACTTAACAGAAGATTTTTCATTTTAGCTACAGTGCTTCAAAAGTGCATTAAAAAGGAAATAAAAGACAAAACGTCTGTTTGAGAATTGGCACACCTCTTTATAATCGAAAATTACGCTTTAGCGTCAAGTATAATAGACACACACGCTGTACAGCATTTTGCGGTGATTTTTAAAATAGTACTTAACGCCCGTTTTACTGCTTAGGCACCGCAGGTGATGGACACTGGTGATACTTGAGATGAAATGATAAATTGGGAAATATTTTTTGAAAGAAAGAAACGTTCCAGCCCAAAGTTTAGGGTACCTCACTGCTTTTTTGCATTTATGAGGAAACCTCAGTCAGGGAGAACGGGCCTGGCGGAAATCGAAACCCAGACCTCCCGCATTAACTTCCTCGGCCACCCGTGGCTGTATGGTGGTACTGGAGTTCAGCTGTATCACCATGTAATAACGAATTGAATAGATGATACTGACACACTTCTTGTATATTTCATTTAGTTATGTGCTTTGTTTTCCTTTGAGTTTTCTATTGTAGTCTTTTTCTCTGCCATCGTAAACTTATTCTTTGGTATCACTTTTTGAATAAATAAACATAACTGTTGTAATCATACATGAAACATAGAAGAAATACTTCAGCGCACTTCATTCTGCGCTTCTGCTCTTTCTGGCAGTCTCTGTACCCTGCAGCCATCTCCTGGCCGTACCAAGAACTACATGCGTGCACTCTTTAATTCCCTATGAATGGAGAATGCTATAAAATGAATGGGTTGGTTAATAATGAGTGGTTTTCGAGATTCAGGGCTACTCTACATGGACATGATGAAGTCAGTTGCAACGCGTGGGCACATTGCATTATGTATGATATATGCACGCTATATGCGAATAAATACACGCATTAAATAGCTACATTTATCACTAATATTTTAATTACCATCACCTACATCTATAAGCTAATGTAATGTTCTTGTAATTTAAGCGCATGTTTCTTTAAATCTTTCACTCTTGTTCGTGAATAGTTTATTTTAAATGCAACGTTTCGTTTTAGGTAAGTTTTTTCTTATAGTTGCCTATGAAATGTAGTAAAACCCCTTAAATACACAGGTTGTAGTGAATCTTTGCCCAATGTCTTTTTTCTCCCCTTCGGTCCGAAAGTTAATTTCACTCACTGAATCACCATCATCATCATCATTGTTGTCTTTTTATTTTTATTTATGAATTCGGTTAAAAAACCTTCCAAACCAAAACAAACTTTCATCACAAGCTTATAAATTCCTTCCATTAAAGGTTTAAGTGGAAGTAAATAAATTGAAGAGTATTTATTCCGCTGATACAATGCAAACGAAAGTGACTGCTAGTGTCAATGAGCAGGAATACCTACAAGCATAGAAAACAGAGTGTTTTACTTTTTAAATTTGGTAATTACTTTTATCTGTAATATGGGAACCAATTATTGGCATCAGTCTGAACTTCAAATTAGCTTCATTCCCCTGCCTCAGAGTTTTTGGGTTCAATTCATGCAGTCAATTATTTATGGCTGAAGGCTATGAGAATAATATCAGAATATCGTCTATTACGAATTTAGGGAAATTTTACATTCTAATGGTATTTATTTTTACTACTATTAAAGCTTTACTTGTTTATGTCCAGTGACAGAAATGTATTTTGTACAGCCTGAAACAAATTCGGTGATTCACCTGCTACTAAGCACGCAAGCCTTATTGCTAGGAATGCTAACGACTAGTCGAACTAGAAGCTTGCAACCAGCATCACTTTATTCCTAAGTGTCGAAAAGGGTTCCAGAGTCGTCATAGCACAGCACAATGCCATTGATCGATAACATACTGCGATCCTTCGCTTCTGTACTTTGCGGACATGGTATAACTCGGATTGACTTTGCGTTGGCAACACTTGCCCTACAGTATCTGCAGCTGATGTTGCCTACATACGAGAATGAAACACTTATGTTATTAAAACGACGAAACTAATTGGTCACCGAGAAGTTGCCCCGAAGCCATTGTGTAGCCGAAATTTCATTAGGGAGGCGAATTTGGATGGCAGCACTGATCGTGCGCCGAGCGTATAGTTATTGTGTTCACTTAACTACCAGGCAAGTACACACTCCAAAGTCCAAAACTTAGCAACTGTGGGAGGATTTACCTATTAAAAACCGGTTTCAAAGGAAGGAATGTCAGAAATATAGGAGTATCAACTTTCTCCTGTGCGGTGCACATCACCCGAGCGCAGAGGAACTTGTCGATGACCCGTTATTTTATGTATGATTTTAGTTTCACAACGAATGAAATGATTTAGAAAATAACAACGTAAATATAATGATATTACAGATCAAGAGCATACTTTACTAAATAGAAGATGGCACGATGCATCCAACGGTTCCCACGTTACTTATTCTTGAAACATCGTTGCAACAAACGGTAAATATATTTTTAGAATAATGTTCTTTAGCACTATTTATTCAATTAAAGTTATTTTCAAAGAATGTTGGTTAAAAATAACCTTATAACCGCCTACATACTTGAAATTGACAGAATCAACCCTATTTTGAACATATGTCATGACTGGTTAATGCATTCATCTTCAGATATTTCTCCACTGGTTAACTGTTCTATCGTAATAATAAACGCGGTAGTGTGGCAATATATATTCGAACTGATCTTCAACCTAAAATAAAAAATCGAAGGCGAATACACGGCCCGCCGCTAATTTCTTCTCTTTAGAGATAACACTTAACTTTAAGAAATGTTTACGACGTCACACTGTACTGCGATTGTGACTCTTACACAATTCAACTATAAATAATGTTCCACTTCTGTAATTCTTCCTCTCCTCTTAGCCATTATACTCATTGACTGCGAAAACCTGTTGGACTTAATTACCAATAACCCCGACATGGACAGCTGCTAGCAACGAGTCTTTCAGTTCATGGTCTTATTTACATTACTTATTCGCTGCAGAGTCCCAAAAAGTACCCACAGAATATTTGGTTTATTTACTGGAGCTCTTTAACATCCCAGGCCGTCAGTGCCCCATTCAATTCGGTGCATGAAACGGCCGGTAAATTTCGCTGAGGCCTCTTCTTTCAGGCTTGAGGTTTTTTTAAATGCCGTAAATATACGACACGGGATAGATATACATAGGATTTTTAGGCTACAAAAAATCCACCGACCCTGGTCGGGATTGAACCCGCAAATTTGGATCTACACTAGACTGCCAAGACTGACCCACAAACCGTAACTTATAGAGACTTGAAACGCATCGATGACGTTTCCTTGAATAATGATGAGATGTTAATTTCTTGTAATATCTGGACATTACGCACAGTAGACAAAACGTTGACAGGTTAAATACATATACTTCGGAACTGTATAATAAACATACCCCACTACGAACAAAACATATGACTAGGCAGCATAATGGATGACATTCGAAAGTTGATACTCAAAGAACCTCTCATAAAGGTCTTATTAACGAGATAAACAGGATGCAAATCCTGATATCTAAAAACGTTTTGTAACAGCACAAACCAAGTCATCAGGAATGTCAATATAAGACATGCTTGCAGTCTCTCTGAACCGACCGTAGGCTTGGCATTCAAACAATGGGACTGGGAAAGACTTCACCCCTGGTACAGGAACGAACCACTCACTAAACGACCAAGTCCTAAATGATTATTTTACGAAAATTCCCTCAGAATTGATCAAAACCAACAAGGAGGAAATTATACGAAAACTATTTTCCAAGAACCTGAGTGAGAAATGAAAGTTTTTTTTTTTTTTGTTTTTTTTGAGTAGTGTTTAACGCCTGTTTTTACTACTGAGGCACCACAGGCGGTGGACACTGATGATACATGAAATGAAATGATATATTGGGAAAGGATTTTTTTTTTTTAAAGGAAGGAAGCGTTCCAGGCCTAAGTTTAGGTACCTCCCCGGCATTTGCCAGTTATGAAGACTGAGGAAAACCTGGAAAAAAACCCCAGTCAGGGAGGACGGTCCTGGCGGGATTCGAACCGCAGACCTCCCGCTCACGAGTCCATGCCTTAACGACCTCGGCCACCCGTGGCGGTGGAAATGAAAGTGAAGAACCAGGTATGCATAGAGCATTGACCTAGAGTTGGTCACTGAGCATAAGAAAGTGTCAGGGGCTCTCATCTATTTTGGTGTTCAGTTCAGAGCATGTATTAAGCAGCACCGGGTGGCCGAGGTCGTTAAGGCGCGGACTTGTGAGTGGGAGGCCTGGGGTTCGAATCCCGCCAGGACCGTCCTCCCTGACTAAGGTTTTTTCCAGGTTTTCCTCAGTCCTCATTACTGGTAAATGCCGGGGAGGTACCCTAAACTTAGGCCTGGAACGTTTCCTTCCTTAAAAAATCCTTTTCCGATATATCATTTCATTTCATGTATCACCAGTGTTCACCGCCTGTAGTGCCTCAGTAGTAGAAACGGGCGTTAAACAATGTATTAAGCAAGTGAAGTGACTATTTAATGAACCTGCAGTTTGTTGACATACATTGGAATACTTCTGTGCAGTTTATGTGACCTGAGGAGCGTGGTATTCAAATAATGGGAGAAATGAAGAATATTGAAAATAATCAGCGGCGGAACATTTCTGATCAGAATGTATGAAGAATAATGGGAAGAACTGGTACAAACTACCTCTAATGGGAAGTAGAGTTTATAATGACAGGAGTGTTTACCTTTAGCCTTTATTGAAACTTCTACATTATCTCTGCCCGTGCTTGCTGTGTGCCATATTGAGTGCTAATATCATCTACTCAGGAAAGAAGTAGCAATTTTTTAATACTTCAGAAAATAAAGTTGATAGCAGTGACAGAGCGCCATGGTTTGGTACACGACACATTACTTTAAAAGCAACTGTTCCACCATTTTCATTGCCCTAAGCGATAAAGTGAAATAGTTTAATGTATTGTAACTTTTAAGTCACCTAGCACTGCAGGAATGACAAGAGCAACGGTAACTGCTATTTCTATTACTTAGCAACCCTGTGGCAGATGGGTGCTGCTATGTTTTTAAGATGAGGTTATATTTCTATTTTGTACCGCACCATTTTCATTTCTAATCTCTTAAGGTATTTACAAAACGACGGCTTATAAAGTTCGTTAAGATCTTAGTCATGCTGAAATGCTTTCATTTTCACTGCCACATATTTCGTTACAATGTAATTAAGGAGCTGTACAACAACTTGAAGAAACGAGATAAATGTTTTAAATTATTATTTAATAACAACTGTGATTACTGCAGCAAATGTAGTTAATTTTCATTTTTGCTGCAGTTTAATGAAAAATGGAATTGTCCCTCTTAATATTCTGTAGCCACAAAAGAAATAGAGAATATCGCAATAAAGAAATAAACCGGTGCATTTTCCCCTAGCGGAAATTTGAGATTACATAGAAAACAACATTTGGTAGCACCAGCGTGTTATTTCTTTTTCTGCCCTGCGCTTCCGCTTTCTGCACATCTCTAACGCTATTTAGATCGACCTTAGTTTTTAATTACACTGCACGAGTACTTCTGGGCGTGTCTCGCACTGTTATGCAAAATGCAACTAGGTCTGCGATTTTAAGAATGCCATTATGCCACCCAAACATTATACCCAGCACCATCACCACTACATATGAGGAGTTAGTTCTCTTGGAGATTCTATGCCAAAACACACATATTTCCGAGGCCCTTTAATATACAAAAAGTGTTTCATTTGCAAGCATGGCACCTTAATCGACATTTTAGTAGGTTCGCTGTGTCTAGCAACTTGTTTTACAGGGGAGCAAACGAGGCAATATTCTTGTGGAATTTGTATTTTCAAAGCTCCCGAGTATAAAACGCAAACATAGCTCACATAATAAAAGGAACTTAGATACTATGTTGTAATGTGGTGAATACGACGCACAAAACAGTTAATGCGATGCGGGAATACAAAGCTCATTTAAAGTCACTGTAAAAGAATAGACTACATGTATGAGTAGATGCAGTGAACGCATGTGACCTGCGGCCCGCTTCATCAACAAACATTAAAAGTTAACAAGCTGTTACAGGTCTTTAACATTCAAATTAACATAAATTATGTTTAATCATACAATGTTAACTTTAACAATGTGTTAAACTCCGTATTAATTTAACACCATCTTTCTCATCTATTAACAGCTTAACATTTGTTAACAGTCAAAAAATGGCGAAATAAATCCGGCCGTACACATTGAAATTCAATATTTCGATCTTTTAAATTTTGGTTCTAACAAAGAGGCAATGACTTTGAAAATTTTATAAAAAAGGACTTTTTACAAAGTCATATAATATGAAAAGCAGTCGGCCAAAAAGTAGTAGATGAAATACGAGAGGCTAGAATACACTAAACAGGAGTATCTCTCTCTCTCTCTCTCTCTCTCTCTCTCTCTCTCTCTTATTGGTAAAACTTATGGTTTTATGCCACTGATTGTTATCATTTAATGGTTGGTAACTATGCCGGCAGTTAAACAACGACTGTTTTCAGGATTATTAAAGAGGTTTCCGCAGCAATTGTATCAAAGAGAGAGAGAGAGAGAGAGAGATAACAGTCCCTTATTTAGTGATATACCCGCAAGTAACTCCTTTCACTGAACCACTTTCCTATGTTTTGCGGGTATTATATTGTTAAATTTAATCTTCTAGAGGCAAACGTATCGAAATTTATCGTATTCGCAAGGATTACTTTACATCAATGTCCAAGCAATCGTTGATGGAATAGTTGCTAGATGGCCTGGATCCGCACACAATAGTACATTTATCAGTTCTCACTTCAGCGCTCTTTAATAAGTGCCTGTTAGTTTATGGAGGTTACATAAGCCTGGAATTATGAACCACATTCCAAACTATATTAATAATTGTTTCAGCCGCTGAATTACATAACATTGTATTGGGGACGAAACTATTGCCATTTTTTCTTTATATTACCTATTTGGACAATTAAATACTTTTAAAATAAAAAAAAAACCAGTGCCTTGCTCTTAACATTCGTTTCATACGCCACGTTTATCAGTAATAATATGTAAAAGAAAGTACCTCGGAGTGCTTTCAAAAGTCTTACGTTTTGATACTGACTTTGAGGGAATTGAATAATCGGAAGCTTTCACGGCCGGAGTCAGACTTATAACTAGAAGTTTGAGGAAATTATTGTGGGTGGCGTTTTAATATATTCGAAGATTATTAAGTCCCACGTTGGTAAGCCAAAGTTTGAAGGAATTATTGGTGTGAGGGTGCGTAGGAGGTGGTGTATTATAATGTTTAGAGCATGCCTCACGTTGGTAGGCCAAAGTTTGATGGGGTTATGGGTGGCGGGAAGAATGGTGATAGGAGTTTTGATTATTTGCGATGCAGCTCACCACTCAATAACTCTTCTAGTGGATCTACAGGGATGTAGCTGATTTTTGGGACCTCACAGTGCCGGGTTGAGTGATGGGAATTAAAGGTGATGTGTTGAAGAAGAACACTTCGTTATCTGCCTGTTGACGTCGTTTATTCAACACAAAGTGCATACATGGCGTTTCTGTTCGGACCGCAGTAAGGAGGTGTTTGGCAAACACGCGGAGCTATAATGCTGGACTAAAGTATGTTTTCTGACCTTTGGAAGACGCGCCGAGCAGAAGTGAAGCTGGAACATTTGATGTTCCAGTGCGTACACAGACTTTCGAATGCTGAATACTTGAAGGAACAGAATGACCAGAGAGAAAAGACCAGCAAAAGCCGCAAAGGTTTTTTTTTTTTTTTTTATGGGCTGCCCCACACTCGCCAACCCCGGTGGCGATCATCCGCAGAGGCTACATCGCCTCCCCATGCAATTAGTAAGGGGACGATTTCACGTCCTTAAATACTCAGTAAGGCTCGCTTGACCACGTGATGCCGGGACGCTCTATTTTCCCGCCACTATGACTTTAGACATCCTCATAGGCTATCGGTGACTTCCTGCCACTCTCATATTATTGGCTAGTCAGATTATCTGAACGTAACCACTCGGCGATTCGTCCAGCGTTCAAATTCAATTTCTACCGAACGTTATATATCAACGTCCTTAACATTAGTATAGCTATTTAGCAGCGTGGTTCTTAGTCAACGTACCTGCCCGGGGCGAGCAGCCGTCCTCCTAATGAACAAAAGCAGGAACTTGCTCCATTGTCTGCCAAAACGGACCCTCTGCTGTCCGAGCGAGAATTAAGGCTTTTCACGACATTTTTACAAACTTAGAAACCTTCACTTACAACTAGCCGAAATAAAATGTTACATATATTCTAGTCAATTTCTCACAATTGATGGAGTACCAAAAACTGTATCAACTTTCCGCAATTCTCGGGGACCTTAATAAAGTGTTAACGACCATTATGCTGGTGAAACGCACGCTGTTAAATATGACAAATAAAATGCTAGTGTATTTTCAACAATGTTGATCAAAGCGGTCCTTGGTCTTCTATGTACTTCGCAATTCAGAGACATTCGCCAAGTTCCATTATTCCTTTCTCCAGGCTTGGTTTCACTCCGAGGCAAATCCCCGCCCTAAACTATATGGCTCTTTCCGCTCTCTCTACTGAAAAGAAGATAATGAATAGCTTAACTTAGCACATTCTTGATATGCAGCTATTTTCTGGCTACCAGAAGAAGGCAGGCGAGAGGAGTATGCTACGTAAAAAATTTCTACCCTTCTCACTATGTTTATGCTCGCTAGTACCGATAAAAATAAACAGTACTGTCAGATAATCGTCCATTGTTAGGAGTCCAGCGAGTTTGCAAATCTGAATCTGACAATGAGAGGTGCTCATTCATGCCTCGCACTTCAGTCCGCACTTGCCTTCTTCCATCGCTAGACTGTATGTGTGTATGTTAAAGCAAATTTAATGCGAAAGTGTTTTCCATTCATATGTAACAGATGGACAGGGTTTAATTCATGTTTTGAGGGATTACGAGCATAAGTAATTTCTATTTACTTTACTTATTTTGCAAGCTTGCTCATTACTTATACGAAAGCTACAATATCACAGCCGAAAAGAAGTAAACACAGATTACTGGAAAAATTCTCCCTAAGAATTTTTTAGAATTTTGTTCTTCACAGACAAAATTACAGTGAATATTTATCTTACAGGCCAGGTATTGAATATTAAACAACCCAATTTACAGCTCGTTTAATATCAACTAACATCGTCGACTGTCATTGCAGTCTACACATTATTGATTCTGTTCTTATATAGAAGGCATTTTCACTGAATGGCATGGATAAGCAAGCAAAATAAACAAGACTATAGTATACGAGGTCTGTTCAAAATACAACACTTTGGAAATTCTGCGCAAAAGAAATGTAGCAAAAAGCCGTTGGTAGCATTTATTAGCTCAGACTTTGAAGAGACTCCTCCCGTTTGCCACGCAATGTTATCTTATTTCAGTCCAGTTCCACGCTACTTTATTTGCAACTTCTGTAAGTGTTCTGTGATTATTAAGATGACGGGTTATTATGAGCAGCGCATTATCATTAAATTTTGATTGAATCTTTGTAACTTCTTTATCGAAAATCATAAGATTATGGAGATGCTTTTTTGAGCCGTACTCAGTACTATGCGGTTTAAAAGTGATCGCGAATCGGAAGTTGAAGACCCGCATCCTGAATGCCCAACGAAATCAATGATGATGCACAACCAGCCACAGTTAGTTAGACCAACCATGAAAATTGATGCCTGACTGTTGGAGAAATTGTAAAAGAATGTAACTTGTTTATTGGATCGTGTCACGAATCTTGACAGAAAAGCTAGGTGTGCATTGTGTTGCAGCAAAGTTTGTCCCTTGCTGTTGACACATAACAGAAAGGGTTTTTGGATTTGAAGGACTTTTATGAATAAAATAACATTGGTGATGAAACATGGGTCTATGGCTACGATGTTGAGATGAAAGTTCAGTCATCGCAATGGGTTGGAAAACTACATTTAGTCCCTAAAAATCTTATCAGGTCAAAGTGCTGTTAACATTTTCTTCGATATTCAGGGTGTTATTCATCACGAATTTCTACCAGAGGGTAAAGATGTGAATCGCTGGTATAACCAAGATGTCCTCAGACGTCCGAGAGAATGTGAGGAAGAAGAGATCTGGACTGTGGAGAACAATTCATGAATCCTGTAACACGATGACGCATCAGTGCATTCATCATTGTTTGCGATTTTTGAAGGAAAAAAAAATCCTCCCCACCCTCCACACTCTCCCCTTTTAGTGGTTTATTTCCAAAGATGAGGTAAAAAAAAAAATAGCAGAAAGAATTTCGTGTGATTAAAAAAAATGCGTGTCAGAACTGCTTTGCAAGCTCAAACACTGTTGGGAGAGATGTATTAATAGAGCGGGAGATTACTTCGAGGGAGGGAGACAAAGTTTAGCAAGATGCACGTAAGCCCGAATTTGGATATTTTCTATATTTGTTTTATTAATACTATTCATTAAACATTTTATTTAGCAAATAGCCTAAGCAAATGTCACTCGTGATGTTATTTATGATAATGTTGTACTTATGGTTTGGGAAGCTAAATTGTTTAGCTCTAGAAACTCCCAGCTTGCACAAAAATCCAATCCCTAGAGAGATTCAAGGAACTTGAACGAAAACCTTCTCTTTTGCTGACTTTCTGCAGCCCAGTTTCGTAGGGACTGACTTACAAACCGTTGTGACACGTGGCTGATGTCTGTTTAGAATACAAGTTGCCTGGGAGAGATTTCCTCCCATTTTTTTTAGCGCGAATGGCAGGTAAATTTGAGCGCTAAGAAACTCCGGATTTATTAGTGCCATCCCTGATGCATGCTAAAAACATTTGATATGAAATGCAAAAATTCTAACAAAACACATACGCATCCATATAACAAAAATAATGTAAAAGAAAATTTAATGAAGGCACAACAATTATAGAAATAATAAATAAATAAACACTATACAAATTATATCAAACTATCCTTTTGGTGCTTACAGAGAAGGAATGAATAAATTATATTTGTGCTAGTTGAACCAAGGGGCCTGAAAAGCGAAAGCTACCCTACATTTATCATAAGGCTGAGGAAATACAATCGAGGATTCGAACCTATGACCTCTGATTTTGCAACTGCCTTTTTGTTATTAGGTGTTAACTTCTACTATAGTTTATATTTCCAAAACTATAAATGATGGACTTCTTAAAAGATTTATCGAAATATATTCTAACACGTGATATGCTCAAACTTTTGTAAGAATATGCACGCGTAATCTCGGCATTTCTGTGTTTACAATAAAACATTTTTAACAAAATAATAGTTATATACCTTAAGAAAAATATGAGCTCTTGATTCTTATAAATATCTCTAATTTGAATTTAATTATATATCGTTACCTGACAGACAGACATATGGAGAAACTACTAACTTACTTTAACTTTGTTAAAAATACAATTCCACGTGGTTCCACGTTGTATGATATATATATATACAATGGTCAAAGTTGAAAACAGGCTATTGTGAACAATAACTAGTAAATGTGAACATTCTCCAAACAGGCAGCAAGGGAACATCTGAATAGTAAAGTATTTATGTTCTTAGTTAAAAGTAGATTTATGCAATTTTATTCTTCATAAATTTCTCGTCAATGATGATGGTGACTAAGAGTTTGCTACCTTCATTTATTCACTCAAGGTTTTTATCCGTTTCCTTGAAATTTAATTGAATGTGAGAGAAAAGAAACGAATAAATAAATAAATAAATAAATAAAGAAAGAAAGAAAGAAAGAAAGAAAGAAAGAGGTTTCAATTAAACATTGTCTGATATCTTTCTGTGATATTTTTTTTTTCAATTTTGCAATTGTTTCTTAATGTTTTCACAAACATTTAATCGACAGTCACCTTGATTTGAACAATTAATTTAGAATTTCCTAGATGATACCATTACAGCCATAACCTAAAAGGTGTAAGCAACGAATGCCAATTAAAGATACTATCACTGCCCACAAAAATGTGTTTGATTATGGTCCAAGCGCTCAATCAACAATGTTCAGCAATATTAAAGCAACTTTACACAAACACAAAAACAATGCAACTATCAACGTTTGGAGGAAAAACTGATTTAATTAAGTCTATTAGTATTTATCGCACTGTCTTAGTACATGTGAATAATTTACGGCAAAGTGAGAAAACATGCAATGATTTCTTTCTATTGCCTACATTTACGAAGTAAAAGGTAAATGTCTACATTAACCAGCGATTCTGAACATTTACTGCATTTATTACCGTGAGCATAACATATGCATTACATACGATTTAGGAACATAAGAATTTGTAGCAAGTTTTGTACAGTTATCAGAAATTGAGCAATGTATGTTTATGAACTTTTTTATATTTTTCGAATGTCTACTATAATATAGCTGCTGGCACTCGTATTTAAGTTACACGCTTGACGTCCTTTTAAGTATTATCTGTTTCTTTTATAGTTTTGTTTATTATTTCTCCCCTTTTTAATATTTACTTCTCTCTCTTTGATTTCTTTCCTTTCAATTTGTTGAAATGTGTAGTGTAAGATGTAATTCCGATGTTTCATTTTTCTGTTATTTATTGTTCTATTTAATACTGCTTTTTGGAAGATCAAAATGCACACAATTTTAAGAAAAATACCAATCACTGGTGCTCCCGCACTACCCAAATATGGCAGTAATGTATAAACACGTGCGACCCCTTTATTTTGCGGTCAAAAGCATGAATGATGATTTATCTTGTAGGAAGCGCAGTGCTGTGGTGAAGTCTCTACTATTATGACTCCCATAAATTTTCCCGTTTGTGTTATGCCGAGTTTACCCAAAGTAAATGGAAACAATTATATGACTCTAAATCATAAAACCTGGTAACTGTTTTAAACACACTTGTTTCAATTAAACCTGCTACCTCTAAGGAAACAGTCCGCATAGTAGCATCAATTAAAACTGCTTTTTAATGAATATAAATTTTTATTAGCAACCGTTTTTCTAACCAATAAGTAATGCAGAAATAGGCTTATCCAGTAAACGTCTCTCCTGATGCATGGAGGAATATGGTTTCACATACACAAAAGCCAACATTTTCTTATTAACCAATTCATTTACACAGACACGTTGCTAACTTCGGCAGTTATTCAGTTGAATTTTTTTTAGACAGATTATATTAAAGGTAGTTTTTTTAACAGAAGGGACTCAGACTAGCAACTGCATTATATGGTAGTCGGTGTTATAAAACACTCCAATGCTATCACCTTTGATTTAATTTAAAATGTGGCGATTATTGATCTTTTTAAACTGTTATAAATGACAAATTCTACAATGTATTACGAGGAAAAGTAAAACAGTATCAGCACTTTCGCCATAACACACGTTTACGTTTGTCAAACTGCTTTCCGCGCAGGCATGCTTAGAGTTGATATAGTATGGTCACGTGATGGAAATTTGACCTTGATCGCGTCATTTTCTTTGATGCTGTGACAGTGCATACATGGCCGCTCCGCTAGCAGTATGCACCAAGAAAGAACAAAGCATTCTCAAAGATTTCTCTATTCGGAAGATATGTCAAGCTGAAATTCATCAGAAGCTTTCAACAGAATACAGGACAGTGCTCTACCGGGTAGAAGTGTATGTGAGCGGATCGAGAATTTTAAAAGTGGCCGGACAAGGTGACGCACGAAGGGAGAGCAGACGAGAAGATTCGGCAAGTTCGAGAGATGGTCCTGACGAACCGGTAAGTTGCTATCAGGTAGCAGATAGTCATAGTCATTACTGCCTATCAAAGTCCATAAAATCTGTGTGAGATGGGTGCCAGAAGACGTTATCTTACAGCACAGGTACAAACGTGTTCAGCTCTGCCAAAGCTTACTCGACCGCTACAACAATGAAGACACAGACTTTTGAGCAGAATAATCTTAGAGGATGAGACGTGGGTCCATTACTATGAGCCAGGACCCAAACGCCACAATATGGAGTGGAAACATCCGGGATCGCCTATATTCAATCTTCCGCGAAAAAGGTGATGCGAACTCAAAAGATTCTACACTGGAAGACTCTCTGGAGAAAGGAGTACGATCAACAGTGTTAAACAATCTGAAGCTAATTCGCACCAAACACCGAGGTCAATAGTCGAAGAAAGTGTTGTTGTTTCATAACAATGCCACGCCATACATAACCGGCCTGGCCGTTGAAACCATTAACTATTTGTGATTCGAGGTGCTGGAACACGCTCCTTACAGCCCAGATCTCGTCCCTTCTGACTATTACCTCTTTGGACCGCTGAAAGATGTTTAAGAGGTCGTCGATTTTCTACGAAGGAGATTCTTGGAGGAAATACGCTGGACCAAGTGCATCAAAAATGAAGGACACCTGCAGAAATATAATGTACTTGTTCAACCTTTACTTGTGCAAATAAATTGAAAAAAAAAAGTGCGGACAATTTTTTACTTACCCTCGTACATATAATTTTTATTTTTGCATGTTTCATTACGGCCTTGAAATTAGGCTATAGTGAAATTAGTGATAATATGCATACACTTTTTTATTTGTGTGAATATTAAACATCTTGAACCACGTCACGTTGGAATACACCGCCACGGGTGGCCGAGGTCGTTAAGGCGCGGAATCGTGAGCGGGAGGTGTGGGGTTCGAATCCTGCCAGAACTGTCCTCCCTGACTGAGTTTTTTTTCCAGGTTTTCCTCAGTCGTCATAAATGGCAAATGCCGGGGAGGCACCCTAAATTAAGGCCTGGAACGTTTCCTACCTTAAAAAAATACTTTCTCAATATATCATTTCATCTCATGTATCACCAGTGTTCATCGCCTGTGGGGCCTCAGTAGTAAAAACGGGCGTTAAACACCATTCAAAAAAAAGTTGGAATATAACCAATAAAAATCACCCCATCATTGCGCAAGCGCAGGTGCATGCTATTAACTTCTTTCAGCGTGATATAAGTACATTTTTAAAAAGTAATTTAGTGTCATATATAGAAGAAAATGCAACAACAATAAAACAGAATTTTCATATGTAATTTTACTGCGCCAAAATACGTTTAAAAGCCAATAATTACCTGCTGCGATAGTTGTAACGTTATCCAGATATTTACGTGGCTTTCTTTCAAGTTCTTCCTAGTAAGAAATACGCGAACTGTTTCTTTGAAATATTCGGAAGAGTGGATTAAATTTTATTTATAATTACTGATTTATTTAAAAACATTGAGGGTTGTCTAAAATGGTGTGCGATACATTGAAAGTGATTTTTATAAATAACTATTAGAGCGCACTTATATTTTGGATTCTTGGGACTTACAGTTTCTATGACAAAGTATATTAAAATTGTGGTGAATAACATTTTAATATAGAAGCAAATTCACTAATATAGTTTTTAATAATTCCACATCTCAACCAGAGATTTTCTTATTCCGCCGGCCATGCATTTGTTAATAGCACGTAACTTTCTGATATTACACTTGTTCTTAGTTAACCACTAGCAAGAAACTTGCTAAAGGAATGTACATTACGCCCGTTATTACGAAAAGAATCAAATGGAACGAAGAAATTTTGAATCGCTAAACCTTATGCCCTCAAGACAAATCCTACGGTGTCACAAACTGCATTTGCTAGCTATCAGCAGGCATTTGCAGTGAACACGAATTGCTTCTGAAACACTTTGAGACTTGAGTATGAAAGTGCACCAAGTATCACTTCCGGAAAGTCAGAACTAAAAGCTCAGGATTGCATACGAGATGGATGAGGGGTATCCACTAAAGCCTAAAAATGTTACGTGTTCTGAGAATGACTTTCATTAAAAGGGGGAGGGGGGAGGAAGGTGGAATGATATCGGGGAAACAAAAAATGCTGAATTTTATTACCACAATTGTTACTTTGCATCATAGAGCTTTGAACTCGGGCTCGAATTGTAGTAACCAAGCGCTCCAGCCAAACGAGCTATCGATTCGGCAACGTTTAAAGAAGATATAACTAATTATCTGTCCTCATCAATTTTTTTTTCGTACAGACAAGCTACTCTCTACACTGAAATGCGCCACCGCTCTGGGGGTTCATTTGTGACATTAATAATTCATTTCGTTTATTGTCTTGAAGAACCTCGTAGCCTGAATTGGAGGTTAAAAACGTTAGAGAAGGAGGGAGAGAGAAAAGCACCAACAGCCGATGTTCCATCCGCAGCCCTGCTAATTACGCCAAGCTTCTGTGTATCATTATGGTATTGTTATTTTTCTCTAGCTTTAGTAAATATATATTTTAATTAGAGTAAAATGTGGGATAAAGAAATGTTGTTAGGAAATATCAAAACAAGGCTAGATTGCTACCTCTGAAGCGAGAGTACTTTTCACGCACATTCTAATGATGTTAATAGCGTTACAGAATTACATACAGATTGCTGTAGCAAAGGCTGTAATGAAACATCCCGATACTTAGGTTAAGTGTGAAACAGTTATATGAGGCCCAAAGTAGGTCGACAATTTGAAACAGTAATTATCGTGTTCCAATGGTATATAAATGGAATGGGATATCATGGTAAATTTTGGACTGTTTTTAATGACGTATAGTCATTAGGGGGGGGGGGAAGGAGATTATTCACTGAAGTAATGAAGTTCAGCACTGGTTGAACATTTAATTTATTTTAGAACTTGGAAGGTTGTGGAACATGCTGTTCTTCGGCGGATTATAATTCGTGGTATTCACTCGCGTATTTATTCTCTTGAACACGATGGTATTATTACTGCTATTACGTTGCACTGCCTGACTGACTCTTACTGCTTTAGAATGACTTAGAATTCCTTAGACTGCCCTCGACTGAACTAGAAATGACTTTTGAAAGAATAACTTCTGACTGCCTGCTTTCGAATGATCAACTTTCAACTGCTGTAGAAATTATTCTTGAATCAACAACTGAAAGAATTAGACTGCCTGCTTTCCAAATGACCTAATGACTTTTTGAATGAATACCTGATTTAGAGTGACCAACTTTCAACTGCTAGCTTTAACTCTTGGATGACCAACTTCGCCAGAAGGCCAGAACAGTCACGAGCCGCCCTGCGGGCGGGTTGAAGGCCACAGTACCTAGCCGCACCAGCGGCTTTACCTGTGCAGTTGATAGGTCGTCGTTGGGTTTCAATCTGTTTAATATTTTGCTTGTGTCACGTCTTTAATAATAATAATAATAATAATAATAATAGAGTCGGTTCACAATGGTCTCTAATGCTAATTGACCCTGGCCAGTTTAACAAAACGGTCACCCATCCATCCACTGACCACGGCCAATACGACTTAACATTCGGTCACCTATCCAAGCGGTGTCCACGCCCAAGGCTGCTTAACATCTGAGGAACTCTTCAGTCAAGCAGTGGGGGACACCACTTTTCTGGTGGAAAGCTGGTTAAATTAAATGTTAAGTCACCAAGATGTCCTTGGGGAGTCTATATGAGCTACAGCGTCTTTTTGCCTTAGGGTCTTACTGCCCCAGAAGACGCGTCAGCTGGTTGGGATGGTAAGGGAGTTTATCATACAAGATCTTTGCCCTCTCACGAATGACATCGACAATGTATGGTACTCCGGATTGTTGATGGAGAATGTGGGCAGGATACTGACGGCGTGTACCGTATATCATCCTAAGCGCCCTGTTCTGCACGCACTGGATGCTGTGGATGATGGACTTGGCCACCACTCCCCAGACCTCGCAGCCGCACAGAATCAGGGGCGGTATGATAGCGCGATAGATCCTCAGCTTTTGGTAGGTAGGTAGTGTTTGGATTGGAAGATAGGGTACAGCTGCCGAAGAGCTGCATTGCCTAGCTTTATTTTTCCCTTTGCGTGGGGGAGGAAAGTGAGACGCTTGTCCAACATCACTCCGAGGCACTTCGCGTGGGTGACCCAGGGGATCACCCTGCGTCATAGTCGGAGGGGCTGTTGGTCATGCGGGAGCCTGGTCTGAGCTAGGAGAAGGGCTGAGCTCTTCCCCGGGCTGATGGCCATGCGCCATTTCTCGCTCCATTTCCCAATGGCTCTGAGCTGTCTTTGGAGTGGCCGGTAGCAATATTGCAAATTCTTGTTTTGTGCCAGCAGCAGCACATCGTCTGCGTACTGGCATGTCGTAACTTTGGGCTCTATTGGAAAGTCGGCCATGTAAGCTGCGAAGAGTATCGGGGACAGCACGCTGCCTTCCGGCACTCCCGCGCCAATGGACCTTTGTGTGGACATCTTCCCCTCCACCTTTACACGAAAGCTACGGTCTCTAAGGAAACCAGCGATCAGTGTAATGTAGGGGGGAGGAATGCTTGCTTCTAGGAGTTTATAGAGTAGCCCCTCATGCCAGGTGGTCGCAAAGGCTGTTTCCACGTCCAGCAGCATTGCCACGGTTTTGGCCTTCTCTTGGTAACCCAAGGAGGCCTTCTCCGTTACTCGGAGTAGCTGCTGGGTGGTGGAGTGGCCAGACCGAAAACCAAACTGATGGTCCGGAAGGAGGCCTTTCTCCTCGAATAGAGGAGAAATGCGGGAGTGGATCAGCCGCTCAAAAATTTTTGAGATGGCTGGGAGCAAACTTATGGATCTATAACTAGAAGGAAAAACTGGGTTCTTGCCAGGTTTTAAGATGCATACCACTCTCGCCTCTTTCCCTCTACAGTCCACCGCTCTACCAACTGAGCTACCAGAGGACATTTAAACTAGATAAGCAACAAACATAATGTTCTAGTAAACAAGTGAATGCATGCCTTGAAAATACTCACAATGCAACTATTCTCATGGGAGCGTCAGAGCGCCCATGCATGGGTTACATATGACAATTTGTAGAAAAATCTGTATAAATTTGTATGACATGCAAATTATGACCTGTAAGGCTGTACTATAA
This sequence comes from Metallyticus violacea, assembly GCA_030762175.1. Taxonomy (NCBI): domain Eukaryota; kingdom Metazoa; phylum Arthropoda; class Insecta; order Mantodea; family Metallyticidae; genus Metallyticus; species Metallyticus violacea. Next base: position 303,696,841 of record CM060846.1, on the reverse strand, counting down.
CAGCCAAAAAGGCACCCAATTCAATAAATAATCTGCAATCTGCAATCTGCCTCTTTCCACGCACTGGGAAAGTGACGCAGGTGAAGGCATGCATTATAAATCCGTGTGAAGTGGAGCACAGCTTTTTTGGGTAGGTGCTGGAGCATGTCCAGGGGCCTTGTTGGGTTTCAGACTTTGGATTTGGGATGCCACCTCTTTCGGGGTGGCGACGGGGATGTGGATGCCGTCATGGGGGATTGGCGGAGCCTCAAGGAAGGCATCCACCCGCTCCTCCACGACGTCAGTGAAGTCCTCGTCCTGCGGGTCCTCCCGGGGCTGAAACTGAGTCTCCAGGTAGTTTGCGAGAGCCTTGGCTTTCTTGCGGGGGGTGACAACTTCTGACCCTGTACTCCAGTTTTCTATAACATCGCCACGCCTCTCGCTAAATTAAATTCCCTTGATTATTATTCTATTGTTTAGTTATAGGTTCGCCATTGGCTATCTTAAAATATTCATTATGTCGCTAAGTCCTCCTTATTAGTTGACTTTTATTCAATGCCCATTGGCTAAAATTATTTGCCCCCTTCTGATCTACAATGTCTTCCCACGCTTGAGTTTTCCAAGAACGGCCTGTCATAAATTTCGGCACTTTCCTTACATGTTTGATTTTTAAAGTAATATCTTTTCCCCCTTTTAGTTATAGATAAGATTTTGGATTCTACGAAAACGCGTGTTTCTGCCCGCGGTAAATCCTTTTGAAAAGGGCAAGTCCCGTTTCCAATTGAACCCTGGCTATTTGCAGTGTTCTTACTCTGGCGTCGAACAGGTGTCTCGGCTGGACCGTCCGAGGGTTTAAAAGGGTAATGCTTAGCAAAGGAATCTTTTCCCAGGTAAACGTCTTGACTTTTTCTTCCGACAAAGTACAGCATTTCCTTTCCCTTTATAAACATAACGCATGGTATTACAGAAAGATAACTTGAATATTACTTGCTAATCAAAAAGACAAATCTACAAACATACATTAATACATATAATACTGGGGTCCTACTTTTAATTATAATATTAATACCCTTGATTACCTGAAATAATATACAATTATTATTATAGTAGTTGTCAGAAGTAATTATACTTAAAAAGGAAATTTTGGGACAACATTTCCTGCTTCAAGTGCTCAGCCTCTTCGGTACAGCTCTAGTCACTGATGGAACGGTAGAGACAGTACTTACATTTTTCTGCTTCATTATAGCTTTAACTGGTTTAAATTATAATTTTACTGGCTCTATTTTGGCAATGTATAAGATAATAATTGGTATACTTTTTAATATGTAGTGTGTTTATTATTATAGTTGTTAGAAAATTACCAAAATTTTATTTTTATTTCTTATTTTTTTAAACTTCTTATTCGTAATCAACAATACTTTAAAAGCAAGGCTATACAGAAAATATAATAGAAATTAGGTGGTTTCGAACATTTATTTTATGTATTCATGAAATGTAGTTACATTCAATGTAGACTGCGATTTCCCTAGGTATCATATTCTCAGTAACCCATTTATTTATTTTTTTTTTTACATTTTCCAGTAAATAGATAGTCCTAAGGGATATAGTTTATTTTTAAAAAGTTAATCTAACATTTACTGAGTATCTAAAAATGTTTATAGACAGCTGTAAATTTTTCTTTTTCTTACACTAATCGTAAGAATATTTAAAGAAAAATTCTGTCTGCAAAAGGGCAAAAAAATTATTAAACAAATTAAGGTACATTAAATTAATAAACATTTAAGCAATTCAAAACAATTATGATTATAAGGTATTTTTATATCAGTACAAGGTAGAAAGAAAATAAAAAGGCGTTTTCGTCCCTAAAAGAGTGACAACAAGGATATGGAAATCAGCATAATTAAATTAAGATTGTTAACAAAAGAATAATGAAATATGTATGAAGTAAAATTATTTACAAAGAAAGAAAAACAACGAAACCATATACTAAGAACAAAAATGAAGATTTTTAAGCATTATAAAATCTTCATAAAAATACAGGCGGAAGTAAACAGTCTTTAGCGAGTCTTTGAGAATCTGAGTGATTATCTTTTGGGTTTCAAAAAAGTTAACGAAAATTTCTTAAAGAAATTATAAGTAAATGTAGACAAAGAGCCCCGAGCAGTAAAAATGTAAACTTATTGCTGACCAACTGAAGAAGGAATATAGGTATACTCATTACTAAGGAAATGAATAATAAATAGCCTTTTTATCTTCATTCACTTGCTGAGCTTAGCTGTTGTTCTCTACCGTTTTGATTAAAAATAGTTAATATTTCTCTGCATAAGCATCTTAATTTTTCCCAATATTTGTTGTAAATTTAAACTATATAAAACTGTCAAATTAAGTAACGTTATTAAAACTAATAAAATAATTTAATTAAAATGAACTTGTATCTTTGATACGTATACAACCTTTCACAATGTTCTTTTCAAAAGGTAAAGGTTTTGAAATTTCAATGTAAACCTTAAGACTCTTCTTTACGATCTAGCATTATGCTACAGCCAATCACACTCAGAAATGAACTTTCCTACATTTCTGCCGCACACCAAGCAATAGTCGCTTTCTTTTGCTTGTGAATGTTCATCGCTATGATTTTGTAAATGTTCAGCGTATTGTTTACCGACATACTTTTATTTTCTGCTTTTTTTCTAACATATAAATTATTCCAACTGGGATTGTTTGGGTTAGGTGTATTATGGAACTTGTGTGAGATAGCAGCAGACTTGGGGTCATTTGCGTCATTACTAGATCTTTCCGTTCTTCATCACGGAGACCAGTAGCAGTCGGCAAGCGTTATCCAAATAAAAAGGAGGGAAAACAACATATAGGAAAGCTACAGGATTCTCATTCCGCTACGCAATGGGAAATTGATTTTGCTGAGGAGAAGTCACTGAGTATTATCTTGTCACCTGCAGAACGCGGTTGGAACTCTTAGCGCACATTTATCTCTTGTTTTAATTATTAATACTTATACTTAATAAAATATGCTCGAAGTTCCTGCCCCCCTCTTGAGACATGATGAATAATTTTGAAAAGATGTTGAGACACTTGGCGCAATTCATCCTCTCGAATATTGTAAAAGGCCCTTTGCGGGATATTTCGTTTCAGCGCTTCCTTAGGTATTGTTTCAGATACAGCAGTAATTTTATATGAATGAAGCTGCAAAAGCTGATTGACTGTATACGCACAACTTGCCGGGTTAATCGAGTTCTAATCGATATGCCTATTTCATCAAGCTTCTTTTCTGTTAAAATCCAGTTTCTTGGTCTCGGCCTAGAAAATGCCCCGCTTTTGAGCTTTGTTCATTATTATGAAAATTGCACTTCCTGATGGAGATGCTACTCCTGGAAATGTAGCATGAGATTCTCTCCTACAGTACTTGTACGATTTCCTTTGTACATAACTTTCATGAACCATATTATTTATTCTAGCGTATATCTCACTCTTGGCACATTCCACATTACAAATACACAGTAGAAGTCTAACACACACACACTTCCAACAGAAATGGAACTGAAACAATTGGCTAATAAACGCAACTGGGCAAGTTCAATTACGTGTTTCAGCGGAACTTTAATAACTGCAGTCTTATTAGAAATTGAGCGTCTATGGAAGGTCGGTTCGTTTCCACTAGTGTAAACAAACTCCGATTGCGTAGCGGGATGTGCGCACGATATATACAGCTTACAATGGAGCATTTCGGTGGCAATGAAATTCTTTTAAAGCAAGAAAAAATACAAAAAGTAAAAACTTGTTTCTTGATAGATGTGAGACTCTGAGCACAACATTTGCAGCAAGAAGAAAGATTAAACGAATTGTGGTTTTGCAACATCTGTCTAATTGCTCCTTTCGTTCATACAAGGCGTGAAATTACTTGGAACGGGGTAACCGTCGCCATCTTTGAGAAAGGGAATGCGGGTGTGGATCGGATGGGCAAAAATTATTAGTACGTTTAGTGTTCATTATGAGCAAACATGCTGTGCGTACGCTTAATATCTTGCTGTAGGCTGCTTGAGATGGCACAATGCTGAAGAACCCTCGGAAGCCGAACAGAGTCATAATAATGCCGTGTAATTTGAAGAAAAGGGATAAGCTCTAACTGTTGATTTGCGGAGCACATAAGATCTGCCTTCTTTGTGGATGAGCAAGAAAAGCCGTTAATTTGTGAATAAGCGTAAGGCACTGTTAAAGCTTGTTATGCGATAAATTAAATGCGGAAATGAGCTCAATGATCGTCGGTGGCAGAAAAGGGAAGCAAACGTCACCCAAAACATTCCAACCTGTAAGCAAATGCAGACTTATTCTTTGGTAAACAGGCGAACTGTCACGTATTCAATACAATTAATTAACAATTATACTAAATGGTCAATTGTTTGTTTATCCAACCGCACGACTAAATAGTATGACTTTAAAGTTTAAATTAAATTATCTGCTGATAAACAAAAACGAAGTACAATAAAACGATACCGTGAAGATTCTTATGTATACTCTCTCCTAGCATCAGAAAATTCACGTACGAGGGATATTCTGTAAAGAATGATAATTTTTACAGCTTAATTTCTCGCACTAATATTGAATTTCACAACTTTTTTGTTACATTAATGTGTAATGTGCACGTGGTACTAGTTTAATTATTGTCACTTTTAGTTCTCACCTCCGAAAAGTGTACAAGCTAGGACATGTTCAGTTCCGTCTACAGCAAAATGTAACACGCGATGTACAATTCTGCTTTCTTCTCAACAAAATTTCAACTGAGGCCTATGCAACGTTACAGGAGGCCTATGAAGAGTTTGCTGTTCCCTATAGCAAAGTTCGAAGATGATTTAAAATGTTTAAAGGGGGAGGAATTCAATTTTAAGGGAAGGTGGACCTAGCGCTTCAGTTTGTGCTCTAACGGCAGGAAACAATTAACACTGCTGCTGTCGTTATGAGAGAAGATCGTCAAATAATATAAGAATACTTGAAGAAATTGTGAAAAATTCACTGGGTGCCATCCACGCGGTGGTAGGTGAAAGGTTGCACAAGAGAGGTGTTTGTGCTGTCCAAGACTGCTGATGCCCGAACTTAAGGATGTTCGCGTGCAGGTTTACATGCAGTTTCATTTGTAAATGAAACATGTGCCTTGCTTGGTCACAGAGGACCGACAAAATTATCGCGTGAACGTTCGCCATGACTTGAAGAAAAACTGCTTGGAGAAGCTAAGTTTTCTTACATAAATTGTGACTGGGGTGTCTTGGTGCTGTGCTTATGTTCTGAATCCAAACAAGCACCAAGTCAGTGGACACAAAGAACTAAAAAAGCAGGAAATATTGAAACAAATGCTGGGAAAATGTTGCATTTTTTATGCGGGCCGTATCTCCAGAACGAACTTAATTATCTTCACATTTGAGAAGACTACATGAATGTGTACAACGAAAACCGTCGAAGTTGCGGAGAGGTGCAGACTGACCGCTGCACTAATAAGCAAAACCCTCGAGTTCGAACAAACAAAACCGCGCCAAAATTCAGTTATAGGCCATACGCAGATGTGGAGGCAGTAAGACGTGTACATTGAAGCAAACACCTCAACAATGGACACGGTGTCTTATTATCAAGGAGCAGTTTCATATAATTATCCTGTTAAGCCTTTTTATTGATAATTTTATTCAATAATAATTTAAGTAAAGCCTGAACTGAAAGGGTATTTTTAACTATGTATTTACCACAGTTGAGAGGTATGATGTTTGTGTTAGATGGCGTCGCATCTCAGTTTTATTTCAACAGAATAACAATATGAAGTGTATATGAACCTGTTATGACAATATCCCACGGGTGGCCGAGGCGCGGACTCGTGAGCGGGAGGTCTGGGGTTTGAATCCCGCCAGGACCGTCCTTCCTCACTGAGTTTTTTTCCAGATTTTCCTCAGTCCTCATAAATGCCAAATGCCGGGGAAGTATCCTAAACTTCGGCCTGGAACGCTTCCTTCCTTAAAAAATACTTTCCCAACATATCTTTTCATCTCATGTACCACCAGTGTCCACCGCCTATGATGCCTCAGTAGTAAAAACTCACATAGCAGAATATACTGCGTGTGTTGAAAGAAATGACCTTAACAGACTAATATCGCGGTTTCAAAGCTACCAAAACTAAAAGGTAATATGTTCATCACGAAAATGCACGTTTTAACTGTAGGCAATTGTCGTGAGGCTGAAAGCATTTCACCACGTGAACTAAACATAGGAAGTACATTTACTACACACTTTTAAGCAATTACTTCTTTTCTAGTGAATAAAGTGAAGTGGAAGTATTTGTTAAAAATCTAGATGGTTTCTAGCACAGTATATACACGTACATTAGGGACGGATTGGGTAGTTTGCGAGATCGAATTCTGAATGTGAATGTCACGAAATTGACACTATTACCTGTATTCTCTTCCACATGGCTCTACTTCCATTCTTGCAATTAAAGTCTGCAATAATTATCTGGTTGCACAGGTTGTGACAATAATACACATTTTGGTGCTGAACCGACTTTCTGTAAATAATTCTAACCAAATGACCTTTTTCACTATTGCAAAATCTTAAAAACACTGAGTAGTGTTCCATGGAATAGAATAATAATAGTGTAATACTGGCAGTAAAACAAATCGCACGATACTTCCTTCTTTAGTATTATTATTGCAAGTTATGTGGTAAAATGCTGCCAAGAAAATGGACACAGAAAAACTGTTAACTCCAGATGATATTTGTACAGAGAAATTTGCTTTTGGATAATTGTTTATTTTATATAGTAATTTTGCATTACACCAGTCATATCTCTTTAGGATATTCTATATTTCCCTATTTGATTATCCAGTAATGGGTATTATATTGTAAAACTGCTGTTAAGCGCAGAAAATACAATATAAGTTTTTCAGAGATCTGTCACTAAATGTCAGCTACGTTCTTTAGCCTAATATAGAAACGTTATTTTACTTTCTCGGCTAAACATAAATCAGGGATTTAGGAGCAAAAATAAAGTAATTAAAGTAAAGCTTAGAAATGTTTGCCCATCATTCAAAAACAATCAAAAGCGAAAGCAAAAGGGAGAGAGAGGGGGGATTTTCCCATCTTAATTAATGTGGTGTTCTGTACAATCTCCTTATATTTCAGAGACAAATACTAGAATTTCATGTCTATGGTGAAAAGAATAAGCAATTTTCATTACAATTAACGTTTTAAGAACGAGTGTGCTACATTTACGTTGAACAGTTGTTCGTTAAATAACCGAGTTAGCTGCAGCGATAGCCATGAATTAGATATGTTCATTGAGAGGTACGCCCAAATGGGGTAGGAGCAAAACTGCAAAGATGCTGCCACAAGTCCTCCATATGCATATACTGTTTTCTAGCAAAACCTAGATTGCAAGGACCTTAAGAGTTTTCAGCATACACTTAATACAGTGCGAATAAACATTTTGAAATTTTGCTAAATTCTTGAAGCTAGTGCTTGGATATTTCCAAGGTTGGTCCTATTCAGATTAACAAGTTTACTTTCAGAATAACATTCATTTTATAATAGTTCCTTTCATGCAAACAAGGGTTAGCAAAAATTACAGAAATGAGTTATTCCGGTTTACAAATGTTCAGTGTGTGGCAAAATGATTTCTTGTAGTCTGATGAAACTAGAACAGACATTTTAAGCTCAAAACATAGGATGCTTTGATTCGTGTTTCGATTTCAGGTTGGAATTTCAAAAGATATTGGAGTTCACTGTACAACAGTATCTAATGTTCTCCCCAAAGTTATGAAAAGGCAAACGTATGAATAAAATGTTCCAACACCACCAATGAAATAATCAATGCAAGCTAGACTGGGAAAAGCGGTATCAATTTCCTTGTGCAGTTGGAGCAATTGATTGCACAAATGCACATATCGTGAAGTCATGATGAGTACATGAATCGCAAACTTTAAATTACTATTGCTAACAGAGTTCTTAAACGTTCAAACATCTGTGAGATTATGAATCATTTAAAATGATACTAGAGACCGCTTGATGACATTGCTGTAGTATCACACCCTGATTTAACACCTGAAACTCTTAGTGGAATCATAGAGAGGTGCTAATTTGAATTGAAAAGGAAATTTCCTAAATGCTTGTAAAAATCCAGAGCCCTAACGAGCTTCTTATTGGTGGTTTTACTCCTGAGACATCACAGGCGGTATCCAGGAGATTATGATCTTGAAGTTGATTTTAGTTTTCAATGATGATATTCCTGAAGAGCGAGTTTAGCAACATCTTGCACGCAGGAGAAGGGAGGAAGTAAAGAATTCTATTTACAACCAACAGTAAAGTGAATTTATCCACAATGGAAAAGAAAGAACTTTTCAAAAGAAAGCAGCACCAGCCCCATAACGATTCGCCAATTTGTTTATCATAATTTTCTTTTTCTCTCTTGCATTTTTGTCAGCTCTAGTAAAAGTAATCCTTGAAATACAGTAGTTGAGAGATTTTTTTGTTTCATAGTTTCTCGTAGTGATTGTTTACTGCATTTTAGGGGTGTTGGCAGTATCTGGTCCACTGATCTTTGATTGCGCGACGTGCTAATAATATCAGCTTCTTCAAAAAGGATATAGCTACCAAATTATACATGTAATACTCTACCAAGAAAAGTAAATAAGATTATTGTAACAAAATTAAAAGTTCAAAGTAGTTTATTATATATTCTTAACGTAATTATTCCGTGCATTAAGTTAGTATTTTTACTGGCTATTGTTATATAATATCAGCAAACATAAAAAAAAACCAAGTACCGGTAATAGGAAAATGCAATATCCCTGGTAATAATTTAAATTAATAATAAAATATTGAAACCTGTAGGCAATTTACTGTACTGTTATGCATATTAATGCAATTATTTAGTTGGGTCTTTGCTGACCATTGGTTTAACATTTACAGCAATTCTTATCTCCAGGAACTGAAGTTACTCTTCTTATTGCCTGTAGAGTTTCTGTATGTTTTCTTTTAATGTCATTTTTTCATATTATTTATCTTTATTTAAGTTGTTTGGATGCTACTGCTTTGCCAAAGGTAGCTAATTTGACAAGCCTTTGTCTTAATTAGATTTTACTTTGGCGACTGAGATTTTTTAAGAAGAATTTTGTATTTTCCCAGCATGAAAATGAATTGGGTTTGATAATTTTTATTGCTTTTGTAATTATTATTTTCATGTTTACATTCAGCAGACGTGGTGAAAGGGTGGTTAGGCTTTGTTTAGATGGAAATAAAAGAGGATAGTTTGTGTTTTAATGCTCATATTTTAAAATTATTTTAATAGGGTTAGTAATGCATTATGCACATGCTTACAGCTTCAGCTTGTATTAGCTAAGCTTTATTCATTTTAAATTAATCGAATACTAATGCAAGTACTAAAGCTAAATAGTAAAAGCTTTTGCTAATGCTAAGTTTTAATTTTTATTCAAATGTCATATTGTATCAGAGTCTCCATCACTCTGTTCTTGACCTCAGCGACAGACACAAATCATTGACCATTTAGAAGCATGTGCACAGAAGAGCAGTTTCATTGCACGCATGAAATAGACATTGTAGAGCAACAAAAGAATATCAGAGCGTAACAATGCTGGACGTTTGTTCTTGATCCATTTAGATCATCGCTGCAGCTAGCGACAAACGTAGCGGTGGATCCATGTTCAAAGAATTCAGTTATCAGCTATCTCTGGATGGAACAACAACTGACAGTGATCATTATGTGCGTTTCCTGAAGGCATGCATGCCATGCACAAGACATATGTAATTAACATCAAATACGCATAACAGGGTTTTAGATATTAAGCCGATGCTGATTTCTACAACCCTCGTTGACCGCATTACATAGCATTAGTCAAACCTTTAGCAGTTACAAATTGAATGTAGTTTTGTTCTGAAACAGAAAATTACGAGAACAAGAACTCAGCCTTGCTTGTTGATCGGTTTGAAAATGTATTGCTGTAAATAGGGCTTGTTGGCGGTTATGAGGTTGTGCTATTCAAAAATTCCGGCGTTGCTTGCATTCATTTTCAAGACATCATAGTAAGAGTAATGATATATATCATGTAACGCTCTGCTGTAGCCCGAAACTAGAGCTTTGACCTTGAAAGCTCATATCTCCTAATGCTTTCGTTTAAATTAAATTAGCAGAGCTCGTCTTTGATATTAATTACTACGAAACAAAATAAACACTTCACAATCAGATCAGTTTATTGGTATGCGGGAAAATTGTGCTTGTGCCATACTTGCCTCCTACACCAAAACGCGGGTTCGAACCCGGCCAGGATCGATGGATTTTTTCGGGCGTAAAAATCCTAAGTATGGCTTCCTTCGGAAGGGAAGTAAAGCCGTGGGTCCCGTGTCGTACATTTACGGCACGAAAAAGAACCTCAAGCCTGAAAGAAGAGGCCTCTGAGCAAAATTTGTCGGCCGTTTCACGCCCTGAGTTGAATGGGACGCTGATGACCTGAGATGTTAAAGAGCGTCCGTAAATAAATAAAAAAAAATTGTGCTTGTGCAACCCAGTTTATTAGGCTAAAACTGCGTATAACGAACGTTAGGAAGTTATTTAAAAACCACCATTCATTCTGTCCCTTACTGCTTAAGCAGACAATATTTAATTAGAAAATTAATACAAAACATTTAGTTTTCATTGATTATGCTACATTCACATAAAGCTATGTTGAAAATACAGACAAAAAACGATAAGATATCCTTCGTGATGATGATTGTTGCTTAAGGGCGCAAAACAGCTATGGTCATTAGCGCCCAGAGATATCCTTCGTGTCATATCTTGAATAGACATTGCATTAATTAAAACATATTTCTATTTCATCTATTTGCAAAAATCGAAAGAACGCTATATATATGTTTGCTATTTCAAAATTCATTTCCCATGATTGTCCTTGAACAGTGTCCTACATTTAAGGAACATGAGGTTAGAAATGCTCGATTTTAATCTCCACTTTTCTCCTCTTCAGCTTTTCTTTTGACTGATGTCTTCAAAATGTGGACAAGAAGTTCATTAAAATTAATGAGAGTGGAATGGAAACACTGGGGTCTTTGCTCAAAGTATGTGCTAAAACATAGCGGTTTTCTCTTGGAATGTGTGGTGAAAAATAGAGTGGGTTAGATTCGTGAAAATGCAGGGCGCTTCTTTCTGTTCATATACGCTTTTATGAAATATTCATAATAACGTAACTTTGCTTCGCACATGGTCAAAGATGGGTGTGTGGATGACGTTACAATATAATTTTTTTGTATCAACTACTAGACATATTGACGTAGCGCAAGCAGTGAACTGAATATTTCTGCAAACATTCAGTTAAAATCCGGTTTCAATAAAACGGGGTTTTTAAACGCGCAAAGATGGATACATGGTTACAATTCTAGAAGATTGTAACATCCCGTACTATTGTGTCATGGTTGATCGTTTAGTTTAAACTAAAGCATAGCATAACAGCTGGGGATGTTACAGTCAATAATAACGCCAGCCTTGAAAGCCTAAAAGTTTTATGATATTTGCTTGTGTACTAAATATTTTTGTCCTAAGAATGTGAGATATTTTTTCTTATTGCTGTACATAATTAATTTTAACTGTAAGGATCAGAATAAAAATATGAAATAATAAAGAAGTTTGATTTATACCGGGTGTAACAATAAGGTAGGCCAAACTTTCAGGACCATTCCTCACAAGTAGAAGAAGAAAATGTGTTATATGCACGTGGATGCGGAAACGCTTTATTTCCATGTTAGAACTCACTTTCTACAACTCTTCACAGTAATTAATAATGGAAAACACACAGGAACAGAACGTACCAGCATACCACATGAAAGTCTTTCTTGCATGCAATGTTCAAAATGCCCTCTTGATTACGTGTGGTTAAGTTGATATTTTCATTTGGTTTATTTACGGAAGCACTTTAAACATCTCAGGTCATCAGCGTCCCATTCAAATCAGGGCGTGAAACGGTCGTCAACTTTTGCTCAGAGGCCTCTTTTTTCAGGTTTGAGGTTCTTTTTCGTGCCGTAATTGTACGACACGGGATTCACGGCTTTACTTCCCTTCCAAAGGAAGTCACACTTAGGATTTTTACACCTGGAAAAATCCATAGGTCCTGGCCGGGATCGAACCCGCGATCTTCGGTTTGGGAGGCAAGTATGATTACCTCTACACCACCAACACCGACGTGATTAAGTTGTAATTCTTATGTTCACTTACGATGTTTTATGTTCCATTTGAACGAAGGTAATGTTGACATGCAACTCACTTCATATGCAGCATGAACTCTCCAGTGTTCATTACAGACTTGGCAAGCATGTGCCTGTTTCCTAGTTTTCATCACGGACTTGGTTTCCGTTACAGTGTAATGGAAGTGTACACAAATGCAGAGTTGGCAGATGATCATTTGATGTATGGATTTAGCATTGGGTAATGGTCGTGCCGCTCAACGTTTGTATCGGTAAAGATTTCCAGAACGAATGTGCTTCGACAGAAAGACGATTGAAGCGACTGAGCGTCGTCTTAAGGAGCAGGGACGTTTAAGTCTGCTACTCGCGATGGAGGAGGCCATTCTGCATGCCGATGACGACAACCCTAGTGTCAGCATGACAATTAGTTGCAACAAGTAATGTTGAACACATGTCAGTCTGGAGAGTGTTACGTGAGAACCTGCTGTATACATAACTTTACAGCTTGTGCAAGCACTATCAGCAGTTGCTTTTCCTGAACGGGCACACTTCTGCGAATGGTTTATTTAACAAGGTGTCAACCCTGATTTTAGTGCAACTGTGCTGTTCACGGACGAGGTATTGTTTCAACGTGATCCGATTGTAAATTTTCACAATCAGCAAATATGAGTCGACTTGAATCCTCGCGCAACTGTTGAATCATGTCACCAACAAAGCTTTCTGTCAAAGTTTGGGCCGACATTGTTGGTGTCTGTTACTTAGGGCCTCATGTTCTTCCACCCATGTGCAACGAACAAACTTACAACGCTTTCTTAGAGAATACTCCTGTTCTGCTAGAATATGTGCCTTTTCCAGTGCAACAAAACATGTACTTCATGCACGTTGGAGCTCCTCCTCATTTCAGTGCTAATGTCCGCCGGCTTCTAAATAACAGATTCCGTGACAAATAGATAGGTGGAAGTGGGCCATATCCCGGTTTTCCATGCTCTGCGGATCTAAACCCACTAGATCTTTATTTGTGGGCGCATTTGAAAGCTCTTGTGTATCGAATCCTGGTAAAAGAAGCAGAGAATCTTCGTGCCCGTATTGTGGAAGGCTGCAAAAAATACGCGAATCTCCAGGGATACACCAAGCATCCGGAATTCAATGCGAAGTGTGGGTTCATGCCATGTATCAATGCTAGCAGAGGGCATTTTAAACACTTCATTTAAGAAAGGGTTTCATGTGGTATGCTGGTATGTTCTGTTCCTGTGTGTTTCCCACGATTAATTTGCTATGAATAGTTATAGAAAACGAGTCCTAACATTGAAATAAAGCGTTTGCGAACCCATGTTCATATAAGATATTTTCTTCTTCTACGTATGAGGAATATGTCCTGAAAGTTGGCCGATCCTTATTGTTACACCAGGTATGTTAACTATTTAATTTATAAATTAATGCCCGTAGCTTATTACTAGACTTAAATATTAGCAGAGTCAAATATGTATTTGTCACAAGCTACAAGTTACTAGGGTTGGTCAGTGAGGCAATGTGAAATAGATCGATAGTGAATCTGTCTCGTTATTTATCAAGAAAATTGTTTCCCATAAATTTTGAGATCACAAAACCGAAAACTTCTTGAAAGTATTAAGCAATTCCTTTCTCCTTATAGAAAGATAAAATCCCACTGAGTCCCCATTGAGAGCTTTAGATAATCCTGTTTTCTATGACAAAGTGGACATAACACCGAAAATAATAGAGTAGAGAATGTAATTACTGGATGTTACAAAGCTTACATTTAAGCCGAAGGTCTTGATTTCAGCATTTTCTCTGAATACATAAATAGGCACGAGGAAAAATGCATTCATGGAAATGCAAATTTTCTTAATTGTTTGCTTTATTTGCAATAAAAATAAATGTAAATGGCACGAAGGATATTATCTATCTTTTTTTTTCTCCCACTGTTAAAAGTATAATTATGCGATTGATACATTATAGTTTAGTTCCAACAAAATACTGCAATCTCGACTCTGTATTTCGGAAGGATGAAAAAGAAACGATAATTGTGCATTTTATCTTGTTCTATTCCTACCAAAAGTTCTGTAGATGAACTACTACCTCGTATAGTTTTGCTATGAACGTGGAAACTATAACTTTGAAAACGATATATTGATTAGCATAATCATTTAAACGTTCTAAAACAGAAAAATTAGCGCCAAGGTAACACATTAAAGAAACAGTGAAATGAAAATATGGAGATTCTGCGAACGAATGAACTTACAGTGGAAAAAAGAAAAGAAAAAAAAAAACAACTTTCTGAAACAAAATCCTTTGGATGGAAGTTTCACAGTGGCTGTCGGTGCGAAAGATACAGCTTGAGACAGAAAGTCAATGTGTACTCCTCAATGGTCTTTACAGAGCAGCTGGTCCTTCACCGAGAACAAACGTGCGTTAACACATGGTTCTGCCGTGTGTCAAATGTGCGCTATGAGAGGTCTGTTGCAATTAATCAGCCATTTTGAATATCTAGGAGTCAAGTAGATAGCTTCCTATGTTTAGTGGTTAGTGATGCTCACTGCTAGCCGGGAGGTCCCAGGTGCGATCCACGATATCTGCTTAGATATTTTCCGAGTTAGGGTGATCTGAACTACTGATGATAAATGAGTAAGAACATGGAGAGGTAGGGGCCCCTGATTAAGAATGCAGCATGGCAGCGGCCTGTGGGGTAAACTGTGCTGATCACATCCTTGCAATACTGCACTCTGTCTATTATGTCACAAGACGGAGACAGAGGACGCAGCAATCGGGCGAAAGCTTGTGCATTGAGTTAATTTTTTAGGAATAAAGTAACTTTGATTAACCTGGTAAACAGTAGGAAGAGATCTTACTGCGGATGCAATTTTTTTTCCTGTAGCTTATGCTTTGCAGAAATGTCTCTTGCAAAACTTGACACCAAATCCCTCAAAGCCCATAGAGCCCAAATTGGGTCCTCGCGACTTCTTAGTCGGTCCTGGTGGTGTAGTGGTAACCATACTTGCCTCGGGCGTAAAAATCCTAAGTATGGCTTCCTTCGGAAGGGAAGTAAAGCCGTGGGTTTTGTGTCGTACATTTACGGCACGATAAAGAACCTCAAGCCTAAAAGAAGAGACCTCTGAGCAAAATTTGCCGGCCGTTTCACGCCCTGAATTGAATGGGACGCTGATGACTTGAGATTTTAAACGCGTCCATAAACAAATCAAATCAAACAAATCAAACAAGCGACTTCTGACTTTTCGCCGTTGAAAGGAAGACGGCGAGTAGGAGCCAGAGACGAGATAATGGATAATATCTAAAGAGGATTATGCAGGCTGTTTTGAGAAGGTAAGGGCTGCAGAAATGTTTGAGGCTCCTTAGATAGTACTTGAGAATGCCTTAGGTGTCGTACTAACTAGAGATTTGAAAGCCTCAAACCTTTCGTTTCCGTCCCCTTTCTCATCTTACCTGAAGATGTACCCTAAACTAGAATTTAGGGCCCATAGAGGGTGGAACAATTGCACTGGATTTATCAAGTTGCACAGTGATGGTACTAGTGCAGCTCGAAGTGGCGGTAAAATGAACAGGGTTCCTTCATCTCATTAAATTTTTTGGGGCGTAAAATCCTAAGTATGGCTTCCTTCGGAAGGGAAGAAAAGCCTTGGGTCCCGTGTTGTAGAATTATGTCACGTAAAGGAACTTCTAGCCTGAAAGAAGAGGCATCTGAGCAAAATTTATCGGCCGTTTCACACCCTGGATTGAATGGGACGCCGATTACCTGAGATGTTAAAGAGCATCCGTAAAAAACAAATGAATAAATTAATTAATCTCATTTCACCCACATTGAAGTTGGAGCAATATATTCACGGGAGGTCACAATTAGTAGGGGCTTCCGACACCCACCTCCGGCAAAGGGAAATAGAACAGAACGGAATAGAACCTGTTCCACTCAGGAGTAGAACCCATGGACACTTGATAGAAGTCACAGCTGTTTGTTTAGGCCATTCCTCCCTAATTCCTGGTAACTAGGTAATTTCGAAATGTTCGTGGTTTAACCTGGTCTGTTTTGTATATCTTTCTGCACTTTAGGATACAAATAATTTATAAATCGCAATATTTCACCTCATACTGATGCACATTGATATAGTTGAACTTTTAAAATTCTTTTCCGGTTAATGAAGATAGAATAGATTATTCATTGAACTTCTGTACGAAATACTATTTTCTGAAACAATATCACATTTAGACACATATGGTATTTGAGAGAAAAATTAAAAGTTACCAAAGTATTAGGAATATAAACATGGTCAAAATTGATGGATCGAAGAATGAAACAAGTTGCAGGTATGCAGGAAGAAAATATAGGAGAATGAACAGGAATGCAATTTATATTCTTAGAAGTTATTTACATTTGTTTTTAATTGCAGTTGCTTTGTATAATTCAACGCTATTGTAACAGCTGCAATTTTAGAACTAAGAGAAATTTATATACTTTTAATTTAGTGTTTATATTTCGCATTCACCAAACCATACTAATATGCAGTACTAAATAGAAAAGCTCAACTTTTTGTGGACTGTGCAATATTGTTAAGAATGCAAAAAATTGTAGATATATACGTTAGTTTTTATAGGGAAAAGGAAATTTATACTGCAACAGATGTTAAAAGGAGCCAAAGCATCATCAATTCTACCCCCTTTTCACGGTAACTTTGACACGAAGAACAGCTAACTCTAAAACTCTGCAGAAAGTGAACTCGTCGCTGTTTCCAAAATGCGAAGAACCAAACGTTACTGACAGGACGTTGACAGCAAACTTGAAAAGCTATTGGAGGCAGTTTTCACCTGCTTATCCTTTCTTCAACGAGGTTGAAAGTTTCTCCCATGGAACGTCCCTCAATTTCTCTTTCTCTCTCTCTCTCTGTCTTCCTTTCTCTTTGATTTTAATTCCGTTTCTCAGTTATAAAAGTGAAGCATAATGGAGGCTTTGGGGTTTGACATTTTAACATCGTAACGCCATATTCATCGTTTTGAGTGACATATTTATTTGTTATGATCGATATGTATGTCATCTGTAAATTAATTATTTATTGAAAACACAGCATTTCGATTCCTATTTATTAATGAGCTAACAATAAAATTGTTTTGGTTGGACCAGGCCGATTTCTATTCACATTGTGCCATGTATTATAAATATTGAGATATTATAATTATCGATATGAATGCTTTTGTCTTGTTAAATAATTATTGAAAAATGGTGAACGACTCGGAGCGGCACGGCACGATTGCTCGTTTTGCTGTTTTATTCCTTGCTTGTACTAGTGCCAATGGGTATAAAGACATTTGTACGAAAAGGTAAATAAATGCACAATGTAAAAAACTAATAGAGCATCTATTTAGAAAAATATTAATAAAACAATGAATATTATTAATACATCAGAGACTAGAACTAGAGGTAAGTTTGCAGACAACATGGAGAAAGTGATTGCCATCAGTTTGAAAATATACTACAACGTCTTGGATGAAAACACGGAGACGACTTTACATTTTACTGTCAAAATTGATTCAGAGGACTACGGCAATACTATAGTGTAGCTCAAAGTGAAGATGAGAGAAATGAAATGTCCGGGGTTTCAGTAATCCACACAGAAATGCCCTAAAAGACTTTTAAAATTTAAGTGGTGATGCGCAACATATGCAAACCCACCCTTACAGAATTATGGTGCAGAAACTTAGGAATATGGGACTTGAGGAGATTTTTTAAAAAAGTTATTATTATAATAATACTTTTATACACGATGTGCCAGAATCGCCGTATAATATTTCGGAATAGGCAAGCCACATTACGCTGTAAATATTGGGAAAAGCAGTAGCTGACTTAACCATCAGTACCCGAATATTGAGTGCTTGTGGATGATTCCCTATGTTTCACTGACTGTCATTCCATAAATTTTACCTTTGTCAATTGGCACGAAATTCTGCAGGCCAGAATTACTAAGAGTTAAAATGAATTATATTTAATTAGGTACACTAGCACAAGAAGAAATGAACAGGTATGAATAACTACATGTCAACTGAACATGACCGCCATGGGTGGCCGAGGTCGTTAAGGCGCGGACTCGTGAGCGGGAGGTCTGGGGTTCGAATCCCGCCAGGACCGTCCGCCCTGACTGGGTTTCTTTCCAGGTTTTCCTCAGTCCTCATAACTGGCAAATGCCGGAGAGGTACCCTAAAATTTGGGCCTGGAACGCTTTCTTCCTTAAAAAATATCCTTTCCCAATTTATCCTTTCATCTCATGTATCATCAGTGTCTACCACCTGTGGTGCCTTAGTAGTAAAAACGGACGTTAAACACTACTCAAAAAATATTCGATAAGAAAAACACATTACAGAAAAAATAAAGGGAAAGAAACGTATATAACGTTTAATTTTGTTCATACCTAGAACCCCTGAAAGATGCAACTGATATGGTATGCATGCCATCAAAATACACGAGAGTATAACTTAAATGTAGGGCGATTCTGGGACACCGTGTATTGTTTATAATGAAAGTTTAAAGTGTTACGGCTTATCTTGTTATGTAATATGAGATACAGGTACTAAATATATAAATAATTTTTAATAATTAGGAAAAATATGAAGTCTGTCACAAGTTCTCCAAGGTTTCAAGTCGCGTCTTGGGATAAAAAAAAATAACGAAATACCTGAGAGATCTACAGGGCACATGGACTCAGTCACGGTTGTGATCGGACAAAACACGGTAGTTCAGATGGAAGAGCATCGGCACCTTAAGCCGAAGATCCGTGGTTAGAATCCCGGCCGTGAACCTGAATTTTTCCTATCTGGCTCTGATTTCAAACGATATATAAAGATTTTATAAATACTAAAAATGAAACTATCGGTTTGCTGTTCAGCATTATTCATCTTGGTTTGCACTGTCGTGATGAGGCAGCACCAATGTACGAAGTTGTAGTGACCGGGAAGTCCGAGATACGTCACTGATGACAGATCAAGTTCACTGAAATCGACCCCCACAACGTACGCTTTTTAATAGTTATGTTTTACTGGGAGATAAAATAATCATTGCAGTTGAATTTACGACAACGTTATTAATTATTCTATCAGGTTTCATTGAGAACAGTATGGTCCAACTAAAACAGTTCCCTTGTGAGTTGCGATCAACGCGTCGTCTTATCTTTATGCTTGTTGAAACAACATGACGTAAAATTACAATTTCATAAATGTAACTTCAAGTGCGTAAATTAGAACACTATGAAACACATTTAGCACTGGCTTAGACCTAAGAAAAGATCATGTGTTAGTAAAAGGCATAGTTTTATTTCGTTGTTCTTTCTTTAAGCTTTGCGTCACCTAGAAGTGCCCCTCGAGCATTCGGAGTAAAGCGCAGTGAACCATTATTAACGAGTGCGAAAAAGTTTAAAGGCAGGCAAGGGAGCGATCGTGAAACTTAAGCCGAGCGGGAGATGAGAAGGGAAAACAGAGGGTTCTAGTTCTCACCCTTAATCTGAACTAGAATACGTAACCAATGCTGAGCTTAAAAACGATGCAAAAAGAGTTTTGTTTCTAACGTTGTATACCAATACACTGAAAAGGTTTAATAATAATAATAATAATAATAATAATAATAATAATAATAATAATAATAATAATTATTATTATTATTATTATTATTATTATTATTATTATATATTAAAATGTAAATGGGAAAATTCACAGCGATAATTATACCGTTGAAACAAGTACTTGAAAACATATTCACCTTAATATTTAATATTGACAGTAAATCTCAAATGTGACAACACGAAACCTATGATTATAGAACGCTATTATTTTGTTCATTTCTTTCATTTAAACTTTGTAACGTACCACATCGTTCTCCATAAGTGTTAGGAACTAACAAAAGAACATTCAGTTCTTTAGCGCCTAAAGCAATCTGACTACAAAAAGCTGTTAAGCAATCTCACCGAAGGGGGGAAAAAGCGCAAATGAAATTTTGAAATAAATGAAACCCAATTTTGGAAATAAAAGGATTTAATTTAATTGGTGTCAAATATACTATGAACGTGTCCCAACCTATGAAAGGCTAAAATATTTAGATAATCGTCCATGAATAAATGCCTATTTTCTGGGATAAAAAGGTTTTTGTTTCGAAGAAGTTTAGTCCTAATGAACCGCGCAGGGTAAAATTGATGCAATAACTACCGATGCAGCACATATGAAAGCGTACTCTTTGGAATTCTGTATATTTGTGGAGTTAGAAATCTGCACCGTTGAATACCAACGATATGTGGACTATAGATAGCTCTGGCACAGACCTACTAATTTGCATCATGGCGCCGAAACGCTTTCATTTGCCTACGAACTGTCTCAGATTTTATAACAAATCTAATCGGAATAATAGAAAACATTTGGTGACAACTGTGCGAGATATAAGCACTTGTAACCAACTGCCATTCAGCATACGGCATATTTGTACATGCAACCGTAGACGAAAATTTGGAGGCATTTCGCCGCCGTCGTGGTTTCAAGGTATTCATGAAGTCAAAATGTAGTTAGAAAATCTTCATGCTTACGAACTCTAAATCATGTTTCTCAAATATTATGGAAATGTATTGCAGAATACAACCTGAAGATCCTTATATAGTCAGCAATTTGCTGATGTCAAAAGACTGTAGCTCCCATATTACTGGAAAAAATATCATTGTTGATAACTAATTTACCAGAATGCCATTGACACATGATCTACTACGAAATCACAAATAATTTTGGTCGGGGCAGAAAGAACAAAAGGAAAAAAATCCTAAAGAGTTCATCAGAAAAGGAGAAAAAAATAACAATATGCCTGTTTGTTCAAGCACATTCGACATCAGCAAAGACACATGACTCTCGTTTCATGTGTACCTAAAAATAATACATGTGTTGTCCTGTTGTCGACAATGCATACACGCCTTTAGATCCCCAGATAGGCGAAGTACTGAAAGCGGAAATCATCACGTTTACAATAAGATCAAAATAGTTGTTGATGTGTCGGATCAGATGTGACAAAAACTATTCAGTAAGCCGTAGGTCTATCGTTGGAAACTGACAATCCTTTGCTTGTTGTTTAATGTGGGCGATCTCAATGCAGAAGTAATTGTGCAGGAAAATGTTGGAAAAGAAGTTTCTCGTCTTAACTTCCGACGGAGCCTACTAGATGACTACTTGAAGTCAAGGGCAACTATCGACATTGTCGAAACCTCTGCAGACAAAAATAAACATCTGATGGGGTGTACAAAATCAGCTGAGGGTGTGACCAGCAGAAATGAAGGAAGGTGTTGCTTTTGTCCAAGGGCCAAGGACTGTAAGACGACTAAATGCTTCGAAGTCGATTCGCAAGGAGCACGTGGTAAGGACATTGCTTTACATTGCTTCACAGTGTAAAAGAAAATATAATTAACCTACAGTCCTCATCTAGGTAATTAGGCGCGAGTTCTTAAGGACTAAACAATACGAGAATGGTGAAATTGGTTTAAGCTCAGTAACATGTAGCGAGAGAATATGTGCACCTGGTTCTCATAAATGACTTAGCTACTCTTAAAACTGCGTTTCCCATCTTATTTTATTATGCTGCATTTTTACTTGCATACAGCTTCCATGCCCTATCTTAGAACCCTTAAGTAGCCAACAGGAATTGCGTAAACAATGTACTTCAAATATTGTTGGACAAAAATGTTATCCATTTCTCGTACGGGGCTATATAGACCTGTTAACAAAGACTAACCCAACCACCTATTCTTCGGCCAACCTAAATTGCTTTTTCCAGTTGGTTTATATTTTAAAATTTGTTTTGGTATGGTATATTGTCCATTAGCTCTAAATGAGACCATCATTCATTTCCTTGTTGCACTACTGTATTATTTACGGTTTAAATTTAAATTTATTTTTGCCTTCAATTCTAACCCATTCAGTTCTTTGCATTCCTTCTATATTTCTCAGAAAGTTCATTTCTGCTCTTTGGAGTTAGTCTTCTTTTTTCTCTTACTTTAAGAGCACAAACCTCTGCTTCATATTTAAAAATAGGTAGTGCAATTGTTTTATATAACTTTATTTTTGTTTTTATTTCCTCCCTTTATTTTTAAATTTCTATAAACAGTAACACTATTATGATTCATTTTGTAAATATTTATTTTTATCATTATCAGAATTATAACTCTCCACAGACAAGAAAATTAAATGATGTAGCTGTTTCAATTAGTTTATTTTTAATAATAATCTTATTTCTTTTTATATTAGAACCCCAGAAACATAACTCTTATCTTTTACGAGTATATTGTTAAATTATATGATTTTATGATTTTTTACCGTTCGAAAGCTTTCTGCATTATCCTTTCATTTTCAGCAATTAATAACTTTATCTTCCTTAATCGAGTTAATAAATAATTCATTATAACCACATTCAGTGAAACTATTAATTTTAATTTTGCATTCCCTTAGAATTTCGTTAATGAAAAAGTTTAAAAGCTGGGATGATAGGCTACATACTTGTCTTTCTCTCTTGTTTACTCATATGCATTTTGCACTTTATGTACCTATTTTATTTTATTCTTTGTTTCTTTATACACTTCTGGCCATTAAAATTGCAACTCCCATTACAGACGCGTTTAACCGCCCGCACATTTTCTCAGAAGGAACAAATATAACTTGTTGAAAATATGACAGCCATACCAGCAGGTATCTGAATTTGATCGTGGTAGAATTATGGCATACGGACAGTGCGGGGTGTCTTTCCGAGAAGTTGGCGCACGTGTTGCACAAAATATATCTACAGCGAAACGAGTGTGAAATCAATGGTCGAGGTTGGACAAACGGACAGATCTGAAGAATCCCACAACCGAACTAGAATAAAGAGATAATTTCTGCATGACTATTATGAATATACACAATGTGTTGCAATGTTAATGATCGGCAGTGTATATACCTCTAATTACCTGAATCAAGTGTTAGTATTCTTTTTATTTTTTTTAAATAATCAATATGTTTACATCTAATTGCATTATCAAAGACATTGACAAAGTATATACAAAAACATCCACTTCGTCGTTGAGGGTAACGTCTATTAAAAAAAAAAAACACTCAAAATAAAACATATACGTTTAACAATTAAGAAAGTAGAATTTCTCCACCCATGCTATATTTCACACTAAAAATCAACCCTTAGAATATTTGAAAACAAGAAATTCACATTATATAAAAAATGCAAGAAAATAAACTTATTCTGACGTATGATTCGTTAACATATTAGTTGTTTCGCAGAATTGGTCCTACTCTACGAGGCTTGTAACCCGCATTGAATAGGCGAGTGAAGAAAGAACAATAAGAAAGGGAAGAGTAAAAGAAGTCAATGAAAAATGCCTTAAGATTTTATTTGAGCTATCAGTAACTTATTTAATTAACCATTTAATCTAGATGTCAATTTGGATGTTTCAAAATGAGACAACTACGAATGAAATATAAAATGTTCAGATACATTTCTATTCATACAAAGCCAAACAACTTATCGTACATAAGAGAAGTAAGATCCAAACCTATGCTTTTACATGGTAGTAATTCCTAGTCATATCCTAATAAATAAGAAAAAATAGAGTAAAATTTTCCATTTTATTCTTTTATTTGTTAAGTTCGTCCGCAAATTTCGGGAGGGTTAATGAAGCGAATCCTGGTGATGTAAGTGAACCGGAATTCAGTTGTGCTTCTTCCTGCTATCTTGAACTGAAGAAACATTCATTGAAAAAGGTCTCGCCCAAGGAATACAAACGAAACTGGTTTAAAGCGGAAAACAGGATGAATATTCTCTGTACAAATTACACCATATATGCCATCGTTCCTGCCTTTAGAAAGGGTAAACATGAACCATAGTACTAATTTTACTATCTTGAAATGTAGGACGTATGGTAGGGAGATCTTTGGTTCACAAGAACAACGGTTCTTCACAAGAATACGGCTAGATTCTTTAGAGCTCAATAATAATTAAACGCCAATCTTCTACAACGACCTTAATTCTTTTATTATTTATTTAGAAAATAGAAACACACAGATAAAACATTTGTCACTTTTCTTGGCCATTTTACTTGTAACGATGATTATTCCCAACAATTCACATATATATTGGAACAATGCTTGGGTAGGTATATGAGGAACTTCTTTAAGAATTCTTATACACGCAGAATTAGGGCAAATTGGACCTCTCTCAAATTTCATCGAACCGAATAATTAAAAAAAAATGTTCCTTAATTATTAGGTTACTTGGAAATTATACATTTAGCGAACTATGATCAGGCAAAGCATAACTTTCACCATAATTACTAAGCTCTTCAGACCCTCAAGGACCACTGTTGACCAGTTGACTGCTGACCACCATTATTTCTCAAGGAGCATAGGATTGAGGCTCGATATTGTTTTAACTCCATTGCATTAAAACTTCCTTTCATAAATAACAATTCAACATTTTCTTACATTTGAAATCATAAAATGGAAGAATGAAAGGGAGACGTTATTTACGTTTAGAAAACACACTAATTACATTCCTAAGTTGAGTCATCTACGGTCTGAAATGAGTTGGAGGTTTGCCCTTTTTTATTTCTGTTACATTGAGACATAGTTCTATTCCTGACATCACTGATGCTGTACACAGATCTGAAGACCGTGTCCGTAATTGGATCGCCCGATTCCAAGAAGTAGGGGAGAGTTTGAAGAAGAAACCTAAATCAGGCAGTCCTAGGAAATTAACTGAAGGGTAGTGTGAAGCCAAACAACGCAACTGATCCCTTTCCTTCGCCAAGCTCTGGAACGGAACTTGTATTTCTTTCGAGAGCAGTTTCGAGATCCGTAGCTATGTCTACAATTCTGGAATACTCGCCGAGTTGCTAGAAAGGAGACCTTAACTCTTAAGCATTGGTTTGCTTTTAAACACCTCGAATGAAACTGTGGTATACTATCATTTGGTCAGATAAGAAAGTAATTTCATATGATGAACATAATTGTTCCTCAGACGTCGCAGCAACGTTCATCTCGCCCCAAAACATATCGCCACGGGTAGAAGCGTTCACTTAGTATGACATTCTCAAGTTGGATAAGAGCGGCAGGTGTGGGAGAGCACGTTTTCTCGTAGAGTATATTCCAAAGAGTACGTCTATGTCCTGGAGGCATGTATTTTCGCGGTATTCGTGTTCTGTATCTTGCTGGCGACTTCATGCAGCGTTCATATCAGCAGGACGCAATATCACTGCAAATCAAGGCGATACACTGACTGGCAGCATTTCTCGATCGAACCCAGTAAAGCATGTGTGGGATCAGCGGCAGGAGCGCACAGCAGAAATCCTCAAGACCACTACAATAGACGTGAAAGGACTTAGGAATGAGGTCTCTATATTATATTTTTTAACTCATCACTTCCTAAGGCTAAAGAGGTTCTTAGATAACGGTAGTTGGTAGACCTGCTTTTGATAAAAAAAAAAAAGAAACTTTCTCTTGTTTGCTTTTCTATTAGAAGAAAGACGTGCTACTTTAATTTTTAATTATATATTATTTTTTAACTCCTTAATATTAATATTTTAATTTCTTGTTTCAAAATGTTATAATAAATCTTTTTATTGTCTTTCATAACTTTATATCAATATATTTTTTTTGAGTAGTGTTTAACGCCCGTTTTTACTACTGAGACACCACAGGCGATGGATACTGATGATACATGAGATGAAATGATAAATTGGGGAAGGATATATTTTTTTTTTAAGAAAGGAAGCGTTCCAGGCCTAAGTTTAGGTATTTCCCCGGCATTTGCCAGTTATGAAGACCGAGGAAAACCTGGAAAAAACCCCAGTCAGGGAGAACGGTCCTGGCGAGATTCGAACCGCAGACCTTCCGCTCACGATTCCGTGCCTTAACGACCTCGGCCACCCGGTTTATATCAATATAATTTCCTAATACACGTAGGATAAAATATTTTCTACCTAGAGTTGTCGTTATAACTGAAGAACTTGCTTTATTTTGGAACATGCTGCTTCTTATTTTACACCTTCTTAATTTAATTTTTATTTCCAATCCGCCTCTAATAATTCATGAAGATTCCTTATTCATCATTTGAATTCCTAGATTTGGGGAAAATATAAGGAATATAAACGTTGTTAATATAACTACTGAAGTTCACTTAGTTTAAGAGTTTAGGCTATTTTTTATACTATATCTGTGAATCCAAGCTCATCGTACTCTTCCTCAAATATTATTGCTTTTTCCCTTTATTACATAATATATAACAATATATTATCCTACAATTAAATCTACTCTTATAACAATTGCAAATACAAAAGATTTTTTATTTTTTCGTTTCTCATTTTTCTGAATCTCTGCAATTTGTTTGCTATCGTTGCCATAAAACTGGTTCTACGACAGATTCTATATTAATTAGTAATTTAATAAAATTGCAGAACATTTAAAATCCGCATTTCCTACTCCACTTGCTTTTTCTATTGCACAAAACTTCAGATGTCAATAATGAACATAAAAATTACTGTTTTTTTGCGTTAACAAATTCACATAATAAACTGATTAATAGCTTCATCTTTAATAGCCTTATTTCATTGAAAATGTGTAACACTGTTCTTTTTTTCTCAAAATCACATATTAATTTTATGTTTGAAATACTTTTTGTAGTAGGATATCCCTCCTGCATTTGTCGGTTGTGCTTTACGTGGTGCTTTATGGTGTCACACATCAACATAAATTTTTTCAAGTTTACTGTGCGAATATTGAGCATAAATGACTACCTCAGATTCTTTTCTGGAGATGGGTCACATTCACTATAGCTGATGGTTTCCCTTTCTGTTACTGGTGTAGGATTCTCGTTAAGTTTTTCAGTCTCCTCTTCAAAGTTTGTTTCTTTTCCCTGCCCTATTCATTGTAATTACTGTCAAACAATGAAGCTGATTCGCGTATTTCTGATTTTATATATATATATATATATATATATATATATATATATATATATATATATATATATATATATATATATATTATATTCTGATTTTAATATATGCACTCAAAACACCGCAAATGTGTCATTCCCCCTGCGGATATCTTTTTCGCCACGTTTGGTGCCACATAACACGTTCCAAATATTAACACTATCGCAGTGGTTCATTTCAACTGTTTTAGCCATAGACGCACGCTGTCTGCAAGCGCACCGATAAGCGATTGCGAGAAGGAAAGTCGCGGCTGTCCGGGGTGTGTATCCTCCTTTGAAACTTAAACGTTCTCTAGTGGAAAAACGAGGACTTATACGTTAAATGACTTTGTAGACCTCATCAGAACTGGATATGAATATATAGTAAGGTTATTCTAATTACAGGCCTGTAGAGCGCGGCTGCCAGTTTTCAAGAGCTTATTATACATGTGCAAGTAACAACAGGTAGTTAGAGGGAGGCTTTGTCAGCGAGTGGATATGCGTTCGTGAAATACTCGATGTTTTCTTGTTCTTAATTAGTCTTGAACGTATTTTTATGTATGATAGATATGTGGAAACGGGTTCTTGTAGAGAAGTGGTAAAGCAATTTACAAGAAAATATCCTGGCAATCGTGTTCCAGGTATAGAAACTGTTGGCCAACTTGTAAAAAAAAAAAAAAAAAAAAAAAAAAAAAAACAAAAAAACAAAAAAAAAACAAAAAAAAACAAAACGAGAGGCAGGATATCTCAATGATAAGAAACGTGTTCCGAACCGTCGTTTGTTCTTAAGGAACAAAAGTTACATTCAATACATTTTCTATGCCAGTGAGGGGCATCGTTTTCAGTGTCTCTTATAGCACAGGTTAATGCTTATTATCAATTTTAAATACAGTATCATTTTGTGCCATCAGTAAAAAATTAAAAATACAAATTTGAGGCATGGTGACTCTCCTTTTATCCAGTTGCGGCTTGCACTTTCCCATTATGTAGTAGCGTACAGGCAGCCCTTAACTCAAATAACCTCACTGTAAATGAATTATGACTGCAAAATTCCTATTAGAACCGAAACCCTTCTCTTATATGTTGTCTACTTGTCTATTAGTATGGCCGGGTTCAATTGCTGATAAACCGTATTAAAAATTGCTCATAGGAACCAGTGTGATGAGTTTAATTTTTATCCGGAATTTCTCTTCATCCTGCAAAGGCGAATGTCAAGTTACTGGGAACCGGTAAATTCCTAGCTCACTTGCTCCTGAAACCTGCGCCAGTTGGCATGCGGCGTTAAACATTTACATTACAAAAAGTTAAGTAAATTTTGTCTTTGTTTCATTGCAAAAATTTTCTAAAGTTATTGGTTGTGTCCGTGATATTTTATTCTTGATTTCCCTTTATCCGTTAACTTTAAACTATTACATATGTAGTAAATTAACTGTTAAAGATCTGAGTTGAATATTCAGATATTCAGCATAATAGAATGATTAAGTGTAAATAAGACTAGTGGCAGAAAACCCAAACTATTCGTCGCGAACTAGGCATTCTAAGCAAAGACGACGTTAAATTGCTGTACACAGGGGCGTACACAATGTGGTAATAATACTTTCCAGGGCTGGTTTGTCCATCCCTGGTTGGTTGCTAGTTCATTTTAGCAACCCTGTCCCACCTGAAAGTAATTTTGTCGCCGTTGGGTGACACACCTCTTTGGATAGAGGTACGATACAAGCATGTTAATAATAAAACTACCTTGTGAAAGGCGGGTCTGAAATCAGGTTTACCGTGATGAAAGGGTGAAACTTAACAGCGATGTAACAGTGCTCAATTTTTCATTCGGGCGCTTATTTCGCACTGTGCCTGGAAAAACAAACGGTCATGTGGGCGAATGGGCGGCAGAATTGCATCCGGGTGTGAAAATAAATCAGTGCGTCCACCATATGTATTTTAGTTTCTCCAAAATCTTTGTTGCAGGTATAGGATGACGTAAAATGAGAAAAAAATAAAATCAAAATATATTATTAGTGTAAATCGAATGCTTGTTTCAAGGTTTCGAAGCTACATTGCATGAAATGGAAACAAAAATTACGAACGTGGAAAGCGTGACAAGAATGATTCGGTTACTTTCAGTTTCATATAATTAGCAATTCCACATTTAATTTAAATGCTATCGTTTACTTGCTTTTCTGTGCTACATGTTGATTTTGTGTCAGGAACTGAAGGGATCAACCATGAACTACTTCTGTTTCTTTAATAGTGCCAACACCCGTTTTTACTAGTATCGCATCACAGATCTTGGCGATGAAGTTATAAACAGGGAAACGAATTTTGGGAAGGAAGCGTTCCAGGTCTAAATTTGCCGGGATTATTAGGACCTGCCAAAGCTTTAGGATTGTTCCAAAACCCCTCAAAATATGCAACTTCTTGTTTGATGATGGAATAACTTATAACACCGTAAATTGGAAAACCTGAAACTTGCGTCCTGACAAGAGAAAACAGAAAGGCATTGGAAATCACACTACAGGCCCACAGACAAAACTGAAATAAAAGGAACTGTGCTCGTGATAATTTCACTGAATAAATGTTGAGCATGATGTACAATTTTTACCAGGTTCTCTATGTTTCAACAAACATAGCTCCTTTCTTCGTAGTATTACATTATACATGATTTCACATACCTGTGTTACCGCCACGGGTGGCCGAGGTCGTTAAGGCGCAAACTTGTGAGTGGGAGTCTGGAGTTCGAATACCGCCAGGACCGTCCTCCCTGACAGGGATTTTCCGGGTTTTCCTTAGTTCTCACAAATGGCAAATGCAGGGAGGTACCCTAAACCTAAGCCTGGAACGTTTCCTTCCTTAAAATGTTTTCTTTCCCAAAATACCATTTCACCTCATGTATCATCGAGTGTTCACCATCTGTGGTGCCTCAGTAGTAAAAACGGGAGGTAAACACTATTAAAAAATATAAAAAAACAACCCCCCCAAAAACGTTTTGTATAGTTCCTGAACTTGAAACAATTAAAATATTCATAAATAGAACTGTCCTAATTGCTGTATACAAAAAAAAAAAAATACTTGAATAAGAAATTAATTCAATGTTTCAAGAACACATCAAAATAGTATATCCTGCAACAAGAAACTTTTTCCTAAGCTATTTACTCATCAATATGAAGCAGGCCTCAGAAACAGATACTTGTAATTAAGTATGCAATATCTACACTTGTGTTTGAGGGTTAGGCGTGTCGGATTATTTTCAATGCTAGTCTTAATTTCCCTTACTGTAGGCTCTATAGTGACTTATGGTGGAATCATGCCGTGGTGTGTGATCCTAAAGAAATGCCGAGTGATTTGACACATGGAACATTCCGTCTCATATCTATAAGAGGTTTAAAAAATTACCGCATTTCTGTATACGAAGCTTCAAAGTATAACAATTTCTGCAAAATAGGAAACTCCTTTTCACAATATATTTTGCTGTAATAAATTTTAAGTAATTAGCATTTTAAGCAAAATTTCCTTCAAATTATACATTACTTCCATTTTGAAGCTTACAAATAGTATAAAACCAATATTTATTTCTTTAACCAAAGGCCTGTTATTTTATTGTTACGTATTTTAAAGAGCAGCTTTTCTTTTAAAATATTGAAATACACCTTATTTTTAAAAATGGATTAATCATCAGTTTTCAAAAATATGGTCTGGTATCAGAAATAGCTTACAAAAATGGAAACTTCTTAGAACTTCTTATAAACATTTATTTAATGCTCTGTTGTTAACTGTTTAGCACCCTCCTGCTGCTGGACCTTACATTCAGTCTGTCCTGTTGGCCTAGTGGAAACCATCCTTCCTTCATAGAACCAAGATCGCGGGTTCAATCTCGGTCAGGGTCGATGGATTTTTTCGGGTGTAAAAATCCTAAGTATGGTTTCCTTCGAAATGGAAGTAAAACCTTGGGTTCTGTGTCGTATATTTAAGGCACATAAAGAACCTCAAGACTGAAGCCTCTGAGCGAAATTTATCGGTCGTTTCACGTACTGAATTTAATGGGACGCTGATGACCTGAGATGTTAAAGAACGTCAGTAAATAAATCAAATCAACAACAACCTTGCATTCACTGAAGAGACGGCGTGCGAGTGGAAGTGATAAGAAACAAGTTTCCTTTTATTCCAGATCTATTTTCTCGTTTCCTGTTAAAAATACCAGTAATCTGAAAGTTATTATCTTATTTTATACAAGCAAGAACTCAACATGGATTGTAAAAACATTTAAAAGTGACTGCAAGATAAAGAAATTAATTCCGAAAGCAATTCTTTAGAACGAATAAATATTTAATAAAAATTTATTTAAAGCAACTGTTTTTCAATAGTTTTCACTTAATTTGGTTTATATATTTCGAAACATTTCAGAGTTATTTTGAAAATTCATAAATAATTTGACTTAACATCCTTCTAGCATAGAAACTATTAGTGATAAATTACGCATAATTTGCAAGAAGTTTAATCTCTTCTGTCTATACAAGTTCACAAAGTTTCGGTTAAATAGCAGTTCACCAGTTCAGCAATTCATAGCAGTTTTGCTGACTGACTTCAAATGGACTAGCCCACGTGCATCTTCCGTGAAATGTTCATTTATTAACAGGGTATTTATTTTGATACACCCTGCCGTTGAAGCATAGAAATCCAATATATGGAAGAAATTCTATGCGTTTAGCGTTCGCGTATCCTGGTGGAAAGTTAGGGAGTATTTACGCAACTAATCAGTTGAGTTACATGTGTTACATTTGAATGCTATTTTTTTTTTATTTGCAGTTTGAGATATTCTCTTCCAAATTCTAATGTTTCTCTTTCTTTAAGTGCATTGTTGAACTTGCGGAATTGCACATTACGTCTATAATACACATACACACACTCAGCTCTTTCCAGCGTCAGCAATTTTTTTTGAATAGCGTTTAACGCCAGTTTCTAGCAGTAAGGCACCACAGGCGGTGGACACTGATGATATATGAAATGAAATGATATATTGGAAAAGGAGTTTTTTAACGAATTTTACAGGCTTAAGTTTAGGGTACCTCCCCGGCATTTGGCATTTATGAGGACTGAAGAAAACTTGGGAAAAAAAAAAAAAAAACAGTCTACGAGGATGGTCCTGATGGGAATCGAACCCCGAACCTCCGGCTCATGAGTCCGCAACTTAACGACCTCGGCCATCCGTGGCGAACAGCAAATCGTGGGAACGACGACGTTACAGAACTGTCTAGGCGCCAGAAATGTTGCGCAATAACACATTTCCGTATCTGTACCACTGTAAATATAATGCCAAGCAATACAACTCCAGCAACGATTCAGATAGTATGATACTGGTGAAACGAATAGAAGGGAAAATTAACTGAATGTCTGCAGAAATAACACAATGGTCCGATTTCCAACATCACCCATGGAGCGTAAATTAATCAAACCCACTCCCTTACGGCGAGGCAAAACCTGGGGTTTATGCACCTAAAAACAAACGATAATTGACCTGGTAGGGATAAAGGATACTAATTTATTTGCAGCAATATTTTGATTTGGTAGCCTAAAGCTACGGGGTTTTTAAGGAAAAAATGCACTGTTCTGCATCTTCTAGTGTTTGCTGCTTCAACGCCGTCTAACACAAAATAAAGTATCACCAGATTTGATATATGTAAGCAGGTCATGATTGGACATCAGGATTCTTAAACACTTAGCATCAAGTGAGGTACCCGTCAATACCAAGCACGAAGACTTAACCATGAACATCAGACCAGCAAGTAAACAAGAAGTGATAAGTGACATGCGTAAAGGTACAAGGAGGTTTGTAGTTTGTATCCCTTCCCTTGTTGTCTATAGTCCAGTAGCAACATATAATTTTATTCATTTCTGATTTTAGTGGTTAGAAATTTCGATGCCTAGCCATGAATGGCTTGAATCAGCATAATCGCATGGACCCATGTGATATTTTGCGAAATTTGATTATCTTCAGTAATATTTTAAGTGCTGAACTTTTCGGTAATTTAATTGAGGTTAACGAACGTTAGTTGTTGGAATTTGAAAGCTCATTTAAATTAATGAGAAAAATTATAAATACAAGGGTGATTCGGTAAAATAATTGCAATGCGAGAACGAAGCAAAAATTTTGCACTTTTAGTATTGAAATACTTGGCTTACTTGTTTGATCTCTCTGAAAACATATACTAGTTTTTTTTAGCTTTAATTCCAAGCAGAGCCGCGTGGAGATTTAAATGAAATAAAATACAACTGAACATTATTATAAATATTACCATTAACTACTATTGGAAAATACATGAGAATAGACTTCCTAGATCCATAGTCGAATAGAAGCAGAGATTATAGGAAATAAAAAATGAACATAGGAGAAAAAACTGTCATTTGTATTTTTTTGACCACCATGCTTTAAAACTATCGATTAAGTTCCATTCTGATTGGTGAATAAGGTAACAATGAGACCGTACATGGGCTGAAAGGCGTGCAATTATCGAAAAAGTGTATTCATTCACAGAAGCCAAAGTTAGAACCCCGATTAAATTCAGATGCAAGAAGGATTATGCCTGCTCACAAACATTCAACATTCTTTTTACGCCAGTAATTTCGCCTTCAGGTAGAGATAACTTTGAAAATTATTAGAATTTTATGAACTACTCTCGGTCGCTATAACAAAGTTGTGATTAATAGGAAAGTTTCTGCGTCCTGATTAATGACTCGTGGCTCGCTCTATCGTCTTCTCGAGGGAAAGGTGTGGCAATTCGATTGCTCATCACGTTCGCCGTTCGGCACATAAAGGAAGAGGTGAGGCAAACTTCGAAAGAATCTCCTAGCCATTTCATCGCGTTTTCTGTTGGAAAATTTATGGCACCGTTTTATGCGTACGCAAAGTAGACTTTCTCTGAATAAAGTTACTTGTTGTGAGGGGGATAAAACACTTCCTTTCTCTAAAAGAAATGGTTAAATGTGTACATGAGAGAGATATCCGTGCAGTAAAATTATGCAAACGTCACCTTTTTTGAATGACACGTCAAATTAATATCTTCCGCCTATGTTGCGAGGTTTACAAATTGCATTCCAGGAAACCAAGAGAGACTTTAAGTGATAACGCAATCCTTTCAGCAGATGAAAGAATTAAATGTACTTTCGAATTCTTGGTGTGTGGCGTGTTGTTGCTTTAGCAGCAGTGGCTGTATTAATTCTTGCAGCCGTTTTACCATCTAGTTTAGCCATCTATACTGTTTTTTATACTTTGTAGCACTTGGATACATTTTCATTGTTTCATAAGCTAAAATATCACTCACTGTTTCCCAACGTATATAAATAATAGTTTAAAAATTGTCATTAAAAGCGTATGCACTGCAGTATTGTTCAGTTTAGAGTTTTGTCAGTGTAAAACACATTCAACTTACAGCTTTTACATAAAAACTGTTGATAACCCATTAAGTTATTTTTGTTTAGAAGCGTGCGCTTTAAACTATGAGAACCTTCGCTTAAGGGTACGATCTCTGAAAAAGGGCCAAAAATACATTAATTTATTTATTGCAGATTAATTAAGTTCATTTTTTTTTAGATCCATATAGTGAAGCTATTTTGTCCTAGTTTATCTTTAAAGGACTGGAACGCTCTTTATATGCGCCTAATTATGAGCAAAAATTATTTCTTAAATATTAAATGTTTTTTTTATCAAAACTGCATTTTCTTGCACATATGAAAATTAAAATTGATCCTTGTAGTACTAAATTTGATAAACTAACTTTAATGGTTCAACAGAGTCTTCCTGAGACATGGATAACTCTAAGTCTTGCAAGGAAATTTAAATAGATAAACAAAAATATACATTTGCTCATGTAATATTCTATTTGTATTTGAAATTAAGACAAAATGCAACAAAGTAACAGAGAAAAGATTTTTCTAAAATAATACTTTATTCTAGTAAACATTGTGCATATTCTCTCCATTATGGGTTTGGATTACAAATCTTTAGTTCCCCCCTCAAAATGTTGAAAACTGCATCACAGAAGCATTTTATTAGGGGGCACATACAAATTACAAAAAAAATTTTTTCTCAGGAAATATTTGCTGAATTTGTCTGAAAATGTATGGATTATTTTTATTACATACCATTAATGTATGGTAAAAATGGAGTGAATTGGTCAAGAAATGTACAATCTTTTGTTTTCTTAGATTGGTCTCTTTAATTCGTTTAGTCACAAAGGAAAGATGGCTATGTTCTTTTGTCTTATACCAAAGATAACATTACTTATGATATTCATAACTGTGTTGTGTATTATTACATTTTAAAATACGGTATTTTATATTATTCTTGTACTGACTTCGCGATACTTTCATAGCTTACCTGTCGACATGCAGCCCTAAACAAGTTCACCGCCATGAAATCACTTCATTTTATTATTGTTCTATTTATTCCCATAACCTATTTCTAAAACAACAATTTCTATGACTTAAAAGTATATGAGATAGAAGTTTTTTGAGATATAAACGGACGGCACCCATAAAGTCAGCCGAAATTATACATCTGCTATGTTCTGAGATTACTATATTCACACATTTCCAAGGTTGGATTGGATTGACGAAGGAGGAATGTCCTGTATTTCAGCCTTGTTCAAGGGCTACGTCGTCAATGGGGCACCTTCAGAGGGAAAGGATATACCGAGCGGCCAAGAACCAGGGGCACTGAGGCAAGGACCCCCATTGTTTACAGGTAGAGCACCGATAGCCGGTGAAGTTCCCTCCAAGGAGTTTGAGCCCCTCAGAAACTTTTCAAAACAAAAGCCATCGTCACACTGCACAAAGCACCAGCCTGCTTTGCCTGGCACTTTCGACACTGTAATGGAACCAACAGAAGGAAATGAGGTGAAAGCGAGAGCGAAAAATCGGTGGAAAGGGAATATTCATTTTAGCATTCGCCTACATGATCAAGAAAGCAAGAAAAAATACAAGGCCAGGATTACCGGACCCAAGGGATTTTGAACACGGGTCCTCCCGAATGCCGTTCTAAGCGTTATCATCTGAGTCACTCCACTCGGCTGTCCAAGGTCGGCCTCGAACCCGCATAACCCAATTTCATGTAGCTATGACACAACTCGTGGCACGGGAAATGGTGAAAGTTAGAATATTGCTGAAGTGATTGAGGAAATGAGACCAAAAAGAAAACACGCGGGAAAAAAAAAAAAAAAAAAAAACGGCAGAGTACCGAAGTTGATAATAGGATGGAGGTAGAGCGGAAGGAGGAAAAGCGAAGCATAGATTTCAGGATGCATGAAAGGAATTAATGATGACGCCAGTGAGTCGGAATTCATTTCAGTTTGAGATTATTTGTCATTCTCAGTCTCTCGCTAGCAATACCAACATCCGACACAAACAGTGAACAGTGAATTAGTCTTCCAGAAAATCATGCTGTATCATGAAAATGAATAAAAGGCATACAACGTTGTATAATTTTTAATTACGCGAATTGAACACGAAAGCACGTAAAAAGAACGGATGGCGAAGAATGATATATAATGCAATGCAAATGTTGGAACGACTCTTCAAACAATTAACGTAAGAGTATTCTTTCTTTGCTTTTCAATAACCATTGTTCCAAAAGTAAGCTATATGCAATGTGTACTTACGAGTGCAGTATCGGCTCCTCCCACAATTGTGATGCCCAAGTTTGAGGCAAGACGTGGAATTTCAATATGGCTGATTTCGCCTTCCAACACGGGCAGTCTGGTGATTCCTGTAATGGTCAAAACAAGTGATTCAGTCTAATATTGCTTCAGATTAGGTTCTTCTACTCCTGCATTCTACCGCATTTGCTCTTTCCTTATCGTGCTTTGAGTAACTCGATGAAAACAAGCACATATTTCAGCTTTCAACTGGAATGATAAGAACAATAGGAAACACAAAAATATTCTCTTGTAGAAATGTTATTTTAACTTAACCAAGAATATTTGTGTTCTCGGTAATGTATCTTCTTGTAAAAACTTAGGAAACCTATAAAATAAATATTATTCAATGATTAATCTAGATTACATGTCTTCAAAAATGAGTATAATATGAACGCGTTGATTTCTAGTACTTTTCTCAGAGGAATTAAAATAAATCGCTGACGGAAAGAAACTTACAAACCACAGTAAAACATGACCAAATGCATTCCTAGAATCACTTTAAAGAATTTTTAATTGCAAAAATAACGATAAAAATATATTACATTATATATGTTGTATATTAATAGTTACCTGGGATTATAATTTTTCGTTTATCAAATTTCCAATTAGCAATACAACCCGATTCTTTGGTCTATATATAATCTATGGAATGAAAAACATGTATTATTAAGTTATCTCTACAAGCAACATGAAAGCTTAGTTTTGCATTTCAGAACTATTCTGAAAAGCAATGAGGGAGGCTTAAAAATAAATAGAAAATTACCAAAGCAGCGAAATAAATTTAAGCGTTATCTATTCCTTTTGTTTTAGCCAGTGCGCTGATCATCGGTTTAGTTTAGCTAAGTTTAGCTCTCTTCGTTTGTCTGCCCGGTGTCTGTAAATTTGGACTGCTTTCTTGGAGTTTGGGGCAGTCTTCAATGTTGTGGTGAGTCGGCCACGCGTAGAGGAGCCAGTGGCCCGTGAATCGAAATCGTTTAACCCCGTTTTCTCTATTGAGTACAAATTTCAGTATGTCGTCAAAATCTTTTAAAACATTAAAATTTAACCATAGAGAAATCTTGCTTTTTGCCAATTTTAAGTATTGGATAAATGCAAATTTGCCCAAGTTCTGCTTGTTTGATATACAGTTGCTTTGTTGACTAATCATGAATCATGATTAGTAACTGTCCCTAGTTAATATGATATGAGAGTGAATACGCTTAGATTACACGATTCCAAAAGAAAGTACAAGATATAGGTAGTTAGACTATTTATAGATATAACATTGATACATTTAACAATATATACGGTTATTCATAAACGGAAAAAGAACTGTTCCAATTGGTCACAACTTTAATAGCACTAACTGCTGAATTGGTCCATTTAGTTTAAAGTTTAAAAATAAATGGAAAACTATGGGTTTAAATAAAACACAACTAACTTTTCACTTAACAGGTAAAAATTAACCTGAGTGCAGGAATATTCAGATATCTGCAATTAGACAACAGAATAACTAACACGCTTACTCTAAATTGTGAATCTTTTATGAAGTAGAGGTCTCCAGTATTATATGCAAATTTTACCCTTAATATGACATATATTGTATTTTCTTGATATTTACTGGTTCAAATATTGTAAATGAATACATTTAATAAATTCAGGAAAGTCCAAAACAAAGGATGTGAATTTGGAGCTGACCTTAGAATAGAGCTTTGTGTTTTTTTAATAGTGTTTATGATCGTTTTGACCTCTGAGGCATTACAGACACACATACTACATGAGATGAAATGATAAACTGGGAAAAGACTATTTTTTTTTAAAGGAAGTAAGCGTCCCCGGCATTTGTCATTTATAAGGACTGATTAAAAACTTGGAAAAATCAGTCAGGGTGGACGGTCCTGGTGGGTCTCGAACTGCAGATCTCCCGCTTATGAGTCCGCACCTTAAAAAGTTCAGAAATAACAGTGAAGCAATTGAAGCAGAATTAGATGAAACATTTCTTAAAGTAGGGATTATAATTTTTTTTGTATAAACTATTTTTACAAAAAAAAAGACTCCAAATAAAAAACAATTCTGGTTTTAATGGTTAAATTCTAATAATTGTGCTTCAGTATGCAGATTAATTGTTTGCAAATAAAGTGCCCAAAATTCAATGCTGTAGCCTTCTATCACAGTAGGAACATAAACTTAGCTACTTAGATATTTAACATCAATAAATGAATGAGTAGTGTTTAACGCCCGTTTTTGCTACAGAGGACACTGGTGATACATGAACTGAAATGATAAATTGGGAAAGGATTTATTTTTAAGGTAGGAATCGTTCCAGCCCTAAGTTAGGGTACCTCCCCGGCATTTGCCATTTATGAGGACTGAGGAAAACCTTGAAAAAACCTCAGTCAGGGAGGTCCTGGCGGTATTCGAACCCAGACCTCCCGCTCATGAGTCCGCGCCTTAACGACCTCGGCCACCCGTGGCGGTTTTAAATTGGTAAGATAGATCATTCCGACTTCCCTAAGATTTCTAAAGGATCAGCACGCCACTGATGCATTCCGTTTCAAATATAAAAGAACACCAAGAAATGCTTCATATTTAAATTTTTAAAAATTATGTATTCGGACAATCTTTAAACAAATCTCGTTTAACTATCCTTCAAGCTTCCACAATTAAGAATGATATAAATGCATTAACAATACAGCTAAAGATAGAAATACGTATTCAGTGAACACTGGTTAGAGGTTAAGAAATGGCATAAACGTAAAACTCCTTAAATTTTCGCATTGCTGTAATACTTAAAAGGAAAGAAACAGGACTCTCATTACAGACAAAGCAATACACTGCAGGGTAAAACGGAAGGAAAAATAAAGAAATAGCTTAGGTTTTAGAGTAATTGCTCAAAGTGTCGATCTCCCATATCAAGGCATAGGTGACATTGATGCAGAAAAAATTCTCAATTCAGGTGCTCAGTGAATCTCATCACAATCTGCGATGATGCGGGCAACCAGCTTCTCGTCCGATTCAACAGGGTTTCATCGAGCAATCTCTCTTCTGTCTTTAGGTGTGGTCCCAAAAAGTAAAGTAAAAAATTAAGGTCCACAGAACGATCTGACTTAGTCACATCTTCCAATACAGCGACCGGGAAATATCCGATCCAAATGAACAAAATTCTGACGAGCTCCATCGTTATGGAAACACAATTCAACTGGATTCCAACACTTTCCCCAATAAGGATGTCGATACGTGCTTTAAAATGCTTATAAATGTTGCCATTCAGTCAAGTAGGAAACAGGTATGATCCCGCAGTTAGATTACGCAGTTGGAAACAATGCCAGCCCACAAGTTAGACGCAAAATTGCTGTTGTTGACTCTTCTAAACAGAGCCATGGGAATTTTCATGAATGTACGCTCATATAAGATTGTTTCTTGAATTTAGAATTTGCCCATTTCTGCTAAACAAGTCCTCACCGGTAAACAACATTGATGAAAAGTAATCCGGTGGCTGCCACAAAGCTCAATTATGAAACTGCAAGCAGAAAATAAAATCCGCCGCATCCAGTATACGATGAATACGTGGACTTTGTTTAGCAACAAGTATCTCCGTTCTTGCAAACATGTATCGACAGATCGTGTCGTTTGGTTGGTGTACCTTTCTCTGTAAATCCCTGATGTACGACTT
Organism: Metallyticus violacea; assembly: GCA_030762175.1. Taxonomy (NCBI): domain Eukaryota; kingdom Metazoa; phylum Arthropoda; class Insecta; order Mantodea; family Metallyticidae; genus Metallyticus; species Metallyticus violacea. The sequence continues at coordinate 303,656,304 of CM060846.1, read as the reverse complement.
CTAGCTTCTCCGTGCAAAAGTTCAATATCAATATGCTCAGCAAACGTAAACTTGTGTTCCATTTTTATTTTACCTTGTTATTGTTCGTGTACGCAGTACACAAAGAGATGTCATCATATGTTAACGGATGCATCAATAAAACAAGAGAAACGATGAGCACGCACATGTGCATTACGTTGGTACGTATTTAATGAGAGAAGATATCTTAGTTTGCAATAAATAAATTAACTAATTACCAGGATTTAAACCTACAATACGTCAATTCTTTCCAATCCAAAGTCAGGCATCTTATCCCACTAGCCTTAAGTCTACACATGGAGTATTTTATCTGTCATTTTAAATTGTCCGCTAAATGTGTTCGATGTCGTGCATTCATGTGATTCATCCTCATTTTTATCAATATTCATTATGCCACAATTTGAAAACGCCGCCCAAGAGCTAAACCTCAGGCTTTCCAAACCCCATAACAAGGCGCATTATCATTCCATTGTAAACCATTACACTGTCACGCTTTAATACCGATTTATTGGTAATGAACGGCCTTTATTTCGCATTTACATAACTCGAAAAATTTGCTTCGCAGGTTTTTTACTTCAAATTTTCTGTCTAGAACTCTATTATAGACCTTGGTATTCGTGTGGCGTTATTCGTTAACACCTTGTACACACATACGCAGATACACACACAAGAGAGTTGGAAAGAAAATAATGGTAACACTGTCGCCACGCTGCTAATGAACATGTGAAGGATATCTCAACATCTCTAGAGGAAGGGTATAGCTGTTCAACACACTAAGCGTCACTAGTGGAATATGTGTAGACGGGCAAACATAGAGCTGTGAAGTAAATGGTGTAAAATTGGACCGCACTAAAGCGATGTTTTCTAAAAGTGAGGAACGTGCATAGATTAATATTGCGGCACGTGGCAGAAATGCGAGATGTGCTGGTCCCCGAAAAGCCTTTGGCAATGAAACCTTGTCATATCGAACGGTGGTTCGTTGGGTGTTATCTTTTCGACAAGCACCTGATAGTTTGAAAGATAAGCCAAGTGCAACCTGTCCTATCCTAAAAGTGCATTTCGTTGATTTGATTCAATCACTGCTGGTATTGGATTGTCGATGAATAAGAGGGAGTTAACCACAGGAGTCGGAGCAAGACAAATCTTAATTCTCATAAACAAGACCAACAGATTTGTTTTCACCGAAGCACTTGCCATAATTGCAAATATGCTTCCCATGGAATTGATACTCAGACTCAGAAATGATATCTGGGTTATTGCACGAAGACTTAAACCCTCAGCAACCATTCCTGAGACCCTAAAAGCAGAACAAGTTTTTTAATGGTGTTTAACGCCCGTTTTTACTATTGAGACACCACAGGCAGTGTACACTGATGATACAAGCAATGAAATGATATATTGGGACTGACTGACATAATAGATACAGATTGACCCAACATAGGAGCACGGATGGTGGTGTACAAATATTTCCTAAATCAATGAAATTAAATCCACGTTGCACTGTATTTCTAGCAAAAGTATAGGGTATTCAGATGGCAATAGATTGGATATAGAAGAATTTAAAATGCTACTACGTTGGTCTTCTAAATAGTCCAGAAAGGCAGGTCCACCAACCCAGCTGTCAACAATAAGAAAGAAACTAAACTGCAAGCTGCTTCGGCAACCAGAACAATGGAAACACATGCAAATGAAAGGGCTGCTTTTATTGCAAGATTTGAGTTCTTGAAGCAAAGGTCAATATCTAATGATAAACTTACATGATCCCTATGCAAGCCAAAATTTAGACTTCGGAACAGATTACATAAAAGCTACATATACAAAAATCTTTCTTAGCATCCACAGGCGACAACAAACCAAGATCCTCCCAAAATTCATTACAACTCAGTTCTTAACCAATACCTACCCAAAATCGGTAAAGTCGCATCATTCAAATGCCAATGTGGAGAGGACCAGATAGAGCTCATTTCCTCATCCGATGCAAGCTTCAAGACAAAACATACTTCAATACCTGCAGCGACCAGAAATCCATCTGTGTTTTATGATATCTGATGTAAAGGCAATCAAGTTCATATGCGAGATACACCGAACTCTAACTCAAAAACTGTAAATTAATGTCTCTTGTAATTTAAATAAAATAATTTTCTTCCTTAAATCTTTCGTGATACACCCACAGGGTAAAACGAGGGTTATAGCTCAGTTAAAAACAAGTAAAATGGCCACAATGCAGTGCTGCAGTACGGCTCTTTCTCAGACATCAACAAGACCGCTTGGCTACGAGTATCCGTGTCTTGCAGAAGATCGGAAGCTGATTAAAGTCTTCAGGTTTTAGAATAAATTCTTTATTTCCAGCCCTTGAACGCCTTAAAGTAGAATAAACTGTTAACAAAATTCTGTATTAAAACTCAGTTCACGAAACATCTTAAAGCATTCGAGTTTCACTAAAAACCAAATTTAATAAACGTTAATTTACAATCTCTGTTTATTGCTTGTAGAGATACACAGTATTAACAAATATTTTATATAATTTGTTTAAACACAGGTTCCAGTTATGATTTATACAACGATTACTAACCGTTGCTTCTTTCATTGAGTATTCTTCGTTTTATTCATATTTATAATTATCGCATTATCTATTGCAGTTCCATTGCCTACATGAAGTGGATGAAAAAGTATAGTTTCAGCAATCACATAGTGTCCTATGGAACTATTTAAGCAAAAAGAGTTTATAATGAAGAAGGCTATCCCGGTAAAGCACTTAACAAAATAATATTCTGAATATTAATTATATTCTAGTTTTATTTTAGCGACCATCCTTTATTAAATTCTAAATACTACGCAGTTCTTTAAAATTAAATAGTAATACCTGATACCATTATGATCAAAGTCATAAGAAAATAGACAAACGACGAGTTTGCCTTTTTAAATGTAGTAATGCACTGTTCTGACCACCTGTTTGAAAGCCATAGACGTGCACATTGTTTCCCTGGAAATGAGAGCCTTTTACGTATAAAGCACAAAGACTTTGAATTCTTTTTTCTCTGCTTCCCCTGTCCTGGTGAAGTTTTGTCTTCTCTTTAATTAGTGCACTATTCATGACATATTCACATTCACCTTGACTACTGACATCGAAAGAAAATCAGGAAATAATGATAAGGAAAAATGAGTCAGTTTATTTAATGTATAGCAAGTGCGTACTATCATGGGTAGATCAATACAGCTCTTGCTTTGTCTTTCACTCGTATCCCCTTTAAAGGGTTGAAATTCCGAGAGAATGAGGAACTATTGTTAGGCAGATAATGGGTGTGAACAGTGATGCAGCCGGTGACAATTGCAAATCGAGTGTTGTTTATTAAAGCCGGAGGAGTGAACAGAGAAGGGAAGCCCCCTGCCTTTTCCAGGTAGAGCTGTGTTACCTTTTGAACTAAGTGAGCAGGACAGGAAAATATTACAGCGTGGTTTGCTGTTGTCATATCGGAAATAACTCGTATGCCGCAGTCTTGCAAAGACACTTGACGCTAATAATCTCCCTTGCCGGAACGCCAACAGCCTCTTCACAAGAACGAAAAATGTAGGATACAGCTACAGGACGTAAATTACAATGGAATTTGATGCTACGGTGCATATGGCTATGGGGCAAAGCTATTTTGTACCTTATAAAGCCGTATAGTTGTGAAATACATTACAAATATTCCACGTATTAAAAGTGTTCTGCATTTTCTTTTAAGCTAGGACATATTTAAAAACTAGATTTTCTTAGTTTTCACACAAATATAAATGCCCATATTTCATTAATTTTTTGTTTAAATATTATTATTACTTAGGCTTATTTACACATTTTGGAGGAAGGCATACTATTAAATACAGATAAATGTAGGATTTGAGAAACGATTTGGGGTGTGCTTGCATTATAAGAAAAATACTAGAAAAACGAATTTATTTTCCCTTTTCTTTAAAAGGAGCTTTTTAAAATGCGTTGCATTCATCTGCATAAATAACTGGGCATGGCAAATAAGAGAGGAAATGTGGCTCCTGCACGACGGAGCACCACCCATTTTCCATGCAACGTTCGCCTTTCCTTAAAACTGGGTTTCTGGACGATGAATGGCCCATGGGGAACATGCCATGTGGTCACCACGCCCTTTTGATCTCCACCCATTGATTTTTTTCTTATAGTAAAGCTTTAAGTGTGCTAACATGGTGAAGGAGGTGAAAGATTTGCAAGGGCCTACTATGAATTTATAAGAATTCAATGACTCGAGGGTATCTAGATCTCGTTTCTCCGTAAACGCGTCTCAGTCAGATATGTGCCGGCCAGGCCGCAAAGGCCGGTCGGCCGACCAATCCCACTTATAATCTCTCTGCTTAAGTTCATATTTCAAATGCTAAGTCAGTTCTGTAGCAAATTTATTTTCTTTTACTTATAGCGCGTTAATAAATACTATGAATTGCAAATGAATACTATTCATGGAGTGAATCCAATTAGTATATGAAATGCTACCCCATAAGTTAACTTTAGAACAGAAAATATTTACATATGACACTTAGTGAAAATAGAATATTTTAGAGCAGTGTGTAGACAGTTTATTTTATCTATATTCCTGGTGCTCTGGTTACATATAGAAATACTGTAAGAAAACGCGTTCTTCGATTTAGAGAGCAGAATGGATAAACGACAAAGTTCCTTGCCGAAAACAACGTGTTACAGCAAGAAAAACTTTAATAACACGGCAGAAACATTTGAGCGTTCTCCATAGTAATCTCTACGTCGTGTATCATCGAAAATAAAATTTTCCAAAAGTTCAAAGAGTTCCTGAATAGCTCAATTTTAAACTTACATAGTAGTTTTAGTTTAGGAATTACAAGTACGTGAATTTACGTAAATGGGTTTTGCAAAATATTGTTGCTCTGCAGTTAATAATTTTCTTCAATGAAGCTTGGTTTCATTTAAATTGTTTGTTCGTAAAACTACACATTGGAGCAAAGAAAAGTCGCGAATAATTCACGTAGTTTGCTTGCATGATGAGACTATTGGAGAGTGGTGTGCTTTAACTGCAAGGTGAATAATAGGATCTAAATCATTTCATTGTGCCCTGCCGAACGCAAATACTAGCACGGTTTTTTAAACTACTATCCGACAATAAGAAACTACGTATACATTAACAATACAGCTCATACTCCCCATATTTTTTTGAAGACTCCAAGGGAAGGTTTTGATGACAAAGTCATTTCTAATACGGCACTCAGTTCCCATGATTTTATCGCATGCAACTATTATTATTATTATTTGTGAAACCCTGAAAAAAATAGAGCCTATAGAAATAACTATAACGATGTAGGGAAACTGAAAAACAATATAAGAACAGAACTGTGTATGTCAGGAAGGCCTGAATGCATTGCTATTACACAGGATAGGACTCATTATAGCGTAATATGTCTGTCCTGGTGGTGTAGTGGTTACCATACTTGCCTCCTAAACCCAAGATCGTGGGTTCGAACCCGGCCAGGACCGATGGATTTTTTCGGGGCGTAAAAATCCTAAGCATGGCTTCCTTCGGAAGGGAAGTAAAGCCGTGGGTCCCGTGTCGTACATTTACGGCACGAAAAAGAACCTCAAGCCTGAAAGAGAGGCCTCTGAGCAAAATTTGTCGACCGTTTCACACCCTGAGTTTGAACGTAATGTACATTGATGTTTATGATTTTAATGATGATACATTATATTTATGACTTTTCGTATTAATCAAACTGGACGTGTGATTAAGGATCGATAGGATCTGATTCCGGTCAGTCGGCCGACCACCGCGTAGCGTGCAGTCGGCCGACCAACGCGTAGCGTGCGTCACTGGACGCACGATACCTCTGTAATATTTTCTGAAATTCTTTAGATATATTGTCACTGCCATTCATGATAGCCTCTTTGTGTATTTTTTGTTTTTTCCGGTGTTGTATATCAATTTGGAATGTTAGGCATAATGTCTCAAACTCATTATTATTATTATTATTATTATTATTATTATTATTATTATTATTATTATTATTATTGTTGTTGTTGTTGTTGTTGTTGTTGTTGGTGGTGGTGATGGTGGTGGTGGTGGTGGTGGAGGTGGAGGTGGAGGTGGAGGTGGAGGGGGTGGTGGTGGTGGTGGTGGTGGTGGTGGTGGTGGTGGTGTTGCTGTTAAGAAGGAAAAGTGATATAGTGCTCAAAGCAGTAACTTTCGCCGGATTGCCTTAATCATTGAATACTTCAACCATAGCAGTTTTGACTGCAATAAAATCGCTTGTATACGTATTGGTCATGAATTGAATGTTTATTTATTTGGGATTCATTTTGAAATGGCTTTTCTTTTGGAAAATCAAAATGATTATGAGAATTTCCCCTCCATGATTTTTTCTCTTTTAACGGTTTGAATGGCGGAACTACAAGACCCGTAAATAGCGTAACATCCACCTACATCTTCAACATACATTAAAATATTTACTAAAATTAAGTAATTATACATAGTATGAAATAAAATATTGTACATAACGACTAGAAAACTGTCTTTGCCGTAATCGTTTTATATCACTGGTCACTTATTTACGCAACAAAGTCAGTGCACTTGCTATATGTTCATTTTTCCACAGATCTTTTATCAATGCAATGAAAAATTGTTTGTATATAAATAATTTTGGAAGTCATCATTTAATGTTTTGAAATAAACCTAAATATTTTATCATGCAATGTTTCCCATTACCTTACAAAAAGTTAAAAAGTGTGATGTACCATTGCGTTGTCAAGCCATAAAACGATGTTACCTACGGAAATCAACCTTTAAATTGAGATCTGTGTAGTTACCTCTTTTTAATTTTTATGTCTAGGTTTACCTACATATGGGTTTTCGTGGGTGTTGAAACGCTCTTATTAGATCAGTATAAAATTTCTCACTTTAATATCGTGTTAGGAAGTCCTCTCATCGCTTGCTGAATGCACAAAATGAGAAAAAAGAAGAACTTAATTTTCCTTTGTATGCAGATCGGTCGTTCCATATCCTGCCGTTAAATTGTGTGGATCACAGATAGCTGCAGAATGAAGGAAGAACATTTGTGTCATGTTTAGCCTTTAGCATCCTTGCTAAAGCATTTGCGTTCCCAGTTTCTCTTCAAAGCAACAAGTGGATATAGTTTCTAACTTACGGTGTTGCCTGGGGACGAAACAACTTCACCTTCCCATTCAGCTGACTAACTGCGCTTACTTTGTGGCAGTGAACTAAACTGCAGTAAAACACCTTATACTTTTAAGACACAACCACTAGTTGTATGTATGTATGTATGTAACCAAGGGGTTTGGCTCAGGCGGTAACGATTAGGACGTACATTCCGGAGGTGCCGCGTTCCAATCTCTCGGGGCCTTAGATTTTTCGTGGTTTCCCCATGTCGCTTATGTAAGATGGATCTTTCCTTTGCATAAATATTCCGCTTTATACCACAGCATTCACGGTTCTGCTACTGAGTCGAAAGTGCCAGGGCTAGGTGGGCTAGCGATACGGTGGCTTGGGGATTTTCAAAGATTTCTGAGGAGCTCGAACTCCTTGGAGCGGGGTCCCCCCGACGTCTAGGTATTCAAACTTTTAACAATGTTAGGGGCACCGTATACGCTGCACTTCACTGTTCGTAGATCCTGTGATCTGCTCGGTGTCTGCCTCGCCTGAACCTTTCCTCCCGGAGGTGCCCCCTTGGGTATATAGGCTCAAACGACCAGCTATTGAGCAAAGCTGAAATACCGAAATATCCTCCTGTGATCTTAGTAATCCAATGTAGTTAAGTAGATAGTTAGTATGTTCCATATACAATGCTAAACTCTTTTACTGCATTTTGAACAGGTATTCTTTAGAACTAGACAAACTACAGTAAACTACCTTAACATTTGGACATAGCACCCTCTATCCTAAATTCATCCCGCATGCCAAATGTAAAATTAAAATACAGCAAAAGTGGCCTAAATGACATAAAATTTCTTTACAACCATGCTGGAGTATGGTTTTGTAGTACATTCCCTTATGTACCTGATTTTATTCCCTGACTTAAGGGAGGAAGGAGGCACCGGAAAGCGTAGAAATTTGCCCAGGCAATGCAGTAGATAATGCCACTAGAACAGCAGGAGGCAGGAGACGATACCATATAACAGCAAAAAACTTACTATCCTACTATATACCTCGTTATTTTAGTTTTTTTTTTTTTTTTTTTTTTTTTTTGACTACCCAAAGAGGGAAAATCATATTTTGACAGATAATACCTGTGAATTTACAGTATTAAACTCAGTCCGCAACCCAACATTTCCTTTTTTGCGGTCTATTCCTTCGGCCGGTCAAATTATTATTCTTCCATTCGTTACCAGTTAAGGAAATGTTTGAAAGTTACTGCTGGAACCTCATAAGGAAAACCACAGGAGATTATAAAAAAAGGCAAACAGCGGAAGTGTAACTGACACCAGCAATGGATGAGTTGCAAAACAAGCTGCAAATGTTTTCAGATATGTTAAATGATTCATTTAATAAAATCAGATGATGATGATGATGATGATGATGATGATGATAATCGAACGTTTAGATCATGTTTAAATTATTCGCAATATAATCACTCCACCAAGAAAAAATTAACCCCATTCATCAAGATAATATGACAGAATAGAGAATGTAAACACATATCCTATAGCAGAGTAAAAAATCAGAATTCGAGTATATCAAAACTACAGACTATACTAATAGACATAAAGATGTTTCGCTAACAGAAATATAGAATTAAATGGAAAGTTTTGTTCATGAAGCAACCAAAATGAGAAAGCTAAATTACAAAAATAGAGCGTTATTTTTTTAATAAAAAACTAGAAAGACTCATCAAGGAAAACAAACTGCTTATTAAATTAAAACAAAAAGAAGTCACACTCACATTTGAGCGTGTAATTCAGTTTTGGTGTTAGATGATTTAAGAATTTCGCCGGAAATTATTACGCTAGTTTCATAGACAAAAAGAATAATTGCAGGTACATATTTTATTGCTAATGACAGTCCATTAATGTGAAGTGAAAAGATCAATGGACCCGGGATTTATCCTTGTTAGATTTCATGTTTAATTATATCCCAATCTGGAATATGACAATTATTTAATGTGATGAATTTATTTCGACCCTTTGTTTCACACCATTCAGATACATTTGAGTCATTTAATATTCTCAGTTTTTATTCCACGAAAGCTTGTTTTTTCTATCAGAATTTCATGATTAACGCCGTCAAAAGCTTTGAATAGATCACAATATTCCATCGACGTGCATTTTATTATTCACTATCACAACTTCATTTGTAGTTTTAAAATCTGTATTTTCTCTTGATATCACTTTCCTGAAACCAAACGGGTCTTATATTAGAATGTTTTTATTTTCAAGATGATAAAAGAGTCTGTTGGAACATATTTTTTTTCAAAAAGTAGGGAAAAATGGTTAAGAGCAATATTGGTCTGTAAATGGAAACATAGGTGTATCTCCTTTCTTAAGTAGAGTTTAACAAGAGCATATTTATGTATTTCTGTAGATATTCCAGCGTTAAGCGACTCGTTACATATAAGGTGCTAACAAAAGTTCTGGGACTTATTCTGTCACAAATAAAATACCGTATTTACCCTATCTGAACAGCATTTCCTTCAAAACAGCCTTCTTGGGCAGCAATAAACTGGTTCCTGCGTTCCTGCTACTTTTGAAAATGCGTTCTCATGTGTAAAACCTTATGCGATTAACCTGATCTCGTCACGGTGAACTTTGCTTGTATTGACCCAAACGATGTCAGCAATGTCGTTCATTGTTCTCTTACGATCTTCATGTCAACATTTTCGCGGATAATATTTGTCTTCTTCCACATTTAAAGCGCTAGTACCACTCGAAATATTGCATTATCGCCGTAGGCTTCCGAAGCTGGTTCCCAAATTTATTGCAAAATTTCACGTTATCTATTTGTTCCAACTTGCTGTCCATGACGGAATCACAGACTAATACACGCACGTGATGACAAAAACACTGGTTGCATTACTTCCAATGCAAATATACCGATGTCGCTTGGCATACGGCTAGTTCAAGGTTACCGTTCCCTAGCGCTGCGCGCGCAACCCTGTATTGCCATCTGTTGGTGCGCTACAGAAGCATTCCGGCAACTTTTTGATACCACCTCGATATGACACTGTGGTGCACTTATATACATGGAGCACACTTTAAACACTTCAGTGCCTTTCAGTTGAGTTTTTTTTTTTTTTTTTTTATCTTTATAGCGGATACTTTTTGTTATTTCTGATGGGGTTACACTTTTAATTTTGAATACAGGAACATCATCTAGTAAAGCTGATTGCAAAATATTCAAAGTTTCCTCTTCATTCCCAAGTTTGTTCAGTTCATCGGTAATGTTTAAGAAAATGTTATTAAAGATATAATCATGTTATATTACTCTTTAATTACTTTTCTCCCTATTATTAATTTAATAATGTTTTGGATTTTAACGTTTTCTGCCTGTTTCACTCGTTATAATGTTCTGATTGATCAATTCACTCTTTAAAAAGTAGAGCTTTAACCGCTCTTATTAACTATTAAGTTTTTACAATGTTTATATTTACATCAATATTGCACCTAATTTTGTTGTATATTTTTCTTTTCTGCACACGATGATCATTGCCTATTTGATTCATGTTTATATATATATATATATATATATATATATATATATTGACTAGTGGTTAACGCCCGTTTTTACTCCTGAGGCACTAAAGGCGGCGGACCCTGATGATATATGAGATGAAATGATCAATTGGTAAACGATATTTTTTATTTTAGGAAGGTAACGTTCCAGGCCTACCTCCCCGGCATTTGCCATTTATGATGACTGAGGAAAACTTGGAAAAAACCTCAGTCAGGGAGGACGGTCCTGGCGGTTGATGGATTTTATTTATGGACGCTCTTTAACATCTCAGGTCATCAGCGTTCCATTCAAATCAGGGCGTGAAACGGCCAACAATTTTGGTCAGAGTCCTCTCTTTCAGGCTTGAGGTTCTTTTTCGTGCCGCAAATGTACGACACGGGACCCACGGTTTTATTTCCCTTCCGAAGGAAGCCATACTTAGGATTTTTACGCCCGAAAAAATACATCGGTCCTGGCCGGGTTCGAATCCGCGATCTTGGGTATAGGAGGCAGGTATGGTAACCACTACACCACCAGGACCGACTACGGTCCTGGCGGGATTCGAACCCCAGACCACCCGCTGACGACCTCGGCCACCCGTGGCGGTGATCCTGTTATGAGCCAGTAGTATATTTATTACGAATATGCTGAATTTATTTGGAAAACATGAATCATATTTACTTTTTTCAATATAACAATACTTATTAAATTAATCATCAATATTTTTAGTCAAGTACACATCTTCCCACGATTCTTGTTCCCAGGTTTGAGAAAAGTTAATAAGATTTTTGAGGAATGTAATCCTGAATTCCTAAAATATTTTATTTTCTTCATGATCATATCTTCTTCTTCTTTATTGGCTCAATAGATCTTGATGGGTTTTGGCCTGCTGCACTATTTTACTCTGATGCTCTCTGTTTTCGGTCTTCCTTTTCCACCCTCTAATTCCGCTTTCCATAGTTCTATTGTCATACCGATGTCACATGCTCAGGCCAAAAATTCCCAACATTAGAGAAAATAGTTAAATGTAGTTCATGGATGAAATATTTAATATTCTTTTGAATTATTGCACATAGCAAGGGAAATAAAGTCCAATCATATGTTTCTTAACGAACCGGACTTAGATGGCAATGAAGCAGCTAACCACGGACAACGGGATGGGTGCAGTTTCTACAAATCCGTTTATTAATTTTATTCCGGGAAAATTTAAGGAAAGCATATTTTTAAACTTTTGCATCCTAGAGCAAAAATATGTATTCATAGTTGAATGACGTCATTTTTATTTTTGAAATTGTGGGGATCTAGGGTAAGAATAAGAACAAACGGATCAACCTCTCCCAGGAAGGGATGTGTAGTTAGTACTGCCACTTCCGGTTATTACCTTCTTTTAAAACGGGCCATAAGGCCAACTCTAGAGAGAGAAGTTAGAGAACGACGCTAGAGAGGAGCTAGAGAATCCATGCACCGCACCTGGCCCAGAGAGAAGGGACAAGGCCACAGGGACTTGTCGACTCTGCCTCGGGACTCGGCCGAGCTGCTGAAACACCAATAGCCATCAGCACATATTTCGCCTTAGCACAAAAATTCTTTAAAGTAAAGGAAACTTTTTATTTTATTTATTTATTTATTTATTTATTTGGATTTGGTTTATTTACGGACGCTCTTTAACGTGAAACGGCCAGTAAATTTTGCTTAGAGGTCTCCTTTTTCAGGCTTGAGGTTCTTTTTCATGTTGTAAATGTACGACACGGGATCCACGCCTTTACTTCCCTTCCGAAGGAAGCCATCCTTAGAATTTTTCGCCTGAAAAAATCCATCGGTCCTGGCCGGGATCAAACCCGCGATCTTCGGTTTAGGAGGCAAGTATGGTAACCTCTACACCTCCAGGACCGACGGTAAAGGAAGAGCCTTATTGCTAATCAGGTCCACCTGAGTATAAAATATGTCAATAAATAGTTCTAACGGCAGAGGAAGAAACTTTCTATTATAAAGTTCTACCATCCTATTTCCCCATTTTTCACCCCAAGACACAGTACTGAGTATGTCCTAACAGGGCTTGCTGACGTTGGTCGTGACAGTAGTTAACCATATCAGTTTTGGGTTTTTCTTTCTTCCTTATGAGCAAAATCTTCATTTTAACAATTTTTTGGCATCCTACTTTCCTCCATTCTTTGAACTTGTCCCAACTATCTTATTTTTTGTGCCTTTATAAATGTTACTATATTCTGTTAATCTAATATTCTTTCTGGTCCTGTCTTATTGTGCATCCTTCTCCTTCCTTAACTGGACCACAAATTCTTAACAGTTTTCTTTCAAAAGCCTCAAGAGTTAATCTGGTGCGGTCATGGTTCACGTCTCTGTAGTAAGTTACTACCGGACTTAAGTATTTTGTAGATTCTAGCTATAGCACATCTCGTAATAAATCTACTTTTGATCAAGTAAAGATTTACAATTGAAACCTGCATTTCCAATTGGATTCTTTTCTTTATGCATTAATAATATTATTATTATTATTATTATTATTATTATTGTTGTTGTTGTTGTTGTTGTTGTTGTTGTTGTTTGTTGTCGCTGTTACAATAGCTCTTTGGTATTTAAATGTGTACTTCTTCAAACTTTTTCCTTCATTTATTAGATTTGCGTTTTTCTTTTGAATTTATCTGTCACCATTTCCCCATATTAGTTTTTAGTTCATTCACCTCTAATCCAATTACATCAGCTTTTTTATAATTAATTAAAAACATCAATGAACTAATTTGTATCTTTTTCAACAATAATAATGTTGTCTGCATAGAAATCTTTTTAATTAATCCTATAACTTTTTGGTGAAGTGCAAATCTTTCCAAAGTCTTAGAGAGTTCTTCCCTATTAACACTGCGAAATGCATATTTAAAATCAATAAATGAAAAATACAAATCTATATCTATATTATGCTCAGAAAATTTCTCAATTATTTGTCGTATGACAAATATCTGATGCCCTTCTTCCTCTAAATCCACACTAGTATTCACCCAGCATATCCCCAGCAATCAGTATCCCAGAAAATAGTGTATATAATACATTTAGTACTGTAAATCCTCTACACTTTTTCATGAATACGTATTTGCTTTTTTATATATGGGGCATATAATACTCATTTTCCAACTATCTGGCATTTTTATTCCCCTCATGTTTTGATTATCAATCTGCGTATCACTTTAGCGATTTCGTCTCCCCCATATTTAATAAACACACTAAAGTGATAGTCATTTTATACTTTCCTGGTGGTTTATTATTTTTCATATTCTGGATTATTATTATTTTCTCATTCCAATAATTTGGTTCTTCTACTTTCTCTGTCTCGTTTTCTTTTCTTCAGCACTTCATTTCTTGTTCATTTTCGCCTCTGTAATAAACAACTCCACAAAAGATTCAATCCACCATCCCAATATACTTTCTCTCAATATTTCCTCTTTCTTATTTAAACACTTTATCGTTTGGTTCAGATATTCTCTTTTGTTCAGTCTCATTGCTTTGTAAAATGTCCTTACTTCACTCTGTTTATTTAATATTTCTATTTCTTGAATTTTTCATCTCCAATGATCTATTTTCTTTTTCTCACAAATGTTATTATTTCATCTCCTTTGACGGTATTCTTCACAATTACTTCTTGTTTTCTCTCTGTAACATTACGTCGTACCTGCATTCTTGCGACCTATAGCCTGCTTGCATTCTTCATCAAACCACTGCATTTCTCTCCTTTTTTTCTCTCCGCCACTGGTGGCTGAAGTCATTAAGGCCCGGACTCGTGAGGGGTAGGGGTAGGTCTGGGGTTCGATTCCCACCAGATCCGTCCTCCGTATATAGTTTTTTTTCAGGTTTTCCTCAGTCCTCATAAATGACAAATTCCCTCAACTTAGGCCTGGAATGTTTCCTTCCTTAAACAATCCTTTCCCAATACATCATTTCATCTCATGTATCATGAGTGTCCACTGCCTGTGGTGCCTCAGTGGTCGGCGTTAAACAGTATTAAAAAAGCTCTTCTTAGCTCCTATACTAGATTCTACTATTCTTTAATTATCCTTTTTATTTTTCCCAATTCTTCCTCTACATCATCTTTAATTTCATTTTCATTCGACTTCATGTATGCTATTTTTTTATATTTTCATCTATCGTCTTCATTTTTTTCTCGGCCCGATTACTTATTTTCAAACTGGTGTATTTCAATTTTCTATAACCTTTCTCTAAGTATCACCTTGACCAAATATTGGTGAGAGTCCCATCTTGGTTCTCTGAAGCTTCTTACATCCATTATTAGAAAAGAGTGTATTGTATTAGTTAATAAATGACCAATTTTATTTACAGCTTCTGATCCTGGAAGCTTCCATGTTCATTTATGAATACTGTTATGAGTGAATGCGTACTCGTTAGTATCACGTTATTTCTAATTGGTACTGTGCAAGTGGGGTGCCATGTAGGCTTCCCCGTCACTTTGGTTAAGTGTTTTTCCTTCTCTAGTTTGAAATTAAAGTCATTTAATATGTCATTAGTTCTTACTTTTCTACACTCTCTTTCCAAATTCTTTTTCTAACTCCTCATGCTCCTCTGTTTGTCCATTTACGGATGCTGTTTAACATCACAGGTCATCAGCGTATGCTCCTCTGTAGGTGCACACACACACACACACGCACACACACACACACACACACACACACACACACACATATATATATATATATATATATATATATATATCATATTTATAAATTTTTCTTTCGATTGTATTTTATACATTCTTTCGTCAATCAGGTGAACTCTATTATATTGTTCTTTATTCTCTTTGCAACAATAAAAACCTTGTTCCACCTTTCCATGATTTAATTCATCCTATATACAATAAGGTGTAGTGTAGCTTATACATTCTTTCATTTCCACTCCAACTTATTTCCACAATATCTCATTTATGCTTTAAGAGTTCATTTGCCACCTCTGTCATTTTACAGGCGAAACAGTTTGAACGTTGCAAGTCATCCACAATAAATCATCTTTTATCCGAGGTTTTTGTGCAGATTTAGCAACAGTTTACTTATTACAAGATGGAGTTGTCAGCCCCACACTTAACCCACAACCTGAAGGACTAGGCTGCCTTATTTATGTCTTCGGGAGGCAGGGTGAACTAGTCAATGAGTAGCTCTGGTACTCGGGGTCGCCACACCCCGTACTCACCAAGTTGAGCCGCTCAGGTATGTCATGTTCATATATAAACTGAGCGTCATGATCAGATAATCCATTAATTGGCGGAGATATTGTACAGCAAACAAAAAATATATTATCAATTATAATTTTAGAGGTTTTACATCCACATCTAATAAAACCTTGTTTCGCCTGGAGTCTACTGTTTCAAATTTTTTTCAGACAAATTCATTTCTTTATTGCGCACATGCAAAATACTCATTGTTTATCAGCTAATTGAAATATGTATTTCTAAATAACTCCTAACGATGCGCCTAGGTGATAACGGATGTGGATAACGAAGCTTAGAAATGCATTTCACATACATATTTTTATTTAATACTGAACATTTTCTTTCTCTCGCCTGTCCCGTCACTTTTCTCTCTTTCTCTCTTTGGTAGATATATTCAAAGGGTGCATTTTCAAAGCGGTGGAATGAATTGCACGTTTTGAAATGACATGTATTGCTGCATGGCAAAATGAGGAATAAAAACAGAACCTAGTATATCAGCTTGATTCGAAGATATATCCATACATTTCACGTCGTGAAATGGCTTTTGTGACTGCGCTGTTTGTTACGTCAATGTCACATCTAAATGCCCTCCGGCAACATTTTCTTGCGGCAATGTTACATATACAGTTTCTCTCCCTTGTTTTTCAATAAACAGATCCATGCAGAATATTCCACAGTATGTCAGCACCGAGATAAAAGCATGAAAATGACACTGTCTGACCTCAACATTCTGTTGATTTTCATGTCAAAGCCGGGCGTTAAAAAGCAGATACCCATAATACAGTACTAATCATTGTAAACTAGTTTACACACTATGCCCTGTTTGTGTAATTACCTTTTTAATACGAACAGGTAAGCAATTGCTTTCTGTACTTGCTAATTACATACATTACCGCAGCGTCTAGCAAAGATCAACATTAGTTCATATTTACAGCAGAATGGAAATTATTTAATATTTTAAATTATTTGCTTATTATTGGGGACGTGCAGTCGTTGCAACAAGAAATGGGAGATATGATCCGCCGCGGGTAAAGTTGGTATTTTTAATTCAATACTTGCATTTTTACTGAAAGCATTAATTGAGGCTGTGTTTAAAATTGATAATGTCAGCACTAATCTGCGGTATTAAGAGATGCTCATACGCACATATGTGCAACGATACATTGCTCATATGTGCGTAGGAAAGTCCTGTATTTCATGCAAGTTTTCTTTCGTAAGAACACGGCGGTTTCTTGTCATTGAAAAATCCTATTTCTCTTAGTTTTTTAACAAATTGGCGAATAATTTTTCTACCTGGAACACGATTGCGAGGCTTTTTTCTTGCGAAATGCCTTACACCACTTCCATGCAAGAATCCGTTTTCATATATACCGGGCGTTTTCTCATCCTGCGGATTGGTAACTCAACAAACATGCATTTTACAGTCGATGGGATATGCAGGTGCTCTCAAAGATCTACTGTGTACATATTGCTCCAGAACGACTCCTGGTTTTTCTCTTTCTTTTGTTTCTAAGAATACTTTAAAATATTTAAATATCATTCAATGTTTCATGCTTGTCATTTTACATAAATATAATGTTATTCGCATTTATTTTTATGTTCAATGAAATAGATTAATATAGTAATTTGTGATTAAATTAAAATGCACTGAATTGCACTGAATCTGAAGCTGGCTCTTTGAACATTATCTGTTTCACACGCCTAAATAGGTCTTCCGAATAGTGAACAAAGTGAATGATGCTGGTGCAAATAAGCCCAGATCCTGATGGCATCATCCACGATGACAAACTGGGGAAAATATCTCCCGCATCCAACTCTTCCCATGCCCGGGTTCGCTAAGTGAGGAGAAGAATCCCACCACCATTGTTGTGCTCTATTCATTTAGCACATATTCCTCAGAATGTTACATTCCCCAAGCTTTAGCAACTTAACCAATTGGATGACTGGCATTCTGGTAATTTTTTGTGTGGGGACTTCCTGAGAAGTTGGGTGACAATAAGCAACCCGTGAAAATTTACTTACGAAAAATAACCTTGATTTCCATTCCCTTTGGTTGACATGTCACTCCAGAAGGAAGGAAATCGCCTAAGTTTAGGAACCTTACGAGTCTGGATCCACAATACCGGCACATAATGATGATGATGATGATGATGATGATGATGATAACATCAACAGCAATGATAATAATAATACTAATAATAATAATAGTCAACACCAAAACGTTAGTTCTTAAATTTCAACATATACTTTACAGGAACATTTCTGACACTATCTTAATGTGATAGAGTTTAGGATGTCTTAAAACAAATGAAATAATAAAAAAGAAATACATTTGTAGTTTCCGTAAGTTCTTCATGTTATGCTATTAAGCACAGTGTTAGTACCCAAACCTTTGGTACTGCAGGTTTATCGTTTTAACACTTATAAGAAGATAACGCTTATATGTACTAATATTTCTTACGAAAGAAAGGCAAATGTTATTTCACCACACAATTGTTACTAACATGTAAAAATAGTTTTGCACAATATTACCAACACTGTCCTACAAATCTTTGTCAATTTTAAGTATAAGTTGAATCCATTTTTCTGTGATATTTCTTGTTTTTCTTATTTTCAAACTGAGCTTTGTTTTTCTTTTAAAAATGTACTCTAAAACCGTTAAAGCCATTATCAATTATTTCTTGGTTAATGGCAAATTACTACAATGATTAAACATTACCGCAGGGATTAGAGAATCCAACAAAAGGGAAGAAATAAATTAGCAACTTTTTGGCCAAAATTTGAAAAAAAAATTACATCTATTAATATAGGAAAATGATAATAAACGAACCTACCATTAGAAGATCACAGTATAGTTTCCGTATTTATTTTTCAATCATTAGTACAATATCTCCATTAGAGACCTAGGAAATAATAACAAGTTCGTAGACATATTACTGAAGTTAATAAAATCATTTGATTCTTTTGATCGTAACAAGTTATTGGAAACGTTATGGCATAAAGAAACAATAAATATCACGTAAACTTCAACCTACCGGAAAAAATATATAAATAATTGCATAAATAAAAGGGAACTAATAGCGAAACCTATAGAAGATAAGAGCAGTAAAATCTGGTGTACCTTGGAACATGATGATGATTATGGCTTAAGGGGCGCACAACTGCCATGGTCATTAGCGCCCAAACACACTAAAAACTGCGCCAGAACTAAAAAATATATAGTTAACACAAAAAGTGCATAAGTTAAAAACAATAGCACGTTGTGCAACAAAATAAAAACCCATAACAAATAACAAGTGGGTGTAATGGTCAACAAACAAAGGACTGGTATTAAAACAGCCGCAAGAGCAAAAAAACAACAGTCCTATAACGGTCTAAAAATGGGTAAAATAAAACCCTAAAACTAACAATACTACTACAAATAAAAATTGGTCGTAAAACTCATCAGCAAAAACTGAAAACAAACCATTAATATAAAGGTCTAAAATGATAACAATAAAACCCCAAAACAATAACAAGGGCAATATACCACAACTCAATTAAAGACTGGTACTAAAATGATTCAGCAAAAGCAGAAATAACAACAGTCTTAAAAGAGTCTTAAAATGCCATCATGGGTAAAAAGATAAATCCTCACACCTTGCTCCAAAAACCACAAACACGGATAAAACGGAGCACATGCTCAACAGCAACAACATCATCTGCAAGTAAGTCCTCAATAGAGGAGGGCAAACCTAGGTTATTTCTAAAAGCTGTCAGATGATGGCAATCAATTAAAATGTGACGCGCTGTAAAGGGGTGGTCACAGTGAGGGCAAGCTGGAGCGGGTTGACCATTAAAAAGGTGAGAGTGACTAAAACGGCAATGCCCAATTCTAAGACGAGCTAAAATTACTTCTTCGCGACGAACAGCTCGAGAAGAAGTCGACCAGTTAAAAGGGGCGGATTTACATTCACGAAGCTTATTAGTTGAGAGTAATTCCCACTCCTCGCGCCAGCGCGAAATAATGGCTCTACGTAAAGAATGTATAAAATCCCCGAAATAAAAACGCTGCTCATACTCAGCAGGGTCTAAAAGAGCGGATTTTGCTGCAACATCTGCGGCCTCATTACCTGGGAGTCCGACGTGCCCAGGCACTCATAGTAGTTTTACCCTGACGCCAGCGTCGAAAAGGGTTAATACTACATTTTGGACCATCTGTACAAGAGGGTGGTGATTGTACACATGTTTAAAACTTAAAATTGCACTCAAAGAGTTCGAACATATGACACTGTTCCCCAGCCCCTGATCGGAAATAAATAAAATCGCCCGATAAATAGCATAAAGCTCCGCCATAAAAATAGATGTTGCAACATTAAGACCATACGTAAAACTCGCCCCATTAAAAACAAAAGCACATCCTACTCCTGTGTCAGATTTCGAGCCGTCGGTATAGATAAAATTCCAGTCATTAAAAGAGGATTTGATCTCGCTAAAAGAACAACGAATAATATGTGCTGCGGTCGAAGATTTTGGACAGGACGTAAGCCCGAGATGAACGGGGGCCTCTGCTAAAAGCCAAGGGGGAGAATAATTTTCCCCGGCTATGAAGAAAGCAGGCAAGTCGAAGTCCAAAGTCTGTAAAATGCTCATAAAACGAAAGCCAGCAGGCTTAGGAGAAAAAGACCGAGCAGCATACAAACGATCAAAAGACACATTAAAAACGGCCCATTTGTGGGATGACGAGGTTGCGCAGCTAAGCGACAACCGTAAGCAGAAAGTAAAACATCCCTACGATAAAACAACGGAGGTTCTCCAGACTCCGCACATAAACTCAACACAGGACTGGTGGGGAATGCTCCAATGCCAACACGGATACCCCGGTGATGAATCGGGTTAAGGCGACGAAGCACAGAAGGTCGCGCTGAGCCGTAAACCACACAGCCATAATCCAGTTTCGATCGGATGAGTGAGCGATAAAAACGTAAAAGAACAGTCCGGTCAGCTCCCCAAGATGTGCCACTTAAAACACGTAAAATACAAAGAGAACGTTCACACTTGCCTCTGAGTTGTGCTATATGCGATGACCAGCATAATTTCCTATCAAACACCAAGTCAAGGAACCTAACTTCGTCTGCAAAAGAGAGAGCGCCTGGGCCAAGATGGAGCGAAGGTGGAGGATACTCCTTGTGGCGCCAGAAGTTCATACAGACGGTCTTCTCTGCGGAGAAACGGAACCCGTGAGATACACTCCAAGCGTAAAGGCGGTCGAGACAGCATTGGAGGCGGCGTTCCAAGAGACAGGTTCTCCGAGAGGAAAGAAAGATGGCAAATTTCGTCAACGAACAACGACGATTGCATTCATGGCGGTAAACACTCAGTGATAAGAATTAATAGCAATGGCAAACAGTGTGCAGCTAAGTACCGAGCCCCGAGGTACACAGTCCTGTTGAATAAAACTAGATGATAAAACTGATCCCACGCGAACATTAAAAAAACCCGGTATTTCATAAATTCCTGAATAAAAACAGACATACGCCCACGTATGTTCCAATCGTGAAGCGTTCGGAGAATACCGCCTCTCCAGCAGGTATCGTACGCTTTCTCTAAATCGAAAAACACAGCAACCGTTTGGCACTTGCGTACAAAACCGTCCATTACATGGGTAGTTAGAGACACAAGATGGTCGACTGAGGAACGCTGACGCCGGAAACCACACTGGGCGTTCGTTAATAGTTGCCTCGACTCTAACCACCACATGAGCCGTCCGTTAATCATGCGTTCCATCACCTTGCAAACGCAGCTGGTGAGGGAAATCGGACGGTAACTGGAAGGAAGTTGTGGGTCCTTTCCAGGCTTAGGTATAGGAATGACGGTGGCCAATCGCCAAGCGCTAGGAAATGTGCCATGACACCAAATAAAATTAAAAGTTCGTAATAAAAAAGCTTTGCCTTCTGCTGATAAATGCTGCAACATAGCAACATGAATGTCATCTGGCCCCGGTGCGCAATGTCGAGAGGTAGAAAGGGCATGCTCCAGTTCCCTGGCGGTAAAAGAAACGTTGTAGCTCTCCTGATGGTCGGAGGCAAATGAGAAACCTTTCGACTCAACCTGCTCCTTTAGTGCGCGAAATGAAGCCGGGTAATTGGCGGAGCACGAAACATCAGCGAAGGTTCGTCCTAAAACATTGGCGACGTCAGTCGGAGTAGTGAGCACTCGATTTAAAATCCTAAGACCGGGTATAGGTGTAAATCTTGGTTTGCCAGCAACGCGGCGTAGCCGTTCCCAAACTACGGGTGAAGGCGTTGTGCGGTTAAAAGAAGAGGTAAAAGAAATCCAAGAAGCCTTTTTGCTATCCTTAATGACTCGGCGGCATTTGGCGCGAAGTTGTTTATAGCAAATCATAGTTGCTAAAGTAGGGTGGCGACGAAAAACTCGGAGAGCACCTCGGCGTGCACGCAATGCATCCCGGCTTTCATCGGTCCACCAGGGAACCGGTAAGCGTCTGGGGTGACAAGACGACCGGGGAATAGCCTGAACTGCGGCTGTTATTATGACCGAACGGAGGTGCTCGATCGCGACGTCGATAGATGGAAATTCACACCCTGAAAATTCGGCCATAGTTCGAAAGAGAGGCCAATTCGCCTTTTCAATGAGCCATTTTGGCGCGAGCTGTGAATGTGCGTTTGAAGAGAGTACATGGATCTGACACGGAAAAAGGTCACTGGAATATGAATCGGAGATGACGTTCCAGGTGAAATGTACAGCAAGTGAGGCAGAACAAATGGATAAGTCCAAGTGTGAAAAGCTATGAGTGCTGTCAGAGAGAAAAGTAGGTTGACCAGTATTGAGAAGTATAAGATTGGGACGAAAGAAAAAGTCGCCTAAAAGGCTACCCCTTGCACACTCCGTGGTGGAACCCCATAGGAGATGGTGTGCATTGAAATCCCCCAAAAGAAGAACAGGGGGTGGTAGCTGAGACAGAAGACCGTCCAGGTCAACTGTGGTGATGGTGCCGGACGGAGGTAAATAAACTGTGCACACAGAAAAACAAAGGCCAGAAAAGTGAACTGTAGCTGCAGCAGCCTGTAATGGAGTCCGGAGCTTTAATGAAGTACTGTATACGTCATGGCGAATTAAAATTAAAACTCCGTCGTGAGCGGGAGTGCCATCTTCGGGAGGGAGATCAAATCTCACCGAAGAGTAACCGTGTAAATTAAAAGAATCTTGTGGGTGAAGTTTGGTCTCTTGGAGACACACAAGCGGAGGGTCAGTAGAGCGTAAAATTAACTCGAGGTCAGGTCTTCGACTACGGAGACCACGCATATTCCACGACAAGATAGCCATTGTTAAAATCTGATAAAAGAAGCAAAAAAAATTACCTCCTCACTTTTTGGACGGTCCAGGGCGAATTAAACGTCCTTTTTTTTCAATCGCGTGGGGCTCGGTGGTTTTCCTGGAGCTGGTACTTCCTGCTCCATGACCTCCTCAGAGGGAGGGCTCTCCCGCTGAGAAGCATCCGCCGATTCCAACGCCTGGAATCGGTTGGATGTCGGTATAGGCGGCGACGGCGACCGCCTAGCGGGTTTGCTCCCATCATGGGAGCGTGACCTCCGAGGAGGAGAAGGGCTCTTTTTCTTCTCTACCGGAGTTGACGACTTTAAAAAATCTGTTCGGGTAAAACTCGTCCTGAACTTAATTTCAGGGGCATTAAAAACTATCGCTTTGGGCTTCGCGGTAGAGCGCTTTGGAGAACTAGGCGTAGTTGGGACCCGTGTAAAAACAAGGTCGCAAGTCTGCGTACTGCTATTGCACTTCTTGGGCGTAAAAGAAGCTGCTGCGCTGTAGGTGCCAGTCTTAGACACGACAGGTTGGCGAGACTGGAATCGCTTCCGGGTTTCAGTAAAGGAGAGTTTTTCCTTTACCCGGATCTCCTGAATACAGCGCTCCTCTCTAAAACGAGGGCAGTCGCGGGACGAGGCTGGATGGTCGCCGCGGCAGTTGACGCAGACAGGAGCAGATTGTTACACTTCTATCACCTCGTAGCCCGCCTTTATCCTCTGTGGCAATTCGACCCTGTCGAATGTTAGGAAAAGAGTCCGGGTTGGCTGTAATTCCCCCTCTTTCCTTGCCTGTACACGATAAACTGAGGTGACCCCTTGGTCTTCCAGACAACTGTGGATTTCCGGGTCGGTCATTCCGTCTAGAACATTGGTAGTAACAACTCCTCGCGACGAATTCATGGTCCTATATTTCTCGACACGGACGGGATAACCGTGGAGTAGCGTCGCCTTGAGCAACGAGTTGCTTTGAGACAGGCTAAGTGTCTCCATCAAAAGTAATCCGTTGCGTAGACGGGTACAGGACTTAACGGGTCCAGCTATGGCATCAATGCCCTTCTGAATCTTGAATGGATTTACGGTCGTAAACGACTGGCTCTCTTCTGTACGGCTAATAACCAAGTATCGAGGGAAAGACTTCTCGCATACTTCTTTTACGTCAACTCTTTTACGTTTAAAATGTAAAGGATTGTTTTCCAGTACCATAGCGATTTATTCCTCCACCATTGCAACTGTCTCCGATGGCAGGCTGCTTCCTGGGTGCCACCCCGGCTTAGGTGACCTGTCCTGGCCTAGACAAAAAATCACGTCAGGGTCACACCTTCCTATGGGTTGACAAAGGGACCCAATCGCCTGCAGGAAGTTAAACAGCTCATGCAACGGCCTTCCCCGGGCCTGGCCTTTACCAGGGGATACGCTCCCGTCCTACATGATAACCCTGTGCTGGGAGTCACGGCGTTACCCAGTCACATTTTACCGTGTCAAACACGGGGGCACCCATAAGACGAAGAACAGGGAAGTAGGACAAATAAAACAATAAAAGAGGCTAAATAAAAAGGAGTCAAACGCGCTGAGCGCGGACCTGAGGGAGCAGTTCGGGTGCCTCGGGGTCGCTACGCCCTGTACCTAAAAATTGGGCCCCTGAGGGGTACCTTGGAACAGTTACTATTGGTGGGGGAGTTATTTACTGGGGATTTTAATATGATCTTTAATTTCTGAATACTGAATATTAATTAGATGATTAAATGATCTTCCTGCCTTGCCTCGGCTCTTGAAGTCTAGAGTTCAATGTTTCCTATTCCATGGTTCCAAAGCACAGGATAAGAATCTCGGGGGAATGTGAACTGTTTTTAATGACGTGATGTCATTAGAGAAGGAAGGGGATTCTGCATTGGAATAATACAATAATACAATCTGGTTGAATTTTTAATTTATTGGGCAATTGAAGGATTTAGGAACACGATGTGCGTCTGTCGTGTGGTTATAATTCTGGTTTGGGCATTTACTGCATAGTTTCCTTTAGGCTAAAGTTCACCACTCGACGATTTAAATACACTATTCACGTAACTTTAATTTTAACTCTATCTGCAACACTCCGTAACAATTTCACGCGTGACTGCCGCCTATAATTTTACTGTAAAACTTTCTTATAACCAATTCACTTCGATGTAAGGGCTTGTTGAAGTTTTTCTTCCCCGTTACTTTTTTTATTTTTTTTTTTTTAATTTCCTAATACTCAGATCCGCACACTTAGGTTTTGTTTGGTATAAGGCACATTTCGGCCATATAAGCGGTATTCCTTTAAGAGTGTCGGAAATAGATAAAATTTTGTTTTTTTAAGACACCTGTTTTCGCAGGGGAGCTTCTTTTGAATGACAAGTACTGTTACCAACTGAAATTATATTTCTTGCTGTGTCCAGTTTAAAATGTAATAAAACATTTAGTCTCTTCGTCAGGCCTGTCTGGGAGGATTTGAAGGGTGAAATGGGTCTAATGTTAAAAAAAAGTCTACTTTCTTTCGTGGCGAGTCTATTGTCTTCTTCTTAACTGTACCGACAAAAGACCTGCATGTCCTATTGTTACACAGTCTGCCTTTTTGACAGATGTTCAGAAATGTGACCCTTGTCTGCATGTTACTCGTTGAACAAAAAGACATATCTATATACATGCAATAACAATTATAGTATTGAAATCCTGATCATATCTATAATATTGATACCCTTGATTATTGTATCATTCTTGACTATGTTAAACAATACCTGAACTTAAATATAATTTTTATTATAATAATTACCATCAGAAACAATTATTAAAAACGGATTTTTAAGACACTTCCGGTTTCAACCTCTTGGATAAGCGTTAGGACATACCCAAATATAAATCATCGTCATGTGCTATATGTATCATATCCGATGTATCATGTACCGATCAATTGGTTGGTGTCTAATCTCCGAACCCTGAGGCTCTTCTTCAGATCACCACATAATAAATGTGGTAAAAATTATTAAAACAAAAAGAAGAACCATAACGGATTCCAGTATCGACTTCAGCGAAGCTTCAAGAACGTAAATCTAGACTGGATTTGTTTAAAGGAGAAGCCTCAGTGTTGTAAGGGGAGGCTTCTTGCGGATTAGTACAATTTGCTCCTGTGAACTAACAAGCCTGTTAGCAGAAGTAAAAGATGCGCTACATATTATGAAAAAAGCCATTTGGGGAAGATCACCCCATAAGATCTCTATATTGGGAAGAATTTGGACAGTTATCTCACAAAGATTAAGATTTCGTAACAGAGTACCAGTCTATAAAGAGGACAAAAAGCGCGTGAAAAAAGAAAATATGGATACACCGTCGGACCCCCAAGTGCGGAAAAAATTACTTAACCTGAAGACATTTTAAAAGTGAATGATGGTAGCACCGAGGGGCTAACTTAAATATTTTGTTTTAAGAAGGGACAAAAGCACATGGTTGAGCACAGCACTTTCTTTATGGCGGGAACTTTCAAGAGCTGATGTAAACAGTTCAATCAGTTGTACACGATGCATACTGATATAGGAAACTCTGCGGAGGAAACCAACCTAATTCGTTCAATTTATGGGTTTTTACCGAGAAGAAACTTAAATACGTATAACAGTTTCTTCATCCTCGTAAAGCAGATAAGGACTGTAATCCATTGTTCATTAAAATGGATTTCGAAGAAGCAGTTTTTCCTGATGTGCAGATTAGCGGATGCAACTATCACCTTAACCAGTGCCTTTGGTGCAAAGTTCAACAACTGGATTTAATAAAGGACTACACAACAGATACAGAAACACGACCTCAAGTCGCAATGGCTGGCATTCCTATCGCACGGCTCTCCATCATGGAAGGTGCACCAAATAACGGAAAACTGCATACAATTTGGATCAATGGCTGCAGGATTCAGTCATTTCTAGTCAAATGTGGAACTATCATCAGCAGCAACACACAACATACAATGTTGTAGAAGGATGGAACCATACACTTAATATTTGGTAAATCCAATCATACTGTGTACCAATTGATTAAATGCTTAAAAGGAGAAGCTCAATACAATGATCACATATATGAACGTACAAGTTTGAGTTAAGAGGGAAAATGCAGATGAAGAGATTACGTAAAATTGGACGAAAGAATACGAAAGTTTTACAGAATTTCGAAGTTACAAGATATAAAACTGTTGTTCAAGACAATGCCATATACTCATAAGGTAGAATGAGAACAAACTATCAAAAGATTCTCTTACAATATTGACAGTGTATAAAGTTGACAACGGGACAACGGTTCTCTTAAATTGTTATAATTATGTAAATAGAATTTAATATTTGCACATATTAAATATGTTTACAACGAACCCAATCGGTGCCACAATTGTACAGAAAGAAAGTGACAACGAAAGTTCATCCAGTTGTTAAACACGCCAGAAACTTGTTGCCAATCCTAAATCTGGATAAAGTGTGAAGGAAAGCAATTGCACAATAAATATTTTACTTGTTCCCTTTCACCCCTCGATAGAAACGCTCGCAAATGCCTGAATGATTAGGAACACGCTCGCAAATGTGGCTATAGAACAGGTTTTTATTCATACATAGAAGTCTCCTGGAATCATTTTGGCTAACAGTTGTCATTGCACTGACATAATAATCAATTACTGTAGAATGAATTAAAGATTTTCCTATAGGAAAGTAAATAGTGAATGATTATTGGTTAATCACTCAACTACAAAATAAGCACAGCATTCCAAAAATTCAAACAAATACTTCTTCCATTCTAGGAGTAGACAAGATGTATGCCGGATGTTCCTATATTCACTATTCAAATTTATAGAAACAACAGAAAAGAGAAAAAAATTGTTATATGAACATAGATCCAAAATTGAGCAAATATCCGACCTATGAAGAGTAAGATAGAAAAGGTTTTCCAATGCTAATTTAGAATAAAACGATTATATTTAACTTTTTAATTTTAATCTATCACAAAAACTCATAAAAAATTTGGCCTCTTGCTACAATATGACGGTCTGTCCTGTACGTTCAAAGGCTTCAGGCATTGTGCGCAGAGTTAGCAGCTGCATGCACCCGAGCGATGAGCTCCTGTGATTCAACTGGCAAGCTGATCAAGAGCCACACAAGTCGGGTGAATGAGTAGATCAGACAATGCGTTCACCGCAGCGCAATTCATTGCTTACCTAATGCGCGGTTCAAACACTAACTACAATGAGCAATTAAGGAAGCGCACCATCGTGTTGATACCACATGTAACGCTAAATGTCAAGAAGATGACACGGGCAGTGTGTCTTGCAGAATTTGCAGATAAATGTTGCTATCGAGACGCCATGATGTGTTTAACAGATTGTGCATATCAATGGTTTTTGGACAACAATTGTTGTAATCAGTTAAAAATGTGTAATTTTTTATTCTCAAATACATCTTCAATTTCAATTAATTTTTTTTGGAAGGTTGACACACACTGTGTATTTCAAACCTGTTGTTACTTAACAAAAAGTATTCCTTTTGAACTCATGTGTTTTCTCTAGAAGCTGGAATATTGAATTTAGGAACACCCGTTACATAGAAGGAATATGGAAAGCAGATTCTAGAAAAAACTCTATTAATTAAAATACACAATAATTTACCAATTCAAATAAAAGAGTAGTACATTTAAAACTAAATTTTTAAATTTTAAAAAGAACCAATTAGAATGCAACAGTACAATCAGGAACGAAATTTAATTTGTAACATATCTAATCTCTTTACGTCATTTTTAATTTTTCACATATTTAGTCCTAGAAATGTATATGATCTTACAATTTATTGTGGTGGTTTATTGATTAATTAATTAAAGTGAATATGTACTCAAAGTACTCAAATTATTCATACTTGAATTTTTATAATTTTATTTTCTGAAAGTTATTTATACAGTAAAAATTAAATGTGTACATTTTCAACGACACGTTAATTGGTTCTGTCTGATAATGGCAAAAGTTGTAAATCAAATCTACTGTCAATAAAATATTTATCGTCATAATCAGCATCATTATTACCTCAAAGCTTCCAATTCATTTAGCCAATGTTCCTCCTACCATTTATATTCCTATAAACACTAAGAACTCCAGCCTTTAATTTCACCGTTGTGCACAAATGTTGTTTAAAACCATAATGCATGTGTAGTTTTGTATTCTCCATTTTACTTTTAAAGCTATTTGTAACTTTAAGGACGATTATTCAGGAGCTGTCCTCAATTTGCTTGCATTCCGTGTGAGATCCTTCTAACTATTTTCATGTAACGTTATTTACCTTTAACCAAAAATATCAAGATTAGTTTTTTAGCCAAACTATTAAAGATGTCATGAACGCACAGCAAACAATGAAATTATTATATGACACTCTTTACCAAGATTAATTTACCTCTTAATAATTTTTTGTCATGCAAAGTATAAAACTAAGTGATGTGATCTGCGCACAATGAGATAAAAAGTATAAGAGTATGTTTTGAGTTTGGGGAATTGGCGATGATGTACATGCACCTGAAGATAAACCATGACTTTCCCTTTTCCGCAGCTCATCGCTATATCATATTAAAATGAAATGACGTACTCGTGGAGGCAGACCCTATGTCTGCCGCAGGCATTTCTAACAGAGAAGCAAGCACTGGTAGATAAAATCGGAGGAGCATTAGTAAAATGACAAGTAAGGTCAAGTGAACAACATGGAATACTGTGATAATTTTGTCATCATGAACCTCAATGCACCTTTTTCGAAAACTCATGACGACCTTTTATTATTGAGCTCTACTTCGAAAGTATTCAGGAAGAAAATAGTTATTTCGATTTTTGGTAATTCAAACGTAAAAGATCACCTCTATAATTTCACGAATGCTTTATCAATTGTTCTGAATAAAAATTTGCAATTAAAATAGTAAAAGTATAGAACGTTATTATTATTATTATTATTATTATTATTATTATTATTATTATTATTATTATTATTATTATTATTAAAGTCTAAATCTTGCACAAACATAGATATAAACGTGACACTATTGTGGATCCCGCATTTACCTATTTTGAGCACAAACCATATTACTTTCAGATAGCGAAAGATATTTCACTTACACATGATATCAGAGCTAATGTTCACTTCGAAAATTTAAGACTAATAAAATATAATTCTATGGGGATTATACGATAAGTAAATTTCCTTAATTCAGTAAAAATATTAAATGCACTTTTTATTTTTAAATAAAGTTAGTAAAAATTGTTATTTTGTCCACATAATCATCTTTTTCAAGGCATTTTCAGTATCGTATCACCACATTGTCTTGCTTGCGCAGTCGTGTTTACTACGATTTTCACTTCTCATCATTTTCAAATCGCTGGACTACAAGGCGCTTCTTGAGTTGAAATACAGGCTAACACTAAAGATTCTGAAATATTATTACCATTTTTATTGAGCATCTAATTAAAAAAACTGTCGCATTCCTAAAAATAAATATAAAAGATTTTCTCATTAATAACAATTCAACCTTTTTATCTTTGTTAAATTTACTAGTAGTAAATCTATTTTCGTTAATGACGATAATAACAGACAAACAAAGCAAATAACCTCGATTGTATAATGTAATAAGTATAATAAACGAAGGCACTCTTCAAAGTCATTCATTTGAAACTATACTTTATTATTAAAATTATTAATATACTTTTATTATTCTGGTATAGAAAAGATAGCGAACAAAATCGTTTCTCATGTTGTATAATTATTGCATCCGTAAAAATTACGAAACATATATCGCTCGTATCTTAAACATTTATCATGAATAAAGAGTAAAATGATAAAATAATATCATAATATACTATTCCCCAATGCAGCTGAATGGTGTTAAGATAATCCGAACGTGTGAAATGATTAAGAATGCTTTTTTACTTTAAGGAAAAACTATATTCTTTTGTGAACAATATGATATATAATACAAATTATGGATAATAACAGCTAAGACATTCAATTAGGTTTTAGCTAGAGCTGCAAGCCCAACGCCCTATTTAAATGTCCGAGTGCAACATTTTTTTTTCAAATTCCGAAATCGAGAGAGGTATTTTCTATGCCCCTTTCTTCATCATTTCTTTATTGCCGAAATTTGTCCAAAAATGAAGATATAAGTTTAAGTTGATTTATATTAAATGTTGGAAGTCGGCATGTAATACACATTTCATGGAAATTGGTGTTAAAGGTGCAAAAATGGTGAAAATAATTAATTCAAACATTCACGAAGTTGACCTTATGCCACTGAGTGTACCTTATAACAATGAGTGTTTCTTGCATGTAAGTAAATAAATAACACGTTCTTAGAAATGACTTTGTTTTTCTAATAAAGTAGAGAATACATTTTAATATATATACAATGTAATTAATGTCATGATAACTGCTATATGACAGTAGTGGAATGTGCATCTGCTAGGAGGTGTAATTAGTATAAAATGCAATTGACGGGGCAATATAACATCACATTGTTTATGAGATGAGACGGATTGAAAAGGGTAAAGTGCAGCAAAAACACATTGTGGGATGTTGAATCTTCCTACAAGCAATTAAAATATTAAAACCTAACACTATATTAAATAATGAAGGTACGCGAATTCTGTATTAAACAAACTAATTTGAACGATGGCACCCCTTTCGTCACATGTTTCAAATTTAGTAAATACTGTCGGGAATTGTACAGTGCGTATATTAACTTGCTCCGCAGTTTGTTTAAATTGTGTTTAACGCTCTTTTTTACTGCTGAGGCACCACAGGCGGCGAACACTGATGATACATGAGATAAAATGATAAGGGAAAGGATACGTTCCAGGCCTAATTTAGGGTAAATCTCCGGCATTTGCCATTTATGAGGATTGAGGAAAATACGGGAAAAAAAAAAAAAAACTCAAGTCAGGAAGGACGAACGGTCTTGGTGTGAATCGAATCCCAGACCTCCCGCTCAGGAATCCGAGTCTTAACGACCTCGGCAGTGAACTGAGCGTACTAGCCAGTGCCGAAAGCGATGTAAGTTGGTAACTTAATTGGTAGTGTGGAGGTCCTGGTCTGAAACATAATATAACATAAGAATAGGCGTTGAACTTTTTTGTGGTCAAGATTAACAATTGTTGAAACCACCCGGACGATGACAAATAAAGCAAGAACCGCGCTTTCTGCTGGTAGCTTCCACTGTGAAGCGCGCTAGTATCAGAGAATATGCTCTGTAATAATATTTTGCATTGCCCAGGAAACATTTTTTTCAGTACTGGGTAGGACAACCATTATGAAATTAAGTACGCACATATTATTGCGAGGAATTAGAATACTTTTAGTAAATTAATTATTTCATATTAAGTTTATGTAAAATTCAGCATATTATACACTTTTTAATTTTAAATTTTAAAATTTAATTTATTTTAATTTTAAATTTTAAATATATTTATTATTCATTGTTTCTAGTCCTTTTTATCATAAGTGAATATATATATACATATATATATATATATATATATATAGAGAGAGAGAGAGAGAGAGAGAGAGAGAAAGAAAATAGTTATTTTATTATGCGGTGCTGAATGTGGCATTTTATTTTGTGTGCAAAACAAGCGAAAATCACTTTTAACGCGTGTATTTTAGACAGCTCTAAAATTTATAAATAAATCTGTAATTATAAATTAAATTATTCCATTCATTTTGAAATTTTTCTTGTTTAAAAGAAAATTTGCATATTTCTCACTAGGAGATCATAGAAGAAACGTTACGTAAATATTTGGATAATATCATTAATATCGAGAAAAAAAAGTAGTTTTTAAAAGTTTTGTTGGGTTAAAATTACAAATTAAATTTTTTCTTTTATTATTACATTTTCTTTAGATATTATACTAGTCTGTTGTTTAAAAATGTAATTTTCCTATACACAAAAAAGCTAATAATACGCACTTAGGCATGCTCAACGATGGGATAAAGTGTTATTAAATTTGCAAACCTGATTACTTATGCAAATCAATATTGAGTTATTAAGTATTATCACTAATTGCACTAAACTTGATTTCAAAGCCGCCGAGAGGAATGCAAAAATTAAAAAATATGTAAAACGTTATAAAAATATGATTTGTATCCGCCTAAATGTATTAACAATTATCACATTCCGCATTAAATAAAGTAATACTGGAGTGTGATAAAAACTTTACAGGACGCAGTTTCTAGTTTGAAAAATTTATGTTAAAAGAATTGATTTATTATGAGCTGTCTAAAAATACAATTACAGTTCCATGATTCTATGAGAAAAATATGCTCCTGAACATGCACAATATTTAAGTTAATAGCTTCTTTTTATCTATGAGAATGTGATAAAGGAATGTCAGAGAATTTTAAATGATAATTGCTACAGAAGTTTTAAAAATATGGATAAATTGCTTAAAACTTCCAAAGAAGTCAATGCATGCGAGTAGCTACACTATGAAATAGATTAATAGTATGGTTTTCATATTTTACAGGAGAAAAATTTGAAATGATCTCACTGAGAAATCACTCTTCTGCCGGAAGTAAAGGGCCATCGAGAAATTGCTCCTCGGCCACTGTGTAGCCAAAATTTCACTAGGAAAGCCAATTCAGGTGGCAGCACTGACCTCGTGCCCA
Source organism: Metallyticus violacea (assembly GCA_030762175.1). Taxonomy (NCBI): domain Eukaryota; kingdom Metazoa; phylum Arthropoda; class Insecta; order Mantodea; family Metallyticidae; genus Metallyticus; species Metallyticus violacea. Next base: position 303,622,388 of record CM060846.1, on the reverse strand, counting down.
GAGTATAGGCAAACTCCAAAGTCCACGATGGGAGGATTACCTGCTAAATACAAGTTTCGAGGGAAGGAATGTCACAAATGTAGGAGTACCAACTTTCTCCTGTGCGGTGTACATCATCTGGATGCGGAGGAACTTATCGATGACCCTTTACTATGCACAATGCTCTTGTCACTTCAATCAAATAAGTTATAACTCTCTTCGTCTAATGGGAAACCAGAATATAAATGTTTCATTTACTTTGATGTTTATAATAATATTAACAATTTAAAACAGGGATAGCTTACTATTTTAGTACCAAATTTAGACGTAAATTATAATTGAGGTACCCCAGTTTCATCCATGATCACTTTCTACCTTTCAATAAATGGGTAATTACTCACATATATGTTATAAATAAAACAATTTCTGTAAACTTTCTTTAGATATAACCACGAAAACCTTTAAAACACGGCATTATAGCCAGAGATTATCAATTTGTGACTTTCAGAAAAATTCTGAATATGTCTGAGAACTTCAGATCTGCAATTTCTTCCTCTTTCAGCTTATAGTTTGTGAAATATTCATTTTCTAGTTCTGGTCATATATCCAAAACATTTAACAGTTCTTTGAATGGTGATTTATAGTGTGTTGTGGCTCAGATAGCAGCATATCTAATTAAAAAGCTGTAATTTTTACTGTGAGAATGCTGGTGTCCCAGCTGAATGCTGGGTATTTGGAACACGTGAAATACGTGTCATCTTACTTTTATAATACTGTCACCCTGGCTGTATGCCTCTGCTATGTCTTATCAATAAGCCTTTGTGTCTATAGCTCCTTAGGGTTCGTTTGTGCTTAATTTCATTTAATGGTCAATTCGGTTTTTCGTGGGCCTGGGATCATCACTTAATTGGAAGACGAGAGTTAGTAGTCAGTAAATACAACTTGAAATTGTTAGCCATCAAGCATTAATGTGTATAGGATGATGTGATTTTTAGCAATTTGCATGAAATGCAGGCAAATTTGATATTAAAAGTTACTGCAGTTTCTGTTGTCTGAAACAATATATTGGTTTTAGATTTTAATCCGCAAATGAATACTAGTACTTTGATAAGTAACAGTAACCGTTAAGAGTAACGTCCTATTCTGCACGTGAGTTTATTCCCACAGGCGTATAGGTCATAAACGGATATAGTTGTGAGGAAGCTTTAAGCTAGATAATTGCTGGCCCAAAGAAAACAGGATGTCAAAACTTTCATTTTTTAAGACAAGGAGCCTCTTGGCCTCCAGGTAAGGGTGACAGAAGCAGAGTTCATGGATTGTTCATCTGGTACAAAAGTACTCCGTGTCAGCGCAATATGAAGCAAGCATTTGGAGAAGCGGTTTCTTCTATATCAAAACACTATGGTGAGAATGGTAATTATGAAAGAAAGCAGCATCATTAATTCTGTTGACGTTTCCGGTTGCATTCTACACTATGACTACTGAAAGATTAATGTAATAAACAGCGAGGACTTTCAAGCTTTGCCGTTTATCTCTTTAAGGCGAGAAAAATTCAGAAAAAACCTCATCCAGTTTGCTATGTAATCCAAATAAAACCAAAATTGGTACCTTTGGGTCGAAGACGGATTGTCTGCTACCTATGATTTTATAGTACCACTTTTTTCTTCCTTCTCCTATAGTGCTTATGAAATTTACAATTTATTCCTGGTTTTGTGTTAAATTGATTTTAATATATCTGTTACATGTTTCACTTATATCTTCTTAAAACTTCTTCTGTGTCATAATAAGTATTATCTTCTTGCTCTGTAGTCGCAGCATGCCTCCCATAATTGCTTTTAAAGCTCATTTATTACCCTTTTCTCACATTCAAATTCTATTTTATAATTTTGCAGATAGCATTAAGAACATTAACTTCAACAATAACCAACCTATATTAATGTACAACTGAGATGAGCAGATCGGAGCATGCTCTTTCCTCTTGTCTGAATGAAATCTTAACCTCTGCCAATTCGGTCCGTCATTTTGATTTCTTTTTGAAACAATCAGAAAATGTAAATTGTATATACCAACTATATGTTGAACTGTACAGCAAAGGAAAACATTACTTTTAGCTAATAAATGCTTTATTTTTATACTTATTATTTCCTGAAATTATTTAGCTTGCAATATGATTAGTATTATCATCATGATACTATATGGGTAAATTTAAAAAAGAATATAACTGAAATAGTTTCCTGTATATCTTTCATTAGAATAAAGATTACGAACTTAAAACCAATTTCATTACTTATTTGCATTTAATTATAGTCTACCTTTATTATGTTAACAAGTTGGTTGTAGTAATAATCACATAGGCGTAAGAATTGCGGATGCAGAATCATATTTATAAAAGTAATGAGTCGATAGGGATATTTACTAGGTATGAATTTAATTTGATGATTTAGAAATACGCTTACTATGGATTAATATGATTTGAGACATGTATGTGTATGTATAATTTTAGCAGATAACATAACAGTAATTTGCAAGAGACATTGCATTTATTTCCATGTTTTGTGTTGACTTAAGCCACCTGCAAATCTGTAAGAAAGAGACGGAGAGTGCTATAGTATGTTTATACCAAAAGGAATGTTCGCCCGCATAGCCTTTATAACCCATGGATAAAGTAGACAAAAGGCGAAACGTTTCTTGTTGAGGGTCACAAAGCCCAGCAGGTGTGGAAATAGCTAGATTGTCTGCAAAGACGGTTAAATAAGGAAATGGCCACAACGAGATGTTGAAACCGAACTAAGGAGTACACTTTGAAAGAAAGATTCTGAAAGGAATAGAAATGTCAAAATCTAGACGGAGTGTTTTATAGCAGTCAGACATGGAAAGATGTGTCAAAAGAGCTATGCCGCCTATTCATGAGAACGAGAGCGAGTAGTAATAGGAAATATGCGTGTGTTATCTCAATATCTCAGTTCCCAGGTTTAGGGAAGTGAAGGGAATGATGGAATGGAAACCTGCCAAATTTTATTAAAGGAGAAGCCAAAATATATGATAGGAGTCACTTTCTAGGAAATCAAAGGCTGTGGAAAACGTGAATGTCCGAAAGGGGAAAATAAACTTTAACCAAGAAGAAGAGAATAAATATTTTAAGATAGCCAATAGGGAACTTATAAGTAGAGGATAAAATAATAAATGGGGAAGTTTAATTTAGCGGGGGCGTGGTTACAAGAGGGAAAAGTGAATGTGAAAGAGTCGGGAAGATAGTTGGAGAAGAGAGTGGAGGACAGAGGAGGACGGAATCGGGGGAGAGTTGCCTCCGCATTCCCCATACACACCTTTCCTAAAACCGCTCCACAGAACGCAACCAACGCGGAGCATTGGCACCACCAAACAACAAACGCCATCGGATATTATAAATTACCCAATCATTTTACACCCAACCGTCGATCTGTCACACTCCCCTAAACCACTCCATATTTAAGCAAGAAGATTACGTGAATGTGATACTCTGTGTGCAAAGTCGTTTAATACATATAGCAGAAAATAAAATTAATTTATTTACATTTAATAGAACTGTTTATTGCGGGGTTGAATTTTGTATTAAATACTTACATTTACTAAATTTAAACATTCACACAACTTGGCAAAATCTGATGCTCGAATTCTAGATTTACGCACGTCACAAGTCACAACACTAACATAATTGGCTGAAAATCGTTCGTACGCTAGAATCAGCTCTAGTGTGCAAAATAACCTCAAATAATTATCCGAACCAGAATGCTAAAAAGGTACAGTTGTTTATATGCACCGATGCACCGCCACGGGTGGCCGAGGTCGTTAAGGTGCAGACTGTGAGCGGGAGGTCTGGGGTACGAATCCCTCCAGGACCATCCTCCCTGACTGAGGTTTTTTCCAGGTTTTCCTCAGTCCTGATAAATGGCGAATGCCGGGGAGGTACCCTAAACTTAGGCCTGGAACCATTTCTTCCTTAAAAATAAATCCTTTCCCAATATATAATTTCATCTCATGTATCATCAGCGTCCATTGCCTGTGGTGCCTCTGTAGCAAAAACGGGCGTTAAACACTATTTATTCATTCATTCATTTGCACGGATGACCAGGAGAATCGGATTCCATATTATTACTAAGCATGAAACCTCTTCCTCCATGAACGCGAGGAAGCCAATGCTTTAACCGCAGAATAGATGAATGAACGTTGCACAGCGATTCAAGGCAATCACTACGCTACAGGTTACCAATTGACTCGCTCACAAACTGGGTTAAAATGTGGGTGGGAGTTGGAGGAGCAGAGCAGAGAACAGACTCATTAAACAAGACTCGCGTCGTTTAGGCTTGGAACATGGAGGCAGATCGGGATCTCAGGTGAAAATGCAATGAGAATTTGCCCTTAATGTGGACAGGAAGATCATAGTCGCACATCCTAGCAAACTGTAACAGCACTGGAATGCTGAGAAAAAAGTTTTTGCCGCCTGCCTCTATTGACTCTAACAGAGGGCGAGGGGTATGCTGGGCTCTGCTGGCAGACAAAGATGAGAAGCAGGTAAGCAAATTCATGTCGAAGATGAGACAACCGAGGTCAGAAAAGGCTGAAAACGGCTGAGAGGTGCGGGAAAACTAGCTAAATTAAAAAATGTATGTATAGATAATATTGTGTTTGCCTATTCCAACCCCTCAGGGGCCCAATTTATTGGGTACGGGGCGTAGCGACCCCGAGGAACCCGAGCTGCTCCCTCAGGTCCGCGCTCAGCGCGTTTGACTCATTTTTAGTTTGTCTCCATTTTACTTTTTACTTTTAAACCTCCCTGCTTTTAATCTGATGGATGCCCCCGTGTTTGACACGGTTCAAAGGTGACTGGGTAAGGGCGTGACTCCCAGCACTGGGTCATCATGTAGGGCAAGAGCATATCCCCTGGTAAAGGCCAGGCCCGGGGAGGGGCCATTACACGTGCTGTAAGCTTCCTGTAGGCGATTGGGTCCCTTTGTCTGTACCCAGGAAGGTGTGACCCTGAGGCTACTTGTTCCAGGCCAGGGCAACTAACCTAAGCCGGGGTGGCGCCCAGGAAGCAGCCTGCCATCGGAGACAGGTGTAATGGTGGAGGATGATACCGCTATGGTACAACCAAATCCTCATTTTAATACTAAGCGTAAGAGATTGGACGCAAGAGAGGTGACTGAGGTGTCTTTCCCTCGTTTCCTAGTAATCACCAGAACTGAGGAGGGTCAGTCTTTTACGCATGTGAACCCTTTTGTCATTCAAAAAGGTCTGGATGGTATTTCTGGCCCCGTTAAATCGTGCACGCGGCTGCTTAACGGATCCTTATTAGTTGAGACAGTGAGTGCATCACAAAGTAGCGCGCTACTCAAGGCCATCCTACTCCACGGGTACCCGATCCGTGTCAAGTCACATCGCACCTTGAACTCCTCCCGGGGAGTAGTAACCACATCTGTACTGGACGGCATGACCGATACTGAAATTCAGGGTTATTTGGCCGAACAGAATGTCATCTCTGTGTATCGTGTGCAGACAAAGAAGGATGGCGAGGTACAGCCTACTCGTACATTGTTCCTCACCTTTAGTAGGGTTGAGTTACCGTCCAAGATCAGAGCAGGGTATGAGGTCATCACGGTCCGCCCGTACGTCCCTAGCCCTTTACGATGCTTCCAATGTCAGCGTTTCGGCCATACCCGATTATCTTGCAAGAGCCCTAAATCGATTTGTGCTACATGTGCCTTAGAAAGTCATGAGGGAGCATGTTCATCCGCTCCTGTATGTGTGAATTGCCATGGTTCTCATCCAGCCACATCCCGTGACTGCCCTCGATTTAGGGAGGAGCGCTCTATACAGGAAATCCGCGTTAAAGAGAAACTTTCGTTCTCTGAGGCCCGGAAACGTTATCAAGCCTGTCTACCTCCTGTGCCAAAGCTTGGTACGTATAGCTCTGTAGCCGCAACTGCGATTTCGCGACGTGACAGTAGCACTCAAACGTGCGACCTGGTTTTTTCTACAACACCTCCGCCTGCCAGTGCCAAGCGCCCAACTACGGTAGCCAAGCCAGTTGTTTTTGCCGCTGATCCCATTAAATTTAAGACTGCCTATACAAGGACTGACTTTTTAAAATCGTCCGCAAGTGAGGGAAAGACAAAGAAAAAAAGACCACAGTCCGTCACCTCCTCGGAGGTCGAGCTCCCACGATGGCTCTGGGAGCAGGCCTATAAGGCGGTCACCATCACCGCCTCTCTCCACCTCCAACCGTTTCCAGGTATTGGAATCGGTTGATCCTTCTCAGCAGGAGAAGCCTCCCTCTGAGGATTCAATGGAGCAGGATGCTCCTGCTCCTGATAAACCACCGAGTCCCACGCGTTTAAAAAAAGGACGATTGATTCGCCCTGGACCGTCCAAAAAGTAAGGTGGTAACTTTTTAGCTTATTTTCTCTAATTTTAACAATGGCTATCCTTTCGTGGAATGTGCGTGGTCTCCGTAGCACAAGACCTGACCTCGAGTTAATTTTACGTTCTACTCACCCTCTGCTTGTGTGTCTCCAAGAGACCAAGCTTCGCCCAGGTGATTCTTTTAATTTACGCGGTTACTCTTCGGTGAGGTTTGATCTCCCTCCCGCAGATGGCACTCCCGCTCACGGCGGAGTTCTAATTTTAATTAAAGATGACGTGTACAGGACTTCACTACAGCTCCAGACTCCTTTGCAAGCTGCTGCAGCTACAGTTCACTATTCTGGGCTCAGTTTTTCTGTCTGCACTGTTTATTTACCTCCGTCCGGCACCATCACTACAGTTGACCTAGACGATCTTCTGTCTCAGGTACCACCCCCTGTCCTCCTTTTGGGAAATTTTAATGCACATCATCACCCGTGGGGTTCCAACACGGAGTGTGCCAGGGGCAGCGTATTGGCAGAATTTCTCGACCGTCACAATCTTGTTCTGCTCAACACTGGTCAACCTACTTTTCTTTCTGACAGCACTCACAGCTTTTCACACTTGGACTTATCCATTTGTTCTGCCTCACTTGCTGTGCATTTCACCTGGAACGTCATCTCCGATTTATATTCCAGTGACCACTTTCCGTGTCAGATCCATGTACTCTCTTCGAACGCACATTCACAGCGCGCGCCAAAATGGCTCATTGATAAGGCGAATTGGCCTCTTTTTCGATCTTTGGCCGAATTTTCAGGGTGTGAATTTCCATCCATCGACATCGCGATCGAGCATCTCCGTACGGTCATCATATCAGCCGCAGATAAGACTATTCCCCGGTCGTCTTGTCACCCTAGACGCTTACCGGTTCCCTGGTGGACCGATGAATGCCGGGATGCGTTGCGTGCACGCCGAGGTGCTCTCCGAGTTTTTCGTCGCCACCCTACTTCAGCAAATATGATTTGCTATAAACAACTTCGCGCCAAATGCCGCCGAGTCATTAAGGATAGCAAAAAGGCTTCTTGGATTTCTTTTACCTCTTCTTTTAACCGCACAACGCCTTCATCCGTAGTTTGGGAACGGCTACGCCGCGTTGCTGGCAAACCAAGGTTTACATATATACCCGGTCTTAGGATTTTAAATCGAGTGCTCACTACTCCGACTGACGTCGCCAATGTTTTAGGGCGAACCTTCGCTGATGTTTCAAGCTCCGCCAATTACCCGGCTTCATTTCGCGCAGTAAGGGAGCAGGTTGAGAGGAAAGGTTTCTCATTTGCCTCCGACCATCAGGAGAGCTACAACGTTCCTTTTACCGCCAGGGAACTGGAGCATGCCCTTTCCACCTCTCGACATTCATGTTGCCATGTTGCAGTATTTATCTGCAGAAGGCAAAGCGTTTTTATTACGAACTTTTAATTTTATTTGGTGTCATTATACATTTCCCAGCGCTTGGCGATTGGCCACCGTCATTCCTATTCATAAGCCTGGAAAGGACCCACACCTTCCTTCCAGTTACCGTCCCATTTCCCTCACCAGTTGCGTGTGTAAGGTGATGGAACGAATCATTAACGGGCGCCTTATGTGGTGGTTGGAGTCCAGGCACCTACTGACGAACATCCAGTGCGGTTTCCGTCGTCATCGATGTTCCATCGACCATCTTGTGTCTCTTTCCACCCATATAATGGACGGATTTGTGAGAAAGTGCCAAACTGTTGCCGTATTTTTTGATTTGGAGAAGGCTTACGATACCTGCTGGCGGGGCGGTATCCTTCGTACGCTTAATGATTGGCATATATGTGGTCGGATGTCTGTTTTTATTCGGGAGTTTATGATGGACCGGGTTTTTAACGTTCGCGTGGGGTCAGTTTTATCTTCTCGTTTTACTCAAGAGAACGGTGTACCGCAGGGCTCGGTACTTATGTGTACACTGTTTGCCATCGCCATCAATTCCATAGCTGAGTGTTTACCACCGGGAATCCAATCGTCGCTATTTGTAGACGATTTTGCGATTTATCTTTCCTCCAGGAGAACCTGTCTTTTGGAACGCCGCCTCCAATGCTGTCTGGACCGCCTTTACCTTTGGAGCGTACGTAATGGGTAGCGTTTCTCCGCGGAGAAGACCGTCTGCATGAACTTCTGGCGTCATAAGGTGTATCCTTCACCATCTCTCCACCTTGGCCCAGAAGCTCTTGTTTTCGCGGACGAAGTTAGATTCCTGGGCTTAATCTTTGACAGAACATTAAGCTGGTCTTCGCATGTAGCACAGCTCAGAGGCCGGTGTGAACGTTCTCTGTGTATTTTACGGGTTTTAAGTGGCACATCCTGGGGAGCCGACCGGACTGTTCTTTTACGTTTTTATCGATCTCTAATCCGGTCCAAACTGGATTATGGTTGTATAGTATATGGCTCAGCGCGACCTTCCGTTCTTCGTCGTCTTAACCCCATTCACCACCGGGGTATCCGTGTCGCTGTTGGTGCATTCCCCACCTGTCCTGTGTCGAGTTTATGTGCAGAGGCTGGGGAACCTCCGTTGTTTTATCGTAGGGATCTTTTACTTTCTACGTATGGTTGTCGACTGGCTACGCAACCTCGTCATCCTGCGAATGAACCGTTTTTTAATGTGTCTCTCGCCCCATTTTACGCTGCTCGGTCTTTTACTCCTAAGCCCGCTGGCTTTCGTTTCCGGGAGCTGTTAAGGACGATGGACCTGAACTTACCTGCTTTTTTCTTGGCCGGGGAAACCTCCTCTCCCCCTTGGCTCTTAGCAGAGGCCCCCGTCCATCTTGGGCTTAAGGCCTGTCCTAAGTCCTCGACCGCAGCACCATTCATTCTTAGTCATTTTAACGAGATTGTCTCTTACTTTGCTGGATGTAATTTTATATATACCGACGGTTCTAAATCCGACACAGGTGTAGGATGTGCCTTTGTTTTTAATGGAGCTAGTTTTACATATGGTCTTAACGTTGCGACATCTATTTTTATGGCGGAACTTTATGCTATATATCGGGCTATTTTATTTATTTCTGACCACGGGCTGGGGAACAGTGTCATTTGTTCCGATTCTCTGAGTGCCCTTTTATCTCTTAAACGCCTGTACACCTACCATCCTCTTGTGCAGAAAGTTCAGGATGCAGTGTCTTCGCTTCTGGCCGCTGGTGTCAGAGTGACTCTGCTATGGGTACCTGGACACGTGGGACTCCCGGGTAATGAGGCCGCGGATGTCGCAGCTAAATCCGCCATTTTAGACCCTGCAGAGTACGAGCAACGCTTTTATATAGGGGATTTTAAACATTGTATACGTATTACATATACATATACATTACATATACATTGTATACATTGTATTTAATGGTCAACCAGCTCCAGATTGCCCACGATGTGACCACCCCTTTACGGTGCGTCACATTTTACTCGAATGCCCTCATCTGGCAACTTTTAGACTTTCCCTGGGTTTGCCCTCCTCTATTGAGGAGCTACTTGCCGATGATGTGGTTGCTGTGGAACGAGTGCTCCGCTTTATCCGTGTTTGTGACTTTTGGAGCAAGGTGTAAATTTTAATGGTTTTACCCATGACGGTAATTTCCGAATATTTTAAGACTTTTGTCCTTTTGTAGACAATTTTATCCTTGTTGTTTGTTTTAAGGGGTTTCATTGTTATATTTTTAGGCCATTATAACACTTAATATCTGAGCTCTTGCAGCTGCGTTTTGATCTGGTCTGTTGATGAGAATTTAACCCCAGTTATTAATAGCGGGTTTTATATTATTGCACAAAGTGCTACTGTTGCGCAGATTTCGGTGTGTCTGGGCGCTAATGACCTCGTAGTTTTGCGCCCTTTAAGCAATAATCAATCAATGCCTATTCCAATGACAAGTGGGAAGGAGTTCTATGTTCCGGATGTATATATTAAGCTAATACTGAGATTATTATTATTATTATTATTATTATTATTATTATTATTATAACCGCGTTAAGCAATAGAGATATGGCTTATTAACTTATTTATTTTATATTTATTTTATACTTTTATTATAAGTATTTTTTGTTTATTATGAAAGATGGACTCGTGCAAAGGTTGCAGAGTTATTAGTATATGTGTTAATTCGAATAAATACACTCATTCATTCATTCATTCATTCATTCATTCATTCACTTTCGGCATTGTTGCTGTGACCAGAATGTACGGAATCCGGTTCTGACCCCCTGCCTCTGCCGTCATGTGCAATGATCACGTCAGCCATATGCTGATATCTTGTTAACGAAGGAATTGTTTCATCTCTAATTATTACTGCTAAAAACAGAAGTACAGGGAAACACTGATGGCGAAATGGCATAACTAATTGACTACGTATTGCGGTGTGCTGCCCACTAAGTTTGGTTAAAGAACAGTCTATTCATGTGTTGTTTAGGCACACAAACATATACTTCCAAGGGTTGCCGAGATCGTTAAGGCGCGGACTCGTGAGCGGGGGTCTGCGGTTCAAAGCCCGCCAGGACCGCCACCCCTGACTGATTTTTTTTTTCCAGATTTTCCGCAGTTCCCATAAATGACAAATGCCGGGTAAATACCTCATACTTAGGCCTGGTACGTTTCCTTCCTTAAAAACTCCTTTCCCACTATAACCTTTTATTTCATGTATCATCAGTGTCCACCGTCTGTGGTGCCTCAGCAGTAAAAACGGGCGTTAAACACAATTAAAAGAAAATACGAGCGTATTAATATTCTGAGAGAAAAATAACAATGTTCCAGAAAAAACACATTTAAAAAGTAAATACTTGCTTTTATGTTAAGTTGTACATACCCCAGAAACTTTTATTACCATACCTGTTGTATGTTTGCTGAATTACATTAAGAAATCAGCAGTATGGAAGAAAAGCATAAGTAGTGTGCTGTTGTTATACATTCTTCTGTGAAAAACTTACATGAAAATTCAAAGCTGTATCCGGTGTGCAGTTACAGATTTAGATGGTGTTTCTTCCGTTTATCTTACTGAATGGGCTTGTGTAATGAAAATTGTGAATCATCGCTGCAAAATAGTCTGAAAGAACAAAAGTACAAATATGGCAAATCTTCATCGCTTCGTACAAGCAGGGGATGCGGGAAAACGTATTTTACAATGAGCTTGCACGCCTCTCAGAAATTCATCAACTGAGTGCGAAGCTCACGCAAGCTTGCCGCTAGAGGAAATGAATGTCATGGTACAAATGAGACAATAGTTTTATTCGAAGTGAAAAAGAAGAAACAACAACAGTAAAGTGGGATTTGGAGACGATAGCACAGCATATGCGGCAAAATTTACGAGTACATGAGGGAAGAGCTGCAATTTAGCTGTTTATGTTCATTTTCTTTAACATCAAATGGCGAATTAGGAAATATTATTGCTTTATACTAAAAAAATAGGTAGGTACCAGAGTTTGTTTGTTAGTAAGAATTAACGTGGATATTTTTTTTCTTATGTAACCTCTATGCCTCTAACTGGGATAAAATACAAATACCTATACACTATCCTTTTAGAACTATGGATAGATTTCATCTAAACGAGATTTAGTATGGAACAAGCTTCGATTGCCTTTATTACCGGAACTTAGATCACTGTCATCCAGCTGCATATTTATGTTATGTTGATACGATATGCATTAGGAATGAGGTGTATAAGCACTCGCTCAGGAAAACAACATTGTCACTTATCTGCAATCTCTTTCAGTACGTGTTTGATGCTAATAGAGATCTGGTGTGGAAGTAAAAATTAAAATAAAACAAAACAATTATTAATTAAGACAACCTCACATATTGTTAATAACATGAGAAACGGAAATTATTTACAGTTTCTGCTCAATCGATATTGTTCGAAAGTAACGGCGCCAACGCTGCAGAATTACCAGGTATCTCGTGGTAGTGTGTTACTGTTCAGACGAAAGTTATAACAGCAAACTCTCGGAATTCGATAAAAATAGGACGAGGCTATTAATGTGTGTCAGGTATTTGGGAATTCTCCAGCATTGCCATTGTTACTCTCCTGCATCAAAGATTCAGCAGAAACTTTGAAAATGCCCTTAATATAAATAAAGAATATATGAATAAATAATTTACTCTTTCTTGCACAGCCCAACTCTACTAGCCTAAACTAAAGAGATTGCAGAGACATGACAACGTTGTTTTCCTGAGCGATGTGTCATACAATTCATTCCTCACGCTTATATCGATGTAGCATAAATAAACAGACAACTAACAATAACCACAATTCCAGCTACAAAGGCAATCAAGGATGTTCGGAACTTATATTTATATACGTAGCTAACTCATCGATCTGCTGTGAATTATTATAAACTTTCAGGATAACCACAGTTTTTCAGGTTTTAGCGCTGGAATGTCCGTCTGATACTCTGCCGTGTAATGTAGGAGGTCGAGTTCACTCCCCTTTTGGGATTTTGTACTTGGGTCCCGGATGTGCTAGCCCTAAATTGGTCTCTCAACTAGGGAATATTACAAGCTTCCGGCTTGTAGTAGAATCTAACAATCCTTACGGTTGTGCGTGGCCAAAGCTAAACATTACTCAGCTTTTAAATTTAAAACGATGTGTGGCTCAGACGAAAGGGCTACCAAAACACTATTCACTTCTAAATATTTAGCAGACTGTTGCCTTAATTTGAATAAATCTAGTGGAGTAAAGCCTATCACATCTATTTTGCTAATTTTCATTAAGAGCGTTATTCTGAAATTGGTGACTTGTTACAACTCGAAGACTTAGGTCTTAAATTGTTAATTGAATATATGTCAGCAAACATTTCCTCCGCAAATACTTTTTTTTTTTTAATTATGTGAGTTTTTCATTATTGGTAACAAAATTTTTATTAGTACGTTTTATATTTCACGTATATTTATTTAACTTTAGGCAAATTTGAGAGGATAAGAAGCAGCAAAGACGGTGTTCCTTGAGACTCGTATCCGAGTGTATTAGGTTCAAATCCTACGGCCGACTAACCTGACTAAGTACGTGATTTTCCTCAGTTCATTTTCAAAAAGGCAAATGCCAGATTAGTTAATATTTCTCTATCACTGATTCACATGCCATTTCATCATTCAGCTTCGTTGCATCTCTATGTGTATGTTTGGGTCTTTCTGTGTTTGTAATATCTTCAAGGCGGCCCTAACATTTGACTCACCATCCATTCAGTGAGTTCCTCAACAGGCGTATCTACGACGATCCTGGTGGTGTAGTGGTAACCATACTTGCTTACAAAACCCAAGGTCGCGGGTTCAAACCCGGCCAGGATCGATGGATTTTTTCGGTAATGATAAATCTAAGTATTCCTTCCTTTGAAAGGGAAGAAAAGCTGTGGGTCCCGTGTCGTACATTTACGGCACGAAGAACCTCAAGCCTGAAAGAAGATGCCTCTGAGCAAAATTTGTTGGCCGTTTAACGTCCGCCGGAATTGCATGGGACACTGATGACCTGAGATGTTAAAGAGCGTCCTTAAGTAAAAACGAAAAGAACGAAACGCGTATCTACTCCACTTGTGTATAGAGATAATTCTCTCCCCGACAGGTGACTAACTCGGGCACTGAGTTGTATGTCCTGATACCGGAGAAAGTTAAACGGTGAGACTAGAATTAGAAGTTTTCAGAGAATATCAATCTCACAATCAGAAGAATACAAGGCGTTAATTGCAAGTAAGGAAACAAGTTCACATTTTTAGGTTCAACTGATACAGTTTTTCAAAATAATTTCTTCAAATATGCCACCTTCAAAACAGCAATATAAGTTGTAATAAATCTCATAATACACAAGCTGTGATAGCCTGCTTAAGTATATTTGAGTTAAGAGCGAGCAGAGCGCGGTTGCGTAGCCAGTCATCAAGGCCGTATAATGCATGTGCAGGTATCAGAGAGAGGCTTTTCTAGCGAGTGGTTCTGCATTCGTATATTATTCAGTGCTTTCACTACATATAAATTGTGTGCTAATTGTTTTCCAATAATCTTGATGAACGGAATTTTATGTAAGATAGAGATGTGAATACGGATTTTTTCAGAGAAGTAGTACGGCGATTAGAAAGAAATTATCTTGGCAATCGTATCCCAGGTAGAGAAAATATTTTTTAAAAAGTTGCGAAAGACAGGAATCTCTCAATTAAAAGAAACGTGACCCGAACCGCCTTGTTCTTACGGAAATACAATTAGATTAAAAACAAGACTTTCCTAAGCAGATACCGGTAACGTATTGCCACTGAGGGGATCGTTTTCAGCATCTATAATAATACAGCTTAGTGCTTATTATTACCAGTTTAAAATTAAGTGTCATTTTATGCTTTCAGTAGAAATATAAATACTAAAATAAAAATAATAACTTTACGCGTCGCGACTTTATTTCCCGGTTTTTTCTGTTGCAGCAGTAAGAAGCAGCTCGGGAGGCCCGCAAAAACCTAAATGTATAAGCGCAAATCTTTCGATTTGTATTAGTTTCTGGGAGAGATACCAAAACGTGGAAAGGGGAGAAAAAAAAACCACACACACACACACACACACACACACACACACACACACACGCACAAACACAAACGTAATTTAAAGAACTCAAATGTAAAACCACCAGTGTGTTTAACTGGAAAGGACTTGGAATTACTTATGACTTTAATATATAACAAATTATGTAACTGAACTTCTTTATATATATATTAAACACACCTCTTCAAATTATACTTTGTTAAATAATTTTAATGAAATATAAAGGCTTTTAACTATTTTTAATGCCATTTTAAAGATGATTATTAAAATCCTTGAGTGTGAATGAAATAATTTAGCACTGATTAATTTTTTCACAGCAAGAAAGACTTAGCTAAATGTCTTGTGTACTAAAACAGACAATATATAGAACTAGCTGGAAGGGAAGAAACTGTGTTCTACCCCCGAACCTGTATAATGTACTCAATGAGGGAAATATTCTCATGGTATACAAATACCTCTTACCAATCTTTTATTTTGCAATGACTGGAATTCTATGTCATATGCTCAGACTCCTAAGAGAAACTATTTAGTGATTTTAAATAATTTACTTTTCATCTTCCCTTTTGCACCTAAGCAAAATCTGAATATGTGACTACCGATAGCGTTATTGCTTTTACACTTTAACTAAGGTAGATTAAGAACACTTTTTGATATAGGTTTAGATATGAGATATGGGATGATTTGTTTTAAATTAGGAACACACTTTATGCCCAAATTTCTGTATGGTGTCCATATAGAAGTATAGGAAATGCCTTGAAATTACACATAACAAACATATCGGCGGAATTAGAAGGAAAAGAATATACTACCTTCACTTAATGCCCTACAAGTACAGAAACTTATCTTACAGTTTTACTGTCGCAACTTCCAGAAGAGATTCCAGAGGTAATTTTCATGAATTACTTGAATTAATGGAATATAAAAATACATTTCGATATTAAATGCCCGATCTGTAACATGCCTAATAATTCTTATTTTATAAAAGTATATTTTAAAAGAAAATATTCAGTAGAAAATTCTACGTGACACGCAATGAGATTAGCCCGCGATTTAGATAAACTGCAAAACTGCTTCAATTGAGTCTTTTTGTGAAACACTTGGTTTTCTTCCAATAACATCCTTCAAATTATTAATAACAAAAACTACCCATTTCTGCATTGACCAGCGATAATGTTAGTTCTTCTAGCATCATCGCTACAACTGACACAGGCTTCGTGACGTGAGCAACACCAAGTAGGAATAAATGTTTACCTCACAGAATGTGTGCTTCCATCGTAACACGACAGGAAAGAGCTAATGCTAGCGTGTTTACACTGCTCTTTCAAGAAAGGAAACAGAACATTTTGACAATAAAACGAAACAGAGCTTCAGTTCTAGAGAAAACAAGAAGGGCAAGATATTTTAGGACATATCCGCCAAGTAGTAAAGCTAATAATGGATTTCCCACAAAGGGCAAAACAGGTTAAATTACGAATAACATTATTTTAAAATTCAGTTATTGCAAAATGCTTTACAGTACACGAGTTTAGCTAAACATTACGGAATGTAATATATACCTAGCAGCTAGGCTAGTTTTTCAAACATTTACAAACTTTTATCAGCTTTGCCTTTTTGATGAAATGTTACTTTACTCTTTCTTATACAATATTGGTTTTATATTCGTTTCGTAAATTATTGACGCATTTGTAATACACGTATTTATTCGCAGCTAAGGGTCATACGTTTCTAAACTGTCAAACGAAAGGCGCCAAAGCATAATAACTAAAGAGTTCTGGGAATGACGTACAGATTGCAACACTAGTTCTAACCAATTACCGAATCAAAAATGAGGCACGTTTCGCAGAAACAGCTGTGCGAATGTGCTTTGTTTGGCAATGGACTGGTAAATGTTGCGGTGCAGGCGGGCAAAATCTGCCACCGTACCGGAAATTATCGAAAAAGTGCACGAAACGGTACTAAGAATCGATTACTAAATTGCAGAAATTGTTGAAGATTTATGTATTTCAATTTTTACGGAGGAATTATGTATGAAAAAAATATGTGCAAGATGGATGTCGCGGTTGCTAATACCCAATTAAAGTGAAAATTTAAATCTCTTGGCAAAGATTGCTAGATATAATCGTGTTACCAATCGATTTGTGATCGGTGATCAAACCTGGGTGCATTACTGCATATCTGAAACAAAACCATTGAAGCATCTGGATTCTCCACTTCAAATGTATAAAGCCGGCTGGAGAAATCATCACATCACTTCTCTGGTTGCTAAAGGCATCTTTGCAATCGACAATCTTACGAATGAACTATTACAGCTAATCTCTGGGACCAACTAAAGTAAAAAATATGCCAGAAAATATCGGGTTATCAAAGAAGAAAGATCTTGAAATCCTTACTGTGGGCCGCAGCACTTCGGCACGAGAATTTAATTAATTAATGATTATGCAAATGGGCAGACGTTGTTCTATCTGTACAGTTAACCCAAATTTTCCCTTTTCGAGTGAGAAATCAATTGACAAGCCCACGCTATGCGCATGTGACGCTATGAAAAATAAACTTGTGAGTGAAACATGCATTTACTCTATGCGGTGAACGAATAAGGCATTAAAGAAGATTGAGAAAAGTGACAAGTAGACTAGAGATGGAGCGAGTGAAATATCAAATGAGAAGAGTGGCGTCACTAGGAAGACGCTTGTCTCCTCCACCCAACCACCAGTATGCTGGGCTAGGATCGATAACCTGCTGGGAAGTCCCTTTCTTAAAACAAAAAGTAAATAAAGAAACAAATACTTTCTTCTATAAAAGAACGTTCAACTACGAACATATGATACAGGAAATTAGCTAAAAATACGCTTTATAAAAGTTATACGATCTCGCCTATCCTATCAATTTGTCTCCTAAATTATTCAAAATATAAAACATAAATAAGTTCTTAGACATGAAAGCTCCTGTAAGCACAAATTACATGTAAAAATAGAGGACAAGAAGAGAGAAAGAAGAACGATTAACAAGTGGGGGCATATTATTTATCTTGGTATAAAAATTATAGCTATTACGGGGTAATTTCCTTCAATAAGCAAATTAATATATGTGCAATGCAATTTAGTCGGTCCTGGTGGTCTAGTGGTAACCATACTTGCCTCGTAGACCCAAGATCGCCAGTTCAATCCCGGCCAGGACCGATGGATTTTTTCGGGAGTAAAATCCCAAATATAGCTTCCTTCGGAAGGGAAGTAAAGCCGTGGGTCCCGTGTCTTAGATTTACGGCATGTAAAAGAACCTCAAGCCTGAAAAAAGAGGCCTCTGAGCGAAATTGATTGGCCGTTTCACGCCCTGAATTGAATGGGACGCTGATGACCTGAGATGTTAAAGAGCGTCCGTAAATAAACCAAATAAAAAACATTCATTTTACTGAATGCCCGGAACACATGTTATGTGCAGGGGGTAAACTTCGGCGTTTGTCTCCAATCTCGAGGCTGTCATATTACTCGTGGCAGGGTCAAAATCCACGTAGTATAGGCAGTCCATATAAACATTTACAACAGGTACCCTTCGTCATTATTTCGTATTCTATACTCCGTGTGAACTAAACTTTCGGACACTGGGGGGGGGGGGCTAAATTCAAAGCCTACTGATCAGATAACTCACCTTCTACCTGGGCTCGATTTCAGCTGTCGGACATAAATCTTGTGGCCAACACAGCTAAGGCAAGTACAACCACTATTCCGCTAATCATGTAAACCTTTACACATTAACAAAATAAACGCCATTCTAATGCTTTACAGCATCTAAATAGTTCGCTGTAGACAAAACTACTTAGTGATAATCACCAGGATGCGCACTGGTACTAACCTTATAAGCACTTTTTAGACATAAGGAAATATTTTGTACGTATATGTTCTTACGGTGAAGAAAAGTATCAACAAAGGGGAAAAAAAGTTATTTATTAATCACTACACTATTTCTATTCAGAAGCGTAACAGTTAAATTTATAGGAATAGTAGATTCTGAAGAGAAACGCCCATGTATACGTAAATATCCAAGCTATAATAATCCTTCCCTTAAGTTTTGCATTGTCTCTATTGGCGCAAGCTCTTATTAATGCTTAAGTGCAATTTATTCACTGGATAAAAATACCCGAAGTAGGTACCTAGCGTGACGAATATTGTGCACATTATTTTGAATATAATATGAGTTGAACAAAAAGCAATAAACGAATCCATGTAATGTATGTTCTCTATTAAGAGCAAATATTATCTAGACTGCAATGAAATGTGTTCTGTTGTTGAATACGCGAATAGCTTCACAGTGAATTCTGCCATTAAGTTTATAACTTGCTTATTACATAACTGTACAACAATGACCTTAAAATTGTTTAAAATTCTTTTATTAAGAAATTATTTATGAATTTTTAATGTTTAGTCTGCAACTGGTCCAAGGAATTTAATTTTCAGAGCTTCCAAGCTACATATCAATCCAAACCCGCGCTACTTCCATGTAAATTATAGTACATAGGCATTGAAAATCTAAATATGTTAACTAATTAATTTATTTTAATATAACTATAATTGCAAATGACAAACCTGCAAACACCACTGGTTTACACATATTCTTGTTGTTTCTTCTGAAAGCCAAGTGCCTTTCGGCATCTGAAGATACATGACTTCTTTATTTTTCGCCAGAATAAGGAACAGCCCTGGAAAATACCTCACTTACTATTTGTTCCTGGCGGGATTGCATGTACGCCCGTAAGTCGACAAGCAAGCATTTAACTGCAGGAGTAGACATAATGGCTATTGAAATGTATTTTATAACAACCATTATTGCGGCCAAGCGAGTAGGGGAAATACGATTTTTCAGAATGGATTGGGAGATTTCCCTGTCTTAGTGGAAATTTAATATTTATCCTCCAGAATAGATGTTTATTCTTTCATTCCTGAGGTAAATCCAAATTACCGTTTCCATACAGAGTATGACAGGAAACCAGAAATATATGCAGGTGAGAAAAATAGGCAAAAAGGAGTTACGAATAAAAAAGGGATCGAATAATAGACACTTCAATAATGGGAACAAATTGTCTTCGACATTTTCATTGTGGTGCTGCAGACGTCATCTCCAAAGCTAAACATTTGTGTGTGTGTATGGTCAAGAGAACTGAAAACACTATAACTTACATAAAACAAACAATTTATTCTATCTTCACTTCATTGGGATATAAATTTAATGTTGAAGTTCAAGTACATCATTAAATTTACCTACTGTAATTGTCAAAACTGTGTATCGCTTCCGCGAAGAGTGACAGTGTGTGAATAGACTGAAGTTGAGCCCGCTTATAGCTGTGCCTCCTCCAATGACACTGGTTATGAACACACGTACACTGTAATATACGCTGATCCGTATTGGTGTCTGTAACTAAATATTGAAGCTCGTTCCTACTTTCAAAATACTTCATGTTAAGCTCATAATTCAGTGTACATATTTTTCTCGCACCTCTTACTGCTGAGGCGCATGATGTAGCTTAAGGGAACCTTAAAATGAATCTCATGCTTACTAAATAATTCATTTGTCACTGCCCTTATTTCACACCTTGATGTACTCGATAACAAACCGTGGATATCTAGCACTGTTATGATATAAACTGGCAATTCTCAAAGGATGTGCCGTGCAATGCCACAAGCGCAAACGAGCAAAATAATTTTTATTGAAAAAGTAGATCACGGGATGGTGACCATTCTCGTTGTGCAGAGTATTGAGTAGTGATGAAAATTCTTTTATCATGGACACGAAGTTGACTTACTATTAACCATAAAGTGTATCTCTTCGTAGCGTTTCGATGTAAACAACAGTAGGTTCCTGACATGCAGCCACAACCTCTACTAAACCTCTTCTCCTGATGTCCTGCACCCTAAACTCGCGCCAGTTTATGCTAATGTTCTGAAGGTCCTTCTCTAGTAATAAGTAACCAAAAGGATAATGATGACCAAATTGAGTCCGTCGCCGTGTCCCTGTCAAAGTGTAGTGAATCTGATGAATGGGCCTTAGAACTTATCTCTGCAGTCGATGATATTACAAAGGATCAAGTACATTATGATACAAACTGAAACTATTAATATTAATGAATCCATAATAATTAATTTTTTTGGTTCAATAAGAAATATAGCTCTGGAAGATTATTTAATGCATGCACCAAACGCAAACTTAACCATAATTTTAATCAAAAGAAAAAAAAAAGGTCCTTGTTTCTAATATTTTAGCTAGTGTGGAAAATCGCAAGCTCATATTGTAGGATGCCAAAAAATTAACCATATGAATATGAATTTGTTCTGATAATACTGATCACTCTCTTCCCCAACCCCAATCATGGCATGAAACAAACTCATTTTGCTACAATTGAGCGCTTCAAATTATAACTACTCTTCTCTTTTTAAAGTTTTACGTCCGCAGTAGTTACGACCAAATTATCGTGTACTCTGTAATATTTATCCACAATGAGCAAAAAATTCAGCAAAAATCACAGCTTTTGATCACGTCTTTAATTAGGACGGCAAAACTCAGGTTTCTTTGCACCAACGGTTTCTAATATCTCATTCTCAATTCATAAAATGTAAAAAATATTTGATTTTGCGACAATTAACGAATATCAGGGTGGCATCGGGTGCAATTAGGCTATTTAAATTGTTGTAGTTAGATTAATAGACGTGTTAACATTACTTAGGATTACAAGAATCGTTTTAACTACCATAGCTTGTTAGTTGGAAAAAAAAAGTCATAGAATGGACCTTGATAGGAAAAAAATCATTAAGTAAAACTTTTGAACTTGACTATCCATTGCTGGCGCTTCATAAAAGCACAATGAGATACCATTTCCCCAGGATAGCTTACGGAAATCTTTCTTCTAGCACGGCTATCATATACACATTTATGTGTAATGCACTTAAAGTCAGAGGTAAGTTTGTTTGAAAAAGTTATGTATATCCAAAGTTGGCATTTACGGCTTACATCATGCAGCTAAAGCGAAAATGTTTTACCATTATATGCCTTTTCGCTATTTGTTTCCATCCAGCAAGAAAAGCTACAAATTATAAAAGGAGATTTGGATATTGCTACATCCATATACACGGTGTCGTAGAGTCGCCGGAAATGTGCAATCCAAATTACGCCGTAAGCGTTGATAAACGCAGTAGCTGATTTACAACCGAAAACGTGCTACAGACACTTCTTTGAAAATTGCTCCTTTTTTTTCACTATCACTGAGATTAACTCTAGCAGTTCAGAATCACTAACACATTAAAAAAACAAACAAGCAAACAACATTTTACATTAGTAGAAAAGAAAAGAACATGTAATATTATATACGCTTCGATTCCAAATTAGTTTTGTAATTTATTTGTTAATGAAAATATTACTAAGAAAATTAAAGGAAAGAAATTTACATAATGTTTCATTTTGTCCATTCCTAAAACCTCAGCAAGATGTAACCAATATGAAATACGTAACCTTAAAGTACATGAGAGTATAGCTTGAAAAAACGTATGGCAATTCTAGGACACCGTGTAGCTTAATAACATCACGAAGCTGAAACAACGCCCGATTCAAATATGAAAGAGCGATAGGCAAAGTTAGAGGTTTACCTCTAAAGTAATATAAGCTCATTTACACATATAGTTATCAGATACTCATTATTGAGCAACTGTTGGTGCCCCTAAACTTTGGGATAAGGGATCTTAGCGAACATCAGAAAGATGATCACAATAGATGAACTACTGAGCCGAATGGGGGCCTGCTGTCCAAAATCTCGCCATTAGCCCAATTGGCAAACTAGATGGATTATTGCCAAGAATGATCCATGGCAAATTTGTGCTACTCTATGCATAACTTTCGGAACAATACAATTGGGAGCTCTCCCAACTGATTTATCGAATCAGACGATTCGCGCCGCATAACCAAGTTACGAATGAATATTTGAAAACTTATGAGTGCACGCCTTATATGTATGTACTCTCCCGTAATGTCAGCACAACCAGCAATTATTTACCTTCATTTGAAATGTAATTTGTTTACAATTACAATTCCGGGAGTTTCTTTTTAACAGTGTCCAACGCCCGTTTTTACTGCTGAGGCATCCTAGGTGGTGGACACTAATGATACTTGACATGAAATGATAAATTGGGAACGAATTTTTTTAAGGAAGGAAGCGATTCAGGCGTATGTTTAGGGTACCTCTTCGGCATTTGTGATTTTAGAGGACCGAGGAAAACTTGGAAAAAATATCAGTCAGGATGTCATGGTGAATTCGAACCCCGGACTTACCGCTCACTCACCTTAACGACCTCGACCAACAGCGCCGGTTTATTGCGGTAGAATGCGCATCAGCAGCTTGTCGGCAAACTTAAGTTTTCGGTTACTCAATTGAACTACATGTGAAAACCATAACACTTCCTCGTATTCATCAGCAAGAACAGTAGACAATATTGTGTTGTATCCGTTGTAATGAATGAACTCACATTCAGAACTCTCGCAGAAAGAACTGCTGCTGGCCCAGAATGGATGGATGGACAGAGAGTCAGGCAGGTTTTTTAATAGTGTTTAACGCCGTTTTTACTACTGAGACACTACAGGCGGTGGACACTGATGATACATGAGACTTTTTTTATTGATTTATTTATCGACGCTCTTTAACATCTCAGGTCATCAGAGTCTCATTCAACTCAGGGCGTGAAACGGCCGACAAATTTTGCTCAGAGGCCTCTCTTTCAGGCTTGAGATTCTTTTTCGTGCCGTAAATGTACGACATGAGACCTACGGCTTTACTTCCCTTCCGAAGGAAGCCATACTTAGAATTTTTACGCCCGGAAACATCCATCCGTCCTGGCCGGGTTCGAACCCGCGATTTTGGGTTTAGGAGGCACGTATGGTAACCACTAAATCACTAGGACCGACACACACACACACACACACACACACACACACACACACATATATATATATATACATGAGATGAAATTATATAATGGTAAAGGATGTTTTTTTAAAGGAAGGAAGCGTTCCAGGCCTAAGTTTAGGCTACCTCCTCGGCATTTGCCATTTGTGAGAAGTGGAAAAAAAACTGGAAAAAACCTCAGTCAGGGAGGCCGGTCCTGAACCTCCAATCTCCAGCTCACGAGTCTGCACCTTAACGACCTCGGCCACCAGGCAGGCAGATAATGGATAGACAGACGAACAGACACAAAGGTAGGTAGGTAGATAGATAGACAGATACGTAGTTAGGCAGGCAGGCAGGCGGACGGACGGACGGACGGACGGACAGATAGACGGACGGACAGATGGATGGATGGATGGATGGATGGATGGATGGATGGATGGATGGATGGATGGATGGATGGATGGATGGATGGATGGATGGATGGATGGATGGATGGATGGATGGATGGATGGATGGATGGATGGATGGATGGATGGATGGATGGATGGATGGATGGATGGATGGATGGATGGATGGATGGATGGATGGATAGATGGATAGATAGATAGATAGATAGATAGATAGATAGATAGATAGATAGATAGATAGATAGATAGATAGATAGATAGATAGATAGATAGATAGATAGATAGATAGGAAGTTGATGATCTTTGCCTTGTGCGCCCACCAGTTTGCGCAAACAAATTTGATATCTGTGAAGCATACCATTATTTATATTTTCTTATAATATAGATTTATGGTTTTGTTCCTAAAAAAGACTAAGAAGAATGTAGAAAAGAAGAATGGTTTAAAGTGCGTGTAAACGTGCAAGGAAGATATAAGTGGGAAAATGGAGAGGGAAAATTCAGTGGCTTAGTAGTTGCCTCGGGAGAAAAGATCTTTCCCGGTGTTCGGAAGACTACTGTATTATTTGATGCATCTGGCAGATTCGCTGCATAGCTCCGGCATCACTTCGTGCATTCAGTAGTAGACAAACCATTGCCCGGCTAAGCAGCTGTGGGACGTACCGAATGAGACGAAAATATTCTCTACCATAAAAGTCGTGGTCTTTCATGCTCATATAAATGATACATCGATTTGCACACTCAGCGGAAAGTACAAACGAAAACAAGTCAACAAATAATGGACAGCCAAACGTCAATTCTGTTTTAAGATCAGCGATTTACGCATTCTTGGACTGTTATAATGCTTCATGAAGTTCGGGGCTTGATTTTTAAAAATAGCATTCGGTTTAAAACTTTTTGGTTTTTAAAGGGCTTTAACGCCATACATAAACTTTGAAAAGGCGAATGAATAGACTGCAAGCATTCACTTTTATAGATTAGTAAAATATTTTCAAGCCAGTTGGCGGAACCAGGGATATAAAACTGGCGCTCTAACTTGCTAAGAAAGTAGGAGAGTAATGAATGAAAACTTGTTCAACAGGTGCGAATAACTTAATGCTATCAATCATTATAGATACACGTTATTTGTGGCACGAGCATTTTGTAACAAACAGGAATTTAGTTTATAAACTTGCTAGCTCGCAGCATTTTACTGTGCCGCAGCCAACAGCGTCTGCACTTCATCTCCGCTTTCTAAAACACGTTTTCAAATTTTATGCTGCAATTATCGTCCTTCCTCGGCTAAACAAACATTGTATCATAAAACACATTCTAATTGATATAATTACATTCGATCACCGTAATGCTTCTGATTTCATTGTTGACGTTATGTTTTACATTACGAAACCACTCGCCACTTATACTAATTTTGGAAGTGATTCTGTTGGCAAACATTTAAGATGTGCACCAATTTCGTTTAGTCGCACATTTTGTTTTCACTGAATCGGTAGATTCTAATTTGTGCACAACATCGTAAATTGCAGTTCCGGAAGGAAACATTTGATCAGAAAAGTTTTGCACGCACTGGACAAAGTGATTTGTATTTAAAATAACTGCATTGTTCTGGAGTCAACATCCTCACGAATGAATGTATACTACAGTGATGCCAGCAGGGACCAGGACATGTCAAAGAGCGGGAGCCAAGATTCACAGCGGACAACTTTATGACTAGCTCAGTATATAACTGCTCCGAATTTTTAGCCTAGAAGTAGAATTTTATGTTAAAAATCTTGATCTACTCTACTGCGACTTATACTAAGTATAAGCTGTTAAGGTATTGATTTATTTTTCTTTATTCATTTAATTGTTTTGTTTGCAGAGTTATGGAAGTTTCAGAAACCCGTTTGAGTATTCTACACGTAGGATAAAAGCAGTTTGTAGAAGATGCCGTCCTTAATATGAAAGCTATAAATAAAACTTGAAAAAATTTCGAAAACATTTTTTACATTTACTGAAATGAAAAAAAAAAAGTTCCTGAGTTCAATCCTGTTTTATGTAAGAGAATTATTTTGAGATATGAAAGTGAATATACAATAATGGGATATGTGCGCAATGTATGTCATACTAATACATAAACGTTTTCACCAAATATAATAAACTGAGAATCCCACTATTGGCATTGCAAGTGGCATGTATAGGGTTTATGCTAAAATAAATTCTTAGTTTTACCTTCTGTGGACATTAATTGTTCCTTATACTACCATTTTGCTTTAGAGGAATTAGGATTTTATTCCTATGTGTATTTGCTTAACTTTCGTTGATATGGTAACAATGTGGTTTAGAAAACTGACTGCAATTTTAACAACAGTTTTTAGAATGGTTTTGCCTTTACGAATTTATATTGGCCTCATTTAGTGCTATTATAAATGTAATTAGCAATATTCCCCAGCACTGAGAAGGACCCTATTTTATAAAATCATTTCGTAAGCTGGTGAACAAGTTTAAGGAAACTAATGCACATACGGACAAAAAACGACCGGGTAGAGAGAAATTATAGAAAACGCAGTAAATTGCAGATGTAGTTTACATAAAGTGCAGGAGGTTTGTGACATATTGTTTGTATGTTAATAAAATTGCAAAGCGTTTGGAAATGAATTATTGAACAGTATGGCGAATTCTCAGAAAACTACTTCGGCTCTATCCCCATAAAGTGGCAATGGCTTTTGAACTCAAAGGAACAAGGTAAGCAGATTTTGCAGACGGATCTTTCTAAACTATCGCATACCAAGTGGGGTGGCTGAGGCGGTAACGCTTCAGACTCGCTTTCGGGATACACAGGTTTCAAATCCCTTGGAGATGTTCATTTTGACCTTCGATTTTTTACGGTTCCCTCTCGTCACGGCATACTGCGATGGATCTCTCCTTTCCACGAATATTCCGCTTTCCCATTTCATTGGTTCTGTTACAGTTAGAAAGGGGAGCGTTGTGACGGTGACAGAAAGGTTTCTGCCCCGGCGTGTGCTGTGGCAGCGCACCTTCTGAGGGGCTTGAACTTCATGGAGGAGAGCTCTGCTTGTGTCAGAGTATTCTACCTGGAAACAATGTTTGTATGCAAACACTATTAGTCACAAATGGCGATCGTAGTAGGTTTCTGAGTTTACCTCAAAGAAACGGCCATTCTTATTATCGTTAAGAACTAGATATCGGATGTCACTGAAAACATTCTTAGGAATGCAGTTACTAATGCCGTTTATAGCACAAAACTATTTCATGTGAAGAATATTATACTGGTCATATTAAAAGTTTTCTTGTTTATTCTTTTATAATATTTACATTTATTTTTGTTTTAACAAAATCCCGTTTCTTTAGGAACAAATTGGTGTTTTTATTTTTGCTGAATCTAAAAATGTTTCAAATTATGTCCATTTGAAACTGGGAACTGACTATTTCTTTCTGCTTTTTGGAATTCATATGCATTTGAAACTACACAGTGACCAACTAAAAAGTTAAAAAGAGTAAAATTAATCTTTGTGGATGAAGAAGGAGCAATTGTAGGGAGACAGCTACGAGCTTTATCCAAAAGACTCAGCGTTGCATGGACAATTAATAGTTCAGAACAAGAACAATTGACATCGTTATTCAGCTGTGGAAAAAGAGATTCAATATTATTATGGAACGACCGAAAAGCGGCGACGGGGAAAAATGGCTGTACGGTAATCGTACTTAGCTTCTGTGTTGCTGCACAAAGACAGTTTACCCCGGCTCATCCTTTTATTGGCATCAGCCGGCATGCTTGGATCTATAGCCGTCGGGAGAGACTGAACGCACTCAGCTTTAAACCTCTCGTCTCACAAACAGCAACAAAGCATGGCCCACTGAGTCGCGTTTCGAAACATTTAAGCATTAGAATGCACAGTAAACAAAGATGAGTTTATCGACTTTCCTATTTCTACATTAGAAAATGCCGTAGGGTATCTGTTTTTAGAACACAATGAACATTTACTTACCAGAGAATGTGGAAAACTCTTCGTCACTAACTGCATAATATCTAGATGCTAATAGGAGGAACTACCTGCAAAATCTGAACAACGATGATGTGATAAATCACAGGGTGACTTGAAAATGAGGCCAATCACGCAGTAATAAAATTATTTATCATTTCCAATCTTTGAGACCCGTAATTCCGGGTGTTCCAGCAGATACTTAACTATAGATGACATGTCAGACAAAAACTTGCCTTGCTCTGATCAGTGGAATTCTTAAGGGACCTATTCTTATCTGTTTTTGACATTATGGTGAAGTAAATGTGCGAACAATGATGACTCCATTTGGAGCTAACAACAATTTGTCATTTATATTTCATTGATTGTTGATTAAGGAAGCGAAATCTAGGCAAGTTCCTATTCATTTGATACATGTGAAAAACACTGACAGAGGTAAACTGCGGCAAAAGATTAACTTAAACGATGAAGTGAAAACAGATAGGAGAAAAGAGAGCTAAGAAGGGGAATTCTAGACACATTCCAGGTGTAAATTCTTGAATAACACCATAGAGGAGATTGCATTGCTTTGCATTTTGTATTGTGGCGTAATATCTTTCCGTTCATTTTATTTCCTTGCCGGAGTGGCATATGTTTTCTAGTAGTTTTCGTTTTCCTCGCCGTCAGCGATAAATAAACCTTCTTGGAGGTTTTTTACGATCGGATGACGTCACCTCCCTTTTACTTTTCTTTTCTACCTGATTACTACACTGCCAACAAGGGTTAGACCCCGGCTTTCATCCTGGTTAACATTTTTTCTCTTTAGTCTCGCTAGCTGTTTTTCGATTACCGCGGTGGTTATAGTAATGGGGAAGTTATTCCTAGGATTGTTCGGCCACTGAAGGGCACCATTCTGAATTTGTTTCAAAGTTACTTCGGGGCTAATTCACGACTTCGGCATTTTTCTTTTGCGCCGCTTTGTCATTTTCTTTTCACAGTGTGTTGTTATTCTTAGCTGAATTTAATATGCATTATGTGATATCTTGTTTGAGACACAAGGTTTTATTTGTGTTTGTTGCATTTTCCTAAATTTGTAACACGAAGGCAAGTTAGATAGCATGAGCGTGGTTAAGTAGGCCAGTTTTGCAATTGTGATATAAAGAGCATATATTTTTTTTCATTCGGTGCTTTAAGGTGTGTTTATTTCAGATATTTATTAGTTTGTATGTTAATTTTCTGTATACTGGATTTAAATTTCATGACTTAAATATTACTTGAGTCAATGGTCGAATGTTAATTCATATTTAACCTAGAAACAGATGTTCATTAATTTTCGAAAATGAAAACATTTCAAACATAATTATACCTCACATTTTTACCTAAAATAATTTAAAATGCGCACATTTTATCTTCTCTCCAACTTGATCACTTGGTGAAGAATTCATAGGGTATTCCCCTTAAAAGATTTTGGAATACCCAGTAATGGGGGCATTAGCGAACGTGTTCTTCCCATATAGCCAAACCCTGGTAAAAGAATTTGTAAAGAAAACATATCCAATATGATACATAGCAACAGTACACCAGCTAAAAACCTGCAAACAATTACTACAAGGCAGTGGAAAGGTAAACGTGGAAAACTTATGCATATATTAATTAACTAATTAATTAATTAATTAGTTAGTTATGCAGTCATTGTTCGAATCACTGAAACTGAACCATTCTCCAAATTTACAAAATTCTAAAGAAGTATTTTGTGGCAAGCTTTGTTGGAGCATATCACCGCAAAGCGACTGACATGAGTTCTCACCCAGTCAAACGATAGCCTGGAGCAAGAAAAAACCCAGTCAAACGATAGCCTGGAGCAAGAAAAAGCCCTAAGTCCGAATTTACACCAAGGCGAGTTCAGAGTGTCGTGTGTCGACAAGTAAAGCGATATGAAAAAACAAGGCGCTACCTAACAGAAAATGAAGGAAAGTCGGGAAGATTCAAGAGAGTGCAAGTTTCCTAATAGAGCAAGAACGCATACAAACTTAGCTTAGAGGTTTATACCGTACAGGATAAAACTTTTTATTACACCATTAATTTCCATTAATGATCTCCAACTTATCGATAAACACCTGGACAGAAGTATGATGTTACACACCATAAGCGCACTATTTCCACACCACCACGGGTAGCCGAGATCGTTGAGGCACGAACTCATGGACGGGAAATCTGGGGTTCGATTCCCGTCAGGACCTTCCTCCCTGAATGAGTTTTTTTCAGGGTTTCCCCAGTCCTCATAAATGGAAAATTCCAGGAGGTATCCTAAGCTTAGGCCTGGAACCGGTCGTGATACTGCTGCAGCAAAATCGGGCATTAAACTATTTGTACATTAGTTTACTTTTAATCAGTGGATTTGTTCTTTTACATTCCATCACAGCAAGTACTTTGTTCGCAGTAGTGCAGCAGCAAAACCAACATATATATGAGGCAGAATCTATGCAGATCAGTTTGCTATGAATGTTGATAGAAATTCTCATTGTTTGTAGTTTGGGAATAAATACAACTTTTTTATTTCACACTAAAAATAAATCATGTTTCTGGCATAAAAATAAAATTTACTTTCAGGTGTTAGTATTAACAAACTAGGTATGAGAAATGCTAATGAATAATTAACAGCTTACTATTAAAATAGTCTACAGGATATGATTAGCACAGTGACAATTCAGGTTCGTGTATAATGAGAGGGAAGAGCTTTCGTATGCATATTTTAATTAGCCTAAAGCAAGCCAGATTTCAATGGAAAATAATTAAAATTAGAACACACAACTTCAGTAGCAACACGTCAGTTTTTGTAATTCTTTATTTTCCTTGCACGCGTGGGATGCTCAGCTTTAGGATGGAGATAGCACGAGATACATTTTTCTCACATTTTTGTTATAACAGAGCATAGTCCTAAGCATGGGTTGTTTAACGAAATTCATCGGGATTTGGTAAAAGGGCCAATCAGTAAGTTTCACTGTGAATGAAACCAACCGAGATGAAAATTGGATTTTGCCATTATATACCCCGTATTCCTGAAAGTCAAATGATGCACATTTCGAACAGAATTCCCTAGAGAGCACAAGTTACTTATTACCTTAAGAGCCCAAGATAACGCTTATAATATAGCATTTTGGTAGCTCTTTGCAAACTTTTGCGCCACACATTGCAAGAAAATGTGCTTGACAAAGGACTGGAGTTTATATTCTAGCGCTAAGGTTAGTAATCATTTTCATTTTTGATTCAATATTACATTTAAAATCTATGGGGACCTCCCCCTTTATGTTTATACGTTTTATTTTGTCCAAATCTCAAAATTATATATACGTCAGTCCTAGTGATGTAGTGGTTACCATACTTACCTCGTGCACCCAAGATTGCGGGTTGGAACCCTGCAAGTACCCATTGATTTTTTCGAGCGTACAAATACTAAGTATGACTTCCCTCGGAAGGGAAGAAAAGGGGTCCCGTGTTGTAAAATTACGGCACGAAAAGAACCTCAAGCCTGAAAGAGAAGCCTCTGAGCAAAATTTATCGGCCGTTTCACGCCTTGAGTTGAATGGGACGCTGATGACCTGAGCTGTTAAAGAGCATCCATAAGTAAATCAATAAAAAAAATCAACATTACATACTAATTTTAGTCCCTCAAACCTAAAATTCTGCTTTTAATAAGTAAATATGTAGTTCTAATTTTGTTGAAAGTGAATATCTATGCAATTTAGAATTGCTGAGAATATATATGTGTGATTACAGAAGTAGCTAAGACACTTAAAACAATTATAATTTTCCATGAAAATGTTGGAACTGAAATTACAGGCGCCCATATAGGCAACGACTTTGCAAACCGGGTCTATCATAAACTAAGAGATTTCGCTTCATTTGTTACTGTGTAGCCCGCAGAAAGATTTATGGTTGCTGTGATGTCAGTGGAATTAACGTACCCTCAGTTTTTATGTTATAAATAATGACTTTTAAATAACCTCATAAGTAAAAATCCAATAAATTGAGATCAGAAGAACAGGATGTCAGCTCTCACGACATATCCATGCGTTTGGGAATCGCTGATTTAAAACTGCTCTAGCAGCAAGAGAAAAATATGGCGGTGGCTCATTAGCATGAACTGCAAACGTTCTTCATACAGTTTTTGAGTTGTCAGTATATAAACGTATTGCTTCCATTTGTATTGCAATAAGCATGTCCAAACATCAGACGTATATCTGCCAATTCCTAATTAGTGCAATCCATTTCGACCACTAACAAATGTAATTACACCCTAGACGGGATCCCTAACATTGTTTCCAGGTAGAATACTCTGACACCAGCGGAGCCCTCCACCAAGAAGTTCAAGCCCCTCAGAAGGGCCGCTTCCACAGCACACGCCGGGGCAGAAACCTTTCCAAGACGCAAGTCAACGTCACAACGCACCCCTTTCTAACTGTAACAGAACCAATGAAATGGGAAAGCGGACTATTCGTGGAAAGGAGAGATCCATTGCAGTATGCCGTGACCAGAGGGAACCGTGAAAAATCGAAGGTCAGAACGGACATCTCCAAGGGATTTGAAACCAGGTATCCCGAAAGCGAGTCTGAAGCGTTACCGCCTGAGCCACCCCACTTGGTATGCGAAATTTAGAAAGATCCGTCTGCAAAACCTTATGTTTTTATTTTCTTGCAATTTTATGTATTTCATTCGTTATTATTTTTTTGTATTGTCTGACTATTTAAGTTATCCACAAAATTTTGAAAACAGTGTTTTCCTGGGCAGCCTTACTTGAAGATGAAAATAACCTGAAGCAAATTCTCGTTCAGAATTCTCCGCTAGTTATTAGTTCATAAAAATATATTAACGAATAAATAATATTCGTTAATCTTCTTATATAACAGTTTAGTAATTATTATTATTATTAAGAACAATCATAACAAAATATTAATCAAGGACTGGATAAATATTTCTTTGTTACCTTCAGTGTATAGCAAACAACAGGAAAATTGATTACTGGGAAGTTACTTTGATAGTATTATACACGAAGACGACCAGTTATTTGAACAATGCTGAGTAAATAAGGGTAGGTCAAAAAGTATTGTTACTTCAAAATAAAGGAATGAAGCTCGCTTACTTATGCAACCGTTAGTTTGTAGTCCCATAAGACACAGTTGCAAAAGTCGGTGAAACAGAACCCTCATGCAGCAGTTATTAAATCGCGAAGGTACTGTGCGTTTTCTTTGCGTATAAAACACGGAATCTGTTAACATTCACAAGTGATTTATATCTGTATACGGAGAGAAAGTGAGGCCTGTTCAACAAGTGCGAAAATGTTGCTATGACTTTGCAGAAGGTCGAACGACTGTGACAGACAAAGAGCGGAGTGGCCTTCCATCAACATCAGACACATTCGTTAATGTTATTAATGAACTGGTGCGGGAGAACAGACATATGACGTATCCATTGACAACAAAGTGAAGGATGAAGTGATGAAAAGACTGAACGAACAGGATACTAAATCCATCGTCAGATAATATATATATATATTTTACGTTAGACAAATGCTGGGTTACTATTTGAAAAAATAAAGAAATGCTGTCGAAATAAAACGGAGCTATTTATATCTGAAAATATCTTTATCCATTCTTACAAAAATTAGAGAAATTTTTCTTTGACATATAGAAGAAAGCAAACACGCAATAGTTATCATCAGAAATTGAAACAATGAGACAATTTAGCCTCCTGACTTCAAAATTATTGTGATGTTTAGAGTATAAATACGATGTGCAATACACTTTATTTTTTATCTGATCGTTAATTTAACCAGAAACACTACAAAGCATTATTTCGCCTTGAGCCAAAACAATTAATTTACCATCGCAATCTATATTTTAGGTCACGAAGTTTTCCATTTAACATGTTATTTAATTTGGTCTTTTCGTCTTTTTCTAGGTATTTCTACTTTGCAACGTCCTATTGGTTTTCATTTACTTATTTGGGAAGTGGAATTTGGTGAGGTCCTTTTAATAAATTATTCATTTCACAATTGATCAGTAAAGTATCCTGCCCTCAATCTACTACGCAATCGGATTTTGTACACACTAGCGGAAACAGGATGAGCTGTGGACGAGCGATTCCCGGTATGGTTAGGGTTAAAGTTCTGCGCACGTAGCCGATTGAGTTAGCTCAGTCGTGTTCAACCCGCCAACTGTTTCTTTGTAGATGTAGGAAATGCGTCTACATGTACAAAGAATATTTATTTATGATTGTTATGTGCAAACATACCGCACAAGTGCTTCAGGAGAGAATTTCGTGCTAATTATCGAGGAGTAACATCTCTTTTGGGAGATTCAATTTTCAGATTGGCGAATAACGTTCGAACCAAGACGCAGAAGCGGTATTTTTGGCTTCTGCCAAAAATACCGCTTTATAACAGAGGAGAATCCCTATGAAATAGGCTATGGATTAGAAAATTTTTCTCAAAACCCCAACAAGATGGTGCATCTGTCACCAGTGCGTATAAAACCACTCAGCTGCATCTTCGTCCATATAAAATTACTGCTGTACCTGGAACAAAACCTGTGGAGGCGCTCAAAACAAAATATAGGGGAGGTAGATTACAATATTCGGTAGGATGCATTGCGACGAGTGTGTCAAAATGTTTTCAAAAAGATTCAGCTGTCTCAAAGAGTAAAGCAAGCACTTAGATGCTACTATGTTTACGAGTACAATATTAATTACTATTTACTACAAATGAATAATGAAAGAAACAAAAAAAAAAAAAATGTGCTCTAGGTGTTCCGACTACATGGTAAGATTTCCCTCGGCAGATGGCGAGATCGTTTCTCAGTGACTTCTTGTCAACAAAATCAATTTACGATTGCTTAGCAGAATGAGGACGCTGTGTATCTTGTGAATGACCAAATAAATTTTATTTCTGTCATTATTGCCGAAATGTTTCTTTCTAAGTTATGAACCATACACACATTTTGAAATAGTGATGACTTTATAACGCGTTAATACCATATATTGAGAACTTTTAATAATGTCATTTTATATTTTAAATAGTGTTGCACTTTATCTATTTCAAGAAAGCATTTGGAGCATGGTCGTATTACATTCGTACCGAAATCCGGTAATCCTGCATTCCCCTACCGATATCTTTATCGCCAGTCATTTTTTGCACCGGATTACTGGTGATACATCTATGGCGGGGATGTAATTTGTCCTTCCGAAATATAATATTTTGTCAGAGTTTTTTAATTTGATTTCCCGATATATAATGTTCGCCGTAGAACTTACGTAATATAGTTTGTGAGTTGTTATCTTTGTACCTTTTATCTCCAGGAAAGTTGGGGGAATAGAATTGGCATTTAAGATGGTTTTATGTAGAGAAAATATTCTATCTGCTCTTCTTATTCGATTTATGTTCGTAAAAATGTAGAATAATTTATAGCTATTTATTTATTTACTGCTTTGGAATGTAATTTGCGCAACATTTATACTTAATTGCATTTTATATTTATTTTTTCCTACATACTATATTTGAGCATTGGTCTCTCCAAATTGTTTAAGCTTTCTTATCGCAACTCAAAATTTATTTCTGTCTTTTATTGTGTACAACCTACAGTCTGCCGTCTATTTTAAAAATGATTTTTAAAAAAAGAAAATCTTTAAATAATTTTAAAATTGGGCGTTTTAAAAGCACAGATATCAAAAAGAGATACGTGGTGTTTGATCAACGAGAAAAGAGATGCAAAAACAGAAATGGTGTCGATTAACAACAGTTACAGAACAACAGAAAAATATATGGTGAGTTTATATGGCACCATAATAACAATATAAGAGTAATATGTGCTAGAAAAGAAAGTGCATGGATAGTTTTAGGAAGATTTTGCTTATTTATATCAGAATTTCAGTTTGTTAACGCATATAAGAAAAATAAAAATTTTCAAATGCATAAAACCAAATTTTGACTGAGTTACTTGCTTTTGTAGTAAACTTCATTTAAATGCGATGTAAACTGCTACAAGATCTAACTGCAATAATAATAATAATAATAATAATAATAATAATAATAATAATAATAATAATAATAAAGTCCTTATTTCCGACACCTGATTCACCGTTTAATCTTGTTAACAACTTTTTCAGAGTAAAGAAGTGGAAGAAGAAATAAAATGAATTATTTTTAAGCAACTTAGGTTTTAACTTGTTTGTTTCCTTATCGCACATCTTTGAAACAGCCAAGTATGAACCATACAACTGCACGTGTTTACACTACAGCTTGCGTAGATGAAAAAGATAAAGCTACCCATTTATTACCGACGCTGAGAATTAAAATGTATAATCGTCCAACAGACTGGGCAATTGAGCGGTTGCAAAATCCTGACAAATAATTGTCTTGTCTTGACGTTCGGTAAACGTGAGCAATAGTTGTTACACCGGGCTTCAGCATCAACTGCTGTTTTAACATCATTAGTAATATGCCTGTTGCCGAAGAAGCTACTGACTTTACCCGAACAGTAATTAACTGAACGTTAGAGTTTATATATGTAGATAGAAATTGAATATTCTCTTCACTAGCTCCGGTATATCGAGTTCTGCTTAAGAGGAAAAGCTTGATCTAACTTCATAAACAAACATTACTGCTAGCAACTTCTACTTAGGCACTGTTCGCCTGCTTGTCAGTTGGCAGGCCCGGCTTCGATTTCCGATCGGATACCTTTCCTGAGTAAGGTTTCTTTCAAAGTTTTTCCTCGCTTTGAAAAAAATATAAGATAACTTTAGTTCCAGACAAATCCCGGTCTAATTGCTGTGTATTGCATTTATTTCGCTTGTTGAAAACACGTAATAAAATTCAGGTAAATAGTTGGTGACAAATTTCAGGTTTCCACTTACAGGTCTTTTGATCTATTTCATAGTGAGGAAAACAAACCTTTTGACCGCAGTATATTGCACAAGCATCGTGAACTTAACGGTTTTAAATTGACACTATTTAAAGTGACTATATTTTCTCACACTCATACTATTACCAACAATTTTTTCGCCCCTCCTCCCTCACATACTGCAAGGGCCACGTTGACAGAAAATATATATCACCATTTTGCTTCTTTAGAAACACCTTTGATTTCTTTGCGTGCTTTTAATGTAACATACTGACCCACAAGTATGTTCCGGACGATTAATGGGTAAGTTAATAATGGCGCATTAAACCTGAAGTTCGTCGAAGCATATATTATTTAGAATTTGTCTTTCCAGCGTGAGTGCAAGCTTTGGTGAAGGATCCCAAACTTAATACTCAGTACCTGAGACACGGAAGTAATTTTAAATTCACTTAGTTTGTATAAAAGCAAATCGATTATTTTCAAGTATGTTTATTATGTTATTATGAAGTTCAAAGTGCAAATGAGCGTTATTGATCGAATATTTTATATTCTGTAGGTGCCTTTGAATCTGCGCAGATGGGGAGTATCTTAAAACTTGTGTCAAAATTTTCACATTTTTAGCATATAAAGAGCTTCGCAAGATGCATCTTTACAAAAAATTACCACAAATGTTCAGTAAACGTATAAAAACATATAAAAACTTATAAGTTTTAATTATACTTATACAAAGAATACTGAAAGAGAGATGCTGTATTTGAAACAGCAATAGAGCTGTTACAATTAAGCATTTACAAAAAGGCAAATGACGTAAAACATTTCTAAAGAAACTACACATTTATTGCTTCAGGCAAATACTATCTAAAAAAACTGAATAAGCTTATCTGTGAGAAACTAAGAAACGTTTATGAAAGCGCAAATAATAAGTGAAAATATTTCTAAAACAGATAAAATATCAGCATTAGACAAATACTACCAAAGCTAAAAATGCGCAGAACGGAAAATATACTTCTAAGCATATCTACGAGGAACAAAAAGAGCATTATACACAAACAATAAAATGAAGAAAAGCAATGCAATATAAAATATGAAAATTATTCTTAATAGATTTTGCTCTTATGGAAATTAAAGTAAAATCTGACAACCATGTATAGCTTGAATGAAACAGCTAAATGTAAAATATAACAGTAATTACAGGCAAAAAACATGAGAAAAACTGACATTATAGAGGAAAATAAACTTCTCAGATAATTTAACAGCAATATGGGAACAAAAATGGGACGCCACAGAAATAGCACAACTCAAATTATTGTAGCTTCCGGGGTAAAGAATGACTCAGATGTTATTCTGACATTTTGCTCGCTTTTGCTCCAAAGCGGACAAAAAGCAAAGGCGATTAAAAGAAAAAAAAATACAAGAGCAAAATTAAATGTTTGCAACGAATGTGGCTGGAATAGAAAATCTACGAGATAGAGCTACTATATGAGTTTAGAGATAAAAAGAAACAGAGGGGATAAACATATACTTTC
The DNA here is from genome assembly GCA_030762175.1 of Metallyticus violacea. NCBI lineage: Eukaryota > Metazoa > Arthropoda > Insecta > Mantodea > Metallyticidae > Metallyticus > Metallyticus violacea. Next base: position 303,583,765 of record CM060846.1, on the reverse strand, counting down.
TTAATTCTCAAGTTTGAAAAATGTGTAATATAAATTCATGTTAGACGGAAAAATAATTCATAGCTTACTTTATGCAAATGTACATAATATCTGAACATGAATTATTGAGGTTATTTGAATGTTGTTCCTGCACAATTAAGTCGTGCAAAGACAAGAGTAGGAAACGTGAATAGGACTAAAATAACTCGAGGTGACATCCGGGACTCGAAGCACGGATCTATATTTATCCGTGCCGACTTACAATTATCGAGTTTTGTGTGTTCCCAGCAACAATTGTGAATTTCCCCCAAGTCTGTATATTTTGGAAAACTCGAGATATTTCATCTCCCAAGTGTGGCATATTCCAGTATATATTACTAAGGCTCTAGTTAACTGCTTTGAAGAACTAAGCGATTGTCTTGATAGAGAACAAGGTAGCTCACAAGGAAGGGTCAAGGTTTCGGGGAATAAGACATGTATTTTAATTTTGTTAAGGATCATAAACAGAATATTCTTGCAAAGATTTAGCTGCTATGGTGCAACGGTATTGGCAGGAGAGGAATAGGTGAGGCGGTGTAGGGTACAGTTAACTAACTGCAAATATCAGAAGATAGTTGCGTGTTGTCTGCTAGAGTAGATCACATGTCTTTGTGCTGTTGTAGTATGTTTATATTTTATATTTTTTATTTTTTAATTGGTTTATTTACGGACGCTCTGTAACATCTCAGGTCATTAGCGTCCCATTCTATTCAGGGCAGGAAACGGCCGACAACTTTTGCTCAGAGGCCTCTTCTTTCAGACTTGATGTTTTTTATCGTGCCGTAAATGTACGACACGGGACCCCCGGCTTTACTTTCCTTCCGAAGGAAGCCATACTTAGGATTTTTACGCCCGAAAAAGTCCATCGGTCCTGGCCGGGATCGAGGCGTATTTATAGAATTTGTCATTTTGTACAGTACAGCGTTCTTCTACAATGTCATGTGGTAATTGTGAAACTGTTGCTAACATTTCGGAAGATGTACCTACAGTAGAAGACCGTGTTATTTTTTAACAAATAAAGAAATAGCTTTTTTAAGAAGAAAGTGTTATATAGAAGATAATTGTACACTTTTAATCGATGAAGAAAGTGATAGTGTCAGTAGGGAAGAGGCAGCAATTCATTTTATCAGTCATCACCTTCAAGAAAACAAAAAGGAAGTTTTTGGAAGGATATCTGGCTGATGCATAGAAGACACGGAAAAAAAAAACCATGAGTATAAAAGATGAAAATTTTGATCCTGTCCATGTGTCGTCGTGAATTAGCGATTAATATAACACCTATCCTGAAACTTACAAGTCTTGGTACAGTAATGAAAAATAATGAGTAGGACTGTTACAAAAATTAGAAACCACACTTAAAACAGACGCCCAGATCCAAAAACCCTGCAGGATATGATAAAGAGTAGGTGTTTGGTCACTCTATTGCAAAGAGACAGGAAAACACAATAATACACGAGCTACATTGAGAATCTAGCAAATCGAGTGTTATATGTCATCTCAAATAATTAATTTGTTTCATAATAATTCTTGTGATTTCTCAAAAGTCATACTATTTCCATCATAGCTTTGAAGATCAACATTCCTTGTTGTAATAGTCAATAACATTTGAAATTTATACAGTATATATATTGTGTTCGTGTATTAAATGAACTATATATGAGTATAACATGTCGTGACCCATCCTTATCAGTGGTAGTAAAGATCACAGTCGAATGAATATCCAACAGGTAAAACGAGTAAAATAGATATAGAAGCCAAATCAACACTAACCATCAGCACAATTCATACGTAAGGATACGGGGGCCGAAGTGCCTAAAAGCCATAAATTTGGCATCATTGTAGGACAAATGAACAAAACACACTCTGCCCCTTCCGTGAGCAGTGTCGGACGCTTCTAGATGTGTGTACGAGTACCGGCATTGAATGAGTGGGTATCTCTGCATCAGCTTCCTCATTAATATATAAACGGAAGACGCGCTAATTTATGCGCCGAAAAGAAAGGAGAAAGTGAAGAATATTCATATAAACACACACATACACACACACACACTCACTCACACATGGTAGAAGTGAAGTAGCAGCATGTTTGTATTATAATAACAAACACAAACAACATTACAATGAAATTTTACACATTTCCATTGTTTCACAAATAACAAAACACTTATTAATTATGAACCCTAGTCCCCGATTTGTCAGTAGTAGACAAGGGACAAGGTTCCAATGCTAACCTACACTATATATACTTCTTAACAAAAATAGTAAACTAAATATAATCTAATAATTACTAACTTCTGAATACATTGCCAACCAACACTATATTTATAACACAATTATATTGCAAAATAGATAACATACCTAGCATCTTACAACCTACTCAAAAGTTGCCTACCTAAACTGTTTTCAGTTCCAATATATAACTCCCAGATATTTCCAATAATAACATTTTTAATAAGCCTCTATTTCTAAATTCTCTTCTCCTGCACTATTTCTAACCTTCCTCCAATTTTATCCCTAACTTTGCCCAAGTGTTCTCCCACCATTAGAAGGGAGCTGGCGATTGGCAATATCTTAGCTCTAAGCAAATTGGTTAAACTGTGGGCGTAGGCCATATATATATATATAATTATATACTCTGTATATATTTTTTTTTGGAAAGTCGTTCTATCTATTTCAAGGGCAAAACTTTTGATTGAACTATCGTACGCGGAACAAAGCTGCCCTTTGTACAATCTGGTCCTGCCCACAATAACCTAGTGGTAGAGGCAGCGTATTTTGCATGGTTTCTCCGGATTTTTCGAATCACTTGTCATTCCAATAGGCAACATTACTGCTCCATCAAGTGCAGCTCACCCCAGCGACTCCCATAAGGGAGGGGCTTGGATGCCCAGCTCAGTGATCAACGTCAGAGGTAACGTAGGTGTTCCGGAGAAGTAAGAGCTAGGCGTCACAGGCCTCCGTTTGGAGACCTACCAGAGACTCTCCAAACTTATCTGCGTAGAAATGTGCAAAAATTTGGTGTTATCGCGCAAGGCAGGAAATTATAGATCGTAATTAGAGAAGATTAGGAAAAAAATATCATCCTTCACGGCAGAGGCTACTAGTCTACTAGCCTGTTCCGGATTCATCGATCCAACATCCCAGGTGATATTCATTTAGGGAGATGACCACTTGGTACTCTATTTATTTAAGACTATCCAGTTGTTATTAAATTTCTGAGCTTATTGGGACAAATTCTATAACGTTTAACTGATTTCTAAGCTCATCGCTTGTGGTGCAGCCCTTCACCTATCATAAAAATCTCATCTCTTGCGTTGATATTCTTTTAAAGTTCTTTTTACCGTAAGTCCACGTTTCACTAACACAAACAAGACATGGCAAAACGATTACATTATAAAATCTTAACTGGGTATCTTTTCTGGTTTTATTTTTAAAGTCGTTTTATGTTACCACACTTGCTTGAAATCCATTTGCTCTATTTAAATTTTATGTATCATTGGCGTGTTATACCACAACCTAAACATTTAAAGAATATATGTGCTAATATTGCATTATACACAGAGCTTAAATGTAAAAACTATCCCGCATGTGCGCGTTTTGAATCTCGACGGCTGCGAGCGGGGCTCCCGACTCTTTTCTTACAAGTTTCCCCTCCTATCCTAGAACGTTGCTTCGAAGCAGTGCAGTAGTTGAGCTTCGCCAAGATGGGGCAGTTACTCTAGAACAGTGCATTTTCGTGTATAAATGTTACCACAAATGCGAGTCAGCTCGTTCTATTCTGCAGAATTTCGTTCGCAGTTCCCTGGTCAATTGTTTGCTTCCAGAATAACAATTATTCACGATATTGCAAATAAATTTGATTCTACTGGATCAGTGCACAACAAAAACCATATGCAAAAACGTACAGTTTAACAGAGGATAAACTAGACGAATTTTGTTCAAATCTTGAGCGTTCGCCAACAAAAATTCACTCCTAAGATTAACACAAGTAGGGATTTCAGTGGGTCCTACACATAAAACAACAAAATTATTAAACCTCAGACCGTACAAGTGTAAATGTGTCAATTGTTTAAAAAAGAAAACCCCGTAGCAAGAGTGCGTTATTGTTCGTGGATTTTTCTCTGTGAATGAAGATTTAATGAACCCATTGCTTCTGTTCCTTTCAGACAAGGCTGGTTTCACCTGAATGGCCGTGTGAATAATCAAAACATGCTTTACTGATGTACCAAAATCCACGTCGTGTATAGGAAACCCCTCTTTATGATCTGTAATGTGGAATTTGGTGTGCTGTTAGCGCAAGGTGTATTATCTGCCCGAATTTTACGAGACAATAGTGGAGAAAGGCGCAGAAGAGAAATTTTGACCCAATGTTTTCAGCACCTTACAGAAGAAGAAAAATCATATGGGTAATATCAGGATTCTGAAATGCTCATGCAGCAGCGAAGTTCGTGAATAAAATTCAGGAAGTGTTTGAATGTTGAGTGATTAGTGCTGGAGTATGAACCTATCGCTCACCAGATTGAACAGTGCGTAATTTTTACCTGTGGGGTTGCCTTAATGACAGATTTTACAAAACAAACCCTCACACATTGGAGGAACTAAAGGAAATCAGAAATATTGCCAGTGGTCGAACTTAAACGTGTTAATAAAAATGCGTGTTTTTTTTAAGATACAATGCCTGTTTAGCCTAAGGGGACGACAATTCCAGCATCTTCTCTAGGCGAGCTTTTATGCATAATTTTAGAAGCAAATTACGTTTTCGGGCGGTCGAGAAGGCCCAGCCGCCGAGAATCAAAACAAAGGCCATGGGGGATAATTTTTACGAGAAATCTCGGTATATATTTATTTTCAATCTAATAACATTCCTTCCTCTAAATGCCATACTTTTAGTTTTCTACGTTGAAATTTTAAGGTTAAATTCTTTACTTAACTGATGAAATTTAAAAGCTGACATCTGCAAATAGTTATGGTTACCATAGATGGTTACGTGATTATCCGCGCATAAAAATATATTAAAACAATTTCTGCTTAGGTTTATCCCTAGGGGTGACATCCTTTTCCATTCTCCGATCATATCATCTATGCCTAAGTTGATGATAATCCACATAACTATCGTACCGTTTCATTGATTACTTTCTTCTTAGATAGTCTGATTACCTTTTATCATTATTGATGTTCTTGCATATACATTTTTTACTGTTTGAATTAAATGTTCTGGGTATAATCTACTTCTTAATATTTGCTATAATTTTTGTCAGGATACTCGATCGAAAGCAATTATCTATGAATGCTAAATGAGTTTCTTGATTAGATTTTACTCTTTTTATATGTTTTTTGTTGTTGCTTAAAACAAACTTTAAAAAACTAAATATGGGACATAACGTTATGCTTGCTTTTCTGGTTGTAATAACAATGAGTGTTTACCGTAATTGATCAAATTTTAGCCGATTTCAGTTCCATTCTAGGCTGTGCAAGTTGGCTCGACTTCTAATGTGCAGTTTACTTTTGACGCCGAATTCAGATCCATCGTTAACGGATTTCATTCCTCATCTGGAAGATCTATGACTGGCGACACATAACGACAAACACAAATGTTCGGACTAACTGGCCACAACTTATGTTTAAAGTATTGTGGAATAGCAAATAAAAGTAATTTTACTCTTGAATCTTTAAATGAGTTCATTTGAGCACAGAAAAGATTTTATGAATTTCACACATGCCATATTTGTGTAAGAGAGTGAACATTTGAAATCACGGCTGCGATTCAAACTATGGACCCTAGGCTTACCGTGCCGATGCTGAGTGTACATACCCTGAAAACTTTTGAGTCTATCTCGTTACATTCCAGTGTTTATATCCCAGACTTCTGGGTTAAATACATTTGCGGACGGATTGCACATACAACACGTGAATTGGTTAAGATTTGAAATGGGAGGAAAGCTATCCGAACTTTTCCTATCTAACTCCTGTTTCAAAGAGGAAAATTTACAAACACTTTGGCGAGATAACATTTCTTCAGTTAGAAATGAAACAAGTTCATGTACATGTTCATATGCTTCATGCGCATTGCCATCTCCCGCCAAGACCATCCTCCCTGACTGAGGTTTTTTCCAGGTTTTCCAGTTCTCATCAATGACCAATGTCTGGGAGATAGTACCGCACAGTAGGCCTGGAACCGCCTACGTTGCTTCAACAATAAAAACGGGCGTTAAACACTATTAAAAACGTTTACTCATCTACATTCCTTTTAGAAGTCCACAAAATAGCATAGTGGTAGTTCGTAATGGATTATACTCTGATCATTCTAGATTTAATGTAAACAAAACACATTTTATCCATACATGAAAAATAATTTCTGGACACACCAGGCCAAAAATACGTAACGAACTAATGGTATAACGTTTAACACATTACTATATAGCGTAACACCAAATAGCAGCAAGAAAAATGATGACGATACTAATAATAAAAATTTAAGATATTACTTTATGGAAACTGGGTAATAATCCGCATTGATAACTCTGCAACTTCTGCCACCCTAGTTGGTGTTAATAGGACCCTAGTATAAAGGTCTTTTGGTGTATAGAGCATATGGGGTGGAAAGGATCTCGGTCCACATTTTTGTTGGGTGATTCCATGATATAAATGGAACCAAATTTTCTAAATTTCTTTACTGCAACTTGAACATGTCGATTCACTTGATGTGATCATAGTGCATCAACAACTGTTGCAAAGCCGTCCATTTTCCAAAGATTATTTTCTTCTACTGTCGCAACGTGCTCAATGCACTTTCTCTACTTAGCATTGTCCAGATCCAAACCTTTCTTCACCAAAGCACCAAAGTCCAAACATTACGCAGTGTGAATGTTTTGTTATTTCCGGTAATGTAACCTTCCACTTTACTCCATATCATTTGTATGGGGTTTGGCATATAGGAGACAGTTACCAAATATGACAAAATCGTTAAATAAAATGAAAATGATTCAGTTTTCAAGAGTTCTTTACGTGCGGAATTATGAGAAAGGCTAGTGAATTGAGAGGTGTTGTTGACAATATGTTATTATGAGCGTAGAATAAATTTTGGCAAATTTGTTACACACATTTATAACTATTTTTTCTCGTCACTACTGAAAGCCGTGTGTTTAATAACTATTGGAATTGAACTTTCGCTATGAGATGCCAATTTATTTTATTTAACTAAAAACTATGCTTTTATTATAATAAGATGAATAATAGCTGTTAGTAATGCATGTGTTTTATGTATGTAAAACAGTGAAGTATTATATGTATAATTACAGTTTGTTTCACATTATTACATGTATAAATGGGAAACAGGCTTTTGTGTGAGTAGAATGCCTCGCGATCAATATCACGTGTTAATGTTTACAGTAAGATCCATACTAAGAATGAAAGGAGTATACCAATAGTAATTGTGTCACATTATATGTAATTATTCTTCGGTGCAATCTCATTGTGAAGCATGCTATATATTAATTAATCCGAAAGCCTCTATAAACAGTTATATCTTTGATGACACATTGAATTGTTTTCCTACTACTTGCAAGCCCGATTTCTCTTGTCTTACTGTATATACATGTGGGATTATTTAAACAACTTTTTATTAACATGTGTTCATAATGGTGGAAGAGGCCCTTCGACGTGAGTTTCCTAAAGGCACTGCTTAAATCAGCGGTTCTCAAAATTTCCTTGACCTTGGACCACTTATAAATTTCTCTCGCTGCTGCGCACCCCTAAGATTTAACTCAAAGTGTAAACTCCTATATTTCACCCTTTATATTTTTAATATTGTTTATAATCGGTTTAAAACATTTAAAGATATAAACAAATAAATGCACACATTTTTAGTTATTCAGTTATTCTTACACAATAGCAATACCTATAATGATACTGTTACAATGAAAACGCACATGAAACACAAAACAATAACTAGCAATATATAAGGCACAACATTACTCATTAATTACTGAATGAGAGATGTGCTGCGTATCACTTGGAAGCCGTGATATATCGGGCTTAATAAGGAAACGTTTATTCTGAGTTGTGATTCTACTTTTGCAAACAGTTTGTATACTTGTTCTATAAATAATTCAGCGCAAAAATATATTTTTTTTACAAAGTAAGTTGTTACGAGAAGCGTTTTCATGCCCGTCTTTGACATTACGCGAAAATACGGGGCTCGCTTGCCTACACAGTTTGCTGTCAAAAGATGCGTGCTGTTGCCAGGGCAACTATGACGGTACATATGAGTGTTTTATCTGGTCATTCTATTTCAAAGCTTCCTCCGTAACAAATAATCGCCTTATGTTACATTTGTATCGTGGTTTTCTGGCAACTGATTGCTTGTATCTAGCTATATATTGAAGAGCAAATGCTGTTAACAATATTCTAATATTTTGTAATCACCTGTAACCACAATTTTAAAACAGCTCATTTAGATAAGGTTTTCCATTTAATATGACAATTATAGTTTGCCATATTTGCAGGCTATTGAATGCGTGTTTATTATAGTATTAATTTTAATATTATAAACAATGATGTAAGATAAATATGTAAATAATTGTATACCATAATATGTCATATTTTCTCTATATAATAAATGTAATACATTTATTGTCCGTTTTATTCTCAGTGTAATTACTTTATAATATTTTACATTACGTGAAATCTTTACAGAGCTAAATTAATATAACAACATTTTATTTTACCGTATTGTTTACATTATTATTTTTTGCTTGTGTAAAATTAATGTGAATGAAAGTACATGCTGCATCACGCTACCAGATCACCATCTCAAGTGTATTTTTTCCATTCACTGCAGCAGCATACCATGAAAACATTTATGCTCAAGGTAAAAGGAATAGGAATGCAGTATTGTAATGATTCTCAGTTCAAACATCATGAGTGCTTATGCTGTCTATGAAGATAACGTAAAAACCTCAGTTAGGTAGACTTTACTATCACAGGTGAATGAAATGAAATTTCCGTAGCTGATGTTATCTGAAATTTGCTTTTAAATGCAAAAAGGTACATAAAATTCAGGATCACATTTAATGTGAATCCTAGTGATGGGCATGAGGTAAATTGAATGTATGATGCAGCATACCGTAGGATTTTAAATAAAGTGCATAAGCGAGAACTTTCGTAAGATCATGTGGGGACTTATCAAGATCTAAGAAACACTTGACGTGCTGGTCACACTATCTTACAAGTTCTTTAACGTGCTCGAACCTATGAGAACGGCTCCTACAGCAGAACAATACTGACGCCATGAATAGCCCTGCTCTCAAGTACCACTCCACAGCTTCATAATCTTAGATAGTAACCATCTCATCGATTTTTTACTTCTTTTTACCCCCTTACCTTTCCTTTTTCATTCTTTCTTCTACAACTCTTTTTCTTTCACCTTTTTTCCCCTCCCTCGCTTGTCGCTTTGAAGCTGTAGCCTCTGAAGTCGAGACTAGCTCGTATATGTATTATTCAGAAGGAAATTATGCATGAAACCTATGTTTGTGCAACCAAGATTCATTTTGAGAACGTGCGCTTCTGCTTCATAGCTTGTACTTCCTTCTGTATCATTCAATCCAAGACGGACTGCGTTGCATTAGGACAAACTTTAAAGCCCGGTTAGCCACTGAAAGAAATGGATGGTTTTCTCCTTCTAGCAAGGGGAATTTCTGTATAACTTCTAACGTTGATTTCTAATCGGACAACCCTTAATAAGGTATACTCCAAGAACATTCTATAATTTTTTAAAAAAGTCAGTTTATTATAAAATATATTGTGTAAAGTCATGATTATACACTTTAACTCAACTGCTTTTAGAACTTTACAATTCTTTAATCACACTTCTCCAAATAATGCAAGTTTTAAGTCTTTTGCGGTAGCCAGCAAATAAAATGGCGTGCTTTTTAGACATTCCGAAACTGTTCCTCTTACATCATCACCTTGCATTTGACACGATGACTTAACACGCACAAAAACTAAAATGAATACAAGAGTTAAATAAATACCAAATGCCAACAATTTTCAAATCCGAACAAATACCCTTACATAATAGAGTGGCTGGAAGCACGCTGTCTGTCGACTGAATTGCACATAAAAACACCTGAATTCAAGTGCATAGATTTTCATGCCAAATTCCATTACAGTGACCACATACCTTTGTCACTGAGGATGTAAGAAATAAGGTTCTTTTGCCCCTACTTATCTCTCACAACTTTTAATAAGTTTTACATTCCAATTTCTCTATGTATATTGTCTTTCAGTACTCTCAGCATACGTGCATTATTCCGATACACTTGAGTTTTAAGGTTTCCTTACAAGTAGAAACGGCATACAATAATATCTGGGGATCTCGCCATAATCCCTTACTAGTGACCTTATCCTCAATTAATGCTAACGAGTAATAATCTGTATGTGCCTTGGTGAGTTTTTGCTGAAATAACGCAGGTTTATATTTAATGCCCGACATTTCTTCGAGGAAAGTTTTGATTGTGTTATCTCAACGCGTTAATTGTATTTTCATAAAATATAGGCTCTATAATTCTGCAAATATTTATGGGCACCTTACACTATACACAATTTGAAGATTGGGGTTTTCTCTGTTGTTTTCTGTCGTTACATGACCATTTTAATGGAATCACACTTTCCATGGGGAAAGAAACACCGTTATTGCTGAAATTCCTTAACAGTAGCTATCTTAAACCATTTTAATTTTACTTTTTGGTGGAGGTTTGCGAAAATTTTATTTTCTGCATATATAGCAGAATAAGCGTTGTCTTTCTGCCATTCGGACGTTCTTAAGGTGATAAGTTTTGAATCGAAGTATTTTGCGCTTTATTTGTGTCGTAGTGCTGTTATTATGCCAAAAAGGCTTAGAACACAGAAGTTTAATGTATGATTCCTGTATGAAAACAAACGCTTGCAGAGAAGTAAGTGGTAATTTATAAGAAAACCCCGATGTTTCTGCGCCTGAAATATTTGTAATTTTGTGAATAGATTTACGGAAATGAGATCTGTTCTGGATAAGAAACTGAACATCGACTGTCGTAATCTTACCGAGGAGAAACGTGAAAAAAATTGGAGAAAAATGTGGAAGATATTAAAATATATTTCCAATTTTTTTCGACTGTCGTAATCTTACCGAGGAGAAACGTGAAAAAAATTGGAGAAATATATATATATATATATTTTAATATCATCCACATTTTTCTCCTCGTAATCTTACCGAGGAGAAACGTGAAAAAAATTGGAGAAATATATATATATATATATATATATATATATATTTTAATATCATCCACATTTTTCTCCAATTTTTTTCACGTTTCTCCTCGGTAAGATTACGACAGTCGATGTTCAGTTTCTTATCCAGAACAGATCTCATTTCCGTAAATCTATTCACAAAATTACAAATATTTCAGGCGCAGAAACATCGGGGTTTTCTTATAAATTATTTCTTACTTCTCTGCAAGCGTTTGTTTTCATACAGGAATCATACATTAAACTTCTGTGTTCTAAGCCTTTTTGGCATAATAACAGCACTACGACACAAATAAAGCGCAAAATACTTCGATTCAAGACTTATCACCTTAAGAACGTCCGAATGGCAGAAAGACAACGCTCCAACTGCTACTGAAGGTTATAGGACCCGGTAAGCAGCACGCACTTCCAGCCACCACAACTCTTTGGGGGGGGGGGGTGTCAGCGCCAGTTTTTAATGTCGATCGGAAAAGTTCGGGGACGATCGTAAACGCTGAAATTCACCAGCGGATGGAGTGAGTGCACACTGCAGTGGGCGCTTTGATTGTAAACGTAATGGTCACAATCATAAACATGTGAAAAGAGGACGTTAGTATAGAGTAGCAGTAACAGGGCGGTTTAGAAGTCATTGTTCTACTGCATAAGCTTCTGGGTTCAAATCACACAAAACATTTTTGTTTTTTTTATTATTGGTTTTTAAGCATATATGTAGAACATTATGTTACTTTAATATCATATATTTTAACGTATCATTTAAGTTTCATGACAATACCTATGCAAACACAAAAACATAATGCCGATCCTGGTGGTGTAGTGGTTACCATAAACCCAAGATCGCGGGTTCGAACCCGACCAGGACCGATGGATTTTTTCGGGCGTAAAAATCCTAAGTATGGCTTCCTCCGGAAGGGAAGTAAAGCCGTGGGTCTCGTGTCGTACATTTACGGCATGAAAAAGAACCTCAAGCCTGAAAGAAGAGGCCTCTGAACAAAATTTTTCGGCCGTTTCACGCCCTGAGTTGAAATGGACGCTGATGGCCTGAGATGTTAAAGAACGTCCATAAATAAATCAATCAAAAACAAACAAACAAACAAAAACATAATCACAACTAACGTATACTTTACAAATATCTAAATAAATACACGAACGGAATAAGTTATCTTCTAAAGTGAAAACACATAAAAATAAACACAAATTAATATCATGTATGAACCCTCAGCATGTTCAACTGCCCTCAATCTCCGGGGCAGGTGTGATATCGGATTTCTACTGTAGTATGGACGAGCGGCTGCAACATCCCAGGCTTCTTGAATTTGTCCCCATAAGTCATCTTTTGTTTTCTTTAATGTGTCGCATATTGCATTTGGATAGAACAAATACTGAAGGAAATATTGCAATATACACACAACTGTTGCAATGGCTACACAGTTTGATGGCTACCTTGTGAACCGCGCGCTGTAACGAGTAGGATTTAGAAGAATTTTGCGTTCAAGAGAGCAATTGGGGGGGGGGGGTCAACGGTTATACATTATTCCTGCATGTACGAAAGGGTTATACACCGTCTGCATGGCCATCTTCTGCAGCGCCGATAATATCGTATCTGTATGGAAATGCTTCCCTCGCAACGGCTCTTTCTTTATCTTGGCGATAAAGGGGCGAAGGAGATCTTTAACTTAGGAACACTGTAACACTTTGCATTGTCATGAGACAGAACGAGGTTAGTATCCAACAGGTGTCATCGTCTTCTCTTAAATGCTGAACTGCGGCATCTTTCTTGGTTTGCATGTCTTAACATTGGTTCTGTTCTCGACTAATGTAAGAAGAAATACACTGCTATCGCAGTCTCGGCAAATTTTAGCAAGCCCTCGTAATATACCATGCAAATACTTTTCATTAGATATTTCTTAGTAAAGTACATTTGGAGCTAACCCTTGATTGAAATAGATTTCAATATCTGTAATTCTGTGAACGTTATTAATACTATGAAGTACAGCTACTTTTTTCTTATTTCATTTTATAGCATTAACAATCATGCGTTTTTAAATTTTACATATTCTTTGGATTGCTTATTTTGAATGCAAGACGAGGACTCTCCGGTACACTCATACACCATTACTTGAAACAGGCAGGCAAAATTCTAGATCTGCAACTATTCTCCAATTTCACAGAAGCTTCAGCACAAGAGATGAGTCATGTAGCCTATAAACTAAATTTCCAAGTACTATAACAAGGAAATAACTGTCTAATTTGAAATTCCATATAACTTTATTAGTAAATTAATTTCAATCGAAGTAGTCATTAACATGCGTGCACTGTTTGCATCAAAGATTCTAAGCATAGCTATCATAGCGTGTAGACGGCCACCCGTGGCGGTGAGCAGGAGGTCTCGGGTTCGAATCCCGCCAAGACCGTCCTCCCTGACTGAGGTTATTTCCAGGTTTTCCTCAGTCCTCATAAATAGCAAATGCAGAAAATACCCTAAATTTAGCCTCAAACGTTTACTTCCTTAAAAACCCTTTCCCAATATATGATTTCATCTCATGTATCATCAGTGTCCACCGCATGTGGTGCCTCAGTAGTATAAATGGGCGTTAAACACTATTAAAAAAAAAAAGAGCGTAAAATGGTTAGGGACAAGTGTTATTGCATACTTGACCATTGCTATATTTGGGTTTTCTAAATACTGTTTAACGCCCGTTTTTACTACTGAGACACCATAGGTGGTGAACACTGATGATACATGACAAGAAAAGGGATTAGTAAAGGGATTTTTAAGGAAGGAAACGTTCCAGGCCTAAGTTTAGGGTGCCTACCCGAAATTTGCTATTTATGACTGAGGAAAACCTGGAAAAAATCTCAGTCAGGGAGGACGGTCCTGGTGGGATTCGAACCCCAGACTTCCCTCTCATGAGGCTGCGCCTTAACGGTCTCGGCCACCCGCCATGGGTGGTATATTTGGGTGTTAAATGAAGAATAGACAAAATTTTCTTGATCCTATGATCAGCAGTTAAGATAATTTTCTTGGTGTCATGAATTATTATATTATGAACTATTGGTTCATGCCTAGACAAGCTAGGATCTCTTTACACTAGAAAATTTTTGATGAAAACAATAAACGATCAGCTCATTAGCTGCAATTCTATCCTTTGTTTAGTGAACTACGAAGTAAATTCCTGTGCCTTTCCATATTAAAAGACCATCGGCTCTAATGTCAAAATTATTTGAAGGGTTTATCCGTGAGGAAAGCAAAGTATTTAAGAGCATCTTGTGACATAGCAACTTTTAACTTCATCATTTATAATTTATAACTACGTTAAAGCTACCGCATCGTGACGTTGAATTCCTAATTTATAACTGTGCTGGAGCAACCCTTTGGTTATGAGTGAAGTAATGTTCGTGATTTGGAAGCTTAATCAAATTATGAGTTGTGCTATATGTGAAGTGCGTGCTGAAACGAAAAAGTTTTTAAGTCCTAAAGGAACTGGAAGTATGTGCGTGCGTGCGCGTGAGTGTGTGTGTGTGTGGTTCGTTAAATTAGAAGATAAAGTAATTTATAACATTCAAGAAAAATGAAAAATAGTTTTCCCTCTCCGTTTATTACAAATAATTATCTTTAAAGAAAACCAAAGAATTGATATAGCAATGCAGCTCTTTATATTGAAACATGGTAAGTGTGAAAACTGCGTCAAACAACATATTCTTTAGAAAATTTACAAATGAATAATTTTAACAAAACATAAGATATTTAATTGGCGATTTGTTAATGACTCTCCAAAATAAATGTTACAAGCATTTCAAAAATATGTAAGCCGATTGAGCTATGCAGTTGTATATGATAGGACATAAAAGAAACATCCTAATTGTACTGCAAAATTTTACATACCTGTCTAAACTTGTAATAATAATTCACATAAAATGCATCAATACTTAAACAAATATAACTTAAAAAGGGTATGAACAGTGATCTAAAACATATTTTTCAGAACAATAACGTCCAGCAAATGAAATATAGCAAATTTTCTCAAGAGAATGCTTATTTTCCATTTTCCATTTCAAAAGATAAAAAAATTGACCATATCTTTACAACAACCCTCACAATAGACCTGGTTCACAGTAAAACAACCAAGAAGCCCCCGAAATTTTCTAGTTAAGAAGTCGATATATATTCCATTCCCTGGAACTTTTTAACTGCGACAGTTCAACAGTACCGCTCAGGAGTGATCATGCCTAAGCCGTCACGGAGAAAGCTTACTAGCTAACGGAACCATTCAAAGTAAGACGTGCATTAACCGATAGGTATAAACTTAAAACATGAGGTAGCCCCGACAGCACCAAGAGAAACGAGAGAGAAAAAAAAAAACAGCGTAATTGATTAGTGTGCAAGGTTACGCACAAAAATCGGCAAAAACTTCTCGATATCGAATGACTTAAATACCTGGATTTTCTGGTAGATGCTTTTTCAAACAATTCAAAGTTTTTAAAACACTTTTGAGTACCTCAAATCCCATTACAGGCCATCTTACGCGGGAGTTCCTTCACGCTCACGTTTCATAGATAATCCACTCATTCGATACTCCAACAAATCGATGTCCGCGATAACTCCCGATATAGATGGCTCCCTATAATGCTAACTGTTTGGCATCAAAATAAAAACCTAGCGATGAAGTGCTAAATTATGCTCGCAGCAGCGCCTCTAGCGAACTTTCAAAAAATCAATATCGTTGCTCCATATTAATAATTTAAAGTTCAATTTCGACAATTGCCTACAGAATTGAAAATGAAATTATTACCATTTGACAAAATGATACTTTAAAGCAGTAAAGCCTTGCTGTATTAATGGGAAACTGACTTCACAATTCCATTATTATAAGTTAAACATTTTTTTCAGATAACATATTTCGAACCAAATATCTATATTAATATAAGTTTTTTTATACAAGCATGAAAAATACTAATGTGAACAAAATATTAACTGATAAAAAAATCTGATGTCAAAAGTAAAACGAGCAAGAATAATATGAAAAACGGTATCTTAAAATCATCTGGTTAACCTGATGTTTCCGGCATTTTACTTATGCTATTCATGTTTTAGAACGAATACATTTTTTAATACATTGTATGCCTCTAAGTGAGATAAAATTAACCTGCACAAGACTAGTATGTACCATGAACACTGTCATATTCAGATTTTACTAATCATTAGTTGCAATATTATATATCTTGCTAATCATTTAGTACAAAAATATGCAGTTAAACAAGCCAGACGCGCTAGAAAAAGCTGGTTCGGCTTTCCTTTCTTCCCTTTAAAGTTTAAAATGACCGGGAGAATTCATTGCACACGCTTTAAACTGAAATCATGCAAAACAGAGCTACGACTTTGTTCCATCAAAACCAAATATTTGTTTGGATTAAACTCTCGGTACGCAATGCCCGAAAATAAAGAAAGCTAACGGAATTTAAACCTATCTTAGCCTAGAGCGTTACATATATAACACTAAAATGAATTTCCACAAATAATGTACTAGGCAATGAATTCAGCAGTTATATTATTTGAAAATACTTTATATACACTGGTAGTCATTAAAATTACAACGCCCACAAGAGACACTTTAAACCGACCGCACATTTTCTGAGAAAGAACAAATGACAGCAATACGAACAGGTATCTGCATTTGATCAAGAAAGAATTGTAGCATACCGAGAGTGCTGGATGTCATTAAAGAAATGGTGCCCGTTTTGGAAGAAATGTGCCTACAACGAAACGAGTATGAGATCAAGTGATGGAGGTAATGCGAACGCAAAGACGCGAAGGATCCCAACGGCTACGTCAAAACAACCAAACAAGAAGACAAAATTTTTCACATGAACATGCATAATGTGTTGGGTTTTTAATGGCCAGCAGTGTATCATGTCACTCATAATCGCAACTACATTGCGGGAGAGTACTAAATAAAGGGACAAACACCTTTCACATGAGTGACTTCCGAAAGATCCATACTGAACATAAAAAACTTCATCTTAAAAGTCGAAACCGCCACGGGTGGCCGAGGTCGTTAAATCACGGACTCGTGAGCGGGAGGTCTGGGTTTCCAATCCCGCCAGGACTGTCCTCCCTGACTGAGGTTTTTTCCAGGTTTTCCTAAGTCCTTATAAATGGCAAATGCCGGGGAGGTACCCTAAACTTAGGCCTGGAACGTTTCCTTCCTTAAAAATAAATTCTTTTCCAATATATCATTTCATTTCATGTATCACCAGTGTCCATCGCCTATGGTGCCTCTGTAGCAAAAACGGGCGTTAAAACACTATTCATTTATTCATTCATTCATTCATTCATTCATTCATTCATTCATTCATTCATTCATTCATTCATTCATTATTAAATGTCGAACCTCGCGAACAAATCGAATTTGACAGTGTCCCAGTGCCTGCTACTTTGAGAAGAACTTGTCGGTGAAAGTAAGGTCTGCCTTCTTCACTAAGTAGGATTTCCGTATAAATCCATTCGCAGAAGTCCATTCTCTTGCCAGAGACATTAAAAAATGGACATCAGTGACTTTACTGCTTCTATGCCTCACTCTTTTGTTGCTGTTCTAATTACACATTTTTATATCCTTAACTTTTGTAATAAATTTTTACAGAATTTATATAATCATTTTTTAAGTCTCGCAGATAAGTTCTCCAAATTAAAACCTATACAACCAGTAACGATTGAGATTTCTGACCAAATTAGTAAACTGTACAGGTAATAATATGTTTTTTTACGTTCAAATATTTTAATTACTTAAAATGAAAGATTATTTTATTCTAGTCCGTCATAGATATTGCGCACTATTTGCAAATTTCACAGGAGAATATGATGGTGAATTAATGGTGACAATGATACTTGAATGCTTTCTCGTATCAGCACAGTCTGCAGTCCGTTTGAAGTATTACTTGGCTATTAACACGCAGCAAATATGTATTTGATTATAGTGAACCATATAAATGACCAAATTTATATTTTTTCTTGCTTAGTCCGTGGCCTGTGCTTATTTTAGGATGGGAAAATTCCTGATCTCACTGCAAAGAAAAGCAAAACTGTTTCAATATTTCTTCAGCGCTATAAATACAGCCAACAAAACTTGTTATAATAGAAAGAGTGTCACAGTCTTCAACGGGAAATATAAACTCTAAAATAAAAGTTCAAAAAGTGAACATCCAGAATCAAATTCAAACGCAAATGCGGCACGAACGCATGGGAAAATGCGAGGAATTACTTTTGCAAACAGAAGAAATGCAATCAAAAGCACCAGGAAAGATTTTAGACGATAATGAAATTCTCAGGAAAGATTCAAGGATACGAGCTATGATTTAAGCCCTGCGCTTGGACACCGAGAAGCTACAAGCAGTCCGCAAACAATGAACCTGTGCATAGCGGCAATTTCCCCCCACTTACACAGTTCTCCTACAGGTAGTAGAGGGCAGGCACCTTCACTATTTCCACTCACCATGATCTACTTTTAAAGAAACATTCAATAATTGACAAATTCTTAACGTGTATCCAAAGTAACTAAAGGCCGAGCTCTGGTTATGATTGTGCCGACATCTGGGGAGAGCGATGCTCTTAATTAAACAAACACGATTAGTGGGCTAATAATCATAAAACTACGATAAATATTTTATCAGCTGTACATTTAGCGTAGAAATGAACTATTTTTTAAAATGTTATTTCCACCCCTATGCCTTCTTTTATAAATAAACAACCATAGAGATTATTCAGCATAATATTAGTTCGGCGTAGAAATAAAAAGTACCATGAAGATTGCGTTATTCAACGACTGAAATACTATCTCTCAATCATAGCGGATCACTGATTCGTAGCAAAGGATGCACTTTACATCATGTGTCAAGATCAATACAAGTTGACTTTTGAGATTCTTCTTCTGCCTCAGCTGAAGAAATGATTCCTTAACAATGTCTGCTCGTTGTAGGATGGTAATGTCGGGATTAACTTTGAGAGGAATAAGTGACAATTCATCTAATATGAATCTCACTGGAAATGTTTGGGAGAACTTTTTAATATAGTTGTATTACTGTGGCATCACGGCGGAGAACAATGATGATACAAGAGATGTATTGATAAATTGATAAATAGATTTTTTTGGAAGAAAGCATTCCAGATCCAAATTGCTCAAGGTGCCTCCCTGGCATTAGTCAATCTCACTGAATTGGCTAAGTCATCCTGAAATAACGACTTTACCCCAAATAATACAAATATTAAAGGGTGTAATTTGATTGGGATCGATTCATTGCATCTTGGTCTGTCAGTGATAATACAAGTTCGCATACCTCGAGCTACAACACCGATAGTATCACCCATAAGCATATGACAAGAGCACGACAAGATAAGTAATACTGAACAGTAAACTGATGCTTTTTAATTTGATACTGAAAAATTATTTATTACAAGTTTATATATTGATGATTGGATTTTATACTAGGTTAGTACGAGAAGATGTATAGCTTTTAACTTTAATAACAAACAATCCAGAAGTATTAGCTTCTATTGTTTTTAACATCTTTGTATATGATTACCTTTCTTTTACCATCGATGTCGTATATTCGTTAAGTTTTTGCAACATTGCTCTGTAAGATATCCAGTATTTTAGGCATTTCTCCCCAAACGAAGCGCAATACAGAAACTCACATTTATTTTGCCGGATTTTTTAATTTCTGTCATCTGATTTTCAGTACATTAGTATTACTACAGTTCTGAAATGTGCATGTCATCTTAACTTGCAGTACATTAGTATTACTACAGTTCTGAAACGTGCATGTCATCTTAACTTGTAGTACATTAGTATTACTACCGTTCTGAAACGTGCATGTAATCTTAACCTGCAGTACATTAGTATTACTATAGTTCTGAATGTGTATGTTATCTTAACTTGCAGTACATTAATATTACTATAGTTCTGAAACGTGCATGTCATCTTAACTTGCAGCACATTAGTATAACTACAGTTCTGAAACGTGCATGTCATCTTAACTTGCAGTACATTAGTATTACTACAGTTCTGAAACGTGCATGTCATCTTAACTAGCAGTACACTAGTATTATTGCAGTTCTGAATGTGTATGTCATCTTAACCAGCAGTACATTAGTATTACTACAGTTCTGAATGTGCATGTCATCTTAACTTGCAGTACATTAGCATTATTACAGTTCTGAAACGTGCATGTAATCTTAACATGTAGTACATTAGTATTACTACAGTTCTGAAACGTGCATGTAATCTTAACATGTAGTACATTAGTATTACTACAGTTCTGAAACGTACATGTCATCTTAACTTGTAGTACATTAGTATTACTACAGTTCTGAAACGTACATGTCATCTTAACTTGTAGTACATTAGTATTACTACAGTTCTGAAACGTACATGTCATCTTAACTTGTAGTACATTAGTATTACTACAGTTCTGAAACGTGCATGTCATCTTAACTTGCAGTACATTAATATTACTATAGTTCTGAAATGTGCATGTCATCTTAACTTGCATACATTAATATTACTATAGTTCTGAAACGTGCATGTCATCTTAACTTGCAGTACATTAGTATTACTACCGTTCTGAAACGTACATGTCATCTTAACTTGCAGTACATTAATATTACTACAGATCTGAAATGTGCATGCCAGCTTTACTTGCAGTGCATTAGTATTACTACAGTTCTGTATGTGTTTTTTCATCTTAACTTGCAGTACATTAGTATTACTGTAGTTCTGAAACGTGCATGTCATCTTAACTAGCAGTACACTAGTATTATTACAGTTCTGAATGTGTATGTCATCTTAACCTGCAGTACATTAGTATTACTACAGTTCTGAATGTGCATGTCATCTTAACTTGCAGTACATTAGTATTACTACAGTTTTGAAACGTGCATGTCATCTTAACTTGCAGTACATTAATATTACTATAGTTCTGAAACGTGCATGTCATCTTAACTTGCAGTATATTAGTATTACTATAATTCTGAAACGTGCATGTCATCTTAACTTGTAGTAAATTAGCATTACTACAGTTCTGAAACGTACATGTCATCTTAACTTGTAGTACATTAGTATTACTACAGTTTTGAAACGTACATGTCATCTTAAATTGTAGTACATTAGTATTACTACAGTTCTGAAACATGCATGTCATCTTAACTTGTAGTACATTAGTATTACTACAGTTCTGAAACGTGCATGTCATCTTAACTTGTAGTACATTAGTATTACTACAGTTCTGAAACGTGCATGTCATCTTAACTTGTAGTACATTAGTATTACTACAGTTCTGAAACGTGCATGTCATCTTAACTTGTAGTACATTAGTATTACTACAGTTCTGAAACGTGCATGTCATCTTAACTTGTAGTACATTAGTATTACTACAGTTCTGAAACGTGCATGTCATCTTAACTTGTAGTATATTAGTATTACTACAGTTCTGAAACGTGCATGCCATCTTAACTTGCAGTACATTAATATTACTATAGTTCTGAAACGTGCATGTCATCTTAACTTGCAGTACATTAGTATTACTACAGTTCTGTATGTGTTTTTCATCTTAACTTGCAATACATTAGTATTACTAAAGTTCTGAAACGTGCATCTCATCTTAACTTGCAGTACATTAATATCACTACAGTTCTGAAATGTGCATGCCATCTTTACTTGCAGTACATTAGTATTACTACAGTTCTGTATGTGTTTTTTCATCTTAACTTGCAGTACATTAGTATTACTATAGTTCTGAAACGTGCATGTCATCTTAACTAGCAGTACACTAGTATTATTACAGTTCTGAATGTGTATGCCATCTTAACCTGCAGTACATTAGTATTACTACAGTTCTGAATGTGCATGTCATCTTAACTTGCAGTACATTAGTATTATTACAGTTCTGAATGTGTATGTCATCTTAACCTGCAGTACATTAATATTACTATAGTTCTGAAATGTGCATGTCATCTTAACTTGCATACATTAATATTACTATAGTTCTGAAACGTGCATGTCTTCTTAACTTGCAGTACATTAGTATTACTACCGTTCTGAAACATACATGTCATCATAACTTGTAGTACATTAGTATTACTACAGTTCTGAAACGTGCATGTCATCTTAACTTGCAGTACATTAATATTACTACAGTTCTGAAATGTGCATGCCAGCTTTACTTGCAGTACATTAGTATTACTACAGTTCTGTATGTGTTTTTTCATCTTAACTTGCAGTACATTAGTATTACTATAGTTTTGAAACGTGCATGTCATCTTAACTTGCAGTACATTAGTATTACTACAGTTCTGAAACGTGCATGTCATCTTAACTTGCAATACATTAGTATTACTATAGTTCTGAAACGTGCATGTCATCTTAACTTGCAGTACATTAATATTACTACAGTTCTCAAACCTGCATGTCATCTTAACTTGCAGCACATTAGTATTACTATAGTTCTGAAACGTGCATGTCATCTTAACTTGCAGTACATTAGTATTACTACAGTTCTGAAACGTGCATGTCATCTTAACTTGCAGTACATTAGTATTACTACAGTTCTGAAACGTGCATGTCATCTTAACTCGCAGTACATTAATATTACTATAGTTCTGTATGTGTATGCTATCTTAACTTGCAGTACATTAGTATTACTACAGTTCTGAAACGTGCATGTCATCTTAACTTGCAGTACATTAATATTACTATAGTTCTGAATGTGTATGCTATCTTAACTTGCAGTACATTAGTATTACTACAGTTCTGAAACGTGCATGCCATCTTAACTTGCAGTACATTAATATTACTACAGTTCTGAATGTGTATGCTATCTTAACTTGCAGTACATTAATATTACTATAGTTCTGAATGTGTATGCTATCTTAACTTGCAGTACATTAATATTACTATAGTTCTGAAACGTGCATGTCATCTTAACTTGCAGTACATTAATATTACTATAGTTCTGAATGTGTATGCTATCTTAACTTGCAGTACATTAGTATTACTACAGTTTAAAAATTATAATCATTTGCATCAGTGAAATGAAGTGTAGTGTGCACGTTTTCTCCAAGACGTTGTAGTATGTTTTCCGTTGTATTTTCAAGAATGTCACAAACTGTTGGTAATCAGCATGTGGCTACATATTATTTATAAACTTGTATATTAATCTTAGTCTCTAATATGTAGAAAATATCCATTGTAATTATAGCTTTCATCATAGTTTTTAACATTGTACGTTCTCCACAATTGGCACTAACTCAAGTAAGGCCATAAAGCGTAACCAGTAGCTGAATGTGCCTTGCTCGCCGTGATATCTACCTACTTTTCAACAATTAATGGCATAACACACCTGAATTAACGAAGGAAAGCAAGAAATGTATATCTAGTGTGCGGAAGTGTATTAAAGCATTAATTAACGCAAAGTATTAATAACTTTATCTTTAATGTAACATAGTATAATTTTAATGATGATTAAATTAATAATAATTAAATAAATAATTAATTAAGAATTCATCAAAGAAAACAAAAGACAATTCAACAAACACTATTGAGACATTGTAGCTTAAGTATGATAATTTGTAACGGGACTGTACACTAAGTCCCTAGTTCTATGCGCTTAGTATAGCTAGTCTATAAATTGATCCAGTTTTCTCTTAACTAACCAGCAGCTATGGGCTATAATGCTATTATTTCTAAATTTTTGCTACTGTAGTGCATGAATCACATGCAAACTGTTTTTTCTTACTAGAAAAATTGATCCAATTGGTCGTTCTTAAGCTATGAACATAAGGGAGAAGACTTAATGGTGTAACTGTCATGAAATATTTAAAACTGCAGGCAGTACGAGGTCATTTAGCGTAACTCGCACGAGGTAACGGGGCCACGCCCTCTCAAGCGCGACTCCGCCGCCGCTAGAGGAGATGCAAAAAAACTCTGAAACTCTGCAATAGATACCTGGTTAGGTTAAAGAGTTGCTTAAATTGTACAAAAAATGTTTTCTCAAAAATCAAATTTAAGTGTGCAGAGAGATGAAAGAACTCATATGCGATATTCGAAATTAGCACGCACAAGCTAATTAAAGTATTTAAAAGAGATGTCACGTTTTTTAAGTCAGTGTTCAGAAGAAACGAAAACCTTTGGAGAAAAATAAAGTTAGAAGAGAGCGATAAAGGAAATGTGCGTGGAATAAGAATTGGGAGTGAATTTACCGCTAAACCAGATAAAAATAATTCTAGCTTGTGTTAGCTATCATTAGGACGAGAAGAATATCTCAGTAGGTTCGTAATTACCTAGCATCCTATGCAAATTGCTAAGGTTTTCATCATGATGAATGGAGTGAATTAATAGATATTAATACAAATATCATTGTTCCAGCACAAAACGTAAACACATCGCTACAACATGACATCTAGTTATGGATACAACACGCCGTTTATTTTTAGTAGTTCTTACCGCCCATGTTATACTGGCAAGGTATCACAAGGAGTGGACATTGGTGATGCATGAGATGAAATGTTAAATTGCAATGCAGGATTTTAAGGGAGAAAGCGTTCTAGGCCTAAATTTAGGATTCCTCCAGTTGCCACTTATGAGGACTGAGAAAAATATAGAAAAAAATCTCAGTAAGGGAGAACGGTCCTGGTGGGAATCCAATGCCGACCTGGCATTCACGAGTTCGTGCTTGGCCACCCGTGTTAGGACTAAACGCCCTTAATAGCGCATATATATGATGTATACTATGCATTGTTTTAGAATCTGTGTCAGCTTGCATCTTCCTAAGAAATAAAACTACTGTTTTTTTTACTCGTTTTTGCTCAGTGCGAAGTTTTAATTTTTGCCCCGATGATTTTGAGAGGCCTGCTCAAAATGATTTTCGGACTCTATTTCCGCAATGGAAGGTTATTGGGTGTAAATTTCATTTTGAGAAATTCTATTTTCTCTTAATAGAATACAGTTGTATTCTATTAAGGGAATACATTAAAAATACCGAAATGAGAGACGAGGCTGAAACTTTTTTGGAGTTGTATGTTTTGGCTGTCGACTTTCCTAAAGTATTTGTTAATCTTGTAAGTGAAGCATCCTCATTGCTAGAAGAAACATTACATTTCCACTATGTTGCTTTGTGGCCTGAATGCGAACACAGTTTCCGAATGAAATAATTGCTTCCCCAAAGATATTTCATCAACACTATAATGATCAATTTTACATTTAATACCCTTCTTACCGGCATTTTAACTGCTGAAGTAAATACATTGCGAAGCACCAATCAAGATTCAAGAACCAGTACAATCACGGCTTGGAGGATAAAGAAGAAAAAAACAATTCGTTGTACTGAAAGAATTTTGATGCTGCAAAATCTCATGTGTAGAATTCGTAAAGCAAATCGGCATTTGTTTTACTCCTTAAAAAATAGAGTCAAACAGTAATCATACACAGTGATAAATTAGTAAACCTAACTAGTTAGTGAACTACACGGACAAGGCGCGTCGATCCTGGTGGTGCAGTGGTAACCATAGTTGCCTCGTAGGCCCAAGGTCGCGAGTTGAATCCCGGCCAGGATCGATGGATTTTTTTCGGGAGTAAAAATCCTAAGTGTGGCTGTAAGGGAAGTAAAGCTGTGGGTCCCATGTTGGAGATTTTAGGCACGTAAACGAACCTCAAGCCTGAAAGAAGAGGCCTCTGAGCAAAATTTATCGGCCGTTTCACGCTCTGATTTGAATGGGACTTTGATGACCTGGAATGATAAAGAGCGCCTGTATTACAATCAAGGGGGCGCTGAACTACGAGGCACTACTGCACCATACGACTCATTGTTGCACATGCTTTCATGCATTACAAAGTCAATTTATTTTTTGTATTTTAAATATTGAGTTGTAACATTAATTAACCTCGAAATTATATAAACTTTATGTGTGTGTGTGTGTTTGTGTGTGTGTGTGTTTGTGTTATTTGAAGTTCATTTTTTCAAAATACGGGTTAGATCTTCACTGCCTTCAAAATCTGCAGTCTCTTTTCACAGGAGCTTACATACTGTAGGAAATCCTCCAGCGGTTTACATATAAAAATTATACGTTGCAATAGATGCTTAATAAAGTTATAAGATCTGTGATTGGCTTCTTTCTCTCATGTGTTAATGCTACACTATCGCTTCCATTTAAAGAATATTTAGCTTCTGCGGTTATTCGTTGCACAGTTCTGATTTCAAAATTACACTTGGCAACACTGCCTACAGTACTACCTCCCTCTTCCTCTTTCTTCAGAAAGTACCTGTACATTTAACACAATTTCTCGATCTTCTCTACGAAAAAAAAAAAAAAAAAAAAAAAATAGGTGAGAAACGGTAGTGCTGAGTAAATTAAACAATACTCACAAAACCTAGAAATTCTCAATTCTAGCAGCACACGTGACGAAATTCCTTGCCACGGCACATTCGCCTTCGACCATGGCGAAATACTGTAGTAGTCTTGTGCGTGTTATAATATATATATATATATATATATTGCAGGAAACATAGCAAGTGTTATGGCACTCGGCCCGTCAGAAGTTATCTGCCAATCTGGCATGCTCATTAGCAGGGTACGAGAAAATTCCGGAAAATCCTACCCATACAATTTGATCCTAGCAAGATTCGATCTGGCGCATTCAGCTTTGGCTGCAAGTTCATACCGACACACTGACCAATTAAGGCGCGGAGATAGCTGCCGACTTTTCCATAACTGTGATGATGAACGGCGTGTTCTGAATAAATAAAATCAGTATTTTCAATGTTGTGTTTAATAGTAGCAAAGTAAGAGAAATGTTTTAGATTTGCTGGCAAATAAAATTAGTTGTAAAACAACAGAATTATCTCACTAACTTTTGATATAAATGTCGCTTTGAACTTATGAGTCGAGGGATGTATAAATAAAACAGCCCTATAAAAGAGAAACTTTTAAGCGTTTTGGGACACTTGTTTGTTTGATTTGATTTATTTACGGACGCTCTTTAACATCTCAGGTCATCAGCAACCCATTCAATTCAGGGCGTGAAACGACCGACAAATTTTGCTCAGAGGCCTCTTCTTTCAGTCTTGAGGTTCTTTTTCGTGCCGTAAATGTACAACACGGAACCCACGGTTTTACTTTCCTCCCGAAGGAAACCATACTTAAGATTTTTGGGGACACTATCAGTGGAATCACGTCATGAAGTCCTCCAGCTTACTGATGTTAAGAACTTCTTGTATAAAAAGTAGTTACTTTTTCTTTAATTAGCCTCATTAAACTTTTAAATTTGCATATTGCAATGACTTGTAAAAAAAGTGTCCTTTGGAAAATTACAAAAACAATATAAGGTATTTAATTTGCGATCATACTTTACACGGCTTTAGTAGTCAAATCAAATCTAATTAGCTTGTGCTCTGTTCGGCAGGGACAGA
Organism: Metallyticus violacea; assembly: GCA_030762175.1. Classification (NCBI taxonomy): domain Eukaryota; kingdom Metazoa; phylum Arthropoda; class Insecta; order Mantodea; family Metallyticidae; genus Metallyticus; species Metallyticus violacea. The sequence continues at coordinate 303,556,012 of CM060846.1, read as the reverse complement.
GAGAGAGAGAGACAAATTGTGGTACAGCTGTCTGCCTCAATTACAATTTGATGAATGATGTAATAAATGATGACCAAAGAGTAATTTTAGATTATAATTAGGTACCTCTGTCTTAACGCACCAAACTAAAGACATTACGAAGGTATTGCTGTTGTAATGATTAGTTAGGTATATCACCATTCTTTCTACCGAGTTGTTTAACATTCATACGTCAGGTTTGGAGCGGGTTTTGAAATCGTGGGGGCGCAAACTGGTGTATAAGGGGGGTGCGGACGTTCCGATTGATGAATGCTGATTATTTAATGGTTGTTTTGTCTTCTCCTAGCTCAGTCGGCTGCTCCAATTCTATTGTGATAAGTTCTCAGGGTTCACTGGAGTGTTTTGTGGATCATTTGGATCCTCGGGAAAAGGGATTGTATCACACAAAAGATACACAAGATTGATTTCTTCACTAACAATTTATTCAAGTTCATACACCAGTCTATTAATATCGGACTGCTCGACGCTGTCTAGCTAATTTCTATTGCTTACTATAACTGACATATTTTCCCCCACTTCTACTCTCTACCTCACTCTCGATTCTCAACTGACTTCCCCGAATTAACAAATCATTGTACTCAACTCAATTCTCTATTCTCCACTGTCAACTTTGTGCTTCACTCTTAATCCTCAAAACTCACAACACTATCTTCTCAAATCCATGCTACTAATTCTCTGCCATCTCGTTTTGTAACTTCTGACCACGTCCACGCTAAAATATGATTCTATATATTACTATATTATTCCCTATTTATAGGTTCACTATTGACTGTCTTAAAATATTTATTATGTTGCTAAGTTATTCCCGGTCGCTCATTTTTATGCGATGGCTGTTGGTTGAATTTATTTTCCCCTTTTGACATTCACTTTTTCCCACAGCCTGGAATTTCCTGGATAAAATTCCCTTCACCATCCTAGCTCTGGGAACTAAGATATTGAGATAACACACGTATAATTTCCATTACTATTATTCTGGCTGGGCGGCAGAATTCTTTGATTTGTAACTTTCCGTCTGCCAGTTATAAAACACTCTGTCTCGATTCTGACATTTTAATTCCCTTTATAATTCTATGTCAACTCAAAAGTGGGGTATCATTTTATTCTTCTATGCCCCGTTATACTAATTTTCCTAACTTCGCCCAACTAAAAGCGTGTTAAGCTTTTGTGTCTTCTGTACATGGAAATAAATACAATAGCATTTTGCAAAGTGCTGTTACGTACCAAAATACACATACACACACACACACACATAAGAGATAACCATATCACTCCATAATAAACATAGTGCTAAATCATAAAATTATATACATACATAATAAATATCCCTATCAACTCATTACTTTAATAAATATAATTCTGCATCCTCAATTCTTAGGCCTATGTAATTATTATTACATGAGCTTATTACATAATAAAGGTGGCCTTGATTTCGGGCTGCAGGTTTGAGTATCACGGAATTTTGGCTTTAAAAATACGATGTAATTAGAATAGCGAGCGAATCGTAGTGTTAGTTTTAAAAGTACATAAAAGTATATGTATATGAAATGACATATATATAATGTGTGACTTTGAGATTTGAGAAGAATTATTCTAGAAAACATAATATGTTTCCCGCTATGGTTTTTATATATGTTGGGGTTATTATCCTAAAAGGCGTTACAAGGAAAATAATTCGTAAAGGTAATTTATTTAAAATAATTACATGTTTTATGATAGTTCTTAGATGTATTTATTGCTGATGTGAATAACTGAGTTCTGTGAAACTCTGAAACTCTTTACGAGGAATAAATGATCAGTAAGGTTATGTAGCGAGTAGGCAAAGCTAGCGAGCGTTAGTGTTAGTAAGCATTGCAATCATGAATGTGTACGTTCTTTAATAGTTTTACGTCTTCTTAGATACTCCATTACTTCATGCCATATATCGCATATAACAGTCATGGGTTAATGGCAGTATTCTGGAAGTAAATTTTTCGCTTGGTCCGTTAACAGAAAACACCATTATTCGATATATTATTTATATTTAATAAGAATCTTCATATTTTAATTTTAATATAAAAGACAAATAATTAAATTTTCCTACTGTTAAATATGTTCATAGAGCTACGGAACAAAATAAAAGCGAACAACGTACATGTAGTGATTTATTTATATTTCATCACCAAGATTCCTGGAACTATAACCTATTAGTTTAGTGCATTTTCTGATATCAAAGTTTTCTATCTAAAACGCTTTTTGGTTGACTTGTTATTGATGGAAGTCAAAAATTGGGAATTTTGCACTCTAATCTCTTGTATTTATCCTCACTGAGAGCGGTAACATGTGTTGTAAGAGATGTTGAAAATGATGCCCCTCAGAAGCAATATATTGCCGGTATCTAGATAGGAAGTTCCTATATTTCATCTTCCTATAGAGCGGTTCGGAAGATGAGGGTCCGGCGAGCAAATAATTAAAATTTTGAAGAAAACAATGGTTCCAGCTTTCATTTTAGTTGTGATAGTGTAAATGATACCGTGGAAGCTGAAAATATCATAATACAGATTAGGGTTGATTGTTGATTTGGTTTATTTACGAATATCTTAAACATCTCAGGTCATCAGCGTCCCATTCAATTCAGGTTCCGAATCGACCCTGACCGGGATTAAAGCCGCGATCTTGGGTATACAGATTAAGGGGTAGATATTCCAGCACGGACTTATGATATAAGGAATACTGAGGATACTCCTATCCTTGGCCACCGGGAAAGGAAGGGAGCAAAATTTGGATTTGAAACTTTTCCAGTTTGTGCCAGTTTTCTAGAACCGCCACATTTGCCCTCCTAAAAGGAGACGAAGACACATCATAATAGCGTTTAACGTCCGTTTTAACTACTGAGGCATCACAGGCAATGGGCACTGGCGAAACATGAGATGAAAATGATAAGCTGGGAAAGGCTTTTTATTTTTTAAAGGAAGGAAGCGTTCCAGGCCTAAGTTCAGGGTACCTCCCCGGCATTTGCTATTTATGAGGACTGACAAAAACCTGGAAAAAATTCTCAGTCAGGGACGACAATCGTAGTGGGAATCGAACCCCAGATCTCCCACTTACGAGTCTGCGCCTTAACGGCCTCAGCCACCCTTAGTGGTAGCTTGTCAATGGCAACCAACGTCGCAGAGTAGTAATGAGTGAAATTATGCATCGTTTTGCAAAGTTCACCATAATTATACTTTATAATGATGAAACCTTTGGTACCACAATCCTTATAGTGTAGCTGACCCCGAACCTTGAACCTGACCCTAGCATTTTGTCTTTGTTTAGCAGCAGGTTTGTGCGTTGTAGCTGCAAATTCTAACCCCCTCCAAAAAATAAATTATGTCTACCACATCAAACAGAGTTTCTAGTATTCAAAACAAAGTAACAGCGCTGTATTTAATTAATGAGGACAAAGAAGTACTATTTGGATAATTCTCCGACAAAATTACAAGAAGACAAAGTCGAAATGTGGAAAATAATAACGCAATGAAAGTGTCGGAAAGATTATGCATATGAGAGGAACACATTTTGGCAAAGAAAGCTACAATGGTAGGTGCTTTTATTTTATATTCATTATTCATGTTATTATCTACAAATAATGGTGTAAGTAGCTCAGTTTCTATGGTACTTTTTCAGGTGAAAATAGACCATTCAAGAAGTACGGTAATGGTTGGTGGATTTGAGATCACATATTGCATAAATAATACTTAATGAACTTTATAATTAAAATGCGTCGAGCTTAATTGATGAAATCAATACCTAACCTAAAACATGTACACTAGTAGGTAAACTCCCCATTCGAGATTCAAGAGTAGAATTCCACTAGTTAATAATGCGCAATATTAAAAAAACAGATATTTCGTGAAACCGAACATTGATAAACAAAATCCCACTGTGATAATATCAGTCTGCTACACTGGTAACGCTCGTAAGTTTTAGAACACACTTGTAACATAAACAAGTAACTAACATAGAAACTTCTTTTACCAGATCACCAGCTTCGTGAAACAAGGCACTGATGTCATGTACCTAAGGAATTATTTCATCTCTATTTATAATTAATATTTTGGATAAGTACAAACAAAGGACACATTTTTATCCTGACTTCCCTATGCTCTCGTGCTTATCATACGCTATATTTTCTTTTACACTAACAACTATGTTGATTTTTCTAATATATTTTTATCTTACTATAATTGGAACACTTAGTCATCGTGGTACAGCCATTATTTTACTTCAAACGTATAGTATAGAAATTGGTTTTGTTCTACTTGTAAATGTAGGACAAAACATCGTGTTGTTGAGAAAAAGTTTCATCATGCTGTCTCCAGTCGAACGCAAGCATATAAAGCATTACAGCAATCACTTCATGATAGTTGTTTTGATTTAAAGTTTCAGGGAATTGCTGTTGAATTCTCTTTCGGTTCCACATATAGTGTCTCTTGTCTTTAGAGAATTACAGACGCAAAGCTGGTTAATTGCAAATTATAGCAAGTTCATTATCAGTTGCGGCAAGCTGAACTGGAGCTCTGTGTGAGCGTTTTATCAATTGTGCCATATAGTCATGTGCACAGTTTTGTTATCACACCAGCATACCTAATGCACACAAAAGCAAATGCTCGAAATACTATCCAACAGGTGAAAACACACAAGCACTTTAAATGTTAATGGAATCAATCTACCCAAATATTCAAGTTAATTCAATAAAAATTATTGCAAATACTCTGGACTTGCTTAAGCGTATGATATAGGAACAGCCGCAAATCGAACTAAGATGATGTTGGTGTCGCATTTAAAGCTTAGCTCAGAGAGCGCATGTAAATAAGAACTGCTGAATTCATTGATTGTAATGGGTATGAATGAATGAAGGTAACTCCGTCGTGCAAGCATATTCAAAGCCTGTGTATGGTAGGATGAGGTTCTTTCTTTTGTATTCCCGATATACTGCTGCGCTGTAAGCACGTTGCTTAGTGGTAGAGATACACAAGGCCCGCATTACTCGGTTACTGGTTCTAGTTGGGGCTATGAACATGCGCCAGTAATCGGCTTGAGAAATAGTTGAGCACACAGGATGCATTGTCAAACTGCTCCAGCAAACAATTTTCGAACTTCCTTTTGCCGAAAGTGATGTCTTCTGCTATGGTGTCTTATAATTTACGAGGGTGAATCGGAAAGTAACGCACAATATTTTTTTTTTTTTTTTTTTTTTTTTGCAAAAGGTTTCATATATACCATTACAAACAAATGCACGAATGAACCGAGATCTTTTGTCCATTTTTCTACAGTCGCCAACTTTCTCAACACATTTCTCCCATCGTGAAACCAGTTTCATAATACCCTGTTCATAGAAATCCTTTCGGTTGCAGTATAGTGATCTGCGGACTGCTGTTTTCACTTCTACATCCGACGCAAAGCCTTTACCGGCCAGGAATTTCTTCAAGGGACCAAACAAATGAAAGTTCGTCGGTGTCAGGTCTGGACTGTATGGTGGATGCTGGTGAAAATTTGTTGATTTTCTCAAGAACAGCAGCAGCAATAACATTGTCATGAAGAATTTTGACATCGTGAGCATTAATGTTACGGCGTTTGTCACGAAGGGCACGACGCAACTTTTAATGTAGGCTGCAGCATTCACAGTGTCCCGTGTTCAGCAAATTCCGCCTTCATATGCCAGAATACTGTCACAAACACTTTATGAGCAGATGGAGTCACTGAATTTTTTCTTTACTGGGAAGCAGCACGTTTCCACTCCATAGAGGCCTGCCTTGTTTCGGGCGTGTAGTGGTACACCCACGACTCATCACCAGTGACGATTTCCTTCAGAAAGTCATGACCTTCTGCAGCGTAACGCGATAAGAGATTCAAGCTTGTCAACATTCCCCGGCCCTTCTGGTGTCTGTCAGGTTCTCAGGCACTCAGCGAGCACTAACCTTACGAAACTTCAATGTGCCATGCACAATATCGTACATCGCACCGTATGAAATGTTGGAACTGCTGAAATAAGGTTCGCAGTTGGATCCGCCGGTGATTCAGAACTGCCGCCTCAATGACTGACATTCTGCGGAGTTGCCGCTGTTACCGGCCGTCCGGAACGTGGCGAATCACAAAGGTATCATGGCCATCTTTGAAGAATGCACACCATCTGGAGACGTTGCTACTGTCCATACAGTCGTCCCCATACACGCCAGGCATGTCCCTGTGAATTTCACTCGGGTAGCAAAAATCGCAACACACCTCGCTGCTCTTTACACGTGAACGATAATAACATGCCGCCATCTTTGTAGTATAGTTCACGCTTCTCTCGCTAGAGCTACACATGAGAACAATATAGCGTTTGTAGTGAAAGCTTAAAACTATATCTTGGTGAAATTTCAACATCCCAACCGCAATACCAACGCAGATAACTATTGTGCATTACTTTCCGATCCATCCTCTTGTAGTTTGCAGTCTTGATTAAACTTCTATAGTTGAATCGTTACTCATTCTATTTTAATATTTTATTATTTCCTTATTATTTCGGATATAAAAACATTATCATTTCTGAAGGGTGTGCATTTTTTCTGAACTATTTTGTTATACCGCATAAGAGGTAATTAAATTATTTTCCTGGTCTACAGATTGCCAATAAGTCGGTCAAAAACATGCGTATTGTATCATAGAGTCATTGAAGCTAGGAAATTTAACTGACCTAATTCAGAGAAAAAAATCAGTATAATTACGGTTATATGTAATAATAAACAATAATAAATATTTTAATCGCCCTATTCTTTGCAAAACTACAAAAGTATGGCAGTTGGTTAAGAAAACTGCTAAAATAAATATATTCAACTTCTGTTTTTTACACACACTGGATGAACGGAAAAACATGTCTCGTCAAATGAAGCATACTTACTTAATATTCATAGCCTTCATGTAAAATTCAACGTTTGCATAAGTCTGATATATGCGTTTCTACATATAAAGTGCATATCACAGTACAAAGCTGGAAACATTCTTTCGTGTCGAGATAAATGCACTGGAATCAAATCATTGGAATTCTTATGCATAAAGAAACATTTGAATAACCAAGGGTGTGACGCTCTTTACACATAGAGAATGACAGATCCGGCGGAAACTTTTCCTGCCTTCGGCGCCACTAGGACGATAGTGCGTTCGCTGGAGATTTCTCACTATCCCTCACTCCTCTGCTCTGCTACCAGCATATAGGTATATGGTGTGATGGAGTTCTACAATGTGAAGTAGGCAATTTTAGCTCTCACAAACGCTCAACATGTCACTTGTGTAGAAGCACATATGTCTCACTACAAGTAGCAGCAATATCTAGGAGTTACGGAAAAGCAAGAACGTGATAATGGACATGTCGTTTCCGTGTTTGCTAACAGTATACTTAACGACCCCTATCTTTTTCAGAGAAACAGAAAATATTTCATACCAAGTTGTAAAAGTAGGTCAATGCAGCGAAGCAATAATTGCATACACACTAGAAAAAATAGATGTTAATAAAATGTGAACCCTGATTTTAAAATATTCAACAACGGCTATATTTACTTTCTCAAAATACATAAGCTATTAATTGAAAAGTTATTAAAGTGAACAATTAATTTCACTCATAAACATTGTTTTAAATGATAAAGAAATGGAAAAACATTTATTCATACTTTGAAAAATATTTACTATTAAAACTGCTCAACCATTCGTGAAAATAATCCATAGTATAAAACGGTGTAGAGTACATTGATTCTAATAAAATAGAATCGAGTAAATAAGATAGAGCGACATTTAAAAGAAATACGGCTGAAAATAAGCAAAAGAAATGTCAATTATTCTTCTCGCACAAAGCTCAATGTGCATATGGAGACACCAGGAATTTTAGAAGCATTAAAGCCCTTCAAAAATATTAGTTCATGCCTGATACTCAAATCATTAGGACTGCTAAAATTTGAATGTATTTGTAATATACATTATAACACTTCTTCCGATAAACAGATACTGCATAGAAATTACTCATAATAATTTCACACAGAAGGAATAACTTTAGATATATTGGAATATATTGCAATTAATGTAGACAACAGTACGTGTTCCAATCAACTATCTACTAGCCAGAATATATCCCAGTGATATCGATCCTTTGGCAGATATGGATATGATGCACGGCATTAAGCGGGATAAATAACATAAAATAATTACACGTATACACAGTACTGAAGAAATAACAAAGGACAAGAAATATGAGGTGAGAATTTGCAGGCTAAATCAGAATACATTTTCAACTATACTACAAACTATATCTACAATACCAGCAGTATAGAACTAAGTCCTACAATTTTCCCTTGTTGTTATCACCTACTACGCAAGGTTTCCCAGCTTCAACCACAGTATAGGCGACACTGAACGTCGCACAGCGGTCCAAGGTAAAGAAGAGCGGATTTACACTCAGTGGAACATACAAGTAGCGCACTGCCTGTTCAAAACATTTAGAGTAATGTAAAGTTGTTACCCTTGGTAGTCCTATATGGAATGTACAATTCTACTAAAGCCTACATTTATTAGAATGACCTAATATTTAAAGTTGAAGCAGGAAATAAGGCTGCCTTTATTAGTTGAATAACTAAAGGCTGCAGAGCTATATTTATAAAGGCATTAGATTTGATAAGGATAATTATTATGTATAGGTATAAGAAATATTTTAGAGATAGGTATCAGAAATAGAAATAATTTGTAACTCGTAACTTACAAAAGGGATTTGTATACATTTTGTGTAAAATATGTGAGAAAGAGACAGATGTATACCTGACGACAAGGGTAAACTATCTTTTGTTAGGTCACGAACCTTCTGCCCAGGAAACACTTAGGAGTTGACAATAAGGGAAACATGTGGCCGTAACGGGACAGTATTTAACAAAGTCAGACGTAGCAATAATTTAACAGAAAATGAAAATGTCAGAACGGAGACGAAAATGTTTTATTACAGGAAAGCCGAAAAACAGCCCATCAACACGTGCTTAATCTCTAGGAACATTTAGGAATCTACAAACTAAGGAAGGCAAAAGATTTTCAATAGAAATCAGAATATGAGGAAAGTGCCGAAATTTAGGACAGGTTGTTCTGGGAAAATTCAAGTTCGTGGGAAGACATTAGATCAAGTGGGAAAGAATAATTCTAGCCAATGGTCTTCGGATAAAAGTTAACGAATCAGGAGAACTTAGATACAAATAAATAATTTTAGGATAGCCAATGACGAACATGTAACACAGAAATAGATAAAATACGAGGGAATTTAATTTAGCGAAAGGCGTGGCGATGTAGTAGAAAAACTGGACACTTAGTCATAGATTCCTACAATCAGGCACTCAGTAGACTCATAGTCTCTCGCACATTCAGACATTCACTCAGTAGACACATAGTCATAGATTCAGAAGGACATTCAGACATACACATACACATTCACACTCGCCGAAGTCAGTCATTCTCGGAGACATTCACACACTCGCACATTCAGACACTCAGTAGAAATACATTCAGACATTCATTTAGGAGAAACAGAGGACATCATAGGAGAGACACGAAAGAAATATACGGAATCAAGCAGTCTGAGTCATCCGAAAGTAATCAGTCTAGGTCATATCTAAAGTTCAGTTGAGGGCAGTGTAAGTCTTTTCTAAGGTCAGTCTAAGTGTGTAGTGAGGTCAGCTACGAGCCGTCAGGAAGTAACCTGCCAAGTTGAATAAATCAAATGTTCAAGCAGTGCCGGACTTATTAATACGGTGAACAATCTCCTTCCCCCCCTAATGACTTCAAGTCGTTAGAAACAGTCCAAAATCTACCCTGAGAACCCATCAATCCCCCTACATTGGAACAACTATATTAACCCGTTGCAAATTATCGATCAACTGACTGTGGAACCCAATAATAACCGTTCCAAAGTAATGAAATGACGAGTATTCATGTGTTCGGTTTTAGTGCCTTAAATTCGATCTTACACAAAACACACAAGACTATTTCTTCTTTTACTGATAAATATTCAATTCCAAATTCTTCTGCCAGTACATTCAATTTCGAAATACGCGATTTTGCGTGTTCCATGTTAATATCATTGCACTACCAGTTAGTCGGTCCTGGTGGTGTAGTGGTAGCCATACTTGCCTTCTAAACCCAAGATCGTGGGTTCAAACAGTAAAGCCGTGGGTCCAGTGTCGTACATTTACGGCACGTAAAAGAACCTCAAGCCTGAAAGAGAGGCCTCTGAGCAAAATTTGTTGGCCGTTTAAGGCCCTGAATTGAATAGGATGCTGATGACCTGAGCTGTTAACGAGCGTTCATAAATAAACCAAATAAAAAAAAACAAAAAAAAAAAACATTTAAGTATTGTGATCATCCCAAGTACCGCCACGGGGACCGAGTTGTTAAGGCGTGAAGGGAAGTGAAGGGGTTCTATTCCCACCAGGACCGTCCTCCTTGGTTGAGGTTTTCCTCATTCCTCATAAAAAAATTTCCAATGCCATTTTATCTCATGTCCACCGCCTGTGATGCCTAAACAGTAAAAACGGGCATTTAACACCATTAAAAATTATCCGAAGTAAGACAGAGAAATATAATAAGCAAGAAATAAAATCTATGGACATTATATCAATAGGAAACGCAAAGTGAAAGCTATATCATTTTACAACAGAAAACGACAATACAATATATCTGCTATGAGAAAACCTAACATAGAAGGATTTGTTTTCCATTTTTAAAAAAATCACCAACACCGAATATTTCTGCTATTAATGTATACTATAGAACTATAGATGATAATGTATTTCATATTTATCTCCACCCGGCATGCTGCATTCAACACATATGACCAGACAACTGCTAAAAATGGGGTCGGAAGAGTTATTTTAATTTCTTTACCACTTTGTGACAAAAATATTGTCTGAAACAATGATAACTATTCGTGTATTCTTAGACTCCTGCGGAGGACAGACCCTTTTCTGTTTTCTATATTGGCTGGTTTATATAATAAAAACGGGAGTGAAATACTATTAAAATATAGTTCATGCAAAGGAAACCAAGTTCACCTTTCCTGTTAGAGCCTACAGTTAACTGGAATGCTACAGAAATGTGTGCTTCAAAAACCAGAAAACTCAGGTGGAGATTTCCTATGAGTAGAATGAAGTCATTAAAAATGCAAGAAAAAAAAAAAAGACATTTACAGCGATTCCAGTGCATCAGATACTGGACGACAACTATCCCATTCATATATAAATGTTTCTTTCAGACAAGACCTGTCTGTGACCGAGGTGAAGTTATCAGATCAGTACGCTCAAGAACAATAAATCTTGCTACTACATTCAACAGGCAATGGGAGAACTCTTCAAGCCATTGATAATGAGAGTTTGCAACTTTTTCAAAAAGACGCAGGACCATAACAATTGTATAGATGCCGCATTCCGCTCCCTGAAAACGTGAATTTTTAACAAATTTTAAGATTTTTGCACTGATTCAGGCCAGAAATTCTATGATGAGTTACCCACATACAGTTCAACAGATGATTTTTGAATGGTGTTTAACGCCCTTTTTACTACTGAAGCCCTAATAGGTGGCTAACAGAAGATGGGGAAAGTGATTTTATAATTCAGACATCCCGAATAATAATAATAATAATAATAATAATAATAGTAATTTAAGTGAATGTGTATTGTATATCCAGTTTCAAAACAGTGTTTAATTTAATTAGTAATATGAACATGAACCTTTTCCCATCTCAAAGATTGTAATAATTAAACTGGTTATTATAACATTATATACAAAGTGTGATATATAAAGAGAAAATAAATCTGTATAATCTTGAAGAATACTTATTCCTAATTAAAATATTTATTAAAGCTTAATTCTTTTGTGAGAGAGTTTTAAATTTTGTTTTTAAATTAATTCATTTTAAGAAAATACAACTTTGACCGTTTTCTCCTTGGACCATTCAGTTATAAAGATTAATTAATATTTGCATAAAATAACACGAATACAACATGAATGGAAGTTGTTACTGAGTTTTCATTATATAATCAAGACACTGGTGGTAGAAATAGGCAACAGACAAGAACAGAACTGGGTCGTATATCATTGCGCTAGATGATGAAGATGAAGATGCGGTTGAAGGTGATGATGGAGAAGGTGGGGAAATGAATGGAAAGGAAAATTGGGACACCTTGCCCAGATACCCCTTCATCCACTGGGAGGGCAGCCATTCTAAGCTATAGGCCAAAACGTCTAAAGACTGTTACGTTCTTTGTAACAAAATATCTGAACATAACACATTTCTCTTGGGCTGGTGGTAATACCCTTCGAGAGCACTGTGTTTACCTTTCCAGCTTTATTTATTCTGCACAGTCACTGTCGGTTAGTTACATTTAGTCCTCTTTATTACGTATTTACCATTCATGCTGAAATGCATGATTGATAGCTCTCTCATTTCGCGACTTGCGGGGCTATATGTCAACAAGAAAAGCCCAAGAGAGAGCTAATACAACTTTCATGCAGCTGGATACCAACACAAATTTTGCTGCTGCCAACACATTTCTATGATATTTGCGCTGCCTAATGCAGAGAACAACTAGCGAGACAATCCACTTCTATCACTATCTTTAGCGTTTTTTTATCTTTCGGCTTAGTTCTCCAAATGGAATGTGATTCAATCAATCAATAACACGCTAAATGTGAGATTTCTTACAGGATAAAGATATCCTGCATAACGTATAGCTTATATTCCAATATTTATCTGTCTAACACAATTTATTGCCTCGTATACAAGTCTTTCGATGCTTCATTGTCTTGCATTTTTAGTGGTAAAATCATTCTTTAAGCCATTCGCCCCTCCGGATGTTTGAAACCCAAGACTTTATCTTACTATATGGGCAATTCCATGTGAAATTGGACGAAAAATTGGAAATGAACTTAGCTCTTTTAAATTATAATCTATTTTTTATGCTGAAGCTTCTAGGTATGATGACTTTTTCATAAATTTATGATGATGACCAATTCATAAATTTGCAGTATTTTATTACAATATTTTTTATAGAAACATAATTTTACAATCCTTTAAAAATAAGCCAGGACAACAGTTCATTGCAAAGCTCGTATTTTGCTGAATATAATGATTTGTAAAGCATAGTCATTAATTTAAATGATTAGAAAAAAATTCGTTATATGGGTATATAAATTGTTTTTCAAAAAATCAACAAAGAAAAATTAAAATGTAGCATGATTGTAAATTATTAAGACTAATAAATATAGATTTAAAAAAAATCTTCAAGATAAACGAGTATAAAAAATCATACTTGGAAAGTTTTGCATTCCGATAGAGTTACCACACAGTCAGAGGTGTCCTGGGGGGCATACATATTCTTTCGCCTTATGCATCATGTAACTGACAATCTACACAATCTCACCTGCAAAGTAAGGCAGTTCTCCTGCTAAACGAGAACGTTACATTGGGGAGACGGAATTCAGGGTCTATTGTTTATGTTTTTCATATGTATAAAGTTTACCACATTTCTTATAAGTGGATTAGCATGAAACGCATTGAAAATTGGCGTTAATATGGTATTAATAAACGCTCCCCAAACACGCGTTCCTACGAAAAAATGTTAAAATAAGAACATTGTCCTGACGATTAGACTTATTCATTTATATTACCTGATTAACAAGTGGTAGAGATAACTACCGAAATAAAATTTTCTGTCAAATTCTGTTTCATAACAGAAAACAATTATTAGCTCTGTTTGATTAGCAACTGCCAGTACCGCTGCCGATATCAGTTATATTATTGAATAGATATCTTAAAAATAAAAGAATAATAATAATAACAATAATATATTTTGATTTGATTTATTTAAAGACGCTCTTTAACATCTCAGGTCATCAGCGTCCCGTTCAAATTAGGGCGTGAAACGGCCGACAAATTTTGCTCAGAGGCCTCTTTTTTCAGGATTGAGGTAAATGTACGACACGGGATCCACTGCTTTACTTCCCTTCCGAAGGAAGCCATACTTAGGATTTTAAGCCCGAAAAAGCCCATTGGTCGGGATCGTACCCGCGATCATGATGATGATGAAAACTAACATTTTCCTCAGTTCGAAAACGATTTTGTTTCATTTGGGATGACGAGATTGGCATCATCCTCTTTTTATGATGTTCATCTGATATAAGTATGGAGTGCTTCATTCAGCATATTGACTTTACTAACGACTGGCTAAGCTTTGATCTCTTTCTAAGGGCTTCCCACACTTGTTACATGTTTAGCCACAGTTTTCGCAGATATGTCCTGATGATAATCGCATTCAACATCATAAAGGACCATACATTTTCTATGAGAATCTTTCCGGGGACTGGTGAGCAGTACTAAAGTGAGCTCTCTGAATGAGCGTTAATCCAATCCCTCGTTCTTCCTTATATTTGCACACTACAGTTATTCTGTTGAAAGATGACATTTGACATACTATTGACGGACTTTGGGTAGCATGCACCACAACAGAACCTGGATGTATTCTTCGGAATTCATATAATGCGACAACTGGACCAATTCCCTCCATTATCCTGTCACTCACAGCTGTATCAATGATACGCTTGGGATCAAATTGCTTATTGTCTGGGTGCTGCATGCAGACATCCAACTTCATATCAGACCTGAATATGGAATTCCTGGTCTTTGCTTATATGTTGTTAAGCGAAACATCTTCTGAATTCTTGATGTTACAGCGCCTTTTTCTACTGCGTACTTAAAGCCGGATATCAGCTTCAGGGAGGCATTCGGAGACGCGTATCTAGGTGTAAATTCCTAGAGCCGAAGAGAAAGAATTAGCTCGATAATCTCTACGATAGCTTGATCCGTTTCGCTGTCGTCTGACTTACACGTTCAGGTTTAAGGCGAGTTCCCCAAAACCTTCTTTCTTCAAACACGAAACCAAAATTTTAGCACATACTTGGGGTTTTCCATTGAATTGACAATTTCGGTCACCGGGCCACAAGCTTCTGCTCACCCCGATAAGTCCTATAGTTATTTCAGATGTGTAACCTGGCATCGTAGAAAAGGCATATAAGTACAACAGAAAGAAAGACAGTCCTAAGGAAGTCTCTCAGGGCATGACTTTCTACTCCCAGCTCTTTTGTTTATGTGTAGAAGGAAAAATAATAGGAGGGGTGTTCTAAATGTTCTCTGCCTGACTCAGAGATGTCGTAAATATTGCCAAATTCCTATGATAGTTAACTATCATCCTTTGGATTACCCGCTGTAAATTCAGACGCTTAAGTGGAGTCACTTATTAGTGTTAACAATTTTACAAAATAGATAAAACTGAAATACTAGCTGTGATAAAGCTCTTCGTTTTGAAGGGTTTGTCTCCAACAGAAATACAAAAGGAATTCGGTTCCACATCAAAGAATTCTTCCCCTTCAATTCTGAAATTTAAAAAGTGAGCTGCTGAATCTAAGCGTAATCGTACATCCATTCAAGATGATGAAGGCGCCCCAAAACTGCTACGACTAGGCAAATATTCACAATGCCGCATTCAATGATCGCAGATTTAAGGTACGTGAGTTGGCTAATATTGAAAAGACCTCTCTAGGCCTTGTCTATTACATTTTATACGAAGTTTTGGGTATGATAAAGTTTTCCGCTATATGGGTGTTGCGTTGTTAACAATGAACGAAAGTGCATTTCAATGAAATTTCACAAGAGTGTTTAGACTTGCTTAAATACAATTTCAGGGCTTTTTTTCAAAGTTTCATAACAGTAGATGAAACATGGATTAATTACTACACACTAGAGACGGAGGAAAATTCCAAACAGTGGGTGGCAACAGGTGAAAGTGCACCAAAGAAAGCAAAAATGGTTCAATCTGCATAAAAAGCCATGGTTACGGTTTTCTGGGATTCTCATAATGTGGTGCTCGTAGACTACCTTCAGAATGGCAGAAACTTCACCGAGGAATATTACGCTTCACTACTGGACCAACTGAAGGATGCTATTCAGACTAAAAGTCAACACCTTGAGAAAAAGAAAGTTCTCTTTTATCACGATAATGCACCTTCACACACGTCTGGCATTGCTGCTGCAAAACTGCATGACCTTCGCTTCCAAGTGCTTGCATATTCACCGGATTTGACTCCCAGCGATTACTTTTAGTTCCCAAACCTGAAGAAATGGGTGGGGGAATGAAGATTCATGTCAAATGACATAGTTGAAGTTGAGAGAGACGCTTATTATTCACAGTTGCATTAAACTTATTTTATTGAGGGCATTAAATATTTGGAAAGTCGTTGGACTAAATGTTTGATTTACAAGGTGACTATGTTGGAAAACATTTTTCTCTTAAACCTTGTGTTCTCTTGGTCAGGCTAAGAACTTTTAGAGCGCCCATATCATAAATGGATGCAACTAGCAAGACCCATGTGTTAAACATAAATATAATTTAAGGAAATTATGTTTATTAAAATTCTTCTTGATGGGAAATAAATGTAATATTGACACATTTTGCTGTGAGAGAGAGAGAGAGAGAGAGAGAGAGAGAGAGAGAGAGGCAATCAGCCTAAATTTTTGTTTTTACCGTTTTCCATTGGTAGGTTAGAAGTATGAATTAAATGAATTATGACCCTGTTGAAATGTTATATTAAATAGAGCACGTACACATTTATAGAATGTGTGCAAGCAACTATATATGAACTATTTAAAAATGTCTAGCTTTAGCCTTTTAGAGTTTCTGTCCTTCGAAATCGTTAATTTTCATACATATACGACAGTTATCGCATGAAAGCAAGAAAACTAATGGGCTTTATATAACGCAACCTGAATACTACGAATAATAAGAGTGCAAAGTCGATTTGTTGCAATGCTGCAGAGAAGTGAAGGAGAGAGAAACACGTATATAAGAAACTAAACATTATCGACATTATCCTAGCAAAATGCTACAAGAGCTATGTCACTTGAATACTGTGCCTTTCCTGTACTTCCGCCAACAGGAAAATAGAAACATAAACCAATTAGGTCCAACCTTGTTGAGAGAGCCTTCGAGGATTTCAGGATACGGACAACCATATGCAGAAATGGAAATCACGTTAGGGGACGAACTCAGTGATTACATAATCAGTTTTAAGTGAGTTGTCCAATGGTTTCTATATGATTATTCCTCCCTTTTTACAGTTAATTATAAAATACATCTAACAAATAACATTTCTATTGCATTTCTATGATTATTCCTCCCTTTTTACAGTTAATTATAAAACACATCTAACAAATAACATTTCTATTGAATTTCTTACGACTATCGCGCTACTATACGTCGATTACGACAGCGAAGAGTTCTCTGTATTTATGAAGATGAGTCATGTGTATGCATAATGCAATAATAACGGATTACTGCCTCTAATAGGGGCGAAAAATGCAACTTACTTGCATAATTTAACCACACGAAATAGGTACAACGGCGATACTCCGTGGAAACAGGGTCAGTCACGGGCCTAAAAGAAGCAATGAATCTCAAGCTGCAACTTTCTAACTACTCGCCTTACCGCACATAGCCATCGGAATTATTCAGGCATTAAATAAATCACTAGTTAAATAACTGGCGAAATTAGAACATTGTTCCCTATATCTGTAGTTTTAATATATGCTGCTCACTCCAGATCTAGTAATGATCTGAGCCATCGAAGCTGGTGTACCATGAGAACAAACGGTAAACAAAAGAAATATACAGCAATGGGCTTAGCACCTGTCCCTCTTCCCTTCATGGGGAAATAAGCAATTAGCCTAATTACATTCATCTCAAAATGTCCCAGGTACCGCCAACTGATGTTAAATAACACCTTCTGCACTTTACGCGTGACTTTTTGCACAATACGTAAATATTGAGCCAAATCTAGGAAAGAGTGATATTTGGAGGAAAAAATAACTTTAGAAATAAATCTTTTTAAGCTCTCAAAGGAAGAGCAGACTTTTCTGAACTGGAAATGCGTAAAAGAAAAGTATAAGTAAAGACCAGATCTTCAAAGCAATGTCTGCTGTGTGAAACTTTGTTTCCGAGCTATGATTTAATGTTACTGATTCAATGGAGTAAATGAATTTATTTATTTTATACATCACTGAAACTTCTAGTAAAAGAGTTAAAGAGACGAAAATGCAGATCTTGCACCAGAAGTATGGCATTCATGTTTAAGTTCAACAGTATCTTTTTCATCATCAGAAGTTAGCACATTAAATCCACGAAATATCAAAAAATGCTGTCTTGACTTGAATTATTACTAATTTTCTTGATTGTCTTGGTACAATAAAATTAAATTGCTATGACAGGTTCGTTCTCTGTTCATCCTTGTACATCTTCCCTTCAGATTTGACATTTTATAATCTAGTCCAGCCTTTTTCAATATTTCCTATTTTTTCCTCTCACTGCAACCATCAAGAACATTCCATTTCGCTTTCGCTTCTTTTATCTACATAATTCATTTTATTGTGGGATTCATTATTGTGCCTTCTTTATCTGACTTCATTGTTTTGTTACTTACATTCTTTGGGGGAATCGAAATGGACAGTAGATTTTGCAGGAAGAGTCATTTAATACTTTTATCAGGTTTTTCTCAGATTTAACATTCTGTTAAAAGAAGAAGTGGAAGTAACGTGGTTACGCACCCTTAATTGAAGTAAAATAGAAGTGGATTCAGTTGTTTTCACACAACATAATATATACTGATTTTTAAAGCTTTTCTAGCCTCATATGATGAGTACCGCAGGACTTCAGAACAAAGAACTGTATTAAAAATTATCGTGCAAATAGATTCGCTGAAGTTACCTGGCATTCTCCTTATCAGAATTATCGTTAAGTCATAAACCCAAGCCAAAAAAGATAGAAAGAAAGAAAAAAGAAATAAAGAAAAAGAAAAGAAAAAGCAAACTTTCCAAGCAATTGTAATCCAGCTAGGCAGATAGTGTCACAACCCCCTGGCAGACAACCCTAAAACTTTATCATTTTATATATTCATAATGATAGGGCCGGACATGGGATGTAGCTCACAATACTCATATAATAACATCCTGTCTATCCTTACTTAAAATAAACTAAAACAGGAAAATAAGGGACCTACGAGTTCACTGTAATCACAAATATTATCAAATTCACTTATGGCATTTTATTAACATCTATGAGTAACATTTACTTTCATTATAGACGTCGACCAAAATGGCCATACCGGGAATAGTTGTGCAATGTCCGCTATCTTTAAGTTCCCACACTCGATTCTTCTCGCAAACGGTTAAAACGCTACTCCTCCCCAATCTGTGCATGCGGACAAATTAAATTTTCCTTCGTTCACTTCTCCAACCAGCACTATACTACAAACCAATCGTCTCCCCATATTGACACTCCCCATTTGCCACAATAGTGTAAAAGGAAGTATATAATGGAATAAACAAGAAAGCAGTAAGTGCTATAAGTAGAAACCAGAAGTTTAGGCATTATAAATTATTAAAAAAGACATGCAAAAAACGTTATAAAAGTTAAACAGGATTAGGAAAGAGAGTAGCCTAATACCAACTAATATTTACCGGATTAATAAATCAGTATATTTATGTAGCTACAATTAATTACAAAATAAACATTCTTGTGTGTATAACGAAATC
Organism: Metallyticus violacea; assembly: GCA_030762175.1. NCBI lineage: Eukaryota > Metazoa > Arthropoda > Insecta > Mantodea > Metallyticidae > Metallyticus > Metallyticus violacea. The sequence continues at coordinate 303,536,313 of CM060846.1, read as the reverse complement.
TTATAGCCTTACCGGTTACACGTTAGAGTATTTTTTTTCTATGATCATCAATTGTCTCCTTCAAATGCCAGAGTTTCATTTGAGAAAATGACCTCTTGATGTTCATAGAGGTTATTGGGGCAAATCTAAAGCAGAGAAACACTGAAAGGTTCATTTAAAGTTTAAAACTCATTGTTTCCTTGTAGCATTTTTAAATATTTCTAAATTGTGCAAATTATAATTAAACATTTTTTTCTTAAACTTTTCCCTTATCAATGAATCTATTCTATTGTCTATATTCTCTAATAGTTGCACTGCATCTTCCGAATTGTCATTGAATCCATCAGTAGTTAAATGTCTTAATTAGTGTTGGGGCTATGAAAACGCGCTTAATACTGAAAACCAATATGCCGAAATCTGAAAACAAGCATCATTTCTCTTCCGACACCATATTCATTTTTACATTTTGTATTTATGGACGCTCTTTAACATCTTTGTCATTAGTATTTCGTTCAATTCAGGGCGTGAAACGGTAGATAGCATTTGTTTATAGGTCTCTTCTTTCAGACTTGATTGATTGATTTGTTTTATTTACGGACGCTCTTTAATATCACACAGGTCATCAGCGTCCCAATGCATTCAGGGCGTGAAATGGCCGACAAATTTTGCTCAGAGGCCTCTTCTTTCAGGCTTGAGGTTCTTTTTCGTGCCGTAAATGTAAGACATGGGACCCACGGCTTTCTTCCCTTCCGAAGGAAGCCATACTTAAGATTTTAACTTCCTGAAACATTCATCGACTCAGACTCGCAATCTTGGTACACGAGGCAAATATGGTTACTACTAGAGCACCAGAATCAATCCAATCGTAGTAAATGTGTGCCACAAAGGTCGCATTGAAAGTGCTTGCAAATAGCATTTTTAAAGTTTTCCAAGTAAGATGTTGCGTCAGCGATGAATTGTGTTTCCTTTCTTCAATGAACCGGTGAATAGCTGTGAGATAGTTTAACTGTTAATCTTTTTCAGTTATAAGAAAAATCTAATGGTTCAAATAACTTTGACAATAAATCGTGCTGTGGCATCAGCTGACTCGTTGTAAGTGATCCAAATCTTATTTTTAAGTTTGTCTTGAATAACTTGCATTGAGGTATCATAACATTTACTTAAGTTTTTGGAAACTCGACTCACTAGATATGTTCATATTCTTCTCCAGAAACTGCTGCAATTACCGTTAAGGACCAAAGAAAGTTTCCCCCCCTCCCAGTAGCCTTGGAAAGTGCTTTTAGTATTTCTACTGATGTGTTGAGACGTAAAATATTTATTTTTGTAGTTCACTGTCTGCTCACATAATTTGTACAGAAGATTTTGTCCTCAGCTGAAAACAAGTTGGATTTAAATACATTGACATACTTTTGCAATTACTAGCTACTTAGCTACTACATACAATTGACGCAATTAAAACTAAAGAAAGATAGGATAATAACAAGAAATAATATTTTTAAACTTTGCCGCATTCATTGTTGCTCTTAAAGGACGGCAAATGCAATAATGATTTAAATTTTTTCTATACTGGAGCACCCACTGCTGATTTTAAAAGAAATACGAAATGACTGAAATGAGCCATTACTGTCGCTATTGCGGTTACAGAAAGAAGTTAAATATGTAGTTAATTTTAATATAAATAATAAAGAAATAATTAAATAAAGACAACAAACAGCATTTATCGTGTAAACAAGGAATATATATTTAAAATGTCGGAAAAAAGTGAATAAAATGTCAGCATTTTAATCACAAAGATTTCCATTTTCAATTTATAATAGATGTAATACATTTAAAAAGGCGTTCTATCAAAGTCTTGTTCTATGGTTATACTTTTTAGTGACTATGCAGTGGGTGGAAAACATTTAACTGAGTTTATCTTTAGTATTCAAATACCCAAGTAACAAAAATGCTCATTTGTTGAAGGTGGTAAGGAGAAAGGCGAGAAGTGCTACATACTTGACGTTATTATTTTCATTAGTGGATCTGTAACGATGCATGGCTTAAGATTTTGCAGTAATTAGCACTTAAGCATGCAATAACATGCAATTTTTGATAAAGTGGGGTATTAACGGAGAAGTAACATTAGATCGATGTTAACTTTAAAGTAACAGTTTCTGCATTCCTTCGTACATATTCATTACTCGCAACATCCGGCATAATAAACGTCTAGACAAACAACGAAGCCATACTTAGAAGTTTACGAGACAGAAGTTTGCTCTGTTACTTCATGTTTACCATTACGTTATTTCATTTGTGATACAAAGTTTATGCCGGTAACTTTGTTAAATGCTATTCAGTACTAGGCGATCAGAAGCAGCACATCCATTTGTTCGCAGTCGAGACCCTACTCGCTTAAGTTAATTACGAGCCAATTAATGAAATGAATGCAGAACTGTAATTGTGTGTCCACGATGTAGCAAACATTCCTGCATACTCGTGTCACTGGCAAGTAGCATATAGCCATACATCACGTCGTACGGACATTTGGAGGAGCAGGAGAGGAGGGCGATGGTGTTGCGAAGTAACATCGTGCCAGAAAATTACGACGACAATATGGGTCATTTTGTTTTCTTGAGAGAAACATGTACGTCTGCATCATTTAGTAGACAGATCCACCGATTGTGTTCCGGTGAACTTGTTAAACACACTTTCTTCAATAATGGAATTAAGGATGTCCCTATCCGCTGAGAAAAACTGTGTCTGTAAATCGGAAAATTATGTAGAAAATTTACATGTGTTCCATTTTTATTGATCATAATTTGTTTTCAGTAATTGAGAAGAATAAAATTCGGTTTATTTTTATTCATCCTGGTATTTTTATTCACAATATCTAGTTTTCCCAAGGGTCTGCCACAAGGCAAAGTGAATATAAACAACTTAAATATTACATGATAAGGTCTAAACATAACAATAAAATTAACAATTTATGTGATATGACGAATTCAAAGACAAAGGAAACATATAATGGTATACCGAAGCCACGATACTACAAACCAGCAGCAGTTAAACACTTTAGTGTTAAAATAGTAAAACAATGGTATAGGTCTTTCGACTAGACAAATTCTATCACATACAACTACTAAAACAGGAACTAGTGCACCATTTTTGCTGAAATAATAAATGCCTTTAATACGTCCTCTTCTACTTCATCTGCTTAAGAAATCTTCTATTTGCCACCGCATCAATTAGAAGAAAGTATTTTCATTAAACTTGAGAATGATATTGGTGGTGCAAGTTTCCCTCTTTAAATTTAAACACAATCGGCTGCAAGACGAGAACAGAGCAGAACAGAGGCAGGGAATGAAGAGCTGGGGATTAGGTACTACCTGATACTCGCGAGTCTTCACTTCAAAGTTAAGTGGAACTCGGTCTTCCAGTCCTGAGTATGAATAAGGCAACTTCAGTCGTTCGTAATGGCATAGTTAATAGTCATATGTTTTGACTGACTGTTCAACGCCAGTTTAAAACTTGTGAAATTTCAAATTCAGTATACTACTTGTTGCTTTATTACGCCCTTCGGACAGGCATTCTTGTGGGTATGCTTTAACGTCCATAGTTGCAGGAATATGCAAAACTATCTCGAGGTAATGACATAAGAGGATGCAAAGTAACCATTCGATCCCTGTTAATGCAAAAAAAAAAAAAAGTTCTAATTGCTATTTAGCAATATTAAAAGCGTAAAGTGTGTATGAATATGTCGTTCTTTTCTCAATCGTGGTTAAGTGACACAGAAAATCGCGAACAAAATTTAGATGGATATATGAATCATGCTGGTCCTTCATCTCAAAGTATCGTTTACGAAAAAAACCAAATTGTCATAGGGAAAGACGCGAAGTTTATAAAACTAGGTTTAAAAATTGTTCGATATTTAAACAGATTTTAAAAAGTGAGGTGGATAAACGGGATGTGCTCTATGATAAAAAATATCTCAAGGAATTACTACAATTAAAATACTTTCAAATACCACTAACCCAGAGAGCTATTAGACGCTAATAAAAAGCATGTGAATAAAAATAAAGTATTATTTGATCGCATCGACGTTTACTCGTGCTTTGATGCATAAAACGCTATACGAGTGTTACAGATATGGTGTATCACCCACAATAGAAATAATACATAAAAAGAAGTAGTGCACTGACTATGAGTTTCCCTATGGAAGTAAGACAGTGAGTAGATTCAGTTTCAATGGTATCTGAACAAAGAAATCCTGTAGGGCTGAATCCAATGACATCAGTGTAAGGTGATGTAATTATCTGAGAATCAAGAATCTTAGAGCGTAAGGCTACAATGGAGTTTATTTCGATGAAATGAGATATGATAGCAACTTTTGGGAATGAAAAATTGTTCGGATGATACAAACAACTGTTTCATATCAATACCAGACAGCAAAGGCGAGAGAATTGTTTTATTCACTGCAATTTCTGACCCATGGTGGAAACTCCTGCAGATGGCTCAATAAATACAGAAAACCTCGAACATTGTTTCGAAAACAAAATCTTAAAACAGAAGAGCGATCTATAATTGTTGTAGATAATGCTCTAACCACAGCCGAGTTTAAACCTTAACCTACCACTTCTTGTTGGAGAAAAAATAAAAATTTGCATCACATGAATAAAATAATATTTGAGTCCCTAACTTCATTCATATTGTACCTCTTTTACAAAATAATCTACAAACTTTTACCAGCACACGGAAAAAAGGTTACTAGTTGATGTAATGGCTACTTCATATGGACATTTATGGACGAAGTTATCATCATATCACTGCATTTTAAATTCAATGGAGATTATATTCTTTCAAGTAGAGCATAAGGGGGCGTTTCTAAATCTAAGCAAGGTAATAACATATCTTAAAAGACGAAGGCGACCAAGTATTAGTAGGACAGTGTCGAACCTATACAAAACATATAGAGGAAAAATAAAACGATACAGGAATGCTCAATCAGTGTTTAATATGGGAAGCACACAATATATGTAAGCGATTCAGCAATAGATCTGATGAGTAGATCTCTCAGCTATACTTTTATTTCTATTTTAGGTATGATGTACAATAACTGAGAAGTATTTATAAAAAAGGAGTATAAGCACTAGAATTAATTTTCTGCAGTAATTATGAATACATATTCAAGAAGGTAATTTATTACTAGTTGGTGTAAAACTCTTTAGAAAATATAAAACATAACTTCACAATTATTGCCATAAACAGGGAGAGAATACATGTTTATACGTTTATATACATTTAATTTATGTAATGATATAGCTTTTCATTGATCAGTTCACCTTCCGCTGATAACACGGTAGTATAGCAGAAGTATCATTTAATCGATAATAAAATAGTAGTAATAACAATAAGCATTTTACTCATATAGCTGAAATACATTCACTTGCAGTTTCGATTAACTTCATATTCTTAGTTCCCGAAAGCAAAAGACGTGACAAAGCTGTCAAACACGATCATCGGGATGCACCTGACACTCGAAGAGCGGATGGGAAATAAACTGTCTCAAATAGCAGCTTGAACGTGAAGCCTGAGCTCAAATTTATTTCCTCTTATAAAGCTTTCTCATCCTGCAGCAAATACCATAGAGATGGCTAATGTTAAGAGTGATCTGTTACTCCAGGAGACCAATTAAAATAAATTGATTATTTTTAGCCAACAATCTTACTGAAAGCAGTAAAGGGTCAGAATGTACATCATTCAAAATAGGAAAGGAATGATTTATTACGCATAGCAGGAATAGACAAACGTTTGATTAATAGCTAATAAAGGACAAAATTCAATTGATGGAGTTTATGAAAATTTGAATGGCAAAATGACTTAACCAGAAATACCTCACTTCTCTTTCCATTCTAGGGAGTGAAACATTTATTCTCCACAAGAATATACTCGGTATAGTGTTATCATGCCTTAAATCAAGATCATTACTGTACTGATACTTTAGCAAATCATTCAGCAGGTGAATAAGTGGAAGGGACAGCTACTTAAGGAATGGGATATTATCTGATCTTCAAAGACTCACTGTGAGTATACATTTAATTTCTAAATCTAAATTCATTCCATAGAATAGTTATACGAAAGAATTTATAATTTTTAAGTGAAAGCAAAACCATTTTCTTATTTATATATATGCTCATTACAACTTTAAATTTAAAAAGTACCTGAAACAGAAAAACATACTTTATATACTTTGGGAAAAATGAAAACACACACACACCCATGAGCAGATAAGATATTTAGATATTTCAACATTACGAGTTTCATTTCGATAGCAGATTTGATAGTTCTCAAAACTCCAAAATCGTTTTTCTTCTTGTATATGAGTTTTTCACTGCTTTCTCTGTGATGCCGGCATTTTAATGAAAACCAGAGTATTCAGGTGAGAGGGGGAACAGAACTTTCAGGTATTTGGAGTCCCTCTGTTCAGTTGTTTTCCATATTACGTTAATTCTGCAGACCGCAAACTCACTCCAGTCACACCACACACTTCCCTCCCCCCTCTGGCCAGCCAGAGGTCACATTCGCTCTTTCGGGCGGCAACCGCTTGTTCGAAACTCCATCGGCAACAAAAATTAATTCCCGAGTCGTTTGATGTGCAGAGAGATCCTTTATTTTGTTTTCGATATTACAGAGATCTACATAAACGTCAAGCTATATGGATTGATAAACTATATACAATGTTGACATACATCTCTGTGGACAAGTATAAAACAAGCTTTTTAACAAGTAATCTAGACCGTTTTCAATTAATGGAAAAGATTTTATCTTGATGACCGCGACCATTACAGCTGCCTGCTAAGGGAGACTCTTTGTCCTAAATACGCGTTGGCTTAATGTCATACCAGACGAGAATCGAGCAATGCTAATTGCGAGAGATTGAAGTAATACTTTAGCAATATTTGTTTGCTTTCTTCAATAAAAATTCTTTTATTTTCAAACATGGACATATTAGAACACCACATAATAGTGAATACGTTTGTTGAAAACCTGAAGTAATTCCGTTTAATTTCACTGGGAATTTAGGCTGCAACCTACTTGTTCAGAAAACGTATATTTCTGTATGGAATTCAAGTTTATGTTTGTAAAACATTAATGACGTTTAAGACTTACGTATAAGATTCTCAAAAGGCTAGAAAATGACAGATCTAAGACTGTCTGCGTACACTTTATGCTGTTGCGTTTCTGTTGAATTTTTAATTGAGTGCAAAATGTCGCTGAAAGCTCATGAAAGAATAATATCAAAAACAAGGAGAAGAACCTGAATTAAGACTTAGTTGATTATGAAAACACTTAAAATGGCACTGGTCTCGTTTATCTATAAAATCTTTTCATGGGAACAAAACAGAGTACCTCTTTACCGTTAAATTTATATTAACAGTCCGCATGACAAGATTGGTTATGAACGTTTTAAAACAAATTATCAATTCAGTATAAATATCAGGAACCAAAGGAAAACTGTACCTAATTTTTTTTCGAAATGGCCAAAATTCCCTATACATTTCACATTTTGTCTTGAAAAACTCAATATTTTCTTGGATATTTACACTATTTGACTGGGAATACTAAAGATCAAATCACAGGAGCTTGTGAATTTTGATAAACTAGTTTCAATTTTTGAGAAATTAGTGACTTCATTCAAAAGCTAAGATAGCACTGTTTCAGCATTCAAAACCAGTTTCAAACCATGCCAAATATAAATCAGTATTAGCGTATAAAACATTTTGTTACAATTAGCGAACTATTTTTCACATCAATATATCAATAGAGCATAAAAGTCACTAAGTAACTACTGAATTGAAAGAAGTTCTTAAGAATGTTGAAATATTTTCTACAAAAATTAAGCTCCGATACAAAGAGTTAATGTTTTTAAACTTAAACAATGGAAGTAAGAAAATAGTTATTTAAACTATAACGGAAGTGAGTGGTAGGTATCATTTGGTGCAGTCGAAGATAAGTATGCGCTCGAGCGACAGCGAGAACAGTCGACGCTACTTAATACATGAATTGCACTCCCACATTATATGTGATAAAAATGTTACGTTAACTTGATTTTACATTACCTAATATTAAAACACTTAATTTTTCTATTAAAGCATTTGAAATTGTTTACTCATAAAAACCGCTGCATACATTTTAAAAGTTGCCTGTTATTTATTAAAAATTATTTCATATGAAATAGAAGAAACAGCGAGAGCTGCATGTTAATTGTTACATCCCAAGAAGTCGAAAAAGAGATACGAAAGTACATGTAAATTATTTAAGGAATGGTGTAGTAAAAAGAGACCAGAGTTTGTGAAAATTTTGCTTACTTGCTTGTCATCAATAGCAACACTAAGAGAGCATCAATCTGAGAAAACCAAATTTTCTTGACAAATTCACTGAATTTATACCGTACATTAATAACATATAGTAAAACAAGTCATGCATTACCAGATAAATACACCAAATAATATATTTCCTGAGAAAAACGTTATGTTGTGATTTTTATGCGCCCACTACTAAAATGTTCCTTGCAATGAAGTTTAAAAATTTACTGCAAAAAATGCAAATACGTTTCAAACACACAATATTTGAATATTTGAATAAGGCATTATTTTAGAAAAAAATATTCTCACTCTTACTTTGTGGCATTTTATTGTAATTTTACACATAAATGGAAATATTACACAAGGAATTATATTTATTGTCTATTTAAATTTGCTTTGGACACTAATTTATCCATGTCTCAAGAGCCTATATTGAAAATTTCAAGTTGATTTGTGAAACTAGCTCCGGAAGGATCGATTTGAAATTGCATATGTGAAATAAAAAGTAGTTTTGAGAAAAAAATGACTTTTATTATTTAAGAGATGATGTTTACCCATGCTTAGGGTCATGTAAACAGTCACACGTGACACCCTTTAAAGTGAAAGTAGGAAAAATTTGCTTCCCTGTGTGAATTTAAAAGAAAGGAACTTAATTAATCTGCAAAAACTAACAAATGATGTTTTGGTCATTTTGACATGATTCTCCTCAAGGTAAAATATACTTACTACCCTAAAAGCAACGTCATATGGCGTACTTACTACAGTGGGAGTGGGAAAAAACATTTTCATTCAGCTAGTATATCATACGCATTACGCAACATTCATTTGTCATTACGAACGAAAAATGCTTGCAGGCTTTTGAGGTGTGACGTCTCTTTTTTTAAGCTTCACGCTTTCTTGGGTAACATAAATTTCATGATGGCAAGAAAAGTGCCGAAATTATTTTCACAACAGTAAATGATTAACAGATTATTATTTTAAAAACACAATAGGAAAGCACTTATTTTATAGCTACCGAGGATTATTTTGGCTTGAGTTCGCAACTGAGCACAAGGCAAGGTCAAGATCATGCCAGTTGCCTGTCATAACGGACAATTCCCGCGCTGATGGCTGCACATGGATCGTAAGTCGCACTTTGCCGTTACGAGAGCAAGCATTGTTTCAGTTTGCGGTTAAGAATACAGCATAACTCAAATTTTTGTGCTGTTACAGGCTATTGATGCAAGCATGTTATTAATTACAGAGTGTTAGTGAAGTAATATTTTCTGTAGTGTAGTATACTCAACATTACCATTAGAAGAGAGAAAATATTAGTCTAAAGGCAACAGAGCTAATGCAAGTGCATGCAAATTTCATTAAACATGTCAGATGTGTGACTGCAGAAGGACATCAATTGAAACAACAGCAGAATTCTTTGAATGAATTAATGTGTCCAGAGTATCCAACAGTACCACATTAAATCTATCGTAAAATTTCACAAAAACATTATAATTATTAAACTGAACAATGAAAAAAAAAAAAAAGATTAGAAATTATTGTAAGATGTAAAAAAAGCAACGTCCACTATCTCTTGTAAGTGACACTTTATAACTAAACACGATACATCATAGGTCTATATATGGTGAAATGAGCAGCTCTATTTATTGGATGTAACAAGTTAATATTTTCCAAGCTTATAGTAGAGATAAAAACTTATCATTGCTCTGTAAAAGAATGGCCCAGACGCAATCAATGTGAGCCAGAGAAGAAGATTGTATTAAATAAACCCTTAGTAGATAAAAAAAAAAGTTTTTCCCTCCATTGCACCTTAATTTTGGATTGATAAAAATATACGTGAAAGCAATGAATCCTAAGGGAAGGACATTTCAGTACATAAACAATTATCAAATTAGTGCAGCCAAGAGAAGAGATCTTAAATGGTCCCCATATTCCGGATCTCCTGAAAGATGTTCATTTTGATGAAGTGCTCCAAGGAAAGGAAAAGGTAATTTGGGCACTTGTAGAAAAATGTCTAAGTTACAAACCATAATGAGGTGGTTGAAAATAAACAGAAATATGTGCTGCAGTAATTTTTCCCCATATTTAGTTTAGCATTTTCCTTTCCACCAAACTTGAAGTCGTCAGAGATAAGCATGGTGAGAAATTTCATCAAGAAATTTCAAGCATGAAAGTGAGCTAAAATAAGCTACCGAAGATAGTAAGCATCAACGGTGCTTGCAGACTGCAGTTGGAAAATTAAAACGGAGACTGCATTCACATATAGGAGTAATGCGAATATAAAACGTTTAGATTAAGAAAGACTCCATTCAGGATGTGTACCTAGATTTTAAAATTGTAAAATGTTGTGTAATTCAATCAATATGAAATAGAATTTTGCTAAGCCCCTTTACAAATTAGAGTTTAGTTAATAATAGTTACATTATAATTTAATCGATGTATTAAATCTACGGAAAACTTGAAACATTTGAAGCATGCCTTTCTCTAAATGTTTACGTGAGGCAGAATTCAGAGGACCAAATCTATAAGAGACTGTCGGATTGTTGCAAGAAGTAAGAATAATGAAGCTTGTTTCAGAGTATACTTAAAAACAGAATGTCAAAATTACAATCTTAGCATAGCTGCCTAGAAAGACAGAGGAAAATATTTTATTGCGGAAAAGGATTTCTTTTCACAAGGAATTTCTTAAGTCTCAATGAAAAATAAAACATTTCTCATTCCCGTATAGTTTTCACCTTTGAAATACTTCAGTTTTCCGTAAAATAATTCTTTCATTGAAATGGTTGACAGGCTGAGAATATATCTTACAAGCAAGGTAAACTAAAAATTAATTGAAAAGTTACCCAATTTTTCACAGAGTTCAGCACTAAACAATTTACAAATTTCATTCCTAAAAATTACAAAACAGGCCCTATATGTTTGTGATTTTACATGATATACATATAAAATAAAATATCTTCTATTTAAACGAATTCAAAGTGCCTGGACTACACAAGAGTATCCGAACTTTATAACAATTTTTTTACATTTGAAAACAACTTACTAACTTCTCGTGTCGAAAAACTCCGATTACAGACAATCTGAAAATTAAATTTTATATAATACACTAAGTGCGTAGGAGAAACTACAGAAAGGAGGGCCGTTTGACATTTAAACTTAATAAACTTCTTCCAATAAATTTGTAATAAAAGGACGATACAGGATGTCGCCAAACGTTGGCGGAAGGCAAATTGAATTTCCGGCCCTTGCAAAAGCAGCTGCAGTGTGTGTTCGTTGGATCTATTTAGTGGTGTAGGGAAAAATAGCTTTCTGCTAATTACATTTTAATAATAGAATACGAGAGAAGAAGAATGAAAGGGAAATGGAATTATGTGTTGAAAAAATGTAATTTGCGGAAAATTTATGAAATAATATTACCAAAATTTTTCTTAGATTATATTTGGAAATGTTGTTCTAAATAAACATGGTTACCACTACACCACTAGGACCGACAATGTAAGAGGGAAAGCGAAACTCTCTCCAAGTTAGATCACTAAGAGATAGTCTTGAATCAGCGCAACATGCTACAAAATTACTAAAATGTTGTTCAAACAAGAATACAGAAATTCAAATGTACAATATGGGGATCTGCAATGGAGAATACGTTTTTGTGAGCTTGTGTATTGCACGCGGGTCCGAATGAGGGACAATGCCGCACAGATTTTAAGAATGTGAGATAAAATATACCTACACTTAAAAAATTCCTTGTATTGAAATCAGAAGTATATGAACTTTAACTGTTTTGTTGTTATTACCAATAAAGTCGCTTATCCTATTTTGTGTGCTACGGCACCATTTATTATTCGTATGTTCCAGGATGCAGGCAATTTGTGTTTTTGCTCGTGAATACTTTTTCGTATTAAAAATGTAATTTTTTGTTCGCTTTTAGTAACCAAAAGTTGTTGCGTTCTATCGAATGTAAATCTCTTTGCATTATACTACGGGCTCCGTGCACAAGTTACCTCACACTTAGAAGACCCGCGATCGATCCCAGCGGCTGGATGTGGAATTTGTCCCGAAAAAATCTTGTATGGAAGGTTTCCAGTTTTCCTTTTGGTTAGACAAGTGACATCATCGTCACAAATGATATATATATAAAGTCATGTCAACATGATGCTGCTACCGTTCAGCCGAAGCGCTACTGATACTTCATAGCGACTTCCAGGGCTTAACTCCATGCCCACATTCGCGGAGTCTTAGTTCTAATTGCTCTTTTATTTTCTCTCAAAGCAAAGAAAGAATGAGTTTATTAAGAATAAGCATTTTAATACGGCTAATATAAACAAATATCCATGATTAACAATGTTATATTGTTACAAGTTTCTGAGTAATTACTGTAAAATATTACCTAACAGTCTCAGAATGGCGAGTTAGCTAGGCGGTAACGCTTGCCTGCATTCGGGGGATAACGGGTTCAAATACTTAGAATCCGAATGGTTTTTTCGTGACTTCCCCTGGTCGCTTAGGCAATTGCTGTGATAGCATCTTTCCTTTCCGCTCTCCAATTTCATGTCCTTTCATTCAATTGGTTCTGTTACAGTGTCTAAAAGTGCCAGAGCGAGGTGGGATTGTGCTGTGTGTGACGTGACGGTGACTTGCACATAGAACGATTTCTGTCCGATGTCTGATATGGGAGCGGGAGTTCTGAGGAACTATTTAACTCCTTGGAGGGTGGGGACTCCGCCGGTATTCCGCGTTCTATTTGGAAGCTTAGTACTAGTAATAGGTTTATTTATTTTAATAATGGTTTACAAAATAAATAATTTAAATATTTATCTAAAGAACGGGTCTAGCCAGAGAGTTCATGCTCCTATTTACACAAAAAATGTCAAAGGGGGAAAAAACCCCCACAGAAATAAATATAATACAGATACTGTCATGCAGCAAAAGTTCAGGAAATAACACCTACCCTCGCCCAGCTATGACGGAAAAAATGATGCAATTAGTACGCATTTTAAATTTATCATTACAGGGCACTATGCAAGAGAAATGCATAATTCAATAATACATATACACACATAAAATTAGAAATATATTTAAAATAAAGAAGTACATAATATATTACGTCCCCTACATCTATACATTTTCTTACCCATACTATCTTCTTAATAATTTTACATAATCCCTGCCAATTATTCTTATCCAATACCTACCACCTTACTCCTTCTCGCCTCACAAAGTTTTCGGAGAGAATCTGCGATCTCCAGCATTCTGTAGCTTCATATTCTGCATGAATATGTGCCGAATTTTCCTATTTACCACACATAGGACACATTTTTCCCCTTGTGTCATCCGTCATTTTCTGCGTTTTCCATCTCGCGAGACGCAGCCAGGCCATTGCCGTTCTGTCTTCTCCTGTCATTGCATTCATATATTCTTTCCTTCCCCATGCCGCTTTCAGTTCTGATTGTAATTCCAGTGAGACTGTTTGAAAACTCAGCTCCCACTGCCTGCCTATCAATATCAATTAATTTCTTTTCCTTCAAACACTTCTTCAATTTCTAACTCCCATCTCCCACACCCACCCTATTCTTATTCTTTCGAAACCCCCTTTTACGGTATATATCCTGTTTCCAGTTTCTAGGCTTTTCAATTCTTCCTGATAGCAAATGAAATTTAACTTTGTGTCTTCCCCCTTATTAAGTATGATATTAAAAATATCGTGTCACAAAATCTGCCAAACTCTTTCCTTACCCCACAATTTGCCACGCTTCTATCAGCTCTTAAAATTCTGTTCAGAACATGAGTCTGATTTTATCGCCCATTATTCTGCTCGCTCCCAATACCACAATTAATTGTCGCTTCTATTTTTGTATTGTACAGTTGCTGTAAAGTGCTGACCGGCATTACCGCGACCCTCGTAATTGAAGTGAACAGCTCCCCCAGCTACCTCCTTGCTTTTCCTTTTGAGTAGTTATTTGGAAGTAATATTAGAACCGCATCTATCACCGTATCGCTCCGTCTGTAGATCCTGGTTGCTCGGTGTCCCCATCACCTCATTCCTTTCTCCCGGAGGTGATCCCATTGGGTGTGTAGACACAAACGGCCAGTCCTTCAGCAAGGTTGAAATACCGGAATAACCGTCGGTCCTAACAATGCTACCTTATTCAATCAAAACTCGGATTATATAAAGCGTTCAAATATTTATTCTTTTTCTTTTAGAGCAGACGTAAATTTAAAATTTTATAATAGCAAATTACACACTTGTTTATGCTTTAATCGAAAACTTTCACAACTGTCTCATGTAAACATAACACTCTTATAAATGCATTACTACCCTTAATACGTATACTTTTCGTTTTTTTTTTTTTTTTTTTTTTGAGTAATGTTTAACGCCCGTTTTTACTGCCGAGGCACCACAGGCGGTGGACACTGATGATACATGAGATGAAACGATATATTGGGAAAGGATATTTTTTAAGGAAGGAAACGTTCCAGGCTTAAGTTTAAGGTACCTTCACGGCATTTGCCAGTTAAGAGGACTGAGGAAAACCTGGAAAAAACCCCAGTCAGGGAGGACGATCCTGATGGAATTCGAACTCCAAACCTCCCACTCACGAGTCCGCGCCTTAACAACCTCGGCCACCCGTGGCGGTCCATACTTTTGGAGAACATTAGTTGTGTTATGTCATCGGAATCGTAACAAAACAACTGAAGATAAGCTCGCGAATTTTCTGCATTACCCAGATTAAATTTATTGGGAAACTTTTCGTGCATTTTTCGGCTTATATTGTTTACGCATTTCTTTCGAGAGCTTTGAACGAGTCTCATGATGCCTGCTGTAGATCAACTGCCCGCCATTCATCTTTTCAGGATTAATTTTCCCTAGGGAAATAAGAACGCATGCAGAAGATTGGTAGACACAGATAGAACTGTATTATTATCATGCATGTAACCAAATTATTGTAAATAATAACGTACCTGTGTAAGCAATATATTATAAATTATTAGGTTAGTCCTCAAATAGGCTCTTTAGTGCAGAGTATCTACCACATACTTTATTTAATTTAAAAGTATATACATTACATTTACAATCAATATTGGCAGCAAGTGCCTTTAAATAATTTTAATAAATTTTATGCCCTCCCCGGAAAGCTTCATTATCAGGCAATAACGTTTACCATTATATTTGTTAGTAGCAGGAAATAATGGACTTTTTGTCGCCGCGCCGCTTGCAATTTGCATGCATAACTTCCCGAATTGTTATGTTTTCATTTGCATGTCTTGGTTATGCTATAACTGAACTAATGGCTTACCCTAATAATACTGCAATGGCAGTTGTGACTGCTTTTAAATGATTACAGCTGTAAGAATGCTGTGGAATGAGGTAACTGCAATTTACTGTTGAAATTCAGAATAAACAAGCACATGGAAAAAAAATTTGACCGCTTTGCTGAATGGATCCTAATTGGGAATCGTTCCATCCTTGGCACGAATAACAGCAGCAATTCTGCGTGGCATGAACTCAAGTCTGTGGATGACGTTCGCGTCGAAGTAAACAGGCCCTGGAATGCCTGTGGTTCCGCTTAAGCTACTGTTCCAGATGGTTTCAAAGTTTTTTTTCAATCGGATTAGTCTGGGGATTTTGCTGGTCAGGAAATGCACGCAACAATTATTGCCCTGAAAAATGGGTTGAGATGTTGAGCAAATGACAGCCTTTTTCTTTGAGAACCCGAATGTGTTGGTAATGCGATGGTTCAATTGAATATAAACTACGAGAAAAGAATACTGAAGCACCCCTAGAACGTCCTGCTTGTATGCTTGGAATGCTTCAAGTGACCTGCGGTGTACTTTGTGTGGCATCCTTACTGTAAAGGCAGAAACGGACTTATGAGACTAGATGACCCTTTCCAGTCCTCCACGGTGCAGGTTTTATGGCATTTACACCACTGAAGTACGTCGATCCTGGTGCTCTGGTGGCAACCATCCTTGCCTCGTAAACTCAAGATCGCGGATTTAACCAGCCAGGGTTGATGAATTTTTTCAGTCGGAAAAATCGTAAGTATGGCTTCCTTCGGAAGGGAAGTAAAGCCGTGGGTCCCGTGTCAGGTATTTACGCCACGTAAAAGAAGTTCAAGCCTGGAAGTAGAGACATCTGAGCAAAATTTATCACCCATTTCACGCTCTGAATTCAAGAAGACACTGATGACTGAGATAATGTTAAAAAGGTCGGTAAATGAAGCAGATAAATAAAACTGAAGTCGTGTTTATTGATAAAGATGTTAGGGGTGGTTCCTTGCAGGGTATCCTACTTCAAATGCTCAAGGAAAGATTTCCCTGCGTAGTGTACGTTCTCAAATCGGTGTATGCGGACAGTGGTTGATGGTGTGCAGCAATTGTTGCCTCGTTTAGATTTGTGTAGCTCGCCAGCTGTCCCTATCTAAGCATTTTCTTCCTACCAAAGGTTACACGCCAGTTTGATGAACACTGCCTAAACACATTTTTACTATCAGTCATCTCATGGACAATCAGCGAAATGAATAGCTCGTTAACGTATACAGGGGATATGCCCTCCCCCAGATATTGTGGACACAGTTCTGCCGTTCCACCACCCCTCAGGTCGGATATTATGGATGGATTAGTGCAGGGATGGACTGGCAGCTTCATCTCCTTGGTGACATGCTTATATTCATTTCTACACTGTCTCAATCTTACAAGGTATTATCTCCGTAACCTGTTGTGTTTGCTTGCCACGTGCCCATAATAAGACTTATGTATATTTGTGAGAGAATTAGAGTCATTCCACCTCTGAACACCACTTACCTCTCAAACAAGAGGCTAGTAAGCATAACGACCTGTCAATGACTGTTTACTTTAACCAGCTATTCATTTCGCTGAATGTACACTATGTGCTTTTGACCGCCTAAATGCCTTTCCGCCAGCCCATAACATCATTATTACGCCAGACACTAAGCAAACGCCCATTAACTTACAGCCTACCACAGCAAGTGTGGGGCATGTACCTGAACATCCGCTCATCAGTTTGCTGGACTACGATACACAAACACAACTAGTACGTATTCTCCATGAGGAATTTAACTTTTTATTCAGTGTGTTTATGTGCATTCTACTTCAATAAAAATAATCATTTATGTGAGTATTTTTTTTATCCTGATAGAGTATGTATAAATTTATATGAACATTTAAATGGGTTCTTTCATCATCCAGAAAATTTACGTTTTGTTTTAAAAAGCCTATTGGCAAATATCTTTCGTTTGGGTTATGACGGTTGGGATTTTTTTGGTGTTTAACGCCCGTTTTTACTACTAAGGCACCACAGGCGGTGGACACTGATGATATAAGAAATGAAATGATATATTGAGAAAGTTTTTTTTTAGGTAGGAAACTTTCGAGGCCTAAGTGTAGGGTACCTCCCCGGCATTTGCCATTTATGAGGACTGAGGAAAATTAGGAAAAAACTTCAGTGAGGGAGGACGGTCCTGACCCCAGAACTCCGCGCCTTAACGACCTCGGCCACCCGGGCGGTACAGTTGGGGAGTAAACCAACACAACATAGCCAATGTGTTTCATTTACGTTTCGGGGAAAAAAATTCAGAACTGTAAAAACTTTTTTCATAAAAGTTAGGACATCCCAAGTTTTCCCTTTACCCTGTTGTGCAGTTTTTAAGTGCGTTTCCTTGGTATCGAAAGCCTTTTTCATTTCTCTCACACATCCTTGTTACCTGGCCATGTCCAGAGGCCTCGTCCATTAATTTTACTAGTTAGCTATTCACTGTTAAAACCAGCGTATATTCTGGAAAAGTTAACGAAAGCATCTTGCCTGGCATGTTCTTCCTTCCAAAGAATGTAGAGTCGTTTCCAAAATGGTGTGGAGAAAAGTTCGTTTTGGCTTGTACTTCTAAATTGTTAGGTCCGGAGCCTTCTACTTAGCATATGCCCTGCGACCCAGGTATAATGTAATTATGAAAACATTTTATTCGGGTGTTTGCTATTGCATTTTTTATATTGGCATGGGATTTACAGTTGCAATTTCTCTAAAGGACATGGAACTGGGATTTTAAAATTGAATGTGTTAGAATTAATGGCAAATTATAGACACTATTCAATTACCAATACGTAGATTTTATTAAATGCTCGCACTCAAGTAATTCTTTCAATAATTTATTCCATTTTATGTTGTTTTATCGTGCCAATATTTCAAAAAATTGTTATTTGTTTAAAAGATATATTGCTTATTGATATTACCAATTTCCAAAAGGAAAACTATTTTACATGGGCATTACATTTATATTTATTATTGATTAATACATTGCTTTATAATTATCAACCATTCTTCTCCTGTATTGTGAAATTATCTTATCCGGCCACTTCTTGGGGGTGTTCCATCCAATATAATTCCAAGGCTAAAACTTATTCAGTCATTAACGGGAGGGTGTCAAATTGAGTTTAATGAGTTACAGGGTAGCTATACGTAGCATTATTTTAATTTTACCTGCAGTGTTCAAACTAATTTAATTAAACACGATCCGGAACAAAATTCAGAAAAACCAATGAAAACGAGCGAGAAACTGCAGGCTTGAATTTGAACGGTGCAAAATTGCAATGAAGTAAGAGCAAAATATTAAACAAAAAGCTCTTTGTTTATTATTGGGATTCTCCCGAACGAGTAAATGAGTAAAACGCTCAAAACAATTCTATACAAACAGTTATACACTCTGCAGTCAACAAGAAAGTAGCCCACGCCAACCACAGTATTGAGGTAAGCTATTCCTTGGACATGCACCATAATGGAATATTCATGGCTACTAAGATTTAACCTTGGTAGTTTACCAATAACAATGTTCACTTCTTATTCACGTAACGCAAATATAGTTCCCCATCTATAAATTAGCAGTTAATAATGTGTTTCACAAACAAAACACTATCGTCATGCATGAAAGGGCATGCCGGCAGTTAAAAAGGAAGGGCTCGGTGGGCAGCAACTAACCGTCTTGCCGTTTCCTTTAGCTATTATTCACAACAGCAATAGCAATAAATCCATTACAAGTTCATCGAAGCAAGAAACTGTTGTATCCGAGGATGGGGGCTTTCCATCCGGTTCAAAACAGTTCTCCATTGCACGTCATGCAATCCAAACTTTGCACAGAAACCGTCTCTCTTGCCATTTCGACATATAGAGAGTAGACGGTGTGAGTGAAGGAGCAAAACATATTTTTCATTCAATATTTTTTGTTTAATGTATACGTTTATATCATAGCATGCCTATAAGCTAGTGACAAACGTGGGCCTTCAGTTTATCTAATTTTGTGTGCGGGTTTTTTTTATTAAACAGTATCCTTTGTTTCCAATTCTGCTTGGTGTGATATATTACTAAAACGGGTTTGGTTTGTAAGGATTTGAAATTTTGGAATAAAAGACACCCAATTAAAATATTTTGAAGCACAAACTTAACAGAAACGCTGATAGGCCTGGCATTAATTGACTCGTGTAAGAAAAAAAACCCTTTATAATTGGGAATCCCGTTTAATCTATTTTGGTAAAAGTAAAAGTCAAATAAATTGGCGTCTTCGTTTATGTCTCAACCATTACATTACCTGAAGAACACTGCACACCCCGGCACAGAAGCTGCCGAGCTATCAAGAGGAATTTTAAACCTGCGATCATTTAAAGGATGTTATATGGAACGATCCAATGCAGTATGAACCAACTTGCGGTGAGCACAAGTGTTTCCCGTCCCCGTTGACTAGAGCCAGTTCTTGCAATCTTCCGGCTCTGGATGTGGTTCTGGTAATAGTTGAATTCAGTTCAATTATTACGAGTGCTGTGCGTTATTGTACGTTTAATCACGAAGTTTATTATGATTCAGTATATGTTTTCTATTACACAAAGTGTGTTTCTTTATGATTCATGTGTGTTAACTCCGTCAGCTGTCAAATTCAAAGACGGTATGAAGAAAGATTCTCTGGTGTAAAAGTTTCAGGCCGTACAACAATCTTTATACAATTCAGGCCATGTGTAGTGTTCAGTCTAAGAAACGTAACAGACAGCGAAGTGTTCTCACCGAAGAAACATTAGATGACATCCGTCATCGTTTGGAGAATTCCTTCCAAAATCACTTAAGACATCTTTCACAACACACAGGCAATTATTATGATCCTGTGCAAAGAACTAGTAAATTGTTAAAGTAAAAATCATATAAAATAACTGTAACACGTGCTCTTCAACCTGGTGATCCTGTGCGTAGGCGCACTTTTGTGAATGAAATCAGCGGAGAAAATGACCTCTATTTAATAATTTTCTTGGACGAGGTATGGTTCCACCTTCATGACTTTGTAACACAAAGTAATCGTTATTGAACCGCTGAGAAACCTGATACCTTGCATGAAGTGACCCATCATGACGAAAAAATTGGTGATTGGTTCGCCATGGGAGGAGAAAAATTGTAGGGCCATTTTTTCGAGGCAACGTTTGATACCCCCAAATACGAGAACAATTGGAGAATTAACCGGTAAGAAACGCCATTTCTACTTTTTTCAACAAAACTCTGCTACAGCTTATACTGCGAATATTTCCACGAAAGTAACTGAAAGATTGTTTCAGAACGACAGAGTTATTAGTAACATCTGTCCTCAACAGAAATGGAAATGAGCGGATATTACATAAGCAGCTCACATCGGTCCTGATGGTGTAGTGGTAACCATACTCGCCTTCTAAACCCAAATCGCGGGTTCGAACCCGGCCAGGACAGATGGATTTTTTCGGGCGTTAAAATCGTAAATATGGCTTCCTACGGAAGGGAAGTAAAGCCGTGGGTCCCGTGTCGTACATTTACGGCATGATAAAGAACCTCAAGCCTGAAAGAAGAGGCCTCTGAGCAAAATTTGTCGGCCGTTTCACGCCCTGATTTGAATGGAACGCTGATAATCTGAGATGTTAAAGAGCGTCCGTAAATAAACCAAATAAAAAAATAAATAAGCAGCTCGCGAAATCAGATAAGCTGATGGGCCACATTTGTAACTAACTTATATGCATGCTATGATATAAAGATATACATTAAACAAAGCCCCGATCTAACCTCTTGCGACTTTCATCTGCGAGATAAATTAAAAATACCACACAAACGCACATATTTTGGAGGAAGTGAAACAAAATATCCGACAGGAAATGGCCAGCATTAATCAACGTGAACTGACGATAGCCAATTTAAGCATCTCCTTTCAAAAAGTCGGTAAGAAAACCTTTTATCATAGTTGAGGAAACTGCTATGATTATGTCAGAGCAACTTTAGCATGCTCACAACGAGTGCCGCTCTTGCTTATACGTAAAACACGGCAAGTTGGTTCATAGCTCATTGGATCACTAAGTAGCATTGCAGTAAACAAATCTTATTTTGTACAGTATGCACCACTGATGTCGACAGCATATTGCCTTTTTACTGGCGTCTTATAAATTTCATCATTAAACAAACGATTATTTAAAGAGAAGTATAGTATTGTAAAGTTGAAATTGATGCATGTAAATCAGTCACATACCCGTACTGAACTGCTCAATGGCTTGTTTGGTTGTTGGACCCAATGTCGCAGGGTTTCAGTAACAAGCATAGCTTAACTACACCAAGGGTGCGGTGTTCTCAGGCGGTTAGTGTAGTTCAAATCCATGGAATTGATATAAAAACGATCAAACCTATGTGACAAGCCAATAAACATAAAGCTAAAAGATATTGAAAACTCTGTGGGGCTCAGAGCTAAAATATATTTTCACTACTTACAGGATATACTACACTATTTAATTTAATGAAAAGTTAAACAACAAATAACAAATCTTAGTGATTGTTCCTCTTAAGCCGCTGAAATAATATTTTTATTTCATTTATTAAGTCTGTTGCCAATCTGGAAGAATCAAATGTTCGTTACAGCATTAGCCCCGTACTAATTTGCAATTAATCTTTAGAAAACATTGGTATTTCCTCAAATAGCCGTTTACAAATAAATAAGTTACTCAAGCTAAAGTTTTCCACAAAATATTTAGACTTTATTAGATTAATTGCAGTGTAATATAGTTTCTTATATGGTCTCATCCCTCCCATTTTATTATTCGGATTCACTATTGCATGCTTTGTAGCGATGACATTAATCTTCTCGATTCCGACAGTGAAATGCCAGAAGTTGCAGAAAGCCAAATCTGAGCAATAAAATGTTTTGCTAACAAAGCCCTGCACAGGACGTCGGCACAATTAACCCGTTAAACATACGGACAAGGAACAAACTAGTAAACGGGAGGGTGGCAGTTCCAATGCAGTCAGGAGAGCCACCGTAACAGGTGTATGCTACAGCCCTTATCAAGGGCAAATGCCAGAGAAATGCCTAACTTAGGCCTTGGACGCTTTCATCCCCATTTCCTTTCCCAGTTGGTCGTTTCATATCATCCAACGGCTGTGATGCCATAGTAGTAAAATGGGGGCATTAAAACCCCTTAAAATGAAAAAGAGACACGTCACGCAGTACACAAGCTCAGTCAAGGGCACCACTGAGACTAATGACGCAAGCGCAACAGGCTATCATGCAATTTGTACCTCTCCAAAAATGGCAGCGCTCTTTCCAATCAGATATCACTTACTATCTACATAAAGCAAAATTTACAAATTTTGTGAAATTTAGAAATCGGTTCTAGTTAATCTGATACTTCGATACTCAAGGAATATCGATATCCAACGATACATCTATATATGAGTATATATTTTTTATCTTTGGTAACACAACCATTTTAATTAAGTAGAACATTTTAAAGTACACGTACTTCAATCAAAACTTCTAAATAGCAGGTAGCAGGTAACCAAGAATTTGGATGCGCTTCTAAGCCCGACAACCGAGCCCATTATAAAAGCGGCCCCCTTCACATTCTGCAGATGATCTGACGACAGCATGTCTGAGCTACAAATCTCTTTAAAAATCACGTACCAGAATAAAACAAAACAAAAAATAAGTGCCAAATTGCAGTTTGAAGTAGATGTTTTCAAACGTGCTAATGCATAAATTTTAAGAATGCTTTTTCAATTTGGCGGTTACAGAAAAACCATGCTCCGCATACATTATAATATTTAAGTTCTAACAATATCTCCATCTGGTAAAAGATCAACTTTTAGCATTGAGTTACTCTATTACTTTCGTTTATGGTACCACATCTTGTGTTTCCAGAAACATAAATCTTCATTTCAGCGTTTCTGTCAGATATGCTGCATGAATTATCTGCCCTGCATGCCATACAAATAAAAGCATAACAATATAAAATAGTTATAACATGTTTTGACTTGGGAATGGTTCCTTTTATTGTTTAGCAGAATTTTAGAGTTTATGCATATTTTAAGTTTTCTAAAGTGACTATAAAGTATTTTACAACATAAATAATTATAATTATTTCTATTCTTCCGCACGATTTAAGTTTAAGGTAATTTATTTTACTATACATTTGTTTACTAAGTAAAAATTATTGTGTTATAAGCCATGCCATTTTCTTAGTTTTAAATATCAACATTTCTAAAAGCATTTTAGAACAATGAATTACTGTCTTTACAAAAATGCTTGTAATACCGTTTTGGACTTCAAAAACCTAGACATGTAATTATATTTTTATTTGTCTAAGGACAAAACATTCTGTCATACGGTTATTTAATTTCCTTACCATATTTTTTTTTTTTTTTTTTTTACTGTTAATCTAATTCGTTTGTATGTAACATATGCATGTAAGAGAGAATAAAAAACAGTGAATTGGGAAGCTATGAGATATGGAACAACGCATTGCTGCAACTCAAGTGGTTATTCTAAAACTTGGGTAAATTCTGGCTGGGAATGCTTCGGTGGTGATACATTTTCCCAGACATTTCCTTTTCAGAGTAAGGAAAAGTTCCGAACTACGTCCATGGTGTGTCATTTATCTAATTTATCCTCTCGAAGAACTTTGGTTGTAACTGGCATGATCCGTATGGTAAACTATGAAGAATCGCTTCGGAAAGAATAGCTCGTGTAGGCAAATGTATCCCCAATGAAACGCTAGCCCGGTTCACTGGGTTTGAGCACACCATTTGCGAGCTGTAGTGGCGGTCTCAAGAGAATAGCCAGAGCATACAATGCTTGGTGCGTTGCATTTAGCACCGTGCTTTGCGTATTGTTTCCTGTACTTGACAGCACTGAAACACCCGCTAATATAGCGATCTCCCGTTCCACTTCTCTGGTCAACTTGACTCTCTGCCGTAATTCAGCGTGTAATTCTCTGTTCTAAAATTCAGTTAAATGCATGGGAAAAAATGAAGCACACAGGAAAAATAACAGAATATAGTATTTGTGAAAAGTTATTCTTTTCCTTTGAAGATGGTAATTTGAAACGTCAATATATTTTAATATGATCTAATATGTTTATTACAAGTGTTTATAACTTAAAGTTATTAGTAAAATTGTGTTCCATAAAGATTTCTTCTTCACTTGTACTTTATAACTGCATACTTACAAATGTACGAATGTGGGAAATTTCAAATACATTTGCAATTTTAAAATTTGTTTTAAATTTACGGAATCAGTTGACTTAAATATGTGATCCAGTGTAGTGAAAGTTCGAATAATGCTAATGAGGATATGCATGTGCATGTACAAAGAATAACTTAGTATGTGCACGTTTTAGATTAAATGCAATTAAAGCCGGACTAACGATTGTCATTAGCATTTGCTGTCGAAAAATCATTTCAGGCTAACATTTTAATTTATGTTTATTTTAATGTTCTCGCTAAACGTCACAAAAATAATTTACTTTCTTGCCTCATTTTGTTTCCCAAGAAATAATTCTGTTTGTTTGACGCTATTTTCACAATTTTTGCTTGTAATGCGATTGCCAAAAAAAAAAAAAAAAAAAGAAAGAAAAAGAAAAAGAAAAAAAAAGAAAAGAAAAAAAAAATACAAACACCTTATGGATGTAAATGATCAGAAGGATTAATACATAAAACATTGAGTGTAATCGAAAAGGTCCTTATATGCAAACTCTGAAATAAAATTGATATTGAAATGTTGACGCATGCATAGAAATTCACAACAGTTATCTTCAAGGGGGAGATTACGTATGGTTTTGTATACCAGAATTACATACAGCCTTTATTGTTGGTCAAAATCGTTAATAAAGCACTACATTATGATACTTGCATGAAATTGCCTTAGTAATAATTACATTATTAAATTCTTTTCATTGTTGTTATCAAATGAATATACTGTTACGATAATATTAAGGATACAATTTAAGCATTACTAAAAGCAAAATTAATTATCCATCTTTATTGCAGAATACATATTTACAGAATTAATAAGCTAATAAGTATTAATTGATTGAAGTTTACAGTACCAACCGGTTTTGAAATATATGCAAACATACAAATTTTTGAAAAAAACTTAATGCTTTACTGTTTATTCAATTGTATTGTTTCTAATAAGTATTATAAGAGTTTCTCGTTATTAGTTGCTATTCAGAATGTTTAGTTCGGCTTAAAATTTTATGTCTTAAATCTATCTTCGCTAATAACAATAGACAAGCAAATTAAATAATCTCCATCATTAAATTGAAGTGATAAGCACAATAAAACTTGATTTCAGAGTAATTCTGGTATAATACGTAATCTTCCCCTTGAAGTTAACTGCCGTAAATTTTCATGTATGCGTCTACATCGCAGTGTCAATTTTATTCCAAAATTGGGACAAACAGACCTTTCCGATTGCACTCAGTCATTTATGTATTAATCGCTGTTTGCAGCTTCTTTAATATGTCCCCAAATAGGTGGCACTATCAACAAATTACCAGTAGCGGGCCTTATGAAACAAAGATGTTCCCTGCTATCATTTTCCAGCACCACAGATGCAATTGTGACCGTACATATGTGGATTTCCGAAATTAAAGCACCCTCAACAGTATGAAAGCGAATTACGATCATTATTCTTCTCTACTTGTATCCACAGTAGTTACCAGCAATCTGTCGTTTGCAGTCAATGATACCACTCTCCTTCTGATAAAGTTCGGCCATCAATTTCATATTATGTTTTCTTTACCGGTTCTTGGCTAGTTTTCATTTGCTTACCCCTTATACTTCAAGTACAACAAATAATATTAAATTAAAACAATATTTTCCTTATACTTTAGGGAAACGACAATGACATATGTCAATATTTCTATATTATATTTGACCTCTACCAATCTCTTACTATGGCAAATAAAAGAATGATAGTGAAATAACAATGGAAGATGATGTGTCAGCCACTAAGGTTAAGAAATTCTTGAAAACTGCATTATAGATATCCGATTCTTGCCAGGTAATACCCACTAAGCTACCATAATGTACTAAAAGAAGAAAAATTACACTTGGGAATATTTGATACTTATTTTCGGTAGGAGTTATGGAACTTAGTGTACATCAACAGGTTCCAAAATGAAATACATTTTTTTCATTACGTTCCATTTTCTTCTACAGGGTGTTCAATATTATACATCACGGCAAATTTTATTCAAATTCTTCATTCAAACAAATGCATTACAGGTATGAATAAAATGCAGTTTCTTTGCAATTAGCACAAAAATCCATATACTAACATACTTATTTGTCGAAAATGAGGACTTTCTTATGTATTTGTCGCTTCTTTCCCTCAGAAGAAATTAACAATGCTCTCCCATCATGCTACGATCGCTTCTATGTTGATAACGTTTCTTCATGTCAGTACATCCTGGTGGAACAGTTCCTTCTGTTCAACTCTCGCAGATTTTAAATTTTAAGGGGAAAATGAGGAAATGAATCGTGAACAACGTTTTACAATATGTTATTTGATAGCACTGCAAAAAATGAGACACCAGTTCTTGAAAATTTCCTGTTTTCTTATTCCCTAGAAAACCACGAACAACAAATTCACAGACTTGCCAAGCAACAGATTTATATTGGAGACTATTTAGGCAATTTAGAACTTTTAGAATTTTAGAGCTTAAAATATTCCCTATATATTACTTTTAAACGTTTACGGAAAACACGTCTGACTCAACTCACATTTTTGCCTTGTTTATTCTTTCCTTTAAGGCTAGTTTTCATCAGTCCCAGTTCTAGGTGTAGAAGGGGTAGCAGAACATTTTTGTGGCCCATTAATGGAACATGTTTCACATTGGCTTCTCCCTGTTTAAACTGGCACCTTTTAGGCCAGTTCTGCTTCATAATGTTTACCTGTTGCATGGCAAACACAATGGGACAGAAAGCAACACCATTTTATAAAACCACTTAGTAACACCAGAATCAATGCTAGCTATAACTTTCAGGTTTACACATTTTTCAATTGTAATCATGGTAGTTTACATAATGTAATATTAACTTTCGCATGTTTTAGTCATGCCAACAAACGTGCTACTGAGATTGAGGACTTTTCATTGCCATTGGGTAATAAAGTTGTTTTGAGGCTAGTCTTTGAAGAACCTACAAATGTCATTCTTCAGCCCCCTTTCGAAAACACTTACATTGTTGCTAACAAATTCCACCGCTGTAACGTCGAACGTTAAGAGTTCAGCCTGTTATTTTTAAGTTTAAATCACACTATGTCACTGAGTTCAACTTGTTCATAAAACGAGGTTCTCTAATTTCAGGAATAAAGTCAGTATTTACAAATACTGAACCAGGAATGTTTTCTGTATTTCATCCTTCTCTAGTTCATCAATGAAAGAAGATCGTGGCATGAGTGGAATTGGCAGGTAGTCATCATGTAGCATAGTGTCCATGGCAGATGGACAATGTGGATAAACAACAAAACCTTTATTTTTCTTTGAAAATCCCGATGTATCTGTCAAATAGCAGTAACAGTCATTGTATTGGTTCGATTGTTTTTTCCAAAGCATTGTAATTGCAAAGAGCATGGTACTTCGCTTGCCATTTAATCACTTGGTTAGATTAACTTTACAAGACCTGCGGCATATGTGTGGTGGCTAGAGTTAGTCTTGATCTCCAGTGGCATTAACGAAATAACTCCTTGAAATGAAAGATTTTCCTTCAACTTTGGAAAATTCAATTCATAATAGTAGACGAAGAAGTAATTATATCTGGATTGCGGATTGGCCATTGCTTTTTAACCTCGTTCGCCTCCTTCGAGGCCACGTGGCTCCTCTGTGTAATCATTGCCAAATCCCGACCAATGTGAAACATACAATGCTTCATTGAGCTTCCTATTTACAACGCAGGTATCAGTTGTGTGGTACATTATGTGAATTAATTTTCAAAATAAATTTGCGTTATTAAATCGGATCCCAGCATTTGTGCCTGTTTAAACGTTCCTATTCTACCTTTTTTAACTTCTATACGTTTAGTTATAAATATGTCGGTATATACAGCTCTGTGGATTAGCCTTCTGCTTTAAATTTATGGGTGCTAATGGCCTTTGATGTTGAGACGCCCTTAAGCTTAAAACACATATACGCAGCCGAAAGAGAGACAGCATGTTTCACTTTCTGTGATTTTATCACAAATTTACCGCACATAGCAAATATTGTGTGCAGAATTTTTATATCCTCGATTCGTCTGCTTTTCCATATTTACAAGAACTCACTCAAATAGATTTATACTGATGGAAATTTGAAAATAAAAGCAAGACAAATTAATACTTATAATACACTTCAACTAAATTAAAATTATTTAATTTTACTTACTATTGTTTAAGATTAACAATGAGCCATATAATACATAACTGGCTATAATGGATAATACGTTTTAATTAAATGCATTGTTGTAACAATATTTCTGAACTTGAATTTTATGTTATTTTTAATACTGAAGAACAAATTAGTTACTCAGAATTGATGCTTTATAGAAAAATTGCAATGCATTTTTTGAATCAAAGTAAGAAAATGTAATGGTTTAGTATATTTTTATAGCATTTATAAACGATGATTAAGCTAGGCGTGACCACAGAGATCATTTATGAGTTTGGCATTAATTTTCCGAAGATTTTAACTATTGCATCTGGTGTCAACGAGATAATATGTTAATTAATTTCGTTTAACGTTCTTAACATCATTGCTACATAAAAGTGTGAACAGATCGTGTTCATGAAAACCGAGTCATTGCCCAGACATAAATGACAGTAGGTACACAGATGTCTTTGCTTAAAGCTATAGACGTAACACACTGCAGCTTTGAACTTATCTCATTAGACTTGCATTCAATGAAATTGTTTTCTCATGTTTTCCATGTGCAGAGATATGAAATTATGAACCTTTCATTTGGGCAGCCTACTAATTCTGGCTTCTTTTACTTCTCTCAATGTTTCTCTCTTATTTTGTTTACACGCATGCATTGCTATTTCAGATATCTGAAACGTCCTCGGCGTAAGGTTTCGTTACATGTAAATGAGTTGGAAATCTCACAGGGAATAAAAGGATACATATACAAGGATTTCAGAGCGACGAAAGGGGTCAACTTGCATAGGGAAAAATGTTACTTCAACTCTTTCATGAATTATTCATCTAGTGATCTTGGGGGTCACAGTTTCATGAATAAATATACCCCGCGCTTAAGAACACTAACGTATTGTCTAAGGAAAACTTATTCTTCACATATACAGCAAGTTATACAGATGAAATATGTATAACAAATTCGCTTTCTAGCTAAACTGCTTGCTTATATTCTGTCTGACATAAAGATAAAACACTTGATTACGGGAGAAATAACAATTTCAATGCAGCTTAAGGTTGCAAGAAAAATTCTTTGAAGTAAGTTCACCGAAACATTCGTCCAATCAGCAATTGAAGCTGAGCACACTGAATGCTCTATTTAAGTTTCCACTTCCAGTTTCAGTCCTTCTCCATCTGTCCCTTTAATATCTCCACAACGTCTTGAAATCTCTTAGTTTTGTTCACTTTCTCTCGCAGTAACTTTTTAAGCATAAATCACTTTTTTATTTTCGTTACCCCCAGGTAAGGAGCTCGCTTTACTGTGAAATCCATAAAAGTGAATATGTCAATATTTATTGTTACAAAATAGCAATTCATAATTTCAAAACAAGTCATTTCTAATTTCCTAATTATAATTGGACGAGAGTAATTTTAAAGGGCTTAAGACGGGTTAAAGAGTGTGACTTCAACACAACCCAAAAGATGTTATAAATACTGACTCGTATACACTGTTTATTCCAAAGAAAGTGAATGTAAAATGCAGACTTGATAACATTGCATCAGTAAGAGATTGTTTTAGTTACAATATTTCCTCTGTTTGTCCTATATTTTATTTTCACTTTAAAGACACACAGCTTATTGAAATATGATATAATTTTATTTGGAATTTAGCACAGAAGAGCAGAAATATCAAAGGCAATATAAAATAAAAAGTGGGGGGGGGGGGCAAACAGTGTAGTGGCGATGATGTTTGTACTTTGTTGGCGGATATTGTTTCCAAGCACTTAGACGCACTCAGGTACGATTTACATGGAACTTCCCTCATGCTTTAACAATGCTGTACATGTCCATACTACAAATAATGCAGCACGAAAGTGCAGATGGCAAGCATTAAACACTGTACGTCAGTATCTCTACGAAGAACGTACTTATTGCGCGGAGCAATAACTGCAAATGTTCCTATGTAAAATCAGCCAGGAAAATTGTACATAGGTTGTCTATCCAAAAGAAAAATATGTGAAAACTGTAATGGAATATCTGCCTAGATCGACACACAGTTCTACAATATAGTGTGCGAATGCCCAAGTTTAACTTTAACGATGAATATAAAATAAAATAGAAAAATTGAAATATTATTAGGCATCTAGGGTCATTCTGACCTTTAACAATTTTTGTCAAGTATGTTTATTTACTCATTAAACGCGTTTTTCGTTTTCATATAGTGCATATATAATTTGAAATATGAAGTTAACGATGTAGTTTTCTCTGTTCGTCCTTTTATTTTGGTCAACACCGTTTCTCTTCGTTTTCGGATTTTTGCCTCTTCAAAATGACAAGACTTTGCTTATCCATTCATGACTTACTCAAAAGAGAGAGAACATTCATGGCGGAGTAACCTCTGCAATCCTCTTTGCTAGCTTGAATGGAATTACATGCAAGTCAACGCTGAAAAGCAAATCTTTGGAATAGGACCGATGTAAGAATCAGGAGAGTCAATACTGACTCCTTTGTTCATTTCTTTCTTTATCAGTTGAAATCTTTATCATAGAAGAGTCACAAGCTGTGGCTAGGACTTTTTCAGAATATACTTAAAATTCTATTTGTAATAAACTACTAGACCTAAAATCAACCATATGTTAACTGAGATTATCTAGTTAAGCAATTATGAACTTCTATACACGAAAAAGGTTCCATAAGTTTACGGCCGAACTTACTTTAGGAACACAGTCATGTCATATTTCAACATAGTCTCCGTTAATTTCAACAAAATTTTTACATCTTTGAATTAGAACTTCTATGACCTTGAAAATACAATACGAACTTTTGTATGTAAAATGATTTAAAATGGATTTCTCACCACAATATCATAAATTCATTTGTCTCCTAGATTTTTCTTCAATTTTGAGGAAAGATAAAACTAGGTGGGGGCTATAATGGACTATGGGGTTGATGAATTCACAATTCTTCACAGTATCCTTGCAATCTGGGTAATGAACAATGGTGCAAGTCGAACA
Source organism: Metallyticus violacea (assembly GCA_030762175.1). NCBI lineage: Eukaryota > Metazoa > Arthropoda > Insecta > Mantodea > Metallyticidae > Metallyticus > Metallyticus violacea. Next base: position 303,504,320 of record CM060846.1, on the reverse strand, counting down.
CCATGGCTCGGAATAAAGCATCTCTTTTCTTACATTGCTGCTCGCAGTTTATTTAGTAGTCTGCGTTGATACCAGTGAAATCCTCTCACAGTTCCAGTAGCTAGTGGCCAAGATCTATCTCCTGTACTGGACAACCCTGGTCTTCTTTCGAAAAGAATCTTACGATCACTCTATGCAGTTTTGAAAACTTTTATGACATTTTATAAAATTTTTCTCCCTTAAAATGCAGATCCGATACTGGGTGGGCACAAATGTATTTTCGAGTGAGACAGTCATTCTCTAACACTTGAAACTTTATTTTTATAATATTTATTAACTGCGTTTCTACGCTCCTAATCTCTTTTATTAAGTTACTATTGTGATGCGATAACTGTATTCGAATCCTGGCGAAAAGTTAACATTTATCTCACTTATATTTATTATAAGTGCAGACAAACGCTTGAATTTAATTTTTTTACAGTTTCAAACTATCAATGCAGGCCTAGTTTTAAATTTTGCGCAATGCATTGGCACAAAGAATGTAATGATTATGGCTTATGAAATTATGAAGCTAATATTTTTTGCTGCAATAGTTGCAAAGTGAATACACTTTTCAATGATATAACAGATGAAGGAATGTGCCCCAATGAACACACAAGAAAAAAATAGAAATTTCATACTTTAAAAGATTCTCGTAGTATCCAGTGTAGGATTCGAAAATCGCTACGTTGATGCCGGCTTCCGGGCCTATAAATGTGTCTTATCAGTAATCACCATAGTCTGGGGGTGGCCCCAGGAAGAGAAATTAGGAGAACTGAGCTCTGAAGGTCATGGTGGACAAAATTTATTTGGACTGTCTCTTCCGGCTCAGCGACAAGGACAAGCTAGAAAAAGAATGGAAACAGATTCTGGAAGAACTGTCTATCAATGTTGACATTCAATGCTTTTTCTGCGTAGTGCCACAATCCATGAGAATTATTCTACCTCTATGCGTACGCATGGCTATACCTTGCGATTAGGGTCAGCCAACCCTAATAACATGGTTCGTCAGCGAACAACATAAGTCTGACTGTTGCCGCAAAGCCCAATTACAAAACAACAAGCGGGTGGCAAAATAAGTCGCATGTCAGGTTTGTACTTTTTCAGATGGAGATGGACGTTGCAGGCAATTCCAAGTAATAACGTGGATGGTGACCACGGATCATCCGATATCACTGGTTTTGGTTGCAGGTTCTTTTTCCAGTGTGCGAAGCAAGTTTCCTTTAAATTCATGAGAGAGAATTAACAAGTCTAGTAAAAAATATAGTAAATAACTTTTTTTTTTTTTTTTTTTTGGAAAAACAAATTTTATTCCTTTGAGCTCAATGTATCTGGTCCAGTGAGATTCCAATTTTAATACTCCCTCAGAAAAAAATGCATTCCAATTTGGCATAATACTGGTTTACAGCATAAATAACCTCTTCATTCGACGAAAAATTCTACTCCCAAGCTACTTTTTTAAGTTAGGAATGAGAAAAGAGTCACATGGGGCCAAAACTGGGGAGTTGGGTGGGTGGGGAACTATTTCGAAGCAGAACTCGTGCACTTTTGCCTTCGCAACGGCCGACATGCGGGCAGACGCTCTGTCCTGTTGGAGGACACTTTCTTTGTACGCCAGTCTTGGTTACTTCTGCTTCAACTCAGTATACAGACGGTCGAACAACGTTGGGTAACAACAGCCAGTCACTGTTTTGCCCTTTTCCAAATTAATCAATAATGATGATACTCCGCAAGGGAGGGAAAAAAAGAAAAGAAAAGGAAAGATTGCCATTATTTTACCGCCGCCAAAGCGGTTATAGTTCGTTTTTTTGTGCCCTTTCCTATTCGCCAATTTGAAGCGGCCTTCCACTCTCAGGTGTAATCTATTTATCAATCCTATGTAAGTTGGATGTAATCATGATTTGTAGTGTTATCGCTATTTCCTGTAAATGGTGAATTATTATTTGTGGTGTTATTTTTTTACCAGAGTGGAAACCCCCCCTGCTTTCTGTTAAAAACTTGACCTGGAAAGGGAACAGAGAAATCTATTGTATAACAATATTTGTATAGAAAGGGGAAAAGAAAAGGGGAAACAGACCGCTATTACATAGAGAATTGTAAAGCAGGGTTCTAGTAGAAGTTGTTTATTTTGTATACAGTCGAGAATTTTGCTTTTGTTTTATTAGGAAGTACGAACGTAATAAACTCATGCTATACCAGATACGGTGAAGAGACAGGGCGATAACCTTTCAAGGAAGATGCTAACGGTGTCATTTGGATATTTATGAGATGGGAGTCACGTAGGCATGATTAGCCAATCAAGAAAATAAGAAAGACCGGAGGGAAATATATTAACCAATGAAAACACATGGATATGTGAAATGCTATTCTACATCCTTCTAAATTCATATTTTGAGAGAAAAGATAGCTTCTGGAAACTAACCGATTTCAAGGTTTATTTAAGCTTGTAATTTTGCGGCCCAGCATCAGTTTAAAGGGGCAGTTTTCATTCTTATTCAGTTTAGCGCGGCAGTTGCGTCAGTTCTAATCAGAGAGTGGCATCAGTTTTACTCAATTAGTTGCGTCAGTTTTACTAAGAGAGTTATCACCGAGAGTTTTACCAAGAGTGCTATGATTCAGCCGTAGCAGTTTTATTGAATTTCTCAGAGTAGCGGGGTGTCATTTATGACTTATCGTGATTGTTGTTATTGTTATGAGTTTTATCCTTCGTATAGTGCAATGACATCAATATCGTCGCTATCAGCATCTGTAGTTAACATTAATATACGCTAATGACCAGCACCGAGTAGAAAAATTTCGTCGTGTGTTGGATATCATGAATTCTTATAGTTAGTGCAAAAGTGATACATATTGTCCAAGAAATTCTCCAAGGAGTAACGGTGGTTCTTTTTAAGTGGAATAGACTCTGAACAATACATTGTGTTTCATCTTTTAATACGATAAATCTTGGTAATCCCCTTATTGCCTCCTTGATGCCTTCCCCTGCGGTCTCCGGATCATAAAATAGTCCAGAAAAGAAAATAAGAGCTAGTCGGCGCAATTGTAAGTCAGTGGAAAATGATCAGAGAGGAAAAGAAGAAAACCGTCATCCCGAAGAAATCATAATCAAATCATTAATCAAATCCTTCCAAATCTTCTCCGTTAATACATCAAATTTCAACATTAAATCTGCCCTGCAAATTCCCTGTTTTGACTGCTGTTTTGTCTCCGGGACGTAGTGGTGGATCCAAGTTTCATCTGTTGTAATAAAACGCCAGAAATCTTTCGGATTAGGCTGCAACTTTTCCAAACTCGATTTTGAAATTTCTTTCCTCTTATTCTGGTGTCAACAAGCGCGGCACCTGTCGCGCAATTATCTTCTTCATATGCAGAACTTCACAGCATCATATTATGTTTCTGTTCACATGAGATGCCTATCATCTCAACAATCTCACGAATCTTAATGCGACTGTCACCTATGGATTTTATCTACTATTTCTTTAGAAAAATCCTTAATCTTGCGTTCGGAATGTGCAGCATTTGCAGTACTCGTACGGCAACGTTTAATTTCATTTACATTAATGAGCTCGAGTGCTGGAGCACAGTACCCATAAACTTCCTTCAGCTCAGTTTGTATCTGGGCCGCAGTCCAATTATTTTAATTTTAAGTGTTTTTTCCACTGCACTATACCAGTCCTCATCCATTTCAATGAAAAGTGTTACACAGATAAATTATAATAGCTCGCAACAAAGAACTGCCCATTGCATCTGTTTGAAAATTTGAATAAAACAGTTACAAGAATCACGCTTACCAACGGTCATGCCGTTTAACAAAATTTCCCGCCAGTATGTCGCACATGTGCACAATACTATTCAGTATATTTTTCTATTCAAAAAATGTGGTTCATGTCATGAGTGGAACATATTGTTAATAGCTGAAATTAGAGATTCATTAATAGAACAAAGTGTAATTGCTTGCACTCCTATCTGGGTCGAGGCACTGCATGAAACAAAATTAACCATTCATATATGCAGCTACGATTAGTTTGCAATTTTTTTATGGATTTTGATAAAGTTAAATATGAATTGACAATTTATTAACTGTCAGGTTTTCTTTAATCAATTACAACATGATATCATTCTAATACAAAATATTTCCCTATTTTCTTTTATAACTGATTGATCAAGTCATAATACTTCAATATTTAGAATCCACGTAACCCGGAAATTTGACTTAGGAAACCATTGATTCCCTGCCTCAAAGTGTTTGTCCAAGACAACTCTGTTATCAATAAAATTCATGCCGTTTTATTAAGTAATCCTGTTCAGTTCAAACTGGCGTGCAGTTTGGAAATCAGGAGTTTTAATTACTACAGATACTGGCTTGCAAGTTAATGTTTCTTTACAAAATATAACTTGATTACCTTAAACACTGACTTTATCGGAAGTTCACCTATATTTAATTAGTTTCGAAGTTATATGGTTAATATTTTCACATCTCACCAAATACTCTGCTTGTGTATTAATGAGCAGACATTCATTCACGAAAAAGATTGCTGTTTCAGTGCTGTTTGTTTTGTTGATGGTGAAGTTGTTTTTATGTAATTATCAATGACAAATCAATAAACGCAGTGGTAGCCAGTGAGTGTCTCTTATGTACGACACATAACAGCAAACGAACTGAGGCAACACTTCAAATGCCAGACCGATTACCAGTAGGTGCAAACAACTTTTATCTGAAGATGAAAAGAGGCACATTGAAAAATTTGATTTTTAAAATATTGTTTAACATCAGTTTTCACTATTGATGCACATAGGCATCGATGATACATGAGATGAAATGATAAGTTGAAAACGAATATTTTTAAAGGAAAGAAGCATTTTACGCCTACTTTTAGAATACCTTCCTGGCATTTGTCATTTATGGAGACTGCGGAAAACCTGAAAAAGAAAAACCCTGACGGGAATCGAATCCCAGATCTCCCTCGTTCACGAGTTCCGGCTACCCGTGTCGTTTCGAACACCTGATATGAGAAATTTCCCACGCATTTATCCATTCGGGCACTGGCAATGTTGTGTTTCCTTGTCCCTGAAATTTGAGACTTTGTAGCTTAGAAAAGTTACACAAAGAGAAATTATTTAAACGCTGATGGATTTCTTAGGAAAAATAATAATTTCATACGCAAAACGGATGAATTTGTGGGGCTATTATTTGCAATGCATTTAATAAATAACTTATCTTCCAATCTCCGCGAGTCGTCATCGTGGTGTAGTGGTAATCATACTTGCTCCTAAACCCAAGATCGCGGGTTCAATAATCCCGGTCACGGTCAATGGATTTTTTCGGGAGTAAACATCCTAAGTATGGCTTCCTTCGGAAGGGAAGTAAAGCCGTGGGTCCCTAGTATATTTACGGCACGAAAAAACAAACTCAAGCCTGAAAGAAAAGGCCTCTGAGCAAAATTTGTCGGTCATTTTACGCCCTGAATTAAATGGGACGCTGATGACCTGAGATGTTAAAAGAGCGTCCGTAAATAAACCAAATCAACAATCATTTCCGTGAGCAGTCCTAGTTTTGTTTCTAGTGTGTGCTTTTTAAAAGAACGAAAAAAAAAAATGGTGAATATGAGCCCAAAGTCTGTTGTTTAAAGTTAGCTAGTAATCAATTTTCAATTTAAGGGAAAATTCTGGAAAAACCCTTACCCAGCTAATCTTAACCGGGTTCGCCAGTTGCGAGCATACACGATAACATCCGAATCATGGCGGTGAAACTCTAATCTTATATAAATATAAATTCCCCATAACTTTAACTCTAAGGGCTTTCTTGAACTGAAAAAGTGCTACTTTAGAAAGGCTGACTCACAAATACATAAACAATTTTTTAATAAACACCTAGGGGAGTGTGGATTGCTTTCATTGAAGGACATATAACTTAGTTATACGAAAAAATATCATTCGTTGATGAGAGGATGAGAGAAGTGTATCGAAGTATGTTCGAAAATTTACTGAATCCACAAAATGTTTTAAATGGAAAATCTTTGAAATAAATGTGCTAAAGCATAACAAACCTGTCACAGAAACGCACAATAGCAGTTAATGTTCCGGCAAAATGGCACGGCATACACATTAGCACAACCAGGGCTGTTCAGTCGAAAACTAGCTGCAGTACGAAAAGCGCAGGCTCTAATCTTGAATGATGCTTTTACCTGATTTCCCCCCTCTTATATACAGGGACAGATATCGACACCTCGATTGTTCGCAAAATTCATTCTTGCTAAAATGCACTATTCTGAACATCTAGGCAACAGGTGTAAAACGTTAATTGTAATTAAATTGCACCGGATATTGTACTTACGATTGTGAAAAATGCCAGTACCTCATATAATACTGACATCAACTTTAAATATACATTAAAGAATGTCACACGGACAGCCTGTAGATATGTTAAATGAACTCCATCCCAAAAAGCATTATAACTCGTTTCTACCTAAATAATGCTCTCCTAGTAATTTCAACAGGCTGTTCACTGCGTGAAGGGATGAATGTAATTTTGCTTAGCCATATATATGTAATTATAATTGAAAAATTATACCGTTCTAAAGTTCAGAAGTTAGCTTTTCACCACATTTCTCATTATTTGTTTCATATGAAACGAAGAGTACAGAGTACAACAAAAGTTGCTGGCTAATTTGCTTAATTTCAAAGGGATAATGGAGGGTCATTTCCATAGCAATTTCTTTAAATTTGGGGTAAATGGACGTCAGTATCTATTTTTATTTTATTGCTTAAAGTTTCGGAGTGAAATACTTATGCTTCCAGGGTCATACGTATTAAGACTAAGATGTAAGAACTGTGAAATGCGTATTTAGTACAAAAGTTTAACTTTTCCTGAACTTGGATGCTATTGATAAATAAGTCTGAGTATTAATGCACAAATTAACCACATTTTAACAGAAACGAAAGAGAAAAAAATAGTAAAAGTGGCCTACCTATTGAGCTAGTTAATGTCATGTGTTAACGGTGGTGAAACAGATGGTTGAAACCTAGAATGTTTATTTCATGCGTTCTGAAAATTATCTCTGCAGAACACCAGCACTTGTAGATCTTAGTGTACATTTCTTAATATGTTGTAGGGTCATATAACTGACGATGACACAAAGAGAATGTCAGCCCATGAGATCAATAATGGAAATTTTGGTAGAAAATTTGCGAAAACCTTGAAAGTTTTAACAACAACCATTAAGAAATAGAATAAAACAAAGTTAATGCAACGAGCCATTTGGTCCACGTAAAGTTTCACTTAAAACAAGAAAAACACGGGACTAGGTGAGGGACGTAATTGGAATGGGCGTGCATGAAGCAGCAAAAATCACTGAGTAGCACCAGTGCAATGTGTCACATGACAATCAGCATACATTATGGAAAACTGCTTTACGCTCAACGTTAACCCCTTTTAAACAACTAAAAACTTTCAGAGCGCCAAATGCTGTGAGAGATTATATTGATTTTTTTGACCTGGTTTATTTAAGGACGCTCTTTAACATCTCAGGTCATCAGCATCCCATTCATTCAACGGTCGACAAATTTTGCTCAGAGGTCTCTGCTTACATGCTTAAAGCTCTTTGTAGTGCCGTAAATGTACGATATGGGACCTACGGCTTTACATCCCTACCGAAGGAAGCCATACTTAGGATTTTTACGCCTGAAAAAATCCATCGGTCCTAGCAGGGATCGAACCCGCGATCTTAGGTTCAGGAGGCAAGTATGGCTGTCATTACACCGCCAGGATCGACAATTATATTGATGATATTCCTTCGGGAGACCTAACTTGTTCACAGGCCAGACTCCTATTCATTTTCAACCAATTCAAATCGCCAAAAATGCTTATACTCGTACTGCATATCCATCCACCACTCAGTCAGTACTAGTTCCCAAATTTTATGTAAAGTTTATAATAGACGATGGAATGTATCCTCACCCAAAGAAAAAGTTTGTGACAAACCTATGAAAAAAAAAATGTTTTGCAAAAATACATTTTTTCTTGCTTATTTTAATGCACTAAAGGACGTCACTAAGTTCCCCAAGCATCTTGGGCTCTAACGAAAGACCTAACATACTTGAAATACTTCAACAAAGGTCATCAAGACATGTGCAGCAGTTTATGGACAATGCCCAGATTTAAATGCTACAGAATATATTTGGAATTTGTTGCAATCCAGATGCGGACATCTAACTCAAGAAGTGATTTGCGGACTTTACAAAGGTTTAGTAAACGCCTGTTTCAGTGCTTAGAACAAAACGGAACACATACAAAATATTAATAAAGGACAATGACTAAGCTTGCCACATATTGTTAGTTGGGAGTTGTTTTATTTTTGCTAATGATACATAAAGAGATTTGAACAGACCTGCGGGGCAAGAACCTTTTTGTTACGCCCCTTACGACTCGCACTGCATATACACGGTGTGCCAGAGCCTGCCGTATAATTTTTCGGAATAGGCAACCCACATTACGTTGTAAGGGTTGGGAAGAGCAGCAGCTGATTTAACAACAGTGAATACCCGAATATTGAGAACGTATTACATATACTTCCTATTTATTTTCTTTGAAAATGGTCTGACTCTCATTGCGTAAATGGTTTACTTGCGTGAACTGGCAGTAAATTCAGCAGATCAGAATAGTGATATTTGGGAATGATAAACTTTTAGAGAAAAATAAAGAAATGAAACGTACTTACATAACGTCTAATTTTGTACATCTCTTAAACCCTTGCAAGATACAATATTTATAGGCATGCATGCCTTGAAAATACAAGAGGGTCTAGCTTGAAAAAATGTACGCGATTCTGGGACACCGTGTATAGAACGTCACGATTGGAATAAATGTTACAGCAGAAAGCTTTTGATTACAAAAACAGAAGGTAATATCATAAAGAGGTTATCTATTTAAAATATCTAATTGAGTTATATTTACAATTAAAACTGGGATAAAAATGGAGCCGAGCTAGGATAGAGCCTGATTCGGTATACTCATCCTTTCAACTTCATGTTAAAATACATATGCTTTGTGTAGGAAGTAAGCCCTTCACAAGTGGCGTACAATACTTTCATAAAATGAAAATATCTTTACTAAAGTAGTCCAGTGCTTGATTAACTCTCAACATAGACAAGGCATTGTTTTCTACAGTGCACCAAGGAAGAAAAACAATCTCTGGAGTAATCCCTTCAAACCATGGAAGTTCCCTTCGCCTTGCCACTTAAGATAAGGGGACCGAAAATGACAACAGATGGTGCGCTTTACTCTCAAGATAAGGATAGCTAAATTCATGGAAGTGGGAAAACGCCAACAGAGCTTCTTCTCCTACTTTCTTCACTCCTGTAATATGGCTCTGAGTGCTCTTGAGAGAATAGATTGAATAGTCGTATTACATGTTTCTTTTTCTGTATAGATTCATAGAAACTTACAGGTTCATCACTGCGGCGGCTTACATAACTGTAGGTGTAATACCAGATAATAGTGCCAGGTGTTAACCCCAATCCAGTAACAGGGAATGCTAATAGTTATACGAACTGCGGCATCAATTAGGAGCTATCTATAATTAATTTCATTCATCCTCCCGAAGATCTTATACCACTTGGTATCTCACATATTAAACAGAAAGAACAGATAAGTTATGACAACGCATGTACTTTTTAGTATACAAATGCCACTGTAATTTCTATGAATGTCAATATTTGAACTTCATTTAGAAGTTGTACTTCGTTTGTATTACAAGCCACAGTATACATTTATATTGCAGTAATCTCTTAGACGTTTAACTAGCTACGAGAGTCATTTGAAAAGTTCTCAGAATTACCAACAGATTGCAGCAGCAATTCCAAAGAAATTTTGTTATCAAAACTCTCATCTTCCATTGAAATATTTGTGCAGTAATACATGGATTAGTCAAGAATCGTGATAGCTACAGCTGGTCGTTGCAGTGCAGATGTGTGTATACGTATAAAGTGGCAAATTTGGAACATTGTAAGGTTATTACTACACCGTAAGGAAGAGCAAGCATGCAATAGATATTCATACAGATATGACAAACACTCTAGGGGACCCTTAACCATCATGTTCAACCGCTTTCCGAAATTACTGATGTTCTGGGCATTTTAGGGAAGAATTTGTTTTGAAAGATGTGTGTGCCGCGACTACTGACTCAGAATCAAAAGCAAATCATAGTGCAAATCTGTCAGCAAAGTTTGGCCCGTTTTCAGATTTTATGTGTCTATTCGTGACACTGCACTACTACACACCTGAAACCAAACGGCAGTCTAAACAATGGAAGCATCACGATTATCCAAAGCCAAGTGATGACATCAGCGGGAAGATTGTGGCGTCAGTTTCCTGGGATATCAAGAGTGTACTACTAATCGCTTATATTCCCACTGAAACATCTATAACTGGGACATATTTTCAACCTATTGAAGGCAAAATATGCAAGAAAAGGTCAGTTTTATCAAAAAAGGAAGTCATCTTGCATCTAGTTAATGCTTACACTCGCACGTTTGTTGTTGCTGCTACATCAGTCTTATTCCCCTAACTTGGCTCCACTCGCTTCCATTTGTTTCCTAAACTGAGAATATTCCTTGGTGGAAAGAACTTATCGTCCGATGAACAACTTATATCATCAGTTGAGATGTATTTTGCAGGCCTTGAAAGAATCTGACTTTCGTGATGGGATAGAGGCTTTGGAGCTGGACAAAGTGCATTGGTGTCAATTTTTAAATAGTGTTTAACGCCCGTTGTAGCTACTGGAGCATCACAGGGCATTGGTGTCAAGAAAGACTATGTTAAAAAAAATAAGAATAATTTCAAAAATGTATGCCGTCATTTTGTGTTTCACTTCTAGAATTTACCGCCATGGGTGGCCAAGGTCGTTAAGGCGTGGTCTCGTGAGCGGGAGGTCTGGGGTCCGAACCCGCCAGGATCATCCTCCCTGACTGAGGTTTTTTCCAGGTTTTCCTAAGTCCTCATAGTTGGCAAATGCCGCGGAGGTACCCTAACTTGGGCCTGGAACGTTTCCTTCCTTAAAAAAAAAATATTTCATTTCATGTATCATCAGTTTTCACCTGTGGTGCCTGTGGTGCCTCAGTAGTAAAAACGGGCGTTAAACACAATTCAAAAAATTCCAGTATTTTTCAAATTACCTTAGAATTTTGAAGCTCCAAATTATTTATTTAGGTATGAAGCACTAAATCAATTAATGAATAAAAGAAACATTTTTACACTTAACACTAGCATGAATAAATGTTATTTTAGGGTATTATTTATCTCCAACGTATGCACAAAGCACCGAATCTTCATGCTACTTATTCTAATGAGACTTTCATGGATTAGTCGCCCGTTTTACGGCAGTTGGTAGGTCGGCAGTGGGAGCGGTAACTTCTGGCGAAGCGGATGTAATATCCGCGCAAATGATGCAAGTTCTCGCAATTACAACTATAATTAACAATTAAAATAAACACGTACCTTATGAAAGGAGTTATTGAAAATGTTTTCGTGCTACATCCATACAATCTTCGCATCTTTTTAGAAAACTCTTACTCATAAGTTCATCTTCCAAAATTGATTCAATTTCGCCCGAATTTTCCTTCAGTTTCTCTAATGTATGGTAATTTTTTCCATATACTTTATTTTATCAGCTTCCCCCATAAATAAAAATCACATACTGTCAGAGCAGCATAACTTGTGGGCTACAATCCCTTGTTGAAATATTTCCATGACATTATCTATACGCAAGGTGGCAAACTCTTGTTGGAAATACCCAGATCGCATTCAATGTTGAAAAAAGGTGCGGGTATACCATTCCTGTATATTTCTATATATATGGTATTCTCAAGTAAGATAGGTCCTGTTGCTTTACATGCATTTACTGCGCACCATATACCGATTTTTGGGTTTTATGTCCTTCAATACCTGTTATTTTACATCCAAACATGATGACGCAAATAGAACAATGCTTATTCAGTAAATATATTATTAAGCGCTATCATTATTCTATCAAGTTATGAGGCAGACATTCGGTTAAGAAAGGAGTGAATACACGCAGAAAATAGCTATGGCTGTACATTCATAGTAAAAAAAAAAAAAAAAAAAAAAAAAAAAAACCATAATGTTTTGCAAGTGAGGTGAAATCTACTTTACAGATAATTGGACGCGAGCGTCTTTCAGCAAATGTACTGTCTTATTGATACCTTATACAGCATCACAGTGGAACTTATCGATAGTTTTAAAGCATGGTGCTCAAAAACTAATAACCTATTCCCCTACTACACAAATTTTTTTTGTTCCTATAATTTCTGCTTCGATTCGACTAGGGATGTAAGAAACCTATTCTCATGCACTATCCTGTTAACTATTTTTAAATTTACTGTGAAAATAAATAAATGAACTATGAACTGTTATTATAACATCAAATGTTCATTTGTTTCTAATTATTCAATTACAGACATCTACGTAGTCCTTGAACCAAAACTATAACATTCCGTGTATCACCTCCACTTCAATTGGATTATCTCACCGCCTTCCAAAAGAAGTTCTCATCACAACACGAAATATGATATAACTGATACAAAAATAGTAAGAAATGGTAATTGTTATAATAATGTTCAGTTGTATTTTATTTAATTTAGATCTTCACCGGCTCTGCTTGCAACAAAAACTAATAAAATTAGTGTATATTTTCATAAAGAGCAAACAGGTAACAAAATCACTTCAATGATTACACTAAAAGTACAAAAAATGGCATCGTTCTCGCATTGCGATTATCTTAGCGAAAAGGGGGATTAGGCAAGATAACTGCTTATAGTTTTTCTGAGGTAATTTTATTCAGATTTCAAACTCATGCTTGTTGTCATTACATAATTATTTCTACACTTTAGATCTCGAAATGTTAACAACAAACATTCATTAACCTCAATTAAATTACCGAAAAAAATTATCAGCACTATGAAGATAGTTTGAGAATACGTCTTTTTCTGTTTGAGAAAAACAACCCAGAAAAGTGCTTTAATTAATAGATGGGCATTTTTTTCATATCAGCTAAACATTTATGTGACTTATGCTCCAAAGCAATTTCACGAAGGCGGGAGAATTTCTACAGTTTATAAAAGCACAAATATGCCTAAATAATATTTCGGGTATCGAATATCCTGTTATTGTATTTGTCGCTGTACAGAATGATGTACTATATCATGGGTGCAAGCTCATAACCAAGAATCTTTGGCAACACCAGAAAGAAGCGCCCTGCGCTCATAAGGAACCCCTCATACTCCGAATTCAAATGTCATATTCTATTTTGTGCAAAATACCGGAGTTATTCATAAGAGGGCTCCGTTTAGTCAACCTTCGATTGTTTGACACGCAAAACTTCACCAAACTCCAGCTATAGCACAGTTACTTACCTCCCAATCCAATGGTAACATTCGTTTTTCTGTAAAAAGTCACAATTGACCAACAGTGGTTTTTAAAGACAAGTGCCACTTAAGAATATATAATTTATTTAAATTTTCGTTTTAATTGCAAAATTAACAGCATAACAAAATCAGGTCGTATTTTATCTGGGTTTTAATTAATTCAATAACACACATGACATGAATAAAATTGAAAATATTTTGAAAAATAAAACCCGCCTTAGAAAAAAATTCACACGACAAATTTAAGGCTCTCAGCAGCCATCACGTTATTTATGCTGCATGTGAATAATGACTTTGAACAAGGTTGAAGAAGAAAACCGTGTTCTCTGAAATTCTGTTTTCTACCAGTCGAATTTCATAGAGTACAAAAGAAACATTAACCTTATGATATGTATGCTCAAAATGGTCCTACAAAATCCTCAGGTTTGTACAAGATGAATCAGCTTCCTCTTTTAACTCACAATTTGGGTTCCGCAAATTACAATCACATGTGAAATCACCTTAATTCAAACAATGTTTTTATTTTACGGTTCTTGTGGTGCATTTATTCGTTTCTGCGAAACAAACACTAATTGATGGAATGTACCGTGCAGATCTGAGAGCGGGATGATAATGGAAATGTTACGCTGTACAGGATTGCGAAGAGAGTTTTCCATGGCTCTGCGAACTAGCGACCAGTAAATGAAGTGTGTAGCATATTCGAGGTTCAAAGCCGGAGCTCTTCGGTTAGGTTTGCTTCATTCCCATGTGAGTACGACCAATAGCATTTATTATTCAATTTGCCTGCTATCATTGTTATTGTAATTGCCAAAGGTTTTGTATTTTTGGTAGCCAGTGTTGATTCATGCAGTTTTAATCCTTGGCATTTTCATGTGGCAATATTTATTATTTGATTATTTCACCGAATTCTATTGTTACTATCTCACTACCTACCGTAAAGGGTGGCCGAGGTCGTTAAGGCGTCGATTTGTGAGCTAGGGGTCTGTGTTTCCTGACTGAGGTTTTTTCCAGGTTTTCCTCAGTTCTCATAAATGGCAAATGCCGGGGAGGTACTTTAAACTTGGGCCCGGAACACTTAAATAATCCAAGTTTATCCTTTTATCTCATGTATCAACAGAGTCCACCGTATGCGGTGCCTCAGTAGTAAAAACGGGTGTTAAACACTATTCAAAAAGTTTCACTATCTACATCATGAAGGCCTATAAGGTTATACAGAGCCTTTGCGCGTGTACTTGACCGGTAGCTGGCGGCAAATGTAGCGGTTTGGCAATACATTCATCCCCGACGTAATTTCACTAGTATCGGTATGTCGGAGAGTTTTTCTAAATTACTAAAAACATAAAATTACAATTAAAAGCATAATAAGTACGTACTTGTTCACATATGTACTTTACACTAATTTACTCATCATGCAAGGAAGTTTTACATATAAACTGGGTTTCTCTGGAAATTTCCATTCATTGCTAGATAAAAGGGTTTAAGTTTATAGAAGGTGCCTCACTATAGAACACATGCGGACACATGTACATTTTTGTATTGAGCGAATTAGTCCTAATCGGGCTATATACACACAAACATGCTGTTAGGCGACAAATATGATAGGGCTACAAGAAATCTAATGTTTATTAGATCGCATATGATCGAGCATTGATAAGACGCAAGGTTCGTCTGGTAAAATGCGAGAGCAAACACTGCTGCTAATACAGCAAACGTGGACTCATGTTAGCTTTGAGAGATCTTTGAGCCAGAGGAAACCCATCCGTTACTTGTATTATCCTATGACTTTAAGTGTTACGTTGGCAAGTCAAAAAAGTCACGCATGGAGGTTTTACTAAACGGATGATGAATTTTATTTTCCCCCAGTTATTCAAGATATCTTTGTTTATCGAACCTGAGATAATTCAACCGTATCACGCAAACATTGTATACCCTTATACTGGACGCAAAAGCTAATGGCATAAGGTCAGTCAAACTCTGCACGTAACAGGTGCCAAAATAAGTAGGTGTGTCCGAATGGGAACTCTACACAGGTCAAACCACAACGATCATCGTTGAATTTTTCACTAGCCCTGTACAGATGACAAGATATATTTTGTATTTAATATACATAATTTCCTTTTATGACTAAACACTTCCCATTTAAGTAGAATCCATTCAATCTCCGTTCATAAGTTCGACAGCGTTTCAGGAGTGACATTCTCCAAAGGTGCACGAATCTGGCAGCGTAAATCAGGAAGATTACAAACTGTTTTTAATGGTGTTTTTGCTACTGAGGCACCACAGGTGGCCACAAACTGGTTTTTGACATATTAGAGTCATGACAACACTCCAAAGTTAAAAAATCAAGTTGGGTCCAGGGGCCTAGATGACCAAGAGATATCTGTCCTAATCCACAGCGTCAGGGAAGATTTGATCCAGAAGTGTCCTCGCTACGTGCGCGTAATGGCATGGTGCAATGTATTGCTGGAAAATTACCCATTGAGGAAGCCGAGGTAAGGCATACTTCGGTAACATGTCCAGGTATCCCTTATCAGCAATTCACTTTAATACTAGCGTAACGCGTGGAGATTTTCTATTCCCTATATTCGACCATTGAGCTTGTGCACCTTTCCGGAAACGTGAAACGTTGCCTCGTCTGAAAATCAGATCCTATACTGGAATGCAATGATTTCATCAGTTTTAGCTGGAATGGTTTTCGCGAAGGCTTTTCACCATAGATTAACTCAAAATCGATTTCCTGGCGGAGTTGCTCTATGTAGGCTATGGGGCGCATTATGGACTGTGGAACCAGGTGCACACACGAAACTCCCTGCTTTATTTCCTCGCTGATTTTGTGGAACACCTTGAAAAGTCAAGTGTAGATAACCTGCCAGGAGAAAGTGTAGCTCTCTTCATCCTGCAAAGAAGGATACTACGATACGTGAAATATCAAATATTTTGCGTGACAGCTTTCTAAATTTCAGTTTTATTATTGCATGGTCTGTCTATGTTCCCTTATGAGACTTACTTGCTTACAGCATCCAAGCGCAAGAGGTATGTTTGAATCGGGGAGGGGGGGGGGGTTGATCGCTACAACTTTGGATATAATTTATACAAAAAAAAAAAACAAATTACTAAAACACAAGAACCTATCGCTACAACGCTTACACAATACGTAAATATGTCACTAGAACATGCAATTGACCAACAGCTATAGTACATACTGAACATCCTCGTTCAGTATATTAACATAATTCATTATTACTATTTGATTACCTCCCTGGTCTAGTGTTTAGCACTGCTGACTGGGAGGCTCAGGTTCGATTCCTGGTATCTGCTTAGGAATTTTTCTGAGTAAGGGAGGTCTGAAACGGGGTTCACCCAGCCTTGAGAGGACAATTAGGAAGCTGTCTGATGGAAAGGTTGTGATCTTCGATCTCGCAAGGCGGGCGATGTGGCGATCGGCGGGATGCGGTGTGCTGATTACATGCCCACCTGCAATACTGCCCCTACTAATGATGTCATGTGACGGAGATGGAGGGCGCAGCGGTCGTCGCGGTAGGTCGACGAGTCATAGAGAGAGATTATTACTATTTATGGCATATTTTTGGAGGTGAACTACATGGGTCGATTTGTTTTACGAATTTTACAGGCTACATTTAACCATTAAGCATTTCTGCATACAGCATTAAAATTCTTTTAGCACGACAAACTTTTTGTTTTTTCCGCCGAAGGCGTGTTTACTGTGATGTTTCGCATTGTATTACCTTCAACTCTTCAATAGCTTTCAGGAGGAAGGTAGCGAATTGTGAAATTGATCATCGTAGTGCCGATGAAATACCTTGGAAGCATTTGTTGTTGATGCAGGTATTTCATTCGGAGACTTGGGCACATTGAGGGCGAGAAAAGGAGACACTGTGGTATTCATCATCAATTTCGTTTTCTAGTATATAGTTAGATAATTATAATGCTTTTCTTCCAGGGTTATCAAAAAATTCTGAAACGTGGACAGCCAACCCCCTCTCAAAGTTTTCAATATCGAACATGCACTAAGACGGTACAAGATGAAGGCTACACCCGGGACTCTCGAAATCAGGTCGCAGCGAGTCGGGATAAAAATTGAGGCCACATACGGAGCAAAAATATGTAAATTAAAAGTCAACATTTTTATAAAATTTTCGGCAGCTTCATCTCTTAGGAAGAAGAAATCTAAAGGAAGATACACACTGGTTTTAAAGATATGCAGTAGAAGTAGGAGGGTGATTTGGAAAGTTCTCAACCTAATACAGAGATGGCTCTGCAGTGAAGATTGCTCTCAAGTACGATTCTTTATGTGGCGCACGGGGCATTTTCATTAACGTGCTTTCGTTTGCTTGGTTGCTATAAGCAATCAAATTAAATAAATTGAGGCTTTTTCAGCAAAATGGACAAAATAGAATGTCGCGCAGTGATAAAATATTTCGTTTTAAAAGGCTTAACGCTAGCGAGATAAAATAGAAATCGACTTTTACTATGAAAGACTCCCTAACATAATTTTTTATAGTAAAGACGTGGGTTACTAAGTTTAAATGCGGTTGTTTTTCCATTTTTTTGACAACGAACGTTCAAGATGTCCAATTACCGCAAGGACTGAAGAAAACATTGCAAAAATCTACAATGCAATGTTAAAGGATAGACGAATAATGGTGCGTGAGCTTGGTGAGATTGCAAAGATCCCAATAGATCGTGTCTGGAACATTTTGCATGAGCATTTGCCCAAGCGCGATGGATTCCGCGTTTCCTAACTGTCGACCAGAAGCGCGTCCGAATGAACATTTCTCAGAAGTGCTTGCACATGTTTAGACGCACCTCGACGTTTTTCATTGTGGAAGAAACATGGATTCACACGCTAGAGGTGAAACAATCCAAACAATGGGCTTAAGAGTGTGAAAGCGCTCCAAAGAAACCTTCACCAGGAAAAGCGACGACCACTGCCTTCTAGGGTGCTAGGGTTGTGGTGCTGGTGGACTACCTGCAAAACGGCATAAACAATCAACGGGGAGCCTATGCACCATTCCTCGAGCAGTGCAGATGACAATATGGCCAAACGTCCCTTTGTTAAAGAACACATTCTTTTCCACCTAGACAATGCACCGGCGCACACTTTTTTCAATTGGAATGGCGAAGTTGCATGACATGCACTTTGAACTGCTGTCACACTAAGATTTGGCTACCAGTGACTTTTGCCTCTTCCCAAACCTGAAGAAATGGCTCGCTGGACAGAGACTTACTTCAAATGTGGATATTATAGCTCAAGAAACGCCAACTTTGCACCGTAGGAAAAATTATAAACCAGCTAAAATATCACTGATTTAAGTGTATAGAGTTAAAAGATGACTATGTTGGAAAACATAAAAATGTGGGTAAAAATGATTCTGTTTTTATTTCTCAGGTCGAGACTTTCCGAAGCAGCCTTTTATCAGTGTATCTGTAGCAGATATCTATGCTGCATGTAATATCAATAGCGAGATGGTGTGTTGCATTCATCTGTTTAAGTTTTGTGGGGAAATAACGGCGCATATGGTAACAATGATAATGGAAAGCAGGCTAAGTCCAAGTTGACTAGATGGGAACATTCCAGAGGTTTCCCTCACATTGAAATGTGAATTTCAGGGCTACTCCAATTTATTTCCGTCATTATTAGTGCATTCATTACAGAGGGCACTGAACCTAAGACCTTAAGAGCTACATGAACCACACTAGGACACTTCCATAAAGGTCAATTCAGCCACAAGTAGTCGCATCACACTTACCACCTAAGCGCAAAGGGCACCATGTTCAAAGTCTCTGTTTACCAGCGGGACAAACTACCTGGGAAAGGTTTTCTGGAAGTTTTCCTTATCCCTAAATAATGCCAAGTAATTTAATTTGCCGGCGCATCCCATACTCGTTTTTGACATCATTAATTCATTTCACAATCTCTTAAGAGTTTTAGCCGACGGTACGGGGCATATAAACCTTAACAAGACCCAAAAAGACAAAGGTAAAATCCACTTATCCAGGACGTGGAATTCAAAAACGTCTTTATGGGATTAACCTCCAATATCCTTCAAGTAATGCAGCCATCATGACTACCAAGCTCCTCAAAGGAAGTGTAAATAAATAAAACTTTGGGCTTAGATAGTAAAAAGTCTTGGTAAAAACTTTCAGCACGAAAATATAAGTAAAATGAAAAATAAGCAGAGAACGTTAAAGAAAAATTCGTGCGCAAATATGTGTAGAGAGGAAACTAATCTAGAGTACCTGCAACAAAGCGAAGGAAATGTTCTCCAATTCGTTTTTTCATTTCTTTGTAATGTTTCCACGTTCTATGCGATTAGGAGATATTTGTTGTTTTTCTTTTATTTTATAGGATCAGGAAATACCTGAGGATTCACAATTGGCATCAAGCATGGGCTTACTGCAACGAAAACAAACGTTCTCCCAACAGAGCTACAACAAAGGGCTCCATCTTTTCGATCCACAACCTTGTCGAAAAAATCAACAAATAACCCTTCCGTTCTTGCTCAAAAACAACTGCGTTTCCTTTGACTGCTAGCAATAAAATTAATTAACCCTTGTGACACTGAGCTGACACGCCTTGTCCGCCCCTGGAAGGAACGTTTTTAGAGGCGCCACCAGGCTGGACTTAATTCCACTGGGATAGCGTACTGCATGTTCCGTACCAGCGTCTGCCAAAATCAATTTTAATGTTTCAGCGTAAATATGAAGAATGGCCAAGCATCGTTTCCTCCGTTCTCTTTGATGTGTCCATATATACAAACGTACAGCTGAAATAATAAAAAATCGCAAGCCCCGGAGAAATTGAAGACTAGCCCTATGAACTGTTTTAACGTTGTAAATTAGCCCGACACGTCTCTGGGCGAGTATTGACACATTTTTTACGAAGCCCTATTTAATCGCAACCATTTGCCCTGCCGTTATAGCTTCCGTATATCACCATACTGTACCGCCTGTGGTGCCTCAGTAGTAAAAACGGGCGTTAAACACTATTAAAAAAATCACCACACTGTGGTCCTCTGCGAGCAAACTGATAAAAATTTAAAAAAAAATTAGGATTTCTTTTAAAATATTTTTCGCTTTTGCTCTTTACTGCCCACTTTTTTCTCTTAGATAATTCATCAGCTAGTAGCCTGATGAGTTAAGGCTCAAATACTAGATTCGTAAGTGACGATAGGTACTTCCCTCATTATGAGAAAAAGGAGACCAACATTACAAGAACTAATCGCTTCTGACTATGTAGTTCATGAAAAGTACAGATTAATGAGATTAAATAATAGTTCAAATGTCGATTTTTTTTTCGTTGATAATGTTTCCAAATCATTTATCACCATATCTGTGTTATCAGTGTCTGAACTAAAGATTTACATTTTGGAAAACAACACAGAATCGTATATAAAATTAATTACAAAAATAAAGTATCGTCACACCACTATTTTCTCCGTGGTATAACCGCCTTGGGAGGCGCGGACTCGTGAGCGGTAGGCCTAAGGTTCGATTCCTGCCAGAACTATTCTCCCTTAGGTTTTTTTTCCAAATTTTCTCCAGTTCTCATGGGCTCAAACCCAGAGGGGATTAATGGATTTTTTCGGACGTAAAATTGCTAAGTATGACTTTCTTTACAGCACGTAACAGAACCTTAAGCCTGAAAGAGGAGGCTTCTGTGCCAGATTTATCAGTCGTTTCATGCCCTGAATAGAATGGGACCCTAATGACCAAAGATGTTAAAGAACATCTTAAATAAATAAGCTTAACTTAACTCAGTCCTCATAAATGGAAAATGCCAGGGAGGTACCTTAAACTTAGGCCTGGAACATTTACTTCTAAAATATCCGTTTGCAATTTATCATTTCATTACAAGCATCATCAGGTTCACTGCCTGTGATGCCACAGTAATAAAATGGGTAATAAACACTATTAAAACTGTTTACTTTTTTAAGAGAAAAGAAAATTAAAGCAAAATTTGCATCTCTCAACAATTTTTACCGGACATTTCGTTTTAAATACAACCTACTCTCCTTCATAACACATTTGGTTCGGGAGTTGATGCAATTATCGTCAACCCTTTTGTGTAATCTATGAACACTGTAACTTGAATTCGGCTACAACTTCTTTTATATTTTTATTGTGTGCTATATTTAGAGAGAATGATTGACAATTATAATTTCATGTTTTATAGCACATCACGTATTAAAAGAAACGCCTCTAAGAGCACACGCGCGCTCCCGTGGGGCATATACTTTCATCATCATCACCATCATCATCATCATCAACCTGTAAGGAAATACTCCTATAAGAAATATTAATTTTCTCCCGTAAAATACCTAATCCAATAATGAACATTCACTTCCCATTCAAACACAAACACACTTGCTTGGCTGGGCTAGATGGCCGATGAGAGAAAAAGGTAATATGGGGATATGGCCAGATAAATAGAGCACTGGTTTTTCTATCGGATCCGTTGATTTGCTTAAGTAAGTTTTTGACACTTCAGAGAATTTGGACACAATATGAAGCAAATCGAAACCTTAATAATTTTGTTTCCCTATAAATCACATGAGGTTTAATATGTTTAAAATATTTTTGAACGGGTTCATAGATAATATGTTCATTCAAATGCAGGCACATAAAGCATTGTGAAGCGGCAGTATAAGCGAAACCCCTTATACATCTTATAAGGAACTCTATCGGACGCAGATATTGCGCCATCTGAGTCGCAGTGATACACGAAATTCAGCGGCTGAGATGCCAGATGAACTTAAATTCTTTACCTGGGTAGTAAGCAACGTCGAGTTAAATTGTAAGTTTGCAACTCGCTTCAGAGTAGACGTAACATAACACCATCGATCAATAGCACACTGTGATCCTTCGTTGTTGTGCTTTGCGGGCATAGTACAGAGCGGATTTGGCTCGGTGTGCCCAACCCTGCTTTACCTAAAGCTAAGTACATAGTACGTGACAAGGGTTACTTCTCATACGTAAGACTTCTGAGACACTGGCGTTAGCGAGATTCTACTGTACTAGTCGCAAAAATTAATGATATATGAAGGTCAGTCAATCACTGTGCGTAGCGTTGTTGTGAGTGAGCGAGTGTGTGTGTGAACGGAACTTTGCTCATCGCAGCAAGCCTCAATGACCAGCTCTTGAGTTTTTGAGAAGTCGGCACGTGCTGTTTATTCGAAAAAAATAAATAAATAAATAAAAAATGTTTACTAGTTATTCACAATATTTCTACTTGACTACGAATCAATTTTGCTTTTATGAAGCACGGAACAAATCTTAATAACCTCGTCTGATTCAACTCAGTTCCGAGTGTAGTGTTATCGCTTTTGTCTAAAGAATAGCAAACTACCAGAAGATAACTGGCAATTCTCCAATGATGTCACTTGTGTACACCAAAGACAGAGCACAAACTATTATTATTTTCTGCTTCTCATATTATTCAGAATATCTAAGAGCATCTTTATTAATAATTTAATCTTATTTCCACGCCCGATCTCTGGTAGCACTAAATGTGTACTAAAAGAGATTGCAGTGACGTGGCACTGTTGTTTCCCTGAGCAAACTGTGATGCACTGCAATTCCTCACGCGTATCATTTCAATGTAGCATAAACAAGCAGCTACGTAGATGAAATATCAATTGCAGGGAAAAGGGTTATGTAGGCTGGTTTCGTGCAATACATGGAAAACACTCGTACTAGCCTCTTGTTACATTTTAAGCACAAGCGAACTACTAGCACACACATAGCAGCACTGCTGAACGGTTTTATTTAAATGTGCATCTTAAGAGTGCATCGCATCACCCTCTTTGCTTAATTTGCTGCTGAATAGAGGGAATGCAGTGTAAATCAAGGACGAATATTTCTTTAACCAGAGACTTGTACACACGTTACGAACGTTAAGTTCTTTCTGATTATTAACCTTCTCGCTATTGTATTTTAAATATTTTTCCAGCGTAAATTACAGATAATAGATGTGTATCATAACTATCAACACAGAGGAGCGGAGATTGCACATGATTGCAAGCAACCTGTAGTATGCTCCGCCTTCATATGTCATTACGATTTGTGTCTGCTTCAACCTCTGAGGGAATCGTACGCATTAATTGCATTTTCGAATATATCACTACGCTGAACGGTCTTAACTGTATAAGGTGAGTGAACTGTTTAAGTTAAACTGAGGAAGGAAATTAATTGAAGAATACATTTTAGTAATACACTTTATGTTATCTAGGTGGAACTTCAAACAACATGCTATAATATAAAGAAGTATGGAAGCAAGTGATTTCTGAAACGACACAATTTAATCGTTAGGATTCTCAAGGCAACTACATTTTGGGAGGTGTGCTTTATCAACAATATTTTTATTTGTTGGTTAAAATATAATTACTACGACAAAACAGTTAAACGTTCTATTTAAAAATGAAAAATATAAGTGCCAATCCGTTTATTCTGGACAATAATGCGGTCCGAAAGTGGCATCGGCAAAATGCTTGGTGCATCTGAGAAACAGAGCTTTTGAACTTTCCAAATGAAGCATGTGCCATATATTTCTCAAGTACTTGAATCGTAATTACTACCGAAAGTCAGAAGAATTTAGTCAGAATGTGTCTAAGAAAAAATACTCAATTTAATTCCCGACATTTAGAATATAGCTGCTTCTGTGAGAGCTATATATTGGTTTTGGAGATTCAGAAGCGTCATTCTGAGAGAACATTATTCCAAAAGTAGTGGATGAGCTGCTTGAACTTGTGGAGAAAATAATTCATATAATAGAGATGTTGAGCAAACATTAAAAGCTAAGCATCTGGATGTTCTCTACGAAAGGAAGGTTGCTCAGTAAAAATAATTCTAAAAAGCCTTAAGAAAAATACAAATTTTTAAAACCCAAAACAGAGAAAGATGAACACTGGAATATTATATTAAATTAAATGTTATCACTGATACTCCATCAAAAAAGTAGAGCGTGATATTTGTCTGATGATCATTGCTGGTCTGTTTGACAAAAGATTGAACACAGTATCAGTCATGTAACAAACAATATAGTGAAACGTGTGTAGAAGATAAGGTCAAAATTGCTATGTTCAAAATTGAACATATTCCGCCAGAAATGAGCCATTTCCAACATCACAGAATATATAACTAAGATTAAACAAATAATTTTCTTAATACTCATGCTATAATGACATTAAGATAAATACTTTCTGCGGACAATAAATGTACTATTTTAAATTGCGCCAGTCCTTAAAATAGCCTTAGGTTTTGAAAACTGTGCCTTCTTGAAGCACCCCTTCAAGAAGCATTCATGTAAACCTTTAAAATTTGAACAAACAAAATTATTATGATTTTCGAATGCATAATACTTCATTTATGGAAAGCATACTAAACAGAATATCTATGTGTTACTGAAATATGGTTTTTTTTTACCTTAAATATGTTACTTTTTTATTTTCATAAATCCACCATAACGCTTATCCAGTCGTTCCACAACTACAAAGACTTCGGCACTTACCTGAAACAAAAGGAAAAACTTATGAGTGTAAATTGCATTAAATACATCCAAAGTAATATACAAAGCAATACATTAAAGGCTGTCTTCAAAGGATTTGTAATGAATAGCAGGCGCAAAAAGCCTCAATTTTTTGTTAAGCTTTAAATTTCCTTCATTAATAGTTGCACCCATTTTATCACAGCAAAATACAGATGTCCCAAATCAGATTTGAGTTCTTTATCTTATACAGATTGGGACACTCTAAACCGCATTTAGAGTGTCGCAATCTTATACAAATGCTTCTACTGATGAATTGTTTTCTTAAAAGTATTTATAAAAAGAGTATAATGAAATTAAGGGAAAATATATTTCCAGCAAGCTTTCATTTATTTTCCATAAGGGCAACATTTATTGGATTAGCTAAAATGGGCTATAATGACGTTATTTCACAATGTTGTTTGTGACATAATTCATTCAGAAAATCTAAATGAAATTTTATATAAACTTTTTCTTATGTGTTTTCCTATAGTGAACAAAGGGTTCTTCCTAATATTCGTTGCTACAGCCAAGTACTCGTTACTGCCCGTCAGCTGGTGAGCCCGAATTTGATTTTTGGCGGAAATAAGTTGCCTGGGAGTGGTTTTCTCCGGCCCTGAAAAGATGAAAACATGATCCCGACATCTGCCATAACGCTATCACCAACACAGAATTAAACAGGAATTTAGTTGGCATTAAGTTTAGCTTTTACTTTGCGTAAATGTGCTTGTTCTTTTAACAATTAGCCACAGCTAATACTATTTGTATTTCTATTTATTGTATACAGTGCTTTTTAGCTAGTCATTGATTCTTCCTATGATCTCTGAACATTCAGCATTACATAATTCATGAAAGTTTAACTCGACCTAGTTAGCAAATTAATTTACTTTCTGTTAGCATTCCTGGAGAGAGTTTCTAATATCATGATAATTTGGTGACGAACCCCACTGTAGAAATCCTTGGGAATAAGTTGTGTACTGAATTTATATTTTCCTGTAGCACTAATTAGCAGCAGTATTGACAGAGTCATTAAGGACTACATGTATATTCATGTTACATGCTGACATTTAGTAGTGCGTGAGATACAATTGGGTAAATTAACCAACAAATCTATAGCACAACACTCTTTTTCGCTTTGTATTCGCAGATTCAAACTCCTGTAAACCTGCCTCTATCATTTATTGTACGTTTCAGTATCTATAGCATGGACCATGTATTTTATGGTTTCGTGCATAAAATACATAAAGATTAATTAGAAATGCTTGTTTATGATTTTATTAATTTAGGAATGAAATTAGGAATAATGCGGTTAACAACGGTTTTCGAAAGAGGTTTTATTTCGTAGTTTAAACTATTTTGTGTACTTGAGATTTATATTTTTATTAATAGTTAACAGCTTGGATTGGATTGTTTGGTGCGAATGATCTAGATTGTTCGTTATTTCAGTCTTGCTCACGGCTAGCAGCTGTTTGTGCCTAAAGCCCAATGGAGACACATCCGGGAGGAAAGGAGAGTCGAAGTATACATCGGGCCTCCAGAATCAACGGGCAGGGACTGCGCGGACGTAGATTTTTCTAGATAGAACATTCCGACGACGGTGGAACCCCCCCCCCCCCCTTTCCAAGGAGTTCGAGCCCCTTAGAAAGGCCACTTGCATACCAGACGCCGGCACAAAAATCTTTACAAAGCGCTAGCCACCGTCATACCGCACCCTGGCACTTGCGCTCAATAACTGAACCATTAGAATGAAATGGCAGGAAATGGAACGGAGAAAAATTCGTGGGAAGTAAATGTTCATCCAAGAATTCGCCTAAGTGACCAGGGTAAACCTCGAACAACCAAAGATCAGGATGGCCGGTCCCAAGGAATTTGAACCCAGGATCTCCCGAATGAAAGTTCCAAGCGTTACCATATGAGCCACCCGGCTCGGTTAATTACCAGTTTGGACATTTGTATAAAATACTTATGTTTTCTTTCTGCCTCTAATTAGAATTCAAAATATGATTAACTGTTAAAGACAGAAGAACATAAATGTTATTAGCAATGGTACAACTCAGTCGAAAGCACTACAATCGAGTATTTCTTCAAAGGTGCAAATACCTGTTTTAATTTAAATGAGAATTGCAGTCACACACAATACAGATAACTCGAAAACTACAACTAACGAAAACAGTAAGCAGTTAGCTTTATTTGTTTCTGTCATTTGGTCAATATAATAGAACTTTTGTATTTCATGTTATCTGAAACAACTACTGTTTATTTTCAAAGCTATTTCCTAGGTGAAACGATTATAGTCTCCGTCTGAAAGTGCTGATTTCCTAGCAAAAAAGCATGCTGTCTAACTACATTGGGCTTGCATTACTTATTAGGGTTTAATTAATCTTCCGGTGGCAGATGTCAATTTAATTCGAAGAATCATCAGTAGTAAAATTCCCCGTTTAAACAATCTAATTTACGCCGGTTTCCTAGCTAGGGACAAAAGTATCGCAAAATGTGGTGCCACTATTGTTTGGCAGTGAAAAGCGACGCTAACCCAAATTATACGACCTAGGGCTCTTTTTTTCGTTTACGCAATAATGCCAATAATACAACCAATTATAGAAAATTGAGGCGCAATGATGATAATATTAACGTGAACTAACCTGAATATTTTTTATTGTTAATACAGCACATTTTTGAGTTCGTAAAAAACGAGGAGATTAAGTGAAAGGGTTTCTTTACAATGTTGGCAACAGTACAGTTTTTTCATTACAACAGCTATCAAAACAACACCAATTTTTTAGACTTATAATATACCAAAGTCGTGAATTTTAGTTCTTCATTATGATCACAGCGTATATTTGTTACTATTTGATTTAAGAAAGTTTAATTTATATATATGGTGCTTGTGTTCCTATAGGTAAAGATACGCAACAATTAAAACAAATTAATATAATAAATTTGATATAGAGGTATAAAAGTAGCCACGGACACATAAGTATAGCTACGAAATCTGAAAAAGGCAAGAAATAAATACAAAATATTTCAGTAATGATAATTTGAATGACTAAAGTAATATATAATAAGAAATTATAGCTGAATAAGTAAAGATAATTATTATAACGTTCATTTTAATTATTGGAATTAAAGAGGCAATTAATAGACGGACAGGTAACAAATAACGAAAAAGCATTTATATAAGCTATTTTTAATTAGTGCGGGAGCCAATTTTTATGAATAAAAAGAAATATGCAAGATTCACCAGACTCAATGTGAACTTTAATAACAGATGCATAAAATTCCCCAATAATTAATGGGAATGTTTATTACATAGATTCGCAACATTCCCTAATTTGAACTTTAATAACATATTTTAATGCGGACTTATTTTATATTTTAGGTTATACGGAATATACTTTTTAGGTCTCAGCAGAAGTTCAAATACATTTTACGAAAAATATTTCTAGTCTATCCTATCTCACTGGGGCTGTATTTGATATTCTTTGCTTCTTCAGTAATCATAATAAGGTTATCCAAATAGTATGTGTTAATTTCTTCCATATGTTAGCTTATTATTGCCAAATTAGAACAATTAAGTGCCGGTTACGCATAATAAAAGTGGATAGCACAACGTTAAGGGGTTTTGCAACCAACGCCAGATTAGTAATTGTGATCAAACATACTGTGCTTCAAGAATTAAAAGAAGTTTAGAATGTATTTGGAAAAAGGGTGCAAGGAATCCTAATTATGTTTGCAGGAAGGTACAACAAAAGCTTATGGAAATTAACCAACAGGATATAGAGGTCGAATGTAGAGAGAAAATATCACTTAGTTAGGGTAATGAAGTACAAATCGGCCGGGACATAAAGATGTACTGCAGGGAGCTGGAGAGAGTGTTAGCGACGTGTGGGGGGGGGGCTTTATCTGCCAAGTAAAATATTACACACTGCACGTGTATAATCTACTCAAATACTTAAAATTCGGTCCATTCTCAATTCGTTAACGAAAGCAGAATATTAACAATTACGTTGTCAGCACATTTCTTTGACTAGCCTTACAAGCCATCTCTTCAGCTCCCAGCAGCACATATATAGCACGAGTTTCCAAAATTGATCGGATCTAGCACGGATTAGACAGGGGCAGAGATGATAAACAAAATAAAAGACGAGTCTGGGTGGAGAATTGTTCTTTTATGGGGAAAAACAAAAAGAAAAAAGATAACACATAACAAGACTGCCCAGATTTCGACCACTGGAGATTGACTGTGCAGGGAGCTAAGTTTGGCTAGCCGAATAGGGATAGGTTAG
This sequence comes from Metallyticus violacea, assembly GCA_030762175.1. Taxonomy (NCBI): domain Eukaryota; kingdom Metazoa; phylum Arthropoda; class Insecta; order Mantodea; family Metallyticidae; genus Metallyticus; species Metallyticus violacea. The sequence goes on along the minus strand of CM060846.1, from coordinate 303,475,031 downwards.
CTTGTTGAGACCTGTTTGCACAGAAAGACAACTAACCAAAGCTGGACTCATTTTTATGCAAAGTATGAAATTAGAAGCGCTCTGTAAAAGTTTGAATGTATGTAACAATTGTAAATATCCTTGATCAGAATTGGAATTTATTTATTTATTATTTTATTTATTTTTTATTCATGTCTGTGTAATTATGTGCAGGTACAACCAAAAGAACCACGCGAAGGATAAAAATATGTTTATGAATATGTTACCTAGCCAAGTCTTATCAGAATCTCGCCAGGACCGTCATCCCTGACTGAGGTTTTTCCCAGGTTTCCTCAGTCCTCATAATGGCAAATGCCGGGGAGGTATCTTAAACTTAGGCCTGGAACGCTTCCTTCCTTAAAAATAAACCCTTTCCCAATATATCATTTCATGTATCATCAGTATCCACCGCCTGTGGTGCCTCTGTAGCAAAAACGGGTATTAAACACTGCTCATTCATTCTAGTCTTATCAGGTTTATATTTGCATTTTCTTGGCTTATTCAGAACGTTTATAGGAATTTTAATGAAATATGTTTGGGTATTTCTTGCACATTTTTAGGTAATTGGGCTATATCGGCATATTCTCGTTTTCTCCAGCAATTATAACGTGCTTTATAAACTATTTTTGTCTTTTCTTCTCCTGCTTTATTTGATTTTTCTACGCTTTATGCAGATATTTATGAACATTATTTGAATATTTCTGAGTTAACTTTTTTGCCAATATCCATTATCTGATCTATATTTTCATGGTTTAATGGTCGAACCTTTATGACAAGTTTATTAAAATACTCTTGTGTATATTTTTGTATACTTTGGATTATATTGGCCATACTCGCTTATCCCTAGCTTTTCTAATAAATTAAATTATTAAAAATGAACTATTTATTTCTTACCCACCTATATTTATCTCAGTTATACTTGTCCGTCTTTTGATTTTCCTCACCTTAATATCAAATTTATTAAAATACATTTGTATTTGTTTCTTACGTATTTTCTAATTTTTGGGCTATAGCTATCTTTCCTGGCTTCTCTAGATTATATTAAAATTCTTTGCTATTTATTTATAGTTTATTTTCATTTATTCGAACTATAATTGTCTCCCTTTGCTTTTCTCTTATATTTATATAATTTTTATTCAAACGTTTTTGAGTAGGTTTCTTGCATATCGTTATTTTCCTGGGCTAATAGCTTATTCTTGTCCTCGCCAGTAATTCAAATTACTTTTACTTAGATATTTATCGTTTTCCTCTTCATTTCTTAATTTATCACAGATATATTTGCATTTTCTAGGCTTATCCATCGCGGTTACATGTAATTTGTTAAAATGTAATTTTTATTTCTGGCTATCTTCAATTACCGGGTTATACTTTAAATGTTTAACACCAGTTTTTACTTCTGAATGGGCTATATTTTCACACCCCTGGATCCTTTAGTAATGAAATAAACGTTTAAAATATTTATATTTGTTTATTTATTTATTTTCTGGATTTATAAGGGTCATATTTGTCTGATCTTGTCGATTTCAACACTTTTACTTAATTTAATTAAACCACTTTGTATGTAATTCTTATTTATTTGGGTAGCGCTTGCATTTTCTTGCCTCCTCCCCAAAACTTTAAAATTGATTTTGTTGTCATATGCTGTGTATTTGCAGTTGTTTGGGCACTACACGTTTGATGGCTCTTTTACTAATTCATATCAATTTAATTAATGAACTATTATTCTTGTCTGTATTTACTTATCTGGGCTATGCACATTCTTTATAAAATAATTAAGAGCTTTGGTGAATTTCAATCAAAGATGTGCATATTTTTACATCATTTTCACTTATCCCTCATTCTTGGTTACTAGCATAATTAAAAGGAAAGTTATAAAAAAAAAGGTTGATTGTATGTATTCGTCCCGACAGTTATTGCACAAGTGTTATTTTATAGTGCATTACATATTCACCCCGATATTGATTACCTGTTCCATGCACAACGCAATAGTTTGTGAAATAAATAGGTTGTCCCTGTTTTTAATTTCTAAAATTCCTTTTTTATTCGCAGAGCACAGGTAGCATTGCGTAAACCACAAATAGTCTACCTCATTGGTCAACATGATTATTTATTCGTTTGGTTTATTTACGGACGGTCTTTAAATCTGAGATAATCAGTGTTTCATTCAATTCACGGCGCAAAACGGCCGATAAATTTTGCTCAGAAGATTCTTTAGATTTGAGGTTCTTTTACATATTATAAACCTAAGACACGGAGCCCACAATTTTAATTTTCCTTTGAAGGAAGCCATAGTTAGGATTTATTAAGCCTGAAAAATTTCATCGACTCTGGCCGAGATTGAATCCGCGATCTGGTCTAAATGCAAGCAGATTTCAATGGGCTACGCATAAAAACATCTAAACTATTTGCAACATATTTTCAAGCTTTATAAAATAGCATCTGAGTTAATTTAGTGGAAACATTATTATTAAGTATGAAATATCTTAAAGATTTATTACTACCATGGAATTGAAATCAACTTTAATAATGTATTTAGCACCTCGTGCTTCCTCTTTATAATCTTCTCCCTAATCCAAACTATTTTTTATTTCCACCAACCATAGAACAGGTGCCCATTTCTAACCAATCACAATACTTTTTATTTTTAACAATCACAGTGCAGTTTGCCCATTGTGCCACAGTCTCGTCTCCATTAGCTCAGATTCAACAGATTTCGAATTAAGTGCAAAAACGACCCTTCGGGTTCATTAATTCATGTTACCTCCAGAAGACACTACCGCCCCTTAAGTATTTTTTTCTTGATGGCAAAGGTGAAAGTTGGTTAGTTCTTGTTTCCATAAAGTACGGACATGAGTTAGCATTTTAAAGACCTTCGGTTCGGGCATCTTGAGCAAATTCATATTATAATCATTACGGTGTCACATGATACGTCGTTCCTTGAAAGTACGATATACAGAGTAAGTAACCCGCACTCATTTCCAACTGGATACATCTATCTTGGTGACACTTAGGACATGTAAACATCTTGTTTAGTGTTACTGGGTAGGTTCCGCAGTTAATAACAGTATGGTTTCCTTTCTGCCGGTCACAGGTAGATCCTCAGCATTACATCCCCACCTTCTTTCTGCTGCCTTTCTCATCATTTCGAATTCTATAAAGTTTTATTCCTTCCGATTTGAATAAATGTTTAGCACAATACATGAAATAGGAAGTTTAGTTAAATATGGCAACTTTCTGTCTCATTTTATGTAGATTTGGGGTTGGCGACCTAAGAAAGCAGGTGATTTAAAAGCCGAAGAATTTTTTTTTTGTCATTCTATAGCTGCTTTTTAGTACCTTTATACTTTAATTTTTGTCTTTTTAGTTTAATTCTTTCTTTGATGTATTTTAATAACGTGATAAATTATCCTTAGTTATTCCATTTATTGTGATAGTTAACCATTTTGTTTTAGTGTAGCAGCATTCACTGTTATAACGTTTATTTTATACAGTTAAATTGACAAATTTCGCAATGTTAGCATTTTAACAAGATTCATCAAAAGTTACCATGCCCAAGAAACAGTTATGGAAAAAAACTTTTTTGTGGGTCGCTGTTTCTCACCTGAATGTAGATACATATCCGAATTTGGTCATGGCTTTCACAAGTACAGAAATACGAATACTGTTAAAATTTTTCCCAAAGCTAGCAACTGGAACAACTCACATATAAGTGTAGTGGGCTCCGACATCAGCAGGAATCTGAAGCCAATTTTGTGGCAGGACGCGTGTTGAATTGTCTACGCAATTTACAATTAAAGAAGTCAGTATACATTTCCACCGCTACTTCTTCGGGCCGTATAGAAATCAGGTCTTATACAAAAGCAAAAGGGAGAGTAATATCTATCTGCCTTACTAATGTCTCTGTGAAACGCAACGTTTAAGTTGTTGCTAACATTATAAACATAACTTTGCCCTTAATTGCATCATTTTTCAAAAGATGTAACTAATGACATGTTACTGTGTATTATGCACAGCTTAGGTCACGTTAATGTTATCAACATTGTGACTCATTGAAAGCAATAGTTGCCATATTGCATAAATAAACATGACTCTCAGTCGTCGTATATTTTGTCAAAATACACTAGAGCCTCTAGCGGAGATAAACGGCGTTAACTTAGATTGTTTGTTAGGGGCCTGCACTACTTCAGTCCCCACAAAATATCTTGGCGCGGATGATTTAATTTTCCTAATTCCCCATGTGATCAGAGTACTAAAGCGGAATCCTTCAATGAAGAAATGAATTTTTAAAACTGTTTCACAAAATACTTGTTACAATTTAGCTATCTTCCTTTACAAATATCATATCATATAACTTATTAATTGAATACTCTTATGTGCCTACAGTGTAGCTAATCCGCAATTTAGAAAGTGCCATAACATATCTCGAAACATTAAAGCTACAAAGAAATTCAAATGAGCTTATATCTATAGATGGATGATGAAGTTTGCTGAATAAGCACAAGCGCATTAAAAGGTAATTTTGATCTTAAAACGGAAAACCGATAATTTGTTCTTTAAGGACTCTAGGATGAAAAGCCCCTTGAATCGAGGACGTTAAGTGAAGCATCAGAAATGAAGGCAGAAATATTCTAATAAAATACTTCTGACGTGACCCCAGGCTCGGAATTAATGGCTCCATGCCTCTCTGGCGATTAAAATGCAGTCTCTCAACCACTTTCAGGGGGAAAGTTTAATTTTGTAATCTCTCCTCTAATCCAAAGTTTACGCCTGTCGGTTGTGAATTCTAGACGCTATAGCATCACTCATGACTCTGAATTTTTCTTCTTCTTTGAGGTGACATTAAAAAGCGCAGAGAAACCTTACGAACTACAGATTAAATTTGAAGCTTGTGAGTAAGGCTATACCAACTTGCACCAATTGATGAATTACCGCGTTCCAATAGAAGTTGTTTTTATATGCTGCACAATCAATTTTAGGTTTGAAGATCATCACTTTCATCTATTTAAGACTTTACGGATTTTCAGAAATACTACTCCGGACTTCCGTTTGTTGGCTTTCCACCTGCAATAAGCCAGTTATGCTTACTGTATTGCTATTGTTATAGCAAACATTTTATATTATATACACATTACTTCTTAGTTTTCTGCTTTCTTGTATCATTTCTGAGCTACAAGAATTTTAATTCTTTCACACAGATCTCATATTTTACAGTTATGTGCATTGCCCATTTCAGTTTTCTTTCTAAATATTTCATTTGGTTAGATGCTAATGTCAAGCGTACATGAAGATATGGCAGGAAATGTGCAAATTCTTAAAAGGCCATAACAATTTTCACTGATTTTAAATAGTGTTTAGTGTCAGTTTTAACTTCTGTAGTTTCACAGGCTGTGGAATTGATGATGCCTGAGATGAAATGGGAAAAGAAGTGTTCCAGGAAATATTTATGGTGCCTCTCCAGTGATGAGAGCTGAGGAAAATCTAAAACCCTCAGCCGGGAAAGGCGATCCTGGAGGGAATTGACTAGCAGAACTCTCGTTCATTACTTCGTGCCCTAGCGACCTCAGCCATCTATGTCATTACAATATCCATAATAATTTGTTTTCGTAATTGTTGTGATGTATAGCATCTATTTTTAGTTTAACTGTACATTTATTACATTTAAGTATAACAGGCAAAGATCCAAAACAGGTTTAGTCCTTGCACTGTTTTCATTTGATTATGGGGCTCTTTAAACTTATAATTCATATCCCTAAAGGTGAATGGTTTCTAGTTATGTCCTTTAATGTATGAAACACTCTTTAATTTTGCATATTAGCTTTTCCTTGTCTGTTTGAACGTTTCTATTGTAGTAAGGATGATCATAGCTGTGACTCAGATTCCTTGCTGATTGGCGATTGGAGACGCAGGGCGGTATTTTGGACAGACCTTAAGCAGTCCTTGACAGATCGCTTGCGATGCTTATCAGTTGCTGGTGCTACTTGTTAAGGTATTTGGGTCACTTAGAGCTGTGCCAGAGGTAGAATGACTCCAATTCTCACAAATAAACAATCGCACTATGGGCATGTGGCAAGTTAACATGATATTGCCCCATTGTAAGATTGATACAATGTGGAAGTGAATAGAAGCGGGGCAGCAAGGGGGTGATAATTAATGGACACATCTCTTGACTAATCCTCCCAACGACAGGTAGTGCAACGACAGAACCGCGTCTGCATTACTTGTAGTAGGGTACAGCCGTGTGTACGTTAAGCATCTAGCAATTTCCATGACTTTACGGGTATAGTGATTAGCAGGAAGAAGTAGTAGCCTATTACTTCCTTCATGATGTCGGGAAACTGTACCCATAAACAGTAAGAACTGTTTGTTTGCGGTATCAAGCTACTATTGCCTGAAGTAATACTGCGTTATTGGTGATGCGCAGTCAAATTGTTGTATGTTGCCAAGCGTCCTGCGGTCGACTTCATGAACTGCGTTTTGCTCCCAATGTTCAGATTAGATTTCTATTGACTACATCGCTCAAACTCGGGGGAAGGGGGTATAACGGCGCAAGTTAATAGCCTCCTATACGGTAGCATTGGTTGTCCTAGTGATATATAAAGGATACAGTTTCACATTAACTCCTCTATGCTCCAGTGGCGTATTCTGATAAATGTTTTGCTTTACGTGTCAGGTTATAATTTTGAATGCTGATACATCTTATTGGCAAATTGTACCGCCACGGTGGCCGAGGTCGTTAAGGCGCGGATTCGAGAGCGGGAGGTTTGGGTTTCGAATCCCACCAGGACCGTCTTCCCTGAATGAAATTTTTCCAGGTTTTCCTCAGGCCTCATAAATGGCAAATCCTAAACTTAAGTCTGGAACGTTTCCTCCCTTAAAAAAATCCTTTCCCAATATATCATTTCATCTCATATATCATCAGTGTTCACCGCCTATGGTGTCTCAGTAGTAAAAACGGGCGCTAAACACTATTCAAAAAAATTGCGTGATTGCGATGCATTTATGTTTATTCTTTTCAATTTAATTTGCTTTTCAGAGCATATAAATTATTTTACACAGGTTTAAACCGTATAAGCTTTAATTCCCAAATACAACAAATTTGGCTACTCAAGCATTAGGCCAATTTTAAAAGAAAAGAAAATATGCAAGATAATATTCTACATGCTGGTTTACTTGAGTAGACCTATGAATTACATATCAACACATGTACTTCATTTAGAAGTTTATCCCAGTAAAAAAGATTGTAACACTCATTATTAATACCAAAGAACAGGTGAAATAAATTACGGCGCAAACGAGTGAGCCCCCCTTTTCCTTTGCGGAAGCACAACTACAGAAGTGACTTTTGCAATCCTTAATATATCACACCGGCGAAAGCAAATAGCAGTATAGTAGACGTCTGCTGCTCGTTCGTCTCTTTTGCAGTGTTTACATTCTGTCCACATGACAAGAATATTTCTACGTGATAGAAGGCGCATCGGAATATGAGAAGTTCAGATGCCTCCAGAAGTAATCACTTAAATTTCCTTACTCAGTCCACCCTATTAGGTGACATGATACATTCACACTTGAAAATAAAAGAAAAGAAAATCAGGTCCTACATTTTAGAGACTATATGAAAGTTTTATCTGAAAACTTTAGTGATGTTTTTACTCGTGTGCAACACAGGAAATCTAACTGCCTGTGACAAATGATACAAATTTATGTCAATTTGCATTTATTAGTTTTTCTAGGATTTCGGGCATTAACATATTATACATGTATTGTAATTGTCGCACATAGGAATGCACTGTGTACATGAGAGCTTTCATATGACAAAACGACTATTAATAAGTAATTGAGACACCTAGGCATATTACCCTGACATCGTAACATTCTGAACCAAGCATTTCCTCAACTCAAGAAATAACTACAACCTTATTGATGTGAACAATATTTTTTCTAAAAACATTATAGAACTATAGAACTATAGAACTATAGAACTATAGAACTATAGAACTATAAGATAAAATGTATATTTTATCATAATAAATTGCTGTGTCAAAACACTTAACAACATATACAAAACATTTAAATCTCATATCAGAATCTGCAGAACAACATTTCCTGAATTATCACGATCTACATCTACATGTTAGTCTGCTTGGCACCCCGAAATATTATCCTTCACCTCTACATCTGGATGTATAATAAGAAGTTGTATTGACAAGACGAGTGCTTCATAAAAAAAGGGACTTAGCACTAACTAAATTTGGTTTCTGTGGTAATATTTCATTTAGCTTTGTAGATAGTAGGCATTTTAAGCATATGCTACAAAAACGCGCCCTTCCCATTAGCCTTCTGAACGATACATCAATTACAATAGACTGTTTAATGATATGTATGAAAAAGTATCTAAACAAATATATGTTGATTCTCACTCAGTTCTATTCACCGATGGATGCAAAAGTGAATCCAGCAACACTAAACATGTCACAACGGTACATACGTTAATATTAGTATTGCAAAACCAAGAAATGTGTATTTGGAAATATTCAAACTACCATGTGAGTAGAGACAGGCAATAATTGAGTGAAGACTTCCGAAATATCTGAGATACGGCATAACGCAATCATAAACTGCGCCGTGTCTGATAAGTCAGTAAAAACGAAACAAATGAGCAAGGGTTATAATTAAGACTTTCGCGTCTAACTCGCACACCGAATTTCCTGCCGAAGAATCTCATATCCTCAAAAATACCACAAGTACAGAAATACTGAAAGAATTGAAATATATAGATCAGCAGCAACAACAACTGAGGTCCCAGAGTTTGCCTTGCTGTAGACACTCGCGTGTTTTCAACGAGAAGCTCATATCTCTATGAAGAGCATTATCATTGCAATGGATTGGAATAAAAAAATCAACATCAGTGAAATCACTTTTATTTGAAGAACAAATTTTGACACTTGCCAAAAGTGAGACAGCGATATCCCAATCAGAATTACGGATGAGAAATATTTAACTAATGGTCATGTTGACAAGGCACATCTTCTTGAGACGCGGAGTAAACAATCTATATATAGCCTGGCATTAAACGTATTTCACCCACAATGTAAAGGACATAATATTAATGAAGGCCATAAGGGCCAGTGAAAGCATTCATATTGAAATTCTGAATGCAGAAGATTTCGTCATTTTAAGATGTATCATGAAAATGCAGGAATACTGGGTGAAATTTTGGACCCCGGAAACCCCCCCCCCCAAGAGGCACCATAGGAAATTGCAGATATGGCTAATAAATTATTAAGCATTCCAGCTCCGCCTGCTCAACTAAATAGTGTTTTTCCAACTCATTTTTTGTCTCTAATACTACCATAAAGCTGTTATTGTTGCTTCAACCCGTAATAACTTATAGTATCAGGATTATTAATTTAATTTATTTTTATATAATTAAACATATTTATCGCATTTGCTTTATTTCATGTCAAACAAAAGGTTTCGAATAATATTTTCTAAACGCTCATTAACAGGAGTATATTTATATTAAGTGTCAAGAAGAGTATGAAATTATATATCATCCTGTAATCTGTATTATTAGTATTCTTTGTAGAAATGCGTCATATACTGTTTGGTTGCTTGAAAAGTTTTTAACAGAGGGTGCTTCAAGGTTCTTTTTATTGTACGCAAGCCAGTAACCCTACCTTTGTTTGGTAGTTTAAAAAGAAATTGTAAAGAAGCTGTCGCGTGGGGAAAGCGAACGCCAATCTTGGTCGCAGGAAAACTCGGAACATTTTAAAGAGGAAGGAAACCGTCGGATATTTAAACAGCAGTGAATAGACAGGCCTTTAAATAATGTTCAGCATAGAGCAAATCAGAATGACAATCTGAAAATGCCCAGTAACCAATAGAAATAGGAAATTCACGAAAAAGTTCTAGAAACTTCTACGGTGAATATTTAAAAGACTGTAACAGCGTCTTAACTAATATAATTTAAAATAGTATAAAAGAAGCAATTTTGAGGCCCCAGAAAGCTACTCACGGTGTAGATACGGGAGAAGCCGAATATAACTTAGCTACAGTTCAGAGACGAGAGAGGCCGGATAGACTTACAGTTCAGATTTGGAAGAGATAGGAAGTGACTTGACAGGAAGTACAATTCCGAGAAAGGAGCACGTGTTACTGTTAAGTGTAATTTCCGAACCTGAGTAAAGTATCGCGTAGATAGTAGTAATTTACCGTGAAAATTTATGATAAATTATAGTGTTCAAGTGAACTTTGGTGATTAGGAAATAATATTTACGAGAATATATTAGATAGAAAACACGGGAGTGTAGAAAACTGAAAGGACGCGCTCGAGTGAGATTAAATCCTGCGATTACAAGTGAAGAACTCAACTGCCAGATATAAATTCACTTTAAATATCGACGTGAACAAATCTCTGGCTTAAATTAAATTGAAGTAACAGTTCAACGCTCATCTCAGTAATATACTGTAATGCACACAGCTAGGGAGTAATCAGACAATAATAAAATGTATTTATAATTGAATTCACAATGCTTTTTCAAACATTACAGCTATCCAGTTCCTTCTCCCCCTTGGTATCATTGCCGGAAAATTTCAGCAAATCTACAGTAGCAATCCTTATCTGTTACTAAGCGTAGCTACTACAGACGAGCTACCGCCGAGGCATCTACGACACAAGAATCGTCTGTGAAGGGATACAACGCAGCAACTGACCAAAGTATTAGCGGCCCGCAGTACTTCACCCATCTCCATCAAATAATGTGTTCCCAAATAATCATCAAAGTTAATTAACCAAACAGTAATCAATCATCATTCTCCTCCCCCGTCAACCCTCACCGTTAAAAACAATCACAACCAGAAACATTCTTTTATTTGCAAAACCATACAAGTAATGCGTGTATTTTATTCTTTTAAAATGAAAAATCAAGGGTGTGATGATTACAGACTAGTAGTGTTGCACTAGTTAGTTTTAAATTTAAAATCCTAGAGTTCTAGAGTTTTGAGGCATATTAATGCCATAATGAAAGAATTTTGAAACTAAGGGGTAGTCAAGTTCTTAAACTATTTTTGTTTTACATTACGTGTTTAACATGTAAGTTATATGTAAAAACATAAAGGTAATTTATTTGACCAAGTCTGAAGAGAAATAATTATATATCCATTCAAATATATTTCCTCTTTGAAAATTTTAGATGAAAGGTCAATTCATAGTATATGCTTATGTAGATAAGAAATAACGCATTGCTTTAAATAGTTTGAACTCTAGACGCAATCAAATGGCGAGTTGTGACTAGCAAGAATAGGTCTTTACGTACGAAACATGTGTGAGAACGTATTCTTGCTAGAAACACGAACTGTTGCTTTACAGATAAAATATACTACCCCACTTTATCACGGAAAGTAGACAATAAGCACACAAATCGTAGCCTGTTTAACGTTTAATGAGACACAAAATAATACGAAAAATAACTATGAATGGTGACAACTGAACGTCAAAGAATTAATCAACTGGAATTTGTGAGGTGAACATATTTAATATATATCTAAATATCTGGTATTTAAAAATATTGTTAAACTGGAAATTAACTTCGTTGTTAAACAATTTATAATAGTCTGCATTATTAAGAAAGACATTTCTTCGCATGTTGTGCTCCTAATGTTATGCAGTTCGAAGGTATCTCACAGTATTAGAAAAAATAAAACCTCTGCAACTATATGGTTTCAAACTGTTCACCCTGACTTCTGTCCTACTTAGGTGTTAGCCTCTCTACCTTTTAACCGGATGTAAATATTGGATTTCACTTGGGATTCTTGATACACAATTAGTTCAATACTGATTTATTTGACCAGCTAAAGTAACATGCCAAATATGGTAATAATAGTTTTGTTGTTTAATGTTAATAATAATTAACTCAACAAATGGCAATCTTCCATAAGCTGCAGAACAGTTTAAGTAGAGGCTCAATTCAGTCAAGATTTGTTTATACTGCATTAGTGATAACAACCAAAGTTCAGAAGAATAGATAATAAGATATAGTGTTAACAAGCATTGCCAAAGATTCATACTTCGCTTTTCAATCGCATTTTGAGATATTGTTCCAGGCTTAAGTTTTGCGATGGTAGTAAGCTTAAGCGTTTCTTCCCTGTGCACAGTTTGTTTATTGTTGCATAAAATTATAACTCCTTGGTAAAATTTAACATATTAAAGAGTTTTTCAAATAGGAAAGGGATTCACCTTCTCCAGCCTGTAGCCTCTGGCCAACAAACAGCTTGCAATGTTGTGGTACGCTGTTACCGTATATTAATTCGGAGAAGAGTATCAAGATCATAATTGCTCCTAGCGCTGGGTCGAAATATTTCTGTATTACACAAATTACCTAACAAGACAAGTAGAAAACATTGGTATGTACGACCAGACAATACCTTTTTAGCTTCAGCAGATTCAATTTTACTACTGTTCTTATTTCACATGAACAATAGCTGACTATCCCAGTGTTATTAGGAGACTCTCTGGTACATACTCAACCATAACACGTTCATATTATTGACGGTAAGAATGTGCTGAGGCTGCATAGATGTAAACAGTAGCGATGTCAGCAACATGTGTCGATGATACTTTCGTGGGGTCATAACATACCTCTCTAACAAACATATCTTGCTTTCTGCTTACTCCTTAGTAAGTTAATTTGCTAGTAGTGACTAGCCAGTCTGACAAGCGAAGTGGAAGTGAATAGTGCGCGATTGTGTTAATCATGTCGTGCAGTAAACCGAGTACAAGTGCTCCTAAAAAGACGTTCTAAAAGAGAAGTAACACGAAGTCAGGAACAAAAAAATTATTTTAATTTAAAAAAAAATGTTCAGAAGAAGAAGAAAACATGAAATTTTGATTTTAAAAAGTGTGGAAGGTAACACCAGAGGTCTGTGAGCAAATTAAAATAATGTGTCGTACATCTGTGTTGAAGTAAAAAGATCCGACCCTGGCAGTGCTCCGGTGTTTGTATAATTTTTTAATGGTGTTTACCGACCATTTTTACTGCTGAGGCACCACAGGCGATGGACATTAATGATATATGAGATAAAATGATTAACTGAAAATGGATATTTTTTAAAAAAGGAAACATTCCAGGCCTAAGTTTAAGTACCTCCCCGGCATTTGCCATTTACGAGGACCAAGGAAAACCTCAGCAAAAATATCAGTCAGAGTGGAGGGTCCCGGTAGGAATAGCAACCCAGATCTCTCACTCAGGAGTTCGCACCTTAACGACCTTGGCAACCCGTGACAGTGTGTAGCACCTCGAAAACATAAAGAACCTCCTAAGGGAGTTTCACATTGAATAGACGTTGACAAGGACGCTGTATGAAGGACTGTTTGCAGCTTTTACGAGGAGAATTTCCAACAGACAAAATTACCAAGTTTTATATTTCATAGAGATGCTCTAATTCGTCCACCTGTAGAATATTGTCCTGATTAGGCTTCAAATAATTAAAGAAAATGATGGATGTAAATTGTTAATGGAGAGAAGTGGCATTGTGCAGCACGGTTAAAATGCCTACGCACAATGCATCAAATTCGAATTTCAGGCGACACAATATCAATATTTTATTTAGATGAAACTTGGGTTAATCAAAACCACACTCAAAAATCCATTTGGCAAGGCCCCTCTAATAACGGTGGACTGAAGGGCAGCAGTCTTATCATTTGTCATGTAGGATCAGCGAAAATATGTTTTGTAATAGAGGGCAAATGGGTATTTCGTTGTCAATCAACTTCTGAATATCATGAGGAAATAGCAGCTTCAATATTTAAAAAATGGTTTTTGAAAGAATTTCTAAATTATTTAGCAGGGGGAATGATAGTAATAATGGATAATGCTCCTTATCATTCTGTCACTATAAACAAAATGATGAATCATCAACTAGAAATGATGAGATCATTCAATGATTGACAAAAAAGGGGGGGGATTCAGTTTTCGGCAAATGAAAAAAAAAAAATGTGAACCTTAGCAATATGTTTTACTGTTCAAAATTCAGTCTAAAACGTACGAACTTGATCAACTGGATTATGAAAGGAGGCATGAAGTAATTCGACTGCGTTCTTATCATTGTCATTACAATTCAATTGAGGATGTGTAGTGTCAAATGAAAAGGGGTTGCAAATAAAAATATGACATTTAATATGAAAGAAGTGGAAAGAGTGTTAACGAAGAAATAGATAACGTTGCACAAAAAGACGGAATTCTACGTTCGACACGCTGAAAATTTCAAGAGGAAGATTTTAGAAAAGAAACAGTATGTGATGAAATTTTACAACCAATAATAATAATAATAATAATAATAATAATAATAATAATAATAATAACATGTTTACAGGTTTTTGAGGACGACAATGGCGATGATAATGGCGGTAATAAGGACCCGCCACAGACAGCGAGCCTCTAGCAATTTTCACTCGATTAATATCAGGTAAACAATATGATTTATTTTGAAAGTGCATGTCTTTTTAGGAACCTGTAACTGTTATAACGGACATGAGGCTGTTTGTATAAGTGCGACAGAGAGGGCGATAGAAGTAAGGAGGAAAAAAGTACTAGCGGCAACTGAACTTGAGCATTTACGTTCCATTGGCTGCGGCCGAATCCCGTTTCCATTTGAAAAACACTATAGATATATGTCTACCTACTTTTAAAACGAATGGACTTGAAAGAAAGATTACATTTAAAGCCCCAGACAACTGAGATTCTTTTACAATTTAGCTACAGATAAACCTGCACCTGAAGTGGTTTAATAGTCAGGAAACAATCGTCTAAAATGAACGCAAATGAAAATGGCTCAACAAAATAAACTGCATTTTCCTTCTAATAAAAACTTCTGCGACATCATAATTATAGAAATAACTACAAAAGTTTCTTGCACACTTGAAATATAGCACACACCCTCACGCACGCACACACACGTCAAGGGTGCCAAAATGTATACACACATTTACAGTAATTATCTCTTTAATGTATTTCAAAGATAGACCGAAAAACAACAGTAATGTGTAGTATGATGTTCGGTAAACAGATGTGACACTAATACATTATGATAGCGTTGCTACGTGAGGTAAATCCACAATGAACAAAAGAAGTCAAAATTATTGTAAATCAACAATGAACAAATGAAGCCAAGATTATTGTATGATGTTCCGTAAACAGACGTGACTGTTATGCTAGCGTCGATATAACAAAACGGAGCCAAGATTATCGTTTGAAAAGCGAAAACCAATTTTGAAGTGGTATTGGAAAACCGAAAATATTGTTGAAGTTCATCGGCAATGGAGACCTGTATATACAGAACGGAACCGCCAACGTGTGTGACAACTGCACGCATTTGAGACACATGGTACCGTAGCGATGTTCACAAGAGCAGATCTGGGAGGCCTCGCACAGCAACAAGCCCCGCGCCCTGGATCCAAGGCAGTGGACAGGACGAAGAGGTCTGATGAGTTCTCACCGCGTTCTCGGGATCTAACTCCGTTGGACTTCTATGGGATGTTGTATACCGTAGAAAACCAGCTACATTGGCAGCCCTTTGGGAAGAAATTGAAACGCATGTGCTGCAATCCCTGAGGACACTTTCGCAAATGTTGCTCAATCAGTAGTTCAACGTACTCAAAAGTGTATCGACGCAGATGGTGGGCTTTTTGAGCAACTGTTGTAACTGTAAAAGTCTAAGATGATTGGTACTCATCATTTTCTGCTTGTGTGAATTCAGCTTTGTTATGTTAACACAACTTTTTCTTTGCTTGAAGTGTGTATACATTTTTGGCACCCTCTGTAAAAATGTATAATTTTGAATTTATTTTGTATCACCCATCGGACATAAGGTGGTGAAACAAATTTTCGTGATAAGTATAGGTTTTATGGGATCTGCGATAAAACTGCGCTTATATGCATGAGTATGATAGCTGTGAGCAAATAAACAATGAGTTGTAAATGGTCGCATAAAGAAAATGAAGTGCGTTCTTGAGGAGCAGTATGTGGCTTTGAAATGTAGCAGAAATACAATACGGATACATACGAAATGCTGCACCAGGCAAATGATGAAGCTGTTCCTGCAGAATCAACGCGTTTCTGTGGTTAATACAGATTAAGTAAAAAAAAAAAAAAAAAAAAAAAAAAAAAGGCTACTGCAGAGAGTAAGATCATGCTTAACACAGCTGTCATCTTGTACCGAAGATTGGCTAATAACGCTAGATAGAGTATCGCATATGTTAAACATTTCTCATGGTGCTACCCTCAAGGATACAGTAAGGCTATTTGAGTTACGGGCCGCCCAAATGGCCTTAATGGGGAAATGCAGCCGGCTCAAACGGAAAAAGGGAGATATGAATCATCATGCGTAGAGTTAGTATTTTCATTTTAGTATTTATATTTTTACTGAAAGCATAACTTAATACTGTATTTAAAACTAATATAATAATAATAACAATAATAAACACTAACCTGTGTTAAAAACAATGTCCCTCAGTGGCTACACATTGTCGGCATTATATTTCATCTAAATTTTTTACCGTAAGAACAAGTCGGTTTAGAACAGATTCTTGTCATTGACAAATTCTGTTTCTCGTAACTTTCTAACAAGTTGGCGGACAGTTTCCTACCTAGAACACGATTGCCAGGATATTTTGTTGTGATACTGCTTCCCTGCAAGAAGCAGTTTTCAGACATTTATTGTACATAAAAGCCCGTTCTTTCCGACTATATTTAATGTAGTGGCATAACTAATCCAGGACAGATAGCACACAGTTTACAGACGATGAGGGCATTTATTCTCGCTCTTTTTAATTTGCCCTCGTGTAATGATGTGAATGAGCTTAGTTTCTATTAGCGACTTCAGATGACAACAAACTTGAGACTTATTTATTAATAATTCATTTATCGTTTTGTTTTATAGTCTTCAATTGTTCGCGTGAAAGAAATACAACAACGAAATGTGAAATTGGCAGAGGAAAACATGTTTAAAGGAACCAAAAATCATTAATACCCTGAACGTTGCGTTTTTCCCCTCACCTTCGTTCTGGATACGTTCCTGAAACCAATGTTTAAAATCAACATGAGTGGACTAAATTCCACTTGTGGACCTCCCAAAAGGATTTGGTGTCCCAGTTTGATGGCAAAAGAAACGAGCAGTATATATATAGTCGCTAGAGGGAGACGGTAGTACTGTTAGAACAGCATGCATTAAGCCCTTTCGTGCATTTCTCATACAAAATTGTCTTCATCCCTTCTTACTTTTCGTTCTGCAGCTACCACTTACCAAGCTTAACAGACTTAGGGTATGTTGCTCGGAGGGGAACACCCAATAATCACGAAACTAAAGGAGTACAAATTGAAGTTTTGGCTCCCTATATTACACTCATTCTGAGGGTCTCATTTTCAGTCCCCTGATGAGATAATACAAAAAAGTAAGGAAGACATTAATCTGCACTGTAATAAGAAACTAAATATGGAGATATGGAGAACAGTATTTTGATTGTCATCCTTAAAAAATATAGACATAGGCATACTTTTAAAAAATAGCAAAGAATTGAAATGTGTATCCAAGGTTAGTTACTTATTTATTGTTTTTTGAAAATTTTATGAATTACTAATTAATTTGAAAGAAATATAATCCAACAACTCTTAAGCAAATGATGCCTTCAAAGTTAGTTATCTCACTGTAATAACACAAATTAGCGATTCTGTAAATTAAAAGTAGACCATTGTTGTAGATTATAAATAAGACAATGTCACTCTTCATTACTCTATTTTTAGTTTCCTTTTTATCTTTTACTTACTATGCAGGATAGTGTAAAAACTAATAACTATTAAAATATGCTCGTAAGTTTAAAACTATAAAGTTCATTGATGAAAAAAAAAAAACCTCGGAAAATTACGGTTATAAAAACGTTCAACATACTTGCCAGACAACTATATTCCGTCATACAGTTATCTGATGATCGACGCAACGACGGAGCGCATTGGCCGAAAACCATCACGCAAGGCCAGTCAAACTACACGAGTCATGGCGGAGTTTACCGAACTGCTACGTGGCCTTGAGTTTCACGACACTCAAGTCAGTGACATTTGAAGAATGAAAGAAACGACAAGTATAGTAATGTTTGCTAAGGGTGCAAAATGGCAATATTCTGTTTCATAACAAGTGATTATGATTAGTAAGTTCGTACAAAGTTCGCTCATGCTGTCAGGAGATTATTTGAAGAGAATTCCCAGGTGATTGAGTTTCAAGTCGTAATGCGATTCATGAACTAGTAGTATCCACAAACTTTAGACGATGGAAGATCCGTCAAGCGAACAATTTATTTTTTCGAAGAGAACTAAGAAGGGTAATGGCCAATTCCCATGGTGCATAACGAACAGAGTCGTGAACATTATTCAAGCGTGTCTGTGAAAAATGGAGAGGAAGGTGCTAAAGCATCGACACAGAGTATCCAAAATCGACCTCAGGTAACGGACAGCCCTGAAAGACTTGAAAGGTGAAATTCCCTCTCTCAAATGTAGATGGCCACGTCGCGAGGCTGCAGGAGAGCAGATGACCACATGAGGTCACAATGTGGGATTCTTACGAACAGACAAGCCTACATGCTGATGGTCAGACTTCTTCAAGACAATAGCAGACAACCACGGAAGAAAGACGAATGTGAAGAAACTGCACATTCAGGGTATTTAAGACAAGCTGGGGATGTATGCGTATATTCTAAATTATGATAGAGTAGAGACGAGTAACCATTTGGACTGGCTCACCCAGTGAATATAATTAGAGGAATTCCTACCTCATGTAAGAGGCTTTTGACCTTAATGGGATTCAATAGGTTTTCATTTTAATCGTAAATTTCATAAGTAGATGCCAGAAATGTGTGTGAAATGAAGGCAGGCAGTTCTGGTTTCTGCTTACATGACATGGGTGATTTAGAATTTAAAACGGGTATTCGTGTATCTGGCCGACCACCAAATATAAATGTATATATGTAGTGGAATATGTTATGATGCTTTTATTGTGATTTTGTGTCATATTATTTACATGTTAAAATTTGACTTAGTACTTAAAGACGGTAATGACCATCAGATTAAAATAAAGGTAAACTATAACAATTAGCCAGTCATTAGGAGAAGCATAGTGAAAAAGGATCTGTGTACCTGTATGTATTGTACAGTGAAACCTCTCTAACCCGGACAGATATGGTTCAATAAAAAAATTGTGCAATTTAACGAGCTGCCCACATAGAGGGAAGTAAGTTTTCATAGTATGTACATAGTTTAAAGGAAATGGCGTAAGTTATACATTAATGTTCAATAAAAGTAAAATAAAAGTTACTAACTTAGACTTACTCATATCGAAACTGCACAAAGAATAAAAATAAGCATTTGCACTTCACAACTTAACGGAAATTAAGGACCACTCTGGCTATCTTAGGCAAGGAATTGTTTGCTTCAATAAATTTACAGTTATATGCAGAGTACTTGGGAAATACGTAACAATTTTACATTTTGTAAAGAACTGAGGAAGTTCTTTAGAGAATAAAAGAAAAGAAAACCACATCCTTTAATACCACGGTACTTAATAATCCATTGCAAAGCATAGGGATAAATATCAATCAAGTTTAAATAGGTAGAAGAAAGTCAGTTAGGGAAGAACCCATCCATTTGATGTTTAAGTACTGTTTACTTAATAATGACCCATTTAATAATTTAGGGGAAATTGCCAACCAAATTTAAACAAGTTAGTAGAAATACATAATAGAAAGAGAGATTATTCTAGTTATGACCATATGGGGTATCCAGTTTCCAGGATTCGGGATGTCAAACATAATAAGATATACTGGACATGCTACAGCATAAAATTTTTTCTGGTTTTAAGAAAAAAATGTCCATTATAATGAGGTGTCTAACATAGAGGGATATCCAAATACAGAGGTTTTATGTATTAGTAAGATTGTAATAGTAAATAACCTGCACATGCAAATCAATAGTATAGCAAAAATATAAAAGTAGTATATAAAAGAGACCTGAACACCGCACTCTTTTTAAACATTGTACATTTGTAAAACAGCAATTGAGCAAACTCCATGTCATTCTCAGGGGATTTGGAAATTCCTATGAATACAAAAAATATTGTGCTGACCATAACTAATATAGTGTGAATAAATCGAATTCAAAATTAACTACGATAAAGCATGAACGTTCGTTGAAAACCGTACATTAGGCTCCATGATTGTAAAATAGCCAATAGAATTTAAAGCAGAACAGAAAACCGTTGAAACCTTGCAGGAGTGACGTAGTACAATGGCATTTCCAATCTGTGAGCCAATAAAAGAAGGTAATAATAATGCGGATTTAAGAGCGAAATGGAATGCTTAATTTTTGACAGGACGAAAATAAATTTACGTCACAATCACGAGTTGTAAAGGCATGCGTTGAAGTAATTGAATAAATATGGCGGTTGTGTGGCGCGCTAGGCTCTTGCACGGTGTTTGACGTTCTGACGGACTGAAGGCTCTTACGTGCTTACACTCTCCTACTTTATTGGTGCTGGTTTCGGCGAAGAATAGCATGGAGTTCTTGGCAATAGTACTTGAGGAACGGGAGTGTCTGGAGGTGATACGGGCATAATTATATTTCGTCATTGAGAATATTGAATTTCCGGCTCGAAAACATGATCAGCGGTAGCTTCGCTTGCTGGTGAAATTAGAATTTAGTAAACAACGCTAGGCTAAATTGCGTGTGCTAATTGTTGGAGCTACTTCTCTATCACCCAGAACAACCTTTACCTTCTCTCCCATGTCACGAACACATTTTGAGGAAGCAGATGAATGCTGAACGTAAGGAGAAAGATGTCTGACGTCAATTTGTATAGGTGTAGCAGACGGCTTCAAATTTGTTACACCCTTACCACCGATTACTGTACTGTCCCGACTCTTTTGTAGCTCAACTGTCCGTAAGCGATGGCTTATCGACAGATGCAATTCCTCACAGCCGAGTCGATCAAAGAATTGTATGATCCTATATAAACTGTGCGTGCTAAATTTTATATTTATCTATATTATTATTTTCATCCCCAAACACTTTAAATCACCCTAAACTTCTGCAAAACATTTCCAGTTAATATACATATCGGTCTTGTGTACAAAAATAATAACGAAATCTGAGCGCCATTGTATGAGTCCTTTCCATTACATTTTAAATGCGCAGTGGATCGATTTTGGCAAACCAGGGCTGCAGATTCTTAGGCGGCTACATTTAAGATTGGTAATCACAGAGAAAATTGTGCACACCCATTGGACAATTCGCAGTTAGAGATCATGGACAAGTCTGATTTCTACGCCGCGGTACCATGAAGTCTCCTTTCCAAGTAAAATTAGCACAAAGTTTGCTTCAAGGCTCGGTACCGTAAATTAAGATCTTTTCCTCCCCAAGGAGCCATCGCTAGATAGCATATATTTGCATAGTGAAATTTCTTAGCGCAGCCTACCTGATAAGCGATAAGTGCACGCCAGATAGCGAAAGCTCTGAAGCGGGGCATAATGAATTTAATAGAGACTGGCGAGAAATGTAGTCTGTTTGATCAAATGCTTCTCCCCCCCCCCCCGAAAGAAGTTATGTTTTATTTTTATAATGACAGATGTCTTAGCTGGAGTTGAAACTGTTAATGCGACATTAAGAAGAAAAGCTCCAAATCTAATGCATGATCGTAAACATTTTCCACAAGTAAATCTTTTTAAACAAGTACAGTGAGAATATTTCAGATATGGCTGCTTACTGGGAAAGTGCAGCAGCCGTAACAGGGTCAACGCGCGTAATACATTGCCTAACGTTTCTTCCGTAAGAACACAGCGGTTCGGGACACCTTTCTTTTCATTGAGATCCTGTCTCTCGTAGCTTTATAAGGACACTTAGCACAGACATAATTACAATTTTAATGCTGAGCCTTAAAAGAATGAAACAGAGTTTTCTGAAAAACTATACTGTCTATCCAAATGAAAATTTTATCATCTATTAAGAAATTATTTCTAAATTATACATTGTTTTTCAATTTTGGCTAACCCTAACGCTAATTATTTTATAATTTTTTAATAAATCAGTATATATGTATATATATACACACACACATTTTAACATTTTTTGCTGCTTTAAGCGCACTTTCCCCATAAACTATTAATTCCAGCATCCTAAGTTTTAACAATCAGTTGAAGACATGTTATTTGAATTGTTGGTGAAGTACTATGTAATTTAAAGCAAAGGTTTAATTTTTTAAAACAGTTTTCATATATGTCATTATTTTATAAATTTTCAAACCAATGTTTAATTTTCAGAATTCTCATGTTTGCATAAGTCAAAAGCTTTCACAAGGTATATAGAGCAATGTGTTTGCACATTCACACAAGAATTCTTAGCTTTATCTTAATATGCTTATAAAGAAAAGTGCTCCTAAAATTGCCAATATGCAAGTTACGGCAAATGAAGAAAGAGAGAGAGACAGACAGACAGACGTGTGTGTGTGTGTTGTGTAACAGCATGGTGATTACATTGCACATTTAAGCAATAAAAATTCCACAAACAAACAAAAAGTATACATGGGTGTAATCTGCAAACTACGTAGTTTCATATATACATAAAACCAAAAATTAATTTTTCACCCAAAATCTGAAAGCGCGGGGTGTGGCAGCCAGGTCGCTATATTTAAATGCCTTTTTAAATCCATTTAAACGCTTCAAACACACAAAAGTATATATGAGCATAATATGCAAATCATAGTTGCATTTCAGCATAAAGTAAAAAATTTATCTTTGACCCAAATCTCTACCAAGCATCCTTAACAAGTTGGTGAAACGTTTCTCTATTTGGAATACGATTGCGAGTACATTTTCTTGCGAATCGCCTTAATTCTCAGGAAGAATAATTTTTCAAATATATATCAAACATAAAAATCCGTTCAAGGCTAAATTTATGTAGTGGCATAACTAACGAAGAACAATTAGCACACATTTTATACAGTGAGTAGCCATGGAAGTACAACCGCTGACACAGCCTCCTTGAAACTAACTACAAGCTGATATTTGCACACGCATTATGCATCCTTGATGACTAGCTTCTTCCAGTACGCAGCCGCACTCTGCCGGCCCAGAGTTCAAATAGCCTTACTGCTCAATATTGACAAAGTAGCCACACTAATGGACAGACAACAAAATCCCCTTTCATTTCATACATCTTCTCTCCTGCGTTTTCCATTACAATCAAATACTGATATTGTCTTACTAATTTTACACTCTAAAATACCCTCAAAATACCCAATTTCTACAAAACTTCAATATGAGGTGTAATAATATTCCCACACTTCGGACAGGCGAATGAAACTAATGTCGACACAAATGTTGCACTAACGAACATCTTTGGAAAAATGGACGTTTGGCAACCAAGATCCAACCCGAGCACAGTAAATGGGAAAACAAATAGATTTGTAGTTCTCATAGACAAACTTTTCATATGGAATTAAACTTATGAATTGTACTTTGATTCAGTTTTATGTTTCTTTCTGAAGAACACATCTATTCATTGGTGCAGATTTTCCAGATATTCATATTCATGCTCATAATAAATGTGGTAAACTATGGAACATATCATAGAGGAAGAAAGCACTCACGGATTTAAATACGCGCACAAGCTAAACTGCCTTCAGTAAATTGGTGGGAACAAAGCACCCAAAGACGGGAATACAGAAATAGAGGATTGCACTTTCCATTACTCTCTCCAGTTATTTGTCATTAACATCGCAAGTGCTTCACGATGATGACGCGTTATTATTCAAAACATTTCTAAGCGGACCGCCAAAGGCCTTTAGGAAGTTGAATGAAATTATACATAAGCGAATCTAAAGCATTTTATCTACCTTTCATTTGCCTTTTAGAATACTTCACCACTACTGGGAAGCCGCTAAAACGGCCAACGAACTAAGAAAAGTTCTAAAGAAACTTTCATCTTAGTAGCTTGGGCTAATTAAATTTAAATGTATGAGTTTTTCGCACATCTAATGTGCTTTAATTACTGCAGCAACAGTGGCATAGGTTCTGATTCTCATAAAATATTTTAGATAAAGCTTTAATTAATTTTAGTGCTAAAGTAGTGCGTTATGACAAAATAAATGCAAGTACATTTCAAAATATTCACCTCCAGCAAAATAAAATTTAATGTTAAGTATTATAGCCGTTTTCATACTATACATTCACAAAAAAAGAGTAGTTCACAAATGTATGCTTGAAAACAATACGTGAAATGCAGCAATATCATCGAAATGCAATTAGCCCTTCCCTGAGAACAAACAGAATTGTAAATTAATTACATTATTTTAATTCAAACTTGCAAATTTCAGCATGAGAACAACTTGGAAATTTACTTCAAACTATTTATTAGTCGCTCAGTGTTACTGGCTTTAAATATTCAGTTTACTTATAAAATACGAAGGAAATAATTGTATTTCATTTGTGGACTAAAAAAAGCCCTAAAGAAAAAGAAAGAATGACAGCGAAGAAAAATGTGCAGTCAGCAATAGCTACTGTTTAATTTTGACTTGGTAGAGGAATTAAAATTCTTTGAGTAAAATTTCAATTACTCAACCACCATGGAGTAAAGAAATGCGCCCCTGTCTTAATGAAGAGTGCTCCCTTAAAAACATTGTAACGTATGGGATGCGCGTCCTACATCCCCTCAGTTCTTTCTCAGCACGAACCACCAGGAACAGTAGAAACCAACTGGACTTATCTGGGGGCGCCTCAAAATCCAGAAGTCGTAGAAGATGCAGTTGTGAAGTGATCGGGTATTGAGGGATAAAATGCTTACAGGAACAGTTCAAAATGTCATTCCCAATGTATATTTAAATTTAAATGCGAAAATGCCCAAGAATTATTTATTTCATTACAAACCATGGTGAATGAGGACAGGAATATTTTCATTTGAATACTATATTTATTGTTTTATATTCAATAAATTAATAAATAATAAAAAAGACAATATAAGAAAGTATAGTATTTTCTTGCAAGTCTACGTCCTTCGAACTGCCGTGGAAATGTCGTTTAAGATTAACGTTTGTTTGAAATCAGTATCACTTAATATCGATAGCTTAAAATCATTAAATAATATATATATATACCTATTACAAAATAAGATGATTACAGATATTAATACAACAATAGTTTTGAGTTTAGCCGATGCTGAACGACTCGCGTGGTTGAGATCTCTAAGGCACGCATTCGTATCGGCATTGGATTGTATTTTCATGTACGGACGATAATATTTCGGAACTCGAGACATAGGCTGGCCGTTTGCGCCTATGCTCCAGTGGTGGCACCTTCGGGAGGAAGGGATGAGGCGAG
Source organism: Metallyticus violacea (assembly GCA_030762175.1). NCBI lineage: Eukaryota > Metazoa > Arthropoda > Insecta > Mantodea > Metallyticidae > Metallyticus > Metallyticus violacea. Next base: position 303,449,608 of record CM060846.1, on the reverse strand, counting down.
GAAGATCCCGGGCGTCCAGGATTCACGATCAGGACAAAAACGGCATCTTTAACATTGTAAATAGAACACGTTCATCGACGGAGCTCCCCTTCAAGGATAAGGGTCCCCTCAGAAGGATCGTTTCCATACCAGATGTCTAGGTAATAACCTTCCTAAAACGCAAGCCACCGTCACACCACACCAACCCTCAATGCCTTAGTATTTAGATACTGTAGAAGAGCCAACGGAATGAAATGATATAAAATGGGAGAGCGGAAAATTCGTGGAAATGAAAGATCCATCCCAGCATTCACCTAACAGACTGGAGAAACCTACGAAAAAACCAAAGGTCAGGGTGGCCGGCCCAAGAGAATTTAAACTCGAGAACACCCGAATGCAAGTCCCAAGCGTTACTGCCTAAGCCATTCTGTTCGGTCTCGTGAACGTGAGTTCTGTTATTCTATGCTGCCAGGACAGATTTTTCTAGGGTTTCTTCATTATTATTTACCATTTACTATTGACGCTAAAAGTCACCGGGTGTAGTGGTGGTAGTGGTTAGTTATAATGCTTCCTCTAGCCGCCTCTGTAAATTATAGCTAGCGCATACTTTTCTGATTGCATAGGTTACAGGAATGATATAAAATGTAATGCTGAAAATCGAATTCTGACCAAATGATGTTCGTGCTTTTTTACAAATGGAAAATGTTAGCAACATTGCATAATAATAAATATACTAAAAATTGGATTAACCGTTCATTATTATTATTATTATTATTATTATTATTATTATTATTATTACAGGTTATATTAGTGTTATGTGGTAAAATACTGCTAAGAAAATAAACAAATGACAAATCGAGGTAGTATTAATGCAGTGTACTTTTCTCTTGGATAAGGGTTTATTTGATATAGCAGTTTTGCAGGACAATAGTCACATTTCTTTACGATATTCATTATTCCTTACCGCACTTGATTATCGGATAACGGATATCATATGGTAAACTGCTGTAAAGCGCGGAAAACACAATATATGGTGTTCAGAGGTCAATCATTTACAATAATTATGAAACTAAGTTACGCTGCCAGCTTTTTAAGCTAACTTTTTATATACCGGTAAAATTCAGAAACGTTGCACTTTCCCAGTTGAACATAAAGTAGGGATTTAGGGAAAAATACCGACAAATATTAAAATTTCATGCTTATTTTTTAAAAAAAAATACATTTCATGGAAGTCAACGTTTTAATTAATGAAGTCGTAACTTAAGTTTAATAACTGTTAGTTAGCTGCTGTGATAGTAGCGACATACGATGGATTTATTCGGAAGTAAACCCATTCCGGAGCGGATTTAGGAACAACAGTATCAAAGGTGCCGATGCAAGCTGTCCATGTACTGTGGCATTAGGTTTCTCATGGTGTATTCAAATGTTGGTAAAAGTGGAGTTCGGAAAAAAATTAAAATAACGTACAGTACTGTTTTCAAGAACGGAAAAGAAGTGAAATTCAACATAATACCATTTCTAAATGCTTTCTCTTTACATATGAAACTAGTTATCAGGTAAAACACTTCATGTTGATATTGGCAAATTTAGAACGCTATATGGGATCAAAAGCGTTTTGATGTATCCTCCATATTTAAGAAATATTACGAACAGCAGCACAGAGGCAGGAGTTTGCTTCTGTTCTAGTGATAGTGAGATAAACGTTTTGTTTTTAATGTGTTGTATATAACTAAGCGTAGCTCTAGAAGCTATGGCAGTGCAGGCGTTAAGGATGAACACAACTTACGTTCTTTTGTGTACCTCCAAGAGGATAGATACATATAAAAAGTTCTTTTAAGTGTCTTTGATCCGTCCCTCACGGTAGAGACAGTAGGTGGCTTAGCCCGTAAGTAAACATATTCTCTTTGACGTCATTCAGCTGGGGCTACCGTTCGTTCGTTCATTCCGCAGGTTCCCAAAGCAGAGGGAAGTGACACAAATACAAGTTGTTCAGACACAACAGCAGCTCTTAACGTGTTATAACTAAACAAGTTGCAGAAAATTGCAGAGACTGAGTTGCTTGCAGTTACAATAGCATTTCTCAGGAAAAACTTCCATTTGCATTGTATTACCATTCTATAAGTACTTTTCCACCAGCCATAAGTATTTAGAACAAGTACAAGAATTGAAGGTGCAATTATGATATAGTCCAAAGCCAATTTTTTTCCAAATTTTGCTACTTGTACTGGTTCGTTTTCTATTCAGCAGAGGAAGTCACTGCAAAAATATTTTAACTTTTATTTAATAGATGAAAAAACCATTGACTATCGTTCTGCCAACTTTTACCAAACAGATGCCTCAGCAATTTTCAATGGCTATTATTACACAATGAAAAACTAGCCTTTTCCATCTGTGAAAGAAACCAAAGCTACGTTAAATAGCGTCTGCAAACAAGAGTTATCTCCAAGCTTAACAGATGATTCTGAAAGAAAAATGAGTAGTTCTGTTGATTTTATTTTCATCTAATGAAAGCAGTTATTCTCCATCTGATGTCTATACATAAGAAAGTGATGGGGTAGGATCCAAATTACTTTTAATGTTAACAACATTGAAGCTTGATTAGTATCACATACACAAAATAAAATCCATTATTTGAGTAATAATAATGTTATTTATAAGAAATTCTCAAACAAATTACTGTTCTATTAATTGTTGGAAGATTAGTAATAACTGAAATAATATAAGGCAGCATTTAAACTAAAAAAAGTTAGTGTAGCTTTGATTTTTCTCACTTTGAATCTTTTATTTGAATTAGGATGCAGATGCGTGTAAAACGTTTTCAGAGGTATCACCAGCTACAGCACTAAAACGCAGAAAAACCAAGAGGAAGCATGAGCAATTGTAATGGGGAAAAATATAATTATCATAGAAATACTAGCAGATAAAACGTGAAAAACTGTTGTTAAAATCTTGATTCTGGATGTAAAAACAAGTGTTGGATCAAAATTCATGAATATAAAGAGCAGTGTTACATTCCTTTTGGGATCTAGGCGACTTTAGAAAGTTTACACCTTTGCAAAAAGGAAAAATATGATGATGAACCGATTATCACAGTGAGATTTTTTAGATTTGATGAAGGTTTGCCATTACGGTTAAAAGTCTCCAATTATCCAGAAAATACATAAAACCTATTTAATTTTTTGAGAAAAGCACTGATGTTCATGTCATTTATGCAATAATGCCAGAAGTCTCAAAGGAATACTTCAAAAGTCTGTGTGAAAGAGGGGAAGAATAAGAAGAATTTGATATAGAAATGATAGAACTTGGTTATATTTTTAAGTTTGAAGTATTGAGTAATGCTATTTTTAGATTTTCAGAATTAGTAAATGTGCAATTGATTTAGTGTGAAACAGACAAAGCTTACTCTACGTCACCTAGTGATAAACTATTTTTATTATGTGTGTGTAAGTTTTTTCACAAAACACATGTATGCACACGTGTATATATCAAGGTACTGAATTATCAGTGTTTGAAAACTATAAAAATTGAAATGTGATTTATACATTTTTCCAAACTTTAAAAATATTCTGTTGAAAAATTTACCCTTTGTGGCTTTGGACATCATTCTCAGTAATTCCATTAATGAACGATGGAGGAATCGGGGTTAGTACTTTTAATTCCAACACTCTTTACTATTATATCGAATTTACATTTAACAGCTCATAAAGTACTTCGTTTATTTTCCTTATATGCAACTCTTTCGAATCGACTCTCCCTATAATTCTTTTAACATATTTAATGAACTGCATTCCACTAATCATAAATTCCAATTTCACGTTTTAACGATGCAAGTGATAGGTATACACATACATGCTAATTTTATTCCTAGATTTAATACCTAATTGGAAAATACATGGTTGTTTAAAGAAATTCAGAAAAACGTTGATATGATTTTCCACAGTTGCTGTTGTGCTTACTATATTTACATATCAAATACATGGGTAAGGCGAAGTAAAAGAGACAAATTATCTTTCTGATTCGCGGATTTGTTACGAACAACTCTGACAGATGAGCACCATACCAATGAGAAGTTTCTAACTGTGAACCATCATTCCGCTCTTTACGTAACAATAGTAGACTTGACACAAATTTTCACCGTCGCCCATCACACAGATATAATGTTCCTGTACTTTTCATCTTCTAACGGAACAGTTAAAATTTCATGGATGACATATTATATATAATTATATTTCCTTTCATTAATATTGTTTTTTCATTCGGACTAAAATAATGCAAGTGGATTTTGATAGCATATCTATTTTTATAATGCGCGTATATAACATAAATGCCAGAGCAATTTATGCTATGCTGTCTCCAGTTATTATATTCTTTCATGACCTACCGGGTGTTCCCAATTACAATAATCAAAACTTCCAGGAATAATAGAAAAGAGCAAAAGAGAAGTTTGTTAAATGGCCAATGGTCTGAAATTTGTGAGTAATGAGCTTTTAAAGAATAAGAAATATAAAACAGATTTTAGATGCTACTGACAGTATTACGATTACATTACAATTTAAAAATTCAAATCTTTTACAAGAACTTCAATAGTGGGGAGTCTCTTGCTTCAACATTACTCTGCAACTACCGCGACTTCTTACACGTCCAAAAACTTCATGCACTGTCAACAAGCTTTTCCTGTGGTTCAATTGACATCTGGTACGCCATGCTCTTCAAATGCTCCACAGAAAAATCAAGTTGGGCGAGGTCGGAAGAACTAGCAGGCTGGCCAATTCATTGCTCATGATGGGTGTGGTTAAAATGCAATGAAGACGTGAGTTGATACCACATGTGACCCGGAATGTCAAGGAAAACATACTCGAACACCGAAGGTTGCCATTCAGACGTCATGCCATGTTTAATAGGTTACACACATTGAAGATATTAAACCCTGCTTGTCATATTAAATAAATGGAAACTGTATTTTTTAACCTTCCAGCACATTTTCAATTTCAAATATTTTTTTTTCCCGAAGGATGACTATTCAGTATTAGTTTATGATCTATGGATATTAATGTTGAAATTTAAAGGTTTTCCCAGAGAGCTTTTGATGAAATATCAAACGCCTCTTCGTTATTCTAGTGTAATTCATCATTTCTCTTTGTTGAAACTAGTTGCTCTATTATGTTTATTTATCTTCTCACAGTTATTAAGTGTGATTTTACTCACATTCTGTAGATTTCGAAGGTTATCTCGTTGTAGAGATTTGTATCTAAAAAGTGGTTCAAAGCCTTCGTTGACTTATAAACCAACTCTATAACAAATTACACTATTAGGGTTAATTTATATTAAGTGTACATATATGTTGGACTAAGGTTAACAGGCCGAGGGCAAAGTTGTGACGACATGGCACTTCCAGTATATTCGACGCTTGTGTAAGTCAATAAAGGGTGCAGGTTGCAACACGGATAGGCAGGCGAGTAGAAGAAAAATAGGTATTTGGCACAGCATACTGACGTGTGCCCTAACGAGACAATATACAAATGAATTTACTTTATAGTTTAATTTAGATTTTCGCCCTGATTGAAATTATGCTATAAAATTTGTCACTTTTGTTTGTGTAGGAAAATAATTATATAAAATTTGTTTGTTATCGTATGCTACTTTTAAAGTTAGCAAATTGCTATTCATATTCTGATGCGGCAATCACCACCTAGTCATTAGCAAATTTATACTTACGCCTAAAATTTTCGTCTTAATAACGCTTATAATGGTTAATAATTTCGTCCATGTAAATATTAAACTTTTTGGAGGCAATATTCGTATTTATCTTATTCCTTGTATTATTTCTATATTACCTTTCGTAATATTGTAACATTGTATTTTCATATATTTTCTTTTATGAAATTGAAATTTTTCTAATTAAAGGTTGTGGGGTATCTTAGCGCATAAAATCTTCCATAGAAATACAATTTACTTTAATAAAGTCTTGGGTAGTGGATAAATGCAAATAACTAGGGAGGTGAAATTATGTTCGTTTTCCTATTAGTTTAGTAATTTCTGCATTCTGAATCCATTCTGAGCATTTGTTATAATGGTTTATGCTACTTCTTTTAATAGTTTCAATAGTACAAAATTTATAACAAATGCTCTACAAGTTAATTCACCTATAGTAGTTACAATCTGCCTTGTTCCCTAATTTAAAAATAGGAACAACAAAAAACTGCATTCCATTATTCAAAAACAGGTCCAAACCTCTTATATAAGTTAATAAAATCGATCAACTTACATAAAAGTAATAATGAAGCGTCAATGGAGAATTCTGTGTTTATGCTTTTTGTTTCAAGATATTTCTTATTTAACACTTTAATGTGTTCAGCCTTTGTAATTTGATCTAAATGTATCTTCCTCTTCATTTGTTTTTCGTTACTCTTCAACATATTTAACCCAGCACTTTCTGAAAGGGATTTATGTTATATTATCTTCTTTCTTTCTTTCTTTCTTTCTTTCTTTCTTCCTTTTTTTTTTTTTTTTTTTTTTTTTTTGCTGCACTTCATAATTTTGTACTTTTTTTCTTGACGACCATTAAATCATGTTTGATTTCACTGAATTAACTTTCTAGTTTTGCTATTCGAAGACTTTTATTTACTGAAACTCATATTTACGATTTGTTCTTAAGGTTTGTATCACCTTTATTATTTAAGTTTTTGTAAAATTGAGATATGCTTATCATTTCTTTAACAAATTCTTAATTGTTTAATAGATATCAAAATATCTCAATCTTTTTCCTTGTGCCAAAATTTTTCGTTTGTGCTTTAAATATATCTTTTATATATTTAAAGCACATCCCTGATATACAGTCATGGGTGGCCGAGGTCGTTCAGGTACGTAAGCGTGAGCGAGAGGTTTGGATTTCGATTAGGGCTAGAACCGTCCTCCTTGACTGAGGTTTTCCAGGTTTTCCTCAGTCTTCATGATCGGTAAATGCCACGCAGATGTACTAAAATTCGGTCTGAGATGTTTCTTTTCTTAAAAAAAGAAACCTTCCCCAAGTTATTATTTTACATTGTAAGTCATCAGTGTCCACTGCCTGTGATGTCTAAGTCAAAAAATAGGCGTTAAATACCATTAATATCTTGATTAATACATATATATACACATACATATTTTATGTGTGTGTGATAATTGTGTGTGGCAGTTATGACTTTTATCTCTCAATAAATGGAATTTAAGTAATGTTTATCTTGTTATATTACTTTCTCTTGATATTTTCATTTCGATGGAATAGCTGTATCTGAAATAACTAATAAATGTTCTGAAGATATGGCCGGTCTTATTATGTGCCCATACTTATTTATCAATTAATATATAGGAAATTATATAATTAAAACCTCTAGTAAATGTGTATTTATGTACACTTCTATCTTTAAAAATGGATTTGTATATCTCAATGCATTAGCTGCATAAAAGGATAATAATTGATTACAGATATCATTTAAATATTTTGTTGTTTAGTTTAACTTTCATGATTTTGCTCACTATTATTATTATTATTATTATTATTATTATCATTATATCCCAAAAATAACTAATATTTAGTACACTTTAAGGTATATCGTGTAGCTATATAACATGCTTATTTAATAGACATCTTTCAAGTATGAAATTAAAGCTCTTATAATCTGCAATTTATGAGGTTAATTAGTCCCCATCGTTCCATTGCGGAACATGGGTGCCTCTTGATAGGGAAATTTTGATTACAAAAGAGATATTTTTACAGAGTGGCATGCGGTAAGTCCATCGCCTCCAGCGTCATTTGACAGGAAACTAAGGTATTATTTGGACGTGAAACAGTTCCAGGGGTTTCTTATTTTAGGTATGGAGTTCTTTAACTTGCCGTAAATACCACCGAAGTCAACAAATGATAGGTGTTTAATACATATTAGTGGTTTCAATTTCAGAATTCCATGTCACTCATCTCTGGCAATCCCAGTATAAATTGCTAGAAGAAGCAGCGTTTTGGCTTAACAGCACATAGAGTTACTCCCCAATCCCAATATCAGGGTGAGCAGCTCCTAAAAGAACCTCACCTGTGCCCAAATGGGGCTAACTCTGGCTTGGTAAGTTGGAAGCAGCATCATTTGACTGGTAACAGCAGAGTGAATGTTCCTAGATGTTTAATATCGGTTTGAAATAATAAAACTAATATTATTTTTGGCCATATTGGTTAAGGCTCTGCCCTTCGCCATGTTTCCGTTATGGCTCTATGGCTATTCCCGGAGTTTTTCCTTGACCGGAAAAAGTTTATTGGTGCCATCATTAATTCATTTTATTCAACCTTCTTAATATTAATGTCAGTCTGTATGCAACGTTACAGATTTACAAAACGTTAAGAGTCCTATTGTATAAGTTCTGAATTTTTTCAAAATAGTAATAATTTGCACAAATTCTTTACATTGAAAGCGTAGAAAAGTGGTAAGTTGTTATTTATATGTACTTTTTAGTTCTTAAATGTGAGAGCAGTGGAGCTTTCTGAGAAGGGAAAACACATCGATTGTGACTTTTTACCAGACTACACACACGCGCGCGCGCGCGCGCACGCACATATGACTGTAAACTGCTGCTGCTCATCTGTTTAGTTTAACTTGAAAACAATACAAATAAACATTTTCCTAATTTTGCATAATTTACTCACGAATATTCATCAAATAACGTATTTATAAATAGTAAGAAAATCATATACTATCCTCTTTGAACAAATTAGGTGCAATGATAATATAAGAGGCTATGTTTTAAAAATGTTTCAGTATTGCCTTTAGAAGCATTTGCTCATTTAAAAGTATACTATGTAACTACTAATTAGAAAACCCTTTATATAGTACTACGTATAACAACTAATAAAACACGAAATAAGCTTACTTTCTTGATAAATAAACATAAAATAAATAAAGTGGTCTAATAAAGTGAACCGGCATGCGCGCTATTATGATTTACAAAACAAACATTTTAATCTTTGAAGGAGACCGGAATCTCAATTAAACATGTACTTACTTAATTCGAGCAGCAGAGATTCTGCAGATGGACTTGCTAATCCATGCCGTGGGAGCGAACTTCTTCGTTTTATTACGCAGTTAATAGTGCGTTTGTTATAGATCAGTCCAAACGAATTCGTGGTTTTGGAAGATAATAACTATAGGCACATTAGGTTAACAGTTGATCTATTATGCATTTGCTTTTTTCAGTGAAGTTCCGGCAAACAAGGCGAAGATCTGTAAAACGGAATCGCTATTCTGTATGTCTGCTGTGTAAATCATAAGTTTTGCTTAGGTTGAACTAGCCACTAATTCATAGTTACTGAAAATGATCTTGAACAACTAACATTTCTTCTATGCTAGTTCTAAAGCAACATTACTGAAAATATTAGAACAGGAGTATATTAAAAAAAAGTAGTGTTTTATACTTATTTGTGGTGGAACAATTTCGCACATACGAAAATAGCTTTCGTGGTGAACTAGTAACTCAATAAATATAGATATAAAGTTATCATCTGAGTTAAAGCACGTTACATGGGCAATATTTCCACTTGCGGTTTTGAATTATGTCTAATAACGACAGTCACTTCGTGTTTTAAAGCTTTAAGTCTTATCTTTAAACAAACACAACATCGAATGAAGTACCGTTTGCGACAACTTTTACCGTTGTATAAATGAATATACCATAGTGATCGCTCGGATTCTATTTCTTTTATTTTCAAATTTAGCTTCTCTTGGATTCTTACCAAACTTCTGAGGACGGGTGTTTATATATTAAATGTAATCCTTAATTATTATACATTTGCTGCATACCAATAAAAAACATGTTTCATACTTAAATGCCACATTTCCTTTTTTTAGCAGCTTGATAAATCTTTCACTGGTGGAAAATCTACCTTAATGTAAAATATGGCGCAGATTGTCCAACTCGTACTTAATGCATTGGGTGAAAAACTGAAAATTATCCTTGAATATCTCTGTTAGTTAAGTGCAGTTTTTCCAAAAGATGCAGCTAAAACGAGCAGCTCGAGAAGTTAGGCTGTACAATATTGTGAAAACGAGAGGAACGTATGATTTCACAACAAAATGAATGATTTTAAAATGGAACACTATTTGCCAAAGCAAGCATTTATTACGAATGGCAATTAACATCATTGTTTTCATAGTATTAATATTTATTATTTATTTATATAATTAAACTGAAAATGCTAAGATCAACAGGTAATGCTAATAAATATTACAATTAAACAATTTATATGTAAATCCAGGACAACAATTCTTAGGACTACAACCCTTAATATGGAGTCAGGATAATAATTTGAGAGTTGGAATGACGTAATACTCGTATAACAGAAGTTGTGGTGACAACTTTTGCAAAAAATAGAACGGTTTCATGATCGAATGTACGTCTCCACATTAAATCCTTATACTGAAATTAAAGGAGAACAAAATGCACTTGCCTGAGTGTTTTGATATAAGGAACACATGGTCTTCGAACCTCTTCAAAGAGTAATTTGGTGTTGATGTGTTAGACAAAGGAAATTTAAATTAAATTTCTCAGCTATATTGCAGGTTACACACAACTAGATCACAATATAAATAAAGGCATCCTTTTTTAAATACATGAAAAAATCACACATTCACAAACAAATGGAAATAATATTTGGACAGAATGTACACCATCAGACATTAGGAAACCGCCACGGGTGGCCGAGGTCGTTAAGGCATGGACTCGTGAGCGGGAGGTCTGCGGTTCGAATCCCGCCAGGACCGTCCTCCCTGACTGGGGTTTTTTCCAGGTTTTCCTCAGTCTTCATAACTGGCAAATGCCGGGGAGGTACCTAAACTTAGGCCTGGAACGCTTCCTTCCTTTAAAAAAAAAAAATCCTTTCCCAATATATCATTTCATTTCATGTATCAGTGTCCACCGCCTGTGGTGCCTCAGTAGTAAAAACGGGCGTTAAACACTACTCAAAAAAAAAAAAAAAAAAGACATTAGGAACATCTTTTTGAGGGCAGGAGGGATGTTGGAAGACCTTCTAAATGCTGGACGCTTTCAGAGTAGCTGTTACAGGAAGGAATGTCTAATACATGAAAGCTGATTGATGATGATCATGTAGACCTATTAGATGTATTATGTCCCTTGGATTGTGATAGATCACAAACTATACTCATCACTAGAGGCCGGATTTTTATGTAATTACATATTCTTTTCCTTCGTGTGTATGTCTAAAATCCTTAAACGTTGATGTATTAGGGTACTAGGGGAGTTATGTTTCATTTTAATGCTTCATATTTTAAGATAATTACATATTTCTACATAAACTGACATGTCAACTGCTGCATTGAATTATAAAAATTATATAGTGTTATTTTAAGTTATACAATTTTAAACCCATGTGTATTTCAGTTTTCACGATGGGTCAACCAGGTATTTCCCTGTTCAATCTGTCATTCGGTCTGGGAAAAGCTGGCTATCGCCACAGGTGGCTGAGGTCGTTAAGGCGCGGATTCGTGAACGGGAAGTATAAGGATCGATTCTCGTAAGGACTTTCCTCCCTGACTGCGATTTTTTTTTTTTCAGGTTTTCTTCAGTTCTCATAAATGGCACATGCCGGGGAGGCACCTTAAACTTAGATCTGAAACGTTTGTTTCCTTAACAAAAAATAAAAAATAAAAATAAATGAATACAAAAATAATAAAAAAGTCCTTTTTTCACTTTATCATTTCATCTCATGTATCATCAGTGTCCTCTGTCTGTGATCCTTAGCAGTAAAAACGAGAGTTAAACACTATTAAAAAAATCTAAGTGATTGACCGGTCTCGCTATATAAAGAGCGTGTCACTGTACTGCCTGAAGGAAACTTAACCTTTATCAATTTTTTCTCTTAGCTGGTGTTTACAATGAAATGGAAACGAGTTTTTCCTGGAGTTGGAGCAAGTATGCTTTATTTTACTGCACAAGAGCTTTTATGTCCTATTTCAATCTTAAGTCAATCTTTCATTGCTACGGTGCATTCATGTACATATAGCCCTTATTTAACACTAGCTCAGTTCCGTAGTGACTATCTCAAATTCGTAGGTAGGGCCTATAATAAATTTTCTACTGTAATAACACAATAAATGCGGTTCAGAAGATAAATAAACAATTGTGTTCAGCTAAAAGGCAGATTTTGTTTGACAGGTGCATAATTTTTCCTCGTTAAAACATGTGAAGCCATGGTAGCAGCAGAATACCGTGGATCGAAGTTCAGGTGCCAAAATACGGTGCTTTTCATGGTCGTCCAGTTCCTGACAACTGCACTTTGTATGGAATACTCGCCACGTACAATCTTTGGAGTCCATTAGAATAGAGGTAGGCGCTTCGCATATGTGCATTGCTGTGGATGAATCTACTTAGCTTTGGGTAGATATAGTCATTGTCGGCAGAGTTTTAGAACGTACAGATTATGTAGCAATTGTCCAATACGGCCTGAAAATGCCGTAGTCTGGAAGTGTACAAAAACAAAAGTTCATTGTAATGTACAGTGATGCAGAGCAACTGCATCCATTTCGCCCGTTGGTCCCATGGTATCCATCGAGTTGCAGAAGAGGTACAAAATGGCTTTGTTTCTTTAACCAAGAGAATGCAAGGCCTTAGGATTGCATCGGAAGCTAATGTGACATATTTAAGTATGCAATTTGTGTCAAACGATTATTTTTACCTTTACTTTAAATAAAACCATTTGGAAAAATCCTTAAGTCATTGGGCAATTCTGATATTACATATTTAGTACATATTTTGATGTTTTCTGTTACATAATTATGTACATATTTTAGGATAATATTACATAAAAATCCAGATTCTACTTATTATCATTTGGCGGACATACTATAGATGCAGTATCATGGATTAAAAAGCCATCGTACTACAGTTTGTAGCATAACATTACAATAAATAAGGGTTATCGTTTCTAAACGTATTAAAGTGCACGTATGGAAAGTTTTCAAAAGTGAAGGTAAAGATAAAATACTTTCCAACCATAAAATATATCTACAAAATCAAAACGTGAAATATGAGCTATTAAGACGATGTTTAACATTGAACATTAAAAATGGTTCATAAATAGGCAACATTACATTTTGATTTATGGTTGGTACTTAATACGTTTCCAACCAAATGACCACGATTTCAAACAAAGTTCGAGAACAAACAATTTTTTATATAATTTGTGAAATTAGATTTATGTTTATAAATGAGTTATTATTATAATCACGCACCTTTAAAATCACAGTTAGGAATTATAATCATAGTTAGGCATATCATTACAGGCATATTTGCACAACATTTTCAATAATTGCTTAGTATTCCAAAGAGTACGCATGATGTCCATTTTTAGCACAGATGTAATTTGTAAATGGAAAATGAAGAATTAAACAATACTTAAAGGGCAACGTTATCGTTTTTCTAGTCCCTCCTCCTTGTGCAAACAATCACAATTCTGAGTTTCATGACTAATTTCAGAGCGTCATTCTCCTACCAGTTATTTCCAAATGTAGAAGCAAGTAGGGTATTGACATCTGATATTGCTCCCAAATTATTAATGACAGGAATGAACTTCATCAATCGTTGTCCCTCAAACTGACCCTCTCCATGTCTTTTAGTCCATTCAACTTCTTGAACTGATCTGTAAACAGCTTATAATCTCTTACGATTCAAGTTTATTTTATTTTTCCCACTACATGGAAAAAGCTCTGATATTCTTCAGGGATAACGATTTCAGAGCATTTCCGAAGAACCTCTACAACTCCAAAAGGGAATGTTTTCTGACTAGAAAGAAAACTATTAATCATATTGGTCAACTTCCGATCTTGGTTCCATTTGTTTGGTACAAGAAATACCAAGCTCCTGGCTTTTAGTAGAAAGCACACAGTAGCGCTTCCACGGGGGACTCGAAATGGATCACATCTGAGTTCGTATAAAACATAAATATATAACCGCCCATTCCTTGTAAATACCACTAATAATTACACTGTAAAACTAAAACTGTCATTACTGTTGTTATTATTATTATTATTATTATTATTATTATTATTATTATTATTATTATTATTATTATTATTATTTTGCTATTCAATGTTTGTCCTGAGGCGCTTATACCCCCCAAGCCTAAAACAATTTTCAACTGCTATCACATTAAAATATAAGAATGTTACTGTGGTGATGTGAAAGCATAAAATGTATATACAGGGCTATTCTAAATGATCGTCAGGGTTACAAAAATTCATAACTCACAGTGCAATTGACTTAGGAATATGAATCTTGTTTTATTGTGTACTGTAACTCATAAATGTTTTTACTTACTTACAAATGCTCGATATGTGCGCCTTTTGTAACTGTACATACATCTACTCGATAGTCCATCTCTTCCCACACACGAATCAACATGGCAACGGTGATGGTTTCGAAGGCGGCTCGGATGCGCTGTTTCAGTTCCTGAATAACCACCGGTAGAGGAGGAACAAATACCTGATCTTTAACATATCCCCACAGGAAGAAATCGCATGGTGTAAGATCTGGTGAACGTGGTGGAAAGGGTAAGAGCATCAAATCACCTTCCGTTCCGCGTTCCATCCATCGTTGTGGAAGCTGTTGGTTTAAAAATGCTCTGACCTCCCTGTGGAAATGAGGTGGTGCACCATCCTGTTGTACCGCCACGGGTGGCCGAGGTCGTTAAGGCATGGACTTGTGAGCGGGAGGTCTGCGGTTCGAATCCCGCCAGGACCGTCCTCCCTGACTGGGGTTTTTTCAGGTTTTCCTCAGTCTTCATAACTGGCAAATGCCGGGGAGGTACCTAAACTTAGGCCTGGAACGCTTCCTTCCTTAAAAAAAAATCCTTTCCCAATATATCATTTCATTTCATGTATCATCAGTGTCCACCGCCTGTGGTGCCTCAGTAGTAAAAACGGGCGTTAAACACTACTCAAAAAAAAAAAAAAAAAAAACATCCTGTTGCATCACGTGATCGTCCCTGTCGTCACTCAACAGAGCCATTCTGTGAGCATACCCAGGTAAGTCAGCTCTGTCACTGGCTGTACATTGAAGAAGAACGAGCCGTAGACCTTCGTGTTTGAAACGGCACAGAACACGTTCACCTTAGGGGAGTCTCGCACATGTTCCACATAACAATGGGAGTTCGTTGTACCCCAAATGCGAACGTTTTACTTGTTTACCTTTCCATTCACATGAAAAGCAGTTTCGTTATTGAAAACTAATCTGTCAAGAAAACCATCATCTTCCTCAAAACGTTCCTATAGTGTCAAGCAAAAGTTGAAAGGTAGGACTTTGTCATTAGCTGTTAGAGCTTGACGCAATTGTAGGCGATATGGCTTTACCTTTAGGCGCCTTCGTAACACACGCCATACTGTGGTTTGAGGAATTTGCAGTTCGCTGCTCCATCTCGTAGTTAATTTCTTAGGACTACGGAGATAAATGTCCCTAATCAGATTCACATCCGCTTCTGACACAGCGGGACACCCACTGCTTTTCCTTTTGCACAAACAACCTGTATCCACAAATTGTGCGTACCATCTGCGAATAGAGTTATCGGAAGGAGGCTCCTTCCCGTATTTTGCCCGAAAATAGCGCTGGACTATGGTAACGGATCGGTGTTGATGATATTCAAGAGTACAAAAAGCTTTCTCCTTACCGCTAATCGCCATTTTGTTAAACACTGCTGTTAATGCCTTCTGGTGGTAGCTGATGTCACTATAGTTGATGCAAAACAAAACTTTGACAGTTTGTCTAACCGTTACTGCAATAATAAAAATGGTATGGTTTCCACGTTTTCTAAAAAAAAAAAAAAAAAAAAAAAAAAAAAAAAAAAAAAAAAAATCACGAACTCCCGACAAATCATTTAGAATAACCCTGTATTTAAAGGTATTAATTATCGAGTTGACATTTAGTTTTCGTAATCTTCAATCGCTTCTTGCTTACCTTTGATCGGTTACCGGCAGGTATACAGCCCTCCATTATGATGCATGTAAAATGGCAAACATTGTGTCTTACGAATGAGCTACTGTTAGGATTAAAAATGTTGAATATAATATGGTTTGAACTGATCGTTCCTATGTACGATATTAGACTTTCAGAAGAAAAATAATAAAGCATTTAATGCCAAATATTCCAATTTGAGTCGATGGTGTTAAAAGCATATTCGAAACAGGGATAAGTCGTATTTACAACTCATTTACGTATGATAAACATTTGATCTGATAACACTAAATTGGCACATTTTATGAGGTATTGCTTCTCCCCATAATATTCTTCTCTGTCTATCAGTTAATAGCGGCATATTTCCCTTTTTCCTTTCTAATACCATTGTTGGACATATATAATTTTTTTTTTAAGGGGGAAGTTCCGAGTATGGATTTTGGAGTTTGTGAAAATGTGGTGTAATAATCCACCTTTTGGTTTTTGGAAACTCACATACAGATGGCGTTTCTCCTACAAAGCAATAACATTTATTATGTTTCCATCAAAGAATACGTAGACATTTACAGAAACTTGAACTGGTTAGTTCTGTAACCGAAGCTATATTTTGTATAATTTTACTTTTATAAAAAATAAAACAATAAAACGGCCAAAATATTCAGTGTTTGTACAATCTGCAATCTATCCCAAACATTGGCATAATATTGTAATGTTATTGCAATTTTCATGTATACAAAAACTTATAGGTAAATACTAAAATTAGCTTTATTCTTACATTCTCAACTGTGTTGCATGAATGCATAATATGTAGGCACATACTTATATGGGGCTTGCAGAACTTCAAAAAGTAAGCTCCATTTTTAAAAAAATCAAGGAAAACAGGTTCCGCTATTTCGGTGTTCAACAAATTGCCCAACCCACTAATGAAGGAGAGAGGAGGGGGAAAATGCACTTATTCATATACAAAAACGCAATTTACCACTTTATGGATCCGCCAAACACTATTCAATTCATACATGGAACTAAAATTTCATGCCTTATACAGGTGTCTCTAAATTAGGCCGAAAAAACTTAGTGATCGATAGATATCCGTTTTTAAAACACTTTTTGTTACGGAATCTGTGAGCTGCGAAGCTTCGTTTCAGTGTAAGAGTACGATAGCCACTAAATGGGATGGGGTTGCAAGGAGAATGGAGGTTACTATAATTGGATCGACCTTACGGTGGTGGCCTGTAGCCTGTCTGCCCACGCGTAATCATGTTAGTCTGATATGCTCGAACTGTTAATCCACCGCTAGCGCTGCGCATGTTGTTCACACGTAAAACGTCGTGTGTGTTGGTGTTGTTCTGTGCTGCGCCTCAAGGTAGAGAGCGACTTTGGGATTGCCCACGTGTGCATTAATACTACCACCCAGTTTGCTTACTCTCTGTGCTCTGTATTATTCGTTCAACTGTTCTGCTATCTTCTTGTGCTCTTTATCATTCTTCCATATGTATTGAACAGTGAATTGGAGCTTAAGCACCAAATCAGTTGAAGGACATGCATTTATATTTTGGTTCTAGTCGTGCAGCTCGGAGGCTTTAACAGAAACGGTTCCCAAAGCGACCATTTCTCACCACCACCTACATTTTCCAGCATTGATCGCAGACTGCGAGAGCTGGACTCATTGGATAAACGAGCAGAGGGTCAAGGACGGTGGCGATTTGTGAGAAATACTGAGGTGAGGAAGCCGTTTTGGTGGTTAGTAGAGGGTAAATCCTGTAAGGGACTTGCACTGTCGCTCGTCAATTGAACATTAGTCATTGCACTGCTTGGAAAATTCTACAGGGACAGCTGTTGCATCCTTACCATCTAGAAAGTGTTCTTGCTACTATGCCAGGTGACTACGTGCCGCGACAGTAATTCTGTCGGTATTTGGACCAAAACCCATACAATTACCCTTCCCAACCGGTATGATGTTCACGACGGATAATTTCCCGAACTCACATGTTTGGGCGTTCAAAAAAAAAAAGTATGCATCATCATGTAAGATGAGATTTGGTACCAATTTATGGGTAGGGATTGTAAATGACCTTATGGGACAATGTGACCATATTTGCTGTGAGAGTCAGCACCAAATATTACTTGGTATTCTTACAAGAAGTTCTACCTGAGCTACTGCAATCGCTTTCTCTTAATATCAAACAAGGGATATGGTTTCAATATGACAGGCTCATTTTAAGAATGAAGTACGTCGTGTTATAGTTAAATTTGACGATCGCTGGATAGGTCGGGGTGGACCCTTGCATGGCTGCCGCGCTCGTCTCACCTCACGTCACTTGATTTCTTTTGTGTAGCCATATGAAGTCAGTAATTTACGAAGCCGCTATTGATTCCGATCTTGTTACATGCATAGTCAGCGCAGCATCTGAAACTGCAGAAATAACTGGCGTCTTAGAAAAGCTTCAACAGAGTATGGCACCTGATGCACTCTAGTCTGAAAGTAAATGACGTATATTCCAGCCCTTATTGTAGTGATGAGAAAACTGTAACAAAATGGTTTATAAGACTAATTTAACAATGAATTTTTTATTTCATTTTGTTTATTTTCCGCATTAGTCAAATAAATACCTGTAGCGTTGATATTCATTAAATTCATTAATTAACTTTCACATAACGAATTACTTAAATTCCTCGCTCAAATTAATGACGTAAAATCGTCTGCGCTGAAACAAAACGTCACGGTCTATGGGTTCCTAAAAAGGGGGGGGGAAGGAAAAAAAAAGGGAAAAAGAAGAAAGAAAAAAAAATTACTGTTATCTCTGCGACCTCTAGCTCTGTCTGTCTAATTTATATACTCTGTGAAATTCATTCTGATTAAAGTAACGCGACTCTTGTGATATAATAAAACGTAAGCCACTTTTATACGGCGGCAACACCTGGAAAGCCCATAATCAAATCAACATTGCTAGCACTAGAGGCAGCGCATGCAAAATTCGCCAACAAATAAAACGTTCCAGCGGTTGCACAAAAAGTTAGTTAGTGGGCAAACGGAGCAAATTGCTGCACGCAGAAAACACAATCGCAAGCAAAAAACGTGTTCACGCATATTCACAAACATAATTCTGATTCACACGACGGCGAACCAAATTCCACATATTTCACAGTTACATTTCCGAAACAGCATACATTGGTTTACTGCAGTTGTGAGGACAGTGAGGAAAAAGATCAGCAAATTTTCATAATTACACACAGCGTGTTCAATCTTTTATTTGCAGGCTACTTATATTTTAAGTTTAGAGGTTATTTTAATAACTGTGTAAAAGAGAAAATGTTTTATAAGTATTGCTTTAATGGTTTGAGTCAAACAGAAAAACCCCCATGTTCCTCTATAGGTTCGTATACCGTTGTGGCTAAGGCATTAAGAAATGCTAAACTCCGGGTTGTGATTTTATTCCAAAGCATGGGTGGCCCATGTATAAGGGTCAGATGGACCCGTTCCCCTAAAAGAAAATATTTACAATTTTTCCTTCTCCCGCTCAACTTTTAAAACAAAAAATGCAAGAAAACAGCGATGTAAAAACCTATTATTTCTTAATAGTATCTTATGCAATAAGTGCATTTTCTCTCTACTGTATAATCGGTAGCATGCGGGTCCTCCGTTAACGAGGGGGGGGGGGGTTTCATGGGTAAGTCCGAAAGATGTTACGCTTATACTTTTATCTTTATGAGTCAGCAAAAATTTGAAAGGGCTTATATTTGTCTTCTTCCAAGAGGAGTTAGCCTTTCTCCTGCTTATTTCTGCGTTCTCTTGGGTCAGTAGGAAGACTGCCCATAGCCAGCGCTCGGAATTCTCTCTTTTCTTAGGAACCAGATGTTGAGGGGTTACTGACACCACGCATAGCTAACGAGGGGATATTTTCACACTTTGTTTGAAAGTTAGTGGCTTCCTCATTGTTTGTCAGTGGGAAAAGATATCACAATGCTAACTGCTAAGTTATATAAAAAAAAAACCCATATATTTTGTGGCAATGAATAAAATGGATCTTTTATTGAAGACTCCATTTTCGTGTCTTCGTTTGAACTATTAAGTTGGAAATGAAACGATTTTGACATCATCCGAAAGCTATAGGAGCTTATTCAGCAAGACCACACAAAATTAAGGTGTTTTTTATGGTTTAAAAAAACATTTTTACTGAGAGCGTGAGAAGTGAGAAACGTATCTTGTCTATAGGAATGAGAGTAGAAAAGAAATAGAAATGGACAATTTTGTTTCTGTACAGTCCGACAAAACGCAGACATTACATGCCTGTCATAATTTGTTGTACGATACACCAGTGGGGATAAACCGGTTGAAGGAAATTAATTGCTGCTTCAGAATTGTCTGCAGAAGGCTCAAGACATAATTTAACAGCTGAATTAGAAGAGTTCCATATAAACCAGAAGTTTGTAGCACAAACTAGTATGGTGGCGCTGCGGTTATGAAAGAATGTCGGGGCGGCGGAAGTCTTGGTAACAAAGACCTTCGCCCACGCCATTTGTGTGTCATGTAGTTATGCCCCTGGTCCACCCTCCCATAGGGGCCACAGGCTACCACTGTTCTAAAATTTCTTAAGACGGACGCATTTCAGATATCAATAATTCATTTAATTTATTTATCTTCCTGAATTGTTATACCTTGTCTGAGTCACTAACATTTTGGAATATAACTTATTCGACAACATGCACGAAACATGAAAACCTGTAGCTTTATAAACGAGTAACAGTAAGGACAATATTTCCCGAATACGGATTTTCCATAAGTAACGCATAAGTTTTGTTGGGACGAAGTTGTTGAATTTTTTTTTTTATAAAACTCTCGACATAGAACTTCTATACCCGAAAGAAACATTTTATAAAACCAAAATGCTCCTGCGCCCATTCTGCGAATTTTAATTTTACCAATGACATTTATGGACATGGACCTGTTTTTTCATTCATATCTTTATTGTGCAAATTGTTTAATCAGATTTGAAGCTTCTCTAAATTTGTTAAAAATTCTAATCAAATTATTACAGCAACAAACGCTCCTGTGAAACAAGTGAAACGCTGCACAGGAGCACAAAAATATGTTATCTTTCAGGGGATATAAAATGAAAAAATGGGATACAATGAAGAAATGTCATGGATGAAATTACTTACACAATTACCACCTTTCTCAAAAATAGCTTATTTTGATTTTGATGGAGCTTATGCGCCATTTGCAAAACATTCTATATAAAGTCGTCCAAATTAAATGTAGGCTCACTGAATAAAGAGAATATAGTGATTTTACTGTGCTTATACACTTATAAAATAAACTCAGCCATTGACATTGTAAGGGCAAGAGATGTTTTGCATTATCACGCAGCAAAAATAGCCGATTAACCATATTTTTGATCGTGAGCTTTTGATTGTTTATTAGAAGGCCAGTAAAAACAGAAAAATGTACACAAAACATACAATATTTAGAAGAACTAGGTATCCTCTCATAGACGATATTTTGGAAAAAAATCTTGCGTGTGTCCACAGGACAACACTTTTCCTCGTTAAGCAATTAAAAAGATTGAGAATCAATGCACATACCAAATATGGAACCACTTTCTCTTAGGATATGCCGCATTTCTTTCACGCGACAGCCTGTAATCAGTGAGAGTTTATACATTGGAATATAATTCTCTTCATATTCTCTTATTCTTGTAAATAGCGCTGTGATGATTTTTCTTTTTTCTTCTTGTTTCATGTGTTGTACGCTCTCAGAGGATTCATAATTTTGAGAGCAGGGATAACATTTTATACAAAGTAAGACTATAAATATTTTATATAAATAAAATATAAAACGTCAGTGGTCAATATTGTTATTAAAATATCTTGGATTAGGTGGGTGCCGTCGCGTCAAACTTCATACTTTAGTTGACGTTTGTCACACTATTGTGGCCTTCTTCAGAGCTTAAACACTTCCACCTATGGTGTGTGTGTGTAAGGTTAGCTACCTTATATGCATTCATTGCGGCTCGTTCCCTCCTAAGCTGTGGTGATTAGTTGTTCTCCATTGGTCAATCTGCAGATATCACTTATGACTTGACGTTTTAAGGTGGCGCTGTCTTCATTGACTAGTGAAAAAAGCTATCTGGTCTGAGCTTGTCATCCATCCTTAAGATAGAAATTGCCCATCTTCTATGTTCATGTTTTATACTGCTTATAATTTCAATCGCTTCCCTTACTACCCTGCTTCTTTTATGCTAAGAAATTAGTTACTACGTGGCAGTACTTGGCTAACCTAACATTTTAATACCTATTTACTTTACCTTTCTTTTATTATTTTACTGGAACCCTGCAGCATTATGTAAAGTTCACAGTATGATGGTAGTTATATGTAAAAAGCAAAGATCTTGTTACGTTTGTTGCAACAGCAAATAAATGCTAGTTTATCATTCCCTCCTCATAAATAACAGAATATAACTGATAGTGGCTTCAGCTAAAATTGTTTGTCTCGAGTGAAGGAAAGACTCTCTTAAACTGATTCTATATATATATATATATAAAAACCGAGTATTTGAAGGCGACACGCTTGTAGGAGCAAAGCGACGCATAAGTTAAATTTACTATACGTTGGTATTTTTCAAGTGAGCGGAATACAGCACATTGCATGCAAATGTATACAAGTTAGACGAATAGACAGGGGTGAAGAGCGATTAGATTATTATGGAAGTGACACTTTCGTGGTGCAGAAACAGAGATAATAGATAATACTAATTAACTTTGCAGTGCTTTGGTTTTATCGCTGAGAATATTGCTCAAGCTATAGTCAGTCAATCTTAGTTTGAAATAAAGCATTTTCGTCTACTGGAAGAGAAATCTGGTTTTTATACGTATGTAACTGAGGTAGCCCGCTTGTAAAGAATCAAATATCAGTACGTATTATATTACACATTAAACAACGTTTTGCAAAGAATTGAGTATTATAAATGGACGTATGTCATGTTCCGTCCTTTTAGGTCCTTATTATTATTATTATTATTATTATTATTATTATTATTATTATTATTATTATTATTATTATTATTATTATTATATTTAAGGACGCTCTTTAAACTCTTTGGTCATTAGTTTCCCGTTTAATTCAAGGCGTAAAACGGCCGATAAATTTTGCTCAGAGGCCTCTTCTTTCAGATTTGAGGTTATTTTACGTGTCGATTTCCCTTTTGAAGGATTTTTACGCTCTAAAATGTGTCATTCTTGCACGTTCCCCTGTCTACACTTATACCTAATACCCCCTTCCTTTCTTTCCTTGTTGTTCTCGTGTTGAGGCTGGAGGTTTTTGTTAAGTACTTTTGTTCCTATTGGTTGGGACACGCGAGGTAACTTCTAGAACTAATGTGACGTCAGCGCTTCGAGAGTGGGCCATTTTTCTCTTGTTCTTTGCTTTTATTGGCTTCAGACACGTTTTAAATG
Organism: Metallyticus violacea; assembly: GCA_030762175.1. Classification (NCBI taxonomy): domain Eukaryota; kingdom Metazoa; phylum Arthropoda; class Insecta; order Mantodea; family Metallyticidae; genus Metallyticus; species Metallyticus violacea. The sequence goes on along the minus strand of CM060846.1, from coordinate 303,426,196 downwards.
ACAATTTTAATTTTTTAGTATCGCTGCTTAGCCTGACCTAGTGACCAAGATAGCAATTAAAGTTATTAAAGTAATTATAAGATATTAATGTTATTTTACGTATTTGATTAATTTTGTGGTATTAGAAATTGCTTTGTATATAGTTTTTAAGTTGTTGTTAAAGCAGCCAGAACCAATGTTCTTTCAAAAATGTTTTAAATAATATTGTAAAGTTTTTAGCTATTAAAATCAATTAAATTTTTATAGTTTATTTCAATACGTTGAATTAAGTAAATAATTGCAGAATTAAATGATTTGCGTGTTAACTCAGTTTATTTATCGAGCAATCTGAATGTTAAAAAGAACTATAAAAAAACAGATACCTATCAGTAGCATGTAATAACATAGAAATATAAGAGCCTACATTTACATATCAGTTCTATTTTTAGAAATAGGACAACAAACCTAATAATTACATGATAAGAGATTACTCCTTGCGTTTGGGGAGTTATCATTATACTTTTTTCTCAAACATGTCGAAATGCATTTGTCAGTTTCAGAGGTAAAACATTATTCAACAAAAGCATTTTAATTATATTTATTTCTTTATTTTCATGCAAAACATAGGTATTCACTGCATACATTTCAGGAATTGGAATGTCAAATATATTTTAACTGAAGATACTGAAACCCCTAAATCCCAACCAGTGTCTGGGCTGATGTAGCAATTCTCTTTCTGCTTGATTTGGGTCTCAGATGAGTAAAGTTGCCGCGGAGAAGTTTCTTCCAAAGTTTTCCTTACTCTAATAAGACGAATGTTAGGTAGCATTAGCTGCCAACGTAATACGGGTTCATTTGCACCTTCAAAAACAGTTTCATTTATCCAACCAAATACAGACAGCAACACAAGAAGCAAGTAGTGTATTAGTATTATGCATTCCTTATACATTTTCATTTTCCTCTCTGGCACATAACATGATTGTGAGGGTCACGTTGAAATGGGAAATGTCACGTGTTCTGGACATGCTCGTTCTCTCAATACCGCAGTTGCTCTTCCCATAGTCAGGTGTGGTCGACATAGCTTTGACACCCACACCAAAGCATGTGCTCGCCATCAGCCTCTATCGAACCATTGTCTGAGCAAGCTTTGTTGAAAGCGACGTTTCTGCCCTTTATGTAGTGATGTACATACGAAGAAAAGGAAAGCTGAAATTCCACTTTGGGTGCATTGCACAAAAGTTCTATGCTTTATAATACACAAGAGTGATTGAAATATTACTCGATACATGCTGGTATTTTTTTTTTTTAGGTAGGTTTTGGGTTTTGTAAGTAGATGTACATGCAATGCAGAAATACATTAGAAATACGAGAAATGCATTAATGCTCCATTCTCAACCCATTTCTAGTTGATTGATATAACAATTTTATTTCATAACACAAGAATGCCTGAAATATATAAACTTCGCATGCGTGGTTTCAACTTCACACATTGTTGCATTAGTAGCAATTGAAATGATAATATGAAGCGTGTTGAGCAAAGAAACTTGATTAAATGCCTGAAAATGAAATATACGTCTCCTAAAATTCGTCAAGATAAGTCAGCAAATTTCAAGAAATGTACTGTCTTAATATAGTAAAAATGTCGTGAGTTTGAAGGGTGCAAACCAACCTGCATGTTGTAAGTTCTTGGAAAATTGTCATATAATACAAGAAAACATAAATCAAGTGCATGGTTTGGTGTTACAATATGGACGAGGGACTATCAGGAAACTGAAACCTCATAATGTACACACATTGTCCCTGAATCGCTGTAACTATATTCTCATGTAGTTTCATGGCACATATGCTATATTGCTTACATCTTGCAGGGGTTTTAGGGATGGAGAAAATTAGACGTTATGTACACACTCTTCTTCCTTCAATTTTCTCTAGTATTTCCACTGCAAGATAAACCACAAAACTAATATTCAATCGATGCACATGTATTAATGCTTGTTTATTTTCTCCTCCACTTATATACCGATATTAAATATAATTTCTTTACCCATTAGTGATTCTGATCTGCTGAACTTCATGTGGATTCAAGTGAGTAAAGTATTTCGCTTTATAAGTTAGTGAAATAAAGGGAACAAATTTCAAATAAGTATCTGTAACGCTTTCTCAGTAGTTGGGTATTGAGAATTGTTAAATCAGCTGAAAAGTATAGGGCGATTTTGGAAACCGTGTATATTTAAAATAAGAAATTAGCAATTAAAATTAACTGTAAGATTGGGTAAAAGTGTGGTAAATGCGCTTAAAGGAATGAAAACCGTCTTTAACACCAACAGAATCAGATACGAAAAATTTAATTGCTGCTACCTGTCTTGCACATTGATCCATAAATGAAAACAATTTCAACTGTCTTGTAAAGTGTAAGCATGATGAGCACCTGAATATACCCTGGCCAGAGTATGTCAATAAATGCCAATTCTGGCTTAATCCTATACAGTTGTTACGTCATTAACCTTTATGTTTGAGAAAGGTAAAAAAAAGAAACTTAACTTCTTTGTTCATATTGCGTTTATGTTTTGTCAAATCCAAAGAAATCAAATTTAAAATTATTTTTATTTTAATGCACGTTTTAATTATTGAGGCATCACGGGAAACTGCACACTGATCATACGTAAGATGAAATGATAAACTTGGAAAGGATTTTTTTTTTTTTTATTTTTTAAGGAAGGAATCCTTGAAGGCATAAGTTTAGGGTACCTCCCCGGCAAAATTTAAGTTAAACTTTCAAAGTATTAGCGTGTTATAATGTTTTTGAACATTCTCAAACAGTTTATAAATATCGACTGGTTTAATAAATAAATATTTTAGACAAAAGCTGTTTGCCTTTTTGCGTAAAACCACAATCTGATAAATACATTGGGGCTCCGTTTTAAAAAAAATGATTTTTCTCCCTCAAATGAAGAAACCTTTGCCGTAAATTGTTTGATTGAAAATGTGTTGCTATCAAGATAAGCATCTGGGAAGTGTTTAAAAAACTCCGGGAATATATTTTATGCATTATTATATTACATTTCCTCTATAATCGCATTAATATAATCATAATGATGAAAATGTTCGAAAATAAAGTAAGAAAATAAAAGAAAAGAAAATAAAATAACAAAGTGATAAACTATTTTAGTTGATAAATACATTGAGGGTAATGCTTATCGAAGTATCGAGACTAAAAATAGGCGTAGAGTATCAAGAAAATATACTTAGACACATTTCTTTAAGTTACTCATTAATTAAGTTTGCATTTTCGTCATGCCCTTGCAGCAAGCAGTTGGAAACCCGATTTACGGATTCGAGCTCCACCTCGGGCATGGTTGAATTTTAATGTGTATATCTGTCTGCTGTTTGTGTGTTGTGTAATAGGCACTAGCCATGCGTAATGCCGACCACATTAACGTGCAGTTCGGTAACTATGTCTGTATCTAGGGTTCAAATTATCTCTGGGCAATTCGAAACGGGTCTTAAATCAGCCCTGAAGTTAATGTATTAAAGTGCCTTATCTAAGTCAAAAGGTTATTATTTTAAAACCCATCAAACCTCGATAAATATATCAGATGTCCAGTTTATAAATTTTTATCAGCCAATCAATGTATATTTCCATGCAGTGCAACCAAATAACAATTCACAATCTATTCATGGACGTTATATTTTGCTTTCTTAATAGATTAAAAAATCGTACTGCAGGTTAATAGGCCTTTATTTAAAATAAGGCTCAGATCGGCCACCTAGTATACTAAATATATCCTTCGTCCAAGTAGCCTATGAGAGGTACAGTGCAGCGTTTTAATGGAATATTTTCTTCTGGCTCCTTCCTAGTAACGCCGTGCATGAGAGGGGATTCTGGTTCAAGGGAGGAAAATAAATAAATAAACAAATAAAATGCTGTTTTCAATAATCTACCCGATGTTCCAAAATTCAATACTCAAACTTCTAGAGGATGGAGAGATAAAACAATTTTATTAACAGTGATAATCCTGAAATTAAATAATGGGGGAATAGCCAACATTCTAAAAGAAACCGCCACGGCTGGCCAAGGTATTGGCACAGCTTCGCGAGAGGAGGTCTGGGGCCCATTCTCGCCAGGACCCTGACTGAAGTTTTTCTCAATCTTCATAAATGGCAAACGCCGGAGAGATACCCTAAAACTTTGGCTTGGAAGGCTTCCTTCCTCTAAACTTTTTCTTTTCCCAAATTATCATTTCATCTCATGTATCACAGTGTCTACCTCCAGTGACACCTCAGTAGTTAAAACAGGTTAAACACTATTCAAACAAAGTCTAAGAAAAAATTGGAAACCGGAGATGTACTTAAAGATAAATGTTCATTACAATGATTACAATGTTCATTCATCTATTACGATAATATTATTCCAAACCATCAATGTGGGTAGTCTTTAAAATGCGCCTTGACTTCTCACGACAATATTTGCTTGGTTCCTCCATAATACACCCTCTTAACATTTGGAATCACATGTGGCATTAACACGAACGCATTGCAGTTTGACCACATACACTCAGTGAGCAATGGATTGGCTGTAGTGGATTTATTGCATGGCCAATTTTTTCCTCGGAACTTACTCCACTTTTTTTTGTGAGAGCACTTAATGAGACAGGTAAACGAGAAGTCAATTAAACAGGGGAAGAACTTATCATTCGGGTGCATGCAACTTATGCATAGTGCCAGGCGACACTGTATGAGTAAGACAGTCATATTGTTGTAGATCGTGCACTTTGAACTTTTTCTTTTGTAAAAGGGTAGAATTAAAAATGAAAGCAATCTTTTAATTTTGAATCACATATAAAAATATTTTCTATTTCTTATCTTTCACAGGTCAACTACTCACTCATGCCAGATCGAGTTTAAGTATATCCAATATATACTTTTTATTTATTTTAAATCAGAGTTATAGACTACAGCGCCAAAAATACAACTTTATTTAATAACTGCACCTTTGGCTTTAAAACTGGTAAGTAGACATTGTTCAAGAAAAATGAGCTAAATGCCGAAGGAAAAAAGAAGTCTATTGATGAATGGGAAGCAAATATGGTGAATCATGCGGAAGCTAACCGCTAATTGGTTGGATTAATTTAAGAATAAAACATTAAGTTAGTAAGCAAGAATGTAGTAATAAATGTGGCTAACAGTTTCCTGAGAATACACGGGAGCAGTGTTTAAATATGAGCTGCAAGAAAGACCGTGTACTAATGTTTCGAAGCTTGAACTGCAGATTACAATAGGATAAAACGCAGAGTTTTATTGTTCTTAGTTGTGCATCAGGTTCATAGAGTCCATTAGACAACAAAATAAAATCTGAAGTACCATTTTCTTCTAGCTACTGAAAGGTCAGTTAGATGGGCTTCATATTAAGTCCAGAGAAGAGGTAAAATTACTGGCTCTCAGATGCATACTTTTCCACCCTAAAGATGTATTGTTTTGTATTATTGGATCTCTGGAAATAGATTACAGAGCTCTTTGAGGGATTTCTCTTATAATTTTAACTGTAAATGCAATTATAAATATTAAAAAAATCATAAAGCAGAAAACCTTATTTACTTTGAACAAAAACCAAAATATTACATTAAAATTGTACAATGTTTTCAAAAATATATGCTACAGTTTTTTCAAAGAGGGGAAAAATTGTGTTACACGGTGTTAAAGAATCACTGCGTGACTCAATCAGCAGTTTTTTGCAAATATGCCAGAATTCCGTAAGAGCTTTTCATTAGCAAGGCATTCTGCTGCATATACTTCGTTTGGTCTATTCCGTTTACCAATTCAAGGATTTGCACGTGCATTTACAAGTTTATATAGTGAACAACGCACGCTGCAAACTCAGACGTGTTTGTCTGCTAAAAAATTCCAAAGCATTCTATCTGTACGATGATTCACTCGATGTGTGCGTATTTTTTCTTTCTTTTTACCCCCAATGCCTTCTCCCATGTCCCTAGGGATCGTTGGGAAGTCAACTTTGTATATACACAAACGTATCTTAGCCTTCTTGAGATACCTCCAATTTTCCTCTGTTCGCTCATGCTGTGAATATTCCACTTCGCTAGAGGCTCATGCTGTGCGTTGTCAAGACGTCATATTCTCTCATTGTATGAGTTTAGTAGGCCCGATCCCATGTTGCTTTTCAACTGCTCAGAATAATTAAACTGCTCTTAAGGTTTCTAAACGCTCTCCTTTTCTACTGCTATTGTTACCTCCAATTCCAACGCTGTTATTTTCTCCTTGCTCATGTTAAGGAGCTTAAGGTCCAGTTTTTCCTTGAGCTTTAGCGTTAAAATTCTATTTTTATACTTTTTTTCCGTTGCGCAAATGAAAGTTGACACGATTTAAACCACTTCATAAACTTTTGAAGGGTAAAAAACGTTTAACTTAAACGAATTAATATAACAAATATACATACGTTCATTGCTTCCTTGCTCAGACACGGGTGCAGTATATTCTTCATAATTTTCTATTGGCATCTTAAAAGTGTCCAGAGAACAGAGAAATGTTAGATTTCAGATTTCAACTTTAAGGAACGCTTTTTCAAAGTGTATAGTAGATACAAATAGAAATAAGTCCGACTGAACGGGTGTACTATGCTAACAGAGACGCTTGTGGCAGTTTCATTTGATTGCAACATATAAAGTAATTAATTAGAAAGAGTGAGAAATGGGTCTGTGGCAAAATATTTCGAAGATTAGACTCAGAAAAAGAAATAGAGAGAAGAACATTTGTCACGTTCAAATGTTGCAATATGTAAAGTTTATAACGTTTATATAATCCCTGCATGCATACCTAAAGCTACACTCTGCTGATGGTGTTTTAGTTAGTGAGGAGCAGCAGGACCTGCCCGGGCTAGAACCACTCAAGCATATCGACTCGTGACAGTGACAATACAGCAAATGCATAATACCCGTTGCTTGAAAAAGTTACAATTTCTATGTACTAATTAAAATGTGGCAATTAGTGTTAGTTACGTCATAAATACAGATATTCACTGAGCCCTGAAATAAATCATGTAAAGATGAGCAGAAATGCGACAATGCTGCATTTCCCCACTGCAGGCCGGCAAGCGCCAACCGGTTCCGGGCTATTCTCACTAACACACAGTGAAAGGATTTAACGGAAACATTCCTTACCTACATCGAGCATATCCGCACTTGGAGTCTCGGAGTTGGGCCTGTATAAATCTCAGAATAGCAGTATATTGGATCTTTAATAGAATTCCTATGCACCTCTCTATCGATGTATCTTTGATTATAAACCTTAACATAGCTGAATTCAGCATCTAAGTTAACAATCCAAGTCATAAAAAACCTATAAGCTACATAATTAACGAGGTTTCGGGGTCTGAACTCAATCACGTTGCCACATAAATTCCTAAGTATATATAAAAAAAAACTACATCTTCAATCCAAACACAGGCAATGAAAAAATTATCCGATTTGAGGGCAAGTAATTTCATAATCCACGGAATAAAAGTAGGCGCTGCAAAGAGTATTCAATAATTTTCTAACTTGGTATGAAAGAAGAGACTTACAAAATATATTTTTGCTTTGTTTTTCAATATAGTTACCTGACAATTTAATACATTCAACACACTTTTCTTGTAATGACTTTAAGTCTTTAGCAAAAAAATCTTCAAGTTAGTTTGAAAACCAGGAATTTATAGCCGCCAGACTTCTTCATAACTTGAAACCCGCTGTCCATGAAGGACTTTCTTCAAAATTATGAAGCGGAAATAATTCGAGGAAGAAAGTCAGGACTATAGGGTCAATGATACAACTGCTGAAACCCACATTCTTGGATGGCAGTCTGCGCTTTTTCTGACATATGTCGCAGATGAGCACAAACCTGAAACTCATTTTGCACTAATCTTGTACTGACAATTTTTTCATTAATTATTTTCCAAATTTTACCTGTTGAAATATTCAGTTCTTCTTAATTCGTCTGTACGTCAAAATTAAATTCTCAAATTTCTTGCACATTTCTCTTGAAGTTGCTTCCACAATGCGAGTACCAATTCAATGGACTCTTCACTTCACCAACTGCTTGCTCCAAAAATTGACTTTATAGTATTATGGTGCGGACTCACTGTAACCTGTGGTCATGTATCCACCAATTTCTTTCGGCACATTCCTATGTTTTGTGAGAAAATTAATCCTAATCACGAAGTTTCTTATTAGGTTCACAAGAGAAGTCTCCAAATGTCTTACCCCTTTCAGTGTTAGGCTTAGACTTAGAGCTGTGCGCTGGCTGCTTGACTTGAGCACAAAACTTTATAAATAAATGATAGTGTAATTTGCTGCCACCACTAGCAACTTTCAGTGTTGATAAATAGCAAATTAAAATTGGATTTAAATACAACGTTAATAATCATTTGGGTTTTTGTGTTATCTCTCTTTTCGTATCCAGTTACCTATTTCACGCTTTCACTTACAAGAACAATATATGTATTATAAAATGTGATTTTTTAAAACAGAAACGTTTTAGCTAACAAATGGAAGCAGAGTTATATACGAAAAACTCGAAGTCGTTAGAGTATCGGCATTACGCTGGAATATTAGACGCACATGGATTGTCGAAAAATGGCACGGTAGCTCAGATGGAATTTTCCGGCACGGTAAGCCAAAGGTCCATATTTCGCGTCCAGGCCATGAACTGGAATTTTTTCTTTTTGACTCTTGATTTCATAATGCATGAATCATTATTGTGTTAATATGGTAAATAATTGGTTCCTGAAAAGGAAATATAGGGCTGGGCAGAATGAATGGTAGGATATAAACTAAGCAGTATATGAATTTATTAAAGATGCGTCTTTTGGTCTACAATTACTTTCAATTACTTTCTTTTGAATATGACACTGGGTAGGTAATCATCATTCTTTTCAATGCATTCCTTCAAGTGCTGAATGAAAGCCTGCATCACACGATTGAGCATGTTCAAGTGGATTTCCTACACAGCTTTTCTTATCCGGTCCTTAATATCAGCCGCTGTTGAGGACATGTACCATCACTTGACTCTTCAGAAATCTTCACAGGAAGAACTCGGGGATGGTCAAATCCGGCGACCGTGCTAGCTAGTTAATGCCCCTAAATCAGGACACCAATCGGCTATGATAAGTCTGTTAGAGTCATAGGGGTAGGTTGTGGTTGGCTAGCTCTGGAAGGACAGAAATGTTAAGCATATTTACATACGACCGGTATTAATTGTAACAGCACGGCCATTGCAGCCCTCAAAGAAATAAGGGCCTAAGGGCAAAAGAAGGTATGCCGCACCACATTTTCACACATTTGCTTCGGAGGAGTTTCTCGTGCAACTGATAGGGTTCTTTGGTGCCGAAAATTCTGCTTATTGACATCTCCGGACAGTTGGAATTGGGCCTCATCAGAACAAGGCTGTTCAGAATCTGCGGGGCGGCTGCTAAGCGTCCAAGAAAGTCCATGGCAAAGATTCTTTCTCGCAACATTGTCTTGTTTTTCATTTGATACAGGACCTGAACTTTTTATGGTTGGAAATGAAAATCATGAATGATGAGTCAAAGGGAGCGAGACGACATTCCTAGCGCCAAGGCATGCCTGGAAGAACGCCGAAGACTTCCGGTGACTGCTTGGCGGACCACCTCCACTCGCGCAGGTGTTCGGTGTGTCCTTGGATGGGCTGGCCTTTTTTCCTTGAAACAAGATGCCGTTTTAAGGAATTGTTCCACCTATCTTAACTATCTTTCGGTGAATAGGGACATTCTCTTAATGCCCCAGTCATAAATGGCGACTGTTCCACTGAGATGGGAGAGCTGTTATTTGTAAACTAAGCCTCTACAGCGAAAGAACGACGCACTGCAGACCACGAAGCCATGCACTAACGGCAATCCTTCCCCACTCCAGCCCATTATCTCACACAGGAGCAGATAGCGTGGCCCGACTCAAATCAGGCTATTCATTCTGTTCAACCCTGTACAAGCAACTGTTCAAATTATGCAGTAAGCAAAGTAAATGAAGAAGAGTCCGTTACAAATAAAATAGATAAACTATTGAACACCCCTCATATTTATAACATTTACTCTTAATGAAAAACACAACACAAACATATACTCTGAGCCACTAACGCATAATGCTGATGAAATACTAATAATTTAATTTAAATTATTTCCTCTAATTTAAAATTTACATGCCGATACAATATTTAACCCATAAATACGACAAAAAATTCATGCAACTAAAACTAACAAGTAAAGCAATGAAAAGTAATACAACTAATTTACATATTTCTCTACTGTCAGTCCAAAGCCTTCAGGAAATGAAAAAGGAACAAGCACTTATAAAGCAAGATATTTGACTTCGGAGTCCCTGAAGACAGGATTCTCTAACTTCTAATTCCAAAATTGCCATTAATAATTCATTTTTAACCTACCTATACTTTCAGTCCGTCTTTAAGGCTTGCTTTATCTATCCAGAGTCTACACATTAATGCCAAGGTTATAGGAGTATTAGAAACCAGTAACAAATATTATTCCTACTTTACTTTGAGAGGAAAGTGTAGTAATATTCCTCAATTTCTGCACTTCTTTTTTTTAACGATTTTTCTTTAAGTTTCCAAAATATATTCCTAGTTTCGTAATATACACATTCAGCATACTTTTAATACCATTTAACCTTGTAAATTATTCCAAATTTCTAAACATATATTGCTTTTACAGTTTTTTATTTCTCTATTCTGAACAAATGTCATCACACAATGAACACATCTCGAGGTTCTCGTCTTTTCTTTACGCCTTTAATTTGAAAACCCTTATTCTAATGCATGCATAACTATCTTGACGTAATTTATCGCACACATTTTTCTCTGATCTATTCTTTTTTGAAATCCATATGCCATTTCTAAGAACTTTTCTCTTTAAAACCACTAAATACTTCTTGTTTTCACCCTACTTTTTGTGAAATATTAGAGAATCAACACGTATCATAAACATGAAGCAAATTAAGGAAGGGAACCAGGAACATCGTCTGTTATTTTGTGACTGCTGAAGCAAATTAAGGAAGGGAACCAGGAACATCGTCTGTTATTTTGTGACTGCTGAATTTAAGATCTGAAAAAGATCACCTCATGGAGATCTGGCAATTTAGCCAAAGATATCTAATTCTCCAAACTGTAAACTGTAATATCAATTACAAAGAAAAAGTAAATGTAGCTGAGGTTTCCAGTTTTAATATTTTTTGTAATCTACATATATCAGCAAAAAAGGTTATTTTATTTTATGTACCTACATCACGAGGTATCAGTAAGAAATTGAGTGTTTCTATGTCCACTTATTATATTATGTTAAACTTGATGAACTAGTACTGTATGATAACACAGAAATTGAGGTATTATTGAACTGTTCACTCACACATTCAGTTCGCAATATGAGCCCCTGGAGAAACTGCATTTTACAGATAAAACACATGAAACGGACATGCAGGATAAACTTCGAGCTGTGATCATTGGATCAGTCAATAAACGCGAGGTCTGAAGCAACTCTCAGAGCAGGTCATCAGACGCTATGCTTCCTTTATTTTTTGGTTGATCTTTATTGCGATGCATTGTAACGTCTCTTACTGCACTTAAGCTGACGGAAAGGCGACAAATAAACCGAATTATATTTACGCAGAACTATTGAAAGATATTTGGAATTTTCCCTTTAGTATGAAGAAAATGCTCATGATCAGAACTAATTTTCCTGTTGACAGCATTTAGAAGCGGATCTGCGATTACTAATATGTATGTAGTAATTAATGAAGGAAAATACCACGTGGTCTTAAGGATTATTTCCCTTTATATACCGGCTCTAGTTATAAATTTTGTCCGCTCACGCGCTGTTTTACGTCCTTTCTTTTTTAGAAGTGTTTAACGCCCGTTTTTACTACTGAGGCACCGCGGACACTGATGATACATGAGATGAAATGATGAATTTGGAAAGGATATTTTTAAATAAGGAAACGTTCCAGGCCTAAGTTCAGGGTGCCTCACCGGTTTTAGCCAGTTATGAGGACTCAGGAAAACCTGAAAAAAAAAACCCCCCAGTTAGGGAGGATGATCCTGGTGGAATTCGAACCCCAGAACTCCCGCTCACGAGTACTCGCCTTAACGAACTCGACTACCCGTGGCGGTTTTTAAGAGTGCCGCCGTGGCCGGCGGCGTCTGCACTTCAATTCAACTTCCTAAAACGCGATACAGTCTTTCCTTACAAGAGATGCTAGAATTGTCCTCATTCGGCTAAACAGTCGTTGTGATTGTCATTGTGACTTACACAATCAAGTTTGGCTACCTTAACGTTTCTTCTTTCATCGCTAATGCTTTCCTTTACATTACAAAAACCCACATGCTAATTTAAGGAGATGGTCTATTGAAACTTTTACGTTTTCGCTCAAGTTTTGTGTTTTCCGCTGAACTATTCCAATTTGTGTATAATATCGCGAAGTGCCAATTTAAAAACAGGAAATTAATAAACAGGTTTCTAATAAATTCTACATGCATAGAACGATAGAACGAACTGATTCGTATTTAAAATGACGTTACTGTACAATCAACTGTCTTAACTATCTTCGCAAATGAATGCATACTACAGTAAGACCTGCAGGGAACAGGATCACAAAGCAACGTGCAAAGACATAACAATGGGAGAGAAGCGGATTTGAAGTAGGCCGAGAAGCAAAACATTGCGTGAACAGACATTTTTTATAACTTGTCACAACTTCGGACTTTGTAATTGACAGCACGTGGCAAATTTATTTAAATTACTTTTATAACCACGCTGCATTATAAATTTGTAATGTATACACGGTGACTTTGTTATGATTTGGAGCACCATACTCTAGCTTGCACTAGAATATGTGCGATTTAACTTTTATCTATCATAATAAATTACATTACATGTGGACGACATACTAAAAGAATGTTATGCCCCTGCGCATCCCTGGAAGTATGTGTGGCTCGTTAAAAGAGGAGATAAGGACATTTAAGAGAAATAAAATTTTTATTATACTCGCCATTATTGCAATCAATTACCTATTAAGGAAGCAGAACAATTAACAGTATTACATAGCTGTTTAAATTTAATAATGTTAAATACAAAAAATGAAACTAAATAAATTCCTAAAACTTTATCTGCAAAATTTCATAAAACATCACATAATTAAATGGTTTAAATTGAACTTGCAAGCATTTCTATAAACGTGAGGTGCATTCAACTACACAGTTACATACAATGGGATGCAAAGAAACATGCCAAAATTTACACATAGCTACAACTTACTGGAAACAATTAGCATATAATACAGTAAACAAGAGGACGCATAACTTTCCAAAAACTAAAACATTAAAACCGATTTTTGAAACATCAATGCCCAGTAAATGGAATACAGTCAAATGGCAAACTTCCTCAACAGAAATCTTGTTTTACTACCTTACATTTTAAAATTACGCAAATACAAAACAAATTCGTGTCACAGTAAGACAACCAAGAAGCTCCGATTAATTTCTAGTGAAAAGTCAAAATGAACCGCTTTCCTGGAACTTTCTTAGCTACCCGCAGTCACTACAAACACTCAAAAGGGAATCGCAGTGCACTGTCATGGGACAAGCTTACTATCTCATGAACCGCCCTAGACATGCGTTAACCAATCAGCATGGACTTAAAAATATGACGACGTGACAGTACCAAGGAACGAGAAAGAAACAAAAATATCTATTAACGTGCGTACTTCCATGAACAATGGCACGAGAACTAGTTCTATAGCCAAGGTAAGATGTTCGATTGGTGCAACTAAAATTGCCGCTTAAAGCTGAATTTCGAACGGAGGATGTGTTGATTAAACATGTGCAAGACCGTGGTGTTCTAGCCCTGTATTTGTCATAGCTTTACTGATGCGCTGACACCTTGTTTAAAATACATCACGCTGATGACCTGAGATGTTAAAGAGCTTCCACAAATAAAATAAAATACATCTACAACACAGCGGCATCTCGATTATTTGGCCATTCAGTTAAGCTGTACTGAATTTTTTTCATTGGATTAAAATATACATGGAAGTAGCTGGATGGCATCCTGGAAACTGTAGAATAAGTCAGCATGTAAATCATTGCGAGTCTGATGATTATGCACTAAACGCTCGGCATTTTTATCACCATTATCAGTTGAAGTCGGTGATTGTAGAGCACGCTTTTAATGAATCATTCACACAATGTGAATACACAGGCTTAAAGGGAACCCAATACATACACAGAAAACACACACACAATAAGGGAACCAAATAAATCTGATCACTAACTTTCCTGTATTTTTACGGCTCTTAGGAACCACTTGTTTCATCATCAGACATTTGATTACGCTGTTTAATTTAGCCGCTGCACCTGTTTCGTAACGGCAGATGGCTCTTCTCTTCTATAATCCTTAACCTAGTGGCAACGTTTCATCTATTGTCTTACAAATGTCCGGAAAAACGCTGTATATAAAGTTGATCTATTCTATTATGTTAAACAATTCACGTGATGTCTAGTATAGCTTCAGAAACAACAATCAATTCCCGTAACATTTCAAGACGAAGTTAAATCAAAATGCCAAAACTAATGCAAAGGGAATATTTTATCGGTAACGGTCAATTAATACCAGCAAAATTATAAATTCCAATGCATTAAAGCAATACATTCGCAAAATATAGGACACGTATTATTATTACTATTATTATTATTATTATTATTATTATTATTATTGTTGTTGTTGTCATTATAATTTTTTTTTTCGTAATCCGTCAGAGGCCAAAATAATACCCTACTGCTATGTTACATTTATTTCACACAGTTATCTTTTCAATAATTTTATAAGTTATAATATTATAATTCATAATATTTCGGTATTCATATGGATAACAATGCAGACCAAATGGTGTCATTCAGTAAATGACTTGCACAAAGACGTAAATTACTGTGATATGCAGCATTTGAACACCTTTTGGAACATTGTCTGGGGAAAGATGGGGAAGCCAATGATCGATACTATCGAAGATATCAGCATTTTCCCAAATGCGTGAAACAGCAGAAATCCTAGCGGATTGAATGAAATTACTGAGTGTACATTTAAAATGTTAGGTATTTTACATTTATAACATTTTCATAATGGAGGGCCGGAAGAAACACCTTGAAGCTTTAAGAATGATATTAATCGTTCTGCACTTTAGACTTAGAGAACTGAGAATATGTGGAAGAGCACATTTACACCATTCTTGCAGAAACGAGCCAATTTAACCTGACTGATCTAAGAAAGCATGACAACTCTTTGAGGCCCATTTAGAATTCCAGTCCTGGTCTTCATCGCTAAGGGCATTTCTGAAGGAGCACTACCCAATTCGCAGCATGCCTTTCAAGGCGTGACTTAGAATACTAACACACGTATTCATTCTTAATGATGAGAATTTTAAACCTCGCCGATCTGGAGCAGGACCCCAGAACAAATTTTATATAGAAGTGCATAATAATAAGTACAACAAAATCTAGTTACGATTGTTTTGTTCTGACTGTCGTTGATTTCCAATATTTCACTACTTCATAAATATATTGCAGATGCTCTACTTCTATTTTTAGACCAGAAGTGAAAGTAACTGATTGAAACGTATTTAATTTACGCTAGTATCCCTTCCCCAGTTTTTT
The DNA here is from genome assembly GCA_030762175.1 of Metallyticus violacea. Taxonomy (NCBI): domain Eukaryota; kingdom Metazoa; phylum Arthropoda; class Insecta; order Mantodea; family Metallyticidae; genus Metallyticus; species Metallyticus violacea. The sequence goes on along the minus strand of CM060846.1, from coordinate 303,410,503 downwards.
AGACAGAGCTAATTGAAGTGGCGGACCATTCCATTACACTGAACTCGAAAGCCCTCTCGTGTCGCAATATTTCGCAACTGGTGAAATGATGAAGCCATTGAACCACTTATGTTTTATTGGTCCAAAATTGACTTTCCAATAGAACATTTAATTCCTTGATCCTTTGATGAAGCTACACGTGTGGCTCTTAACGAAATAATGAAATGAAACAACGCGAGTCCATCCATCCGTGCGGAGAGTCTGTCAGAGTACTAGATCCAAGTTCAGGCAATTCTAACACACCCATGCAAATTTAAATAAATTTAGTTTAGAAAAGCGGTAACTTTAAATTGGTTTACTGAAATTAACACCTATAAGAGTACGCGTCTTTTTGGAAAGTCTCAGTTAAAACTTAACCTATTTACTCTCCAGAAATAACATATGGGCACTAGGGCATTATTCCCATTTCCTGCACAAGTTGCACGAATCACAGTTACTATTAGGACATTGTTGGCATGAAAATATTATTGAAAATTGTACCCTTCTTAATTTTTGTATATATTCAATAAGGGCTATGGACTAATGTAATTCAGTATGCGAGTTATTTGTGGTATTCAGTGGACATGTGAGACTATATTGGCAGGGAGAATATTGAGATTTGGGTCTGATTTCGGCAACAGTGATACCAAACTCTAAATTTTAATACTACGGAACTGTAAGCAATTGCTAACTTCACAATTTTTCTTTAAATAATAATTGATTATTTGTTTCGACACAAGGCTCTGACAATAAATAAAGTAAAAGTTTTGTTCGCCTTTGGAAATTTTCAACTGTCTATCGTTAAGTAATTTGTAAAATATGATGAAACATTCCTTATGGTGCTCTTATTCCACTAAGTTACATTACTACTAATTAAAACATAAACTTAAAAATGATACTCTCTGCATGAACGTGTACTCCAAAGGAAGAAAAAAATACGATTTATACATTTGTACATCCTCTAAACTCATACAAAGAAAGCACATCATCATAGTCTACACTTTTCTGGAGAGTTTTCTGCAACCCACAATTCAAACTCTTTCACATAATTAAACGAACATTAGCGTCTTGGCTTTTACATTATCGGTGTACACAAAATAAGTTGTTTATTATCAACGTCTGTTACACGTATACTTCCTTATTCTAAGTCACACAGTCCCGCACTTTCATAAACGACCCCAGTATATGTTCATAACCACGTGGGTATTGCAGGATTGTTGCTGCAGAGTTAAAGCACAATTTTTTAATAACAGCGCGCGTCGCCCAGCAGTCAGTGAATCTATGTGCTGCGCACAAACGCTAGAATTCAAGAGATGGGAATAGTTTTAAAGATTCAGTCAAACCCGACAGAATGAATGTATTGTGCCCAACTACAGTTAGAATCCGACGCATTAGCTGATCGCAAAGAAGCGAGAAAAATGCCAGCTACGTTTGAAAATAAAATACGCATTATTTTAACAAATTCACGAGCATAAACACTAAGGGTCAGTTGTATAAAGAGTTACATCGAGTTTAGGGCATAAAAATAACCATCAGTTATACTGAACTTCGAAACTTTGGTTGTAAAATTACTAATCTAAGATTATTTCATCCTAAACTGAAATTATATCTAACTCGCAAAATTTCATAAGTAATAGCACTAACTAGAATTTAGTAATGGTTAAATAAAATTTTCTCAGAGTACAGAGGCATAAACGCTTTATCTATAAATAAAATTGTTAGTTGCATTTATTTTAATATCGTGTAGATAAACTTTCTTCAACGATTCACTTTTCATTTCCGCTTAATAGCAGACAAGAGTTGCGTTCAATTGTAGGTTATGTTAGGCCAACCTTATAAGCGTTATGTTGTATAGAATTCTGATTTCCGACATCTCATCCGAAAATGAATTTCACCGTGCTCCTCGTGAATTTCACGAGAGAAAAAATCTGTTCTTGGAACTGACGGGGGAAAAAAAAAATTTAAAATGTTATTTTGCTTAGCAAAAGATGTCGAAGGATTGGAACAGATGTTACGTCCCCGATTACAATTACAAACTAAGCGAAATTTTGCTTTGAATTCAATGTTCATGATACTAATAATCACTTTAAGGTTCTATGCGACAGTTATTAGAGGTATATTCAAAGTGGGGAAAGCAACCATCCATAAAGTTACTAGACCAGTAGCAGCTCTAAGACCTCGGTTCATTAAAATGCCAACCGAAAAGGACGATGCAAATTGTTATTGAGTTGTGTTTAACGCCAGTTTTTACTACTGAGGCATCAACGGCGGTGGACATTGATGATACATGAGATGAAATGATAAATTGGGAAAGGATTTATTTTTTTAAAGTTTTTTTTTAAAGATTCGAACCTTAGTTGAAATTTGAACCAAACAGAATCGTGCTTTATCAAACTGAGTCACTACTTAGGTCAAAGGTCAGAGCTTGTGGTTTCTCTTCATAGTGTGCCTTTGCTAAAAGAAAAGTCACATTCGCATTTGAGTTCGTTCTAAGAATCATTAGAGCTTTTAATATGAAATCTAAACCCACGTTATTGATCACTTCTCTTTCCTAGATCTAGATATCACCTCACACATGGCGTTCTGTTAATCCTGGATTGCAACTGGGATCTATGATTTTAAAACTTTATAAACTGCGGGTTGCATAAAATAAAATTATAACGGACTGGTGGACAATCTGGTATATCTTTTAGCTGTTAGTGATTCAAACCTGCTGAATTTATTGTCAGTTCAGGTGGGTAAATTATTTATGCATTGACAGTTAGTGAAATAAAAAGACATATTTTCTGTCTGTCTGTCTGTCTGTCTGTCTGTCTGTCTGTCTGTCTGTCTCTCTCTCTCTCTCTCTCTCTATATATATATATATATATATATATATCTGAGTCGGTCTTGGTGGAGTAGTGGTAACCATACTTGCCTCTTAAACTCAAGATCGCGGGTTCGATCACCGCCAGGACCGATGGATTTTTTCGGGCGTAAAAATCCTAAGTATTTCCTTCGGAAGGGAAGTATAGCCGTGGGTCCCGTGTCGTACTTTTAAGGGGACGAAAAGGTACTTCAAACCTGAAAGAAGAGACCTCTGAGCAAAATTTGTCGTTCGTTTAACGCCCTGAATTGAATGGAACGCTGATGACCTGAAATGATAAAGAGCGTCCGTAAATAAACAAACAAAAAAAAAAAAAGCATGTGTAACATGTTAAGTACTCAGGTATTGCCGGTTGTTAAATAAGTTACTACTTTACCTTGACCTTACGGCGCATGTGCGTTGCCCATTCCGAAAAAATTAACAGTGAATTTGGGACATCTGGTACATATGTACGAGGGTAAGTCATTAAGTTACAAAATGATGTAGGGCACTACATATTTCATTTAGGCACCTTTATTGCCACTAGAGAGAAGCATTAGTCGGGTGGCAATTGATGACATTGGACACCAGATAATCGATGTTTACAAAGTGAAACAGCTGTTGTATGATAGCTGCCCCTCTGAGTTTGTGTACAACCCTCAAGCAGCGCTCATTTGTGCAATTTTTGTGGGCAAAACGTGTGGAATTAAAGAATATTCACTTTCCATCTACGGTGAAAATGCCTATCGCGTCAAGCTGTTTATAATTTTGTGCAAAAGTTCTATGAAGGGCGGACAAGTATCGCAGACAAACACAGAATCGGCCCGCCAACGGAGATTGCATTTCTTTGTAACAAGTGGACGACTTAATTCGAGCAGAGAAAAGGCTAACTATAGACACTAAAGTCTTTGATATTGGTTGTTCACGTGGCATGGCCTACCTCATAATGCATGATGGGTTAGGTTTCAAAATATCTGTTCACGATGGGTGACGTGCATGCTGACCCACAATGCAAATGCAAATAATGGGTTGGCATTACAGCATATGAATCGCTACTACGATGAAGGACACACATACTGGCCCGAATTGTCATACGAGATGAGTCTTGGGTTAGCTTTACCAGCCCGAGACGAAGCGTGCGTCAATGCAGTGAAATTTCCTGCGTGGCTTGCGAAAAAAGTTTAATGTGAACCATTCTGGGATCACGAAGACAAACTACTCCAGCCTCAAGGATAAATCGAAAATGCCGACATCCCTAGGAAACTTCACCGGATGCGGCACTCCTTACTAAAGAGGTGATACTCTTGCATGACAACGCGCGTTCTCATACTGCCAACAAGACAAATGACACGGTGCTATATTTCAAATGGGAAGTCCTCGAGCATGCGTATAACCCCGAATTTTCTCCGAGCTACTTCAATTTTTCGGCACTATTAAACACCAATTTTCGGGTAAGCATTTTCCCGACGATTAAGCTGTGGAAAGGGGAGTGTCCGCATGGTTCCGATAGCAGTCCAAAGAATTTTATGATTTTGGATTTCAGGTTCTTGTGAAACGACGGGAAAAGTGCCTTAATGTATAGGGAGATTAAGTTGAGAAATAGAAGTATTTTTCAAATCAGCACCTTCATTGATTTAAGCTCCATATCCATTTGTAACTTACTTAGTTAAAATCGCTATTTTCTAAAATATGCACCATATTTAATATTTCCTCCTCATTATAAAAATAGAGAGACATTCTGGCGATTACTAAATGTTTCGACATCATTCAGGTCCCAACCTGTACGTAGATTCCATTTTTTGACACAAAGTAGCTTACGTAAATAAATTAATCTTCTCTAAATTACCAGAAAACTATAGAACCAACAGTCTTTTAAATGTTTGGCCATCATCATTCCTAAATTCACTTTAATTGTTCTATACCTACAAACACATATTTAGCTTTTCTACTAGAGGATTATGAAAGGATAAAATACATATATTACGGACTATCAAGGTAAACATTTTTCATAAGCAGTAGTACTGTTTGAATATTAAGTGGTTACCAATATGGAGAAAAGAAAAATAAGCATAGAAATATGAACAATACGGTTTCACAATCTTTCATTATAAAATGTGACTCTTATTACTTTAACAAGAAAACCGAAATAGTTCAATGTTTTAAAATGGTATCAGAAATTTAAAAATCAACCATACAATCAATTCAATATTTATCATTAATTTGTCGGTGCATTATATGCTATTTGTAGAATTACAAAAATAAAATATGCAGTTAAAACCACACAATCATTGTTAGATAATTTATTAATACCATTTCAAATGTAATAGCCTGAGTAGTAAAAAAGTAAAATGCACTTACAGCATTTTCAGTTCTGAAGCACACGTGATTAAAAAGTTATTAAAAGCAAATACGCGTACACTTTAGAAAAGAGAATGTTCAAATCCTGGGTATATAGGTCACTTCTAGACATTTAAGTATTTTATTAACTCTACAATCTTAATGGAAAACACTTAACTCATCAACATTCCGGTACTTTTTTATTTGCAATCAAATTAAATAAAATGTTTAGACTTCTAGCAATAACATAACCACATTAAAATATGAAAATGCAATGGAATTTCCACAGTTAAAGGCTCTAAGATTAAAAGCTCTCCACTTCAGCTAATTAATGAAAGCAATAAAATATGCACATTAAAATGTTGAATTTTGTGTGCACGCTATGATTTCTTAAGTACTTTTATATTTAATTATGAAAAATTCTAAGCTAAACAACTTTTTTAAAAAATAATCCAACTAACATTAAAAACTTACGTGAGCTGCACTATGCAACACCGACTATGTACAGTTTTTATTATTGGAGCAACAACCACGTGCAGTATTGGAGATGACGGGATAAAAGGGTCAACTGCACATATCCCTGAATCGCTGTTCATTTCAGGATGCTATACCTCGTAGTTGTGCATGGCTCGCCGGTAATGTTGGTTGTATGTTGTAGGGGTTTCAGGGTGGTACAAATTATATTGTGACCAGTTTTGACTTTTTAAGTGCAATAGTGTGTGTTCGTAAAAATAAATTGTGATGATCTTGAATATGATTAATCAAAATAATTTAAAGTTCGTTGCGAATTGAATGAATATGGGTGTACTACAGGCAGTGCAAAGGTTTATTAGTATTGGGGCATTCCATGAAATTACTAATGTCACGCCACTTAAGTTCATTTTTTATTCTAAAACTATCTGGTAAAAATGTATAATTTTGAAATGTTGCACCCACCTTGTTTTCCTTTGTTTTTTCTATTTTCCCCGTGCGTAGCGACAAGATAAGTTATCAGTTGAAGGGCCAGTGTCATCAGTTCTGACTGTGGAAATACCTGTGGTGGTGTAGTTTTGAGTTCTGGTAAGTTGGGTGTGTATCATGTGTTCCCCTTCTTTGCGTAGCTTGGTGTGTATCGTGTGTTCCCCTTCTCTGCGTAGTTTAATGTGCTTTTTCCTGATTGCCGCCTTAATAAAATGTAAAATGCTAGCGAAGTGACAATACCATGTAATGTTCCTGTACATGATAAAAATTAAAGGCGGGTTTTACAGTAAACTAAAACTACATTAATGTGTTAACAAAATAAAAATCGTATTTTATTGCCTTAATACTGCATTATCACTAATACACGATGCTAGTCAATTAACGTATAATTTCCGTTGGGCCGTCCCTCTCTTGCTCTGATTTACTTACATCCAGGTTAATAAACAATTGGCACACCATTACGTATAACAGACTTCGATGCTCACGTTCCTTAACCCTCGAGTTCGGCTTCCCTCGAAGGTATGAAATAATAAACAAGCCTTCTGTATCCTGGTGTACCAGTCGTAGGAACTGTGCTGTTTAATTATGGCAAGCAGCGATGATTCTAATGCGGAGAATGACATGCTTTATGGCCTGTTACGATATACCGGTACCTTTAGGTGGCCGCATAGAAATAAATCTGTAGGTGTGATGTCCAGCGAACAAGGAAAACAGGAGAGGCAGAATAGTCTGCAGAAAGCCCAAGAACGTTCTCTGTTGAGATCGGCTTCCAAGGAGACTGGTCCAGTAAGATGATCAATAAAAATATCACGCCATACATTCAACTTTCACCGAGTTTGGGTATGTTGTTCGTGAAACCGTCGAGGAATGTGACCTAACCAGTATTCCGTGTGCCGGTTTATGTCGACAGTATTGGTAAAGGAACTTTCATCTATGCAAAGAACTTAGCGGATGAAATCCGGCAGTTGATTGAGACAGTGTATCATAGGTAATTCTGGGTTGAGAGTAAATTTTTGTTAACTCTTGAGCCAACTGAAATTTATAAGAGTGCCGCTTTTCTCTTTAAAGTATTAGTTAAGTGGAGATCTAGCTGAGTCCTAAATTGATTAAGCCTTGTCTGATGTCCACGTAGGGGTTTTCACGAAATAAAGCCAGAACATTTTCCTGACTGTCATCAGCAATTGGCCTAACCCTTGGTACACGGACTTAATTGCAGAGTTCCGTGTGTCTCCATACATGACCCGAGGGTAAACAACGTCGCGGAAACTGTTATTGATACAGTGTTTGTGCAGCAGAAAGGTTTCCTCCAGTCTCACCAGTCTCATCTGATGAGTGAGTGTTTACAGTTTCATGCAGCTGGGTAGATGTGTTGAGATTCTATAGCACTTTTGGTGATACTCTGTGTGTAATGTGTCGCGATTTTACGATGGATCCAAGATTAGAACAGAGAATGTGCATCAAATTCTGTACAAATCTCGAGAAAAATGCTATGGAGACCCTCGCATCGATTCAACAAGTATTTGGGGGACAAAGCATGAGCCGTACACATATATTTGAGTGGCATAATCGGTACAGGGCCGACCATACATCTATCGAAGACGATGCTCACACCGGTAGGCCCGTCAGCTGCACAACGCCTGACATTGTTGCCAAAGTTCCGCACCTCGTTCGTGAGGATCGACGTCGAACCATTGAAGACCTTGCTCATGAAGAGGAAATTGGTTATGGGACATGCTAACGAATTTGAACTGATGAATTGGGGCATGCATCGTGTCGCCGCAAAATTTAAGCCAAGGATCCTGACTGCTGATCAGAAGGCGCAGCATGTGTGAAGTTTGCACAAGGCTTCGTTAGGCCGCATCCGATGACCCAACCACCTTGTCCAGGGTCATCACCGACGACGAAATCTGGTAGCTCTGAGACAAAACAACAATCCTCCCAGTGGAAGAGCCCGAACTCACCAAGACAAAAAAAAAAAAAAAAAAAAAAAAATGCGAGACAAGTGAAGAGCAAAGTCAAGAGCATGCTCCTCGTTTTCTTTGATACAAAGGGGATTGTACACAAAGAATTCGTCCCACCAAACAGTGAATTGCAAGTGCTACTGAGAAGTTTTGCGACCGCTCCGTGAGACGTGCGAAGACGACAGCCCGAACTTTGGCGACAAGGGAACTGGCTGTTGCATCACGATAAGGTGCTCTGTCACAATTCCTTTTTCACCAGGAGCTTTTTGGCGAAAAACAACATGACGGTTGTCCCCCACCCACCGTACTCGCCTGTTTTGGCACCCTGCGACTTCTCCCTATTCCCAAAACTGAAAATAAAGTTGAAAGGACGTCGGTTCGACACAATTGAGAGTATTCAAGAAGAAACGCTGTCTGTGCTAAACACCCTCAAAGAACAGAATTCCAAGATGCACATGGAAAATGGCAGAATCGCTGGGACCGGTGTATACGTGTGGAAGGGAACTACTTCGAGGGTGACGGCGGTCATTAGTCACAAAGTAAGATTTTGACCAGATGGCAGCACCAGTCCCGAATATTCTGGATACCACCTCGTACATGATTACCAGATTTCTGACTGATTACATACGATACGTATTTATTATTATTATTAATATAATTATGAGATATGTAATTACTATTATTACCATTGTACTAATATACAATTAACAACAATAGACATAATAAACGTACGTCAATTATCGATGTTACAATCAAAGCTCAATGTTACTATACCAAATGCACTTGCCTCGCACGCAGTGACAGTGTTAGCAATTCCAGGAGCAAAACGGAAGCAAGTAGTTCTACTTAATGTAATGGTAAAAGTGTTATGGGTCTTGTACCAGCGACTTTAGCCATCCCTTATGCTGCCATTTGGGTTGCCAAATCGAACAAATAGGACAGAAATTCAGGGAGACATGTATATAAGTTATATTTCGCAGTCTTAGTTAGTAAAAAAATTGATATATATATATATTCATTTTAAGAAACACTATTATATAGATAAACAAAATAATTTTCATGATTGTCTACCGCAGACGTTAAACTAAGAGTAACGTATGCATGCAACAGCCTGAGTGATGCCAATTTTTTTCCTATTGGAACATTAATATACTTGGAGAGAAACACGTATAACTGTTAAAGTACAGCCTTCACCGTTATATTAAATGAATGAAAGATGCCGTAAGACATTTTTAATGATGCTAAAACTTGATATCTAGTCACTATACTTTGTTTTCTGCATTCGCGCAGAAGGCTTCATAATAAGCGCGTTTCCGCCAAGATGATCTTATTCTGAGTATCTCTTTTAGATTAACTTTATAATTGTGCTCCGCGTTGTGTTATGAACCACGAAAGATTTCTTGGTACAGTGAACACTTCTAGAGACGCCACCTACCTACATTTCACGTTCAGAAGTTTCGTACAAAAAAGGAGTTCCGTTTTATTTCTTTTTCTCGTAAAAATAAAAAATCACTCAGGTACAAGAACTAACAAATGTCATAACACTCAAAATAGCCGATTTCCCTCCTGATGTCCTGATTGGGACTAATAATTTTAGTACCGGTGGTGGTGATAGTTGTAGTTGTAGTCGTAATAGTAGTAGAATTAATACTATTTATAGCAGGAGCAATAGTAGTAATAGTATTAGTACCAGTAATAATAATAGTAATAGTAGTAGTAGTAGTAGTAGTAGTAGCAGTAGTAGTAGCAGTAGTAGTAGTAGTAGTAGTAGTAGTAGTAGTAGTAGCACTAGTAGCACTAGTAGTATTAATAACAGGCGCAGCAGCAGCACCAGAAATAATAGTAGTAGCAATTGTAGTAGTAGTAGTAGT